>OV815981.1:13563296-18363296 GCA_929112965.1 Mythimna albipuncta | reverse complement strand
GCGACGGCGGTGGAGACCTCTTGCGCCGGGCCTAGGTTGAGGCTTGAGGCCACGGTCCGGACCGAGGAGAAGTGGCAGGTTAACGCCGACTTCTGCGAAGCAGTAATGCTTGCAAAGGAGGAGGCTGACTGTCGAGCTCGCTGTCCGACCGTCCGGTAACTGTCCGGACCAAGCCCAAGTCGTCGACGGCGCTCACTGTTCCGGCGCGCCTCAAGGAGTTGTCAGCAACAGCAGGGGGGAACGGGGTGTGTTTTTTAGTCAGTAAGAGTCTGACACTATCTCCCGCTCCGCCCAAGAGCGGGGGTTGTCATTGGATGATTTACCCCACAAAAAAAAAAATCCATTCATCTTTACTTTGTCCCGACTCTCCCTGAAAGCTGGTGCCGATGACGATAAATAGAGATCTATTACGCATGCTCCCAGTCACATGGTCCTCGTATCTTATATGAACAATTTGAAAGGTGGAATGCGTGTGAGGCAGGCACATGTTATCGCCATGTTTTCTCTGACCCTTGCTCTCTGTGCAGATGTTTACTTACAAACAGATAGCGAATTTATGTCTTTATATTATTAGAAGATAGTAGGGCTGGCTGAATGACTTGCTGATGTTTATTTTTGTATCGAATTTGAATTTTGTTTTTTTTAGGGTTCCGTAGCCAAATGGCAAAAAACGGAACCCTTATAGATTCGTCATGTCTGTCTGTCTGTCTGTCTGTCTCTCTGTCTGTCTGTCTGTCTGTCTGTCTGTCTGTCCGTCCGTATGTTTTTTTTTTTTTAAATCAAAAGTCATAACTTAACCTTTCAGATACCGTCAATTTGAGACACAATAGAAAGACAGATGCGCGAACGCCGGCGTTCGCTTGGGTTTGAATGAATGGGGTATATAGTTTGCGAAATCCAATTTTTCTGCAGTGTTAGTAGTGTCAGTGTAGCATTTTGCAGGTCAGTATCAAGTCGTTTAAAAGTATAATTTGCGACCGGATCACGTATTTATTTCCGGATTTTTTAAAAAGACTAACCAAAAAGGGTTATATTGATGATTTTAATAATGATAATACCTACCGTAAATAAAAATTAAGTTAGTGCATTAAAATTGATGCATTAGCTCTTATATTATAAAAAAAAAACAAATAACTTTTTGCACTTTATTTATCTACTTTTTATCTTTTTGTTTTGTAATGTTTTTATTAACAAAGTCACGTAGTTCACAATGTCGACGATTTTTGTTGTTCTAAATTCAAATCTCATTATTCCCTAGGGATCGGCCATACTGCATTACCTCCCTAGGGATAGAATGACTTGCTTTAAGTGAGGTTTGTATGACGTATAAAACGACATTATCGAGCAGGTGGTGTAAAAAAATATTTGTGAAGCTCTAAATAGTTTGGTAAATGAGAGAATCTTTATAGACTAATAACTTAGTTAGCAGCAGCGGTTATCACGACTTCTGGTTTCCCTCTCGACCGTTTGACATTCAGACGCACCTTCGCCGTTTCGTGAATCAAGTATTATCACGTCTCCGTAATAACGGTTTTATTTGGGTTCAGCGGTGCCAACACGACCTCTTAAGGCTTATAGTCCCTCGAACATTTGGCCAGAATTAAATGGACACAACACACATATCCACCTAGGCGGCAGTACGAGTATCTATGCATTTTTCATTAAACCCCAAGCGAACGACGGTGTTCGCGCTGTCATTGTCTTTCTATTGTGTCTCCAATTGACACGATTGAAAGGTTAATTGCGGCCAGCTGCGCCCGTATGTTGCGCGGCTAACCTTTAAATCCATTTTCTTTGCGAAATATTGATTGATTTACATAATTATGCTGTGTTCACTCTGTAGAATATTTAACCACCAATTTTTGCGTGTAAAAATGTGAAAAAAAAAAACGTGTTGCGTCGACCCCAAATAAAACAGGACAAGAGCAGGTAGATAATGACTTTTATCAAAAATCTGGCAACATATTTCTGGATTTTGACATTAGCACTTGCCAAATCATAATCTCTGGTTGAAAAATAGACTTTAGACAATCTATTTCACCTAAGCCCTAAGTAATCGGCTGGAGGTCTTTATATCTTGAGAGCTGTTATCGGGTCAGAGGCGGGGGTCAGTTCCGAGACTATATAACTACTGTCCATATAATGTTATAGATTAGACTTTAACACTCATTAGCACAGCGGAGTATTGCAGCATGATGACGTATGGGTACCAGGGTTCAGTAGCATAATTGTAGTGTTGAGAATTCACTTCGGTGATACAGATATATTGGCTTTGTCAGAAACTTGAATAAAAGTCAAAAAGTTCTTATCTAAATATTTATGTAAAAGGAGAAACTGATCGACTGACATATCAACGCGGCTTCAATGTTTGTGTGGAGAAACACTTGTGCGAAGCCGCTGGCAGAAGATACACATAAAAATTGAAAAGGACTTGGCTCGGCGTGATCTCAAATGGCAGCATGCTAATGCTACCGCCTGACGCTGTTTTTTAATTGCAACAGGCGGCTGTCAAATCTGTATTGAGTTTTTTTGTATAGGCTCGAATTTGACGACTAGACCGATTTCCAGCCACCGTAGGCGCGGGCTTGCGGACAGTGAGCAATGGGTAGCTCGCTGTCCGGCCGTCCGGTAACCGTCCGGACCAAGCCCAAGTCGTCGACGGCGCGCGCTGTTCCCGCGCGCCTCAAGGAGTTGTCAGCAACAGCAGGGACCCAGCCGGGTAGAAGCCTACTGGGGCCAGGGTTATCCGAAAGGGCGCTCGAGCCCCGGTATGAAGGCTAGAAGGAACGGGATGAGTTTTTTAGTCAGTAAGAGTCTGACACTATCTCCCGCTCCGCCCAAGAGCGGGGGTTGTCATAAGATGATTTTTCCCATCGAAAAAAACTATATCACCTAATAATTGGTCGACGATGGAGCTCGCTTGCCTAATCATTTTGGACTTAAAGACGCTTAGGTTATAGTTATCAGGAAATACAGTTTCCGGTAGGGAATTCGACTCCTTAGCTGTACGCACAACGAATGTGTTTCAAAAACGTTTATTGCGTATGGGTGGGATGTCCGCCATGTAACGTTGGCGCAATGCCGTACGTCTAGTGGTCCGATGATGGACTGCAATGGTCTGAATGCAATTGTACTATTCCGATGCCTACTCCCCAAAATATAAACTGTATAAAACCGACTCGGCTTCGGTGCACAAAACTTTGGAGTTTTGACTCGACGAGTGCATCATTGTGGATGATCTCTTATGCCTTGATCACACGTACCGAGTAAAAGGGCGAGACAGTAAAATGTTGCTCGCCTGGGACAGTGATGTAAACGAGTTGTGAGATAAGCGCTCCGCCGAGCACTTTGTGCTTTGTTGACACGTACCGAGTATTCAGCCGAGAGCACTGTCTCGCCCATTTACTTGATACGTGACTCAAGGGGATTCTAAGATTTTATCAGTAAGGCTAAGGATTCTTTATCACACATTTTCGCCTCCCCCTAACAGAACTCTGTTTATTTTCCAGAACAAGCAAGCCTACTTCCCGATCTTCGGCGAGCAGCACCCGCGGCCGCCTCGCTCGCGGCCCAAGGACGCGCAGGGCACCGTGCGCGCTTGCGCCGCCTGCCATCATCATCTGCTGCAACAGTGGAACGCCTACCAGGTCAGTGAGGAAAAGGAAAAGTGTTTATTTATTAAATTATACCTTTTCAGACGCGTCCAAGGCGATGCTATAACTGACACTTAAAATACATGGTTATGATATTATTAAATTAATTACGATTATAAATTATTAAGTTTTGCTCGCGGCTTCGCCTGCGTTAGTAAAATATTGCCTATATCTCTCGGGAATAAAGCAACTTTCCATCGGTGAAAAAAAAAATAACAATCGGACTAGTTCTTACAAAGACCCACAAAACAAACAAAAAAATACAAACTTTACCTCAATTATTATATAGTGTGATAAGTCCAGACTTTTGTGGGCACACCGTACACAAACATTATAAAGGTGACGTCTTCGAGGGAAACCAGTTCCGCCATGCTGGTCCAAAATGGCGGTCAGTTAGTCTGGTCTCTGGTCTGCTCCGTTCAGCTCAGCTCCACTCCACACCGCTTCGCTTTAATAGGAACACTTGTCACTATTCACTGCTGTTCTGCTCTCCCCTCCACGTAGCTCCACGTCGCTCCACGTCAGTCCTAACGCACCCTTATTGCTAGTACGCAAAGCCTTTGGTCCCGGTTGTATTTTTTATTTTATTTCGTAAGCTTTTGCTTGACTGCGATCCCATCTGATGGTAAGCAGTGAAGCAATCGTTCATGGTAAAACGCACTAGTTTATACACTCTAGCCTTGAAGACACCAATACTATGATACAGAAACCTGGCCAATGAAGAAAAAAAAACACAATAAAGAATATAACTATGTATCTAGAAGAAAATACAAGACTATCTTCAAATCGTGTGCCAACATACCAAGCTACAAACACACTAACCAAACAGCACATCACTTACTATAGACACAGATGCGTAAGCGCACACATTGCGAACAATGCGAAGTATTATCATTGGTGGCTGCCGGTTGGAGATAGTTTTTTAAGTTTACATGAGTACCTCAAATATGTAGAAGACATCTTTTGAAACGTGTTTAAATTATTTACCTTGTAAAAATATATATGGACGTATTGAGACAATTATTGTATTTTAAACTCATCATCATCATCATTTCAGTAGAAAGACGTCCACTATTAGACCTGGGCCTCTTCAAAGTATCGCCATAACGAACGATCCTGTGCCTCTCGCAACTTGCGATCCTCACCATGTCATCGGTCCACTTTGTGGGAGGCCTTTCAATTCTGCGTCTTCCACCTTTCGGCCCCATCGACCATCTGTTCTACGAGCAATGTGCCCACTGCCACTTGAGTTTGGAGATTCTTCAGGCTCTCTCTCTCTTTTGCCTAGCCTTGGTATCCCTATTTACGGTTGTCCAACACGTAGAAAGTGGTCTCCCTTTGTGGCGATTCTTCAGGCTATGTCGGTAACCTTGGTTCTCCAGCGGATATCTTCATTTCTTATGCAATCACGCAAGGAAACTCCGAACATAGCCCTTTCCATTGCTCTTTGGGTGATTTCAAGCCTTCTGATGAAGTTCATTGACAGTATCAGCTTTAAAATATTCCCACCGGACTCCAGGAATGGATCGTAACCCACCATGCGGGAACAGTGCGGGGTGCAGGGGACATCGTCTTAGATATTTTGTTTCTTGGCTATGACAGTTTCCTCATGATGTTTTCCTTCGCAGTTTCCAGAGCGATGATGCTAATGACATAAATTACACAAAATAAAGCCTGCCTGGATTTAGAACCACGATCTACGAATCTCAAATTGTTTTCGGTTTTGAAATTTGTTTACGATATGTTCGAGTAATTCACAGAATTTCGTATCACCAGGGGCCATCGCCATATTTGTCATCCAAATTGAAAAATAGCATAATTATGCTTGGAAAGATGATTTGCAACTTCTATTTTTTACACACACAGTACACACCCCCACCACGCACGATCTAACAACCTCTAATTATTACGTCACAGTTTACTTATCTATCTCTTTCTAAAGCGGTACTTTAGAGGGAGATAGTAACACATTGCGCGATAATCACTGCCTATGTAAATATTATTGAATGGACTTGTAAATATTTTATAAAGGTTGTATTTACGTTTTATATTTGTTGTGTTGAGTGCGTTAGCTTGTGTTATGTAAGTGAAGTGGTAATTATATATTTTTTTTAAAGGGGGCGGGGTCCTACCTTCTTATATGTATGTTATGTAATGTATAAAAATTATAGCCTTGCTAGATATGCATATTATGATATGGTATGTTTGTGATCTAAAACCGGATTTCAAGTAGACGACCTAACCTTCAATTTTAGTTGCTATTTTCGTCTCGAGTTTTTTTTTTTTTGTGAGTTCAAATTCTGTCTGCACTTCTATTTAGGACGTGTCAATGGTTTTGGACGTAGTCACTATACCAAAACTCAAATCAGAAACTTAAACGTTGAATTTTTGTGTAATCTCTGTTATTATATAGACACTATTCTGAATGGTTCTCATTTGATTTGACTATTATATGTTTACTGTATGGACTTTAAAAAAGACTTTGATCTCTGAGTTTGTTTCGGTGTTTCTTCTCTAGGTAGTCGGCTAGGAAGCACCGGCCTCATCTAGTTTAAAATGAGGGAAAAAAAATTGACGTGTAAAAGTGTTTTTTTTTTTTTAACCCATTTGCAAAATAAATATCATTTATTATAAAAGTCTTGAAATGTCATGATTCTGTTATGATTAATTTTGTGTTTGTGACCTATACCTCGTGTCTAAGACACGACACATTTTTCATCTTGCATAGGTATTTAGGGCCTGATGCTGTCTTAGTAACTTGACAGTTCATAGTGCATTGTAAGGACAGAAAAACTTCTAAAATAAATTGAACGTTCTAAAGCTATGCGAAGGAAGCGATAATACAATAGCGAAGGGGAGCGAGGATTGGGCGACGGGGGTGCTTGATGGGCTTGCGTCGCGTCATACAGACGTTGGTAGGTATAGCAAAATACAGAGATGAAAACTTGAAAGGCGTTAGATGGAACAAGAAAATCTTGAAGGTTTGTTTGTGGTAAATGAATTAAGTTTTGTAAAAATCCATAGCACAAAAGTTAAATTATTTATAATAAAGTTCTGCAAGGTTGTTAGTGTTTTACAAAAAACCCTGTATAGCTCCATATGTTTAACATTTTAGCTCAGCGGCCGTATTATGACACCTTAAAACCATCATGTTTTCGGTGTGAAAAAGAGACGGAGCTATACAGGACGAATAGCACTATCCTTTTCTCACACAGAAAACATGATGGTTTTAAGATGTCATAATACGGCCCCAGGTCATCAAACGAATCGTCCTCAGTCACGATATTGTACATTGAGTATCATTAAAATGTTCATGGTTTGCACTCGTTGAACTTTTCATTAACGAACTCATTATTTACACTCAACACTCGCTAACCCAATTAACTCATACTATTGACATTAAAAAAAAACTAAAACACAGATAAAACGACTTTTATATAAAAAAATATAATTACTTGAAAAGGTCACGTATCAGATCACATCCGAAACTACGTAATATTTAGTGGTGTATGATTTTTTTTTTGGTGGAGATATCAACATAAAATTCCTCCCGTTCTATGCGGATCCAGAGGGAGAGATATTTAGAGGTTGAATACCTTTTACAAGAATAGTAAAAAACAAAAAAAAAAGCAGTAGCTATATGAGTGACATTACGGGCTTCAAGATTGTTCGAAAAAGTCACCGTTGGGGTGAGTTTTAGTCAGTCAAAATTTGATACTCCCTCTCGCTTTACCCAGATCGCACAAAAGAGAATACCATGCCAACAACTAGACAAAGACCTTCCCCAAGTTGTTCTAGGGATTTTTCTTGCGCGCCGTCTCAAACAGGTCCTTGTGATCATCTCGCCACCTCTTTCTAGGTCGGCCTCGATGGCGCTTTCCTCTGTGGAGAAGTGCAGGAACCCACTGCGTGGACACTCTGACCCAGCGGTCTTTGTGCATGCGGTTCACGTTTCAACTTCCAACAATCTCTTAACTAAATGTACCAAATGTATTGAACATAGGTTGCACAAATAATTATCTGGTTCCTGAGCAATCCATTGCATACAGCAGATCGATCGTTTGGGGTGTAGGGTCATATCGAGCTGTCCGAGGACGCTAAACAATAAGCAGGTGAATTAAAAAGTATATTGACTAAGTATAGTGATTTGATTCCGCCATCGCAATTCTACCATCGGACAACCCGACGTACGGCGAATATTCACCCTTACGTTGTTGAAACCTCTACGGTCCGGACTAAGCGTTTTGCCTTGTCGTTTACGACTGGAACAGTCTGCCTGCTGCGGTCTTCCCGTCCGATTATAATTTGGGTGTCTTCAAGGCTAGAGTGAATAGGCTCTTAATAAACTAGTGCGCCTCACTATCAAAGGTTGCATCGCTACTTACCATCAGGTGGGATCGCAGTCAAGCACTAGTTTATCTCAATAAAAAAAAAAAAAAAAATATAATTTTGGCCTGGATACTCAGTCTTTTAAGCCTATGTATAATATAAGGACTTTGCAGTCCATTAGCATGCAGATTCTGATGCTTTTAGAGTATTTTGCAGCCAATGTCTCGTCAGCCTTCTCGGCAAGCTTCGCTGAGGTACTTAATACTACAATACAATTCGCACCTCTTTCAATGATTTCACATACTGTCCAGTTGTTGATACAAAACTACACCAATTACACGTCACAATATCTGCTAGGAATCATTTTGCGAACATTACAACAGCTACTCAGCTACGGGCAGGGCACATTGCTCGCAGAACAGATGGCCGTTGGGGCCGAAGGCTTCTGTAGTGGCAACCGCGTACCGGAAAACGCAGCGTTGTAAGGCCTCCTACAAAGTGGGCCGATGACCTGGTGAAGGTTGCGGGAAACCGATGGATGCGGGACGCATAGACACTTGGGGGAGGCCTATGTTCAACAGTGGACGTCTTTCGGCTGATATGACGATGGCTGAACTTGATCACTCGAAAAAGTCCCGCCAAGAGCTCCTCTAAAAAGTATCAATGTGTCACTCATATAACTGCTCATGTTCGGTTTATCGAGCAAGCGCATGCGTCGTGACAAGTGACGTCACAGTGTGTGTTCGTACAGATGTACTTGTACTATTTGGTTATCGCTCCGGGGCAACGGTGAAGGTTTTTCGCTGAATCTCGGTGATTCGGAATTGTTATTTTGTGCATTCTTGTGTTGTTAGTATTTCTAGAAACACCCATTTTTTATGAGTAGTTTTTACCCGACTGCGCCGGAAGAAGGGTTATGTGTTTCGAGTATATGTATGTATCATTTGTCGCTGGCTCGATTACCGTACGAAACAAATATTTGTATGGCTGTTCCAGGTCTGGGTGTCTTTTGTGTGAGTTTTCAATGCAGCGTTGATACTGGAGTAAATCGTAGAACCATCGAATCTTTGTAGAACATCGTGTATAAAAAGAGCCCTAAAGCCTAAACAGCTTGGGAGGTGTCGTTAAATTTATCTTGTTAAGGTGCTTCCTAACCGGGAGAATTCGCGTGTAATGTAACATTGTACTTGTAGATTCGACTGAGCATTACATTACAATACTACCTCCCTGACTGACGAGCATTCGCGTGTAATGTAGTACTAGAGATTCAACTTTGAGCATTAGCTTTTAGTTGATTCCATAATGTCAGACGAAGCGTGTTTAATGTATGGCGAATTGATGTTACAAGTTGTATCAAGATATTACACATTGGATCATTACAAGGTGGGTATTATAATGCTCGGTTCTCCTCCTTCACTGATGTAACGCTCAAATCTGTAACGTTACATTACACGCTAATGTACCCAATGAGGGAATACCTTAAGGGTGAGTTGCACCATTTAACTATAACGATAACCAAACCATAACCAGCCGTGAAACGGCCTCCTATTGGTCAATTCGACTATTTGACAACTGCTTTGTTATCGTTATAGTTAAATGGTGCAACTCACCCTAATTAAAAAGTTAGAAATAAGTTGCTATTAGCAGTGTAATGCAGTTGGTAGCATCAAATTCGTGATTGAATTAAAATAAATTTCATTCATAATTAACAAAGTCAAAACTACAGTGGGTGGCCATGGACTCAAATTACTTACCAGAAATTATAAATTCAAATAAACGATTAATTATTGAAATTTAAACGGCGAATTTTAACTGGCCTGTTGGTCTAGTGGTTAGTGGCCCTGACTGCTACGCCGGAGGTCGTGGGTTCGATTGCCACCCAGGACAAATGTTTATGTGATGAGCACGATCATTTGTTCTGTGTCTGGGTGTAATTTAACTAAAATATGTATGTATGTATTTAGAAATATATAAGTATGTTTATCAGTTGTCTAGTACTCGTAATACAAGCTCTGCTTAGCTTGGGACTACAGGGCGTTGTGTAATAAAAAAAAACAAAAAACTGGGTAAGTGCGAGTCGGACTCGCGCACTGAGGGTTCCGTACAAACTTACGTATGAAAACAGTTCAATTTCCGAATTGATTTACGAAGATTTTTCCGAATCGCAAAATATTTTTTTTTATATAACTAAAAATTCATAGTTTTCCACTTTTATTCCTATTCTTGTGCCATGAGACCTTGCTTTATCATTTCAGGATTTTAGGTAAACGGGAAGTACCCTGTGCATTTTGAGTGTCGAAATACATGCTTTTTGCGACATAAACGGCCGTATCTTTTTTTTCGTTAACGCAGAAGTTTGATTTTCTCACAGCGTCGAGGGACCGCAGATATGATTATGTGGTTTTAATTTCAACTCGATACCTCCATCCGTTATCGAGATAAAGGGTAATGACAGACAGACAGACAGACGGACGGAAGGACAAAGTGATCGTATAAGGGTGCCGTTTTTACCTTTTGAAGTACGGAACCCTAAAAAACAATTTAAGTTATTTCTCTGTAGTGGGAAGGATACTTCTAAGTTATAAACATAACTGGACCTCTGACACGCCGATGACTTTATCACTAAGTGAACGGATAACCTCTCATTACTATTTGTTTTTCCTCTATTTCTCGATCTCGGAAAGATATTGAGTGTTTATGTAAATAAGACTCCTTTAGTTTCAAGTAAATATGGTAAAGTAAGCAAGTAAAACATTGACATAATGTTAGTCGACAGTTGTTAACAACGTTATTCAAATACTAGCTTCTGCACGCGGTTTAGCTCAGTTTCTTGCACTTGCACACAAACTTCAGACTCCCGTTTTATCTCTAAAATCGGCCAAGTGCGAGTCGGAGTCATGTACGACGGGTTTCGTACCGTCCGAACCAAAAAAAAGGCAAAATAAAATCATGCTAAGGGACTGACTGGTAGAGAATGCCTTCAGGCATTAGGTCCGACTGTGTACTCTTGTGTGCTTAAAGTATAAATAAATAAGGGAGCCCCACTTAAATATCAATTTCTAGTACATATTTGATGTTATAGCGGCAACAGAATTACTCTGTGAAAATATCAACTGTTTAGCTATTACGGTTCATTATATACAGTCTGGTGACAGACAGACGGATGGTTAATAGAGTCTCGTTTTTACCCTAAGGGTACGAAATCCTAAAAACATAGCCGTATTCTGGCGTAGTCGGCGAAAAAAGGAGATTTGTCGATTGAGTTGATTTCACTGTCAAAGTGGCAGAATATTAATAATATTCCACAACTGACACATAACGCCGTCTAGTCTCAAGCTAAGCAGAGCTTGTGTTAGGAGTACTAGACAACTGATAAATACTTATATAATTTCTAAATACATACATATTTATAGATAAACTATCACGATTCATGAGATACTTATAGCTTAGTGACAGACGACCCGAAAGACACCCCAAAAAAACTTTCCTAATATTTCGATGGTGATTCTTTATGCAAATTCTATAAATATATAAACGGATTTCAATTTACTCTTTTTAAAAACCGCATAATCAGATCACCAAAGACTCATAATTTAATAACGACTCCAATTATAACGAAACTATCAAATGAATTAATGCGTCTATAAAATACAGGTTCCACTGATTGAGCGTCCATCGAGATCATCTGGTTGAATAATTAATTATTTATTATACGGCGTCGTAAAACAAATTGATTTGCACCTAAATATATCATTTTTTTTGGGTTATATGACGACTACTTAGAATTTCTACAATCTTACGATGGACAAGAAGTCGACCTGATTAATTAAAGATCAAAAGCTCAACCATGTGACCCATTTTAAGACCTAAACTGAATTATAGGGAGCTTTATAGAGTATACAACTCAACCCTTCTTTCTCACTCGCACGTTTGAAATTTAAAGCGTCTTGAAAATGCTTTTTTTTTAAATATAAATAATAATAATAGTAATAAATAATAAAATAATCGGTGGACTACTGTTTTTATATTTTTAAATGTTTTTTTTTTTAATATATATTTGTTTTAAAAAATATTTAAAAATATCAAAATATGTACTATAAGAAAAATAAAGGAAATAATAATAATATTCCACAACTATTGCACAACGCCGTCTAGTCTCGAGCTAAGCAGAGCTTGTGTTATGAGTAACTAGACAACTGATAAACATACTTATATATTTATTTTGCATAGTAGTGAACAATATTTGTAAAGTAGTTTTTTAATGAAAAATTACCAAATACTCATCATCGTTCTAGTAGTCCATCTTATTCCCTTGCAATATTATTTAATTTAATTTATTATTCCGCTGTCATTCATCATATAACTGTGATCACTAAACAGAATCTGACTAGAAACAAGCTCTTTATCATGAGCTTGATCACGATAGATGTGATTTGAATGGCAATTCAAAAAATGCGCGAGAAACCTGAAACACTCAAAATTTCTTAATTTTTGCCAGTTAGACTACACTTAATATTGATTTCAATGTTTCTTCTATATTTATTTTTTTATTATGTGACGTCATCCTATTGACTAGATAAATTTAATTTCTTTTTTGCTCATCTTTCATAAATAATTATATAACCGGATATTAAGATGAAGCTTATTTTAAAGCAACATGCTTAATCTTTGAATAAAAGAAATAAATTAAGTGATTCGAAATTTATACTGAGAAATAGTGGCAAAACTGGTACTAAGAAAATACAAATGCAATTTATTTGATTAATCATAAGATTTGGACGGCTAACGTGAATAAGTCATATTTTTCTTTTTCTATTAAAGCTAAATCATTTGAACACACATCCTTAAAACTGCATCCTTAACCACACAACTCAGCCCCGCGTCCACCGCTTAGTTTACCGACTTTCACGAGCACGTCATCTGTGTAAACTCCTCTATCGTAATGTTTGAACATATAATCATTGATGGCGGCTACCGGTTGACCTACAAACGATAACGCCGCCCGCTCCGCCAGTCGCGTGCTTAACTCACCCGCGAGCGTACGTACCGACCTCACCGTGTCGTCTACGTAACAAAATTGTACCTATTGTAACTTGATTAAACCCCTGGTCCGTATCTAGACCCAAAACTATCGATAACTTATCATTCGATTCATTTTGTGTCCTCATGTGTGTTACAATGGCTGTGTTATGTGAATATAGAAAAACAAGTGTGATACAATAAAATAATGAATAAGTGTATTTGTGAAATTTAGTGGATTATTGAAATGTTAGTGCGAATGTGTGGCAACGAAGATAGGGCACCGATGAACTGCAAGGTAATGTGACAGGTTGCACGCAACGCTGATAGGAACGCGCGTGATACGTGCTAGTGCAGTTTGTGACATGGTTATATTTGGACAGATAAGTTGGAAGTCAGTAGGCACCTATCACTATAACTTTCGTAGGACACTGTGTCGTAGTCTAAATAAGAATTTAGTAGTACAAGTACAGTATCCGACTGCAAATAACACCGCATCAAAGTTCAGAAAAATATCTTCCTTGTAGAGCATCGACCCTGTCAGTCTTATCACTGAGAGTTTCCTAAGCCCCAAATGTCTAATTTATAACTGTAGTGCTTACTTAACAAGAACTTCGAATTCGTTCCCCTTTAAAACAGGTGGCTGTGTGATTTCTCCCGCCAAAACTAAATAGTCTACCAACTCACCGTATAACTAAACTATTATTCTACATAAGAGTGTTATCATGTAAAACGTTATAAACACAGTCTGTTTGGGTTTTGAGAATGACTATGACATTAGCATATCAAACACGTTAGAGGAAAATATGTATATCGTGTGAGACGTAGCAGAGTTCGTTTCGTAATCGGACAGCACTTTTACATCATTATCGAAACAGATTAAAGTTTGAACTTTGTTAAGGTTAGACCTGAGTGACACGTTGGTAGTCTGACTGATTTTCTATCACTGTTAGGGTGTTTTTAATATCATGCGGATTTCATCACGGATGCGGGATTGCCCATCATGCAGAAAATTTCAGAATGCAAAAAAAGCGCGTCCGCGTGCGTATTCCACGCATTTACAATAAATATTTGTATGAAATCGACATTAGTGGGGGTTACGCGTGCTGAGCACTCCCGCATGCGTGATTAAAATCGCACGACATTAAAAACAACCTTAGCTGTAACATTTCTTGACTTCGGCACAAAACAAATTGAAAGAGGGTATAAATGAAAAGTTAATCAATTTGCCTAGCCTTTCTTCAACTATTAGTGGACCTAGCGTCTAGGTCCACTTCCAATCTTACTGGAAGTAATTGAATACCAGCGGAGGTCAGACTACCTGTATGAACTCCACAATCCGAAATATAAATGAAAAGTGTCCGAAGAATATTTTTGTCCATCTTTTTTCTTCTATAGCGATATATGCTCATCACTCTCTTCGTTCCATATCTTTAATAATAATAATAATAATAGAGAAAAGAAAACATATCCGAAAATAATAATAATAATAATAAATCGTTTATTTATTACATAGGGCTCACTTACAATAAAGTTGATTAAATACTATAAAGAACATAGTTGCTTATATGCCTGAACTAGGATGAACCTGTGCTTCAGGCTAGACAGTGCTTAAATACAAAGAAAATAAATTAACACTAAATATGATTAATATAAGAACTAACTAAATCTAGAGTATATTGAGAGATCTCATCACCACATGACTATTCTGTGACAAACTTTAAACTTAATAAATTTTTCTATCGTTTAATTTATCTGTTCTAGTTACGTTATTCTAGTTGTTAAGTTCTTTTGATCCGTCCTAAGTTTGTCAGCGATAAGACCGCTATTGTACCCATTGATTTAAGTTTACAGAAGTTGTGTTACTTTTTTGGTTTACAATACAATTTATTCTATTCTATCTTGGTTTTCTCATCTCAGTTCTCTGTAACTGCATTACGTAGGTACATAAAACTAGGTACAATAAAGTTCTTAAAAAAACCGCTGTACCTATCTAAAACCTCCGGTTAACGACCACAAACCTTGCATAAATAGTGTTAAAACCACTTTGACTTACCCGCCTTTACCGGCATCATGTGCAATTAGTATGTATAAGATTCTAGTATCTTATTAATAAACATATTATACTGAACCAAGGCTATGTATGGGTGTAATATCATCGTAATCGATCGCTATTTGAATTTCATAATCGTAGCATTAATGTTTATCTTGTTCTTGTATCGCAATCCGGGAGATTCTATCGACGGAAATGTAGATTAGCAAATTAAATATTACACTTGATGCGATAACTCGTGTTTTATAGTGTGTAGCATGTGTAATTTAATATGCAACTGTGTGCAATTTAAGGTAGAACTACATTGGGCACACGTGGGTTACGTACGCCGATCTGGGCGCGTCGGTCTTTATACATTTTATATGGCAACTAGACTCGTAGAGCTACACTAGATCCAAGCCACGCGTCTCGGTTCTCCGTACAAATCAGGCGTGGTGCACGTGTGCGTTGGTCTAATGTAGTTCCCGCTTTAGTTTCTCTTTTATGACTGACCGATGTTTTGACAATTCTAAAGTACCTGTGAATGGTTTATTTTAACCGTTTCTGATTTCTGAATACTTGTAAGATACTTGGTAGTTTATTAATTAAATTCTCTAATTCGAGAGGTTAAGTGTTGTTTTGATATCTCTTGACACAGACTACTAGGGAATTCCGATGCCCATATTGATTAAAAGCATGCTGCCTATAACACTTTGCTTATCTATTTGTTAGAATTATTTTTTGGTCTTTCTGTTAATGTTGATTGTGTCATTGATCGCTTTGCTTTTGGTCTTTCTACTCTCTTGATCACCATCAAAATTTTGATTACGTGTTTAATGCGTGTTCGTCATAATTTTAATTTGAATGCCGTAAAAATTGTTATACTCCTTTAAAAATTTTTATCAGTTGCCTTTTCTTTAACTATTACCAGTTCCTTTTTTTAATTGTCCAATATGTTGGTATCTAGCTTGCACGATGTCAGTATTTCTAGTAAAATTTTCCCAATAGTAAGGGTATTTAAATTGTTAGTGGTGCGACATTTGCGGTTTTAAATCAAAGGACTAGGAACACAGAAGCCTGTAGCGGTACACCTTCTTATCTTATCAAAGTAAATACAGCAGCTCTCTCTCGTATTTATCCTACACTCGTGCTGCTTCGGGTTACGGATGCCTGAAGAACGTTTACTTTAACATTAGCGGCGACCACCATCTCTAATTGATTCATTACATGTGTCTAGTCTTCGAGATTTTTGGAAAGTGTGCGCAGGAATTATATGACTTATTTCCGTCGTTCATACCGCGAACAATTTGCTTGCTGCAGTTTTCCCGTCCGCATAATTTAGGAGTCTTCAAGTCTAGAGTGAATAGGGTATTAATAAACTAGTGCGCTTTACCATCAATGATTTTATCACTACTTACTATCAGGTGGGATCGCAGTAGTTTATATCATTAAAGAAAAAGAGTTGTGCTTGCATTGTGGCAATTGCGATTAAAATTTTTGATCTACTACTATCTCCCTCCTCCATTGCTTTTTACAGCCATTTCTTCCTAAAGTCCGTCTAATGAAAGCGTGACCTGAGAAAAGGAGGTTACAACCAAAAATTTTGAATGTGGTATTATTGAAATAGTAGGAGAAAAAAGTTTTGATACTAGAGTATTTTTTGTATTTATGACAATTTTAGAAAGTTGTACAAGAACTTAAATCCTAGGCAAAAACATGTGTGTAGACTTAATTATTTGGTGGGTGTATGGTAAATGTCAATAACACACAAAATGTTAGATAGTATTCCAAATTATTTAATTTTATCTGATCTCTGAAATGTCGCTATATAATATTTAAAAAATATCCTTTATTTTCCATTTGGCGTTCTGGCAAGAATACCAATTGCACAACACCGTGATAGTCAAATAAAATAGTCAACATGATTTCAACTTCATCACGTCTCGCCAACACTATTAATGTGTTTCACGATTGTTAGGTTGGAATCGATTCGCTTTTGCATAGAGAAAATTCAGATCTTTTGGGATTAGTCAAGTGGGAACATGTTTTATACTCCAGTGATTTTTTCAAATGATACGGATCGACTCGTGAGACACAAAAAGTTCAGCAGCTGCTGCAGCAGCATCTCTCTCAAACTTGAACTAGGATTTTCGCGATTTTAACTTCAGTTGCAGACTTTCATGCACTACCAGACAGAGTGAGGCAAATCTTTCATTACATCTCAACTGCTTTTGAACGTATTCTACCACTCACTAGCATGTGTTTTTGATTAAGTCGATTCACCAAAAGCCTTCTTTGTTCGATGTTTTTGTCCATTATGTAATTCGCAATATGTCAGATTATCTAAAAATGTAAGAAAAAAAATATCATTATATCCTTATGACTATCTAATTATATTAGTCGACAAGGATCAAGATTATAACGTCATACTAACTTAAAAATCAGAAATCGTATGTAAACAATGTTGCTTTTCATTGAAAACACCTCCTTTCTCTTCTTGTTTTTGCTTGAATTTATTAACCATAGTGTGTAGCAGTTTTTGCACGTTACTGTTTATTCTTTTCCCCACAATTAAGCAATTATTCTTGAAAAATAAATATCAGTTTCCAAAAACTGACAATGGCAACCATAGACTTTGACGTGTTTTTGTCGGCAAAACAATGTTGCCAATTTAATTTAAAAAAAAAACTCCAGGTTACGCTTTCAGTAGACGCACTCTATTTGCTATCGTATTATTGTTTTCATTCATATATCGTTGTTTTTTCATGACAATATTTATCAGCCATTGACCCTTCATACTATCACATCATTCATCTGTTTATTGTTATTACTTACTACATCTCTTGAGTTCCTATTATTGTGATGGCGCTGTAGGCGTCTAAAGACGATAGTCTATGACTAAAGCGTGTTGCCAGTGATGACAAATGGTTTCGTAACGTGGTCGCTTACAATGGAGAGGAGACCCAAAGAGCATTGGAAAGGGCTACGCTCGGAGTTTTCACGAGAACCAAGGTTACCGACATACCCCAATGAATCGCCAAACTTCAGTGGCAATTAGTATAAATGGTGAGCAATGCCACCTGCCCACTGACAGGGCACATTGCTCACATCACAGATGGTCGATGGGGACGAAAGGTTCTAAAGTGGCGACCACGTACCAGAAGTGCGTTTGAATAAGGTGGACCGATGACATGGTCGCCAGAATCCGATGGATGTGAGACGCGCAGGACCGGTCATTATGGCCACATGTGGGGGAGGCCTATGTCCATCAGTGGACGTCTTTCAGCTGAAATGGTGATGATGATGTTGCTGTAGAACTACTTGATCTTCTTTCATGTGTGCAAGGTTTTTCAACGTGATTTGGACATGATCAATCAAACTGCGACCCTTCTGACTATTACATCGGTATTCCATGATTTTAGTTTCTAAATCTACTTCTAATGCGGTAGTTGATTCTGTGCTCTCTTTTTTAAGCTACTACTACCGATACTACCGATACCGATACTATCGATTCATACAGCGGTTTTCTGCTGTATGAATCGATAGTCCTGCAGCACCACACACACACACACACACACACACACACACACACACACACACACACACACACACACACACACACACACACACACACACACACACACACACACACACACACACACACACACACACTAAAACCGTTGATTTGGAACACAGTACATAATTCAGCTCTCTCATATTAACTTGATTCCGTGTTCCCACAAAACTGCTGTTGGACTTGTAACTTATATCACAATACACAAATCAGCTCTCTCATATTATTGTCCTACACGTACACGGCGCCATGTTACGAATGCCTGCTGTAAGTTTACACTGGCATTAGCGACCTCACTGTCTTTTGTCCACTTGCATCAGTCTAGACGGGTCAGTCCAATGTTATAATTTTTATGATAACGTCTGCTAGGTAATGAGTATTGATAGAAGAGTTTGTTTGTTTATATGTATCTCCTGGATATATTTGTTGCAAGTTTGTAGTATCTTTTAAAGTAGTGTAGAATCTTCTTTAGGTGCTGCTTTAAAAAAGGGTTAAAATAAACATCGATCGTTTGGAAATTAGCTTGTCTTAATATATATAAAAAAATATAAATACCGTTCAAATGCGAGTCGGATTCGCTGTTGACCGGTTTTTCGAGTGTCAAAAATAGCGCTTTTGATGTTGAAATTTTCATTGCTCCAGGGGTAGCAGAAATTTTAATTTTTGATATTGAGTTTAAAGTGTCTAGACAGACGGGCAACATAATATTCAACCCAAAGAAAATTTACACTCATTAGTTATTTTAAAATAATAAAATTAATAAATAATAATAAAATTTATTCAGTAAAACTGCACGTGTTACCACACGTGACACGTTTACTGAATATATTTGCAATTCCTTGCTTAAATTGACATTATTAACACAAGTCATTGATTAAATATTTAATCATTTATTAACCTAACTAAAGATAAAACTAATTTTAATAAAAACAAGACGTTTACATATTACATACAAACGTGGTATATTTGGTACAGTCGTCTTCGTTCCACGTCTTCTTACAAATGTATGTTCAGCTGGACAACCTTATTATCATTGACGCACGGAATAATACACACGATACATTTCTTAATACCTTAAATTATATGTTTATTTTTAACTACTAAAAGAAAGATGATCAACTTTGTATGAGATACGGGCTAAAACACTTGGGTTAGGTTAGGTTAGTTAGTTAGTTAGTTAGTTAGTTAGCCCATTTATGTCCCACTGCTGGGCGAAGGCCTCCCTCTCCCTTTTCCACACACATCTGTCTTCGGCCATTGCGGGCCAGTCCCTCCGGTATTTATCAAGCTCATCTCTCCACCTTCTCCTTGGTCTGCCGCGACGTCGCCTTGCGTTTAATGGGACCCAATAAGTGGTTCTTTTAGCCCACAGCTCATCCGACATGCGGCAAACATGTCCGGCCCAATCCCACTTTAGAGTGGCAGCTTTTCGGGTAACATCTTTAATGTTAGTTGTGGCGCGCAGCTCTGTGTTAACATAAAAGGTTAGGTTAGGTTAACATAAAAACGTCTTATAAAACCTAAACCCCATACTTTTGAGAGATGTCGCCATAGTAAAAAATTCTCGCCGTGCTAAGTTCTTTCGATTGAGACCATTTGAAATCTGTTAGTCGATGTAAGCGTAGGGGGGACGTTTTGATGCATCGTCCTTTCATTAGGTACACTCCTTAAGTGTTTCATGTTCGAAGCTATTGGGAGTGGTCAGTTTTGTGCCTGTCCAGATATATTGGTTTGTTTCAACTACTACACATGTTATACTACTACATGTCAGCATGACGAATGACGTTCGTCGTTAGAGATAGTCCAAGAGCGTCGCCATAATGACGGGTCTAGTGCGTCTCGCATCCATCGGATTCCCGCGACCCTGACAGGTCAAGATTTCATCGTGTGAGATGCCTTTTTACGCTACGTTTTCCCGTACGCGGTCGCAACTAAAGAACTTTTCGACCCCTATTGCAGAACTTTTCGGCCCTCGCTCCAAAACTTTTTGGTTCCTATTCCAGAACTTTTCGGCCCTCGCTCCAGAACTTTTCGATCCCTATTCCAGACATTTCGGCCTTCGCTCCAGAACTGTTTGTTCTCTACTTCAGAACTTTTCGGCCCCGTCGAAGTGTTCTGCAAGTTGCTCGCGGAACTTACTTTTAATATATACAACAAAAAATTCACCATATTGACCATAATTTTTCTTATCCATCCGCATTTCTTATTAATGGTGTATACTCAAGGATAGGCTCCTTGTAAACTAGTGCGACTGAGCATCGACGATTGCATCACTGCTCAACATCAGGTGAGATCGCAGTCAAGCACTAGCTTGTATCAGATAAAAAAAAAAATTGGGTTTCTTCGGGACATATGGAACTTCATGGCTAAGCTTTTCAGTTGGTCACCATCTTCGATTGTGGCTTCCAGGAGCTACATTGGTATTAAGAAAAAAAAAATAGTACCGATAAGTATTAATTACGCGACTTAGCATGATTAATTGCGGATTATCTTAAATCATAAACGAGTTATAAATAATGTTTGACATTTCAAAACAAAATAAAAACTAGGGGTCTTTAAGTCAGAAGTTAATAGTTTACTTCTAGGTAATCTTGCTCCATATCATCGCTTATCATCAGGTGAGATAGTGCTCAAACGCGAGCCTATGCATATAAAAAAAACATGTAATGGAACTCAAATAGGGTTGGACAGCACAAATAGTAAGTCAAGATTACGACAAGTAAGACAATATCTAACTAAGTGCGATCCAAAAACTGATACAATTCAAATTGAAGTTGTAAGTTTCAATATACAGAGATTAATTTAATATCTTAAAAGTGCTCTGCTAACAAAAAACGAGTACCTTTTTGTGTTTGTGAAAAAAAAGACGTTTGCGCTAATGTATAAATTAATTAAAATCACTACATAATGCAGTATCTTTGCTGTCAGCTGATATAAACATTATCTGATAAGAACTAATACACTAGGATTTAGAAGATAGTGCGAGTGCTAAATTTGTCAATAAGCTTATCTTGCGATGTGGCTTCCAAATGACAAACAAATGACCGCTCCTTTTCTTTAATTAAATAAATTAAAAAAAAAAGTACATTAGGTAACTACGATAATGTAACACTTCTCTATGAATCTGATATGAGGAATACATTGCATGAATGATAATGTGCCTAAAAAGAGGGAAAAACCAGAGATGGTCGCTGGCACGGATATCTGGAAATTTCAAAACGAGTCAATTTATCTAATTAATCATGCTCAAGATAAGGACAAAAATCCCCTTTAAGCTTTTCATGCTTATTATTAAATTTAATATCTACCTAAAACTCGAAATGTAATTGCTTACATATCATCACGAGTAGTAAGTGTGTCTTATCACGTGGAGTTAAAAATATGTATCGTGAAAATATTAAAAAGTAGTATTTATATTTTTTTAAACAAAAAGGTACTAGAACTGAAGAGAAGATAACATTGCGAGAGGTCTTACTTTTAGATAACCGTTAGGTTTGGTCAGTTCTATATAGTTCATTAGACAAAAGACTGAAGTTAATTTGTACTACAACTATCGTTTCTGAATGCTATCTGTGTTATGTTACTTCAAAAAACTAGTGCAGTCGCATCTTCCTCACCTTTCTTGTAGCTTAATTAATTTGGGTTCGGCGCAACATGATTTCTTCCACTGTCTTCCATTAGTCGTCATTTATCATCTTCCGCACAGTCCATCCATCGGTTTTTTTTATTTTTCTTTACTCTCATCTTCTGCCCCTACTCGCTTTTCTTATCCATTCATATCCTTGCTCAAATCTTTCCCCACCATATCTTCCTTTGTTTCAGATTCAACAAACATTCTATGTATCAGATTACCCAAATGATATGGTCTGTCATCAACTAACTTGAATCACCTGCAATCGCTACTTCCTTCAGTACAACTTATCTTTCATTCTTGTTACTAAAAACTTCATTGATTCTATACATCTTCAATTCATTACAAAGGTTGAATGGTTTGTTATTCTCCATCCTTATTTCTATTTTCTGATAGTTCATAAATTTTGCCGTAACTTTATCAGGCTTTTACATTTTATCTTCATACACTTAAAGTGTATCAAAGGAAATCGGCTTATGTGATTACTTATCTGTTTAATGCCGAAAAAGACACGAAACTTTTTAGTAATAAATGTTTAAATTATATCAACTGGTCAATAGTAGTTCCTATCGGAAAGGTCTGGTTTGTTATCTTTCTTTGTTGTACGTGAGTTTTGTATGTAATTTCCTATTACAACTTTGGTCTATGGAACACTTTTACATATTGACATGTTATTCAATCACTTTTATTGGTTGATATTATCTAACTCAACTTAACATTTAAGTTTGACCATCTTATTGGCTTATTGGTTTCTAAAATTAGTTTTATTTCAATTGTCATGTCTCTCTTAAGATATCTAAATATAAGTATTTGTCTATCTGGAGACAAATACTTATATTATTTGTTGCTACAGAATACCTGAGAATAGTAACATAGATAGTTTTATGCAGAGGCTTGAACAGTTGTTACAACATTTTATCAATAAACAATGTATAATTTGTGGTGATTTTAATATTAATTTGTCAAAGGATGACTCAAAGCGAAGTTCCTTTCTGTCACTCTTGGCGTGTTACAACTTCCGACATTTAATTAATTCAGATACGTTTAGGCGCAATAACTCAAGTTCGTGTATAGATAATATTCTGACTAATATTGATGAGACATTTATTAAAAGCATAGACGTAGACCATAACGGTTTATCCGATGGACATGCGGGTCTCTTTTGTGCGGTATCATTGGAAAAAGTAGCGTCCAGGAAAGAGCAAAGTTTTATGTACATAGAAAGAAGACTATATAATGAAGTAAACAGTTCTTGTTTTAGGCAAAAATTGTTGCAGGAAAAATGGTGCGAAAGCACATTTATTGACAGACTCAGTGAACTACATTGTAAAACATTTAATAAAAAGAAAATAAAAATCAATACAAAAAATAGCAACAAATCTAAATGGTTAACGACAGGAATAAGAGTCGCTAGTAAAATGAAACGGTTTCTAAATTTTGTTGACAAAGAAAATTGTGACTATTCAATAGTAAAATACCGTAGTAATTATCTAAGGACATATAAAAAAGTAGTTCGATATGCGAAACGTTTAGTAGTTAGAAAGGAAATAAATGTAGCTCGGAGTTCTAGTAAAATTATTTGGAAAATTATAAATAGTAAGAGAAATCCAAAAAAAAACAAAAATGACAATTTGATGCTTATGGACAATAATAAAATGGTGCATAATTCTACAGAAGTGGCTAATATTCTGTTGAAAAAGTTCTGCAATAAGTCGAATTTAATCATGAGTGACGTTAATAAAGCAAAAGAGTCTTTAAAAAATCATGGGACAAGAGTAGAGGAGGACATGGTCTTTGAACCTGTTACTCCAATAGAAGTTTTTAAAATTGTTAAGAGTATGGAGAGTAAAAAGTCTTTTGGCCACGATGAAATTCCTATGACTGTCATAAAAGAAAACATTGATCTATTAGCTCGCCTTTTGGCTGATTTCATAAATGAAAATATAAATGAAGGAGTTTTTCCTGATGAGTTTAAATTAGCTAAAATACTACCTATACATAAGAAAGGCTCTAAAACTGATCCCGGGAATTATAGGCCTATCTCTCTTTTGCCGGTATGTTCTAAAATATTTGAAAAAATTATGAAAATAAGGCTTGTTTGTCATTTAAATAAACATAAAATTATAACTGAACAACAATTCGGATATCAGAATAATGTTGGTACTATAGATGCTATTGATATGCTAATTGATGATATAGTATGTAAGTTGAATGCTAAACTAAAAGTAGCAGGTCTTTTTCTCGACCTGAGTTCTGCGTTCGATACAGTCGATCATAGTATTCTTCTAGATAAGTTGGAATTCTATGGCATTCGAGGAAATGTCCTGAATCTATTTCGATCTTACTTACATAATAGAACGCAATATGTCGAAATTAAGACGGTTCAGGAAGATGGGCAGGAACAGATATACAAATCAGACAAAGTTGTTATAAATAAAGGTGTGCCACAGGGATCTGTTCTGGGTCCTGTTTTCTTTATAATATTTATAAACGATCTCATGGCTTACATGAAAAATATTTCAGAGGACACTAAACTTGTAGTTTTTGCTGACGACACAAGTGCTATTATAGCTAGCGACAATATAAAAAACCTAGAAAGGAAAATTGATTTTGTTTTATATGCTCTAGAGAAATGGTTCACTATGAATGATTTGAAACTAAATCTAAAAAAGACGCAATGTTTATTATTTAAATCGACCGCAAAGAACAATGATACCGTCAACATACATTTCTTGGGAAATAAATTGGACACTGTAGACAATGTTAAATTTTTGGGGGTACAAATAGATGCAGTTTTAAATTGGAAGAAGGAATTGGAAGTGGTCACCAACACTATGAGTAGTGCTTGCTATGCTCTCAGGAGTCTTAGAGATGAATTAACCATTGCACACCTCAGAATGGTATATTTTGCTCTAATAGAGTCTAGACTAAGGTATAGCATAAAGTTCTGGGGCAACAGCTATCAATACAACATTAATGCTGCTTTCATTATGCAAAAAAGAGCCTTGAGAACTATGCTTCGAATTGAACAAACTGAATCTTGTAGAGAACACTTCAAAAAACTGCACATTCTTACAGTACCGTGCATTTATATTCTGGTCCTACTTAGTCATTTTGTTAAAAATATTTGTAAATTTGAGACTGAAGAACAGAGGCAAATCAGAATTAAAACGCGAAGGAAGGATCTACATAATCTCATACAGCCTAAACTTAATGTCGTTAAACATGCCTCAAGGGTACAGTCAGTAAATTTATACAATAAGCTACCCCTAGAATTTAAAAACGCTATGAGTTCAAACGAATTCAAGAGAAAGTTAAAGGCATTGTTGTTGGAAAAATGTTATTACAGCATAGAAGAGTTTCTCAAAGATTGTACCAAGTGATAGTTAACCCAATTCTGAATGTTACTAAATTCTTATTAAATTCAATTAAGTGTACTTACTTATAGTCGACTTTTTGTCATGACATTGCATCATAGTGGATTTTATTGAAATAACATTTCTAGAATTTTATTGACATTATATTATTGTTATTTTTAATCCTTTTTGACATTTACATTTATTGACGTTATTCTCATTTTATTGACATTTAGTTTTTTTTTTTTTTTCTTTATTGTAATTAAATTATGATTTTGATGTGGTGACTGTGGAATGTAATTTTATTTCTTTACCAGATCAATTACTGTACCAACATTTCTATATAGATTGATGTTTTAATTTTAATTTTAAGTATTGTGTTTTTTTTTTGTTGTGTTGTTTATATACCTATTGTAAAATTTTTCAAGCATTCGACACAAATGTAAATTTGTTGATGAAATGAATAAATAAATATCCGAGGTTTACAACAACATTTCCGAGTCTAAGTGTAGACTTCGAGACACGGTTGAAAATAAGACCTTTCGTTGGATATATGATAATACATATTTTCTGATTAAAATTGGAAGATACTATAATATAAAACGTGTTTAAAGTAAAGAAATATCCTACTCATTGAAACTTAGATCCGAACCACGCAACATATTTTACTACTAGCTTTATTTACCTCGTATCTCTTAACATTATATCAACACTTAAGATAAGCTGACATATCATCAATATCAACTATCAGGCCATCATTTCGGACGATATCTTCCTTATGACTTACAGGTCACCTGGCGGCACACGAGATATTTATATTACAATTTATTTCCATTTATTTTTATTTACGATGCATTTGAATTTCTGAATATTCCACTTCTAAATAAAGATTTGTATGGGCATTAAATAAATTACTCAAATAACAGTAATAAAATAAATAATGATGATGATATTTTGATAATGAAGTTGTTAGTGAGTCATCGTAGGTATTAAATTGCATAACGTTACGTCTAGTATTCGGCGGATTAAATTACCGGCTAAACAGAAATAGATACACATATAAACAAGCTGATTTAGGCAATTATAGAGAATGAATAAAATGTTGTGTTCAATGTTTCAAAAATAGAAACACCTAACTCGGTTATAATTGAAATGAAACAATCATAATATAACGATACACAGTATAATAAATCCAATAGACACTATCATCAACGCAGCATAAATTAATTAAGAAAACAAAACTATTAAACATGCAATACGTAATAATAAAAATTGTACACTATCAGAAGCACCTACATGAACTGGCGACCCCTTAGGAGCAGTGCACTCTGAAAAAGTGTCGACACTAGATAACGCGCTGACCCCTCGTAATACTGACACTTATTGTGCCACTGTTATAGAACTTATCGGTACTTCGACTATTTTACTCATTCGGAGTGATATCACGTGAGTCATTTGCTAAAATTAACAAATTAAACGTTTAATAGTGAAGTTATTGTTTAAAAAATATTTTTTGCTCTGGCTGTTGTACAAAATCTACAAGATAGGATAAATACTATAGAAAAAAATAACAGGTGTTGCTCCAGCACCTACTTCTTTGCTTGTCTTCTGCCCAACTTAAGTAAGTCTGAGCAGGACATGTATGCCGCATACCTGACAAACTGTGGGCCACTGATGCACTGTGACATTGAGGCCGAGGGGGGGGGGAATAGACCGATTTCGAACAGGAAGGAGCAAGACGCGAAAAATGGAAGGGGTGGAGGGAAGCCTTTACCCTGAAGTGGGACAGAATAAGTTGACAAAAAAAAAGTAACAGAATTAATATTAGTGTATAGAATATCAGACGACTTCGTTGGTGTAGTAGTGGATCTGGATCTTTCTATCGTATCGGGTAAAGTGTTTTAGGGCGTGTGTATCCGGGTCTTTTTTACCCGCTTGATAACAATAAACTTGCACCCTATTTCGTAGGACTTAAATATTACTGAGGAAATGCGGATTAGTGATAAATATATGATTCGTGAAATTTAGTGAATGGGAATACATATCTATAAGATAAAGTTAAGCTTACCACTTCATGTGACCTGACTTTGCGTCAGTGTTGTACGTTTAAATATAGCATAGTCTTTGTATAATCATTTTATTGACAAAGTACTCTCGAAATATTCCTAAGTCAATACAGCAGATAATTCGGTCGAGCGATATCGTTTGTTTACACGATTTTAACGTGGCCTGCGACCCGACCTCGCCGATCAGAGGGTAGATCGACTGTAGGCCGATAGCCTCTACATTATTGCGCGTATTGTTGTAAAATAGATGATACATAAGTATAAGAAAAGTTTTAGGTAATAGATACTTGATGATGTGGGAAATTAATATAGCAGTTAACTGTTGACTGTATTTTATTATTAAATTGGCATTCGTTGAAACTATAGCAAGGTTTGAAGCAAATTTTCGCTAACAAATAATGTAATAGTAACTTAGCTTAGGCGTTTGATACAGTAAGCTTCAGTTACAAATTATGTTTTAAAACAATCTTTATAAATAATGTTAGTTTATTTAAGCTTTATTTTGTTTTACAAGAATGACGTCAAATAAGGTCAAAATCATAAATTATTTTGTTTTGCTCTAATTAACAAATGTGGCGTTCCACAGGGGACTATACTCCGACCTAAATTACTTTATAGTATTAGCGTGTCTTATCAGCCAGTATTAAAATAACGCCGTTTATCTTAAACCTAATTATACAAGTGTTAGTAAACATAGATAATAATGAAATTCTCATGAAATTATTTATCGCTATATTATATGGAGATAAGAATCGAATGATGAAGCCGAAGATAAAAATGGATCAAGTTAAAATTGCTGTGCCAATGCTTATCGGTGATTCAATTTAGTGAAAGATTTGATTTTGATAAAAATTGACACCTTTTTTATCAAGTTTTTATCGTTCAATGCAAAAAAAAAATGTCATGTAGGCTACATGGGCACTTATAAAATATCAGAATTTTCTAAGTTGTTGTTTCTTTTAAGAAGAAATAGCATCCTGCAGGAACTCTATAGTATTTTCCATTATTCCATTTTACAATATTGTCAGGTTTAAGAAGACGGTGTAGACCAATCAACGTATATGTAAAAAAAGGTATGTGTCGTGGATTTTTCATTCGTGCTTTGTTACTTGAATACTCATTAGAATCGTCACAGTATCAAACAGCAAGTTAATGTAGGTACACGTGTCAATACACGTCTTACTTTTACATCTTCTTTATACCCTTATCGTATGTCACTTGTGGTCGGCGCAATACGTTTTTTTTCTTCTATTATCTGTCTACCGTCATGCTATTACTGACTTCCATGTCTTTCATACTCCTCACCCAATTCATGCATCTTGTCTTTGGCGTCCCTTTTCCTCTCTATCCATGTTGGTGTAGTTAGTGTGGTGGTTGATGTTGGTGTGTTGTTTGTATATGATAAATGATAATGATAAATGATCTTTATTTTGCAAATAGGTTTAAAAAAAAACACGTCAATTATGTTTTCAGTCAGTTTAAACTAGACGAGGCCGGTATAAGATAATAATACAGAAATATAGTAACGAGAAAAAATAGCAGTAGCTATATATTGTTAAAACGAATTGACTTTATTAACAGTTTAATCAAGTTTTAAAACATTCACAACTTAAATACAAACGACTCGCACGCGAAGCAACTGTCAAAGTGAAAAAAAGTTAGTGCTGTGCCTCATTTGGCGGGCAACACAGTGATGTCCCATGTCGATCGATTTTCTCAGTTTAACAATATTTATCGAAATAATGATACCGGTTTTTTTTATTTGTTGAATCACTGTTTCACATGTGTTCCTTGACTTCACAGGTGTCACTAATACATGCATTCGAATCCTAGGATCCGACATGCATTCGAATCTTAGGATCCCTGAATTATCTCACAGATGCCCTGAAGAATCTGGGAAGCCTACATTTTTAGAGAGAGGTGGGATGGTTAAAGTAAGCCTACCAAAGGTTTTGTCATCATGGCCCTCGTACAATGGTCCGCATAATACTAAGTGCGGAAACTAGACTCCGATAGATAGAATGTATCACGTGATCTTAAGCATCTCAGTATGCCAGTCCATTTTGAGTTCATTTCATTAGCTTACTAGTCTGCGTATCGTATCGTAGCAGTGACCCGGCGCGGTCGATCGTGCTGATAACCTTACGATGACTGCGTGACGATGTGCACGTGCTTCTAGGAAGGAATGAGTCTTGGCGGAATGTTCTGGAACTTTGTTTCAACCGACAATTGCCATTAGGTGTATTATTTATCGATACCGTATCGTCATCCCCAATATCGCCAATGTACCCATAGATTTAAGTTTATGTATAAGCTATGTTACTTTTTTGGTGTTCAATAAAGTTTATTCTATTCTGCGTCGGAATTGCATAACCTAATTCCGCCGAGCCTGTTCCATCATTTGATTACCAGACGTACGGCGATGCGCCACCGGTACATAGTGGACATCCCATCTACACGCACAAAACGAACACATTCATTGTGCGAAAAGCTAAGGAGTGGAATTCCTTGCCGGAGTCTGTGTTTCCTGATAGTTACAATCCGGGAATCTTTAAGTCGAGAGTGAATAGGTTTCTTTTAGGTAAGCGCGTTCCATCGTCGACCGCATCGTCGCTTTCCCTCAGGTGAGATAGCGGTCAAGCGCGAACCTATCGACAATAAAAAAAAATCTATCCGTCTAGCCTCTTACCAACTTTGTTGTTTGGACGACTTACAATCTTAATGGATGCATTTGAATACCGTTTTGTTTTACAAGGAGTGACTAAGACCTCACTTAATACGGGGTCAACTGACTAACAACATCGGCAAGCATTGCTTCACCTTAATGACTTACTAGTTATTGAAACCACACTAGGAATTAGGTACTCCTGTATCGTGGGTGTGTTCACAAATAATTAAACTCACATATACAAGACACCCAGACCCGGAAAAACTATCTATAGGATGACCAACCGAGGAACAAATACGATGTAAATAAGTAAAATCACTTAGTTTAGTCGAAAGGGATAGTTGTTTGTATATTTGGGATTAAGTTTAAGTATCTTAATAAGCAGTAAGACCAATTTAACCTTTCAATCGTGTCAATTAGAGACACAATAGATAGACAATAACAACGCGAACGAGCCGGGCGTTCGCTTGGGGTTTAACGAAAAGACTTAAATTCGCAAGTGTCTCTTTCAAGTAATCGCGTGACGTCAGTTGTGTAGGTAATGTGACGTGACTGCATCATCTGACCTTTCGACTCAGCAGCTGGGGTGTTTCGATATCGTGCAGTACTATAGTCTAGTGTTCTGGTAGATCTGAGAAGGTTTGGATTTATCAGAAGGTACCAAAAGCTACACTATATTATTACACAGAGATCCTTGAATAAATACTCCTAAACTTGACAACATATAAAACACGAATGCTTCTCCAGAGGAATTAAACAGGGGTGACAAAATACACCCACATTTTGCCTTTTTTACATCATCTTCTATTTCATGTACTTCAATTCAATACGTATAGAAGATAGTGAACCTGTACCCCTAAACTTGACTCTAACAACACCATTTTCCTTGTTACAGATGCGAGCCGTGCCGGCGAACGAGCGAGTATACACATTAAGAACACGGCCGCCTTCCCTCCTCCCTCCCTCCCCCCTCAGCCTCGCCAGCTCGGGCGACAAGTCCCTGGTAGCGCACACGCACTCCCCCTCCCTGGAGCGGCCGGCGAGCCAGCCGTCCGCGCCCGCCACCACCGCTAGCTTCGTGTGTTACGTCTGTGGGGTCGGCGCTCCCAGCTCGCAACTAAGACTGGTCTACTGCTGTCCAAACCCTGAAAGAGAACCTTATTACCCTTTTATAACGACGCTCAAACCTCATCCGGATGCCAGTCCTATTAGTCCACAAGGTGAGTCACAAATTTTTGATCTCTTTTTTGTTATTCTTCTTTTTAGCGTGTCGATGGCAAAACTTTAAATTTTATTAAATTCATTGCCTGGCCCGGCATTCGGCCACAGCAATGTCGTCTACTGAGACTGTTATTAGATCCCCACGTGAACAGGTGAACAGGTATCAGGGCACGTGATGCTGTATAGAAGGAGGGACATGGTCTGTGGAGAGATGCCACACAAACTTTTGGAAAATCCTCTCTTTGTGCTCAAAAGGAAACCTTGTGCGAAATTTCACCGTTGCAGTCTCAGCTGTATGTTGATGTGTCAGTCAGTCAGTCAGTTTCTCCTCCTGTACTAATAATTACAGAGATTATTATTGTCTTCCATTATAAATTGTTTTAATTTTGTAGTTGAGTAACGCATTTTTCTTTTATAATTTAGAAACAACTTCATCTAGTTTTTTTTTGGTGGTTAAAAATCTTCTAAATGTCATCCCCCGCCCTTGTGCGTAGCGGGAGATAGTGTTACACTCTTGCTGACTTAAGACCCACCCCGTTGCTTCTTGCCTTTCATACCGGAGCCGATCTACCTTTCGGAGCTAACCCTGGCCCAGTAGGCTTCGTCCCAGCTAGGCCCTTGCTGTTGCTGACAACTACATACATCTGGTGTGGACTTTTACTTATTTTTTCAAAAATACCCAGGCTGATGCTGGCTGATATTGTTTAACAAGTGGAGATTTCTGAGAAAAAGTAATAATCCCCACTGCTGGGGATTTGTCGGTGGGGATTTCTGGAATAAACCATCAAGCTGATGGTACGGTCGTTAATGTTGAACTAAGAACTAATGTGTACGTCGTGTATGATTGCAGGCATGGTACAAATATGCGCGTCGTGTTACAAGAGTATCCCCCACAAGTACCCGGCGTACGGCGAGAACGGCGAGCCGAACGCCGCGCACAACAACTCACACACCAACAATATTAGGTGAGACACATTTAACAAACAACGGCCCGTTCACTGCCGCTGTGTGAGCGGTAGCTAAGCGCGAGGCGGCGAGCGGTAATAACAAACGTATGAAAATGTTTGAAGCACGCCACGAGGCGCCGCTCATAGCACGCGCCCGCATACAATGTCGCCCTGCTCCTCGCCGCTAAGACCGAATTCGTGAACAGGCTGAAACGGAAATCAATCGTCATAATATAATGCTGGTGGAAGGTGCTCAGTAAATATGCCTCCAATAAAGATAGATGGAGTGCCGTTATCGAGAGTGCACTCGTTTAAGTACCTTGGGCATATCTTGACCGTTAGCCTTAAGGACGATGACGACATTGAGAGAGAGTGGAGGGCGCTGTCGGTCAGAATGAACATGATTGCCCGCAGATTTAAGCGTGCTTCTACGGAGGTTCAGAAAATACTGTTTGGAACCTTCTGTTCATCTACACCCTGTCGCCTATGGGTACGCTTTACGCAAAACTCGTACAGTGCCCTTCGCGTGCTGTATAATAATGTCTTCAGGCTGTTGATGGGACTGCCTCGCTTCTGTAGCACATCAGGGTTTTTTTTTTATAGTGGGAAAATTATCTTATGACAACCCCCGCTCTTAAGCGGAGCGGGATATAGTGTCAGAATCTTACTGACATAAAGCCCACCCCGTTCCTTCTAGCCTTCATACCGGGGCTCAAAGCTATCTTTCGAAACTGACACTGGCCCCAGTAGGTTTCGACCCAGCTGGGCCCCTGCTGTTGCTGACAACTCCTTGAGGCGCGCCGGAACAGTGCGCGCCGTCGACGACTTGGACTCGGTATAGTGAGCTACCCATTGCTCGTTGTCCGCAAGCCCGCGCCTAAGGTAGTGCTTCAGGGATGTTTGCGGAAACGCGTGTTGATTGCTTTTATGCATTCATGAGTAAAAGATGTGCGTCCCTAGTGCGCAGGGTGGGAGCCAGTCCCAGCAGCATCCTGAGTATATTTAGGTATAGTTAAACCTATACCTAAGTACGTTGTACACAGAAAAGGTTTTACATTCATTAATAAATAAAATTAAAATCACTTGTTGGTGTTGCAGGTTTAAGCCATACGACATCAAGTCCAGTTCGAGTCAGTCAAGTAAGCGCGCGTCGAACGCGCTGTCGAGCAGTCCGCAGAGCCAGATCGTGTCGGGAGAGAATGGCATGGGACTGTACAGGTCAGTGGGAAAATGAACTTAGATGTAATGTTTTTAAGGTTGACATTTAAACAAACCCTCTTTTTCTTTCCGTTCAACCGATTTTGGCTTTTGTTGAATGATAGATGGCAGTTATGCCTTGATCACACGTACCGAGTAAACGGGCGAGACAGTGCTCTCGGCCGAGTACTCGGTACGTGTAAACACAGCGCTGAGTGCTCGGACGAGTGCTTATCTCTACAATTTGCTTATATCACTTTCTCGGCCGAGTAACATTTTACTGTCTCGCCCGTTTACTAGGTACGTGTGATCAAGGCATTACAGTGAATAGTTGGTATTGTAAGCGCTTTTTTGCTTTTAGGGTATTTTAATATCGTGCGGATTTCATCACGCATGCGGACTTGGCCCGCATGCAGAACATTTCATGCGGCGTGAGACGCGCGAAATGTTCTCTCACGCACGATTGTGTACGACAAATGTGCGTGGAACCCATGTAAGCGTTGCGCGGGTTCACGTCCCACGTCCCACGTGCGTATTCCACGCATTACAATCAATATTTATGTATGACAATTGGCAGAGCAATTCCGCACGCGTGATCAAAACCGCACGATATTAAATACACCCTAAATGCCATTTTTATCCGTACGTAATAGAAGTCAAAATCGGTTGAGCGAACAGTATAAATAGGTTGTTTTAGATGGCTAATCTTATTGTGAATGGAGAGTACATGTAATGTATTTAAAGTTGATCTTGTTATGGAAACAGAAATGTACAACATACACGTTCCGGTATACCTGTATAACTCAACCGTACCGACAAACCTGACAGGTATACCCTAGCGTGTATGGCTGCCTTAAGAGGTGCGCGTGGAACACTATGCGCCGTCGACCCGGGCTTGCTCCTTACCGGACGGCTGCACGACGAGCTACCCTTAGATAGCTAGGCTTAGATGGAACTAGGGAATAGTCAAAGCTCATTAAAAGATCTTTTAAGCGGGCCCCATTTCCACTCGCCTATCGTCAGCATCGAGCATGGTTTAAAAACTTGTTGCTTCATCTAACGCAATCCAGCGCGAAAAAAGAAAGATATCACTTGAAAACTCTGTCAGCATTCGGCAGTTCCATGACTTACTTGAATATTTCACAAAACTTGTTGTTTAAACCCATAAGTTTTTCAAAAAAAACCTGTCCGTCTTTCAGAATCTCGATTAAATACGTAAAATAGCAGATTTTCTAAGGATTTTTTTGGGTTAATTTAACACAAATTTATATTTTGATTTCTATAGAAGCCCAAAATATGTAGAGAAATATGTGTAATAACATCATAATTCTTTTACTTTTGATACGTGTTTTTTTTTTTGTTTATTATTGTGTTTGGGCCTTGTGCTGTACCAAATAAATTATTTTTCTTTCTTTCTTTCTTTATAATCACGTACGAGCGTTTGTATGAAAATATACCTCAAGTTGACCGTTCTTAACTGCAAGAATTGTTTAGAAATACTTTTGACCAACCACTCTAAAATTACCTACTCAGAATTGTTTAATAAACCATTATCACTGCGACCACATTATAAAACATTTTTATAGATAATTTAATTGTTTCGTGTTAATTTTTACTAATAAAACAAATGCGCTTCGGTTCTGATCTAAGCCAGTCAAAACTGGATTTGACTGATTAACTAATATATCAATAAAAAAATATTCCAAAACATTTTTGGGATGGGTACAATGTAAATGATAGTGGAAGTTTCATTATCTTTAACAATTCGCGCATCGGGTATTGTATATGTCGCGGCTGGAGCGATGAGCAGAAACACTCTTTACTCAAGGATTAATATATAATAATATGTATAATTTATTTACTCATAGAAGAACCAACAGCCATAACAAAAGGGTAGTAACAGTATAAGAGATATGGAACCAATGACAGGTTCTCACGGGTAGAAACAGTTTAAGTAATAGAAAATTTACGATCACTAAAGGCACATAAAAAAAGAACATAATTAAACATCCCCTATGTAAAATTAGCACTATGCGCTTTTGAATATATTCCACAACTTTCACACAACGCCATCTAGTCCCAAACTAAGAGCTTGTTATATGAGTATTAGACAACTGATAAACATACTAATACACGGTTCTTTGACATCGACGCACAAACGAATATCAGGGATCCGGTCCAGACATGATTCTGGACCCCCCCAGTGGTGGAATTTTTACTCGGCTTTTTTCCCCTTTTTATAAAAAAAAATTGTACGTTTTTTAATTTAAACTGTCCAACGCATTCGTTATTGAATCGCAATCGCTTCTTAGCACGTTGGGTAGTATTCTGTACTTCAAATAAATATTTTTCCCTTCTAATAAGTTGACAATGTTGGTCCTTCAGCAAACCAAAATTTAATTTAAATCGTTTGATTCCAGATGTTACGTCTGCGCGGGGCTATTCCCGCAGCAGTCGATGGAGTGGCTGTCCACGTCCGCGGAGTACATGAACTCGCACGCCATGCACTTCCCGTGCCTCGCCAGCGGCGGCGCGCGCGGCGGGAGGGTGCTCGCGTGCAGCCGCTGTGTGCGCCACCTCGCGCGCCAGTGGGAGCTCATGGACGCCGAGCGAGTACCCTTAGAACATAGGAGGTGAGGACAGTACGGCCGTCTTGGAGTTATGCTCGCCTGGTACTTGTTGCCTGGATAGATTTAAGGGAAATTAAAAAAGCTAAAACCTACTGTCCACGGACGCGTGAAAAACAACTCGCCTTTTAAGTTTATCATAATCAAATAAAAAGTACTACGCCAGCATAGACTCCAGTCAATGCATGTACGACGAATGAGAGGACAAGATACGGTCGAATTGATTGGTAGCTACGGGAGTCGTTGGATTGGCTTCCACTAGATGGACTTCGGTTCACCCAGTTGAAGCTGGACCTGGTGAGAATTGCGGGAATCGATGAATACGAGACGCACAGGACTGATCGTTATGGCTACACTTGGGGAGGCTTATGCCCAACAGTGGACGTCTATCCGCTAAAATGATGATGATGATAGGGAGGTACAGCCAAACAACTTCTGTGTATTAATAAGGGCCATTTATCAACACCGATTGCTTCAATACAATGAATAATGTAATGTTTGTTGTTACAGATATAATATCCCGTCGCCGCTGCCGACGAACTCGTCGATGAACGGCGAGCGCGTGATCCCCACCCCACCGTCGACCACGTCCGACCGGACCGTCGCTAGTAATAATGGTAACTCAGTTAGTTTACTGCAATTGCGCCTTCTTCATTACTCATAATGTTGGCCTCGTCAAACGTGTGTATCGAGAAAATAACATTGGCTCCAATATTGGCCATGGCTTCTTTCTTAACACTTTGGATGAATGGTGCTGTGGTTAATATTTTGAACAGACTTTAAAACCGTCACAGTTATAAATGCTATAAAATCATTAATATTACTATAAAATAAAGTAAGAAAATTAAAAACTACGTGCTTCTGTCTACCTATTTTTTAAATGTTTAGTAATCTTACTGTTCTTATATCTAATTCGACATCATCTTGTCATCACGTGATCAACTACTGTTGGACAAAAAATACCCGCTGCCTTCTCCACAAAACACACCGCCACATAAAGCCACCAATTTGCAAAAACAAAGCACCGCTCATAGCGCCGCGCACCCGCTTACCGTTGCCGCCCCGCTCGCCGCGCTGACCCAACTCGTGACAAGACCGTAAAAGGTTAAATATCTTATTTCAAATACAACCCGTGCGCATTAACATGGCACCTGATGAATGACGTTTGAAGTATTGAGTGCATTGAATTTTATTTTAGTTTTTTGGATATCAACATTTATTTTGTGCTGAGTAGTTTCTCTTAACATACTAATTTTTTACCTTTTTTAATTGGAAACTAAATAGCATTGTATAATGTAGAAGCACTTTTTTTTCAAGTTTTTGTGAATGTGAAGCACTATGGAGCATCTTTATTAGGTTACAACTTGTTTGAAATTACGAGCATGGCAGTTGAGAGTTTGTCATGCTCACCCAAATGTCTTGCTGGTGGTTGCACGTGTTATGGGTCATTCGATTCCCTTTAAAATGGTTGAGCTGAGTGGGGCTGATGCACGTGTCATGCCCGTGAACGGGTGCCATCGGTTGAGACTGGTCATCTCTTGGCTGCCAGTGGCTTAATTCGGTTTCTGTTTTTAATTACATTTAATAAAAAGAATAATAGCTTATTATTATAACGTATCTACGTACATTGTGCTCACATATTAGAAGCGACAAGAAATATCTAACCAAGATCTATGTAACTCATAATATATGTTCTAAAAAGAGTGTCCATGGAGTTTCTTGCACGTTCTTCTCCATAGAGACCTACGCTTTGGAACGTGCAATTTAGCTTCACTTTTCTTGGACTGACCGACATTTGACTATTCAAAAGTGCCTGCATATGGTCTATTTGAAATAAATGATTTTGATTTGATTTGATTTGACTACTTACTTTTCGAATTTACGATGCTTTAAACGTGACAATACAAACTATTTTCGAGTATTCAATGTGGCAACTGTTTTTGAGTCAGGTGTCATGTTAATACGCTCGGGTTGTAGAGTATACGTCGTTGTTCCGACTGTTCCTTGCAGTTGTAAGCTGTTGTTAATGATAGTTGTTGTTGCAGCGTGCACGTCGATCTACTGCTTCCTGTGCGGGCTGCACTCGGACTTCACGCTGGCGCGGATCCTGTACGGGCAGCCGCAGGGCAACGCGCCCTACTTCCCTTGTCTGCTCACACACCAGGTACCGTACACGTGTTCTCTGTAGGAGCCCAGCAGGGGGGAAGCCTGCTGGGGCCATGGGGTCGCTGCAGAAAGGAAACAAGGGCCTGAAATGAAAGACAACGTAGAAACTAGGAGTGCGTTTTAGTCAATAAAAGTAATAAGGGTACGATATATACACCGTTAAATTATAATCGTTTTAAAAAATAATAAACGTTAGCTGAGCGAGTTCAATGACCCGTAGGCTGTAGTCGGCTTTGCGTACAAACTACCTGCAGGTCATTGAACTCGCTCAGCTGACGTTTTCTTAAAGAAATTCATTTCGTACATGCGTAAATTAATACGAGTTTTGAAAAAAAGTTACTTTTACTTTTACATTTTATCTTTACAAATCGATAGTGTTTCATGTACCGGATCGACCCTCCGTGGGATTAAAACGATTAAAATTTAACGGTGTATAAAAGGACTAGCTTTTGCTCGCGACTTCGCCCCCGTACATAAAATATTGCGTATGTCACTCAGTAATAAATCCGTGAACACGGTGACAATTTTTGCAATCGCACCAGTACTTCCAGAGATTACCTCTTAAAAACAAAAAAACAAACTTAACCTCTATTATATTAGTGTAGAAAGGTGTTGATGACATGAAATTCACAAAACTTTATTATATTATATGTATGTAACTATTACTACGTAAGAAAAAGTTGTAATTATGTGTTGTATTTTTGTTCAGAGTCATCCAAACGCGGAGCAGTTGCGTGAGAATGGCTCGGCTCTAGTCTGTACCTTCTGTTACCACTCGCTGCTCAGCCAGTGGAGGAGGTGAGTTGCAACCAATTAAAAGATAATTGTTACTATAATAACTCAACTGTGGACATGTACCCGTCCCGGGTCCGTCGACCAATGTCTGTTTGTGGGAGGATCTTACCGGCCCACGCTGAAAACCAGCGCTGTGGACTCGTTGCATTTTGCGAGTGGCCACAGCATTATGCTGAGTGTACAGCCGTTTTGCTCGGACGTGGCGCATAATATAATACACACAAACAATAAAGCAATAAAATTTTTATTGCTTTATTGTTTGTGTTGAAAAATGTGTAAATTAATTAAACATAGAAATGTACCTCTATATGAATTTTTTTTTAGTTTTAAGTTTGCATCTTTGCGGACAAATAAAATGTTTTTATTTTTTCTTCTTGTCTCTCTCTTATATTTTGACGTAATGACATAAGACTCAGGGGACCGCAGCAGGTCCTCCAACAGACGGACATTTTTACAGCCGGAATGGGTCCGCGCTACAAATAAGGAGATAAGATATTTATTCATCAACAAGTCAGTATGCGCAACACGTTATGTGTACGAATATTATAAAGTACCGTCGCATTTGCATATTTCTCTTTTCCAATTCACTAAAAAAATATTACGTTGCAGGTACGAAGCGCTGGGCGGGTACCCGCCCGAGCGGCGCGTGTACAACACGCACGACTACCACTGCCACCTGTGCGGCATCAAAACCTACAGGAAACGAGTTAGGGCGCTACCTATTAAAGTGAGTACGTTCTCATCTCTCTATAGGAGGCGTCAGATAACCGTGGAATAACGGTCATTGACCCTCCTACATTTGTTGACATTCTTAATTTCAAAAACGGAAATAAAGACGTAAAGCTGTCTTGAATCGACATGTATCGTGATCCTTTACATGATCTAGTAATGAAAAGCAATTCATTGTTTGTTTTTCGGGTACCTACCGTAGGTATATTAGGAAAAGGTCAATGTACTTTATTCCGCGGTTATCTAGCGCCCTGTATATCTGGATTCAGGGTTCCCACACAAAATTGTGATGCGATGCGATGCTTAGTTGCATCGCAAAAATCTACGAAGCACGCACACATTTACAAATATTATGTACATATAAAAATGTTATTTTCTTATTCTTTTGATACACTTAAAACTATGTAACTAACATTTTTTGTTTAGATATCAAAAAAACATGTTTGCCGCGTTTATTTTCTAAACGCGCCATTTGCAAGTTATTGACAAGCAGGGCAGTTGTAATCCTGAAATGATTGATTATATAATATTTTATTTGTTTGTTCCAGGAATTCCCATTCTTAGTGCAAAGGCGGACTGAAAATTCATTATTATTAGAAAATGGCGATTATGCCGTAGTATGTTTAGACTGTTATGAAAGCTTAAGGTTAGTAACATTTTGTTCGTTTATTTATGTAGTATTTAAGGTTTCAAAATGAGCTCGTAAGATTACAAATCTTATTAGGAACGGTATATTTTGGCCCAAAATCCAAATCGCAGATATATAAGGAAGCCGCTAAATTGAAGTAAAACTGGTCGAGTCATATTTTTTGTATGTCACAAGAGAATTGGGCAAAAATAACGATAAGTACAGCTGCCACCACGGATATTGAACACTCGGCGTCAGAGTGGGGATCGCTTTGCGCATTCCATGCAATGGCGAATCAATCGTCGTCGTCGGGAGGTACGTGAGGCGAAATGAAAGAATCACGAGTGGCGTCTATGACGCTATGCGCAGCGAGCCCATCACTGACGCTCCCTGACCCCGCGTCTCACGCCGCACCACCTGAAGAGACCCGATTCTTGACTTCTGCGCAACTTGAAGCCAGCGTTCAATATCCGTGGTGGCAGCTGTAATACTAGAAATAAGTGAAGTGTTACAAGATGAATTAAATTTTTATTTAAAAATTAGATTATTCATATTAGGAAAAAAATTAGAAAGAAGGAAGGGGAATGCCTTTTGTTCTGCATTATGATGTTATAGGTTTTTCATAATAATATTTATTAAGAATTGTATACTGCAGTTGCAAGGTATCAAGATGTATAAATTATACTATATATAAAACTAGTGCGCCTCACCATCAGAGATTGCATCTTTGTTTACTATCAGGTGGGATCGCAGTCAAGCACTAGTTAAAACTAATAATGTGTTCCATAGCGTTATCTTTGTTTTTAATTCTTAAATACGGAAAAAGCGTAGTATGTGGGTCATTGACATTGATTGCTGGAGTGTTTTAAGAGTTCATAATAACAACAACACCGCATGGTTTTTCTGATAACTTACAGAGTCCAAATAATTGGTAAAATGGAACTTTTTACTTGAAATCAAGTAGGAAAATATTTTGAGACCTAAACTTGTGGCAAGGAGCGGTGGCTGAGCGAGCACTCGTGGCGGCCGCGCGTCTTACGAGCCTTCATCAACACCATACTTCGAAGCGTACAATACAATTCGCAAATGATGGCGGCCGTGAAGTTTGCGCAGAAGGCTGCGCAGTAACGTGTTTTAGAAACCAAATGGCGACGTGCGTGTGCGAGAAGAGTGTAGTATGCGCGAACATTCGCAAAGGCTAACTTCACGGCCGCCATCATTCGTGAATTGTACTGTATCTGATATCACGTACTATTTCAAATGAGCTTCATACAGACAACCATTCCCACTTTATATGATCCATCGTTATAGTTGTATGACGAATGAGTTATTTGTGGTTAGAACGCAGGCGCAAGACTACGAGCGGCGCGGCGTGCCCGTGGACAAGCGGGAATACAACTGGTTACAGCAGCCGCCGCCGCCCGAGGACTCCGCTGACGTCACCATCGCCAGGCTACCTTCGGGAGACCGCTCAGATAAACTTGTAAGTAACACGATCATATACTAACTAAAACTTACTTCATTGTCATCTTCCGTGAATTTGTCAAATGTTTCATGAAATTCTGCTATTCTATCTTATTGACTGACATGCTATCACTCCTCACACAATACATTATTTTTTTCTTTAACCAAGAAGTTAAAGAAAATCCATTCACATATCTTTTATTTTCATCCCGCCACTTCACAAGACCTTACAGCACTTTCAAAAAGTTCTCTACTATATGTATTTATTTCTTTATTTATGAACTCTCATCATCCGAAACTTTCCACTTTGTTCCGCACACCTCTGTTTAACAAAAAGAAGTAATTGAATTCATTTCACAGAACACATGGTACACCAACACTTAGATATAAACGAAGTAAAAAAAATAAAATCATGTGCCTCACAGTTACACCAAAATAGATTCAATTCAGCGTAAGCAATATACTTGGGCGTTTGTTAACGAGTCGTTCCCCGGCAGATACCTCAGTCGCTGGTGATGTCCCGCGGCAGCTCCAAGCGGAACAGCCCCAAGCAGCCGCAGGCCGCGCTCGCCGACCGGAGGCTCACGCCCAACAAGCTCGACAAGCCCGACCAAGGTATGTCACACGCACTCATTAACTACAACTTACATTATTGACAATACTGCAGAAGAAGGTATGACTATTAATAATTTGTAACCGATCACACACAACCAGCTAAACACCATGATATAATATTTGCTTTGTAAAAAGACCAGGTTTAGTTAGAAAATCAATTGAAGAGTGCTTTAGGAGAGTTGAATTAGTTTTACACTAGTTCCTGCGAGCGATATCGCCTGCGTTTAACTTAAAAATGATTCCAAGAGAGCATTCTCCCGGAGATATGAACTAACCGTGTACCACATATCGAAATCCGTTCAGTTGTTTGAGCGTGAAAGATTCATACACACAAACATACTTTCAACTTTATAATATTAGGTGTAATGAAGGAGGATTTATGACCATACTGGTGGAAATGACTTGGTAAAGATATCTTTAAGAAGCAAAAAGTGGTTTAGAGCCGAAATCAATGGAAAGAATGTAGGGATGCGTTTGCCTAGCTGTGAGTCAGTACTGGCTTAGATATAATAATGATAAAAAAAGTAAAGAGCTATTAGGAAGCGCGTCTAGAGGTTTTTCTGTGGGAACACCCAGCAATATCTGCTGCAAGATGCACTAAGGAGTGTTTTGACGCGTGTTCTGAAATCTAGATATTGTCTACATATCCTTAGACGTCATTAGGACCAGGGCTAATGGTTAATTGCTGTAGGGGCCTAGCAGGGCCGATACCCGCTGAGACCACGGGATATTTCCGAAAAGGAAACTCGTTGTACAGGTGTTGTTCTAGGCAGTAAAAGCCTTATTCTCGCCATAAACGCTCGGTTATACCTGCCAGGATTGCCTCGAGTTGTACAGGTAAACCGGTGCATGTATGTTGCATAACTGCAGGTTTCCACACAAGTTCACTTGACAGGTATAACTGTGCAGGCAAACTTGTCAAGTATACCCTAGCGTGTAGGGTTATCTTTACACGCAAAATTTTCAAGATATAATTCTATTTTAAATATTCATAATAACCAAACCAGATTTCTTTCCGACTCATTCATCCCAACTGTTCACATCTCAGCACCTTTTAAAAGACCGGAGGCTCTAATATGGCGCATAACAATATAGCCGCTAAAATGGCTAACCACCTGTGGATGTCCGTAAAGTGCTTACCCTCCTTACCAAGATCCACCAAAGATTAAATAGTTAGAACTTTTCAGAAGAGCATTGTGCCTATGTCGACGGTGCTTCTCAGAGGCAATGGTACACGGGCTTAAGATAGATCTGACGATTGTTGTATTATTATTTTATTCTGATTGTATCGAATCAATATACTGGCATAGTGGTTGAACAATTCGTGGCTACGCTACGTATCACGGGTTTGATTTTCACTCTGTACAAGTATTTGTGTAGCCGTAAATAGATTTTCCGGGTATGGGTGTCTTGTGTATATGTGTTTATATATTTGTGAACGCACACACAGGAGTTATTTCATCTTTTTTTTTTTACTTGAAGGAGCGTTATGTTTTTCGTGTCCGTCTGTTCGTGTGATTCGCTACTCGTAGCATGTGTTATACTTTAATTATTCCGATCTGTGAATTATGATTCCAAGTTTTTCATTCACATACACCGTCATGTGTTTGCTATCCAAAAGCCTTCCTAAAGTAAAAATTCTCATCTACTATTTAACCTCATGAGGACATGAAAATCTAAAAAACATCTTGTTCAATTTTTAATATTCAATGCTCTATGAATCCTACTTGCTTCAGAAAGCGGCTTTGCTTGGTCAATGTCCGTCTATTATAGATATGGTAAATTTCAACCAAATCCGTTGAGCCATTTGAGCGTATAGGAGTAAAAAACAAACACGCCCACACCAATTTTTTTTTTTACACACATCTAAGTAGGCAGAAAACTCTAACCCACAAACATGTACCCCTTCTGTAACGCACGTACTCTATCCCCCTACCCTGCCCTCCCGGTAACAATACACCATCTTAAGTGCGCGGAGGTATCGCTGACTACCCTCCGCTCACCCCCTATGACGTCATCACCCTGGCTACGCCGTCTTTTGTAAGAGTTCCGAGCCCACACTTTATTACCCTTTGTTCCATGGAATAGGGAAATTACTTAATTCTCGAATAAGATTTTTTTTTGAGGTTGCGTAGGGAGGTCGGAAGGAAACTTGATTTGTGTTTTTGAAGTCAGGCTTTTGAAGGAGTTTTCTGAGTGATGAATTATGATAAATTTTGGAAGAATTTAAAATATGTTCTGCTAGCAACATGCTTCATGCAATGAGTTAGAAATCTTTCAAATTCTCGGCATTTCTATGCTTTAAATCCGTGTATGTTTGCCTCTTGAAATTTTAGTTGGTGAGACCCGCTTGTGGGAGGCCAACTGAAATGTGCAATCACGGTGTACCGTTATGAGGACTGCGATAGTTAATATGCATATTATATTATAAACTAAAACGTTGTTCATCAATGACGCTGTCCGTTGATAAAAACCGTATCAAAATCTGGTCGCCAGTTTTATAATTTGCCGTATTCTCACAGCCAGGTGGGATCTTTTAATAATATGTAAAGATTATGATTGATATCACTCGCCACTCAAGGCTCAATGATTGATTCACCTGGCATCATTGTTGAAATGGGACCATTTTGTCGCAGTCGTAAGGTAAAAATTGTGACAACGTTACCATTTAACGTTAAAATCTATTCTAAAGTCTTGTTGTATTATAACGATTGCCAATCAAAAATTAATCAATAAGCTTCCGTGTAACGGAAGCCGTAGTGCTGGGCGGCATCGACAAGCCAGAACATCGGTTCGCATTGTGTGAGAGAATCGATGTCCACAGGAATCTGATGGATGCGAGGCGCACAGGACCAGTCGTTCTGGCGACGCTTGAAAGACGTGTGTCCAGCAGTGGACGTTTGTCGGTTGTTATGATAATGATGATGAATTTAATAATTGGACTTGAGATTTGTCAATGGCAACAGATTTATTAAATACGCTTTCTAAAAGCGCTGTGATCTACATTCCCCGTCCCGTTCACGACCTCGCCGCTGTAAGCGGTAGCTAAGCGCGAGGCGGTGAGCGGTAAGATCAGAAGTATGAAAATCTTTGAAGCACGCCACGAGTCGTCGCTCATAACGAAGCGCGCCCGCTTATCGACGCCCAGCTCGCCGCACCGCTCACTGCTAAGACCGTAGGGACTTATCCTTTGTTGACCGACAAATTAGCTCAGTATGACATGAACTTTTGTCGTTTCTGTTTACCCAAATATAGTTTGGAAACGCTTTATCGATGTTCAGTGAAACATGTCGTATCTCATATCTTTTGTTCAAACACATTGACCGAAAATATAATCATTTAAATACAACAAACAAAAAGCTTTTTCCTATCCACACATGTTATCCACTCATACAATCTCCTTCATGAGTACCAAGTTCGACCTTAACTCGGTGTCATACGGTCGATATTGTCGTGTGAAGCCTGTGACATATGTCCTTTATGTGTGGCAAATGTTGTGATGACGGGAGGAAGTCTGGATAACGTTACATATTGGTATTTCACGTATATTGTGTTTGGTTTGGTGTCGGACATAAGCTTATAGCGATTTTGTAAGAACTATTTTCAATTGAAAGAATCAAAAAATTTAAATATTGTTACTTATATTTTATCACCTTTTGCCGTCTCTCCAAAGGTCGTAGATGTTTTTATAGTGTTTTGTTTCATTGTGGTTTTAATATCGTGCGGATTTCAACACCCATACGGTATTGCTCCGCACGCGTAACCCTCGCAAATCCACTCCGGCCCCCACAATTCAAAGGGCGATATTGCAGACGGCGAGTAATTGGCAGGACCCAAGTCGGGTCAATGGCGCTTTGTGTTCCACATGCGTCTTGTGAGGTACGGCTTACTGGCCTATACTTGCCAGGGCTGCGAAAGAGTTACTGTAACCTTCGCAAAAGTCAGCTGAAGGAACACGGTGGGTTTTAACCAGTAATAGTCTGACATTTTCGCTTCATCTAGACCAGGATTTTGAATGTATACTAATTTTATTTCCGTAGATACTGACGGATAATAATCTGCCGACTCAAACTCACAACTGTTTGTGTTAGCCTAAACTTCAAAATTCACAAGTGCCTGCCACCGTCTACCTTCAAAGTAATCTCCACGTATAAGATAGGTGACCTGTTGCTACCGCTCAGACAGTACCCTCCATCGACCCGATCTCCACTCTTGAGTTATTTCGCTGAGGATGTGACGATAGTCCTGCATGAACACTTACGAAACGTAAGAAGCTAGTGGACGTTTCCAATTGGTCGTTTCCTATGGAAAAGATCCGGCAAGAGACTCCATGGTTATTCTTTAAAAAAAATGATAGGTTTTCCAATATATATATTAATAGGCATGAAATGACAGCATAGAGTTGTAAACTGGTCAACTTTCTTTTATGTAGGAAAAACAAACGATGATACATCAATTTTGCAGTAAATAAAACAATTCAATAAATGAGATAAATACACAACCAACAACATTTTCCAATATTTCCACATAACTTTGGACTTTAACTGTGTTTTTAATATTATGCAAATTTTATAACGCTTGCGTAAGTAACCATCTCAATTGATTTTTTCATACAAATATTTACATGGGGAATAGGCACGCGGGACATATGCGGGTCGGAGCAATGCTGCATGCGTGATGAAATCCGCATGATATTAAAAACACCCTTTTCAAGAAGAAATCAGAATGCCTCGTAGAACGAGTTCCATAAAAAAAAGGTTAGCATAGTCTCAGTCTCTTCGAAAGACTATGGGAGTAAACGACAAGTTCGCGTACTGCTATAAATTATTCCGCGCGGAAGTGACGCGGGGGACGGAATTGATCCGCGTCAGCGACAATACGTCTGTTTTGAGGAGTAAACGTTTGAGTACGAACTGGCTACGAGTGTATGTGTGCGATATTACGCGTGTATTTACCTAAGGGGTTGGTAGCGGTAGTTCTGTTTGAAGTCCCTTGGGTTTGTGCGTATTAAGTGTTAATTGGGAGGAAGAAACTACTGCCGTAATTAGGCATTAGGCATTTATCCAAAATTCAGGCTGATTGATGACAAATAGGGAATATACATGAAAAAAATATTTGTTATAATAAAGACACTGTGAAAATAAGTTGAAATTGACAGAGATGCAAACGAGATATAAACAAATATAATCTCTCTCTTACCAAGACGCCGTTTTCTGTGGAGTACGGGCGCGATGTAGTTTGACGTCGAAGTTCACAGTTCTTATTAGCAGCTTTGAAGTTTGTACGTCGTTATCGATGAAGATATTTCAAAAATTTACTAGAGTTAAAAATGATTTAATATAGCTAAACAAATTTGCATGTATATTCCCTTGATTACTTTGGTGCCAATGATCGAAATCAAGACTTCAGGTTCAGCAGATGACTTTTAATTTTTTTTATTAAATTATAAACAGGCAAGACCTTACCCAAGTTCTTCCAAGAAGTAAAAAAAAAGAAAAAATGCATAATTTTTGTACTATTCTTCTTTTTTTATTATTTTGTGTGTATACATAAATTGTTAAATAAATAAATAAACTCTTTTCCCGTGCCACCTAGCCACTACCAAGAAGACCAAAAATTTTACAAACAAACTAAGATTTTTAAAAGCATACTATTTTCAAGCCATCCTAGAGAAAATTAACTAGCGCAACCATCTTCTACAAATTCAAATCTGAATTAATAATCATAGTCACCGCCACTAAGCCACAAAGATTAGCGCCATCCCAGTAAGACATTGGACAATAGCGTCGAGTACTAATTTGAGGGTCTGGCAGTCGGAGGCGCGTCAAAGCCCGGATTATTGGAAAGCCATTTGTGGTGTAGCGAGCAGGGAGCCGGGGTTGGGGTGTGGTCGCTGTTGTAGCGGGGATCTGGATAGGAGAGTTGGTTGTTAGTGATAGCAGCAGTGAGAGAGGTCGGGTGGGGTTGCAGTAAAAGAGATTTTAATGCTGAGGTTTTGGAAAGGTTTTTTTTTATAATATCTACTAGTGTTTGACTGCGATCCTACCTGATTCTGATAAGCAGTGATGCAATCGTTGATGGTAAAGCGCATTAGTTTAATAAGAGCCTGTTCATTCACTCGCACTAGATTTTTCCTATGTACATGAAACATATGATGCAACAAATCATCTGCGGATAAGAGTAGTATTCATTTTTTGGTTTGTAGTGTCATATGACAAAAAAAAAGAATATTTCTAATATTAAAACCTATTTTTTTTAATATATTTACGGTCACGGGAATCCGATGGAAGAAAGGCGTACAGTATCGACCATTGTGTCGACACTTGAAGGAGGTCTAAGTCCTAAAGTAGCCTTTCAGCTAAAATGAAGTTTACAAGAACAGGAAAGAACAGCTTGTTATTCATGTTATTTAGCTTTTCCCTGACCACCTCAATATTTTATTTTATTTTTTATTATTATTATTTTTTTATTAATGATAGGCTTGCGTTTGACCACCATCTCACCTGATGGTAAGCGATTATTTGGTCGACGATGGAACACGCTTGCCTAGACCCCCTAAGTTGTAGCTATCAGGAAACACCCACCACCTCAGAATATCCACAAACAGCTCAGTAACTTATCCGCTCCGCTTATGAAACCGCTCTCACTCGTCCCTCACAACTTTCCGCTAAGCTATAGACAATAGACGTGCCGATTGGAAGCTCTCGTATTTTCTTTACTCCCACACAGCTGAGATTTGTCGGCGACGGGACTATACAAGATATTGTTAATTAGGCCAATTCTACAGAACAAAAGGTCATCTTATCTTTATTTATTAAATGATTTGGTGAAACATGTTAGTTGATATTTGTTTTGGTATCAATATTGAGTTGGTATTCCAAAAATAACTGTTGTAATAAGGTCCGGAGTCAAAGTTTCGCATCGTCGTTTATACCGCGTACATCGAAGGACCGGACCAATTTTGGGTATTTTGAACTGGAGTGGGATAGAAAAATCTCTGTAATCTATAATATAATTTTTTTTTCGTTAAATGTGCTGCTTAGCGCAAATCTCGAGAACAGCTGAACCTGAAGATTTCGCTAATTCTTTTTTTTTTGTTTTGTTTGTTATTGTGAGGAGAAGGTTCTCATGGAAAAATATGATAATTAGGGTAGTGTAGGGTAGAAGAGTAGGGTAGAGTAAGGTATAGTAGGGTACAGCAGGAGCGAAGCCGCGGGCAAAAGCTAGTTCTAAAATAATTTGGTATGTTTTAGAATTTCTGGTATCTATTAGAATTCGAATCTTAAGTTTTTGGTCATTCTGTTAAAGATCCATAAATACACTTTATTCACGTTTGTACTTCTGTATTCAAAACTATCACAAAATAATTTCCAACACAAAATTGTATTAGTTTTTAAACGATTTTCCACCCCCCAGTCACGCCCCACCCCACAGCCACAAACCAGTAACGGTATCCGCAAGCGTTCCGGGCGCGAACATACCGATTCACACAGGGTTAGCTCCACCCTACCGTTCTATACTAGCCGTGTTGCTGGCACGAGTTACTTGCTGGAGTTACTGGCGCGGGATGCAAACGTGTTTTTAGTGCGGTTACTGACGAAGATACTTTAATTTTATTATTATTCAGCACTAGCTAGAAAATAGAAAATTTTCCTAAGGATTACTATATATATATACTCTATATACTCCCGGGATTTTTTTTTATTGTGGGAAAAAATCATTCAATGACAACTCCCGCTCTTGGGCGGAGCGGGGGATAGTGTCAGACTCTTACTGACTAAAAGAGCTACCCCGTTCCTTCTAGCCTTCATACCGGGGCTCGAGCTGTTTCGGATAACCCTGATAAAAAAAAACCTCTTGGGATAAAAAGTATCTTATATGCTTCCAGGACATAGAATGAAAGAAGAAGAAAGCAAATACGTTTATTTAGCAAACAGACACATAATGCAGAAATAAGTACATAGAGACATGGCGCTAAATACTTCAGTTTAGTGCCAGATAACATAGTGTACCAGTTTGCCAAATTGCATCCATATCCGTTCAGCTGTTCGAGATTAAATAAGTAACAAATATACAAACACTTACAAACTTTCGCTTTTATAATATCACGAATCAGTGGCGCGAATCACTAGCGCGAGTTACTGTCACCACTGATGAGATTCACAACTGTTTGTTATGGTAGATATGGCGTATAATTGAAACATAACTTATTCATGAGTCCAAAACTACCTGTATTATGTGCTGTACGCGTGCTTAACGGTGCAGAATTTTAATAAGCAACTTATAAAGTGATCGTTCGACTCGAGAGAGTCAAATCTCTCTCATTAGAATAAGTTAGTCACTGGCACTAGTGCGCTACGTTAGTTCATGACGGTCCCGTAGTTGGATTCGTGATGCAGGTTAGGTTTTTGAGGCCAAGTTCCTTCTAGGAGATCCATATACATAAAAGGAGAAACTAACAGATTGACATATCAACACACAGCCGAAGCTACTCTGACTAGGAGCGTAAAAATTTACACAAGGTTTCCTTTTACGATGTAAGCGAACACTGAGGGGTGGAAACAAGAGTCCAATGTTTGTATGGAGAAAACTACGCGGTCACCCGGGCGAAGCCGCTGACAGAAGCTAGTCTGCCGCTCTAGGTGGAGGGGGGGGCGCTTCAGACTTTTGTCCACCAGTGTTCTTTCAATTACCTTTTGCATTCTAATGCCACGGCAGCTCTTTTGACCATTCCCGCAGGCATTCCTAATGTTCTAATAAACTTAACCTTTCAATTACGTAACTTCTGCTTTACTATGCCCTTTCACCTACTCAAAGAAGCTTGTAAACCACTTACAATCTACCCTGTGATTACTTCCAACTATAACAAGGGTAAGGTTCCTGGGTTTTCCGTACTTACCAACGTCTTATGTCCTTAAACGTCACGTGTGGCTTCCCACGGCCCGAACACTGGAACTTCGTCGAATGCCTACATTATTTAGCGAGCAACCATTTATTGACCACTTCCAAGTAACAGGGCCTTTGTAGGAATGTAATTAGCGTGGCGGGACATGGTTTTGATTGCTTGAGATTATAGACGTGGTGCTCGTCTGATTTAAGTCGTCGGTTAGAGTGAATACTAGAAAAATACATACTGCCTTTCGATTTTTTAGAGAAAATAGACGCCTTAACGTCATCATCATCATCATCAGCCTTTTTAATATTCCCATTGGAATTCAGGCTTCCTCTCTAGGAGAGGGAATAATCCGCAATCCACCACGTGGGCCCAATGCGGTTTGGTGAATGTCGCATGTCTTCGAATTTTTGGTTCTAGAATATGCCGGTTTCCTCACGATGTTTTCCTTCATCATTTTGAGAGCAGTGGTAATGAAATGCGCTTGGCAGGGTTTGAACCCGCGACCTACAACTCGTAAGTCGGAGCCATTACCACTCGGCCACCACTGCTCTCACGCCTTACCATAACGTGTTAAAATGTCAAGCGTACAAGCATGAAAGAGGAATTTAGCTATAGGTATATTCTATAGGGCTCCATCCCATTAACAGTTCAATTTAGGTCGTCAAATGGATAGCGTTAAGAGCTCGTAGTAGTGCCTCTGGTTTGGTGCGTGAATTTTCTTCTCCGCTATACCTAATAAAGTATACAATAAAATAATACGTGAAAATTACTAACAATATTAACTCCACAACAATTTAAACTTTCCGACAAAGTGCCCGTTCCGATACGTTGCCTGTACGAAGCCTTACGGGCGCCCAGCGCGGGGCAGCTGTCATGTGTTGTTCCGCTTTTGTTTCTACCCTCACTGACTTGAAGAGTAACTCTTGTTGCCTGCTAGCTCACGTGCGATAGTTGCTTTGCTTGTTTGATAGTTGCACGTCAGTTCTTAGTTCTGATATTAAATACATTTTGTTCTTTTGAATTTAAAGTGAGATTTTTAAAGAAAGAACATAACGACATCTTATTTGTCTTACAATTAGTTTAAACTTAATTCACTACCCTTATTAACATAGTGTGAGTTTATGATGGTAGCTGATGACACAGGCTTATTTGGGAACTTCAAGCACATCGGTTGCAGTTAAGGTTATTTTTTCTTTCATGTTAATCCTGAAAGGTTTATCATCAGTCGAAGGTATGAAAAGTGAGTGGACTTCTGACGATTAAAAAGTCATATAGTAATAACAACTTTCGTTAATTTTATCCCTTGTTTGTTATTGGTACATAAACGTATAAACTCATTTCGCCCTTATGTATTTATTAAAAATATTACCAGTGATCACGCGGCAATGTTATTTCTGAAATCTTAAATTACTGAAGTACCCTCGTGTAAACTAAAAGTTATAACAGTTACAGTTAAGTCTTGTCTCGAGTGGAGTGTCGCTTTGTACGGCCACCACTCGTCCGCCGATGTTTGTGATAGCAGTCGCGCTTTGTCATTTGTCGCAAGTCGCAACCACTTGTCGCGCGCTTCTCTTTGAAGTCTGAACGTCAAAACTAGAACTTCTTTCCGCAAAGAATTCATATTGAAAAAGAGCATCGTTATTAAATAAAAAATGTTGTATTTTTTGCTTACAAATTATAATGACCTTCTGTGTTATAGCACTAAGCTATGTACTTAATCAATATCATCAGGCTTTTTAATGTTACCACTGCTGGGACTCGTGCCTCCTCTCTAGGAGAGGGAATGGGTCGTAATCCACTACGCGAGTCCAGTGCGGGTCGGTGAATGTCGCATGTCTTCGAATTTTTGGTTCTAGGACATGCCGGTTTCGTCACGATGTTTTCCTTCACCGTTTTGAGAGCAGTGGTAATAAAATAAATTACACAAAGTAATGCGCCTGACAGGGTTTGAACCCGCGACCTACAACTCGGTAAGTCGGAGCCACCACTGCTCTCCAAAATTGCTATATTAAATATATTAAGTATAGCAATTTTTGTCACGACCTATTCAATATTAAAATGCTTTATTTCTTTGTAATTTAATTAATTTGCAGTTAAAATGATTGAACGTCCATTTAATCACTCTTATTGATATTCCAACTACGCCATCCAATCAGTACCAAGGTAAAATATAATGTAATATAAAATATATCTAGCCTTTTATTAAACATATACCTCTGTTATTTTGTAACGTCAATAAATATTTATTTATAATATTGTAGTAGCTAACTGAAACTAGATTGAAAAAGATTTCTGTTATATTTTAGTAAATATACGTTTACGTAGATGGCTATTTTGATTTTGATCTCAAGAGTTTTAGTTTGTTTTTATAAAATACTTTGTTTAATTCTTACTAAAATTAAAAATTATTTATTTTCCAGAATATATTAGTTTCTTACTTTTACTTACTGTTTCTGTTACTTACATTAAAATATTATAATCCTAATATTATAAATGTGAAAGTGTGGATGTTTGTTACTTAATCACGTAAAAACGGCTGAATGGATTTGGATGAAATTTTGCATGCATATAGCCTTTGACATGGAAAAGAACATAGGCTACCTTTTATCCCGATTCCTTAAGTACATAATGCCACGCGGGCGAAGCCGCGGGCAATTATTTTTTAAATTTTTTCTTACTTAAGCTCCAGATTTCGAAACGTATATACCGGATTTAATCACAAGCCACTATCGAGTATTTCGTTTTTATCAGCTCATATCCAAACACAATACAATACCTGCGATTCCTATACACAGAAAACTTGATTAAAGCAAGAGCTCCGTACAATTACGCTCAGTAATGAATACTTTCAACTGATGCGTTTCACAATTCATGTAAAATTTTAATTAATGTTGCAATATAGAATTTCGCTCTCTCCATGTTGGGCGCCAATATGTTTTGTTGGCGCCCAGTTGGGACTGTTTATGATTTGAGTTTTCTACGTAGAAGTTGTGGTTGCGCTGAAGGGATCTGCGGTCTTTGTGACAACCGTTTTAGTAAATTGATTACAGTAGATCTAGTTTCCTATGAATTCTGTCATAATTCTCTTACTCACACCCCCGTCTATTTGACATCGCCACAGCAATCATCTCCTATCTAGATATATCCTTTTTCAGAATCACGATTAATCCTTACATATTATACAACAAAGTCCCCCACCACGTCTATTTGTCTGTATGAACGCTAACAATAAACTTAATAATTACCAAATAATTTTTGTACCGTTTTCATGGTTAGAGTGATTAAGTGTATAAAACATAATGGTACACAGCATCAATACACATATTGTGCACAGAAAAGCTGGGAATTTCGAAGATTCCCGACACACCTGTGCAGCTAGGGCGGGTCGCTAGTTATAAAATAAATTTTCTACAGCATATTATTTTAATGCTTGACTACTGTTTGCATCATGGTATCCCAACTCTCAGCTTCGCAGAGCGCATGCCCGGCATGAGTCTGAAGGGTTATTTGTCGTAACGACGGTGACTTGTTTATTTTTATAACTCACCCCGCGACCCTGCCCGCTCGCTCATTCATCATGCAGCTCCAAGCCTTAATTGTTTTGATTCCCATCATATTGGCCTTTTGTTTAATGATCGTGTTTATATTTATGCATCGGGATATTTATAGGTAATGGAAATTAATAATTTAGAGTGCTTTTTTATTGTCTGACTGGTATTTACTCAAAGCTATTCGTATTTCATATTCGTTACGTGAGTGTCTTCTTCTTCTATCTGTCCTCATCTCATATTACTTGGTTTCGGCTCAACACTTTTTTTTAAATTGTGTATAGGTTCGCGCTTGACCACTTTGTTTTTCTTCCTGTCACCCGTCACACTTGAAATAATTCTCTTTTATCACGTGGGTGATTAGCCCATTAACAGCAAAATTTCTACTAGTCTTTCTGATTAAAAAACATTGCAATACTTACCGATTTTTGTTATCAAATCTGTACTGCCCTGCTAGTTAATTTCTTATCTCAAAACAAACCTATAAACAGCATTTCATTGTAGTACTACTGTTTTACCGTAACAACTTACGGTAGGTAGTTAGAAAACAGAGATAAAGATATTTTCAACACGTACGTACACAGAGGGTATCCTCAGTATCCTACCCTCTCATTTGCTCATGTATAGTCGAGTAAATTTTTTACTATACAGACTAAAATATTCATCTTTCCACTGCAATTTCTATATTAATTTTGTGTTTCAATATTATTTGTTATCTTAGCTTTAAAGAATGGTATAAAAAATAATGCTCAGTACATTAACAGCACTTTCAATTTTAATTAGCGTCTCCTCCCATGGCCTTGCAATTCCGTCTACAATGGAAATGTACTATATGACATCCTACAGAATTCCAACCAGCGTTTTCTTCTTCTTTAAATCATATCAGTAACCTAAACGGTTAGAGCTTGCGCGCACTGATGACTTGTCAGTGGCAATAACTTTTTTGTCAATTTTACCCAACTGTCACATGTTTAAGTGCGCGAACCATATGTTGGATTCAAAGCGCGGTGGCAGAAAACAAAAAGTCACCTGTGCGCGCTAGCTCTAATTCTAAACGTCTAGCGTTTGATCTTTGAACGAAGTGATGACGACTAGATTAAAGAAGACAGCTGCTAGTATAACTATCTATCGGATGCTGGTTTCCGCACCACTGCAGCATTAGCCATAGCGACGAACCTTTGGTGGACTTATTCGAACCAGCTCTCTTTTTCAAAAAACCGATTAGGCCTCCCAGATTTTTCAGGATGTCTGTAGGTAGGTAGTATACTAAATAGTTTGGCCAACTGTATTCTGTCGTACACTCGTGTAGGTACATCACAGAGCCCATTAGCGTCGCCGTCACGAGCCGGGCGCTAACCACAAGCTCGCATTAGTGCTAAACACCCGCAGATACGGAATATGGTTGTAATGTCGGCCTTTGTGTACAATAATATCTCGCATGTCGACGCACTGACTTGGAATCTAGAAGAGATAGAGATTGATGATGTCGGGTATGAGAAAATTTAGAAGTACTTAGCGGTGTTTTCGTCCTTTGCCGGTATGCTCTATAATCTTTCAAGGAAATAAATGTGACATTACTGAAAAAAAAACAAATAAGTGCACTTTACATAAAAGTCGTCGTAAAGTCGGAAAAGTAAAAAAGAATATACCAGAAGTAATTTATAGACGAAATTGGTATTCGATTATTTATTACCGTTCTTTGTCTTAAAATACAATACAGCATTTATTTCCAGAATTTCATCGGTAGACAGAACTGATTAATTTCGTTTCGATTCACGGCACAGCTCTCGCAGTCTCACTGACGGGTGCTACACAGCCACAAAGCGTCGAAATGCATTCTCTGCGTCGGCTTGTCTACTGCTTTGGGAACGGGCGCCCAACATGGGACCGCTAGATAGACAGGTGCAGAAGTTAGATAAAGAGTAGAAAAGGTGTTTCTATAATTAAGTAAATTACTACTAAAGAAATATAAACTATATTTTCCTATGAATTAGGTTCATTTCACAACGATTTTTTTCTTTTTAAAGTAGGAAGTCATTCAATGACTAGTCGATTCTATTCTGTGTTTTTTATTTGTCCTTGTGTTCCGGGAGCATGGGTTTCCCTTTTGGAAATAAAGCCATGGCTCAAGTAGGCTACGACCCTGCTGGGCCCCTACGGTTTTAATGACATCACTTTGAGGCGCGCGTTCGACGACTAAGGCCCGGTTCGGATGGTTACCGGACGGCCGGTTTGACAATGACCATTGAAAACATCAAAAATTGAAAGTTGCAATGAACATTATGTCCCGCTTCCAATTTATTTTTTCCTGAAACACATTTGGAAACTAAATTTCAAACGCATAGACACGTATGTACGGCGTCACGTATGTATCTCAAACAAATACCACTTGCAACTGCGCTTGCTGTGTGTGTAGCGTGTCTGTGTGACTACGATTTCGGTCGTTGTTTGGATCTGTCCTTCTGTACCCATTTGCTTTGCGATGGCACTATTGGTATGTATGCATACAGTTTCTGCAACGATCGATGGCGGAACAACACGACCTGGCTCTTGCTTCCTATATTTTGCGATTGGTTATTGATATTTGATTGACGTTTTGATAGTTTTCATCATCATCATCATCATCATTTCCGCCGAAAGACGTCCAATATTGGACATAGGCCTCCCCCAAGTATCGCCACAATGAACGGTCCTGTGCGTCTCGCATCCATCGGATTGAGAGTTTTACCACGGCGTAATTCGTACTTGTTTTTTTAGGGCTGTATAAAAATAAAAATTAGCGTTGTTTTCTCGACGATGTCTAAAACATTAATATTACTCAACCTCGTACTACTGTCTCCAAAGTGGTGACCCCGACGTGACAAAAGTGATGTGCTGTGTGGTGGTGACCATGATGATGACATGACATGATGACACGTTGATGACGCGGTCGGTATAGTGGCTAGCGTTCGATTCTCGCACGGAACAAATATTTGTATGGCCTACAAATAATTTTCCGGATCTGGGTATGTTCTGTTTGTACACAATGCAGGATACAAAAGTTATTCTGTATGTAATATGTTTGTTTATTGCTTTTTCACGCTTGAACGGCTGAAGAGATGTAAATAAAATTTGTCACGCGGAGACCATGCTTTGAAATAGCACAGGATACCTTTTATTCCGGGAGTGTGTTCCCTTGGGACAATTTTCTACTTCCGTTGGCAGCTAGTACAAAATATACCGTCATATTCAAAACCTCAAATCTCCTGACATTGCCTACATAAACAAGACGAAGTTAAACCTCCAGATAGAGCTCGTACAATGTAAAGATTACCAGCGCAGCACATTAAACCGACGGTTATCTTCAGTTCGCGACGTATGCCAACAGTGCCTCGCGACGTATGAGGGTAGTCGGAGTTTGTGCAGTCTACCCTTTTAACGAGAGGGGGATCGTTAGCGGCCGCGTTTGAACGCAGGAAGAATTTTGAATAGTGGATGTTGACGGGTTTGGGATATTGGTGTTAAGTATTTGTTGTTTTACGACAAATACTTGGTGGTAATGGCTTGTGTGGCAATGAACATATATTGACAGTGACAGTGGCAAGAATAAGAAAGCAAATTGTAAGTTTCTGAATATGGAAGACTAGTTAGTTGTAGAAAGGTTCTGGATGGTGACCGCGTACTGAAAAACGAAGCTTTGGAAGGCGTCCCACAAAGTGGACCGAAGACCTGGTGAGGGTCTCGGGAATACAAGACTGGTTGTTATGGCGACACTTGGGTGAGGCCCGTCCAATGTTGGGGATTGGACGGGTTTCAAAAGAAATTAGGATGATCATATATCTGCTAGTCTTAAAAGATTAAAATACAATAAACAATCCACTTAAGAATTTCTACAAGTAATAATTACGAAACGCATCCATCCATTTCACTTAGTATTCCGCCAGCGTGACGTTGGCGCCCAACGCCAGACTCGTCTCGTCCTTGACACGGCAAAATGTACTCCATCGTTGTTTGTACCAATGAAACAAATACGAAGAGTTCATTGTGCAACTACATGTCATTAGATTGTGTTTTAGACGTTTCTTCTTCTTCTTTTTTTCGCCCTGCCCTTGTCCCGTTTTATTTGGGGTCGGCGCAACACGTTTTAAGTTCAATAAATGTCAGCTGTCATATCGTCACCCTCCTGGCTAACTGTCATAACTAGCAATTGATATTTTTTTCAGGGCGACCGTTTTTCGTTCGGTTGTTACAATCATGTTCCTGTAGTTGCATTAGCTGTAGCTTTATTAATGAATCAATAATTGTTATATATTGCTTTTGGCTTATTCTTTAAGTTAGTAGTGGCCCTAAAGCCCTAAGGTACGAAGGTATTAAGGGTATTTTTCCCTTTTTTGCACTTACGCAAAACAAAATACGTGATTATCTTCTAAACAGTAAATGACACAGATACGACGATTAGAGAGAACTTATTCGAAATAACGTTATAAACACGTTGGTAATATCAGTGCAGATACGCCAGTTTGTGAGATCAGACAGTTGGCGGGGAGGGCGACGATATATTGCGTCGATGATAGAAAAAAAAATAATCCATACTCTACCTCCACCACCACCATTGAATGAAGAGGAAGCCTGAGATACCAGTTCTGTTGATTTGGGACTTAGTGACAAAGAAGGAATGACTATGTGCAGTCCAGTCCATTTGTTTGATGAAATCAAAAATATACTACTAACGACTGAGTTTGAATTTTGTTCTAAGATTTCTTTCCTTTTTTTTTTAATTTTGCCCCATAGTAGGAGCATCATCTCTTTTTTTCCAATTCTCCTTTCGCGGATATGCTGGAAGAGATTTCTTTAGAAATAAGCAACACCTATGTACCTATTTCTCTGTTTCCTTCTTCTTTTCTTCTGTAAGTTAAGTGTGTACGTGATCTGTTAAATAATAAATAAATAGGAATAACTCTTGTATCGTGGGTGCGTTCACAAACATGGATTTGAACCATACTTACCACTTTCTTCCTACTCTTAAAAAGAGTCCATGTTGACAACATGTTGACCCGTCCACCTCGCTAGTCTACAAACTTGCAACACCAACTCCCTCATTTAAATGCACCACTAGCCCGCTCACTGGCACGAGTAACTCTCCCACTCAAAGGCACTCCACTCAGTATTCCGCTGGCGTGTCGACTCGCCGCCAAGTATTTACTGCTCTGTGTACAGCCAGTGCGAGTAGCTACACTAGCTCGAGAGCTTTCTTTGTGAGTCGGCCGGCGTCGGGAAATTGTTATTAGCTCAAGAAACTTGTTGGGGGAATCTCGTTATATCTACATTTTCTGAATGCTGAAAGAAGTCTGTTTTTAATATTCTCGGAAGTTGAAAGACGTACTTATTTATCAATAAGGCTCGTTCTAGTTTACTGGCTGGCTCTTCGTGGAATATCGTTGAAAGCCTTTCCTAATGGGAGAGTGCACGGGTTCCCAAACTTTTTTACACCGCGCCTCCTTGATGTCCTTGTAAGAGATGATATACGTGTGAATAGACGCTTATATTATTAAGTAATCTGTATTAGGGTCTGTCTAAAAAGTCAAACGAGTTAGGTAATTATTAGGGTAAAATGAAATCTAATATAAGCAACACTGGTTCAATAATCAAGAGGTCTTGATCATTTGTTACTAATAGAAGAACCATATAAAAAGTATCGAATATAAGTATTTCTTAAGTGATTAAATATTATACAAAATCCCAAAGTTGTTTGATTTTTTAGACAGACATAGTTTGACATTGTTGGGATACATTTAATAAAAAATCGAAACATTTGGTCTTATGCTCATATCGTAAGATTATTCAAACCGCTATTCTTCTTCAACAATTAAAAGTGTTTGAAAGATCAGAGCATACCGGTTTGTGAGGGTTCCAACACGCCCCATGTTAGAGGTCTGTCGCGTCGCCCCTTGGCGGCGGGACAGTTTGGGAACTCCTGGGATAGTGTTTTCAGTATCGAAGCTAGGTACGTCCTTTCTTGGAAAGTTACCTTTTTGATATAATTAATTGGTTCCCTTTTCAATTTATGAAAGTCGGATGTATCAATGGAAATTTATTGTTGAAGTCGACGGAGCAAAACATCTCTCACAAAATCCTTAGCAACCCGGGCCATTAGGGACGTAGTCATGGGGGTTGACTTTTGTACAGGGGTGAAACGTTGATATCAAACAGTTTATAGGGAAGGAATAATGATATGTTTGTTGCTAATGATATGGTAGAAGTTTCCCATTGAGTTAAATATATGTATAAGCGCTCTTACGGCCCATTCATGACCTTTGTGAGTTGTAGCTAAAGCGCGGGGCGGTGAGCTGTAAAATCAAAAGTATTAAAATGTATGCACGCCACAAGATGCCACGCAAGCTTACTGATGCCGCCCCGCTCGCCGCGCCGCTGAGACTAAAGTCGTGACCAGGCCATTATACTTCCATCCCCTGTTTGCCACAAAGATATAAGCTGTTATAAATCATCAACATTACATCGATACATCACTGTTTGCGGTCCCTACGACAAGGAAACCGATACGGTCGTGTGCACTCTGAGGTAGTCCACTTTACCAGCACTCCCCCTAATGTAAACACTGGGACACTACCGCGGTAAATTATACGAACAATTTGGACTCTCCCCTCAATAACAGAAGAAATGATGCCAAACAAACGGAACTGCTGAAGGTCTTACTAAATGGACATGTGTCATACTATCGTTGAAACACTGCCAAGAACATCTTCAAGCTATTTAAAACCTTATCTCCACCGTCTAAGGTTCGTTTTGGTTAAGTAGTGGGTTGGCGGTTAAATCGAGTTTGTGCATCAAGACGTTATTGCCGTGCTACCCCCTTTTTACGAGCGCTTAATCCCCAGGTCGCTATGTGTAGTGGGGACACTTCTCCACTACACGTACGGTACGGGATTTCTACAGACTTCTAAGCAGTATGAACATTGACACATACTGAAGAAGACTGAAGTAATATAAACGTTGAAACTATAAGTTACCGGGGATTTATAAGCTGTGTATTGTTGATTGTTGTGATTTCCAAGAACTAGAAAATACTAGAACTACTCTTTGACATATCTTTTCGCATCATCATCCGACATTTCTAAATATTAATGAGCACTGTCTTCCAGTGTATCTTGTCTGTAATGCCTTACTGCTAGTCACGGTCCTTCTCCCTTTTCCTACTCCTGTATTATGCTCTAGTAGAAGAATGCTAATAGCGATGTTTTACTCATCATTTCAGCCCCACGCATTGCCACAACGACCTGTCCTGTGCGTTACGCATACATCGAATTCCCATGTTTTATTCATGTGATACATTTCTATAAATAATCATCTGACCTAAAGTTGATGATTAATCGTCGTCTCTCGCCGTTGAATCCCAATCTAATTATTGTAGGGCTTACTGCTATTCAACGGCCTGCCTCTCTCTTTCCTCTCATTTTCTTCTTTCCAATTGAAGAATCTCATCCAGACTATATTCAGTAAACTATCGTGTGTCGTAAGTACAGTGGTAACGCACATGATGGCGCATGCGCGTGGCGATGCGGATGCGGGGCGCGGACTGTTGCGATGTCCGCTAGCTGCACGGACCTCGCTATACGACTCGGCGCTGACTTGTTTGACGGAGGAAATTATTTACGACTTGATGTCCTGTCTCGTCTGCGGTGTTTTGACTTCGTGTAGAGCCGAGTTTCCTTTTATCAATTAACCTTTCACATAGATCACAGAAGTCGATATAGTAATCATCAGCCTTTTTAATATTCCTATTGCTGGGACTCAGGCCTCCTTTTTTGAAGAGGTAATAGGCCGTAATCCACCACGCGGGCCCAGTGCGGGTAGGTGAATATCATATGTCTTCGAATTTTTAGTGTATTACATGCCGGTTTCCTCACCATGTTTTCCTTCACCGTTTTGAGAGCAGTGGTGATGAAATAAATTATACAAAGTAATGCGCCTGGCTGGGTTCGAACCCGCGACCTACAACTCATAAGTCGGAAGTCGATATAATTATTGAAAATCACGTCTGTGGGTCTTTAAATTCAAAATTCAAACTACCTACCATACGACGTGTTTTATCACCTCTAGAGCCCGGATTAAGCGTTTCGCATCGTCCTTTAAACCGCTTACATCGAAGAATTGGTACAGTTACTTGCAGCGGTCTTCCCGTTCGATTATAATTTAGGTGTCTTCAAGGCTTAGTGTGAATAGACTTCTAATAAACTAGTGTGATTCTCCATCAACGATTGCATCACTGCTTACCATCATGTAGGATCACAGTCAAACACTAGTTTATCATTAAAAAAAATACTTGTAAAATAATTCGGGTACTGTATTCTCTATAGTGTTAGTGTTTTTACTATCGCCTCTACCGCCCTCGCAATAGACTACTAAAGGAACACTGGGTCAGACAGTCCCACTCGCTCCACCCAGAGCGGGAGAAGTTATTTGATGATTACCGGTGGTTAGTAGCGATGCTGTCGCGCGCTTGCATAATGCGCGATACCATCGCTACATAAAGTCGTTGTGGGCGTGGGGCCTAAATTATCAAACCTTTCCATAAGATTTAATAAGATCTTAAACTCCTTTCACTATAAAATCTAAACTAAATCCAATCCACCGACAGTTGCCTACTCCTACTTTAAAATACGACCTCTTGGCTCGGGGTTTATTTAATGTGGCCCATTTTACGAGCCAGCCCAGTCTAATGAAATTATGCGTTCATCAGATTACGGGCCAAATTCGTTTTTTTCCTCGACCCCCGACGGCCAGGGCGGTAATGAACGCCGTCAGCCGAAATTTTAAGATTCCGCAAATAATGTGAGAATCGGACGGGATTATGAAGCTATAAAAAAATATTGTGGATCAGGAAAAGATCTTTAAAAGAAACAGTACTTACCTAGCTGTAGCGACCAAGGCGGAATTCGCCCGAGCAGTAGGCAAGGGTATTACGGAGCTGAATGCTGTAGTAAAAAAATCCAGGTATATCGAAAAGAAATAAATAAACGGGGGTTGACGCGCAACTCGTAGGGGTCGCTTAGCGTCCTGCCTGATATAATAAATGTCATAAATTTTAGCGGAGGCGAATTCGCGCACTTTTCTGAACTGATGTGAAAAGCATAAATTGCGTCCCTAAAAACGGTGTAGGGATAGGAACGAGTTTTTTAGTAAGTGTAATGAAAAGATCTTTTCTATGTAATAAGTACATGAAATGGAATATCCGTGATTAATTTCTCCTACTACCATTTAGATTACACAAATAAAGATCAACATTTTAATTGCTTGCTCAAAAATTTTCGGCATACAAAGCCAAAACTCCAATAACAAAAGCAAACACTACCGCAGAACCTCCCGAAAATGCGCAGTTTTTCTACACAGTCGGAAAACGCGTCGAGGCAGATTTTAATTGGGCCGTTCCAGACTGTTATTGTAGCGATTGAGACGCTAAGTGGCCCGGATTCTGTGCGGGAGGGTCTTAAGGAAATGTAGACGAGTAATGGTGGCGAAAAGGGAATCCACGCGAACGGTAGCGATGAAACGGTCGGTTGAAATGGTGGAATGACTGTAACTTATTCGTCTTACCAGAGGCTTTGAATGTGATTTAATTCGCAGGATAAGAGAGTGACTTTCCTATCTGTAAATGGACTTGTCGGAACCCTTTCTTAGGCAGTGAGAAAGTATAGGCTTCTAGGGTCGGCCTGGTAGCTCTCGGAAACAACTGAAGGAATGCAAGTGGGTTTTAGTCAGTTATGGTGCGTCCAGATCTCGCAAGCCGTTCGCGAGCCGCTGGCGAGCTTTACGCGTGCATTTTATGTTCGTATGAAGCATGCGCGGCGCAGGGGCTTCGTACGAACGAGCCGTGCGTGAAATGCACGCGTGCCGTTCGCAATCGGCTCGCGAGCGGCGCATTTGCCAGATATGTAGGCATCATAAACGTTTGACAGTCGTTTTCGTTCCATCCAGACTTGGAAAAATCATTTCCACGTAAAAAAAAAAGTAGTATAGGTGAACAAAAAAAAAAACGCTCTTTAGACCTGAGAATGGGATGTAAAGCATGGCGTTTTTAAATTGACCCACGTTTTTTAAACGCTACTTATGTTCATTTCTTTTTCCATAGCGCAATTTCTTGTTGCAATCATATTCAAATCCATAGAAAGCAATTTCAAAACAACCATTCAAATATACAAACTTTTGCAATGAAAGATATTCATGCAATATTATAATGTTTCAGTAGTGCTACTGCAGATGCGTCCCGACAAATTCAAACATGTTAAGAACGTCGAATAGTCCTTTGAAAACTTTTAATATTGTTTAGAGTCAACACAAGCAGGTTGTTAAGGTGTATATTTTATGAAGACTATATATTCAAGGCTTTAGACCTATCCCCGACCCAGAATAAGATCGTTCATAGTCCATTTGAGACTGTCCACGCATAGCCAGACCACTCGCATCCCTTTACAGCGGTTCGAATCGTAAATACGTATAAAATGCGCCCCTTGACGTGCTATTATTAATTCAACTGCAGAGTTGGCTATAACCGCAGCATAAGAAGGTGACAGAAGGTCCCCTTTTCATACTGTCAACCCACAACCCTTTAAATGTTATAATATGGCGGCCATTGCAGAGTCAACTTTCCTTCAAGTCTAAAACATATGGTTTTATTCACAGAACAGATAAAAGAGATTAGAATGGCCTTGTGGGCGGGGCAGGCGTGCCACAAAGTAGGGCAATGCTCATAGTTCAACTACCAATAGCAAACTTGCGATCTATGTGAGCGTGGTCTGTTAGTTGCGAACTGCACGTTCATATTGGTTTATTGCCTGTAGTAGAGTTAAAGGGTGTGAGACAAGCTGCGACACTCGTTGTAGTAGAAAAGCAGAAAGTATTTCCTTTCTAACTAACCTCTTTCATTTTTTCTGCGGTTTTAGTCGTCATAATGTGAATGAAATGCAAAAGGCCTGGCATACAAAGGTGGAGGGTGTGTGTAGTGTCGCTCATGCTCGGTTTCTCTAGAGTTGGTCCACACTACATGATTTTGAGATCGGCTCGTGCGTGCTCAGATCCTCTAGCGGAAACCCACCTCAAAATTTGAGTGCTTGGAGCCTTGCAGCAGGCTGGATCACGGTCCAGGCTTGTAGTTCCTAATCTTCGTTTTGGAGTCCTTTCCGAAGATGCCCTGCTCTGGACGCTTTTAACTTGCACGTCTTTCTGTATCGTTTGTAGAAAGACGTCGTCACATACATGTGTAATTTCAATTTCGACCGATATAACTATAATTTGCAACAATTTTTTGATAGCAAAGAGTGTCCGTAGACTTTCTCGCACGATCTTGAAAGCAGACGAGCAAAAATCTACGCTTCGGAATAGCCTCCCTTTTTTATTGGTTAATTAAAATAAATAATCTGGGAGACTCAAAATAAGTCATTAGTGTTGCTTACACCAAATAAGTAATTGCTGACATAGACTCACATATAAATAAACTTATAAAAGACTTTTTTACCATCAACTTTATTTCTTTTGATTCTAGTACCTATCTATGAACCGACTACACATTTATTCGTATCATAAAACAAAAAAGTGACCTCAAATTGCATCTGCGCCATGCAAGATTGTATACATCTGGGACTCATGTTTGAGTAACAGATCACACATAGCCAGTAGTCCTTCTGCAGTGCCATGCCTCGTTGAGCGGTACAACGGCCGTGCCTCGACGCTCAGTCGTCCGTTTCAAATTATTCACGTAGACTTTCTGACGTAGTGCATACTTCCCCGCCGTAGTTGTGTAGTGCTGGGATTTCGATTGTCGGTTTTTATTCCGACCTTTTTTGTCGACTGGCTTTTTGGTGCGGTCCTAGTGGTGTGCTCGGCTTTCGAGGATTTATGTGGATGATGTCATTAAAATAGGATGGATGGTAGATTCGTAGAGTATATTGATGTGATCATTGATGTCTTTGTTAAGGTTTGTGTTAAATTTATGAATTAGATAGATTTATGGTAGGTTTGTGAATTTGGAGGTAAGAATGTGTTTAACCATACAATATAGGTTATCATTCGTTTAAAAATAAAGCGATATAGAATATACATGTAAAAAATACTAGTTTATCAATAAATTAAAGAATACTAATTTTGAAAACAATATCAAAAACAATTTAAAAAATACTAGCTTTTGCCCGCGACTTCGTTCGCGTGGAATAGTGACTTCCGGAAATTTCAGTACTGAATTGATGCCGACTCTTGACCAATAGATGGCGCTGTATGTCCGGAATAAATTTTATTTTTTATTTTATTTTTTATTTTATTTTTTGCATTAAAAACTATCCTATGTCTTTCCTCAAGTTCCAAACTATATCTGTACCAAATTTCACACAAATCGGTTCAGTAGTTTAGGCGTGAAGCAAAGACAGACAGACAGACAGACAGAGTTACTTTCGCATTTATAATATTAGTTTGGATTTGGAAGTTTGGATTTGGATTTGGATTTGGATATATTTGTCTCTCTCTATAGGACGCCTTTGACGTCAAAGTCCATGTTGGGCTTCTTTTTTATAATAGCAGCTTTGAAGCTTTATAACTTTGTTGATGATGATATATATTTTTTTTTCTTTTATATTACTCTTTACCAGTACTTAGTAGTATTTAATTTAGCAAATAAAAAAATTGCATGCATATTCCTTATCGATGAAATTTATAACATTAACTTCTGCGTCATCATCGTCATCGTCATTGTTTTCAAAAAATAGTTCTGTTACCTTCTTCTTCGTTTATGAAACGACATTGACAAAAAAATAAACGTCGCAAAAATCTCAACACAGACACATCCTGTTCATCCCCCCACCCACCGTTCGTTTATTGATCAATCACCAAATATTTCCCTATCGATATGATCGCGAAATTACGAACACATTAGCGACTATAAATAGCTGCCTACCTATAGTCGAGGCAATCTAAAAGGACTTTGATATCGATATCGCTCCCACCACTAGCGGGGTGAGAGCGGGGTTGGGGGGAGGGACAAAGTTTCCTCGTGATTAGCGGAGCAGCGCTGTCGCGTTGCCGTACACACGTGTATGTATTGCTGTAGCACCCATACAGATACTAGACCTGGGAAATGTACTGAGAAGTTAGATTTTATCGAAGCATTTTGTGATGGGTACATTGTTCAGAGAACAGATTGTCGATGCGGTCGAAAGGTTTTGGAAAGGAGACTATATACCAGAAGACGAATGGAAAACGCACGGGATCAGTCGTGGTGACACGTGATGATGTCTGTCGATTCAAATGAGGATGATTTTGTGTTAGCACGATACATGGTGCAAAAATTCAAAAATCGAAAGAAGAAAAAATGCGTGTCCAATATTTTTTTATAATCTAAAATACGGACTAAATAAGTAAAATGTAATTATTGTGACCCTGGAAACTACCCTATTCCTAATGTGAGACAACGTTAGTAAACTACACTGCGCACATGTGTGACACACACGCCGATGTGGCGCGTCGGTCTCCATATATGTTATATAAAAACTAGCCTTGTAGAGCTACACTAGATCCACGCCACGCGACGTCGTTTACGTACAAATCAGGCGTGGTCCACGTGTGCTTCAGTGTAATGTAGTTCTCTGTTCTAGCTTGACGTTAAGCAAAAATCATTTCAAAGTATCGAAGTCGATGTGTAAACAGACTGACTGTATTAGTAGTGGAGCTTTTTGAAAATCTATCGATGTCTAATTCCCGATCGATCTCATCGGCCCATCCCTAGCACATACTCGCGTGTACTACACATTGCAGATATGTGGAACAACATTCGGCTATTGGTTGGTTATTTGACGCGCTGTCACCGTCATGCGACGAAAGCGGATATTTGAATTGTTCACAAAACTGTTAGCTTTTCTCTCTGATTGGATTCTTAGTACATAAGCTGTCAAATGTTTTGTTGGTCAGTAGCTTTTTCTTGCAATTACGCCCCCGTGACTTATCCCCTCCATCATCTTCACAGGAACTGTACGTTTTTCCGGGAATTTTGCCTATGACACTCAACAATAAGTGTAGCTTTCCAATGGCAAAAAGAATTTTCATTACTTTATGAGATATTCCAGGGAATTTATTTTATAAAAGTACTTCGTGATATTTTTTATTACCATCCTGCTTGTTTCCAGGTACCTACTTACGGAAGATAAAAAAAATCTTCTAAATATCAAACAAACAATTAGAACTCTAATATTCATACTTCACGAGACGAAAGCTCTTATTATCCGTCGTCCCCGTCGACTCTACCCCCCTGCCCCCCCCGACCACGTGTAAAGTATTAAGTTTTACTTGATATTGTGAAGTATTTTCTCTGAATTTCGTCTACTAGCTTTTGTCCGCGGCTTCGCCCGCGTGCATAGAATATAATCCTATGTGACTTAGGAATAAAACGGCTTTCTATTAGTGAAAAATTTTTAGCAATCAGACTAGTACTTTCAGAGATTACATCATACAAACATAAAAACAAACTTTACCTGTTTATAATATTAGTGTAGATTGTCTTAGGGAGAGACTTTTACTGACTAAAACCCAGTGTAACTTCAATTGCCCTTTTTACGAGGGCTACGGTGACTCCTTAAAAAAATAAAAAAATCATCGTCTCTAACTGGTGCCGTCTATTTTGCTGACATTTCTTTAAGGCGCGCGAGACACTTAAAGCGCCGTCGACCCGGGCTTGGTCCTTGTTGGACGATAAGCTACCCATTGCTCGCCGTCCGCAATCCCGCGCCTACAGTGGAAGGAAATCGACCTGTGGCTCTTGATGCCTAGGGCGTTGCCGGCGGAGGTCGTGGCGTGAGGCTTGTATCCACCTCATGGCTTCAGCCTCCTCTTTTGCTCGCAGGAGATGATTGCTTCCTGTTCTCTCTCATTCCGTATCGTGGCCTGAACTACAGCAAAACGCGAGAGGTTCCCGCCGTCCATCGTCTTCACGAGTTACTTACATTCATTGGAATGCGGTCTGGTATTAAAGACCGATAAATCAATTAGACGTGGCAATTACTTTTCTAATTAATTTGTTTCTTATTGGGTTTTCCTTCAAAATGTGTATTATGTGATAATATCTACAGCACATACTTCAGGGGAAAAAACATCCAAATTTTCCATTCAGGCTTTTGAGCGTCAACCATTAACGGGCATACACACGCACACGCACGTCTACATACAAACTATTGTCTTTATAATATAAGTTGGATATGATTATAATCCGCCCATAGAATTTCTAGCTCGTTAACTAGTTTCTTCTCCATAGAGATCGGCGCTTTGACGCGTGCTTCATCTTTTTGACTCACCGGCTGTGACTCTTCAAAAGTGCCTGTAAATAAAATAAAAGCTTCAAATTCAACAAAAATACATCTCAATCATAAATCAAAACATCTTGTCTATTCTTTTCACATACACACATTTTATACTCGTCGCTCATCGCTTCCCGTCTTGCCACACGCCAACCTATAAGGCAGTGTATAGCCATCGCACAAGAACTGCGGGGGTGGCGAGCCAATGATAACTGTGGCGGAGTAGTCGCGATACATTGACTTTGTAACATAGTGGATAGGGTCGGAGCGGCGCGGCTAAGGCTTGTTTATGGTTTTGTTAAGATGACTTTTAATCAATCGTAGAGTCTGTCTAAAATGTCAAACGACTTGGGTAATTATTAGGATAAAATGAAATCTAATGTAATCAACACTGGTTCAATAATCAAGGCTGATTGAGAGATTTTGATCATTGTTTAACCTTATAAAAAGTATCGAATCGTATTTTTTTCATAATTAAATATTATACAAAATTCCCAAGTCGTTTGAGTTTTTAGACAGACTATATCTTGCATTGGGACTTTAGATTGTAACGAATCAGTCTCCTAACTTCCATTTTTAATGAGTTTGGTAAACGTTACCTCTCTTATGATGCGGTTATTATTGTGATGATCAAAGTATCGTGGTAAAGCTCATTCTGGCAATTAGTAGAATAATATCCCAAGAGAACTTACTCCCGTAAAAAATATCCTACTTATAAGTGCTATTCTAGGACATGGAATGCTTCCTACTCGTGCGTTTCATCGAAGTCCGTTTAGCTTTTTGAGAGTGAAGAAGTAACATAGACACTCACAAATTGTCGCCTCTATAATGTTAGTGTGATATATAATCTAATAAGTTGGTTTTATTGTTTCAGGTAAGTTTAGTATCGCCATTTCCGTAAGTATCTATTGAAACATTATTATCTAAATAAATAAAAATCTGGATCGCTTTTAGAGGTTGTCTTTTAGCGGCTAATACAATATAACCCCAAAAAATGTATCCTTCTTTTGAAATCAACATTTTCATTACTTGGGATCGGCGTAGCACGTTTTTTTTTTCACTCCATTCTGTTTTTTTTCTTTCTCATGCTTACTTATATATGGATAGGTGGATATATTTTTTTTTTCAATTTTGGTGGCGAAACAGTTACTTCAGCTGTCGTGAAAATTAGACGCCTCTAATTTTCAAGAAAACTGAAGAAAAAGTTTCGCTACTAAAATTGAAAAATTTTACAAATGTGTATTCACCCATATATCATCATCATCTTCCTGCCTTGTCCCGTTTTATTTGGGGTCGGTTCAAGACATTATATTCACCCATATAAATAAATAAATAAAACACCGCGTCGCCTCTACTCCATTCGTAGCTCTGCGTCGGTCGCAAGACGCATGCGCTCACCGCAGCGGTTAGCGCGGCCGTATCCTCACTAGTTACACGGGCAGGGGCCCACGACCGGGCGCGATCCGCCCCGCACTTTGTACCCCGGTCCCCCGGCTGTACGCGCTATGCCGGCTACATCGCGCTGTAGGTACGTGTCGCAGCTCTAGTGGAGCGATCATACCGAGTGCTGGAAGTCGGATTGTGTAGGGATGGGACACTGTTACGTGAGTGAGGTGTCGATGTTTTTTTTTGTGATCTGTGTAATTTGGGGACAAGTTAAGAAAGTTAAGAAAAAATAGCGAAATTTTTAATTTATTATTTTTTGTTTTTCACATTATAATAAAGTTTTTTTTTAATGTCGATACGGTTAGCATTCGTATCGTTTAAATGGCAACCCGAATAGAATTCCCTTTCACACATAGCATACAGTGGAAGCCTATTCAACAAAAATATATACTGTGGCCTAGATAGTACCAAAAGCTTTCAGTTTTTACCCGGAACCAGACCCATGAATATTCATAAATATCTTCGTTTGACAGTGAACAATTTCGCTGAAACGAGAATTGGACGTGAAGCTACACTTTACTGTATACAGCTTGTTTTTATGAAATATTCACTGTAAAAGTTACGTTTCCTAGAATTGGTTACGGACTTATTTACGTTATTGCTTTTCCAGTTATCGAACACAGAAGCTTTTTGTTATTTCAATTTTGTTAATTAACTATATGATATTATTAAGCTGCTCGGGTCTGTCCTGTAATGAAACATTAAATTACTATTTGATTATCATCCTACATATATATTTGTTGTATGAGCTATGTTGTCTGAAATAAATTATTGTTATTCTGTGTATTTAACAATATTAACCTATAAATTATATTTTTAAATATTTCATTAGAAAAAAAAATATTAAAAATAGCATCCCACCGGTATCGGGAACAGAGTGCAAGCTACCAGCGGTCAGGGTTATTATTATACATTTATTTATCTCAGAACCCTGAGGTCCTGGAACTTTGAAAGGCTTACGAGGAGCCGAAACCAACTCGCAGAGACCTTAAATTCATTAATCTCCTAGCGAATGCCGGTTCGCTCTCTCATTTGCTTTCTGTTGTGTCGTAGGTATTCTTTGTTTTTAATCCAATAACATTATCTCCAATTACTTTAAGCACTCCACATCTCTAATGAAAATAAATTACCGCGTGAAAGCACAAGCTAACAAGCTCAAATAACATTAATGACTGTGCACTACCATACCGCAGAAGCCGGCATCGCGAAAATCATGTTTTCACATCGCCACGCTACGGTACGAATCGCACAAAGCCGTACGAATACGTACGAGTACGAATCGCATATGAACGACACACGGCGGCGAATGCGCGATCTATAAATCTAGACTGTGTAATTGAAACATTATAACTCAATAACAGGTCGGTGTGTTCGTTAGTGATGTGCGGGTGGTGCTTTTTTATCGATATTATTATTTTTGGGATTTTATAAGTCTTTGACTAGTAACTCGACGATAAACGATAAGTCGCACGATGGATGCGTGACGCACGGGACCCTTCGTTCTGGCGACGCTTGAGGGAGGCGTATGTCCAACAGTGGGCGTCGTTCGGCTGATATGATGATGATGATTAGTAATTATGGGTTCATATAATATTTGAAGTACATGTTCAAGATTTTTTAGCTATTTTTTTATCGTAATCGTATCCAAAGTTTGGTCTTACGAGAACATCGTGCAGTAAAATTGGTTATTTAGTGATTGTATGATACACCGTACCTATATATATATATATTTTTTAAATACGTATTTGTTGATAGATATAACCTACATAAAGTGAAATACCATTCACTGATTAATCACGAAATCTCAAAAACTATAACACCTACAGTTGCCGGCACGGATCTTGAGCGCTGGCTTCAAGTTGCGCAAAGTCAAATATTCGGTCTCTTTAGTGGTGCGAAGTGAGACGCGGGGGCGGGGAGTGTCAGTGATTGGCTCGCCGCACTATCGCGTCATAGACGTCACTCATGATTCGTTCCGTGCTCTTGCTGCATGTATCTAAAAACGACGACGATTGGCTCGCCAATTTACGAAATGCGCAAAGCGATCCCACTGTCACTGCTCTGACGTCGAGCGCTCAGGATCCGTGGCGGTAATTGTACGCCTTTATTACATCTGACCAATTGAGAAGCAATTGCTTTTTATAATGTTAAATGTGATGTGGTATTAGGTACTGTAAATAAATAAAATTGTTTTCGTAACAGTAGACCCATCGTCATCACCACTAATTACAAAGAGACATAAGAAGCTACTATTGCAGAAATTATCTTAAGAAAGTTCTAAATTAGCATTACTTTCGTATTTCTCGAGTGCCTCATTCTTTCTTTCAATGAATTCCTAATTAATGAAGTCCCACCCAATTATTTATTCTACCAAGTACTTCATTAAAAGTTTTACGTAATTTTCGACTCTGATAAATCACGCTTTTCTGTCAACGTTGTGATATTTTTGGAGTTTTAATATGTTTCATGTGGTGAAGCTAACAGACGGATAATATTTTTATAGGCAACGTTTCATAATTATCGCCTGAGTGTGCTCAAATGTGTTGACGGGGGCATAGCTTCGGTGGCTATTTTTGACGTGATAAAAGGGAGACACCATCATGGCCGCTTGGGCCGATGTCTGGCGGAGCTGTAGGATAGACTAAAAGAGTCATCGGAGCCCTGAAACGCAAGGGATGACTGAATGAAAATGGGTGGGTTTTAGTCTTTTAAATTCAGACACTCGCGTTTGGTCTACCCAGATCGAATTAGAGAAGTCGCTGACATAGTCCGAAGAATTGCCAGTGTACACGACGTACCATCAAATACACTTCCGCCTGACCACCGCTAAGTTCATTTTTGCTTGCACTCGAAACGAAAACTTCAAAGGGTTTGGTTTGTCTGCGCCGCGCCGCAGAATTCAAGCGAAAATGTTTTTAAGTGATCAAGCAGAAAAGACCGCGATGGTACGTCTCTCTTGACGCATCCTGATAACGCGGGCGACGCAGTGCCGGTTATCACACAACTCTTGAGGCCCGCCGACTTCAGGGTGCAGCAAGGAACCCGGTCGGTCAAGCCACTAAGCACGCAAAGCTAATTACGCATCTCAACCAGACTGATGTAGAAAATTTGAGTTCCCTTTTAGTGGCAGTGGCCACATAGCTCGTAGAACCAATGTGGCCGAAGGTTCTGAAGTGGAGACCACGCACCAGATAACCTGGTGAGAGACGCGGAAATGTGATGGATGCGAGACGGTCAGGACCGTTCGATGTGACGACACTTGGGGAGGCCTGTGTCCAGAAATCTATCTGTGTTTGTCTTTCAGCTTAACCTTTCAGATACCGTCAATTTGAGACCGATAGTAAAACAATAGATGCGCGAACGCTGGCGTTCACTTGGGGTTCAATGAATGATGATGATAAAATCAGAAATCAGAAACTTACTTCATATAGACCAATTACAGGCACTTTTGAATTGTCAAAATGTCGGTCAGTCAAACAAGTGAAGCTAAAATGATACGATCGTAAAAGTTATTTCATGATTTCGTAGTAACGTTCCTTCTCTGAATAATATAAAGTTAAAATCGCTTTCCGCACCTCTCTTTTTGTTTATTTGCTAACCCTACCCACCACGCAACAGATTTTGATACAGTTTTCACTAAAAGCAAAAGCGATAATTGGAGAAGGTTTATGTGTGTGTATATGGTTGCCCCTGCGAAGCCGGCGTGGGTCGCTCGATTTTATTTTTTTAATGAAGCCTTGTATTTCCCGTATCTTTTTTAAAATTCAGTTATTTTAGAAATTGAGTTGTAAGGGAATTTAAAAAATAATTGATGTCATGTCTAGAAAAACTAGCAAAAAAATGTTGCCCACTAAAATAATAGCTATTTCAGTTTAGCAGATGATTAAGTTATACGATATCTACTTAGCACCACCGCTCTAAGCCAAACCAGTAGCCGTTCGATGCAAGCGTAATCGTGTTACCGAAGAGCGCCCTCCACGGGGCAAATCTCATTTTTATTAGGGAAGCAACGTGGAAAGAGTGGAAATGACACTGCACCGAGCACTTCCGACCCCTACACGTTTATACAGGTGTCTGTACTCCACCATCTACCGTAATAAACCTTATTTAATACGTGACAAAGTCTATTTTTGAGTGCCTGGGTGTTAATTTGTAGCGCATGCGCAATACGGTGGACGCTTGTGTTGTGTCAGTCGTCAGTCGGGCGTCGGGCGCACTAATGAGCGCATGTGTGCCGTGCTATTCTTTGTGCAGTAGTGATGTGACGTGTTGCTACATCGGCATCGATGTAAATAATGTTTGTATATTTATTTAATGATTGTGTTTGAAAGTGATAAAATCTTCAATTTTTTTTTCTGTTTTTGTGAATGAATTCTAATGGAATACAAAGTTAATTTTAAATTGCACTAAAAATAAGATACTCAACAAAATGATTAAATTGTATCGCATAAGTAGAGTGTAGGGTGGCCACGGCGCGCCGGTTCCGCGGCGGTCTCGACGAGTGCCACAGTTTATGTTTTAATAATGGAGGTATTAGCGTCGCGCCTGTCACCCCTGACGGCACTCCGCCGCGGCTACTGTCGCCAGGACTTACTCAAACTGCGGACGATCTCTTCCCACTTTGAAACTTGTTATACGCTACCGAAGTGGGATGGTTTTTGATATCAGTTGTATCACTTTTTGGCTGGATTTGTATAAACGTCTGTTTATCTTGATTAATCAAATGTCTTATTAATGGCGCCAATCGATCTAGTCTAAAGCGAATAAAAAAATGTAATAAGTAAAATTTACCCCAATATAAAACCAATAAATGAAAAAAAAAATAGTTAACGTTATCCTTTTAATTCATTAAACCGCATGTGAAGGCCGGTGTTCGCTCTCTCATTGCCTTTATATTGTGTCTCTAATTACGGTATTCGAAAGCTTAAGCCAAATTAATGTGATAAGGAATCTAGAAACGAGATAAAACATTGTAAAAATCTTAATAAAATCTCCTTAAGATAAAAACACAAATTGTCACTTACTTGATGAGACGATTCGTTACAACGAAGTGCGAATCAATGTCCGGATATTGTCGGTGTACCTACTTAGTTACTCTATCCGGAAAAAATGTCCTTGTCTTAAGGACATAGATTATTGGGACCGTGCGTGATCCACCAACCCGCACTGGGCCCACGTGGTGCACTACGGCCCATTCCCTCTCCCAGAGAGGAGGCCTTACTCCCAGCAGTAGGAACATTACAAGGTCGATTATGGTTATTGAGACGTAAACGCAAATTCTGACATGTCCCGTTTGAAAATCTAGCTTCAGCTTAGCACCAGAGTTTTTCAGATGACATGCTCTGCCGCCATTTTATAGGAAACTAATTAGAAGCTTCGCTCAACATCGAATGAGCATCCATTCATACTCTGGCTTTGTTTATGTCGAGATATACAGCCTCACGTAAAGACCGTAATGTAATGACTGCATAAGCAATAACTCCTCTTCGTTAGAGCACCATGTCCCATAGCAGTCCGTACACGTCTATATTTATGTGTCCTTTTTCGCTTCTCTTAATGAGATACCATTTCCAAAGAGTAGTTTTCTAGTTGCAAAAAGCGAAATTAATAGGTACTAATATAGCTTTTTTTTTTATCGTGGGAAAAATCATGCATTGACATCCCCCGCCCTTGGGCGGAGCGGGAGATAGTGTCAGACTCTTACTGACTAAAAGACCCACCCCGTTCCTTCTAGCCTTCATACCGGAGCTCGAGCGCTCTTTCGGATAACCCTGGCCCCAGTAGGCTTCGACCCGGCTGGGGTCCCTGCTGTTGCTGACAACTCCTTGAGGCGCGCGGGAACAGTGCGCGCCGTCGACGAGTACTAATATAGCTTCGCGTTTGACCTCTATCTCATCTGATTGATAGAGATGATGTGGTCGACGATGGAGCATGCTTGCCTAGAAGTAACCTATTCACTCTTGATTTAAATACTCCTGTCAGGAAACAATGATTCCGGCAGGGAATTCCACCCCTTAGCTATACGTAAAAACGTTTTCCCAAAACGATTTGTACCTACACATGGGTGGGAATTCTGTCTGTTGTTACCTCATCTCGTTAACGGTATTGATGAAACTTGGCATCCAGCAGACCATATGAGTATTTTCCTTTATGATAATTTTTGAATTTCAAATGAGCGAAACCGCTGATTGAAGTTAGTATGGATAAAGTCTTATCCTCTTGGTCATACTGTTTCATAACACTGCTACATCTTGAAATGAAATGCCGCACGTTGCTCGTCCTCTACTCTATTCAAAACTAATATCGTTAGTTCTGCTCTCCGTGGGTCAGATCACTCTAGCTGTATTATCTTTCTGTATATTGCATTTCATGCTCAATACACTGGAAATATGGACGCAACAAGAGCAGTTGAGCAGTGGTGGCCGAGATAATGGCCCCGACTTACGATTTGTAGGTCGCGGGATCGAACCCAGTCAGGCGCATTACTTTGTGTAATTTATTTCATCACCACTGCTCTCAAAACGGTGAATGAAAACATCATGAGGAAACCGGCATGTCCTAAAACCAAAAATTCGGAGACATGTGATATTCACCACCCCGCACTGGGCCCGCGTGGTGGATTACGGCCCATTTCCTCTCCTAGAGAGGGGGCCTGAATCCCAGCAGTGGGAACATTAAAAGAGCTGATGATGATGACGGCACGATTGGCGGGTTCAATTCTCGCACTGAACAAATATTAATTTTGTAGACTACAGATAGTTGTTCCGGGTCTGGGTATCTTGTGAATGTAAATCGACATGTGAACATCTTGTGAATGTGTGAACGGATCCACGATTCAGGAGTAATTCCTAGCTTGGAATAGTTTCATAATTAATAATACAATACCAATGGTGTTAAGAATTCGGGAAAAAAATTAAATTTGGTTTTGAATTGGACGAATTTTTTAAACGGGCTCTCCGAGAGTCTCATGCCAAACATGAGACTTTCTCAGTTGATCCATTGAGAGAAACTGATTCCTTGTTCTCTAACATCTACTTGATGAAAAATTCTAGTAGGAACTAGACGAACCGAAATGTTGTTGAAACAATTTAACCAACCAAATGCCATTAAAATCATTTACGTTTTAGAGGCGTTTGTTGATTTTATTTTATCGGCATTGCCGCAATTTTCAGCTCGTACCGATACCTCGTTCGCAGAATCACAGCCACCGCTCAGCCAGTAAATATTACAGCCTCAGCATAAACCCCCGGTGTGTTTGCTGTTGTTTAAAATTAGTGTTTTATTACCAGTAAACGCTAGCAGAGTTAAGTATTTCCAAGCTTCAGAGCTGCATTTACAGATGTAGATGGATTGTCGTCAGTTCTCATGTCAAATGCACTTTAAGCTTCTTATCTGAACAATGTTATCCTACTGTAAAGCAAAGGAGCCCCTCTCCCTTCTCTAGACAATTCTGTTTTTATTAGTGATAGTCGGTCATTTTGCTTTCAGTCTTCACTTTGGTCAGCCGCGATGTTGTCTAGTGTTTACCTATTGAGTGTTTCTTTAATCCTATTTTTCATAGAGAAGGGGGAATCTTGGCTCATGAGTACATCATGTTTTGGAATGGAACATAGGAGAAGGCCTTTTAATCCCAGAGTTTCTTCCTTTGGGATGATTTCCGACTGACGAAAGTTGGTATCAAAGAAGAACTAGCAACGATTTCATATTGTTTTCTGCCACATCAAAACTGGTACAACATACGTTTGATTTCTTCAAGCACTGCTTCCGCATTCTTTCATTACTGGACATTAGTATGTTCCCATAGACAGTCGACAACATTTTACGCATAATTTGTTGTACTCTCTGTATTCTTCATTGGTGAAACAAAACAGTATCTCTTCAAGTCAACCACAAACAAGACTTCAGTATCGAACATCTGCGTTATTAAATTCCGCAAGTTTCGCATGTATTAACAAATTTCGGAGCTCGTCTCCAACGCTTTACAGCTGCGGTTTATACTCGCCAACTTATAAATGGACTTCTGCTGTAGAGTCTACAGTATGCTTATTGATTTTCTCGGCACGATTAAGAGATACATATTTGATGCCTCCGACATTCTTTATTTGTTCGTTCGCAGCTTTAGGCATTGTTGCGGCGTAATTGGGAACTGACGTTGTAGCAACAGATGTCTGCCCCTCTAACATTTAGGGACGGAATATTTGATGAACTGTTTTGAATTCAAAACCACTCTGTGTTGAGGCATTCCTGTAAAATTGACAGGCTCGCGCTTGACCACTACTACACACTAGCTGATGGAAAGCGACGATGTGGTCGACTATAAAGCGCTCTTGCCTAGAAGTAATGTAGCGATATATATGGCCTCACATAAGAGCGTATCTTGTATCGCGCAATTAAAGTTCTCCTTGCAATTTAAACATGTATAGAACATCCCGAAATCATCTATCAGGGCAGTTGCCCACCAGACATAACACCTGTCTGGTCGGAGAATCCTCCCTTTCCAAATGAGGTTTGCGGGACTTTACACTGTGTTTAGCATACTTTCAAAGAAACCTATTCACCCTTGACGTACAGATTCTCAGGTTGTAGTTATCAGAAAATACAGACTACGACAGGGAATTCCACTCCTTCACTATACGCATAATGAAGGTGTTCCTGAAACGGTTTTGTGCGCATAGTTGGGATGTCCACCTTATATCAGTGGCGCATCGCCATACGCCCAGTGGCCCAATGAAGAAATGGGTTTGGAATTAGGCAAACTGCGTTAAATATGTTCTCTAAATGTTCTACCTAATTTACTCTAAAATTTTGTCACCGCATTATACCATTTATTCCTCTGGGTCAGTAATAACAGTCGGTACTGTTGCCACAACAAGCACTTACAGTACTAAACCGCGTTGGAAATAATTTATTTTAATTACAACACTTAAAAATCCAGTTTAGCGTACATCTCCATTAAGGCGGGCTGCCTTACCTCCCCTGGGAGTCGTGTTTGTTCTGTTTGTAAATATACCATGCGACATTTAGCGGTGCAGCGCTTTTTTTTACTCTTTGTTTGCACTAGACGCCTGATTCGCTTGGTTGATGCGAATTTGGCTTATGATTACATTCTGCATTTTTTTCATTGGTTTAATGTCATTATTCATCATCTTTCACTTCTAAGTCTTCCTTGGTACCATCGTTTTTGGATTATATTATCCGGTGTTAGATTAGCCCTTAATCTATGATAAGTCATTATCGTCTTCCCGTCCCTGGGCCTTCTTTTCGTCAATCCAGTCTTTATCAACCTTCACGCTATCAATGCCTTCCTTTTCTATTATTATTTTCACTCCTCACACAACATACATATCATAAGTCTCGTTTCATCCCCCTTCTTCTCATGACTTTGTAAAATCAAACGATTCCCTTTAACCATTCAGTCATTGGCGTCACTTCTTCCGATATACACTCTACTAACTATGAAGATATACTTTCAATGAAGTATAATTATCATATCAACTGAAACCACCTCACTCCAACAAGAAATTCAAATAAATAAAGTTGTGATACTTCGCTTTCCAAGGTTATACCTTGCAAAGAATATACAGGAAGTATACAGCTAAATACAGCGGCGTTTCCCGCTGAAAGCGCCACACTCGGCCTGACCAATACGTGGTTTTATGGCTTTCTGTGCGTGCCTCGACGAAGAGCTTCGTGTTTGTTAATTTGCCACCTTCCCTCCCTTACCCGTGACCCCCTCACACTCCATTGCGCTCGGAACACACGGAACCCGGTTGCGGTCGCGCCTGTTGCGTTTTAATCGTACCCTGACCACCTATAATATGCTGAGCTCTTTGTAAGGACTCGCTTTGCTTGCTACGGCTGTTTGCACGCTATTGTTGTTTTCTTTTTGTGGTTCCCTTTAAAATATTTAGATTATAATCTTAACTTTTAGTAACGGCTTTATATATTTTTATTTTCCAATTGTCGCAGTATTGTGCTTCATCTCACATTACGCCAGTTAAAAAAAAAAACAAGTTTGGACTTACGAACATATTCGACCGAATGAGTTCCCGCGAGTGATCGCGTTATGTAAAAACGGCGCACCCTTAGTCAATCAAACTCTTTTTTTTGTAATGGAAAATCATCGAATAACTTCTGCCGCTTGGGATGGAAACAATAAAATCCAACATGTTACTTCAGTTGCTCTTTGCGATCTTGTGCCGCATTGTGACTTGCATTAGGAACCTTCCGAAACAAGTCCATCAGGCTCTACAGGCTAGATACAGCATAGAGTGCGGAACTAATCTCTTCAATTAGCGAAGACTTATAGAATTTTTAGAATAATTTTATACCTTAATCTTCACAAATTCAAAAGATCAAGCAATATCCAATGGAATATCGCTTAATCCTGATTAAGATTTCAAGGATCTCGACTCTCCAGACTACCATTATCAAGGCGATATTTCCCTCCTACAATAATTTTACTAGCAAAAGCAGGTCAACACCAATCGAACACACTCGAGCTCAATAAAATTATGTCAACAGAACAAAAGCCGAATGAAAAATACAATCGTATGAATACGATAGCTCTTATATTCGTAGTTTTTTAGCCTTTTTTGTTCCAAGCCCCGATGTCTATGAAAACGGATTTCGTTTATTACTTTTTCCATTTGATCTGTCGTACTCACAATTGGCGAGCAGTGTGTATGTGTGTACCAATGGTTGTGTTTAAATATCATTTGGTAAATGAATTTTGAGCTAACGCTATATGCTAGTATCTGTTAATTAAAATCGTTTGATAAATAGAGCTGTGTAGTCATTATCGATGTTATAACTGCGATGGATCAGCAAGCTTAGATAAATAATAGTTCTGCCCAAATAGTACAAAATGTACGACTATGACATTTCCTGCGTAGAAGTGACGTGACAATAAATGTCATTACCATACATTTTGTTCTTAGCGTTTGGTAGGAAAGCTAAAAGAAAAGTTATTTGTCTGCCCACAGTACTTCAAAATTATGCTTCTTTTGCCACTAATTAACATGAAATCGTCCAATCATTCGGATAAATAACTCCGCAAATAATTTCAATCGATTCTGTGTAAAAATAAACACTCGATGGAGGGGCCTATCGAGTGGGCACTTTTTCACAGCGGCCTGGGCCGGGAGCAGCTGCTTTGACGGAACCCATTTAATTATATCGAACGACGTAATTGACGCTTTTTTAACGTTACATTTGAAATTCCGATTCCGCGAACGTGATCCGTGTGATAATTTTATCGATACGATATTTTATTTGAAATTCTTTATCCTTATTTGGCGGAATGAATTAATGCGTTGGTTTGGTTTCGCGCTTTCTTTGCTGTTTACGAAACTGATTTTCATTAGATAGAATTCCAATGTGTTTTATAGTTGTTCGTGTCCGAAATGCCTAATCAAAATAGAATGAATGAACGTTTTTAATACTCTAAATTCCTTTGTATACGCCATTGTTAGTTCAATCAATCTAAACAAGGCCGCAACGGCCACAAAATAAATAAACGACCTCCATCTAAATAATTCGAACTATTAAATAAAACTTATCTCGCATTATTAACTTTAATGGTGTCATAAATACAGAAATAGTCCAACAAGTGCGTGTAAACCAGTCCGGCTCAGAATACTTACATCAATTAGTTTAATGCGCGCACCGAACACGGCTCGATTCATCCGTCGAGCTCCTGGCGCCCTCTTAATTATTTATGAGTTGAGAGTATAAAGTGCTCCCTCCGAGACTGAAGGAGAATGCGCGCCAACCGACAGCCGCGCTAAATCACGCGCCAATTGACATCACCTCCGAGATAAAATGTCCTGACGCGGACACAATGGCCCGCGCATCGATATCGATAGCCCATACCTTCTTGTACGTTCGCATCACTAGTTTGTATTCCAGGAGAGTTCAACATTTTTAACATTCGGAAATTGAACGGCGAAACGAAAAGTGAGGGGAAAATGTTGAGTGTTATGTTCGCGCGAACGGCGCTAGTGTTGTGTCTGTGATGTGCGTTTAGTGTCTCCTGATGGATTACCGGGCGCCTCCCCCTACAATGAACATCGGCCCGCCGTACTTCCCGCACCCAGGTAAACATCACTTTTGATTTCTTTTAGTCGTGTATATGTCACGAGAATTCCATGCAATAAGTCATGTTATAATTTTTTTCTTATTGTGATATAAATTAGCACTTGGCTGCGATCCTACTTGATGGTAAGAAGTGATGAAATCGTTGAACGAGAATCGCACTAGTTTATTAAGAGCCTATTTACTCTAGGTGGTACGGTGGCTTACGAGTCACGAGTCGCGGGTTCAAACCCATCCAGGCGCATTACTTCATGTAATTTATTTTCATCGTCACTGTTCTCAAAACGGTAAAGGAAAACATCGTGAGGAAACCGGCATGTCCTAGAACCAAAATTCGAAGACATGTTACATTCACCAACCCGCACTGGGCCCGCGTGGTGGATGACGGCCCCTTCCCTCTCCTAGAAAGGAGGCCTGAGCCCCAGCAGTGGAAACATAAAATACTGATTATGATATTCACTCTAACCTTGAAGACACGTAAATTATAATCGGACACGAAGACCACTGCAGGCAAATTGTTCCAATTCTAAAAACAAAAACTAAAATCTGTTTAAATTTAAATAAATACCGTATCATTAGATCCCTCACAGCTCTTAGCCCAAGAACCCGTAGCTATAAAGATAATTATACGCGCAAGGTTAGGGCCGATCCCCCCGGGGGTCGCTTGGTCGCCACTGACGGGTTAATTGACCGGCTCGAGAGCAAAATGTCAACCGGACCGGTGATGGATGACGTGCCGGGGACTGTTCACGGCTCCGGTACGGATTGAGAGGATCTTGAAGTAGGTTATGACGTTCAACGGTTTTGATACTTGAAATTTGGTGCTTGAACAGTTTGCCAAGTTAGATCGCTCTTTTAGGGGTCGTCTTTTGTTGTCTTCGTATTTTAGTGCAGAGCATAAAACCCTTTTAGTCATCTATCGGATGAAAGTTGCCCGGAGTTGAGATAATGACGTATGAATAGAAGCTTATGTCCAGCAGTGGATTTCTTTAGGATTATGATGATGATGACAAATTGAATGAGGTAAACAGCCGTGTGTGGTACATTGTGACGTAATCACAAAGCATCTAGGATACACGTGGCCTATAGGTGCCGCATTTGATCGAAAGAGTTACCTCGGTCCTGGAACGAAAAGGGTAATTAAAGATACCTAGATGGGTTTTAATCAGTAAATTTGCCTGCAACGGTCTTCTCGTCCGAATATAATTTAGCTGTCTTCGAGACTATAGTGATTAGGTTCTTAATAAACTAGTGCACTTCACCATCAACAATTATATCTTTGCTTACCATCAGATGGGACAGCAGACAAGCATTTAAAAAAAAAGTCAGTCACTCCCTCTCGCTCTACCCGCAACTATTCCCGCTCTAAAGAGTTTTTTAATTATCATCCGTTTTCCCAAAAAAAAAAAAGAAACATGCATTGAAAGTCTTATAGGCTAACTACGTAAAAGTCTTACTAAGGCATGATTTATCCTCATTTCCATTCCAATACGCGTGAAGTACCAAAACAAAGACACGATTTCCCGCTTTAACCTCCCAAACATGAGTTCAGTTTCCGTAAAAGTGGAGTTTCGCAATAAATAGTTAGTATCTGCGGCGGGGGTTGCGACCCGGCCGGGAGCGGGACTGTCTCGCAACCCCGCGATACCATCGTCACCCTATCGAGGTGCGCGCGCACGACGCCGTCCCGGCTCCTTGTTGCGCCTGCCCCAGGCATAAGCGGGAAGCGGGAAGTGAAACTTGTAATATGAAAGCTTCAGCGGTACGGTTGATTGATGAGGATTTGCGAACCAGGAAATAGAAAAGGAAGAACTAAAAAGAAAATTACTTAACGTTTAAAAAAAAGCAAAATTATAAAGGAAAGACTAAGTTTTTAATATCGTGCGGATTTGATCACGCATACGCGATTGCCCTCGCAAACGTCTTTTTATTACAAGTATTTATGAAAAGGATGATCCTGGTCCCGGATAGCCCCGCGCGAGGCCCTCGCGCGCTTGTCGTCCATTGTATACTACTACAATGCATTGCAGCCCGCAGAAAGTTAGACCGTATGTTAGCATATCTCATTTTGCGTGAAATTTTCGTGCAACATGCGGTGCAAATCCGCATGCGTGAACAAAACCGCACGATATTAAAAACACCCTAAAAATATTAAATATCTGTTTTGTCTTAGTTTAATGAATTTAGACGCGTCATTCTTAGACGACCAAGAATTTTTTTCTTTCACTTTGGGGGACTTAATGTATGCCATCAATGCATCAATTAACGTACTAGCTTCTGGATCCAGAAAATCTAATCATTTCTTAATTACAAGTTAAAATTAATTAAGATTTGTCATTCATAAGTTAAAATTAATTATTATGATTGCAATCCTTAAAAATCTCATCAAGTACCTTAGTGTTCTACATGTACCTCAAAGAAATGACAGCAAACCATCCGTGGGGCCCAACCGAAAAAAAAAAAAAACTTTTCCGAAAAAGGAAACCCGTAGTCCCAGAACGCAAAGAGTAACTGATACAGGTGTGGTTTTGGATTACAACTAACAAAAAAGTTGATGCTAATTTCCCCGCTCATCATAACAACCTGTTATAATCGCTTGTTCTCACCACTTACTCCACACGCTAACTCAAGCCCCCGCCGCCGGGTGGTGGGGTGTAACGGTACCCGTCGGAAATGGCCGTCAGATTTGTCGCGCCCCACCGGCCCGCCAATTACCGCCCCGCTATAATTTATATGTAACTTTACTGCCTACCGCAATCATTATGTTGTGGGAAATGGGACTTTCTGGGTTTGTTACACCTTTTGTCAGGAATGAAGGTATGTCACAGTCCTCGTAGGGGTCCGAATGAGGTGTGCTTCAAGAGTTTGTAGGTGTAAATTGTATACGGCCAATAATGTCAACTGTTGAAGTTGCGTCCTCTATTAGCGCTGAAATGTCTACTAACTGTGTTGTAGTCAATGATGTGTTACCCTGTAAATGTAATGGGTGTACAAACTTGCCTTTTTTACTTTCTCTAACTTTGTATGAAATCGTGAATATATTAATACTAGCCTCTGCTAGTGGCTCTGTAGTTGGCTAGTGAACAAACTCCTGGGACATAGAAGTATTCTATGTGCTTTTCTGAGACTTGGTTTACCCTTGTGCCCATTTTTATCCAAAGCCGCTTGAATGAGACAGAGTAAAAACATACACACACACACACGTACAAACTTTTGCCATTATAGCATAACTAGTTGCTGCCAGTGGCTTAGCCCGCCTGATAATAGATAATTATCAAATGGGAACTTACTCCTAGGGTCAAAAGTATCATATGTGCTTATACCAGAATACGGTCTAGTCGTGTGCTAAATTTCATCCGTTCTAGAAGAAGTAACAAAAATGTAATCAAGTGTGAATTTGATACCATACTTGCCTACTAGTTGTTAATAAGGAGCACTTTTCCTCGTGAAGAATTGTCTGTGTAACCATGGCAATTTCCTTTCATTCTATTTTGGGAATAAGCTATGTTACCTTCATTATTGAGAAGAAAATATTTGAAGGAGAAATTAATGTTACCGCCCACGGCGCCCTATAAATACAACAGATTATGTTCGATAGCAAATAATAATTGGTAATTCCATAGCTTTTCAAATCGCTTTTCCAGAGAACCGATCGTGTTGCGGTACGCCATCGGTTTCAATTGAATACTCGATATACATTTATTGTTGGTATAACATCGTTCAACAAATTAGCGTGATGTGTTTGCTGTATGGGCATCCATTAGGGATTAAAATCGCTGGAGATGCATTTGTTGGTCCAAAAAAATACGGTCATTTATTTATTTATTTAGGATCGCCAACATTACAGGCACTGGAAATTTACATAATCATTTTATATAACTATTCAAGTGCTGTAACACTTACAGACAATCACTACATTAATAAAGAACATTAGATTTTAAAACATATAAAATTAGTAAATAAGTTCATTTTCAATTGTATAATAGGTACATCAAGGAGAAAATTAATAATTAATAAAAATAAAAATTATGTCAGCAATAATAGCAACACAAAAACACAGAACAAAAAATATAAATGGGAATTGATAGTTAGGTCATTGGACATATGATATCATTAGCTGCTGCCAGAGGCTTCAACATCATCATTATTTCAGCCGACGGACGTTCACTGTTGGACATAGGCAGATGACGATTTTCAAGCCTCTGGGAGAGCCCAGAGGCTTCTCCCGCGTGGAAATAGAAATTGTCCTATGATAATATACTCCTGGCTTAAAGAGTATCCCATCTGCTATTCTAGGACATGGTCTTCCCATGATCTTCCCGTTTACCAGATTTCATACAAATCCGTTCATTCATTTGAGTCTGAAGAAGTAGCATACCTACACACACACATTCAAAAACTTCGCCTTTTATAGCTTGATAAACTTTGGGTTTTTGATGGACGCATAGGCAACCTAAGATAGACTATCCTGGTGTTTAAAGACGAGGAGATTCGACCCTGTGTGAAGGTATAAGAAGAAAAAGAAGTATGATAAACTCTGACAAGAGCAATTACGGCCTAGTAGAAATAGCCCCGACTTATGAGTTGAAGGTTCAAACCCAGTCAAGTGAATTACTTCGTGTAATTCATTTCATCACCACTGCTCTCAAAACGGCGAAGGAAAACATCGTGAGGAAACGGGCATGTCCTACAATCAATAAATTCGCACTGGGCCCGCGTGGATGATAACAGCCCTCTCTTAGAGTGGAGGCCTGAGTCCCACTGACACCTGAGTTCCACACAACTTTGACAGTGAACAAGGTTTACTAATCGTAAAGTTCTATTATCCTTTTAAAGCGATAGGTACTACTGCTCAAACATTGGTGAAATATGTCTCGTTAACAGAAAAATAAAGAATATTCAGGGAAGAATTGTCATCCGTAATGACCTTTTTATAATACTTATCAGGAATTCCAAATCTCTCATGATCCTCGATAGGTCGCCCATAAAAGCTTATTTCATATTCTGCCGCTTAAGACGGTATTTACTTCAATAATATTACCCGGCTCCCGACTACTAAGTCGCCCTACCCTGTCCGGTTAACCTTATAAACCGGTGCGGATATCCTTATCCCGTGGGTCGGGGGCGGTTGTATAAAAATATCCACCCGGGTCGGACTTAGTGGGGGGTACTCTAAGCTGTGACTTGATGATTGCTTCTACAACCTTATTACGGCTCACTTGAGGATGTTATTCCATCTGTATTAGATGGTTAATTGTTTTATACGATGGACAGTCTGGCTGTTTGAGTAGGTACGTATCATACTGAGCAATTGTGCTGGTAAAGCTCAATATTATTATTATTCATGTAGTAATCCGGCTCGAAGGACCAAAATTTATGAAGCTCAAGTACATACCAAATACGTTGCAAGTTAATAACTGTTAGATAGTGGTTCGCTGAGCTGATGTGTCTACAATTTCGCCTAATTCAATCTCTCACTTAAATCGATCCTGTAGACATACAAAGAGCGCTCTCCCGCAAGCGAAGCGAATCTCAATTCAATCTGCTCTCCCCCCTCTATCAATCAAATCATAGTGCCGATGGAAAGCGCCGTGTCATCAAATCAAAACAGATGAGCGGACGCGTCAATCTAATAATACAGTGACGCTTATTTATCCACTCAGGCCCGCGACACCCCCAGAACTTTTAATTAAAGTTTGACGAACAACTGCCACCAAGGATTACCACCATCCATATAAAAATACATCTAAAATACTTCTTACCACCCAAACAGATAACGCAACAACGAAAATCGACTCTGAAGTCGACGCCGCAAATCACGTATTACTTCAACAAACAACCCTTAGAAATCTCGATGAAATCCGTGTGTGTGTAAATTAGACTTTATTTTTGACGCCACTGAGTTCACTTTCAAGTGACGCCGTCGACACGAGGCGCCCAAATGGAAATTGATTCGCCCCGTAACGTAAGGTCGGAAGCGGCTTGTGTACCGTCAAATTTAGGTTGACCCGTCGACGGATGGTTCGGTCACCCTCTGTGGCGCGTCGCAGTAGGTTTGCGGGGGACGCGGTAGTGGCGGTTAGGGTGGTGATTCCCGGCGTTTGTTAGCTATGTATGACGCTGCGGTAGTGAGTGCTCGCTACTCCCGAAGCGGCGAGGGTATACGATTACTAACAGTAATCGCCTTGATCCCAATGAAGTTGGTAACAGACTGCCGTGCCTTGTGCCCTTAGACAAGTTAAGGATCAGACAGGACAATCTACTATTTTAATATACAAAATGTATATAAATGTTCCCATAGCAAATTCTTTTGAAAACTAACCTCTTTTCATTACTTCCATAATCAAACGGGCAAAATATTCATGCTTTTTTATCGATGCATTTTCAAGCAGTTTTGTCTAAAAGCAGACGATATAAATAATGTATGTATGCTTACACAGCAACAGCAGGGGCCCAGCTAGGTCGATCCTACTGGGGACAGGGTTAGTTTCAAAAGATAGTTCAGCCCCGGTATGAAGGCACAAAGAAACAGGGTGGGTTATTTGTCAGTAAGAATCTGACACTATCTCTCGCTCCGCCTAAGAGCGGGGGTTATCATTAGATGATTTTCCCACCATCAAAAATAAGACTTCAGATGTCCAATTCAACCAAACGAAACGATAAACCATTCTATCACTTAATAGAATTGACCATTCACATTCCCTGCCCACACAACCCAGTCCTCACAGAGGCTTGTTATTCATAGGCATCCCAAGTATGAGTGACGCAAAGTAACATGTGTCAGACGGGCGGGCCGCGGGGAGGCGCGCCTGTAATGGAAATCCGCAGACGTTATACACAAGCCGGTGGCGCAAGGGATAGGGTGGAGCGGGGGTTTGACCAATCATAGATTTATGACTGTCCTCAGAGAGTAGTGATGGTTGTCGGTAGAATTATAAAGTGGGTGACGAATATGGTTCCTTATTAAGTTATAAACTTATAGCGTCACCATGTTTTCGCTAGATGGCTTTGAACTCAACATTTTTTAGTTTACTTTGTGTATGTTTTTTTAGTTTATGGGAGCATTATTAAGTCAAGGCAACAGTATTTGCTAAAATTAAACATTCCACTTTATTAAACTTAATCAAATGATTACCTCAAAATTCACCTAATTCACCAAAAATACCTAAAATCTAATTTATATAGTGTTTGAGGACAGTCGAATTGTAGTATAGGTATTTAGTCGTAAACGAAGTAATGACCCCATAATTTCGTTGGCGGAGAACAACTGTGTAGTCACGATAAGTGTGTCCAATGCAGCCAAGATAGAAGAACATTATTTGAAAGAGTTAGTTGGTCTCCGTAAAGGCAACTGAAGGAATACAGGTGGCTTGTAGTCAGTAAACGTCACTCTCCCGCTCCACCCAAAACGAGAGAAGTCATTTGATGATTTCTTCCTTAAAAAAAGTGATGATGTATGTATTTATTTGACTATAGGATTACTTCGGTTTGAACCTACTCGTTAATCAAAGTCACTGGGCTATCTGCTGCTCTTATGTTAGGCGATAACCTGTTTTACGTCAAGAGAGACGAATAGCTTTAAGTTAACTCATCATATTGCCTACTTTCGCGACCCGCTACCAGCTTATAATTCGCGGCCTATGGCAGAATTGCTAGGGCGCAACCCCGGCCGGTCGAGAGCGTCGACTTCGCTCTATCACTCGCCTCCACTGCTTGCTACTCTACTCGTACAGTCACAATTAAGTAAATAAGGCTCGGAAGTACCACTTCAACGGTGAACGATTGTTGTACCTGACATTTGAATACGAAGTGAGCCACGTGGATGTTTCAGTTTTCAGAAATCGACTTCAGAGAACAAACTTTTTTTTTAGGTGGTAAAATCGTCCAATAACATCCACCTCTTTTAAGCGGAGCGGGAGATAGTGCCAGACTTTTACTGACTAAAAATCTACCCTGTTCATTCGTTGCCTTTCTTACCGGGGCCGAACCTTCCTTTCAAGCACAATTCCTTGGCCCTAGTAGGCCTCGACCCTGCTGGGTCCCTACGTTACGCTGACAAATCCTTAAGGCGCGCGTGGAACAATACGGGCCGTCGACGTCTTAAGCTCTGTCCGGACGGTTACCGGAAGGTCGGACGGCGAGCTACCCATTGCTCGCCGTCCGCAAAGAGAGAACAAACTTACGAGTAGTTTTTTTAAATTCTGCCACCGTGACTGTCTGTCTATATGTTTGTGACTGAACGAATTTTTATGCGGTTTTCACGAATATACGGAGTGATGATGAAAGCCGAGAATTTTAAAGACCTCAGACTCCCGTATGAAGCTAAGGCATAAGAGTTTGTTTGTTTAGTTTAACGCGCTGATCTCAGGAATTACTGGTTTGATTTCAAAATCGATCCAGTGTTGGAGGGGCCCATTTATCGTGGAAGACTACAGCCTTTGTAACATCAGGGTTATTTGCGTGTTCCATAGTCGACCACATAATTGGTTATCGGTGAGATACTGGTCAAACGCAAGCCTACACCAATATTATAAAGAGGTAGTTTTATTTTTATTTTTTTGGTTGTAGGAGGTAATCCCTGAAAGTACTGGAACGAATTGCTAAAATTTTTTCAACTGAGTGCCATAGGCATATATTTTATCTACCTACGTGGGCGAAGCTGCGGGCAAAAGTTAGTATGTGACATGTTCCGCGATCTAGCCTAGCAGTTAATCATTCGGCAAACATTATCCGTGTGGACACTCTGTCCACAGCCCACTCTGTGTCAGTTTATTTGAGTGTACATGTGGACGTGTTTGTGCAGGGGATGCAGTAATACCTACTAATTGATCCGCGTCTCGCCGGGTGGCTGTACATGTATGTTGAAATATTGCTCGTTGTGCCGCTGTGTGAAGCGTACCAGGATACTTCCTTGTTCAGGGCTGGTACGAATGATTACCACTCTTTGAAATTTGGCTGGACAGTGATTTTCAACTATGGGACATCATTGCTTTGTGTCCGTTTAATTCATTAAACCCTAAGCGAACGCCGGCGTTCGCGCACCTATTGTCTTTCTATTGTGTCTGTAATTTCCACGATTGAAAGGAAGAAGAGTTTTGACTTATTATTATTTCATTTATTTATATTTTATTACATATTAATTATATTTTTAAATATTTCTTATAAAACGGATATTAAAAAAAACATTTAAAAATACAAAAAATAGTAGCCCACCGGCATCGGGAACAGGGTCCAAGCTACCGGTGGTCAGGGCTCCTGAGAGAGGAACCTCCGGACAATACGCGCCGTGTCAAGGAGTACTGCCTTCTGGATCAAGCCCTTGATCCAACTGCCTAACGAGAGCCTCCGCAGATGTTGATCGAAGCTCTTGGCTATTAAGCCATTGGCCGTCACGACTATCGGCACAATGATTGCTCTATCCACTTCCCACATGTCGACAACCTCGCGAGCCAAGTCAAGATATTTAGTTTGTTTATCTTTCTCAGCTTTCACGAGGTTCTCGTCATGAGGGACCGCTATATCAACAATCATTGTGCGACGCTCTAGTCGATCTATCACCACTATGTCAGGCTTATTGGCAACAATAGTCCTGTCAGTGATGATAGATCGGTCCCAATACAATGTGACGCTGCCATTCTCGAGAACTGGGTCGGGCACATACCTATAGTACGGTACTTCTGATTCAACAAGATTGTATTTAAGAGCAAGTTGCTGATGGATTATCCTGGCTACAAGGTTATGTCTGTGCAAATAGTCTCCGTTAGCTAAATGAGAACACCCAGAAATAATGTGTCGGATTGATTCCCCAGGCCGGTGGCATGCCCGACAGATGTCAACCGTACCGTCCTTCACAATATATTTCCGGTAGTTGTTCGTCATCATAACTTCGTCCATAATTGCAAAGACAAAACCTTCGGTTTCTCCAAAGAGATTACCAAAGCGTAGCCAGGAGACGGACGCTAAAAGATCTACATCGGGCCCATGTAAGGCCCGGTAAAAGCGCCCGTGAAGCTCCTTGCCCTTCCATACTTCCCTGCGTTCATTAGTATCCATTTATTATTATTATTATTATGAGCCCGTTGTGTCCCACTGCAGGGCAAAGGTGGGAGGCCTTTACTTACTTTGCCTTACGTTATTCCATTTTTCTGTCCTTAGTCACTTGTGGGCAATCCTTAAGGTAGGAGTCCAAATCGTCACGCCGTCTTATTTTGGTCAGTCGCTCCATGTGAAGCACAGATATTCAACCGCATGCGGTAAGACTAGAAGCCGACCATAAGCAAGTTGGAAAGAGACTAGGGACATGATGATGTCAAAGTCAAAGTCAAAAGTTTTTTATTTCACATAGGCCTACATGGACACTTATAAAACGTCAGAAGCTAGTGCACGGTTCGAAATTGGTCGTTTCCTATGGAGAAGAACCGGCAAGAAACTCCATGGTTACTCTTTAATGCACTAGTAAAGAACACGTAAAAAACACTGTACAAATGTGTTGATGCCTTATGCATTTTCTACCAGCCCACCTTATAAAAATAGAAACTTAACTGTTAGATCATTAGCTGGCTTTCTCAACTATAATCATCATTATTGCTGCCGAAATACTGCTGGACATGGGCCACAAGTGTCACCACAACGAGTGGTCCTTTGTATCTCGCGTCCATCGGATTCCCGCAACCGGCTAGGTCATCGGTCCACTGAGAAAGGGCCAGGCCATACGGTGCGGTGCGGCTCCGGCGCGGCGCCTGAGCGACGAATCGGCGGGCCGTACGAGCGGGGGTGGCATCACTCGTGTGCCCGCTGATTCGTCAATCAGGCGTCGCGTCGGAGCCGCACCGCACCGTGTGGCCTGGCCCAAAGGCGTTTGTCACTCCAGAACCATTCGGCCTCATCAACCATCTTTTCTGCAAGCAATGCGCCTTCTACTACACCGTTAAATTTTAATCGTTTTAATCCCGTGGAGGGTCGATCCGGTACATGAAACACTATCGATTTGTAAAGATAAAATAAAAAAATAAAATATCTATTTTTCAAAACTCGTATTAATTTACGCACATACGAAATGAATTTCTTTAAGAAAACGTCAGCCTGACGTTAGTAGTTGGCGTTGCGTATAAACTATCTTGGGATTAAAACGATAAAAATTTTGCGGTGTATAATACACCTTAAAATTCTTAATAAACGATTGTCTTTTGGTGAAAATCCATTCTGTAGTTTTTGAGTTTATCGCGAATATGATAGACAGGCCGACTGATAGACGCGGTAGAGGACTTTTTTATAATATTTACCCAAGAAGAAGGATGATACTTTTATCCTGCTAAGTTAACCGCTTCCTGTTACAAAATAATCAAGATGAACCCAAGTTAAACGCTCATTAACGCTCACTAACCCCTGTCTAAAACACTGTTATTTTCGTCTCGTTAAATCGTCAAGACCAACCTTACATTTACGAGGCTTCCCCTCCTTTGCGTCATCGGCAAGAAATAATTACCCCACCATTTACCCATGATGATACAATAAAAAGTATATTTAGTTCATCGTCACCCTCCAACGACGTTTTATTTCTAAAAACAACCGGTTTTAAACGCGTTAAAAAAGGTATAAAAATGTTTCTTTAAAGCTTTTCTTGACGCGTGATTAGAACCACATGTCGAGTTGATTTGAAGCCAAATGAGCGTCATGTCACTAAAAGCGCGGTCACCGCTGAATAATTTATTATAATGGAGAAATGTTTGGTTTTTTTCTTTAAGAAATTAATTGGGTTTCAGATTAAGTTAAAATTATCTTGATTATTGGCTTCCATATCAAACTGTGATGTGTAACAGGTTTCTGCGATGCGATTTCGTGCATCAACGTTTTGGTTCAGATGACCATACAATGTTTGATGCGAATCAATTCACAAGTTCTTGCGATACGCCGTGTGTGCTTGCAGATTTTTGCAATGCGACGTTCCGTTGCAGATATTTTGTTTGGAGCCTAATAATAATTTAATGAACCAGCAACAACTAAATAAGTCTGTGTATTCTCAGAGTAAAACCATTCAGTAATCAACAGTACTTATCATTCAATCATTTATTGTTATTTTAGCGACACGTACAGTAACAACCCTAGCTGCTACACGTACGCAACTACGTGTTAATGAACGCTCACACACACACTAACGCTTCACCAGCCAATTAGCGAAGCGAATTCGAGCCAGGGCTGTCAATATCATTTCTTTCTCTCTGTTTTGATTACTCGTAACATAAGCCGAGTAAAGATTAAAAATTAAATTGGAAAATTATTCAAAACTTGTTTCTGAATAAATAAGGATAAAGAAAATTAGATTTCCCTTTGCATATCGGCTAACAGAAATCTCCACTTTAGCGTATATTTTGATAAATAAATTAAATGGTAACTTCATCCGCGCTGGTATTAGGTAGAGTCGTGAATAATTTAAAACTGGCGAATCGCCCGAACTACATTAAGTTAAACAAATTGCGGTTTCGTGATGGAGCTATCTTGTGGAGTTGATTTTTCTTGTACACGTGTAGGTAAATTTTTAAGTTTTTAAAGAAAAGAAACAAGATGAAAATTGCATACAGGCAAACACACGAACAGTTATAACGCCCTGGTTAGGACACTTGCTGTGCTGTTCTACCAGAAATGTGATCTCTGCGAGAAAGATGAACAGCTCGAGCTATGTGATAAAATAAATTGCACGTAGTAAAATGATGACATTGGTTCGAATCCACAACATAGAACTCTTAAGGCCACTGGTTACCAGTGGGCTAGCACTGCTCTTGAGATAGGCATAGGACTAAATGAAAGCAACAGTTATTTTTACAAAAATAGGCAACAACCTCCACCATATTCGTTCCCTACACTTGACGTATCTGCGAACTGTGTCTAATCTATGCCGGGAGACGCGGCGCGCCTCGGGAGGTTGACTTCTCTACTCAAATTAGCGCTTCAGACTAAATTAATTGCTGCTCGCCGCTTCGGTGACAACCCTCTGCTAGGGTTGCTCCTAGGGTTGCCAGCTCTTGGAACCCGAAAAGCCGGATAAACCATCCAGTTTAGTTGGCCATTTGGGTAAAAAGCCCTGCAATTTTTTTTTAGAAGAATTACAATTTTCATTAATAATGTCAGTAAATAAGTAAGTAATAACAATGTCAATAAATAATAATAATAGAATATAGTAATAACAATGTCAAAAGGAAATATATAAATAGTTTAAAACTTTTATTCTACAAATCGTCTACAGAGTAGAAACATTTCTCTAACAAGAATGCCTTGAGCCTTGCTTTGAATGAGCTTGTATACAAAGTGCTTTTCAATTCAAGTGGCAACCCAGTAAATATTTTAACTGCCTGGTACAGTGGACTGTGTTTGACAATGTTAAGTATTGGAATAAGTTTACTATCCAAATCTATCTCGTCCGCCGTGTCCGGCTTCACTCGGACGCCTGGTAACTCTAGTTGCTGCAATGTAGCTGTGTCGCCTTGTCGCACGGTCCACGGTCGCCGGTCGCCTCGCCGCGACGCGAAGCTGTTGATTTAGCATTTCAAGCGATTTTGACTCCGTAATGAATTATGTAGATTGTAGAGTAACTTGTCTAGAAACATAAGCTGGGTTGAATTCCGTATTGTTTTCTCTGATGATAATTTATACTAATATTAATAAAGAAGTAAAGTTTCTTTATTTTGTTTGTAGGAGGTAATCTCTAAAAGTACTGGTCTGATTGCTGAAAGTATTTCACCGATAGAAAGCAGCTTTATTCTTGAGTGGCGTAGGCTATATTTTATGTACGCGGGTGATGCCGTGGGCAAAAGCTTATGATGTTATAATTTCCTTGTGTTTGAATACTATGATTGATTTGTATTTTCTTTTTTGTTGCAGGTAAGAATGATGGTTAACAAGGAGATATGGGTAAAGTTAATTAAATGAAACTTCCATGAGAGTTTATAACTTGTAATAATTACTAGCGCGCTTCACCATCAACGATTGCATCACTACTCTGTGGGATCGCAGTCAAGCACTAGTTTATATTATTTAAAAAAAACTGGCCGTATTCTTAAGGAATCATTCAAATGGTCTTTTTAAAGACAACTCTTTAAAGAATAGTAAATCCTAAAATAGCAGATGTAGCGATATTTATGGCGCCACATAGGAACTAAAAATTACGAAATCCTGCTTCGCGCAATTTGAGTTCTCTGCGAGATTTGAACATGTTATAGAACAACCCGAAATCTTCTATGGGGCAGTTGCCTCGATCAGATAATAACACCCGTCTGGTCGGAGGATCTTCCTTTTTCAACGGAGGTATGTGTGACCTTACTCCTGTCTCACATACCTCTTAAACAGACGGATGACCCCCCGTGATGAGAAAACCTTTAGTAATTCCATATTGAATCAAAAGGCTATTTTTGGTAGACGTACCTCATCTATACACCGTTAAATTTTAATGGTTTAATCCCGTGGAAGGTCGATCCGGTACATGAAACACTATCGATTTGTAAAGATAAAATTAAAAAACAAAGTACCTTTTTTTTCAAAACTCGTATTAATTTACGCATGTACGAAATTAATTTCTTTAAGAAAACTTCAGCTGAACGAGTTCAATGACCTGTAGTTAATAGTCGCCATGGGATTAAAACGATTAAAATTTAGTGGTGTATATATAAAAAGAGAAAGTGACTGACTGATATATCAACGTAGATCCAAAACTACTGGGGCTAGGAGCGTGAAATTTAGCATAAGATGTTCCTTTATCACGTAATGTGATCATTAAGAGTCGATTTCCCAAAATTTACTCCCAGAAGGGATGAAACTGGGGTTCAAAGTTTGTATGAAGAAACCTATTTTCACGCGGGCGAAGCCGCTGATAGAAGCTAGTCATCAATAGTTAGTTAGTTAGCCCATTTATGTCCCACTGCTGGGCGAAGGCCTCCCTCTCCTTTTTCCACACACATCTGTCTTCGGCCATTGCGGGCGGCGGCAAGTGTAAATACCGGAGTCATCAATAAAAATAATAATAATAAAACACCAAGACAATAATGCCTTCACTCTGTGATCATCTGGTTTAGTTCAGGATTCAATCTATCGTGTCCTCACAATAGGACTGAGTGATAGAATCTAATGTGGTAATGGCAGTTTATGGCATCGTTAAAGCTCTTTTCTGATCCAACTAATTTAATCTTCGATGACGGCTAGCAATTCTCGTAAAAGAAGTCAAATGTTGTTCTATAAACAGGGTGTCCAGTAAATAGCACGACATACTGCAGGGGGTGATAGCTAGGGTCACTACCTATCAATACAACACAATATATGTTCAGCAAAATCTTACGGATTTACAGTTTTACAAAATTTTCCGAAATACCGAAAAATCTCTACCTTGAAACAGATTTTTAAGCATCTCGTAATGAAAAAAATCTTTTCTAGTACCTATTTTTACCTCAAATTATTCGTGAATAGTTACTTTACTCGTTGATAAGTCTTTTTTCTATCCTGTATATCAATAAAATTGAAGTGTCTGTTTGTAATATTTTTTTTTGTATTACAAACTTTGCTTTATTAATTGCATATTAAAGTATATTCGATATCTATATCAAAAATACAATTTTTAAATCGTCTGTTTTTTCCGCTTTTACACCGAAACAGTCCGATTTTGACGGATCTTTCACTCACTGACAGTTGATGTTACTAGGTTACTTTTCATTTTCCTGAGAGAACGCGATTTTAAAGTAAGTATCTTCAATCCAACACGATGTTTGACTAAAAGGCAACGCGAAAAAAGAGATATAACGCTTGAAAACTCTGTTGGCATTCGGTAATTCCGTGATTTACTTAATTATTTCACAAAACTTGTTCCAGGAAATACGTTTTTTTTTTTCAGATAAATTGTTATCATTGAGAATCTTGATTAAATGTGCAAGACTTCTATAGATGTACTTTTTTATATATTTAATATATGAGTACCTATATTAGAGAGGGCCAAATTTCACGTGAAATAGCAGATTTTCAGAGGTCTTTACTAGATTAGTTTTACACAACTTTATGTTTTGATTTCCATAAAAGCCTAAATAATATCCACAAGATAGCTGTGCATCGAAAATGTCTAGGGAAAGATGTGTAATAACAGTATAATCACGTAAGAGCCGTTGTATGAAAAACAGTGAAAATGTATGTCGAGTTGCAGCCCCTTAAAAACTCCACACGAACGAAGCTGCGGGTAACAACTATAGTCTATTTTAATAAAAACCAATTGCCAGGTACTCTTGAATCGTTTAGTTCGTTCCAAATAAACATAAATCACGTCCAATAAGCTGCGAACCAGTTGTTGCCGAATATGAAATTAATTCGATTTGGATCTACATAGTGTCGTGAGGAAATGGCACAAAATAGATAGGTACAGAAGGCAATCTCATGTATGTATATCACTTTTTATACCTATGCTAGCCGATTGCACACACGCCAGCTCATTGCACCGAACTGTATGAGCGCGAGCGGGCGATTGAGCCGAGATATCGTGTCCGTGAGCGGTGGCTATGTGTGCGTTGCTCGAGCACGCTTGTATGTAGATTGTCTTCTGTACCTATCTACTTTGTGGTGTTGGTGTGAATTCTATTCCTGTTAGTGATGTTCCAGGCTGTCGCTGAGTACAATTGACCCGCGAGATTAATGTGCCCCCGCCACTTGCTTACGCTCGCAAAGGTCGGGGCTGTCTCCAGTGAGCTGGCGAACTATCATGCTTAAAGAATTTGTTTAAATAATACATGTTGATACAAGTGCATACCACAGTGTCTCAAATACGAAAGTCTATGATCAGTGCATGTTGCCAGTGAAGACATATGGCTCCGAAACGTGGTTGCTTACAATGGTCCTCATCAGAAGACTTAAAGTCACCCAAATGGCAATGGAAAGGGCCATGCCTCGGAGTTTCCTTGTGTGATCTAATTAGGAATGAGGATATCCGCAGAAGAGCCAAGGTTACCGAAATGGCACGAAGAATCGCCCAACTTAAGTGGCAATAGGCAGGACACTTAGCCTCAAACTCGCTCTTATCCCATCGCTTTTAAGCACGTAAGACTGTTTACGGTACTAGTGCAGAAAACTGCGCGTACTTTTCCCCACCACAATGTTATTACATTTATCGTATCAGGCTGGGCGCGGGTCGACCCTCACGAGGCGACTGTCAAATTCCGTTTTATTAATTTGTTCGTAAGTATATTGAAAGAAGTCGTTTGATACATGTGCAAAGTCACTGCACCGAGGGCTGCAGAACACCTCCGAATTCCGCCTCGGTAGCAATGACTAACTTTCTGCATTTGGATCAAAATGTACCTACTATCTATTTACTGAAAATTAAGTCGCTTACACAACAATCAAGATGTTTCGTTGTAGTGTAACATCTATTCTGGTTAGTGATGTTCCGCGCATCTCCTATTGACCCCTCAATTGACCTCCGAGATTAATGTGCCCCGCGCTAGCCTATTACTCGACTTAGGGTCGCGGCGAACTAGTGCCATCATCGACTAAATGCGGCCTTTTGTTTTACGTTGAATTAAGTATGCTAAGGGAATTGTGATGTAATCTAGTTCGTCTGGTCTGATCTCTTTGTGATTGGTAAAAAGAAAATTTTATTTTCTGGAAAAGCCGCAAACTTAAGACAGATTATTTTGATTATATAACAGACTAGCGGTCCGTCCCGGCTTCGCACGGGCAATAAATATAGCCTATGTTACTCAGGGTGAATGTAACTTTCCAATGTTGTAAGAATTTTTGAAATCGGCTCAGTAGTTTTTTGAGTTTATTCGTTACATACAAAAATACAAATCTTTTCCTCTTTATAATATTAGAATAGATTACAAACAAAGAAAACATATTGCAAAACGCACCGAACGAACGTGCGTGTAAATGCGTGTGTGGTACTTACATACGAAATGACAGCGTTCGACAAATACCGTCACCGACGCTATGTAGTGGGTCTACCACACACGGAGTGAATGAGTGTCTTTTACTCACTAAAGCTTACCCGTGTTTCTTCAGTTGCCATTTGTGTTCTAGGGCCGCGGTGGACAATCTCGAACAATCTCGTCGTGGCCTTTTTTAAGTCGGAAATCATCCAATAACTTCTCCCTCGACCCTGGCAGGCATCGGGCCTAACTGTTCCCGTCAATTATACTGACTTTTCTTCGAGGCGCGCGCGTGTTACGACATGCAAAATGAAACCAATGGAAGACACACATTTCTTTGAAAGACGAAGCTATAACAACATCTTTAGGTGGGAAATCACCCAATGACTTCCCGCTTTTAGGCGGAGCGCTAGTTCGTGTCAGACTTTACCCACAAAATAGATAGGTACAGTTCACTTTATATACCTACGCTCTGAGCCAGAACTGTTCGACGAGTGATCCGATACGCGACCGAGACATCGTGCCTGTGAGCGGTGTCTTTGGCGGTTGTCTCTTTTTTTTTAAATATAATAATTTATTAGTGTTTACATGTTGTTACTACATTGTGTGTAATACGAGTGTGTATGCCAAATAAAATATTTTTCTTTCTTTCTTTCTTTCTTTTTCTTTCTTTGTGTGCGTTGCTCGAGCGCGCTTTGTATGTAGATTGACTTCTGTAACTATCTATTTTGTGCTTTAACTGATTAAAGCCACTCCTATTTTCCTTCTTTGCCTTGCATTCAAAGGGTTCAAAAGTGGAAGATAGATAGTCAAAGAAATAATAATAACCTCTAATACTCGTGTCGAGTTGTCAAACTGCAACGTGAACAAAGTACGGACATTCATCGCGCTCGGTGTTTAATTTTCCTAACGACCGACGCAGCCGCGCCGGAATGGACGTCCTAATGTGTTCCCAGCTCAGGTGGGATCCGGCAAACAACCCACCGTTCAGAATAGCTATTACTCGGAAAGGCCAATAAATTGAATGAGTAGGAAACTATGGATTGTCTCTTGATGGTTAGAGGGTGAGCAATTGGGTTTCTGTTACAGTTCGTTGATATACAGTAGGCACAACGGATCTTGTAGAAGTGGGGATCGCTTTGCGCATTCCATACATTGGCGAGCCAGTCGTCTTCGTTGTTAGATACATGCAGCAACGCAGGGAACGAATGAGGAGTGACGTCTATGACGCCATGGCGCGGCGAGCCAATCACTGACACTCCCCGCACCCGCGTCTCACTTCGCAGAGACCGAATAATTAATAATTTCCATGCGGGAACAGATCCATTATTTCAGCCGAAAGACGTTCACAGTTGGACATAGGCCTGCCCAAGTGTCGCCATAATGACCGGTCCTGTGCGTCTCGCAGCCATCGGATTCCCGCGTCCCTCACCAGGAATAGATTATTTCCTTGAAAAGTAGGCCGGCCGTCCGATAATTATCCAGATCGAGCTGATCCCGAGTCTCGACGGCACGTAGTGCTGAAAGACATGTCAGCAAAAACGTATGGGTAGGGCTGATGACCGTTAGGACCACGGAAAATTTCTAAGAAGGCAACTCGTGGTCCTAGAAAGCAAAGAGCAACTGATGGACATAGCGCAGTTTTAGTTACTAAAAGTCTAATACGCTCAACTGCTCCACCCGATGATATCCCAACTAAAAAAAAACTTCTGCTATTATATCACACTTCATAAATGCATGCTGTGGAGGTACTCCACAAAGCCAACATCGCAAGCAATATAACCTAGCTTCTCAATACAGTGAACATGTTCCCGGAATGACCAATAACATAAAAGGCATACAATTTCGTCTTACACAGGATACGACCGACTATAAACGTGATACGCGTGCCTGTTTCCGCGTCTACAAGTACGGTCAACTCCATGTTGTACTAACAAAAAAATAATGGAACGATACTAAGGGCTATATTTCACCGGGTCACCATGGCGGCGCGACCAGTTGTGAAATATAGCCCTAAGCTACCAAACTAGACACCATACAGATACCAAAGTCGCCACACGTCCGAGCTGCTCGCGCCACCAAATTGGTTGCGTAACCAAACGTACACCAGATGAGTAACTCTCTTTGCATTCATTTTGTTGGTAGCGGCGACTGGTGCCCCGGAGCACCATGGTGTTCCGGAGGTAGGGTTTTTCATAGGTCTTCATGTGCTGGTCGAAGGTGCGGTGTGCTTAGCTAAGGTCGCTGATGATGTTGAGGGTGATGACCAGGTATGACCAGGTAGGCATGCTAATGGTCAGGATACCCTTTATAGCCGTGGGAGCTGGCTGTATGGCTCACTGCTCGAAAGCTTGAGGAAGTGATAATAACGTCACGAAGTAGTAGCTGCACGAATGCTGCGCTCACCTGTCTGGTGGGCAACTACCAGATAGATGATTTCGGGCTGTCTCGTGTATATCCAAATCGCGCGGAGAACTTTGATTTCGCGATGCAGGATTAGTTCGTATGTGACACCATAGATTTCGCTACAGTAACTAAATAAAGATGCTGCTAAATTCATGAAAGTGCAGTTGATGATACAGACGGGTGTAATATGAACGATTCGTAATACTGTAAAGTTTCGGATCGCTTACAAAGGTTCGAATGTAATATCGGTTTCTGAGAATGTCTTCGGTAGTTTGAAGATTGTGTCTTTCTTCTTAGAAGTATGGTGATGATAGATGTGGGTCTATGGGTCTTAATAACTATGTAGTTTTATGTTACCATCGCAAATAGATATTTGCATAGCTATTCCCGATTATACAACCCTCAAGATTTCTTTGTTCTATCTAACACATTTCGACTCTGTATTTTGCTATACCTAACTACATCTGTTTGACGCAATACAAGTGCGTCAAGCAACCCTGCCACCCGATACCTGCTACCTTCCGCTATTGCACTATCGCTTGCTTCGCACAGACTTCGTAATATTTGGAACGTTCAATTTAAATATTTTTATTTGTGTATGAAAATCTGATAAACAAAAATATGTAAATTTTTTTTAATGACGATGGTTGTATTCATGATTAAACATCACATAGATTCACTAGGTAAATTCTATTGTTAATGTCACAATTTTACACCTACAGTACAATTCACGAATGATGGCGGCCGTGAAGTTAGCCTTTGCGAACGTTCGCGCATACTACTCTTCTCGCACACGCACGTCGCCTTTTGGTTCCTAAAACACGTTACTGCGCAGCCTTCTGCGCAAATTTCACGGCCGCCATCATTCGTGAATTGTACTGTACCCAATATCTTACAAAAATCTTTCTGTATTTAGTGTTCACTAGCATTTCGTTCCACCATCGCCCGGGTGTTAAACAGACATCTTAAAAATTTTCGGCTTCTCTACTATAATATGGATTTTTACCTTCCTCCTATACACTTAGACCTTCCTCATGAATCCCTATTGGCGACAACTCTAAGAAAATCCGATCCGATAACGAATTTAAATTACATTACAGCAATGTAACGTTGGTTATTATCTAATGAGTAATAACAGAAATGTAAGAGATATTCTTCTTTATTTCTTCAAATAAAATATATATTTTTTTCCGTATCAACTCAAGAATTAAGTTAACGTAAAACGGGGTGAATAGAAACAAAACTTTGGCTTGGTTTTTCACTTTGATCAATCTATAATATAAAAATGAATCGCAAAATGTGTTGGTAAGCACATAACTGAACAACGCCTGGTCCGATTTCGCAAATTTTTCTTTTGTTGTGTTCGTTATTATGAGGAGAAGGTTCTTATGAAAAAAAAATGAAAATTAGGGTAGTGTAGGGTAGAGTAGGGTAGTGTAGGGTAGTGTAGGGTAGTGTAGGATAGAGTAAGGTAGAGGAGGGTAGAGTAGAGTAGAGTAGGGTAGGGTAGGGTGGGGTAGAGTAGGGTAGAGTAGAGTAGGGTAGAGAAGGGTAGAGTAAGGTAGAGTAGGGTAGAGTAAGGTAGAGTAGAGTAGAGTAGGGTAGGGTAGAGTAGGGTAGAGTAGGGTAGAGTAGGGTATAGTAGGCTGAAATAGGGAAGAGCGGGAGCAAAGCCGCGTGGGCAAAAGCTAGTTCGTTAATAAATTGATATAGTTAAATGTTGCAAAAAATATTCAAATATCGTGAAAATACCCATTAAAGTTTTGTTTCTATTTACCCCTGAGTTTCTATTCACCCCATTTTACCGTATCATTCGTATTTCATCAAGCAGTTTAAAAAAAAAAAAATATTTTGACCATATTACGATAAAAATGAACTATGATACATCTGATTGCGTATGCGTCGGTGGCGCCGTAACTAACAATTGAGCGGGGCACATTGATCACGGGGTCAATTGTGAGGTCCTGGAGCGACGGCCCGGACCTAAAGCTAATGTAAGTGGCTGGCATCATGGTGGACTGTGGCGTACCTAATATGTGTTTAGAACATCATTACTACTGTGACTAAGTTTTGTTTCCAGGAGCTGTACGAGTCCAATGACATGTAGGTAAAAGTCGGTGTTGCGCACAAACTACCTACAGGTCATTGAACTCGCTCAGCTGACGTTTTCTTAAAGAAATTAATTTCGTACATGCGTAAATTAATACGAGTTTTGAAAAAAAGGTACTTTTTTAATTTTATCTTTACAAATCGATAGTGTTTCATGTATCGGATCGACCCTCCATGGGATTAAAACTATTAAAATTTAACGGTGTATAAACGAAAAAATACATAAAGAAAAAGAAAATTATAAGTATAATCAGTGCGAGGCCAAAAAGGCACCTAACTCAGCATTACCACTTAAGTTTGGCGATTCTTCGGTCCAGACAGTGGGAACATTATAAGCTAGTCATGCATGCCAACATAACAATGTAATTTATTTTTAATCATACTTACAAACGAACTTTTTAATCGGCAATCGCCCCCACACATGGAGCGGTATTGTGTGCGGCGCCGGCGTCATGTCAATACCACAACTCGTCATATTTAACTAAGTGTGAACATAATTACCGGAGGGTGGAAACACTGATGTGGCGATGTCACCAAACAAAAAATGTGGACAGAAGTTCAATTCTGACTGTGCTGTTGGTCTAGCGGTTAGTAGCCTTGTGCCTCTACCATAAGTTTAAAGCAATAGTATTTGTCGATACTCGATACCGACTACGTAAATATTTTGTATGGCTAATTTTACAGCGCCTCTAGCGGTCACTTACGGAACCAAAATTAGCCATACAAAATATTTACGTAGTCGGTATCGAGTATCGACAAATACTATTGCTTTAAAGTCATAATAGAGGTACTGAGCCTAACTGCTATGCCAGAGGTCGATGCCCATCCAAGACAAATGTTCGTGTGATCGATGAGCACGATGCACGATCATTTAATTTTGTTCTGTGTCTGGGTTTATTTTATCTTTAATATGTATGTATTTAGAAATATTTAAGTATGTTTCTCAGTTTTCTAGTACTTAAAGTACAACACGAGCTCTGCTTAATTTGGGACTAGATTTTGATAGCGGTGTTTGATAGTTGTGGTATACTATTACTTCATAAAACCTCTGTTTTTGTGTGATGTTCCAAATGTGGATACTGTTTCTTTTTCGCCTCAAATGTTTAATACGCCAACAGACGGTTGAAAATTCTTGTTTCTTGTGGTAATCGAGAATATATTGCGGATATTGTGCCCTTTTTTCTTCGCTCTGGGTGAAGCGAGAGGGAGTGTCAAACTTTAACTGACTAAATACTTTTACCTTTGCGTTTTAGGACCACGGTAATTACCTCTTTCGAATACTGCTGCTCCCATCCATTTTACTGTCATGTCTTTGGGGCACGCGTGCAACACAACGCACCGACTCGGGCTTAGTCCGTTTGTTCGATCCGAACCGGATAGCAATCGTACGTACGAACTTACAATTTACAACAACGCGGCATCGCTTGGATTACATATATAGCCCTAACGGAGTATATTTGATCTATAACGTTTAAAGATCAAATAGAACTTGTTCCAAGTGTGACTTCTGAACTCTCCTCTGTTGATTCATTGTGGGAAGCACACCCGCTGCTGCCTGCCGTTGACGTGCCGTAAAAAATATACAAACAAACAGCGCCAATGAAACGGCAGTTCTGAGCTAAAACATGCGGCTCCCATTGGTGGCTATTATAAACGAACAGTTTGTAATTGGTGGACCAAGGTAATCTCGTCACGGTGTGTGAGACAGCTGTCTGTCCCTAATCAATATGATCGTGTATCTTCGATCGTTCGAAACTGGATAATTTGGTGGAAATACATAACTGTATGTTCGAAAGAGTTAACTTGGAACATAAAGGACAATTTTGACTGGCCTGTTGGTCTAGTGGTTAATAGCCCTGACTGCTATGCCGGAGGTCGTGGGTTCGATTCACACCCAGGACAAATGTTTGTGTGATGAGCACGATCATTTGTTCTGTGTCTGGGTGTAATTTATCTATAATAAATATTTAGAAATATACCTATAAGTTTATCAGTTATCTATAGTACTCATAACACAAGCTCTGCTTAACTTGAGACTAGACGGCGTTGTGTGATAGTTGTGAAATATTATTATTATTATTAATTGAAGAAACGCTTGGTTTTAACCTCTCAGGCACAAGTGTACCTGACGGTAAACCTCCGTGCCACCTAACTTAAAACTTTACGTAATAAGGTTTAAGTTACCTGATACAAGGTGTACCTTATTTAGTATACCTGAGAGGTTAACCTATAAAAGTCTGACATGATGATTTTCAATCTCAAAAAAGGGCATTGCTGAATTTAAAAGTGGAGAGGCGAGTGCTCCGATTGTATCTTTTTTTTTTACTGAAATTAATTCTCATAAAGGCATCATTCAATGGTAACATAAACCGTACTTATAATCTGGATTATAAGTACGGTTTATAATTTCAATGGCTTTTGAAGATTTCTCAAGGTCAAACAAATAAATGCTTTTGATTTTCAAAAGCATTTGTTTCAAATAGACCACTGCAAACACTTTTAACACTTTTGAATTGGCGGTAAGGCAAGAAAAGTGGAGCTAAATTGAACGTGTTACCATGGAAGTGGTCCTTATTATTTCCCAGAAAATATTTTAAAGAGATAAAGTAATCTGTCAGTTGCAACCTGACTTGTAGATTTGGACATTTTATCATCTCAAAGAGAAATGGCCATTGATGATCATGATCATTTCGCTTGCAACGTGGTTTGGTCACCGTATTAGAAGACAGGAGAACTGTGATTAGTCCTCTAAATTTTATCTGGGGGATATCTGGTTACATTTAAACGGACCTACATAAAGAAGATAGTCCGTACACGGATGATTTCAAAACACAAAAGAGCACTGTAAATAGTTCCCAACTATGTATGCCTGCTCTACAACTGGGGAGAGTTAAGCAGTACACTAGACTCTGTCCTCTTCTATCAACAAGTCTGTAGCGACATCAAAAGTATCATTATATCCTTCAACACACCACCATATAAAGATAATGACCTAAACCTCTCCAATTTGTCAACAGGTGTAAGCGCGAGCAAGATCCCGAAGCGCGCAGAGATCCCTCCTAACAAAGGGGGCCCCTTCGCTGCGGCGCTGCGGACGCTCGCCAAAAACGCGGGGCCCGACGTCAAGGACGGTGAGTGCACCCGTAGCTAGTCACTTTGCCCTGGGCCTAACGGGTAGTGAACGGTGGGCAGCCTCCTTTATGAACTCTGTTTAAAAAACAGTGCGAAGATATTTTGGATGAACATTGTTTTTATTTTAATGTAAAAATGCATTGAACATCTGAATTATTAAAAAATAAAACAGATGTTTTTCATTGCTATATTAATCTGTAATTCTAAGGGCAAACATATAAGCCAAAATTTCAAAATAATTATATTTTTTTTTCATTTTGATTTCACTGAAAGCGGTAATCATTCGGTATTTTTTTATATTTTGTCTTATGTTTTTGCTATCGAGTGATTCCCACCGTCCATGACCCTACAAGCCTGCTGATCCCATTTTCTTTTATTTCCTTCAGCTTCAACGTGCACTTGTTGGGTTGTTAACTTGTCCATACGTGTACCAATAATTGTCAACTACTTATTTCGCTAGAACTTAGTATTACTTACATCAGACATTGTGAGGATTGACCAGAGTATCTCTCATATTGACCGGTCGATGTGGAAAATCATGTATGTTGTTGTATACCTGTGTGAATAATGTGTATAAAGTGGAACAACAGATGTGATTTTTAGAACACCTGGCATTGACCGGTTAAAGTGTTTAAGGCGATTTTTTTTAATAAAAGTAATTCTTAGTTGCTCTGGTCATTCTGTGAAAAATGCTTGTTTCATTACAATATCACTGTATCTATAACTAAGTGTAAGATATTTTAAGAGTTTTTTTTAAATCCTGTATATAAAAAAGTGATATGTTGTTTTGTTATACATGTTTTAACAATTCCAACTTGTAATTTCATTTGTTGATTTCATTATTTTACTGCGTTTAGCTCTTTATAGTGTGTGGTTTTTATATGATTTTGATTTTACTTCAATTCTTAGAGCGAGATTAGCAAAAGTTATCATTTAAATGCCTGTACTGTAGTTCTAATAGACGTGTCAGATGCAAAGAATAAGGAGAAATATCTCCAAGGTATATTTAAAGTTTTATGAACTAGACCAAACCTGACATGGTTCTAGAACTTTTCTATCGCCTTGTTGTCACAAAATCTCTCTTAAAGTGATGGCAAACAGTATAAAATTAATATAGTTGAAAATAGATTAGGTATTTCTCTGATTAAAGATCACTTACAAGCAACAATATCTCTGGTATTTGTTGCATCCTATGATTTACATAGTATTACCAGTAATTCTTGTACATTACCTAGCTCGTTTCACTTTCTGACTACCATAATATCTTCGAGGTTAAAAAAAAAACAAAATAGACCCTTGTAGATAGAATTATATTCTTTCTACGTTACGTTTTTACAAGTTAGCATAGTAAGAGCTAAATGCGCGTACATAGCTGGGCCCCAGCCCTGGGGCCGGGGGCCCTGCTGACTGACGAGTGTGCAGGCGGCGGCCCGGGGCCCGCAGCGACGGAGCGCGACGCGGGGAAGGACAAGCCCGCGCCCGCGCCGCCCAAGCGCGCTTCACCGCACCACCTGCCCGCCAGCGGATTCCAGCCTTACAGACCTGATGAAAGGTGAGCACATTAAATGTTGTTTTACATACATCAGTCACGTCACTGGCCATTCGGCGATCAGTCGTCAGTCGCTACTGACGTGACTGACGACTGGGGACAGTAAGTATCCTAAGAAGTTTACTGATCTATATTATTTTTTGACGGGATTGTCACCCGATTCTTTGGTGACTGATGCGTATGATCCTTCATTCGTAGCACCGGTGAGATTTAGAATGGCGGGTGTACCTCAGCGAAATACCTAGTAGTATTCAGTACCTAGCGCTAAAATATATGTACCTCCTTCAGAATGAAATTGTTTCAAAATTAAGGTACAGGTGTTCTGTAATATTTTATCATTACTCATAAAATACAATTACACCAAAAAAGTACCTCAAGTAGGAAAGACCACGTACTTGATCCAATTCTAACTGAGTTGATCTCTGCTCGAGTGAACGCTCGGGCTCGTAACTTCCACTTTAACCTCCGAGGGTAGTCATATACACGTATAAGTAATGCCTCATGTCCGTATGTTGTAGACTGTCGCACCCGGCGGCGTCGTTCCCGCTGCTGGAGCCGTCGGCGTACTCGCCCTACGCACACCCTAGCATCTACTCGAGCGCCGCCTTGCAATACAGGTAACATGACGTTAAATATCTGTCGTGGCCAGATCTTAAAAATTGATCAGTTTATGATATATGGTCAATTAAAACTGGCCAGATCGTTTTAAACGTCAAAGTTTGATGATATGATGACCGATCCTCGATGAAAAATCCTACATCAATGATATGGCCAAACAAGGATTGACATATCGTCAAACGTTAACGTTTAAACGTTCAGTACCTCTACCATGAGTTTAAAGCAATAGTATTTGTCGATACTCGATACCGACTACGTAAATATTTTGTATGGCAAATTTTACAGCGCCTCTAGCGGTCACTCACGGAACCAAAATGGTAGAGGTACTGGCCAGCTTTAGTTGGCCATATCAATCAGTGATCAATTTAAAAATCTGGTCGCGACATATCTACTCGTAACTTTAGAAAGTCTACTGTCCACCGACGCGTAGCTTCATAGACGCGTTAACGTTATTATATGCCTGCTCCCAGCGTACATACAAAATTATGAAACTGTTGACGAAGCTGCACCGACACGGCGTTGCCGCTTCGTCGTACACCAACCGTATAGTGACGGGTACGCGTCTATGAAGCTACGCGTCCGGCCTTACTGGTTGAGTATTTTCACCCCTATGGCCTTAGCAAAAAGGGCTCCCTCACGCCACGTCACACCCATGGGTTACTATGACATGTTAAAATGTCAATAGTGCGAATGAGAAAGAACGATGGTGCTATACACCATAAATAGATTCATCACTCTTTCTCGCTCGCACGCTCCATCTAATACTTCAGTTTAGGTCGTCGAATGCACCTCGTGGAGGTGTGTGACAGAGTGGAGCACATTCGAGTAACGCATCGTCCATGTGTACATGCAGGTTAGCAGCAGAAGAGCAGATGTACCTGGAGCGAGTGTTCCGCAGCGGCGTGGGCGTGGGCTGGCTGCCGCCGTACGCGCTGTACCCGCCGCTGGCGCCGCCGCTGCCGCTCGTGTCGCACGTGTCGCACCAGCTGCACGACGAGCGCGACAAGGAGATCGCGCTGCAGCGCGAGCGGGACCGCGAGCGGGAGCGCGAGAGGGAGAGGTGAGCAGCGGCTTATGACTTTCGTCAGTGCAGGGTGGGATGTGAGATGTTAATGCAACGGACATCGAATCATTTTCTTGAGTGGAGTAGTAGGGTGTGTTAATTACTAAAATTACTCCTGTTACTTTCAGTTTCCCCTTGCGTTATAGGAAAGGAAGCCCGTATGGCTTTTCAGAAATATCCCGTGGGACATTGATACAGAAAATTAATCTGTATTAACCAGCGTTAGACTTTTTCGTCAGCTGCTTCTAATTGGTTATTTTACGGATTCTGACCTAGCATTTGTTCTTAGTGAAGTAAATTATTTTATAATAAAACATTGTTGCCGCTGTTAGTCAATAAAAAAATTATAAAATAGTTTTGTCATTTTTTTATTTGCTACTATCACGTACTGTGTAGATTTATCTTCCACTCCTTATTTTTTTAAAAAGACATCACGTCATGAGCAGAAAAAAAAGAGAAGAGTTCAACGATTATTGTCTGATTAGTAAATTTAATTTTGTCATAATAGTGCAAGTGTGCCTGTATGAGTGTCTTTAATATTAGGCCAACATTTTTATCCCAATTTGTTTGGGGTCAGCGTAATATATTTTCTAGTTTATTTCAAGCAATTTCACCTTTTGTAGGTGGATTTAATGTTTAAGGTGTTATTCAAGAGTGGTTAATATATAGTATGGCAAGTGCATTGTTTGCAGCAGTTTCTGAAGTCGCCTTGGTGTTCGATATATCATTTTGCATACATAGTTGCCCTTTGTTTTTATAGTGTTCTACTTGTATTGTATGCTTGTGTTTATAATTTACATCGACTTTTTTATCATCGTTATTTTTAGGATTCTTTTTATATGGGTATATCAGTCGAGCTGTTGTAAAATTATTACGTTGTTAATTGAGTCGTAGTCTATTAAAAATCCACAGAGAACGAGAACGCGAGCGAGAACAACGGGAAAAGGAGCAGCGCGAGCGAGAGCGTGCGCTGCGGGAGAAGGAGAGGGCGCGCGACGAGCAGCGCGCCCTCGCCGCCGCGCTGCACCCGCACGCCGCGCACCAGCACCACCTGCTGCCGCCGCCCGCCTACCTGCCGCGCGCGCTGCTGCCGCCGCCGCTGCTGTACCGGCCCTACCGCCCCTACCACCCGCACCACGCGCACCCGCACCACGCGCCGCTCGCGCTCACCGCGCACGCGCCGCAGCACACGCCGCCGCCGCCCGAGCCCGCCGCGCCCGCGCGCACGCCGCCCGCGCCCCCCGCCGACCCCGCCCCCACCCCGGACGCGGCCGCCGACCACGCGCCAGGTGAGGACGCCCCCGCGTGACCGCGCCCCCGCGCCCGCCCCCGCGCCCTCTACTGACGTCCAACTGTGTCCAGCGTCACCGCACAGCGCGTCCACACTCACCCCACACACTCCTTCCTTCAAACATTTTGTAACTATATTCTCGTCCTACGGTATTTGTTTTGCTAATGACCACATGCGGGGACGACGAAATGCAGTAGGATTGTGTAGACTTTAGGGCTGGTTTTGACAAAGTTGGAATCTTTTAATTAATAAATACTATTATTCAAAATTATTCTTCGAATATGGGATATCTAACCTTGACAAAATCAACCCTAAATCTAAAATAATTTTGACATTTGTCTCCATTTTGACCACAGTAACCAATTACGCTTAATAGAATTAAAATTGACAGCTGTTTGTATAAAATTATGTGTACAAAATAAATATAAGTTTTCTGCACTACGCCGTTCCCGCACGCGGTCATCAACTTGCTAATGCCGTGAGACGGGAAATCGTTAATCGAACTGAGTACGTCATGTATCGAACCGACTTCTTCTATCCGCGACGAGAAATATTATGTCACATAATTACTGTAAAAAAACTACTAAACCAATGACATAAGTTATCTTGTCAAATAATATTATATACATCGAAATAAGTAAGCGTATCTAACGCGATCAAGATAGTAATGTGTAAGTTGTATAATAGAGTATTAATTTTAAATAATGTAATTACTGAATTTGACACATTATGGTCAAGACGCCTTTGCTATCACTGCCATTAGGAAATGCAAGGATAATAAAAACGGTCGCGTTATTTCTGTAAAATGGACTGTTTGGCAAACCGACACGATGTAAAATCCTTACATATTATAAATCACCGTGTGTCTGTCCATTCGCGATAAACTCAAAAATTACTAAACGGATTTTCTGCGGTTTCCATTTATAGACAGATTGATTTCTGAGGAAGGTTTATTTGTATCATCATATCTGCCGAAACACGTTTACTGTTGGACATATGCCTACCCCCAAGTGTCGCCACAGTAAACGATCCTGTACGTCTTGCATCCATCGGATTCCCGCAACCTTCACCAGTTCATCGGTCCACCTTGTAGGAGGCCTTTGCAAAAAAAAATGCCAAGAAAATCACGTTTGTTGTATAGTATCCCCCTTATTACACCCTTAAATTTTAATCGTTTTAATCCCGTGGATGGTCGATCCGGAACACTATCGATTTGTAAAGATAAAATTAAAAAACAACTTAGTTACAACTATCTACAGGTCATTGGACTCGCTCAGCTGACGTTTTCTTAAAGAAGTTAATTTCGTACATGCGTAAATTAATACGAGTTTTGGAAAAAGTATTTTCCGGATCGACCCTCCACGGGATTAAAACGATTAAATTTTAGCGGTGTATTTATTTTATTCTGTTTTATTAGTATTTCTTGCTTAACAGAAACCTAAATCAGACATCGTCTTGTGAAAATTTTAACTGCCTATCTATCACGTTTCATGAGACAGACGGACGAACAGACAGCGAAGTCTTATTACTAAGATTTCGCTGTCTGTTCGCTGTGTGTTGTTGTAATACGTCCCGTTTTATCGTTTGGGTTCAGAACCAAAAAAAAAATCACAATAAAGTCGAACTCGCTGAGTGACAAACTGTTTTTCTTTCTTTATTGTATCGTGTCGGATTGCTATACAACCATTATAGGATCGGTCGGTATCGTTACCATGACTACGAAACGTGTCCTTTTTGACCAATTATATCCTATCCCTTCCAATAATTACCTTTTGCGTAACACATTAATAATATTGAAATGTAAAATGATTGTTTCAAGAACTTAGTCGATTAAGATTTAAAAATTGTTATCGATTTTCAGTCACTTTTTTAATTTATTTTTAAATTTACTCTCTCTTAGTTTTTAAAGCCTAATAAACCTGACAGGCACTCGTGTACAAATACAGTACACGTCCTACCAGCTAATTTAAACTTTATTACGTAAAAAATAAGGTTTAAATTAGCTAGTATGAGGTGTACTGTATTTAGTTCACTGATGTTTGAGAGGTTAACATCTAGATCAGTCATTCTATCGTCAATAATTATGAAAGTTCTACTGTCCACGGACGCGTAGCTTCATAGAAGCGTATTGGTCACGCCGACGTGAAGCTGGCGTGCAAAACTATGTCGGACGCGTAGCTTCATTGACGCAACACGACAGCATAACGCTGCAGCTTTGTCGACAGAGTTTCATAATTGTATGTAAGCTTCACGCGGGCGTACACTAACCTTATAATGACTAATACGCGTCTATGAAGCTACGCGTCCGTGGACTGAAGTCAACAGACTATCATGTTCAGATTTGCTGATCAGATTTTTAGGCTCTAAAGACTCTTGGGGTGCATCAAATAAAATGAACTGAAAATTGAGTACGCGCAAAATGTTATACAAAATAGACCTTATTTACGTGAGTTTTCATACAAATTAGTTTCAAGGCATGAAGTTTTTTGTTTAAGATTTAAGCTTTGAAGCAATATTTAAAAAAAAAAAACTTGGTAGAGAGATTTATTGTTTTTAATTTCTGCATCTGTTAAAATAAACGCCAAAACTAGAATTTATTCTGAAGTTACTTTGCCCTACTTTGTGTTGCGAAATAATACGTGTGTTAGCTTTTCTAATACCCACTGTGTACCACGGACTTCCGGACGACGAGCAATAGGTAACTTGTCGTCCGATAAATACCAAGCCTGGGTCGATGTCGCGTTTCAATGGGAAGTTAGCATAACTAACAAGGTCAATTAAGGCCGGTGTCATCTGCCAAGGAGGCTGTGGGATTGTTAGAAACAGTTACTGCGAACGGCAACTGAAGGAATACTAAATACTGTTGAATTTTAGTTAGTAAAAGTCTGACATTCCCTCTCACTCCACCCAGAGAGGGAAGAGCCATTTCATGATTCCCAACACCAAAAAAAGCTATGATTGGTTGCTTGAATTTGCCAATAACAGCAAATGCTTTTGATTTGTGATGTTAGCAAGAGTTACCTCGGCTCTAGAACGCTAAGGACAACTGAAGGGTGGATTGTAGTCATTTGTTGTGTTAATCGGACAGTCTCTCTCGCTCCACCCAGCGCAGGAAGACCTATTTAATTCATAAAACCTCAAGCAAACGCGTTCGCGCTGTCATTGTCTTTCTATTGTGTCTCTAATTGACGGCATTCGAAAGGTTAATAATTTGCCACACCAAAAAAATTGTGCGATTGAATTTTCACCAGCTAATGACAGCAAATGCGTTTGATTTGTGAAGTGTTTTATTTCTTTCCGTGAATCAACGGTCATTTTAGGTTTAGCATAATATCTCTCTCTAAATTTGAAAAGTTCTTTTACTTTTATGCCTCACGTAAAAAAGGTCGATTGACAATATATCTTAGTGACTGAAACCCTACAGATTGCCTGTGTAGGTACATACTTGTATCTTCCAAACAACAACAGATCTTAATTCATTGATTGATTCAACTTGTTGTTATTATTTTGTGTGTGCTTTTATCGAAACGGATGCGAATCATGTTATTTTGTTGTATTTTTTTATTGAATTGATGACAAATGTATCTTCCAAAAATTTTGTATAAACCATTGTAAATTATTGTATAAATTAATATTATTAATAAATTCGGTACTTCTCCGAATAAGATTTAAAATCGAATTGATGATTTTGTGATTGAAAAATGAATGGTACCAATAAGTGGGGTAGAGTTACGGGGGTAAATAGAAACAAATCTGATTAGGTGTTTTCGCTTTTCATAGCATATTCGGCCTTATGATGTTCCCACTGTTGGTACTCGGGCCTCCTCTAGGAGAGAGAATGGGCCGTAATCCTCCACGCGGGCCCAGTGCTGGTTTGTGGATGTCACATGTGTTCAAATTTTGATAGCATGTGGGTTTCTAAAAATATTTGTTTTTTCATATATTTTTTTCAATTTATTTAAATTACAATTCTTTCAGTTAAATGCTGCCAACAATATTTAAATAAGGTGAAAATAATCTACAAAGTTTTGTTTCTATTTGCCCCTTGCGTTTCTATTTGCCCCTTGCGTTTCTATTTGCCCCGTTTATGGTGTGTCATAAATTGAGTTCTGAGTCTTTGTTGGAAAATTATTATAGTCTTTTTTTCGTGTTAAAAAGAATGACGCTATCCACCCTGGTATAGCTACACTTCTTTTTACGATAAAAATTTGGCTTTAAAAAGTTTCCTTACAGCCTCAGAGTAATTTTAATTCAATTAATTTACTGCTTGTCAATTAGTGATGTTATTTCCATGGGAATAAAGTCGATTTTGACGTCAAATTTATTTAAACATATGGGATTATTGTGAAACTCGCACTAACTATTTAGTTAGTTATTATTATGAGACAATAATTTTGTTATTTAACTCTTTTTGAAGTTTACATTTTTCTGATTGTGTTGTCAGCCTTTTTATATAAAAATGAAGTTTGTTTTTTACAGAAGTAATCTACACTTTTGTAGCAATAACATGAAGTTTGTTTATAATGTTTACAACTTATACACCTAGTTTGTAATGTATACAAGTGATCAGTTTCGATAGAAGTGCACTCCAGTTGTTGCTTCTCATTTTGAACCTTATTCCAACGATATAAATCGTCAAATTGAGCAACAAAAACTGTAGTACTGTCTCTTTCTTTATCTGTGTGTGCGAGAGAGGTCGGAGACGACAAAGTGAAGCCAAACGACAGAACTGCCGAGTTCCTACATTATATACTTTGTGTCGCCGCGCGAACCTTATGTACTTGTAAGATATTGTGTAAATAAAAATCAATTATACTAAGTTAAAAATCAAAACGTTTCTCTATTACAATTACGTTGTTGCAGCAACGTTGTTTGCAGTGAATGTTACAGCAACAACAGCTCGCAACTCTTTGCTCGCCGCACAGTAGCTACAAGCGTGAAGTACGCGCGACGCGGCGGTGCACACACTACGCTTACTTAAGTCGCCACACAACTACATGTAACTGTAACTCCGCTGATCAAACTGGCGAATAAACGACTGCCCGGAGCAGACTGTACCTAGATAGGATGTGCGGTTATTTAAAATTATATAAATATACATCTAGATGTAAAAACAAATGTATCGATCGATAATGCACGAATTATATGTACGTAGGTGTGTGCAGGCCGGCTAGTACTTACCTCCCGCGCCGGCCTCACACAACGATCGAACTGACCGACTTCACACGAGGAGGAGGTTCAACTTTATTTGTAATTTCGCTCGTCCGGGGTCATCGTAACTTAAGTAGCTGTAAGTTTAGCCCGTTGGGCCGCGCGTGCAATCTGCTTCGCAACATTAAACTCTACTGCATTTGTGATAAGACTTGATTCCCGTTGCAGTATTGGCGACCTCGACCCCGCGCGACCGACGACTGCAGTGTTTAACGAACATTGAATTTAAATAAACAAAAAATAAAAAACACGAAATTTTATAACAAAAAAACCTCTTTATACGTTAACTTAGATAGTTATTATTAATTTTAGCTTTTAATAGGTGTTCAATATTTTTCAATGTTTGTTTGGATCGCGAGCAGCATTTAGGCGGACGACGTTGTCGTATTCCAAGTGTCACTGTCCGATATGTCATGTAAATATTATATTTAATAGTTAGATATGATATGGACAATACCTAACAAGTGAAAAAATTTGGTTTTATTGAAAAATACATTCAATGAAATTAATTGGTGTGCATGCTAGCGCGCCGGCGGGCTCGCGAGTGCGTGTGGTACGCTTACCTGTGCGTGTGCGTGCGGTACGCTCGCGTGCCCGCCGCCGGTAGTCACTTTTATTTTTGTTTTCACCCCTCCCGTCCTCCCAGCTTGAAGTTAGCATGTAGTTAGTATTTGTGCAGCTTCTAGGTAACGCAGCAACGCTCTCTACGCATTTACTGTCTCTATACTCGTCATTGTGAATTTAGAGTGACAAAATCGCTCTTATAGTAACGAAGCAACGAAGTAAACCGTAGGTAATAACTATTGGTCGACGCAAATGCACAATTTGTAACACAATATTGTGCAATAATGGTTGTCTTCAAGTCTGTTAGCTGAAAGATGAATATGATATGCAACAGGTAAAGCTAGCGCAAGATAAGTTGGCGTGTGGCCGAAATTGGAAACTAATTATTTTATGTCAAGTGTCAGGAGAATGTGTTGTTTTCTGTGTTTTTTATCGTTTCTAAAGTAAATATATATAATGACGACTCATTATTATACCAAAAGTGATTAAATGTGCTAGCAGAGATATTATCCTGAAAGTCAAATGAGTTTGTGAAGAGAAATGAGAAAATATTGGGCCTACAGTACCATTTTCCAAAATTAGACCCATTTGTCAAATCATTTTTCGGGTAACCATCACAATAAAATTTTCCTAAATATGTGTACTCGAGCGGTACCTAGCAAGTCAACAAAGTTTGTTGAAAATGGATTGCTACTATGTGACTATCTTAAGTGACTCTCATGACGATATAAATTCTGCAAACTTCAGCCATGAAAGAATAAATAGTGACAAATCTAAAACAGAATTTGGATTGTAGTAATGGATACTGCATTATACCACTACGCTTATATAAACAAAGCCCCTACAATCTGAGACAACACAAAAGCACAGGCGTTACCGTAATGCCAGAAGAATGACAATTTATCTCTACAAGAAAATATTTTTTAAATCTGATAGGTTAATGGATCTCAAAATGGACAAATTAACAATGGAATTATCTGACTCTTCTGCTAAAGACTAGCAAATAATTCTGGTGCTAAAAGTGCTAATTCATTTATTTAATAAAAGATTTACAAAGTTCTCACGATTTTTTTAACTAATAAAGGTTAAAACTAAATAAATAAATTCTTTAAATTACACTGTCTTATAAAATCTTTCATAACACAGTGTAATTTAAAAATATTTTTTAAATACAGTTTTAAATCTAATTAAGGAAAATAGATTTGTTAGGCTGGCAACATTAAGCCCCCAGCTACGCGCCAAGTTATCTTGCTCGCACTCTATTTGAAAAACTGATTTGACGCAGGATTCAAAATTTGACGCAAGATTCAAAATTTGACGTGCCAACTACTGACATTCCAGTGGCTTAACATAAAAAATTAAAGCTGTTTCGTTGCGAAAGGAGAAATGGTTTATGTTATTTCTGAATACATATTTTCGGTCAACGGGACCTTTATCAAATACACAATTTATGTGGCTTGAATACCACGATAACTTGCTTCTAATACAGATAGTTTTACTCAATATTTTGAACATATATGTAGTAAATAGCTCACATATCTGTTTTGTATTAGAATAACACTGAGTTGTCGCTCATCAGTTACCGTAGCCCTGGAATACAAAGAGCAATTGAAGGAACACAGGTGGGTTTTAGTCAATAAAAGTCTGTCACTTCCTCACGCTCCAAGAGCGGGAAAGTTACTTCATAATTTGTCACGTGAAAAAAGGATGTGATACTTTAAATAAAAAATGGCCCACCATTGGGTAAATAATTGAAATTAGGTATTCAATAAAAATGATTTAATATTTTTGAGTTATGACATTATATGAGCAGACGCGCAAAATGTTCGCGGTAAGTCTTTCATACGATTTTGTAGAACCCAAGTAATATCTGTGTTACTTTTTTGACAAATTAACCAAATGGAGTGCTGGAATTACTTCAGTTTTACAGCGTTAATAAAACTTGAGTTCCTTAACCATTCGCGACGCACGCGATGTCTGTACGCGGCTTAAGAGCGAAAGGTTTCGGTTCTCAACTTTCATAAGTAGAAGTAGAAAAATAGTGTCTGCTACGCCCAGATAGACAGAGCCTGGCCTAGTATATTGGGAAAATACTTGGCAGATTATATGTCAGAAACAAACTTGTGTAGTTATAGGTTCCTATCAATTGACTTAACTCTCAAGCCTTGTCTTAGTTGTATTGAGATCTACCAGTATTGTGTAGCCTTTTATACACCCGGTGCGAACTTCTACAACTACCCCCTAACAAACTATTTAAAAAGAAACATGACTTGTGGGTGCTGGAGCGATGAGCAACCACGGAATCATCCCTCCTGGTATTATGTCTACAAACATATTAGGTACATGATAAATAATAGGTTCTAAGCGCGCCTCAAATAGAGGTCAGCGAAACCGTAGGGGCCCAGCAGGGTCTGATGGTCAGGAAAAACTCTGGGGCAATGGGTTGACTTCTGGAATGGAAACCTGTGCATGGTTCTAGAACGCAAATGGCAACTGAAGGAACTTAAGTGAGGTTTTAGTCAGTAAAAAGTCTAACACGCCCTCACGCTCCGCTCTAGAGCTGGAGAAGTCGTTAAATTATTTCCACTTAAAAAAAAACCGTATCTACAGCCCACTTTCCAAGTAACAGAAAGTTATAATTAGCATGTATAATTTATCCCCTCTGTCTGGGCTGTACCAACCTTTTAGGTACAATGTACCATCGCGGTATTTCTGCCTGATCAATTTCGCTTGAAGCCTGCGGCGCGACGCCAAACCAAGTTTCCAGTTTTCGTTTCAAAAGTAAGCAATAATTAACTTAGCAGTGGTCAGGCGGAAGTGTCTTTGATGGTAACCACTGATATTCGTTAAAACTGATACTTGATTAGTTGACTCACACGACGGTAATGAAGAAGTGTTCATATTGTATAGAGCATTATTACAAAAAGCGTTTACAGGTAAAATTAATCTAGCCTTAGAATTTACACTTTCAGCCGATAGACAATTTTCCTATTGGTCCTTACCTTCTAAGACAACCACTATGATCGTCACTCTATGACATATCAAAACTATTTTAAAACGAGTGAGCTCACTAATGTCAAACTCTTGTCATCAACAAATCACATCAAAACACAAAGGCAAAAGAGCCTTCGACCACTTGATTCACACAAAACAGCAACAATTTTGTACTTAAAACTAAACAACAAAACAAAAAAATGCATTCCAATGGCCCGGCCGGCACGGAGCACTGAGATCGCATACATTACCAGGCAGGGCGACGAAGGAGACGGAGTGGCCACTCCAAGGAAGACCCCATCGATCTTCGACGTAACGATAGACGGGATAAAGAGTAATACTAGCAAGAATTTGATACTAGGGACTTTAACAGGCTGGGCTTCAGGCATATCCCTCGTCAAGGTAGGAAAAATAGCCGCCTTTGGTCTCGGAGGAGGCATCATTTTCCTACACTTCGCGGCAGAGTTTGGCTACATCAACGTCAACTGGGACAAGGTGAAAGAAACGGCAGAAGAAAGCCAGCTGTGGATGGAAAGATTCCTCCAGTTCGTGAGGAGGAACAGCTGCTTTTCTGTCGGCTTTCTCGGCGGTTTCTTCTTCGGCGTGGCTTCCACGTAATGTTAGGTAAAAGTTAACAAATCATATTTTATTCCATGGTACTGTAAAGTATTTGTTAGATAATTTATATCTTATTATATTGCTGCTACATTTAAGTATTTTCTGGTTTCATTATCTGGGTAGGTATTGGGATCGCCAATCCAACGTCTTGTGTAAACAGAGTCCCATCTAAATCTGTAGATAGGTACGGGATGATGATGATGGGGATTCTGTGGCACGGGTAGGATGTCAGAGTCAAAATAGGAAAAATATCAAGCCTAGTTTTTCTTTTTAGCGCTTCGATGCTTGCCTGGCCCAGAATTCGGCCATGGCAATGCCGTCCGCTGATGCTGTCATTAGGTCCCCACGCGAGCATATCACAAGGCACGAGATGCAGGACAGAAGGTGGGACATGGTCTACTAATGATCTTTTTGAGTTGGGCACTGAAGTAGTTGTCCTGTTACCTATGACGCAGCATCGTAGCTTAATTCTCTCTTCTGTTAACAGTACGCTAGTAGGTAGCCTGATAATTAAACGGTTCAGTTGAACTAGTGGTCAATACAACATAGAGTAAACTGGCTGGCTAGATCTTACCTACTCTGTCTTTGTCGACATATCTTACTTACGACCGTCGTCGTCAACACATTGCCGGCTGCAACGCAAATCAAAAATCATTTCGCGACTTGCCGTATCCGCTTTTAACCAATATCGGATATATCCAACAAACACTCTCGCGTCTACCGCTAGGGTCGTACATCCACTTCCAAATAATCTATACTCCATTTCGTCATCTCTTCTGTCACTTATGCTCGCCAAGCATTTGAGAGCTAAACAAGATGGAGTAGGTACCTACCTGGGGGGTTACCATGACATTCAAAGTAAGATTGTTTTAATCTTGTTTTAGTGTGGGTAAGAGATGGCGCTAGACAACCTGTATAGCTCTGTCTCTTATCCACACGGAAACAAGATTAAAACAATCTTACCTTAAACGTCATGGTCTAGGCCCTGTTCGCAAACACGATCGAAACACACTAGTCGGACCAATCCGACGCAAGCGGTTAAGGGGTTAAATGCCCAGGATAGGCAAGTAATTCAACGTTTCACGATATCTCTGTTTGCTTGAATGGCTAAATATAATTTGGGCGACTACTTGAACGTCGCCGATTATTAAAAAGACTAGGTTGTTACTGTTAACTAAGTTGCAAATTTGTAAGACAGTTTGGATGTCCATGAGGGATGTTCTCATAGGACACTCAAACTGCCTCACGACTCTTTCGACAGGAGTCAGTGCCACTCCTATCGAAAAAAAGACACCATCTAGGGATTCCACTATCTGATAAATTCCTCACTCTTCTTTTCAATTTTAATCTATTAAGTGGAGAAACTGACTGACCTATTAAAGCATAGCCGAAACTGTACGGCTTAGGAACTCGAAATTTTGCTCAAGTTATCCTTTTACGCCGTAGGCGAAGTACTAAGAGAGGATTTTTCAAAATTCACCCTGTAAGGGTATGAAACGGGGATCCGTAGGTACACTACACCAATATTTATTTCAATTACACATAAGAATATAATTATATTGCTTTACCCTAGTCCGTGCGTCACTGCGGGGTGCCAACTGAAAACCAGCGCTGGGTGTCTTACGTCCAGCAAATGCTGAGGTGGTCACCTTTTCGGTGCGGGCACGGTCGGCGTACTTTGTACTTTTATTAATGTTTACTTTGTGTATATAACCGTTGTGCTGTGTCTGTACCTACCGAATAAAAGTATTTCTATTCTATTCTATAAAGTTTGTATGCACAAACCTATCTTCATGCTGGCAGCAACTAGTACATTGATAGCATGAGGTGCAGCCACCTGTAGCTTCACTGTTCAAAATCGTTCCGTTACAATATTCTCACAAGTCAGATTTTCTATAGCACAGGTAATTTACGATATAACAATGACATACAGGCTTTTCACATTATCTCTAGCAAAGGAGGAGGCCGGGTAGCTCGCTGTCCGACCGTCGAGTTGACGGTGCGCAGTGTTCCCGCGCGCCTCAAGGAGTTGTCAGCAACCGTAGGGGCCCAGTAGGGTCGAAGCTTACTGGGGCCAAGGGTCTGCTTCTGAAAGGAAGGCTCGGCCGCGGTATGAAAAGCAACGAAGGAACAGGGTGGGTTTTTAGCCAGTAAAAGTCTGATACTATTTCCCACTCTGCTCAAGGGCAGGGGATGTAATCTGGATGATTAACCCACCGAAAAAAAAAGTTTTAACTCTCAATCTAAAATATACAGGCATACTGTTAGTATCTACCTACTACACAGAATGAAGCAACAGGTTGTCAGCCTTTCAAAGGCTAGCCTAAATATACTCCATCCGAAGATTAGACATTTAAACACCTTCTTACTGTCCGTTCAAATGAGTATAAATGTTTATTTTAAATGGAATATAGGTAGCAACGAGTAGGACAACGCAAGCTGTTTGAAGCTCAGCGGCAACTGTAGGCAGTAGCGTAGCTAAGGTGATCATCGGACATGGGAGCGAAAAAGTGGGGCCTCTTTTTTTACAATAGAAATCAACAAATAAGTTCTATCTTAGATGAGAGAGTGTCAGATTTTTAATGACTAAAAGGAGTTGCCATAATTAAAGTAGTGTTGCAGTTTCTTTTATTCTAATTTAGAGGGTGGGAAAATTTTTCGTTAGTTCATAAACTCACGAAGTGGTTTTCACCCGCGCCTGCCGTGTTAGAGGAAACAGCTATTTTATTTCAGAACTCACGAGACCGCAGATTTACGCGGTTAGGGCCTGTCCGCACAGCGATATTTCACTGCGATGTTTTTATTCTTGCGTATTATATTCCGCGATCGGATTTACATTAGCGAATAAAATTTGGTATGATTTTTGTCAGTTCAATGCTGTTCCCGGCTGAGACGCACGTCTAGAATGTGACAACGGAGCAAAAATCTTACATAGCGCCACCGTTGTAGGACTGAGTAAAACGAATTTTATTTATTTTACAGTGCGGACATACCTACATAACTACTCTATACTGCACAAAACTTTCGCGCGGATTTGTCAATCAGGTTTTGGGGCCTTCCCAAACTTAGGGCCCTGGGGCCCCGCTTAGCCGATTAGTAGTTACACCAGTGAATATATATCTCCTCATAACATCACCTCCCCTGTGTTTCTCGAAATGGTAGGGACATCCTTGCAGCCGCAGAACGGAGGACAGAAGATGGAGAGGTCTCGAGTAGTTGCTGCACTTTTGACGAGAACCCGCGAATGGATCCACTCCCCTGAGCGTTGAGCAAGTTTTATAGGAACCACTTTGTAGCACTACTTTAATTATGTGTGTAAGTATACAGAATGAACTATAAAACTGAGGAACGTAGATGTATGAAAACGTTGAAAAAAAATCCTACTGAAGGCTATGAAACTTACCTAGGTAATACGTAGGCCTATTTGCAATGGTAATAAGCATCTGGCCGCGTTGCGGGTTCGATTCCCATCTCCAATATGCAAGTACTCATACTATTGATGTTCCTCTACAAAATAAACGTTACATACACAAGAAATTCTTAAAATTGAACTCATTATCGTCCAGATGAGTGTTCCATGTTCTAACTTGGAACACCCTTTTCGTAATTGGCAGTTCATTTACGAAAAGCGTTTGAAAATTTTAATTTCGCGAGCTACCATTGAGCATTCATCTCTTAGATCAACAATATTGATAGGTCTAGAGCGCAGCAGTAGATTGATCGTGACAGATATAGGCAGGGTGTAGGTGAAGTACGCACATAGTTAAGACAAAAAATTTGGACGCATTAGTTTAGAAAGGCGAGCCCAATGAGCAGCGTCCATACATGGGTAGGTTAGACCAGAGAGAGCAGAATAGAGCTACGCGTCCCACGCAAACGAATCAACAAGGGTATAGACGCTATAATAGACAGAGGTTATCCAGTTTTGTCTACGATGGCCAATCTAAGCAGATAAAAGCTAATCAGTGTGTGCTCGAAAACAGGTGCATACCCAAGTCCAATAGAACGGCACTGCAATACCGAAACCGAAAAAAAATTAGGCGCTTGACCAACTACGTGATTAATTTGCAAGCCAGGGATAGATTTATTTGTAACAAACTAGGTACAGTGTCGTAACTAAGGCGGTACATAAACCATCACACCAAAAACAAATTTTGTTACAACAATTTCATGAGAAGTAGGTTACTGTTTCCCAATCCTTTTAGGTCCATACTATGCCCTGAACCAGGGTCGGACGCTCAGGTCACCACTGTTAATCACCTCCACGAGGACACGGCATCTCCACCCAAGCGGAACAAACCTTCTGAAACATTCATGACTGGTGATAACCTACATCAGGTTTTTTTTTATTTTTTTTTTATGGTGGGAAAAATCATCCAATGACAACCGCCGCTCTTAGGCGGAGCGGGAGATAGTGTCAGTAGTGCTAAAAGCCTACCCTGGTCCTTCTAGTCTTCATACCGGGGCTCGAGTTCCCTTTTGGATAACCCTGGCCCCAGTAGGCTTCGACCCGGCTGGGCCCCTGTTGTTGCTGACAACTTCTTGAGGCGTGCGAGAACAGTGCGGGCCGTCGACGACTTTGGCCGTCCGGCCGTCCGGTAACTGTCCGGTTGGTCCGGACAGTTACCGGACGGCTGGACAGCGAGCTACCCATTGCTCACTGTCCGCAAGCCTTCGAACCTACATCAGTTTGATTAGGTACACATACCCAGCGCGAACTTTTTCGGGGTACAAACGTTTATTTCCAATATAACAATTACAGGCACTTTTGAATTGTCAAAATGTCGGTCAGTCAAAAAAAAAGTGAAGCTATATTGCACACGGTGCAGTTTCAGAAACAGGCATCGGGCGTATAAAAGGCTTTGCGCACTGTAAGTATGCTGAACCTCAATTAATCTGGAAGTAATTTTACCTGTAAACGCCGTTGCTTAAGACTTATAGTTCCTTGAACCATCTGACCGAAATTATGTGGACGCAACTCTCGCACTCGCCTAGGCGGCAGTACGCAAATCTGTGCATTTATTTGCGGCCAACAGCGCCCGGAAAGCGCGCGGCTGACCTTTAAATCCATTTTCTTGGCGAAATATTGATTGATTTATACATGCAATGTTCACTTTGAAGATTATTTAACCACCAATTTTTATGTATAAAAATGTTTCTAATGATCCAAGCCGTTTCGAAGGAGTAGGGAAAAGTTGCGAAAAGTTGCAAAATTGCTAAATATTTTTTTTAGACTAAAGTATGAACCTCTCGCATGCCGTAAAGACACAATTATAAAGCCATTGTGTCTCGCGTAGATCTGCGTTCTACGCGAGAATACAACGGGTTTATGGCACGAAAAAATCAAATATTGATAATGTTGTTCATGAATCTATAATAAACATATATTTTTTTTTTAAACCTATTAACCTGGCCATTACCGAGGAGTAGGCTTCAGGAAGTCACTGTTTTATGGCACTTTTCGGGCGCTTGGGCCTTAAGCATAATGTACATTATATTAAGAAGTCACAAAACGGTTGTCACCCGCACCCGCTGCAGTGGAGGAACAGCTGTTTGTATTTCCAAACTCACTAGGCGGCTGTTCTATGCAGTTATGCAGCCGTCGTGGTTGCGATTTATCGCACGCAAACTTGGCTGGTTACTAACGCTAGTCTATATGCAGGTAAAATTAACGATCACTTGAGCTCCAGTTCGCTATGGACACACACTAGTTGCGTTATACTCACTTCATTGAAGAGCTAAAAAAAGAAGGTGTGAAAAGTTCTATGTTCATCTACTGATTCAGTAGGACTTTTGCAGAGGCCACTGCGGTGCGCAAATCGATCGAAGAGAGCTGCCCGCCGAGGCTGCGGGTGACTGCGGCCAGCACTATTCTACTAGATGCCCGCTGGTGTAGCGGTAATCCGCTAAAGTCATTACCAACTATCCATCTATGCTTAACAATTTTCTGATACATACTTAATGGTCAGATACCACTAACATTGTAAGAAGGCAATCTAACAGATGCCCAGCAGTTAGGTTTAGCTTGTCGACCTATATAATTATAAGGACATTTACGATAACAGTTAGTAGGTATTCGCATGGGCTTCTTGGTTGTTTAACATAATCGTTTCTACGTGTACTGAAAAAATTGAGATCTTTTTGTAGTGGGAAAACATCAAATAAATAAATGATTAAACGCCTCCCGCTCCTGGGCGGGTCGAGGTGGAGTGACAGACTTTTACCGACTAATACCCATCCTGTGTTCCTTCAGTTGTCTTATGCGTTCCAGCCGTGGTTCCAGCAGTACCTAACTTTTTCGAACAAACTGGCACTCTTCACAGGAATGCTTGAATGTACCTAGCATAAGGAAGGAGACCTAGCATCTACAAGTAAACAGATGACAAAGTATCTAATAAGGCTAAATTACGAGAAAAATGCTGAAATCCTATTCGTTTAAATAAATTGATGCAAACCAGAATCCCACACAGTGTTCAGGATTTAACTGGAGCAGTCGCTACTTGTTACCCGTTTTACAGAAACTCAAACTCATTCAGGACCTAATCAAACTTGCTTAAAGCTAGTCAGATTTTTAGTTTAAAATGGTTTTTATTGATAAATTATAGTTAATAATAATTTTCCACAACTTTCAAACAACGTTATCTAGTCCCAAACGAAGCAAAGCTAGTGTTATGAATACTAGTGTATATTTCTAAATCATACATATTATTAGGTAAATATAAATTACACCCAGACACAGAAAAAATTATCGTACTCATTACATAAAGACCTCGGGTCAGAATTATCGTGGCCCGAGAATGCGAGGGGTAAATAAAGGAACCTAGGTAGGTTTTAGTAGAGGTCTGACACGCCCTCTTGCACCACCCTAGGTCGGGAGAAGTCTTTTGATAAATTCTTGGCTCAAAAAAGAAGTGTTCCCTCAATTGCCCTGTGCATTCTAAGGCTGCCGTAAATCTTTCAGCACAATGTACAGTATAGAACTTACTTGCAAAACAAGTATCTACCCAACTATTCAGGGCCTTTGCCATGACGTCTTTTAATCATCATAGATTCGGTGTAAGGCCGTATACAGAAAGAAAGCTGGCAGCCTGTGCCGATTTACCACGACTTATCGGCGCTGGTCCACTCAAGTAACAGCTACATAAATCAAGCAGGTTGAAACAGGGATCTCTATTGCAATGCCTTTTATTTGTTTTTCCATAGGTTTTGTCCCACTCAGGAGGTTTACTAAATATTAACGAAATCAACATGTCACTATCCATTTTTACATTTAGGTACGTATGTTTAATGACAAAACAAACTATGCGTGTTGTACATAGTAAAATAAATGAATAAATGGCGGCGCCAGCGCTAACTTGCGCGTGTCGAACCTTGTCGGAACCTGTCGGTGACGTTCGGCGCTTATCGGTACTGGTTTTGTGCATTCGGCGCCTATATTTGCGCAGATTACTCGCGTCGGCCGGTTCCGTTAGGCGCTGTTAGTTCGGCGCAGGCAGCCAGCTTTCTTTCTGTAAACGGCTTAAGAAAGGTATAGTGCCATATGACCTGTATACTTAGAAATATCTTTCTTATATCTATCTATGCCTGTATAGCTTCGTCTCTGTCTCAAGCCAAAATTATAATGACTTTAAGGCATCATGGTAGAACCCCAGAAGTAACTGTTTCTCTCACTGCACGTTGTATTTAGTAGTGTATATTTAGATTGCATACCTTCCATGTTCCTGTCCTTTGCATGAACCTTTTTTTATTAATTTTAAATAGAAATAAAAAGACTAGTGGTACAACGAACTATGAACGAGCAACCGATACCTATAGGCAACGATTTTACAATACAATATATTTATACAACAGTAGTTTATGTATATAATGCAAAACCCGGAACACGTATTTTTATGTAAAGAATCTAGGTACGTATTTTTATAACTGTATCATGAATAATCACAAAGTTATCCAGGCAACTGAGGGGTTGTTTTGCACTTGCACCTAGCTGTTCGCTGGCGCCTAATACCCGCTATGACCGGCCGTGACTGTGTTGTAGTTAGTGTCGGTGGTGTCCAACTTTTGACCTTTTTAAATATTTTTGGGACAAAATATAACATGGTGTAAAAACTATTGGAATCCAGTATTCTGAACAAACTATATTCTGAACAAACTATATTCGTTTCGCATGTAGATGTCAACGCATTGTTGTTTTTCACAGATTTCTCACAACACGATATCCAACATGCTGTAAAAAACTAACCAATTAGCCGAAAAAGTATGTACTTAATATAAATAACGTAACAATCAATGAATTAAGTAAGTTTATTCTTTTACGCATTATTTCTAAGAAATTATTAGTAATTTAATCAATAAGTTCTTGAAACAATATCAACATTGTAAATAAACGAAATGTGGCTACAGGCTTGCTTGATTATCGACAATAACACTACTTCATCATTAGGGGTATAAGTATTAAAAAAAACACGAATATATTTTTGGAACTCTTACAAATCTGTATACACCATCTTTCACCAATTCACAAAATATAATAATATAGAAATACCTACAACATTATGCGAAAAAAATATTTGACTTTGACATTATTATTTGACTTTGATTCTAACACACCATTTATCACGTTCCAGTAATTGTTCCCGTGAAGCCGATCACTCCACTGGCACCGTTGGAGCAGGAAAGAGCCCTTCCCCCGGACCCTATTCCCCCAAAACCCCCGGAACCTTACAAAGCTGAAGAAACTGTCATGTTTGAGAAACCAGCCTTTCTTCCAGCGAAGCCTATACCACATTCTCCGAAAATCTCACCATCATCTATTCCCAACCCTAATCCAAGTGTAATGACTCCGAAACAAGTGGATAGCGGGTACCCGAACTTCGGCAGTTACCTATACTCAATACCAGGTTACTCGGCCTTTCAACCTATAAATTCAGTGAACTACCCGCCAATAGCCCAGCCGAGCATTCCGCCTCCAGTACAAAACGAGTCACCTAACACTGAATTCGTACCCTTTCCATCGCTACCCAAAGAAAATCTTCCAACACCTATGGTTGTAGAACCGAGTACAGAAATTGAACCACCAAAAGAGGACCTAAAACCTCAGACTGACTTTGAAGAACACTTTACGCCTGAAATAATAACAGCTACATCAGTACCCGAAGCTAACAAAACACAAAGTACTGAGTCAATGATGAGCATTACATCGTTAGCACAAGGCTCAGGAGCCACGGTTACTATACCGTCTCCAATAACAAATAAAGAGTTCAAGAAGAAACCTGAAAGATTCAGTCTGAAAACCAGTATACCAATCAGTAAGATTGATATGAAATGTGTCAGCACTCCACCTGATACTGCCTTCCAAAATTCTATAGCAAAGAAAACTTTCAGTCCTGCTTTCACCAAAGAATCGTCGAGAGTGGAAATTCAAAGCAATATTATAATAAAAACCGCAACAAAAGAACCTGATGTTAAAGAGGCAAAGCCCAGTGTGATAAAAAATAGCAATATAGGTACTTTGATTAATGCAGCTGAAGCTATTAACAAAACTACAACCACTGAGAGCCCATTTCGTGTGCCAGAACCAAAAGCCGACCCACCAGCTGAAGCGAAAGATTCTCCTACAGCACCGAGGCCTTTGTTCAACCCAATAAATATTGAAACAAGCAAAGTTAATTTTAGTAAGCCACCTGAAACATCTTTCAATAATGAACAGAAGAATCAAATAGTGTTCATTCAAAATAAGAACAATTCGAACTCAAAGATGATGTTAACGTTGCAGCAGAACCCTCAAGTATTATTACAAAGAACTAGTTTCGAGCCAAAAAACCTGCAAGCTCCTTCACGACTGTCAAGCCAAAGCAAAAAATGTAAGGAAGACGTGGTCAATGAAAGCACTTCCTCAAAAGTAGTCGCATTGAAAAGGTTACACCAAGAGAATAGTGACGAAAATGATTTCGAGAATTTGATAACTGAGAATCAAATTTATGGTAACAAGATAGTCGTGAAGGAGAAGTCTCAAGGTACGTTGCAGGAACAAGATTTAAAAAACATAAAGGTGACTGAAAAAGTCACAACTACTGAGACTAAGAGCGTTGTGTTGCAACCATGCAACAATTTTGTATACTTGAGCAACGTTCAGATTCCCGCTAATTTCATGATGATTAAAAATAATTCTAAAGTAACACAAACTCCCGAAGCTTTTAAAGCAAAAATAGCGCCTATAGTAAGTAGTCGAATAGCACCTGAAATAGTAACTACAGTTCCAAGTACAGAAAATAACACAGAAATTAAAACGTCAATCCCTAACCTTATTACCGCAACAGCAAGTAAGGAAATTCATGTTTTGAAATCAAGTAACAGCGTTATACAAACTATATCAAACATAACTAAACCAGACATAGTAATTCAAGCTAATCCGACGGTTATTGTAAGTCCAAAAATTGTTTATCAAGTGCCAATTTCTAAGATAGTAGAAACTGAAAACCCACCAGGGAAAAAACGCGATTTTGCTAAATTTGTTCCTCCACCTGTCCCAAGAATCGCCCCAAAAAAGGAAGTTCCTAAAAAAATAGATCAATCCAAAACAAATGATAAGTTATACATAGCCTGCCCTTATCAAATGGACTCAAAGTTACAGCCTAAAATAGTAATAACTAATATACGACCAGCAGTGAATAAAATTGATGAGATTAGTTCCTTAGATAATTATGAAAAACGCAAACGATTACGACGACTTAAGTATTTGTCGAATCGAGATACTAATAATGTTAAACCCGATGCTAAGCCTGAAGCTAAGAAAGTAGAAAAGACTGAAATTCGTAATATAATTACGCCCGATACGGTAAAAAACGAAATATACAAAGAAATTGCAAATACTAAAGTAAGCGCAGATGAAAGCAGCAGCGGAAGTGATTCTGATGATTATGGAGAAGAAGAATTGAGGATATATGAAGAGATCATCGCAGAATATGGCACTAAGACTGACAACGGTAAAGAGAAAATTGAATTCATGGCTGGCCTAAGATTAGCGACACTTGAAGCTTATAAAGGTATGTTAGTTTTAGACACGGTATATCAAACTCTTAATATGTATTATATAACTGTGAACAAAACACACACATACAATATATTCGTTTCACAATCGCAATTTTAATATACAAAGTATTAATTACTATTTCCAAAATTTTCACAGACAAAGATCTGGAGCTTCAAGATAAAGTCCTAAGAAACGACTCAGTAGCATCAGCATACGCTGCGGTGGGTCGTCTAGACATGCTGCTCAAAGTTCCACCCGGGGAGGTAGCCGAAGATGAAGTAGCAGAAGAAGGCAAGCTGATGGAAGATGTACAACATGAGACCAGGACAGCAACGCAAAGGAAGAAGCTGTTCTTATCAAAATTGAAGCTTACGCAAGTCACACAGAAATATAAGGAAGGTAAATAACATTTTAAAAAATTGTGTCACCATCACCACTCTTTTCTTTTATTTCCTTTTTGTTTGAAAGTGGCGCCAGTGACTGAAACGTTGTAAAAAAATTTTTTGTCTTGGTGAGTTCATGTGAAGAGGAGGGATGAAATGCATGTTACTAAAAGAGTTTAGAGTATACATGAAGATGGACGGAGAGGGAGAGGGACGCCAAAGAAAAGATGGATGGATTGTGTAAGGAGTGATATAAAAGAAAAGGGAGTTAGTGATAGTGTGACGGGTGACAAGACATAATGGAAGATAAAAACGTGTGGCGTCGTCCTCGAGTAATATGGAACAAGGGCCGGTAGAAGAGGCACCACTCTTTTAAATAACATCCCTAAACACAAGTCAAATGTTACACATGGGTCTCATCTCGTCCATTCTGGGAAACAGATACAATTAAAATAGCATAATTAGACGTAGTAGGGTTAGAACTTTGCCTAATACTAAAATGTTTTGATAATATCGGAGAATGCGTTTAAAATATGTAACTACAATAATTATTATTCGGTAATTTTATTAATAGGTCTTGATTTCAATTTCAGGATACGACAAGGTCTGGCAGGAAATATTAAAAGAAAGAAAACGTCGCAGCAGCAACCCTGATGCAGAAGACAATAGCAAGGAAGCGGTCCTCGGGTTTGATCCTAACTGTCAACTCAGGCTGCTGACAGAAATCAAGAAATGCGTCAACGAAAATAACAACCTCATCAAAAAGAGATTAGACTCAGCTGCCAACGGAGATGCGAACGATGACAGTATTAAAGTGTTAGCAGAGAAAAACTTCTCCGAATTAAACCGCTTATCCAAAATGGCTGACAATAGCGTCAAACTATTTAAAGCACCAAACACAAGAAAACGAGACTTAACTCCAGGTTTTGACAGTGAGAATATTAAAAAACCAAGCATAAAGATTCAGCAGCCGTACCAAGATTATCCTAAGATTAAGATACCAAGTATTTCGAAGATAATTTCGTTGAAGACGACGCAAGAGTGCGCGACGGTCACGACGACGCAGGCGACATCTATGGATGAGCCACAGAACTCGGCGGCGGGAGTGACGGAGATGTTCGAAGAGTCAGCCGTATCTGGGAAGACCAGAGATATGTGCTTGCAGGTGGAAATACCCTCGTGGCCGGAAGTGGAGGCGCTGGTTAAGAGTTATAAGGAATATGATGCAGGTAAATTCTCTTTGTAAAAAATCAACTACTACCTGCCTACTGCAAAAAATCAAGTTACTATCAGCTCCAGGTAGTTGCTGACATACACAAATGATGCTTTATTGTTTTTGAAGGTCTTTTAAATAACTTCTTCTGCTCTGGGAGGAGCGAGACTGTGTGTCAGTCTTTTAATATCAACCTGTTTCTTCAGTTGCTCTTAGCGTGCCAGGGTCGCAGAACTCTTCTATAGAATTCAGATTCAGGGATATCTGAAGATCGTTAGAAATTCTTCCTTGAAAATGTTGAATTAAAAATTATAATATGTAAAATTATAATAAGTAAAACAAAATATAAAGAGACAGATGTAGTTTAAGCCATTACAAAAACTGCCAAATCAAATTTTTTTTAAAATTTCATTCTGATTGCAGCCCGCCGAAAAGAGATAGCAGATCTGCACAAACGCAACACGACGCTTAAGATAGAGGGCGCTCACATCACGTGCTCGGCGTCGCGCGACTCCGACCATGCGCGCGCTCTGTTGGCGGAGCGGCAGAACCTCTCCGTGGAGGAAAACAACCTACGACTGTCGCTGCAACGGATACAACAAGCCATCGAGGTTATTAGAAATTACTAGCTCGTAGGCAATTACGACTATTTATTTATATAAACTTCACATACAATAGTAGTACATATGCGGACTTTATGCAACAAGGCATTCTCTATCAGTCAACCTTTGGGTTAAAAAGACAACACTAATGACATCATGATTCAATTAATGGCATTAAGATATGATAATAATAATAGTTTATTTCCATATTTTTGTTAGTTGCACTTAAAATTATGCTAGTAACCTGAAATTAACTACGCACATTACTTCATCATGCATCTGTAAACAATGCTACAATATTGGGCAGTCAGGTCGACCGGTCACAACGCAAAGAATGTGGTTGCTATTGTCGCGGACGCGACTTAAGGCAGAAACTATCAGACAAATGAAACTTTGTTTTAAGGGAATCTGTATGGTATTAGCATGTCCTAGTATGACATCTGTTCATGCATGTGCTTAAGGATAATTCAAACCCATGTGTAATAAATTAATGTAATCTTTCAATTGATGAATTCCAAGGTTATGTTGATTTGGTTGGTTTTTTGAATTGGTAATAGCAGAAAACATTGTGTAGCGTATTTTTTTTTTTCAATATCCCTCGCTTATCATTTTAGATAACAGCTTCATAGAAAAAGTTGATCAAATGTATTAAAATCTTTTACCAACTGAAAGATGGCCAAAGAATTACCAAGTCACTTTGAAAAACACTCGTTTCTTATCTGCATAGCCCATATGGCAACACTGCTTACCGTTTGCAATCGTAAAAAAAAAACATTTTAATTCAGTACTTTAATTCGCCACGTAATAAGATACACTGGTCACACTGTAAGTTTTTAGTAATACATCAACAATATTTTAAATGTATAATATTGTTTGTAATTAGTAATATAATAATGAATTAAGGCGATAAGCACTTGTTAATGTTTGTAAATAATTTTGTATGTAGTCGGAATGAATGGAGAAAATTATTTTGTTAAAATAAGTAGGGACCGACAAAGAGTTCAAACACATGAACGGCATGTTACCAATGGCAGAGGTAACTGCAGTCGTCGTTGCGTCGGCAACTGTTGACCCTCGACGACGGCCGTCGATATTCCGAAGCCTCGTAGTGGATTAAACACTGTGACAAAAATTGCTACGCCATGGCGGTTAAAATTTACAACAAACTACCCGAAAAGATAAGAAAACTTAATGACCTAGACTTTAACAGAACATTTTATAATTGGCCATGTAACAGATGTTTATTTTGTTTGATATCCAACAATTAAAATTAATATTTTGACATCTTATTTTATTGACATTTAATAACTTGTGATAAATAGTGACTTTATCTTGATGCTAAACCGTACCGACCATGTATGTAACTAATATAAATATTTGCAACTTAAAAGTTGAATGCAGCGAAACTATCTAAAATTATTACTACCAAAATGTACATGACTATTCTAGCAAATAAATCTTTCATTCATTCATTCATCTAACAAATGAAGATCACCGATAGCCGTCGTATATGTCAAGTGTCACTCTATGGCGACCATTATACGGACATTATGTCAATCAATTCCATCAGTCATAAATGATGGTTATCGTTAATCAGTACTAAAAACGCCAATCATCGCAGTAGACGGTAGGTTTTTCGTCAATCAAAACTTTGACTGTGGCAAAGCTGATAGCAAAACCTGCTGTGTAATGTTCGCCCATGTCGCGGCTCCCTTGTCGCTGCTGTCTGCAGCACTTAGCTCTGCCATTGGCAACATGCCGGTCGTATGTATGAGCTCTCATACTTTTGTTATTTTGAGCATCACTCGGTGGCTTAGCTACCTAGATCACTTGTGGGCCGTATCGTGCAATATTTACTACAGAATTGGAAATACACACATGTATACATGGCTACAGAAAATTGACGTTAATACTATTTACGTCTTAGATTTCACAGTTTGAAAGTTCTCAAGTCTGACCAGACTAGAGGAAGGTATACATTTAAGTCCTATTTGTAAACATATAGATGTAAGACGAAATTATAATTTTAAACGTGACAAAACATATTTTTGGCCTACAGGTTTAACATTAATCTAAAGATGTTAAAAAGTGTAGAATAGTTGTAAATAATTTGATCCAATGTAATGTAAAAAGAATTAGGCCCAGTTTTTTAATAAAAAATCATCGCAAAATTATTGGCAAATCGCTGAACGCTCGTTAATGAGGATTTTCTAAGATGACGTTCACTAGGTGGCAGCACAGTCATCAGGTCCAGACACCTGTCAAAACGTTTATGTGATGATATAGTTAAATTGGATATGTGGCGCCATCTAGTGGTGTGAATTTTCATTAATGTTGATGAAAATCCTCATTATGTTGATTTGTTTTCTACTCGAGTCAATTGACTAAAGGCTACTGTCCACCGATGCGTAGCTTCATGGACGCGTATTTGTAATTATACGCTTGGTGTACGCCTGCGTAAAGCTTACTGCTGCAAAACCATGAAACTCTGTTGACGAAGCGGCAGAGTCGTGCCGTCGTATCGCGTCTATGCGGACAGTTGTAGTTATTTGTATGTAAGCTTCACTCAGGCTTTTAGGCAACTAGACCAATCGTTTAATGCCGAATACGCGTCTACGAAGCTATTAGGGCGTTAGCAGTAGAACTTTTTTTTTAATTGAAGTAAACTAGTGCTTGACTTCGATCCCACCTGATGGTAAGCAGTCATGCAATCTCTGATGGTGAGGCTCACCAGTTTACTTACTATTACATGTATGACGCAGCGGTAATTTGTACCAGAAACTGGGTCTAAACGTGCAATGATAACCTAAAATGGGATCTCCCATGAAGGTATAAAAATTTGTTAGTCTGTCCTCGTTATTTTTTTATCCAAAAACGATGAGGTTTAACCTTATATTGTACCAAAAAATATAATAATATGTTTTTGTCAATTTAACTGTAAAATAGAAATAACTAGTCAGCTATTTTTAGGTAATATTTATTATTATAAACGTAAGACAACATAAAAATAACGCAATAACTACACGACGTTTTGTAAACTGTTTTTAACGCCTTTTTTATTAATTTGACAAGCTGTAATTTAAGGGAAATGCGCCATTGTAGCCTTATGTGTAGCTCAATTTACCTCTATTTTTTTTTTGAAAATGGACTTCTAAAAATCTAATTCGTCACTGTAACTTTTATAATTATGTTTTTTTTAGAGGAAATATGTTTTTACTCAGTTACAATACAAAATGATTTAGTTTTCAACACAATAAGATTTTTTAATAATAGTGTGTGATTGGCGCCTCCTTTTAAGCAAATAATGCCTGTATTATGAGACTCCGCTCTTCCATAACTTGCCGGATTTCAACACTTATTTTGCTTTTTACAATTTATAGTTAATAATGTATACATTTTATTTTGCAACTGAGTGACTAATTCTTGAAACAGTGGCATTTGAGGGTTAAATTTTTATTTTATGTCCATACAGCTATCATTACAGAAATTCATTGCCATAGTGTAGAATAAATAAATTACAGTCATAAATAACATTCATTTCATATTATTTTGTTATCTTGGAAATAAATAATGAACATTTTTTTTAATATAATTTTTGGGCTATTATGGCGCTTTTGCCCTAAGAGGGTTGCTCCGTATATTTTGACATTGATGGCGCTATTCGTCAAGGCAAGTTCCGAGTTCCGCCACCGATCAAAATATACCTGGCATGCTATATAAGGAAGATTGAAACGCGAATTTTAGTATTATCAATATTTAATCACTGTATAATAAAATAGACATTTCATATAATATTTATTAAATACATTTATTCCATTCACATAGTACTCTGATTAGAATGACACTGATCAATTTGCCGATCATTTACTATACAACATTAGTTTTAGCTTAAGCGTAACCTGAAACACATGTCAAGTATTTTATGTAAAGAATCTATGTACAAAATTTCATAACTGTATCATGAAAAATCACAAAGTTATAAGCCAGTTATGGTATCCTGGTTGTCGGTACAAATACATGGTCACCGCGCCATCCGGCCGACTAAGGAGTTATTTTGCTTCCGCAACCAGCTGTGCGCAGGCGCCTAATGCCCTGTTTTGTATTTAGTGTCGGTGGTGTCCAACTCGTGACCTTTTTTAAATATTTTTGGAAAAAAATACAATAAGGTGTAAACATTATTGCAATGGATCCAGTTACTGATTTTGAACAAACTATATTCAGGGTTCGCATAAACTAAAAATAATTTTGTATATTATTATATTATATAGGTACCAGCATGTATGCCGACCGTTTCATATAAAACTGTAATCTAATTACTTCACAAATCGCTTGTAATAATTATGTTTTTATTTTTTTAATATTTATTGTAAAATACTTTTTGCAAGGAATAACACTGATAATGAAAAAATAAATAGATACTCAACATTTTGAAGTCTTGTCTCATTGTAGTTCTTATTTACACTACACCAGTCATTATTTTTTTTTAGGTGAAAGAAACAATGAAAGCCCTAGTTCCAGGGCCCCGGGGTTCTCTTTCACATAGCCCCAAAACTTTGACTTCAGTTTCATAAAATAATCCAGTAAATTAATTGTTTCACCTCGGAATGATAGATATAACAATTAGGAAACTCAAGTACATCTTCCTAATTAATAATAATATAATAATAATAATAATCTTTATTCAGGTAAGTTACACCCATATCATTACACAATACAATTCAATTCACAAAAACTTAAATTACTAACATAATAAATTCATCAATTAATACTATAGAATACAAATACATTAACAATTCAAAAATAATAAATAAGTCCATCATAACATTAAATAAAAATTAAATAAATAAATAGCATTTACCTTATAATAAAGTCATCTTCCTAATTAGGTACGCCATAATCACGGACGGAAAAAAAATTGACGTGTAAAAGTGTTTTTTAAAACCTATTTGTAAAATAAATAGGTATCATTTATAATTTTGTTGCAACCTATCTACATAAGTAGTACTTAATTCTGAATCCTACCTTAATTTCTAGCTTAACTAATAATATTTCTTGGTATCTTCAACTGGTGTCGTCCAGACAGCACAGAGCTGTGCCAGCCATGATCAGCACGATGCCCATAATAGACCCTGGAAAGAATATACTCTTAAAATATAACAAGTATAAGATTGCTGTATTTTGGGAACATTTTAAATGACATAAAAGTGACGTCATTATATCCCAGATACTTTTATAGTGCCTTCAAGGTGGACCGATGACCTGGTGAAGGTTGCGGGAATCCGATGGATGCGAGACGCACAGGATCGTGCATTCTGGCGATACTTGGGGGAGGCCTATGTCCAACAGTTGACGTCTATCGGCTGAAATGATGAGGCCGAAAAAGTGTATTTATTATATCATTTTTTTTGCATTAAAAGACTTGTGGAGGACGAGAAATGGCTAGATCGTCGTCCAGCCAAAAGGTAGGACGAACCTAATTAACCTTTTGAATGTCTTATGTTACACAGTTCGACATAAGCAATTGTCTTTCTATTGTGTCTCTAATTACGGCATTCAAAGAGTTAATTGTCACAAATAGTAAATGACTACGTAATTTGACGAAACACTGCTGGAATATCGCGCCAACGCCACATGAGGTTGTCCTGTTCCGGTTTCGAATCAAGACATAGATTTTAGCTAGACATGTAAGTTTTTGACCTTATGTAATACATCAGTTTAGAAATCAAAATTATTATATTTATTTATTTATATTTTCCGGACGCAGCCTTCGTAATTAGTTCAACCACAGCAAAAATAAATACGCCAGACGCATTACTTTGTGTAATTTATTTCATCACCACTGTTCTCAAAACGGTGAAGGAAAACCAAAAATTTGATGACATGTGACATCCACCAGCCCGCACTGGTGTGGTGGATGGATGGCCCATTGCCTCCCAAGAGAGGAGGCCTGAGTCCCAACAGTGGGAACATTATAAGGCCGACTATGCTATGCTATAATAAATAACGCCCAGAATTATTTGACTCGTTTTAGAGCTACACGTCGCTGATTTATTTAGGAAAACTCAATTCCCACTTACTTGCATCCAGAGGCTCTTCAGCACCGACACTGGCTCCGGTGACGGCGGTGAACACGAAGGCCAGGCTGTTGGCGACAGGCACTGCTACGGACAGTGGAGCTCGCTGCACAGCGGCCAGATAGCTCAGCGACCCAGCCTGGTTCACTAGCCATGGCAAAACGTACTGAAAAATTTTTGTTGGACTTACTGATTACCAAAACGCAAATCATTGATGTGGCTCAAAAGGCTGAACATCTTAAAAGAAACTGGGCAGGACATGTCTGCCGCATATCTAAGTCTCTCAAATATTCGGTAACTGAAAAGGCCTGTTGGTGAAACTTCCATAGTTAAAAGGATCCTGTTGGGGAAACGAAAATAAATGAATCGTCCTGTCGGCGAATAGTCCAATGACGAGTCGGTCGTAAGAGAACGGTTGCACAATCCATGCTATCTCATCCAACAGTGTGACGGTAAAAAAAATATTGTATGACCTAAGTGCTGGGTCCTTGGCACTGAAATCAACAGCTTACCTTCCAATTTCCTAGCAGGAATGTAACCTCAGCCCAGATCTGTCCCGACACCGTAGTGGCCGTCACATCACGGAGACCCTTCGTACCCTGGCGTATGAATGGGTTGGTGCAGCCCCATAGCACACCCGTCAGCACCAAGAGTCCTGGAAAAAATGGAGAGTCGTGTTTGTATACAGGGTGGAGAGTAAATGTGAGAGGAGGGAATTCCGGCCACCATAGGCGCGGGCTTGCGGACGGCGAGTAATGGGTAGCTCGCTATCCGACCGTCCGGTAACTGTCCAAACCGAGCCCATGTCGTCGACGGCACGCACTGTTCCCGTGCGCCTCAAGGAGCTGTCAGCAACAGCAGGGGCCCAGCTGGGTCGAAGCCTACTGGGACCAGGGTTATCCGAAAGGGCGCTCGAGCCCCGGTATGAAGGCTAGAAGGAACGGGGTGGGTCTTTTAGTCAGTAAGAGTCTAACACTATCTTCCGCTCTGCCCAAGAGCGGGGGGTGTCAATGCATGATTTTTCCCACCATAAAAAAAAAGTCAAGAGTGAATAGGTTGCTCCTAGACAAGCGTGCTCCATCGTCGGCCACATCATCACCTTCCATCAGGTGAGATAGTGGTCAAACGCGAGCCTATCTACACCAAATTATAAAAAGGTAGTTTGTTTTTTTTCCTTGTTTGACTGGTTTACTGGGACCAGGGTTATCCGAAAAGGAAGAGCGGTCCCGGTACGATAGGCAAGAAGGAACTCCCGCTCCGCTCAATGGCGGGGGATATAATTTGGATGATTTTTACTCACCAAAAAAAAGAACCCAAAAGACGTTCACCGTTGGACATAGGCTTCCCTAAGCGTCGCCACAACGACCGGCCCTGTGCCTCTCACATCCATCGGATTCCAACAACCCTGGCCGGGGTCATCAGTCCACCTTGTGGACTTTCCAATGCTGCATCTTCCGGTACGCGGTTGCCACTCCAGCACCTTTCAGCCCCAACGGCCATCGACGAGGACGAAATAGGTAGAAAATATTTCCCTAAAGTTCGAGTTGACAAAGCTAGAACAACACTGCTCACACGTGTACCACACTCGCTGATCTGGGGCGTCGGTCTTCATACATTTTGACTTGTAGAGTTACACTTGATCCACGCCACGTAACGTTGTTCTGACTACCTTTTTAAATTTGAAGGGCTTCGAGAGAAAGTGGTTGACCTTGACCTTGCCTTGGTTATTATGGTATAGTGACTGGAGGAGAGCGGTGAGTTACTTCGGCACTCCCAGTTCCGATAAAATCATCCACAGGCTTGGCCAGCCGACGCAATCAAAAGCACATGACGAAAGAGGTGTTGAATTTGAAGACTTCTCAATGATTTGTCTTTTATTGAGGATTTGTTCTCGTGTGCCCCTTCCTTTGACAAATCCAGCCTGGACTTGTGCTGTGTTTTCCGTGCCATCTTCGTCATTGACCACCCACGACTTGGGTTTGAACTATTTTGATATGAGCCGAACTTTACGGACACGATATCTCGCCGCAATCGCCTGGTCGCACTCGTACAGTTTGGCGCAATGCGCGAACGTGTGTGATCGCCTAGCGTAGGTATAAAAATTAAATTCATATGTGATTGACTTCTGTAGCTATCTATTTTTTGATAATACGCCTGGCTGCGATTGAACCCGCGACCTACAACTCGTAAGTCGGGGCCGTTACCACTCGGTTACTGCTCAAATACAATTAGGTCATTGTTCTGTAAAGATAATGTGTTAGGTAGGCGCATTCGTTGAACGGTTGGCTACTCCGCTAAGTATTGCGAGTTCGATTCCCACGCGGAACAGATATTTTTATGGCCTACTGATAGGTGTTCCGGGTCTGGGTGTCTTGTGTGATGGGTTTACATGTTTGGGAACACACCACTTCTTAGTGTGACGTTATATTTAAAAAATGTGTTAGTTTCTTGGACTAAGACCCCTCGCTCACGACGACTTCTTGTAGCGATGGTGTCGCGCGTTTCGCAAGCGCGCGACCGAATCGCTACTAACGCGGGTTAGGGGTCTATTACACTACGCGATATGTTGAACCATAGACTAAAAAGGTCTGATTAACGCGTAGTGAAATAGGTCCTTTGTCGCATTTGCAAGCGCTATACAAAAAATTGTAACGTGCTACAACATCGCGACTTTATCGATGCAAACGCGCTACAGTATCGTACAAAAAGTCGCCGTAAGCGAGGGGCTTACGGCGACTTTTTGTGCGATGCTAAACCTGCCTAAGGAATTGGGCTTTAATAAGGAAAAGTCAAACAAGTGATAAAAATATAAAAAGTTTATTTTTAAAGTTTCAAAAATAAAATACAATTGCACAGGAGTTATTTAGTTTATAAAATAAAATTATTAGGTATAGCTGGTGTAATAATCTACAAACAATTTTCTTAGACTACAAACAAATTCAGAGCACATAATTGTTTGCAAGTCAATAAATTGAAACAATCACACACACTGTACCTACCTGATATCACTTTAAATTTATTTATAATTAACTACAACTTACTAAAGACAAAAATTACTAAAGATTTGGTCATTTTCAAAACAGAGATCAATATTTTCTAATCAATCCAATAATTCTAATAAAAGGTTTAATTTTAAAGTAAAAATGTCATCAAATAGTTACTTCCTCAGTGAATGATCTATATAATATAAATTATACAAATTATAATATTCGTAACCTATATTATAAACTTGTTAGTAACAAAATTAATTCAATACAGCTAAAGAAAACTATTAAAACTTAAATAATTTAAATGATAATTAAATATATTATTTATGACACTTAATAACAAGTTGTTTAATGAATTTTCAGTCAGAAACAAACATTACAAAAATGATTACCTAATGGTACTTTGTATAAAACTACAACAATTTATGTTTCTTATAAATGTTATCATTACATTAATTATTCAAAATGCATTATAATACACAAAAAAACCTAACATAGACCATTTTTTTTTTTTAAGAGATCAAAAATTTTAAATATTTTTTAAGGTCTCTCAGACTAGTTTTTCTTACCAAAGCTTGTATTCTAGAGTAGTGCTAGAGTTTAGAATTTAAAACAGTAATTTATGATATCTTCAAAATGCCAGCCTAAACTTGAAAGAAAACTAAAAAAAAAAGATGTTTTATTTCAAGTCTAAAAAACATTTGGGGCCAGGGTTTCACATTTGGGAACATTTGGGGAAAGAGAACTCGAGCCCCGGTATGAAGGTATCTTTTAATCAGTAAGAGTCTGAAACTATCTCCGAACACTTTTCTGCCCCTCATGTTGAAGGAAGACTTTTGGCCGCAGGGCGTGGTGTTCCGTCGCTTCCGCGGACAGGTGCCACAGAACAGCACGAAGTGAACTAAGTGCAATGTGAAGTGTTACTAACATAGTCTTAAGTCTTATTTACTAACGACAAGTTGTATTTACTCTATATGTATGTTAGTCTGTAAGGTATATATCTATGGGCCAAGATGCCTGATAACAAATGATTTATTATTATTATTATTATTGGATTTTTTCCCACCAAAAAAAAAAAAAAATTATCCGCCTACATCTGATATATCTGACAACCACTCTAGCGTTTATTCCGCCAGGGTCACACATCCACGACCAAATACTCCACCACGTCAGATCTTCTGTGACCTATGAGATTGAAAAGCTAACCAAGATGGAGTACCCAGTCACAAAGGACATCATGACTGGCGAATAAGACATGAAAACACTCGTCGCATGAATCCGACGCAAGCGGTTAAAGGGTTAACCTACCCCCCCTACCTACCCTAGGGGTACTTTGACACAAAAGCCTGATTTGAAAAAAAAAGTAGTTCCAAAAAAAATATTTCCAAAACTTATAAAAATCCAAAAAAATGTTGTATATATTTCATACTTGGAAAAAAAAAATGGAGTGTCTGTTTGTAATATTGAAATAACTGCTTTTTACACAAATACACCAAAATATTTTTTTTACAATTATTTGTCTGTTTGTCCGGGCTAATCTCTGAAATGGCTGGACCAACTTTGACGTGACTTTTTTTGGCAGGTAGCTGATGTAATAAAGAGTAACATAGGCTACTTTTATTTTAGAAAAAATAAATTCAAAATCCTGTAATCCACGCGAACGAAGTCGCGGGTACAGCTAGTAATATATAACTTTACTTACTACTTTACTTATTCATCAAAAACATTTTTCTCTTTTATAATCACTCTAGAATACAAGGCCTTAAGATAAAATAATTTATAAACATCTAAATATCAATTTTGATCACAAATTAATTAATTTACAAAGCCTCAGTAAGGAAAATATTAAAAATACCTATAAAAAAATGATTACATAACAAAAATTAGGTATACATTATACAAAATAAGTTTCAAAACTAACGTAGGTACTTACATTAAAAAAATATTGCAAAAAGAAAACAAGCATGCAAAAACCTAGCACCATACCATTCCAATGTCCCTACCAAATGAATTTTAAGCTGGAATACACATAGTATGTTATAGTACAAGAACATGCTAATTTTGAGCAATGAGCTTATATGCTTTTCAAAAGCATATCGACGACAAAGTGCCTATAACACTTAACTCTTGAAGTAAAAATTTCCTGTTCCAAAAACGTTAAGAGGTAATACCCCTAAAGTTTAAATTATACTTTAAATATTATGAGGTAGTTGACACGTTGGTTTATTTAGGTGTTTCCACAGTAATTTGATTGAGTATCAACTAAATAACCGCTCAGAGTTTTCACTAAAACATGCGGAAACATATTTCAATTCATTATTATAAGCGTTAAAAAGTAATTTTCATAAAAAAATTCAGTTAGAAGGCACTTTGCCATCAATATGTATATCAGTCTTAAAATTCAGTACAATTTTAAAATACATATTAATCCCCGAGTGGCACTCCCAGTCTCATAGCATTCACTTCACTGAATTTACACTGGTTTTCTGCATTATCAACCCAATCCACGAACTCCTTAGCGATAGCAACAGAAGCCTCCATAGCCATAACGCAGTCATTCTCAGCCCGATGAGCTTCTATCGCTGGACGTCCCACAAATCGCTCATAAACATCTTTTAGTTTAAATGAAACAGCGGGCGCTTTGCAAGTTTTTGTGCCAGGCTTCATATAGAATAACTGTCGTCTCACTTTATTTTTTGGCTTCGTAATCGAAACGCGTTGTTTCTGCACTGGCGTTCTTTCATTTTCCTCTTGTATTTTTTTCTGACTATTCAAATCATCGTATTCTTCAAAATCTCTCAACACTTCTTCTGTTAAATGTTCCTCCGAATGTGTACTGGGCTCCTCGCTTCTTTCTTTGTTCGATTTTATTATTTCTGCGTTCTGTTCGGATATTTCACCATCTTGTTTTAGGTGACCAGTCGACTTGTCAGCTTTTACATCATTTGTTATATGATCAACAACGGATGAACCAGCTTCATTCTTGCTATCCAAACCTCTTCTCAATACGAATATATCATAAAATGCATTCAAACTATCAGCACACAAGATATCATCTGGCAAACTGACTCCCAGCTTCTGAATATGATTTTTCAAGATCGGAAAATCAAAGCCGTGGCCGTTCTGTGCTACTAAACACACTGGTTTCTCAAAACATTGTAGAAACGAGTTTATAATGTTAAATACGTTCATGTTGAAGGTTGTTTTATGTTCCAGTAGGTCGTTGTCCAGACCTGTGACGGCGGAGCAGTCGGGATGGATGAGCTTAAGAGGGTTGAAGCACATTGACAGCTTGTCCTGAACTCGCGGCGAGCACCCCGGCCTCGTAGCTAGAATATGCCGTCGACTCACAACCACCATACTTAATTCAGTAATTCTAGTTTTATTTAATTCAAACTTTGGGAGACCGGTCGTCTCTAAATCTAAGAACACGTACGTAGCTACCCTAGTCATGTTTAAAACTGCCGTATTATCATAAATGCTTACCGATTGCTTCCAGCATTATGCAGTTGTAAGCGCACTGAATCTTATCAGGCCTTATCGAGATTAGCCAGTTCTCATCGTCTCGATTTGTTCATGTGACCATCTGTGACTAACAAATATTATTTATAGGGGTTAAGTTAGTGAGACCCCAAAATTTCAATAGAATAATTAAGTAGTAAAATAAATATTAAACTTGATTCGAAAATTTTACTTCGTAATTCGTAAACAAGTTTGAACAAGTTTGACGTTTGGGACGTCTGTCTGTCGGTCTGACAGTGACATTGTCATTGTCATAAAATTATGACCCATGATTTTGACAGTTCAATTCGTTTCGTTCGGAATTTACAGCACGTGTTATTGGCAAAATTGTGGTGTCTCTTCCACAAATGCCAATAATGAAGAGTTGAAGTTGAAATTACACATTGGAAATTACAGACCGTATGGTTTACAAGGTCCTTGTGGCGTCAGGTATATGGAAACTAAACCAACGTGTCTATTTCGCGATTACCTCTTAAACATTACAATACTAATAACTTCTGCTTTAATTATAAAACACAAGTGGTTAGAGAAATACTACAATAAAATATACACTTGCGTCCAAAAAAATCGGCCCACCCCTAAAATTATGGTTTATAACACGACAGTTAGATGAAAAACTAAAATTAATTAAAGTTTTTGACCTCAATTTATAAATAGAGAAGGAGAGTTTTATTGTACTTAGTTTAAAAGTCATAGTTTTTTTTTTAATAGATATTACAGACATATTTATAGTACGAGCAAATTGAATCCACGTTTACCGATGTGCAGGAGATAATTTCGATTCATTGGCAGGCTTGTGTGGATGTAATCTCCTTTCTGCAAGTCTTCGTCATACAATCCGCTCAGTTACTGAGCCCACCTACACGGACTTAACGAAGTTTTAACTGCACCCGAAATTTAGTGAGATGTTGATTACACGAAAACATTGATACCATAAAGTGGTCACCGAGCTCTGATGTCACCTGATTTTTGTTTGAATCCGATCGTCTATTAAAACTTCTAGTCTCCAACTAACCTTTGGTGCACTAGTCTTACTGCAGATCGACTTAAATGAAGACGTATAGCAAAGATGCGTTGACTCAAGCCAGCCTGAATTAGTGCCACTACTTGAGCAGCTTCCCTTGGACTTGTATCCACTTTTATCTTAATTAAAATATACGCTTAAAATCAAGTTAGATGATCAAGAATGAAGTTAGGCAAATTCCAAATAAAGAAAGATCAGAAACATTATGTTTAAAAAAGTGTAAAAGAGGCGTTCGATGATTTGAGTGGATAATGTGAATAATGGTATATTTATTAAAATGAAGAATAAGTGTAAAAAAAATTATAAACAATACTTTAAGAAATTTTTAATTTTTTTTTTTTGTGCCTATGGGGTGGGCCAGTTTTTTTGCACGCAAGTGTATTAAAGCAGTATAATAACTAAACACAAATTCACCTCTCAATAATTTACTGAGAAGTATTTTTTCATTAGAAACAATTTTTTCAGGTTCCACAAACAGGAGTTATTTTTACTTTGCCGTCGATTTATAAAATGCTGCAGTGACAAAAATAATAATAATTTATTTAGATGGTTACTCTAGTTAAAATACAGGTTAGAAACACACCACCTCTTTTTTGATGTCTTGCTCGGTACATTTTTACCCTTTTGCTTGTCAATGAAACTCATGAACTTATGTCAAAGAAAATAAAGTATACTTTAGAGTCTGACGATGATCTGACCAGGTTTTTTTTTTTCGATGGGAAAAATCATCTTATGACAACCCCCGCTCTTGGGCGGAGCGGGAGATAGTGTCAGACTCTTACTGACTAAAAACCCATCCCGTTCCTTCAAGCCGGGACTCGAGCGCCCTTTTGGATAACCCTGGCCCCAGTAGGCTTCGAACCGGCTGGGCCCCTGCTGTTGCTGACAACTCCTTGAGGCGCGCGAGAACAGCGCGCGCGCCGTCGACGACTTGGGCTTGGTCCGGACAGTTACCGGACGGCCGGACAGCGAGCTACCCATTGCTCACTGTCCGCAAGCCCGCGCCTACGGTGGCTGGAAATCGGGATCGGAATCCCGGCGGCGGCGAGAGTGCTTTTGCCTGATGCGGTCGGCCTCCTCCTTAGCCAGCATTACTGCTTCGCAGAAGTCGGCGACCGCCTGCCACTCCTCCTCGCTCAGGACTATGGCCTCGACCAAGGCCCGACGCGAGGGACCTGACCAGGTCAGATCACAACGGCATAGAGTTTACTGTGCATCTCGAAAAGTCTCTGGGTATCACGGTCAACTAGACTACCAGGACCAACAACACCGAAAAAGAAAATTAGGCGTAGTTTTATGATGATACCGTAAGTCTGTTCGATGAAATTGATGAAGCGACGTCCAGGTGTCGCCACTGTGCGGAACACCCGGAGAACACGGTGGAGCATACAGTGGAGGTGTGCCCCGATTGGGCAGATTATCGCCGTTACTTCTTGGGGGCGATCGGCTGCGGCGATTTCTCGCGCCGGGCCTTAGTACAGGCCATGGTCCGGAGCGAGGAGTGGCGGTCGCCTTCTGCGAAGCAGTAATGCTAGCAAAGGAGGGGACCGACCGCATCAGGCACTCACGCCACCGTAGGCGCGGGCTTGCGGACGGCGAGCAATAGGTAGCTCGCTGTCCGACCATCCGGTAACTGTCCAGACCAAGCCCAAGTCGTCGACAGAGCCCACTATTCTCACGTGTCTCAAGGAGTTGTCAGCAACAGCAGGGGCCCAGCTGGGTCGAAGCCTACTGGGGCCAGGGTTAGCTCCGAAAGGTAGCTCATTCGCCCCCTCCTGTTATGAAAGGCAAGAAGGAACGGGGTGGGTTTTTAGTTAGTAAGAGTCTGATACTACCTCCCGCTCTGCCCAAGGGATTTTTACCCACGAAAGAAAAAGGTGGACAAGACAGATCTGGTAGTCGAGGGACTGACTACGGTGGTACAAGATGCCTGTTGCTACATGCGTGGTACCCAAAAAGACTCTAGAGAAGATAACCAAGTCGTGGTGGTCTAATGAATGGTCACGAGTTTGAAGAGGCAAGTTATCACAAAGAAGCGAAGGATTCGTTGTGCAGCGCTAATCCAAAGACCAAACATTGTTGAGGAGTACCTAAAACAATAAGAAGAACACGGAAATGCAGTAGTCCAAGCACAGATCAAGTGCTGGAAGAGGTTTTGCGAGTAGCAGGATAGGGAAGGCCTATGGGAGGGTATATACCGGGTGACTGAACGTATATTTGCATATTTTACAGTGCGAATTTAGATACGTCATATTTAGCACACTTACCCATAGAAGTCAGGCAAAGACCATAGATGCACCATGTTACTGCGGTCTTAAAGAAGTTTGGAATAAGATCCTGTTCAAAACTTAGGATTTCAGAAGCCATTTACCTAATGCAATGCAAAGAAAAGTAGATCCAAGAATCCAAAGAATAATTTACAAAATCGAGGAAAGTTTGTTAGGTTTGGACGTGAATAAATAAACAATTAGTTAGGCAGACGAAAGATTAAAATGATAAAATACGACTAATAACTTTAATGTATTGGACACTTAGTCATGATCAATAATGAATGACTAAGGATGACAGGGACCGTCCACCCTGACACCAATCCTAAGGAATCAAAATCTTTAAATCTTGAACCAAAGTCAAGCAAGAGATAAAATCCTAAATAAGATGAAAATATATTCAGTAAATAAGAGAGTTTTGATTTAGACATACAAAATACAAGCATAGACAGGGAATATTTTCAAGCCATATATGCTAGAAAATGAAAAAAAAAAAAGCCATATTTGCTTGCTTGCATCTCATCTCCCATAGACTTTTATAAAATTAAACTCTACTCTTAGAAGTATTCATAAATGCGACAAGATACAAAAATCCTAATATTTGAAGGATTAGTGTACGATTCAAATGTTGTTGCCCCCTACAGACTTAGTCCGCCACTGGTATACCTAAATAATGAATTACTTGTATTTAGAACTTAGCTTATTACAGATCATAACAAAAATAATCGGCTAAAATAATCATTCGTCTTCGTCCATCGGGCTACTAAAGACGACAGTAACAATGTTAATAAATATTCCAAAGCCCTCGTTTCAAGTGACAGCTGAAAATGTACTTGATAAAAAATTTCAACGAATAGCATTTCCTTTTAATTTTTCATTTGCTCTATACCTCTCTTCAAAATATTCTGTCCGAGACAATCATATTTATCCTAACCAAAAAAAGTATTATTTCTTTTCGTTTTGTAATTTCTTTGTAACGGTTTTGTGGTCTATACGCCGGATCTACGACCTAGACCTTATAACGATAGGAAGTAGCTTAAAGTCTTTAGAAAATGTCTTGACATTTATCGTCAGGTTTTTCTTTTATATGAGGCTTGTCATCGGATTTACTATACTGTTCGTTCTAGAAATAAAGCATAAGTTCAACAATGCTTCTTTAATCTTAGAAATTCAAACTATTTATAAGAGCATCGATAAAAGTTTCCTAAGTAACATAATTTGGAACTGGATCTCGCTACTAAGCACTATTTGCTTTAATATCTATTTGTGTTCTAAGCATCATTTATGGTTCAATGCATCTCATTTAGTCAAAGCAATTCCAGATTGGATTTGTGATATATTGTTCGCCAGAATCGATGTAGAGTTAGTGGTTGCTATCAGAATCATAGTTCTTTTAAAGATATATCTTGATGAGTGGATTAAAAATGTGCTAATTATGAATGGAGAACAAGAAAATGATGAGGAATGTCACAAACTGCTTCAGATATATCAACATATTTTAAAAGCTTACAAATTGTACAAAATAGTTTTTCAAGAATTGGTAAGTCGGTTCCTTGTCCCTTGCCGTCTTGTCGGTTAACTGGTCGGCGTGATGCGTTTTCTTTCTCTATTAAGTCCTGCCATCCGTCACTCTGTCACTGACTCCCTTCTTTTTCAGATAATATCTTATGTTTATATTAATAATGCTTTTATTCGCATGCGTTTCATTTCATCATTCCTCTCCATATGCTCATGTACCAAAACAAACGATTTCCTTAAGAAGTTCTGCAACTATAAACGCGTCTGTAAAGATGTTATAATATATTATTTTAATTAAATTTCTATAAACCTAAAGTGCTTAATTGTTTGTAATTTTATTTTCAGGTATTATTTCAAATACTTATATCATTTTTACATACCATAACTTATTTTGATGCAATTTTTTTGTTATTAAGAATGGCTGCAGAAAGTGAACAGAGGAACTTACCATCCCTTGATGTAAGTTATCAATGATTTTAAAGTCAACTTATTTTAATCACTTTACACTGTTAAGGACCTTATTGAAGACGATAACGCTTGGGATTGGCCCGCTCCAGCACGCACTACAACTGTTGTATATATTTTTTCCTTCTGTTTTTATTTTCTATTGTTCTTTTTTTTTAAAATGTGACATTGTAGATTATTTTTATTTTATAGCCTTTTTTATAAAATTTATGTTTGACTTAAATATTTACTTTGTTTTGTAAATTGTTTTATTATCTAGTGTTTTCTAACCTATAATTATATTCCTTTTATAATTGTGAATGTGTGGGTTGCTTTTTCTCTTTTCTTTTCAGTAATTTTAACGTACGTCTAGCAATTTGAGTATTTTCTGAGGTCTACCCAAATGTCCTTTCCTTGTTATTGTTCGTCGAGTTGTTAAGCTCCTTAGACTACTAAGGCCTAAGTTGAGCTTTGCGTATACTAACAAATGCTTGCATTGACTGGACAGGTCCACTCAAATCTGAATGTTTCTTTCTTCAAAAGACCATGTCAGACAAATCTGCATGGTTCTCATGTGATTTGATTAGTACCTATTTACTGTATGGACTTTAATTAAAAGAGACTTTAAACCGTGTTTGTTTTGGTGTTTCTCAGAGTAGTCAGCTAGGAAACACCAATCTCATCTAGTTTAAACTGACGAAAAAAAAATAGACGTTTAAAAGTGTTTTTCAATATCTTTAAGCAAAATGAATAATATCATTTATATAATTTATGACTTGTCGATTTTTTCTTTTCAGGCGTATTTCGGCTTTATGAGTTTAATACTGATATTGAGGAATGTAATATTTGTAATAATACATAGTATATACTGTGAGAGATTTTATATTACTGTTGAGGAAGCTAAGACGGCGTGTATACAGCTTGTGAAGAATGAAAACTGTCCAAGTAAGAATTATTTGAGGACTTTCAATACCACATTGTATCTCAAAAGAAAACACGCACAAATGAGCTGTACCTGTTTGAAATGTGATGTTTAACAAACCAAAAGTCAATGATTTAAATTATGATACTGATTCGAAGGTGACGTACCTAGCCGGCGATGTGGGCCAAACTTATTAGGGAATATGCAATTTTTACCTGCAATGGTTAAGCGCGGGAAAAAGTCTATTAAATATTTGTGAAAAAAAATTTGAATTAAAGATTTGAAGACAATTCTTTAGATGCTACGTCCGTCGCCGCTAGATATTATGATTTAGGTAAAAAATACGTGCGATAGCCTGCTGTCATCTAAATTAAAAATAAAATGTATGGCAACTTTGGAAAATTTTCTTCAGGCATTGTAAAACGTTGTTTGATACACGTGAAAATTTGTCACTACACCCTCGGCTCCATTACACACCCGCCTACGGCTCGTGTGAATTCAGCCTCAGTCGCAATGGCAAACTTTCTGCACTTGTAACAACAACTTGACACACAACAACAACACACAACAACAACACAACAACAACAACTTACAACTTGTTGTTGTTTCTCTTAACCTCTCGCGTCGGATTGGTCTGACGATTGTTTTCGTGTCCTATTCGCCAGCGTCGTGAGTTTTCGACTGGGTACTCCATCTTATTTAGCTCTTCAATCCCCCCCAAGTGACAGAAGAGCTCACGAGATGGAGTATTTGGTCGTGGATTGCGACCTTAGTGGAGTAAACGTGAGAGTTTTTTTTCGGATAAATCCAAGTAACCAGCTAAAGCTTATAGTCCCGTGAATATCTCGCCGAAATCAAATGGACACAATACTCGTACCCACCTTCGTGGCAGTACGAGTATCTCTGCATTTAATTCCGGCTAGCTACGCCCAGATAGAGCCCCGCTAACCTTTATATGCATTTTATTTCCGAAATTTTGACTGATTTACATAAACTATGATCACTTTGAACAATATTTAGCCACCAATTTTTATGTGTAACAATGTTTCTAAAGATCCAAGCCGTTTCGAAGGAGGAGGGAAAAGTTGCGAAATTGATGATTTTTTATTGACAAAAGTATTAGTCGCAAGGATTTTTTTTTATCTGTTATAAACTAGTACTTGTTGCGATCCCGTCTGATGGTAAGCAGTGATGCAATCGTTGATGGTGATTTCTATTCACTCTAGCCTAAGTTATAAATCAGCCGGGAAGACCGCAACAGCTAAAATCAATAATTTATGATGTTGTTGGCCAACTTGGCCGTTACCGAAGAGTAAGCTTCAGAAAGTCACTGTTTTATAACTTCTCGAGTGCATGGGTCTTAAAAGGTTAACCGTGTTCATGTGATCTTTTATTTACAGATAGCCAACGACAATTTTGTAAGAATATGCTGATGGCAAACAGAAAGTTCAGTAAGATGTCTGCGTGTGGCTTGTTCGAAGTGGACGCGACCCTGACCATATGTCTGATATCAGTCCTCGTAAATTACGTTGTGATGTTGATGCAGTTCTTTTTTTATTAAATTATTTAGGCTATCATTAGGTGTGGTAGGAATAATGTTTATTCTTTGTTTGGTGTTTATTCTTAAAATATATATTTTTTTAAATTTTATATAAACTAGTGCTTGACTGCGACCCCACCAGAAGGCAAGCAAAGTCAAAGTCAAAATATTTTATTTCATATAGGCCTACATGGGCACTTATAGAACGTCAGAAGCTAGTACACGGTTCCAAATATAATTGGTAATTTCCTAAAACGATGGAGTTTTCCATGGTTATTCTTTTTTTTTTAAAAAAAAGCAGTAATGCAATCGTTGATGGCGAGGCGCACTAGTTTATTAAAAGCCTTGAAGTAGCAAATTGTAATCAGATGGGAAGACCGCAGCAGGCCACCTTCCGCATGACGCAGGTTCTCACCGGACATGGCAAGTTTTGGAGGTTCCTGTACCGGATTCATGCGGATGTGACGCCCGGGTATCTCCACTGTGCGGAACGCCCGGAGGTCACGTTGGAGCATATAGTTGAGGTGTGCCTTGTTTAGGCGGAGCATGGCGGTGCCCTCGTGGTGGCAATCGGTGGAGGAGACTTCTCGCGCCGGGCCTTGGTTCAGGCCATGGTCCAGAGCAAGGAGGAGTGACAGGCGGTCGCCTCCTTTTGCGAAGCAGTAATGCTAGCAAAGGAGGAGGCCGACCGCATCAGGCACTCTCACCGCCTCCGGGATTTCGATCTCGATTTCCAGCCACCATGGTAGGCGCGGGCTTGCGGACGACGAGCAATCCGACCGTTCGGTAACTATCCGGACCGAGCCCAAGTCGTCGACGTCGCGCACTGTTCCCGCGCACCTCGAGGAGTTGTCAGCAACAGCAGGGGCCCAGCTGGGTCGAAGCCTGGGGCCAGGGTTACTTTTGAGAGATAGCTCAGCCCCGGTATGAAGGCACGAAGGAACGGGGTGGGTTTTTTTCAGTAAGTCTGACACTATATCCCTTTCCGCCCAAGAGCGGGGGTTGTCATTAGATGATTTTACCACTATAAAAAAAGAGACCGCAGCAAGTAAATTGTTCCAGTCCTTTGATGTACGCGGTATAAACGACGAGTCGAAACGCTTGATCCGGACCGTAGACGTTTCAACCACCGTACGTCGGGTTGTCCGATGGTAGAAATGAGATGGCGGAATCAAGTCATGCAATTCCCGCGCACACTCTCCAAAATGCAACCTGTAAAACACCGAAAGGCTGTTCATCATTAAACAGCTGTGCTTCTCTAGCAGTTTCCTCGTAGAATTTGTTTTGCCATACTAGTGCGCACACAATCGTTAGTTAAAAATTGTTTTTACTTCTAGTGTTGTAAGCTGTTATCTTTTTATGTACCTGACTGTTTGATTGTACAGAATTCGTGTTGATTGTTATTGTTGATAAGTAAATAACTGTGCAGAGAAGGTCATCGTTTTATTTTTGTCCAATTTTATTTATGTATACTATTTGTTCATATACAAATAAATAAAAAAATAAACATTTTTGTTAGAAAGGCCGAAAAGTATTAACAAATCATAAATATATTTAATGAAAAACGAAGAGTCAAAAAAGCAATATAAAGTAAAATTGAGAAACGCTTAAAATAAAATTATAGAGATCAAAACTGAACATTTAAAAAAATTATAGATCTATACATATAAAAATCAATGTCACTTTTCGTTGTAATTTTATAACTTAAGAACGGGCTCACCTATCGAAACCGAATGTTTAGGCTTTGTTCGGACTATTTAGTAGATGGTTTATGTGAAGTTTGGTAGGGTAGAGTAGTGTAGAGTAGAGTAGTGTAGAGTAGTGTAGAGTAGTGTAGAGTAGGGTAGAGTAGGATAGGGTAGGGTAGAGTAGGGTAGAATAGGGTAGAATAGGGTAGAGTAGGGTAGAATAGGGTAGAGTAGGGTAGAGTAGGGTATAGTAGGGTGGAGTAAAAAAAGCTATTATGGTGTATAATAAGACAGTGAAAACGGTGAAAGATTTCGTGCGGTTATGATTACGAGCTGGTTGCGACCTCCTCAACAACACAGGCGACGATACACTGGTCTTGGCGCAGGATGTGTCACACAGTCGTGGAGAGGGTCCAGCAGTTGGGACTCGAGGTGGCCACGTACAAGACTGCAGCCATGTATTTTTATCGGCGTCGGGTCGACGATGAAGCAGCTAGGACTTGCCTCCGACATTTAATGAAATTTCGAGGGATACTTCCGACGTCTAAAGAACCGAAAGACGCAGGTTGTCGATTGCTCTTTGGAATCAGGGTCGTAGGCATAAATCCAAGATTTATCACTGATAATGTCGTAGACGTGATTTGAACCTTTTGAAAGTTTTCTTACACCATCTGACGCGAGCCGCCTTATAATCATCGGAAAGCAAATGCGGAATCCATCGGCAAACTAGCTGTCTCACACCAAGCTTCTCATGCAAGATCTTTTGAATGTTGTCCCTAAGATGCCTATTAACGTCTCTAACTCCCGATATGTCTCATGACGATCTTCGAGTATCAGTTGTCTCACAGCAACCATATTTTCTTCAGTAAAGGGGGATTTTGGAGGTCCTTCACGAGATTTGTCACTAAGACTAGTATTTCGACGCTGGAATTCTAAATACCAGCGCTCGACAGTCCGTAGACAAGGAGTTTCATCATAAAATACAGATCTTAACTCCTCGAAACATTGAATCCGAGTTAAGCCTCTCCGAAAGTTGTAAAAAAATTATACACATACGTTTTTCTTAGAGAGATTCATTTTTGTGCGCGACTTGATATATTCAAAACAACGCTGTGACTAAATAGTTGCATCAATCCTAATTATTTCAATTGTTTTGCCATTCTAAATTCAAACAAACTTGAAAATTGAGAAATTCCAAATACAAAATTAGCGGGAAATATTTAAACGACAGAACATAAAACACATGCCTAGTATTTTATCAAGTGCTCGAAACGTCAGCCACAAAAAAAAAACAATTCCTTAAGAACATTTACCGACTACATAAGTACCTACTTATACCCTACTTACACTTATCATAATTAATTTAAGTCGTTTTTCTTTACCGTCCATCAACTTACTTAGAACTGTCTCTTAGTCCAAACATGCCGCACGTAAAATATAAAAGTTACCTAAATAGACTCTCTATCGTTGGAGAAAATAAAGTATGTGACAGTAATGTTTTTGATGAGCCTATCGATATCAACGCTAGAATTGAAGAAACGCTATATGACAATGTGGTAGAAAAATACTTACAATCACTACTTAAACCGATGAATTTGGTACCAACTTTATTTGTGTCTTCTAGATACAAAATTCAAAATAACATTATCACTCCCAACACTCGCATTTATAGCGTTATGTCGGTCTGCGCTTTTATAGTCTTGATAGTTGTTATTTATAATTTGTTTTTCATGTCTTCTAATGGACCTGAAGTGTATCTCTTTGAATATTTAATACTTAATATCAATGATTTTATTTTGTACTTTTTTGGCGGATTTTTGGACGTAGTTACCAATATCGAGCAGAGGTTCAACAATGTGTTATTTGTTTTGAAGATTCAAAATGTACTTAGAATCCTCAAAGTCAACGGTAGTAATTTCAAGTATTTTATCATTACTAACTGGCTCTGCCTCATTGCTATTAATTGCTTTCACTTTTGTTGGATTGTTATGTACCTGTCTGCTTTTAATGAAAATGGTATTGCCAATACGATTGTTAGTTATATTTGTGTTCGTTTCGACATGGGGATAATTTATGCAACGAGGAGTAGTAAGCTTGTCAATAATGCTCTCAAGTCCTGGATAGAAGAAGTTCGGAGCTCAGGATTTGCAGATGATGTAAAAGATGTCCATTATTGGGACAGTATTTTTGAAAGTTATGTCGATATAATCCAAGTTTTTGGAATTATTGAGAAGACCCTACATCGAATAGTGGGTAATATAATTTTCGAAATTATTTGCATCTTTATAACAAAAAATTCTTATATTGGATTTTGTTGCAGGTTTTACTTTATATTGGGTATACATCTTTAAACACTTTATTTGATATCTGGCTACGTATAGATTTAAGGTCATCAGCACCGTACAGTAATGATTTCCAGGTAACATGAAATTTTTATTTTAATAAAGAATTTTCTGAACATCCAAATGTGTATTCGGAAAAGAAAATCTTTAAAATAACGATCCCATTCTGAAAATCCTTACGCTAATAGACTAACTAAATACTGTGGTTACGTTTAGGAAATGTATTCTCCCTGTAGGAAAACACACAATAGTTCGCTCTTGTGTCCTTTCCTACGTGTGCAAGGTTTGATCATAAGGTCCCGGTTAGGTGAGAGATCATATACACTTCTTACTTAAACTTGATGCTTGAGCCAGCTGCGTCTGTGATTGTATAGCTCAAGGACTTTTTGTAAATTTAAATTAACCTTGATCATTCCATTTCAGTACGCCTTTTTAACGTGTCTATGTCTAACGTGGACCATTAAGAATTTATTACTGATATTATCTTTAAGCGTGGAGAGTGAGAAGTTTTACTCAGGCATGAAAGAAGTTCAGAATACCTGCATACAAATAATTACTTCGAAAAGATGCTCAGGTAAAAATAATATTAATTCGATTTAATAGCTTTATAAACGAAACGGCAATGGTAACCCTGGACCAGAAAATGCATGGTAGGTTGATAATGATGATTCAAGCACTCAAGTATTTGCTGTACTTTAGTACAGCAAGTGATAAATTTTTTGTTACATGTTCTGTTAAAGTTGGTGCAAATTAATAATTCATCACTAAAATGACTTGAATACTATTGCCAACGTCTGTTAGTCGGTACCGTCACCGGCTCACGCTGAAAACCAGCGCTATATATTTATAAGTATATTTTTTGGCCTTTGAAAATGTTTGCAATATGTTAGTCTTAAGTTTGAGCCTTTTCCGGCAAACAAAATGTTTCTTATTTCCTTACTTACATTTTCACAGAAACTTGCAAAAGGTTCTGCAAGAATATCCAGCGAGTTCAGAGCGCTACATTTAAGAAGATGGAAGTGTGTGGCCTGTTCACAATAGACGCTGAATTGTCGGTGAATGTGCTTGATCTCATCACTACTTACACCATAGTGCTGCTGCAGTTTGAGTTTTTGTAAATCATTCAAGCCTTCATCCATGTGCGTGTGTTCGGTACACCATGTGGATAATGTCAAATTATTTGGTTTAAATAATTATTTTAAAATAAATGTATTTTTTTTATATGATTTCTTCGGATGATTTATAATACTTTATAAATCCATTAGAATCAGATCTTATGATTGTCATAAACGACAACCTTTTCACGATAGAGGCTGAATTGTTGGTGAATGTGCTTGACCTCATCACTACTTACACCATAGTGCTGCTGCAGTTTGAGTTTTTGTAAATCATTCAAGCCTTTATTAATACACCGCCATCCATGTGCGTGTGTTCGGTGTGTGGAATTTATTTATAGGAATTATTTGAATAAAATAATTATTAAGAAATAAATGGTTTTTTTTTATATGATTTCTTCAGATGATTTATAATATTTTTAAATCCATTAGAATCAGATCTTATGATCGTCTTAAACGACAAGCCGAACTCGAGTCGTTTGAAAAGTTTGAATTTCAGTAGATAAGATAACATTTTGATTGTTTTCCTTTTTAAATTAATTCGTGTGTATTGCAAACAAAAGTTTCAATTATAGAAATTGCAAATACGACTATTTCTTTTAATTGACTAACAGGCAACCCAATGACTTAGTAAATTAATTGCTTTTTCATTAATGTTCACTTATTTTAATTTTAAACCGACTCTCCAACATAGACAAAACTATAGAGCGCATTGGACATGTTTTTCTATTCCAAAAATAAACGCAAATCGAAAATGAAAGATGTAATAATCAAGAACATACCAAAACTTCAATACAAAGAAGTGTTATTAAATAATGTGATCGAAGAAGATTTACAATCATTACTAAAACCTTTAGATTTAATGCAAAGTCTTTTCATCTGTGCGAAGTATTCTATTCGTGACAATTTTATCACTTCAAATACTATCTGTTACAACGTCATAGGACTCACTGCTGTAGTTTTAATCTGCTGTATAATCTTCTATAATCTTGTAATCACATATATGCGCGTGCAAGATTTATCCCTTGCTCTCGGTTGGTGTAACGTCTTTGACTTTCTCTTCTTTTTCGTCGGATTCATTACGAATTACTTATCCAATATTATAAACTGCAATAACAATACCTTGTTAGTCTTAAAGATCCAACATGTGCATAGAGCCCTGAAAATTGACGGTATATGTTTAAAAAGCTTATTTATCTCCAATCTTGCTTATGTTATCGCCTTGAATTTCATTTATATTTTGGGATGCGGCTATTTCTTCACAAATTTCAATTTTCATAATTTATTATATATTATAGCTGACTATTCTGGCATCTCTTTTGATATAAACATTGTCTATGCAACATTTTTAATTCATTTGTTGAGAAAACTCCTAAGTGTATGGATAAATGACATGCAGGTATCAAAAAACGATTTAGTTAGCGAGTCTGATTGGCAAGTAATGTTCGATTTGTATCTGAATATACTGGAAGCTTATAATTTTTTTGAGAAAAGCTTTCGACTGCTGGTAAGTGTTTAATCTTTCGAATACCGTAATTAGAGACACAATAGAAAGACAATGAGCGCGAACGCTTGGGGTTTAATGAATTCAAGTACGGTTTTAACATAAAACAGTCTGTTGGTTCAACCAACATTTTTATAAATAATAAATATGTTTATTTAATGGTTCGATGAATTTAAATCACACACAAGAGCTAAATAATCTGGAATTATACGTATCCAGTAAATCTGTGATCAAAATCTTGCGTATTTTATACAAGATGTAAGGGACAGCCCTCCACACAAACAAAAATTCAACCTCACCATACAAAATGATAAACTTGATTGGACAATTTGTATGGCGAGGCCTATTTCTTTTTTCGTTTCCTGAAAAAATAATTTGTGGAAGGTTGTTCAGTTTCATCTACTAAGCAAGCCCTTAAAGTTTGTGGAGGGCTGTCCCTTACACCTTTTATATGTATGCCCAAACTAGGAATGCCTGAAATTAGGGAGTCCAATATTATTTTAATATAATTAGTATTTTGCCTCGTTTTTTTATCACATAGATACTTGAATGCGATCCCACCTGATTCAATCGATGATTGTGAGTCGCGCTAGTTTAGCTTATTCCCTCTAGCCTTGAAGACACCTAAATTATAATCCGAAGATATTCCCACCTAAAAAAAAGACCACTGCAAGAAAATTGTTTTCTGATGTAGATAATTAATTAATATCGCAAGAATAAAAAAAAAAAAACTGAATAGGCAATTGCAAGTGATAAAATTAAATTTAATAAAATACACACAAAATGAACTTTTTCTTGTTTGTCTTCTTTAATTGATATTCTTTTTACTTCCAGATTGTCTTTTATGTAACGCATACAGTCTTTCACGGACTAATGAATGTAGCAATATTATTAGAAATGAAACAATTTACAAGCAGTAGAGGAGAATCAGTAAGTTATTTTATAAGAATGTTATAATAATAAAAAAAAATCTTTAATTCGGATAAGTGTCATCCATATGGGTTAGTAAACAAGAAGAAGATTGAGAGAAAACTTATAACCTATGTTAGTAACCTTAATGATATATTATTTTAAAACAAGGTGGTTGTTCCTAAAACATCGGTGAACAACACCACCTAACAAAGGAGAATCGTACCTGTCCGCTATGGTCTTCAGGATGGAGTTAGAGCTAGCCCGCACTCTGCAGAGCAGAGAGGCTGATTTCTGTCTAACGATGGCGTGGAAGCCATCGACGTGCAAACATATCTGATGCACTGCAGAAGCGGAGCAGCCCCATCAACATCCTGAAGCCGTTATTATATTGGACCCGCAAGGCGCTGATAGTCCGCTGAGTATAGTTAGTCCACAGGCTGCACGTAATACAACAACACAACCACAGATCAACAACAATCAGCACAACAACAACATCAATGCTATGTTGATTGTATTCAATTTGATGATTTTAGTGACACTGACATCTAAGTTAGTGTCGTCATTAATTAGAAAGGTCGACCTCGACGACGTCAACTTTCTTCTGGCATCCTGTGATTGATAATCCTCGCTCACCTATCCGGGTGCATTCGTGCGACATGGCCAGCCTACGCCCTCTTCAGCCTGGCTGTTTTCCCCCGACATCTGCTATTTGAGTTTGTCTGTTTGTTCGTTTGCTGTTTTTTGATTCTGTTGTTTGTTTTGAGTTTTGTTTATGTCTTGTTACTTTTTGGTGTACAATAAAGTTTATTCTATAGCATTTTGAGTTATGGAGTGCAGCGTAACTCAAATATCATCAATATAATCAATCAAGTATATAAAACTCATCTTAACACACAAATAAAATATTTCTGATTTCTGTTTCCTTAGAAAACCAGACTTAGGATTGTGTTACTTTATTTTTTGCTCCGTAATTTAATTGGCAGCGTATTTACCTACTTTTAATACACTTTCCTTTCAGTTCGTCTCATTTGCCGTAATATCCCAAATGTGGCTCGTCAAGAGCACGGCTTTACAAATCTTACTGTGTATCGAAAGTGAAAAGTTCTATGCAACCATGGCTGAAGTTCAAAGTGTTTGTGCACTGTTGAAGTCAGGAGCATGCTCAGGTAAATTTCGGCCATTTTATAATCATCTTTATCATTCTATGTCTAGTTTTTCCCAAGTCTATATACCAATATACACCGTCCAATGACCTGTAGGTAGTTTGTACGAAACGCCGACTACTACCTACAGGTCATTGGACTCGCTCATTTGACGTTTTCTTATCGAAATTAATTTCGTACATGCGTAAATTAATACGAGTTTTGAAAAAAAGGTACTTCATATTTTAATTTAATCTTTACAAATCGATAGTGTTTCGTGTACTGGATCGACTTACCATGGGATTAAAACGATCAAAATTTAGCGGTGTATAAACGTAATACCACTCACTTAATAATCACGAAATTACAGAAATTAACACTTACAAACTTAAAATTTGGCAAATAGGTTCCTTATGGGGTATAGACATCTGCCAAGAACGGATTTTACAGAACTCCACCCCTAAGGGGGTAAAACGGGGGTTGCCCTATAAAAGCGAAATACCCACTCACTGATTAATCACGAAATCTCAGAAACTATAACACCTAAAAACTTAAAATTTTTGTGGCAGGCGGGGTCTTTGTAGGATGTAGAAATCTGCTAAGAAAGGATTTTACGAAACTCTACCCAAAAAGGGATGGAACGGGGGAGCAAAGTTTGTATGTAAAAAACGACTTTCTCGCGGACGAGATCGCTGGTAGAAGACGGTACAGTCATAAGAGTTCATTTTGAAAATTCAAAAGACCCTTTTAAAAAAGGGTGCTAATGCACCTGTGGTATTGTTGAAGCAAATATTTTTACACACTATTTTTTCACTTCAAAAATATAAAACTAATAACTAGCTGTTTAGAATAACTTTTAACTTTTACTATAAAGTTATAGTAAAAGTTAAAAGTAATTCTAGTAGGGAAGTTAGTAAGTAAGTAAGTTAGTAGGGAATTATGTTCTGATTTACTTTTACCATTTTAATTTCATGACATTTAATTTAGTGACATGTTTATTTTATTATCACTCCATGACATTTAAATTGTTGTTTACATACTATTTTAATTTATTTTGATCAATAATATTTTATTTGGTTACATTTTAACATAATTATATTGTAATTAATTTAATTTATATTTGTATATTTATTTTGAATTTTTATAGCAGTAGGCCATTAAAACAACATAGTTTTTAGTTAATATTTTTACTAACCATTTATGAGTGCAAACTTGAAATAAAGTAAATTATTATTATTATAAAAAATAAAGTTTCCCCAGTATCGGGAGTGGGGTTCAAGATCTCGGTCTTGGTAGTTAGGGCTCGGGTAACTTTTTACTGAAAAAGGTCGACCCTTATGTCTTTTAATGCTCTAGCTACAAGCAGAAGAATAATTAGCCTTTCAATGTTTCCACTGCTGGGACTCTAGCCTCCTTCACGCGGGCCCAGTGCGGGTTGGTGGATGTCACAAGTCTTCGATTTTTTTGTTCTAGGACATGTCGGTTTCCTCACGATGTTTTCCTTCACTGTTTTAAGAGCAGTGATATAATAAATTACACAAAATAATGCGACCTATAAACTCATAAGTCGGGGCTATAACTACTCGAAAACCACTGCTGTCAAGCTAGCTACAAACTCCTGTAATTGAAGTATCGATTCCAAAAATATCTTAATATTTACAGATAAACAAAGAAGAATATGCAAAAATATACAACGGGAGCAGATAACTTCCTTCAAGAAGTTGAACGTGTTCGGTTTACTGGTCATCGACGCTACGTTACCCTTTCTAATATCCAATATCATCACTACTTATACACTTACTCTTTTACAGTTTGAGTTGTCTTAGATTAATTTGGATTTAGAATTTACAGCTTTGTTTTATTGCTCTATACAAACTTAGTTTGATATAACAAAACCCGAAACAAGTATCAAGATTGATTGACACCTTGCGTGACCAGATGGCCGGCTCGTTCTTCGCTCAAAGAATTAGCATTGCCATTTAATGTGGTAATGCTGCCAGTCTTCTGGGCACTTTGTGTTTTTGTATTTTATTTATGTACGTTATGTATTTATTTAGGTTTTAGTATAAATAGTTTAAGTTTATTTTTATGTACCTATGTAAATTACAAAATAAAAATGTGTTTCAGTATCAAGTATTTTAATGTAAAGAATCTATGTACAAAATTTCGTAACTGTATCAAGAAAAATCACAAAGTTATAAGCTTGTTATGTCAGCAAAAAAAGGTTGTCGTCAGGTCATCCAGGCGCTTGAGGGGTTTTTTTGCACCTGCACCCTGCTGTTTGCTGGCGTCTAATGCCCACTATGACCTGCTGTGACCTGTGTTGTACTTAGTGTCGGTGGTTTCCAACTAGTGAACTTTTTAAATTTTAAAAATTTTAGCAATCGGACCCGTACTTCCAGAGATTACCTCCTACAAACAAAAAAATAAAAAAACAAATTACTTTACCTCTTTATTATATTAAGTATAGATTTATTATCTCTCTTACAAATAGCATGGTCAGTTTAACTTACATACAATTATAAAACTTAAAAGGAATAAATAATCTAGTTGTACTTACCTACATCATAATAATAATAACATAGATACTAACTTCAATAAATATATAAACACAATACTTAAAATATACAAATATATACCTATATCCTATACTAATCTACACTATAACATAGAATAAACAACAGCATTTTTGCGGATTCGCTCGAATTTCATGACAATACTACTACTACTACTAATAATAATAATAATTGGGTATGCACCGAGATGTGGTGGCGGTGGACAAAGGCCTCACCCCGCTCTCTTTGGCCAACGAGAACTGGCGCAAACCTATAGTAATGGATACTAATGAACGCAAGGAAGTATGGATGGGCAAGGAGCTTCACGGACGCTTTTACCGGGCCTTACATGGGCCCGATGTAGATCTTTTAGCGTCCGTATCTTGGCTACGTTTCGGGGACCTCTTCGGGGAAACCGAAGGTTTTGTCTTTGCAATTATGGACGAAGTTATGATGACGAACAATTACCGGAAATACATTGTGAAGGATGGTACGGTTGACATCTGTCGGGCATGCCACCGGCCCGGAGAATCAATCCGACACATTATTTCTGGGTGTTCTCGTCTGGCTAACGGAGACTATTTGCATAGACACAACCTCGTAGCCAGGATTATTCACCAGCAATTTGCTCTTAAATACAATCTTGTAGAATCAGAAGTACCGTACTACAGGTATGTGCCCGACCCAGTTCTCGATAATGGCAGTATCACGTTATATTGGGATCGATCTATCATCACTGACAGGACTATTGTTGCCAATAAGCCTGACATAGTGGTGATAGATCGACTAGAGCGTCGCACAATGATTGTTGATATAGCGGTCCCTCATGACGAGAACCTCGTGAAAGCCGAGAAAGATAAACAAACTAAATATCTTGACTTGGCTCGCGAGGTTGTCGACATGTGGGAAGTGGATAGAGCAATCATTGTGCCGATAGTCGTGACGGCCAATGGCTTAATTGCCAAGAGCCTCGATCAACATCTGCGGAGGCTCTCGTTAGGCAGCTGGATCAAGGGCTTGATCCAGAAGGCAGTACTCCTAGACACGGCGCGTATTGTCCGGAGATTCCTCTCTCAGGAGCTCTGACCACCGGCAGCTTGGACCGTGTTCCCGATGCCGGTGGGCTACTATTTTTTATATTTTTAAATGTTTTTTTAATGTTATTTTTTTTAAGAAATATTTAAAAATATACTATAATATGTACATAATAATAAATAAAAGGAATAATAATTATTATTATAATCTTTATTGTACACCAAATAAACAAAAATACAGGACAAACATTTAAAAGAATAAGTGTAGTTATAATAATCTTCGTCGTGAAGTTAGTTAACAATCAATAATAGTCAATGGCAAGAAGATTGGTCCTGGAAACTGCTGCCTCCATATATAGCGGTTAAACACACACAAACTTACTTACTTACTTCGTGGTATTTAGAATATCAATGCCACGAAGTAACCTAACCAGATAGGAAACAAGCATGAATTCACTTTTATTTGATTGTACCCAACCATACCGAGCTCAACAAAGTTGGGTACATCAAAGGGTAAAACGGATATACTGAAACTGATAGCGGGTGAATTTGTTTTGTACGCGTTCCAGCATTGTCGAGTACTTGGCTTCATGCGGATCTCATATGACAGTACTATGTTCCAGAAGACTCCTGACAAGTGAGTCATACAGGAACCTGTCTGTAGCGATGTTAGAGTAGTACCTTCTCTGCCTCAAAACAAATCCCAATATTCTAAACGCCCTTTTACAGATCCTCGTAATATGATCGCGAAACAAGAGTTCAGGAGTGACTGCAACCCCCAAATCCCGCACCTCAAAGACACGTTGTATGGGCGTACCGCCCACTACGTACTCATGTAGGTACCAAAAACTTATTACCGAGCACTTCGACACGTCGAAGAAAAGCTTATTATGCCGACTCCATTGCACTACCCTATCTACATCCTCCTGCAGTTCTTCACAATTGGATTTACTACGAGCCGCAACTTAAGGTCATCTGCAAGTAATAAACAAGAGCCATGTTTGACGACATCCGGCAAGTCGTTTATCATTATAATAAATTTAAGAGGCCCAAAATTGCTGCCTTGGTTCACGCCAGATCAGGTGTAATATGGGTCGGAGTCACACCCATTATAATCTACGTACTATTGTCTCTATCCTGTATATAGCTGGGAAAGAAGTGTAGAAGTGTGTGTGTATTAGATTTGGTGTGTAGCCAACTTTCGCTTTTCGCTTTATAATAAATAAATAATGGATAAAAATTGAAGTTAAATATAATGGAAACGAGTAAAGACAATTATGAGTATTAACTTTTTTCATTAGTGCTGGTACTATCAATATATTTATAAATATTCAAACGTTATTAAAGTGATCAATCCTTATAAAAATATCCAACATTTGAAGTTATTATCACCAATATCCGGACACTAGAAGACGATAAAAATGTTCCAAAGTAGAAAAATTAGTCTTCGTCCTTCATATCAAGTGCTACACAATAATAGACTCGATATAGAAGTTCAAAGTTTTGTGCGTTCTTATAATTTTGCACTCCATCTATTTTTTTCATCGAAATATCGTATCCGAGATAATTATATTTATTCCAACGGGAATAAATACTGTTTTCTAGCATTCTGCTTCATGTTACTTGCAAATTCATTGTCATTTCAACGACTAGGTCACTTAGGAGTGGCAAGCATAGACAAAGATACTTTAAGTAATAGTATTGCTGTGTTAATTTCTTGTTTTTATTTTATCACTTGCGTGGTTGGCTTCACAATGATGTTCATTCTAGACATTGTTCATAAGCAAAATAATGTCTCTCTTATTTTGAAGATTCAAACTATCTGTAGAAACACCGGTTCTAGTAAGAATATCCAAAATTTGGTTATTTGGAACTGGATCTCTCTAATATTTACCATCTTTTGTACGTCTTTTATAAATAGTGTGCACTATATTATGTATAACGATAAATCTTATTACTTAACAGACTTTGTTTGTGACATAATGTTCATCACATTGGACGTTAATTTGGTGGTTGCCATTCGAATTATAATTTTATTAAGGAAGTATCTCAATGAGTGGATTAACGAAGTGCTAATGATAAATGTTGAGCAGGAGAACGAAGGACATTGTGAAAAAATGCTTGAGAAACATCATAATATTATAGAAGCTTACAATCTATATAAATCAATTTTTCAAGTACTGGTAAGTTACATTGGTGCTACTCGTGCTTATTGTAATTGATCTAAGGCAGACTTGTATGTGAATGCATAATTTAAAAAACTAAATAAAAGAGTGAATTAATTAACTAATTAAAATTTAGATAAAAGTTCTCTTCATCTCCTGGAGTCTCCTATTTTTGAGAATATTACTTTCCCAATTTTGTAGAGGAAAAGATTCAAAATTTTAATGATGTGTCGGAAAGATTACTACAAATTAATATGCATTCGGCCATCACTATAATTCGTTTCTGCTGTTTCGGCCTTAAGTTAATTTATTTCCTTCGCGCTTCTCATTTATGGAAACAGCCCTATCTTTAGGAAAAAATGGACCAAATTATCCGGCATACTCTTACATCAATTTGCCGAGCTTGGGCTCAGGCTACTCTTCCTATCCGTATGGGTAGTCTCGGCGTCCGCAAAATTTCTAGTATTAGTTTACCAGCCTTTATATCCTCGGTTCACGGCACTGAGATATTAATCAGGAATTCCTATCTTTCTACCTCACTGATGTGCCGTACTTCATCGAGGCTATAGATGCCTGGAGACTCACTTGCCCGAATTCTAAACTGCCCGACGGTCCATCATCCTAAAGACGGTGGGATGAGCCGCTCTGCAAAGTAGTGCAGGAAAACCTGATTGCAACATTTACTGCCCTGCTGGCTGTGGGAGAGTGGGAGTCGGGTCTCTGGCTTCACGCACTACCGCCGTCGGACATCGACACCTTGCTCGATGAAAATACTTTCCGCCTCGCTGTTGCCTTACGTCTAGGTACTCCCTGCTGTTCTCCTCATCGCTGCCACTGCGGTGAAGTTGTTAACAGCCTCGGACACCACGGTCTGTCACGCAGCCGAAGTGCGGGTTACTTAGCGCGACACGCGAATATCAACGACATCGTCAGACGCGCTCTTGTCACCGTCGGCATTCCAGCCGTATTGGAACCCCTTGGCCTGGCACGCGACAATGGCTAAAGACCGAACGTCATGTCGTTATTTCCTTGGAAGATGGGAAGTCCTTTAGTATGGGACGCTACTTGTGTCGATACTCTTGCACCTTCACATATACCTAGCTCGTCGTGTCGTGCTGGTGCTGCCGCTGCGGCTGCGGAGAACCTCAAGCGGCGGAAATATAACAACCTTGTTGGAAGTTTTATTTTCGAACCGTTTGGGGTTGAAACTCTTGGATCGTGGGGTCCAAGTTCTCACAATTTGTTTAAAGATCTGTCAAACATCTAGTTGACACTTCGCGTGACCCAAAGGCTGGCTTTTACCTTGGATAGAGAATAAGCCTGATACAGCGTGGTAATAATAAATAAATGTCTTTTTTCACAAAAACAAAGAGTTAATAAGTAACCATATATTTTAATTTCTAGGTACTATTTCATATACTTCAAGCATTTTTCCGTACTATAGCAATGTTCTATTTGATTTTTACCTCAATAACTGCACGCGCGGAATTAGTACAGAAGGCGATGGAAACGGCGATGTCGAAATCCCAGGTGCGTTTAGAAAACTTCAAAGAGATGTCATCATGATTAATGAGGGCCCGTCAGTGCTAGAGGCCAGCACTGACGGGCCCTCATTAACTCGCTACCGGTGCGATTGTTCAAAACAGTTATCGTAGCTCTGGACAGAGAGGGTAACTAAAGAAATATAAGTGGGTATGTGTCGGTAAAAGTTTGATACTTTTTCCCACTCCACCTAGTACGGGAGAAGTCATTTGATGATTTTCAATTGAAAAAAATAAAATATATGTCAAGGTAAACATTATTTTTCATTATATCAGATTATGCAAAATATTGGGAGAAACTAGACTATTTTAATAATAAATTATCCGTACTAGCAACTAAAACAGTGCAGGTGATCTCCGAGCAGTGGGGTGATATAGTCCGTAAGTACACAAAATGTATATATTTATTTAATTCTTAAAATTACTTACTACTTACAAATAAAGATATTCCATTTGATCTCACTCCATTGTCTCTGGAAATTGATTTTTAATTTGACGTTAGTATGCGGTGGATAAGCGAATTAAAAATTTGGTCGATGCTATTGTAGGGGGTGACGAAGGAATGACAAAGCAAACAAAGCAATGACAAGCAGTTGGTCCTCTTAAACAATTTCGGATAACTATAGCCTAAGACAGTGATGAATAAAACAGTCAATTTTACATACTTTCCAGACTGTGTTCCTTGCTATTATTACTGCTTTACACATAATAAGGAGTATAATTCTTGCAATCATACAAAGTATTAACTGCGAAAAATTCTATGCATCTGTAGAAGAGGCTGGGACGGCGTGTATGCATCTTATGACGAACAGGAACTGTTCAAGTAAGAATCCATGAGTTTGATACTTTTTATGAAATTACGTTACTATAAATAAAATTAAAAAAAAAAATACATATTATGATGTCTTTTCTTACAGAGAGTCAGAAACATCTTTGCATGAACGTGATAGTAGGAACTCGATCTGTCAGTAAGATGTCCGCGTGTGGCCTGTTCGACGTCGACGCGACGCTAGCCATCACTTTAGTCGGAGGAATAATTAATTACGTTATTGTGCTCTTGCAGTTCTTTTTTCTTTAAATCTCTGATTAATGTAAATAAAAATAAAACCCTTGAAGCCGAAATTTAATGTTTTTGTTGGTAACCAGTCTGTTTACTTTAGCAGCTTCGCCTTTGTGAAAGTAGAAAATTTTACCGTGGAAACATGGTATATATGTTTAAAAGTTCCATTTTAATATTTCTGAGATGAAAAATATTCCTACACGTGCCAAATTTTATCGAAATCTGTAGATCTGGATAGTATCACAAAAGTAGTTGGATTGTGGAAGAAGTGGAAGTGGTATATATACGAGTATGTCAACGAAAAATTGTAAACGCCGTAAAATTGAAAAATATTGCAAGAAATTGTTAAATAAGACACGGCTAAGTTACGTGGGAAACTAATGAATCTGGATGTAATTTTTTGCATACCTAACGATTTTGTTAAGAAATAATTAAAATCTATTAAACATTTATTACTATTAACTAGAGATGCGCCGAATAGTGGTTTCACCGAATAACCGAATACCGAATAGTATTCGGTTCAATCTTTACCGAACCGGATATTCGGCCGAATTATTCGGTTTACCATTTCACTGCATTCCCGCTTAAACAGGTTCAAACGCGCCCGCCGCCTGGCACCCGCGCATACGCCGTGCTGTCACTTTTCATTCAGGTATTAGCTTTTTAACACATTCTTCAAAAGTTTTATTTAACTTATAATAAACATATCTTACATAAGAAGCTTGTCTTTCAGTTCTATTCCATGTCATGTAGCCAGGAAAATAGAAATACTCAAACCGAATATATTAGGCACTAAAACCGAATAATTCGGCCGAATACAAATAGTGGCAAAAATGCCGAATACGCCGAATACCGAATACCAAACGAATATTCGGCGCATCTCTACTATTAACTATCATACGGAGTCTGCAATTTTCTAGTAACATATACCACACACATATATGTATATGAGGTATACATGTGATATAAGAGGTCTTTTTTATTTCTTTTACATCAAACTAATTGGTTTTAATATTTATTGTAAGTATTTGTTACCTTGCCCGTGAATCGTTTCTTTACTTTTTCATTACGATTAACACTAAGTATATTATATATATTTCTCCTACAATAAGAGCAATTAATATTATTTAAGTGACGCGATGATAACGTAACATGAAAAAAGCAATACAAATGAATTTATACAGTAGTAGGTGTTAATTTAGTTAATGTTCTTCACGAACTTTGTTAATGTCGCTGATCTGGCTTGTTTGATAAAATGCTAAAATATATGCAACACATTAACATAATTAACGTAACATATTAATATGTTAGACATCGCATAAATGACATGTTGCAGTGCTGCAGTGCCATGTTGCAGTGCCCTTCCGGGGTCCATGTTTGAGACAATATACAAATGGAACAACTATTTACAACATGTGTGCAAATAAATAAATAAATAAATAAATAAATTGATAAATTACAATGATCAATTTATACTTTTTTCAAAAAATTTAAACATTTAAAATATTTATGTTCGATAATTAAAAAAAAACACTATAAATTGTGAAGTAAATCTAAGTTTCTTTAAAAAAAAAACATCGGTGCAGTGGCAAATGCAATAAATAACGCTGAACTATAAAGTTATCAAATTTACCGTGCTGCTAATACCAGTGTCGATTAAATGACAAATAGATTGTATGTAAAGGTACTTAAAATAACCATCAAAGCTATCAAATTATTGAAGTATTGATTAAATATAATGGCTTACAAAAGTTTATCAAGGGCTACATTAAATACAACAGTTATACTACAAACATGTTTTCAAACAGAATAGAATCGAGAATAAACTCCGCTTTAATTGCGGCTGCACCAACAGTCCCGTATGGTAGTGAAGTCTTACTCGATAACCAGATTGAAAATGATTTAGTGTCAGTATTAAGGCCGCTAAATCTGATGCAGGCTCTATTCATTTGTTCTAAGTACAAAATTGACAACAAGTCCATCATGCCAAATAGTTTCACCTACAATTTTATTGGAATCACCTACGTGCTCATTTATCGAGGCTATATCCTCTACGATTGGTTCTGCGGATTTGATGGTTTTGGAAAGGGTTTAGAAGTACTCCTAAACTGGTCTGCTATTCATGACAACTTCTTTTTATTATTTGGATTCGTTTTGACGTACCTCTGCAATATTAAATATAGCAACCAAAATGTATTATTGGTTATAAGAATCCAACACGCTCTTACTCGGCTCAAAATTAATAGCAAAGAACTCAGAAGTCTGAAAATATACAACTGGATTTCTGTTACGATAATTAACAGTACTATTGTTGTAACAATGATATTTTATTTTTATTACTTTTCCGAAATAAGTTATATTTTGGCATTTTTAAGTATTAACATCATTATTTTTGATATAAATGTCATGTACGCTTCGTTTCTTGTGAAACTTTTATGTAAAATGTTGATAGTTTGGAAGGAAGATGTTCGGAGTGCAAAACATATTTCAGATTTGGAAAGAGAATCTTATTGGAAAATCAAATATGATGTGTACGTAGACATTATGGATGCATATAAGCTTGTTGAGAAAACTTTTGGTGAACTCGTAAGTACATCATTAATTATGGTTTAAAATATATTATGTATAATATGGTTTGAAATCCTGAGATAAAAATGTTAATTCATTTTCAGATTATTTTCCACATAGCAAATGCAGTAAGCCATGGGCTGATACACATAGCCACATTGTTGCAGCTACAAATACTGATTTCAAATTCAGTTTTTGTAAGTGTTCTTTCTCAATGTTTTCTGTATTTTTTCTGTATATTAAAAAATATATTATTCACAAGATTGTGTCACGTCTTCGCCGACGTAAAATTGGAAAATTATCACAAGATATTATTCTCTCGTGATAAAAAGTATTTTAAATTCTATTTCCTATTTGTGTTTCATCAAAATAAATCTAAAGCTGACATCAAACGGACTGCATCGCAGCGTCCGCGCGGTCGATATATTTAACTGCATGCAGTTGTACGTTCGACTTCGTGCAGTCATGATATCAACTGCACGCGGTCGGCTGCAGTCGAATGAAGTCCATATTAACTGCATGCAGTCATGCCTTCTTTACGCGGTCAGCTACAGTCATGTAGTGTCGACGCACGCAGTCCACCGCTAAGGGCTGGGCTAGATGCGTGGCGCAAACTGCACAAAGTCAGATCAAACTGCATGCAGTTGAATATATAGATTGGGTGCGGTTGCTGCGATGCAGTCATTCTGATGGCAGCCTAACCGTTAACTGCTTTAGGCTTATAAAACTTCACCTTTTTAATATTAGTTTGATTGACAATTGACAACTGTGATAAATGTGGATTGACTTAAACATAATTATTGAAGTTTACTTTGTGTAAAAGAAAATGAATGGTATTGTTAGTATGCATAGGGATGTCCTCATTTATATTTATAAGATCACAGAGATGTCAATAGTCGCATCAATATCCATTATTTCGTATAGGTTTTATTACATTTAGGCTGTTTTTTTCTGATTTCAGTTCAGTTTAGCGATAATGGTTTCGCAAATATGGTTGATTAAAAGTATACTTGTTGAAGTATCTTTGAGTGAAAACTGTGAGAGATTCTACGAAGCTGTAAATAATGTCCAGGATGCGCTTATACCACTGATGTATTCTATCAGCTCAGGTGAAAAATTCATGAAATACAAACATACACATTAGGTAGTAAACAAAAACATTTAACTAGATATACACCTAATTAAAACTAACTTACAAAATGAAAATAAAAGCCTTGAAGAACTAAAGTACGGCGTCAAAAATTCCTACGCATCGCTGTCGACTGATAATGTACCCAAAAGACTGGTGGCATTGTCACGCTGAATAAAAATGCTTATCCATTGGCTGAAATAAGTTTCTTTAAGTGTTTCTATTTTTCTTGTTATAAAAAAAATAATAAATAGATTTATTCACTAATGAAGTCAGATAGTAAATTGGTCCATTTTTGGTGACAGTACATAACACTTGTTTTTGGTTAGGTTTTCAGAAAAATGTTAACGCAGTCCTGGAGAGTATTAAATTATATAATTTTACAGATAAACATATGCTCTCCGTGTGTAAGAAAATTCTACGTGTTAGGAGGGCTACATTTAAGAAAATGAATCCGTGTGGCCTTTTTGTAGTTGACGCTATGATGTCTCTTCGGCTGTTCAGCTTCATCACCACCTACACTATAGTCTTGATTCAATTTATATTTCTGTAGTTTTATAAGTATATATTCTAAAAGTATTCTACTTTCACTCTTTCTTGCCTAGGTTTCATTTAAATTTACATAATGCTTAGTAGTGTTTTTCTATTCCCTCTCCATTTATATTCATTATACATTTAGTAAGATGTATAATATTATTTCATCACATATACATTTTTTGTCACTGATCCTAAAATAAAATTAAAAAAAATATGTTGTAGCGTTTTGTTTTGCAACTGGAAATGAGTTCATTTCAACGAATAACGATCGCTCTAAAATCCTGATAACACATAGGTACTCTAAATGAATAGTCATGAAAACGCAGTAAAATAAAATATGAAATGAGACATACGCCACTATCTACCTAAGATAATATGATTACAAATATTAACATCAAATTAAACTTAGGTGTACTAAGAAATTAAACTAAAAACCTGTTTGATCAAATTACTGACTTTTATATCCATATGTTCATCAATTCAATCAACATAAAACTCTTTGCGACATCATGTAAAATCAAGAATATACTTGCAACATTATTTTTGGTTTATGCGAAACCTGAATATAGTATAGTTTGTTCAGAATCAGTAACTGAACAACTGAATTGATTCTAATATTTTTTACACCATGTTATCTTTTTACCCATTTTCGTATGAAAGTGATGAAGCAGGGCATTGAAGAGTACGACGCAAGGAGGAGGATACTTCTACCAAAAAAAATTTTTAAAAGTTACAAGTTGGATACCTCCAACACTAAGTACAACAGGGGTCACGCCAGGTTATAACGGGTATTAGGCACCAGCGCACAGATTGGTTGCAGGAACTAAACAAACCCTCAGTCGCCCGTATGACCCAGTGATCATGTATTTGCGGATAACCAGGTAACATGACAAGGTAATTTTTCATGATTCAGTTATGAAATTTCGTACATAGATTCTTTACATAAAATACTATACACATGTTTCGGATTTAGTATTTACTAAAACTAATGTTGTATATCTCAACAATGGAATATTAGACCATAATTCTGTAGAAAGAGTTTTACAATCGTTGCTATTGCATCATTGCAGACCTTTGAATTTGATACGTAATATTTTTCCTCTGTTATAAATATAAGATTAAAAACAACATCATTGTTCATAATAGTTGCATCTACAAAATAGCAGTGTTACATTTTATATCGTTTCGTTGTATTAATCTATACAATTTGATCTTCTTAAAAAATAATACTTACCTAGGAGCAAGTCAGAAATGGTTCCTTGATGCAAATCAATATTATAACTACGTATTTTTCTCTCTCGAATACTTTATAAACATTTATGTAAACGTAATCAACAGTTATTGTAATTTTTTACTAGTAGTGAAAATTTAATGCCAATTGCTTTTATATCTGAAATTTAGTGGAAGCGATTTCAAAAGTATCATTCACAATTTTTATCCCAATATCTTAATCCCAAGCAGTTAATAATCATTATCTTTTTAATTATCAATTCAAACATAGACTTCTGTTATATATATTACATCTGAGTTTTAAAACTTGTAATAATGTTCAAGCTTATTATTACACCACTGTTAAGTAATATCATTTTTTAATTTCTCTAATGTGTATACTTTCACAACCTACTAGAAAATGCATAAGAAACGCTAAACAATTACTTGAAAACTCTATCGCGTAGAATATTTCCATATCTTTTTAGCAACACTCATTTGGTTAAACCACAAAATGGAAGATTCTAATATCGAAATCCGAACAAGTTACCAGGGTATCATGGATTTAAGGAACATTGTTGATAAAGACGTCCAGTCAATGCTTTATCCTTTAAAAGTGATGCAAATTATGGTATTATGTCCAAAGTATCAAATGAAGAATAATTCCATAAAACCAAATAATCTTTTCAATATGTTCGTTTTAGTCTTTGGCCTTATAATCTTTCTGACTGGTTACGTGTATAGAATTACAGAAATATTGGTAGACGACAACTTGGAACGTTACGGTTCCAATTGGTTTCTTTATTTCGCTTCTTATTATGACTTTGTGTACTATAGTTCAGGTTTCATCATAAACGTTATTCTCCACTGCATTTATAGCAAAAAGATCGTCACATTTGTCTTGATTTTCCAAGAAGTGCATAGATTTCTGAATAAAGAGACCAGTTTTAAGTGGTGTATCATTAGGAATTGGATTAGCGTCATCATTATTCTCGCATTTTACATTGTAATTGTTTTCTTTGTGACGCTCGTTTTTCATCAACAACGATGGTACTTTGTTCTCAATCTAATTTTCTTATTCAATCTTGATGCTAATCTTATTTATGTAATAAGTTTAGTAAAGTTACTGACTGATAAAGTTGAATTATGGAAGGAAAAAGTTATACTCTCCTCGAGAAATGAGCAAGGAGAAAATGATGTGATGGATTGCGACCGAATGCTTGAAGCATATTTGCATATTTTGGAGTGTTACGAAATCAGTAAGAATATTTTCCAACTACCGGTAAGATGTTATTAATTTTTATTGTCTTTTTGTCCGTCCAAATATTGTTTAGTATATCAATTAAACTTAGGTGGTAGTGAGCAGGCCATACTGCTCACAGAACAGATGGTTTAGGGAAACGAAAGGTTCTGGAATGGCAACCTCGTACCAGAAGACAAAGCGTTGGAAGGCCTCCCACAGGGTGGACCGATGACCTCGTGAGGGTCGCGGGAATCCAAAGGATGCGAGACGTACAGGACCAGTCATTATGGTGACACTTGGGGGAGGCCAATGCCCAAAAGTGGACGTCTTTCGGCTGAAATGATGATGATGATGATCAATTAAGGTCAACGGTGGTTTTATTAATTTGAGCTTATAGTAATTACAAAACCATGACGATTTTGATCTGCTTTGTGGAAATCATAATGGTTGTCGTTTTTTATTGTTATTAATAATATTATTATCTATGTTATCATTTTAGGTTCTGTACCAGACTGTTGAGACATTTTTTCGTTGTTTGATTAATATTCAAGTGATGATTGAATTCCGGAGGCCCTTTTTTGTAAGTCGCTTAATAAGTATAATAAGTCTTCCAAGTTATTTGTTATAATTCTCTGCCCTGGAGTAGCATTACAAGCCGCCATCGACTGCAGCTTCGCGCGACGTGCTGGTGATTAGTGGGCGACCTCACTGGCTGCAGAAGGTATCGCAACCGTGGCGGCTGGGCAACCGCGTAAATTGGCAGTCTTGTGAGTTTTAAGTATAATAGCGGTTTTCTCAATCGTGGCGGCCGCGGGTGAAAACCGCTTCGTGAGTTCTTAGCCTTAGTTCATTCAAAAAGATCAAACTTGGTGAGATTTATTATTGAATAATGTTGTAAACCAAGGTGAAGGTGGAAAGATGAGCTTGAGAACTATAGGAGGGACTGACTAGCAATGGCTGAAGACAAACGTGTGTGGAAAAGGGAGAGGGAGGCCTTCGCCCAGCAGTTGGATGTAATAAGTTACTTAGGATATTGTATTTGTAGAAAACTAGTAAAAAATTGACAATTTTTTTTTTTATAACTGTCACACAACTTTGTCTAGTCCCAAGCTAAGCAGAGGTTGTGTTATGAGTACTAGACAAATGATAAATATACTTATAGATTTCAAAATATATACATATTATGTGGCGACACGTACCGGAAGACGCAGTGTTGGAAGGCCTCCAACAAGGTGGACCGATAATCTGGTCAGGGCCGCGGGAATCCGATGGATGCGTGACGCACAGGACCGGTCGTTGTGGCGACGCTTGGGGGAGGCCTATGTCCAACTGTGGACGTCTTTCGGCTGATATGATGATAGATATTATAGATAAATTACACCCAGACACAGAACATATGATCGTGCTCATCACACAAACATTTGTCCTAAGTGGGAATCGAACCCACGACCTCTGGCATAGCAGTCAAGGCCACAAACCACTAGACCAACAGGCCAGTAAGACATTAAAAAAAAGTTAACACTCGACTCTCAAATTTTCTAGGTAACAACTCCTGTGACATCTGTCCTTCTTTACTTCTGGATCATAAAGACTTTAGGTCTGCAATTTGCAATCAGCCTGCAAGCGGACACGTTCTATGAAGCTGTAAAACTTGCCCAAGATTCCTGTTCGAGAATTTTAGCATCATATTGTACAAGTAAGGGCTTATCGTGTATTTGTATACTATAATGTTTTAGTCCTTTTTTTGAGGTGAGAAATCATCCAGTTACTTCTTCTAGGGTGGAGCGTGAGGGTATGTCAAACTTTTACTAACCGAAACCACACACATGTGTCTTTCAGTTCCCCTTTGCATTTTAGGACAATGAGTTTCCTTTTCAGAAAATTCCGTGGCCTTAGCGGGCATCGGCCCTGCTGGGCCCCTATGGTTTTGCTGTAGAAGTGACATAGGCTGTACAATTTTTTTTTCAATATTAATTGTATTTTTTTAAATGAAATTGAAAGGCTCAAAAGATGTGGATGGATGGAAGGTGACGGAAGCCAAAGAAAAGATGGATGGATTGTGTGAAGAGTGATATGAAAGAAGAGGAGGTTAGTGATAGAATGGGTGACAGGACAGAATGGAAGAAAGAAACTTGTTGCGCCGACTCCAAATAACACAAGACAAGTGCAAGATGTTGATGAAAAGGCTCAAAAGAGTGTGCGTGGAAATTGCATGATTACACCTTCTTCTGTCTACCATCAGAAAATCCAACGTACGGCGAGTAGTCACCATTAAGTTGTTGAAACCTCTATAGTCCGGACTAAGCTTTTTGCCTCACCGTTTATATACCACGTACGACTGAAATAATTTTATTCGGTCTTCCCGAAGTATATATATATACACACCTACGTACATAATTTAGGTATCTTCAAGGCTAGAGTGAACAGGCTCTTAATAAATTAGTGCACCTCACCATCAACAATTTTATCACTGCTTTCCATCAGGTGGGATCGCAGTCAAATACCAGTATATATCAATAAAAAGAATCAATTTTTGTTTTACAGATGACCAAAAAAATTTTTGCAAGAATATCCAGAGGGTGCATCGAGCATCATTTAGTAAGATGACAGCATGTGGCCTGTTCTACGTAGATATCTGTCAGCCACTACGTCTGATGGCACTTCTCACTCACTACACTGTTATACTGTTACAGTTTGAATTTCTGTAACCCTGTTATTATTAAATACATTGTTTTCTTGATTTGGAACTTCTTTTTCTTTCTGTGAAAAAACACTTTTGATTAAATTGTAAAGTATGGGGCTGGGTGGTTTGACAGTGAGTGAAATAAAACTCTCAGTAGCAAAGACTAATAATACAATTGTAAAGGATTTGGAACTACAGAGGTGACAGCCATCCCGTTTCTCTGTTTGCCCTTCTCAATGTAGCTGGCTATCTTGCGGCAAACTTCTAGAAAAGCTTCTAGAGGACTATACCTATTAGAGGAGGTCGATGTAGAGGGTATAACATCCCAAGGGGTTTAGGTAGAACTAATAAACTTGCTCGTGTACTTTGGGGTGTGATATTTGAGTGTATATATTTTTTTAAACTTTTTAGATATACGGGGTGTAGCGTAAATAGTGGTCCGACGTTAAAGGGGTCGATACACCATATGTTCAGCTATCTTGCTATCTATATAGTCTTCAGATAATCACAAGACTTTGGGCGCGAATGGTGTAAAAGAAATGTACTACACTGTCGGTACCCATTATTGAAAAAAAAAGTCCATTTAATGGATATTCTAATGTGGTATAAAAAAACTGATACTATGATTTAAAAAAAAAGTTATTGCCATTTAACTTAAAAGGGAGCTGATTTTGAAAAAAATACCCTATTTAATTTAAGTACGTTATCGATTTCATATTCAGAATTATTTCGATATTCAGCAGTAATATACAAAAAACAAAATAGGGAAATAATGTTTTTCGTTGAAATTAGAGTCAAATTAGTGTCGCAAGGTGTTGTTTTTTCAAAAAAAATATAATGATCTGTTTTATTCTGAGACCTGTGGTAAAAAGTAGTTTTAAATTGTGGTATGTGATAGCTGGATATATGGTGTATCGACTCCTTGGACGTTGGACCACTATTTACGCCACAGCCTGTATATAAACATGTGTTATAAATACAGGATTATTTGTAAAACACTGGCAATCTCTCAGGACTATGTCACTAAATCATAAACAACAACTTTTGGTCTATGACTTTAAAAAAATTATCGTATTTTAGTCATCAGATTTTCATACAAAAAAAAAAATATTCCAAAGTCTATGGCAAAGCAAGCGCTTAGTACAATAGCGGAGGGAAGCTGGGACCGGCCTGCGCGGGTGCCTTATGCGTCGTATCATATAGACGTAGGCAGGTATAGCAAAATACAGACAAATACAGAGTTGAAATGTGTTAGATAGGAAAACGAAATCTTAAAGGTTTGTTTTTGTAAATAAATCATGTTTTGTAAAAAGTCTTAGAACAAAAAACTGTTGTTTATGATGTTAATAATACAGTCCTGTAAGGTGGTTAGTGTTTTATTTTAATTCAAAACAGTATACTAACACTTAACCCTATATATAATTGTTTAGAATTCATTAGAAAAGCAGTTTTATTAGTTTATTCTGGGAAATTTGGTTAGCTGTGACATATGTTTTTTTTTGGCAACATTACCCCATATTTCGTCCAAATTTCAAAGGAGTACTGTAGAGCTGATGGTGAAATATCATCTTAATTTTAACATTTAATCAGGATATCGGCCGCTAAACATAAACTTCCCCTAGCAACGTCATAATTATTCGTCCCACACTTTGTTTTTTACATTTCATCATCACTCATCTATATTCAATAAGACCAGTCATTTATTTGTCTGTCATAATCATCTTGTAAACATTTATCTATTGCTTATACACACATTCATAAATGTTTGTAATGACTATGAATTGTCTATCAAAATATTTTATAGGAATGAAAGTGTGAATGTTCAATAATGAAATGGTTCAGCCAATCAACCTAATTGCACATCGATCTAGAGCCATTCTACATTTAATACAGCTTATAGATATCGTCATGACAGCATACCTTCGAAATAACCTTAAAACTACTACTCTAAGAATAAAAAGTAAACCAAAAAATGTAAATAATAGAAAACAAGATAGAAATGATATAGAAAAATACCTACAATCAATATTAAAGCCATTAAACATGATGCAAGCAATATTTTTTTGTGCTAAATTTAAGATTGAAGAAAATTTAATCACACAGAATAGTTTGAAATATTATGTTATTTCAGCTTTCGGCACCATTATATACATGTGTGGAAGCTTCTACTTTTTGTTTGCTTCCTCATTTACCACGATCGGGGGAAAACATTACAACACCTATTACTACTATGGCAATATTAATGACGTTGTTGTCTTTTTTACTGGAAGCATTGTCAATTATTTCACCAATGTCATGCAGAAGACCAACAACGTCTTATTAGTCACTAGTATTCAAAAAGTGCACAGAATTCTCAAAATTAACGGAAAGGTTTTCAAAAATTTCATCATCTGCGACTGGGTTTACGTCATTGCTTTACATTTTTTCCATATCATATGGATGTTATATTACTACTCTATCTCGACTGGTATGGATTTAGTTGATATCATTACTAGTTACTTTCATATTTGTTTTGATATGAATATCTTATATGCCGCTGTGATCATGAAATTGGAGTGGAAAACTGTTCTGGTATGGATAGAAAAAGTGCAACAGTCAAGATCTGTCGAATATGAAAGTTATTGGAAAAGCTACTTTATAGCCTATATGGAAATTTTAAAATCTTATCAATTAGTTGAGAAGACTTTTCAGAATCTGGTTAGTTTTATTTTTCGATTGATGACATGAGAGAGAGATGATGATTAAGTGAAGTATTATCGTTTTCTTCAAATAAATGTTTGCTTTTTATTTTCAGATATTATTTTATCAACTATACATATTCTCTAATTCTCTTATGGATATTATTGTTCAAACACAGGAGAAAAAAATAACAATCGAAAGTCAAGCTAATGTAAGTTTAGTAATATTATTATTACTATTAATTCATTTCTTTCAGACATAGTTCACAAAATTAAAATCAAATCAAATAAAACACTTAAAAAGTTACATAAACAATATCATCCAACTGTCCTGTCGCAGGTCTGCTGGAAGAAATTTCGCTAGAAATAAGCAGGTCCTTTGTACTCTTTTATTCTTATTTGTTCTTTTCCATTTTAAGTGTTTGTGTCTACATAAATAAATAAATGTCATAAATAAAATTAAATTAAAAACAGTGTCACAGGAACCTGGTCTGGAAAAACTGCCCTTATTATACAATTTTGTTAAAAAGTTTATGTTTTGAGAGCAAACGTAACCCAGTACTAACAGTTACCGATTTTCAGTGTAAAGTGTGTTTTTGTGTTTTGAACAAAAGCAAGCATTTTGTAAGAAATCAGTAACATCCCAAACCCACTGTGGATCACTGTTTTCAAAATAGTAAAGGGCAACATCGTCTTAAGTACCGAAATTCGGCAAAGTTTTGTGTCTTATTTTCTTTTTACAGAGAGATCACTTGTGACCCAACTGCGCAGTTAACTGAAATTAATTTCTTTTTTCTTCTAGTTCGTTTTTCAAGTTCTTCATTCTCAAGTATGGCTACTAAAAAGCCTTATTTTACTACTATCTTTGAGCCTGGAATGTGAACGATTTTACTCAGCGATGAAAGAAGTCCAACTGACCTGTTTGAAATTAGTAACATCAAAAAGTGTATCAGGTGAGCATTATAAAATGTCATTTTAAATACTTGTGATTTTTTTGATACTATTATTGTCTTTTTCATTGGACTGAATTACGAGATCAGCTCATGCTATGATAACAAATACACAAGTGACACTTCGGTAGAGGTGTGATCAGCGCGGTCGTAGCATAGTCGTGTTTTTGTGAAGGCGATCAGAAGTGGCAACCTCTGGCGCTGGACCTTGGTTCAGGCCAAGGTCCGAAGTGTGAAGTGGAATGGGATGCGGTAGCCTCCTTCTGAGAAACAATAATGGTAGCTAACATAAGGGTAGGTAGGTAGCATTAGGGAAAGGACCTACTCATGTCTCAGCCACCAAGACAGGAGACACTCTAGGCATCGGAGACACCGGGTAATCCTCAGCGTAAAAATCTGACAAGCCTTTTTTTTTTTTTTTTTCTATGGGAAAAATCATGCATTGACATCCCCCGCCCTTGGGCGCTTGGGCGGAGCGGGAGATAGTGTCAGACTCTTACTGACTAAAAAACCCATCCCGTTCCTTCTAGCCTTCGTACCGGGGCTCGAGCGCCCTTTCGGATAACCCTGGCCCCAGTAGGCTTCGACCCGGCTGGGCCCCTGCTGTTGCTGACAACTCCTTGAGGCGCGCGGGAACAGTGCGCGCCGTCGACGACTTGGGCTTGGTCCGGACGGTTACCGGACGGCCGGACAGCGAGCTACCCATTGCTCACTGTCCGCAAGCCCGCGCCTACGGTGGCTGAAAATCGGGATCGGAATCCCGGCGGCGGCGGCGAGAGCGCCGTTGTCTGATGCGGTCGGCCACCTCCTTAGCGAGCATTACTGCTTCGCAGAAGTCGGCGACCGCCTGCCACTCTTCCTCGCTCCGGACCATGGCCTCGACCAGGGCCCGGCGCGAGAGGTCTCCGCCGCCGATCACCCCCACGAGGGCACGGCGATACTCCGCCCAAGCAGGGCACACCGCGATTGTGTGCTCCACCGTGTCCTCCGGGCGTTCCGCACAGTGGCGACACCCGGGCGTCACTTCCGCTTTAATTCGGAACAGGAACCTCCCGAACTTGCCATTTCCGGTGAGGACCTGTGTCATGCGGAAGGTAAGGACGCCGTGAGGTCTTTCCAGCCACGCCTCAAAGAGAAAATCTGACAAGCTCCCGCTCCATCCTTTTATAATAAAAAAATATATTATTATTTATAAAAAGGTCCCTATTCTACAATTGTGATTATTTTGATCCTTCACAGAAACACGGAAAAGAGTCTGCACAAATATTCGACGTCTACAAAGAGCTACCTTCAGAGAAATGACAGTCTGTGGTCTGTTTATTATAGACGCCAGACAAATTTTACATTTCTTCTCTCTCATTACTACTTACACCGTAGTTTTGTTACAGTTTTCGTTTTAATTCAGGAACGCAGGCGTTCGCGCATCTATTGTCTTACTATTGTGTCTCAAATTGACGTTATCTGAATGGTTAATTCCTAATTATTTCATGTAAATGTGATATATTTATTTAAAATTGTTTGAGTTTTATTTAATCATAAGTACATATTCAAGGAATATGTTAAATCGATGCACATGGATATGACATGTATACAGCTAGCAGCGATTCCGAGAAGCGTTTAAAGTGTGTGCACTAGTTTTTAGAAAAAAAGAATTTAATTATTGTTTTCATATACCTCAAATCATGGATCATGATTATTAAGTTTATTCTTCGAAGAGTAGCTAGAGCAGTGCCATTTAATACTCGTATAACGCCTACAACTCTACTTGTAGGAACAAATTTTAAAATGAAAAAGTGTTTATGTGTTTGTATAATCAAAACAACGTTAAAGGGAATGAATATAAAATAATCATAATATTGTTTAAGAAAAAAACTAACATTGAATTAGAAAAGTGCACTTGAAAGCTCATAAGGCAACAACAACCGTCTTCACATCGCTCTCAATGAGTAAAGTTTATTGCATCATTCAAAGTAATTGCCATTATGATGATCTAATCTAGTAGGTAAGTCATCATAATGTCTGGACGGCTAAAGTTAATATTTCAAACTTCTAAATTAAATATTACGAAATTAACATTAACGTATGTTCAATCATTATAATTAACTTTATAACGTATTAATATATTGTCATAACAAATTAGTTGATTGCGGTTAGTAATATTACCATCGATTACTGTATCACTACTGTGGTTAAGAACTACACAATGTTCTATAAAATATTAAAAAAACTACGTTTCTTCAGACAAAAATATAAAGCTAGTATTTTTTATAACTTAGTAGACGACGATGTACAGTCAATGCTTTTACCTTTGAATCTGATGCAACATCTTACATGCTGCCCAAAATATTGTATAAAAAACGATTGTATAACTCCAAACAGTCTAGTTTCGAATTTAGCTTCTTTATTTGGAACACTTATATTTATTTGCGCAAACATTGATCGTATATATCAAATAACTTCTCATAAACAGTTTACTGGCATTCCTTATACTGGACTAATGTATATCATAACTTTTATTGATTGTGTGTGCTATTGTATTGGATTTGTGATCAATTTTGTGTTCGGTATCATTCAAACCAAACAAAATGTAAAGTTCGTTCTCACTTTTCAAAAGGCTCATAGATTTCTCAACGATAAAAAAAGTTTTACACGATTCAAGATTTATAATTGGATTTTTGTTTTAGTGAGTTTGTTGGAACACACAGCAGTGTATATTAGTTTCTCCATTCTGTTTAAACTGGCTTTTTCTCAAACATATGCTTGTATTTTCATTGCGGTTTTTGATTTAAATTTGCTTTATTTTATTCGAGTCATGAAATTATTAGAAGATAAAGTTAATTTATGGAATATCAAAGCGTTAAATTTTCAAGAAACGGAAGAAATGAAAGACAAAGATTATTTCAAGAAAATGTTTCAGGCTTACGCAGATATATTAGAATGTTATGATTTACATAAAGTTTGTTCAGAGCAGTTTGTTAGTATCTTGTTTTGTATAGGTATAGAATTTTTTCTGGAAGCATCTGTGATTAACTTTTTCAGTACTGTTGCATTTCAGATTCTGTTTTATATTGTCATAGAGTTGTTACTTCATGCTCTAGTTAACGTTCAATTGATTATTGATTTACTAAAAGCAGGCATAACGGCTGATAATTATGTGAGTATTTTTACTTTTATTTATTGTACGATATACTACTGTGACCGACCAGTTGCTGCTCAAACGTTTGTATATAATGGAGTGCTGATACTTACGTTTAGCTATGAAATTGAAGGTTGGGTGTGTCAATGTCTCTCCATTTTTATCTATTCAAAGAAAAAGACGAATTTGATCACTAATTTTGACATTGTCAAATCTAATTACTTCTTTTTTTCAGTTAGTCAACTCTATTGCTCACAAATCTTCTTCAATGAAATATGTCCTTGTATAATCAAAAATGTTTTGTTCTAGGAGTCGGTATTACTTTCATCGTCTATAACTTGCTACTGGCTTTTTAAGGATTTCATGTGGTTAACAATGGCGATCCAAAAATGTGACAAATTCTACTTGGCAATTCAAAAAGTTCAGGACTCGTGTAGAATTATGTTGAAGTCAAATTATTCAGGTATTTTTTAATATATGATATTAGTGGGAAGTAGGCATGCAGAATCAATAGGTTAACAACGAAGCGTGTACCGAAATAGAAAGAAAACAAAAAGTTTTATCTTAAGTGGGATTGGGATGGACAAATCTGGCGCTTATCAGATAGGCTGTGACCTAAAATAACCATATGTTGGGTTATATGCTAGATAATAACGCAGCCAGATAAAAACGAAGATGGAGGGTTGACCTAGATTCTAAACAAGAAACATTATAGAAATAAATGCGTTCATCTTGAAGTCGGTACTTCTGGTTATATTTTACACATTTTAGTTTTTTTTTTTTTCTATTATGTGAGAAATATCATCAATTTTTTAACAATCATGATATCGAAACTAGATTTTAATAAAATTAGAACATTAGAAATGAGAATTAGGGAACGGGTTAAGTAGAGAGATGAATCTAATTATGTAATTATGAAAACAAGATATTTTTTTTTTGTTGACTGGAAGAGTATGTCTAAGGCATCAAGTCCGCTTTTGTACCTTTTGTTGCATGAATATTAAATAAATAATATTTCACTGTTATGAGTAGATACGGATTATGAGTCCTCTCTTTGCAGATGAAGAAAGAAAACTATGCAAGAACGTACTGCGTTTGCATCGAGCATCATTTAGCAAGATGCGTGTGTGGGGCTTGTTTTACGTAGACGTTGCATTACAAATAAGTTTCATGAGTTTTCTTACTAACCATACTATTGTGTTACTACAGTTTGCTATTTTGTAGCCAAACTAAATATTGATGTCTAATTATATTCTGTCCTAGCTGGTGGGGTCGAAAGTATTATGTATAATTAAATGTTTTTGCTAAATTAAATAGTTCTTTTTATTACCCGAAATAAAAATTGTAGGTATGTGTATGGGTATGTTTTTTACTCTTTCACGCTCAAATATATACACCCCTAAATTATAATCGTTTTAATTCCGTGGAGGGTCGATCCGGTACATGAAACACTGTCGGATTGTAAAGATAAAATAGAAAAATAAAGCACGTTTTTTTCAAAACTCGTATTAATTTACGCATGTACGAAATCAATTTCTTTAAGAAAACGTCGGCTGAGCGAGTCCATTGACTCGTAGGTAGTTGTCGGCGTTGCGTACAAACTATATATAAATCGATAGTGTTTCATGTACCGGATCGACCCTCCACGGGATTAAAACGATTAAAATTTTGTGGTGTATACAGGTTTATTTAAAACTTTATAGTGTAGCATAAACAACAGAATAACATATTGTAGGCTATCATAGCAACAACGTGTAAAAGTGTTTTCTTAAAACATAATTGTTAAATAAATATATCATTTATCAGCTGAAGTCACTGGCTAGTTAGTAATAAAATTGGAATAATATTATGAATGCTATAATAATAGGAAAATACCAAATGATACGATGAATGGACTGTACAAAAGATAATATGGTCAAACGAGATGATTAGTGAAATGTCGACTAAAGAGAAGTACAAAAGGAAGATGGAGAAATATGGAAAAAGATTTAGGATGACTACTAATAAAATCCAATGGCGAAAGAGTAAGATTAGTGTAACGGAATTCGTTTTGACAAATTAAGTGACCATTCTTTTGGAGGTTATAAATTAAAATCTTCAAGTTATTTAAAAGCTATACCACAATTCCCTAAAAACAGAGACAAAGATTTTTACTGAACGAACATGTTTTTTATTTATTTCAATACAATTTCTGCCCATATGCAGTTAAAAGATTTTCCCAAAATTGTATTTCTTCTTCATCTGGTGCGTTACCAGACTTGAGCTCGTTGCCAATGTCCAGATATTCTTGATTTTCTAAAGTATACGGTGACCACTTGGCGCCTAAAGAGTCATCAGGAGTTGGGTTTCTGAAACAAAAATAAAATAGAGCTTCATAATTTTGCTATAAAAGAAGTTGAGATCACATACACAATAAAATATCAAGCACTTACCCATATTTAGCAAAATCAGTCCAAAGTTTCGTAACTATTTCAACATGTTTGAACTCATCGGAGTTCATATCAATACTAGGCTGATCTTTCGTATCAAACAGATACATTAAATCATCAGAATGAGCAACCACTGGTCTATCTCCAACAAGGTGGCCTATTCCCATTATTTTAGAAATAATATTCAATTCAGTAAAGCAAGTAAATTTATATACATATACTTTATTCTTTTGAGAACGAGCAGATAGTTTAACCCATCTCATCGTTGGAAATATGAATAAATCCATACCATAATATTTTGCTAACTTATCCCAGTCGTTAGGAATTGTAATCTGATTATTGAAATATTGCTCCCTGATTTTTGTTCCAAGTTCCAATTGTTCATTCACTGACAAATCGAGTGACATTGGGTAGGAAACGAAAAACTGTGGGAAATTTTTAACTTGGTTTAGAGTTTCTTCGACATCGCCAAAGACGGCTACTCCCAGTAAACCTTCATCTGCAGTGTATCCTATCATTATGTCTACACCTTCGTGAACGTTATTTGACACTGCATTGACCATATCTCCAAAGAAAAATCGGTCATTGTTTCCGAATTCTTTTTCATCAGCCACACTGAAATAAATTTCTACTTGAGGCCTAACTTCTTCAGAATAAGTTATAGGAACCTTAATTTGTATAAGTGACTCGGCTGGTTGTTTTTTCAAGAATTCATATACCTCCGTAACATTATCAGAGTCGAACCCTAATTGCCTGGCTAGTGCAAAACCTCGTTCTCGTGGTTTGTAAGCTTTTGCCCAGCAAGAAACACTGACGCCACTCTGAACTATGGCTCTTTTAAATAAACCCTTTGACATTGGCGATAATAAGTGGTAAGAGACACTGGCCCCACCAGCACTCTCACCAAATATAGTTATATTTTCTGGATCACCACCAAAATTGACAATATTCTTCTTCACCCACCTAAGGGCTAAGACCTGATCTTTCAAACCAGCATTTCCAGGCACTTCTTCTGTGTCTAAACATAGAAAACCAAGCACTTCGAGCCGGTAGTTAATTGTGACTAAGATAACATCTTTTCTTACTATTAAATTAGGACCATATTCGTCATCTTCACCAGAGCCTGATACGTAACCTCCTCCATGAATCCAAAACATAACAGGTAGGGGTGTGTCAGGTTTGATGTCAGGTGTGTAAACGTTAAGGTATAAACAGTCTTCATCGCCAGTACGATTAAATTTATAATTATCATCGAAGAGCTCGTACTGAGTGCACTTGGAACCAAATTCCTTAGCGTTACGAACTCCTACCCACGGTGTTGATGGTTGTGGGGCCTGTGAACAATTTAAATAGTATTTTAATGAACAAGCAAAAACAATAACATGTCACTCAAGTAGTTATTGAATCAGCCAGTGTACCGGCACTTGATATAAGTTATCGTCTTGTTAAATGTCTTGTCAAACCATTATGTAATTGAACATGGTCAAAGAGTTAGTTTCATTTGCTACTAATTAAAAACTGAGCTAATTATTTAATGTGGCATGGTTGTGTAGATGTTTTCGAACCGACCGTAATTACAATATATGATACATAATTAAAAACTGGATCTGGATAAACTCGTCTAAAGTGCAGATAGTTCTTTTGAAACAAAGTGTATGTAGGATGCTTATTATGACGAATAGGTAATTAAGAGACGTTAGTTATTTCTACAAAATGGCACTTTTTACATATTTTTTCTGTAATTTAAAATTTCTTTTTTGCATTAGTCTAGTCGGTTGGTCTTATTGTGTTACCTTGAACCTCAAGTTTCCCACTGGAGGTTGTGCGTACGGTATTCCCAAGAATTTAATGTACGTGCCACCGTACTCATTGTTCACTAGTTCTCCCTCCAGTACACCCTCGTTCACTCTCACTTTTACCGCCATCGATGACGACACACATAGCGCCAGACACAAAGAAATAAAATTTCTTAATAATGCCATTATTTTTTAAAATTGTGGTTTTAGATCGGCCATCAACTCTTTCATAGAAATACAAACGGAAAAAAAATACAGATTTTGGTGGCAGTGTGTCAAAACAAACGAACGAAACAGATTTTGGTATGTGGCAGTGTGTCATAGTGCACAGATATTTATATGTTTTCTATTTAGGATCAAGTCTTAATCAATATCTATTTTTTTTTAAGATATCGTATCGTACTAACAGACACGTTACTATTATCAGTATCGAGATACATCACGAAACCAAGATCTAGTTGATAAAATACTACGCCTATGATAACAATTCACAATTTCAAGTTCAAATCTTATATAACGGTCTCCACCCGGTGAAACTATTCATTTGTTTCAGGGAGCTATCATTCTACTATCAAAGAAAAAATCATGTGAGCGGTAGATGTTTGAGGAAGATAGCCAAAGATACCCTTCGTCTTGCATACCGGGACAGTTTGATAACAAAATGCTCTTGCGTTCTAAAAAATGGACCCCGCCCATAGGCAGCGCTTTGGAACCCAATAAGTAATCAAAAAATTTAACAATTTATAAATTTCTTTTAGTATGGTTTTTTTTTTTAACTCATTCTCTTCATTTAAGTAATTGCACCATTGTTCACATTATTGACTCAAATTCAACCCTCATTTTAAACTTTTTAAAATAATGTTTCTGATTTTATTTTGTATTTATAGTGAACCAAATCTATCTTTATTTGGAATTTGCCTAATTTCGTTGGTTTCTTGATAATTTATCTTGATTCTAAGCGTTATTACTTATGTTAAAATGGATATAAGTCCAACTGAGTTAGCTGGTCGTGGCTAGACGTCTTCATTTAAGTCGATCTGCATTAAGACGAGTGCGCCAAAGGTTTGTTAGAGACAGGAAACTTCAATAGACAATCGAATCCAGGCAGAAATTGGGCGACGTCAGAGCACGTTGACCGCTTTATGGTGTCAATGTCTTTGTGTAACCGACATTTCACTGGACTTCAGGTGCAACAAAGACTTCTTTATATCCATGGAGTCTCAGTAAGTGACGATGAATGCTATCAGATATAACTTCTGTTTGACCAGTATGATTTGTATTTTAGATATTCCTTCTTTTGGTATGCATCGTTAAGAAAGCACTTGCTTCCACTAATTAACCGCAATATCGAAGTTTTCCCCGTTTTCTTGTTTTTATTCATTACTTAACCTTTTGAATGTCTTATGTTACACAGTTCGACATAAGCCTTTCTATAATTGTCTTACTATATGTGTCTCTAATTACAGCATTCAAAGAGTTAATCGAACAAAACCAATTCAATTTCTCTACACTAATATAAAAAACCGGCCAAGAGCGTTTCGGGCCACGCTCAGTGTAGGGTTCCGTAGTTTCCCGTCCGTCACAATAAGTGGATTTATTTATTTATTTATTTAAAGCTTTATGCACAAAAAACTGTACAAAGGCGGACTTAATGCCTTAGGCATGGTGTACCCACTTATGAGTTTAAAAAAATGCTTGCATATACGATTATACTACAAACTTAGTCCAGAAATTATTTTGTAGAACCCTTTTGTCTTTTTTGTACAAAAACTGTTCTTACCATCAAGTTCAAAATAATTTTCCTTGAAAGTCCTTATAAAGTTCTACTTTTCAGATTTTTTTCATATTTTCTAAACTTATGGTTCAAAAGTTAGAGGGGGGGGGACACATTGTTTTTTACTTTTGGAGCGATTATTTCCGAAATTATTGACATTATAAAAAAATGATTTAAGGAAACCCTTATTCATTTTTAAATACCTATCCAACAATATATCACACGTAAGGGATGAAATAAAAAAAAAATCACTTCCCACTTTACATATAGGGGGGCTACCCTAATAAAACATTTTTTTCCAATTTTAATTTTATCACTTTGTTGGCGTGATTGATATACATATTGGTACCAAATTTCAGCTTTCTAGTGCTAACGGTCTCAGAGATTAAGCGAGGACGGACAGACGGACAGACAGACATAGCGAAACTATAAGAGTTGACTACGGAACCCTAAAAAGAGGTACAAATTGTTTTTTGTTTTCTTGTTAGTAGGAGGTCATCTCGGAAAGTACTGGTCCGATTGCAATAGTTTTATCACTGATAGAATGTTGTTTCGTTCCTGAGTGACATAGGCTATATTTTATGTGCGTGTGTGAAGCCGCTGGCAGAAGCTTGTTGTTATATAAATCGATTTGTGTTACAGGTGATTTATGTTTGTCAAGTCGTAATTAAATTAAAATTCCTTACTATATTTTATTTCCGAATGGTAAAAATAGGATTGGTTATAATGTATTAATACCTAAGATAACGTTAATATTAAGACATCGATACCATAAATATGTTTCAAGAATTGAAGTCTCCAAAGACAAAGAGGAAACACATACGAAACAGAAGGTATTGATATTTATATGTACAAAGCCATATTAACGATCGATAAAATGATATAGTATGACTTTATTTTTGAGGTGACAAATAATTAAGTAAATTCTTCTATCTTAAGTGGGCCGGTGGGATTTTCAGGCCAACTAAAATTTACGGCCTATTGCAATCCAGAGCCACGGTAACTCTTTCAGGTTCTAGCAGGAATGGGTCCTGCTGGGCCTCTTAAGTTTTGCTGACAGTGCGTATGGAACACAACGAGCCGTTGACTTGGAATTGGTCGTTGGTAGGTCTATTCTGGATGCCCAGAAGGCACTAATACTTGATCACTTCGTAAGAAAACTCTTAGGATGATGAACTATAAAGCGCAATTGAAACAAATACGCGCTATTCAAATGAATTGACAAAATGTATGGAATATAATTACTAAGAGATATAACACTAATTTATATAAAAAAAAAAGTTTTATTACATTAAATATCAAGGTAACATTAAATACCATATCAACGTGTTTAAAAAAATAATGAACGAGATTTAAGGTTAAGTCATACAGTTTTTCTAATGTCTTAATATATATATTATATAATATATATATGTATAAATATGTTTCTGAATATATATATGTATATACACAAAATACTTTTGCTTGGTGATGGGTTGATTATCACAAAAAAAAGAAATATGGCCATAGAAATCTAAAACGTTTAATAGACTATTATAATACAACCTCCTGATTACACGAACTCGAAATGCAGCAGTATAACAGTATGTTAGAAAAAAGTACCGCCGGGTGCAGTAGGACATATACATCTATGTAGAACAGTCGACAGGCGCATCTTAGGAGATTACATGTATCTCGCATTCTTACACAACTTCTTGTCTTCATCTGTAAATAACATTCTAACTTCATTTCTAACATGACCATTACAATTCGACCGCAAAACTGAACCGCATGTTTTCTGACAATCCTCCACAGCCATATAAAACTCTTAGTACAGACTCAGTAAAGTTTATATCATTAAGTCTTTGAATATCCAAATAGACATAAACACTGATACTGAAAATGCTATATTCTGAAAAAAATATCAGTCAACTATTAATTTCTAATTAGGTTTAAGTATCTTTAGTATTGTATCCTTCATCGTCATCATCATTTCAGCTGATAGACGTCCACTTTTGGATATAGGCCTCCCCCAAGTGTCGCCATAATGATCGATCCTGTGCGTCCCGCATCTATCGGATTCCCGCAACCTTCACCAGGTCATCGGTCCACCTTGTAGGAGGCCTTCCAATGTTGCGTCTTCCTGGACGCGGTCGCCACTCCAGAACCTTTCGGCCCAAACGGCCATCAGTTCTGCGAGCAATGTGCACACTTTTGTATCCTTTATATCGTAAATATTTTATCCTTTAGATGCCCTTGCATCTGCAGGATCACAGGTGGGTGAAATCCACCTGTACCATGTACCGAAACCACCTGCTTATTCCTGAAATTTATTTGATTTAAGGATCAAACCAAAAATGTCCACTACTTACGTATTCCGTTGTTTCACACGGTACTTGATATTTTATGAATATAGAAAAGAATATAGTACGAGGGTTACAAAAATGCAAACTGCAGCAATACAACGGTATAGTTAGTCAGAAGTTCGGCCAGGTGCAGCAGAAGACACACGTCTATGTAGAACAGTCGACAGGCATGCATCTTACTGAACGATGCTTTGTACACGCGCCTTACGTTTTTAAACAATCTCTTATCTTCATCTGTAAAAAATATATATTCATCTGTCTTTCAACTAGGTATAATAATAGTACTACATTCTACTTTTAATATCTGTTATTTATTTATTGTGCACACTACCACAATGTTAATTTTTTTAACTTAAAGGCTAATTGGTGGATAATGCCGTCTGTACAAAAATCTCTATCTTACGTGAACTGAACATTAAGATCAGACTGTCGACTACCACGCGCAGAGTACAGAAGTTCTTTGGCCACATTGCCAAGAAAAATGGCTACAACCTTGAACAGCTCATCGTAACTGGCATGGTTGATGGCAAACGACCAAGAGGCCGGAGCCTTAAAAGATGTTCAAATAAGGTCCGCTCCACACTGGACACACAATTTCAAGTCGCATTTCATGAGAGACACCATTAATAAGAAGCTAATCCAGTGGGAACTTCACGACCCTCAGTAATGAGGAATACGACTTGAGGAGGAGGAGTAGATAATGCCTTGTGGCATTAAGTCCGCCTTTGCACCACTACTGTACACGAAGTTTAAATAAATTAAAAGTTAATCAGAACGATATAAATCACATACCAGAACAGTTTGATAGTAAAATATAAGCGCATATGTCCTGAGAATCCTCCAAAGCTATGTAAAATGCCTCGCAATACAGACTCAGTGCAGTTTGTAAAAGTAAGTTCTTGAATATCCAAGTATAAATTATCGCTGTTGATGAGAATGCTACGCTCTGAAAATTAATTGAAAAAAAATATATTCAAATTATTTTGAAAAAAAAAACCATTTCCAATTGTCTTATTGCCAACATAACAATAATACGTACTTTAAATGGTTTTTTATATGTGTGTTAAAATATTTAAAAATGTTAAAGATATGAATGATAATGAAAATGATATACAAAGTAATACATACTGTGAGTTTAATGTTTCTTCTGTTTAGTGTTTTATACACCACTATAAATACTTCATTAAACACTAAAGTATGTAGAAAACTACGTACCGTGTAATAAAGAACCTGAAATTGATATAATATTTACTGATTTATTTATACTTCTAATAAGTCAAATAGAAAAAATAAATTGCTCATACAAATATTGCTAACTGACCGTGTGATGAAACATATTCTTATAAATCTGGTAACTCCTTAATATTTGAAGATACGTTTGAAGCAGCTTTTTGCGACAAGTTCCAGTTCGAGCATCATTAAACAAATGTAAAACCTGATGATTCCAATTCACAACTTTATCCTGAAGTAATTTCATACACCTGATGCCATAAATTAGGTTAACGTCGATAATTATTAAAACCATTCTGTATCCTGTCTCACAAACCGGTAAAACTGGGTAAAAAACAATATAATAGACGCAAAACATAATATAGAAACCAATAATCATTAACACACTAATCCAGCTGTTACGGATAAATTTCTTGGAAACAATTTCATCATTATTGAATCTATGAACTTCTTGAATGGTCAAAATGAACTGTATATGACTCTTCCTTTGAAAGAGATTAATCATAATGCTGTAAAGAAATCCACAAAAGTTAAAGCAGATTATGAACATCAAGGAGAAGGTCTGAATATTCGATACGACGTATGTTTTAGTATTATCCATCCCAATTATTCGTAGTATGTAAAAAGACGAGCATACGACTGTTCCACAAAGTAACAAAACTTTATTGAAGAGATCGTTTGGCGTAATGATATCGTTCTTGATGCGATAATTTGGACTTAACAGAATAGTATGTATTAAAGTAAAAGGTAAAAACATGGACTGCACATCATTATCAACAATGTTATCCGACATAACTTCTGTTTGATCAGTAAAATTTATAATTTGGTTATTCCTTCTTTTGGTATACATCGTTATGAAAGCACATGCTAACACTGATACACCACAACGTCGAGGTTGTGTCATATTACATATTTATTATTTAGTAAATAAAACCCCATTCAATTTTTTATTTGATAAATTGATTTGTCTTTCAGGTGATTTACGAGTATGTCTGTCTGGGTCATAATTAAATTACTAGATGCTTTATTTTGTTTCTAAATTGTATTTGCTGTTGATTGTGGATTTGAAACCAGGCTAGTACTAATATGAATATTTCCATATATATGCACTTTACTAAGTTAATCTACGACATAAAATCGTTGGTCCTGGTTATTATTCATAGATCTTTGACAGTCACTATAGGCAGACAGATGTCAAAAAGTCCATCCAAGGAGTATCCTGTTACCCTGTACCTGGGTTGTGGAGGTCTGATGGGCAGTCGCTCCATGTAAAACATGGGTATTCAGTGGCATCTGGTTAGACTGGAAGCCGACCCTAAGCTAGTTGGGAAAAGGGAGATTGATGATGGTAGGAATAGGGTTTGATAATTTTATTATAAAGGGTAATTTGTAAAAGCGTTTTTTTGAGGACATTGCGTTGAAGCTGTAAAACGTAAAATGGTGACGAGATGTAAAGTCCGTGGCCGAGTTAGTAAATTAGGCGGCTATGTACTAATAAGAAGGACAATTCACAATAATTGATGATCTTTACTGCTTTCTATCGAATATTTAGTTGGCGTTGTAAAAAATACGAATTAGTTTATTAGAGGCCTTTGTCATTTTTCCGTTGTTTAGTTATAAAATTAGAAGTTTAATCACGTGTTCAATAAATAATTTTGTGGCTTGACTTATAATTTCCCTTTGTAAAACAATGGCAACCTCTCAGGACTATGTTACTAATATCATAAACAACAACTTTTGTTCTATGACTTTTTACAAAACATAACACATTAACCAAAAACAAACCTTCAAGATTTCGTTGTTCTATCTAACAAATTTCAACTCTGTATTTTGCTGTACGGTTCCCGCGCACTGTTCTCGTAATAACAGTAAGTAGGCTTCCGAAACATTGTAATTACATCTAGCATGCATTCGCACCATTTCCGTGTACTCGACATTAGAACATTGCTACACCATTATGTAAAGATAATTACGACCACACTGCCGAATTTCGCTACAAGAACACCGACCGACCGACTAGTCAAGATCGCTCGTAAATAAGTCAAGTCGATTTTCAGCTACTCTCCGCTATTGTACTATCCCTTGCTTCGCATAGACTTCTTTATATTTAGAACGTTCAATTTAAATATTTTTATTTTTGTATGAAAATCTGATGAACTTAAATATGACAAATTTTTAAAAGTAATAGAACAAAGTTGTAGTTTATGATGTTTTTAACACAGTCCTAAGAGATTGCTAGTGTTTCACAAATAACACTGTATAATTATTAAGAGCAGCTAACCCGAAATACATTTCCATACAACCACTCGAACGTGACTACAACATAATCATCCATTTTTCTCTAGATATTTTAGAATCACAGATTCTATAGCTCGTAGTATTTTTACGTTTACGTAGGTACTCATAAATTACAAACAGGAACCTTGGATATTGAATCAAAATTCTAAATGACGAAGATTTTTTTCTCCAAATACTTTTAATGTTAAAAAAACCATATATTTCCAAGAACAATTTTTAGTCTAAGTATCGGAATTACCAGATACAAACATAGCATGTTGGCTTTGTCTCTTTTTTCGCGTTGCTTCTTTTACATTGCGTTGCTTCTTTTACATTGCGTTAGATTGCGTTGGATACAAAAAAAAAGCTTTTAAACCATGTTCACGTTAAAGATAGACTGTTCGGGAAGTCTTCTTCTTCTTCTTCCTGCCCTTATCCCATATTACTTGGGGTCGGCGCAACACGTTTTCTTCTTCCATTCTGTCCTGTCACCCGTCAAACTATCACTAACTACCTTTTCTTTCATGTCACTTCTCTCACAATCCATCCATTTTTTTTTCGTCCTTCCTCTCCCTCTCCTTCCATCTACATGTATACTCAGAACTCTTTTAGTAATATGCGCTTCATCCCTCCTCTTCACATGACCATACCTTTCAACTTTTCAGTCACTAGCGCCACTTTCAAACTTCCTCTAATATACTCATTTCTCACTTTATCCATTCTCGTCACACTGGTCGGGAAGTCTTTTTAATTAAAAACTTCAATAGGAAATATCAAAATACTGCCATGGTAATTCCATTATTTCTTTCAGGTGACCTCCTCCAGGTCACAGTCAACAGGTTTTTATTTTCTTACGAGTGTTAAAATATGCGTCTAAACCCTTTTTTTTACTAATTAAATGATTTCTGGAACCTGTACGAAAGATACATTTAAAATACCAAAATATATGCATAATAAGAGAGAGACCAAATGATACGGTGAATGGACGATACAAAAGATGATATGATTTGAAGGGGGTGATTATTAACATGACGACTAATAGAAAAGTTGAAGAAAACAGAGAATTATGGAAGAAGAATTATTATTACTACTATAACATAGAATAATGGTTAGACTAGGATGAATGTGAATGGGATTGTTATGAAAAATTGAGAAGCTACTCTTTTATAAATATAAATTATATATGCTATAATACAATCAGGTAAAAAATAAGCACGCAGATTTTTTTTAATGCACATTTTTTATTTATCTTTCAGTACAATTTTTGTCCGTACGAAGTTAAAAGATTTTCCCAGAATTGTATTTCTTCTTCATCTGGGGCGTTTTTAGCCTTGAGTTCGTTACCAAGATCCATATATTCTTGCTTTTCCAAGGTATACGGTGACCACTTGACACCTAAGGAGTCATCAGGAGTTGGGTTTCTGGAACAAAAATAAAATTTTGTTAAAATTTTGCTAATAAAGATATTTTTTTGTACAAAATTCCATAACTGTATCATGAAAAATCACAAAGTTATAAGCTTGTTATGTCAGCAAAAACACATAGTCACCGGGCCATCCAGGCAACTGAGAGGTTTTGCACTTGCACCCAGCTGTTTGCTAGTGCCCAATGCCCGCTATGATCTGCCTTGACCTGTGTTGTACTTAGTGTCGGTGGTGGTCTAACTTATGACCTTTTTAAATATTTTTTTTGGAAAAAGATATGACGTGCTGATGAACATGGTGTATAAATTATTAGAATCGATTCAGTTACTAATTCTAAACCAACTATAGGTCTATACAGGTCTCGCTTAAACTAAAAATAATGTTGTGTAAAAATCAAGCACTTACCCGTATTTAGCAAAATCAGTCCATAGTTTTGTGACTATATCAATATGTTTAAACTCTTCAGAGTTCATATCTATAATAGATTGATGTCTCACATTAAACAAGTACGTCAGATCATCAGAATGAGCAACCACTGGTCTATCTCCTACAAGATGTCCTATTCCCATTAATTTAGAAACAACGTTCAATTTAGTTACACAAGTAAATTTGTAAACATATATCTTGTTTTTCTGAGAGCGCGCAGATAGTTTAACCCATCGCATCGTTGGAAATATGAATAAATCCATACCATAGAATTTCGCTAACTTATCCCAGTCATTAGGAATTGAAATCTGATTATTGAAATATTTTTCCTTGATTTTTGTTCCTAATTCCAATTGTTCATTCACTGATAAATCGAGTGACATTGGGTAGGAAACGAAAAATTGTGGGAAATTTTTAACCTGGTTTAGACTCTCTTCGATATCACCAAAGATGGCTATTCCCATCAGACCTTCATCGGCAGTAAAACCTATCATAATGTCTACACCTTCGTGAACATTATTTGACACTGCTTTGACCATATCTCCATAGTAAAATCGCTCATTGTTTCCGAATTCTTTTTCATCAGCCACACTAAAATAAACTTCTACTTGGGGCCTAACTTCTTCAGAATAAGTTATAGGGACCTTAATTTGTATAAATGACTCAGCTGGTTGATTTTTTAAGAATTCATATACTTCCTCAACATCATCAGAGTTGAACCCTAATTGCCTGGCTAGTGCAAAACCTCGTTCTCGTGGTTTGTAAGCTTGTGCCCAGTAAGAAACACTGACGCCGCTTTGAACTATAGCTCTTTTAAATAAACCCTTTGACATTGGGGATATTAAGTGATAGGAGACACTGACCCCACCAGCACTCTCACCAAATATAGTTATATTTTCTGGATCACCACCAAAATTGGCAATATTCTCCTTCACCCATCTAAGAGCTAAGACCTGATCTTTCAAACCAGCGTTTCCAGGTACATCTTCTGTGTCTAAGCAAAGGAAACCAAGTACTTCAAGTCGATAGTTAATGGTTACTAGGATAACATTTTTTCTCATTAGTAACTTAGGACCAAATACGTCATCTTCACCAGAGCCTGATACGAAACCTCCTCCATGAATCCAGAACATAACAGGTAGGGCCTTGTCAGGATTGACGTTGGGTTTGTAAACGTTAAGGTATAAACAGTCTTCATCGCCACTACGTTTGCCTTTATCACCGTCAACGAAGAGTTCGTACTGTGTACACTTGGAACCAAACTCCTTTGCGTTGCGAACTCCTTCCCATGGTGTTGATGGTTGTGGGGCCTGTGAACAAATTTGAAAGTGTTTTAGTGAACCACTACCTGAGTTTCTTATGCGGTACAACAGAAATCTTTCAAGAAGTAGCTGAATCAGCCAGTGTAGTTTATCATGTAAGTTCCGTCATTAGATTACGTGATCAAAAGTGATAAGAGGGTTGGTGAGGTTTTCTTCAATGTACTTATTATTTAAGGTGACAATTGGATATATACATACAGGCGTTGTCAATCTAACCATACTGCTTAAACACTAGTAACTAGAATCTGCTTATATCCAGATATGGTACAAATAAGCCGATTGATTAATCTATAATCAGATGAGACAGTGTTTTGACACAATGGGTAGAAGAGGAAATATTATTAATTTCCATACAAACAGACTTTTTTTGCAATAATTTTTCATTTATTATCATTGTGATAGATCTAAAAAAAAAACATCTTTTAGCTGTGTTACTTCTACATATCTTTTTTTTTGTTTGAGCGGATATAGTCTGTCTAATAAGTCAACCGACTTGGGAATTTTGTGTAATATTTAATAATTTAAAAAATATTTATATTCGATACTTTTCATAAGGTTCTTCTGTTAGTGAACAATGGTGTCTATCTCTTAATCAACCTTGATTATTGAAACTGTGTTGACTACATCAGATTTCATTAAATCCTAATAATTACCCAAGTCGTTTAACTTATTAGTCAGACTCCGTTTTTTTGTGCATTACCTTGAACCTCAGATTTCCCAATGGCGGTTGTGCGTATGGTATCCCCAAGAAGCTAAAATACGTTCCACCGTACTCATTGTTCACCACTTCTCCCTCCAAAAGGCCCTCGTTCACTCTCACCACTGTCGATGATTTCACACTTATTATCAGACACAATGAAATAACACTTTTTAGTAATACCATTTTCATTTTTAATATTTCCTGTTGTTTTTAGATTTTTAAAATTATCATTTGCCACAAGCCAAGTTTTACATGATTTTTACGAGTATTAAAACGATGAAATATTTACAGATCTATGTTGCAGTGGCTGCCTGAGCACAGATATTTATATGTTAAAAATTTGAGATTAAATGTCTCCACACACGGGCTTCAAAAAAACGCCGCTTCAAGATTCATTTTGAGGCGCCACTTTTGTGTGCGGCGGTGCCACGTTCACCGGACACAAACGGTGTCGCGCGCTTCAGCTGTTTTTTGCGGCCGCTTCTAGCTTTTTTTGTGGCTGTTTCTAGCGTTTTTTTGTGGCCGCGTTTTTTTGAGGCCCGTGTGCGGGGGGACAGTAAGTCGTGATCAATATCTTTTTTAAGATATCTTATCATACTAACATGCTCGTTTCTATTATCAATATCAAAAAACATTAGGAAAACCAAAATTTATTTGATGAAATACTACACTGATAACGATTCACAGTATCAAGTGCTAAAACGATACATCAGACCAAAATTTAATTATCATCTTCATCATTTCAGCCGAAGATTTCCACTGTTGGACATAGACCTCCCCCAAGTATCGCCACAATCAACGGTTCAATGCGTCTCGCATCCATCGCATTCCCGCAATCCTTACCAGGTCATCGATCTACCTTATAAGAGGCCTGCCAACGATACGTCTTCCGGTACGTGGTTTCCATTTCAGAATCTTTCGGCTCGACAAAAAAATATTTTATGCTATTATTAATCCTACATAGAAAAGATGGATGGATTGTGTGAGAAGTGATATGAAAGGAAAGGGAGTTAGTGATAGCGTGACGAGTGACAGGACAAAATGGAAGAAACAAACATGTTGCGCCGACCCCAAATAAAATGGGACAAGGGCAGGAAGAAGAAGATTAATCCTACATTAAAAAGGTGGTGGTTCGCGACGCGCGACCGAGACAGGAGACCGCGACCGTAGACCGAGATAGTTACTTGACGTTAGGCGATGTATAAACGACAGTTCGCGAGCGAGACAGAGACAGGAGAACTGTCGCTCATACATTGCCTAACGTCAAGTAAAGGTCGCGGACTTCTGTCTCGGTCGCTTATCTCTATCGCGGCGCGAACCGTCACCTTAATAGGAAACTATGTGGACCAACTTGTTTGAGGAAAAAAGAAAAGAAAATTGATAAGAAAACAATTACTAATTTATGTAATATTTGCAACTTTATAAAAAAGAAGGTGCGAGGGTTACAAAAAAGCAAACTGCAGCAATACAACGGTGTAGTTAGTCAGAAGTGCCGCCAGATGCAGTAGGAGAGACACGTCTACGTAGAACAGTTGACAAGCACGCATCTTAGTGAATGATGCTTTATACACGCGCCTCACGTTCTTGCACAGTCTCTTGTCTTCATCTGTAAATTACATTTTTTTCATCAATCTTTCAACTTTGCTTAATAATTAAACTAAACCTTAAGTCTCGTATTACCAGAACAGTTTGACAGCAAAGTGTAAGCGCATATGTCCTGAGATTCCTCTACAGCTATATAGAACGCCTCACAGTATAGACTCACTGCAGTTTGTAACGTAAAATTTTTGAATATCCAAAAATAGATTATCGCAGTTGATAAAAATGCCGTGTTCTGAAAAATAATGAAAAAACAAAAAATAACGTTATTTAAATTATTCTGAAAAAATAATTTCGTTTTGTCTAATTCATCAATATCATCATTCATTATCATTTCAGCCGAAAGACGTCAACTGTTGAACACAGGCTTCCCCAAGTGTCGCCACAATAAACGGTCCTGTGCGTCTTGCATCCATCGGATTCGAGACCAACTTGTAGGAAGTCTTCCTACGTCTTCCGGTACATGATCACCATTTCAAAACTTTTCAGCCCCAATGGCCATCCATTCTGCGAGCAATGTGCCTCGCTACTTAAGTTTAGCGATTCTTCGTGCTATGTCGGTAACCTTGGTTCTCCTGCGGAAATCCTCATTCCTGATTCTATCACGTAAAGGAACTCCGAGCATAGCCCCTTCCATGGCCTTTTAGGTGACTTTAAGTCTTCTGATGAACGCATTGTAAGTGACCACGTTTCGGAGCCATATGTCATCACTGGCAACGCACACTGGTCATAGACTTTCGTCTTGAGACAATGTGGTATATTAGACGAGAAGATACCGCACAGCTTTCCGAACGCTGCCCAATCAAGTCGGATCCGACGATTGATTGACTGAGACAGTCTGTTCCAGGTAAACATAGTCGTACACAACTGTTGTTGTTATCTTATTGTCATAATAAAAATAATACGTACATTAAGCTCACTGTTGGTTCCACTTAGTGTTTTATAAACCACTATAAATATTTCATTAAATACTAAGGTATGTAGTATGCTACGTACTGTATAATAAAAAACCTGAAATTGATATAAATCTTTTTAAATAAAACATAAGTATTTTGAAATGTGCGTCAAAAGTTTAAGTAATCAGAACCTATGTTATTAATATTGCTCTAAAATTATATCCTAACAATGTTGATTTTATAATTATAAATGTTATTATTAAAAAAATGAATACTCCAAAAAAAAATACAGAATTATAATGTGAACACAACAAATTCAACTTGAAAATTGAGAAAGTGCCCATAGGAATTTCATTAACTGACCATGTGATGAAACATATTCTTATAAATCTGGTAACTCTTTAATATTTGGAGATAAATCTGTAGTAACTTTCTGCGACTCATTCGATTTTGAGTATCATTAAATACGTTTAAAACCTGATTATTCCAATTCACAATTTTATTTTGGAGTAACTTGATGCATCTGATAGCATAAAATAAATTAACGTCAAAAATTATTAAAACTACTCTACAACCTGTCTCATAAATCGGTGTAACCGGGTACAAAATCAAATAATATGTACAAAATATAATATGGAAACAAGTAATCGTCGACAAGCCAATCCAGTTACTACGGATGAATTTTTTGGAATTCACATCATTATTGTTAAATCTATGAATTTCTTGAATGGTTAAAATAAACTGTACATTACTCTTGCTTTGAATCAAATTAACCACAATATTGTAGAGATATCCACAAAAATTGTGGAAAATTATGCTCATTAAGGAGTAAATCTGAATGTCAGATACGACGTATATTTTAGTATTATCTGGCCAAAAAATTCGAAGCAAACAGAAAGTCGAGTAGGCGACTGTTCCGCTGATTAGCAGAATTTTATTGCAGACGTTATTTGGAGTTATAATATCGTTCTTGATAAAATAATTCGGACTTAATAGAATAGTATGCATTAGGGTAAAAGGTAAAAACATAGACTGCACATCTTTATCAACAATGTTTTCCGATATAACTTCTGTTTGATCTTTAACATTTATAACTTGGTTAGTCCTTCTTTTAGTAAACATCGTTATGAAAGAACTTTCTCACATTAATGAACCACAATATTGAAGTTTTGTTCATATTTCATATTTATTACTCAGCCAAAAAAACCCATTCATTCCGCTGTTCAATAAATTGATATTATGTTTCAGGTGATTTATATTTGTCAAGACATAATGAAATTACGATGTACTCTATTTTATTTCCAAATGGTAGAATTGAGGTTGGTCAAAATTTATTGTGAACTAAGTATTTTCAAATAAAAATACCAAACTCTTATAGTAAATATAGAGATATTGTATGAAAATTGCAAAAGCAAAGATTTCATTAAGAATTAAAAACAAAAAAACGATTAGTAAGAATATCTGTGTCTATAAGTTGCAAACTTATAGACCCAGATATTCTTTTGTGTATCTGCCGAAGTGGATATAAATCAAGAGTTTTGATAATTATTACTTTCATTTATTATTAAATCTATGAACACTTAAAATTTTCTAAATGAGCCGTACGAAAATTTTAGTTTCTATCACAGTAACCATGAAGTTAACGGCAAATTCACAAAAATGAAAGAAGATATTGTAGGGATGAAATAGCAGTAGTCGATATGTTATCATGATTGAGACGGACACATTACCTCTGGAAAATTAAAGAATACAATCACGTAAATATTACAAAAACTTTAATGGAGACAAATACATTTAGATTACTGAAATGCAAATTGAAGTTTTTCGATCGCGTGTGATTACAAAATATCTACTACCTTAAATTCTACATCTCATAAAATATGCATTTTTTTAATTCTTTATTTTTTAAGGGGTTTTTATCCAAACGAATACGTCAACCCCATTGTACCTTATACTCTATTTATACACATAAACATATTCTTATATAATAAAATAAGAAAAGTAATTACCTACTGTCTTAACATCTGTAAAAAATAAATAAACTATAATACAAAACTAAACGCATCATTTGTGGGATAACCCACAAATTATGTGTTTAGTTCTTTCTGACTTAGGATATGCCAATATATTTTGGATAAGTCTAACATCCCACATGTTAAAATTATAATATACATTACGAAATGTATAGGCTGAGACAATGAAAATATAAAATTCGTTGATATTATTTGCCACAATTTTGCGCGGATGTGACGCATATCTTACGTGCTACTTTTAGTCGATATTGTTTTTATTTGTTATGGTATGCGTCATGTTTGACGTGAATAAACACTTTTTCTTTTCTTTCTTTCTTTCACAATTTTGCATCAATCTTAGCTATTTGTATCAACTGAAGAATTTTGAAATAGCATTTCTTTATTTGCTCACAGAATCTCATATTTGTTCAATATTATATTTGTAACAATAAATAATACAAAAAAAAATCAACAAAATTCTTATAATTATAAGCAATAATTAACATTTCAAATACATATTGTTATGCGGAAGAGTAATGTGGTGGGTTTGTGAAGTAGAAATGGAGGAACAGTGATAGGAATATCTTAGAATTCACTTTGGATAGTTATTAAACTATGACGGTATAAAGTTTAACTGAGAAAACTGCTACAATAGATGCAGCATCAAACATTCATGTTTCTTCAACTAGACATAAGTATGAAATATCTGGTGTTTTGTCGAGATTCTAGGTTGAGTCAGTTAAACTGCATCATAATGTTCAGAAGTGGAATATAATTATTTTTGGTTCCTTACCTGTATGGTCAATCGATGATGATCGGGAGATAGTGTCAGACTCTTACTGAGTAAAAACCCATCCCGTTCCTTCAAGCCTTTATACCGGGCCTCGAGCGCCCTTTCGGATAACTCTGGCCCCAGTAGGCTTCGACCCGGCTGGGCCTCTGCTGTTGCTAACAACACCTTGAGGCGCGCGGGGATAGTGCGCGCCGTCGACGACTTAGGCTTGCTCCGGACATTTACCGGACGGCCGGATAGCGAGCTTCCCATTGGTCACTGTCCGCAAGCCCACGCCTACGGTGGCTGGAAATCGGGATCGGGATCGGGATCGGAATCCTGGCGGTGGCGAGAGCGCCGTTGCCTGATGCGGTCGGCCTCCTCCTTAGCGAGCATACTGCTTTGCAGAATGTGTAGACAAAATTCAAAAGTTGACGACTGGGTTAGTATTAGTAAAAAATATACGGCCAAAAGAAACTCAAAAAATTAATAACCTGACTACATAAAAGCGAACTGCAGCAACACAAACGTGTAGTTAGAAATTAGTGCCACCAGGTGCAGTAGGAGACACACATCTACGTAGAACAGTCGACAGGCGCACATCTTACTAAATGATGCTTTGTATACACGCTTCACATTCTTGTACAACTTCTTGTCTTTATCTGCAAAGACAATAAATTCGTTTATCATTGAACTTCGTGTTTGGTCAAAGCTAACTTTAATTCTCACATACCAGTACAATTTGACAGCAGACCAAGAGCGCATGTGTCCCGCAAATCCTCTACAGTTATATAGAACGACTCGCAGTACAAACTCAGGATACATTGTAAAATTAATTTCTTGAATATCCAAATAGATAATAACACCGATACTTTTAAAAATGAATACTGAAAGAAAAAATAATAGCCCGCTTTAAAATACTTAACTAGATTAAAAAAATATAACCTTCAAAAGCTAAGAACAACAATTAAAAGGTTTACTACGTACTTGGTCCGCTATTTCGTCAGGTAGTTGATACAATTCTATGAAAATCTGAACAATTAACAAGGAATGTAAAAAACTTTGTACCGTATGGTAAAACACCTGAAAATAAAATAATATTTTTGCTAAATACTAAACTCTAAATTAATAGAATCAATAAAAATTTATCTTACTTACCATTTGATGAAACATATCTTTATATAGCTGATAACTATGTAATATATGGCAATACGTTTGAAACAATCTTTTGCAACACGTTTCATTCTGTTCATCATTAAATGGAAACTTAACCATATAATTCCATTGCCTTAATTTATCTTGAAGCAATTTTATGAATCTAATAGCGAAAATTACGTTAAAATCGAAATGTATGATAGCAACAGAACAGGCAATGTGATGAATCGGCACAGAGGGGTTTGCAATATAATGATTAATACATGAGATAAAATAAACGCAGATAATAAAAATAATACTGATCCAACTGTTCCTGATATATCTTTCAGTATAGTTGTCATTGTTAATGAATCCATGGATTTCTTGGATTTTTAAAACGAATTTTACACTAGTTCGCGTCTGCATAAGATTAATGATAAAATTAATAAAAAATCCGCACAAATGATAGAAATAGTCATAATAAGCGATATAGAGAGAACATTTTAGGATATCAACAGATTGAGTTTGGTATGTTTCAAGAAATTTGTACAAATACAGAGACACACATATGACTGTTCCACAAAGTAGCATAAATTTATTGAAGTAATTGTTTGGAGTTATGACGTCATTCTTGATGCTATACTTTGGAGTTAACAGAATAGTTTGCGTTAGGGTGAAAGGTGAAAATATAGATTGTACTTCTTTATCCACAACGTTATTTGATAATACTTCTGTTTCATCTCTAAGATCATTAATTTGCTCTGTCCTTCCTCTTTTAAACATTATTTCAGTAAGGCTCCTTAAACACAAATAGACACGAGAGTGTCTTCAATATCTAAAACAATAACATAAAATAACGCTTCCGGTTTTGCTTGGTAACAAATTGATAACGCATTTCAATCAAATTTAGTTTGATAAATGACACCTCAAGCTGATACTCTACGAAAAACAAAACTCAAAAGAAGTAAAAATTACAAAAGTATATTGGTTATTAATTAGACACATTAAACGTACAGTTTTATAAGATAAAACGTATTCATAAACCTGTGCCATGGTCGCAAATCATGCTGCCGCATATTGTACAGGACTCGTATTTTTTTTGCTTGCTAGATGTATCACAAGCTTTCGATCTGATTTCTAATGATTTGTTATGGAGTAAATTATAGTGTGTTAATTTGTCTTCAGAATCCACAAGCGTTTTTAACTGAATTCTAAAAGGAGGAGTTTGTATGTTCAGCTGTATGTATTTTTTTATGTATGCTCACCGATTTCTTAGTCAATTATGAACCTGATTTTTTGTAGAACAAAATAATTTTATTTACACTTATAAAAAACTTAATAACTATAATTACAATAAATTACAAAATAAATAAATAATAAAACCCTACGCTAAAATACACTAACTAAAATATGGCGTCAAAAAACTCTTCCACATCGCTGTCGACTGGTAATGTGCCCAAAAGACTGGCGGCATTGCCACGTTGTATGGCAATGCTTATCCTCTGTCCAAGGTAAAAGCCAGCCTTTCGGTCACGTGAAGTGTCAACTAGACGTTTTGACAGATCTTTAAACAAACTGTGAGCACTCGGACCCCACGATCCAAGAGTTTCAACTCCAAACGGTTCGAAAATATAACTTCCAACAAGGTTGTTATATTTCCGCCGCTTGAGGTTCTCCGCAGCCGCAGCGGCAGCACCAGCACGACACGACGAGCTAGGAAGATGTGAAGGCGCAAGAGTATCGACACAAGTAGCGTCCCATACTAAAGGCCTTCCCATCTTCCAAGGAAATAACGACATGCCGTCCGGTCTCTTGCCATCGTCGCGTGCCAAGCCATGGGGTTCCAATACGGCTGGAACGCCGGCGGTGACAAGAGCGCGTCTGATTATGTCGTTGATATTCGCGTGTCGCGCTATGCGGCCCGCACTTCGGCTGCATGACAGACCGTGGTGTCCGAGGCTGTTGACAACTTCGCCGCAGTGACAGCGATGAGGAGAACAGCAGGGAGCGCCTAGACGTAAGAAACCTGATTTTTTGATTATATTTTTTTTTGTTTGAAAGATGATATTCCCGAATTGGCCCCTTAGAAATATTAGAAATATTGTTATGATCTGATAATTAACCTCGAAAATATGAAACGGAACTCCTCATAGGATCATAGCAACATTGTAATAACAAGTAAAATTATTTTGTTTATACATGTAGTCGATGACTGATTGAAGAAAGAGGGGGAAGGGATAAATCAAACTGATCTGATGATACAGCCAAAAGGATGAAGGTAGGCACGGGACCTCTGTAATTAAACGATATGTCCTAGTCATGTTTGGGCTTATTAGTCATTATGAGATAAACTCTGGCAATAAGATAACATCGAGCTGATTTGATGATGGAATGTAGGTATGGAAACTCCGTACTAAAACAATATTTAGTAAACCAGGCTTATTTGAATTGTCATACGAAACAGATACTCGGGCTGTTAGTGGTTTTAATGATTCAATTGTATATGTTGAAGTAGTTACCCGAATTTATTCTAGTTTCTTAACTAAATTTTCTAAATATAAATATAGTCCAGGGAAGGTTTAAACGCTGAGAAAATCTTGAAAAAATCACGAAAAAAAAATCCAATTCTAACTCTAATATAAGTGTCATTTTGAAATTAATTATGCTGGTTCTGGTAATACCTATAGATGGCATTATCTTTTGACAGCTTAGCTAAAAGGACTATTAGGCAGTACGGAGTTTGCTGGGTCAGCTAGTACTTAATAAAATACAATTGTTCAAATCACATCAAAACATTTATTGGCATAATATCGGTTAGTATAAAAGTTTTAATAAGTACGCTGTACACTGACCTATCAAGGTGTGCAAAGTTATTAAATTTAATTCTGACTAAATAAATAAGAATTAGGTATATTAAAACAATGTCAAAATTACATAAAATTCAAATTAAATTAAAAAGTATGAGGCATGTAAGTCACAAGGTATATATTTGTGTGTGTATGTATGTGGTTACGAATGAGTTGATTAAAACAAACAAAAAAAAAAACATGACTATTGAAATTTAAAAAATGTACATTCTGATTTACAAAAAAGCAAACTGTAACAATACAATGGTGTAATTAGAAAGAAATGCCATCATGTGCAGTAAGAGACACACGTCTACGTAGAAGAGTTGCCAGGCACGCATCTTATTGAACGAAGCTCGGTATACGCGTTTCACATTCTTGTACAACTTCTTGTCTTCATCTAGGTACAAATGATATTAGTTATATTCGTTTAATACTTCAACCTTGAGTTATTATCAAACCCAACTTTAATTCTCACATACCAGTATAACTTGATAGCAGAATATGAGTGCAAGTGTCTTGAGAATCCTCTAATGTTATATAGAATGCCTCGCAGGATAGACTCAAAACAATTTGTAACGTTAGGGTCTTACACAACCAAATAGATGAAAACACTGTTAGTGACAATGCTGTATACTGAAAAAAAAAAATTACGGCAAACTTTTTAATTCTACCTGGGTCACAAAATGTGGCATTTTATGATTCTTGTTAAGAATAAATTTATTAAAATGTTTACTACATACGTGCTCCTTTGTTCCGTACCTTACTTGATACAATTCTATGAACATTTGAACGATCGATAAGGAATAAAAAAAACTTTGCACAGTATAGTACAGAATCTGAAAATAAAATAATGTAATTTACTAGGTATTGAAAAATAATTTAATAGAAACAATCATAATTATCTGTAACTTACCATTTGGTTGAACATATTTTTATATAATTGGTAGCTATGTAATATATGAAAATATGTTTGCAACAGCCTATTGCGACATGTTTCATTTTGGTTGTCATGCAATGAATTTGTAACCATAAAACTCCATTCCTCTATTTTATTCTGAAGCAGTTTTATGAATCTGATCGCAAAAATTATGTTAGAATCAAAATTTATAACAGACACAAAACTTACAATGTGATGAATTGGAACAGTTGGGTTTATAATATAATGACTAACACATGAGACAAAGTAAAAGCAAATAGTAATAGTAATACTGATCCAAGTATTCCTGATATATTTGCTAGAATTGTACTCATCGTTGACGAATCTATGAATTTCTTGAATGTTCAAAACGAAGGCCACGCTAGTTTTTGTATGCATGAGATTAATGATAAAATTAAATAAAAATCCGCAAAAATGATAAAAGAAGTCATAATAGACACAGTACATAGAAAATTTAATACTTATGTAACTAAATAGAAAAATTTCATAAACTCGATATGAGTACAGAGACATGCATATGAGCGTTCCACAAAGTAACACACATATATTGGAATAATTGTTTGGAGTTATGACATTATTCTTAATGCGATATTTTGGACATAACAGAATGGTAAACAGTAACGTGAATGGTAAAAATATAGACTGCACATTTTTATCTACAATTTTGTTCGACAAAACTTCAGCTTGACCACTAAGATCAATATTTTGATGCACCCTTCTTTTGTTAGACATTCTTTCTAGAGTACTGTGCAAACACAAATGACAGTAAATCATAATAATTTCAGTTATCATTAATGATTATATAGATCAAGCTTCCGGGTTTTTGTTTTGTAAGAAATTGTTTTAGGTAACACGCAACCGTTATTTGATTAATAAATCAAATTGAGGCCAACAAATGACAACACGAACAGATAGATCTAAGATATTGAATTTTAGGGTTAGATAATAAGAAACGTATTATTAATATTTCTTTAGTTCACATAGTTACACACAGTGATTACATTCATTGTACTGCGATCACTACAATTAAAAAAAATATTATAACATGATGAAAAACGAATTCAAGCACTTCATCAATCAATTTAATTTAATTAATCTGCCTGTGTTTAGTGATAACATAGTGACCCATTTGCTACATCTCAGGTATACATACAGTTATTTTTTTAAATCATATTTACAGAGAATTTATACCATATTTTCAAATTAATTTTAAAAACTACTAATAAAACATCTTGTGCTGAATTGATGCAATATAATTTATATATTTTCACGAAAACATAAATGTGCGGCAGTAATAAATATCATTCATGAAACTTACAATTTAATCAGTCAATAATTACGATTCTCCGGAAAGAATTTCGATCATGGTAACCAATCCCAAAAGAGATTAGCCAGGCGCAGGCGATATTATAGTGTATACCTAAGATATGCGCAAATACGGATGCACCTTTATTTCTTTACTCATCAATACAAGAACAATATAAGAAGACATATACAAGCGACGCCAGATATTAAGAGCTGTATGTCTAATCATCTATATTTGTACGCAGCACCTCTATGACACTTTCATTAATTTCATTTATCAAAACCAATAATTAATCATAATCATTCATTACTTTCACTCTTCATTTGTCAGTAGTAATACATCATAGACAGAATATAGAGGAGCTCATCCGTCTAACAATGGATTAACTTAATCCCTTGCCTGTGGCGCGGAGCCGCTCCGGCTCTCTATAAAAATGTCTGTCTGTGGGAGAGCCGCACCAGCTCTCTTGAATCTGTGCCTCTCACACTGAACATACACGACAATTACTAATACATTACAAGACAAAGCTATACTAATCTATATATACCTTTTTAGGTAATTTAATAACAATTCGAATTTAATAACCGGTAGCGATATCAGCGTTTTTTTCAGACGCACCAAAATTGGGCGGGAATAATTCGAGATTGCGTAACATGTGTTGCACTAGCGCAATTACGGGCTCAAAGCTGAGACTCTATGTCTAGTTAGTCTTAGAATTATTTAGAGCTAAGTGACGATGATGATTTAAAATCGCTAAGCACCGAAAAACTTACTGGTAACTGCCTCAGATGGCATGGGTATGTAAGCAGGAGAAGCAAGGATTATGTTGTAAATATTGCACTAAACCTGCGAGAACAATGGAAAGTTAGAGGTCACCCACCATAGACCTAAACCTGGTAGTCTAAAATCGAGAGAAACCTCAAGTTAACCTATTTGCCAAAGCCAATAACCCAGGATAAAATATCTTGGCGTTAATTAGTGAGGAGACCCGACCTCAAATAATAGGAACAGGAGAGGATAAAGAAGAAGAACTTATTGAGGACGATATAGATCATCAAATTTTGTAAACGCATAAAGAATTAAAAATTAACAATTCTACTTATATATGCGCGTCAAATTACAAAATCAGAAACTGAAGACATGGGAAAATTACTTCTTGTCAATATCACTACCTATTCAAAAGTCGCCTATCGCGGTTCTACAGTCTTTAAAACGATCTCAGACGTTGAGTAGGTATTTGTTGATTTGTTGTCTAATATTTTCGTCTTGAACACAGTGTGCAGAAAAATTAGAATATCACTAAAAAAAAAAATGTTTTTCAGTTTTTCTGGATATCCAACAGGCTTTCAATAGAGTATGGCACAAAATTCTTCTGTTCAAAATATAATCGATATTAGTATACAGATTCTACGGAAACCTGAAATCTTACTTGTCTGGTAGGATTTTGCAAGTAACTGAGAACGATTTTATCTTTGAAATATAAGCAGGAGTGCTACAGGGATCAGTGCTGGGACCTATCCAATATACTTTGTACACATATGATTTGCGACTATGTCCAGGGGTTACAATTGCAACCTTTGCTAATGACACCTATTCGGACACCTGGAACAAGTATCCAAATAAAGCTTCTTGCGTCTTGAAAAACAGTCGAATGAAATCGAAAAGTGGTTAGCTAAATGGAGAATGGCAGTTTGTGCATACAAGTTAGTGCACATAACAATCACACTCCGGAAAGAAGCTTGTTCTCCAGTCAGTTTAAATGGCATTCAACTTCCATATCATGCCCAGCAAAGTTATGAGCGTTCAGCTCATAACGTTGCTGTATATGAATATTATTGCTGCTGCTCACAGCTTCGCCTGCGTACATAAAATATAGCCTATGCCACTTGGGAATAAAGCAGCTTTCTATCGGTGTAAAAATTTTAGCAATCGGTCCAGTAATTTTAGATCAGAGACTACAAACAAAAAAAAAACATAAACAAACTTTACCTCTTTATTATATTAGTGTAGATTAAGACTAAATATTTTTTCTAATTAAAAATTTGCGGTGTATTTATTATAGGTGTTTTTTTTTACTCACAGAAAGCCAAAAACATCTTTACAAGAATCTGCTGCAGACGAATCGTTTGTTGAATAAGATGACGGCGTGTGGTCTGTTTTATGTAGACGCTACGCTAGCAATAAGTTCAATGTCAGCTATTACTAATTATGTTGTAGTTATTTTGCAGTTTATGCTGTTGTAAGAATATTGTTTTTGAATAATAAACGTTATTTACAGTTTTACACTTTTAATTTCAATCAATTTATTTTAGTGGCATCTCATGTCCCACTTTGAGTGTTCTAGGGCCACAGTGACTTTATCAAATTCCCGTCCTTATTATTTAGATATCTTCAAGTCTAGAATGAATAGAATCTTTATAAACTAGTAAGCCTTACCATCATTGATTGCATGAGTGTTTACTATCAGGTGAAATCGCAGTAAAGCACTAGATTATACTAATTAATTCATTAAATCCCAAGCGAACGCCGGCGTTCGATCTCTCATTGTCTTTCTATTGTGTCTCAAATTACGATATTCGAAAGGTTGAAATAAAAGAAAAATGATGACCCACAGCTTTTATCATCAATACTAGCTTGAACTTACTATTCTACTCCTCATAGGCTCTAAGTACGCTGAAGCTTTGGCTTCTCGCATTCAACTCCTTCCCACCCTACAAAAATCATCGCCTTCCCTAATCAAAGCTAGTCCCTCTTTGTGTTTTCCGATTGGCGGTTTCAATCCTACTATAACTATTTTTTTTTTATTTGTGGACAGTGATATAAGAATTGAATTGAATTACATATCGTTTAGTGGGTAGTGTAGCGACATCTATGACGCCGCGTAGGAACTAAAATTAAAAATCCTCCATCCCTCTATTAGAGTTCTTCGCGTAATTCGAACATTATATTATACACAACAGCTAGAAATTACCTATCAGGCAGTTGTCCAGACCAGGCATAATGTCTGTCTCGTCGGAGGATCCTCCCTTTTCAATGGACGTTTACCTCTCTCCCCTCCTCTTTCTCTAAAAGTATTTCGATGTACTGATTGTTAATCTGACATCATCATAGTCTAATTGAATGTATGCTCATATTATAAATTATAAAACCAAACCATTATAATGTTTTATTAATTCATTATGAAAATACTTTTAAAAAGCCTATTAAACAAATGAAAATATTTGTTTGCACTTTTAACATAATTGAAGAATTATATGTGTCACTAATACGATCAATACGACCGCCATTGTATTTTAAACGTGTTTGGTACGATCACACAAATCAATTATTCTAAATTATTAAATCATGCCGAAGATTTTGTTACACCCAGCTGAAGTTTTACTCAACAATAGACTAGATAAAGCAGTTCAAAAAATGATTTATCCTTTTAACTTACTACAGACACTATTGTTCTCATCAAAATTCTATATAAAAGACAATTATATTACTGCTAGAGGGAAGAAGTACTACGTACTAGCGTTCTTATATCTCTTTTCTTTACTTATGAGTTGTGGCTACCGATTGCTAACTGATGAAATCAACCAAAATATGGGAAACGGTGCAAATGGAATTCTTATATTGGTTTCTATATGCTTGTTTGCATATTATGAAATTTCACTTATTTTGTTTTTTATTCTTGACATTGCTCACAGCAGTGATAACATTTTACTTATTGTAATGATTCAAATCATACACAAAGACAACAATTTTAGTAAGAGTGTCTGTAGTTGTATTATCTGGAATTGGATTTCGGTATCAGCCATTTCCTTTATAACTATTTTAGTTACATCTTTTCTATATAGTATGTATTCTTACTTTAATATTGTGTATTTTATTTATGATTTGTCCTTATTAAGTATAGATCTTCATTATGTTTACGCTTTTCAAGTTCTTTTATTGTTAAAAAAGTTTCTCTATGAATGGATCGAGAAAATTCGGATGATGAATTATGAACAGAGAAATAATAAAACTTATTGCATGAAGTTGGTAAAGACGTATAAACATATTTTGAAAGCGTATAATGTATACAAGACTGTATCGCAAGTTATGGTAAGTTTATTATGGGCAGCACAAGGACAAAAATAAAACAAAGAAATATTTAAACGCATGTATGAATGTTATAAAACTCAAAATATCTTCCACAGTAGGTATATAAAACTTTTTTACGTAGAAACTAATTATAACCGAAACATGAAGTATATGTATTTTGCTTTTGTAAATTTAACCAGTGTTAAATGCTAGAAAATGAAATGTTAAAGAGCAAAGTGTTATGTCGTAGCACTAAGAAAAAGGGTTAATGAAAAAACACATGAAATGATTTTGAGAAAAGTAATGAGTCCAGTGGGAAAGGGCACACAAGTCGGTTAAAAAATTAGAGAGAGAGAGAGAGAGATAGGAGAAGGCGTACTGTTGTTAAATATATTAAGAAGGAACTAAAAAACTTAACTTTGTTTGAAGTAGGAAATTATCAAATAAGTTTTTCCGCTCTAGATTAAGCGAGAGAACGTGTCAGATTTTTACTATTATTATTATTCCAGGGTTACGGTAACTCTTTTGAATAATTCAACAGCCCAACTGATCTATGGTATGCGGTGACAAACAAATGTTTGGATCGAAAAGCTGAAAGACAGAAGGAAAACATGTTTAAGCCATTGTTGTTCATATACACCGTTATTTTAATCGTTTTAATCCCGTGGAGGGTCGATCCCGTACATGAAACTATCGATTTTTAAAGATAGAATAAATAAAAGTAAGTAGTTCACTGGACTCGCTCAGCTGACGTTTCTTAAGGAAATTAATTTCATGGATGCGTAAATTAATACGAGTTTTTAAAAAAAAAATTCTTTATTTTTTAATTTTATCTTTACAAATCGATAGTGTTTCATGTACCGGATCGACCCGCCACGTGATTAAAACGATCAAAATTTAGCGGTGTATATAAAAGACTTTACCCAACAGTCAGATGATGCAGGCTTACAGAAAACAGTAAAAGTATAATTTAAATATTATTGTTTGCAGGTTTTGTTGAGCACTCTCAATGTATTTGGACGGACTTTGTGTTACGTAGAGGTTTTGTTACAAACGGCAGACCATAATGAAGAGGTAAGGAAGATAACAGTGTATCACATGCCCTGTTACTTGTTCACGTAGGGACTTAATGACAGCGTCAGTGGACGGTATTGCTGTGGCCGAATACTGAGCCAGGCTAGGAATTTAACTAGTTTTGCTATCGATACGCTAAGAAGCAGAAGAGCTGATGTACTTCTTAAAAAGCTTACTCCATCTTCTGTTTTCCTAGTAGTGAGATATTTTGTAAAGGGGTATTGAATAACTTAACATCTGGGTTATGGAAGTCATAATAAATTCTTCTTCTTCCTTCCCTTGTCCCATCTTATTTGGGGTCGGCGCAATACGTTTTTTTCTTCCATTCTACCCATATACCCGTATAGTCATAACTTTTTTAACAACATGCGTTTCATCCCTTATTTTCACATGATCATACCAAGACAAACGATTCCCTTGCAACTTTTCAGTCACTGGCGCCACTTTCAAACTTCCCCTAATATACTCATTTCTCACTTTATCCAATCTCGTCACACCACACATCTATCTCAACATTCTCATTTCCGCTACATGCAATCTTTTTTCATCCGTCTTTTTCACAGCCCAACATTCTGATTCATACAGTATGACAGGTCTTACCACGGACTTGTAGATCCCTTCAACTTGAGGGGCATCCGTGGGTCACAAGTTGTTCCAGTGACCTGTCGCCATTTCATCCATCCTGAATTTATGTCATAATAGTTATAATGAATATAATACAATAATAATATTTTTTTTATTGTACCAAATATTTTATGTAAGATGTCACTTCTTGTAAAATACTGATATTCAGATACTATCTTGTTGCACTAAAAGCACCCAAAATATGGTTGAGCTAATTATGATTCCTATGTTCTGTGGAGCTAATGCTAGGCTGGTGATGAGTGGTTATTACAAAGATGTTCACAATTCAATAGTAACTGAAAATAACTTGACTTAAAAGTCAAAACGTTTTGACTTTTATGATTTTAGAAGTAAATGTCATATAAAAGCGAATATAATTTTACAGCTTACGAATTGGAAGATGGCTACTACATCAGTATTATGGCTAACAAAAGACATGTTACTAGTTGTCATACAGAACGTTTACTGTGAGAAGTTCTACATCGCCATCGAGGAAGCCGAGACGACTTGTATACTACAGATAAAGAATAGAAACTATACAAGTGAGCTTTTCGTTATCTTCCCATCTTTAATCCGTCTAACTCGTCGTCGTCTTTTTTTTCCTTCTCACCAAAGACCATCTAACTTTCTTTGACCTCTCTTCCTCTTTCCATTTAAACACATTTATATTTTTTACTCTTTTAGTAATTTAAACTACGAAAATGTTTAAATTTTGACAAAGACAGTGATTAAATTGTGCTATCCAAACTCTTTTTTAAAATATATATGATATATGAAGTTAATATAGGGGTGATGCTTGAGTATAAGATCTCTTGAAAATTATGTAGTATTGTTGTCAAAATGAAAAAAAAAAGATACGGGTTTCCATTGGATGTTTTAATCATACACTAATCGATTGATGTTTCGATGCTTGGCGGTTGCTTTTGTACAGCGGTGGATGATTAAATGATAATGGTCATGATAAGCATAGAAACAACTTTTTATAACCAATGAGGAAATGTATCTTAACAAAACAATTATTATAAATATTTAATTGGTTTTAATAAAAGTTAAATTTACTTTACAGAGAATCAAGAACGTCTTTGCAAGAACGTGATACAAGCCAATCGGACGGTCACTAAGATGACTGCTTGTGGTTTATTCTATATAGACGCTATGCTACCGATATCTTTACTGGGGCTTCTAACTAATTATGTTGTAGTCCTATTACAGTTCGCGCTCCTATAAATTAAGTAATTATTATATTCGTGCCCAAGAACACTTTACCGTTTCCTGTTTTTCAGCCTTATCTATTAATTTCGGTTGTTATAAGTAAATTATATTAAGAACAACTTCATGTATTTATTTTCTATTAAATAATTTTGATATCCAATTTCATTGCAGTTCAATAGTTTTAGTTCATTGGGAATGGCCATTAATTTGATTACAATAATAATGCTTTACATTCCCATGAGACATTTTATCTTTACTATAGCTTAACGCATTTATATTTGGTAAACAGACAGCTAAAGTCGTAAATAGAAAATGAGTTTAATAAATAATAAAATTAAGCCAACAATAACAATGGTTCTGCCAGAAATATTACTTGACAACAAACTTGAAAAAGATATTAAGAAAATTATGTATCCGGTGAATATGATGCTGTCATTCTTCTTATCGTCAAAATATTCTATAAAAGACGATTATATTATTCCAAAAAGAAAACCTCTTATAATTTTGTCATTGTTCTATGTGATTTGTGTATATGGATTCAGTATAAATCGTTTTTTTATTGAAGAATTGGAAGATTCTATGGGGATCAATAATAATGATATTGTCGCTATCTTCTTTGCATTCTTTTTAATTTTCTACTGTGCCGGGTTTACCATTCTTTTTATCCTGAATGTCGTTCACAGTGATTTCAACATTACAATAATTTTACTCATCCAACGAATTTATAAGGGTTTAGACTTTAGTGGAAGTTTGAAGAAGGTCGTTCGATGGAACTGGATCTCTATTTTAAGTATTTTTGTCATTGATGTATTTCTTCGTTTCTTGTATGGTGGAATTTATAATGATTTCAATTGGTCTGACCTTCTCTTCGATTTAATGTTCATTACCATTGATATCAATTTAGTTTATGCTATTCTTCTTATTGTATTATTGAGGAAATATCTCGAGACGTGGATCGAGGATGTTCTCACGGCTAGCGAATGTGGAGAAAAAATAACCATACATTTGTTTAGTGTTTACCGAAATATTATGGAAGCATATCATTTGTACAAGAATATTTTTCAGTTATTGGTAAGATTTTGTAGATTTTTTCTAAGTTTTATTAATATTTCTGAAAGTTTTAATTCTAATTAAACAGTGTTTTTTTTTCAGATATTATTCCATACTGTTGATACATTTTTCCGTAGTTTATGCTATTTTGGTATTACATTGCAAATTTTGGCCACCTCAGATGATCATAGTGAAGAAGTAAGCATCCTATTTACACTTCATAAAATATATTTGCACAAGTATTTCTTTATTTTTATCTTTGATTTTTAAAAAAATGTGATGAGCTAGCTTGACCTTTATAATGTTTCAGGAAAAGATGCAGTTTTTGTTGGGTATCTTTTTAGTAACTCTATGGCTGTCAAAAGATATAATTCTAGTAATAATACAATGTGTACATTGTGAGAAGTTCTATATTATTATTGAGGAAGCTGAAACGTCATGTATACAGCGTTTGAAGAATAAAAACTATTTAGGTAAGTTTTAGATGATTTCGGATTTGTTTTGGGTGTAGTGTATCGACGACTTTGTGGAAAGATACCGTCCTCGCAGTGAGACACGATACCGTAACTTCGTGAGCAATAAATAGTGTATGTCTTATGTCTGAGTATGGTTTCCGCACATAGTCCTATGCGGACCATTGTACGTGGGCTATAGCGGCCATAACCTTGGGTGGGTTTATTTATTTATTTATTTATTTATTTCAAGTATCAAAGACTCATTTCAGTTACAAAATTATACGTATACACTTATGCAAACCAGCTTAACTCTCTCCAAAAACAGATTAGGCCTTTCAGAATCTATAAGGGAATTCGGGGATCCTAAGGTTCGTGTGCGTATTTCAGTTACACCTGTGCAGTTTAGAAGCACATGCTATTGATATATATAAATAGTGTATAATTTGTTATAGTTTCATTTATATATATTAGTTTATAATTTTGTAAAATTATTTGCATATTTTATCTATGTTGCTTTTATTATAAATAATAATAATAATAATAATAACTGTTTTTGATAATTATATTTTTGGACAAATACGTTATAAATTGTTAAATTTATTTATAGGGTCAAACTAAATTAACTTGTGAAACTTGTGTCACCTATAAGAAAGTTGCCCAAAATACTTGTAATCCTATCTAGGGTCCTTACGACTGTGAAATTCAGTCCATTTTTTTTTGTTTCAGACAGCGAAGAAAATCTTTACAGTAAAGTGATACAGATAAATCGAGGTACCTTCAGTAAGATGAGCGCCTGTGGCCTGTTCTATGTCGATGCTTCTTTACCATTAGATCTGATGAGCATCCTTACTAGCTACATCATTGTGTTGCTGCAAATCGCTTTCCTTTAGTAATCAATGTCATTAGTAATCAACGTTTTTAAAGAAACGAGTGAAGACGATACTGAATAAAAAAATAATAATTAAAAATGTCTAGATCATAAAAAAGTTTTGCGCAGGAAAGATAATCTTCACAGATGTTCTCGAACCGTTCTGATCATCAGTATTTGTGCGGCGTCTTTCCGCAGACCATGTCCCACCTTTAATCTTGCCTCACGTGCTCTGTTACCTGTTCACATAGGGAACTAATGACAGCATCAGCGGACGGCATTGGTATGGTCGAAATACTTGGCTAGCCAAGGATTAACTAGTTTTGCCATCGACTATCCAAACCTTGAAATTAAAAAAAAAGATATGGTAGCATCAGTCTCTAAAAGGGAGACGTAGGTTATAGAGGTCAGATAAACAGTGAAGACGCAAAATGTATGTAATAAATATTGGTACTCAATTTCTTATAGTTAGGGTGGTAGTAATACCAGGAAAGGAAAGAATAAAAGTGCGTCAGTTTACAAACAAAAAAAAAATATCGAAGAAGGAAGTATGTTACACAGTCTTCAAGTAACACTGGCAAGAACAGAAAGACAAAAATTAAAAAAAAAAACATGATTCAAATGGAATGAAATATTGCTTCTAAGCTAGTTTCTATGTATTAGATCACCTTCGGACGGATCTTAAGAATTTATAACAATAAAGGGAATAGTCTGCCGTGTACTGCTAACAATTGAAATAAACATATTATATGTAAACATAGATATAAGACAATGTAACTATAATAAAATAACTATGGAAATACTGTTGTCGCTTTGAAGATGGAAGTACATTTTTAGAGATTGATATAATTATTTTAATATTAGTGGAATTATGATTTTGTTAATAGTCGATTTGTTAGCTTAAAAGCCCTGTGTCTGAATTTAAATAGTTATTTAGATTGGCAACACTAGTGTCGCGCTACTATTGGTCCGTTGCAAAACTTCCGGAGCAATGGTGGGGCGACACTAGTATAGGCCTAATAAACTGTAGAGAGATCCTTCACTTGGTTGGCGAATACAGTGTGAGCAACATCTCCTCAGTTGTTATTTTGTGAGTATCAATGTTGTGAATCGTGTTGTGAAATGTCGTGTTCACTTGAATTTATGTAAAATGTTTGATTAAACTTATATTCGCAGTTATTCAGTGTTTCTCTTTAGATAATTCCTTACAATACTTATATACGTGTTGTATCCGGCATTTGATTTGCTGACAACAAAACACACAAATTACGATTTGCTGACACACCATCTAGTGGCAACTAGAAGAACTAGAGTTTGAACTTTTGACAGTCAGGCGGCTACGCGGTTGTGGGTAACCCGCCTGGATTGCGGACATTCTCAAACAGGCCGTCGCAGCGTGAACATGTACTGGAACTGCCTAAGTCTTGTTGTTTGTATCTACCTACCCAATAATTGTGTACGAGTACTGTATTGAATTTAAGTAAAGTGATTTAATTCCTAGTTATTTTTATTTATTGTACGATTCTCATATATCCACTAAGTGGATGATCACAGCTCGACCTATCCTTGACGTACCATCAGATATGTTGGTTCGTTCCATGAAATACAAGGTTGTGGAAAAATACAATAAAGGAAAAAAGAGAAAAGAATATAATTAGGTGGTGCCATTAGAGGGTGGTGATAAACAGATTAACATATTTATTAACAAAAATAAATGTACAAATCACAATATCTTTAAAATAATAACAACATCATTAGCTTCTATTCTAGTTACGGCTGTAACCAAATTCAAAATACTTTTATTTCACTTAGGCTTAAAAGGGCACTTATAAAACGTCAAAAACTAGTGCTAGTGTCTTTTTCTATGTAGAAGAATCGGCAAGAAACTCAATAGATACTCTTTAAAAAAAAGATTAGTTTTATAATATTATTCCATATTATAGTAGTAATAGGAATGTAAGGACAGTGTAGATTAGTCAATATTATATCCAAAAGCACAATAATAAAAAAAATTATGAGATCGAAATTGAAAGTTATCTTTGAATCCGCAGTGTCTACATTGTTTTCACTTTCACACTATAAACAAAGGTTAAATACAAATAAAAGTACCACAAATGAAGTTAAGATGACTGAATCAAAGTCTGAATAATGTAAAATATATTGCAATAGCAATGTAATTGTACAACAACCCCCTAATAAAGGTTGCGGCTGTACATGAATATATGGTAAACTAAAAGAACCTAAACTAAGACCTATAAGCCCTACAGTCCCTACGACCCTAAGTCCTATAAGCCCTACAGCCCTAACCTACCATATAATTTGTAATAAATAAATATATAAATAAGTACAGGATGTCTGCACCAAGAGAACTAAGGTAACAGACGGATAGTGGTTGAAGGCGAGGGTGAAGGGTAAACTCACTGCCAGTCCAGCAGAATCACAGGACTGATCAGAGATGGCTAAAGGTGTCTTGGCCACAGTGAGGGGTAATGAGACAAGAATAAATTCTAATCTGATTTATTTTACAAATATTACAGCTTATATACTACTTTTTCTTAACACACAAAAATGTACAAATATCTTAGTATTCTATGCGTGTAGTATGCAACTTTGACAATATTTGAAGTAGGCCGCGCGTCTACCGACGAAGTGCTGAATCAATGGTCAAAGGTAGCATTGAACAGTAATAAAAAAAATATATGATTAAAACAAACATGGAGTAAGTAATAGACACATTCACGCAATAATGCAGCTAATGAGTAACCAGGGAAGCCACATATGCAGAAGCAGTTATTGCCTAACAAACATATCTTCAACATAGTCTTTAACCTTGTAATTTATAAAAGAAATTGGTAAAAACACGCTTGATGTGGGTTTTAAACTTCCCTCGATAAGTTCTGTAAAGGACTTTGGCAGTTTGTTATAAAATCTTAAGAGACGTGTCAAAAGAAAAACTCAAAAACAATCGATATAGTTATTACAAACTATATTTCTACATTGATCGAAAATAATCTAATAAATCGATGATTACAACAAAAAATTATAACACACATAGACAAACGAGTCAGCCAGTTTTTATTGGGTATCTATCACAAACTCACAACCTCTAAGGCGCTAGTTCCGCCCAAGCTGATTCAACCCCGTTTTGGCCGAAATCGATTGAAACTGAAACCGAACCTGAATCCTGTAAGTAAAATTTCGCTTTTAGTTTTCAGCCCAATAGAAGACATTATGATTTACATAAATAGATACCTCCATTGATGATAACATAACTACAAATAAATGCGCTGTAAGGACTTGGACTAATACTAAGATATGTTTGTATGTATCCTACTCATAGTTATTTTACAGAAACGCAAACTGCAACAGTGTAACAACGTAGGTTATGAGAAGTGCCATTAAAGATATTAGTAGGGTAGCGTCTACATAGAAGAGACCGCATGCGGTCATTTTGCTGAACGTTCGGTTTGCCTGTAGGACTTTTTTGCAAAGACGAACTTGATCATCTGTAAGAAAACGTAATAAGTAGCATTGTTGTCAGATTCGACACCAGTAGTCAGATAGGGAGCTAACAGAATATGTTTTTACATACCTGGGCAATTCTTCTTCACAAGCTGTATACACACTGTCTCAGCTTCCTCAATGGCTATATAGAATTTTTCGCATTGTAAACTGATAAAATATGCTAAAAATACATCTTTTATTATCCATAGAATTAACGCTGTTGCTATGATCGGAGACGGCACAAATTCAAGCTGTTGAAAATAATAATACATATTTATTTATTGTTGTAATTATACAAAAAATGTTTTTAAATTTTGACGTTCAATAAATTAATTTATTCTACTATCTATATACTTGTTTGGATTACTTGCACACATCACTAGATATAAGCTAAATCTCTATTAAGAAATCTTTGATTAAAAAGACGCATTTACATAATCATCATCATCATCATCATTTGAGCCGAAAAATGTCCACGGCTGAACATAGGCCTCCCTTAAGTGTCACCACATTGAACGATCTTGTTTATATAACGTGGTTGTTCATTGTGTTTGGTCCCTCAGACTAAATGATTACGTTATACTACATGAACATATATTCCAATAACTATAATTATTTTGATGTAAATATTACCCCGCTCCTTAAACTGGTTTCATTTTTCATCATTTGCAATACAGTCTCCACAAAACATAAATTCCGAGCAAATACATTAATCGTTGAATATAAAATCTGTAAATTAAAATTGTTAAGCTAGCTAGTTTGAAGATTTATAATATTACCCTAAAAAGGAAATATGATTATGGTGTCATTAAGTAGTGCACTTACCAATACTTTAAAAACACTCGTATACAATTGGTGCGCTTCTAAAATATTATGATAAATTTTAAATAGCGTAATACAAGATACATTATCTTCTTGTACATCGTTTAGTTTGAGGATTATTCTGATCCATTCATTGAGGTAACTTGTTAACAAAGCCATAACACGAATCGCATAAATATAATCCATGTCAATTCTGATAAGCATGCAGTTACGAATTAGCCGTGGCATATTCGAAAGATATATAATTGTATATCCTGCTTCTAATCCGATCCAAATATAACAGTTAACACCAAAACCAATAATAACGGAAATCCAATTCCCAATGATGAAACTTCTGATTATTTTATTGAAATCGATATTTTTGTGTATACTCTGAATTAATACAATAATCAAAATATTTTTGTTACTATGTATGATGTTACAAACAAAAATCATTAATGCAGCGATTAAAAAGGAAACGAATGAGAAATAAGCTGTGAATGAAATGATAATGTCACTGTGTACGCTTTTGAAGCTGAAGTCAGATTCATCAAAATACATGTAATAAATAAAGGTCACAAAAATATAAATGACACTCAAGAACGACACAATATTGAATATCTTTCCGTTGGGAGTAATATAATTGTCTTGTATCTCATATTTCGAAGAGCATAAAAGCAGAAGAGAACAGTATAAAGGATAAATCATTCTTTGAACATTTTTCTCTAGACGATTATCCAGTACAATTTCTGGTGGATATAAAAACAAGTTAGGTTTATTTTTCTTTTTGTCTTTATTTTTAAAAATCTTGAACCACATGATCTTAACGTTTATAGTCTGTCCTAAAATGATAAATCGACGAGACTTATTGACATTTAAAATTATATCAAACAAATTGGAAAAGCGTAGGTTCCATCACATTGCTTAGATATTTTGAAATGTAATATGGTGACACCGTTACAATTAATGGAAGAGCACTTAAGATTAATGTTAACATTTATAATTCAGTAAATATACAGGTGGAATTTTTAAAGTAGGTGCGTATGGCCAACTTCAAAACTTTGAAGAATGACACATACATACATAAAAGAGTATTGGGATTCATATTAACAAAATTGATACTGCTTCATTGGGTTTTTTAAAAAATCAAAATTTTTTGACGGGAATCTTTAATCCGAAAAAAAAACACGTTCTATTATTATCATACCATCCTATGGTGTTACAAATTCGGATTTGAGAAATAATGACATTAATTTAAAGCAAAATAAAAAAATATATAATTTGATAGTGTTTTATTTTTCTTACATTACCTACGTTGCTTACTATTTTCTATTGTCAACATTTTTTTTTAATGGAATCCTAGTAAGTTGATTTTAATGCGGGTGTCGAAAAATATAAAGTTGAGCATAATTTCGGGCAAGTACGGTACAGTTAATGTATAAATTGTATATTTTATTTAAAATAATATTTTTTTTATTAAAATTCGGAAATTTTCTTAAGTTTGCTATATTTCATTAGTACTTGCAATTTTAACCTTATTAGCGACACTATCAAATTACTAACTATTTGATGTAAATTCTGTATTTTTTCCAAAATCTATTCTTTTTTGGAGGTGAACCTTAAAATCGAAACCTGCAGTTAGACTATTTTACGATATAGATTTAGCCATCGGCACCCACTTTAAAAATTCAACCTGTACATTAATTGAGACATATACATACCTACTATTAATAATCGTGACAGAGAAAATTTGTTGATGACGTAAAATACAGTTTGATATTCCAATTACAGTAGAAGCACATGACAAGATAAATGTGCGTATCACTTAAAAAGTTCCTTCGTCGTAATGTTAACAATACGGAAAACAGTGTTGCCACATTTTGAGCAATGAAATTACTTAAAATTAGGGAGATTAACTGATATTTCGTTACTTTTAACAATTCTTATAATTTTGTTATTTTTTCTTTCGGAAACTGTTAAAACTAGTATTTGAATAAAATATAGGACGCTGGGCTCCATTTCGATTGTACTGCAAATCTTTCAAATACCGAAAACGTCACGCCCCAATATCGTACATCTCCATTAACAACTTCCTTTTAGACCTACTTTTTTTTTGTCCATGTTTAAGTCCCACTCTTTCAGAAGCTCTATAGAGGGTACCGAACTTTGTACAGAGCTCCCCCGTAGTCTCAGCCATGAATAAATAAATAAAACTATATTTCGATATAAGTATATTTTATTATATGTCAATAATTTCATAAAATACTAAACGATCTGATAAATCCATGATTACATAAAAGTGATTACATACATAGACGAATGAGTCAGCTAGTTCTTAGGCATCACAACCTCAAAGACAAAATGATTCGGTTCTTTTTGCGTGAAACTGGCCAAATCTGAATTCTGCAAGTAATATTTATATCTCGCTCTCTCTTTAGTTCTCAGCTCAATAGAAGACATTATTTACATAAATACTTCATTTTATAAAAACACAATTACAAAAAATGCGCTGTACGACAAAGATTGAGACACTTCCTAATTCATCCATAACCATATTTATTTTACAAAAAAGCAAACTGCAACAGTGTAATAACGTAGGTCATGAGAAGTGCCATCAAAGATATTGGTAGCGTAGCGTCTACATAGAACAGGCCACATGCGGTCATTTTGCTGAACGTTCGGTTTGCCTGTAGGACTTTTTTGCAAAGATGAGCTTTATCATCTGTAAGAAAACGTAATAAGTAGTATTGCTGTCAGATTCACTACTAGCAGTCAGATGGAAGATAACAGAATATGAAAGAAAATTTTAATTTGAAAGACACAATTGCATTGTATAATGTAGAAGCACTTTTTCCAAGTTTGTGAATGTGAAGCACCATGGAGCATTTTTATTAGGTTACAACTTTTTATTTTTTTATTTTTGACATTACGAGCATGGCAGTTGAGAGTTTGTCATGCTCACTCAAATGTCTCGCTGTTGGTGGCACGTGTTATTGGGTCGTTCAGTTCCCTTCAAAATGGTTGAGCTGAGTGGGGCTGATGCACGCGTCATGCTCGTGAACGGGTGCCGTCAGATGGGACTGGTCATCTCTTAGCTGCCAGTGGCTTAATTCAGTTTCTATCTTTTAATTATTTTACATTTTTATTTCACTATCGACATTGTGCTCACATGATAGAAGCAACAAGTAATATGTAACCAAGCATTATATGTAACACATATATGATTTAAAAGAGTGTCCATGGAGTTTCTTGCACGTTCTTCTCCATAGAGACCTACTCTTTGGAACGTGCAATTTAGCTTCACTTTTCTTGGACTGACCGACATTTGACTATTCAAAAGTGCCTGTAAATGGTCTATTTGAAATAAATGCTTTGATTTGATTTGATTTGATTTGGTTATGTTTTTACATACCTGGACAATTCTTCTTTACAAGCTGTATACACACTGTCTCAGCTTTCTCAATAGCTATATAGAATTTTTCGCATTGTAAACTGTGAAAAAATGCTAATAATACATCTTTTGTTATCCATAGAATTGTCGCCGTGGCTGTGATCGGAGACTGCAATTTTTTAAACGGCTGAAAGTAATGTACGTTTCTTTATTTATTGAGATTATATAAAAGGTTTGGTTTACAATTTTAATTTTTAATAAACTAATATTCTACTATCTGTGTACGTTTTTTGTTTACATGTATTATAATATACAATTAGAGATAACTGAATCCCTATTATATGCCACCAAAGTCCAATATACCACAGTATCTCAAGACGAAAATCTATGACCAGTGCGTGTTGCTAGTGATGACATATGACTCGAAAATATGGTCCGTCATCAGCCTCGGGAGTTTCTGATGAAGCCCATTGTAAGCGACCACATTTTGGACCCGTATGTTATCACTGGCAACACACACTAGTCATAGACTTTCGTCTTGAGGCACTGGTGTATTGAACGAAAAGATACCGCGCAGCTTCCTGAACGGTGCATAACCGAGTCGGATTCGACGATTGAACCCTTTCTCGACCTACCCAAATGGAGCAATTTTACTAGATAAGCGGAATCATGTACAACTTGAGTTTAGAGTCTCCAATCTTGATAGAAGTGGGTACTACATGGATGTTTACCATAATATTAGTTTTATCCTTGTTAATTTTAAGAACCACGCATACTACACTTTTTTTAGGTAGTAATTGTGTAATAGGCGTGCCACTTAAAAGTCTTTCAATTTTAACTGCAACAAGATAAGGATTAAAATGGCTTGACAAGATATTATAATACGGTGACTCAGATAATGCAGGGTAGGTACTATATGAACATAATGGTATAGATAGTATTTATTTGTATTTTACCCCGTTCCGTAAACTTGTTTCATTTTTCATCATTTGCAATATATCCCCCAGAAAACATATATTCCGAGTAAATGAATTGATCGTTGAATATAATATCTGTAAATCAAAATTTGTTAAGGTAGCCAGTTCGAAAATTTTAATAGAAAAAAAAAGATTCAGATATCGTTTAGTAGTGCACTTACCAATACTTTAAAAATATTCGTATACAATTTGTATGCTTCTAAAATGTTCTGATAAATTTTGTATAGCTTAATACACGATATATTATTTTCTTGAGCATCATTGAGTTTGGAGATTATTCTGGTCCATTCATTGAGGTATCTTGTTAATAAAACCATAACACGAATCGCATAAATACAATCCATGTCAATTCTGACCAGCATGAAATTAAGAATTAGGTGTAACCAATTGGAAAGATTAAAATATGTAATTCTGCACTCTGTTTCTAATCCGATCCAAATATAACAGTTTACACCAAAACAAATAAAAACGGAGATCCAATTCCCAATGATGACGCTTCTAAATATTTTACTGAAATCGGTACTTTTGTGTAAACTCTGAATTAATAGAATAAGTGAAATATTGTTGTTACTATATACAATGTTAACAACAAAAATCATTAACACAGCGATGAAAAAGGAAAAGAATGAGATAAAAGTAATAAACGAACTAGTAATGTTACTGTGAATACCCATGTAGCTGAAGTCAGATTCATCAAAATACATGTAATAAATACAAATCACAAAAATATAAATGACACTCAAGATCGATATAATACTGAACATCTTTCCATTAGGAGTAATATAATTATCTTGTATCTTATATTTCGGAGAGCACAAAAGTAAAAAAGAACAGTGAAAAGGATAAAATATTCTTTGAACATCTTTTTCTAGACAATTATCCAGTACAACTTCTACTGGATATAAAAACCAGTTAAATTTATTTTTCTTTTGTTCTTTCTTTTTCAAAATCTTGTACCACATTTCAACGTTTACAATCCGTAATAAAATGATTATTGGAAAATACTTATTGACGTTTAACATTTAATCAAAAGAAGTGGAAACATGTACGTTCTGTCTTGTTTGGAGGTTATGAAATTTGATGTTGACATCGTTATAATTTTAGAGAGAGCACTTAAGAATAATGGTGAAAATTAAAATTCAGTAAAAATACAGGTTGAATTGTTCAAGCAGGCGCGTAAGCGAAGTTCAAAACTGTGAAAAATAGCAATACAGATTTAAAGGAGTCTTTGGTTACTTTTTAATGAAAACTGATACTGCTTCATTGAAATCAACATTCATGTTCATTCAGTCGAGTAGAGAACAAAGTTATAATTTGGGAAATAATGACATCATCTAAAGTAAAATTTTAAACATGGAACATAATTCTTAATTATTAATTTCCTTATATTACTTACGTAATGTTTGAAAGTGGCGCCAGTGACTGAAAAGTTGAAAGCTAATCGGTTGACTTGGTATGGTCATGTGAAGTGGAGGGATGAAGCGCATATTACTAAAGGAGTTCTGAGTATACATGTAGATGGATGGAGAGGGAGAAGAAGGCTGAAGGAGGATGGAGGAAGAGGGGGAAGGAAGGAAGGGAAAAAAAGATGGATGGATTGTGTGAGAAGTGATATGAAAGAAAAGGGTGAAAAGGGTGTGAGAAGTGATAGTTTGACGGGTAACAGGACAGAATGGAAGAAGAAAACGTGTTGCGCCGACCCCAAGTAATATGGGATAAAGGCAGGAAGAAGAAGATATTACTTACGTAGGTAATGTATTCTATCGTTTACAGTTTTTTCATGAAAACGAACGAAAAACTAAAAAAATAAAATGTAATGCTTTAAGTTGATTATACTGCAGGTGTGTTGAAAAACATAAAGTTGAACATAATTTTGGGCAAGTACGGTGCGATTAATGTATGAATTATAATTATTATTGCCTACTGAATATATAAAAAAAACATAGCCATCAAGCCGTGTATTATGCTATTAGCACTATTGTTTTGTCGCTGTACGTACGATTGCTTACAACATAAGCTGAAGAAGAACCCAGATAACATAACACTCAAGATCACTTACACACAATATCGTAACAAATGTAACGATATACAAAATAATGTAAAAAAGAACTACTTTAAAACAAAGATAGACAAAAACTAAAACGATATTAAAAAGCATTGGGACATTTTAAAAGTTGTGTAGCTTCAATACAACTGTATATAGGAAGCGCCAAAGGGAGTTGGGTGTGCAAAATATGTTTTTTTTTTGTGACATAACTACAAATTATCAGTTTTCAGATTTTTTTCTATATTTGCGCTTTGAGACCTTGCTTCATGCTGAATTTCAGAATTCTAGGGTAACGGGAAGTACACTGAATTTCGATTAGGGTGTCGAAATACACTTTGTTTTACAACATAAACGGCCGTATTTTTTTAACTCAGAAGTTTGATTTTTTCTCAGCTTCAAGGGACCATAGATTTTAGAATAACATACTTTTAATTTCACCGCAATACCTACTCAGTCCTAAGATAAAGGGTCTTGACAGACGGACAGGCAGGCAGAAAAGTAACTTTTTAGTATGAAATATTTTTTTATCAACAATTTATTTTTTATTCTTATATATATTCTTATATTCTTTATTGTACATAAATTCATACACCATTTACAGTAAGAAAGCCGATGTACACAGGCGAGCTTAACCCAAAATTGGGTTTTCTTACAGCAAACCTTAATTTTCCTAGAAATTTTATATAAGAGGATAACATAAAAAAATGCACAACAAAAACCAAAATAATTTACATAGCACACAATACTTATAAATATACTACATAACTTTACCGTTTTTTAGGGTTCTGTACCTCAACAGTCAAAAACGGAACCCTTATAGTATCACTTTGCTGTTCGTCTGTCTTAAATAAAAGGATTTGACAGACAGACTGACTGTTCTGATCAAAATCGGGACTACAATTATGTTTAATGTTTTTTTTTTTCGGTATTCTTCATAGCTTTTGAATTTGGCCACACCTCTTTAAAAGTTCACCCTGTATTTTTATTGAGACGTAAATATAATCATGTCATAATAATTTGTTGATGTTGAGATATCGTAAAGAAAAGTTTCACATTCTAATTGCAGTAGATGCACATGACAAGATAAAAATATAAGTACTTTGTAATAGTTTCATTAAACTTAAATCGATATTTAGTCTTTGTCTATCAACAATGTTGTTATTATAATAATCTTACAAAAGAATAATCACAAATTGTGAGCCCAATTATTTTACAGAAAAGCAAATTGCAACAGTACTATAGCGTAACTAGTGAGAAGTCCCATCAAACGTATTGGTAGTGTAGCGTCAACGTAGAACAGGCCGCACGCGGTCATCTTACTGAACGTTTTGTTCGTCTGTAGCACTTTCATGCAAAGACGAGCTTGACCCCCTGTAAGAATAACATGGACAAAATTAAGCAACTAAAAAAAAAACAATTTTAAAAAATGACGCTACGCGACGTGACACAACATGATGCAATGCGACGCTATGCTACACGTTAAACATGTTTTACATGACTTTGGTTATAGCATAGCATAAATCAGCCTTTAAATGTTCCCTCTGCTGGGATTCAGGCCTCCTGTCTAGGAGAAAGAATGGGCCATAATCCATTAGCGAGTCCAGTGCGGATTGGTAGATGTCACATTTCTTTGATTTTTTGTTTCTAGGACATGTCGGTTTCATCATGATGTTTTCGTGTACCGTTTTGAGAGCATGTTGATAAAATAAATTATTCAATTACACAAAGTAATAGGCCTGGCTGGGTCTGGTCTGACTAAAATGCATTAGTTGGGGTTGTTACCACTAGGATAGACTGCTGTTTTTTTTTTTTTTTTTTTTGGTCAATAGTTTTCAAGTTATAGAGAAGTACATTACAGTTTTGCTTCGGTAACATTCCTCTCGACGATTCCTTTAATGTTTATGTTTTCTGTCGCTTAAATCTTTTGCTAACGCACTGCGGTGATTAACGCTTCTGAATCAATCATTTCGTAGTTCATGATGTTACGTTTGGTCGCCCTCAAAACAAGACATATAGGCCGCAAGCTCTTTACGAATCTATTTTTGTATTTTAGAAACTATCACACTTTTTATTAGTGACCTCCATCTCTAATAAAAAGTGTGATAACTTTTGTAGTCCAGTGTTTCAATAAGAAAGTGAAAAGGGATTTGTAATACATACTTGGACAATTCCTGTTCGCTAAGCGCTCCATACACGCTGACTCAGCTTTTTCAATAGTCACATAAAATTTTTCGCATTGAATGCTGTGGATATGTACCAGCAATATATCTTTAGATATCCACAGAATCGTTACAAGTAACATAAAAGGAGACTGCAGTTTTTCAATTTGCTGAAAAAGTATGAAAACTTATATGCGAAGTTGGGTTTGATGTTGAGTTTGATATTGAGTTTGATGTTAAGTTTGATATTGAGTTTGATGTTGAGTTTGATGTTGAGTTTGATGTTGAGTTTGATGTTGATTTTGAAGTTGAGTTTGATGTTGTGTTTGATGTTGAGTTTGATGTTGAGTTTGACGTTGAGTTTGATGTTAAGTTTGATGTTGAGTTTTATGTGAATTTTGAAGTTGAGTTTGATATTGACTTAGATGTTGAGTTTTATGAGGAGTTTGATATTGAGTTTTGACTTGAGACTATTCCAGCTGATTCATGTCGGAATGGCAGCGGCCGGTAGTGACATAAACAGGGAAGTAGAGCCGGTCGCGATCGGCCGTTGGTAGCCACGTCCGATCATGGGAGACCGCGGGTAGCTGCAGGTTGCTGTCAGACTGCTGACTTTTTAAACGTTTTAAGCAGTGCTGTTCTTTTGATAATGTAAATAAACTTTATATTATTTCACTTTGAAAGTGTTTTCCACATCGCTACCAGCAGTAGTGATTTCAATACGAATCTGCCTATACAGCTCTGTACCGTTATAAAATCAATTATCAGACACATATTTTTTTATTTTTTTTTTAATTCAGATAAACTAGTGCTTGACTGCGATCCCACCTGATGGTAAGTAGCGATGCAACCTTTGATGGTGAGGCGCACTAGTTTATTAAGAGCCTATTCACTCTAGCCTTGAAGACACCCAAATTATAATCGGACGGGAAGACCGCAGCAGGCAGACTGTTCCAGTCCTTCGACGTACGCGGTATAAACGACGAGGCGAAACGCTTAGTCCGGACCGTAGAGGTTTCAACAACGTAAGGGTGAATATTCGCCGTACGTCGGGTTGTCCGATGGTAGAATTGCGATGGCGGAATCAAGTCATGCAATTCCTGCGCACACTCTCCAAAATGCATCCTGTAAAACACCGAAAGGCTGGCTACTCTACGCCTATGCTCAAGGCTTTGAAGGTTGGACTTAACCAAATCTGGATCACCAATTAGCCTCTTTGTACGCCTTACGCACATATATAATACCTGATTATACAAATTACGATTATGTATGCTGATATTCTTTACCTCAGATTGTATTGCGGTTTGGTTTTCTAACATTTTTAAAATGATCTCCAAATAAAATATGTTACGAATAAACACATTGACTGTAGTATATAGAATCTGCAAAAACGTTGATTATTAAGATCAGTCAACTGCAAGACAATTTAGTTTAGTAAGCTTTTTAAATTAAATGAGATAACACTAACCAGTATTTGAAAAACGGTTGTGTATATTTTGTACGAGTCGAAAATATTTTGGTAAATAGTAAACAATTTGATATAATATAAATCATTTTCTAGTCCATCACTTAGTTTAAAAATTATTTTGATCCATTCATTGAGATATTTTGTCAATAGCACCATAACACGAATTGCAAAAACATAATCCATGTCGAATTTAGTGATCATGATGTTACGAAAAAGTATTGGAAAATCATACCAACTGTATTTAAACATTGAATAGAAACCCATCCATATCAACACGTTAACACTAAACGTAATAAAAACGAAGATCCAGTTCCACATAGTGTATGTTCTGATACTTTTATCAATATCCATAAATTTATGTATCATCTGAATTTTTATAACCAGCAAAATGTTGAGTTGACTATGAACAATAATGAAAACGAAAGAAATGGTCATACCGATAGCTAAGTAAATGTAGGAGAAACAAATTGAAAAGGCCGTCATAGTGTCACCATGGGTATTAACATAGTCTAAGCTAGATTCATTGAAACACATGTAATATGAACTGACCACATATGCATAACATAAACTCAAAAATGACAATATAATGCTGCTCTTCCTGTTAGGAGTTATAAAATTATATTGTATGGTATATTTAGATGAAAACAAGAGAATTAGTGGACAGTGTAAAGGATATATCATTTTTTGAACATCCACATCTAGACGGTTATTTAGTAGTACTTCAGATGGATACAAAATTAGGTTTGGTTTTGTTTTTTTCTTGAAAAATATGTTCAAAAGCTCGAACAACATTGTTGGCAACGTAACGGTGTTATTTGATGAGACTTACATCATATTGAACATCCAAATAATTAAAGTAATAGTGCGTCCTTACAATATTGTGTTTAGTTTTTTTGATTGATCGTATCATTAGTAATGATATATTATCGTATAAGTTGATATTATAAAAGTCCAATCATTGTAAAAGTATGACAGCGTATGTAAAACTATCTAATAGAGCGCGTGAGGCGTTTGAGCTAGACCGTCTTCTAAACTTCTGCATTCGATTTGTTTTCAATCTGTGCAAATATGATCATGTCTCTGCGCGGTGGAGGTTTACCCAGCTTGGGTAGAGCATCATCGTGTCCTTGTTGTGGTGATCAGCGGCGGCGATTTCTCACTGCGGGCCTTGGTACAGGCCATGGTCCGGAGCGAGGAAGAGCAACAGCCAGTCGCCTTGTTCTCCGAAGCAGTAATGCTATTAAAGTAGGAGGCTGACCAGATCAGGCAACAGCGCTCACGCCCCAGCCGCCATCTTAATTCCGATCCCGATTTCCGAACACCGTAGGCGCGGACTTACGTATGGCGAGCAATGGGTAGCTCGCAGTCTGACCGTCCGGTAACAGTCCGAACCGAATCCAAGTCTTCGACGGCGCGCACTGTTCCCGCGCGCCTCAAGGAGTTGTCAGCAACCGTAGGGGCCCAGCTGAGTCGAAGCCTATTGGGGCTAGGGTCTCTTTCCGAAAGGAAGGCTAAAAAAAAAGAAAGGAACGGGGTGGGTTTTTTAGTCAGTAAGAGTCTAACACTATCTCCCGCTGCGACGTAATTTGTATGATTTTTACCCACCGAAAAAAAAAATGCTTCTGCGTATCGTATATCAAGTCAGGATGGCAGAATAATAATGTTGATGAATGAGACTTTAATGCAATAAAGAATGAACAAAAGCATGGCAGGTTCTAAATAATGTTACGCTCTTATAATTTTTTTTTTTTACATTTAATGGAACATAAGATCCAATCGTAAACACGATAGAATCAAATGTGACAACTGCGTTACTTGGCATGAAACTGTCGGTTTCTTGAAGGCAAGCCTGCTTCATCGTCAACCATATCATCGCTTACCATCAGGTGAGATGGTGGTCAAACGCAAGCCTATCAATAATAATAAAAAAAAAACAGCACTTTTTTGTCAGGGTAGGTAGCTTATGTTTTATTTCAATATTTTTTGTGACAAATCAAGATAACATTATGCAATAAAACAGTTATAATAATTTCTTCAAAGTCCCAAGTCCCCCAGAAATAAATTCAAAGAAATCGATATACTGACTTTGCTTTCTCTTTATATTTTAGAAAGCATTTTTTATTTTCGTAAAGTTTAGGGCGCTTAAAATTTAAAAGAGTAACCATGAAATATCTTGTCGGTTCTTCTCCTTAGGGAACGACCAATTTGGAACCGTGCACTAGCTTTTGACGTTTTATAAGTGTCCATGTAGGCCTATGTGAAATAAAAATATTTTTAAATTTTGAATTTTCAAAGATACATCTTTAATTATAATTTCAAAGAAAAGCAAATTGCAACAGAACAACCACATAGCTAACGAGAACACTTAACAAACGTATTGGTAACATAGCATCTATGTAGAACAGGCCACACGCAGTCATCGTACTGAACGTTCGATTTGCTTGTAGTACTTTCTTGTATAGTCTGGCTTGATCGCCTGAAAGAAAAAAAAAATTAACAAAAATGAAGTAAGATTATATAGATAGATAGTTATCAGCATTAGATAGATATCAGCGCAACTTCTTGTTCGAGGAGGAATTAGCAGGCGGTCGCCTTCTTCTGCGAAGCAGTAATGCTAGCAAAGGAGGCGGTCGCACACAGACACACAGAGAGGTATCGGACTTCATCACGGCCCAGCCGCCGAGACCCCGATCCCGATTTCCAGCCACCGTAGGCGTGGACCATCTGGTAAGCGTCCGAACCAAGCCCGAGTCGTTGACGGCGCGTAGTGTTTCACGCGTGCCTCTTAAAGATGTCAGCAAAACTGCAGGGCCTAGCAGGGCCGAAACTAACTGGGGCAATGATTCATACGAAATGGAACCCCGGATTCCTGTAACGCAAGATTTCTCCCTCTCCACCCAAGTGTTACAAAAGTCATTGGATGATTTCCCACCTAGAAAAAACGCAAGTCGTTATTACGTACTTGGACAATTCTGGTTCTTCATAAGTATAATACAGGCAGTCTCAGCTTCCTCAATAGCTACATAGAACTTCTCACATTGCAGACTGTGAGAAATAATTAGGAATATATCTTTAGTTATCCATAAAAAAGTTGACACTGCAATCGCTGGTGACAGGAAAATATCAAACTCTTTGAGCTGAAAGAATTATTATGTTACTTGAAGGCTAAAACGAAGTGCATTGTAGTTATAAATTACTATGATTGATAGTATTCTTGCCCTTGGACACTATTCAAATTCAGTTGCCAAAAGTGATAAAAAAAAATTACGACACTAAACTAATATGTGCAAAATAGCCGTGCATTACGCAAGTCAATCTACAATCATATCCATGACAAACCGGCTTCGTGTAATAAAATATTTACATCGACTGCTATTTTCTACTGGTGGACGACGCATCACGTGATTGTAAGAATATAATTATATTAACAACAATATGTGATAATTTAAAAATTATAAAGGAACTCGTTTTGAAAAATTTACAATACCTCGCTTTGAGATTTTGCTGAATTTGGCAGCCATTGAAGTCGTGTCTCCAACAAAATTAAATTACGAATAAAGATATTTACGACCATAATTAATATCTGAAAGATATGATTTTTTATTTATGAAAGTTAATTTTTATTGTAACTTCATGTAATATATGTTTATGAGCAGATTCATATAGCCACCAATAAAATTATACTTGACCCTGTTATATTTGTAATGTTAAACAAAACCAGAATGCGTTAAAAATGTCTCAACAATATAATATATAATATATTCCACAACTATCACACAGCGCCGTCTAGTCCCAAGTTAAGCAGAGCTTGTGTTATGGGTACTAGACCACTGATAAACATACTTATATATTATTTAATACATACATATTATAGATAAATTACACCCAGACACAGAACAAATGATCATGCTCATCACACAAACATTTGTCCTGGGTGGGAATCGAACCTACGACTTCCTGCATAGCAATTAGGGTCACTAACCACTAGACCAACAGGCCAGTCAATATACTACTCTGTCAAGAAAGTACCGAGAAAAGATCAATAATACAGAATTTTTTTGTTATTGATCCAAATTTTTTTTATCACCTTCAAAGTATGCCCCTTCAAAAACGATACACTTACGCCAACGAATAATCCAATCATCAAAATATTTTTTAAACGCTGTTTCCGAAATTGAGCTCAGTTCTCGCCGCGAATTCTCCTTTATGTCTTCTACAGATTGAAAACGGGTGCCACGAAGTGGTAATTTGAGTTTAGGAAAAAGATATAAGTCGGCTGGAGCCATATCTGGCGAATATTGTGGCTGCTCGATGGTATTTGTTGAGTGTTTGGTCAAAAATTCGTTCACAATGATGGCCTTGTGCGAAGGCGCATTATCGTGGTGCAAAATCCAAAAATTTTCTTTCCACAAATCCGGCCTTTTTCATCGAATTTGCTCTCTTAAATGCCGCATTATGCTCAAATAATATTCTTTATTTACCGCTTGACCTTCCGGTAAGAATTCCGAGTGCAGAACACCACGATAGTCAAAGAAAACAGTCAACATGACTTTGACTTTTGATCGACTTTGGCGCGGTTTTTTCGATTTTGGTTCTGTTGGAAGGCGCCACTCCGAAGCTTGTTGACTTGTTTGCATGTCAAACTCGTAAATCCACGTCTCGTCGCCAGCAACAATGCGTTTCATGAATGTTGGGTCGGAATTGACTCGTTATAGCATATCCTCAGCGACTCTCATGCGATTGAGTTTTTGGAGAAAATTGAGGTCTTTTGGGACTAGCCGAACGGCAACATGTTTCATACCCAAATGATTAGTTAAAATAGTACCGATCGACTCGTGAGATACAGAAAGTTCGGCAACTATCTCTCTCAAACTTAATTTTAACCATAAACAAAGCATCCATTCCCGATACTTTTTTGACTGAATGTATTATAAATTTAATACAAGCACTGTCTTAATTTAAAGTCAAATGTATGATATTAGTTTTTAAAGATGTTGGAGAATTAAATAAGAGTGCAGTAAAAAAATCCTTACCAAAGCTTTATTTGACTCGAACAATTTATACGCTGCTAAAATGCTTTGATAAATTTTAAATAATTTTTCACAATAAATTTTATTTTCCAGTTTACCGTTCAGTCCCAAGACTAAGTCAATCCATGTATTTAAATATGTTTTTAACAACATTATGATGCGAATCGCATAAATACAATGCATATCAAACACTGTGAACGTATAGTTGAGAATTGCGTTTGTTAGATACAAGTAATTATAACTAGTATACGCTATATAATTTATGACTGTTATATAAACGATAACACCGTAAGCCGTGAATGCTACGATCCAGTTCCAAATGATATAATTTCGGACGATCTTACTACAATTAATGTTGTTCTGTATAATCTGAATTATAACAATAAGCAAGATGTTGTTTCGACTATTAACAACATTGCGAACAAATACCACAAACATACCAAAAGATATATAAGAAAAAATGAATATATGAGTTATTAAAATGATCATATTATTGTGCAAATTACTGTAGTAAACGTTGAGTGTGTCGAAAAACAAGTGATATACACACATCGCAGTTGCAGAACATACAGTTATGAACGAGAATAAGTTACGAATCTTTCCGTTTGGAGTAATATTATTATCTTTTACAGCGTATTTTGGAGAGAACAAAAGAATAAGCAAAAGATTTAAAGGACAAAACATTCTTTGAACATAATTTTCAAGATGATAGTTTAGTGATTGATCTCGTGAACACAACGATACGTTAATTTTATTCTTTATATTTCGAATTGATGAAGAAATCATAAAAAACCACATGTCGAATACGTTTAGTTTTAATATCTATTCGAATAGATGATAAAGAGCTAAAATTTGTCAATATGATAAATTATAATGCTTTCTAATATTGAACAAATATTACAATATTTGTACTGATAACACTTTAAAAGACATTCAAATTATAGTAAAAGCACCTGTCAGGAAAGTTACGGATAATATGAAATAATATTATAATATGGATAGTAGGTAGACTGTTGGGTTCAAACTCAAAAGGGAACAACTCAATGTAATAAAACTCATTTATGCAGGTAGTCTATTTACCAGAATTAAAATGACTAATTAGCAAACCGAAATTTTTGAATTTTTTTTACAAAATGTCTTTTATATAAAGTCACTAATAAGCAACAGGATTATTTATTTATTTTACAGTATTATTTTATACTTTATTGCGCATCTCATGTCTTTTTTCTTATTTATAATTTACTAGCTTATGCCCGCGGCTTCACCCACGTACATAAAATATAGCTTGTGTTACTCAAAAAAAAAAACATCTATCTATCGGTAAAAATATTTTAGCATCGGATTAGTTTCAGAGATTAGCTCCTACAAACAAAAAACAAAACCTTACCTCTTAATAATATTTCTGAAATAGCAATTATTTTTTAAAAGACTTATTGATTTCAAAGGAAGGCAAATTGCAACAGTATAATAATATAGGTAATAATAATTCCGATTAAGCTTATTGGTAGCATAGCATTCACATAGAACAGGCCACATGCAGTCATCTTACTGAACGTACGGCCCATCTGTATTACTTGTTTGCATAAACGAACTTGACTGCCTGAAAATGAACAAGAAACAAAACTTATGACATTTGAAATACAATACGTTGCACCGTGTTTTGAGCCTTTGTTTAAATTAATAAGGTCGTTTTTTAACTACTGATAAGCTTGCACTTGACCGCTATCTCACATGATGGAAGGTGACGTTGTGGTCGATGATAAAGCGCGCTCGCCTAGAAGTAACCTTTTATTCTACTACTAGTTACTCTTGTCATAAAGATTTTCAGGTAGTGTTATAAAACAGGTAGCTTTGAACTGTGACAACTTCCGATTGCCTAAGAATTATAGATTACAAAAAAAAACTCAAAGAAACTACTCATTTTGATGAAGAAATAATATTTGTTTAATAACTTATAATTTAAGGTGAATCCGAAGTTATTACTATTTATAGTAAGGTTTGAAGGATTCAAAAGCATTCAAGAAAAGGCAATTTCGTAGGTAGAAGGACGCAAAATGGAATTATAAGGTTAGTCTGTCTAATAAGTTAAACGACTTGAGGAATTATTAGGATTTAATTAAATCTGTTGTAATCAACACGGGTTCAATAATCAAGGTTGATTAAGTGATAGAGATTATTGTTTACTAACAGAAGAACCATATGAAAAGTATCGAATATAAGTATTTTTTTAATGATTAAATGTTATACGAAATTCCCAACTCGGTTAACTTATTAGACAGACTTATAGGTCATTAGTTACTATTGCAAGCTATTTAAGTGTGAAATGGTGTTTTATATTATATTGAACAAGCTTAAGTACGTACTTGGGCAGTTTTTATTTTTCATCAGTTGAATACACGTCGTTTCTGCTTCTATAATGGTTTTATAGAATTCCTCGCATTGTAGACAGTGAATAGTTACCAGTAATATATCTTTAACAAACCAAAGAAATGGCGTTTGGAAAATTTGCTGAAAATATATTATTTTCAATTTAAAACTTGGTTCTTTGAACACTTTTTATGTACTTTACTACTAGATAGCGATCTTTTATAGACAATCTTTGGATGAAATAGAGAAGAAGAAAAAAGGAATATGTACTTCAACACAATGTGAAGAATTCTTACAGCGATGAAAAATTTAACTGTTGCAGTTTACGTTTTATTTATAAAGAGTCAACTTTGCCAATGGCAGTAACTTATTAAAATGATCATGATCTACGAAACGGTAGACAAAAAAATACACTTGGATTTGGATAAAGATGTCATTCACTATCATTTTATTTCAGAATATTATTGGATATTTTGGCTTCATGTAAACAGTCTTACACAATACCATGATTAGTTTAAAAGAGCCGAGCACAGATATTTATCAAGGAGACTCCTACACAAGATACATTGTAAAAGTTATGTAACAATTCAAACCATATTTAGATATCGAGTGGTAAAAGTTACCGCGATTTGAGATACAGTCGGATCTTTCAGCGATTGTAATCGTATTTCCAAATAACCTAAGTTGCGAGTAAATACACCAACCGTTGTATATAATATCTGTAAATAAAAGAGCATTAAAATAACAAAGAATACATTATTTTGTAATTGTTATACCTTAAATTATTTAAGTTGGTAAACGGCAAATTCGATTATACTCTGACAACAGGAGAGGTGAAAAGCATATTACTAAAAAAACAAAAACAATGAATATAAATAAAGATAGATCCAGAAGGAAAGACAGGCAAATATTAAACGATTGTGTGAGCTGTGATATAAAAGAAAAGGAAATCAGTGATAGCGTGACAGTTGATAGACCCTACGTCGGAAAACTGAGAAACAATCATCTTAGTTACAATTTCATGATTCAAGAAGTTTAGTTCTAAGTAAAAAATCTTACCAATATTTGAAATACTTTCTTGAACAGATTGTAAGCTTCCAAAATATTTTGATAAATGTTTAATAGTCTGATACAGTACACATCATTATCTTGATCTTTGTGCAACTCCAAAATTTTTTTGATCCATTCATTGAGATATTTTGTTAGCAACATTATAACACGAATGGCATATATGAGATTAATATCATATGTACCAAATATCAAATTACAAATAAACGTTGCTATATGCAAAAAGTTAAAACCAAATTGTGCTATCTGTATCGAGTACATAAATATGTTTATAAAAAATGCAATAAAAACTGTAATCCGATTGTGAATAATAAAGCTTCTAATACTTTCACTCATCTCAATACTTTTATGTATAGTCTGAATTGTAACAATGAGCAAGATGTTGTTTTGACTGTCGGTGACGTTAAGAATGAAAACGGCTATAAAACCGATACTAAGGTAAATAAATGAGAAAGTTGTAGTGAGAAAAATAATCAAATAATTCGGAATACTTTTGTAGTCGTCGTCCCACATATTGAAGAAGATGAAATAAGCAGTCACCATAATTGCAAAACATGAGCACAAGAACGATAAAATGATACGTCTGAAGCCATTGGGAGTGATATGATCATCTTGAATGGTGTATTTAGAAGCGCACAGTAACAGAAATAAACAATTCATGGGATAAAAAATTTGTTGCACTTCTTTTTCCAAATGATTATTAAGTAAAGTTTCTGGTGGATACAATGACAAGTTTATTTTAGTTTTCCTCTTTTGTAATATTGTACTGATCTTATACATTTTGTACAACTTTAAGATTCCGTAGCTAAATAATTAATAGACGAGACGTTTTCTACGTATTGACCATATCGTTCAGGATTATGTTGTCAATTTTCAAATTAAAGTAAAAGCATTGAATTAATAACTATATCCAGCAGTGTTGTCTTCATTACAAGCCGAATTTGTAACGTATTTTAATCGATAGACTTAAGAGGGTCCTTTTCCACTCGCCTTTCGTCAACATCGAGCATGGATTGAAAGCTTGCTTCATATTACCCAATCCAACGCGATGTTTAATGAAGAGACAATGAAAAAAAGTGATATTACGCCTGAAAACTCTGTTGGCATTTAGTGATTCCGTGATGTACTTGAATATTTCACAAAACTTGTTCTAAGAAATACGTGTCTTTTTTAAGCCCTCAGAAGTTTTTCATCTATTAATAGCCTTGTTTTTCTTAAAGCTCAGTAGTTTTATCTACCACCGCAATTTCGAATCTAGATACTTAGCCTAATAATATAGTTTCCGTTACAATTTCAATTTCATTGGTGCCAAGGATGAAAATTGAGACCAACTTGTGGTACAATTGGTGTTGAATACTTGAGATATTTATTTTTTTCTAAACATTACGTTTGTTTCTAGTGTAAAATCGTTTAGAGATATACAATTTGTAATATAACAATAGTGTAAGTAGTAATAAATCTTGATAGCTGCAAAGGTAACTGAGCGTCTATAAAGAACAAGCCACAAGCGCTCATCTTCTTGAATGACGCTTTCTGTAAGCGCCGTATATTTTTGTAAGCTCTTCTTTCTGGATCTAAAACAAAACATAATTTTTATTACGCAAGCTGCTATTGATGACTTGTAGTTAGTATGCGGTCTATTAGTCTTGCTATAACTCTTTTTAATTATTTCTGCACACCACTGTCTACATCTCTTCCAAGTTTTCCTTTCGCTGGTCTGCTGGAAGAAATTTCTGAAATAAGCAGTATCTCTGTACAAAGTTCTATAATAATGTTATCTTCTTCTGTACATTTGTGTGCACATAAATTATATGATAAATGATAAATGATAAATGATAAATGATCTTTATTTTGCAAGTAGGTTTTATAAAAACACTTTTACACATCAATTTTTTTTTTGTCATCAAATAATGCTAGATGAGGCCGGTGTTTCCTATCTGACTACCCTGAGAAGAAACACCGAAACAAACTCAGGGGTCAAAGTCTCTTTTAAAGTCCATACAGCAAAACATGTAATGGTCAAATCATGTGAGAAACATGCAGATTGAGCCTGAGATGGTCTTTTGAAGAAAGAACCACACAGTTCTAAGTGGACCTGTCCAGTCAGTGCAAGCATTTGTCAATATGCGTGTAGCTCAACTCGGGACTACTAAGGAGCTCAACGACTTGACGAACAATGCCAAAGAAAAGACATTTGGGTAGGCCACATCAAATACTCAAAACTGCCAGACATCATGTGAATATAAAAGAAAAGGAAAGAGTAATCCACATAGTTCTCACATTCACAATAATAAAATTTACAAAAGTAAATATAAAGTAAATATTGCAAATTGTAAAAAAAAGTATATAAAAAAATCAGTCAAATAGTAATAATAAACATGTCACAATTGTAAAAAAATAATAATAAGATAAATATTTATATATATACAATATCATAATTGTAAAACAACAACAATCGTCAACATAAAAAAAGGCAGTTAAAACATAAAAACATTCAAATGATAATAATTATAGTGAGTAGGTACTGGAGCAGGTCAATCCCAAGCCGTTTTATCCTCGAGATACTCTTTTACAGAATAAAAAGCCTTTTGGCAAAGTTTTCGCTTAACAAATATTTTAAATTTATTAATGCTAAGTTCCTGAATAGGACTGGGAAGCTTATTATAAAAATGTATACTTTGGCATCTAAATGAGCGTCCTATTTTTTTGAGCCTGGTGGCAGGAACCACTAACTTGTGTTTGTTCCTAGTATTAACGTTGTGAATGTCACTGTATTTTTTAAACATGTTTTTATTTTTATGAACATACAAAATATTTTCATAGAGATACTGAGATGGCACAGTCAGAATATTAATATTTTTAAATTTATCTCTGAGGGAGTATCTGGGACTTAATTTATAAATTGAACGAATAGCCCTTTTCTGCAAAACAAAAATCGTTTGGATATCGGCGGCATTCCCCCATAATAGAATACCGTACGACATGACACTATGAAAATAACTGAAGTAAACTAAACGGGCTGTCTCTAAGTCAGTTAGATTTCGAATTTGTCTAACAGCATATGCGGCAGAGCTAAGTTTTTTCGATAACTTATCTACGTGTGGGCCCCACTGAAGCTTAGCATCAAGAGTTATACCTAAGAACACTGTAGTGTCTTCAGGACTCAATTCTTTACCTTTTATTAGCACACTAGTTTCTACCTGTCTTACGTGAGGCATCGTAAATTTAACAAATTTGGTTTTCTTTTCATTAAGGAGCAGGTTATTGACATTAAACCAGTGTACTATTTTTGAAAGGGCGTTATTTATGTCATCAGTAACCGGCTGCTGACGTTTAAGCTTAAACAAAAGCGAAATGTCGTCTGCAAACAGCACTATATCATGTTTATCCTTTATGAGGTATGGCAAGTCATTGATATAAATGAGAAATAAAAATGGACCAAGAATCGAGCCCTGGGGCACACCCATTGATACTACAGACCCGGGTGATCTTTTTCCATTTACATCAACTCTCTGAATCCTATCACTCAAATAAGAAGTAAGAAGATCCAGAGAGGAATTCCGGATCCCGTAATGGTGTAGTTTCCTGATTAATGTTTCATGGAGAACACAATCGAAAGCCTTGGACAAATCACAAAAAATGCCCAGGACATCGCATTTGTCTTCCCATGCATTATAAATATGTCCTAAAAGTTCAACCCCGGCATCGGTTGTTGAACGACCCCTTGTAAAACCGAACTGTTTATTATGTAACAACTTATGTCTATTAAAAAATCTTTGTAATTGATGTAAAATTAGTTTCTCAAATATTTTACTAAAGGTGGGTAGCACTGAAATAGGTCTATAATTTGTGGGGTCAGATGTGCTACCTGTTTTAAACAATGGTATTATTTTACTATACTTCATTAAGTCAGGAAACTCGCCACGATCAATACAATTATTAAAAATAAGTGCTAAACTAGGAGCTACAACCTTTATAATAGACTTTACAACATCCACAGAATTTCCCCATAAATCTGTGGTCTTTTTTACATTCAAAGTGTTAAAGGTTTTAATTATATCCACATATGTCACATGTTCGAAATTAAAAAAATAAAATAAAATAAATAAATAAATAAAAAGTTTTTTTTTTTGAGAGTTCTTTGTTTAATTGTTTTAAACATTTTAAGAACACATTCATTGTGCGTACAGCTAAGTAATGGAATTTCCTGCCACAGTCTTTGTTTCTTGATAGCCTGAGTCCACACCTGGTCTTTACCACATCATCACCACACATCAGGGCCTCAAGTCTGCTATTAGAATAGTGTCAGAATGGTCTATCATTGATGTCATAATTGTCGATTTTTGACAAGTTTGGTAATCTACTAATATAATGGCGTCTTTTAATTAGCAGATTACGAACTTGTAGCAAAATGACAATGGAATCGTGTTGGAATTACGACTTTATAAAAATAGCAGACTTGGGCCCCAGGTGAGATAGTGGTCAATTACGAGCCTATCATTAACATCAAAAGAAAAAAAAAACTATTTAATTGAATCTTACCAGAACAACGTTTTAGTTTCATGACCATACAGATACTCTCGACATCTCTCACTGCTGCATAGAATCTCTCACATTCAAAACTCAAGCGTGTGGATAAATAGATAAACTTCAATTGCCAAAAACTTAGCGCAACTAGTCGTAAAATGAACAGCTGGAATAGTAAAAAATTATGAAAATCGGAATTCATGCTTAGTTTGTAAAAGGTGGTGAGATATTTTTTGAGATTGAGATCTCCTGCGGGTTCAAAAATTTATAAAATAAATAAAGTAAAATGAAGAACGCCTTTTCCAAATAATACGTAACCGTAAATATAATAAAATATGACAAGATAAATTGAATTAATTTTTACTCACTTTAAATTACTTAAATATCTTTAAGTTGTATTCTTTTCAAATCATTACTGTTATAAATATTTTTAATAGTAGATAACTAAAGTTGATAACAAAACTAAAGTTTGAGAGCTAATTCGTAAGTTTCGTTGAAAGTAGTATCATCAGAACGTTAATGTTTTTCAATGGTCGATCTGGACCAGTTGTTTGACTATATTAGTTAGGTAAGTAGTTTATTGATTTGAGTATATATTTTTTAATTGTACTATTTATACACCCCTGCTTTTTAATTAGTACACAAAAAATGGGGCTCTATCTTTACCCGTCACTGATCATATTTTTGTTGTCAAAAGTAGAAAAAACCCAAATCCTAAAATTGACCACGAAAAGGTAAATTCATCATAGAATCAATCAAACATAACAATTGCTAGTAGAAAATACTGCAGGCAGTGTTTTTCCTTAATCATTGTCACTTATTCATTCATTAATCAATAGCCTGCACAATATTTCTATAAAATGAGTGACATTTTGGGACGTAAACCAACGCATATAATAATACCAAGGGATTTTCTAATAAGCCCTTTAAGTATGTGTACTAATTAAAAAATTGTGGTGTGTATATGGTTTATGAGTACCTATGTCTATTCTTGTATTCGTCTTCGCTCTCTCATTTACTGCACCTACCACTATTTTTCTCTGCATCACCCAAATGTTGACTGGCAGAAAATGCCTAAGCCGCCTTGTACTTAAAGTGCATAAAGCATTTAATAAATAAATGAATTTATTAGCATTATAAAATAGTCGGAAACAGCAACTATTTTTTTCTGAGTGTGTTATGGACAAAAATGCCTCTTATTAACCCTCCTCCTTCCACGCTTTTTACATCTACACTATTATTATAAAGAGATAAATAAGTTTTTTTTTATTGTTTGTAGGAAGTAATCTCTGAAAGTACTGGTCCGAAAAGCTGCTATGTTTCTGAGTGACATAGACTATTTTATGCTCGCGTGTGAAGCCGCGGCAAAAGCTATTCAAACGATATGATGGAGATCGTAACTGACACTTTTTTTGTTTCTGTTATAATTGGCCGATTTCAATATTATTTTCTTACTCTGTTTTTTCTTCCCTCTAGTTTTTTTTAGTAATCTTGTTTTAAATTGTTTAAAATGTTTGTGGGGTAGCAGTTTAACAAGTTTTGTATGGTTTATCTACTTTAATCTGTCAGTTTAACAGCTAAACTCTTCATAATATTAATCAAATTGTTATTATGAAAACTTAAAGTTAACATTGTCTCGGATAACGTCATTGTAGTTTTTGAACGGCGGACATCTTTTGAACTTTACAGGTTATGAAACTCAGTGAAGCTTTGCAGGTTTAACTTTTTTAAATGATGACTCACACATCACACAAGAGCTTCTAAAACCATTTCACAAAATGTGAAAAATTTACCTTTAGTATTTACAAGAATAAAAAGGCAAAAGTAGATAGATACACTAAAAAACTGGGTTAGGTAAAATCTAGGTTACCTGGAAGAAATTGCCTGGTGCGATAGGGCCGCCGATTGTGAGTTTTTTATTATATGGTTTCTTATTGTAAATTTTTAATCTTGATGTGCAGTAAAGTATATACTTAAATAAATAAAAAACCTTTGAGAAGTTACTGTATATAAAAATTCCAGTACTTACATTAGATTTGGCGTCTGAATATAATAACAAAGAGAGATTCTGCAAATGGAGATATGTTGCATATATCATATGATATGTAACCTGTAAACAATTTAAAAAATATCTTATACCTTTCAGTATAAGTTTGTAAGCACCAGTCAAAGGCCAGTGTTTTTTTTTTTCTATATATTTATACCACTGCTCGAGATGTCGTTTCTAAAATCTTGAAGGACTCTTGTACATTGAAATATGTATCAAATATAATTTTCCAGTACTCTTCTCTTTCTGAATCTTCCGTGTTTCTTTTATTTCGGACTTTATCAATCCATATACGAAGTATTTTCTCTAATAATTTTAATACTACTATAGGATATAGAACGTTAATATCAAAAATGATGCTAGTGAAAAGCTTCAAATAAGTGTAAATGTTAATTTCAAAAATAAAACTGAAGGAAACTATAAAACTAATGCAAAAAATATTGAGAATGATTACAGAAGTCCAGCTGTACACCATAAAACCTCTGAGTTCATTGTCATTAATTTGTAGGACTCTAAGCACGTGTTGGATTTTCAAGATCAACAGAATATTGTAGTAACTGTGCATAATGATTGAGACGCTGTTTATAAAATGACCGATGAAAGAAAGGATGATCTCAGACATAACAGTCGCAAAAAAGAATAAACTTTGTTTGAGATCATAATGCATAAACGTAACAGTTACATAAACAATACTGAAACTTTGGTATGCAAACATGCAAAACATTTGAAGGAAATTGTAAAGAGAAATATTAGGAATGATAATATTGTCACGAATCGAATATTTAGATCGCACGAAGAAACTTTGCATCAAATTCAACGGCTTCAGTAATGATTGTAGATCTTTTTCAATCACACGATAACGTATAAATGTGTCATCAGAAGATACTGCCGAATCATTATTGAATATAACTACGTTTTTGTTTAATTTTGAGAAAACAGACCAGTTTTTTAAAAACGAACTCATTTTTTCTAGTCGGCTAACTGTCAACTAAGTCTAGCAATAAGCAAGTCATTTGTTATCTATACTTTCTATATAATTATTATTAATGTGAAATTAATTCTGTCTGTCTGTATGTTTGTTCTATTCTTACTTAAACATCAGTTTATCGGTGCAGATAAAGATTGGATGTTTTTCCAAGTTCAGCAATCACGCATTAGAAGTTTAGACATTACTTCAGGAATATGTTCCTTTGGAATCATTCACGACTTCTACGCGGGTTCAACCACCGCCGAAAGCTTGTAGTTCATAAAATTTACATTAAATATTCTTATCATGTAGGTCTACTTTTTTAAGTGTTATATCGACCTGAGTAAGATAACAACTTTTGCTGTCAGTATGTCTGACATATGTCTTAGTCATTGTTAATATTGCTTAAATTCATCTTCTTTTCGAATCGATGGTAAATTTGTTAAACTGTTTGGGTCCAGTAGGTAGCTACGTTAACTGCAGCATCGGTGGCATGTATTAGATCCTCCAAAGCGAAGGTGTATGGGCAGTATTGAGTACTTCAACGTGTGGCTCATACTTTGAACAGGGGTACTGCACTCACTTTGAGTACGACGGGTGCCATTTCGAAAAGCTGTGTTTGCAGCGGCCTACCTGGCTGCGCATGGAATTTAGTGCCCTCATTTAGACCACTGCAATTCACTTCCAAGTGGCAGATGTTCTGGGATTTTAAGAAGTCGGATTATAAGGGTAAGGGATGTTCTACACAAAGCTTGACTCTACCTTTACGTGACGAGTCAACTTTGTCTACTTGAAACGGATCCTTGATTTTTCTTTTAGTCGCGCATGCGACATCCTACGTAAATTATTATTAAAATCGCCTAAATTACATTATTAACCTTTCGTATGCCGTAATAAGAGACAAGATTAAAAAGTTATTGTGTCCAGCGTAGATCCACTTTCCGGCCTTACAACGGGTTAATTCATTAAACCCCAAGCGAACGCTCGATTCGCGCGATTCGCTATCTCATTTCGCCTTTCAATTGAGTCTGTCTCTCATACCGGTTAAGGGTTGAGTTTTAGCATGTTACTGGCCCACCTCATGGAAGCACGTTTACTCAAGGTGGGGTGTTTACCGTGTACCGGTGGCAGATGTAGTGGTGATTTGATGATGGAACAGGCTTGGCGGAATAAAAAATGTATCCTTGATTATAATGACATCATATATTGACGCTTTTTTTTTTGCACTTCTCTTTCTTTTGCATGCAGTTTTAACCCTGTTTTGTCCCGTACCATGAACCAGAACAGGGGCTGGATGCGATAGGTTGCTGCCGCAGTTTGCTTTCATGTGGAGACGATGGTGCTCCACCCAAGCTGGGTATACTTCTACCATGTCTTCCGGGCGATCCGCACAATAGTGACATTAGAGCGTTACTTTCCGCCGACTTAGAAATGGGTACTTCTTGTAGCAGACGTAGTCGGAGAGGACCAAAAAATCAGGTGGAAAGTGAGGATGCCGTAGCGCATTTAACGCCAGGCGCATTTAACGTCATGCGTCTCTATACCATTAATTTAATATTGCCTGGACATATTATTGGTCTGAAACTAATGCGCTTTGAGTATTCCCACCTCATCATCATCATTTCAGCCGATAGACGTCCACTGTTGGACATAGGCCTCACCCAAGTGTCGCCAGAACGATCGATCCTGCACGTCCCGCATCCATCGGATTCCCACAACCTTCACCAGGTCATCGATGCATCTACAAGATGGGAGATGAGATCCATGAGATGAGAGACATGAGATCCATCTTTTAGGAGGACGCTGCGTCTTCCGGTACGATGTACGAGTATTCCCACCTATACACGCAAAATGTTTCAGGAAGTGAATGGGAAGGAGTGGAATTTCCTACGCCAGAATCTGTGTTTCCTGGCAATCTTTAAATCAAGAGTGAATAGCTCGTTGGCAAGCGCGCTCCACCAACGACCAAACCAACACTTATTGGTGAGACAGTGGTCAAGCGCGAACCTACCAATAATAAAAATAATAATTTGATTTTAATATTTGAAAGTATATTTATTATTTTAATTAGTTTTAAGATACATATAGGTCGAGTTACATTAAGTTGATGACAACTGTGTACTAATTCTATGATAATCAGGTAAGGTTTCATATCATAAAGCTTCTAAATATTTGATTTGCTAGTTAATACTTCAAGTGAGGGTATTTAGAAAAATAACACGACTAGATGGAGCCACTTAGACGAGAGGTCTTTTTGTTTTGAAAACGTATATACATGTCGTTGATGTCAATTTATCTAATGTCATTAACACAAGCGTTTTGACAGATCGAAGGTCATTTTAGAAAACCCTCATTATCCAAACACAAAATAAAATAATGGTAAAAATTTGATTCTGAAACATTTCTCCGACATTCGTTTCGCCGTTGATCGGTTCACCGACAGAACGATTCACTTTTAATTTTTTCTCCGACAGAACTTTTCAATGACGAAAGTTTCGTCGACAGAACGATTCACTATTCATTTTTTCTCCGATAGAACTTTTCAATGACGAACGATTCGCCGACAGAACGATTCACTTTTGAAAATTACATCGACAGAACCTTTCACCGGCGAGCGATTTGCCGACACAACTGTTCATCTGCTCCTGGGTTATAAAACTTAGGTATTCGACATGTAGACCTGTTTTGTTTTTGTTGTTTACACCTGAATCAAGTTGTGAAGACGAAACTTAAAGTTTTATGCAAAACTTGAACAAAACTAACCAAAAAAGTGACAAAAACGTATTTGCTTCAACGTCGATACATGTATCATACATGTTATAGTTATACATACGTTTTGAAAGGTTAACTGAAATATATTCGCAAATGAAAATAATTTTTATTATTAACAAATTTTAATAGCTAACATAAGGCTACATAGGTATTTTGTGTGTATTTGTGTGTTTCTTTAAAACAATAAGCGGAAACAGGTTTACATGTCGAATACCTAAGTTTTATAACCCAGGAGCAGATGAACAGTTGTGTCGGCGAATCGCTCGCCGGTGAAAGGTTCTGTCGATGTAATTTTCAAAAGTGAATCGTTCTATCGGCGAATCGTTCGTCATTGAAAAGTTCTGTCGGAGAAAAAATGAAAAGTGAATCGTTCTGTCGGTGAACCCATCAACGGCGAAACGAATGTCGGAAAAATGTTTCAGAATCTAAAAATTTACACTCAAGTAGTCGTATACTCGCTATAGATACACGAATTGTAATATGACAATAGCATAAGAAGTAATAAAGCTTGAAAGCTGTAGAGGTAACTCAGCGTCGACGATGAACAAGCCGCAAGCGCTCATCTTCTTGAATGTAGCCTTCTGTACGCGTTGGATGTTCTTGCAGACTCTTCTTTCTGGATCTGGAACATTAAAATCTTCAGTTCAAAGAATATGCTTACTAATTGTTGGGCTGGGTGTCCGTTGGTTGATAAAATAGTTGCTTTTTTATTCATCAAGCCTATTTTGCAACGTTTTGAGAGCTTGCTTTATTTGTAAGGACTGAGTAAAAAAAGAAACTAAAAGAAATTTGAGAAGTATTGACCAAAATTTAGAAAAAAAGAGCAGTGGTGACCCAGTTGTAACGGCCCCAACTTACGAGTTCTATGATCGTGGCTTTAAACCTAGCCAGGCGTATTACTTTGTGTAATTTATTTCATCACCACTGATCTCAAAATTGTGAAGGAAAACATCGTGAGGAAACCGGCATGTCCTAGAACTAAAAATTAGAAGATGTGTAACATCCGCCAATTCGCACTGGGCCCGCTTGATGGATTATGGTGACCCATTCCCTCTCCCAGAGAGGACGCCTGAGTCCCAGTAGTGGGAAGATTAAAAGGCTTTAATATGCTATGCTAAAAAAATAATGAAAGAAAGAAGAACAATTTACTTGCGGGAAATGACACAATTTTAAGACTAGCTAACAATACTTTTAAACAATATAATTTTGGTAAGCTTGATTCAAATTTAATTGAAGCTTTGACGTGTTGAACCATGAAGGTTTTCCAATATTTGTTCTTTGAGACCTTGCTTAAATTTTAAATTTTAGCATTCAAAGTCAACGGAAAATTTCCTATAGATTTTGATATCTTAACGAGTGCCTAAATATTTACGTCTAAAATATGGAGCATAAACTGCTTTATTTTTAGAGTACATTGACTTAAAAGTTGAATTTTTTCACTGTTGCTTGGAGTAGTAGATTTGAGCGTTAAATACTAATTTCAGCTTCATATCCGCGTTCTTGAAAGTAAGGGACTCAATAGACGGATAGACAGATATCAAAAGTGAGCGTATAAGATTTCTGTTTTTGCCAACATACTCATTGATATGGAACCATTCACTACTACAAGCAACTCGTCTGGTATTTAATTCCACGATTAGGTTTAAAAAAAAAATGCTTAATATTGGCACATACCAGAACAATCTCTTTTCTTCATGAGCATGACGCAGCAACTCTGAATATCTCTCATTGCCGCATAGAATCTCTCACATTCAACGCTTAAGCATATGAGAATGACAATATTCTTCATGTTCCACATTTGAGTTATGAATAGTAAGACGTTAAACTGAAATAGTAATAAGGATAAATATTAATATTCTTCTTGTTTTAGAAGTTTTAATCGACTCCAAGTTTGTAAAATTTATTGTCGTTAAAAAGTAATTGATTTGATAATATTACCAACGTCTACTAGTAAGATCAACTTATTTAAATATGTATCTGTTGTGTAGCTATTAAAAGAAAGAGAGAGATGATACGATGAGAGAGTTGGTCATGCGCACTCAAATATCTCGCTGATGGAGGCGTGTTTTTTTGCAACAAAGTATTAAATATTTTCAACTGCAATAAAACTAAATGTAGTTGGAATACATAAAAACAAAAGAACTGTTAGTCATAAAAATAACTTTAAGCATAAATTTAGGTATAATCATAATTATTTTATCCATCTATTCTCCTACTCTCGCTGGAACACATTCACAATAATGTCTTCAGACTTAATATACAAACAGACCCTCCATCACGGATGGACCTAAAACTATATCAAACTCAACAGAAAAAAATATTTAATTTCTGTTACATTTCTTTTTTATCCCATAATATCCACATATGTGACATAGATATTATAAAGCCTTAACTGTAGCATATATATTAGTGGTCACTAAAATACCCATCAAAACTTTTAAATGGCCTGTTGGTCTAGTCTAGTGGTCAGTGGCCCTGACTGCTATGCCGGTGGTCGTGGATTAGATTCCCACTCAGGACAAATGTTTGTGTGATGAGCACGATCATTTGATCTGTATCTGGGTGTAATTTATCTATAATATGTACATATTTAGAAATATATAAGGTGTAAAAAAATTAACTGCAAGAACTTCGTCCACATACTCGACATCGAAAAACAAACACATTACAAAAAAAAAAATATTTTTTTGAGCACTTTCTATATTTTCACATTAATAAAACAATTTAGTATCATATTTTTTGTGCACTGTACGCAGGGCTGCGCTAGCGGCTCGCTCCAATACCGCGCGCGAGCGTCGTACTCCCGCCGCCCGCTACTATTCCCTCCCGCAGCCCGCTTTATGCCCTTCGCGCCCCGTTCAGTCGTCCGATATCCGTTGCACGACTAGGGTGTATTTCCCTGATTTATTACGGCAAATACGTACGTTCGCGAATACTTCAATAATGCCTTTTACGTATTCCAATCGAGAGTACTTGGATATTTTATGATAGTGTATTACATTACGACTGGTGAAAGTTTAGCTGCGGCTCGTAACCGTTACCGCGAACTGTTTGGTGAGCAACGACGAGTGTCTGCTGTCCAAACAATCATATGAGTCTACCAGATGAGATGGGAAAATTAGAATCAGCTGTTTCAAATTTGCGCCGTCGCGTGTCGTACTGCAGGGGTGAACGACCCACGCGTGCAGAGCGGCGCGCGCGGCGGCCGGTCGCGGAGGCTTAGGCCGCCGTCGCCAGCGCGCGTGCGGTGTACAGTGCGCATATTCAATAATTTTTTGCGAAGTGAAAATATTGCTTAACTCTGAAACGGGTTGTTATTTTGAAATCTTTTTTTCGCAATTCTTTTTTATTTATAATTCTAAACAAGTACTTAATTTTCTTGCAGGTAATTTTTTTACACCTTATATAAGTTTATTTATCAGCTGTCGAGTACTCATATAACACAAGCTCTAATTAGCTTGAGACAAGACAGCGTTGAGAGAAACTTGAAAAAAAAATTGTTAATAAATTATGTCCTCACATTGATGGGCTCGCTTTGAGTGGTCTGAATTACTTAACATCCACATAGTTCTGTAGATCTGTTATAATGAGTCAAGACGAGCCCATAACGATAACGAGTCAATAAATACACACAGACTAGACAGCCAATTTTAATAACATGAGACTGCAAGGCACTTCAACTGCTTAAGACACAGTTTGACAAACCTAGTTTGGTTTGATTATTTTTGTAGATGTTAATGAAAATTTAAAAAAAACGATACTCACCCTTAGATGCATTACGTAGATATGGAAGAAATATTGAAATCGATATAAAATAGACATTGAGACAAAAAACTTTTAACTAAAGGAGATGTGATTTCTGAAGATATTTACGTAAAAACTACAATTAGAAATGAGGAAGTAAGGTACATAGGAAGTCAGATTACCTTATAAAATTTACGCAGCACGAGTATAAAGTTACAAACACCTAAAGAAAATACAAATGACATAACCAGACAATGATTCTTGTAACTTGAGCGAAATTTTAAGATGTCACCCAAGCAGACAAAAGAAATCAGAAATTATTTAGTTAAATAAAATGAAACATAGAAAAGACACCTGAAAAAGAATTGCATTTCATGACCTCATTACGTTATAGTTCGTATTAATATAGAAACCTCACGGGTTGTCTTCCATGCTTCTTTCATAAGTACAGATAATTTAATTAAAAATTGTTGGTAAGTCCACAGCTGCAAGACGTTTTGAGAAACATTATCAAATGGAAAATGAAGGGACTCAATCAGGGTAATGATTTACACTAATGTCGTTTGCTGATAATCGCATTTGAACTGTTTCAAACGCGATTATCAACAAACGACCTGCACTATAATTTGGCTGTTAGAACACCCCACCAGACTGCTGATGATGAAAAAAGATATCAAGCATTTGCTTTACAATCCATCATAGGACGTATTTACATGGTTTAATGAAATTGACTGTAGTATATTCGAGAAAAAGAAGGCTATAATACCATCGTCTTGGTGCACATGCCACATGGTGGTACTTTTAGGCCTCTTGTATAAATATCACGCCATTAACTTCAATTTTCCTATTACTTCTTAATTAATTTATTTAAATCTCGTGTACAGTAGTGTTACAAAGGCGGACTTAATGTAGCAAAGCATTTGCTACCAGTCAACTTTTCTTTGAATTAAAAATGCATTGCATTTTCATCAGCATCCTCATATTTTTACCCCAGTTTATTTGTTATAAGTGCTCTAGCCGTCATCTCAGTATTGTGTATTATGTATATCTTAATTAATACGTAAAATACGTTATGTCAATTGACCGGTTGTTACTTTCAGATCTTTGACAGCGATAAAGATAGTTAAAAACTAGATTAGTACCAGTCTTGCTAAGGGGTACTACAGATTACTTGAGTTCATATCGACTTTGAGGTTATATACGCAGTTGACTCAAGTAAAGTACCTACTGATACCAAATTGCATATAATTAGACTAAAAGACGACACCAAAATAGTTGATAAAAGGCAAGGCAGATTGATAAATTTTTTCTTCTAAAAAATGTGAAAAAGATGGACGCATCTTTCTACTCGTCCCTTGAACAGTTTTATTAATTTAGTTCTGTTCATAATTGTTTTGATTGATTCTTACCTTGAGATGTTTGGTACTCATACTCATAAGTAAAGATCTAAATATGACCACCATAGTTAGATTTCGTAAACTTACGTAAGCTACAAAGACTGTATAAAATATGATCTGCAAACAACAAAAACATAAGTATAACTTGCTGTAAATCTCATTTTAATTTTTTATTTATTTTATAGTTCTCACCATTTGTCGAAACGTTGTTTCTATAATCATGTAAATTTCTTGTATATTCAGGTATGCACCAATCATAATTTTCCAGTATTCATCTTCCGAACTTCTGGGCGTTTGCACCTTGTTAATCCAAACGCGAAGCATTTTTACTAATAATCTCATTATTAATAAAGCATACACAACGTTAATATCAAAAGTAATTATGGCATATGTTGATATGAAACCGATAATACTTATTCCAAAAATAATATAGTAACAAACTACGAAACCGAGACAAAAAATATTCAGCATTACAACATAAGTCCAGTTGCAGACAATGAAACATCTAAGATCGTTCCTATTTATTTGTAGGATTCTGATCACATGTTGTATTTTCGAGACCAACAAGATATTGTTGTAACTCTGTTTGATGTTTGAGATACAGTTGATTAGATCTCCAGTCAAGGCAAAGATATAGTCAAAAGAGAGGGCTGTCCAGTGGTAGATGTTGTAATGCCCCCATGTGTGTATATGTGAGCTAAAAATATTAACCATACGAAAAAAACAAATACAGCGAAATATGAGCATCACAAAGACTTGTACGAAGTTGTAAAGATTAGTATTAGCAGTAATGATGTTATCACGAACAGAATACTTTGCGCGAAAGAAAAGATTTTGCATGAGATTCAACGGTCTCAGAAATGATTTTAAGTTTTTTTCAATAACATTGGAAAGTAATGTTTTGTTAGATGACAAAATTGGTACATCCTCAATAAAATCAGCGTTCCTGTTATACTTAAAACGCCTTTTGAAATACGATAACATGTCTGCTACACGAGGTAGTTTGTAGTTGATTAAATTATTAGTTTGCAACGATAGTCAATCGATAGAGTGAGTAATTTACAATTAGTTAAGTAAGTGGAGAGTAATATTAAGTGCTATCAATGTCGGTTAATATATTCTGTTATTGATTAATTTTACTTTTTCTTGTCTTAAAAGCTTTTAAGTAATTGCTCCAGCCACACAAAATATATTTTTTTGTTCTAAGTTAGGATACAAATAAAAATAAAACAGGTCAGCAGAATTGATGAAATGCTAGAATTATTGTAAAGGCTTGAGCAGATATACAGTACATTGTATTCAAAAGTTGGGTTTCCATAAATTCCATAATTTCTACTCGCTTTACAGACATCAACTGTTAGGCCATTATTATTGAAAGCTCGCGCATGATGGGTAAAGTGGTGGTTAACTCTCTTCCTGCAATTATTTTTAATTGTGCCATCATCCCCATTAGTCCTAGCGTAAAGGATCTCGGTTTGCATCTTGGCTCGATGCCTGGCTGGCAAAGTCGGGTTTCCAGTGTGTGCCAAAAAGTCAACGGGACTTTGCGGTGTCTGTATCGTCTGAGGAACTTTTTGCCTGCGAAGACGAAGACTATGCTTGTGTAAACTTTATTCTTCCCTGAAATCGACTATGGTGACATGTGCTACTTTGATCTGAATCCGGTGTTGCTAGAAAAACTTGACAAGCTCCTCAACAACTGCGTCCGATTCATATTTAACTTGTGAAAATATGACCATGTTTCGAGTTACAGATCTGAGCTCAAATGGATGCCATTTGCCAGAGAAAAAGTTTGCGCGCTCTGACTACATCTTCTCTCTGCTCAACTCTCCTACCCTTCCTTCTTATCTTATATCACATTTTCAATATTTGTGTTCTTCCTATTCTAAGAAGCTTCGTTCTTCTAACAATGTTTTACTGCTCTGTCCTTCTCGTACTTCTGATTTTGTTCACTTACTTTCATATACAGTCCATACTTCTGTGGAATGTGCTTCCTCTCGACATCAGACGGCCACCATTCAGTATGCATTTAAGCGAAAGTTACTTTATATAAATATATATTATGTAGGTATATATTATATTAAATATAAACGTATGTATACATTTTTACCCTTAGTCTTCTTAATAATCTATTTTTTTTCTTTTTTTTTGCACCTGCCATGTTTTTTCTTTACCACCTTGGTTGACTGGTAGAGAATGCCTAAGGCATTAAGTCTGCCTTTGTAATATATAAAAAAATACATGACTGCATGTTTGTCCACCCCAAATTGAATACAGATGGCACTACTCTCGAGTACTCTTCAGTAGCTCCATCAGTAATAAGTGGCTAGTTTCAGTTAGTTTTGTCGTTGAAATCTGGATATAATTATAAATTATCTATTCAACCGGTAGCCTAAAGTCAAACCCTACAGTAATGAGTTGAGCTGTTGGCTATGATCCTCTGGTATGTGTTCGGCTTGGCCGCCGGTCGCTTTTTTAACGAAACGCCTACACTGGCGCCCCATAAAGGGCCACGGACCAGACGATGCCCACGTAGAGCCACTGGCAACAGGCAAAACCTAACTTAGGTAGGAGCCGCTTGAGGGCAGCTCCAGTCCGACCCAGTGATCCGCCGGTTGTCGAGGTCAAGTCTCAGGTACTTCATCGTAGATTCGATGCCAATTTGACTCTTTCTACCATGATCTAGCACGCTCGACCTCCCAGGTCCAGTCAGTCAACCTTCATAATATCTGATAAATAAATGATAATCGTCAATGCAAATGAACAAATAGCCTCGTGGTTAAGACACCGGAGTGAACTTACAACTTCACGCATCGTCGATAGTTCGAATCCGGCCAAGTGAGATAAACACTTTTAGGATTTATTTTGACTGAACAATTCAAAGAAACATGAATTTCCTAGAAAACATAACATTTCGACGTACGCGCAATAATTCGAATTCGGATCCAAATGCGGACAAAAGCCAAGATGTGACCTTGGTAACGTTGGACTGTACCACAAATTCCCTGCCAGATATGTCTGAGGATGACAATGAAGGACAGATTAACATATTAAAGAAAGAGATAGAAAGTTTAAGGACTAACTTACAAAGCGCACATGAAGAAATAGATAAATTGTCTCTAGAGAATACAAAATTGAAGCAATGTAATGCTGAACTATTAGAACTAAATAAAAAATATAAAGTTATTTGTACCAGTCCAGTCAGTAGCAAGGTCAACACTCCAAGGAAGAACACAACGAAACATTTTCCTTTTAAAGAGACTCCAATTTCGAAAAATACTTTATCAATACAAAACAAACCACAAATTAATGTTGACATTAGAAGTATTCCAGACTTCCAGCCACAAAAACGTGACCCAAAAAGGAGTCTTAAAACATCATCTCTTCCTTTAAAATCAAACATTTGTATTATAAGTAGTGAATTAACAAATAGAATTTATACGATGAGTGAAAGCACTCACTTACGCAATTATAATATTTGTCATTATCGTACACCTAAATGTGGAATTGAGCATATCTTAAGAAATATTGAAGGCAAAGTTCGTAATTTTACTTACTCAGATTATTGTATTATTTTTATTGGTGAGGAGGATTTCAAAAGAACAAATAAGTATATAGAACTAGTGACTTTAATTCGTGAGACATTATTACAACTGAATCACACTAATTTTGTTATTTGTCTACCTACGTTTAAATACATGGATAATTCTAACATAATGTTTAATAGCAGGATTGATACTGTTAATAATTTAATTTGTATGGACATTCAGACGTACAACTGTGCGTTTATCTTGGACTCGAATCGAAATCTTCCTTATACCTATAACCACTGGCATGGTAATCTCAATAACATAGGCTTCAATATAATGATTTGCAAGACCTGATCTTAGACCTAGATAACTTAAACACTGTGCAGCCAATGGTTGATTGTTCCCAGAATAAACCAATTGAAATAGCACAAGACACATCTCAGTTTTTTCTATAACAATTACCTAAACATTCTCCATCAAAACATTGCAGGACTTATGAATAAATCGGATTCCCTAATTGTAAAGTTAGAGGAACTTTATAGTAATGGAACTATTATAGACGTAATCTGCATAACGGAGCATTTTATTGAGACTGGCTATGAGAGTATATTGCATATACCTAATTTCTGCCCAGCAGCGTTCTTTACTAGAAACGTTAAACGCGGCGGCACTTGCATTTTTGTTAGAGTAGGACTGCAATATCGCGAATTGCTGGAAGTTGCCAAACAATCAGTGACAGGCGTCTTTGAGTGTTGTGGTATCGAACTAATGTCTTCTAGTATTATTATTATATGTATATATAGAATACCAAAATATAATTACAACATTTTTTACGAGAGACTAGACCATATTTTACGAAAATTTTGCTCATTTCGAAATAAAAATATCATCTTAGCTGGAGATTTTAATATAGATGTATTAAAAAGAAATAAGATAACATTAGAGTTCGAAAACTTTCTTCTACAATATAACCTACAATTAGAACTTCATAAACCGACTAGATTGTGTAGTAACTCATGTATAGATAATTTTGCACACACCTATCGAAAAAAATGTAAAGCTGAAATAATGGACTTAGTTCTCTCAGATCATACGGCCCAATTACTTCAGGTTCCTATAAAAAAAACATGTACCTTAAAATATTGGAAAACAAAAAGGCAACAGATCACAGCAGGTAACTTAGAAATATTCAAAAATCATCTAAAAAGCTTATCCTTCGACCAAGTATACAAAGCCACAGATGCGAATGAATCCTATGAACATTTTATAAACGATTTTTCACTATTATACAATTTATGCTTTCCGAATAAAATTGTGACTGTATCTACTAGTAAAAAAAGTAAGTGGATATCTCGTGGAATCAAAATCTGTAGTCAGAAGCAAAAGCATTTACTTTGGGCTTATAGATTCAATCCTATTACAAAAAATAGAGTTGCGTTTAAAAAATATTCTACAATTTATAGAAAAATAATGAAATTAACCCAAAAAGCCCAAAATAACCACTACATTAATACGTCTAAAAATAAAACAAAAGCTGCCTGGCAAGTCATAAAAAAATCCGAATTCAACTTACCACAAGAACCTAAACTGTCATTAAACAAAGATAATTTAACCCTTACAGATCCCATAAAAATTGCAAATGAATTCAATAATTATTTTATAGAGGTCATTGAAAACAATATTAAAACTAAAGGAGCTTTAACTAATAATTACGTTATTGATAATTCTAATTCACAATCTTTATTTATGCTACCGGTTTCAGATTCTGATATATTCAAAATAATTAGTAGCCTAAAAAATACAAATACGGTAGGATTTGATGGCATATCAACTAAAGTAATAAAACACGTTAAGGAAATAATAGCGCCTCTACTATCACATATAATTAACCTTTGTATTGCTGATGGTACATTCCCAAATAGCCTAAAAAAAGTCATCGTCAAACCGATTTATAAGAAAAACGATAAAAGTGATGTTCAAAATTATACACCTATTGCAAAGATATCAGTATTTTCCAAAATAATTGAGAAAGTTATTTATAACGCCATCTATTCTTATTTAGAAAAATTCAAACTTTTCTGCAATGGGCAAAAAGGCTTCCGAAAAAATTCAAATGTTAATATGGCTCTATTTGACCTGCTATCCAGTGTTATGACATCTGTTGATAAAGGTAAACCTGTGGTTGCTCTACTGACAGATATGACAAAAGCGTTTGATTTCGTAGATCATAATATTTTGCTTCAAAATTTACAGAGTTATGGCATAAGAGGAAACATTTTGAAACTCTTAGAATCTTATTTAAGTGACCGAATTCAATGCACAGAAATCACTAGAATTTGCCCTACTACTAAACTGGAAAAAAAAATACGTATCGAAACCAAGGCACATAAAGTATGGTGTTCCTCAAGGCAGTGTTCTGTGGCCACCCCTTTTCTTAATATATATTAATGATCTCCCTAAAACTATAGATCAAAAAATGATACTATTTGCAGATGATAGCACGGCTATTGTAGAATGTATTAATCCTGATAATTATGAAAATGACATAAATAATTCTCTGAGTGACATTATAAATTGGCTTGACAAAAATAATCTTGTAATTAATTTAAATAAAACTAAAGTTATTCATTTCCACCAACGCTGCGAGCATCCGCCAGTTAAAATTGCCCATAATAATAGTATAATAGAAGAAGTGACAAATGCAAAATTCTTGGGTGTAACTATTGACAGTAAATTAACCTGGAAACCTCATTTAGAGGAAATCTGTAAGCGTCTGAGTAGATCTGCATATCTATTATTCCAACTGTCTAAAAAAGTAAACACTGACACACTAATAGCAGCCTATCATGGATTAGTCGGTTCTATCATAAGATATGCTGTTATTTTTTGGGGACAATCAACTAATAGAGATCTTATTTTCAGGATGCAAAAAAGATGCATACGATCAATATGTGGCCTAAGAACAACGGATAGTTGTGTTCCTTATTTTAAGAAATTTAAAATATTAACTTTTCCTTCACTGTACATATTTGAAACAGCATTATTTGTAAAAACAAATCAGCAATTATTTCAAAAAATTTCAGTAGTTAAACGAACTCCAATACGTGCTCAATATGAAAATGTATTATGTCAAAACAAATGTAAAACTGCTTTATTAAAAAAGAGTTTCTTTGGTATTGCTCCAAACATTTATAATAAAATACCTGATAACATTAAAAATGAGAATTTGCACAACTTTAAAAGAAAATTGAAGAATTTTTTAATAGACAAATGTTATTATTCAATCACCGAATATTTAAATGACACGTTGTGAAAAGCTTCTGACATTTAATAAGTAAAAATTATTGATTTTCTATATTGAGATTCAATTTTACATTTAATATAAATATACATTTAATAATAAAATTTACATTTTGACATTTAAATCTTACATTTTGACATTTAATTTTACATGTTGACATTTAAACTTTACTTTTTGACATTTAAACTTTATATTTTGACATTTAATTTTACATTTTGACATTTAATTTTACATAATGACATTTAATTTTACATAATGACATTTAATTTTACATTCTGACATTTAATTTTACATCTCAACATTTAATTTTAAATTGTGACAATTATTAATTTACTATTTCTGATAAGTATTCTATGATATTTGATTTAATAATTGTGACATCATTTCAATTTCTTTAACATTTTTTTTTTTTAAATAAGTGCTGACAATTTGACATTATTATCTAACTGCGTGTTAAAATACCAATGTAATCTCACCTTCTTACATTATTTTATTTTTAAGTTTAAGGTTGGTAACACTGACCGTTTATTCCTTTGTTACAAGATGTCCTAGTTTGGTTAATAATTTTACATAAACGTTATATTTCGCCACAAACCTGAGTTCTTATTTTTTAATACAATAGGTTATGGGCCCAGACACGGCTACCTATTAGTAGAAGAAAAAGGAATAATTATATCGCGCAGTTTTGAAGACTGACAAAAAGTGAGGTTAGATTGCCGGCGTGCCGACTGGAAAATTTTTGTCAGGAAGGAGAAATACTTGTTCAAGTTATTGTGAGACAAGGCAGTAAAGCGAGATGGAAGTAAATAGTGTGATAAAACTGGAAGGTGTGAAGAACTGGAGTGTATGGAAATTCCAATTAACCGTATTGTTGAGAGGTCAAGGATGCTTGGACGTTGTTGAAGGACGGACAGCAAAACCAGAAGAAGTTGTTGCACGAGCTGCCTGGGAAGCCAAAGATGCTAAGGCTCAATCGTTGCTGGTTACCAGGATGACAGAGGATGTCATGCTGCATATCATAACTTGTACATCTTCTGCTGAAATGTGGCGAAAACTGTTAAGTGTGTACGAGCACAAGTCTACAACAAGTATTCACATCATTCAGCAGCGCTTTTTTCAGTATAAATTTGAAACAGGCACTGAAATGTCACAATTCTTGTCAAAAATTCAGGAATTACAAAATCAACTCAAACAGTTTGGCGAAGAAGTTTCAGACAAGTTTGTGATTACTAAAGTATTGATGTCGTTACCGGATGAGTATAAGCATTTTGTATCAGCGTGGGAGTCAGCCCCTGACGATAAGCAAACAATGGACAATTTGATTGCAAGATTACTGATTGAAGAGGAGCGGTTGAAAGAGAAAAGCGAACAAACTCCATCCTCGGGTTCATCAGCGTTTGTTGCTAAAGATAAAAGGAATATAAAATGCTTTAAATGCAATAAAATGGGACATTTTCTTAGTGAGTGTAAAAGTAACAGTAACAACCGAAGTGAAGGACAGAATACCAAGTGTTTTTACTGTGGAAAGAGTGGGCACAACAAGTCAAAGTGCTGGTTTAGGAAGAACAAAGAACAAAAGAAAAGTAACGCATTTATGGTGTCAGACTCATTAAAAGAATATTGCCAATCTCAGTGGTTAGTTGACACCGGGGCCAGTGAACATATGAGCTGTGATCGCGGGTTATTTACATCATTTACCGAGACAGAAAAAGCATCTGTTATTGTTGGTAATGGAGCAGCGATTAGTGTGTTAGGCCATGGACAGATGGCGGTAGAGGTTTTTGACGGGAGCGAATGGGTACAAACGACAATAAATAACGTTCTTTTCGTTCCAGAATTAAAAACAAACCTATTCTCTGTGAACCGCGCGTCAGATAAAGGCTACGTCATGTTGACAGATGAAAGTTCTTGCAAATTTTATAAAAACAAACAAGTTTGTGCGATTGCAAAACGTGTTGGAAATTCCTACTACTTGGAATTACGCTATAAAAACAAGGTGGCTAATGTGGTTACGAAAGATAAAAATACATTGCAAGAGTGGCACGAAAGGTTAGCGCATCAAAACTTTGAATATGTCAAAAATATATTATTGAAAAACAACATTGATGTGAAACAAACTTCAGTTACAAAATGCGAGAGTTGCTTAGAAGGCAAAATACATCGGTTGCCGTTTGGAAACAGTGAAACTGTTACTAATAAAACCTGTGAATTGATCCATGCAGATACCTGCGGCCCTATGGAGGTTACGTCAGTCGGCGGCTCAAGATATTTTGTAATATTGAAAGACGACTTCTCCAATTATAGATCGGTGTATTTTGTCAAGAATAAGTCTGATATAAAAAGGTGCATAGAAGATTTTATTAACATAGCAGAAAATGTGACAGCTAATAAAATAAAACTCTTCAGAACTGATAATGGCCTTGAGTTTATAAATAGGGAAGTCAAAGAAATTTTTACCAAACGTGGCATACTACATCAAACAACTGTCCCTTACACCCCTGAACAAAACGGAAAAGCAGAACGCGAGAACAGGACGCTCGTTGAGGCGGCTAGAACAATGCTGAATGCATGCAAGGATCTTCCAAAATCATTGTGGGCCGAGGCCATAAATACGGCAGCATTTGTTCTGAATAGAACTGGAAAAAGTAGACATAATAAAAAATCACCATATGAGGTATGGTCTGGAAAAGATTTTGACATTCATCAATTAAAATCCTTTGGTACTCCAGTGTATGTACACATCCCAAAAGAAAAGAGAAGGAAATGGGACAGCAAAGGAGAAAAAGGAGTAATGGTGGGATATGGCGAAACAGTCAAAGGGTTTAGAATATACTTCCCACATAGGAATGATGTAGAATTAAAGAGAGATATAGTTTTCTTAGAGAAAGAGAAAAACAATAATTGTGAAGTTGATATAAGCTTAAATTATACAGAAGACAGTGATGACAGAGCTAATGAGTCGCAGAATGAACTGGAAACTAGTTCAGTGGATATCAATGATACTATGGTTACTGCTAGTATATCTGAAGAATCTGGATCTGAATATAAACCAAGTGAGGAAAGTGACAGCTCAATAGAGTCAATTGATGAGGTACGTCAAAGAGAACCCAGCAAGCGGGTAAGGAAACCTACTGTTTATTATCATTGCCAAAACGTATATAATGAACCAGTCACTTATGGAGAGGCCATGATGAGAAGTGACAGCAACAAATGGAAGGAGGCAATTGATAAAGAGATGGAGACACTAAAAGAAAATAATACTTGGACAATATGTGATGTACCTGAAAATAAAAATGTGGTAAGTAGTAAGTGGGTATTCAAAATTAAAAGGGATGATCAAAATTTTCCAAAATATAAAGCTAGATTAGTGGCGAGAGGGTTTGAACAAGATGATGTTTTAGACTTAAATGAATGTTATGCTCCCGTGGCAAAATTGTCAACTGTAAGACTCTTTGTAATAATCGCTACTAAACTTAACTTACCTATCCTACAAATGGATGTCACAGGTGCATTTCTGTATGGAAATATTATTGAAAGTGTTTATATAAAATTGCCAGAAGGGGCTTACTCTGGTAATGATAATATTGTAAAATTAAATAAATCACTTTATGGTCTTAAAAATTCACCAAAATGTTGGAATGTTAGATTTAATGATGTGATGGTCAAAGAAGGTTTTGTTAGATCAAAATGTGATTGTTGTCTATATACAAAATGCACTGATAGTTATCAACTTTATTTATTGTTGTATGTCGATGATGTACTAATCTTTGGAACTAATTATGATTTAGTAAAGCAGGTAAAAATGGTATTAAGTCATGAGTTTAAAATGAAGGACCTGGGATTTGTAACTGACTATTTAGGCATAACTATAACACAAAATTTAGACTCAGGAGTAACTGAACTAAGCCAAAGAAAGTATTTAGAGAATGTTCTTAAGAAATTTAAAATGGAGAATTGTAAGCCTATGTCTACACCAATAGATCAAAACATTAATTTAAAACTTTTTCAAAGTCATGATAGTACAGTAGACAAAAACATTGAAAAGTTATGCCGACAAATGATAGGATGTCTAATGTATGCTGTGTCTGGCACTAGGCCTGACTTATGTTTTACTGTTTCACTATTAAGTAGATATCAAACTTGTGCTAATGATATGTTGTTAAGTGCTTTGAAAAGAGTTTTGCGTTATGTCAAACAAACTCTTGATTACAAGTTAGTCTATAAATGTACTGATAATGTTTTGGAGGGGTATTGTGATGCTGACTGGGGAGGCGATCCCAATGATAGAAGATCAACTACAGGCTATTTATTCAAATTTTGTAATTGTTTAATTTCCTGGAGTTCCAAGAAACAGGTGTCTGTTAGTTTATCTTCTACAGAATCAGAATATGTTGCCATTAGTATGGCAGCGAGTGAAGCGTGCTGGCTTGTCAATTTATTAAATGATTTTAGGATAAATAATCTATGTCCAGTACCAATTTACTGTGATAATCAATCTGCCATATCTGTTGCGTGTACTGACACTGTCAAGCGGTTAAAACATGTTGATATACGATATCATTTTGTTAAAGAATTAATTAAAAATAAAAGGATGTGTTTAAGATATGTTAAAACGAGTGATCAACCTGCAGACATGCTGACCAAGTCTTTAAACCGAGAATTGATGACTCGTTTCTTAGGAAAATGTGGTATAGGTAATATGATGTAATACTAGTTTGTTTATTAGTTAAGTATGGTGTAATTACATTGAGAGGGGGTGTTAAAATACCAATGTAATCTCACCTTCTTACATTATTTTATTTTTAAGTTTAAGGTTGGTAACACTGACCGTTTATTCCTTTGTTACAAGATGTCCTAGTTTGGTTAATAATTTTACATAAACGTTATATTTCGCCACAAACCTGAGTTCTTATTTTTTAATACAATACTGCGGACTTTTATTTTTTTATCTCCATTGATTTATGTCGATATATTTTTTTATATGTGGTTCATAATATTAATTTCTTGTCTTAATTATATTGTATGTAATACTACTTTGTACGCTATAGAGGCAAAACATAGCGCCCTCAATGTATTAAATAAGAACTTGAAATGTACCTACCTATGTGATACAATGAATAAACGAATCTGAATCTGAATCTGAATCTGATAAATGATCTTTATTTTGCAAGTAGGTTTTATAGAAACACTTTTACACGTCAATTTTTTTTTTGTCGTCAAATAATGCTAGATGAGGCCGGTGTTTCCTAGCTAACTACCCTGAGAAGAAACACCGAAACAAACTCAGGGGTCAAAGTCTCTTTTAAAGTCCATACAGAAAAACATGTAATGGTCAAATCATGTGAGAACCATGCAGATTAAGGCTGAGATGGTCTTTTGAAGAAAGAACCACACAGTTCTAAGTGGACCTGTCCAGTCAGTGCAAGCATTTGTCAATATGCGTGTAACTCAACTCGGGACTACTAAGGAGCTCAACGACTTGACGAACAATGCCAAAGAAAGGACATTTGGGTAGGCCACATCAAATACTCAAAACTGCCAAACATCATGTGAATATAAAAGAAAAGGAAAGAGTAATCTACATAGTTCTCACATTCACAATAATAAAATTTACAAAAGTGTAAATATTGCAAATTGTAAAAAAAAGTATATAAAAAAATCAGTCAAATAGTAAAAATAAACATGTCATAATTGTAAAAAAATAATAATAAGATATATATTTATAAATATAAAATATCATAATTGTAAAACAACAACAATCGTCAATATAAAAAAAGGCAGTTAAAACAAAAAAAACATTCAAATGATAATAATTATAGTGAGTAGGTACTGGAGCAGGTCAATCCCAAGACGTTTTATCCTCGAGATACTCTTTTACAGAATAAAAAGCCTTTTGGCAAAGTTTTCGCTTAACAAATATTTTAAATTTATTAATGCTAAGTTCCTGAATAGGACTGGGAAGTTTATTATAAAAATGTATACTTTGGCATCTAAATGAGCGTCCTATTTTTTTGATACTGGTGGCAGGAACCACTAACTTGTGTTTGTTCCTAGTATTAACGTTGTGAATGTCACTGTATTTTTTAAACATGTTTTTATTTTTATCAACATACAAAATATTTTCATAGATATACTGAGATGGCACAGTCAAAATATTAATATTTTTAAATTTATCTCTGAGGGAGTATCTGGGACCATGATCAAAGACCAAACACGTGGTACAGCCTAATTACGGTTCCTATTTATTAATTTATTTACATGCTTTAACATAAAACGGCCAAAGGCCAATGATATTAGTTAAAGACTGAAAAATTTTGAAGTAACAGTGCAAAATAATAATTACAATACAGTCATACAGTCATCTCACAAAACTACAAACAGACAGACAAAATGTTCTTCCATTCATCCGCAAACACATCACAATCAGGTTTAAATTATAATGTCGTTATATTACTGTAAATGTAATAGTAAAATTCAGTTCTTAGTCATAAGTTGATTTCTGTGCCCTTATAGGGTGAAGTGATAATTAAGTTAAGCATTTGCTGTATTTGTGTTCGCATTGTGTGCAATATGAAAAAAAAAAATAACTTAAGGTCATTGTTAGGTCACACCAATCCGAACCTACGTGATATTGAAATGACTGACCACAAAGATGCCCACTGAAACTATACCTATCAATCAGTCAAGGCAAGCTCATTCATGTGGGCCACCACATTGATGTGCTAGTATTGTACAGCCAAATTAAAAAAGGTCGTAGACGATCTGTTTAAATCGTCATGTAAAATAAAGATTGACAAGGAATACTTTAACAAGGAGAGATAAGTTTTGTAAAAATGTCTACGAAAAATCACTATCTAAAATGAGGATCTGACTAAATGAAATGAGCATGAGAAGGAAGCTACCACAAGAAATAAACACAAAGCAGACTGAATGTCTAATAGAGTAAAAGACGAAGATTTCGTTTCTGTCCTCACCATGCTGCAGTTCATATAGACAAGGAGACAGATTCGGACCAGACCAGATTCTGTTCAAGAGGACACGATGCACATAGCGACATCTATGGCGCCACATAAGAACTACGAAGAAAATACGAAATCCTGCATCGCGCAATCAAAGTTCTCCGCGCGATTTGAACATATACGACAGCCCGAAATCATCTATCGGGCAGTCGCCCACCAGACTATAACACCTGTCTGGTCAGAGGATCCTCCCTTTTCAAAGGAGGTTTGCGGGACTTTACTCTCTGTTCCGCATACCTCCAAAGATGTATCTTTCTTAAACTGACTAATTTGATTTTGTTCACATATTTATGTTTTATATCAATACTTACCTGAGAGTGTCCAGTTATTAGTAAAGATCGAAATACGAGAACCATTGTTAGGTTCCGTAAACATATGTAAGTAACAAAGATTGTATATAATATTATCTGCAAAGAACGAAAACATAACTATAATTTGTTGTAAATCAGGTTATTAATTTTTAACTAATTTTCTGTATCTCACCACTTGTCGAAACGTTATTTCTATAATCATGTACGTTTCTTGTATATTTAGGTATGCATCAAACATAATATTCCAATATTCTTCTTCCGTATCCTCGATATTTTTGGGCGTTCGAACATTATCAATCCAGATGCGAAGCATTTTTTCTAATAATCTTATAATTAACAAAGCATGCACAACGTTAATATCTAAAATGATTATGGTGTATAGCGACACAATACCTACAAAATTTATTTCAAAAATAAGATAGTAACAAACAATGACACTGAGGCAAAAAATGTTAAGCATTATAACATAAGTCCAGTTGCAGGTAATTAAATTTCTCAGGTCATTCTTATTTATCTGAAGAACTCTGATCACTTGTTGTATTTTCAAGACAAATAAGATATTGTAGTAGCTCTGTCTGATAGTTGAAATACAGTTAATTAAATCCCCGGTTAAGGCAAAGATAAAGTCAAATAAGAGGACTGAACAATGGTAGAAAGTGTAATACCCCCATGTGTTTAAATGTGAGCTAATAACACAAATAATATGATACAAACAAAAACAACGAAATATGAGCACAACAAACACTTGTATAAAGTTGTAAAGATTAGTATTAGCAGTTATGATGTTGTCACGAACGGAATACTTTGCGCGGAAGAAGAGACTTTGCATGAGATTCAACGGCCTTAAAACTAATTTTAAGTTTTGGTCAATCACATTATAAAGTAATGTTTTGTTAGATGACAAAATAGAAACATTGTCAATTAAACCAGCTTTCTTGTTTGATTGGAAATGGGTTTTGAAATTCGAAAACATGTCTGTTACACGAAGTGACATGTAGTTGATTGGTTTCTATAAATGTAGTACCTATGAAATCAATAGAGTAAGTAATTTACAATAATTTAAGTAAATTTAGAGTAATATTGAATGCGATGTCGCTATTAACCTTAATATCTTTGATAGATTAAATTTGTCTTTATTTGGAAAAAAATAAGCTCTGACGTTATTTTTTTTTAATATCATAATATTGATTGTCTTAGGAACCTATGTCTTTGTGTTCTTAATTTTAACAAATGCAAGCATCGTTCAAGCCATTAAATATAAAGCTAGAATATGTTTTGAGCTATGTATTTTAAATAAACAATGCTTAATGATTTTTAACGCTAATATGTACTCACTAGCTTTTGCCCGCAGCTTCGCCTGCGTACATAAAATATAGCTTATGTCACTCAAAAATAAAGCAGCTTTCTATCGGTGAAAAAATGTTACCAATCGGATCTTCCAGAGATTACCAACAAAAAAAAAAATCAAACTTTACCTATTTATTGTATTATTCAATCATTTACCTGCCACTTACTTAAGTGCAAAACTTTTTTCTTCTATTTTGTCCTGTTTTTAACTATTATAAATAAAGTAGAATACGACATATAGTGTTTTTTACGCTATATGGCGTATTTCATTCTCGGGTTTGATTTGTAAATTTTTTCTATTTATATTTTGGCGGATGTGTGATGTAAGGTACAGGACCAACCCAAACGGATAAAAAGTTTAAATATTGAAAGATATTTAAAATTTGTTCTCATCATTTACAGACATTTTTATTATAAACTACCATAATATGTTAATCGTATGATGCAGGTTCACTTGTTTGCTTGCTAAAAGTACCGCTAGCTTTGTTTTGATCATGTTTTTACCAAATTTTTAATACATTAAAAAGTATCATTAACAATTACTATTCTGTTTTTAGTGTTCAGCCTGTCTTTAATTCTGGTATCTGGAAAAACTTAGAATCTGTAAAATCTCGTAAGCTTAGGAGTCATTGTATTCGTGCAAAATTGCTATATTTTATTAAGTTGTTTTTATTACTGAACACTTTGTCACAACTTAGTGACGAAGTTGCACATTGAAACGATGATTACACTCAAAAGTAATGAGACATAAGTTGTACTAAATAAAAAACACATTATAAAATTGGTATGACCTTTTTGTCAGAGATAACTTTAAAAGTTATTAAACGAAATACTTTACTATTTACTGAAGTTGTAATAAATTGCTCGTCTATACTTTACTTTCTACTTCAAACAACACCAAACAGCCTAGTGTCGTAGACATGTTTTCCTATTCCAAATATTTTTACAAATCAGACGCAGTTCTTAACGATACTGATCCAACAGTCTCATCTAAAGTTAAAAATGTCATTGATAATAAGTATCTAAAATCGTTCTTAAGACCGTTGAATCTGATGCTGAGTATTTTCTTGTGCGCAAAATATTCTATTCGTAACAAAAATATTACTGCTAACACTTTTCTTTATAACTTTGTAACAGTGTTTTGCATCATCGTGTATTGGTGCTTCTATTTCTATCATTTGATCAGTCTTATCATTCAGTACAATCGTCAGTGGAAGAAATACAAATTTTACTACTGTGTGTCTAATTCTGTTGATTTTTTTATGTACTTAATCGGCGGTTTATTGAGCAACTTCATAAATATTATATTCAGCAACTACAATGTCTTGTTGGTCTTGAAAATGCAATATGTACTCAGAGTCCTACAAACAAATAGAAATGAACTCAGAAGTTTAATTGTGTACAACTGGACCTGCGTAATCCTTCTCAATATTTTTTGGATAACGTACCTCGTTTTCTTTCAATATATTTTACCACATTTAAGTATTATCGATATAGTAAAGTTATACGCCTGCAATGTTTTCGATATGAACGTTGTGTATGCTTTGTTAGTATTAAAATTAACAACAAAAATGTTACGTGTGTGGGTTGAAAGACTAGAAATGTCAAAAAACACTGAAGAATCAGAAAAAGAAGAGTATTTAAAACTAATGTTTAATTTATATCTAAATATATTGCAGATATACATGACTATACAGACGACATTTCGACACCTGGTAAGATTACACCAAATATTGTTGATGCAAAACCTATATAAGGTCTACAAAATCATTCATCATTTATTCCAACTAGACCATTCCAAGTCCAAGAAAAGTGAAGCTAAATTGCACGTTCCAAAGCGTAGATCTCTATGGAGATGAACGTTCAAGAAACTCCTCCTCCTATATCCTCAGAGAGGTTATATATAATATTAATACTACATCGTAACCAGTAGGGCAAAAAATATAGAGTTACTATCTCAAAAATTAATAATAACTAGACTAACGGAAGAATACTCAATCTGAAACTGTTTTTCTTTGAAAGCTGGCATAGTTACCCACGATGAAAATAGGTACTTATGGGGTCCGTAAACCAACAAAAAATATTACATGTCAATTTTCACGCGGGTAAAGCTACAAGCCGTATCTAGGTGTATCGATGACATCGAACGCCAGAACATTTAATAACAAAAACTGAATCGTGATATGTGATTGTGCCTTTTCAGATTGCATTTTATATAATTTTCACTGCTTACCACAGTTTACGGAGCGTAGCCACGATGTTAACTTTCAAATTTCATACTAGAGTAAGTATTCCAATCATTATCATTATCATTATCATTTCAGTTGAAAGACGTCCACTGTTGAACATAGGCCTCCCCCAAGTGTCGTCGTAATGACAGATTTCCACGAACTTCATCAAATCATCGGTTTACCTTGTGAGAGGCACGTCCTTTGATACATCCCCCACCCAGAATCTTTCGTCACCATCAACCATTTTTTCTGCGTACTCTTATTAATCAAACACAAATAAGTCTACAAAACTATTAATATTTAATTTTCAGTTTCTTCATCTAGTAGTCTTAAATGAAATCTGTAACATAAAAAATGTCGTCATTCTGATTTTTTTGAGTGTGGAGTGTGAGAGATTCTATAGGGCTATGAGAGATGTTCAGAGTACCTGTATATTACTCATTGAATCAAGAAATTGTTCCGGTAAGTATGTATGTAACATTAGTTTTAGTATAATGTGAAACCAGAAACGTGTCTAGTATTTTTATGAAATCAATGTACAAAATTTCATAACTATATCATGGAAAATGACAAAGTTATAAGCTCGATAAGTTCGTATATAAACATGGCCACCGAGACATCCGGGTGACTGAGAGGTAGTGTTGCTCCCACATCCAGCTGTGCTCTGACGCCTATTGACCGATATGACATTTTTTTTTTATGGTGGGAAAAAATCATGCATTGACATCCCCCGCCCTTGGGCGGAGCGGGAGATAGTGTCAGACTCTTACTGACTAAAAGACCCACCCCGTTCCTTCTAGCCTTCATACCGGGGCTCGAGCGCCCTTTCGGATAACCCTGGCCCCAGTACGCGACCGATATGACCTGCCGTGTCTTGTGTTGTACCTAGTATAAAATTTGGGATCTTTAATAAAAATTGAGAAATAAATTACATGTTGTAAAAATTATTGAAATTGTTTCAGTTACTGATTCTGAACAATTTATCTTCAGGTTTTGTATATACTAAAAATAATTTTGTATACAGACGTGTTTCTTATCACAGATCCAGAAAGGAGGGTTTACAAGAACATCCAACGTGTACAGAAGACATTATTCAAGAAGATGAGCGCCTGCAGCTTGTTCACCATAGATGCTGAGCTGCCTCTACAGTTGTCAAGCTTTATTACTTCTTACACTATTGTTTTACTAGAGTTTGTTTATCTTTAAAGAAATGTCTAGCTGTATCTTTTAATATTAACTATTTGTTCGTTTTCGTGTTATTGTGTGATTTTATTCTCATCTGCCCCAGAAGCAAGGTAATGTTTTTCGAGAGTATGTTATAGGTAGGCTGGGCGAATTGTAACAAATGTAGTCATTAGATTAGGTTTGACTGTTGTAGTGATATAGGTGATAGATATATTTAAATTAAAAAATGGCGGTCGCCATTACGTTTGGTGCTCGTATTTTTTGTGACTTGATTATCTTAGATATCGTATTGTCAATCAGCTCAATGAGGCGATTCCAAAAATAAAACAAAACAAAAAGTGGAAATACAACCCAATATTTTGGATGTATTTGTATATACACACTACTTGAACTTGTTTGTACTTTGAAGTGTTAGTTACAAACAATTGATTTTTCAAGCAATCGCTAAAATCTACCCGAAAGAAGATTTCAAAATTTAAAATTTGCGAAAGTCCTTTAAAGCAAGTTATAGCGTTCTAAAGACCTGGAAGATAATCTGGACATAGCGTAGGTCGTTGGCATATTTACAATAGGTCTCCTGGATACAACGAAATGTAAACATTTTTTTTTCAGTTCGTCATTAATTGTAGTATTAGGAGACAGACAAGTAAATATTGATATTTCTGAAAATAATTCATATCCAAATACTTTCACGTCCTTGGATTATATGTTATTAATTTGTTTACTAGCTGCTGCCAACGGCTGTGCCACATATCTATTTATCATAATCTTTTTTGTTTGTAGGAGGTAATCTCTCTGGAAGCAGTGGTCCGATTGGTAATTTTTTTGCCAAAAAAAAAAAACACCAATCGGACCGCTGCTTTATTCTTGAGTGACATAAGCTATATTTTATGTACACGGGCTACGCCGTGGGCAAAAGTTAGTTCATAATATAACCAAAAAAATAAAAAATGAAACTACTATAAACTCGATATACGAATAAAAATAATTGTCTGGACGGGTGTATGTGGCGCAGCTGCAAGCGCCTACACGAATGTGAACAGCATCATCACATCCTTTTATTAGTCGCAGCTCAGCAAACTTCAACAAGAACATAATGACGTCTACCAATTATTTTTAGAAGATACCCGACTTTTGAAAAATCATGTATTCGATTTCACCTCACGTATTCTTTTGTGAACTCTGTATCAAAAATTCGTTAAATATACACGTATACACGTATTACCACAGTTTTCGGGTTTTATTTACATGAAATAGGACCCTTCTTATGTCTCACAAGCAGACAGTGTGGTATTTTTTTTCTTAATCAATATACCCTAAATATCGCAATTAAAAAAAACCGGCCAAGTGCGAGTCGGACTCGCCCATGAAGGGTTCCGTAGCAGCAAGTAACATAATATAAAAGTTCTTGTTATGTGTTGTAACTTTGATCGATATTTTAATAATAGTGTATTTTTTTCGGTTTATGACGCATTAAAAAAAAACTACTTACTGGATTTCGTTCAACCAATTTTCGTTGGTAGTTTTTATAGTAATGTATATCATATATTTTTTTTAGTTTTATCATTCTCTTATCTTAGAAGTTAGAGGGGGGGGGACACACATTTTACCACTTTGGAAGTGTCTCTCGCGCAAACTATTCAGTTTAGAAAAAAATGATATTAGAAACCTCAGTATCATTTTTGAAGACCTATCCATAGATACCCCACACGCATGGCTTGGAAGAAAAAAAAAATTTTGAGTTTTAGTTTTATGTATGGGGACCCCCAAAATTTATTGCTTTTTTTCTATTTTTGTGTGAAGACCTTAATGCGGTTCACAGAATACATCTACTTACAAAGTTTCAACAGTATAGCTCTTATAGTTTCGGAAAAAAGTGGCTGTGACATACGGACGGACGGACAGACAGACAGACAGACAGACAGACAGACATGACGAATCTATAAGGGTTCCGTTTTTTGCCATTTGGCTACGGAACCCTAAAAACACCATGCCATCGCTTTAGTTTTCGAGATATAATTTTTTTAAATAAGTCGTGCGTAATAAAGCGTTTATATCTGTGTTTACAGTATCACATAAAGACTCCGTAGTCGACGAAACATAAACAAAACTCTTGAATGGGTCGCCTCATTTATACTAAGCAAAAAAAAAACCTCACACTTTAACGTTACAATGAGACGTTGAATCTTAATGGATTGTTTATGTGAAATTCGACCCGCACGGGACGTCATAAAAACATCTCAAGTGGCGGGCACTTTAGATAAAGATTTTTGGGGCAAGCGAGCGGATAAGACAAAAATGAATATATTGCATTAGACCTAAAGACAAAAACATTGCCCGCACATCTATATTATTTTATTCTTCATTTTTTCTTATTTATTTACTACTTGGAGGATTTTTAGCTCATAAAAAATTAAATAAAAATAACAACAACCCGTAACACGCTATATAAACCATTAACAAAAGCTGCCTATTTCCTGTTACAGTTATCGATCTAGAAAACAAAACCAATTATGGTTATAAATACGAAACCAATAATGATTTCGCTTTAACTTATTTGTCTGAGACTGCCGCGTTGACTAACGGTTGCAAGTGTGCTGCGCATAAGTTCTTGCGTTTAATTTTCAGGTCGAGCAGTGTTATTTGGTTTTGACATCTGATATTTTTTTGTAGAAGCTTATTCTCTGATATTATTGGTGAACGAAATGGTAACCAAACGGTAACTTGGAGTTGAATTTAATGCTCACAACTAAGGAGCTTTGATTCCACGAAGCATTACTAATGCTTCGATTCGGCGTACGTACGTTGTACTGAGTGGACGCGTGTCGGTTGTCCTCGGAATTTTTTGCTTTCGAATTTTGTGATTGGCTAGTGAATGAATTTTTGAATTCCTTGTCACTCTTACCTGCTTTTTACCAGTAATTTACGCCCACTAGGCGGTCCTAGAGTGAGATACAAACAATTTTGTCAACTGCTTTGAAATTGTACCATCTAAAAGTGACTGTGATTGTTGGATTTGAACTCGTTGCCTGGTGTGCTGTGGTCATTCCGACTCCGTGCCGATGTGCTACGAAGCTAGTGACGTAAAATTTTGAATTAGCTGCTCGCTATCTGCTACGCGGCCGCCGTAGCCGCTGAGGTGCTGCTACGGATTGCCTACGCGGCTACGTACACAAAGTACTGGACTCCCGGACCGGCATTGCTGGCTCGCAGTGCAGTGCACACGACATCAGCAGGCTCGCGGTACAGTGCGCAAGCAGAGCGGTGTGGCTCGTGGTGCAGTGCGCGCACGACATCGACAGGCTCGTGGTACAGTGCGCAAGCAAAGTGGTGTGGCTCGCGGTGCAGTGCGTGCACGACATCAGCAGGCTCGCGGTACAGTGCGCTAGTAAAGCGGTGTGGCTCGCGGTGCAGTGTGTGAGCGGCGTCGGCTCCCGGTGCAGTACACACGCGCACATCGATCGTGACGAAGTCTACTTTACTTGTTATTACCTTACACCTATTAGGAAACATGGCCGGTGTACAGCGAACTCCTCCGGGCACGTCCAAAACGCAATCAGGCAACCTCAGCCATTCGCAGTCCAAACCGGAGCCGGATATGATCAATGCAGTAGTGAGAGATTACGTTAATACTAATCGAAACAAAAGAGCCCGAAAAGCAAACTCGCCACAAAGCGCTGCTACGCTGAGCTCGGGCGACCGTCAAGCTCAACTCGCAGATCGGAATGAAGAACAAGACTCTTCGATTGCAAAACTACTTGCGACTCAAACAGCTGTGATGAATAGACTGGCGTCTGATGTAAGTGATATAAAATCCCAGAACACCCAGATTCAAGCATCTACTGCTGAAATACACAAGTCAAATGAGGAGTTAGTTAGATCTATGTCTTTCATAAATCAACAATTTGAGGAGCTGAAAAAAGAAGTTGATGACCTGCGAAAGGAACGCCGGGAACAGAGACAATACATAGAAAGTCTAGAGAAAAGAATTCAAGACCTACAACACAAATCAAGGTCGTCGGGTATCGAGATTCGTAATGTACCGCAAAGTAATAGTGAAACCAATGCCACTCTTGCAAAAACAGTATGCAGCATTGGCCAAGCTATTGGAGTACCCATAGATGTCTCTGAACTGAGGGATATTTATCGCCTGCCCATGAAATCTTCGAGTCCCTCCACCACAATACGACCGATTATAGCGGAATTTTCCTCTGTAATGAAAAAGGAGACTCTCATATCTTCAGTTCGAACATTTAACAAAGCCAAAGACAAAGAATATAAATTAAACACTCAACACTTTGGCATTCAAGGACCTTGTCACCCCGTTTATGTCACAGAACAGCTTCCAGGTAACACTAAAAAACTGTTCTACCAAACAAGAGAGTTTGCGAAAAACCACAATTTCAAATTCTGCTGGGTTTCAAACGGAAACATATTTTTGCGCAAAAAGGAAGGAGACAAACAACTGCTGGTCAGCTCCGAAAGATGTCTGCTGGATATGGATAATACTAACATATGACTCATAATCTGTATAGTTATTGGCCATACATCAGCGTATCTTTTCTGTTTTGCTTTTGTTTCGAAATTAATAATACATAAACCAGTTAATATCCTCATAATAACACAAATAAAAATTCAATGTGGCATATGTACTCTACACACAATCACGTTCACAACACGCTCACACGAAGACATCTGCTATAACAGCCACTCTTACATACTCTTACGCACACCTAAAAATATCCATAAATCACCTAACATTCACACTACTGCACAAATAAAATCTCACTATACCTTATATACTCTACACAAAAATACACTCACATTTCATTCCCTCAGAGACACTTACTATAACAATCACTGTTACACACAACTCTCAATAAACGGCGTACTAAGTATTAAACAAAACCTAATTAAAATCGTTTTAGCTTTGAGTCACCTCTCGATTTTTCTATACTCTCCCAATGGCTAACATAAATAGTATAAGCAGCGAGCTTGACTCACTATCAATAGTAGGTAATACATTTAACTGTGCGCCAGAAAAGTGTATTGAATATGTTAACCCCAGGAACTCCAGCTTAAAAATATTACACTTAAACATCCGTAGCTTAAATAAAAATTTTGACCAACTTCAAGCATTAATTCACTCAACGAAACTTGATTTAGATGTGGTGATTCTTACGGAATGTTGGCTTGGTAAAGTCAGTAATATACCTGTTTTGGAGGGATATGATTCTTATTGTACCGGAATAAACAGTAACCAAAATGATGGAATTGTTATCTTTACAAAACAATCTCTCCGAACCTCAGATTGGGAACCTCGATTTGTAGACGGAAATTGCTTGGTATGTCATTTAGTTAACCTAAATATTGCAATTGTTGCAGTGTACCGATCCCCGTCATATAGTTCCAAAGAGAGTACCGAAAATTTCTTGGATAGTTTAAACAGTGTATACGTAAGCATCTCCTCCTACAAAAATATAATCCTTATGGGTGATATTAATATAGACCTTAATCCATTTAATACAGATAACCGCTGTTTCAATTATCTCATTCTAAATGCCTCCCACGGTCTTCTTCCAACCCACCGGTGCAGCACTCGGCTAAATAGCTGTTTAGATCATGCTCTCGTGAAAACTACCCTCCCTGTTACTACCCTTATACTAGACTCACATATTACGGACCATAAACCGATCCTACTTACAATTGCAAACACAAACCCTGATAATAAACCACCTCACATGGCTACCCGCATAGACTACGATGCAGTTAAGTTAGAGTTACAAAACTTGGATTTTACCCCAATATACGAAATTATTGATCCCAATATATCCATGAATTTGTTCATAAATATTATCTCTTCAGTAATTTCCAAATACACAAAACAAATTAAAATCCCAAGGAAAAAAAGAATAATAAAACCGTGGATAACTACGGGCCTATTAAAGTGTATGAATAATCGGGACTGTTTGCACAACAGATCAAGAAATGACCCCAACAATTTCGTCCTTAAAACTACCTATACGCGGTATCGGAATTTTTGTAATAATCTTCTCCGGAAACTTAAAATAGCCCATGAAAAAAACGAATTAGAAAAATCATGTAACAACCCTAAAGCGCTTTGGAAAACAATTAAACAAATTACCAATACTAGTAAAAAGAAAACTAGCCCGGATGAATTGTTGGGTATCTGTGAAAACGCAATATCATCCGTAAACGAAGTGTGTAGATTTTTTAGTAGTATGGGTAGTAACTTGGCAGAAAAAATCTTGTCCCAATCTCATCAACCTTCAAACACTCCTAGGCGGTCATGCCAAAATACGGGATCTAGGACTACCAGCTCTCTTGTGATACTTGAGGTTGATGAATCCGAAGTAGAGTCTCTTATTCTACAACTTCGAAGTGACTGCGCAACAGGTTGGGATGGCATATCCTCCGTAGTGCTAAAGAGTTGCCACCAAACTTTGACGCCACCATTGACGTATATCTTTAACTGTTGCCTTCAGAAAGGCATATTTCCTGATGCGCTAAAAAAAGCTATCGTCCATCCGATTCATAAGGGAGGGAACAGAAACTGTGTCAACAATTACAGACCCATATCGGTCCTATCAGCACTCTCTAAGATATTAGAAAGGATCCTAAGCAATGGTCTAAAAAAATTCCTCAACAAACATCAACTCATTGCTGATAATCAGTATGGTTTTCGCACAGGAATTTCAACTGAAGATGCAGTTCTTGACCTAACCCAGTTCGTTGCTAGGAAGCTTGATAGTCGTGTTAAAAGTCTAGGGATCTTCCTAGACCTCTCTAAAGCCTTTGACACAGTATCTGTTCCCAAACTTATCTCTAAAATGGAACTCCTAGGGGCACGTGGAAACACCCTTGAAATATTCAAAGACTATCTACACAACCGGACCCTACGAGTAAAAATTGGAGAATACATAAGTAACGAAGTAGCATCTACGTCTGGTGTACCTCAGGGAAGCATTCTTGGACCTACCCTTTTTCAGATATACGTTGATGAGTTATGCAGAATGTCCATCCCCAACTCCAAGATCATTGCATATGCAGACGACACCGCAGTCATAGTTCACGGACCAACTTGGGATAGTGTTAAGCGCTACGCAGAAGAGGCAATAACAAGAATAATGAAATGGCTAAACCTAAACCTACTTACCCTAAATTGCGATAAAACTACGTTCATTCCATTCTCTATCCGACGTAACAATTTACCCGACAATTCCTTTTCCCTAACAGCACATACCTGCACAAATCAATCCATATTTTGCTCATGTCCGACACTTACAAGAACTGACCATGTCAAATATCTGGGTGTCCAAATAGACGGAGGCTTGCGTTGGGAAAAACAGGTTGACGCCATTTCCACTAGATGTATGAAACTTTTGCATGTTTTCAAATCCCTCAGGAACTCGGCCGCGCCCGAAACCCTGAAGATGGTGTACTATGCATTATGTCAATCAGTTATTGGATATTGCATCACAGTATGGGGTGGTGCAAATATGACTATTCTTCTGAGTGTTGAAAGAGCGCAGAGAGCCGTACTGAAGGTGATGTCGCGTAAACCCTTTCGCTATCCTACTACGCAACTATACGCAGATTGCAAAGTACTTTCAGTGCGCCAGCTTTTTGTACTCCAGTCTACTATTAAAAAAACATGCTAGCGTTCCTCTAGCTGACCCCACAAAGAGGAAGAAACTTCCGATAGGTACCCCTCACAAAACCACCTTTGCTCGACACCAGTACTACACATTAAGTACACATATCTACAAACAAGTTCACAAGAAATTAAATATTGTCAATCTGAATAAATTTGAAATAAAGTCTAAATTAACCGCATGGCTACTAGAGAGTAACTATCTAGGAACAGAGTCCTTACTTAAGTACATCACCTAACTGCCTACTTATATCTCCAAACACACACACCCACATACGTCACACAAAGCACCCATTATACATATTCTCACTATATATATAAACATACACACATACATACATACATACCTACATACATACAAACGTATCATCACACACATACACACTCATGTAAGAAATTTAAATTTACTTTTATTAATATTAATTAATTATATTTTATATAGTCTTTATTATCATCAATCATTCGGGTAGATCGGCACAGTCCACTATTGTATACCTATGGCATCTCATTCAAAGCTGAATCACTGTCTCTCAAGATACAGGTTCCACCCTAGTTTGAGAGGCAGGGTTTTCTATTATTGTGTACAGATTACAGTCCATATATTGTATTGTATTGTGTTTCTACCAAAAGCTCACACAGGTTGTTTTTATTTTAATTTAAAACATGTCAAATCTGTATTTTTATGAAATAAAGATATATTATTATTATTATTATTTTATTATTAATGATTCTCTTGGCTCATTCGTTAATTTTGGTCCGATTATAATTTGGGTGTCTTCAAGGCTAGAGTGAATAGGCTCTTAATAAACTAGTGCGCCTCACCATCAACGATTGCATCACTGCTTACCATCAGGCGAATATATATACCAAAGAGAAGAATAGTATTGAGTACTATTCCTCTCTTTCCGACGAGTAAAACAACAGCACCAGCAAACTTAATGAAAAAAAAAACAAATACATTTATAGCCCACCCAAACCCTATAATAATAGAGTATGTAACATAATTTTTTTTCGAAATTTTATTGGAAAATAGGTTCTTCCTCACTGAAAAGATTGACAGGAGTAATGGCGGTGAAGTCGAGTTGCCTTTTACCATGTTTAACTTATGGATGTCAAACCTGGAAATATACAGCAGAAATAAACAAAAGAATTACTACCTGTCAACGCGGCCTAGAATGAAGCATGTTAAAAATTAAAAAATCTCAAAAAATACGCCACACAAAAATTAGAAAAATGTCTAAAGCTGTAGATGCACTAAACTGCGCCCGTAAACTGAAGTGGAAGTGGGCGCGACACGTCGCTCGAATGACAGATGAGCGCTGGACCATAAGAGTGACAAGATGGAGAGGCCCAAGTGGAAAACGCTCTAGGGGAAGACCGCTTACAAGATGCGGCAAGGGCGGACGAGATCGGTAAGACGGCTGGCCCAGGTTGGATGCAAACTGCTCTAGATAGAGACAAATGGGCTTCTTTGGAGGAGGCCTTCACCTGTAGAGGGGTTCTTGCAGACTAAAATAAAATAAATATTGTAACAGTAGTTTACAGTGTAGCAAGCAAGATGCAATAGTTAAGCAAACATTTTTATTTTATTTATTAGTTATAAGTGCCATTGTTACATTTTGTTTTTTTTTTTATGCAAGAAATATAAGGCTTTTTTTAATTTTTTTATTAATAGCGGTGAAGGCGCAGGCAACATAGTGATAGAATATATGACGTAGTGTAGTACATTGACTTACTTTATAAATCGGAAAAATGTAATGTCTCGTATCATTTTTAAAAGTCAAATATTACTTCGGTTTGTTTACACATCAAATATCAATATTTATCTTATTATGTTAATGAGATACGTCAGAGCTTCTACTGACCATACAGCTGTAGACATCATAATTTGATTCATGACAGAATGCCCCGAACACGAAAATTGTTATTGAATAAAAGACTGGAAAAAGATGTTGAAAAAATTGCGTTTTCTTTAAATTTTCCGCTTAATGTTACTTTGAGTTCAAAATACTATTTACGGAAGAGTCATATTGAACCAAGTGGGTTTAAATATCATATGTTTGCTTTTTGTATATTGTTTTTTATAGTTTTAATAGTTTTATTTCGGCTTTGTAAAGTACAAGACGTAAGAGTCAATAAGGCGCTATTTAAATATGACTTCTATTCACCTTCTTTTATCATGCATTTCGTTACCAGTGGAGGTGGCTTCATAACAGTATTTATTCTGGATATCGTGCATAAGGATAACATCGTCTTTCTTATTTTGATGATTCAAAATATACATAGAAATATTGATTTTGGTAAGAGTATACGGAGTTATATTATTTGGAACTGGATCTCAACTGCAACAGTGATGGTTACACATATGGTTTTAAGTTTTACAAACTATGACCCAAGTTATCCTTTTAACATCTCTTACATTTCTAATGAAATTGTTGATCTACTGTGTATCGGATTTGATAACAATATAGTAATATCATTTCGATATATAGTACTGTTAAGGAAATATCTTGAAAAGTGGATTGAAGATGTTTTGATGATAAAAGATGACCAAGACAATGAAGATCAATGTCATCAACTGCTCGGGATATATATAAATATTCTGGACTCTTACAATCTGTATAAGAAAATTTTCCAGGCATTGGTAAGTTTGTAAGTGTTTGCGCTACCCTAACTAATAAGATCATGGTTTAACCAAATATTAAGTTAGTAGACCAAAATTTACAAGTTCTATAACGAAAGAGCTCGTAAACATCCTTTTTATTATTCAAGAAAACTAAGTCCCGTGAATTATGAAATTAAAGCAAAACTCGTAGCTTTCAGTACCATAATTACAATGTATGGATTGTATAAAAGATGAAATAGCTGGCAAGTATATGACTATTGAAAATTCGCCAGTGCACATGTATGGAAAAAGAAGGCATGCTGTGCCTACCACAGATAAAATAAAATGAGGGCAGGGTACAATGATAAGTCGTTAAGAGTGTTTCTACTTCTAATGATGAAAACATTAATTTAATACCGTAGATATATAAAATAGTAAGAGGAAGGAGAGGAAGACCGAAAAAAGGATGGATGGATTGTGTGAATAGTGATATGAAAGAAAAGGGAGTTAGTGATAGTTTGACGGGTGACAGGACAGAATGGAAGAAGAAAACGTGTTGCGCCGACCCCAAGTAATATGGGATAAGGGCAGGAAGAAGAAGAAGATATATAAAATAGTAAATGTTTAATTTTTTTTAAGATTTTTATTTGGATATTACTTCTTACTATGGTTGTCACCAGTAATACACTAATGATTATGTTTTTTTTAGATTCTGTTTCGAATATTTTGTACATTCCAACGAGGTATATGTTACGTCAACCTTGTAATCTATGTTATGAATATACCTATTGAATTGAGAGACGAAGTAAGTGCATCATCTAGTGAATATGTTTTGGGCTTTGGCTTGGCTATTGTTGTTTCAAAAAATCATGAAGCTGATTGATGCTAGGTTATTTTTTTTTATTTTGTGGTGCAAATGTGTTCGTGTAATATGACTTTTTGTCATTTTTTTTTACATTTTTCAGGCTTTGCTCGTGTGGACTCTCGGGCTTATTTTATTTTTTACAAAAGACATTATACTGATAATACTACACAGTATATACTGTGAAAAGTTATATATGTCTTTTGAGGATGCTAAAACTGCGTGTGTACAACTCATGAAAAATAGAAACCATCCAAGTAAGAGTCATTTGATCGAAAATTACTTGATCAAATTATTAGATAATTGAGTTCAATTGTGCAAACATAGAGTGAAGATTAGTATTAGGGTCGGTATATTTTCGAGAGTTAAGGAAGTGTTAAATGTCTTGACAATGCTATTTCTCTTGCAGAGTGTCACGAAAGTCTCTACAAGAAAGTCAATCTAGCTAGTCGATCCTTTAGTAAGATGACCGCGTGTGGTTTAATCTATATGGACGCTAAGCTGCCTATGTACTTGATGGGTGCAATCGTTCATTATGTTATTATACACCTGCAATATTTTTTTCTGTAAATTTTTTTTTTTTTTTTTTGGGGAACATTTTATTTATTTAGTTACAAGAAAATATATACATAATAAACTTAAATATTAAAAAACAACTTAAATAATTAAAAATAATATATACACTAAATGCCTAGCTAAATATGACGTCATAAAATTCCTCCGCATTTCTGTAAATGTGTTTAAGAATCACTATTAAAAATAAGATATGTATTTGTGTGACATGTTTTTGCATGTGTGATTGTATTAGAACATGTTAATTTTTATTATTATTCTGGTCAGAAATAAATTTATTATTATTTTTCTCGACATACTGTGCAGATTTGGTAAGTGCTAAGATTAAATATTTCTTACCTACACTACACTTACCAAAAAAAAGTCATTATAAAAATAGTAGCAAGTCCCAATTTTGGAAGCATGTCATTAGTCATTTATTCATGAACAAATAATTTGTATTTGAATTACACACAATCAATATTACAAAATTACAGTTTAAAAACCAAAAAAAAAGTAAAAATGTCAAGAATTTAAAAATAATAAATTTAAATTTCATTAATAAATTAAAAAATCACACAGGGTCAAAATTTAAAATAAATTACAATAAAACATTTACAATTAAAATAGCAAAGAATGTCAGAATGAATAAAACAATAACAATTATAAGATTAATATTAAGTAAAAAAAAAAAAAAACAATAAAGTAATGACCATGTTAAAGCAACAGAAATTAGAGTTCTTCTACAACATATAGACACTTATTCAATAGGAATTGTTTTAATTTTAAAAGTACTACTATAGACAGCACTTTTTATATCTAAAGGCAACCTGTTAAATAATTTTACGGCTTGGTATCTTTGACAGTGTTTAATAATTCTTAAGTTATGATTAGTAAAATTTTTATTCTTCAAATCAAGTCTACGGGTGCCTTCCCTAATCTGCCGTTCTTCCATTGACTCATAGTCTTGAATATTTTTGGCCAAATTACTTAAAAGTACTAGTACATAAAGACCTGGGACTGTAAGAATGCCTAAATGTACAAAATGTTGTCGGCAACTTTCCCTTTGTGAGATTCTGACCATGGTACGAATAGCTCGTTTTTGTAGTACGAAAGCTCTTCTGCAATTATATTCATAGCTGTTTCCCCAAAAAAGTAAGCTATATCTAATTTTAGACTCCACTAGCGCAAAATATACCATTTTTAGTTGTTCTATGTTGATTTCATTTCTCAGGGCCCTTAGAGCATAACACGCAGACGATACAGATGCATCGATTGCCTTTAATTCTGGTTTCCAGTTTAAGAGTTGGTCAATATGTATGCCTAAAAGTTTTACTTCGGGAACGGTCGTAATTTCAATTTCATTTAAGGCAACATTTAAATTATCAGTGTTACGAGCTGTAGTTTTAAATAACATTAATTGGGTCTTTTTACTATTAATAGATAATTTATTTGCTGTGAACCACACATGAAATGCTTGTAACGTAGCATTTACCCTTTCTGTCAACTCCACCATATCATTAGCTGCCACTATGGCATTCGTGTCATCCGCGAAAATTACTAATTTAATGTCAGGTAAAATTGTATTTAAATAATTAATCAAGTCATTAATATATATTAAAAATAAGATAGGTCCAAAAATCGATCCTTGTGGGACACCCTTCGATATGCATGCAATTTTGGATTTGTACATTTTCTTATAATTATTCTGAGTTTTGTCAATTTCAACGTACATCCGCCTGTTAAGTAGGAAGAGAATAGTCGCAAAGCATTTCCTCTTATTCCGTAATACCTTATCTTAGTCAAAAGTAATTCGTGGTCAATTGCGTCAATAGCGGAACTTAAATCTAGGAAAATCCCTGCAACTCTCATTTTATTGTTTATTTTATTTATGACATCATCCAATAATGTATATATTGCGTCTGAAGTGCCAACACCCTTTTGATATCCAAATTGTCTTCTGTTTAACACTTTGTTAAGTCTCAAATGTACTAAAAGTCGCTTTTTAAGAATCTTTTCAAATAGTTTTGACAGCACAGGTAATAGAGAGATGGGTCTATAGCATGATCCAAGGAGAATGATCTCTTTTTTAACCTAAAGGTTGACTGGGAGAGAATCCCTTGTTGCATTAAGTCCGCCTATGTACCACTACTGTACATGAAGTTTAAATAAATAAACCGACATTGTTCCAATACTTTAGATTAGAAAATGGACCATAAAGTAAATTAATTACATCAATTTGAAGGAAAGTTATATTATATTTATTGAAAGTTATGTTTGCTTAAACATCAAACTAATAATTATCAACGTTTTTTTATTATGCTATTGAGACACATCAAAGTTAACTATTGATCATACATTGATATACATCATTTGACACCCCTGGCAGAATGCCCTACCACTTAAATAATAGACTGGAAAAAGATATTGAAAAAATTGCATTTTCTTTAAATTTTCCTCTTAATGTTACTTTAATTTCAAAATACTATTTAAGGAAGAGTTATATTGAACCAAATGGATTAAAATATCGCGTATTTGCTTGTTGTGTATTGATTTTTACTGTTGTGTTGTATTTAATTAGAGTTTGTAATGTACAGAACGTAAAAGTGGATAAAGCACAATTTAATTTTGACCTCTATTCACCTTATTTTATTATACATATAATCTCAAGTGCAATGGGATTCATAACAGTATTTATTCTGGATATCGTCCATAAGGATAACATCGTCTTTCTTATCCTGAAGATTCAAAATATACATAGAAATATCGATCTTGGTAAGAGTATACGGAGTTATGTTATTTGGAACTGGATCTCAACTGCAACAGTGATGGTTATACATATTTTATTATGTTTGACAAACTATGACCCAAGTTATACTTTTAACATATCTTACATTCCTACCGAAATTCTTGACCTACTGTGTGTCGGATTAGATAACAATATAGTAATATCATTTCGATATATAATACTGATAAGGATATGTCTTAAAAAGTGGATTGAAGAGGTTTTAGTGTTTAAAGATGATCAAGATAATAGTGTTGAATGTCGTCAAATGCTTGAGACATATATCAATATTTTGAACTCTTACAACCTGTACAAGGAAATATTTCAGATATTGGTGAGTTTGAAAAATTTTAGGCTAACCTAACCAATAAACCGGATCCTTTCCACAACTGTCGCAACCACGTGTGTCATTAGTTCAGACACCATCTGGTTTAACTCTCCTTGCGTCAGGTCGTCAGAGTAGTTGACGACGCTGACGCTGCTATGGAAGTTACCGTGGTATAAAATATGTCGTTACAAGTTCTTACTATGGTTAAATTGGATACACTAATAATATTTTTATAGATCCTGTTTCGAATATTTTGCATATTTCAACGAGGTGTATGTTATGTCAACTTTGTAATTTATGTCATGATAACTGCTGAATTGAGAGATGTCGTAAGTGTTTCTTTTGTTGAACCTAGTTTGAAATTTTTTGTGTTCTTTTTATTTGTTCGTGTAATATAAGTTATTAAGGTTTTTTTTTATTTTCCAGGCTACACTCATCTGGACCCTTGGGCTCGTTTTATTTTTTACAAAAGACATAATACTAATAGTGCTACACAGTATATACTGCGTAAAGTTATATATGTCTTTTGAGGAGGCTAAAGAGATGTGTATACTACTCATGAAGAACAGAAACTATCCAAGTAATTAAACAGGACCTGATTGCTGAATTCTCTAAAAAAATAAAGTTAAAAAAAAGTAAGGTTTATTCTATTCTATTCTTTAAATGGCTATTGTAATACCACGTGTGGTTAATTTGATGGCCACCTGGTACGTCCTCCTGCGCCTTTAGCGTAACTGTCGTTGCCGTTACTCTAAGACTGCTAGTAATGAGTGAGCAACAATGGAGTACTCATTGTACGTAGGGTCTCACAGGAATGGCCTCAGATACGATTACTGCGGGACAGCGAATGATACTTACACCGAAGAGCATCGTTGATAGAATTGCAGGAAATTCATTGACAATGTCAAGAGACGCTGCATCTCTCATGCGTTTACCGTAGAGCACCTGTATCTCCCCACCAGATCTGACACCATCTTCAAAAGCAGCCTGATTACTCTTTCTAAGAGCTTACTCACCTCGTCATGCCTATCAATCTTCAAGTTTAACTCACCAATTACAAATGATTTGAAAATGGAACCTAGCCGAGAGCTTTAAAAATGGTTGCCGATTGCAATAGAAGGAGGCAAAATAAAAAAGCAAGGAAACATACACATACATAGGATATAGACTATAGGGTAGTAGTATTAGGGTTAGTATGATTTTTGCTAGTAATTAGGAACTGTTAAAACTTGATATTGCTTTTACAGAGTGTCAAAAAAGATTCTACAAGAAAGTAAATCTAGCTGGCCGATCGTTTAGTAAGATGACTGCATGTGGCCTGATCTATGTGGACGCTAAGCTACCTATGTACTTGATATGTGCAATCGTTCATTATGTTATTATACACCTGCAATACTTTTTTCTCTAAATACTCAAGAATTAAAAAATCATTGTCCATGTAATAATAAAAAGTATGTTTAAGTACATAATAAAAATATATATTGTTATTATACTTAATTTTTTTGGACTTTTCTTGTTTCATTTTTAATAAGAACCAGAGAACAATATATATAGAAATTAAGATAAAACGCTGGCAGTTACCGGAATGTTTAGGCAATTACCTCTTACACGGTACGTCCGTGTCCATGATAAGGGTGTGGGGCTTTTTAAATTAATTTATTAGACAAATCATGGTCTTCATCTTAACCGCTTTTTTTTTATAAATTTTAAGCACGATGTGCAAAAAGAGAGTAGTTTTTGAATTACGAATGATTAAACTGTAGTTTGATGAATACGTTTTTGTCATACGGATTCTATTAGAAAGGTCGATGGGCGCGGGTAGAAACCGCATAGAGTGCGTCATTATAATATTAATTGCTCTATGGCAAATATATTTTTTTTCCAAAAGTCAATGTTTGTATCATTATGCTAATGTGAAACGTTAGAGTCTTGATAATATAGCGGCAGATATCATTAGGTAAGTGGCAAGATGCCCCAAACACGAAAATTGTTACTTAGGAATACACTAGAGAAAGATGTAGAAAAAATTGCGTTTTCTTTAAATTTTCCTCTTAATGTTACTTTGAGTTCAAAATTCTATTTACGGAAGAGTCATATTGAACCAAATGGATTAAAATATCATGTGTTTGCTTTTTGTGTATTAGTTTTCACAGTTTCATTGTATTCACTTAGGCTTAGTGACATACAGGACGTTAAAGTGAATAAGGCGTTATTTAAATATGATCTCTATTCGCCTTCTTATATTATATTTGTGGTTACAAGTGCATCTGGATTCATAACAGTATTTATTTTGGATATTGTGCATAAGAACAATATCGTCCATCTTATTTTGATGATTGAAAATTTACATAAAAGCACTGGTTTTGGTAATAGTATACGGAGTTACATTATGTGGAACTGGATCTCAACTGCCGCAGTATTAGTTGTACATATTATTTTAGGTTTAGCAAACTATGACCCTAGTTACTCTTTTGAAATCTGTTATATTACTAACGAAATTCTTGACCTACTGTGTATCGGATTTGATAATAATATAGTAATATCATTTCGATATACAATACTAGTAAGGATGTATCTTGAAAAGTGGATTGAAGATGTTCTAATTATAAAAGATGACGAAAACAATGATGATCAATGTCATCAACTGATCGGGACATATATAAATATTTTGGACTCTTACAACCTCTACAAGAAAATTTTCCAGGTGTTGGTAAGTTGAAAGAGTGACCAATTTTACTGGTTAGGTTAGTCTAACTAACCTTACCTATAAAATTGATCATGGTTTCAATGTGATGTGATGTCCAGCAAGAAGAATAATTTCAAACATAATTATTTCTTCAAATTACCAATATTTGCAAATTCTAAAACGCTCGAAAATATCATGTAAGCTATTACGAACAGATAAGTATATATTTTATAGCTTATTAGCTGACTCAGCAAACGTTGTTTTGCATTATAAATTATTTGTAGTGAATATTTAGGTAGTCTAAAATAGTCCGATCAATTTAGACAGGACATTTTTTCCTCGGGTGAAAGGTACTCGGGGTCAAAAGTTACAAAAACGGGATTTTAGGAATTATCAGCAAAACGGTAAGATTTTTTCATAAAAAAGCCCAAACAAAAATTGTAGATCAGGTCACCATTTTTGAGATATAATGATCCAAAAACTTGAAAGATGTAATTAATATGCACACAATTCCACGCCACTTTTGAAGTAATTATAAAATTAACGCGTTTTTTTTAAATTTAGTTCCCCCGTTAGGCCTATTTTCTAATACTTGTGCTGAGTCCACATCCTATATGTTGGCAACCTCGCGGACCTAGTATAGATACTTGATCTGTGTATCTTTCTCGGCATTCATTTGATTCTCGTCATGACGGATGGTTATATCAACTAGCACTGCACACCTCTCGTATCGGTTCTCGCTGAGCGCCAGATCCACTTCTAACATTAGTAAATCATTTGGGTTAGGTAAAGTTAAAAATTGCGCCTGGATCAGGTCTGCCCCCCTAGCCAAGTTACAACCGTATCGTGTCGAATTCTGTTCTCCAATCCGTAACGCTTCGGTGTCAACGATTGTACAAAACGATACGTGGGTAGCCATGTTGACGCGCCTGAGACGGCCGCTCGTTCCACAATGTAGCGTTTGTTTATCAAATGATGTAGCGTTAAACGTTGTAGAAATTCATTCTATCATTTTGAACAATGTCACCTTGGTTACGAATTTTCTATTCGTTTGTTCCAACCACGTGACTTAACATTGAGATGATGTCATTCCCATACATTTGATTACTTTTCGACTAGCGTTAACGATGGCAGATTATTAACTTGGCTAGGGGTGCTGGTTAGAATAGTGACCAACAGAACGCAATGGCAAGCGAACGAAGCGATCATGTGTGTGAAGTGATCATTTAAGTTAGGTTAGAACAGTGACTATTAAAGCCCGAAGACGAGCGAGCGAAGCAAGCGTGCCACAAGAGCGACTGCTGAGCGCCAGACCCCCTTGTAATATTAAAGAATCGTTTGAATTAGGTTAGGTATAATATAATATAATTTAATTAAAAAATTAGCTATTTGGAAATAATATCAATAGATTATTATATTAACTGATCGTTATATCAAATAAAAAATATGGAATCAGATGCTATATCTTGTAAATATTAGCAATTTTGTAATTATACCTTATATTACTTGCCCCAATAATACACTAATGATAATATTTTTCTAGATTCTGTTTCGAATATTTTGCACATTTCAACGAGGTTTGAGTTATGTTAACATTGTAATTTATGTCATGAATATGCCTGCTGAATTGAGAGATGAAGTAAGTGCAGCTTTTATTAAATATAATTTAGATTTTTTGAAGAGCCTGTCTAGTTATGGCATTTTACGTGCGAGGCTACTCGCGCGTCTCAATTTCTGTTGCGTTTTACGCATGTTTTTCACTGGGAGGGATCCAGTCGGTCACAAACATGGACTCGGAAACTGCAGTTATGCTGTTGCTTGCACATCGTCGGTGGAAACATCGTAAATGAAGAGAACGACGAGAATTTAATGTCATCATTGTCATCATCATCAGCCTTTTTAATGTTCCCACAGCAGTGGGAACATTAAAAAAATTGTCCCAGCAGGGACTCAGGCCTCCTCAAGATTTAATGTGCACCCAATAATTTCGGTTGTCAGTAACATCGTTCGAAGTTATCACGGTCCATTTCAAATTAAGTACGTCCACTCGCGCGTAGTATTGGATGCAGCAATGAAGTCCGAGTACCTCGACTCGCGCGACGATCGCCCGTAAACGCGAGAGTCGAGAGTCGCGCTCATTGCTTCCATTTTACGCGCGAGTGAGGAAACGCGCGTAGGTTTCTGGACGGGATATATGTAGCTCTAGTATCTTGAGTACACGTGAGTGGGCTCGCGCGTAAAACGCCTCATCTGGACAGGTACTAACAAAATGACTTGCTGAATGTCACTTATTCACAAACGTGACATATTTCAACTACAACACGTCATATTTGTGAACGGGCGCTTGTAAAGCCTTAGCTTGATCCTAATAAAATAAAAGAACTAAAAGCATATAATTTTATATTATGTAAAGTACTAGCCAAAACCGTTCGCAGATAATAATAATATATTATAACTTTGTCATGAACAGATTTTTTTTTTAATTTTCCAGTTTCTTCTATTCTGGACGCTTGGGCTCATTTTATTTTTTACAAAAGACATAATATTAATAGTGCTACACAGTTTATACTGTGAAAAGTTATATATATCTTTTGAGGACGCTAAGGAGGCATGTATAAAACTCATGAAAAACAGAAACTATCCAGGTAAGCATTAATTCTAACCGATTTTTGTCCTTTGTTTATTCAAGTTATTGAGTGGACATTACTTAAAATCATTGTATCTAAAAGAATTATGAGTTCTGTGTGGAGCACCAACATTTATTTCCTAGTTTTAACGAAAATGTAAAGCTGTGTCAACGAGAATCGCCTAACTTAATTGACAGTGAGCAGCCCCCATAACCAAGTTACAACCGTATTGTGTCGAATTCCGTTCTCCAATCAGTAAAGCTTCGGTGTCAGCAATTGTATAAAACGATAAGTGGGTAGCCATGTTGACACGCCAAAGTCGGCCGCTCGTTCTACAATGTAGCGTTTGATAAAAAGGAAGTAGCGTTAAGCTTTGTAGAAATAAATTCTATCATTTTGAACGATGTGAACTTGGCTACGAATTTTCTATTCGTTTGTTCCGACCACGTGAGTTAACGTTGAGGTAATGTCATTCCTATACATTTGATTAAATGATGGCAGATTATCAACTTGTCTAGGGGTACAGGTTACATAGCTCGCAGAACGATCGTGATCAAAAAGTTCTAGAGTGGCGATCACGTACCGGAAGACGCAACATTGGAAGGCCTCCCTCAGGGTTGACCGTTGGCCTGATGAGGATCACGGGAACCCGAAGGATGCGAGAAGCACGTGACTGGTTTTTATGGCGATACTGCTAGCGGTGCCAGCGATGCCGTTACGTCACGTTCCAGTGTAGGAATCGCAAGAACTTCACGAAGTGCCACTGTCTTTTGACGAGGGCGAGACGAGGTCTTTGACCTGTGAGATGGACCAAAAATGTTACCTTTTTGTTTTGTTGATGGTTTCGCGCTTAACCACTATCTCGTCAGACGGAAGTTGTCTTAGAATGCAAAGGGTGACTATCAAAACTTGGTTGGTTTTAGACTGTAAAAGCCAGACGATCCCTATCACTTCAACAAAAGCGGAACGAGTCCTTCTATAATTTCTATCCCTTAAAAAGGAAAGTACTTCAGTGAACCTTCATCTTACTGTTATCCTGATAGCGGCACACTTAAAAAATTAAAAGAATTATATCTTATCGTCGTTTCGGTCAAACATTCGGTAGCTGAGGAGGCCTGTCGACAAAAGTGTCGAAAATGAATATTCCTGTCGGCAAAACTTTCACCCGTCACCTTGTTGGCCATTGAGTGACTAAGGGGTGGTTTTGTTTCCACACTCAGCCGTGTGGACCTAATGCCCGCTATGACCACCCTTGACCTGTTTGTACTTAGTGTCAGTGGTCCACAAGTTAGTTGAGGACCCTTTTTTGAATATTTTTGGGAGAAAATATAACATGTGATGACGTGATTCAGTTCCTGATTCTGAATAAACTATATTCAGGTTTCGTATATACTAAAAATAATGTTGTATACAACATTATAACAAACAACACAACATTAACAACAACAACAACAACATTAACATGCCATTTCTTTTGCAGAGAGTCATAAAAGTCTCTACAAGAAAGTTAATCTAGCTAGCCGGTCGTTTAGTAAGATGACCGCGTGTGGCTTGATCTATGTGGACGCTAAGCTGCCTATGTACTTGATAGGTGCAATCGTTCACTATATTATTATACATCTGCAATACTACTTTCTCTAAATACATTTAAAAAAAAAAATCACTTTCAATGTAATTAAAAATTTTTATGTAAGTACTTGCATAATAAATATTATTATTATTTCGCTAATTTTATTTGACTTTTGTAGTTTCATTTTTAACCAGCTACATTTCTTCGAAACACCATATTTCTTTATTATTATAATACAATCCTGATACAAATTCTGTATAATTTCGGGACTACCTTCAATCAGAATTATATTTGTGACAATATTTGATGAGTTCAAAAATTATTTAAAAAAGGATCAACATTTTTGGAGCCGTTTCAGTGACCGAAACAAATAAAACTTCTTGCCAACTTCTATAATTTTGACATTCAAATATAAATTGTGGTCTAAAAAAAAACAAAGTTGAACAGGTTACCATGTCGGTAATTTTAGCTTGATCACTTAAAATAAAAAATCGGTTGAATCCTGCGGCGCGGCGCCAAAGCAAACTTTGAATTTTTCGTTTCTAGTTCAAGCAAAGCGGAAGTGTTTTTGATTAAATCGTCAATTAGAAAATGAAACGATAAGTCAGCAATGTCACAGGTTATTACAGGGTACGTATCAAAATCCCGAAAGTTCATAATACCTATGATTGAAATACCGACGTCCAAAACACCGAAATTCAAAATACCGAAAGTTTTAAATGCCGATAGTCGTTATATCGAAACATAAAATACCGATGTTCAAATGCCCGAAAGGACGAAATCCCGAATGGACGAAATACCGATGGATAGGTTAGGTTAGGTTAGGTTAGAATTGTGACCGACCACGCGCGAGCCGAGCGAGCGTAGCGAGCGGTGCCGCGGCAGCGGCCGGCGAGTGCTACTTCTCAAAATAAAACAGATCGGGACCTTAGGGCACCCCGACACGGACGAGTCGGGATTTTGAATGTCGGGATTTTAAACTTCGGGATTTTAAACTTTCGGTCAAATGAACTTTCGGGATTTTAAACTTTCGGCCAAACGACCATTCGGTGTTTCAATTTTCGGTGTTTCATCCGTCGGTATTTTAAAATTCGATCTTATAAAATTCGGGATTTTGATACGTACCCTTATTACAATATATAAAGTTTGTTGTCGTTACAAGAAAGCAGACAACTAGTATAAAACTGCTAATAGTATAACTGTGTTGTGAGGACATTGTAGTGTCTTCACGTATAACATACTGTCGTAACCATGACAGCACTACTCTGTTTTGTCATTTACATTTTAATTTAATTATTAAACAAAATCAGTGTGCAGTCTAACTGTACATACATCTTAACCTCTTTTTTAACACAAGAACAGATTAAAGTTTTTGAATAACGAATGAAAGCTCTATTCTATTCTATTGGATGACCTCTAGACTATGCGCGTGGGTCGCAGCCGCACCAAGTATGTTATTAAAATATTAATTGCTATGTGATAAACATATATTTTTTTAATGGTCAATTTTTGTTTCATTATGTCAATGATACACGTCAGAGTAAACTATTGATCCTTTAGAGGTAGACATCATTTAATACGTGACACAATGCCTCAAACATGGAAATTATTACTATTTAATAGACTGGAAAAAGACATTGAAAAAATTGCGTTTTCTTTAAATTTTCCGCTTAATGTTACTTTAAGTTCAAAATTCTATTTACGGAAGGGTCATATTGAACCAAATGGATTTAAATATCGTGTATTTGCTTTTTGTGTATTGATTTTCACTGTTGGGTTATATTTGTTTAGCCTTTGTAACATAAGGGATGTAAAAGTGAATAAGGGGCTATTTGAATTTGATCTCTACTCGCCTTCTTATATTATACACCTCATCAGTTGCGCAACTGGATTCATAGTAGTATTTATTCTAGATATTGTGCATAAGGACAATATCGTCCTTTTTATTTTGATGATTGAAGAACTACATAAAAACATCGGGTTAGATATAAATATACAGAGTTACATTATTTGGAACTGGGTCTCTACTATAGCAATGATGGTTACGCATATTTCTTTAAGTTTCTCAAGCTATGATCCAAGTTTTGCTTCTGGCTGCAATTACATTATTAACGAAATTGTTGATCTGATGTGTATAGGATTTGATAACAATGTAGTAATATCAATAAGATTTATAATACTGCTAAGGAAATATCTTGAAAAGTGGATAAAAGATGTCCTAATGATAAAAGATGAGGAACACAATGATGATCAATGTCGTCAACTACTTCGAATATACAAAAATATTCTGGACTCCTATAATCTGTACAAGAAAATTTTCCAAGTGTTGGTGAGTTTGAAAGATTGAAGACTACTCTAACTAATTACCGTAAAACGGGGTGAATAGAGACAAAACTTTGGTTTCGTTTTTCACTTTGATACTATAATATCGGCCTCTAACAAAGCATCGAGTTTTTTAGAATAACAATTCATTAAAAAATTGATATAGTTAAATGCTGCAAAAATATTAAAATATCGAGGAAATACCCTTTAAAGTTTTGTCTCTATTCACCCCTAAGTCTCTATTCACCCCATTTTACTGTATTGGTCCTGATTTTACTTATAACAAGTTGCGATAATGCAGTTTGACATCAAGTAAACAGTGGAATATATTGCATGACTTTAAAAAGGTAAACCAAAGTTTTGCAAGTAGGACATGTTACTGACTAGTGCACGTGCCTAGTTACCTTTAGCTAAAAAGATTTTGTCTAGTGAAATGACAATAATAGATACTTGGAAGAATAAGTTTTATGATGACATGCCGTTAGAACTCATAGAAAACTCAACACTTTTTCAGATATTGAATATGATGATGAAGCAAGAATATAATACCATAATATAATGTAATAATATAACCTATATAAAAAATGTTATACATACTGAGAGAGTACTGGGTGAGTTGCACCATTTAACTATAACGATAACCAAACCATAACCAGTCGTAAGACGACCGCCTATTGGTCAATTCGACTATTTGACAACTGTTAACGGCTTTATCGTTATAGTTGAATAGTGCAACTCACCCTTAAACTTAACTTTGGATGTTCAAGTTTATATTCCTACTTATTATAGTAATCACCAATGTAAGCACTAATAATAAATATGAATAATTTTCAGATTCTATATCGAATATTTTGCACATTTCAACGTGGTCTATGTTATGTCAACATTGTTATTTATGTTATGAACTTAACTGCTGATTTGAGAGACGAAGTAAGTGCGTTTGGTTTTTGTTTAAATGCCGTTGTTTAAAAAATGGTTGAGCTAACTAGTGCTAGTCTGAGCGTCATGTTTATCAATGAGCTGTCAGTTAGGTAGCTATAGTTTTAACCTGATATGTTTTTTTGCAATTTTTTAGTTTTATAAAGTTGCTTGATAATAAAAATTATTAATAATCAGCCCAGGCTTACAGCTTTCTTACAAATGTATAATTTTCATCATGAAAGATGAAAAAATTGCACCATTCATAGCAAATATAATGATTATAAATGCATTCTATAAGTTTTTGTCATAAAAGTATTTTTTTTAATTTTCCAGGTTTTCCTACTCTTTAACCTTGGGACTTTTTTATTTTTAACTAAAGATATAGTACTCATGATTTTACAAAGTGTTTATTGTGAAATGTTCTATATGTCTTTTGAGAATGCTAAGGTTGCATGTATAAAACTCATTAAGAAACGAAACCATTCAGGTAAAAAAATATTCTAATTGTTGTTTCGTTTGATCATGTTATTGAATGGATTATATTATTTATTTATTTATTAAATTATGTTGTGTCTAAGGTACTAATATTTACGAGCATTTCCTCTTTTTAAACGGCTTCTAAAAGGAGGAAGTCCTATGTTCAGCTGAATGTATGTTTTTTTTCGTTGTTTTTTTTTTGCATGTTCACCAATATGTCAGTCAATTGTAAATCGATTTTAAAAATTATTTTTTTAATTGAAAAATTATGCTTCCAAGTTGGAAAAGAAAAAAAAAATAAAAAAAAATAATTAAACCGACTTCAATGTCTGACTAAGGACTACATTCAATGCTGATAAACCAGTAAAGAGGCCATGCTTCTTTGGGATGTGTTTAGCCAGTATGTTGTTATCCACCACAGAGAACGCACATTAAGGGCCGTGGACCACATTCCCATGCAAAGCCTCCGACAGGAGGCATCCGGTAATCGGTCGCCAGCAATTTACCCTAGTCATTGCCACTTAAGTTTGACTATTCTTTGTGTTACGCCAGTAAATGGTTAGATTGCAATAAAAGGAGGAAAAATAGAAAAATAAATCATACGATGTGTTATACTAGGTAAAAATAACTTAGTATTAAACGTTTGCGTGATTTTGGTTAGTAATTAAGTACTTACTCTAATAGTACATTGTTACACTAATTTGAGGGACTAAATTAGTTACTTTCACCCCGAGGTAAGCACTATGCTTTTCATTACGAATTCAAGGAAAGTAAAAATAAAGTAAAAAGTTTGTAAAACCTGAGTCGTCGTACCTATGATTTTAGGTAGGTATCTTTCTTCTTTAGTTTAGTTTAGTTTTCCACTACTGCATTAGCCTCTTCTCTTATGAAATTAGGCGTAAAATCACTATTTTAATCTAACGCGTAACATGCATAACGTGTTAATATAAATATCTGTTGTACGGAAATGTAAACAAAACTCGAAAAAATTAAAAAACCAACGACTGAGTGCCACTTTCCCGCCATTTTGTTTTTTTTTTCTGTGGCCGGCCAGCTATTAATGAAAAATTAGAAATTAATTGTAATCTTTTATAAATAAAGTATTTTAAAGAAATAGTCGAACAAATAAATCATTGTAAATATAATATTATTTAATTAATACATATTTTTAAGTTATTTCAATTTTATATCGCGCTGTGATTGACTGGCTGTATGGAAAATTGGAACATGGTTCAATAGAAATTTGAATATAGAACTAGTTATTTTTTTAATAATTTGACAGCTATCAGTTGTAAAGTAAAACTCCCTTGCGATGAAAAGTATAACTTTCAGCCCGCTCCTCAGGCAACTTTAGACCTACTTTCAGAGTATGAGTAATGAAAAATATATTGAATCTTGTTATTGCTTTTACAGAATGTTATGGACGTCTCTACAAGAACGTGAATCTGGCCAGCAGATCGTTTAGTAAGATGACCGCGTGTGGCCTGATCTATGTAGACGCTAAGCTGCCTATATATTTGTTGCAGGCTATTGTCAATTTTGTTATTATACACCTGCAATACTTTTATCTCTAAATTTTCAATGAAATAATTAACAAAAATTGAAAAAAAAAACCGGCCAAGTGTGAGTCGGACTCGCCCATGAAGGGTTCCGTAGCAGCAAGTAACATAATATAAAAGTTCTTGTAATGTGTTGTAACTTTGATCGATGTTTTAATAATAGTGTATGTTTTTCGATTTATGACGCATTAAAAAAAAACTGCTTACTAGATTTCGTTCAAACCAATTTGCGTTGGTAGTTTTTATAGTAATGTACATCATATATTTTTTTTAGTTTTATAATTCTCTTATCTTAGAAGTTAGAGGGGGGAGGGACACACATTTTACCACTTTGGAAGTGTCTCTCGCGCAAACTATTCAGTTAAGAAAAAAATGATATTAGAAACCTCAGTATCATTTTTGAAGACCTATCCATAGATACCCCACACGCATGGGTTTGATGAAAAAAAAATTTTTGAGTTTCAGTTCTATGTATGGGGACCCCCAAAATTTATTGCTTTTTATCTGTTTTTGTGTAAAAATCTTAATGCGATTCACAGAGTACATCTACTTACAAAGTTTCAACAGTATAGCTCTTATAGTTTCGGAAAAAAGTGGCTGTGACATACTTACGGACGGACAGACAGACAGACAGACAGACATGACGAATCTATAAGGGTTCCGTTTTTTGCCATTTGGCTACGGAATCATAAAAAGAACAAAGGTTGAGAAATTGTATTTTAAGTTTTTCGAACGATAACCACTTGAAATAAATAAATTTTATTTTTACTATTAGAATAATTGTTTCATTTTTTCAATTGTTTCAGTGTTATTTGTCTATGTGTCCAGTTAGAAGTATTTATTTCACAACAATAAAGTACAATAAAACCAACAATAGACACTTACAATTAAAAAAATATTAAAACAACACAAAAACAATGAAGAAGGCAAAAAAAAAACAAATAAACAACAAAGAAATAACAAAGTAAACAAACAAACACTAAAGTTTTTTCTATTATATTCTACATTCTGCTAGATTAGCAACGCTTTGAAAATTGGTCATCAGACACATTCACAGTTACGCAGCTAAAAAGATCTCAAATTGATCAGCTGCTTTATACTCGTGATTGAATTTTATACCTAATTAAAAGTAACAAAAATAAAAAATAAAATTTCTTTATTTCAGACGCTTTTTTTTATGGTGGAAAAAAATCATGCATTGACATCCCCCGCCCTTGGGTGGAGCAGGAGATAGTGTTAGACTCTAACTGACTAAAAGACCCACCCCGTTCCTTCTAGCCTTCATACCGGGGCTCGAGCGCCCTTTCGGATAACCCTGGCCCCAATAGGCTTCGACCCAGCTGGGTCCCTGCTGTTGCTGACTTTGACGTTGAGGCGAGCGGGAACAGTGCGCGCCGTTGACGACTTGGGCTTGGTCCGGACAGTTACCGGACGGCCGGACAGTGAGCATGTCCGGTGAGTACCTGCGTCATGCGGAAGGTAAGGACGCCGTGAGATCTTTCCAGCCACGCCTCAAAGAGGGGATTTACCGCCATGATTGTGGCGTGCCCATTTATTTCAGACCCAATAGTCCATAAATTGTTATTGTATTAGTAACAGAAAGTGCTTATGTATACTATATTAGTATTGTTAGTAACCTATAGCTAATTCCACCCAGTGTCTCTGGATGGGGCAATCCGGCCTATGAGCAATCATTTTCAGGATGCTGTTACGACTGTTGCGCAAACGTTGCAGTAAGGAAACTGCTTTCTTATGCATGATGATAAAAGACAGACATATTTTATAAAAATAAAACGATAAAAATACAAAATAATATATTTTTTTTATTTTAATCTTTTTAAAACAGCTTTTTTTTATTATTATTATTGATAGGCTCGCGTTTGACCACTATCTCACCTGATGGTAAGTGATGATGTGGCCGACGATGGAGCACGCTTGCCTAGAAGTAACCTATTCACTCTCGACTTAAAGACCCCTAGGTTGTAGCTATCAGGAAACACAGACTCCGGCAGGGAATTCCACTCTTTAGCTGTACGCATAATGAATGTGTTTCCAAAACGCTTTGCTTTTAATGAACAAACAACTATTAAATAAAACGTAGGTATCTACGCAAACATATAATTGTAATATTTTCACATTGCTCATCTACTACCAATCTTTAGTACTTTTGTTGGTTTTGTGGACATTTTTGTTTGTATTTTATAATTGTTGTTTTTTTTCTAATTTTACTTACACGTGTCAGAAATATTTCGAGTACCTATTACATACGTGTTTGCCTAGTCCAGTGTCAATATGACCGCTTTATGAATGTTATATAAATACTTTTCTATTCCACAGTCAATTTATATGATGCATTATAATAATTACATGACACAGTCAAGTATATATTGTAAAGCCCTAGACATAATTTGGTATACCCGATACAATGTCTCAAACACAAAAGTTTTTACAAGAACACATACTTGAAAAAGATGTAGAAAGAATAGCGTTTTCTTTAAATTTTCCTCTTAATCTTTTTTTGACATCAAAATATTATTTAAGAAAGAATCAAATTAGACCAAATGGACCGATTTATCGTGCATTTGCATTCTGTTTGTTGATATTCACAATTTTATTGTATTTATTTCGGATTTTTACTGTAAACGACACAAAAGTGAATAAGGCGAAATATAAATACGACCTCTTTTCACCGTCTTTTGTTATTAACAGTATCATCTGTTCTATTGGATTCACGACGATATTCATCCTAGATATTGTGCATAGGAACAACATTGTTTTACTTATTTTAAAAATACAAACCATAAATAGAAGCATCGATTTCAATAAGAGTATTCGAAGTTACATTATTTGGAATTGGATTTCGACTACCATTATTACATGTGTTCACATTTTGCTTGGCTCAACTTACTATAATCCTTCATTTTCTTTTGATATGGACTATATTCGAGATCAAATTTGTGATATACTGTGTGCCGGATTTGATAACAATATCGTAATATCTATCCGATTTATAATATTGTTACAAAAATATCTAAAAAAGTGGATCGAAGATGTTCATTTGATGAATAGTGACCGCAATAGTGGCGAAAAATGTCTTCAACTGTTTAGGATATATAAAAATATTCTGGAAGCTCACAATTTGTATAAGAAAATTTTCCAGGTGTTGGTAAGTTTATTTTTTTCTAATATGCATTGTACTTAAATGGGACAAGGGCAGGAAGAAGAAGAAGAAGAAGAAGGCATTGTTCTTACCTTGCGACTCTGACTGAGCACCTCAGTCAAAATTACTCAAAAATTAAGACAGTAAATATCATTTATGCATAGAGAATTCTCCTACAAGGTGGGCCGATGGCCTGGTGACGGTTGCGAGAATCCGATGGATGCATAACGCACAGGACCGGTCGTGACCAACAGTGGACTTCTTTCGGCTGAAATAATAATAATAATCAATTTATTTCAGGCAACATGTACCCACATCATAAATACCTTATAGACTAACATACATAATTACTTATTATAAATAATTTTGTTAGTGAACAAGATTTAAAACTACGTTATTAACACTGCTGTCCTGTGGTATTTGTCCGCGGAAGCGACGGAACACCACGCCCTGGGGCCAAAAGTCTTCTTCCATAATAAGGTGCAGAAAACAGTTCGGTACTCGCACCACTAATGCCTTAAAATTGACATTCCGGTGCGACTCCTGCACCCTCAGTGTGTACGTCAACTTTTAGCGCAAGTACTCGACGATGTCCTCCACCTTTGTGGTGTAATGCAGGCGGGAGATGTACACCGGCGTGTTCGGCTGAGCAGCACGCACTGGTAGTAACTGGTGCTTTGCCGCAGAGATTACGGTTGGCTTGCTTTCAGCGGAAATGATGATGATAAATAAGAGCACGTATAATATTATTTTCTTTCTGTTTTTTAGATACTATATCGCATATTTTGCACATTTCAACGCGCTCTGTGTTATGTAAATTTTTTAATATACGACATGACTTTAGTCGCTCAATTGGGAAAAGAAGTAAGTATATTTAAAATGTTTTTCGACAAATCTGATCTGATTTTGTTGCTTAAACCCATCTTGTGTATAATGTATGGAGATAATGAAGTAATTTTTATACATACATAGGTACTGTTTGCTTTTATCATAAGTCTTTTTTTTATTTTCCAGTTTATGCTCATAAGATTTCAGCTCATTTTATTTTTTACAAAAGATCTAGCACTTGTTATATTACAAGGCATATACTGTGAGAAGTTTTATATGACTGTTGAGGAAGCTAAGACGGCGTGTATACAACTTATGAAGTCCAAAAACTATCCAAGTAAATAAATATTCAAAGCAATTCTAGTTCTGTGTGTTATCGATGAAAATATAGTGGTTATTCTATATTCACAATTTCAAGCTTATAAAAGAAATCAGAGAGATATCGAATGCCTTCCAGGGCCAAGCGCCCGAAAAGTGCTATAAAACAGTGATTTTCTGAGGCCTACTCCTCCGTAACGGCTAAGTCAATTGGTTTGAAAAAAAATATATGTTTATTATAGATTCATGAACAATAATATCAACTTTTGATTTTTTCGTGCAATTAATAGTTTTGTCAAAAAAAAATATTTAGCAATTTCGCAACTTTTCACAACTTTTCCCTACTCTTTCGAAACGGCTTGGACCTTTAGAAACATTTTTACACATAAAAATTGGTGTTAAATATTCTTCAAAGTGAACATTGCATATGTAAATCAATCAATATCTCACAGAGAAAATGGATTTAAAGCGCTTTCCGGGCGCTGCTGGCCGCAAATAAATGCACAGATTTGCGTACTGCCGCCTAGGCGAGTGCGAGAGTTGCGTTCACATAATTTCGGTTAGATGGTTCAAGGGACTATACGCCTTAAGAGTTGAGAAGAAGTAACGCGGAAGCACGATACCGATGTAGCAATAGAAGAAATGGGAAAGGCTTTGGGCCAACAGTGGAAGAGTTCAGGGTAGTAATAAGTCAACTGTGGAGCCGTACCCACTCCGGGTCCATCGACCAATATCCGTCTGTGGGAGGACTGTCACGGTCCCCTGAATCTCTACTTCAACAAAAAGTTGGCAAAAATTATGAGAAGGTATCTATAGAAAATTCACAAAATACTATCTCATTGAATAAAGTGAAAATATATCTGTCGAGTTTACTCCGTGCGAGTTTGAAGGAGTAGTAATAAGTTTATGTAAAGAACAACATTTCATAACTATATCATGAAAAATCACAAAGTTATAAGCTTCAAAAATATGTATTCATCAGCTCTCCAGGCGACTGAGGGGTTATTTTGCACCTGCACACAGGTGTTTGCTGGCGCCTAATGCCCACTATCACCTGCCATGACCGTGTTGTACTTAGTGTTGGTGGTGTCCGACTTGTGAACTTTAAAAAAAAATTGAGAAAAAATATAACATGGTGTAAAAACTTTTGGAATCGTTTCGCATAAACTAAAAATTATGTTGTGTACAGGTTTAATAACTATTTTTATGTCAAAACATAAGGCAGAGACTCAAGGGACCGCAACGGTCTTCCCACAGACGGACATTAGTCGACGGACCTGGAGGGGTTACGGCTACACAGTTCAGTTACTAATGATACTATTGAACAGGTGACAAGCAGAAAAACAAGGCATACATTGTCTTCATTTTTGAGACCCTACTTCTAAGCCCAGCTCCAGGATTTGAGGCACGGCGTGGCGAAATACAGGCACCTAGCCTAGTTCGGCAGTAAATGCAAAATTAAGCACAATTGTAACGGTCTCGTATAAAAAATTGTTTATAAACTAATTGTGTAAATATGTATTTTTCGGGTGTAATAAATTATCACTATTTCAATAAATCTCAGAACTCTGTGAACCTTTGAAAGGAATAGCTGAAACCAACTCGCAGAGGCCCTTAAAACACTATTAATGAAACGTGGTACCAACCTACGACGATCCCTGTATGCGTTATGCTAGATTAGCACATTATTATTATACTAATGAGAACTCATTGGCACTCTTTGAATAGATTGAAAAAAGATGGTCTGATCTAGCTTTTGTTTTCACAGAGAGTCATGGAAGTCTCTGCAAGAACGTGATACTGGCTAATCAGTTGTTCAGCAAGATGACCGCGTGTGGCTTGTTCTATATAGATGGTACTCTGCCTATGTACTTGATGGGAGCTATCGTTCATTATGTTATTATACACCTGCAATTCTATTTTCTCTAAATGCAAAGTTTATATAGATGATACATTATTTAAGTACATGGATAAATTATATACTGTTAATGAATATCCATGGCTCGCTGACAAACCTCGAGCTTGGACCTCTGCTGAAGCGTCAAAGAGAGCCATGGAGCGCAGTGTCCTGGGTGTTCGAATTTCCGACCGCATAAAAAACACAGAGCTGCGCGCCACAACTAACATTAAAGATGTTACCCGAAAAGCTGCCACTCTAAAGTGGGATTGGGCCGGACATGTTTGCCGCATGTCGGATGAGCTGTGGGCTAAAAGAGCCACTTATTGGGTCCCATTAAACGCAAGGCGACGTCGCGGCTGACCAAGGCGAAGGTGGAGAGATGAGCTTGATAAATACCGGAGAGACTGGCACGCAATGGCCGAGGACAGACGTGTGTGGAAAAGGGAGAGGGAGGCCATCGCCCAGCAGTGGGACATAAATGGGCTAACTAACTAACTAACTAACTAATGAATATCGATTCGACTACTTAAATATGAAATACTAGCTTTTACCCATGTAAATAAAATATAGCCTATGTCACTCAGAAATAAAGCAGCTTTTTATCAGTGAAAAAAGAAATAGCAATTATAGTCTGTCTAAAAAGTCAAACGAATTGGGAATTTTGTATTTTAATTAATTATTTAAAAAATAATTATATTTGATACTTTTTATAAGGTTCTTATATTAGTAAACAACGATCAAGACCTCTTAATCAACCTTGATCAACGCACCAGCGTTGACTACATCAGATTTTTTTTACCTTAATAATTAACCAAGTCGTTTTGACTTTTTAGACAGACTGTAAACTAGTACTTCAGGAGATACCTTCTACAAACAAAAAAAAAAAACATTTTTTTTTAATCTCTATAAAATCTTTATAATATAAGTGTAAAGATGACTCTAGTACACATTCTATTAAATAAAATCATATAATGATATAACACAAGTACACATATTATGTAGAATTCGGATCAAGTAATAAACAAGTTTTCTTAAAATAAACTGCATTTTATTTATATCTTTCACCTTCTAAAATCAATTAAAATGAGATATTATATTATATATTTATTATGATTATCCTTAATTCATATGTTTCTCTTCTAAGATATTTCTTCCTAATTTTAGTAAATAACTCAGAAAGTCAGAATGGTCTATCATTGATTTCATAAATGTTGGTTTTGAGTAAGTTTGGTAATCTTCTAATATATTGGCGTCATTATGACGTTCCAATGCAATGGTCAATAGACACTCCATTGAAAGAAATGGCTTATAATAGTAATCTCGTACATATGACAGATAAATTTTGACAGTTCGTTTGACCAGTGACCTAAAAATAAGACAAGACTCAATACTCAATACTCAATATTTTATTGCATTCCATATGTACATGTTTAGATGGTATAAAAATATAGTTAAGATCAATATGGACCCTGTCGGGCACAGCAAAGCTAGGAGAGACGATGAAGGCTAATTAAATAAAGATATTTCACTTATTTTTATTGTTATGTCTAAGTATTGGAATAGTTTATTTATTTATTTATTGTCGTCATTATTATTAAATTTTGATATTGTTGTAATTAATGTATGTATGTATATTATTATAGACAAAGATTTTATTTTCCCTACGCCTTCCATTCGAACATGTCGTCATTCTCATGCAGTCAGCCTTTGAATACTTTGAATTCGTTAACTAGTTATCTTAGTATCAAAAACTTTTTGCTTTAAATCTTGTTTGTGGAATATTATTGCATTCCAGACAATGTATTTACTGCGATAAACTATTTTAGAACTAGCCAACGCATAATGAATGTGTTTTCAAAACGTTTTATACGTATGATTGGGATATCTACCATGTTATCTATTTATACATCTATACATATAAATTAAATTGGAGTGTCTGTTTGTCAAATTGAAATAAACGCTTTTTACTACACGCATATGAATATATATACATACACCAAAATAACATTTTTTTCAATTTTAGTCTGTCTGTCTATCTGATTGTTCCGGCTAATCTCTAAAATGGCTGGACTTTTTTTGGCAGGTAGCTGATGTAATAAGGAGAAACTTTGGCTACTTTTATTTTGGAAAAAATAAATTCAAAATCCTGTACTCCACGCGAACGAAGTCGTGGGCACAGCTAGTATGTAATAAATATAAGTACAAAATTGATTTCAAAACGTTAAATATTTTTAAATGTCTCAAATCAACTTCGGGTATTACTTTCTTGTTTGCCTATTCTTATGAGCATTTCATGTCTATTATGTAAATACTTTGTAGGCAACCGATGCGACGCAAGTATTTTATTAATTTGTCACATTATAATAATTAAATAACAGGGTCAAGTATTTATTATCAGTCTAGTCCAGTCATAATTTGGTACTCGTTACTATGCCGCAAACACGATATTTGTTACAAGAAAATAGGCTAGAAAAAGATGTGGAAAGAATAGCGTTTTCTTTAAATTTTCCTCTCAATATTTTTTTAACTTCAAAATATTATTTACGAAAAAATCAGATTAAACCAAACGGACCACTATATATTCTATTTTCATTTTGTTTCTTAATTTTTACATTTTGGCTACATTTATTTCAAATGTTCACTGTAAACGACTCACAAGTGAATAAAGCGCTTTTTGAATACGACCTTTATTCCCCTTCTTACGTTATCCAATACGTAACTTGTTTAATTGGGTTCACCACGATATTTATTCAAGATATCGTGCATAGAAAAAACATTGTCTTACTTATTTTGAAGATTCAAACTATACACAAGAGCATCGATTTCAATAAGAGTACTCGGAGTTACATTATTTGGAACTGGATTTTGACTACAAGCATTATATTTCTTCACATTTTGATTGGTTTAATATACTATGATCCTTCCTTTGGTGATGATTATTATCGAGATCAAATTTGTGACATGCTGTGTATCGCATTTGATAATAATATTGTAATATCTATCAGATTTATAATATTGTTAAGGATATATCTAGAAAAGTGGATCGAAGATGTTCTATTGATAAATAATGAGCACGATAATTATGAACATTGTCGTCAACTGCTTGGGATATACAAAAATATTCTGGAAGCTTACAATCTGTACAAGAAAATTTTCCAAGTGATGGTAAGTTCACGACATTTTTGCAGCAACTAGTCTTGATAGTGACTGGTCCTGGGTTTTCTATACCCGTGAGAAAAAAAATCGAGTATTTTTGCTTTAATTCATTCATCAACCCCAAGCGGCGTTCGCGCATCTATGGTCTTATTATTGTATCTCAAATCGGTATCTGAAAGATATTCATTTTTTTTTTTCAAAGTTTAAGTCATGTAAGCATATGTACCTTCTCCCCTCTCTCTGGAATACGGAGCTGTCCAAGGAATACGGAGCATTCTTAATAACTTTCTATTTGAGCACTCAATAATTGTTGCGTTAAGATCAATTTTTAATGTTATGCTGACGTACAATTTTACATACGACATTTGTATACTTTTTTTTAGGTCATCATCCAATGTATCAGACTTTTACTGACTAAAACATACTCCTGTTCCATCTTTGCCTTCGCTGCAGGGCTCCGAGGTTATCTTTCACTCAACCCATGGCTCCAGTAGGCTTCGACCCTTCTGGGCCCTTGCGGTTTGATGACTTCTCCTTGAGGAGCATCATCGACGACTTGAGCTCGGTAGGACGATTACCGGACAGCCGGACAGTGAACTACCCGTTACTGTGGCTAGAAATCGGGATCGGTATCCCAGCGACTGGGCCGAGGGCTGTTTCCTAACGCGTGCGGCGGCCTTTTTTGCTAGCATTACTGCTTCGCAGAAGGAGGCGACCGCCTGTCATTCTTCTTCGCTTTAGAATATGACCTACACCAGGACTCGGTGCGAGAGGTCATTGCTGCCGATCGCCCACGCGAGTTCTTAGTCCACGTCGCGACTTTTAGTGGCAGTGGAGTTTCACCCTTACTGCATGCGTGCATGGACTACTACATAAATATTCTTCACAATCCTGTTTTTAAAAGAATTAAAGTGACCAAACTAGATCAAGAAATTCAAAGGATAAATACTATCTTATCTACCCATGCAGAATTATCAAAAAGATACAATTAAAAATGAAAATACTAAGTACTTACATTTAATTTTTAGGTTCTATGTCGCACATTTTGCACATTTCAACGCGCTCTGTGTTATGTCATTTTCTTTATTTATGACATGAGTATGGGGTCCGGATTTGGAAACCAAGTAAGTATATATCTAAAAAATATTTTGCTCTTTAATCGAAAAAAAAAGTATAAGCCTATATAGCTATATTCTATCTCTATATAGAGGTATATACACTAAACACAAACGGCCTCGCCATACAAATTGTCCAATCAAGTTTATAATTTTGTATGGTGAGGCTGATTTTTTTTTCGTTTCCTGAAAAAAAATCTTGTGGATGGTAGTTCAGTTTCGTCTCCTGAGCAAGCTCTAAAAGTTGGTGGAGGGCTGTCCCTTATACCTTTTTATAAATATTGTATAAGTACCTACAGTTTTTTTTTAGGGTTCCGTAACACAAAAGGAAAATATGGAACCCTTTTAGGATCACTTTGTTGTCCGTCCGTCCATCTGTCTGTATGTCTGTTAAGATTCTTTTTCTCGGGAACGCGTGGAGGTATCGAGTTGAAATTGAGTTAAACCTCACACTCAGGTTTGCAGTATCTTGAAGCTGTAAAAAAATTAAACATATATACATTTTGTTTTATGTGGCAAAACACGTACATTTCAACACTCTCGATGAAAACAAAATTCATTGGGTACTTTCCGTTGACCCACAATCCTAAAATTTAGTATAACGCAAGGTCTAATAGCACAGGTATAGGAATAAATCTGAAAATAGTTTCTTTTTTGTAACATACCTACGTCACGAAAAAAAATAATTGCAGTTCGGAAAAATCTTCAAAACTCCATTCGGGAATTGTAGTTTGCACGGAACCCTCAATGCGCGAGTCCAACTCGCACTTACTCAGTTTTTTAATACCTTACTTTTATTTTCCAGTTTGTACTCGCGAGTATTGGACTAACTTTATTTCTTGCAAAAGATATAGCACTTGTTATATTACAAGGCATATACTGTGAGAAATTTTATATAACTGTTGAGGAAGCTAAGATGGCGTGTATACAGCTTATGCAGAATGAAAACTATCCAAGTATGAAATTCTTCTTCTTCTTCCTACCCCTGTCGCATCTTATTTGGGGTCAGCACAATACGTTTTTTTCTTCCATTCTACCCTATCACTCGTCATGCTATCACTAACTTCCTGTTCTTTCATATCATTCTTCACGCAATCCATCCATCTTTTCTTTGGCCTCCCTCTCCCTCTCCACCCATCCACAAATTATTATTATGAATTATTCAAACTAATTGTAATTTTAAGGGTCATCGATGAAAATATTTTGTTTTTTCTACATTCGTGCTGACCTCGTCATCAAAAAGGACACTTAAGGATTTTTTTTGAATATTACTAAAGTTCATAAAAAAAAATAGTTTTGTCTTTTTTAATAACCACGGCAGCATATGTCAAGCTTTATTATACGAATAGTAGCGATAGCAATCTAAGTTGAGTTAGTCTACAATTTCAAAATTTAATAATAATATTTTTTTTATTTTCCAAATTTTTAAAAAATTTTATTACATCAATGTAGTCTCAACCACTGCACTAAGACAACATGAGTGACAGAGGTTGAGATGATAGACATAAACAAACTTAACGATAGCAACATGGTACCTGGTACTATGATATCCAAGATAATTAGTATCCTCTCTTCTGTAGCCATTAAAAAGTGCTTAACACGATTTTATTGAAAATTATTTACTTGTTAAATCCTATATAGTATAGAATAATATAGGCAGATGATCTAAGATCCGTAGAAGAAATCTCGTCTCCCATTTGTTATTCGATTATGATAAATATTATGTGCTAGTTAACGCGTTTATTAAGACATTCCAAATTTAGCTAGGTAACCTAAACAATTCCTAACCAATTCTGATGCCAATGATATTATACAATCAGATTGGTTGTTATATTTTGGACAATTACCCCTCATTTATTATTGGGGAATGTCGAACATGAGCTGAAAGAACGTGCCCAAAGCACTAAACAACTATAGGTTGTCTCCTTTTTTTTGGTGCAAATAGGAGGGTTGCCTCGCATAAAGAGGTGATTAAATGGCCATAATTTACCCTAATCTGTTATTTAATTGATTTTTTTTTATATTAATGTTTATTTTCGGGTCTAATAGAAGCTATTAGTAACGATAGAACTCAATTTGTAAGTATTTAAAAAAAGTCGAAAATATGAAACGATTTCAGAAAAAAAATATGGTTTAACATCATTGGCACCAGATTTAACTAGGCAACATATTCGGAAAGTCTTAACAAACGCATTATCTAGCACGTAATATTTATCATAATCGAATAACAGATAAGAGAAAGAGAGACTCGTACTAAGACCACGAAGGAGATAAGACGAGGGAGATACTGAATCTGAACCTTTAAAAGTTGGGAGAAAGAAGCACCAAACCTGAATCCAGTATCAATGGAAGATATAGAGAGAGCACTTTGATAGATAGATAGATATATTCTATAATGTACACCAATGATAAAATTACTATAAAAACTTAAAATTAATAGGCTGTCATAATGAGCACTTTATCCAGTATTGGGACAGTTTGGGCTAGTATAATATTATTAGATGCTGAAAATACACATGTGTTAGGCAGAGAGACGAGGCTTTGTATTAAAGCCTCGTTGACATCTTTTACATTGATAAGTAGGTAGTAAAAGATTAAGAGTCTAATCATGCTGTTGTTTTTACAGAGAGTCATGGAAATCTCTGCAAGAACGTGATACTGGCTAATCAGTTGTTCAGTAAGATGAACGCGTGTGGCTTGTTCTATATAGACGGTACTCTACCTATGTACTTGCTGAAAGCTATCGTCCATTATGTTATTATACAACTGCAGTTTTGTTTCCTTTAAATATATATTTCATTGAACATAGAGTTAATTATTATTCTACTTACGTTTTATAATTTTTGGATATACAAATTAAATCGTTATTTTTTTTGAAGGTCTTTGCAAAACAAAAATGTACTTTGAATTACAATCATCATCACATTCATCATTTTAGCGGAAAAACGTTCACTGTTAGATATAGGCAGTCCTGTGCATCTCGCATCCATCACATCACCGCGACTTATAACAGATTATTGGTCCATCTTGTGGTATGCCTATTCTAGTACGTGGTCGCCATTTCAGAACCTTTGGCCTCCATCGACTATCTGTTCTGCGAGCAATGTGCCTTGCCCACTGCCTTACCTTTGCCAAATTTTTGGGCTATGCCGGCAACCTGGGTTATCCTGAAGATTGTTTCCGATGCGATAACTCAAGGAGATTTCAAACTTAGCCGTTTCCATTCCCCTCTGGGTGACTTTAAGACTTTTCATGAGGCCTATATTAATAATATGATTGTGGAATTGAAATTAATATAATTGTAATGTATTGACCAACAGGAAGTATTTCCTATGTATTCAACATTGATCAGATATATAATTAATTTGCTTAAAATGTTGTTACAGTTGTATTCTTAGTAATATTAAATGGTATTATCATAATAAAATAACAAATTTCTGTTCGACACTGAGTGATATGTGACTAGGTAAAGCAATTAAAAGATGTTTGCTGCTAGACATGGTCCTAATACCTCTCAGTTAGAAACCATGAGAATGTCTCAAAGTGATAACAACATTCCAGGAAGACAATGTTTTATCAACAATCGGCTGCAGAAAGAAATACAAAGAATTGTATTTTCATTTAATTTCTTACTTAATCTGTTTTTGTGTTCAAAGTATTATGTACAAAATAATCATATTTATTCCAGAGGTATAATATATCGTGGCTTTGAATTTTGCGGTTTGTTTTGTATAATTGCATCGTGTATCTATGAAATTCTCTCAACAGATTCTAATTTACCAAAAAGAAAATTGAAAAGTAGCATATTCGATATGTTCAACACAATCAATTATGTTACATATGCCTGTGGATTCGCAATAACGTACATATTAGATTTTGTGAATAAAGACAACCATATCTTACTTGTTTTGAAGATCCAAACTATACACAAAAACGTCGATTTTAGCAAAAGCGTTAGAAGTTTTATTATATGGACCTGGATATCTCTAGCCACTATTATCTGTATCGATAATGTTCTAAATGTTGTGTACTATATAACTTATTATAGTTATGACGTTAAATGTATTTTTGACGCCATTTATGATATCTTATGGACTGCATTGGATATTAATTTTACTGTAGCTATTCGAATTATAGCATTGTTAAGGAATTATCTTGAAAAGTGGATCAAAAATATCTTGATCATGAATAATGAACAAGAAAATTATGGATATAAAATGCTAGTGATTTATCAAAGTATTATGAAAGCTTACAATCTGTATAAAAAAATATTTCATATAACGGTAAATATTACAAGAGCTCACTAATCTATACATATAATAAAATCGTAGGAAAGTCAAAACTGTACATTGAATATTTTTTTAAAAGAATACTTGGGGCGTGATCTACAATCGATACCGAAGGCAAAAATATAGTTTTTAGAATTTTTGTCTGTTTGTCTGTTTGTCTGTTTGTCTGTTTGTCTGTTTGTCTGTATGTATGTCCGGGATAAACTCAAAAAGTACTGCATGGATTTACTTCAAATTTTGCATGAATATTACTAAGAGGTCGGGTCAACACATAGGCTACATATTATCACGCTATCACCTACAGGGGAGGAGCTGTGAATCTTTATTTTTCTTACGCATTCTGTGACAGCGTGTAATCTAACGATGCATATATAAATGTTGTTTTTGAGTAAGTCATGCTATTATCTAGCTTTACACTATAAAAACTACGCCATTTCAGTAACTTGGGCAGAGAAACATAGTTTAATGAATGTTAGTAGTATAAACAAAATTTTAAAGCAGCGCCATCTATGAGATTTCATCAAAATCAAATCAAGTTTATGTTAACAGTTTTTGGAAAATAATCATTTAAATTTGATCATGTTGGCGAGGTTAGTAGTTAGTTATTCTTAAAATTCATAGATGGTGATGTGCATTTTCTTCATATTATAGTTCGTTTTGACCAATTCAAGTTCCAACAAAACCCTCAAAATGTTGAGCAGAGTTGAGGAAGACAATTTAAAAAAAATGCGATGTTAGGTATTACATGGTGGCATTTCTCAGACTCTGTGAAGTCGACCAGTTTGCGAAATCCCTTACGTATGACGAGGTGCCTTCATATTATACGTACGACAAGCAAAGGGGTGTATTCAACCGACATCGACGAGGAGGTGCTGTGGAAGGTTTTTCGGGAATTTTCAAGGACACCGCATTGGGTAGGGTTTATACCGTGCACTCGAATAGTGGCGAATGCTATTTTCTGCGGTTGTTACATCACACTGTCCCAGGCTCAACGTCTTTCGCTTTTCTGAGCACATTTGATGGCGTGGAGTATCCCACTTACCGCGCAGCCTTTTGCTTAATTGGGATGACACCCTCGTGGAGGCAAGCGTCAGTGACAGTCCCAGCCACATGCGTCATCTACTTGCCGTCATCTTTGTGTTTTGTCGAGTCGCGAACCCGGTAACATTGTGAGAGAAGTAACGCCATCTTCGGTCTGAAGATTTTCTACGAGCTTTGAGGCGTGCTACTAGAGACGAAGTCGAAGTAACTGATGAACGCGTGCTGAACACCTGTCTCAGTTCACTTCAAGATGTGGTCATTACTATCGGCGGCAATCCACTGATCGAATATGGGTTACCAGCTCTCCAATCATCACCACATCAAGACCGTGGAAATCGGGAGTATAACGCTGAAACAAATTACGATCCGGGCGAAATAACCACCATACGAAATTACCATGTCGCTTTGTTCGTTTGAGAGCAAAAACAAGATTATGACACCGTCCTTGAAAGCGTTGGGCAAAACCAGGGTAAATTTTTTTTCTTGGATGCTCCTGGTGGAACAGGAAAAACATTTGTTACCACTGGCATACTTGCAGAGGTCAGGAGCCTAGGCAAAATTGCTATTGCTGTAGCGTCGTCAGGAATCGCTGCCACACTGCTTCCGGAAGGCAAGACAGCACATGCCATGTTAAAAATTGCCATCGATTTTAGAGAGCGCTGCCTGTTTGTGGTGTGTCACGTAACAGCGATAAGGGACACGGGCTCAAGGACTGCTCTCTGATGATGAGTGTACGATGGCCAATAGGAAGGCAATTGAGGTCGTGGACAGAACCCTGCAGGACATCCGCAGGAACTAACATTTGATGGATGGTGTCACAGTTCTGTTCAGTGGCGATTTCCGGCAAACGCTTCCCGAGGTGACGCGGGGATCGAGGGCTGACGAGATGAATGCTTCGTCGAAACGATCTTCGTTGTGGTCACGAGTTCGTACACTGTGCTTATTAATATGAGAGCTCGGCTCGGCGGCAATGCACGTGCTCAAGAATTCTCCGATGTCCTTCTAAGTGTTGACGAAGGCACTCTACCAGAAGAGAGAGGTGGACAGGTGGTACTCCCAGAGTCTCTCGGTAGAGTGGTATCCAGCTTAGAAAAACTCATTCACTGTGTGTACGGGGACATCAGTCGTATAACGCACCAACAGAATTCTTGGGTGTGTGAGCGGGCCAAAAAAAATGATCAGGCTGCAGCAATTAACGAATGCATTCTCTCGGAAATTGAGAAGAACGAAGTGGTCTACACCTCGATAAACACTGTTATTGAGCAAGATGATGCCACACGTTATTCCGTGGAATTTCTGAACTCCCCGTCAGCAAGAGGACTTCCGGCGCATACCATCAAGCTGAAGGTCGGTGTCCCGATTATGCTTCGAAGTTGTGACGGGACCCGCCTCAAAGTCATCTCGCTCCACACAGACACACCATTGAGGCGGAAATTCTTACGGGTTGTGGCGTCAGCGAGGCAGTATTTATACCACGCCTTCCCCTCATACCCCATAACTTCTCGTTCCAGTTCAAGCGCGTACAGTTCCCCGTGTGTGTTTGCTTCGCGATGACCATCAATAAGTCGCAGGGGCAGACACTGAGGGCAGCGGGGGTCAACCTCAGGACGAGTTGCTTCTCACACGGGCAACTGTACGTCACTTGCTCCCGCGCCACCAGTCCTGACTCTCTTTACATTTTGGCTTCTGGCAGTATCCGTACCAACGTAGTTTATAGGGAAGTCTTGTAAGGTATGATACCTGTATACGAATTTTTACTCTTTTGTGTCCTGTCCAATGTATTCCTGCATTATTTCCTCTATTTCCTTCAGTCATATCTTATAACTGAACTCAGCAAGATTCCCATATAACTCTCTTCACTAGCTTCGTTTGCGAAAAAAACTTATATTATAATGCTATTTTAAAAGTTGTATAATTATAACGCTATAGCGACACTGGCACCTTAGGTATTTTTAGTGCTATAGAGGCTTCACGCAGACGACGTCGCGGGCAGCAGCTAGTAATTTAAATAAAACTTTTTTAACACTAGTGTAGCCGACTTATCAACTACATTAAAACCTAAAGCAGCGTACAGACATTGCGACGCGTGCGTTGCGAATGGTTCGTCACGCAACGTGGTTGGTTCTCAACCTGAGACATACGATGGTACATATATGCGTGCGTCCCGAACGACACATGCTCGAGCTGAGCACGCAAACTACCAAGCACGGTGTTCGTTAGTAGAAAACGCAAACAACCCCTGTTAGTCCACACGGAGTTCGTGGCTCGTACTGAGGCGGCGTTTGCAACGATCGTATGACGCAAATGCTCATTCCTTACAGCCCAAGGCATGCGAGACGAATCTGTACGCGATTTTAAAGTGTAGGTGCTGAAAAATCATAAAAACTAACCAAATATTGTGTTGTTCATAGGTCTTGTTTCATACATGTAATACATTCTACCGTACTTTGTGTTATGTTAATGTTACGGTTCATGTGATGAGAAAATTGGAAAAATTCAATAGAGAAGTAAGTTAGGCACCGTTTGTTTAAATCATTGTCTGTTTTTTTAGGGTTCCGTAGCCAAATGGCAAAAAACGGAACCCTTATAGATTCGTCATGTCTGTCTGTCTGTCTGTCTGTCTGTCTGTCTGTCTGTCTGTCTGTCTGTCTGTCCGTCCGTATGTCACAGCCACTTTTTTCCGAAACTATAAGAGCCATACTGTTGAAACTTTGTAAATAGATGTATTCTGTGAACCGCATTAAGATTTTCACACAAAAATAGAAAAAAAGCAATAAATTTTGGGGGTCCCCATACATAGAACTGAAATCCAAAAAAAAATTTTTCATCATACCCATGCGTGTGGGGTATCTATAGATAGGTCTTCAAAAATAATACAGAGGTTTCTAATATCATTTTTTTCTAAACTGAATAGTTTGCGCGAGAGACACTTCCAAAGTGGTAAAATGTGTGTCCCCCCCCCTCTAACTTCTAAGATAAGAGAATGATAAAACTAAAAAAAATATATGATGTACATTACTATAAAAACTACCAACGAAAATTGGTTTGAACGAAATCTAGTCAGTAATTTTTTTTTAATGCGTCATAAATCGAAAAAAAAATACACTATTATTAAAACATCGATCAAAGTTACAACACATTACAAGAACTTTTATATTATGTTACTTGCTGCTACGGAACCCTTCATGGGCGAGTCCGACTCGCACTTGGCCGGTTTTTTATTTTTAAATCCGATAGAAACATTGATGCATAGACGCTTGTTTTTACCATGAAATCTATGTTTCTGATCCCCACAGTCTCCCAGTGTTATAATTTTTCATATGTCTATAAAATTTTCTTTAATCATGTCTGTATTCGAATTTATTACCGCTAATTTATTTCATCTATTTTTTCTTTTCTTTCCTTTTCTTTTTCTCTTTCTTTCCTTTTCTTTTTCTCTTTCTTTCCTTTTCTTTTTCTCTTTCTTTCCTTTTCTTCTTCTCTTTCTTTCTTTTTCTCTTTTTTCCTTTTCTTTTTCTCTTTCTTTCCTTTTCTTCTTCTCTTTCTTTCTTTTTCTCTTTTTTTCCTTTTCTTTTTTTCTTTCTTTCCTTTTCTTATTCTATTTCTTTCCTTTTCTTTTTCTCTTTCTTTCCTTTTCTTTTTCTCTTTCTTTTCTTTTCTTCTTCTCTTTCTTTCTTTTTCTCTTTGTTTCCTTTTCTTTTTCTCTTTTTTTCCTTTTCTTATTCTATTTCTTTCCTTTTCTTTTTCTCTTTCTTTCCTTTTCTTCTCCTCTTTCTTTCCTTTTCTTATTCTATTTATTTCCTTTTCTTTTTCTCATTCTTTCCTTTTCTTTTTCTCCTTCTTTCCTTTTTTCTCTTTCTTTTCTTTTTCTCTTTCTTTTATTTTTCTCTTTCTTTTCTTTTTCTCTTTCTGTTTATTTTCTTTTTCCTTTTCCTTCCAATTTTTTTCTTCTCTAGTAGTTAGTATGGATCATCAAACGTGTCGAAGACCTGTCACCTGTACCTACTTTCTGTACAAATAAAAATCTATTCTATTCTATTCCTATCAGTTTGTTGTTTTTGATATGAACACTCATTTTGAGCAGTCAAAATTGTGGATATAAAAATAAACCAATTTTTCATTTTCCAGGCTTACACTCGATCAATAATTTTATTTTTATGGGCCACAAAGGATATAATACTTGTTATCGTACATTGCATTTACTGTGAAAAATTCTATATCACTGTTGAAGAAGCTGAGGTAACGTGTATACAGCTTTTAAAAAAGAAGAACCATTCAAGTAAGAATACATAGTTACGTATAACAGTATTCTCATACCTCGGTTACTATCTGGATATGAGTGCTGAGAAATCTGTTAATTTAATAGTTTTTGTTGTTATAGTAACACGGTTTTGTAATAAAACACGTTATTGGATAATTTTCCCACCCAAAAAAACTGGTACATAACGGAAGTCCTAATTATACATGCACTACTTGCATTCACTCTTTCTTGGGATAATTTCATTTTTATGGACGACTATGCTCTATGACTAACGATATATCCTGCTATAAGAAGTTGGGATCCTTCGTTTAAATTGGCCAACAAGGAATCTAAATTTAGTCCGATTGAGTTTGTCTGAGATGTTCTAATGAGATGGGTAAGATGGAGAAGATAGAAAGAGTCATTGCATTTTATACAATGTCGGGAAAAGTATGCTTAGTGAGATTCAAACTATGATTTTGGCAAGAAGAGGTCAGCGTTATTGGGTTTTTATATTTGTAACTAATCAATTATACAAAAACTAATGAAAATCTTCGTGCTGTTATTGCTGACCACTTTTTTATTGTTTAAATATATTATTATATACCTTATTCAGTTTTACGGAATTTACTGAAAATTAATACATAAGTTACCAAAATTAACTTCTGGCATATTAACTTGTATAAATGATAAATGATCTTTATTTTGGTTATTTAAAACACACTTTTACACGTCGATTTTGTTTTCAGTCAGCTTGAACAAGATTAGGCCGGTACGATACCGGCCTTTCTAAGGACACAGATTACGTCAAACAATTAAATTCCACTTAATTCATTGAAGTCGTACCTTACAATGTAAACCTTATGCATCCGTTTTTCGCGAAGCATAGCAGTTAAGATATTACAATAGGGTAAACCAGCTATACGTACTCTAGTCGGTAACGTGCCTCACTTGAAAAACTAAAGCACGTGTTCAAAATTACATAAACCATATACTTAGGGTTGTATAGTTTACATCACCGACATACTTATAAACTAACCAGCACTCCTAGCCAAGTTGATAATCTGCAATCGTTAACGCCAGTCGAAAAGTAATCAAATGTATGGGAATGACATCACCTCAATGTTAATTCAAGTGTTCGGAACAAACGAATAGAAAATTCGTAGCCAAGTACACATCGTTCAAAATGATAGAATGAATTTCTACAACGTTTAATACTACATCCTTTGATAAACAAACGCTACATTGTAGAACGAGCGACGGACTTAGGCGCGTCAACATGGCTACCTACTTATCGTTTTCTACAATTGCTGACACCGAAGCGTTACCGATTGGAGAAAGGAATTCGACACGATACGGTTGTATCTTGGCTAGGGGGGCAGATGGGTCCAAATAAGCGCTAAATGTTAAATATGTGTCTTATTATTGCATATGGGGCATATATGGCCGGTTTACCATAACATGGTTTATAAACAAAAAAATATATGAGCAAGTCTTTTTTTTTTATTACAGAATGTCAAGAAAACCTTTGCAAAAATGTGATACAGGCAAACCGATCGTTCGATAAGATGACTGCTTGTGGTCTGTTCAATGTGGATGCTACGCTACCACTGTGTTTGATGGGAGTCATCAGTCAATACGTTATTATACAACTGCAATTCTTTTTCCTATAAAATAAAAGCTTTTGACACAGTATTTTCGTTGAATTTTTTATTTTAATGTTGTTTCTCTAAATAATCTTATATTTAGTTCAAATTGACATATCAAATGATCAAATTGGATCAACGTGCCGCAACAGGCATATTTATTTATTTATTTAAAATGTTTTATGCATACAAAAGTACAGAGGCGGACTTAATGCCTTAGGCATTTTCTGCCAGTCAACCTTATTACCCTAGTATACCGTATTGTTTTTTGTTAAGTTTTTAACAATATTTTTATACTTAAATATGGGATCGGTTTATCTATAAATAAATACTTATTAGTATTGTTTTACCTTCAACTATTTCATGTCTAAATTGAACAAAATTCTAGAACACTAATGAATTGAAACTATTAGGGATATTAAGTGTGTCTTTATTACCCACTGATCGTGTGTAATAATAAATAAATATATAGTAATAGTAATAAATAAATAGTAATAGTAATAAATTAGAAGTTCCGTACTGCAATTGTCATATTCTATTTATAACAGAGCCAGTGTTAGTAGATCTTACAAGCCATGTCCTCGAAAGCATAAGCCATGACTGAAATGGAATCTGAAGTATCAGAAAATAATCATCTAGATAAAGAAATACATAAATTAGTAAATTCATTAAATTTTCCAGCCTATTTCTTTTTGTCTTCAAAATATAATGTTCGAAAAAATCATATATCCGAATGGAAAATTAAAAAAAAAAAATGCTATATGTTGCATAGGAATACGTTTTGTTGCTATCAAAGGTTTACCTTTGATCTTACTCTAGCCAACAAGGTAAATTTAGTGAATGGTATTGTGTCAATCGGTACCGTTGTCTACTTCCTTATTTATGGCATCGGGTTCACTATGACATTCATTTCAGACTTTGTGCATAAGAATAACAACATTCATCTAATTTTGCGGATCCAAGCCTTACACAGAAGCATCAATTTTAAAAAGATTGACCATTATACAACTTAGAATTGGATAATAGCTATAATTATTATTTTTACAGATTTTTTACTATAGTCTGTTTAAAAAGTCAACCGACTTGGGAATTTTGTGTAATATTTAATTACTTAAAAAAACTTATACTTAATCGATACTTTTTATATGGTTCTTTTAATAGAAAACAATGATCAATATCTCTTAATCAACCTTGATTATTGAACCAACGTTGACTACATCAGATTTCATTTTACCCCTATTAATTATCAAAGTCGGTTGACTTATTAGACAGACTCTAGTTCATATTTTTCTTGACGTGGAACTACAAAGGAATTATCAATTGTATTGTGGTTTATGTTACTGACATAATGTATAGCGTATGTGATGTGAATATAGTTTTAGCTATTCGAATTATAATTCTACTTAGAAATTATCTCAATGAGTGAACAAAAGATATTCTAACGATGAATAATGAAGAAGGAAATGATGATCATTGTATCAAATTGTTTAAGATATACCAAAATATTTTGAAGGCTTACAATTTGTTTAAGATCAGTTTTCAAGTACTGGTAAGTTTATGATATCTTTCACCTATTTAATAAAATGGTCAAATTATATGAAACGGGGCACTGAGGAAAAAACACTTCTCCTCAACCTTCTACTCAACCTTGGTCTTGGTCTCAAGATCAGTTTTGGGTGTATCTGACGTTTTCTCACATTTCATCTTGAGACCAAGGTGAGGTCAAGGTCAAATGCAGTGACCCTCTCATTCTGATGTCTCCCTACTTTTCTACTCTCATATCCCAGCGGATCTCGAAGGCTTGCTTAGGCGTTGATTTTAGATGAAATTCTTTTTTAAGTTTTTAAGTGTGTTTTCCTTAGTGCTCCGTTACGTATATCCTACCAAAAAAATTCAACGGTATTCTGTATTATAGAATTATATTATACAAGGTGCAGTTTTAAAACTGCACAATATTTTAGGAGGTTGTAATAAAACTCATAAATAATCATGTGAAAAAACGATACCTGGTCAATAATCAGTAATACTTGTTATTTTAATTTTTAATTAAACTAAACTAATTCGATTGATCGATGGCAGCGGGGGCGTGGCTAGGGTATGGCGTGCGGGATGATGATTGGATGATACATTATTTATGAAACTATCGTTGCGAGTTAGTGTGTGTGAAAACGCCCTTTATTTTTCCGTGTTTGTGTGTGTGAAAGAAAGCACGGTTATAAGGCAGGTATCAGACTGGTTGCTTTTTAAGAAACGTAGTTCACACATACCGATTTTCATAAATAAGAAAAAAAAAATTACAATTTTATTATTGATTCGGGTCGAGTATCACTAACATAATTACCTCCTGAAATATTTTGCAACACCTTGTACAGGGTGGCCCAGAAAGAAATGCACTTTTGAAAATTCAAGGAAAAAAAACCTGTATGATTTTGAAGAACTTTATTTATTTAAATCCAAAGAAAATTAAATGAAATTTATTTTTAAATTTACTTTATAAAAATTATATCGTCTAAGTGATTTCCTTGGGGGTTACAACATTCATCCAATGTGGTGTCAAAATTTTGGAAAACTTTTGTTGGACTTATCCTCGAACTGGATTCCATTTCTTGCCGAATATTCAACTTCAGTTGCTGCAAGGTGGTTGGGCTATCAGAATGTACTCTTTTTTTAAGGTGATCCCGCATAAAGAAGACTGCTGGAGTCAGATCGGGGCTTTTTGGTAGCCAGGAGATGTTAACCCTGCCTAAAATTATTTTTTGTGGAGACTTGCGCATTTCATTTACAAATCTCAATCTCGATTCGAAGTGCCTTTAGTTCCTGTACCAAACGTATCTTATATGGATGTTATTTCAAATCAAGCCGTAAAAATCGCTGCAACGTCGATCTAAACAATCATAAAGTTGATGAACTTTGCGCTCCAGCATTCGCGCGTACAAATTCACGAACTCACTAAATGTTTTCGTCGGCCTGTGATACTCTTTGACGACCGCGAGTCTGTATTTTTTGCGTCGATCTTGTCCTTTCAAATCACTCAATCCATTGCTTAATTAAATCAGTGCTTGGACATTCACTGATGCGCCGCAATTTGAATTATGCACAGTAGAGTCGTCGAAAAGTCACATAAGATCGAGCATTGTCATAAAATGCGCGGATTCAAAACGCGCGCAGCGCTATAGTGTAACAACCTATAGTAACAAAAATTATAAAGTCCGCGCTTTGTACTGACACAACTCCCGCCCGCCACCATTTTGTTGTTTAAAAATGAGCGCAAAATCAAAAGTGCATTTCTCTCTGGGCCACCCTGTATAAGAACTTGCAGTAAGTTGGCTTCATATAATATGACTCGATGACGTCCTGCTCCTTTAAGCACTTTTTCCTTCTTGCGTCTTATTCCCCAATGCTCAGAGTCGTGACCTGATATTCCTCCATCTATTTCTGTCTCTGGCGGTGTAGAGGGTATTGTATACCGTAGGCGTACAGTCAAGAGCGGTGCAGATCTGGTGGAACCAACATATTGGGCTGCATCCACTTTACCTTTATACTGGTCAGTTGCCACCGACAAGTTAAGCATAGCTTTGTTTTTTTTTTCATTCATAGTTGCTGTATCACATAACCGGTGCATTTCATAGCACTTTATGTTACGTCTACCTAGTGATGCATCGAATGCGGGATATTTTGAATTTGGAAATGAGGTAGGGTAGGTATCAAAGATATTTTGATGGATAGGTTTTAGAAATTAACTTAAAGATTTAGTTTGATGTAGAAGCTTGTATTTCTTATTGGGTGCAAGTGCAAAACCACCTCTCAGTCACCTCGATGGCTATGTATTTTGTTGAGATAGCAAGCTTTGTTTATTTTTATGATACAATTATGTTGCGTACATAGATTCTTTATATAAAAATACTAGACATGTGTCTTGGTCGGTCTTTTGACAAAGGACTATAAGCCCAACTTACGTATATAGTAACATATTTTATTTATATAGCTGAAGCTGTACTCGTACAGTTTGCATATTAATATGTGATGCTCATTTTCCAGGTTCTGTATTAGAATCTGTGTATAGTTTTATGGATAACAAAGAATATATTGCTAATAATATTAGGAGAGATTCTCTAGGAGAGGTAATGGGTCGTAATCCACCACGCGGGCCCAGTGCGGGTTTGTGAAGGTCACATGTCTTCGAATTTTTGGATCTAGTACATGCCAGTTTCCTCACGATGTGTTCCTTCACCGTTTTGAGAGCAGAGGTGATGAAATAAATTATTCAAAATAATGCGCCTGGCAGGGTTTGAACCCACGACCTACAAGTCGTAAGTCGGAGACATTACCACTCGGCCACCACTGCTCTCCCACTCCAGACACGATCCTCCCTCCCAACGATCCTCATTCCGAAGCTCCAAGCTTCATATACTAAGTGGTGAACTATTGTTATGGTACTTTACGAAAACACAATTTAAAATATTGAATTAATTGACAACCGTCGGAATACTCCTACAAATTGTTAACTGACAATTTAGATAATGCAATCAAAATAACTTAGTCATTTTAGTTGAATCGAAAAAACATCGATACTGTGGATCATTTGTGTCTTTATTCTTTAAACAAAATGAACTCCATAAAAGATAAAATACATTACTTTAAAAGAAGAATACATTATAAAAAAGAATTTGTAGAAGGCTTAGTTGATAAAGATGTGCAAACATTGTTTATTCCATTAAATTTATTGCATAATATTCTGTTATATCCTAAATATGCCATTAACAATAACTTGATAAAACCAAACAGTGTTTTTACGATTTTTTTATCATTTTGTGTTACGACTGCGTCCATACTTGTTTTCGTTTATCGTACCTACACTTTACATTTTGACAACGATGTAAGGCAATATTTAAAAAAAATGTACATTTCTTCTTACTTTGACATCATATTCTACTCTATCGGATTCATCATGAATAACATCGTCAATGTGTCGCAAATGAAAACTAATATATTTTTGGTCTTAAAAATTCAAGAAATTCATAGATTTCTTAATGCAAAGAAAGATTTTAAACGCTTTGTTATTTTGAAATGGATCGATGTGGTTTTATGTTTATCTTTAGGTGTTATTATATTAGCTCTTGTTTCCGTAAATCTACAACTTCCTTGTTATCAAATAATGTTAGCTGTAGTTTTGATTTGTTTTGATGTAAATATGTTATATGCTATTAACCTTACTACTTTGTTAACGCATAAACTTTGTCTGTGGAATGTTAGAGTTCAAAATCTGCAGCACCAGCATATCTATGATACTGATAATGAAAGTCATTGTAAAATGATTTTTAAAGCCTTTGTAAATATTTTAGAGTGTTATGACATCATAAAAACTTCTTTTCAGCATATGGTATGTTGTTTTATGTTTTGGAAGTTTATGAATTTGTAATAATATTTTTTTTTCCAATAGTATATATATTCTAAAGGCAACCATAAAATTCAAACTTTTTTTTTCTTCGAGTAAATAATGTTATTTGTGAGAAATCTTCTGTACCGTATATAATATTAACACTTATTATTTTCAGATTGTATTTCACACTATTCAATTCATTTGTTACGCTTTAACAAACTTACAATCAACAATTGACTGTTTTAAATTATCGTTTTATTCCGGGCAGTATGTGAGTATTCGAAACAAAATTGAAATGATCCAGCCATCTTTCCCGTTTTTATCATCACTGTTAGGCATTATTACAGTTTTATGATATTATTTAAAAGATGTCCATCACTGGACTAAAAACTTACACACTGTTTTATTTTTAAATTTTTCAAGTTATTCTCAAAAAATAATCTTTCAGTATGAGTCATTCCTTATTCTTACATCTTTACACATTTGGGTGGCGAAGACTTGGCTGTTGCAAATATCTTTAACTTTTAGTTATGTAAAGTTCTACATGGCTATGAATGATGTCCAAGATTCGTGCGCAAATATTTTGAATACAAATTGTACAGGTATGACTACTTATTTTTATAATTATATCATATTTTGTAATTAGATGGACCAAAGTGAGCTGCAATCGACTTTCTTTTTTTAAATGTAACAAACTAAGCTAGCACAGCTTATATTAGTTTTAAAAGTGCTAATTGAATTGAACAGAGCCATAATACTAGGGCCTTAGACTACTGAATTTTCTGAAATAAATTATTTATAATATGTCATAGTCATAGTCGGCTTTATAATGTTCACACTGTTGGGACTCAGACCTCTTCTCTAGGAGAGGGAATGGGTTGTAGTCTACCACGCGGGTCCAGTGCGGGTTGGTAAATGTCACATGTTTTCGAATTTTTTGGTTCTAGGACATGCCGTTTTCCTCACGATGTTTTCCTTCACCGTTTTGAGAGCAGTGGTGATGAAATAAATTACATAAAGTAATGCGCCTGGCTGGGTTCGAATTCGTGACCTACTATTTGTAAATCGGGGCCGTTACCACTCGGCCATCACTGCTCTCGCTAATATTTAAACAAATACATATATAAATTATTTCATAATTGTGTAGTGTTGATTAATTTGTTAGCAGTACACTGCAGACTACCCCTGTATCATTTTAGTCGTTTCAATCCATCTTAAGGTTGTCTGGTAGATATGTGGTCGCTGTCAGCGATGAGACCGCCATTGTACCCATAGATTTAAGTTTATGTTTATGTCATGTTACTTTTTGGTGTACGATAAGTTTATTCTATTTTCATATTACCTGTCCCGACTCCACCCACTCGTCACCTGACTTCTCTCTTTTCAACCGTCACGCTGTCATTCCATCCCTTTTCATTTATTAATTAAAACATTGATTTGATCTTTTATTCACTTAAATTACAGATGCTGAAAAAAGGCTATGCAAGAATGTGAAACGCCTCCTTCGAGCGGCATTTAACAAGATGTGTGCATGTGGAATGTTCTACATTGATGCTTCTTTGCCAGTCAAAATGATGGCATTGCTAACTAATTACACTATCGTCTTGTTACAATTTACTATCATGTCATTGTTTCATTAAATTGGGTTATATGTGCATTTGTCTTTGTTTCATGTTAAGTCCTCCTTCTCTTTGCATCGTGACCACTCTGTTTCATCACTTTCACTTTGATATTCCTTCATCTATGTCTGACACTGGCGGTGTAAAGGTATGCTGTAGAGTCAAGAACGGTACGAATCTGATCAGACCAACGTATGATTATTATTTAGGTGCCTTCGAGGCTAGAGTAAATAGACTTTTAATAAATTAGTGAACCTTACTATCGACGATTGCATCACTACTTACCATCAGACGGAATCGTAGTAAAGCACTCCTTTATATATTAAAAAAAAACGTATTCAACTGCATCTACGAGGTCTTTTCCCATTCATTTTACCAGGTACCATAACTCAGTTGAGAAACCAATTATTTGTACGTGGTTGATTTGTAGTCAGCTCCTTATTAGTCAATCAAAGCTTGTCATTATTTTAATTCAATTCAATTCTAATTTTAATTTATCGTTCAAATCAATTTCATCATCATCAGCCTTTTAATGTTCCCACTGCTGGGACTCAGTCCTCCTCTCCAGTAGAGTGAATGGGCTATAATCCACCACGCGGGCCCAGTGCGGAATGGTGAATGTCACATGTCTTCATATTTAAAAAAAAAACAATTTAATTTAATTTAATACAATTTTAATTTAATAATTTAAATATCTATATATTTTGTCTTGATTATTTAATAATGTATTTCCAGAGTCTTATCAAATCTTTTCAAAATTAAATCCAATATTAATTCAGTTTATAAAATAATAATTTATATATTATATTGTCAAATTGTATAAGCTGTGGACGCCTTTAGTTGACATATTTACACAGAATTTAATGTCTATAAAATTACCTACCTGTGTGTGAACTAGTTAATATGTCGTTGGTGTTCCTTATTATAAATAAATCAATAAATGGAGACGACAACCACGAGGAGTTTATTTCTGAACTGTAGCTTGATAGGATAACGGATTAACACGAAAAGGACTCGGAGAGGCTCTTGACCGTGATGTGTCATTGGCATCATGAATATATTGTCAAAAAGATGTAGTCCTATTCGTCTTACATAACTTAACCCCTTTCTCTCACAATGGGAAGATGATGGATTTTATTTTTTTATATACGTTTTAATCATAATTATAATTTACTTAACCTTTTGAATGTCTTATGTTACACAGTTCGACATAAGCAATTGTCTTTCTATTGTGTCTCTAATTACGACATTCAAAGAGTTAATAAAACATAATAAAGGAAACATTATTTAAAAAAATGTGGATCTGCAAACCCTACATAAAACAATCTGTTTTTATGTTTATTCAATAAATTAATAGTCAATACAGGATGTGTTTGCTTATGAGACATAAGAAGGGTCCTAGTTTCATGTAAATAAAACCCGAAAACTGGTAATACGTGTATACGTATATATTTAACGAATTTATTATACAAAGTTCACAAAAGAATACGTGAGGTGAAATCGAATACATGATTTTCAAAAATGGGGTATCTTATAAAAATAATTGGTAGACGTCATTACGTTCCTGTTGAAATTTGCTGAGCTGTGACTAGTAAAAGGATACGATGCTATTCACATTTGTGTAGGCACTTGCAGCTGCGCCAGGATGTATAACTCTTTATGTGTATGTTAAAAGAGGGGATCGATGTAACCTACTTAACATTTCTATTTTGTGACAGTTTACATTTTAGAATAAGCTCTAAATTTGTTTACTTTTTATTATACCTTTTGTTAATAAAGTCCTTTAAAAATCAATCAATGAATGACTTTTATAGGCAACATTTAGATACATTGTTCCAATACATGTAGGGTTTTTTTTAAACCATATATAGCCAGTCTTATCAGTAAATATGTCTCTTTCTAACGGTGAAAGAACTTTTGAGAACGTTCGAGGAATTTTTGAGTTAACCCGTAACTAAAAAACAAAAATCAAAATTTTCCTCTTTTAGAATTATGAGTTTTATAACAATCTTCTGAAATTTTGAGCAGATTTAAACTGCATCTTCTATACTTAGTATAAATACACAACACTGCTTAACTCTTTTTACAACGGATTATGATGGTAATGAATCGTCATAGTTAGGATGTGATCTCTTTAGCAGTGTTGTTCTTTCTATCAGAACACAACTAGAAGAAGCAACAAACAAAACCTTACTCGTACAGTCGCTAGACTAAACTAGTTCGCCAAAACAAATCTGTCAAGTAGCCGAGATATGGGAAGCGGGATACTACGTTCTCATTGGTCGAGACATCAGATCTATAAGTCAAATATTTTGACAGTCATGCGCATGGTGTCATAACTTCAAACAACCTGATAAAATCACAAGAAAGTTTGTTGCCGGCATCACTAGATGGTGCTATTTACAATTTTAATCAAAATATTTTTATTATACTGGTATCTTCGTTGTCATACGATTGTTTTTCATTACACACAGACACCGATATTTATAATCTCTTTAGCACAGTTAAAAACTTATTTTATAAAAAAAAAAAAAAAAAAATATTTTATTTACTCAAAATAACAAAAGTAATTGATTACTACTAATCGACTACCTTTATATATTAATAGAAGATACTGTTTTTTTTTACTTTAATAAATATCATTCGTTCGGGAATGAAACGTTGTGTTATTGACATTGACACAGACTTTGTGTTCAAATCTCTCAGTCCGTTTATTTTCTTCCGAGGTGAATGGAATAGTTTTTTCTATCCCCGACTGACCTGGCTTTTACTTGGATTCCGATATACCCGCTATCATCGACTGACTTGTGGCTGAGAATTAGGAATTTTTTGTTGTGTTTTGTGAATTGGATTTTGACGACCATGCTTATGAAAAGATGTTGTGCCTATGAAAAGACTGAAGAAATAAAAAAGGATTTTTGTATTATCTACTTCGTTTTATTTTAATTTCCAATTACAATATTTATAAAACAAAAGTAAAATATAAAATGAACTATTACTTAAGAAAGACTGGTGCTGAAGTACCTTGCACAAAGCACCAGATGGCGCCATACGCTATACATTCCGCAAAATGACGGGAGTGACAACTCTATACCCTATATAAAAAATGTACTCTGTGGTCATGCGTCCCCTGTTATTAGACATCTAGTGGCTGCAAGGTCGCTGAAAAAAGTTACTAAATATTGAATAAAAATACACACAAACATCACCCAATGTAATGTAACAAGGACATGATAGTAAATTGCAACAGAACGATGATGTAATTAGCAAGTAATGCCATCATATTAAGTGGTAAAGTAGCGTCAACGTAGAACATTCCACAGACACACATCTTGTTGAATGTTGCTCGATGTAGGCGTTTGACATTCTTGCATAGCCTCTTTTCAGAATCTGTAACATTGGATAGAGCTTAACGAATAAGAATGAAAGATCGAAGCTAAATAAATTTTGATAAAAAATTTGCAAAAGGAAAAAAGATAGTAGTGAATGAGTGTAACGGTAGAATAAAACGTAGAATTGCCACGGAAAATTAATCTTCTTCAAATCGATAATATTCTTTTCCCTCAACGTTTATAGCTCCAGCAAGTTGCCACGTTTAGTGCGGTGTCAGTGGCGTTTTTTAGGTCTTCCAAAGTGCAGGTGTTCTGGACACTTTGGGCACTCTAACGAGTGGGCCGCTTGAGAAAAAAGAAGATTATGATTATGATAAATAATATTTAAACGAGAAAACTAAAATATCTGCAATTATGGCTTTTACGATATAACCTTATTTATTCATTTTAAAATTTGATTGCTGAAATATATGCTTTAATAGCTTTTGCCCGCGCGGCTTCGTCCGCTCTTCCCTACTCCACCCTACTATACCCTACTCTACCCTACTCTTCCCTACTCTATCCTACTCTACCCTACTCTACCCTACTCTGCCCTATTCTACCGTACTCTACCCTACTCTATCCTACCAAACTTCACATAAACTATCTACTAAATAGTCCGAACAAAGTCTAAACATTTGGTTTGGATAGGTGAGCCCGTTCTTGAGTTATAAAATTACAACGAAAAGTGGCACTGATTTTTATATAAATAGATTACACATCAATACGTTCTATCAAAATGGAAGGTCAAAAATAATTGATTGGTCATACCTGTATAATTTGAATTCAAAATGAGTGCACACGAGTCTTGGATATTATTCATTGCCATGTAAAACTTTACATAATGCACGGTTAACGATATTTGCAACCACCAACTTTTCGCCACCCAAAAATTTAAAGCTATAAAAATGACGAATGATGATGGATACTAAAAAAAAAATTAAATTATGAGAAATAACTTACGAAGATACTCATATGTTAATTAAATAGTAAATGTAAACGGAAATATTATTACAATGATGGCACGCGACGATGGTGAGACCAGAAGGTCTTTATTTCATTAAAAGTTGGGCCTTTAGTGTAGAACGCTTCCTGTGTCGACATTTTTGTGTCATCCCATCTTCCCAGCTCATCGTGTTATACTAGTGCTATCGCTGTGGCTATGGAGAACCTCAAGCGGTGGAAACATTACAACCTCGTCGGCCGATACATTGTTGAGCCGTTTGGGGTCAAAGGGTCTAAGTGCTCATACGCTTATTAAAGAACTTTCTAAACGATTAGTTGACACTTCGCGTGACTCAAGGGCTGGCTTATACCTCGGTCGGAGATTAAGCTTTGCCATATAACGAGGCAATGTCGCCAGTCAAAAGACTGACTCAACCACACCTTCAATCAACTTGTAATAAATATGTTAGTGGAAAGATAGAAAAACATTTTTATTATGCTTAAAATACTTACATGCTGCGCAGAGTTTAAAGGAAATTTGAAACCATCAATTGTCGATTGCACATTTGCTAAAGCATAACAAATAAATTGGATAGTGTGATACACTATCTGTAACAAAAATTAAGATTATGATTATGAAACAAATAAAAGTAAATAACCAAACAAGATATTTAACCACTCTCAATAATGTTTATTTAGCAGTAGTTCATCTAAGACCATAGACCAAAACGAAGATGAAAGATGAATTTGCCGAAAAGGCCAGCTCAGAATAACGATTCACCAGCAAAGCAGGTCAGTTACAGGATAATTGGTAAATGAGTGACTTCCTACAAATGAAATGTTCTAGAGCCAAGCATTGTGGGTTTGCTTCAGGTCAGTATAGTTAATGATAACTTGGAGGCCAAAGTTATGTATCTTCGAGTAAGCAAACTTTACACGTATTCTCCCATTGTTTGTACCTCAGAACCAAAAATTACTAATTTTAAAATATGTACGTTTCATTTCTAAAGTCATTAACATAATGAAGAAGATTTCTCAAGTAGCTCTAGTAAGTAACACTTTTCAAATATTAGTTGACTGGTTTTTCTAATTGTAAGTGGAGCTTACTACTATGCCGGAGGTCAAACAAAGTACGACCATTTGTTCTGTATCTGGTCTGGGTGTAATTTATCTATAATATGTATGTGTTACCAATTGTCTTGTACAAATATATACATTTCTTAAAGATAAAAGTACGCACCATATGCTGAAAAGAAATTCTGATGATATCATAACACTCTAAAATGTTTACAAAAGCCTTGAAAATTATTTTACAATAAGTTTCATTATCAACTTGACAGATGTACTGGTGTTGCAGATTTTTAACTCTTATATTCCATAAACAAAGTTTATAGCTTAATAGAGCAATGAGATTAATAGCATAGACCATGTTTACGTCAAAACAAAACAAAATTATAGCTGCCATTATTTGAGACCAAGAAAGTGAAAGCATTATGGACACAGCAGTTAAGGTCGTTAGATATACACATATAGTTGAAATCATTTGGATCCAATTCCAAATAACGAAACGTTTAAAATGTTTCTCTTCATTGAGAAATCTATGAATTTTTTGAATTTTTAAGACGAAAGATATATTGTTTTTCATTTGCGACAAATTGACGATATTGTTCATGATGAACCCGATAGAGTAAAAGATGATATCAAAGTAAGAGATGATGTACATCTTATTTAAATATTGCCTTATAGCGCTGTCATAATGATAATTATAGGTGCGATAAAACATAATAAATATGGACACAGCTGTGACACACAATGATAAAATTATTGTAAAAGCACTGTTTGGTTTTATCAAGTTATTTTTAATGGCGTATTTGGGATAGAACGTAAAAATTTGAAGTAAATTCAATGGGAATAACAATGTTTGCACATCTTTATCAACAAAATATTCTGCATTATTTTTCTTACAATGTGTTTTTTTATAACTACTTATCGCAAAGTAGTGGCGTACATGTTTTATGAAATTCATTTTGTGTTTAGATGGCATACACGAATGAAGCATGGATCGATGTTTTTCAATTCGACGTAATAGCAGACCAAGTTATTTTGATGGCAATATCTAAATTGACCATTAACAATATTTATACGAGACTCCGGTTCGTAGAATTAGAAAATTAATGACAACTGTTACATCAATATTATAGATTACATATAAACTAGCTTTTGCACGCGGCTTTGCCCATGGGGAAGTCAGACAGTCAAGTAATTTCAGAAAATCAAATAGTACCGTTGTTCGAGCTTGAGTTCGAGTCAACACCAAATGCTTGCTCGTTTTTACTGAGAAGATCAACAAAGGCCTCGAATCTCAGTAATTATATAAAATATAATATAATATTCCACAACTATCACACAACGCCGTCTAGTCTCAAGCTAAGCAGAGCTTGTGTTGTGAGTACTAGACAACTGATAAACTTACTTATGTATTTCTAAATACATACATATTATAGATAAATTACTCCAAGACACAGAACAAATGATCGTGCTCATCACACAAACATTTGTCCTGGATGGGAATGGAACCCACGGCCTCCGGCATAGCAGTCAGGGCTACTAACCACTAGACCAACAGGCCAGTCAGTAATTAGTTGTAAGGTTCAATTTACGTGTACATCATGCTACTCCATTTTTGTTTTCAATCAAGGCAATACACACTTGACTAGGTATCAGCATTTTTGGAGTTCCTTAAAAAAATTCTTTGTATGTGATCTTCAAGCGCAGGCCACACCGCCAGCTAGCGGGCGGGCGGGCTAGGCGGGCGAACATCGTTTCACCTCTTTACATACTTCGGTTCACACCGCGAGCTACCGACGAACCTAACGAGCTAAGCTAACGAAATATCCGACGATTCCAGCGAAGCTACTCGTTCACCTCGTTGGCGCGCTCGCGCTTCGCTAGCTTAGCTCGCCCGCCAGCCCGCTCGCCAGGTTCGTTCGCCCGTCCTCCCCGTTTCGAGTAGACTAGTCGACGCTCGTCTTTCGAATAGCAGTGCAGTGTTTAGTTTGGGAACGATGAATATGTCATATATCGACGAAAGTTCTGATGATGACTTAACTACAAATACTACCCCCACTTCGCCCGCTTAGCCCGCTTCGCCCGCTCCGCTGGTCGCTCGTCTTTCCGTAGTTTTCGGTGTGAACCCCATAGTTTAGTTCGCCAACATTTCGCGTAGTTTGTATAGTTTCCTTCGTTCGCTTCGCCCACCCGCCTAGCCCGCCCGTCCGCTAGCTAGTGGTGTGGCCTGCGCTAAGACCCAGAAGGTCTTTCAAGCATATTGGATTCATTAACATACAAAAAAATAACATAAATGTTATATTGTATAACATTTATGTTATTGTTTGCAGATGTCTATTTCTTTGATTATTCAATACTTTTAGACTCTCATAATATTTGTCTTATTCATCCGTAATAAATGCGATCTCAACGGATATCTAGACAACGGTTCCATCATTATATTTTCTCTTAGATTTACACAGAATTTACATCTATCATATAATGTCATCTACACTATCCACATCAACACAAAATATATATATACAATACAATCATAACACAAAGAGGTAAAGTTTGGTTTTTTGTTTCGAGAAGGTTATTTGTCAGGAAGTACTAGTCCGATAGGTAAAATTTTTTCACCAAAGAAAGCTGCTTTATTTTTGAGTGACATAGGCTATACCTTATTACCTTTATGTGCTTAGGTGGCGAAAAATAAATTGTTGAAAATATCCTTGACCTTTTGTTATGTACAGTTCTATAGGGCAATGAACAATGTCTAAGATATACACCGCTAAATTTTAATCGTTTTAATCCCGTAGAGAGTCGATCCGGTACATGAAACACTATCGATTTGTAAAGATAAGTGTGCAAAAACTGTTGCTTCCAGATCCCATGGTGGCAGACCAGCAAGGAGGCCCGCACCATCCGTATTGCCATGACTCTCTGGCATGCGTTCAACTGGGCCTTCGGTTGCTGACGCAGTGACGGCGCCCACACTGGCGCCCCATAAACGGCCATGGACCGAACGATTTCTGCGTAGAACCCCCGGCAGGAGGCGTTTGAGAGCAGTCAAGTTTAGTTTGGAAGCCAGACGTCGGATATGCTCCACGAAGTTCCACCAGCTGTCAAATATGAGTCCCAGGTACTTCAGGACCTGACGGCGATGTGAACTCCTCCTGGCGTTAATTGGGAACCCGATAATGCGCGCTAGCCTCGAACTTGTGCAGCGCCACCTCGAGTCCCAACTGCTGGATCCTGTCAACGATTATAATACGAGTATTAGGTACCTAGCTATGTAGTTGAAACTTGATTTTGATTCATAAATTAACTGACCAAATCGAATCATTTTGCCTGATATGTTGTAGTTCCATTTTCTTAGGGGTGAGTCTATCGCCATAGTTCTTTAATTTTGGATAATCGAATTAAATGATAACGATCACCATTAATTTCTAACAGAAATTGATTTGTAAAAATATCACTAATGGACAAAGATATTATCATTAATAAAAAATTTATTTCTTTAAATTGAAGCCATCTTATCGTTTAATCGTGTTTTGTAAACCCTAAAAAAAAATGAATTTTATAAAAGAAAAAATACCTTGGTACAGAGGAAAAAAACAATGTCAAAAATTTAAAGAGCACTTAGTAGATAAAGATGTGCAATTATTGTTTTTTCCGTTGAATCTTATGCAAAATATTCTGTTCCATCCCAAATATGCCATTGAAAATAACTTGATAAAACCAAACAGTGCTTTAACCATTATATTATCATTGTGTATCACTGCCGTGTTCATATTTATTTATGTTTATCGCACCTACGAATTTCATTATGACATTGATGTAAGGCAAAATTTTAATAAGATGTATATCACCTCCTACGTTGACATTGTCTTTTACTCTATTGGATTCATCATGAATAACATCTTCAATTTAACACAAATGAAAAACCATATATATTTTGTCTTAAAAATTCAAGAAATTCATCGGTTTCTACATGAAAAGAAACTTTTCAATACCATAACTTGGAATTGGATCCGTGTGTTTTCTACTTTATGTTTGGGTCTTACTATCTTAATTGTATTTTCTATAATTCTTCAACTTTATTTTTACCAAGCAATTGCAGGTTTCTGGTTGCTGTGTTTTGATTTAAATATGATATATGCCATTAACCTTATTGCCCTATTACGCAGTAAACTTAGTCTGTGGAATATTAAAGTTAAAAAACTGCGTACAGGTCAAATTAGTAACGAAACTTATTGTAAAACAATGTTTAAAACTTTTGCTAACATTTTAGAGTGCTATGATATTATCAGAACTGCTTTGCAGGATATGGTATGTATTATTATTTTTTGGAAATGAATCCGTATGAATATACAGAATGATTGGTAATTAAGTGCGTTCTTTCTAGTTTTATTTTCTAGAAACTTGTAATCTACACTAATATATTAAAGAAGTTTATTGTTTTTTTTTTGTTTGTAGGAGGTACTGTCTAGAAGTAGTGGTCCGATTGCTAAAATTTATTCACCAATAGGAAGCTGCTTTATTCCTGAGTAACATAAACTATATTTTATACACGCGGGCGAAGCTGCGGACAAAAACTAGTTAAGAATAAATTGGACAATTAGTCCCTGAACTAACTGGGGAAATCCGTCTTTCTTCGTTTTCCACACTCACATATTAGCCGTAACTATGGGCTTGCTTTATCAGTAGAAAGTTAGTTAAATTGTCCTCTACGTTTGTCTTGGTCTACTACTATTGGTAATATCGCTATTGAAATCCATGTCCCATCTAAATGGGCTTTGTCTTTTTTCTTATCAATTTTTTTTAACATTATCTCAACATATGTAATGTAATGTTGGGCTCCAGAACTTCAGCCGGTGAGCAAATATATCCTGTGTGTATGTTTGTTTTTTAAACAATTCTATCCATTATTCTGGGTCAGCCTTTTCTGTTGAAATCAACATCGTATTCCATCTTCATTTTGGTCTACCGTCCTAATAGGAAAGCATAATCGAGCATGGTAAAATATTTCAGTTATTTTTTTACTATTATTTGTTTTAACATAATGTTAACATTTTTATTTTCAGATAGTGTATCATACTATTCAATTTATTTATCATGCTATAGCAAACGTGCAATCGACAATTGATTGTTTTAAATATTCTATTTACTCGGGACAGCATGTGAGTACTTTAAGCATACTAAGAATGTAAAGTCAGTGGATCTCAGTATTAAGAAATTTTTCATCTGTGTCATTGCTGTCGAGACATTGTGTCCACTGCAGGATAAAAACCTTTCAGATTATTTCTAATAAATTAAATTGTTTCAGCTTTCATCATTTATTATTCTTACATTTTTATATATGTGGGTGGCAAAGACTTGGCTGCTGCAAATAATGTTAAGCTTTCATTGTGTAAAGTTCTACATGACTATGAACAAAGTTAAAGATTCGTGCACACTCATTTTGAATTCAAATTGTACAGGTATGACTACTTAATTACTACTATTACTACTTATGATCTATATGTATAATTATATTTAAACATCGCAAATAGGTTGCTTAGATAAATCACGTACCGATAAAATATCATCGTTACGAGATTTAGCAAAACAATTATTATTATCCTCATCATATTCTTGCTATTTATATAACCTTTCCACGCAGAGAACGTGGAATCTTCTTTTTTCTCCTATTCTATTTTCCAATCATTTTTTATATTTTTTACTGTACATAACACTGGTTTTGACAAAAATACGATAGCTGATGTACACCTTGGGTTTTCTTACAGCACATCTTAGGTTTATTTTTCGTAAACATTTTAATTTTAAAGTGAAGATGTTTTTGCATTTCGCATACAATGTACCTAACTTCTTTTAGCTTTGATCTCTCATTCTCATTTGTTATGTTTTACCAAATATTACAGATGCTCAAAAAAGACTATGCAAGAATGTCAAACGCCTACATGGAGCCACATTCAACAAGATGTGTGTCTGTGGGATGTTCTACGTTGACGCTACTTTACCATTCAAAATCATAGCATTGCTTGCTAATTATTCTGTAGTTCTGTTGCAATTTAATATTATGTCCTTATTAAATTAAATGGCAAATAAAATAAATGTGCGTGTCTTTTTTTATAAGAGCTGTCTTCCTCGTGGCCCGGGCGGTTAAATCCAACATCCTCGATCTCCATCGTAATTTAGACACATGACCTTGGACAATCTCTAAGGCTAGTGCTAGACTAACGGTGGCAGAAGGAGAAGTCTTCCTCCTACTTGTGCAGTAGTAGGGTAAGTGCACACCGAGCTCGTTCTTAGTTCGCCACTCTGCCCTCTGCTTTATTCCGAGGGATATTGACGCTTTCCTTCAGGCAGAATATTTTTTGAGGCCATGGTCTGGAGCGAGGAGGAGTGGCAGGCGGTCGCCGACTTCTGCGAAGCAGTAATGCTCGCAAAGGAAGAGGCCGAACGCATCAGGCAACGGCGTTATCGCCGCCGCCGTCGCCGGGATTCTGATCCCGATTTCCGGCCAACGTAGACGCGGGCTTGCGGACAATGAGCAATGGGTAACTTGCTGTCCGGCCGTCCGGTAACTGTCCGGACCAAGCCCAAGTCGTCGACGGCGCGCATTGTTCCCGCGCGCCTCAAGGAGTTGTCAGCAACAGCAGGGACCCAGCCGGGTCGAAGCCTACTGGGGCCAGGGTTATCCGAAAGGGCGCTCGAACCCCGGTATGAAGGCTAGAAGGAACGGGGTGGGTCTTTTAGTCAGTAAGAGTCTGACACTATCTCCCGCTCCGCCCAAGGGCGGGGGATGTCAATGCATGATTTTTCCCAACATAAAAAAAAGGCAGAATATTTTCAGATGGACAAACCGCATTAGCTACCTCCCAAGGTTTACCGTCCTACAGACTGGCATGCACTGCAGACGCATTTGTAAGAGGACTACTGCCTGCGAGGACACGTGGAGGTTTTCTGTTGTAACACCTGCACCCTACTCTCAAAGTGCGATGGGCTCGAAATCCGACACAACCAGTCAGAGATTAGACACAGGCATAGCCTTGCGTACTTTCAGAGATACGTTACGAGGGTATCAGACCAACGAGTTCCAACTCCGGGCTGTAACTGAATCATTCTAAAGATACATAATGGCACTTATTGCATCACCTACCACCATCCGACTTCTTGAAACCCCAAGAACCTAATGCCTGGGCGCGTTTTGAAGTGGTCTATAAGGAAAGAACTAAATCCGTTGCGCTTCCAGGTAAGCCAATACAAACACAACTAGGCAAAACGGTAGTAGTCCCGTCGGTTACTCAATGTGAGTGCGGTATTTCTGTTTAAAACATGAGCCACAAATTAGAATGCCCCAAGTACACATACGCCTGCACTATGGAGGATTTGATGAGCCACCGATGCTGCTATTCATTTAGCCACCGACTGGATCCAAACAGTTTGACAAGTTTCTTCTACCATCGAATCGAAAAGAAAAAGCACTTATTGCTTGACCCGGAAATCGGTAGTAGTCAGTATCAGTAGTAGGCCGCTACTTCCGACTGATCATGGAGTTTTCCGACGACCACTGACAAGGTTGGTGGCATTTCCTTGCTCGCGAGCCATAATTATAATGATACCAGCAGTGAGGGTGATTCTCTGGCGGCTGACGCGACTGCGATCTAGACCTACTCCTGGTGTTTCTATGCCGCGATCGTTGGCGGGGGCGTTCATGACGAACATGATTTGCACTCACCTGCTGACTCAGCAAAGCTACCTGTCTGGTCAATTTACTAATTTGTGTTAAGATTTCTTTAACGATAATAGACGTACTCGGGGCCGTTGCACTTGCCACCTGCTGGACACTAGTTGGCGCAATTTCATGGACCTTGTCTGCTAGGTCCAGCATTTTGTCCATAGGAATATCTATTTGAGATGCCACGATCGTCTGAACGTTGGTCGGCAGGCGGCTAGACCACAGCGTTTTCGAAAAATTCCTCAGGCACTGCTGGGCCTGCTAAATGCTGCAGGTACCTGAAAAAATGGGACGGCTTCCGATCACCCAGCTCCTCGTGCATCAGTAGCAGCTTGACCATTCGCTCTTGTGAGGTCGATAACCGCATTTTTCGTTTTTATCTATCGAAGGGTTGGTAATAATATCTTTCACCTCCGTGATGTACTGGTGATCCAACACGCCGATAACATGATAAAACTTGGTTGGGTCGGTGGTTATATTGGCGAGCGCAAACTGACCTTGCATCTGCACAAACCACAGTCCGGATTCTTCGGGCCAAAAAGGAGGTGCGCGAACTCCGACACGCAGGGTCTCAGGGCCGCACACATGGGCTTTGGAATCCATCGTCGGGGTCACCAATTGTGGTTTGCTATAGATATAGTGATTAGCGATATAGTGACGTTTGTAGAACTGTAATCAATAATGTATGACGTAAAAATGTATCCGGCCTAAACACTATCCGGACAGTTTCGGTGAAGCTCCGTAGCTCGAAGGTTGTACTACACTCTAATGAGCTGTGACCTTGAGTCCCATTTCATAAAAAATATTGAAATAGATAACAACGGTTACCACTAATTTTCGTTTGTAAAGTTTAAATGGACAATTTAGATATTGTCATCAACATAAATTTTGGTATAATAAATTAATCGAAACGATCTAATGGTTCAATCGAGTCTTTAAACTCTAAACGAAATGAACTTCATAAAAGAAAAAATAAATTGCTTTAGAACAAGAAAATATGGTCAAAAAAATGGATACTTAGTTGATAAAGATGTGCAATTATTGTTTTTTCCGTTGAATCTTATGCAAAATATTCTGTTCCATCCCAAATATGCCATTAAAAATAACTTGATAAAACCAAATAGTGCTTTAACCATTTTATTATCATTCTGTGTTACGACTGTGTTCATATTAAATTACTTTTATCGCACCTACAAATTGCATTATGACATCACTGTAAGGCAATATCTTAATGAGACGTATATCATCTCTTATTTTGACATCATGTTTTACTCTATCGGGTTCATCATGAATGACATTGTCAATTTGTCGCAAATGGAAAACAATATATCTTTCGTATTAAAAGTTCAAGAAATTCATAAGTTTCTTAATGAAAAGAAACCGTTAAAACTTTTTATAGTTTGGAATTGGATCCGTGTATATTGTATTTTATGTGTGGGTTTTATGATGATAGTTATATTTTCTATAATTCTTCAGTTACCTTTTTATCTTGTATTCGCAGGTTTATCTTTACTTTGTTTTGATGTAAATATGATATATGCTTTTAGCGTTATTGCACTGTTAGTCGATAAACTTAGTCTATGGAATATTAGAGTTAAAGAACTGCAAACCCGTCAAATTAATAATGAAACTTATTGCAAAAGAATTTTTGAAACTTTTATAAGTATTTTAGAGTGCTATGATAACGTAAGAACTTCTTTTCAGCACATGGTACGTATTTATTATTTTGAATAAGTATCTATTTCTATACAGTTGAAGTAGTACGAGGGAAATTACAGACACAATAGAAAGACAATAGGTGCGCGAACGCCGGCGTTCGCTTGAGGTTTAATGAATTAAATAGTTCGCGGCCTGAATATGAAAACAAAACCAGTAGATTTTAAAATTATTATTATTTTTTGACGTAATCATCACTGTTCTCGTTGCTCTTCTTTCATTTAGTTTGTAAAGCTCTTATACTATTTAAAAAAAAATGCCTCATCAATTAGCAGGGCGTGGAAGTAATTCAAGTGATTTTCTCCATTTAAAAAAATTAACACTAAATTGAAACTTTACACAATGTCAACTTAAGAGTTACTAAATTTATGAAGGAAGAAAAATATAAAATTTTTAATCATTATCTATAATATGAGGTCGTGATTTTTTCAATCTACCCTAATAATTGGGTTCGTTCCTTCTAATGAGATTTTCAAGAGATATACTTCCTTTTTTACACTTACATAATTTGTTGTCATTATGGGGAAATCTCTTTGGTCAAGTTTGTCCTGTATTTTCACTACTTGTTCTACTGTCTTTTGATGAACTATGGCTTAACGAACCACTATTGACTGTGGCAAAGTACCATGATGGCCTTTTTATCATTTCTTTTAACATAATCTCAAAATGTATTATTTTCAGATAGTGTTTCACATCATTCAATTTATTTATCATTCTCTAGTAAACGTTCAACCCACAATCGACAGTTTTAAGTATTATAATAAACAACCCGAGTATTCTGTGAGTATGTTAAGCATAGTAAGAATGTTTTTTTTTTTTTTGTTTAATTAGCTTGGTGAAAATTATTTCAGTATTCATCGTTAGTTCAGCCAATATATGCATGCTGCTGTAGAATAAAAATGCCTCTGAGTTTTTTATAATAAATTAGCTTGTTTCAGCTTGCATCATTTATTATTCTCACATTTATATACATGTGGATGGCGAAAAGTTGGCTGTTGCAAATAATGTTAAGCTTGCATTATGTAAAGTTCTACATGACTATGGACAATGTCAAAGATTCGTGCACACTCATTTTGAATTCAAATTGTACAGGTATGACTACTTAGTATTTCAAAAACATGTGCCTAAGTCGTTTATAATAATATAGATAACTGGAGTTCCAAAATTTGATTCAATTTTATTCGTTTCATTTACCCACTATCCATTTATTTTTTACTTCGCTCTTTTATTCTCATTTGGTATCCATACATTTTATTGTATTATGCCAATACAATATCGTTCTGAACTTAAATAAATGTTTATTATTATTACAGATTCTACAAAAAAGCTATGCAAGAATGTCAAACGCCTCTATAGAGTAAACAGCAAGAAGATGAACGCCTGTGGAATGTTTTGTATTGATGCTACTTTACCAATTAAAATCGTGGCATTGATTGGTAATTACACTGTAGTTCTGTTGCAGTTTAATATTTTGTCTTTGTTAAATTAAATGGAGTGATACTCGTATGTGCGTATTTTTATTTAATACCAGGTAGTTCCGTTTAGTTGTAACTGTTTGAATTTTGGATGAACAATTGTACATCACAAAGAATGATCATTGTCAGACAGATCAGCCGGGCTTGCGGACAGTGAGTAATGGGTAGCTCGCTGTCCGACCGTCTGGTAACTGTCCGGACCAAGCCCAAGTCGTCAAAGCTAAGTCGTAAAAAAAATTCAGAAAAAGTTCAGTCACTTAATCGGACAGTAGTATCAGAGATTACTTCCTACAAACAAAAAAACAAACTTTACCTTTAACTGTATAGATTATTATTATAAGATAATGGATTTTCCGCCAAATGACCTTAATAACCGATATTTGATTGGTTTTCCAACACTAAAGGGTAGATAGACGAAGGACTACTAGAGTGATAATTACTTATCATAATTGGATGTGTGTAAGTCCACACCAAGACTTAAGAGTAATAGTACTTATTTTAATCGACACTATCGATTCGTTTTTTTTTTCAAAATCGATATGTTGGATTCCTTGGTTAGAACAATAAATTTTGTTAAAATTAAAATGATTGAAATTTAATTTTTATTACAATTAGGCTTGAAACCATTAAAATTAGGTCTGAAACTCGTTTGAATATTTTTTGCTACTCTTAATAGTTTATACTCTTCGGTCTTCTGTATAAACTGCCGTAGCGTATGTATGTGGTCTACGGTGCTGAAACCTTTACGGAATCCGGCTTTTTCAGGAGGCTAGAACCTGCGCGCAAGACGGTTTGCGATGACTCTGAAAATCTATTTATAGACATGGTTCAGAATTGAGATGGTCTTGTAATTCTTGAGCAGGGCCTTGTTACTCTTCTTGCAGAAGAGTACCACCACACTTCTGCTCCTTGTCTGTGGCTGTGGTGTTCTTCTCTTGAGTGTGACGGAATCAAACAGCTTGGCTTACCCCTCACCTTCAGGAGTACGGACGTAATTTCGTCATCACCTTTTTTTATGGTGGCAAAAAATCATGCATGACATCCCCCGCTCTTGGGCGAAACGGGAGATAGTGTCAAACTCTTACTGACTAAAAGACCCACCCCGTTCCTTCTAGCCCTCATGCCGGGGCTCGAGCGCCCTTTCGGATAACCCTGGCCCCAGTAGGCTTCGACCCGGCTGGGTCCCTGCTGTTGCTGACAACTCCTTGAGTCATCACCTTCATCAGCTTCGGATACACTTTGTACAAATATACGTATTTTTAATGGTAGTGATAAGGAAATATGAGATGATTATACGAAAAGGATGATCGATCGGTTTTTCAATGTTACACGTTAGATATGCGAAGGGCATTAGTTACAATTACTTAACATAATTGGATGTTGATGGTTTGAACTATTAAGCTTAAGAGTGATAGGACTATGACTTAGGGGCGCTCGAGCCCCGGTACGAAGGCTAGAAGGAACGGGATGGGTTTTTTAGTCAGTAAGAGTCTGACACTATCTCCCGCTCCGCCCAAGAGCGGGGGTTGTCATAAGATGATTTTTCCCATCGAAAAAAAAAAAAAAAAAACTATGACTTAATCTAATCGATACTATTGATTCGTGTAATAATAGGTATGGTGTTTGTGTGTGTGAATATTTTCATTAATGGGCCCAAAATTCATTTGAATAATTTTCGCAACTACTCTAGCTTTGAATACACTAAACGGCAGTCATTTTACATTTATTACAGCACACGCATTCGCATTACATTTATTAATTTAGATTATTTTTTAGGGTTCCGTAGCCAAATGGCAAAAAACGGAATCCTTATAGATTCGTCATGTCTGTCTGTCTGTCTGTCCGTCCGTATGTCACAGCCACTTTTTTCTGAAACTATAGGAGCTATACTTTTGAAACTTTGTAAGTAGATGTATTCTGTGAACCGCATTAAGATTTACAAACAAAAATAGAAAAAAAGCAATAAATTTTGGGGGTCCCTATACTTAGAACTGAAACTCAAAATTATTTTTTTCATCAAACTCATACGTGTGGAGTATCTATGGATAGGTCTTCAAAAATGATACTGAGGTTTCTAATATCATTTTTTTCTAAACTGAATAGTTTGCCCGAGAGGCACTTCCAAAATGGTAAAATGTGTGTCCCCCCCACCCCTCTAACTTCTAAAATAAGAGAATGATAAAACTAAAAAAAATATATGATGTACATTACTATAAAAACTGCCAACAAAATTTGGTTTGAACGAAATCTAGTAAGTAGTTTTTTTTTTAATGCGTCATAAATCGAAAAAAATACACTATTATTAAAACATCGATCAAAGTTACAACACATTACAAGAACTTTTATATTATGTTACTTGCTGCTACGGAACCCTTCATGGGCGAGTCCGACTCGCACTTGTTTTATTTTACATTTGTCACACACGGCAATAAGTGACAGATCAATTGAGAACCCCATCCAAACAATTAGGCTCCAACAATTTTATTGAGGATAGTTTAGAAATTCGAGTTTTTAATGACGAAAAGCACGTTGTTATTTTGTTCATTGAAAAATAAATATTTAAAAATTCAAACTCCAAAGTTGGCATAGCCTTGAAACGCAAAAGGTAACTGAAAGAACACAGGTGGGAATTGATCAGTAAAAGTTTTACATTCTCTTTTGCTCAAAAAAAACTTATTAGATTATCTTATGGATTAAGAAATTACAAATATACATTGAATAACTTTGTGAGATAAAAGTATTTGAACTAACTTTCCAGAATAGGGTAGTTTTCAGGGTCAAAATAGTTACATTTTGTATCGAAAAAATAACAAAGATATAGCCCATTAAAGTTACGAAAAAATGCAGCACGGCGTGACGTTACACGTAACTTTAATGGGCTATATATCTTTGTCAGTTTTGGTTTAATTTACAAATAAAAAAATACGTGTCCCTTATTATGAATAATAAAAGTCGGACTAATTACATTTTTTACAGCAACTAGCCTATTATAATTTTACTTTCTTATTTAAGAACAAACAAATCAAATGTAACTAAGACCTAAGTACCAGGTTTACAGAAATTCAAACTGTAGTATGACGATAGTGTAAGTAGTCATAAATGCACACAATGCGCAGCGTCTATGGTGAATAGACTACACACATAAATCTTCTTGAATGAGGCAGTTTGAAAGCGTGGAATATTCTTGCAAACTTTTTTTTGAGTGTCTGACAAATAATATAAAATGAAACACTTTTGTACAACTTACATTAGATACTGGCCTACCTGTTCTAAGTCCATTAAATGAAAGGTTTATTCATATTTATTTCCATATGTAAGTTCGTACAAAAACCGTAGCGCGTGAGTCCGGATCGCACTTGCCTGGGTTTTAAGAAATGATGATCTTTTATAACACGCTTTTATTAGCTTCACTTGTAACTATGTATGTAAGAAAATCTTGGCATCTTAATTTGACCCACTTCCCGGTCTTCGATTAGGATAAAATTTTGCACACGCTCTGAGTTCTGATGACAATACTTGACTAGCTAAGAAACGTCATTACAAATGCAATATGGCGGCCTCCCCAAGATGACGGATTAGCTGTTTGAAATCCACCCCCATGATATGGGTATCAAATGAAAGGATTTGCTGTCTACAAAATACTGAATACGAAAAAAAATAGTCTCGTGACTCAAATCCAATATGGCGGACGTCCAAAATGGTAGATTGGCTATATGACATGTCATGGTGCATTTCAAAATGTTGTTTTATAATGTGCTAATTATCTTCGGATAGGTGAAGTAAAACTATAACCACAATTGCGTTGCTCTGAAAAGAGATATTTTATTTAATCACAGAACAAAACTTTTACACATACATAAGTACTTATCACTAAACTATCTAACTATCTTACCTGAAAAGAGAAAGAACATTTAAAGCTATTGCTTTACCACTAATTTAGTTTTTATTACAAATTCACATGTTTCATAAAACATAACCTCATGGCTCATATCCTCACACAAGTTATCGCTCCACAGATTAAAAATAGTTCACAGATATCAACAGTATAGACTAAACGAGGTGTCACGCACTTTGTTTACATACATATATGCACTCATCTTTTATTGGTCTTTCTCTCTCTAAAGAAAGATTTATATTTCTGAAAGACATGTTTGTTATCATTATCTTTGTAATATGCATTTTGCCTCTTCGATATCACATTTTTAACAATTCCCTTTCAGAATTATAGATTAAGAGCGCCTTCACACTAGCGTTTGTCCAGCGTAGGCGTTCGATAAACGTAAACGCAGTGCAGACGCGCAGGCGTCGCGTTCAATTGACTCCAGAGGAAACGCCGCAAAAACGCGACGGCTGCGCCGCGTTTTAACAGCGATCAGTTGACTCCAGAGAAAACGCTGCAACAACGCAACGCTTGCACCGCGTTAGCGCAGCGTTCAATTGACTTCAGAGGAGACTTATAGAAATAATGTAACTCGTTTTATTTTATTTCACAACTAGCTTTTGCCCGCGACTTCGTTCGCGTGGAATAGTGACTTCCGGAAATTTCAGTACTGAATTGATGCCGACTCTTGACCAATAGATGGCGCTGTATGTCCGGAATAAATTTTATTTTTTATTTTATTTTATTTTATTTTTTTGCAATAAAAACTATCCTATGTCCTTTCTCAAGTTCCAAAATATGTCTGTACCAAATTTACCACACAAATCGGTTCAGTAGTTTAGGCGTGAAGCAAAGACAGACAGACAGACAGACAGAGTTACTTTCGCATTTATAATATTAGTTTGGAGCTAAATTTAAATAAAATAACATAGATTTATTGGCTTTTATTAACAAAAAATCGATTTCACATTTAGAACAATAAAACAACCATAAACCTTTTCACAAGAAATGTTTAAATTTATAAAATTAAATATAACAAACAAAATTGAGTGTTTACGTCACCTTATTTAGACATTAAACAAAGTTAAAGTCCAGATTCCAGCCAGTAATAACGCTAAATGCTGTCTTTAGTTACCACAAAAATATTTAAAGTGTCACACGAAACTATAATTCGGGACGCCAGGACTTGGGAAGTTTAGTTTGAAAAAAACTTGTAAGCAACCAAAAATCAGGATTACAGAAATGCGAACTGCAACAGCACAATAGAATAGGTTCTAAGAAGTTCTGCCAGGTGCAATATAAGGCAAAAATCTACATAAAATAAACCACAGGCACGCATTTTACTGAACGATGTTCGATACACGCGCCTCAGATTCTTGCATAACTTCTTGTCTTCATCTGTAAATGCACATCAAGCTCGATCAGAATAAAAACTTTCTCCTTTGTTTTGAAATGAGTATGTGTGTGATACCGAAGGATAAAGCGCAAGTGAATAAAATCATAAAGAATTTTAAAATGCAGACAAAAAAAAAGTATATCAAATAAACACACCTGTACAGCTTAGTTTCAAAATGAGAGCGCATGTTTCTTGAGAATCCTCCATAGCTATATAGAATGCTTCGCAATACAAGCACAGCATAATTTGCAAAAGAAAGTTCTTGAATAACCAAAGGTAAATCACGAAACTTGAAGACCACGCTATGAACTGCAAAGAATAACAAAATAATAAATATTTTTAATACTACCTATAGAGTGAGTTAATAGTAGTCTTAGGGCCAATTTTTCAATCATCAGTTAACTTCTATCTGAGGAATAAATATGGCGGTTTGACAGCTTTTATTTATTATACGCTTTATTGTACACCATTACATATACAAAAAGGAAACTAAAACTAAAACACATACATACAATACTATGCTTTTGTATAGAAAGTATGTCAAACCGCCATATTTATTCCTCAGATAGAAGTTAACTGATGATTGAAAAATCGGCTCTTAACCTATATAATTACAAAAGGAATAGTATGCATTAAATATAAAGCTTATTCGAACTTAGCATTTCAAATCAATCCAAAGCCAAATCATTAGAGCAGAGCAGAAGGCCTAACTTTTATAAAACCGAGTTATATCCAGATCTATAAATATTTAAGTGAACTCGACTAGGAGGAATTATTCGAGGAACAGCACTTTGTGTCGATGAGTTGATATAGGTACTTTATGACACTATTAATACAGCTATATAAAACTTATACCTACTCGCGTGACGAGGAATAGGAAATACCCGCTATAATTTAATATTAATCTTATTAAAATGACCAACTAAAAATAAATAAATGAAATAGAAAACGCAACAATATTTATTAAAATAAGGATAAAATCGCAACTGTCTGATACAATAAAGTATGTAAAAAATTGGAAAATAACCTCGCAAATAACTCCATATCGTTCTATACAATGTGTTAAATTCAAATTCTAGGACTTATGCTATGTCTATGATGGATAGTATTAAGACATCATCAGATGGCGCAGAAAATGAAATTTTTGGACGATTGTAAACAGTCTTCAAAACTATATCTTGTGCTTGTCTTATTTTAGTATAGACTATGAAATCATAAATAAAAAGTTAAATAACAACAATTTTATCTACGAATGTGCGGCTGAGTTTGTCGCTTCACTATAACCTATTTCCAACAAGTCTAGTATTTTTTCTTTAAAACGGAAAGAGGCAAAGGTTTTGCCTGTCCATAAATCTAATAGAGTGCGTCTACTGAAAGCGTAACCTGGAGTTTAAAAAAAAAAATTAAATTAGCAACATTGTTTTGCCGAAAAAAATCACGTCAAAGTCTATGGTCGCAATTGTCAGTTTTGTAAACAGATATTTATTTTTCAAAAATAATTGCTTAATTATGGGAAAAACAATAAACAGTAACGTGCGAAAACTGCTACACACTATCGTTAATAAGTTCAAACAAAAACAAGAAGAGAAAGAAGGTGTTTTCAATAAAAACCAATGTTTACATACGATTTTTATATTTTTAAGTTAGTATGATGTTTTAATCTTGATCCTTGTCGACTAATATGATTAGATAGTTATATTTAGGATATAATGATTTTTTTTTCTTATATTTTTAGATAATCTGACATATTGCGAATTTCATATGTAAAACATGTGTTTTTGATTAAGTCGATTCACCAAAAGCCTTCTTTGTTCGATGTTTTTGTCCATTATGAAATGCTAGTGAGTGGTAGAATGCGTTCGAAAGCAGTTGAGATGTAATGAAAGATTTGCCTCACTTTGTCTGATAGTGCATCAAAATCTTCAACTGAAGTTAAAATTGCGAAAGTGAAGGAAATAGTGACTGATATCCTAGTTTAAGTTTGAGAGCTGTTGAACTTTTTTTGTCTCACGAGTCGATCCGTATCATTTGAAACAATCATTGGTGTTTATAACTGTATGTAAATCAAAAATGTTTAGAACCATATCGATCAATTTGTTTTGAAAAGTTTACTCTTATCTCGATAGATGGCGTTGGGATCAAATTAGATCGCGCTATCGTTTTGTTACACGAATTTAATAAGGTGTTTGGTCAAATACAAAATAAACCCCGCATTTTTGAACCAGCAGATCAGAGCACAATAGTTGTTTCATTTCGAACCCTATTAGTGATCCCATTAGATCATTTATTGCCAAACGCGGCAATAAACATTAGTCCTTCGAGCCGGATATCAGACCCGGAACAGTCTGACTTTTTGGTGTTAAGCGGAGCCAGCTTTGGTCCGCACCCCAAGTACTCGCAGTGGATTGCTGCGGCAAAGTACTGGGCATCCCGCATAAGCTGCGACAGCTTCGCCCAACTTGTTGGACGGCTCAGCCTGCGGTGAGATTAGTAGTTCAACGAGACGCCACAGAGGGCGCTACGTGTAGTACATTTCAAGATCAGTCTTCGAGTTGAGGAGACAGCTTCGTTCAGCAAGGTGGACGAGGCCGGCGATAGCAGCCGGGAGTTCAAGTTCAAAGTGAAGCCACAGGGGGCGCCACTAGTATCTACCCAGTTCAACCAACTTACGTGTTTGTGTGAGTGAAGTGCAATCGTGAGTACAATTTAATTAATTAAACAGTAACAGTGACAATTTATTAATAAACAAAGAAATCAGTCAAGCAAATCTGAACTTTATTTCAAGGAAGATTTTAACTTGAACATTTTTACAAGAGTGATTTAATGTTTAAGCAATTTTCAACTTTATTTCTATGAACATTTTATCTTTTAAGATTTAGTAATATATTTTAACTTAGTTTTAAGAGTGTGCATGTTAGGACTTAGAATAGTTTTATAAAAAACGAAGGAACGGGGAACCCATGCCCGATTTCTGCCAGAGTCGATTTGTTCCTCAAACACTTGTAAAATTTTTCGTAATTTTTGAGACTTAGAAAAATTTCATCAACAATTTAGAACACTTGTTAAATTTTACATGTCTATTGGTTTTATTCTATATATATCTAGTGGTTTTATTCTATTATTGTTTATTTGTTTACCTTTGACAACCTTGATTAATTGAACTATAGCTTGGTTATTACATTTTATTGTTTTTATTTATTAGGAACTTTAGGTAAATCAAATTTTAGTACTTAATTTTTTATCTTATACACTTGTTACTTTACACTTGTTGTTGTTTGTTTGTTATCTAAGATGGAAGGCAAAATTAATATATTAAAAGACCTTCAAACTGTAATTCAAAAAGCTTTAACTAATTTCAAAAAGAGTCCAAAAGACAGACTTACAGTAGAATATATTCAAACAAGACTTGAATTACTTGAAAATGATTGGTCTTCATTTAAAAGTACTAAGACTCAACTTTATGGTCAATATAAATTAGAAGATATAATAGGTCAAAAGGTTGTGGATATCTACGATTCAACCGAAGATACTTATATTACTTGCAAATGTCTAATGAAATCTACACTTAACAAGATCAATGTTAGTGAGTCGCAAATACAAAATAGTGGTCCTAACAATAATACTAGTAGTTCAAAATCATCTAATTCGTTAGTAAAGTTACCGAAAATCACAATCCCTACTTTTTCTGGAAAATACAGTGAATGGACAACTTTTCACGATTTGTTTGTTTCTTTAGTCCACAATAACACATCGTTGGATAATGTACAAAAACTGCACTATCTTAAGAGCCACCTTACGGGTGAAGCTGAGCAGTTGATTAGACACACCCCAATCACAGACGCTAACTACAGTGAATGTTGGTCGCAATTAGAAAGGCGTTATGCTAATAAGAAGTACCTAACCAATTGTATTTTGAAAAGGTTGTTCGGCCAAAAACGTTTAAATGTTGAATCAGCTAGCTCATTAAAAGAATTGTTAGATACTACAAGTGACTGTTTAAGTGCTTTAAAAAATCTTAACGTCGATGTGAGTACATGGGACGTTATCATTATTCATATCGTAACGTTCAAGTTGGATAATGAGACTCGTAAGCAGTGGGAGTTAAGTATTTCCAACGACTCCAGCAACGAATTGCCCACCTTTGAGCAGTTTAAAGTATTTATTGAAAGTCGGTTTCGCGCGCTAGAATGTATCGAGCCCAGGAAAGCTGTGGTTCATCAGGTCAATCATAGTTCACACGTTCATAGCTCTAAAGCGATGTTAGCAACGAAGTCATCCAATATACGTTGCGAATACTGTTCGGAACCCCACAAGCTCTGCTTCTGTAAACAATTCGCTAAGCAGTCCACAGACAGCAGGCGCGAGTTTGTAGCAAAGAATAAAATCTGCTTTAATTGTTTAGGCGGCAACCATACCGTATACGACTGTAAAAAACAAACTTTCTGTCGAGTGTGCAAAAAGCGCCACCATTCATTGCTGCACCCAAATGCAGAGAAAGATAGCCAAGATTCGACAGCAAAATCTACTATTGATAACGCTAGTGCTTCAACTAGTGATAATCAGATAATGGCATGCTTGTCTACGCGCAAAATCCCCAAACCGAGCCAGGTTTTAGTAGCCACCGCGCTAATAAAAGCCGAGAATAGGATGGGTGAATTTCAAACAGTTCGAGCCTTGCTGGATCAAGGCTCGCAAGCTTGTTTTATAACCGAGGCCACTGCTCAATTTCTTCGATTGAAGAAAATTCCAGTTCGAAGTATCCTTTCAGGTTTGGGAGACAAGAGACCAACCATTTCTAAGTATATGGTTAATTTAACTATTAAGTCCACAGTTGATCACGAGTTTCAACTTAACATTAATGCTTATGTTTTGACTAATATAACGTCATACTTACCGGAACGAAGTGTGAGTACTAGTTCAATAGATTGGATTTATATTAACAATCTATGTTTAGCGGATCCTTATTTTAGTACGCCCAATAAAATAGATGTGTTATTGGGAGCGGATGCTTACTGCTGCATCATGAAGGAAGGTATAGTGAAGAGTCCAACCTGTAATCTTATAGCACAGAACACCACTCTAGGGTGGGTCCTTTCTGGTGTAGTCAGTACAAACAAGGAAAGTTTAAACTCACATACGAATAATATAAGCGTACATTGCGCACAGTTCAACGAAGATCACCTTCTGAAAAAATTTTGGGAGATAGAAGAGCAAACCAGTACTAAGAAATTTTTAAGTCCAGAAGAGCAAAAATGCGAAGAACTATATATTAAAACTACTAAGCGAGATGATACAGGAAGATACATAGTACACTTACCGTTCCGTGATAATAATCCTGCATGTAAGGCCGGAGGTTCTCGTGACATAGCTGAAATAAGATTTAAATCGTTAGAAAAAAGATTAAATAAGAACACAGATTTGAAACAAAATTATACAGAAGTAATTAATGAGTATTTACAGTTAGGACATTTAAGAGCTGTAAAGAGAGACGATAATAAAAAGAATGAAGCGGTTTACTTACCCCATCACGCGGTTATTAGAGAAGATAAGATCACGACGAAGGTCCGTGTTGTGTTTAACGCATCGGAAAAAAATAAAAAGGGAGTATCGCTCAACGACACTCTGATGGTCGGGCCGACACTACAAGCGGACTTGAGGCATACGATTCTGCGATGGAGAGTACACGCTATTGGTATCGTGGCGGACATAATTAAAATGTACCGTCAAGTTAGAGTAGCCGATGAGGATGCGGTCTACCAGAGAATACTCTGGCGAGATGATCCCAAAAAACCAATAGAAGATTATGAGCTGGTAACGGTGACTTTTGGGACAGCCTCTGCTCCGTATCAGGCAGTTCGAACACTCCATCAAGTCGCATACGACGAAGGAGACAAGTATCCTCTTGCAGCTGCTAAAGTCTTAAATAGTTTTTATATGGACGATTTAATGACTGGAAGTAATAGTATAGAAGAAGGCGTAGAAATCTGTAAACAAATGATAGAATTATTGAAAAGGGGAGGATTTGTTTTACAGAAGTGGAACAGTAATAATCAGCAATTGTTAGATAGAATAAGTTCAATACAGAGAAATGAAGTAGTACAGCAATTAGATCTAACGCAATTAAAAAAGGAAGTTAAGAATATGGACCACCAGGATATTATAAATAAGGACAGGAAAACAGAAGAGAAGGACATAGAAATTAAGCTGGATAGTACAACAAAAATCCTAGGACTTACCTGGAACCGCCGCGAAGACTGCTTCCAATATTCAGTGAACCTTCCGCCGCCGATCACCACACCTGTAACAAAAAGATCTATTGTATCAGACACAGCTCGTTTGTTCGATCCGCTAGGATGGTTAGCTCCTAGCGTGGTAGTAGCAAAAATGTTTATACAAAAATTATGGCTCGCAGGGGTGAGTTGGGATGAGGAACTAACTACCGAATTAAAAACAGAGTGGAGTACTTACCGTGGAGAATTAACCTTACTTACCAAGATTCAGGTACCTCGCTGGCTTAGGACAAGTTCAAATGATGAACTCGAGTTACATGGCTTTAGTGACGCCTCGAAAGCAGCGTATTCAGCCGTTGTTTATTTGAGAACAATAGACACGGCAGGTAACATTAAGGTCTCTTTATTGGTGGCTAAAACAAGAGTAGCTCCCATCAAACAAATCAGCATTCCTCGATTGGAGCTATGTGGCGCAGTACTCTTGTCAAAGTTGTTGGGAGAAACAGCTGAGGTCTTAAATATTCCAGAGATAAGGATCTTTGCATGGACGGATTCCACCGTAGTGCTATCGTGGCTTAGCAGCCACCCTAGCAGGCGGAAAACTTTCGTAGCGAACCGTACCTCGGAAATATTGGGCACTGTGAGTTCAACTCAGTGGTTTCATGTGTCTACCAAGCATAATCCTGCTGACTGCGCCTCAAGGGGATTACTGCCTAGTTCACTTGTTGGTAATGAGTTATGGTTTTCGGGTCCATCCCTTTTAAAGAATAAATTAATCGAGTTCAATAGGCCAAAGAATCTTAAAATAGACTTAGAACAATCCATAAAGGTACATACAATGGCAGTTGCTCCGATAGAAAATTCATTTTTCGATAATTATTCTAGTTTACGTAAACTAGTTAGAGTTGTGGCGTATTGTCGACGATTTTTAAAAAGGGCAAACATGATAGTAAATATCTAAAAAACCACGAAATAGATTCAGCACTACAAACCTGTATAAGGGTGACACAAATAACTGCATTTAAAAATGAGTACACACAATTAAAAGGAGAAGGTAATTTAAATTCTAGGTCAAGTAAATTAAAATCACTGTGTCCTTTTCTTGACAAACTGGGAATTATGAGACTTCGTGGTCGGCTCGAAAAGTCACAGATGGATGAGCAAGCAAAACATCCAATAGTCTTACCGCACTCAAGTCATCTCACTCATCTCATCGTTGCAGACGCCCACGAACGAACTCTCCATGGTGGTCCCCAGTTAATGTCAAACTTTTTGAGGTCAGCCTATTGGATAATAGGTGCTAGATCTTTAGTTCAGCAATATGTACGCAAATGCGTAACTTGCGTCAAACAGAGAGCTAGCGTCAGGAACCAAATAATGGGTGATCTCCCATCAGTTCGTTGCACCCCTGCCAGACCATTCTTACACAGTGGCGTGGACTATGCTGGGCCCATCAGCATTAGGACAACTAAAGGACGCGGACACCACGCTTACAAGGGCTACATTTGCCTTTTTGTATGTATGTCCACTCGCGCCATTCACTTAGAAGTCGTTAGTGATATGAGTACACAGGCATTTTTGGCAGCTTTCCGACGTTTTGTGTCTCGTCGCGGTCACTGTGCTAAATTATGGAGCGATAACGGCACTAATTTTGTAGGTGCCTCTAGAGAACTACAACAGCTAGCTTCCATTCCGCCAGCTATAATAGACCACTTGGAAGCAAATAACACTGAGTGGCATTTTATCCCGCCTCACGCTCCCAATTTCGGTGGTCTTTGGGAAGCGGGGGTAAAATCCACCAAGTTTCACTTAAAAAGAGTGATTGGGGACTCTACCCTGACTTACGAGGAGCTTACCACATTCCTCAATCAAGTGGAAGCATGTTTAAATTCGCGACCCATGAGCGTTATTAACTTTACTGATCCTGGTGAACCACTTCCTTTAACTCCTGGACATTTTCTTATAGGGGAACCATTAGTTAATGTACCAGACAAAAATTTCGAGAGTTCTAATGTGAATTACTTGACTCGGTGGCAATTTTTTCAACGAATGTTGCAGTCCTTCTGGAAAAGATGGTCACATGAGTATTTATCTAATCTCATGAATAGATACAAATGGGCCTCACAAGTTCCAGAACCCAATATCGGTGACGTTGTTTTAATTAAAGAGGACGATTTACCACCTAGTCGTTGGTTGTTGGGTCGTGTTATTGAGAAACACCCCGGTACTGATAGCGTAACCCGTGTAGTCACATTGCGCACAAAATCATCTGTAATTAAGAGGCCAACATCAAAATTATGCGTTTTACCCTTAGCAGATCAATGAATTGTTTTTTATTACTATAAATTTAAGGTCAATTTTATTTTTTATGTTAAGTTTTTTTCTTAGATCAAATATTTGTTTTTAATTTTATTTTAGATCTTATATCAAATGTTATCTTTTTTATTTTATTTTAAAAAAGACCAAATGTATATTTACCTTTTACAAGATTTACTGTGTTATACGTTTTATGATTTTACTTTTACATTGTTTTTTTGTTATAGTTAAGTTTTTATTAATTGTTTTAGATCAACCCCTTTTGGGAAGTTTGAGCCATTAAAAGGTTGTCTGTCAATATTAAGGACAATTATGTGTGCAAAGTGTGTAAGCTTGTTATTAAGACTTATTACAAGTTACAAACAAAGCTCAACTTTTAGTTTAAGTGCAATTGTTGAAGGCCATTCTTTCACTAAATGGCCTTGGTGGGCGGTATGTTTATAACTGTATGTAAATCAAAAATGTTTAGAACCATATCGATCAATTTGTTTTGAAAAGTTTACCCTTATCTCGATAGATGGCGTTGGGATCAAATTAGATCGCGCTATCGTTTTGTTACACGAATTTAATAAGGTGTTTGGTCAAATCCAAAATAAACCCCGCATTTTTGAACCAGCAGATCAGAGCACAATAGTTGTTTCATTACGAACCCTATTAGTGATCCCATTAGATCATTTATTGCCAAACGCGGCAATAAACAATTGGAGTATTAAACATGTTCCCACTTGACAAATCCCAAAAGATCTGAATTTTCTCTATGCTAAAACGAATCGATTCCAACCCAACAATCTTGAAACACATTATTAGTGTTGGCGAGACGTGATGAAGTTGAAATCACGTTGACCATTTTATTTGACTATCGCGGTGTGGTGCACTTGGTATTCTTGCCAGAAGGCCAAATGGTAAATAAATAATATTATTTGAATTTTATAAAGCGGCATTTGAAACATCAGATAAAATAAAATAATTTGGGGTAATAACTAACATTTTGTGTTTTATTAACCTTTACCATACACCCACCAAATAATTAAGTCTACACACATGTTTTTGACTGGGATTAACTATTATACAATAATTGTCATAAATACAAAAAATACTCTAGTATCAAAACTTTTTTCTCCTACTATTTCAATAATACCACATTCAAAATTTTTGGTTTTAACCTCCTTTTCTCAGGCCACGCTTTCATTAGACGGACTCTAGTGATGATACACATAATGTCTATCAACAGACTTATATCAATCCTGACGAGTTTTGCTAAGGTTTTTGAGCCCCTCACCTGCCCACACATTTAAAACTATTTTAAGCTGTACTTATGTGATGCACAACATGATTTGGTTGAGTCGAGATCTACAATACAACTCTGTGAACAGTATAAGTAAGTAGTTATAATTAGCAGAAGAAGATTCAAGTTACCAAACTCATGTCATTAAAACAGATTTTACTTAGGCATTCAATAAGGTCTCACATAGCATACTTATTCATAAATTGCAAGAATATGGTATTACTGCATCATTGCTTTCATAGTTGAGCTCGATCTTGCGGATCGGTTTTTTTTTGTAGTGCTAAATGGATTTCTATCCATTTTGCGATATATCTCATCTGGCGTGCCGCAAGGATCTAATTTGGGTCCAGGTCTATTTACTGAATTCATTAATAATATCTCTTACTATTTTCTACACTCAAATGTCTTTAAGTACAGCAGTCAGGTCTTTGGCTTCACTCACTGCCGTCGTCGAATATTGGGACTTTGTTCGAAGATATTTCTTTCTACCTAACTGTTGCCCTACGCCTAAGCACTCCTTGCTGTTCTCCGCATCACTGTCACTGTGGCGAAGTTGTCAACGTTAATTGTGTGCAAAGTTAAGATTCATATGATTTACTGTCTTTAAATGCTGAACACTTTTAATTTTCGTGCACCCTCAAGAATTTCTCGCAGCCAGATAAAACTACTATGTCCACTGCAAAGGAAAACGATTTTAGGCTCCAATTCTCGCTACGCGAGATTTAGCAAGATTGTTAATAGTTGTAGCAACACAATCAATGTGCATTTTAACTCTTTGAACAAATTGAAAAATAATATTTATATGTAAATATCTTCTCGATAGGATTAGACATAAGGTAATGCCATGTGTTTTCAATAAAAATTTTAAATTAGTTTAGTTATGTATGTTTTTTACTCATATACTACTTATCGTTAATGCATGCCTTGGCTATAAGTGAATGTTACACCATTGTATTCTATTAATCGCATGTTATCTTTAGCTAATTAAATTAAGTGTTTACACCCTATTATAGCACTGTAAACAATTGTTGATGAATCAAGTCGTAATTTATTTCCTTAAACAGGAATTTCATAGGTATACTGATCAGAAAGAAGTATCATAGCTGTTGTTATTAATTTAGATAGTACTTACCTTTATAATTAACTTTACATACCTGTTCTTTTGCTCTCTTTGGTGTTTTAGAAAATTCGATCAAAATTTCGACAAATACCAAAGAATGCAAAAAAATATTGAGGGTATACTGTAATATCTAAAAAATAAAAGAGATGTAATAGGTACATTTCTGAACTGCTATGCAATTAATATTACAAGTCATCCTTTTTAAACTAACCATAAATTGAAAAACCTTTCTGTAAATGTTGTAACTGTTTAGTATTTGAATGTAGACTTCAAACAATCTTTTACGGAACGTGCCTTGTTGTTGATCAGTAAACGCGTACGTAATCTGACGATTCCATACAACAATTTCATCTTTAAGCAACTTTATATATCTTATTGCAATAACTAATTCAATATCAGGAATTATTGCACTGAATGCATTCATAATAATATGAAACGGTAAATCTGGATACATAACGTGATCGTAAATAATGAAAAACACATAGACGCTAATAAGCAGAATCTCACTAATCCAATTGTATCTAGTAAAACTCTTGTAATTTGATTTAAGAATTCTATGAACTTCTTGGATAGTCAAAACGAACAACACATTACTACTCGATAGATTGAAACGTGTTAAGATGATGGGCAAGCTACCAGAACTATCAAAAAATACGTCAAAATATGCGGCAATTTTTTGCATTTTAATAAGTCTGAGACTTTTTATATTATCATCTGAAATATGAAGTAATCGATAAGCGTACAAATATAACAATATAAATGTTCCAAATAGCAACAAAATTTTATGAACTATATCATTTGGAGTTATGACACTGTTTTTGATGCGAAACTTTGGACACAACAAAAAAGTTTGCATTAAAGTGAACGGCATCAGCATAGATTGGATATCTTTATCAACATTGTTATTTAAAGAAACTTCTTTACGAAAATATTTTGCTATGTTTTGGTTTTTAATTCTCTTGAAAGACAACATTTTAAACGAACTTTGTGAAAGTAAATGAACTGCAAAGGAAAGATTAAACGAAAAGAATGATTGATGATTGGCTTTCAAAACATAATGGTTCTGTTGGTAACGGACTACAGTGACAATTACTTATTGTAATTGGATAAAAGTACGAAGGATCGAAACAATTGACTTGAGCGATCTCAATCAAATTGACTATAGTATGTGTGTGTGTGTGTGTTTTTAACCTTTTCCAAAATCAACAGTTCAGATTTTTGACTAGATAAATTGATTTTGTAAAAATGATGAAGTTTTATCTACACTGAAATTATATAGAGGTAAAGTTTTTTTTTTGTTTTTATGTTTTTTTTTTTTTTTTGTATGAAAGTACCTACTCAGTAGTTCTAAAAGTAGTGGTCCGATTGCTAAAATTTTTTCACCGATGGAAAGCTGCTTTATTCCTGAGTGACATAGACTACATTTTATGTACGCGGGTGAAACCGTGGGCAAAAGATAGTTTATGTACTATGCTGATTGACACCATCTTCCGGATCGCTACATGCCTGCGTCTGGGTGTTCCTAGTGGAGCTCCACATCGATGTCAGTGCGGCGAAGCAGTCGACCGCCTCGGACACCATGGCCTATCTTTCAGTAGAAGCGCTGGTCGGATAGTACGGCATGCCAGTATTAATGACATGATCCGTCGAGCTCTTGTCACCGCCGGGGTGCCAGCTGTTTTAGAACCCAATGGCTTGGCACGTGACGATGGGAAGAGGCCAGATGGGATGACTATAATGCCTTGGAAATTGGGTAAGCCTTTGATGTGGAATGCAACATGACTGTGTCGACACCCTTGCGCCATCCCATCTTCTGAGTACGGCGGGCTGTGTACAGAAAACCTCAAACGGTGTAAATATAAGAACCTCATTAGAAGTTATGTGTTTGAGCCGTTTGGGGTTGAAACACTACGACCATGGGGTCCGAGCGCTTATCGAGTTGTTCGGGATATCAGCAAACAGTTGATCGACTCTTCGAGTGACCAGAGGGCTAGGCTTTTCTTCGGTCAACGAATCAGCATTGCCATCCAGCGTGGCAATACAGCCTGCGTTCTGCGCAATTTTCCCATTGACATCGATGTGGACCATGCCCTATTAGTTTTCCCCGTTTTTCAGCCTTTTTTACTCGTTTGTACATATTATTATTTTAGGTTTGTACATATATATACCTAGTAATTGTTTGTTTAGTGGTAAATTAATAATAAATAAATAAAAAACGTGTATTTCGACACACAAAGAATTAAAAAAATATATAATTTGTTAACAATGGAAAATCACGCTAGTTTGAATTAAAGGTAACAAAACATTCTAATTATGTTAGGTGACGGTAAAGCCTGTAGCCAAAGGCCTGACTCCCATTCACCTATAGCCAGTAGGCGAGCGCACTCAGCAGTATTGGTGGACGTATTAATGAGATTATTCCGTACTAACCTGCAGAGCGGCTCATCCCACTGTCTCTGGGAAGATGGATTTTCGGGCAACGCCTTGTCCAGGCAAGCGATTTTCCAGGCGCTCACTGCATCGGCCAAGCACGGCACTTTACAGCTAACCAGTGATGGAGTCAAAATTCTTTTGGTCAACTGTTGAGTGCTGGGGACCGAAGAAAGGAACGCTGGTAGGCTTACACTAGAAATTTTGCGGAAATTGTAACAATGTGCTGTATAAACAAGTCAGATAAATTGATTATAGTAACATTATATAATTATTTCAGCATTTCCTTAATTTACAGAAAACATGTCTTAGATGTGACTATGATCTAAGCACGAAGTTTACAGCAATTCGAACTGAAGTATAACAATTGTATAAGTACTCATAAGAGCACACAAACGTAAAGACAGAGCTGCGTCTATGGTGAACAGACTACACGCATAAATCTTCTTGAATGAGGCAGTTTGAAGGCGTATAATATTCTTGCAAACTCTTTTTTGAGCGTCTGAAAAACAATATTAAATGAAACATATTTGTATAATTTGCGTTAACTTATATATATTATTTTAAAGTCTTCAGCTTTCACTATATTTCCTTCTTCTATTTATTGTCCTCTCTCAACCATTGCATTCACATTTTTTACTTTTATATCATTCGTCACACAATATACATCCATCTTTTCATTTGGATCCCCCTTTTCTCCGCATATATAAATATATTTGAGGGAAACATTTATATTATCACTCTTTTAGTCACATATGTTAAGATTTTCTTATACTTCAGCATCTATTACCTGAATATTTGTTTGAATTTGCAAGATAAACACAAGTGGTCCGAACTTCTCTTATTGTCGAATAGAATCTCTCACACTCTACGATCAAAAATATAAGCAGAAGTATGTTTTTTATAACCCACGATAGAGATACAATCGAATGCACGGCATACTGAAACGATTTTTTTTTAAATTTATTTGCTTATAATATAGATTTTATAACCAGAACTTGGGGTCTTGACAAAGTGACAATCTATCAACGGTAGCTAAAATTTAAGATCCAGTGTTACTTAGTACACGCTAATATGATGTCGTTTCATCAAGGCATATTATGTAATCTTCAATGTCTTACGATAACGTTAGTTTCATTTTCGGTCAATTCTTTTTTTAATTCAATGCGCAGCGTAATAGCTATCAGGGACTTAGAAGTAGTATGAATGATATAGAATAAAATCTGAAACAAGAAATAAAATTATAGCTAAAAATTTTTTTTTAAATTAATTCTATAAAAGGGTCTAGAAAAAATCAAATAGCAATTGTTAAAAGTTCAAAACGATTAGGCATATATATATACCCAAAATTATGATAGTGACTTCAATCACACAGTTTTTTGAGAATCGTTATTACTGATAAAATTATACTTTGTCTTGGTCCTCTTGATAAATTACTTACCATTTGTTGAAAACTCTTCTCAAATATCATATAAAGGTCCAATATTTTCAAATATACTTCAAACATTGTATTCCAATAACTATCATTGACTGAATTGTCAACGCATTTTGCTAAATGAATATTTCTAATCCAATACTTTAGAGGATTAGTCATGAGCTTCATTATTCTCATAGCGTACAAAATATTCATGTCAACGCTGACACAATAATAGGAAAAAAGTATGTTTGTAAAACCCATCTGTTTAAATAGGTAGTAGGTATAAAGTATCCAAATAAATTGAAAACAGTTTAATGTAACAACACTAACCCAATTGGGGAAGACAAAACTTTTGAAACTGTGATTTATCTTAAGGATTCTGTAGACATCTTGGATTTTTAAAACAAAGCGTATGTTGTCGTGTTTCTGAATAATATTGGCAGAGCAGTTTAAAAAACCACCGATGATATATAAACAAAAAATATACATTTTACTTAAATAGAGGATTAATTCGAAACCATGAAAATCGATTGTGAATGTTCCAAGATTGACGTAAAAGATGGCACATAACATTGCTAACGTAGCGATGACTGAAAAAGTGTCATAATAAACACTATTGGAAACAATCTTGTTGTTACGAATCTTGTATTTAGCAAAGAAGAACATAGCTTGCATCATATTGATTGACTTTAACACTGCCTGCAAGTTTTTACCAATAAAATTGTCAGATTTTTTGTCATGTTTGTTGATATGGGTTGCAGATTGAGCTACCAGTATCAAGTCATCTTCTTTAACTTCTCGTATTTCTTCATTAGATATAGGGACTACTGAAGAAGAAATTGGTGACATGTCTGCCATAGACACTGGTTCAAAGTGTTTTAATGTATTGCGTGGTCCTAAATCAATATATTTTTAATTTGGATGATATAGGTTATTAATGCGTTCAGTCGAAAGGTCAATAACTTAATAATTGTAAAAGTATTTTATAATAGTCGGGCGCTCCCACGCTTTGTGTCATCTGTTTGAAATACATCCAATTTCTTAACGTTTAGTATTGATTAGACATCTGGATATAATTTGTACTTTCAAAATGCTAACAAGCACTTTGCAGCCAAATAAGAAATATGAAAGAAAACGTGAATTTGAATAATTAACTACTGTTCTTATCTACTGTTACATCATTGGGGGTTGATCAAACCTAACAAGAGTTTATCTCCAAAGGTTTAGGCATCAATGCAATAAATAATCATTTAACAGCTTCGCCTAAATCTGATAGGACAGTAACATTGAGTACGTTGGATTATCTTTCACCTCTTTCGATTCCCAGTTATTTTCCATTTGTATTTGGTAAATTCTCAATGTGTGATGAAGAGCATACCATCGATTACTCCTAAAACAGGAAGTGGCAGTATCAGCTGTAAAATATCTTCTTCTTTATTCTACTATTTTTTTTATTATTTTAGTAAAGCAGATTTAGATGATTATTATTTTTATTCATTAAGAAACAAAATTAAATTTGTTAAAATATAATAAAGGCTCGTGCCTTCAACGGTTAGAGAATACTTCTTCGGAACCGACGAGGATGTGCACCGCGATGTGGTGGCAGTGGAAATAGGACTCGCCCAGTTGTCCATGGCTAAAGAGAACTGTCGCAAACTTGTGATAGGTACTTCTGATGTCCGCAAGGAAGTATGGAAAGACAAGGAGCTCCACGGTACTTTAATCGGGCTCTCCATGAGCCTTATATAGATTTCTCGGCGTCCGTAGCCTGGTTACGTTCCTTTTTGTAAAATGTCAGTTATACTGATCCCTCTGCACGCTCTTCACCATAGTGAACGATCCTTGTGCTCCTGATTATTTAAAACAATATTTTAAAGTGTTGGGCAGTTCTCATAATCTTAACCTTCGTGCATCCAAAAACATGCTTCTTCATATTCCTTCTCACCGTACTGGCTTTATGTCCAATTCTTACCCTGTTTCCACCATAAAACTCTGGAATGTGCTTCCCCTTGATATCAAAAAAGCTGAAAGTAAATTATCCTTCAAACGTAAAATTCGGAACTACTACTTGAAGTCCTCTCAACCTTAGTTCGGTCTTCGTTCAGTATTGTTATTAAGTTCTCATAGTGATTTCATATTTTTCATAGTATTTATTAGTTTATTATTTTAGCATATATATGTATTTTATTATTATAAATAACTTATTTTATATTTTTCCATTTGAACTATTTGTTATTATGTATTTGTTTATTGTGCAAACCTACCACAGTGTTGTCTTTTTTAACCCAAAGGTTGACTGGTAGAGAATGCCTTGTGGCATTAAGTCCGCCTATGTACCACTATTGTACATGAAGTTTAAATAAATAAATATACTATTGTAAAAAATTCTGTTTTCGCTGAAAATTTAATTTAAATGAATAATCAAATTTCAAACTGACAAGATTTTTCTTTGTTGAGTTACAAATTACAAATATGTACAAAGTACTGGTGATGGTATTGTTACTCTCCAGATCATTACATCGCATCGGGAGTCCGTGTCTTCACCGTAAGACAGTAGTCTGGGGCAGGGCTGTTCTGAACCGCCCCAACTATACCTATGTGTTCAAACTATATTGGGTAAAACTATCTGTATTTAGAATGTAGAATAATCGTGATATTCAAGCCACATGTGTGTATTTGTTAAAGGTCCTGTTGACCGAAATATATATACTGCCTTTCTTAATTTAAAGTAAACATGTCTAAAATAAACTAAGATCGATGTACCAGGCATAAAGAAATTCAAACTGTAGTATAACAGTTGTGTAAGTAGTCATAAGGGCACACAAATGCATAGGCAGGGCAGTGTCTATGGTAAACAGACTACACACATTAATAAATCTTCCTTCTTGAATGAGGCTGTTTGAAGGCGTGTGATGTTCTTGCAAACTCTTTTTTGAGTGTCTGGAAAACGATATTAAATGAAACCCTTTTGTTTAACTTGTATTTGATTTTGTACCTTTGTTTTTAAAATGTCTCTAGCTTACAGTATGTTTCCTTCTTCTACTAATTGTCTTTTGTCAACCATTGCATCATTATTTACATTATTTTCTTTTATATCATTCGTCACGCAATATATGTATATCCATATTTTTGTTGGCAGCGCCCTTCTCTCTGCAGAGAAATATATATTTAAGGAAAGTATTATAAACAACCTACAATTTATTATGTGTGAAACCTGATACACCTGTCTTGTATTTTTGTGTAAAGAATCTATACACAAAATTACAAAACCGTATCATAACAAATCACAAAGTTATAGACTTGTTATGTCAGCAAAAATATATGATACAACTGACGGGTTGGTAGCACTTGCACCCAGCTATTTGCTGGCACCTAATACCCTCTATGACCTGCCGTGACCTGTGTTGTACTTAGTTTTGGTGATGCCATGGTATTACATGTACATGTGTACTTATATTTTCGTACCTTTTATGTAGTGATATTTTTTTACGTTTTCATTACATTTTTTTACAAGAAAAAAACTTGTTAATACGATTATTATATTTTATTAAAATACTAACATTATTTCAAACAAAGCAAAATAAATAAATTCTGGCAAACCGGACATTATACGAGTAACAATATCAGCTATACATTACAGACAGAGCATATAATGCTCCAAATTTACAGAAACTCGAACTGCAGTATAATAAAAGTATACCTAATGATAACATTACAAACGTTTAAGGCTAGTTCAGCATCTATCGTGAACAAACCACACGCCTGCATTTTCGTGAAGGAGTTAATATGAAGACGTTGTATATTTTTGCAGACCCTTTTTTGAGCACCTGTAAAAAAAATGATAAGATAAGATAAGATTTATTTCGCAAATATGGGTACATGTGATGGTAGTACAATGTTTTAACAAAAAGAGAACAAGCGACATTTTTCCAATATCAAGGCATGCAAAAGTACAAAAGTTTACCCCACATAATTATGTAGATACATGATACATGATTTACAGGAATTTTGATATAATTCACTCTAAGGAACTCTAATATTTAAACGAGCAGGAACATTGTAGTATTTGATGGAATGATTTACAGGCATTTTGATATAATTCACTCTAAGGAACTCTAAAATTTAAATGAGCAGGAACATTGTAGTATTTGACGTAATAGTCTTACTAGCTCGGAGGTGTAGCTTTGTAGACACGTATTCATCATTGTATGCATTGTATATTCTTGCCCGTAGTTTTTTTTTTCATAGTCAGTCAAAGCATTTATTTCAAATAGAATGGTCTATTTTCTATTTGCTACGGCAGGCACTTTTGAATAGTCAAAGGTCGGTCATTCCAAGAAAAGTGAAGCTCGATACTTAATTGTTTATTGCATTCCACAATGTACATGCTTAGGTGGTAAGAGATTTAATAGACACAATTGTGGACCCCGTTGGGCACAGCAAAAGACATTATAGACTAACTTATACAATTTCATTAAACATTAATTACGTTAAGCTAAATTGCACGTTCCAAAGCGTAGATCTCTATGGAGAAGAACGTGCAAGAAACTCCATGGATACTCTTTTAAATCATATAATGTGTTACATATTTATAATGCTTGGTTACATATTACTTGTTGCTTTTATTATGTGAGCACAATGTAGATAATAAAATAAAAATGTAAAAATAATGAAAACATAGAAACAGAATTTTTTATTATTATTGACAGGTTCGCGTTTGACCACCATCTCACCTGATGGTAAATGATGATATGGCCGAAGATGGAGCACGGTTGCCTAGAAGTAACTTATTTACTCTTAACTTAAAGTCCCCTAGGTTGTAGTAATCAGGAAACACAGACTCCGGCAGGGAATTCCACTCCTTAGCTGTACGCATAATGAATGTGTTTTCAAAATGCTTTGTACGAATGGTTGGGATATCCACCATGTACCGATGGCGCAACGCCGTACATTTACAGTGTACAGTGGTCCAATGATGGAAAGGACTTGGCGGAATTAAACACACACTCACCGAAGTGTAATCGATAGAAAACCGTCAGGCCAGCAACTCGGCGTCGATGCTCAAGGCTTTGGAGCTTTGACTCTACAAGCGCATCATCACCAATGATCCTCTTGGCTCGCTTCTCAATCGACTCCAGAGCATCAAGCACACGCTCAAACTTGCGCTTGGTATAGGTTGAACAAGTGTTCCGGTGTGAAGTACCGCCTCACCTTAGCTAAGATCCCCAGTTTTTTGGCAGCCTGTTGTGCTTGTCTCGATGTAAGAGCCGATATTGAGGGTAGACGATAACGTTACCCCAAGAAGGTTAAGGCTGTCGATTATCGGCACAGTTACACCCCGAGAGAGAGTTTACATAAAATCTATGAAACTCTGTCAATAAAGTGGCAATGACAAGATGGCACGACGTTGCGTCCGTGGATAGGAGGCCATGGCATAATCTTTTTGTGAAAATAAATATATTTAGGAAGTTGAAAGGAAATCGTTTATCTTGGTATAGTCATGTGAAGAAGAGGGATGAAACGCTTGTTTTTAAAGAGTTCTAAGTATACATGTGTAGACGGGTGGAGAGGAAGATGGAGGCTTAAGAAAAGATGGATGGATTGTGTGACGAGTGATATGAAAGAAAAAGGTGTTGATGATAATTTAATGGGTAACAAGACAGAATGGAAGAAAAAAACATGTGTGACTCCAAGTAATATGGGATCAGGGTAAGAAGAAAAAATCTATTTTGGAAACTCTAATGGGCGTAGAATAAATTTCGTTTCTTTCTAGTCATTTTCTTTTTCACTTTCAACAACCAATATTTTAAATGTTAAAGAAAAGTCCTTACTAGAGCATCTTCTTGAGTTTGCTAGTTGTATGCACGTACTCTGGACGTCTCTCATAGCTGCGTAGAATCTCTCACTCTCCACGCTCAAAAGTGAAAGTAGCACCATGTTCTTTATAATCCACGTAAGAGATATGAACGATAGCAGAGCAAACTAGAATAAATAAATAAATATTTATTTTTAGGGTTCCGTAGTCAACTAGGAACCCTTATAGTTTCGCCATGTCTGTCTGTCCGTCTGTCTGTCTGTCTGTCCGTCCTCGCTTAATCTCTGTGACCGTTAGCACTAGAAAGCTGAAATTTGGTACCAATATGTATATCAATCACGCCGACAAAGTGGTAAAATAAAAATTGGAAAAAAATGTTTTATTAGGGTAGCCCCCTATATGTAAAGTGGGAAGTGATTTTATTTTTATTTTAACCCTAACGTATGATATATTGTTGGATAGGTATTTAAAAATGAATAGGGGTTTACTACAAAATCATTTCTTGATAATGTCAATAATTTCGGAAATAATCGCTCCAAAAGTAAAAAACAATGTGTGTCCCCCCTCTAACTTTTGAACCACAAGTTTAGAAAATATGAAAAAAAATCTGAAAAGTAGAACTTTATAAGGACTTTCTAGGAAAATTATTTTGAACTTGATGGAAAGAACAGTTTTTGTACAAAAAAGACAAAAGGGTTCTACAAAATAATTTCTGGACTAAGTTTGTAGTATAATCGTATATGCAAGCATTTTTTTAACCACATAAGTGGGTACACTTGTTGTGACGGACGGGCAACTACGGAGCTCTACACTGAGCGTAGCCCGACATGCTCTTGGCCGTTTTTTTTTTTTTTTTTATATGGCCTGGGGGGCCTATGTCCATCAGCGGACGTTTTGCGATAAAATGATGATGACGATGATGATATTTATATTAAAAAGACATTTGAAGACTTGTGACATTTACCAATCTGCACTGGGCCCGCGTGGTGGATTACGGCCTATACGGTCTTCTAGAGGGAGAGAAGAGGCCTGAGTCCCAGCAGTGGGAACACTAAAATACTGATTATTATATTTAATTTTAGTAAATTGTTATTTTCTAGGCGTTTTGGCAATTGCTATCTATGAGGACAATTTCATTTTTTACATTATATAATATAAATGATTATAGATTATATTAATAAATGCCAACATTTTTTAAGTGACTATATAAATATTATGTGAGATCATCTTCCTTCTTCACGCTCTAACGGCTGAATGAATTTAAATAAAATTAGCACATGGGTAGACCATATTCTAGAATGGCATATACTTTTATCCCGACAGTATGTACCCTTTGGACAACTTTTTACTTTCACACGGGTGAAGTCACTGGCAGCAGCTAGAGAGTAAACTCTTCGTATATTATAACAATCGCTATGTCTAGTGTATGTGATGTGTATATGTGTGATGTATAAACAAAGTGACCTAATTCTACATTAAATTTATATCAAAACTAGCTGTGCCCGCGACTTCGTTCGCGTGGACTACAGGATTTTGAATTCATTTTTTTCTAAAATAAAAGTAGCCTATGTTACTCCATATTACATCAGCTACCTGCCAAAAAAAGTCCCGTCTAAATCGGTCTAGCCATTTCAGAGATTAGCCTAGACAAACAGACAGACAGACAAAAATTTTAAAAAATGTTATTTTGGTGTATGTACCATATATACTAGTATATTCATATGCATGCAGTAAAAAGCTGTTATTCCAATATAACTAACAGACACTCCAATTTTATTCATTAGTATAGATATCTTATGGGTTGCCTCGGATATAACTTGCTAGAGGTAAGACGAGTGCGAAATCATGTTATCTCATCATAGCCTGGCCATCATCATAGCCTGCAAGAGGCTCAGTGGCACTACTGACATGCCTGACAAGCTTTTTATGCTGGCTAGTTTTTTTGTCCTGGACAAATACTGCCGCGGCAAAAAGCACAGAATGTTTGCTGTGCCTCAGTGTCGCACTGTTGCCCGTGCTCAGTCTCCAATACCTCGCACTTTGGCTGAACTAAATGATTTCTTGTTTTCTTATCAAAAAAAAAAACTCAAACCCTATAATGATTTACAAGAAGGATCAGTTTTTTCTTATTTTTCTGCTGTTTTTTTATGGTAGGAAAATCATCTAATGACAACCCCTGCTCTTTTGCGGAGCGGGAGATACTGTCAGACTCTTACTGACTAAAAACCCACCCCGTTCCTTCGTGCCTTCATACTGGGGCTGAGGTACTTTTTCGAAACTGACCTTGGCCCCAGTAGGCTTTGACCCAGCTGGGCCTTTGCTGTTGCTGACTACTCCTTGAGGTTATATTTCCAGCTTAGATTAAGACAACTTTTTTATAATTAGCTGGTAAATAGTGTCTTACCATAGCGTCACTTCCAATGGTAACTTTTTTCATTTCAATACGTATAAATATAGCTATCAGAGATTTAGTAGTTGTATGTATAATATAAAATAGGATCTGAAACAAAGGAACAATTATAAAAGACATTACTCATACACATATTTAGTCTGGTTAAATTTAAAAAAGAAATTTCAGTTTTTTTAAATAATTCACATACCATTTGATGAATCGTCTTTTCAAATATTTCATAGGCTTCCATTATTTCTGTATGTACTTCGAACATAGAATTCCAGTAACATTCATTTTTTGAATTTCTAATGCGTGCTGATATCTTAACATTGTTGACCCAACGTTCGAGAGGTATTGATAAAAGCTTCATAACTCTAACAGCATATAATATAGCCAAGTCAAAGGTAATGAAACAAAATGTCATAAAACTAATTCCTACCACATTAACATTGAGCTCATAGTTAAAATAAGAGTAGAGCACCCAAATACCTTGAAACCCGTTCAATGCAATAACACAAACCCAATTGGGAAGGACCAATCGTTTAAAAACTTTGTTAATTTTAAGGATCGAGAAGATACTCTGGATCTTTAAGAGAAAAAGTACGTTATTATGCTTCTGAAAGATATTGACAAAGAAGTTCAAAGAACTACCAATGAAAAGTAAAAAGTAGACATAGATTTTGTTCAAAAACTGAAAATATGTAAAATCTTTTGCAAAAACTGCAATCGAAGATCCAAGCATGAAATAATAGCCACCATATAATATCATTAGCGTTCCAAATGCTGAAAATATGATGTGGAAAACACCATTCGGAGCTATTTTATGATTCCTAATGTTGAACTTTGCACAAAAAAATAAAACTTGCATCACATGTATTGGCGTTAATACCGACTGCAAGTTTTTTTTAAGGAAATTGGCAGAATTTGATGAAATTGCCTTGTGAGACGCTCCCGAATCAAAAGTGATGATATTTTCTTTAATTTGCTTATCATTGTTAGCAGAATGGTTGACAGCTACAGAAGGCAATTCAAACATGATTAAACTTCGATCGCTCGTTAATCAAGAACATTTATACAAGATAGTTAGACAATTATATAGCTATTATTGCTATTATACAAATGACAATAGTAATATGAGTGTTTTAATGGCAATTAATATTATAAATAATTAAATATCTACTTGACAAAAACGCTTTAATCTAATATAAAATCCCCCAATTTAACAAATTTATTCGAGTTATATAATCTTAATAAAATTCTTATTTATCTTAATTCTTAAATAATTTTAGTTATAATTAATAACAATTTTTATTTAGGCCAAATATGCCCATTTTTAGAATTAAATTATATCGCAACACACAACAATACATTAAAAACTAAAGAAATAACATTAACATGAAACCTAATTACATAAATTAAAATTATTTAATTTCCAGTAAAAGAAAAAAAAAAACACAGTACGCCTTCTTTAATAATATATTATAATTCCAGCTAAAATTATACACACCGATCCTGATGATACTCCATATATAACAACTATTATTTTTATATTTGTGTATTTTTTTATCTTTTCGCGGTGGGAAAATCATCTAATGTCTTCTCCCGCTCTTGTGTGGAACGGCAGATAATGTCAGGCTTTTACTGACTTTTTAGTCATTAAAAGTCACAAACACACACACACAGGAGTGGGTTTTTACCCACTCCTGAGCTCCACCGTGTCCTCCGGTTTATTTTTGTGTTGTCTTTTTTAACTCAAATTATTACTGGTAGAGAATGCTTTGAATAAATGCTACATTACAACATTATTATACTTTATTGCACACAAAAACTTAACACAGGAAAAACATGTAGTAGTAGAAGTATACAGTAGGCGGTCTTATCGCACAAGGTAAATTCTTACAGACAACTTTTGTATTACATTTTTTTTTTAATGAAAATAATTACTAGACCACCCATTGTGGCACCCTATCAATTTTAAGTTTCTTATGTAACTGCTTTATTTTTGGTGTACAATAAAGAATTTATCTATCTATCTACTTATTAAAATTTAAAAATATAGTAAAACTATGATAAAAGTCAATAAAAATATTTTTATACTTTTACAAAAACTCAAACTGTAGTATGACGATAGTGTAAGTAGTAATGAGAGCACATAAGCCTAAGGGCATCACAGCATCTATGAGGAATAGTCCACAAGCGTTCATCTTCTTGAATGATGCAGTCTGAAGACGCTGTATATTCTTGCAGACTCTTTTTTGAGTTTCTGAAAAATATATAGAATCAAACATATTTTTCTTACAGAAATATTAAACTCATCATTCATCATAATCATTATATCATCACTTATACTTAGTAGTATGTTGTCCTGCTTTCTACTTACTATGTGGATTCGTCATATCAACGAGTAATTACCTACTGCTGGAAATATGTCAAAAATGAAGGCATATGCCTTCTTTAAGTCTAACAACATAAACAGTTCTTGCATTTTTCGCAACGAGTAGATGATTTGCGAAGTACCTACTCACTAATTCATTGGTCTACTTTATGATGAACTTTATCCTACGCTACATCTTCGGGTATGCGGTCGCAACATCAGAATTTATTGCCATTTAATTCCCTGCCGGAGTCTGTGTTTCCTCATAGCTACAACTTAGGGGGCTTTAAGTCAAGAGTGAATATGTTACTTTTAGGCAAGCGTGCTCCATCATGGACCACATCATCGCTTACCATCAGGTGAGATGATGGTTAAACGCAAACCTATCAATAATAAATAAATTAATTAAAGAGAGTTTAATTTTACTCACCTGAGCATCCACTTGCGGTTGCTAGAGATATACATGTACTACGAACTTCTTTGATAGCTGAATAGAATTTCTCAGTCTCTACGCTCAGATATATGATTAAAAACATGTTCTTGACAATCCATGATAAGGCCATTAATGATAATACAGCAAACTAGAATAAAATACAAAACAATCTTAAACATCAGCTTACACAAAACTACAAATAACAGAAATGTTATAAAATAGTAACAAACAAAAAGATGAATAGCTATGAAAATAGAATAGATAATAATATGAAAGAAAAGCAAGTCAAGGTTTTGTATTATAGCATGGGCATGATGACAGCAGGAAGAATATACATCTTAAAGATGAGAAAAAAAGACAAGTAGCTGCATTGCATGAATCTGACATCTGTCACCCGCGCCATCTTGTAGTAATTGTATTGAAGTAATAGCGTGATGGTGGACAAAACAGCATGGAAGGCGAAAACGTGTAGCGCTAAGAACAAAGACAAGAAAGATAATATGACCATGATAGTGATATATTTGTATATATTTTATCTTACAAGAGCGCTAGTTTCAATTTCAGTTGTTACTTTTTTCATCTCAATGCAAATTGTTATACAACTCAACGATCTCAATATTGTTTGCGCGATAAAGAATACAATCTGAAATAATGAAAAATAAACTGATAATTTAATTGAATGATGTAATTAATGAAAGTGCGCCGACCCGAAGTAATGTGGCATAAAAGCAGGAAGCAGAGGAAGATGTAATTTATGAAAGTAAAAAGCTACTTGTATCTATCCTTGCTATTACTTATTACTTATTAGGATTTGTATCTCAAGTTGCTTCATCATGGCGATATGGAGATAGTGACAAAAGGGTGACTTTACTTGTTATTCAGATAAGCTTTGGATGATAATTGGAATACGATTATAACATTTTATAAATCCTTTGACTGGTGACATGATTTTTATGTAAGCAACTGGTGACGTACGGTCTGATAAACCGCTGTAGAACTTTACATCGATGTAACTTACAGATTTGGGACTATACAACGCAATTAGCTGTCCCTATGGCATGGAATCAACTCAAATCGAAGCTTCTCAGGTGTTCACATAAAGGAAACTCGGGGAAGGAGGTGAAATGATGATTCACTTACGTCACTTGGCCTGTGAAACCGCATGTCACCAGTTAAAGAATAAAAGTGATATTTCTGTAATAAAACGAAATAAAAAAAATCTTGAGTTTGTTTTAGAAGCACCTTCCTTGTGCTAACAATTATTTCGAAACTAAAATTACATATTGGTCCTTATTTTCCATCTGACTTGTTGATTTACATTATAAAGGCCAAAATGTAGTCACAGGGCAAATTAGACAACTTGTCAGTCTAGATATATATATAGAGTTGTAATTAGTTGTTGTTGTGTAGTTGTTAGTTCTAGTTTGCTCATAGACGCAGTAATTCACTAGGTATCTTGTTACTTTAAAACCATCGGTACTACGATTAGAACAACTCTTGGTCTATATAAAACTTTTTGATCTACAATAGGATGTTGGTAGAGCAATCTTTATTAACAGTAGTTCTTGTAGCTACCTATTAAGTAATTCATTTACAGTCATTATTAATCTAAACACAAAATGTGAACTTACCAAGTGAAGACAAGTTTTCTCAAAAAATGTATGAACTTCTGAAATTTCTATATACACTTCAAACATCATGTTCCAATAATACTGATTTTCTGAACTTGTAATGCATTTATCCATTTTAACATTTTTGACCCAATCCATCAAAGGCTTTGTTATAAGCTTCAAGATTACAATCGCATAAAAAACATTAATGTCAATAACAATCCAAAAATAAGACGAAACGTTGAAACCACGAGTCGTAACATCAAAAATGAAATAAGAATATAAAATCCAGAAAATTTGTAGAATATTTAACAGAATAACACATGCCCAGTTAGAAACGATGAAACATTTAAAACTCTCCTTTAATTTGAGAATTTTATAGATGTTCTGAATTTTTAATACATAATACACATTGTTATGCTTCTGAATAATATTGGTGAAGCAGTTCAAAAAACTGCCTAAGCCAAGTAAAACATAAACGAGAAATGAATGTAAATGTTCGAAAAATTTGTAACCTTCATAATCAAAATTGAATGGAAATCCAAACCACGCATAAAAGCAGTAACACATTAATGATGACGTAATTAAGACTGAAATAATGTTGTATAGAATGCCATTGGTCGTAATTAGGTTGTCCCGAGTTTTGTACTTAGCACAGAAAAATAAAGCTTCTGTCATATTTAATGGTTTTAACACTAATTGCAGATCTTTTTCTATAAAATTGTTAGGAAGTGAGTCATTATCTTCATTTATCACAGTTGAATTCGTATCAATGACGAAATCAATGTTTTTGTCGCCAGACTCTCTTTTAGTTGCAAACATGTCTGTTATAGACCACAATTAAAATGCAATTAAGGCATACGTTAGTTAATCGATACCATTCTATTTTCACTGAATTCTTTATTCATATGTGTACATACATTAATACGTCAGAAAACGTTTACATTGACTTCGTAATTACTTAAGTAGTTTTGATCTATGTAGTTTTATTCTTTATTATTATGAGCCTGTTGTGTCTACTATAGGGAAAGGGCCTTCTTTCCATTCTTCTACTCTTCTTTGACCCTAGCCACTTCTGGCCAATCCTTTAGGAGTCCAAATTGTCACACCGTCTCCTTCTGAGCTTATCGCGTCGCCGGTTCTTGCTGTTTGGGATCCAGTCAGTGATTGCCGACAAAATGAAACTCATGTAATATCACCATGTTGTCCGTCTGTTTGACTCTCACGACCCTTTTTTTTAGGAATTTGTGGATGTATTAAGCTGAAATGAATACCTACCAAATATTTACTTAATTTGGTTTTTCGTTGCAGTAGTCAGAAATAAGTCAACGTAATTTAAAAATAAAGCCGATGCTCCATTCACCACGCATATTTTAACATTCACGTGGAAATCTAAACCTATAGGGTACATCCGTCAATCTAAAATTAAAATTAACAAGTCGATTCACAGCACAAATTTAGGAAAAATCAGAAATCCGTTATTTATTTATTTATGTATCCTTCCTTCTGTTTTGGAACGTCACAAAATAATTACTTTTTTGCAATTCGGAAAATTTTTCGAAACTCAATTCTGATGTCGAACTACTTACATAGATAAGACTCGTACTTGACCGGCTTTTTTGCATTAAATTTAAGTGATATTTTTAGAAGTATTAATTTTTTTTTGAAATATTATATTTAATTACAATACACCCCAACTAAATCTAAATAGTGTGCAAGTCCTATTGTAACTACGGACATATTTCGTTCTTTGAGAACATTATGATTAGATTATGTTATCTCGTAAAAGAATTTAAAAGCATTGTAATTACTTTTTTCATTCAAATTTCAATACCTTGTTTGATTTTGATAAAAATTTTACTACCCTGATCTATAATGTCGATTCATCATTGTAATAAAACAAAATGTCCTCAAAAATATTTAATAATAGAAAATATATGACATGTAGTAGTAGTTAGCCTATTGAAAAGGGAGTTAGTGATAGTTTGACGGGTGACAGGACAGAATGGAAGAAGAAAACGTGTGGCGCAGACCCCAAATAATATGGGATAAGATCAGGAAGAAGAAGAAGAAGTAGTAGTTAGCCTATTATGCCCCAAGGCTTGGCGAAGGCCTCCCTCACCCTTATCCACACACGTCTGTCCTCAGCCATTGTTGGCCAGTCCCTTTGATAGTTGTCAATCTCATCTCTTCACGTTCATCTTGAAAAATATGACATAGATTATAGAAACGCGTATGCCAGTAGAACGACGACATATGTAGTGAGAAGTTGCAATAGATTCAGTAGTAATGCAGCGTCCACCTCAAACAGACCGTACACATGTATTTTTCGAAATCTTGCTCGATTTAAACGCAGTATATTCTTGAACAGCCTTCTCTCTCCATCTGGTAATAATGGAATATTATTATTATAAGTAAATAGGCATAAGTTTGTTTGTTTTGTTTTTAATTGGTATAAACTAGTGCTTGACTGCGATCCCATCAGATGGTAAGCAGTGATGCAATCGTTGATGGTGAGGCGCACTAGTTTATTAAGAGCCTATTCACTCTAGCCTAAGTAATAAAACTAACAGTAAATTGTAATTTCTTACTATTATTACCGCTATACTTCGTTTGCAATAAGATTAAACATTTAAACAAACCTTTTTACCGTCCGTTCAACCGATTTTCACTTCTACTCCGTTGAGATAAGGATGGCATTAAAAGCAAAAAAAGTGGTTGCAACGCCAACTATTTACTGCACCCATTATTTTTCATGCCATCAAAGCAGTAAAAGTAAAAAATGGACGGTAAAAATGTTTTCTTTTCCAAATGGAGTATAACTGATGAAAATGTGTCTACTTTTCCGTGTTTCTAATTAATCACGCCTCAATGGCTATTTACATAAACAATTAATTGTAATTTGAACATGAACAGGTGATGCAGATCATATTCGAACTTATTACAATATTCTGCTACTACAAAAAAATGGCGATCTGTGCTATACAAACAATAAAATCTAGTCTATCGTTTTAATTGAAAACTAATTTGTACTACCTGAAGAAAATGATATTAACATTGCCATTACCATTATTTAAATTGCATAATAACATTATAATTATATTAAATTCATTATTATTGATATTAAATTGCTTGACATAGTTCTAATTCCTCAATAAAACTGATAGTATAGACATTACAAGTGTATGAAATTCATTATTATTGACATTTAATTTTTTGACATAACTTTAATTTCTCAACTGAATTGATAGTATTTGACATCATAATTATAATAAATTCATTATTATTAACATATTTTTTTTTAACACAACTTTAATTACTCAATTGATTTTAAAATAATAATTAAGTAATAATAATGTTTATTGCATGTTAATTAGGATAAATTAAAATTGCAATGGCTAAGTCAAAAGTACTGACATGATTTATGCTTTCCCATTGCTGAGAAAAGACCGTCCCTAACTTCTTTCAGGCATATTTTTCTCGAGTCGCGGTCGTCTTGAACGAGTCCTTGCGGGATCTTTTTTTTCACGGAGCGTCTAGATCATCTCGACATCCCAGATCAAGTTAGGTTGCATCGGAAAGTGCACCCACTTTGTGGAGATATACATATATGTTGAATCAATTTTATGTTTAGCTATGGTGAGTTTACATAGCCACTGACAAAAGTTAATGACATACAAATACCTGTACAACCAGAGCACAAAATAAAAGCGCAGCAATTCTGAACTTCACCCACTGCTCTGTAGAATTTCTCACAGGATTGACATAATATCGCTTGCATTACCAAATTCTTCATCAACCAAAAATATACAGCAAGCGAAGTGATCACGGCCACTTCCTAAAGCAAAAGTAATCTTTATTTATACAGAAGCCTTTAAAATGACAAATACTAGGTCAATATGTACAAAAAACAATACATTTTCTATCCCCAGGTAGAAAATCCTGTGTCTTAATAATAATAAAATTTATTTCAGAATTACTTTCATATATTATTTATTTTTTATTATTTAGGCACACCAGCAATTTGTTTACAATTATTTTTTCCGTTTTGCTTGCAGAAGATGGTACAGTACAAACAAACCAATTACAGGCGTGCACAATATTCACAAATGCTTACCTATATACATAGTAATTTAAATTTGTTATTGTGGATAACAATGTTTTATAAGAGTCAAGGTTCTGTTATCACTATGCCACAAAATGAAAGCCTTTTATTTAAAAAGTGTGTTACATTAATCATCAACAAAAGTTAATGTAAATAGAGGAGGCGCCAAAGGGAGTTGAGTATGCAAAATAGGAGGACCGCCTTCTGTGAATGGTTTCAGACTCAGAAAAGCATGTAGCATACTTAAACAATTAACAAAATGATTCTAAGCATTTGTTCAGTCAATTTACTTGCTACTTCAGGGAGAGCGGTATAAAAAAAATGGACCAATATGCCTCCTGGCAACATCTAGAATCATAATTTGCATGCTTTTCTCAGTCCGAAACCATTCATAGAAGGCGGTCTTCATATTTTGCATACTCAACTCCCTTTAGCGCCTGCTCTAAAAGAAGTTAGTTTTTTCTTTTGGATTTGAGCTAAAAATCGAAAGATAACAAAACTATAACAACTATTCAAGTACCTACCAGGTTGTTTTTTTGTATACCAAATTTCACAATTTCAAGTACTACTTGAAAATAAACCAAAGAGTGGATGAAAACCTCAACGGTGTAGTAAAAAATCTGAAATAATGATAAAGCAAACATTCAGAATTAAAAATGGGTTTATTTGAGTAGGTATTTAGTAGATTTTGACCAAGTTATTCGTTTTTAAACTCGCCAGTTTATAAAGTGAGAACCTAATAGTTGTATTTATTCTGTACTAACCCTAGGCAAAAAGCTTTTTCTAATTCTTTTATTGTTTCTGTCTCAGGCACATATTTTTTTATCATACACGTTAGGGTGTACCTGACAGGTCTGCCTGCACAGTTATACCTGTCAGGTAAGCTTGTGTGGAAACCTGCACAGGTGTACAACAAACACGCTCCGGTTTACCTGTAAAACTCAACTCTATAGGCAAACCTGTCAGGTATACCCTAGCGTGTTTATACTCTACCGGGTATACCCTACCTTTAGGATGACACCAAAGACACCCATAGTATGGTCATGTACTATAGAAATTTTTGCATTTTGTTAAGTTTTTATTTCTACGTTATATCTACTGGTTACTACTACTATATATTTTTATATATTACTATAAAAATATATAGTAGTAGTATTCTATATATTACTACTATTATATACTTTTATGACATCTTCATACTACCCATAACGAGTAACAGACAAATGACAGCTGGGATCTAACGTACTTTGTAAGCACCGAGGGATCTTGATGTTGTTCTGTGGACGATCATCCATCCAAAGAGCAACCTGGGCAAGTGGTACTTAACCTTCGTTATCTTTAAATATAAAAATGAATACCTGTTCGTTAGTCGCGCTTAAATTCGAGAACGGCTGGATCGATTTGGTTATTTTTGGTCTTGAAATAATCTTAATAATCCAGGGATGGTTTCAGAAAATATATAAAAATTTTACGAAAAAACAAATCCGAATACAACGCTATCTTTAAATAAAAGGTCATTTTAAAATGAATTATGCTGGTTCTGGTAATGACGGCAGATAGCGTTATCCTTTGACAGTTTAGCTAAAATTTATCACAATATTCATTGACGTTTTTATACATTAAGCGGTACAAAGTTCACCGGGACAGTTGACAAATAAAATACATTATAAATAAAAAAAATATCAGTCTAAGCATAGTCCACATATTTAAGAGTTCATACACACTATGCGGGTACCCGCAATGCGGCTAGCTGTGCGGCTGATCGCAAGCACAATTATGTATGTAATATCATTTATATGCGCACTGTGATGCGGCTACCCACAGACCGCTCCGATCGCTCGGAAGGCTGTGGTTGCTATACTTACTCACCATTGAGTGATATAGGCTAGACATAACCGCAAATGGCAGCGGTTCTTCAACCGCACGTTGCGGTTGCGAATACGGCTGTCCGCGAACTGGTTGACCGCATTCGCAACCATGTCCTGCGGTCAGCCGCACTGCTACGTATAACCCTTAAGAAAAAAAAACATACAATTTTCTGTATTGCTATACTTACTATTTTCTGAAAACACGCTTTGTATATTTCATAACATTCCAATATATTAATATAAGCTTTAAACATTCCTTTAATTTCCTCCATATGTTTTATTCTTTGCAAATCCAATGCATACATATTCCATAAATCGACTTTGCCTTCCAAAAATTTAAGTAGACGAATGGCATAAATGTAATTAAAATCAAAAGTAACTAAAGAACAACAACTCAAAGTATAAAAGTAAGGCAAACCTAGATATACACAGGAACTGAACAAAATAACAACGATGAAACTACCAACCATAATAACACTGAACCAATTGTAAAATTTTAAGCGCTCAGATCTTTTACTGTTATTTAGAAACCTGTGGATGTTTTGAAAGACTAAAACAAACAAAATATATCTTTCTGTAAATAAAATGCCACTGATAAAATTCATGGCAAGTCCAAGACTATAGTAACCGCAATCAAATATAGATATGAAATACTGCACAGAAGAATAACTTTCTCTTGCCTTATTGAAATGTAAAATATAAATACGATGAAATAACACATAAATGAAAATGCCCGTTCCTATCGTTGAAACAAGACTATGTATAAGACCTATTGGACGTATACAATTATTTTTGATACGATATTTTGGGCAGAATATAAGATTTTGCATTAAATCCAGAGGAAATAGCAGCGACTGCACGTTTTTGTCGACCACGTTATTCAACAAGATTTGTGATCGATTTCGCTGGTTTTTTGTTCGATTTTCGTGGATTGCTGCCTGATTTTCACTGATATCACTTTTGTTTGACATGTCTATTAACATCGCTTCGAGTATCTCTCTTTAACTTGAACTATTCGTATTAGAATCGATAGTCGTTTTTGTAATCACTTAAAATTCGTTTGTGTTATAAATAATTTAATGGTAAGTACTCTAAGTGATTGATCATGTCTATCCTTGGTTATCGATCAATCGCCATGACTGAGAATTTTATCGGTTATAAATATTTATTTTTAGGTCCAAAATTTTTGAACATAAACTCTTGACTTAATTTGAGATTTTTGTTTGCAATATTAACTCAACTATACATTGACTAATAGCTAACCCGCTCAGAGTAGCATAAAATCTTAAAATTATCATAAATCTACTATGATTGATGAAAATAAACCTTTTTTTTTTATTTGATATTTTCAAACTTGACAGTTTTCCTCATACACACATGTAGATTTATCGTTACAGTTCGAACTGTACCGTTTAATAGTAAAGATTTTTTGTAACGTGTGTAGCAGTCATTAAGTAGGTATCAATAATGTTAAAACCAAATAGAACACAATGTACCATTCTAAAAAAAAATGTATTTCAAAATTAACTATGACTTACATTACTGAAATTTGAATAAGAATTCCCATTGGTTTTTTTTATAAATGAAATATTACAAATAATATCGTACCCGGCATTTTACTGGAATAGTTTTTTTATAAATTAGAAGGATAGTTTCGAAGATTTAGGTTATAATCTTTCAATATTTATTTATTACTTATAATATAACTACTGTTAAGTGATGGCCAATCGTTATGATTTTACTATTTTTATTTGTAACATGAAATATACACCGTACATAATAGATTTAAACATTTTTTTATGATTTTTCAGAGCAACCTAATTCAATATTACCATTGGCTGCTTCTAAATATTACAAAAAAGTAAATTGCAGTAATACTATTATGTAAGTGGTGACAAGGTTGCAGAAACGTAATAATGTTGCAGCGTCTACAACAAACAAACCACACGCACTGAGCTTCTCGAAATCGACTTGGATTATACGAACCATATTCTTCCATATCTTTTTTGATGGTACTGAAATTAAAAAAAACATAGTTGAAGACTAGGCCCTTTGCTACTACCACCAGTTTATAGGTAAAAATCAGGCATATGCTTGCGCATAGAGTATGTCTAAAAAGTCAACAAACTTGGATAATTATTAGGGTAAAATTAAATCTGATGTAGTCAACGCTGGTTCAATAATCATGGTTGGGTTTCTATGTTCTTCCCTTGCCAAGAATCTGCGTTCTTCCAACAATCTGCTTTGTCCTTCTTATTCTTCTGATTTTGTCCATTCTACCTTTCTTAAACTGTCCATACTTCTGTGGAATGCGCTTTCTCTTGACATCAGGACGGCCACCAGTCGGTATGCATTTAAGTAGAAGTTGCGGCTTCATTTTAAAAATAAATAGCGGAGTAATCTCAAAAATGCTTTCATTTAACTTAAATAAATTATATGTATTTGTATATATGTAGGTTTATATTAAATTGAATAAATATGTATATTTATTATATATTTTTACACTTGTTTTCTTATTAACCTATTCTTTTTTTTTATGCACCTGCCATGTTTTCTCTTCACCACCCTAGCTGTACTGGCAGAGAATGTCTAAGGAATTAAATCCGCCTTTGTACCTTTGTGTTGCATGAAGTTTTAATAAATAGATTAAGAGATATTGATCATTGTTTTCTACTAGAAGAACCATATAAAAAGTATCGAATAAAAGTATTTTTTAATCATTAAATATTATACAAAATTCCCAAGTTGGTTGACTTTTAAGACAGACTATAACAAGAAATAGCCTGTCGACATGGAGTTTTAAGATTTTTGCATACACATATTATTATAATAATATTTAGATCGAAATAACATAAACGATTGCCTTGTTGAAAGAAATTGATATTATTAAAGAAGGAGAGGGATGAGGCCAAAGATACGATGGATGGATTGTGTGAAGAGTGATATGAAAGAAAAGGAAGTTAGTGATTGCATGACAGGACAGAATGGAAGAAAAAAACGTGTTGCTCCGACTACGGGACAAGGACAGGAAGATGGTGAAGATGATGACGATGATGAGTTATAATATAGATTTTGAACTCTATTCGAAAGTTTCAGTAAAACACAGTTAAGTAGAATAAACTTACAGTTTTGAGATGACTTCAAAATCACATTGCTATAAGCTCTTGTGAATTCTCTATAAAATTCTTCGCAAGCAACACACAATTGTGTTTCCACAAAGAAAGCTTTTGATAAAAGTAGCCACATCCCAACAGCGTGGCTTATTATCAGATCTCCTTGATCACCCTAGAAATGTTTTGTTTGGTACAAATATAATATTCGTAATTAGATTTGTTGTTTTTTTTTTAATACTACCATCTAAAAACATTGCAAAGTATAAAATTAGTAGTCCACTCGCATCGGTAACAAGGTCCAAGCTATTGGTGGTCAAGGCCCTAGAAGGAAAAATCTCGCATTAAGGGTGTTCTTGGAATCATGCGGATTTTATCAAGTATTAATTGTAATGCGTGGAATACGCCCGCGTGCTGCAGGGCAAGATATCGGGTAGCAGCCCTGCTTGCGAAGCAATTCCGCATGCGTGATGAAATCCACACGATATTAAAAACATCCTTACACAAGCCATATCCATGAGTACTGCTTTCTGGATAAGCCCTCGATAGAACTGCTTAATGAAAGCTTCCTGAAATGTTGGTTATGGCCTTGGGTCGTCAGAATTGTCGGTATAATGACTGCTCTATCCACCTTACACATGTGGAACTTACAAGTCATGTCCAAAATACGTACTTAGTTTGCTATTTTTTCTCAGCTTTCATAATGTTCTTACATGTAGCGGAGATGAAAATGTTGAAATGGATGTGTGGTGTGACAAGAACGGATACAGTGAGAAATTAGTATATAAGAAAAAGTTTGAAAGGAAATCGTTTGTCTTGGTATGGTCATGGAAGGATGAAATGCATGTTACTAAAAGAGTTCTGAGTGATGTAAATTGCTGGAGAGAGAGTGGGAGGCCAAAGTAAAGATGAATGACTTGCGTCAGGAGTGATATGAAAGAAAAGGGAGTTAGTGATACCTAGTATGACAGGTGACATGACAGAATGGATAAAAACAACGTGTTGCGATATTACTTATAATATGAGACAAAGGCAATAAGAAGAAGATGATGAATTTAAAAGTTTTATAGACTGTTAACACGTGGTACAGCTACCTAATATATTCAGCAGGTGAGTTATTTCTGTTGTCAGGAACTGGGGCAGCGTCTCTTACTAGAAGGCAGACTATTGGATAATGCAAGATAAAAATAGAGAGTACACCAATTTTTATGCACGCACTTATGCACTATAAGGTGACTAGAAAATGTTAACGAATGAAATTGTGACTTCCATACACATGAGGATGAAATACTAATACGAATAAAGCAAGAAGGTGCAAATATAAAAGTTTAATGAATACTTACAAAATGCGATTCTGACCATAATATTAAAATTTCAGTGTAAAACAAAGATTGTATAAAGGTTGTAATGAAGTGACTGACAATCTACAAAAAAACATTATCAAAAATTAGATAAATAGTTTGGCTGCTAAAGTAAAGACTACTCCAAAACTATTATCTACCACTGATACTCTTACTGAAACGAAATTCAGAAGTATTTATTGGTAAAATAACGTCGTTGAAATAATGAAGTTTGCTGAGTTCCAGAGAAGCGATTTAAGTGTTAAGATCATAGACCCAACGGGGGTTGTACCGTTCTCTAGTACGTGCTGGAGTTTTTAGTGAGTCCTAAGGCAAATGGAGGGAGGGGAGTTATATGTTTTAGTATTTTTACTATTATATAAAAGACGTTGGAATTTTGTTTTCTTGAAAAGGGGACAGTAGTTCATAGAAGGTTGGTAGACTATGGTTTAGATACTGTAACGAAATGTATCACAATAATAACAGAGGAGTTGGAAAAAATATTCAAGCTGAAGATTTAACAGAGCCAAGCAAAATTGCAGAGATTTTTGAATAAGCTCGTTTTGAATGGAAAAAAAATATTTAGCATCAATTATCAAATCCAAACGTAATTTAACATCAATCAATAGGGATATCGATTGATGTTAAATTATGTTTGTTAGCTAGTTTTAGAATGCGTCTTTTGTCGCGTGAATAAAATGTTTTGCTTTCTCAAGCTAACGTATTCAAGTTCAATAGAAAAATACAAAAGCAAAACTCACAATAAATCCAGTAGAATTTCTTATTAGATCCCAAGCTTCGGTAACAAATTGTAATGCATCATTCATTTCTTCTAGTGCTATTTCATTATCCACGGTAATTTCGTCATCATTAACTTTTTCAAAATTTGTAGTTTTAACAATCGAGGTCCAGATTCTAGTTTGATAAGCCAATATTTTAACTGTTATGGTAACGTATACCAATTCAATATCTAAGAGGGCAGATATTGATACAAAAATACCTCTCATGAAATGCCAGTTCTTGTCATAAAGAAGTTTGAAAAATATTAGGCTAACACAGTTTGACAGAATAAAAATAATGGAAACCCATGTGGTAATTTTCAGTTTCTTGATATTTTGACTACAGTTCAGGTTTCTGCTAATCTCGTTTAATATTGATAGCAAACGCACACTTTTACTACTAAAGTATAAATTGAAGAAACACACAGCTGTGAAATTTAAATCATATTCGAAATAAACTATATAATAGGCCCATTTCATTTCCTGACCAAAATGGGTGAATGTCATGACAAAACCGTAAAAACAAGTCATTAGACAGTTGATAAATATAGCACACATAATGTTTTTTCTTGTTATGAGTTCCACAAAATTATCATAGATGTTATATTTTCGCACACATAAGATAGTATTAATGTAGTAAAATGGATAAAACACATCTAGAAAGTCGTTATTTAAAAATACTTTACTTTTTGACTTCATATTTTCTATTAATAAAAAACACAAGTATTCACACGTCTTACTTCAGACTAGTGAGATATTAAAAAAAGCAATTACGTCAAAATATTGGTTGTTGTGTCTACCAATAATATTATGACTTATACCACAAGACTAATATCGTAAGAGCAATTTTTAAAGTATGTACTTAGCATGAAGCCCAGCAGTGTACTGTATAATGACGTATGTTTACATTTTTATTCTCTTTAGGAACATTGCCTCACACTAGAAATAACTATCCGGTATCGATAATAATATTAAAGATAATAATATTATCTTCTGGGAAATGGCATATCGTAGAACTAAAAAATTAAGTTTGGGACAATCCACATGAATTATGGCTGCATTCTTATACCACACAGAGCCTGTTTATATAGTAAGTAATAAAAAAGAGGATTTAAAAAGAGAAATAAAATCTAAATAATTTGTAAACTTATTTAATTACACTGTTTAAAACATTAATCATATAAAAGAAGTATCGTAACTAGCTTGAGATTATATAAAAAATTCAAAAGCTCAAAATTATTAGTTGTTCAGTATTACAGTCAAATAAAATAAATGCAATTTAGGAGTGTTTTTTGTTTTGAACGTAGCTCGCTAGGTTTTCTGAAGATTCATGTATTCAACATTATTTGGCTTTGTAAGAACCCGACTGCAGTCCCATTGGGTTAAGTTGTATTTTCAAACCTTCCAGGGATCCACTCAAATACACACACGAAATTACTTTCAAATCGGTGAAGCCATTTAGGAACAGTTAGTTGACAAACACATGTACAGAAGAATTATATATAACTCTAGATATCTAATTCTAGACACAACTAAATTACTCCACTAATATTTTCTTTTCATTTTAGGTATTCTGTTGCTGTGAAAGTACAAACTACGATGATACTAGAATTTTATCAAATTTTTCATGGTAAAGGTCCAAAATTTTCTATTGTATTCGATAATTCCAGTACTAACTTGTTTGGTAACAAACAAATTCAACATTTAAATAATAAGTAACAAATCATATTAAAACAGCTTTCCAATATCTAAATAGTGAACAAAAATAACTTCAAAAATGAAAAACCGGCCAAGTGCGATTCGGACTCGCCCATGAAAAGTTCCGTAGCACCAAGTAACATAATATAAAAGTTCTTGTAGTTCGTTGTAACTTTGATCGATGTTTTAATAATAGTGTATTTTTTTTATATTTATGACGTATTAAAAAAAAATACTAACTAGATCTCGTTCAAACTAATTTTCGTTGGCGGTTTGTATGGTAATGTATATCATATATTTTTTTTACTTATATCATTCTCTTATTTTAGAAGTTACAGGGGGGGGGGGGGACACATTTCACCAATTTGAAAGTGTCTCTCGTGCAAACTATTCAGTTTAGAAAAAAATAATATTTGAAACATCAATATCATTTTTAAAGACCTATCCATAGATAACCCACACGTATGGATTTGATGAAAAAAAAGTTTGAGTTTCAGTTCTATGTATGGGGACGCCCAAATTTTTTTTTTTCAATTTTGTATAAAAATCTATAGCTCTTATAGTTTCGAAAAAAAGTGGTTGTGACCTACGGACGGACAGACAGACATGACAAATCTATAAGGGTTCCGTTTTTTGCCATTTGGCTACGGAACCCTAAAAATGATGACATGTTATTTTTCTATACAATTTTTTTCATATTCCACAACTTTCACTCAACGCCGTCTAGCCAGAAACTAAGCACAGCTTGTGTTATGAGTACTAGACAACTGATAAACACACTTATATATTTCTAAATACATATATAGGGTTATTTGTAAAACACCGGCAACGTCTTAGGACTAAGATACTAACAACATAAACAACAACTTTTGTTCTATAACTTTAAAAAAATAATCAGATTTTGGTTCATCAGATATTCATACAAAGATAAAAATATTCAAATTGAACGTTCTAAATATTACGAAGTCTATGCGAAGCAAGCTATAGTATAATAAGGTTCGGTTTTGGAGATAGTGGTGCTTGTTGCACTTACGCCACATCATACAGACGTAAGTACGTATAGAAAAATACAGAGTTGAAAATATGTGTTAATGAAATCTTGAAAGTTTATATTTGGTAAATGTATTGTGGTTTGTAATAAGTCATAGAACAAAAGTTGTACATGATATTAGTAATACAGTTTACGAATATTATGTAACTCAATATGATTTAAAAGAGTGTCCATGGAGTTTCTTGCACATCCTTCTCCATAGAGACCTACGCTTAGGAACGTGAAATTTAGCTTCACTTTTCTTGGACTGACCGACATTTGACTATACAAAAGTGCCTGTAATTGGTCTATTTGGAATAAACGTTTCTGATTTCCGAGTCCTGCAAGATTGTTAATGTTTTATAAACCTGTTTATTATGGACAAATTATATCCAGACACAGAACAAATGATTGTGCTCATCACATAAATATTTGTCTTCGGTAAGAAGCGCATCCACGACCTCCAGCAAAGCACTCGAAAGCCAGATCAACGGCCAGTCAAATTACAATCTTCAAGTATTATAGAAAATTATACTGTAGCAGAACAACATTGTAATTAGTGAAAACTCCCATTAGACTTATTGGTAGCGTAGCGCCTACATCAAATAAGCCACAGGCACTCATTTTGCTGAATGTTTGATTTATATATTGCACATTCTTGAAAAGGTGTTCTTGACTGCCTGTAAAGAAATGTACTTTAATGTTTATTTTGAGTAACGTTCCCACTGCTGAGACTGACTATGGACTAATATACTTTTTGATAGGTGGGCTCAGTGTGTTTCTTTACGATGTTTCAGAAACAGTGGTGATTAATAAATTGCACGAAGTTTATACTTTATGAATAAGTAAGGGGCCAATCATATTCCCCAGTGGTACACCTTAAAATATATCATTGATCCGGAAAATACATTTTTTTTTTCGGGTTTTCTTTTAGTTGAAGTAAATAATTTAGTTGAAGTAAAAACCTATGTATGAGACTGTAACTAGCTTTTTATCTAATTTAAAATTAAAATTGAGAGTTTTTATTTTTCTTCTTTAATATAAGAAGAAAAATAAAAACTCTCAATTAATAATAATATATAAAAAAAATATATAAATTAATATAATCAATTAATATATTCAATTGGTTACAAAATGACAAATTGATATTTCAAAAAATGCAAGCAATGTTTTTTTAACTCTAGATTAATAACTCTCTATTTCTTTACGAAAATTAAAAAATATATTATTTTAATGGTTTACAATAGGTATGTATGTATCTAGAACGCGAGCGGTCCCAATATGATGAACACTCTGAATTTGGTGTTCCAAGCTATCAGTAACCACCAATAATCCTCATAAATCACGCAGCAAACCATTCAAAGTTCAGAGCGGTCAAAATATTTTGGCCGTACTGTATGTATAATTGTATATTGACCGTTATTGTTTAAAAAAAACCTTACTTGGACAGTTCTTCTTCATCATAAGCTGTATACACGCTGATTCAGCTTCTTCTACTGTCATATAGAACTTCTCACAGTAAACACAGTATACAGTAAGTAATGTTAAATCCTTTGTTAACCATATAATGGTCGCAATACCGTGATACAACGCCTGTAAAATAAACGTAAAAATTAGAAATTGAAAGAAAAGAATTTTACGAAAAATGTATTTATGATAATTTAACGTGCACACTAATAAAAAGTCACTTACTTTATATCCTGGACGTACTCTCAGCGAATAAAGCATTAAATGGTAAATGACTAGATTCCGATATAATGCGCTAAATGTAAGATATAAAACCTGCGAAAGACAAAACATTGTTTTGAATTTAGAAATAATGTAGTACAAAGTTTTAGTATTAAAAATAATATTAATGATTGATATGATACTTGATATAAGCGTCCTTGATGCCAAAATGCCTCGTGAATACCAACAAAGAAAAGCAAAAAATATTAACTTGCTTCGTGTGGTCCGACGACTACGCGAGGTGGTCACAAATAGTCCTTCACATTCATCTTTTCACCACTAGCGACTTTTCAGATACCGTCAATTTGAGACACAATAGTAAGAAAATAGATACGCGAACGCCGCCGTTCATTTGGGGTTTAATGAACTAAGATGAATGTGAAAGACCACAGAAGTGAAACTATTGGAAAAACCAATATTCTTATTTTTTTAAATGCTATCCTTGCCATATCAAACTTACCAACACAGGATAAATTTTCTTATACAGATCGTAAGCCTTTAATATTTTTCTATATTTTTGAAACAATTTTTGGCAATGCTCATCATTTTCTTGTTCATTGTTCATCATTAGAATTTCATTTATCCATTCATCGAGATATTTCTTCAACAATATCATTATTCGAGTAGAAATAATTAAATTGACATCGAACGTTGTGTACATGACGTCACAAATACAATCAAATACTATATCAATTGTGTAATCGTAATAGGATGTCGAATAATATAAAGCATAAATGAAAATATTGATAAATATTATTGGCGTGGTTGTAATCCAGTTCCAATTGATAAAACTCCGGATCCTGTAACTAAAATCGATTCGTTCGTATACAGCTTGGATCTTCAAAATAAGAACGACGTAGTTGTGCTTATGCATGAAGTCTAGAATAAACATCGTGGTGAATCCGATAAAATTGGTGAGAAAGTAGCCTGCAGAAAAGAGTTTCAATAGACGACTTTCCAAATTGTCCATGTATATATCCGTGATCTCTACAGTAATCATGCGATAGATACATATTGCATCAATACATATGACACAGCAGAATGCAAGTATTTGATACGTTCCTCCTCTTGGATAAATGTAATTATTATGAACATTATATTTTGAAATTAAAAGCAGACTCAGCACAAAATTAAGAGAATAAGCCAATCTTGCGATTTCATCTTTCACTCGTTTTTTGATTAACACTTTAGTTGAGATATTTGGAAAGATTTTTTGTTTAAAAAACCCGATTTTGCGTAATAAAAACATAATCACTTTAACTATCTTTTTCTAGCTGACTAATGCTTGACCAGGTAACAATACAATAATATAGTAACAAGGTAACAGAGAAATTAATAATGTTGAAATGGATCTGTAGGTACAAGTTGTATAAATATTTTTGATACAGCTATTGTGAAGTGACAAAGTTTATTTGAAAGTAATAAATTAAATGAATTAATGATTTTTGTATTGCTAGGTGCTGCTGTGGCTCTCATTTAGGAGACGAAAAATTGGCGAGTTTAAAAAAAAAAAACCTATTTGCAAAGTCATACACTATCCGTTGTATTATCTCATAGATTTCAACACAAATAACTACTTACACAATATTTTTTTAATTAAAATGTGTTTTAAATTTATCTAGAGCTTTGCATCTATAAGATATTTTATCTGTAAAGTAAATATTATCATTTATCATTTACCCATGATACAGACACATATCATTTAAACTACACCACAATCTTTGTGTGATGATGATAATACTGAAACTGGCCAAGTTCAAAAGTAATTTGTAAAATAACAAAAATTATTACAATAATAATTTTTGTTGTGATTTATGCGCAACAAAATATTTCAATTATTTATAAAACGTAACTTGATATTATAAAATAACTATTAATTTTTTAGTAATGTCAATGAATAAATATCGTTTTTCCAGAGGAAAATAAGATCTATATTTAAAGAGATCATCAATATCATGGACATGATCTTACCAATGATAAATAATATAATTGATATCGATTATAATTGCATACGTTTTGTATTTTCACTTCTTTACAGGGGTATGGTTACAAAAAAAAAAACACATTGTGACACTAGAACCATTACGGTGGAAACCTCGAAAAACTCATCGTGACTGGTAAAAGAGATAGAAAAAATCCTCGTAGACCCAGTTCAAAACTTTAGTCCGACCAGATCCGCACCACTCTCGACTCTACGGTATACATGGCCCTTCATACCGCCAGAGACAGAAGTAAGTGAAGGAACATCATAAAAGCAAACATGATAAAACAGGGTCACGACCCTAAGCATTGAGGAATACGACGCAAGGAGGGGGTGACAAATCAGTGTTATGGTGTTGTACTTGTAACAGAAATATTATAAGAAAGAACTTTTTAAAGTTCATCGACTGTATGCATCGATCAGATAAATTTTTATTATTTTTTGCCACCCTGGAAGAATTTCTGCTTGCAAACCTGATCAGCTAAAGATGTACAAAGGATATCTTCTATCCTTTGTACATCTTTAGCTGATCATGTTTGACGGTTAAGTCAATTAATGAACCTAGTGTATTCATATGAATCATCAATCATCGGTTAAGTGTGTGGGCACAATATTTGCGACGGCCGAGCGATGGCGGGGCAGTCAGGCAGTGATATCTCGCGCGAGCACAAAACAAAATGGCGGGCAGCGCAAGCGACGAAACCATAATAGTTGGTTCTCGTCGCTGCCCTGTCACCGTCACTTCACCGTCAACCATACATCGCTTGATCGCCCCGCCTCCGCCGTCGCTATAATGTGCAATGCTCTTGTATATATCGCCGTCGCTGCCCCGCTGCCGCCATCGCTCGGCTGTCTCAAGTTTCGTACCATATTTAAGTCTACTCCTGCGTTTTTTTCTTCTAATCAAAAATATACAAGTCATTAAAAATATACATAAAAAAATTATTACTAACTTTTTTAATCACAGTATTTATTTCACATAAAATTGAACTGCAGCAATAAAATAACATAATGAGCAATAAGTCCCATCAATCGTATAGGTAGCATAGCGTCTATATAAAATAGTCCACACGCCGTCATCTTATTGAACGACGATCGATTTATATGCAGCACGCTCTTGCAAAGATGTTTTTGACTCTCTGCAAGATAATAAATACACAAATATTAATAAAATCAGAATATCCACAAAAAGAGAGCAGTGGTGACCGAGTGGCAACGGCCCCGGCTTACGTGTCAGGTCGCGGTTCCGAACCCAGCCAGGCGCATTACTTTGTGTAATTTATTTCATCACCACTGCTCTCAAAACGGTGAAAGAAAACATCGTGAGAAAACCGGCATGTCCTAGAACCAAAAATTCGTAGACATGTTACATCCACTAAAACGCACTGGGCCCGCGTGGTGAATTACGGCCCATTCCCTCTCCTAGAGAGGAGGCTGGAGTCCCAACAGTGGGAACATAACACGACCGGGAAGAGATCAGGTGCGAGATGCGAGGTAAGGTGGTGTCATACTGGTTGGCAATCATATAATGACTTCAACTGCTCTAGAACAGTAAAAAAAGAGGTAGCCATACACGCGAAGGTGTACCTGACAGGTTTGCCTGCACAGTTAAACCTGTTACATAAGCTTTTATGGAAACCTGCACAGTTGTGCAAGATACACGCTTCGGTTTACCTGTAAAACTCAACTGTACAGGCAAAATCTGTTAGGTTTACCCTGGAGTGTATGGTTACCTTTGGATTTTTACTGACCAAAACTGCACCCATGTTCCTTCAGTTCTGGGCTCAAGTTCAGGTTATTATCCAGAGCGAGGAGTAAGGGAACGAACAACCTCACGCCCGAGCCGCCGAGATTCCGACCCCGACTACCAGCCACGGTAGTACTTGTGCAATTGATAGCTCGCAGGCTAGTTGCTTTAAAAAATGTAATTAGTCCGTCTTTTAGATTATTAAAAAATAAGGGACATGTATTTTTTTATTTGTAGAATAAACCAAAAATGTGCCCATTAACGTTACGTGTAACGTCACGCCGTGCTGTATTTTTTCGCACGGGGTGACGTCGCACGTAACTTTAATGGGCAATATCTTTGTTATATATTTTTTAAGCGGGAAAAGAAAAAATACGTGTCCAAAATTTTTTTATAATCTAAAACACGGGGTAAATAAAACGTAATTATTTTGACCCTGGAAACTACCCTATTGACCGGACTGAGCCTAGGCGTTAACAGCGCGTAGTGATCCAGGTATTCCTCAAAAAGATGTCAGCAAACCGTTGGGGCCCAGTAGGGCTGATGCCCACCAGCTAGGACCGCATAAAATTACTGAAGGGGAAACTCATAGTCCTAGAACACAAAGGACAATTGAAGGACACAGGTGTGGTGTTAGTCAGAAAACGTCTGACACGCTCTCCCGCTCTGCCCAAGGGTGCGAAATGTTAATGGATGATTTCCACTCTAAAAAAAAAATCATGTTCCTTCAGTTAATATTCTACAACTATCACACAACGCCGTCTAGTCTCAAGCTAAGCAGAGAATAGAATAGAATAGAATAGACTTTATTGTACACCAAAAAGTAATACAGCTTATACAAAAACTTCAGTTTGTGGGTACAATTATGGCAGAGCTTGTGTTATGAGTACTAGACAACTGATAAACTTACTTATATATTTCTAAATACATACATATTATAGATAAATTACACCCAGACACAGAATAAATGATCGTGCTCATCACACAAACATTTGTCCTGGGTGGGAATCGAACCCACGACCTCCGGCATAGCAGTCAGGGCTGCTAACTACTAGAACAACAGGCCAGTCGATAGTTGCTCTTAGCATTTTAGGACCACGGGTAACTTTTTTCGATCTCATGTCACACACATCTCTTCGAGGCACCTCGAACCCCTGCAATGTTGATAACTCGGGCTCGTTCCAGACGTTTAGCGAACGGCCAGATGTCGAGCTACCCATTGCTTGTCGTTTGCAAACCAACGCCTACAGTAGCTGATAGTTGGGGTCGGGGTCACAGTGACTGGTGTAAGGACATCCGTTCCCACACGCATGCAACCGTTCTTCCGCTATAATTACTGCTTCGTAGAAAGGGCGATGGAAATCCATTCCACCTCGCTTCAGACAATAGCCCAGTGCAAGAGGCCCGTCGATCGCCACCACGAAGACATGACGTTGCTTTGCCAAAGCGGGGCGTGTAATACCACTTGCGTTTAATTTTCTGAAATTACTCTTGCCCGGCAAAACAATTTCACACAACAGTCGCCATTTCGACTGCTTGATCAAGGGGGCAGTTTAACAGTTGTTTTTGCAAATATTCTTACTGAAGTAGTTTCTGTTCTTCATAAGCTGTATACATGCTGTTTCTGCATCTTCAACTGACATATAAAACTTCTTACAGTATGTACAATACATGAATACTAGGATTATATTATTCGTCAGCGCCATAAAACACGTAAAAAGAAAAAGCCAAGTCTGAAATGAAAAAAAAAACATGGTGTTCACTAGCTAGTATTTCAGCTACTCAAAACTGCGGAATCAACTTGGTAAGTAGTTTTCGAGCTACATACCAAGTTGCTATTACCACTGCTAATGATTTAAAATATTTTCTATGAAACTTTATAAGATTTTTCTTTCTTAGCTACTACAATATTAATTTTGAAGTAAGTAGTTTAGTGTCTGCAGGAGAGAGCACTCATCAAAGACGTCCACTGTTGTTAACAGACGTCCCCCAAGCGTCGCCACAACGAACGGTCCTGAGCGTCTCGCATCCATCGGATTCCCGCGACCCTGACCAGGTCAGGCCTTGTGGAAGGCCTTCTAACGCTGCGTCTTCTAAGGCCTTCTAACGGTACGCGGTCACCACTACAGAACTTTTTCTTCCCATCGATCATATTATGTTCTACTAGCAATGTGTCCTGCCCATTGCCACTTAAGTTTGGCGATATTTCGAGCTATGTCGGTAACTTTGGTTCTTCTGCGGATATCTTTAGTTCTGATGTGGTCACGCAAAGAAACTCCAAGGATAGCCCATTGCCGTTTGGGTGACTTTGAGTCTTCTTATGAGGCCCATTGCAAGTGACCACGAAGGCGAAAGGTGTAAAGAAATGCATATTTCGAAAACAAATTCACTTACTTCTGTTTCCGAGCCAGCAGATTTTCTCATTGCAGCTAGTAAAATATGGAAATACGCTAGACTTCGATCAAATGCACGTAATATGAAATACAAAACCTGTGAAAGAAAAACGTATTTGTGAGTATTTTCTAATGATTTTAATATCGTTTTAGAAAAATATATTAAACTTACAAACTCTCGGAACCTCAACTTAAACATATTGTAAGCTTCTAAAATGTTTCGATACAGCTTCGATAATACGAAACAACGTTCTTCATTTTCTTGTTCATGATTTAACATTAAGACTTCTTTATTCCACTGATCGAGATACTTCCTTAACAAAATTATTATTCGGATGCTTATAAGTAAACGAATTTCCAAAACTATGCACATTATGCCGTAAATACTGTCAACTATATATTTAACGAGTTTGGGGTAAACGCATGACGTATGATACAAAACATGTAATATAATTTGCTCTGAGATATAAAATAATATTGTGACCCAATTAAAAATAATGAAACTCTGGACTCCTTTAAAGGCTAAATCTCTATGTATGGTTTGGATTTTCAAAATAAATAAGACATCTTTTCTCTTATATATAGAATCCAAAATGAAAAACATGGTAAACCCAATCAAATAAGTTAAAAAGAATATTGTAACAGAGATTTTCATGAAATTATGTTCCAAAGGTGTCATATTTTTATCTTTTTCTGTACCAGCCGTGCAAATCCTATAAACACATATTGCATTTGAAATCATAATGAAGATGAAAGAAGCCATTTGATATTTTCTTCCTCTAGGATAAATATGGTTATTTTGTACATAATAATTTGAAGCGAAAAACAGATCTAGTAGAAAGCTGTAAGGATAAAATATTCTTTGTACTTCTTTTTCAAGTTTATTATCGAGTAACACTTCACATGAGAGCTCTGAAATAATTACTTGTTGCTGCGACATTTTTTTTGTATCTTATTCATTGACAGGTAAATTATGACTAAGTTAACACTAGACTTTTACCGTCAAAGATGATTTGATAATTGCGATTAAGTTGTACCTACATTTTATGTGTCGTACCGACTTTTGTTATCGATATAAAATATCATTAGTTACAATAAGCTTTTATCTAATATAACAATATTAAAAAAAATACTTATGAACTGTCAGGTTTTCGTCATTAGACATCATCGACAGACCATCATAATTATTTAATCTTTATTTTCGTTGAGTACGTGCGCCAAAAGTTGAAGTACACACTGAGGGTGCAGTTGCTGGAGTCGCACCGGAATGTCAATTTTAAGGCATTTGTGGTGCCTGTATCTGTCATCTCAACCGTGCCATCCTTCACAATAAATTTCCGGTAGTTATTCGTCATGATAACTTCGTCCATAATTGCACAGACAAAACCTTCGGTTTCCCCAAAGAGGTCACCGAAACGCAGCCAGGCTACGGACGCCAATTGGTCTACATCGAGCCCATGAAGGGCCCGGAAAAAGCGTCTATGAAGCTCCTTGCTCTGCCATACTACCCTGCGATCGTTAGTGTCAAGCACTATCGGTTTGCGCCAGTTCTCGTTAGCCAGGGAGAGCGGGGTGAGTCCCTTATCCACTGCCACTACATCTCGATGCATACCCACGTCGGCAGCTAGGAAATATTAATTATTGATTATTATTATTATTATTTTAGCCAAAAAATGTCCACTACTTCTTTCTAGCGGACTCCCGCAACCTTCACTAGGTCATCTATCCACTTTGTGGTCACAGACAGGTTCTGAAGTGGTGATCATGTATTGGAAGGTCCAATACATGATCACCACTTCAGAACCTGTCACTTCTATTAACCATCAGTTCAGTAAGCAATGTATTTTAGACTCTGCCACTTATATTTGACAATTCTTTAGGGTAAATGCAATTTACATAGATCAATACAGACCCTGTCGGATACAGACAAATTAGGACAGAGGAAGAGAGGTAAGTAGAAATTCACGGAAATTATTAGTATTCTAGATCTAATGTGATGGATTTAATTAGGTGTATTATTATGAATGCACTATATCATAATATTATGATTGTGTATAAGTATGTGGAAATTATGTCAGGTATTTTTTGCTTATTTTATGTCGTCATTATTATTTAAATTTAATGATGTATGCATATTAATATATTTTGTCTGTGTATAAGAATAAATTGAGTCTATCTTTACTACCAAGATTTTGTAGTGTCCCAAAATTATATTTGTGCTCTTTAGGAAAGTTATTGCTGGAGCATTCATTTTTTTAAAGAACTCAAAAAACGAAACAAAGTCATAGAACTTCTTATTGTCGTCTTTCTGTAATAATAAAGAGGTATAAGGCTTTAATATTATTAATGTTTCCAGCAGAGAAACTATCACGTTCTTCCTCAAAAAACTATATTACAAAAATGGTACGCATATAAATCGTAAAAGAGACAACCTCTTCAGTGCGCAAAGCAAATAACAGAAAACTAGCATTTATAAAAAATTCTAGTATATTTTGACAAACAAAATAATTTTACAGAAAATTGCCCTGTAGCAAAACAATAACATAATTAGTAGTAACTTTCAAGAAAAATATTGATAAATTGACATCTATGTAGAACAAGCCACACGCAGTCATCTTAGTGAACGTTTGATTTAACTGAATAACACTTTTACAAAGTTCCTTGTGACTTTCTGTAAAAAAAAAAAATACACAATAGAAGATGAATTTACGTACTTACAATGTGCGTTTTGCGAAACTCAAATGTACTTCATGGTAGAGAAATACAACTTATATTTTATCAATTGTCAATTAATTGCCTGTCAATTATTGTCTTGTTCCTGTGAAACTGTGTGAAGAGTAATGGGCCTACCACACACACAAGCTTCATGACAGTTTTGCTTGTGTAGGCCGGTTTGTACTCAAAATACCGTGCGTGTGGTTGGTAAAAGTCATACAGTGCTGCACGTTGTTCATTGTACGAACCGGCCTACGCAGAGAAATCTGCTGCTATCCCAAGCTAAGCAGAGCTTGTGTTGTATGTATTATATGAGTACTAGACAACTGATAACCATACATATATATTTCTAAATACATACATAATATACATAGATAAATCACACCCAGACACAGAACAAATGATCATGCTCATCACACAAACATTTGTCCTGGGTGGGAATCGAACCCACGACCTCCGGCATAGCAGTCAGGGTCACTAACCACTAGACCAACAGGCCAGTCTATATATATATATATATATCTAAGAGCCACCTCATAATGTTTTCATTTACTTTGGATTTGGATATATATTTTAAAAGTATTCATACCTGGACACTGCTTATTCTTCATAAGCTGTATGCACGCCGTCTCTGCATTATCAATAGTTGCATAGAACTTCTCACAATATATGCTGTGTATGAAAACGAGAACTGTATTCTTTATCACCCAAAAAACCAACACAAACATGTGAAGCACTGACTGTAAAATAAAAAATGCTATTACTAATAGAAAACAACAACAAATTTTCTGAAACATTACAAAAGAAAAAATAATACAAATCTACTTACAGACTAACAAATGTATGATATAAAGAATAAAATTTAATATAACAGGCAAGTATCCACACATACTACATAAAAAGAAGTCTATATTAGGTTGAGGAAAGTAAGTTCATTAACATTGAAAAATGTATCTGCCATAATATGCCACCTCAAGGTTACCACACTAATGCAGTACAAGTCGACATCAAGGTCCCTTAGTAGTCCATTAAAACTAAGTGCACTCCTTACTAATATTATTATAAAGATAGTAAAAAAGCATAATGGATTGTGTGAAAGCCGAAAGACACAGAAAGGTTTTTACTGTAATACTGTAAGTAATAGTAAATATGCTGCAAAATAAATATAATTAGGTTAATGGAGAAAAAAAATTACCGTGATAATTGTGCGAATATGTTTTATGTTACTGCGATCGACACGAATATTACGTTCGACGCTGCAATTGATCCGCTCTAAACTTTTAAGCAATCAGAGAGCCAAACATGGTAAGCGTTTCGATCGCTTTAACATAAAAATAACTCTGAGCCTAAATAAATTCGTGTAATCTTTTTTATCCCACCGACATTGTCACCCTAGTGTAACAAAAGAGAATTCGTAATTTTTTCCCAAATAATCTTACTGATATTGTCGTTGAAAATAATGGGAATATACGAACAAATCGGACGAGACTAATATTTTACAAAATTTATTTATTTAAGTTTTATGCACAAAAAAAACTGTACAAAGGCGGACTTAATGCCTTAGGCATTATCTAAAAGTCGACCTTAGGGTGGTGCAGAAACATAACATGGCATGGCATAATTTGCTAAATATTTATTTAAAGCTTTATGCACAAAAAAATGAACAAAGGCGGACTTAATGCCTTAGGCATTATCTAAAAGTCGACCTTAGGGTGGTGCAGAAACATAATATGGCATGGCATAATTTGTTAAATATTTATTTATTTATTTAAAGCTTTATGCACAAAAAAACTGAACAAAGGTGGCCTTAGGCATTATCTGCCAGTTGACCTTAGGGTGAATATGTCCAACAGTGGACGTCTTTCAGTTGATATGACGATGATGATGATGATTGACAGCGAAACAAAAGTAGTGCATGACTTTGGAACATTTTAACCATCACACTTACTTCATTTTCCAATTCTGCTATTTTTTTTACCCCAGAGAATAATAATTGGACATAAACAAGGTTACGGTAAAATGTGCCAAGTGTGTAATATAAAACCTTTGAAAAAGAAATATTGGTTATCAACTGTAGACAAGATACAACAAGATGTAGCAGATACAGAACTTATACAACATATATAGACGTTAGTACCCGGGTTATCACTTATACAAAACTTAGGGAATTGTGTATTTTGAGTAATTGCTAATTAAAGAGAAATTTTATTTCTGAATGAATCTCCAACAATTTATTGAAAGATTTTACAAATAAAAATCTCTAGTCACAGTATTTGTTATTTAACTCCTCTGAAACGGTTAGATCGATTTTTATAAATTTTTGGTAGGTCTGTCTATTTTTACTGTCGTACCTAAATGCAGTTGAGTGACAGTGATTTGATTCAGTTGAGTAGTCATGGGTATTGGGACATAGGCCTTCCATGTTGTGCCACAACACCCGCTTCTCTGTCTTCCCTGTTCGATTTTTCTCAGAAGCTTTTGTGATTACGCAGCTTGGCTGTGCAAAACGATTCGAGTTATCCATGTAGTCACTTGCTAGCTTTTTTCTCTCCTTTCAGATACCGTCAATTTGAGACACTATTAAGACAAGAGATGCCCGAACGCCGTTCGCTTGGGGTTAAATAAATTATTAGACTGGTTGCCCATTACATAGAATTAAAATTACGACATATGCCACGATGCTTACAAACTCCTTTTACTTTGTCAACACTTGTAAATATCTGGGTTTAGACTTACCAATACTTGAAAAATTTTCTTATACAAATTGTACGCTTTCAAGATACGTTGGTATATTCCAAGTAATTTCAGGCACTGTTCATTGTTCTCCTGATTGTCTTTCATCAAGAACACAGCATCAATCCACAACTCAAGATATTTTCTTAACATTATTATTATTCGGGTAGCCATAACTAAATTTAAATCCAATACGGTAAAGAAAATGTTAGTAATAAAGTCCATTGACAAATCAATGACACTGGGGTAGTAACATGTCGTAAAATACGTAATCTGAATTAAAAGATTGATAAGAACGGTAATTATCATTGAAATCCAATTCCAAATAACAAAACTCTTGGTCCTTTTACTAAAGTCAATACTCTTTGTTATGATTTGAATCTTTAAAATAAGTAAAATGTTGTTGTTCTTATGCACAATATCGAGAATGAACATTATTGTAAAACCAACCAAATAAGTGATGAAGTACCCAGCAGAAAAAAAATTAAGGTAATATTTCTCTATATTTGACATGTTGCTGTTTATATCCCCGACATTTATCATGTCTATTCGATATATACAAAATGCATTCATAAAAAACATACAACAAAAAGCAAAAAAATGACTTATTTTTCCATTTGGATAGATATGACTATTCCTAACAATATACTTTGGATTCCAAAATATACTGAGCACAAAATTGAAAGAGTACACTATTCTTTCAATTTCTTTTTGTAGTTTATTTTTATGTAATATTTTAAATGGCTTTTTTGAATTTGTTACTATAAACTTGACTCTGTCCATTGTTGAATGAATATGAACAGTCACTATACAATATTATTATAAGACTGAAAAAAAAAATTCGACAGAATATATCATTAGACTCATTAATAACCTATTTGATCGTATCAAGGCTGAAGTACGGAACTAACTTATTACATAAAAGAAAAAAATATAACTTATAAAAGTTCTAAAAGATAAAAAGTAACATAATGGTTTACGCTTATTTTTGGGTAGAATCAAGATATTATCATAAAGTAATCTAACTAATAATATACCCACATCAAAAAAAAAAAAACAGACAAACAAATATTATATTTACTTATAGTAACATTTATTTTACGGTAAATAAAAATTAATGTGAATAGATGAGTGATCAGATAAAATATTTTACAATAGATTCATTTGCAATAGTACAACAACATAATGGGTCATAACTCCTATCAAACATAATGGAAAGGTAGCGTCTACATTAAACAAACCACACGCGGTCATCTTACTGAATGTTTGGTTAGCCCGTATCACGTTTTTGCAAAGATGGTTTTGACTTTCTGTAAAGAAATATGGAAAAATTAATGATATATTTTAAGACGAAATCACGTGCATTTGCAAGATACCTCTCTGTATTTTACTGATTATTGGAGTATAAGCTCATCGACATATGTATCCTGCCCATCCTAACCTACGGTGCTCAAACCTCACTGAACTACAAAAGTTTCGCCTTGAGGTTTGCCAGAGAGTTATGGAGCGCAGCATTTTGGGCGTATAAAGAACAGACCGAATACGGAACGACACGTTGCGCTCCATAACGGGTATCATAGACGTGGACAAAAGGCTACCAGGCTCAAATGGGACTGGACGGGTCATGTCAGCTGTATATATAGGGACCGCTGGGCGAGCGTCGCCACACAGTGGATCCCTACTGAAGGAAAGCGTCGTCGAGGTCGTCCTAGAAAGAGGTGGCGGGATGATCTGGACGCGTACCGCGAGGACTGGTATGAGACGGCGCAGGAGAAGAAAGTTTGGAAGGACTTGAGGGAGGCCTTTGCCCAGCTGTGGGACAGTGACGGCTAGAAAAAAAAACGGAGTATTTTACGGCTCATCAACGCAACGTCACGTATATATCGTGGCCAGATCTAAGAAATTGATCACTTCATGGTATGGCTAAGTTAAACCGGTTAAATTGTTTTAAACGTTAAAGTTTGATCTTCGTTTGGCCTAATTTCTATAGAATTTTTATTTTCATAGAACTCCAACATAAATGATATGATATCAAATATTAACGATTATACGATCTGGCCAGTTTTAGCTGGCCATGTCATGAAGTTCGACAAACATAGATTTCAATGATCTGACCATGACATATATATTCGCAGTACCATCGACCGCCAGATGGTCACTGACTGGTATCAAATACATCATATCACTATGCTTGAGACTACCCTCATAGCCAATACATCACACTCCCAGAACAAAGCAGCTTTTGCTGGTTGGGTCTAGTGGAACAAATAACCAATCGTTGTGTCTGCAGATAAGGTTGAAGTTACTTAGGCTGATGTCATCATCTTCCTGCCCTTGTCCCGTATTATTTGGATTTGGCACAAACCGTTTTTTTCTTCCATTTTGATCTGTTACCTGTCACGCTTTCACCCTTGTCTTTCATTCTACTCCTCAAACAATTCATCGACCTTTTCTTTAGCCTCCCTCTACGTGCGTTTCATCCTTCCTAGTCACATAACCATACTAAGACAAACAATTCCCTTTCAACTTATCAGTCGAAAGGAAAGCTGTTGTCTCTCAGACTTCAGTTCAGAAACAATATTTTTTATAAAAGTGTTACCCGGGAATTTCTTGCCGGTCCTGTTTCATAGGAAATGACCAATTACGAATCGCTAGCTTCTGACGTTTTTTAAGTACAATAATTTTGAGTTGGACTGATGTATAATTATGATAATGAGACAAAACAATTCATAGAAATCTCTTACCTGAAAGGTTCCTTTTTCGCCTAAGTTGTATACACGTCGTCTCAACTTCTTCAACAGCAATATAGAACTTCTCACAATGGATACTGGCTATAATGACAAGAGCCATATTCTTTGCCAGCAAACACATTATTGCAAAAGAAATACGTAAGTACTGGAAAAAAATGTGCAACTTCCATATTTTAAGAAATTTTACGTTCAAACAAGTAATTTTTTTTGTAAGTTTTAAGCTGACTTATTTACAAACAACACTGAAACGATTACAAACCACAACAAGATTTAAATAGTGGATCTATCAAAAATCATATTTCAAAACACTTACTTCAGTTTTAATTTTTATTACAAAACACATCAAATCGATATAGCACAGCATACGGTAAAATGCGCCAAATGTATGATACAAAATCTATGAAAAAAAAGAAAACAATTAACTTGATTGTATTAATTTTGACGATGATCAAAGTTTCCTCTGAACCAACTGTGATTGAAATATCATGAACTAAATCTACTAATGTGATAAATTATATGAATAAGCATGATACCACTAAATTTATAATATCTTTTGTAAAGATCATCTGCAAGTAAGTTGACTCGGGTCACATTCTGTTAATTCTATAATTCAACTTAATATCGTAAGCTATGTTATAAAAAATAAAGCACAAATCTAAAGTTGTACTATGATGTAGTGAAGTCATCGTTGCTCATTTAAGAGAAGATGTAGATATAAGACAGCACAATATTTTTCTACAACTCGACTATTGTGGCAGTGCCATAATAATATCGCCGTAAATGGCACTGTCATTAATCACTTTGGTTTGAAATAAAATTACTGCTATCCGCCATTGCAACTTAAGGGGTAACCAAACAGTTGCAAAGTAGCGTTCCAACCAAGGTGACCTTGGTTTATGTATTTGGATTGTGTTGGGGCTACATGAATGTAAACGACGCGCTAACACTTACTGGTGGTTGAGAAAACGCTCCTCCCAACCAAGGGCGTTGAAGGTCATTGATTACAACACACGGATTGAAAGTGACAAGGGCACCTTGGTTGGTTGGGTCGTTGGTTTGCAACCGCTTGGTCACCCCTTTAAGCATTTTGTATCTGTATATATTAATCGATTGTTTAAATATTTTGATGTTTTATATATTTATGTACACACAAACACTTAAAATCAAAAAGAACAAATAAGGATAGAAGAGTACAAAGGTCCTGCTTATTTCTAACGAAATTTCTTCTAGTAGACCTGTGACAGGAGAATTGGATGAAATATGTAGACGCAGTTTTTGTTTAATCCATTGTATGTCCTGTATTGGATGACGAATGTACCTGAAGCTACAAACCCGACTTCCACTTTCCTAAAGCTAACAGATGCGCATGCTCAAAAATTTTCGAAGACATGTGTCAAGTTGTATGATACAGAATAACATGATTAACACTTATTCTACACAGTAGCACATCACACCGTCTCTAGGAGGACAGGCTGTCAGGCAAATCCGTATAGGAAAATAATAAAAAATACTTGATGACACAATGCTTTATGTGCATTTATTTTGTTTTAATAATACCTGTATTTCATTGCTAACTCTATTGGTAGAGAAACAATAAAGAATAGCCTTCAAATAAACAAATTGTGATTTAATAGTTCCACTTCGGTAGATTATAATCTATCAAAAAATAATGCGTTAAGTTGTATTACGGTTCGCAATCTTTTGACAGTTTACAATCTTGCAAAATAGATAATAGTCCAATGGTTTTTACAATTTTACGGTGATTATACATACATACACGAGTATATACACTTACCAATGTTTGAAAAATTTTCAGGTACAGATTGTATGCTTTTATAATCTTTAGATACATTTCAAACAGTTGTTGACAATGCTTATCATTTTCCTGGTCATTTCTTATACTTAGCGCATTTTTAGTCCATATTGCGAGATATTTTCTAAATAATGTTATGATTCGGATAGCTATGATCATATTAATATCTGATGCAATGTACATTATATCACATATGGTATCGCAAATAATGTCAAGAGCAAAACGATAATTCTGTGCTCTATGAAACATTGCATGTAATGAAATATCAACACAAATAATAGTAGTTATAGAAATCCAATTCCAAATAATAAAATTGTTGAATTCAATCTTACTAAAATTGATGCGCCGGTGAATATTTTGGATCCTCAAAATAAGCATGATGTTGTTAACTTTATGTATTTCGTCCAATATAAACATAATAACGAAACTGATTGCAAAAGTGAAATAAAAGAGAATAGAAATGAGGGACAAGAAATTATTTTTTACTTTTGTCATTTCTTGACTTGTAATATCCATTGTATATATTCTGTTTATACACAAAACATCTACGAATAACAGTAAGCAGAATGCAAATATTTGATATTGTCTTCCCCTAGGATAAATATGATGATTTTTGACATTGTATTTTGATGCCATAAATAATTTGAGTGCATAGTTGACGGAATATACAAATCTTTGGATGTCATTGTCTAGATAATTATTTAGCAAGACACGAGTCTTTGGAAAGATTTTCTGATTTTGGGGCATTATTTTTTCAAACAACGTAATGTGTCCAAACAGTTTGTCTTTTATTTTTATAAAATTAGGTACTTGGATTATGTTACCACATTTAAAGTCTGGCCGTACTAATGTAAAAACGTAACTAATTTTACTTAATATTGAAACCATGAAGTATGTGAAAAAATATTTCCGACATAGTGATAAATCGTCGGATGATACCATCTTTCTGACTTTGAAAGCATTTTTTGATAAACTAGCCATTAATATATGACTAATATAATAATATGAGATACTTAGATGTTGATGTCTATGTATGTATATGATGTACTTTGAATTTTGTAGCAGCAAACAGGATGCATTGCTCGCAGAACAGAAAGTCGATGGGCCCGAAAGGTTCTAGACGGTAAGGAAGATAAAGAAAGGTTCTAGGTTCGAAAGACCAAGTCTTATAAAACCTCTCACAAGGTGAGCTGATAACATATAGGATCGTGGAATAATTGGAGAAGGCCAGTATACCAGACAATGACCAGAAATGGAAACCTTTAGGCTGAAATGATGACGTCTTAGATGTTCATTAAATAATAATTTAAACTTTATGTACTCTAGTGGTACCTACACAGGCAGACTTAATGCACCAGGGTATAAGCACTAGGATAGAGCGAAATAAAACTATGCATGCGACTTGAGCTAGCTCAAGAGCATTGCCTAGTAAATCTTGCCTTTGGCAAGACTCGTCAACTTTATCTATATATTTATGTAGCTAGAAAAGTACATTGCCAATGATGTGTCATTGAACGTATTTATAACTAGTTGAGGCGATATCTTTTTGAGGTGCATGTAGAACGCTCACGCCGTCTACCCGGGCTTGGTCGTTACTGGACGGCTGGACAGCGAGCTGCCCATTGCTTGTCATCCGTAAGCCCGCAGTAAAATCAATCTTAAGGAAATGTTTTCTGCTGTTGATACTATTTAGTGGGTTTGTTATAATATATGGTAATATTTAGTTGACTGTTACTCGTAGTATATTGATTGTCATGGCAACAAATCTTTTACAAAGTTTTTTTTTACAAATGAAAAACGCTATTTGTACGGATTTTTTTGTAAAAATAAAAGACATTAGAAGTTTTCACTAACTTTATTTCACTAAAGTTACACTAAAAGACTGAAGGTAAGATCTTGACGAAATATGGAATTGATACAGAATATTATTGATTGTAATGGGAAAACAATTGAAGCCAAAACAATATTAAGATAAAATTTAATATTAATAAATAAATAAGATCAGCGTTCCCTATTTTGGTTTTTGATTGTATTCGTTTTGCAAAACATGAATCGAGAAAAATGTTTTACAGATAATTCATTTGCAACAGTACAACTACGTAATTTGTGATAACTCCAATCAAAGATATTGGAAGTGTTGCATCTACATAAAACAGACCGCACGCAGTCATTCTGCTAGATACTTGATTTGCCCGTATGAGGTTCTTGCAAAGTTGTTTTTGACTTTCTAAAAAGAAATATATCAAAATATAGTTATATAGTGTGTATAGTTAGGTTAAGCATACAAAAAATTTATATATATATATATATGTATTTTTTTTTAAGTTTATTATGTATATATTTTGTTGCTTTAAGTCGTAAATAAATATATATTATTATAAATGTGAACACCAAAAAAAAAATCAAAATAAGACTTCAAATTCTGATAAAAAACATGACCATGATGTTTTCATAAAAACTTCTTACTTGGACAGTTCGTATTTTTCATAAGTTGTATGCACGCCGACTCTGCTTCCTCAACCGTTATATAAAACTTTTCACAGTATATACTTAATATCATCGCAAGTATCATATTCTTTACTAGCAAAATCACTATCGTAGAATTGTGATACCAATTCTGAAACATGAAAACCAAAATATGAATTTGTAAAGATTTAAATGTTAAAAAAAAGACAATAAGTGCATAAACGTATATACTTAAAAAAAACAATGCTTAAGAAATCAGAAATGTTTATCTTAAATAAATCACGCACTTTTGAATTGCATGTTCGCTTTGGCATAGATTTCTACAGAGAAGAATGTGCATGAAAACCTATGGACACCCTACAACCAGAATATCCTAAATATTTATGACTAGCTTTTGCCCACAGCTTCGCCCGACTACGTAAAATGTAGCCTATGTCACACAGGAATAAAACAGCTTTCTATCGGTGAAAGAATTTTAGCAATCAGACCATTAACTTCCAGAGATTACCTCCTATATACAAAAAAAAAAAAAACTTCACCTCGTTATTATATCTATTAGTGTAGACATACTTTCTAAACGGGGCATATTATTATAGCTTAATCGAATAATGTATAAACAAAAAAGCTAATTCTAATTTCAAGAAATCTTATAAAATTACACTTACTCCATATCCCATTTTCATTGTAAATACCATTATATCGACGTAACACAGAATGCGATAAAATGCGCCAAATGTATGGTATAAAGCCTGCAAACAATAAAACGTACTTTAATCACTCGGACTCCTCAGCGGCTATTGTATATAATACAGCTAGTGTATATTGTATATAGTAGTTATAAATATATATAACTGCATCGTCAAAAGTATTTACTTTTAGACACTGCAGTTTACATACATCAGTGCCGGTATTTCGTTTAGTCACAAATAAACATATTTGACTTTGAATTTTTCCAATCTACAGTGTTTCTGTAGTGGTCATCTACGGATGGTAGTGAGGGTTGGGGTCTCGACGGCTGGACCATGAGAGTGCCTGTTCTGAAAAAGACGCTACCGCTGCCCGTTTCCCCTCTTTCCGGATCATGGCCTGTACTAGGTCCAGGTGGAACAGTTTATTGGGGGTTTAGTAGCAGAAGCAAGGTCTCATAGCACAGTATATGAAAAAGTCTGAAAACTGTAAATTTATAGTTAAACTCAAAAAAATAATAATTCTTATTTTCAAAAATCTTTGCGACTCGATTCACGGCTGTTAGAAAGCTGACAGCCCTAAAAACATTTTGATTTTCTGCATGTTTTGTCCTAGCATAATGACTGTTTCCTCAGGGTGTCATCATACTCAGCTATCATCATAGCAGACTTCCTATTCTTCTAGTTAATTCTACGTTTAAGTGAAATATCAGCAGCTAGCTCACCAGTAATATTTTAGTAAAAATCATCAACAACTTACCAACACATGAAAAATTTTCTTATACAAATTGTAAGCTTTTAGAATTTTTTTGTATATCCCAAATAATTTGATACACTGTTCATCATTTTCTTGTTCATTTTTCATCGTCAGAATATCATTAATCCATTTTTCAAGATATTTTCTTAACAATGTAATGATTCTGGCTGCTATGATAATATTAATATCCGTCGCGATGTATATAAAGTCAAGAATATTGTCGCAAATAAGGTCAAAAATAAAAGGGTAAACACTTGTTATATAATAAACAAATTGTAAAGTTAAATTAATACAGATAATAGTGTTTATTGAAATCCAATTCCACAAAATGAATTTTTTTATACTCTTATAATTGACATTCTTATGTATGGTTTGAATCTTCAAAATAAGTAAAACGTTATTTTTGTTATGGATTTGGTCTACCATAAACATAGTGGAAAAACTGACGGCATAAGTTAAATAAAAGGTAACAGCAAAAACAGTGACGAGGTTTTTTTTAAATTGTGACATACTCATACTAATCAGATCCACGGCAAATATTCTATAAATACACAACGCATTAAGAAGTAACATTAAGCAAAATGTAAAAAATTGATATTTTCTTGATCTGGGATAGATATGGTAATTTCGTACGCTATATTTAGACGATAAAAATAACTTAAGTGCATGGTTCAAAGACTGCACTAACTTCTGATAATCTTTATCCAGACGGTTCTTGAGTAATACCCGGAATGAAATTTCTGGGATGACTTTTTGTTTGTGAGACATTTTACTATAAACCTTTTCGTTATCCATTGGTTGGTGATTATCTTTATAAATATAGTTTTTCTGTATGTGTACGTCACCAAACTTCTTCTAAATGGCTTGACTGATGTGGATGAAATTATGTGTGTATATTTGAGTGGGTCTCTGGATGGTTTAGAAATAGTATTAAACTCGGTAGGTGGCGCTGCAATCGGGTTCTCAATTTTTTTCTAAGAAAAGCCAGATTTCGGGCAGGACATCGTCTGTCGGGACCCTCTGTTTTTAATATATTATTTCATAATTTTTTGCAACTGGTTTTGACACAATTTTGATTTGTCTGTACGCACCAATGGTAAGAACGCAACTAATTTTCTAAATTCCCTTGTTACATTACTGCTATTCTAATATAATATTTTCTACTACTAATGGCCCTAAAAAACGATTAATTAGTGAGCCTTAACAAAATATGTTTTTTGGACGATAACGTCTGTCAAAAGTAAGATAATAATACCTATGATTGACCTTGGGATATTTTGGTATTACAAAGTACTAGTAATTGTTTTTTTTTATTATGGGTAGAAAGTCAAAAAACATCTGCATCTCTTTGAAAGGGAGTATTAATTTTTTACTGACTAAAACCCATTCGTTACAAAATTCCTTTCTTGTATTCTGGAGTCCTGGTACCTGCCAGCCTATTCTAGTGGTCTTCATATATTTTACTGACAGATCTTTGACTGCCACCTTTCGAGAAAATATAATTTGGGGAAATGTATTTTTTTCTGTATACAAAACCACAACAAACACACCGTGTAATAGATAGCTTTTATTACGATTATAATAAGTTATAACAGCAATCCAATTTAATTAAATTCACAGAAAATTGAATTGTAAAATTATAATAATGTAGCTCGCGGTGAATCCCATCAAATTCATTGGTAGCGTAGCGTCAATATCAAATAAGCCACATGCAGTGAGCTTAGTAAAAAGTTTTGTCTGGATCACGTTCTTGCAAAGGTGTTTTCGAGCATCTGTAAAAAAAATGCGAAACACTCAGCTCCTTTGGGTAAATAACAGGCAGTGGGTATACTCGATTGATAAAGTGACTGAGCGATTAGTTTTCGATTACCGCTTGGAGTACATATTTCTATAGCCTACAAATGATTATTATAGTTTTGGATATTTGTGTATGTCAGTTTATATGTCTGAAAACGCAGTAATGATTGGAGGTCGGAATAATGTAGATTTATTTATGTATTGACACCGATTTTATATTGCAAAAGAATAAAGTAGATTTGCTTCAAATCCCGAGATTGAATTTAATTTATTAAACCCCAAGCGAACGCCGGCTTTCGCGCACCAATTGTCTTTCTATTGTGTCTGTAATTTCCACGATTGAATGTTTAAAGAGTAGATTTTTTATGTGCTCTCAGAAATATGGCAGAAAAGTCTTCCTGAGGAGGAAGTGTATAAAGTTAACCTCACCTCAGTTGATGTAAGGACATCTTTTTGTATGAAAAATACTGCGGCTACGATAAAAAACGACGCTGAAAAAGAATGAAACAAGATTTTCAGGATGGTGAAAAATAAGAACAGAACAAAAAGAAATGCCGTAGTCACGTTATAGGTACCAACCGAAACACTTTCATAACGTGTGACCACAGCTTTTTGGAGGATTAGGAGCTGTGTGGGAACAGATGAATATACTCACATACATACATATATAGCCTGTCAAAAACAGAACTCTCCTTTGACTTTGCCGTTGTCGGGTAAAAATTGTATGTTAATCATCTTTGTTTTGTTTTGTTGTCTCTCAAGTATTTAATATTATTTCAAAAAAATTTAATCAAAATGTTTTTTTTTTCATATATTAAACTGCATTACAGAGTTAAAGGTAACCCCAGTAAGTTATAAAATACATTTTTAATATTGTTGGCCACATAAGACTTTTTATTATAAATCCCGGGAAGATCTATATTAATATCGACATTTCGATGCAAATACATGATTAACCCTATCTAATTCCGACTTCTGGTCACGATACGGGAGATGTTCATAGCACATGAGTAGATAAACCATAGTTCATAGTGTGAAACGATTTTTTTTTTTCTGTAAAATCTGTTTTGCTTTGGAGCTAGCAATTTAAACTACTAAGTTACCGTCACTATTGTCATCATTATCATAGTTGAGGGATATCTACCGCTGGACGCAGACCTCCTGTAAAGCATCAGCATTATGAAACTCATCATTTATCCGCATGTGACAAATGTTCGCTACTTTTCAAACGATATAGGACGTTTTCAAACATTCTCAAACCAGTGTTATAGAATTATAGATTTATTGTCAATTAAAATATTCTTACTTGTACAATTGTTTTTCTTTACAAGCTGGATACATGCCGTCTCAGCTTTTTGAACAGTTACATAGAATTTTTCGCAATGTGAAGTATACATAACAAATAGTAATATATTCTTTGTAAACCACAATGTTATTGCAGAAAAGAATAGACAAATCTGTAAAATAAACATTTTTTTAATAAAAAAATATTTTTCTTTAAAATATTGTATACAATATCAAACATTCCTCGAATTAGAAAAACTATTAGGCTCAAGACTAACGTATTGAGGCTAGAACGAGACATCAAAGGGATAATAAATAAATTACATTTATTTTGCAAATAGGTTTTTTGAAACACTTTTACACGTCAATTTTTTCGTCAATTTAAACTAGATGAGGCCGGTGTTTCCTATCTGACTACCCTATGAAGAAACACCGAAACAAATTCAACGCTCAATGTATCTTTTAAAGTCCATACAGCCAACATGTAATGGTCAAATCATATGAGAACCATGCAGATGGAAGTCTGAGATGGTCTTTTGAAGAAACAGGTCCACTTAGAACTGTGTGGTTCTTCCACACAGTTCTAAGTGGACCTGTCCAGTCAGTGCAAGCATTTGTCAGTATGCGTGTAGCTCAACTTAGGACTACTAAAGAGCTCAATGACTTGACGAACAATACCAAAGATAGAACTTTTGGGTAGGCCGCAAAAAGAACTCAAAACTGCCAGACTACGTGAAAATAAAAGAAAAGGAAAGAGTAGTCCCCACATTAAATATTGCAAATTGTAAGAAAAAAGTATATAAACGTTCGTCAGATATCGTAAAAATAAAAAATATATATACAAAATAACAATGAACGTCAATTTAAAAATATATATACCTATGTAACAATAATAACAAAGGTAGTTAAAAAAAAAGCTTAAAAAACTTAAATGACAAGAATTATAGTGAGTAGGTTAGTACGTATTGGAGCAGGTCAATCCCAAGCCGTTTTGACCTCGAGATACTCTTTTACAGTATATACATAAAAAGCCCTTTGAGTGATGAGTGAGGATCCTCAATTTTGAAGGACCAGGCAAGAAGAGATTATTTGACGCCAAGAGTAAAGAAAGTTTACAAGGCGTTACAACCAGCTACACAAGATCTTTCACATTTCTCATTATTTAGAAAGAAGGAAACAGTTTGTTGATGCTAGTTTTGAAAACCACATAAAGGTGTTTAAAAATATAGAAGAATATGAAATTTCAAAACATATTTTTACCCTTATACCGGTACCCAATTGTGCTGATCCTCTCATCGCAGATATCAATGACTGAACAGCACCAAGAGAACGGTAAAATTCGCAGACTATGACATACAGTATCTGTAAAATACATTGAAACATTGATTTCGATAAAAATATTTAAAGATTCAAAAATAATTTTTATTATAAAAAGGAAGCAGGGCAGATTGATACAGAAAAACTCAAGTATTATTTGTTACTTATAAAATTAAAATACATATTTCGTTTTATGTTAAGCGTGTGGTTAAATTCACCCATATTGTTATATAAATAAAATAAATGATTAAAATTAAAACAAAATACTGAAAAACTATTCCGAAATAAGTAAAATATGAAATATGTATCATTCTGCTTCATCTGCAGGACTCTCATGTGCATTGCTTGAATTTAGGTGATTTATTGAAGAAACCCTTTTAATCATGAATATGAGATAACAAACAGTCTTACACATTTTTACAATAATGAACTGTGAATAATTGGCTTTGGTTGATGTGCAATATATCCATATTTTATCTATATTTTAAAAAAATAAGAAATATCATCTACAAATAGAATAATATGTGAAACATTAACCAACAAATAAGAAAGGTCATAATACAAACTAAAATTAGAAAAGGACCAAAAATGAAACCCTGAGGCACGCCCGTCTTAACTATCCCAGGACGTCGGTCATCCCATTTATGCCTACTCTTTGCAGCCTTTAAGATAAATGGGGGAAACAAGATCAATAGGTTGTCCACAAATTCCGTAGTGGTGTCATTTACAGATCGGGATATTATGATCAACAGAAACAAATTCTTTTCATGAGAGGTTACAGAATACATACAAAAAGTGTTTGATAAACACTGAAGCAGCATTTCCTTTCGTAAAGTCAAACTGACGACTGTACCAAGTCTTATTTAAGTAGAAATTGGACAACATCTGGTTGAGCCTGATTATTTCTTTTTACTCAATACCACATCGATGAAATATATATAAAAAAAAACAATGAAAGGTGTTGGTTGTAGTTAATCACCGCGTTTAGGTAAATAAAGATATGATTTTTTGATATTAAGACTCGAGTGCTTGTTATAGATTATGAAACAATTTTGATGTATCAATGTACCCCTAACATCGTCCTAATAGAAAGCGATCATTACGCAACTACCATGGCCGTTGCGTTTATTTGTTTATCGAGACCGGAAGACATCCTCTGTTGATGCAACAACGCGTTTGAGTTTGTCAAAACCAATAAACGTGACGATCAAATAAATATTTAATAATCACATTCTATTCATTAGAACGACGCTGAATACTGTAAGAAAATTGATATGACTAGAAACGAGATGACAATATTAAGATATTGGCAAATAGAGATGTAAGGAAGAAGAATTAGGGCTCGGCCTCTTGGAACTGATGGTGATATTATCACAACTTACCACTGACTGGAAAATCTTCTTATACAAATTGTAAGTTTTTAAAATATATTCGTATATTTCAAGCAATTCGGAGTATCGTTCATCATTCCCTTCCTCATCGTTCAACTTCATAATTTCCTTGATCCACTCATCAAGATATTTTGTTAACAATGTTAATAGTCGAGCGGCTATTACTACATGGACGTCTGATGCCATGACAAATATGTCAGTAATATTGCTAATGATAAGATCGATGACACAAGGATTACTATAAGATACATAGTACATAGCATTAACAATGACGTTAGAAAATATAATGACGATTATATAGATCCAATTCCAAATGATAATACTTTGGTATCCTTCACTTAAACCGATTTGTCTGTGGATATTTTGAATCTTTAGAATAAGTGAGACATTGTTATTTTTATGCACAATATCTAAAATAAACATTACCGTAAACCCAATCATAAAACTAAAATTGTAAATAATTTCCGACAATATAAGGAAATCGTTTTCTAATCGTGTCATGTATTTATTCACATGTGATATATCTACCGTGAATATCTTGAAAAAACACATCGCATTTGTGATTAACATAAGGCAGAACACAATTATTTGATATTTTTTTCCGTTTGGATAGATTCGATTATTTCGTACTTTGTATTTTAACGCCATTAATAGATTGAGAGTAAAACTAAAAGGATACTCTAGTTTTTGTATTTCGTCATCGAGATGATTTTTGTCTAATACTTGAGATGAAGGCCGAACTTCTATTATTTTTTGAGACATTTTCAATGCCAATGGTCCGTTGCTTGATTGGTTATGACTAAAGTACGTAACTTAGTATTAAGTGTTTTATTGACGACAAAATTAAGTTATTCCATTTTCTGATCAAATCTATATCGATTTAAATAGTTTGTGATAAAAATATTATTTGTTTTGTCACACAAGTAATTTATTTGCTCATCGATAATGTACTATCATCAAACTAGTAATTTGTAACTCAAATAAAGTACTTATTTTAATAATAGCGCGTCTCGCATTCATTGAATTCCCGCATTCCTCATCTGGTCATTGGTCTACCTTGTGGAAGACCTTCCAACGCTGCGTCTTCCAGAACGTGGCGGCCACCCTAAAACTTTTCATCCCATCTATCATCTGTTGTATGAGCAATGTGCCCTGCCCACTGCCACTTAAGTTTGGCAATTCTTCGAGCTATGTTGATACCTTGCTTCTCTTGTGGATATCTTTACTTCTGATGTGATCACGCAAGGAAACTCCAAGCATAGCCCTTTTCATTGCCTTTTCTGTGACTATAAGCCTTCTGATGAGGCCCATTGTGAGCGACCACGTTTTGGAGCCATATTTCATCAATAGCAATATGCACTGGTCGTAAACTTTTGTTTTGAGACCCTCCTAAAAATCATTGAACGAAAATGTTCACGAGTTACGACTGAATTAATTTTGGTAGCGACACATAATCATTAAAAGGACGCTACAATGAAAAAACAAAGGATAGTCTTGCAAATTAAAAAGTAACAAGCTCGCAAAGAGTACATACCATTTTGAAATTCTATGATTGGTTTTTCATTCTTATATTGAAAGTGGCCAAGGAGAGGGAGAAGGAGGCCAAAGAAAAGATGAATGGATTATGTGAAGTTGGAAGAAGAAAAAGAATTTACCGATAGCATGAAGAGTGACAAAGTAGGTACATTGGAAAGGAAAAACCTATTGTGCTGACCCCAAATAAGGCAAGACAAGGGCAGGAAACCAGATAATTTCAGTATGCCCTACGTATAAATAGCAGTTGAAACTGTGGCCTTGCGCGAACGTAGGACAGAGACGCTGCGACGATGAATTCGCGTGAACTGCATTGGATCGCTTCTCAACCGTAATTCCATTGAATCGCGCACGTAGGACGCCGCGATATAGAATGTCTCTTTATCTGATACTTGTTATCGTGTTCTACGAAACTATCAATTAAATATATATTATATATATATATTTTAAGTTGGAAAATCATCTAATGACTACTCACACTCTAGAGCGGAGCGCGAGAGCGTGTCAGACTTTTACTGACTAAAACAAGAGACAACAACCCATGGCCCCAGTAGGCTTCGGCCCTGCTAGAACCCTACCGTGTTGCTGAAATCTCTTGGAGGTGCGCGCTTTGTTGAACACGCGCCTTCGACAAGTCGGGCTCGATGAGGATTAATTAAACAAATGATGTTGCCTTTCGTAAAATAACAAAGGAAATATTTAAACAAACACAGTAATCTTGTATTAGATAGCTTCTATTACGAGTACAATAAGTTATGACAGCAATCAAATTACTTAATTAAATTCACAAAAAATTGAATTGAAAAATTATAATAATGTAGTTTGTGGTTAATCTCATCAAATTCATTGGTAGAGTAGCGTCTAGGTAAAATAAACCACATGCAGTAAATTTACTAAAAGTGAGTTTTGTTCGGATCACGTTCTTGTAAAGGTGTTTTTGAGCATCTGTGAAAAAAAGTGAAAGGTTCAGATGCATTGGTTAAGTATAGGGCAGTTAAATAACACTCGATTAGCACAAGTCTGAGGCTGAGTGATTAGTTTTCGATATTCACTCGGAACACATATTTATCTAACCTACAAATGGTTTTTATGATTTTGAGTATTTTTGAATGTCTGTTATATATCTGTAAACCATAGTGTGCAGTCACGATACAGGAGATTTTCATAGCGTGGTCTAACGATTTCTCATTTTTTAAAAAAGCTATATATATGTTTCTTTGGAGGCAAACTACTAAGTCAATGTTACCATTGTCATCACCATCAAAGCTAGTCGTAGAACTTCTGCAAGTATCTGCATAACGATTCTCATTCGTTGTTCTTTTTTGCACAATGTTGCAACCTAGCTTTCATGTAGGACATTTTTATACATTCTCAAATCAGTATAATGGAATTATAGACGTATTGCTAATCAAAATATTCTTACTTGTACAATTGTTATTCTTTATGAGCTGAATACACGCTGTCTCAGCTTTTTGAACGGTTATATAGAATTTTTCGCAGTATAAACTATGCACGATAAATAGTGATATATTTTTTAAAAACCATAATGTTAATGCAATAAAGTTTAGGAAAATCTGTAAATTAAAACATTCGTTTTCAAAAAATCTTGAAAGTATTACAAAGTATATCAAACAATGCGTAAATCAGCAACTGTTTTGCCAAAGACTGACATGACTGAAGCTAAAACAAAATGAAAATAAACAAAATAAAGAGATGATTCAGAATCTTCAACATTAAGGGACTAAGTATGTAGACAACATTTTTGACAATACCAATGGATAAATGGCTTACAAACGTGACTATTAGTTACATAAGATTTTACACATTTGCTATTTTGAGTAATAAGTCTTTTATATCTTTATATAGGTCTAGTGGCAAGAAAAGGTTTCACCAACTGTTTTGCAATAAACACTGCTAAATTTTGATCGTTTTAATCCCGTGGAGGATCCGGTACATGAAACACTATCGATGATAAAATTAAAAAATGAAGTACCTTTTTTTCAAAACTCATATTAATTTATGCATCTATGAAATTAATTTCTTTAAGAAACCGTCAGCTGAGCGAGTCTAATGACCTGTAGGTAGTTTGTACGCGACGCCGACTACTACCTACAGCTCACGTATTCTTTAAGAAATTAATTTCGTACATGCGTAAATTAATACGAGTTTTGAAAAAAAGGTACTTTATTTTTTAATTTTATCTCTACAATATCAACAGTGTTTCATATACCAGATCGACCCTCCACAGGATAAAAACGATCAAAATTTAAGGGTGTATATTTTTTTTAAGTTACAAAAACTATTAGCTCAGTTAACTACAACCAAAAATTATGTTTAAAAAATATTGAAGAATATGAACTTCTAAAACACATTTTACCATTAGTCTGGTACCCGATTGTGCTGATACTCTTATCGCAGATATCAATAGCTGAACGCAATAAAGAGAACGGTAAAATTCACAAATTATGACATAGAGTACCTGTAAAATACACAAAACATTGTTTTAGTTAGTAAATATAAACGATTAAAAAAAATCATAATTAAAGGGAAGTTTGATTTCGATTGATACATAAAATTTCAAAGAATATTTTGTACGTCTAAAACACTAAAAGACTTCCATACACATATTGTTATATAAATCAAAATAAATGATAAAAACAAATATATTGAGAACATATTACGGAATAAGTAAAAAATAAATGTGTGTTTTGTTGCCTCACCCGCAGGGTAGGTACACAAATACATTGTTTGAATTTAAATGATGGAAGAAATCCTTTTATTCTTTCGAGATCAAAAATAGTCTTATATGAGTATATTTTGACAATTATTGAACTGTGAAATGACTTTCGTTGATTTACAAAATATCCGTATAATTAAAAAATCAGAGAAATATCGTCCGCAAATAAAATAAAAAAATATCTGATAAATTAGTCATAATTTATGTACGAACATAAATATAAACTAGAATAAGGAAAGGACCAATAATTGAACCCTGAGGCATGCTGATCTTAACTAAGCACCCTTAGAAAATCACTCTGTTGACGGACTTTTTGCTACCTGTAAGATAAATAGGGAAAAACAAGATCAGCTGCTTATCCACGAATTCCGTAGTAGTGTAATTTACAGATCAAGGTATTATGGTTAACACAATCAAATGCTATTGAAAGGTCACAGCATATGCCAATAGCTATGATATTTACATTATATTCATATTGACATTACCTGGGACATTTTTCCAAGATTCCATAAAGTGTCTTATGAGTTTCACTGCTGCATCCGTCGTTGATATACCTTTTGTAAAAGCAAACTGACGACTATGTAAAATCCTATTTAAGTTAAAATGTAAAAACATCTTGTTGAGCAAGATTATTTTATAAATATTCCTCAATCTACATCGATGAAATATAAGACAACGATGAAAGGAGTTGGTCGTTATTAACGGCCGTGATTAGGCAATTACAGACATGATTTTATGATATTATCGCAAACTTACCACTGCTTGGAAAATCTTCTTGTACAAATTGTAAGTATTTAAAATATATTCGTATATTTCAAGCAGTTTGGAATATCGCTCATCATTGCCTTGCATATCGTTCAACATCACAATTTCGTTGATCCACTCGTCAAGATATTTTGTTAACAATGTTATTATTCGCGCAGCTATTACTACATGGACGTCTGATGCTATGGCAAATATTTCAGTTATAATATTAATGACAAGATTTATGACGCAGGGATAACTATAAAATACATAGTACATACTATTTATAATCACATTGGCACTTATAACAATGACTATATAGATCCAATTCCAAGTGATAAAATTGTGGTATCCTTCACTTAAACCGATTCGTCTGTGTAAAGTTTGAATTTTTAAGATAAGTGAAACGTTGTTGTTTTTATGCACAATATCTAAAATAAACATGATCGTAAACCCAATTAAAAAGCTAAAGCTGTATAAAACATTAGAAAATGTAGAGAAATCGTTTTCTAAACGTGTCATGTATTTATTCACGTGTGATATATCCATTGTGAACATCTCGAATATACACATCGCATTCATAATTAACGTTAAGCAGAACACAACTATTTGATATTTTTTTCCATTTGGATAGATTCGATTATTTCGTACTTTGTATTTTAAAGCCATTAATAGATTGAGAGTAAAGCTAAAAGAATACTCAATTTTTTGTATTTCGTCATCCAGATGATTTTTGTTTAACACTTGGGATGAAAGTAGAACATTTTCTAGTTTTTGAGACATATTGTATACTGTTAATGCCAATGGTCAGTTGTTTAATGTTGACGATAAAATTAAGTTATTCCATTTACTGATCAAATCTACATCGATCTAAAGTTTTTGATAACAGTAATATTTGTTTTGTCGCATAAGTCATTTATTTAATTATTAATAAGCCAAAAATTCGTTTACAATACTTTAATTTACTCGTAGTGTACTTTTTATTTGTCTACACTTATATTATATAATACTAGTTTTTGCCCGCAGCTTCGCCCGCGTACATAAAATATAGCCTATGTCACTCAGGAATAAAGCATCCTATTCGTGAAAAAATCTTAGCACTTGGACCAGTACTTCCAGAGATTACGTCCTACAAACAAAAAAAAACAAACTTTACCTTTATTATATTAGTGTAGATTACAGAGAGGTAAAGTTTGTTTTTGTAGTTGATCTAGGTATTTCTGAAAGTACTGGTTCAATTGCTAAAATTCTTTCACCAATAGAAAGCTACTTTATCCTTGAGTGACAGTTGTAAGAGCACATCGAATGAAAAAGTGATTTTTATTTTATATGACTTTGACTTTAGTGTCGGCTCTCCTTCAAAAGTATAATTAAAATAATATAGAATTTACTAATTTTTGTACAATTTCCTAAATAGATTGTATGCTTTAAATACATTTTGGTATATCTCAATCAATTGTTGACAATGCTCTTCATTTTCGCATTCAATATGCATAGTCTGAATTGAGTTTATTTGAGAGTAACTGAATGAATTATAATACATGGATTGTACAAAAATATTAGCACAGATAAAGACCATAATTACGATCCAGTTAAAAATAATGTAATTTTGGATATCGAAACCGATGCTCTTATAGATACTTTGGATCTTTAAAATAAGTAAGACATTATTGTACTTATAATAAAGTTCAGAATAAACATCGTCGTACAACCGACTGCTGTGATTATAAAGTATAAAGAAACCAAGATTGACAAAACGGTTTTCTTAGATTTAATTATATTTGTTTCGATATATATATATAACCATTGATGTCATGAATGGTTCTATAAAAACACAATATATTTATGACTAACATTAAGATAAATGCAATAGTATGATATATTTTCCCGCAAGTATTAATATGACTATATTTCAAACGATATTTTGAAGCCAATTAAGTGCTAAGTGAAAAGACTGCACTACACTTTTGACTTCTTTTTCGATTCGATTATTGAGTAAAATTTTGACAGATATATCTGAAGACATTTTTTATTTTAGATACTTTAGGTAAGCATAATTCAACTGCTTATCTTACTAACATTTATCGATGGCATACACTAATAGTACCTAATGTATTTTAATAAGAAATTGATAATTTTCTAGTTAATTTGGAAAATGTATGTAAGTGTACGCTTTATGGCGTATATTTTGTAAACAGCGGAAAACTACTAATTAATGTCGATACATTAATGGTACTGGTATTAAAGAGGTGCTTAATAATTCATGTTTTATGAAGAGAATAATTTCTTATTTGAAACTATCGAAATAGGTGTTTGATTGCAAGGACACAATAATAAGTAACAAAATCCAATTCATAAATGATAAAATACAAAATTCGATATTTGATTATCTACAAAATGTTTTGAAAATTTTGCTAGCATGACATTTTTCTTTTGTTTCTAGTTGACTTGTGCACGAATCCGGTACATAAGATATTCGCAATAAATCAAGAAACAACCATCGTAATTGGATTCAAGGAACTAGAATAAAGATAATTTTTCAATAGAAATTAATATTTTATTTGTTTTTATTGAAAAGGTAAAAAAGGTTGATAGAAATTAATCATTGTTACGATCGGTTCTTTGTGAGAGTTGGAGTCTATACTGAGTTCAAGACCTTTATAATAGAACAGCTTCAGACTCACACCTTCAAAATTACATTTGTGAGTGCACTTACATACTACAATATTAAAGAAGTTTCATGTGTTAAGAGGAGAAGATACGAATACAAATAAAATAATTGTAAAACAAAAAATACATTTACCTACATCAAGTAGGTTAATTACACGTCCATCAAACGACCTAAAATATATATATAAAATACTAAATGGAAAATATTTATAGTTATTAGCATAATGAGTTTGCTATCGTTTTTTTAAATCATTTACATAGCACATATAAAAAAGAAATATTTACAGTTATTACTTTAATAGCTTTTAGATCGTTTGTCAAATCATTCACTGCACTGCAAGCGCTGTGTATAGTCTGTAGACATGGCGTCAAATTTTAAAAATTATTTCAAATCAAGCAGAAACCTTGATATAAGTTTAACTGATATTAGTATTTTAACAATTTTACCTAATAAAATTGTAATTGATAACGATTTACAATCAGCACTGAGACCACTGAATCTGATGCAAAATATTTTCTTTAATGCGAAGTATTCTATTCGTGACAATGTTATCACTTATAATACTTACCTTTATAATTTCATAATAATATCTTTTTTGCTTACATATCTGTGTGTTAGTTTACATAGTTTGAGCTTAGAGCTTATCGAGTTTAGTAATATACGGGATTTTATTAGTTTATTCAGTTTTTTGGCCAATACTTTGGATTTCATCCTTGTTTTGATTGGAGGTTTTCTCAACAGCTTTTCAAAGATCTACAATAATGTTTTGATAATCTTGAAAATTCAACACGCACTTAGAGCTCTGCAAATGAAAAAGGACCAGCTGAGAAGTTTTACTGTTTACAACTGGACTCATTGTATCATCATAAATGTTTATTTCATTATCACTGTCATTGGTTTCTTACTAATTTTAAAGTCCTTTGATGTTATTGTTAATATCAAGATTTTTTATGCGTCAGCTTTTAACTATAACATCATCTATCCTGTTTTTATATTGAAAATTGTTACGAAAATTCTTCGTGTGTGGACTGGACAAATTCGTATCTTTAGAGATAATGCAGATTTAGAAAGAGAAAATTACAAGATTTTAGATGTATACATACGTATACAGGAGATATACATGAATATAGAGGCAACGTTTCAACAAATGTTAAGTTTTTAGAAAACTAAAATTAAAAAAGACACTAATTTTTCTTAAAATTTTGTGTTCTGCATATAACATGTTCATAATAGTTATACATTTAAACGGTAAAAATGTTGATGTTTTTTTTTTTTCTTTCAGATTTTATTTTACATGATATACCTAACTTATCAATGTTTACGGGACTTGGCTTTGATATTAAGTTTCAGAATTTTTTTAAATGAAGGTGAATTTGAAGTAAGTAATCGGATCACCAAGTCATTTGTATTTATGAGTACTTTCATACTCTAATTTCTGATACATGGAGATGTGGTAGAAATATGCCTAGGATGAGATAGAGATCATCTTCCTAATCTACAAACCTTTCTGTGGATGATGAAAAATATTTTTTTTTTTCAGATTTTCTAATAATCTCTCAATTCTGGAATATGAAAAATATAACAATATTTACATTGTTATGCATAGAATGCGAAAGGTACTATGAGGCAATGAGAGACGTTCAGAGTACTTGTGTAATACTTCTAAAGAAAAGAAATTGTACTGGTAAGTATCATTTGGTTTTTTTTTTTAAACTAGAAGAAAGCTGATCTTATTCATTCAGCTGCATCATTGAGCCAGGTATATACGTGCTGTCAACCAAAACACCAATAACTAGAGGGTAGTGGATGAAATTAAAGACCATATACCTACCATTACCATACCACCATTCCAATTCAATAATTTCTCTTTATTGATCAATAGTTTACCACCGGCATTGTGATGTGTCATGCAAGGCACTTCTTCCATTTCATCTCATACGTTTAGTATCAAGCACTTTCTCGAACGTCTTACTAAATCAGCAAAACGATAACAATAAGAACCTGAACTAATCTGTATTTGCGCGAAATTTTACTTTGTATTATTGGTAGAACTTTACCCTTCTAGCAACGCTCAGCTCTCGAAACAAGCTAAACATTTATTGACAAGTAGCTATGTTGTGACACTGAGCAATGCGTAGCTCGCTGTCCGGCTGTCCGGTAACTGTCCGGACCAACCCCAAGTCGTCGACGGCGCGCACTGTTCCCGCGCGCCTCAAGGAGTTGCCAGCAACAGCAGGGACCCAGCCGGGTCGAAGCCTACTGGGGACAGGGTTATCCGAAAGGGCGCTCGAGCCCCGGTATGAAGGCTAGAAGGAACGGGGTGGGTGTTTCAGTCAGTAAAAGTCTGACACTATCTCCCGCTCTGCCCAAGAGTGGGGGAAGTCAAAGCATGATTTTTTCCCACCATAAAAAAAAGCTATGTTGTGACACCACGTAAATTGGGGTCGTTTTTTTTTAGATACAGAAAAAAGAGTTTTCAAGAGCATCCAGCGTGTACAAAAGGCGACATTTAAGAAGATGAGTGTATGCGGCTGCTTCGACATGGACGCCGAGCTACCGCTAAAGCTGTTGAGCTTTATTGTCTGTTATAATATTGTCTTCTTACAATTTACGTATCTGTAATATATAAAATTGCACGTTTTATACCTTCTTTTAATTCATTGCTTTTATTACTAACACGGAGTATTTCTTTTGAGAAATCTGTATCAGTAACTTTTTCTGTAATATCTTGATCGGTCTACTTCAGTTTATCGTATATATCTGGTTACTGTTCCAAAGAAATGGTACACACTACTAGACAGAACACGGGATAACATTGAAACAAGGTGAAGATTTATTTACTTTAATGAAAAACAAAAAACGTTACTTCGTCCACCACACTGAAAGTGGAGTTATTATTGTTGTTCTAATACCCGGTACATGGTGGACATCCCACCCATAAGTACAAAGTGTTTTGGGAACACATTCATTATACGTTGAGCTAAGAAGTGGAATTTCTAGCCGAAGTCCTGTGTTTCCTGATAGCTATAACTGGGTCTTTAAGTCAAGAGTGAATAGATTGCTTCTACGCAAGCGTGCTCCATCATCGGCCACATCATCACTTACAATCAGATAAGATAGTGGTCAAACACGAACCTATCCATTATATAAACTTTTTTATTTATCTTGATACACTTGAGCGGCTTCAAAACTTTTGCATAAGGTTCATGTTTGGTTTGCGAAAATATAACCATGTTTCTGAATTTCGTGTGAAGCTCAAATGGTTGCCAATTTGCCTTCACTGGAATGCTCATATTCTTTCTCTTTTATATAATATACTCTTTTCTCCTTTTACCCCCCTTTACCTCAATAATCGTTTTCAGTTCCACAACTTTCTTGGATAAATCCTTTACTGTTCAGGCTACCTGTCTATGGAATGCATTACCGGATGCTATAAAACGCGCTCAATCGTTGCCTGCTTTCAAAAGACTTTGTTAAAGAACACTACTTGTCACTGTGATTATTGAAAGTCGCCCTTTCTTATGATTGCTCATATATTTGAGATGTATGTATTATATTGCAAATGTATGTCCTCCTCCTTAGTCGTTCACTCTTGACAGAGTGGTCGTGGTTGATAATGTTGCATTTTCATTTGGCGAGTGAGGCCCTCGCGATGCGTCTCCATTTGTCCCGGTTTACGGCGTCTCGAGAACTCTGAACTAAGGAGGTTTGTGTTGCAGCTTTGATGAGGTCTGTCCAACGCGTAGGTGAGCGCCCGCGTGACCGCTTCCCCTCCACTTGTCCCTGGACAACGAGTCGCTCAATGGAGTGTTCGTTGCGAACAACGTGACCAAAATATTTGAGGATTCGTACTTGCACAGTCGACAATAACCTCTGTTTGATGTTTAGCTCCTCCAGAATCGAAACGTTAGTCCTAAGTGCTGTCCAAGGGATCCGCAGCAGTCGCCGCCAGCACCACATTTCGAGTGCATCGATTTTGCGTCGGTCTTTGAGGCGAACCGTCTACGTTTCCGCGCCGTAAAGAAATATTGGGAAGACTAAGCTTCTCATGAGGCGAACTTTGGTAGCTTTAGTGATGTTACGGTTGCGCCAGATCCTTTTCAACCTGTCAACAGCAGATCGTGTGATAGCACATCTCCTTCGAATCTCATCCTCACATCCTCCAGTGTTCGTGACAGTGGAACCAAGGTATACATATGATTGAACAACTTCACAGTTGCCAATCACAGCAATGTCAGGAAGATTCAGTGCTGCTCGATCCACTATCATCATCTTGGTCTTATCTCTGTTGAGCGAACAAATGTATGTATCTGTGTATAAATTAATTATAATAAATATAAGTTGTAATAAATTTTAATGCTTATTGTTGAACTTATGGCAGCCCCATATCATGTTCTGACAATTACGGTCTATAATAGGTTGCCTGGAATAGATCGCGGAATGTGATAAGGCCGCCCATGGTAAGTGTTTTAGATGTAAGTTTTTCTTTGTTATGATTTTATGTAACTAAACTATATAGTATATAATAAATAAATAAAACCCGATACAACATACTCGTATGTAAAAACAGGGCCTGTTAAAATATATATTATACAACAAATAGTACGGTTTATAATTATGTACCCGTAAAGCGTCAGATGAATAAATGACAAAAAAAATAATTCAGAAGAAAACTTAACTAGCACAAAAGGTTTAGAATGAGAAAATGTGGCAGAAACTCATAAACACACGTGCTCAAAAGAAGTTGATTACATTAATCAATATTAACTCTCATCACATGTTCCTTTTAACTTGATTACTAATATCTCAACATCGCATAAATATCACATACAAAATAAATTGAATTGAATGATAGCATTAATGCAAATATTTGTAGTGAATAACATCGACACATTTTACGACTTCGGAAGTGTCTCTCGCGTAAACTATTCAATTCAGAAAAAAATGATAGAAAGCTCAATAACATGTTTAAAGACCTATTCATAGATACCCCACACGTATGGGTTTGATGAAAAAAAAAATTTTTGGGTCTCAGTTCTAAGTATGGGGACCCCCAAAATTTATTGCTTTTTTTCTATTTTTGTGTGAAAATCTTAAAGCGGTTCACAGAATACATCTACTTACTAAGTTTCAACAGTATAGCTCTTATAGTTTCGGAAAAAGGTGGCTGTGACATACGGACGGACAGACAGACAGACATGACCAATCTATTAGGGTTCCGTTTTTTGCCAAAGTGCTACGGAACCCTAAAAACGGTTAAAGTAAAATGCTTGCAGCATGTATCTAACAACGACGACGATTGGCTCGCCAATGTATGGATATATAATTGAGTTACTTATCAACGACAAATTGAAAACTTCTGACGTCGCTACACAAGTTGCTACCGAGCTGATTAAATCAACTGACGGGACACCTATTCCGTTACAAGTTACAAAAAACAAAGCAAAATCCCAAAAACAGAAACAGAGAAAGAGTAAAGAAAAAAAAAATGCTCAACCGATTGCACCATTATCACCGGGTACTCAATCTAAACCTGAGGTCATTGACTTCGGCCTGTCCAATACGATTGGCCAATCAACATTGTCCTTGGCTACTAATGTGGATGTGGTAGGTGAAGTCATCAAGGAGCCTGATTCCCAATGGACTGTAGTGACTCGGAAACATCGACAAATGACGTCAATTTGTGGTACTGCTGGACCTGCAATAACTTCATTAAAGGCAGTTGAACCGCGTAAATATTTACATCTCTGGAACATGGAGTCGAGCGCTGATGAGATTCGCAACTACCTACAGCAGTTATGTCCAGGAAGTTCAGTTGCTTGTACTGTTGACTTGTTAACGTCAAAAGGTGATTACAAATCGTATAAGGTAGGAGTACCAGTTGCTAGCTATGAGATTTTTCACTCAGCGGATGTCTGGCCAATCTATGCAAAGATTAGGCCCTGGGTAAATTATAAAAGACCAGCTAGCTTTAAAAAGCAGCACAGAATGCAACCTCAACTTCCAAATAACCAGCCCTTTCGTAACACATAAACTTACCGACCTACATTGTTTCTACCAGAACGTGAGAGGTTTAAAAAGCAAACTTTCTACTTGGCGAAATAATTTACTCCTTCTGGACCATAATCTCGTTGCAATAACCGAGACATTTCTTGACGAGTCGGTTGAAGACGCAGAATTATCACCAGGAGACTGGAGTATTCTTCGTCGTGACAGAGGCACGCCGTGTGGAGGTGTACTACTCGCCGCGCGGTCGCCTGTAGTGTTGCGACGGCGCCGTGAATTTGAAACCGACTGTGGTGAAGACTTGTGGGCAAGTTTTACGTGGTGTGGTCGTACTATTTATGTGTGTGTGGTTTACATTAAACCAAGTGCTAAAGACGCGGACTACATGCGTTGGTTTTGTAAAGTTGAAAGTTTTATATCTAATTTAAAGGGTTCTGTTATAATTTTAGGAGATTTGAATTTGAAAAGTGCATCGCTATCTATTGTCAACTATTATATTTACTTTCTGTCTTTTTGCTGTCTAAATGAGAAGAATGTTGTGACTAATTCGAATGGAGGAATGCTAGATGTGGTACTGGTCCAGGAGAGTGCTGACATGTTTCAAACTTCTGTCTCTTCTACGGATGGTATTGTATCACCTGACAATTACCACCCTCCCCTAGATATAGATATTAAAATTAAAACTACGCATCACTCTGAAGTTATTAATCCAAGCAATATAGATATAAGCAAAGACTGGAATTTTAAAAAATGTAACCGTGATCTACTGCTAGATTTACTTTCTAAAGTATCATGGGATAAAGTAATACAAACTGATGATGTATATTTGGCTACAAAGTATTTTTATGATACAATCTACCCTATTTTCGATGCCTGTGTACCTAAAAAACGGCGTAGCAAAACTACAGGCCGGCGATATCCCGTGTGGTTCACAAAAGATATCATACGCGACACTAGACTCAAGCTCAAATTTCATACTATTTGGAAGCGCACTAAATGTGATCGAGCTAGGAAGTGTTTATCAGACCTCAGATCTGATCTTAAAACTCGAGTAGCCGTTGCTTATTCAACATATACAAAAGTAATTGAAAACAATTTAAGACTTAATCCGCGTCAGATTTGGCAACATATTTCAAATTTGCGATCTAAAGGTGGTTTTGAACCAAGCGTTACCTATCAGGGAGATAAGTTTACAGGTGTCCAAGCAGCTGAAGCCTTTGCTGATTTCTTCGTTAGTGTTTATCTTCCTGATGTACCTTTACTTGATGCTCAAAAAGCTTCCCTTTGTGACAATAATATAAATAGTAATTATGTTAATATTTTTAAATTCACTCCTCAAGACGTCATGGCAGGAATAGGCAAACTGAAAATAAGTAGTTCTGTAGGGCCTGACAATATTCCACCTGAAATATTGAAAACTTTTAAAAAGCACTTTTGCCTTCCTTTGTATCATATATTCAACCTAAGCTTGGTAAAGGGATCATATCCGCCTCAGTGGAAGATTTCCAGAGTCTCCCCCATTCCTAAAAGTTTCAATAAAACATCAGTTGAAGAGTATCGTCCCATTGCAATTATGTCAACTCCAGCTAAAGTTTTTGAAAACGTACTTCATAAATACATTTATTCCCAAGTAGATAAGTATCTCTGTAATGAACAACATGGTTTTAGGGCAAAAAGATCGGTAAATACCAATCTTCTAACTTTAGTGGACTTTATATCAAAACGTTTGGATCGAGGTGGCCAGGTGGATGTTTTGTACTTTGACTTCCGGAAAGCGTTTGATAGGGTTAATAATGACATTTTGCTAGCGAAACTCTGTGCCATAGGATTTCCACCGGGTCTGCTGCGGCTTCTTGCCGACTACCTCCGCGACCGTCAGCAGTTTGTTAGACTAGGTCTCTATGAATCCCAGCCCTATCACACGCGTTCCGGAGTCAGTCAAGGATCAATACTCGGGCCATTACTGTTTCTGATAATGGTAAATGACCTTCCAACTGTTGTTAATTTTGCCAAAAGTCTATTATATGCAGATGACTTGAAATTGTTTCTTGAAATCAACTCTGAGACAGATTGCCTGGCACTGCAACGCGACATTAACGCTATATACGAGTGGAGTGTAAATAACAAAATGGAGTTCAATTCGTCAAAATGCTACGTCGTGAGTTTTACCAGAGCCCGTTACCCAGTCTCATTTAATTATAAAATCAATGACAGCACAATTACAAGAACCGTTGCTGTAAAGGATTTAGGTGTCACATTTAATCATACACTAAACTTCCATGATCATATTTTAGCAGTGGCAAAAGATGCATTTAGGCGTTTGGGTTTCATTTTGAGAAATGCTAAAGATTTCAAGAACACAAGCGCAATCAAGTCGATTTTTAACGTGCTTGTTCGAAGTAAGCTTGAGTCTAGTGCGTGCGTCTGGAACCCACATGAGAAAAAATATGCCTTGATATTAGAGAAAGTGCAAAAAGCTTACCTCAGATATATTTACAAGCGTATCTATGGACACTATCCCTTTATGTACCCTACTAAGTTTCTTTTAGGTTGTGTAGGGTATAATTCACTAGAAGTCAGAAGAAAACATGAGCAAATAATTACCATGTGTAAAATCCTTCATGGGAAAATTGATACTCCAGAGCTGCATGCCGAACTGTCTCAACTATGTGCCCCAGTCAAGTACAGCCGCATCAGGAAACACAGCTTGTTCGCTGTGCCTGCGAGTCACACTGTTGCGCGAGCCCAGTCTCCTGTCCCTCGCACTCTTTCTGCGCTCAACACTCTTTTGGACACGCACCCTGACTGTGATGTGTTCGCGGACGAATGGAAGACGATCATGTCAGTATGTCTGGAGTTTTGTGAGATGAGTGTGTGAATTTTTTGTATATTGTCTTTAACTAATTGTCTTTAACTAATGTAATTGGCGAATAGCCGTTTTTTGTTAAAGTAAAACCATAAATAAATAAATAAATAAATAAATGGAATGCGCAAAGCGATCCCCACTCTGATGCCGAGCGTTCAAGATCCGTGGTGGCAGCTGTAATTACTACTATTTTCTTTTTTATCTTGTTAATCGTGAAAATCTATCATTCATTCAAAGTTCTACAAATGAATGACGACACACTCAGTAGTTTCGCTGTCTACAATTGGACTTATGTTATCATCCTAAACCTGTATTTTGTTCTTTTTTTTTTCAAAAAAAGTCTGTATTTTTGTACATTTTTATGAAGACTGTCTCTAAACAGCAATGCTGCAATATTCATGAATACGTGAAGGTCGATACTGGATTTTTTGAGTGTGAATTTTTCAAATAACTTTCACTAAATTAATATTTTTATTGTAATTTTTATAAACCGGCTTTTTTTGTGTTTTGTTAAATTTTATTTTCAAAACTTGGAGTCAGTTCTCAAAGGGAATTATAAAATATATATCAAAACTTTAACTCCTTGATCCTAGCCGTAAAGTTACGGCTAGGATCAACATATTATTTTTGATGTAATAGTTTTAACATAAAAATAGTGCTAACCATTGAATATTAATGGTACCCTATGGAATATAGGATGTAGAGAATTTGTTTGTGTTTAAACGAAAGTATATAAAGTCAGAGTATGTAAAGCTAACATAACTAACGATACCAGAGACAGAACACTTAAAAAAAATCACTTTACTTGGTTGGGTATGTTGCGAGAAGAAATGAAGCAAATGTAACTGAGGATAAGAACATTAGTTTTTCTTTGAATAAGAGAGTAGAAAGACTATTATGGTTTATAATTACTGGCCCATCGATTGAAATTACAAACACTACCGTTATTGATTCAAAATATAGAACCAGAAATAAGATAGGAGTGCTAAAGGACAATTACTTAATGCTTATCGATAGTTGTTCATTATTTCATCAATCTAAAAGGAACTGGTCAGAAATAAACATGCTGTCGTATTTCAAAGAGTATTTTAAACCAAACAAAAACCCTAGTACAAACATAAAAATAACAAACCTCTCATCCAATAAAATATTACTTGATGATGTGATAGAAGAAGATTTACAATCAGTTCTAAGGCCATTAAATCTGATGCAAAGTTTTTTCTTGTGCGCAAAGTTTTCTATCCGTGACAACATTATTACTTCTAATACTTTTCTATACAATTTCATGAGAGCATTCTGCATGATCTTATTTCACTGTGTCTGTTTGCACAACACGTATATTTATCTAACCAAATGCATTGAGTGGGAATATAAAATATTCCACTGTTCCGGTGTTATTATTGATTGCTTGATCTATTTGATAGGAGATTCAATAAATACCATTACCAACATCAAGCACAGCAAATTGAATATCTTGCTGATTAAGAAAATTCAAAATGTGATCAGGGTTCTTAAAATTACTAGCAATGATCTGCGATGTCTCATTGCTTTGAACTGGATTTCGATTGCTTCTGTTAACGTTTTTTCAATTCTATTTACCGTCATTTATTCGATCATTTTCAAGACTTTAAATACTGTCGATCTTATTGTATTTTACAGCTGTATATCGTTCAATATAAATATCTTATATGCTTTGTTACTTTTGAAGTTAATAGAGAAAACGCTTCGCGTGTTGATAGAACAACTTAAAAATACTAAAGGATTTGAAACTGATGAGTATTGGAATACAATGTTTGCTTTATACTTGAACATACAGGAAACTTATATGATTGTAGAGACGACTTTTGGACAAATGGTAAATTCATTTAATAGTCGCTTGGATATTTACATCTAGAAATATTCTAACAGTTCGAATTTATTATAAATATTGGGTGTAATTTATCCATAATATGTATGTACTTAGAAATATACAAGTATGTTTATCAGTTGTCTAGTACTCATAACACAAGCTCTGCTTAGCTTGGGACTAGACGGCGTTGTATGATAGTTGTGGAATATTATTATTATTATTCCTTCATTTTTATTTTATATACATGTTATAATATATTTTTAAATATTCCTTAAAAAAAAAACAATTAAAAAAACATTTAAAAATATAATTAAAATATAATAATATTATTATTATTATGGACAAGCATTAACACATTGTTATTTATTATTGTTTATTTTATTTTCAGATTGTATATTACACAGTATTTACTACCTTCATTAGTTTACGGAATGTGACATTGATGTTGTCTTTACGAAGCTTTATAGAAATAGGTGTAGTTAATGTAAGTAGCAATAACATTACCGCAAATCTACACTATCTTGCTATTTTTGTCTCAACATGTTTCATTATTTTTTTCATTAATTATAAAGCGATATATGGGTAGCCTGACAGCGATCTGTTAATTATATTCTCTGTTTTATATTATTATTTAAACTAATAATCTGTTGATATTTTCTTACAGTTGAGTAAAAGATCTAGTTTATCTAATAAGTCTGTAACTATTTCAGTTTTGCATTCTGATATTTGTGTCACAAGTTTGGAACATAAAGAACACTATCATATTAATTTGTCTGAGCGTTCAATGTGAGAGATTCTATGCAGCAATGAGAGATATTCAGACTACTTGTATAATGCTATTGAAATTAAGGACTTGTTCTGGTAAATATTTTTTATTGTACTTCTTTTTTAGAGAAACTAGTGCTTGCCATTTCACCTGATGACACAGTACGTCCGACGGATCTTGGCGAGCCTGATCATAAGCTCTCCGCATCTCTCTCTCTCTCTCACACGTTATTTGCCATGAACGACGTTCGAGACTGCAGCCACTTAAGGGCTGGTGCTGTAAAATGCCACCTGGCAGCTTTGGACTCGGTGGAAAGGCGTGCGAAGAGGCTGATTGGTGATCCAGATTTGGTTAAGTCCAATCTTCAAAGCCAGCACAGGCGTAGGGTAGCCAGCCTTTCGGTGTTTTACAGATTGCATTTTGGAGAGTGTGCGCAGGAACTGCATGACTTGATTCCGCCATCACATTTCTATCATCGAACAAACCGACGCACGGCGAGTATCCACCCTTACGTTGTTGAAACATCTACGGTCCGGACTAAGCGTTTCGCCTCGTCATTTATACCGCGTACTTCGAAGGACTGGAACATTCTGCCTGCTGCGGTCTTCCCGTCCGATTATAATTTGGGTGTCTTCAAGGCTAGAGTGAATAGGCTCTTAATAAACTAGTGCGCCTCACCATCAACGATTGCATCACTGCTTACCATCAGGTGGGATCGCAGTCAAGTACTAGTTTATAACAGATAAAAAAAAAAGAGATGTGCAGAGCATATTTTCAGGCTCGCCAAGATCCGTCGGGCGTACTGTAAACTAATATAATTATTATTATTACGTACGTGAGTAATTAAATGCCGCAATGCATCTTAATTATTTGATTTTTTTTTTTTTTTTTATTAATTATAGGCTTGCGTTTGACCACTATCTCACCTGATGGTAAGCGATGATGTGGTCGAAGATGAAGCACGCTTGCCTAGAAGAAACCTATTCACTCTCGACTTAAAGACTCCTAAGTTGTAGCTATCAGGAAACACAGATTCCGGCAGGGAATTCCACTCCTTGGCTGTACGCACAATAAATGTGTTCGCAAAACGTTTTGTGCGTATGGGTGGGATGTCTACCATGTACCGGTGGCGCAACGCTGTACGTCGTGTGGTCCGATGATGGAACGGACTTGGCGGAATTAGATTGTGCAATTCCATTGCACACTCCCCGAAATGTAAACGATAGAAAACCGACAGACTAGCAACTCGGCGGCGATGCTCAAGGCTTTGGAGCTTCGACTCTACAAGTGCATCATTGCCGATGATTCTCTTGGCTCGCCTCTCAATCGACTCCAGCGCATCAAGCTGGTATTTGGCAGATCCATCCCAAAGATGAGAACAGTACTCCATACACGATCGAACTTGGGCTTGATAAAGATTGAGCAGCTGTTCCGGCGTGAAGTACCGTCTCACCTTTGCTAAGATCCCCAATTTTTTGGCAGCCAGTTGAGCCTTTGCATCGATGTATGAGCCGAAATTGAGAGTAGATGATAACGTAACTCCAAGAAGCTCAAGGTGGTCGGTTATCGGCACGGTTACACCCCGGAAAGTTGGAGCCGGGTGGAATTGGCTCCGTTTGGCGGAAAAAAGACACGCCTGGGTTTTAGATGAATTGAACTTGACCAGATTGGCGTCGCCCCAATCGGAGACCGCCTTCAAGGACGAGTTCAAGCGTTCAACCATAGCCTCTCGGGATGACTGGATCTGTGTCCCGCTAGCTCGTGCGTCAGATACATATCTCTCAGCAACAGTGCTGTCGTCTGCATACCCAAAGATACCGGGTTTAAGTAGATCATTTATGTGCAGCAAAAACAGTGTCGCCGAGAGCACTGACCCCTGAGGGACCCCGGCATTAATATCCATTTGACCGGACGAGCAGCCATCAATAACCACTCGGATGGATCGATCCCGCAAGAAGTCAGCGATCCAATCTCACAGACCAGCGGGCAAACCGAAGGAAGGAAGCTTAGCAATAAGGCTTTCGTGCCAGACCCTGTCGAAAGCCTTCGAGATATCAAGGGAGACGGCAAGCGCTTCCCCATGTTTTTCGATGGCCTCGCTCCAGATATGAGTGGCATACGCTAGAAGATCCCCAGTAGACCGGTTTTGGCGAAAACCGTATTGCCGGTCACTGAGGATGTCGTTAGTTTCTAGGTATGCCAGAAGCTTCCTGTTAAGCACCCGTTCCATACTCTTACAGAGGATGGATGTAACCATGATGTGATACCACTTTTAATTCCTGAGGTAATAATAATTTTACTTATTCAAGTTTCACGGCGTAACAATATAATTCTTTTTATTCCTGGGTATGATTCGTTCGGGCATTTTTTAATTGCACACGGGTGAAACTACTGCTAACAAAGTTACAAAATTTGTACATACAAATCAAAATTTGTAAAAAAAGAAAATGTTTAAGAAAGAGTTTTTTTTTTCGTTATTGATAGGCGATCACGTTTGACCACTATCTCACCTGAGGGTAAGTGATGATAGAACACGCCCGCCTAGAAGTAACCTATTCAGTCTTGACTTAAAGACTGCTAGATTATAGCTTTTAGTCAATTTTTATATATATATATATATATATATATTTATTCCACAATTGTCACACAACGCCGTCTAGTCCCAAGCTAAGCAGAGCTTGTGTTATGGGTACTAGACAACTGATAAACTTACTTATATATTTCTAAATACATACATATTATAGATAAATTACACCCAGACACAGAACAAATGATTATGCTCATCACACAAATATTTGTCTTGGGTGGGAATCGAACCCACGACCTCCGGCATAGCATTCAGGGTCACTAACCACTAGACCAACAGGCCAGTCAATTATAATAATTATTATTAATTAATATTATTTAATTAATGTTCTTCAGATAAAGGAAAACTAATTTGCAAGAACATCCAACGAGCACAGAAGGCTTCATTCAAGAAGATGAGCGCTTGCAACTTGTTCACCATAGACGCCGAGCTACCCGTAAAATTATTAAGCTTTATTACATCTTACACTATTATATTTTTACAATTTGTGTTTCTGTAGCTTTCTTTAACTTTTATTAATTACGAAAATGACAGCGTTCGGCCGGACTGGAAAAGCGGGTACAAGGCAGGGCCCCAAGTCTGCTATTTTTATAAATTCGTCATTCCAACACGATCCCATTGTCTTTAGCTAAAAGTTTGTAATCTGCTAATTCATAATGATCGATCATTGATCGGTCACTGGTTTTGTAATAGAATTGTGGTAGAATGATAATTTCGAGCATATTAAAACCAATAACTGCACAATAACGTTCTAATGGTAAAACACTGATCAAATAAACTGTCAAAGTTTTAGCAGATTACCGCAAACGTCAAATATTCATTTGTCAATATGTACGAGATTACCATTCTATGTCACTTCTTTCAATGGAGTGTCAGTGGTTGACCATTGGAAAGTCATAATGACGCCATTATATTAGTAGATTACCAAACTTGTCAAAATCGACAATTATGACAACAATGATAGACCATTCTAACACTATTGTAATAGCAGACTTGAGGCCCTGGTGTAGCGCGGCAATCTCAAACATAAGAACTTTAATTGGGTGTCCATAGTGGGCACGCGGGCGCAGTACCCCAAGCCAAGTTGCTAATCTGCAATTGTTAACGCTAGTAAAAAGCTTAAAATGTGCGAGAATGACCTCATCTCAACGCTCCGTCGCGTGGTCAGAACAAAAGAATTTGGAGCGTGTCTAACTCGAAGTGATCGACGCAAGCGAAACGGTTGTAACTTGGCTAGGGGAGCAGGTTGCTCATTGCAGGACGCGCGCGGACTACTCGAGCCATAGCTCGTTCATACAAGTGGCCACAGTGAGGGCGAGGGCGACGAAATGAAACCCTGTCCCTAACCCGTGCTGCACCCGTACCACAAAATATTTATATAGGTACAGAAGTCTATCTATATATAAAGCGCGCTCGAGCAACGCACACATAGACACCACTCACGGACACGATATCTTGGAGTGCCTAGGCCCGCTCGTCGAACAGTTCCGGCTGAAATGCTCATTAGTGTGCGTCCACCGAGCGTAGGAATAAAAAGTGAAGTACATAAATGAGATTGTCTTCTGTACCTATCTATTTTGTGCCCACACCTCTCCCTACACCGCGCTGCCAGTGTGGCCGAGCACTTAGTATAGATAACGTTTTGTAGTAAAGAATATTAGTAAACTACACGACTATCGATGGTTTTATTTCTCCATCATCAATTTGTCATTAACCTTTCAATCGTGGAAATTACAGACACAATAGAAAGACAATAGGTGCGCGAACGCTGGCGTTCGCTTGTGGTTTAATGAATTAATTTACTTGGGGCGTGTTTCTGAGTTAAATATTTCCAGTTAAGATCTTATCAAATCCAGCTTTGGTCTGGAGATCATGGTTACATTCGGTGTCCCCCGATGTTTCCTCAGCCTTCTAGTCTCATATACCAGCGGATCCGGAAGATATAACATCGATTAAAAAATGTTTGGTAAAAGGTTGATTCGCAATAACTATTAATTTGACGTATGACTCTCGAAATTAAGTACGGACCCCTTACATTCTATACTTTGCTTTTTTTATATCAGGAATTATTGTTACATATATGCTTTTTGTTTTTGAAACTATTTCACATTGAACCACAACGGTTTGATGGTCGAGCATATGTCAAGAGTCTTATAAATTATGAAGCGACATTTTATTTAAAGTAAAATTATATTAATTATTGTTTTATTAAATTAAGTTATTACAGTATAGTAGATAGATTAAATAAATTAGCTTAGTTAAATTACAATATTAAAATTAGAGTAAATAATTCTAGATTAGTTGCACGATTGTTTTATTTTAAGTGGTTATATTACGCTCATGGAAATTAAAAAAATAAAGCCGAAAAAAATAAATAAAAGACAAAACATCATGTTGCATGATAATATTCAAATAGGTATCATATTTGATTTACAAAACAGTTCAAAAATTGTAAATGAGAAAATAGTCTTGTATTATAAAAAAAAACAAAATATTTTGAATTTTCAGTTGAATAAATAATTTAATGAAAATCATTAGTGTAGCTTTTTAGGATTAGTCTGTTGTGTATACACAACAATATTAACGTAGCTGTAGGTCTACATTTAGTTTTGATCTTCAAAAATATTCTTAGTGTTTAAAAAATAACAAAAACTATTCTTAAATAATGAAAATTCATAATTGTTCTATCACATGTACGTCATTCTCAAACCCTTCAGTGTTATCGGCCAGCTATTCCATCACACAGGTTTTTTCTAAACTAGGCTCTTTTCTTGTCCTGTTGGAGACTTTCTATCGTCTGAAGAACGTTAAGGATGAGAAATAAATATGTGAGAATTTGAGTATGCAAGGACTTTAGCAGGTGGCGACTTGTAGTCAATGCATACTATAATGGACAAAAGGTCAGGGTCATCTTATGCATGTATACAACATAATAATAATAACGTTCATTTCCCACCATAACATAACATATAACTGGAATGATGCTCACTTTTATACACCAATTCAAGCACTAAATTTTTTCTCAAATTATAATATATGTATAGGGTAGGGAAGGGTAGAGTAGGGTAGATTAAGGTAGAGACTACTCTAGATTTAGGTAGAGCGTACCCTACCGGGTAGAGTAGGGTAGAGTAGGTTAGAGTATTGTAGAGTAGGGTAGGGTGGAGTAGGTTAGAGTTGGATAGAATAGGGTAGACCCTACTATACCCTAAGGAAGGAAGAGCGGGAGCGAAGCCGCGCGGGCAAAAGTTAGTATATATATAGCACACAGACACTGGTGAAAAAATAAATGATTATTAAGTTTGTTTTTAAATAATATAATAATCAAGAGCTATTTTAGGATGAACATGCCACACGCGGTCATCTTCTTAAATGATGCTCTTTGTAAACGATGAACGTTCTTGCAAACCCTTCTTTCCGGAGCTTGAAAGTAAAAACAAAAATACCTTATTTATTTTGCTATGTTATTCTTACATCATAAAAAGGATACTAAAGGGCAGAAGATGGCCAAAAAATATGTTTTGTGAACTTACAGCAGTTAGACAAGTCAAAGGAGGCAATCCACCGAATAAATTGAAAAGCTATGGGGCAGATTTTTTAAAAAATATGGTTGGTAACAATAATGTAGGGCGTAATTTTTTTTTAACTCTTTTACTTTTATCTATATTAAAATTTTATTGCAACTACTATCGTTGCAATGAATAAACAGCAATCAAATCCAACACACACACTAACACTTTTACAAGCTGAGCTTTTTTCATAGTAATAGCACCGTCGATGACTTAGCTCTGTCCGCACGGTTACTGGACAGCCAGACCAAAGTAATGGGTAGCTCATCAGCTACCCATTGTTCATCATCCTCAAGCCCACGCTTCCAGAGGCTGGAAAGGCTCCCGAAAATCGCACATTGGAGTCGAGTTTTATCGCGCAAAAATGCAACACGTACTGTATACATGACCCGCGACTGGTCTTGCATGATCGGCGGCGGAGACCTCTCGCGCCGGGCCCTGGTCGAAGCCATGGTCCAAAGCGATGAGGAGTGGCAGGCGGTCGCCGACTTCTGCGAAGCAGTAATGCTCGCTAAGGAGGAGGCCGACCGCATCAGGCAACGACGCTCTCGCCGCCGCCGCCGGGATTCCGATCCCGATTTCCAGCCACCGTAGGCGCGGGCTTACGGACAGTGAGCAATGGGTAGCTCGCTGTCCGGCCGTCCGGTAACCGTCCGGACCAAGCCCAAGTCGTCGACGGCGCGCGCTGTTCCCGCGCGCCTCAAGGAGTTGTCAGCAACAGCAGGGGCCCAGCCGGGTCGAAGCCTACTGGGGCCAGGGTTATCCGAAAGGGCGCTCGAGCCCCGGTATGAAGGCTAGAAGGAACGGGATGGGTTTTTTAGTCAGTAAAAGTCTGACACTATCTCCCGCTCCGCCCAAGAGCGGGGGTTGTCATAAGATGATTTTTCCCATCGAAAATAAAAAAATACTAAAAAAAACTGGTCTTGCATATACTTGATGATAACACTCACCAGAACAATATTTTGACATTAAGGGCAATATACAAGCAGTCTGAGCATCTCTCATTGCTGTATAGAAGCTCTCACATTGCACGCTCAAGGTTATCAGTATGACGATACTCTTCATGTCCCACATTACACTTATTAGTAATAGAGTGGTAAGCTGAAATAGTGACAATATAATTACGCAACAACAATGTTTAGAAAACTACATACTCGTGTGAGACTTTTTTTCTTTTTTTTTTATTGATATAAACTAGTGCTTGACTGCTATCCCATCTGATGGTAAGCAGTGATGCAATCAAACAACGACAACTCGTGTGAGATTCAGAATAATGCGTGAACGGTGTGAAAAAATATTCATTTAACTATTTATGTACACACAAAAATAAACAAAAAAGATAATACATAAAAAAAAAAACATTAGTACAAAAGTACTGCTTATTTCCAAAGAAATTTCTTCCAGCTGACCTGCGAAAGAAAAAATCAAAAAGAAATGTAGACAATTATGTGAAGGAAGCAAAAGAAGAATGTGTGAATTCTTAATCCAAAGTATCCTATTAGTTCAATATACTACTACTGCTACTTATTATAATATGTATTTATAATTGAGTATTGTGTTTTATATAGTTAGCAGTACACCACAGACTACCCCGTGTATTATTTTTAGCTCTTATCTATCCTAAGGTTGTCTGGAAGATATCGCTTTCAGCGATAAGACCGCCATAATTGTACCCACAAACTGAAGTTTTTGTATAAGCTGTATTACTTTTTCGTGTATAATAAAGTCTATTCTATTCTATTCTATTCTATATAAATAATTAAATTAAAAATTATATGTCCAGGACTCTCTGTCTTAGGTGTCTGTGACTTGTTTAACGCAGCTGTCGAACCACAGCTAGATTTTAGTCAGCAAACTGTCTGTAGCTTGACACTCAGTCCCGCTCCCTCAAAGTGACGTGATGTAAGTAATGAAGTAATGCTAATGAGGGTCGCAGAATTTTGATGGATGTAATTCGTACAGAACCAATCGTTCGCGTTGTGGCGATATTTGGGAGAGGCTTATGTCCAACAGCGGATGTCTTTCAACTGAAATGAATGGACCTAACCATGGTTTAAGAGAATGATGAACCGCTACACGTTCAATACTTACCACCAAGTCACCGTTTGCTACATATTCTCTTAGAATTAATAAGGTAACGATGCACCGTAACGTCTGGTATGCTGATAACATTAAATAAAAAGTAATCTGGAAAAAAAAAGTTGTTAATTTTAAATCCACAAACATATTTTTTTTGTGTTTTTCAAATTTTTTCCTAGGTGACCAATATCTAGTCAATCATAAAACCTTTTTTTTTTTAGTCTACCTACTGGCTTTTCATGAAAAGTAAATGAAATTCCTGTGTCTTTAAAATATGTACTTTAGTCTGAAATTTTGCCCTTAATAGTATACTTTTTTCTGGATAACTGGTACTATGTTCTATTTTGTATTCTTAGCAATATGTTTGTAAATTTTTTGAATCGGTCAAGTACTCAAGGCGAAAAAGCGTAACAAATAAAAAACAAACTCACATTCATATTTTTACTACATTATGAGTTAAATGTCAGTAAAATTGCAAAATAAGTATGTTTTAAAAATGAGATATGCTAAAATATTATATAGGTGAAGACAAATCGTACTAGTCCTTAGCTTTATGAGTTTAAGTGATTTATGTTTTATCTAGCTACTTCCAGTGGCTTGCCTGTGTGATAATACATAAAAATCCCAAGAGAATATACGAGATAAAATTCATACTATTCTGTGTGCTATTTCAGGACATTGAGTTTTATTCAAAATCCATCAAGCTGTTTAAGAATTTAAAAACAAAAACCATAAATGTACAAATATACATGTTCATAAACTTTTGTCTTCATTTGTTTGCTGTTTACCCAAAATATTTTATCATTGTAAAATTTAAAAAATGTGTTTTTCTTTTTGAACTTACCATCTTTTGAAATGTTTTCTGTATAAGCAAGTAAACCTCCAGAATATTTAGGTAAATATCAAACATTTTCTTCCCGAGTTCATATCCACCTTCTTTTATTTCTAAATGCTCAGTATTTCTTGAGTTTTGAACTTTATGAATCCACACGCGAAGAATTTTTTCTAATAATTTTAATGCAGACAAAGCATATATAACGTTTACATCGAAGGCGGTGCAGGCATAACCCATCATGATCTCAATACATCGTATTTTCATGATAGCCAAACCAGAGGTGAAAACGATAATAATAGTATTTACGGTGATAACCCAAGTCCAGTTACAGCTAATTAAACTTTTAAATTCATTGCCTTTTATTTGAAGATGTTTGAGCAAGTGTTGGATTTTCAAAACCAATGTGATATTCTCATTTCTATACAAAATGTTTGAGACAGCGTTAATTAAATCCCCGATGCAAAAGAAAGCAGTATCAGTAATAGAACTCGTACAATAAAACAAACCGGCCATGCCCGAAATGGCACTGTATAACTTGAGTGAAATTGACAAATTATACAAACAAGCACATTGAAATAAGATAAAACAAATCACTTTGATGAAATAGTAAGTGTTAGAATTAGATGTGATAATGTTGTTACGGATAGAGTATTTTGCGCAAATGAATAAATTTTGCATTAGATTTAATGGCCTTAGCACTGATTGGAAATCTTCTTCAACCATATTATTTAGTAATATTTCTCTTGATAAAACTGATGGTACATTAGTACTTATTAGATTTCTAGTTGATTTGCAGTTTCTAATATTTGATAACATACTTCTTAAAGGTACTGTAGTTTAACGCGAATTGATGTGGTAAACGAAATATAATCGATCTGTGTGTAATAAGACATTACTTACTGATACTTAAACAAATGGTTTATCAATATTTAGGTCTCCTGTTTGTCAATGGCATTTTCGTAATAAACGATCATGTTTCTTTAGGTAACTTTCATGACTTGGTATTGAAACAGTTGTAAGTATTAGGAATTCCTTAAACCAACTGTTTCTAGTATTATTTACTTTTCTGAACTTTTAGCCGATATTGTTCGCACTGAAGGCTATCCTTCAGTGCGAACAATATCGGCTAAACTGAAACCATTTTTTTTTTTTGTTATAGTGGGAAATTATCCAATGACTGAATATATCAGACTTTTACTGACTAAAGTCACATCCATATTCTTCCTTTGTCTAGCGTTCCAGGATCTCGGGTTTCCCTTTCAGAAGCTTCTCAGTAGGATACCTACCTGCTGAGAACCTACGGTTTCTTTAATCCGATAAATAGATATTACCAAATAATAGCTTATTCAATGAGACTCTTGGTGTTTATAGGGCTCTGTAACCTTAGTTGGCCAAAAAAGAAGCCTTATAGGATCAATTTGCTGTCCATTTATCCGTCTGTCAAGACCCATTTTCTCAAGAACGTGAAAAAAAATCAACTCTATTACTCCTTTAAGCACTGAAAAATTCAAACATTCGAGTCAAAAAGATAAAGCCGTTTATGATTCATTTAGGTTCATGTTTTACTTGCAAGGGAAACAAAACCTATAAGGTACTTCTCGTTGACCTAGAATCCTGAAATTGAGCAAAAGCTAGGTGTTACAACACAAGCAAAGGAAAAAGTGAAAATTGAAGATGTTTTGTTACATTACAAAATAACTTCGCAATGTTCGATTTAGGAATCAAACGCATACGAATCCTCAGTACACCTGGCTGTTTTTTTTTTACTAAAACAGCGTTTTTTTTTTTGTCAAAAAACAATCTACGAAATACAAAAACATGTTTGTCATTTTAGATAGATGAAATAATGAACAACCATCGTTTAACGTTGACTTATTATCGTTAAGGGCTCTGTATCTTGTTTGTGGCTGTTTTCAAATGAATAACCATAATGTACCATCGCTGTCATTTCTGTCTGATCATTTACTTTATCGAAAAGTTGCCTCTATTTTCATGTATATCTCAAATATATTCAAGTACTTGTCAAAAATTACATTCCAATATTCTTTTCTGTTTAAATCTTCATTCTTTGCGGAGACTTGAAGTTTCCAATCCACACGTGAATAATACCCGTAACTAGATTTAATATAAAAATAGCGTAAACGACGTTACTATCGAAAGTAAACATAAGAAAAGTCATTATAAGGGTTTAAACTTTTAAAGTATCGAAAATTATTAAATAACAAATATTCATGAAAAAGAACATAATATTCAGGATGATAATGTAAGTCCAATTGTAGACAGAGAAACTTCTGAGTGTGCCATCATTAATTCGTAGAGCTCTAAACACATGTTCGATTTTCACAACGAATAAAATATTCCTGTTGATTTTTGAAAAGCTGTTTACTAAGACACCAGTCAAGAAGATGATGAAATTGAAAACACTAGACAACCAAAAGAATAAACTCTTAAGCTCCGATATGCTACTGATTTTTATCGATACTGTAATTAAGTTACGTAAAATAATATATTGCAATGATTACAAAAAATAAAGTCTTATGAAAAACGAGTATTAGAAGTGATGTTGTTGTCACGGATAGAATACTTTGCACAGAAGAAAATTTGCAAAAGATACAACGGTCTCAGTATTGATTGTAAATATTTAGGTAATACTTTATAAATTAATATTTGGTTAGATGATGTTGATGGAATATTATTGATTATTGCAACAGTGTTTCTGCTTGATTTGAAGTAGTTTTTAAAATTAGAAAACCTGTCTGTTAGCTTAGACAATTTCGACTAAGACAGACATTTAGTGTTCTCTACGAACACTTACATTAATGATAGTCACATTACAGTCATAAAAGACAAATTATCTGTCGATCAACGGCTACCGAATCAATTCTACAGTTGTTATGTAAGTCATATATTTCTGTTTGGTTTTCGTAATGATATATATATGCACATATATGATTTTCTTCTCAACATCATTATTTATCTTTCCTTTTCAGCATATCGAAATTTGAAGATTTGCATCAAACCTGGTTATTTTGTACCTTTGTATTCAGACAATTTAAATCTTGCATTTAACGCACATTTTGCAGGCAAGTAACATACAAGTTCAGTTCAGTTGACATATAAGTTGGAGGGTATAGCTCCACTACCAGTAGGGCGCACAAATTGATTAGTTTGAAATGTATTCAGACAATATTATGTAGTGGTTTTTATTTTATGTTGTTGTTATTTTTGCCTTTTTATGTTTTTATTTTACTATAATAACATCGAGCTGATATAAACAAGTTCTCGTTCAACATACTTTATGGGTTATTCATAAAAAGTTCTCTTTTGTGTCATTTTATTTTGTTTGTGTTTCTCTAGTATGCTACAGTCTTGCTCTGTTTTAACATTTCCATGGTCCAGTGGCCTTGATTAGTTCAAATTGTTGAAGATATTCAATTAGAAAATACGGAACAGGGTTATAGACAACATTGATATGGTAAACTAGATAATATATTTTGCGTTCATTATGAAATAAAAATTAAAAAAAAAATGTCGTAATGTTTAAACCTCAGATCTTGAACAGGTATTTTTAGCGTCTGTGGTAACCAAATCTCACTCAGTTATGAGCACAACGAAGATACTATAATTAAAAACTACACGTATTTTATAAATATTAATCCATCTTTATGTAAAATTTTGTTGTTAAGATGATAATAGATATTATATGTCAAGTAGAAGTAGACCAAACAAGAAAAAAATGCACTGATACAGAATTCTCAAAAGATATCTAAGATAGCAACGAATTAAAAAAATATAGTGCATACGATTTTATAGTATTACAGATACGTTAACTGTAACAAGACAATAATATGAAAAGTAATAAAGCTCAACAACTGTATAAGTAGCGTGGTATCTACGATCAACAAGCCGCACGCGCCCATCTTCTTGAACGAAGCCTTCTGTAATCGTTGTATATTCTTGCAAACTTTTCTTTCAGTATCTAAAAAAGACAAAGACTCCAGTTTATTGAATGTTGAATTGAGTTTTATCCTACAATACAATAAACCGATTTACCAACCGAAGCTTAGCTATTTTGTGGGCTAATTGTAGCTACAAAGAAAAGACAAATTCTCTTTTCCCTCGTTTTGGGTGAAGCGAGTAGGTGAACAGATTAGAAAACTCAACAGTGTCGATCTTACTTTTCACCTGATACAAGTCATCGACAAATATGATAATCTTGGAAAGTTCCTGTTTCGGATTCGGTGGGATGAAATGTCCGTAAATTACTACTGTGTGAATTGCCTGTGATAAGGTGAAAATCTGCCTTGCTTGCATGCAGGCAAAGGAAGAACGTTGTCTTTGTGGAGGAGACCAGTGATGGCGCCTTATTGCGTCTGTCCAAAAATGACAACCTGGTCTACACTATCCACTCGCGCGCGGGGGGCTTTTATTATTACTGATGATTTAAAGATTTACACCGCAATACCATCGTAGGTGTACTTAATAGCACTCCAGATGACCTGTGCCGTCTTGACGACTATCGTCAATGAAGCAAACTGGATCTGAATCCCGCAAAAGGTTTGGTTATTACGTGCTCTCGAAAGCGTTCATCTATTGCAGTCTAGTATGCCTTAGATGATCGAGTTCTAACCAGATCGTATTCCACCCGTAATCTGGAGGTTCACCACAATTCTAAGCTCAGTTTTGAAACGCACGTTGCCGCAATAGTTGCGAAAGCATCTAGATCACTGGGTTTCATAATGAGGTTTTCCAAGTGCTTCTCTCGAGCTAAAATTTTAAAAGTTTTATACTGTACTTTTGTAAGAAACTATTTGGTGTATGCGTCTGAAATATGGAATTCATGTTACCACAAATATATTAACTGCATAGAAGCATTCAAAAAAGATTGATTAAATACTTATATTATCATTAAAAAATACCGTATCAGTTTGAAAATTACGTTAACCCCTGCAAAAAATATCATATATTACCCAGATATATATTACCCATACAGAATCAGAATGCCTCGAAAGGAAACTTGTTTTGTCTCTCTATGGTGAGCCGCTCAACTTGGTGGATAGAATCTTAGACAAGGTAACTTTGTGATATCATTATTTCTAATGCGGTCTCGTAAAGAAACTAATAGCCGTTCCCATTGCCCTTTCGGAACTTTATGCCTTCTGATAAGGCCCATGAAATGATTGAATGTAATGGTATAGCTTTCTTTTAGTCTAGACAGTGAACCACTGGAATAGCAAAAACTATTTAAAATATACTTGCCCGAACAATTTCTTGATTTCAGTAGTATTACACAAGTACTTTGAACGTCTTTTATTGCCGCATAGTAATTTTCGCAGCCTATGCATAACATTGACAATATTACGATATTCTTCATGTTCCAGATTTGAGTCACTATTAGTAGAATGGTAGTCTAAAAAAAAGACATTTATTACAATAGATTAGCATTATTATTATTATATTCTTTATTGCACACTGCATAAGAAAAAATACAGGACAAACATTTCTAAAAACAAGTGTACTATGGACGGGCTTATAGCACAGGGAAATTTTTTACAGACAACCTTTGGATGGATTGAGGAAAAGAGTCGGATTTAGAACTGTCAGTGTACAAACATCAGAAAAAACACTTATAAGACATAATAACATAAAATGTATACAAAAAATACCAAATAATCTACTAATAAATATATATAACATTTAAACATTTTTAATATTTTCATCATCTACAGAAATTGTCGACAGTTTATTCTTTTAGTTTCTTTTACATATATCTTTCTATACTTATTAGTAATTTGTAAAGAGGAAATATTTGCATTTTTGTATTTTAGTTCGTAATGAATAAACTCAAAAATAAAAGTACCAAATCTAAAAATTATTTCATCAATAAAATGCTACTGTATCACTAAATGAAAGAAGTTTTACATTTCTTATTGTCACGTAGGCAGAGCTGCTGGCAGTAGCTATAGTGCATAATAAAAAAGGAGTATGCATCTACTTATAAACATGTATAAGTTAAAGTGATCTTTCTACTTACCCTAGAATCACCTTGTTCTAATAAATGTTTAGAAGATAATAACCCAGCCAAGTTCCGTAAACACTGATAAATTAAGTTTATTGTATAAAATAAAATCTGGAAGAAAATGAGAGTAACATCAACATTTTTTATTGTTTAAATTGATATTTGATAAAAACAGTAAAAAAAAACTGATCATTTTACTATCAATTAATTTTAAAACTTAACATTTGTTGAAACGTTGCTTCTATACTTTTGTATATCTCCTGTATACGAATGTATAAATCAAATTTAAAATTCCAGTCAACTTCTCTTTCGAAATCTGAATGGTTTCTGGACATTCGAAGTTGTTCAGTCCACCCACGAAGAATTTCCGTAACTAATTTTAATACAACAACAGTATAAAAGATGTTGTAATCGAACGCTACCCCATAAAAACTTAACATAATATAGAAAACACTCGAGGTTTTGATGGCTAATAACCAACTGATGACAGTAAACAAAAAAATTAGGATGATAACACAAGTCCAGTTGTACACTTTAAAAACTCTAAGTTTGTATTCTTTCATATGTACAGCTCTGAGCACGTATTGTATATTCAAGATCAATAAGATATTGCTATTGATCTTAAAAAAGCTGTTTAGTAAACCTCCAATTAAAAATAAGATAATATCAAAAGCACTGGTCGAACAATTGAGCAAGTTATTAACCTGCCATGAACTATTAAACCTAATTATCTTTGAAATTAAATTATGTAAGCCAAGACATAGATGCGTAAGTAAGAAAGACATTGCTATGAAATTGTAAAGATAAGTATTACTGGTGATATTGTTGTCACGTATAGAATACTTAGAACTGAAGAAAATGTTTAGAATCAAATTCAATGGCCTTAGTACTGATTTTAAATCTTTATCAACCACATCATTCATTAAAATTTTACTAGTTGAATTTGCAGGAAGATTATCAACTAAACTTGTGACATTGTTTTTGTTTGATTTGGAATAGTTTTTAAAATTTGAAAACATATCTATGAGTCTCCGCGTTTTTACACGAATGATTTGACAAACCATAGCGACGTGATAAGGCTTATGACTAGAAATAATTTCCTTAAATATCATTCATATTTAAGTATATTACTTTTCTATCATGTGTTTTAATATTAATAAGAAAATTATTACGTGACAATATCATTATTTGTAAAATTTATCTTTACTATTTTATAATAATGACTTCTTTTTTTACTTATCTCTATGGGTTTACATATATATAAATTACTTTATTTTATTTAAATCATATTAACTTATTACATACACAACTAATTATAATTACAGTAAATTAAAAAAATTAATAATATTTAAACCCTACGCTAATTACAACTAACTAAAATCAAACTAAAATATGGCGTCAAAAAACTTTTCCATATCGCTGTCGACTGGTAACGTGCCCAAAAGGCTGGCGGCATTGCCACGCTGTATGGCAATGCTTATCCTCTGTCCGAGGTAAAAGCCAGCCCTTGGATCACTATAGGTTTACATAATCAATTTGATTTCAAAGATATTCCAGTTCAGTAATACATGGTAGGTTTTTAATTTATTTTGTGGTTGAAGCACTGTATTCAGTTCTGTCCTCTTTTTATTGGAGCTTTACTGAACAACTTCTAAAAGACTTAGAACAATATCTTGTTGATCTTATATATATCCAATAATATAATTATAATGTTGCTAAAAAGTTATGAGTTTACATGTGGATGGATGGAGGGGAAGAGGGAGGCCAAAAAAAGGTGGATGGATTGTGTAAGAAGCGATATGAAAGAAAAGGGAGTTAGTGATAGCATGACGAGTAACAGGATAGAATGGAAGAAAAAAACGTGTTGCGCCGACCCCAAATAAAACGGGACTAGGGCAGGAAGAAGAAGAAGAATATAATTATAATAATAATCATTTATTTCAGGAAATTATTCCCATATAAAACGCAAACAACGACAATAATACGTGCTCAGAGATTTTACAGACGAAAGAACAAATGAACTCTAAGTTTCTGTTCCTTCACTCGTAGAGCAGAAATAAAAAGACACAGACTTATAATTTTGCCGTCCACAATAAGACTTAATCATCCTAAAAGTATTATTTACTACTTCATAAGAATATTTTGCATTATAACGGAAAGCATAAACTATGTTTTACAGAAAATTGTTTAGCAACCACTCATTTATCATACTTTCGAGACTCATAATTTTGTAAGTCAGGATCATCTTAATACATAATTTCATACTCATAATAAACAAAAAGTCGAAATTGAGAGGAAGTCATTCAGTTCCGTTCAACCATGTTATTAAAGCAGTCGCATCAGTGCTGTCACCTGACACAGGTTCTCATCGTACACAGTTGTCTTTTTTTTTCGATGTGAAAAATCAGCTTATGACAACCCCCGCTCTTGTGCGGAGCGGGAGATAGTGTCAGACTCTTACTGACTAAAAACCCATCCGGTTCCTTCAAGCCTTCATACCTGGGCTCGAGCGCCCTTTCGGATAACCCTGGCCTCAGTAGGCTTCGACCCGGCTGGGCCCCTGCTGTTGCTGACAACTCCTTGAGGCGCGTGGGAACAGCGAGCGCCGTCGACGACTTGGGCTTGGTCCAGACAGTTACCGGACGACCGGACAGCGAGCTACCCATTGCTCACTGTCCGCAAGCCCGCACCTATGATGGCTGGAAATCGGGATCGGAATCCCGGCGGCGGCGAGAGCGCCGTTGCCTGATGCGGTCGGCCTCCTCCTTAGCGAGCATTACTGCTTCGCAGAAGTCGACCGCTTGCCACTTCTCCTCACTTCGGACCATGGCCTCGACCAAAGGCCAGCGCGAGAGGTCTCCGCCGCCGATCACCCCCACGAGGGCACGGCGATGACAGTTGTCTCGGGTGATTGCCTGTTTCGGATTTGGCGGGTACATCAACCGGGTGTTATCATTATCCAGATCACCCGGAAGACATTGTTTCTTCCGGGTGATCAGAACAATCAGATCAAATCAATCAAAACACAAAAATAATACAATACAGGCCACTGGGTCTGTCCCGCTCGTGCAGAGTACCGCCATACCCTCGTAGAGGAAATTGGGAACGATTGTCGATTTGATTTGAAATTATTTTTATAAACATAAACTTGTCGTTTTTAAATTTAAAAATTATTACGGGTGTGTTTATATTAGGTATGGATTTGATAAATGACAGCAAAATAATTAGGCTAATAAACAAAATTTTTTTTTTAAATATGCTTGTTAATAAATATAATGACTGGCCTGTTGGTCTAGTGGTTAGTGGCCCTGACTGCTATGCCGGAGGTCGTGGGTTCGATTCCCACCCAGGACAAATGTTTGTGTGATGAGCATAATCATTTGTTCTGTGTCTGGGTGTAATTTATCTATAATATGTATGTATTTAGAAATATATAAGTATGTTTATCAGTTGTCTAGTACCCATAACACAAGCTCTGCTTAGCTTGGGACTAGACGGCGTTGTGTGATAGTTGTGGAATATTATTAAAAAAAATATCATATTTTAAGTCACTCGATGGGTGAGCAATTAACCTATTGGATATACATAGAATAAGTATGTAATATGTCACAGAACACTAGTCAAAAAACTTTAGTTTTTAAAATGCAATCGATAATATGACCATAGGAGTTTCGTTTTGTATGAAAGCTCTTCATACCCTATTTGCGTTTTGATTAGACAGTTAAAAAAACCTTTTTAACTGTCTGTTCAACCGATTTTAACTTCTATTTCATAGACCTAAGGATGGCAATAAAAGCGAAAAAGTAGTTACAATACCAACTATTTACTGCAGCCGCCATCTGTCATGCCATCAACGTATTATAAGTCAAAATCGATTGAACAGAAAGGAATAAAAGGTCAAAATAAAACACTGAGAACAGAACAAATGAACACAGAAAAAAACAGAGAAACGATTGAATATTGTATAATTATTCTATAATTTAGAATTTCATTAGCCTTTCCCAACCGTCTCTTTCTAAGGGAATGGTGAATATAAAAAAAAAACTGGGCAAGTGCGAGGCGGACTCGCGCACTGAGGGTTCCGTGCAAACTACAATTCCCGAATGGAGTCTCGAAGATTTTAACGAATAGCAATTTTTTTTGTGACTTATGTAACAAAAAATTTACTGTTTTCAGATTTTTTCCTATACCTGTGCTATAAGATCTTGCTTTGTGCCATATTTCAGGATTGTGGGTCAATGGGAAGTACTCTATGAATTTCAATCTTTGAGAGTGCCAAAATATACGTTTTTTTGCGACATAAACGGCCGTATCTTAATAAAAAATTATTCGTTAACTTAGAAATTTGATTTTTTTCACAGCTTGAAGGGACCGCAGACCTGAGTATACGGTTCTCAAGATAAAGGGTCTTGACAGACAGACAGACAGAAAGACAGACAGACGGACGGACAACAAAGTGATGGAACGGTTCCTTTTTTTTTCCTTTTGAGGTACGGAACCCTAAAAATAACTATTAGCAGGCGCATACATAAAATCCCCCATTTAAAAAAGATCACTCTTAAAGCTTTAAAAAAATATAGTTGTATGTTCAAATATGTAGGTATTGATGGTAGTTAAATTTTATTTCATTATTGAAACGAGCTTGTATACATCCACTGCGGCGCAAAGGATTTCCTTCCAACGTTCGTGATTAATTGCTTCTCCTATCCAATTCTTAAGGAAGACATCTACGTCGTCCCATTATCTCCTTCGTGGCCTGTCACTGCCCCAAGTTCGCTGTCTCAGTGTGTGTACAATTTATGTGTTTTAAAGGCCTACAGATTCAGACGAACTTATACATACATATATGCATACATGTTTATCTATTTGTTCCACCCCTGGACGAGTGATCATAGACACGACCAGTTGAAGAAGACCGGCCAAAATATTTCAGAAAAAATTACCGACATTGTATTTCTCAAGTCATATTTCATAAAAAAAATGTAAGGGCAACTGCAACAATAAAAAAAGAAATAAACAGCAAACAATTTTATAATTACAGAAACGTAAACTGTAAAAAGACAATAATATAAAAAGTAATAAAGCTCAAAAACTGTAGAAGTAGCGAGGCATCTATGATGAACAAGCCGCACGCACTGATCCTCTTAAAGGATGCTTTCTGTATACGTTGTATGTTCTTGCAGACCCGTCTTTCTGTATCTGAAATATTAAAAAAAAACTCCAGTTTATTAAGGCCATAAGTCTCAAGCAGTGCCATAGAACAATGACTTTTTGAAGCCTACACCTCGATACACAGCTAGGTCGATAGGTTTGAAAAAATATATGTTTATTGTAAATTCATGTGTAATAATATTACAAACAAATGATTTTTTCGTATGACTAATACTTTGCAATAAACAAATCAGAACGGCAGACAGGGTTCGCGTAACAGTGTAACTTGTAGACGCAGCGAACAAGCTATATCTTCTGATGCGGCTATAATTAACTGGGAAAAAAAGTTGAGACAGCTCAACATGCAGCTTTGGAGTATCAGTTTTTCCATAAAAGATTTTATGCATAGTTAATATTTGAATTTTTTTTCGTCTGACCTCAAGTGGGTTATACAGCCTAAAAAAAACTAAGTAGGGTACAATAATTCATATACTTCTAATAATAGAGTCATTGAAATACTGTAAGAGAATAATGAAAAAAAAAAACAAAATACGAGTACTTGCCCGAACAATTTTTCGACTTGAGTTGAATTGCACATGTACTCTGAACATCTCTCATTGCTACATATAATCTTTCGCATTCAATGCATAACAATGCCAATATTATGAAACCTTTAATATTCCAGATTTGAGATCCTATTAAAATAATAATGACCTGAAAATAATAGGCATGTGTTACAATAAATAAAATTATTATCATCATCCACAGAAATCTTTGAAAAAGATGATTTCTAGCTTCTTATGCGTATTTCCAAACACCAGAAAGAAGAAGATAAAACTACTGATGAGTTTGGATAAGTTTTAGTGATCTGACTACTTACCCTAACTTTGCCTTGTTCTAACAAACTCCTCAATGATAATATCCGAGTCAAATTCCGCAAACACTGGTAAGCTATGTAAAATATATAAAATAAAATCTGGAAGAAAACAAAAGTGTATATAAGGTCAAAGCACAATTATCAACAATATTTGTAGAACAAATCGGTGTATTTGTTTTCAACTTAGTTCACTATTAGTTTTAATTAACTTATAAACTTAACATGTGTCGAAACGTTGCCTCTATTCTCGTGTATATCTTCTGTATATGAATAAATACATCAAATCTGAAATTCCAAGTATCTTCTCCTTCTAAATCTGCGTTATTTTTAGAGATACTAATTTTTCCAATCCATATTTGAAGAATTTTTGTAGTTAATTTTAATATAAAAACAGCATAAATGACGTTACAATCAAAAGCCAACCCATAAAAAATCATAAGATGAACTAAAAAATTTGAGGTATTTAATATTAAAAATACGAAAATGATAATAAATAAAGAATTTAGGACAATAACATAAATCCAGTTGTAGATAGTAAAATATCTTAGGTTTTGTTCTTTCACTTCTAGAACTTTAAGCACGTGTTGAATGTTTAAGACCAACAAGATATTATTATTGGTATTTAAAAAACTGTTTAGTAAACCTCCAACAAAAAAGAGGATGGTATCGAAAGCACTGCCAGAACATTTGAATAAATCGGTAGCCTCCCATGTATTACTAAACATAATTGTATTCATGATAAAATTGTACAAACTAAAAGATTGATACGTGAGCAAGAAAAACATTTTTGAAAAATTGTAAAGATAGTTATTACAAGTGATAAGATTGTCACGAATAGAATACTTTGCACTAAAAAAAATATTTTGCATCAGATTAAATGGCTTTAGTACTGATTGGAAATTTTTATCAATCATATTATTAATCAACATTTTACTAGGTAAAATTGTTGGAAACGTTTCAACTAAACTTGTAACAGGGTGTCTCTTCCATTTGAAATATTTTGTTAAATTCGAAAACATGTCTACGTGTCTCGGTGCTTTTATATTAATGATTTGACAAACGATTATAACGAGCGAAGTTGTTACGTTAATGACTTCCTTAAGTATTACTGTTTCATGTTTTAGGTCATTTGACGGACGCTTAATTTCCCTATTGGATATACTAAAATTATTTAACATAATAATTTTTAACATTAGTAAAGATGATCGAACAAATGCTTCCCTCTCTAGATCCCGTAAGATAGACGCGCGGATAATATAATAAAAAGCGCAAAAACTGGGTTTTCAATCATTCTACGTGTCATATGTATGTATACGTAAACAAAAAAAAAGAACGAAATAAAAATTCATATAGCTTAACCACTGTACAGTATATTGCTAAATGATCATTCAGATATTGTTAATTTTACATCTGAAACTGTTTGACTCATAAAAATGACTAGAAAGGGGTAGTTTGTCGTCAATGTTGAACATGCCACATGCGCTCATTTCCTTGAATGAAGCTTTCTGTACACGTAGAATGTTCTTGCTAAGTTTTTTTTCTGGTACTATAAGCATGGGCATAGCATAATCAGCCTGTTTAATGTTTCCACTTCTGGGACTCGGGCCTACACCTAATGTCATGTCGTGTCCAGTTCCTTCCTTCCAGTGTCCGATCGTGTTTGGATTACATCGACGAACTGGAACTATTTGCCTGCTGCGGTCTGCGGATGTCTTCAAGGCTAGACTGAATAAAAAGAGGCTCTTAATAAACTTGTACGCCTCACCAACGATTGTATCACTGCTTACCTTCAGGTGGGATCATAGCCAAGCAAAGATTTTAATGGCAGAAACACTTACAGAAATAGAAAAATCATGATTAATCATCATGATTAATCATGATTGAAAAGACGTCCACCGTGGAACATAGGCCTCCCCCAAGCGTCGCCAAAATGACCTGTCCTGTGCGTCACGCATCCATCAGATTCCCGTGACCCTGACCAGGTCATCGGTCCAACTTGTGTGTGTTGATTATGGCAAACCCACCATGAAAAATACATGTCGATATACCGGAATATTACTCTGATTTCTGTCATGTACTTATACCATAGTCACTTATTGATATTATTTTTTTGCATTCAACACCATAGTGCTACCATTGCTATCATTAATAGCAACAATTAAAAAAAAGAAAACAAATATAGCGTACAATTTTTGTATTAAAGATACGCAAATTGTAAAAAGACAATAATGTGAAAAGTAATAAAGCTCAACCACTGTAGAAGTAGCGAGGCATCTATAGTGAACAAGCCGCACGCACTGATCCTCTTGAATGATGCCTTCTGTATACGTTGTATGTTCTTACAGATCCTTCTTTCTGTTTCTGAAATATTAAACGATTCTAGTTTATAAAATACATGCGTAGTTGTACCTTGTTAATTTACGTTTAGTTTATTTTGTAATGACTTTTTATTTGTTTAGATAAATATAATGATATAACAAAAGAGCAAAAATATATAAACTTACTAGAACAATTTCTTGACTTGAGCAGTACCACACAAATACTTTGCGCGTCTCTCAATGCCGCATAGCAACTTTCGCATTCTATGCATAACAATATCAATATTACGATATTCTTTAAATTCCAGGTTTGAGATACCACAAATAAAACGACAGTCTGAAAAAAACTAGACATATTGCAATGAATAATCATTGACATGATCGATTTGTGACTGACAAGCTGAAAGGGAATCGTTTGTCTTGGTATGGTTAAAGAGGAGAGATGAAATGCATGTTACTAAAAGAGTTATGAGTATACACGTGGATGGGTGGAGAGGGAGAGGGAGGCCAAAGAAAAGATGGATGGATTACGTGAAGAGCGATATGAAAGAAAAGGAAGAGTTAGTGATAGCATGATGAGTGACAGGGTAGAATAGAAGAAAAAAACGTATTACGCCAACCCCAAATAAGATGGGACAAGGGCAGGAAGAAGAAGAAGAAGAATTATTGACATTATCCAATTTGAAAGTTAAAATATTTATTTACAATTTCTTAAGAGTATCTCCATGTATAATTAAATTGAGGATGATACTACCCTTGAAGATGATTTAATTATAGGCATCTGAGTACTTACCCCAAATTCCCCTTGTTCTAACGAATTTCTTAAAAATAATATCAGAACAAAGTTCCGCAAACACTGATATGTTAAGTATATCGTATAAAATAAAATCTGGAAGAAAACAAGTGTAATGTTAACCATTTTTACTGTTTAATATTTGTAACAATAAACTATGAAAAATCGATGACTTGTCTTTAGTTCAGTTTACTATTAAATAACTTAACATTTGTCGAAACGTCGCCTCTATACTCATGTATGTCTCCTGTATACGAATGTATACGTCAAACTTAAAACTCCAGTTAACCTCTCCTTCTACATTTTCAATGTTTCTAGACCTTCGAATTTGTCCAATCCACTCTCGAAGAATTTTAGTAACAAATTTCAATACAAAAACGATATAAACGACGTTACAATCAAAAGCTAACCCTAAATAAGTCAGTATGATATATGTAATAACTGAGGTTTTAGCTAATATAAGACATATGACAATAAAAATAAAAAAAATATTTAGCATGATAACATAAGTCCAGTTGTAGACAGTAAAAATTCTAAGTTTGTGTTCATTCATTTGAAGAGCTCTGAGTACATGTTGAATGTTTAAGACCAATAATATATTGTTGTGGGTCTTTAAGAAGCTGTTTAGCAAACCTCCAATTAAAAAGAGGACGGAATCGAAAGCACTGCTTGAACAATTGAACAAAGTAACAGCGTCCCATGTATTACTAAATTGAATCATATCTGTTATCAATTTATGTAAGCCAGCACATTGATACATGAGCAGGAAAGACATTGTCATGAAACTGTAAGAGTACGTATTAAAAGTGATAATGTTGTCGCGAATAGAATACTTCGCACAAAACCAAATATTTTGCATCAGATTCAATGGCCTGAGTACTGATTTTAAATCTTTATCAATCACATTATTCTTTAATGATATACTATGAGAAATTGATGATACATTATCAATTAAACTTGTAACAGGGTTTCTGTTTGATTTAAAATAGCTTTTAAAATGCGGAAACATGTCTGCGAGTGTCAGTGTTTTTGTTATATAAATAATTTGAAACACAATCGGAAAGTCACAAGTTAATCATTACTATAGTAAATAATTCCTTTAAGTGGGTATTTTTCCGCCTATCGTCAACATCGAGCATGGTTTAAAAGCTTGTTGTTTCATCTAGCGCAATCCAAATTAAAAAAAGGAGGTATGTAAACTCTGTTGGAATTTGTTAATTCCGTGATTTACTCGAATATTTCATAAAACTTGTTCCAAGAAAGTGTTTTTTTTTTAATCCTTAAAAGTTTTTCAGAAAAATTGTTTCATTCAGAATCCGATTAAATGTGCAAGGCCAAGAAGTGTGAGGTGCCTATTGATGTACTTTTTTATATTTTTAATATATGAGTACATTATGGAGCGCAACCGTTCATTTTTAACAGCAGATTTTCAGAAGTCTTTACTAAATTCGTTTTACACAAATTTATGTTTTGATTTCTATAGAAACCTAGATAATATCCACAAGATAGCTGTATATCCTAAATATCTAGAGAAAGATAAGTAATAACATCATAGTCACGTAAGAACGGTTGTATGAAAATGTATCTTGAAAAGGACGCTCTTAATCATCAATATACTTGTACTATTTTAATATTTTAATAGATACTTGTTTAACTTATTTAGTTAATAGCCTAATGACTTTTTGTTACGTTGATTCTGTATCATGATAAATTAATGTCTTGGCTCTTAGTACTTCTTTTATCCATTTTTTCTTGCCCATACTTATCGCCCTTTTTATCCCTCCTTTCCAGGACCTCGGGTTTCTCTTTCGGAAGCTAACCCATGGTCCCAGTAGCACCCTATAGTTTTGCTGACATTTCTTTGAGGCGCGCATGGAACGCTACGCGCCATCGACCATTCGAGATAGGTCCGGACGGCGAGCTACCCATTATATGTCGTCCGCAAGCCCATGCGGTATCACCTAGTTTAAGATATTCTCTTCAGAATAAGATAAAAAAAAACAAATTTCAAAAGTCGCTGTTCCTCAGTTTATTTGCATGTAGTCTCTGATCTGGACCGGAGTAGGTGTTGCATGCCTACACGGAATCCAAAAATTACCTTTGATTTGTCCGTCTTTAATTTTAAGATTCACTCATTTTGAAGCACTAGTGCGGACACTGAGTGTTGTAGTGAGATGGAGGACCATGGTTTCAACCAAGATCGCCATATTGTTGGCAAATCAAAAATGAGTTATACACTTGCGAATAACGATAATACCTAGCCCTCTTCAGTTCAGATCCTTTACTGAAAATGTTCTTAACTGTAATGGAAGATCATTACAGTTAAGAACATTTTCAGTAAAATGTTGTCTCCCTGCCATACACAATGCTACAGGAGAATATATTGTAATAATTATTTACTTTAATATCACAGCAAGTATTTAAGCGTCGCGGTACAGTTATAGAGAATATTGTTTCGTTGACTATACTGCAATACACTCCAAATCTCGATCTAATAGAAGGCTATACATGCATGTATGTCAGAAATCAGAAATCAAAACGTTCATTTTAAACAGACCAATTACGGGCACTTTTGAATTGTCAAAATGTCATTAAGTCAAAAAATTGAAGATTGGAATAATTTAAAACCATTATACATTTTATTAATTATTTATAATGAAAGTACCTTAGTCATGCCAAACCTATTAAATAAATGAAATATTCATCTTTACCTTTTAATCTAATTGATGGATTATATTACCGCCTATTTTCGATACGATCAATACGGGCACCGATGTGTCTTAAACGAGTAAGTTATATCATTCATAATGTTCCTAAAGTTTAAAGTTAAACCAAAGATTTCATCTTACCCAGCAGAAGTATTACTTAATAACAGAATAGATGAAGCAGTTCAAAGAATATTTTACCCTTTTAATTTTCTATTGACACTGGTGTTCTCAGCCAAATTCTGTATTCAAGACAATTATATAACTCCTAGGGGGAAAAAGTATTACGTAGTTGCGATCTTATATCTCTCTTTTATATTTGTATGTAGTATCCACCGATTTCTAATTAACGAAATTAACAAAAATTTGAGAATCGATACAGATTTAGTTCTTGCATTAGTTTCTGTTTTCTTGTTTGGATACTACATATTCTCAAGTATTTTATTTTTTATTCTCAACATCGCTCATATCAATGAAAACATTATGCTTATTGTAATGATCCAAATTATACACAAGAGCAATAATTTCAATAAAAGCGTCAGTAGCTGTATTATCTGGAACTGGGTCTCAGTTTCAACTATTTTTTGTGTAAATGTTTTACTTTTTGCTTTTTTATATATTACATATGCATATTTTAATATATACAATATTGTGTATTATATATGTGATTCGGCATCTATAAGCGTAGATCTCCACTTTGTATATGCTTTCCGAAATCTTATATTGTTACAAAAGTTTCTTCATGATTGGATCAAAACTATGCATATGATGAATTATGGACAGGAAAACGATGGAACATATTATAAGAAGTTATTTGAGACGTATAACAATATTTTGAAAGCTTACAGTTTATACAAGACAGTATCGCAAGTAATGGTAAGTTTGTTTTGTTTTAAGCAAAAAATAAAAACATGTAAGTTTGATAAAAAATCAAATCACAATATCTCCTAGAACATAAAGCAAAACACAATATTTAATTTTAATTCATTAAACCCCAAGCGAACGCCGGCGTTCGCGCACCTATTGTCTTTCAATTGTGTCTGTCATTATCACAATTGAAAGGTTAAATAAATAATAAGCAAATAAGAACTCTTCCAAAAACTTTATTAACACTACTTAAATTCAGAAGGATAACGTTGTATCACTACGTAGGAAGAAGAAAAGAGATTGACCAAGAGGTTATAAGAAACTAAGCACAAAAGACTTTTTCATTACTCATACTCTGAAAGTAGGTCTGAAGTTGCCTGAGGAGCGGGCTGAAAGTGATACTTTTCATCCCTAGGGAGTTTTACTTTACAACTGACAGCTTTCAAATTAAAAAAAAAAAAAAACTAGTTCTATCTTCACATTTCTTTTGAACCATGTTCCAATTTTCCATACAGCCAGTCAATCACAGCGCGATATAAAATTGAAATAACTTAAAGACAAGAATTAATTATATAATGTTATATTTTAAATGATTTATTTGTTCAACTATTTCTTTTAAATACTTTATTTTTAAAAGATTACAATTAATTTCTAATTTTTCATTAATGAGGCTGAATAGCTGGCCGGCCGTATATAAAAAAAAAACTAGATGGCGGGAAAGTGGCAATCAGTCGTTAGTTTTTTCGAGTTTTATTTACATTTCCGTACAACAGAGATTTGTATTAACACGTTATGTTTATCAGATTAAAATAGTGATTTAACGCCTAATTTCATAAGAGAAGAGGCTAAAGCATTAGTGGAATACCTTTTACCACCTAAATCAGCAGAAAGATACCTACTTAAAATCATAGGTACGACGACACAAGTTTTACAAACTTTTTATTTTATTTTTAGTTTCCTCGTATTCGTAATGAAAAGCACAGTGTTTATCTCAGGGTGAAAGTAACCCATTTAACCCCTCGAATTAGCGACCTCGCTTCGCTCGGCCGCCAACTCCTTCTCGGGACGAAATGAGTTACTTTCACCCCTAGTGTAACAATATACTATTGTTAAACTGAATAGAAGAACGTAACGCATTGCACTCAATACCGACCTCACACTATACTAGAACACGGGGATCAGAAGAAGAAAAAAAAAACTGGGCAAGTGCGAGAGGGTTCCATGCAAACTACAATTCCCGAATGGAGTCTCGAAGATTTTTCCAACCTATTCCATTTTGATTTCTCTCTGGCCACTCTACTTCATGATAAGATATTTTTTGTTGTTTTACTCTTTTCCTCTTGCGTTCTGTTGGATATAGTCTGTTTAAAAAGTCAAACGACTTGAGAATTTTGTATAATATTTATTTTAATCATTTAAAAAATACTTATATTCGATACTGTTTATAAGGTTCTTCTATTAGTAAAAAATGATCAAGATCTCTTAATAAACTTTGATCGTTGAACCAGCGCTGACTACATCAGATTAAATTTTATCCTAATAATTACCCAAGTGGTTGACTTTTTAAACAGACTCTACCATTGTGTTTGGGGTCTAACCTTACACAATGGTAAGACCCCGTAGAGTACGATAGATTAGGCTAGACAAAACATGCTTACAACCGAATCACAGGAGCTAAAAGTCTTTCCCTAGCAGTGGAAGACAGTTTTCTGTCTAGTAGTCATAGCTAATTTACAGTTGGTTATTATTATCCACAGGTACTGCTTAGCACTGTCAATCTATTTGGACGGACTTTGTGTTACGTAGAAGTTTTGCTACGAATGGCTCACCAGCATAATGAGGTCAGGAAGATAATAATGCTAATGATTCTGCTTATATAGTTTATTTAATCTTCTGCTCTTCTCAAAAGCTCAAAATTTTTGCCACTGAATTATACTTAACAACTGATATTACATAAACTTTAACAATTCAATACTCAGTACTTTATTGCATGCCATATTTTATGTACATTATATCGATGGTACAAAATATTGCAAGATCAATAAGGACCCTGTTGGGCGCAGCAAAGTTAGGAGAGAGGAAGGAAGGCTTAGCTAAAATTCATGTAATTTATTATTGTAGGTAGATCTAATAGATATATTATTATGTTTGTGTTTAAAGTATTGGTAAATTAAATTAGAAATTTAATTTATTTTTGTCATCATTATTGTTAAATTATGTATATATTTTAATGTAAATATATACATATCTAAATCATGTGTGATGATTAATCATGTATAAATATTGGTAAATTATGTCAGATTTTTTTTGTCCTTACTATTATTAATTGAAATCAGGTAATTTTATTTATTTTTCTCGTCATTAGTAATAGCACTTGTTTGTAAATGGTCTTTGAAATAAATTTATTAATTTGGTGTAAAAGAATTTAACCGTTTAAAAACGTGTATAATATTACTTTTCAGACGATTGATTGGAAGATTACTACTATAGCAGTAGTTTGGTTAGCAAAGGACATTTTAATAATTGTTATTCAGAACGTGTACTGCGAGAAGTTCTATATTGCAGTCGAGGAGGCTGAGACGGCTTGTATACAACTTATAAAGAACAAAAACTGTACAAGTGCGTTCATCATCATCTTCTTCCCCTTAGCCATCGGTACTTGGTGTCTGTGCAAACCGATCTTTTCTTCTATTCTTAAAAATCGTCACGTTAAAGTTGTCTCCCGTTTCTTTGTAATCCTCACACGGTCCACCTAACCTTGATCTCACTTTCTCTCTCCATATAATATATGTAGTGAATATTTGGAGACAAAATGGAAGGTCAAAGTCGAAGGACTGGAACAATTTGCTTGCTGCGGTTTTCCTGTCTGAATACAATTTGGGTGTCTTCAAAGCTAGAGTAAATAGGCCCTTAATAAACTAGTGCGCCTCAACATCAACGATTGCATCACTGCTTACCATCAAGTGGAATCGCAGTCAGGCACTAGTTTCTGTCAGATAAAAAAACGTAAAAGTAATGAATAATTTGGATTTAACGATTATTATGAATTTATGATTTTAATTTATATTTATTTCATTTATTTGTATACCATATTGTAATGATATAATTTATTTAGTTTTGTATTTTTTTTTATTTATATTTATTACATTTTTGGTACTAAGCAAGTAATCGAACACTGAAAAGTCTTAAATGTAGTAATTTAAGTGTAGTGATTACATTTTGGTATCAAAACTCAACATGTATAATTTCAAAGACGATATACTCACCTCAATGTGACGGCAAAGCTTGCTTTAGATCTAACTTAAATTATCTACTCCTTTTGCTTTTATCAAAACGAAAAAGAATCCAATGTGTCAACTTGATATGTGCCTTGGTGATCACAAGATTCTATTAAACGCCTGAATTACAGAAATGATCAATATTTTAATAATTGACAATTGCTTTGGTCTAGCTGTGGAAGTACCTTGATTGAATGATGATCTTAATAAAAGTATAGAGGCAGCTTTCAATAAATAGCAGAAAAGAATGTAACTTAACATACCAATGAATGCAGACATTGAGTTTACTTTAATATGGATTTATACTTTCTTTACAGAGAGTCAGGAACGTCTTTGTAAAAACGTGATGCACGCAAATCGAACGTTCTGTAAGATGACCGCGTGTGGCTTATTCTATGTAGACGCTACACTTCCAATTTCTTTGTTAGGACTAGTAACTAATTATGTTGTGGTTCTATTACAGTTTGCACTTCTGTAAATTACTTAATTATAACATTCGTGTCTTTTACCATTTGTATTATTTATTTAGTCTTATCTACCGAGTTGCTATGAATATTTTAGACATAAATTACAACTCAATGTAATTTTACCTTAATATCCTTTTAATATTTGATTTCATTGGAATTAAATTGTAATAGTTTATTGAAAATAGCTATTAATTTGATTACAATAATAATGCTTTACTTTGGTATGAAACATTGCACATTTATGTTTAACGCATTCATAGTCCAAACAAAGACAGCAAAAGCCGTAAATAGAAAATGGTTTTAGTAAATAATAAAAGTAAGCCCATAAATAGTACAGTTTCTCCAGAAATATCGCTCAACAATAAACTTGAAAACGACATTAAAAAAATTATATGCCCAGTAAATTCAGCGCTGTCTTTCTTTTTATCTTCGAAATATTCTATAAAAGATGACTTTATTATTCCAAAAGGGAAAATGCTTACAATATTGTCATTCTTCTGTGTGGTTTTTATGTATGGGGTATCTGTCCATCGTTTGTTTTTTGAAGAATTGAAAGGCACTGTAGCCACCAGTAACAGTGAAATCGACACTATTGTTTATGTATTCTTTTTGATCTTCTACTGTATTGGATTTAACATTTTCTTCATCCTCAATATCGTTCACAGTGATATCAATATTTCTATTATTTTATTGATCCAAAAAATTTATATAGGCTTAGACTTTAGTAAAAATTTGAAGAAGATTGTTGTATGGAATTGGATTTCAATTTTAAGTGCGGTTAGCATCAATATATTTCTTCGTTTCTTTTATGGTGGAATTTATAATGATTTAAAAGCTGATCTTTTCTTAGATCTAATGTTCATTGTTATTGATATCAATTTAGTTTATGCTATTCTTTTAATTGTATTATTGAGAAAATATCTCGAGAAATGGATTGAGGATATTTACACTGCTGGTAAATGGACAGAAATCAAATCTGTCGATTTTTATGATATCTATCGAAATATTTTGGAAGCTTATCATTTATATAAGAATATTTTTCAGATAATGGTAAGATTTTATCGATATTAATTGGTTTTAATTAATACTTATGAAACATTTATGTTTTTATATTCATCAAAACTTTTTTCTTACAGGTCTTATTCCATACCGTTGATACATTTTCTCGAAGTTTATGCTACTTTGCTATTATATTGCAAGTCATGAAAACGTCCACTGTTCATAGTGAAGATGTAAGCATTTTTTCACTACAGAAAATATATTACTTTAGTAAAAATATCCGTTTACACTGTTGATTATACATTATGATAATAATGGTTTTGTACATGAAAAATCATATCATATTAATATTTTTTAAGGTTCTCATATTTATTTTTTTACCTTTTCAATCTAGGAGAAAGTGAAGTTTTCTTTGGGAGTCTTTGTGGCAGCATTATGGCTATCAAAGGATATATTTCTAGTAATAACACAATGCGTGCACTGTGAGAAGTTCTATATTACTGTTGAGGAAGCTGAAACGGCATGTATACAGCGCTTGAAGAATAAAAACTGTCTTGGTAAGGATTAAAATTGATTTATAAATGTTTAAATAATTTTCTATTTTTGAAAATTATTAGAAATTGGGATAAATAGTTTATATCTTTATATATATAATTCTTCTGTGAGTGTGTATGTCACTGAACTTCTCTCAAACGACTGGACCGATTTTGATGAAATTTTTTGTGTGTGTTCAAGGGGATCTGGGAATGGTTTAGATTCACAATTTTGTCCGCTGGACAATGTTTTTTTATATTAATTTTTAATTTATTAGTAGTGGTTGATTTTGGAATGTTTTACATTGGATCCGACAGACGGCGCTACCATCGCAGTGTTTGACACTGCGATGCGATTTTAAATAATATTCGAATTTTAATTTTAGTCTGTCCCGACAGTTAGCGCTGCGATCAAATTAAAAAAAAGTTTTGTTATCATTGTAGACAGGACAACGTCTGTCGGGTCCGCTAGTATATAAATATAATTCTTCTGTGCGTGTATATGTCACCTAACTCCTCCTTAACGGCTTGATCGATTCGGATAATATTTGAGACGGTGATTTAAAAATACAGTTGGATCCGGTAAGTAGCGTTGCAATCAGGTTCTCAATTTTTTGACTAAAATGTAACTTACTTATAGGATGTCTGTCAGAACCACTAATATTATCCTAAGTCTTATTTACTGATAACAAGTTGTATTTACTCTATATATATGTTAGTCTGTAAGGTAAATATCTATGGGCCAAGATGCCTGATAATAAATGATTTATTATTATTATTTTCTTTATTTAACATTAATACATATTATATTATATTTTTAAATATCCCTTAAAAAAAAACTAATACATATAAAATAAATATAAAAAATAGTATTTATTATATATAATATTATTATTATTTCCTTTATTTTTCTTATAATTCATATTTTGATATTTTTAAATATTTTTTTATAACAAAAATATATAAAAAAATACATTTAAAAATATAAAAACAGTAGTCCACCGATGTCGGGAGCAGGGTCCAAGCTACCGGTGGTTAGGGCTCCAGAGACAGGAACTTCCTCACAATGCGAGCCGTATCGAGGAGTACTGCCTTCTGTATCTGGCGCTTGATCCAACCGGGCAACGACAGCTTCGACAGATGGTCGTCGAAGCTTTTGGTAATAAGACCATTGGCGGTTACGACAATCGGCACAATGATAGCCGAGTCCACATTCCACATGTCGACAACCTCGCGTGCTAAGTCGAGATATTTCATTTGTTTCTCTTTCTCAGCTTTCACGAGATTCTCCTCATGCGGGATAGGGATATCGACTATCATTGCACGGCGCGCTAATCAGTCTATCACCACTATATCCGCCTTATTGGCTACAATTATTATTATTAAACAAATAAAATTATTTTTGAACTTTTGTCATTAGCTATACAAATATCATGTACCAAGTTTTGCCTGATGTTTAATTTGACATTGTATTTTGTAACAACCATGTAACCGATGTAAATGTACAGAAGTCAACTATGAGGATTTATAGTTAACCAGAAAACTGGAGCCAGAATACTTGAGAACAAGCCAGGTTTATAATGACAGTGAAATTTATGTCATTTTATTTTGTTACAGATTGTGAAGAAATTTTTTGCAGTAATGTGATACAAATAAACCGAGTTTGCTTCACTAAGATGAGCGCTTGTGGCCTGTTCTATATCGATGCCTCATTACCATTACAAATGATGAGCATTCTTACAAACTACATCGTTGTGATGCTGCAGTCTGCTTTCCTCTAGTTATCAAGGACCTTGAAAAAAAATCTGAAAGAGATACACGTAATATATATATTTTTAATATTTATAATTAGAAAAGGTGACGGTGGATGTTGTCAGACAAGCTGTGCTTCTTGTATTTTTTTGGAATTTATTACTGTTAATATTCGCTAAATAGTTTCCATTGTGATGGTCTTTCCTACGTTGACAAAGTGCTATCTTTTCCACAAATACTATGAATAAACAGTTGAAGTTAAAGCTTCATCTAGTTAGACTAGTAGCTGATCGATACTTGAGAAAAATCTAGATGGATAAATTGGTTAAAATAGAAGAGAATGAGAATATTCGATCTAGACGTGTTTCACGATAAACTAAGATTTAAGAGAAAATTCAAGAGTATTCGTAATTCGAATTTAAATTGTATTGTTTACTTAATTTGCATCATATGTAGTAAAAATATTTTATTGTTTTAAATAAAGGTATTCTTTTGTGTATTACTCGTTTTGATTGCAATATTTTTACTGTTTTGTATTTTTTTAAGTATATACTGATTCAGAGTTGTAAATTTGTAAATGCTATGTGTGCCTTTATTGCAACGTACATCAAGTGTACATCAGTTAAGAGATCACGTCGGACCAAAGGAAGACTTTAAAAGGGAAATATGTTACTTTACAGTGTCCAAGTAACAAGGAGAAGAACAGAATAGATAGACGATAATAATAAAAAAAGCAATAATAGGCTAGTTGCCGTAAAAAATGTAATTAGTCCGTCTTTTAGATTATTCAAAAATAAGGGACGTGTGAAAATAAGGGACGTGTAACGTCACTTCGTGCTACATTTTTTCGGACGGGGTGACGTTACACGTAACTTTAACGGGCTATTTCTTTGCTATTTTTTGTTTAATCGAAAAAAGAAAAAATACGTCTCCAATATTTTTTTATAATTTAAAATACGGACTAAATAAAATGAAATTATTTTGGAAACTTCACTATTGTAATAGAAAATGGAGTATACACTATACAGTGTCTATCCTAAGGTTTCTGATGAGATATACCAGTAGACTAATAAAATAACCAAAATACAAATAACATTAAAGTTTAATATTTACAATGTTGTGTTATTTACATTTTTAATTTTAGTACTTGACGGTTAACGAAAAGTATTATTTTATTAATAGCTTATTTATATAATATTCACAAACGAACACAAACAGTTAAAATAAGTTGACTTTCTGACATCTGACTTATAAATTGTAATTTGTGACGCAAAATCTTAAATTTATGAGAAATTGTGTGCTTTGTTTCTAGATAATATGTTCTTTGAAATCTGCTAGCATGGTACTCTGTGCTATGCTGACCTCCATCACAAAATAGAAACATGATCAATACTGGGATGAATATCTTGATTACCATTATTTGTGACTTTTTATAGTCAAAAGTTAACACTGACTAACAAATTATTTACAAGTTCATACAGCTACACTTTCACATATTCACTTTTCACTTTGTCTTTCAACACAGCTTAATATTTTAAAGTCTCTTCCGAAGGTTTCCCCGTCATCCAGGGTCTGTGGTAGTGGCTGGTTCAGGGTTTCTGGTAGGAAAAGTGAAGTAATCCCGCCCATCACACTTAAAATGCCCATTATAATCAGAGGCAAAGCTCTGGAGTAGACCGCCTGAAAAGATAAAGAAAAATAATATTGTTTGAAAAATTAAAGTGTAAATAAATGGATATGAAGCCAATCCTAGTTTAAACCTTATGCTAAAGAACTTTCGAGCTTGAACAATATATGTACTGTATGCAAGATACAATTAGCCAACAATATTGTCTCCAGCAGTGGTAGACGGGGCATCTTAGTGGTTTGTGTAAATTTAAATGTAATACTCTAAACAATCTTTATATTCAAACTGATAAGACCTCACGATTATGACATAGCTCTAAAACAGAAAGAGTGAGACACTCACTCAATGCTGGTACCGATTTTGCTAAACAGGTCATAATCTTTGCAAAGGGTATAGTTTAAATGTAAACCCTACAGTTGACTCAAAATGGACTGATAGATTGGAAATTGTTCGGATGTCAAGTTTTGCTGGATTTAAAGTTTGTTTATATAGTAATAATAAATGTAATAACTGGAACACAAGTCTTTCATTGACCGCCATCTAAGCTAGGTTCTAATAGTATTAACTAAAATAGTAAACTACATCAGTTAAACGTTCGGGGCAATGGCAAAACATACGCTAAAGTTAAAAGAAGATAATGAAGAACTTACCAGATGAACTATATACGGCACAGCTAGTAGACCTAGGCCAGATATAAAAGATGCTGCTCCCATCGCCTGCGCCCTTAGTACGGTTGGTAGTAATTCTCCAATAAGTACGTAGAAGACAGCAAATGATGAAGCAGTAAACAACCGACCCAACATTGATAGTGCTACTGTTATCCATGGCCAAGCTGAAACAGAAAATATATTTTTGAATATAAATATAATTATAGTTGGTTTTTATTATAATATAATAAACACCAGGAAGGTTTAAGTCACTAAAAATTAGACACGCCCTCTTATTCTACATTTAAAAAAATGCTCTAAACTCATAGTTATTTGTAATATATCCCAGTAACATATTTATCATAGTAAGAATTTAAGCTACTTCATAAAGAAAATATATCATAGCAACTGATATTTTGTTATGATATAATTTTTGGAAGTACTGATCCGATTATGTAAATTAAATCTCTAATCAAAAACTATCGCTGAATGACATATACTCTTTTTATTGTACAGCTTATGTGTGGATAAGCCTATCTGACTTTATTCAATATCTACAGTCAAACTTCACCGTTTAGAAACTATATCGTCAGCTAGGGTTACATTACTGTGTTGTGTTGTTTCGTGTCGCTTTTTGACGTCGTAGATTGGCTACAAAACTTGTTATGATGTCACGTAGGCTTGAACGCCACGACACACCCCTCAACAATAATTCAGCTTTATTATAGATGTCTGTTAAGAAACTTACATTCAGGAACTAGAATACAGCTAATGCAGGCAACCCCACCAACACACATGAAGACACAAAGCACCCATCGACGACCGAACCTCTCCATGCAACGCCACGCCATGAAATATGATGGTATTTCTACGGCACCACCTGTAAAGATAAAATATTCACCATGAATTACTTATACGAGTTCTTTTAATGTTAAATATCGACTCAGATGCTACAATGTCAAACGGTATGATGCCTGTTACTACGCTAATGTTCTCGACTCCTAGTGTGTGCTCGCGTACATACGAGTACTAACATAGATGTTTTACAACAGCCGGTCATCTCAAGACGGCCAAGGTAATTTTTTTTCCAATATGACTGTCTAAATAGTAGACTTACAAAAAAATTACTCAAATCGTCGCGACCTACTAATAAAACTAAAATTATGAAGTTAAGGATGGATTTGAGACGCGATTTGTGCGTTTGTATTTATATTTTTTTTTCCAAATTTACATATCATATAGGTGCCATTATGAAACGCAAACTGCATTGTAGCTTAAAATCTGTGAATACTAGAACAGTTTATACTGACGTAGATGACTTATGTTAGCATATTGTAGCGTTTTATTTCATCAAACAATATTGTTTAAAATACCATGAACCAATCATTAGCGCTTGAAGACTGAATTATTATTTAGTTTAAGTTTAGTTAGAATAAATTTTTAGAAATTAAAAAAATGGACGTATTTATTTCTTAACTGTTACTCACCGATAAAAAATGCCAAGTAATCATTGACCCCTAAATTAGGAGTATTATAACTCATACTATTATACACGACTCCCAAAGCAACCCAGTCGAAAGTAAGAATGAAAAACTTCTTCCTTATATTTGGATATCTGAACACATCTAATGGAGAAGCTTTACAATCTCCTTCTGAATTCTGATCATCCATTCTCTTATTCTCCACAACATCTTCTTCTACATCTTCTTGAATAAATATCTTACTGACTAGCTGCAAAGACTTCCTTCTAAAAGTACTTGCTGGTAATTTAGTATGTTCTGTCTGAGTGGCTTTCTGATGATGTTCTGCATTCAGATTCGTTGCTTCTGTAATATTCAATTCTTTTTCATCTTCTTCTTTTTTCAATCTAGATTTCTTATTTACGATATCTGCTACTTCTAGAGCTATTATTTTCTCTAAGCTTTTGTTAGATTCTTCTGTTTCGGATATTTTAGAAAGATCTGGTTTGAATGTAAGCATATTGCTAATTCTTCGATCAAGATTTTCATCTTTGTCGGATAATTCTGGGTATCCTGTAACATGGCCGTTCATGTTTGATAATGTTAGTAATTCTTCTTGTGTCGCCTCGTCTTCTTCTTTTATTTTTTTCTGGAAAGGTTAAGAGAAAAACTGAGTTATATATATGTAACTTCATTTTTATGTTCAAAATTTTGCTTTTAAGATTAATTTATACTTACATGTAATTCTAACAAAAAGCCTCTTTCCAGGTGTATGCCATTTTTTCTAGCGAGATTTCTGAGAACTTTTTCAGCTTCAGCTATTCTTCCTCTGCCAACCAACCACCTTGGAGATTCTGGTATAAGCCAGTAATATCTGTAACATTAAAACCTATAGTTATAATTTAGATATCGATAAACCGATATGTTGAACTAAACCACCATAGAAATCGATGGCCGTTTATTGCAATGTGTTCATTGAATTGCGCGTTTAAATACATCTATTTTTTTTAGTTAAAGTTTTTTATTAAAACCCCTACCATCCAGTTATGATGGCCATAAGTGAACTTGGCTTTTTTACCTCCTAACTACAGTAGAATCTGCTTATAATGACTTGCATGAATATTTGGAATGGATTCCATAGCATCACAAGTCTTAGTATACTAATTATGTTCTTCTTCTTTTGTGTCAATCCGACTCAAATCTTGCCCAAGCAATATTTAGCCACCTGAACAGCTCTGTCCTTGGCCTAGTATAAGTCGTGGAAGGTAGTTGTGCGTACATAATTATGTTAAACACAATACTATTACTCATACAAACTATTATCATTTTAGAACTACAAAGTAAAAATGGTAACTCACCCATACAATAGAATGAATGGGAACGTAGTGACCAAGGACAGATGATACCAGTCTTTTACAGCATACGCCAGCATAGATAATAGACACATGCCACCAGCGAATAGCATTCCAACAACAATACCTGGAAAATAAAACAAAATAGTTGAAAGCGATATTTGGACGATATCTTCCAGTCAGACGTGTGAAAATGCTTGGTACATAATACAACGAGGTATTTAGACCCTTTTAAAAACTTTGGTAAGGAGTATTGGGCTGTGAAGAAGACGGATGAAATAAGAAGACGGAGAACTGCATGCTGTGGAGATTAGAATGTTGAGAGCGATGTTTGGTATAATGAGAATGGATAAAATGAGAAATGAGTACATTAGAGGAAGTTTAAAAGTAGTACTCAATGACAGAAAAGTTGAAAGGGAAACGTTTATCTTGGTATAATCATAAGAAGAGGAGGAATGAAATGCATGTTACTAAAAAAGTATACTCGTGTAGACGGATGGAGAAGAGAGTGGGTGATCAAAGAAAAGATAGATGAATTGTGTGAGAAGTGATATGAAAGAAAAAGAAGTTAGTGATAGCGTGGTAAGTGACAAGACTGAATAGAAAAAAAAAACGTTGGCATCGCTCCCAAATAACGTAGAGCAAGGGTGATGATGGTGAAATGTCTTCTTCTTCTTCTTCTTCTTCTTCTTCTTCCTGCCCTTGTCCCATTTTATTTGGGGTCGGCGCAACACGTTTGTTTCTTGCATTTTGTCCTGTCACTCGTCACGCTATCACTAACTCCCTTTTCTTTCATATCACTTCTCACACAATCCATCCATCTTTTCTTTGGTCTCCCTCTACCTCTCCATGATGGTGAAATGTAATAATTAAAAAAAAATAACGAAATAACAAGTGTATTTTTATAGGATTATTTATGAATTTTATAACAACCTCCTGAATTTTTGTAGATTCTAAGCTGTACCTTGCATATGTAAGGATAATAATTAATATTTTTCCTTATATATGAAAGGAGACTAAATTCATATTAAGCCATGTATGTATTCAAACAATGAACCTCACCCGTATGATTCCGCTGACCAGGCGGCATCAGCTCCAACGCCAATATGAAAGGCAGCTGATACAAAGCGGGGAAGAAAAGTCCACCAGCTACTCTTAGTCCCACGTATGTCCAGAACGACGTAGCGAAGCATGACGCTATAGCCAGGGGAACTTCAAGAAAGACCATCAAAAGAATTGTGGGTCGGCGTCCATATCTAAAATAAAAAAAATATATTAGGCTGTTTTTTTAAGGTAAAGAGCACATCCTTTTAAACACTTTTAAGTTTTTTTTTTCCTCTTATGAAGTTATATATTTGAGCTGTTTGGTGTTGAAATACTAGGGCCATGGGGTCCGAGCGCTCAAACTCGTAAACAATTGGTCGACACTTCGCGTTACCAGAAGACTGGGCTTTTCTTCGGTCAACGAATTACTCGTAGCATTGCCATCCAGCGTGGGAATGCTACCAGCGCTCTGGGCACTTTTCCCATTAACATCGATGTGGACGAATTTTTTGATGCCCTGTGAGTTTCCTTTTTTTACCCATTTGTACATTTTTTTATAGTTAAGATGAGTATGTATTTAAATTACATTCAATTATTTGAATAGAAAAAAAATTAAAACATTTAATAAGTAAGTAAAAGTTTATTTTTCGATATAGTCAACTGATTGCAATGCAACAAACTAGTCTAAGTAATATATCAAGTTATACACTATTTTTATATATAAAAGTTATCTATATTGATTTCGTACATTTCACGTGATGTGCATAATTAAAAACATCTACAGATTTTATTATATATACAATGATATAATTCCAGATGAGAAAAAAAAAAAATTTTGGGTTTGAGTGATCCAATTTCGATAGTCAGTTTTTTTGACAGAAAGCTACATTATTACTTCGGCTAAAATGACTCGCAATTTTGTTTTTTAGAAACGGGCCCTTAAATAAATTATTTTATTAATGTTAATCTACATCCTCACGATATTTTCCATCACCGGCATGTCCTAGAGCTAAATATTCGATAACATGTGACATTCACCTACCCGCACTGGGTCCGCGTGGTGGATTACTTACGGCCCATTCCCTCCCCTAGAGAGGAGGCCTGAGTCTCAATAGTGGGAACATTAAAAAGGCTGATGATGGTGATGATGATGATGATCTCACATAGGATCTATAGAGCTTACCTGTCAGACATCCATCCGAAGAAGACGTTTCCGAATATAGAACCGACCCAGAAGAGAGTGTTGCACATTCTTGGTAACCAATCCATGTCGCAGACAAGAGAAAACTGAAAACAGAGATAAATTGGCATTATTTTTCTGACTGACTGACAATATTTTTGACAATAGGGAATATTACATATGTATGCAATTTATTTATTTGCTAAATTACTGTCTAGCTCTGATAAGTAGGTAAAATAAATTCGTCATTATCAACGAAGTTATAAAGCTTTAAAGCTGCTGCCGTAGTTCGCAAAGACATTTACATTAACATAACAAAAGGTAAAGTTTGTTTTTTGTTTGTAGGAGGTAATCTAAAGTACTGGTCCGATTGCTAAAATGTTTTCACTGATAGATAGCTGCTTTATTCCTGAGTGACATTATTTGAACATATTTTATGTGCGCGTGCGAAGCCGCTGGTAGAAGCTAGCCAAATATATTCTAGAAGTTCGATATTATGATCTTTAACGTCAAAAGCCATGAAACTCCTAAAGCCACCTTAGAAAACAGCGTCTTGGCAAGAAGTCAGATATATTTGTTTAAAATTGTTGTCTCGTTGCCTGCTTTATAAATATTGTTTTCAAAATTAATTTTCTTTTTATTTAGTCAGTAAGAGTCTGACACACCTTCCCGCTCCGTCCAATGGCGGTTGATGTCATTTAGATGATTTTCCTACCTCAAAAAAAGAAGCCTACATATAAAGTATGACTGGCCTGTTGGTCTAGTGGTTAGTGGCCCTGAATGCTATGCCGGAGGTCGTGGGTTCGAATGTTTGTGTGATGAGCAGGATCATTTGTTTTGTGTCTTGGTGTAATTTATCTATAATGTGTACGTATTTAGAAACATAAGTATGTTTATCAGTTGTCTAGTACTCATAACACAAGCTCTGCTTAGCTTGAGACTAGATGGCGTTGTGTTATAGTTGTTGAACATTATATTACATTATTATTATATAAAGTATACATACTTCTGTAACCAGTGTATCCTGGTACTGTTCCGTACTGAATCGCCAACCGTGAGTACATGGTGACGTAGTATTCTTCCTCACCGAGAGTACAGCATTCGTTATATTAGATATCTGAAATTTAAAATATATTATCATTCAATACCAGACTAAAAAAAGTTATTTTCATGCCCAGGTTCAGAATTTTCATAACGATCATTCGGTACCCTTCAAAATGGTTGAATTGAACGGTATCAATATATGGGTCATGTCCGTGAACGGGTGCAATCAGTGATTGAGACTGGTCATCTCTTAACTGCCAGGGGTTTATTTTAATGAGAAATGATATTTATTTTGCAAATAGGTTTTAAAAAACACTTTTATACGTTATATTTTTTAGTCAGTTTAAACTAGATGAAACCAATGTTTCCCAGCTGACTACCCTGAAAAGAAACACCGAAACAAACTCAATACAAAATTAATTGTTTCTTTTTTTTGTTCTTTGAAATACTAAGATTAAGGATGTTGCCCAAAAAGCTGCTACTCTAAAGTGGGATTGGGCCGGACATGTTTGCCGCATGTCGGATGAGTTGTGAGCTAAAACCACTGATTGGGTCTCATTAAACGCAAGGCGACATCGCGGCAGACCAAGGCGAAGGTGGAGAGATGAGCTTGATAACTACCGGAGGGACTGGCACGCAATGGCCGAGGACAGACGTGTGTGGAAAAGGAAGAGGGAGGCCTTCGCCCAGCTGTGGGGACATAAATGGGCTAACTAACTAACTAACAGTAGAGACAAGAAACATATAACCGAGATATTTGGAATGTATAACATGATTTAAAAGAGTGCCCATGGAGTTTTTTACACATTCTTCTTGATAGAGATCTACGCTTTGGAATGTGCTATCTTGTATACAATAAAGAAGAAGAATAAAGTTAAATGTCCAATAAGCATAATCTTTCTGATTGACTGATTACTTGACATTTCCAAAGTGCCTGTAAATGGCTTTATTGGAATAAAATGCTTTGAATCTTTGACCACGAAAGCATAACAAAAAAAGAGAAGATTAGCTTCATAACTCACCAAATCATTCTGCAATTCATCGCTGACAGTCACCAGCTCATATATTTTCATCGTATGAAAAGCATTGCCCTCTTTGATTGTAACTTTTCTGAAAACAAACACGTTGAAATTAGTAGTAAGAACCTCTGGCCAACCAATTCCTTCAAAAATAATATGTCCTCATTATAATAGAGATTTTCCGACACCGATAAAAAAATTAAGACCTTATTCATAAAAACTCCCAAACTAAGATTACTTATAGTACCAAGGCAACATACGAATTGAAGAGTTGACAGTCATCAACATTTTTTTTTTCATCTCCGCGACTACACTGTATTAGTACAGTATCGAGGTGAAATTCGCCTAAGCCGCAGACGAGGGTGTTATGGAGCTGAGTCCTGCAGTGACTATTTTCACGTGTTTCAAACGGCGTTTTTCAATACACTAAGGACCTGTCCGCACAGCGGTATTTCACCGCGTGGTTTTTTTTTCGTTATTCTGTAACACATTGAATCCTATGGAAGTTTCCGCGATAAAAAATCTGTGATTTCTTGCAGATTTGACGCGGTGCGGTGCGGAAATAAATCCACGCGAATATTTTCCGCGTGGTGAAATATCGCTGTGCGGACAGGCCCTTACGGGTGCGGGTCGCTTAGCAATTGTGGCGGGCGTCCGGCACGCGTACTTTTCTGCACTGGTGTGGAAAACAAGTAATTGCGTGCCTAAAAGCGGTAATAATAAGAACGGGTATGTATTAAAAAATACTTTCTTCACAAGTACTAGGTAGACAGAATGATTGAAAAGGTTATACTGATTTAATTTACAGAAAATTACCATTTCTTCACGGAAATATGCCATAGATATGTTAAAATCTGACGTAAAAATAACAAAATGCAATTATGCTAATAGCTCTCTAAAGTAATTACTTATTTTTTTACAATACATATGGGAAAACATCAACTAATCAGTCTTCTGTCTTCCATTATTCAGAGTGATGAATAATGAACATTTAATTACGGTACCACTACCACAAAATAGATAGATACAGAAGCCAATCTCATGTATGTTCTTCGCCTTTCATACCTACGTACAGGAATCGCGCTAGAGTCGGCGCCGGTCTGTCCGTGCTAGGGCGCGACGATTAATACCTATATAAATAAAAATATAACATGGCTATAAAGTCATGCACTTATATTCCAACTAGGTACCTAACTTTTCTATCTTAATTCTTTATTGTACACTAAAAAACTTAAATTTAATACATTCATAATTGACAATTCATGTACAAAGGCGAGCTTAACTCAACAATGAGTTTTCTCCCAGCAAACCTATTTATTATTTATTTTCTGCGATACGTAAAAACAAACTATCAACGTACAAGCCTACCTACCTACCTACCTACCTAATAGGGTAGTTGTCCAGGGTCAAAATATTACATTTTATTTACTCCGTATTTTAGATTATAAAATAATATGTAGATTATTCAAAACTAAGGGACACGTATTTTTTCTTTTTTTCGATTAAACAAAAAAATAACAAAGATATAGCCCATTAAAGTTACGTGTGTCGTCACACCGTGCTGCATTTTTTCGTACGGGGTCTCTAAAAATCAATCTAAAAGACGGACTAATTAATTTTTTTACGGCAACTAGCCTATTACGTCTTAAAACTGGTAGCTTAAAAAACGATATTTCAGCAATTAATGTTGAATTTAAAAAAAACTATCCACTAAACAATTAAAACTTTTTTTTGCTCCATTATTTTACAAAAAAAGTTTACAGACGCGTGCCTCAAGCGGATGCATTCGCAATGAGCTGAATCGCGCCGAGATATCGTGTCGGTGAGCGGTGTCTAAGTGTGCGTGGCTCGAGCACGCTTTGTATGTAGATTGACTTCTGTACCTATCTATTTTATACTACTACTCCAATAATAATAACCTTGAGTGGTTTGAAATACAAAAGCATTTAATTTTGAGTAATTGCCAAACATTCCTTCATAATCATCATGATGTGAGATAGTGTTTGTAGTTTATTTTTGCAGTTAGCCGAGACTTCGGTTCATTGGCCAAGCGCAGTTATTCACACTCGTTTTGTCTACGGAATGATAACTCTGGAGAGTCTTATTCTTTTATTAGTACAAAAAAAAATGGGGCTCTATCCGTACTCGTTACAAATCAATTTGTGTAGTCAAAAGTTGAAAAAAAAAACGAAATCCAAAAATTGTTCATGAAAATTTGTCATAATGGGTAAATTCGTAATTGAATGAATCATTCATAACAATTGCTACTAAAAAATACTACGCGTAGTGTTTCCATTTTTATCACCATTCATTCATAATCAATAGCCTGTACAATATTTCCATAAATTGAGTGACCTTTTGGGATGTAAACAAACGCTCATTACTTTGACTAACACCATTATACCATGTTTAAGGCAAATAAAGACTTATCTTATCTTATCTTATCTTATCTTATCTTATCTTATCTTGTCTTGTCTTGTCTTGTCTTGTCTTGTCTTATCTTATCTTATCTTATCTTATCTTATCTTATCTTATCTTATCTATCTTTGCAGTTTATGTTTTCTGCTGAGAAGGAGGCGACCGCCTGCCATTCCCCTTCGCTTTGGACCAGGGCCTACACCAGAGCTGGGCGCGATAACACGTCACCGGCTGGAGCACTGATGTCTGATTTACTATACATATACATACATTGTTGGCGCCTACAGCCACACGATTAGCAATCAGGCACGTAGAAAATGCGTGGCGTAAATATTGTTGTAGGAATTTTGTTATTTTAATATGTGGGTATTCTTAATGTCGCTGCACACGGGCCATAAGTCACAACCACAAAACGCTGACACCGGCAGATTTCCTGTAGGTTTCATACATTTGGCAGGGAACATTGCTCGCAGAACAGATGGCTATTGGGGCTTCGGTTCTGGAGTGGCGGCCGCGGCCTCTTACAAGATGAACCGATTATTTGGTGACGCACAGGATCGATAATTTTGGCGACACTTGGGGGAGGCCTATGTTGGACATAGGCCTCCCCAAGTGTCGCCAAAATTATCGTCTATCGGCTAAAATGATGATGATGATATGGATTCGCCGCAAACTATAGACGCCTGTGGCCGTCACATGCTACAAATCACCGCTGCTCGGTTCTTGTGGCCCGCACTGGCCACTAAATACCGACACAAAACGCCTTCACACGTCATTCGCGCATTTAAACCATCTTCGTCAGAGTCCAGTATGATACATATATATTCTATTCCACGACTACCACACAACGCCGTCTAGTCCCAAGCTAAGCAGAGCTTGTGTTATGGGTACTAGACAACTGATAAACATACTTATATATTTCTAAATACATACATATTATAGATAAATTACACCCAGACACAGAACAAATGATCATGCTCATCACATAAACATTTGTCCTGGGTGGGAATCGAACCCACGACCTCCGGCATAGCAGTCAGGGCCACTAACCACAAGACGAACAGGCCAGTCAAAATGATACTGTGTGCATGGGTTAAAAAGTAGCAGCCACCGACCAAAAATAGCTTGTGGCAGCTTCTAGCTTCTCGTGGCGGTGTTTCAACACTACTACATTACTTTTTCAATCGGATCGATATTGAATCAATATCGATCCGTTCAAAATTATTATAAAATACAATTATTCTTCTTTGAAAAAAGGATTATATTTATCTTTATTTTATCTACCTTTCATGTTTGGGAACACATTCATTATGCGTACAGCTAAGGAATGGAATTCCGTGCCGGAGTCTGTTTCTTGATAGCTAAAACCTAGGGGTCTTTAAGTTAAGAGTGAATAGGTTACTTCTAGGCAAGCACGCTCCATTCATTCAAGCATTTCGGCCACATCAGGTGAGGTAGTGGAAGCGCAAGCCTGTCACTAATTAAAAAAAAAATATGCACAGTATGAGGCATTTTTTATAGTACACCCATTGAAGTACACCAAGATAATAAATTATATGAGCCTAAAATTTAAAAACATGTAATTGGCGGCCACGATCTCTTTCGGCAACCTAGAATAGACATAGGATATCTATCGTCATGTCCTGACCTTGACTCGTGTTATATGGGGTAACACGTTTTTTTCCTCCATATTGTCCTGTCACCCGTCTTGCTATCATTAATTTCCTATGATGGATTATTCATTATTAAAACTTCGAAAGAAACATCTGTGCTACCCTAACTATTGTACCAGGAGATCATAAATAACAAGAAGCAACACAATCAATAACATTATCCTTATAATTAAACGTACAATCGGTCAAATTTTTTGCGCTCAAATTACAAGATGTCTGCTTCTTCAATTTAAAACCACGTGGTTGAAGTTTTTTTGTTAACAATTTGATGGATGACTTGTTGAACGCCTCGTTATAGCGATAAAATTATAATTATTAATATAAATGATCGTATAAACATGTTACAGTAATAATTTATTTCAATTTAACACTGACAATTTGTATACAGTTGATGGTTTCATAATTTTTAATGGTTTTCTTATACAGTCTCAGAAGCGGGTTTATGTTTATGGAGAGTTTGTATTTAAATACCATCTTCATCATATTCTTTGCCTTTTCCTAACTGGCTTTTTCTTTTTTTTTCTCTAAAATCATCAAATATCATCTCTCGCCCTTGGGCGGGAGGGCTTGTCAGACTTTACTGTCTAAAACCTCCTGTTAATTGTTAGCCTTCGTTCCAGGGGCCCGAGGTTCTCTCTCGCATCACCCATGGCATCGGACTGGCCCCTACAGTTGCTAACATCTTCTTAAGGTGCGCGTGGAACACTATGCGCCGTCGACGACTTGGGCTCGGTTCGGACGATTACCGGACAGCCCTCCAGAAATCAGAAACGTTTATTTCAAATAGACCAGTTACAGGCACTTTTGAATTATCAAAATGTCGGTCAGTCAAACAAGTGAAGCTAAATTGCAAGTTCCAAAGAGTAGGTCTCTATGGAGAAGAACGTGCAAGAAACTCCATGGACACTGTTTTAAATCGTATTGAGTTACATAAATCTTCATAAATCTTCTTACATATTTCTTTTTTGCTTCTATCTCCATTTCTCCGTCCTCCTAACTAGCTTAAGATCAGCTTCCAGTCTAAAAATATACAGCTGAATACCTACGTTTGACATGAAGCGACGGTCTATTACACCTTCACAATTTGACAAAACGATAAACCTCGGATAGACCGAGTCAATATCAGTTTTGAGATAGAGTTTCTGGCGTCTGACTTTGTGTAATATCAAGGATCTGCAAATGATAACTGGGATCTACGGATCCTGAGTTATCAGTAATATCTAAGATAAACTTAAGAAGGACAAGGGGACGATTCCAAAAGTATGACTCAAAAAAAAATTTTTTTTTAGTTAGCCCATTTTGTTCCACGGCTGAACAAAGGCCTCCCTTCACTCCTTCCAACGATCACGGTTTCTCGCTTTCTCATTCCAGTTCTTAAGGAAGCCATCTAGGTCGTCTCGCCATCTCCTTCGTGGTCTGCCGGCGGGGCCGAGGCAGACCAAAAAATAAAAAAAATTACGTGCCAAAAATCCTGTCCACAAAAAACCGACTAAAAACTTCATAACTAATCGTGATGAAACTAAAATAAATATCACTAACACTGCATCAGACCGCTTGAACAGTGTCTTGTTAGGAACATTTTTTATCTTTTTTTTTCGATCAATTTTTTAGTTCAAGTCTAGTTTTTACGTACATACTTATGTTTATTTTAAGAATGGGTGTGGCTTAGACGTAGATTTATATCTTATTTGTTATGAATGACAAAAAATTATTGAAAAAACCGCACCTAAACAAACTTGTGATGTATTTTTATTCTTATAGCGCCATTGCTAGCCACGAGTAGATAGAACCAGTTTTTATTCAAGCTTAGCCTAAATGTATAATAATATATGTGGGATCGACTTCAAACAATATACTTTTATTTTCATAAATAAAACTACATAACTTCTTAGACACATCAATCTCTTTCAGTTCCTTTCTTTTGACAGCTCACTACAATCCGTAAACATAGGTAACAAAAACTAACTCTTACGACAGATAAAACAAAAAAAAAATGAAAACATCTTATTAGGAACTAAATTAATCCACATATATTATATTTATTAAAATATACAACATTATATTTAGTTTATGCGAAACCTGAATATAGTTAATTCAGAATCAGTAACTGAATGAATTCCAATAATTCTTACAACATGTTATATTGTTTCTAAAAAATATGTAAAAAGGTCACAAATTGGACAGCACCGATACTAAGTATAACACAGGTCACGGCAGGTCATAGCGGGCATTAAGCGCCGGCAAACAGCTGAATGCAAGTGCAAAACAACCCCTTAGTCGCCTGAATGGTCCAGCGACCATGTATTTTTGCTGACATACATAACAAGCTTATAACTTTTTGATTTTTCATGATACAGTTATGAAATTTTGTACATAGATTCTTTACATAAAAATACTAGACACGTGCTTCGGATTCCGCATATACTAAAACTAACGTTGTATATCTTCTATTGTGTCATGATAGCCTAGTAGTCAAGGCAACTGCCTCAGTTTCGAAACTGAGCAAGTATAACCAGCGTGATTTTTTTAAATTTGTACATTTTTCATAGTTTATTTAGAATGTTACTGATAAATCATTTGATGGTTTCCCACGTACTACAGTTAAGGTAGCACCAGTCAATTATTACTTATTTGCTATACACACATACATTATTTTCAGTATATACATACGTAAACTGAATATAGTTTACCTAGCGCACAGTTGCATGCGGGCAAAACAACCCTTCAGTCACCCGAATGGCCCGGTGTCCATGTATTTTTGTGGGCAACCAGATAACATAACACGCTTCTAACTTTGTGATTTATCATGATACAGTTATTAAATGTATATACATTCTTTACATAAAAATACTACACGTATACACTAAAATTAATTTTGTTTAATTCATTAAACCCCAAGCGAACGGGCGCGTTCGCGCACCTATTGTCTTTCAATTGTGTCTGTGATTTCCACGATTGAAAGATTAAAATGAGCCTATAGTAATCGAAAGACGTCCTCTGTTGGCATAGATTTCCAACAGAGGACGTGTAATCGGTCCACCTTTAGGGAGCCCTTACAACGCTACGTCTTCTGGTACCTAGTCGCCAGAACCTTACGTCCCCATCGACCTTCTGTTTTGCGAGCAATGTGCCCCGCTTATTGTCACATATGTTTGTCAATTCTTATAGGTAATAGTGCCTCCAAAAAGCACATACTAAATGAATGGCTCCCATGAATCAAAGTTACCTTTCTTCTACGTAATCTCGCAGCGCCTCACGCAGCTCCTTCTGGTCAATATCGTACGCTTGACAAGACTCGTACGTTCCATGCTCTCCTGGTACTGTCAATGAACGGAGCAGGTCAACTGGGAGGCCTAGGTTGTCTAGTTCTGGAGGAGGGGCGCACCAATGTTCTGGAGTTGCGTTGGTGAAGACCTGAAAGTTAAAAAATGATCCGTTGAATATTTTTTCAGATTGGTAGATGTCATATCGAACTTTTTGCTCTCGGACAAACTAGTTTCTTTACGATGTTTTCCTTTACCGTTTTGAGAGCAGTGGCAATGAAATAAATTACACAAAGTATTGCGCCTGGCTGCGCCACCCGCGACTTACAACTCATAAGTCGGGATCGTAACAGAGCCCACCATTACTTTACTTGCAGACGTCTCAGCACTACAAAATTTCCTGTACATCTGGTTAATCTATGAGTTTAACCAGGTCAAAATCGTAATTCGGTTGGGTGTATCTATTGATAAAATTCAATTTTAAATCAATCAAGCAATTAGCTCTAAACGACTGCAACCCTAGTACAGGCCATATTTCGTGGCGAGAAAGAATGGCTGGTGGTCACTTTTTTCTGTGAAACAATAATGCTAGAGAAGGAAGCGGCCGCACGCTTGAAGGAATGACACATCCTCACGCCCCAGTCGATGGGATCCCGACCCCGATTTCCAGCCACCGTAAGCATCGGCTTGCGTTTGATTTAGTCAGTAGAAGTCTTTATTTTTTAGGTAGGCAAATCATCAAATGACATCCCCCAGTCTTGGGCAGACCCACTCCTCAAAAACCCACTCCTGTTCCTTCGTTGCCTTTAGCACAGCGCCAAATCTTTCTTTCAGAAATAAATCCAAGACCCCAGTAGGCTTCGACCCTACTGGGCCCCACCGGTTTGGTAACAACTCCTTATGGCGCGCGTGGAACAATTGCGACGTCAACGTCTTGGTTTCGGTCCGGACGGCTACCGCAGCGAGCTACCCATTGCTCGCCGTCCGCAAGCCCGCGCCTAAAGTGGCCGGGAATCGGGATCCTGGCGGCGGCTGGAGTGTGAGCGCCTCCTCCTTTGCTAGCATTACTGACACGCCCTTGTGCCGAACTGTCTGATATAAAACAGTCGATTTTTAATTGGTACGCATCAATGTTTTATCTCATTTCAATAGTCAATAGGTAGCCTGTATTATTTTTTCTGAACGTACACGCTACAAGTGGCCAGATACATAGTCCAAAATACGAGTTTTTCCAACACTTGAGCATCTGGTTTATGCTATTCTTTATATATTCTTTCTTTATATTCTTTATTGTACATAAATTCATACACCATTCAAAGTAAGAAAGCCGATGTACACAGGCGAGCTTAACCCAAAATTGGGTTTTCTTACAGCAAACCTTAATTTTTATAGAAATTTTATATAAGAGGATAACATAAAAAATGCACAACAAAAACCAAAATAATTTACATAGCACACAATACTTATAAATATACTACATAAATACAACAAATAAAACCTATACATATAAATATATATACATGAGTCATGTTGACAGGAAATGTTCCCTGATCCTTCCCCTGAAGACGTCCAACGAAGGGCTAGCCCTTATAGAGTGAGGAAGAGAATTCCAAAGGCGAACAGCTCGAACAGTAAAAGAACCACTGTACCGACTAGAGGAATGGGGAGGAAATCGAAGGAGAAGAGAGGATGATGAGCGACAAGATTTTCCTCTTGGAACAAGATACTCAAAGCGTTCCCGGAGATACAAGGGGGAGTTGGGATTATGAAGAATAGAGAAGAGAAAAGATAGAATGTGACAATCCCGACGCTGCCGAACAGGTTACCACTTCAATCGCCTTCGAAATTCTGACACATGGTCGTACTTTCGAAGGCCAAAAATGAAGCGGATACACAGATTCTGCAGACGCTCCAGCTTATTAAGAAGTTCCTCAGTCGCATCCAGGAAGCAGACATCAGCGTAATCCAGAATAGGTAGAAGGAGAGACTGAGCAAGAGTAAGTTTAGTAGAGAAAGGCAGGAACTTCTGGAGACGTTTTAGTGACTGAAACGAGCAAAACACCCTCCTGCTTACTTCCGCAATGTGGACATTCCAGGTCAGGTTACAATCTAAAAGGACACCCAAGTTTTTAACTTTTTTGGAATATTCTATGGCGACGCCATCATACAGTACTGGAGGGAGAGACTGGTTATTCAGCAAATTTAGGAAATATCTACCACCAACAATGATCGCTTGTGACTTAGTTGGATTGACTAAGAGTATGGTAGTTTTTAGGATTCGATTTCAATAAAATTCACATTTACAAAACTGCAGATTTATGTTACAAAAGACACAAATAAATAAATAATCTTACCTAATACAAAGGCAATTTCACACCAAAATAATATTTTTTACAATTTTTTTTCTGTCTGTATGTCTGTTTGTCTGTCTGTCTGCCGGTCATTTCAGAGATTAGCCCTAACAAACATTAGGGCTAATCTCTGAAATGACCGGACCAATTTTGACGGGACTTTTTTTGGCAGCTAGCTGATGTAATAAGGAGTAAAAAAGGCTGCTTTTATTTAAAAAAAAAATAATCAAAATCTTGTAGTCCACGCGAACAAAGTCGCGGGCACAGCTAGTACATAATAAATACTTTAAAAGTGTGTCATCCTATTATTTGAGTTTACGACGAAGCGCCTCCCATTCAATACTCGGGGCATTACGTAAAATAATTTGTATGACAATAGTTAGCGCCATGATTGTGTCAAACAATATTACTGAGTATAGTACTAATAGTTTTACTTATTAAATTACAAAGCAGTCGTGAGTGCACTTGATGAGGTAATCGGAATACTTGAAACGTGATGGTGATGGTGTGAGTGTGTTTATGAGTGGACAAGGAGGGTTTCAGACTTTTACGAACTAAAACCAAACCTGTGGTATTTTTTTTTTTTTTTATGGTGAGAAAAAATCTGCCAATGAGTACCCCCGCTCTTGGGCGGAGCGGGAGATAGTGTCAGACTCTTACTTACTAAAAGACCCACCCCGTTCAATCTAGCATTCATACCGGGGTTCGAGCTCCCTTTCGGATAAGCCTGGCCCCAGTAGGCTTCGACTCAACTGGGCCCCTACGGTTGCTGACAACTCCTTGAGGCGCGCGGGAACAGTGTGCGCCGTCGACGACTTGGGCTCGGTCCAGACAGAGTTACCGGACGGTCAGACAGCGAGCTACCCATTACCTTACCGTCCGCAAGCCCGCGCCTACGGCGGCGTGAGGATATTCGTTAATTCACGAGTGCGTCCGTCTCCTTCACTGACACGATTAGTATTACACTTTTTTTTTCTTTTGTTTTCGCACTGTATTTGTTTTTACTAGTTTATAGTCATTGGAGAATTTCCCACATTAAAAAAAAAACACTTTGTCTCCAAAACACCCTCGTCTGCGGCTCAAGCAAATACCACCTCGGTTGTAATTCAAACTTTCCCCATTTGTATCAAAATGTACTATTTTTGGAGGTATGCGAAACAGAGAGTAAAATCCCACATACCTCCATGGAAAGAGAGGATCGTCCCACAGATAATTTCGGGCTGTTCTATATTATTTTCTAATCGCGCGGAGAACTTTATTTGCGAGATGCAGGATTAGTTCTCATGTGACGCCATAGATGTCGCTACATATTATTAAAACTTGACAAGTTTTTGTTTATTTCGACTTGTTACTCAAGAAACTGAATTCTCTAATCTCCATCCAATAATAACAATTTGCTAAATCGTCACAATTCTTTATCTTTGACAGCTCAATACTGATTTATGGTATGTTTACAAAATATGTCGGTGTTACCACAAAATAGGTACAGAAGACAATCTCATGTATGTACTTCACTTTTTATACCTACGCTCTGTGGACGCACACTAATGAGCGTTTGAGCCGGAAATGTTCGACGAGCGGGCCGAGGCGCTCCGAGATATCGTGTCCGTGAGCGGTGTCTATGTGTGCGTTGCTCGAGCGCGCTTTGTATGTAGATTGACTTCTATATCTACTTATTTTGTGTCAGCGCGTTGCGCCGAACTGTATGAGCGCAACCGGGCAATTGAGCCGAGATATCGTGTCCGTGAGCGGTGTCTATGTGTGCGTTGCTCGAGCGCGCTTTGTATGTAGACTGACTTCTTTACTTATTTATTTTGTGTCAGCGCGTTGCGCCGAACTGTATGAGCGCGACCGGGCAATTGAGCCGAGATATCGTGTCCGTGAGCGGTGTCTATGTGTGCGTTGCTCGGGCGTGCTTTGTATGTAGATTGACTTCTTTACCTATTTATTTTTTGTTAGCGCGTTGCGCCCAACTGTACGAGTGCGACCGGGCGATTGAGCCGAGATATCGTGTCCGTGAGCGGTGTCTATGTGTGCGTTGCTCGAGCGCGCTTTGTATGTAGACTGACTTCTTTACTTATTTATTTTGTGTCAGCGCGTTGCGCCGAACTGTATGAGCGCGACCGGGCAATTGAGCCGAGATATCGTGTCCGTGAGCGGTGTCTATGTGTGCGTTGCTCGGGCGTGCTTTGTAAGTAGATTGTTTTGTGTACCTATTTTGTGTCAATACTGATTTATCGTATGTTTACAAAATGTGTCAGTGTTGCCGTCTAGGAGGCACGTCTTATCTTATCTCTGTAAGTATTCCACTCATTGTAGTACTTGTGTTTACTACAAATCGTCTCGCCTCGAAGGATTTACGGGTATTCATAAGTCATTGTCTTAAATAACTGTGAATTATGTTGTCAGTTTTTTTTTTATTGTTTATTGGTTCACGCTTGACTGCTATTTAACCTAATGAAAAGCGACGATGTGGTCGACGATGGAGCGCGCTTACCTAGAAGTAACCTATTCACTCTTGATTTAAAGACCCCTAAGTTGTAGCTATCAGGAAACGCAGACTCCGGCGGGGAATTCTACTCCTTTGCTGTACGCACAATAAATGTGTTCCCAAAACGCTTTGTGCGAATGGGTGGGATGTCTATTTTTAAAATTGTGTGAATCGTCCGGAGGACACGGTGGAGGGTTTTTTATATGATCAATGGGTGGAGCATACAATCCCCGCTCTTGGGCAGAGCGGGATATAGTATCAGACTCTTACTGACTAAAAAACCCATCCCGTTCCTTCAAGCCTTCATACTAGGGCTCGAGTTCCCTTTCGGATAACCCTGGCCCAAGTAGGCTTCGACCCAGCTAGGCCCCTGCGAGCATACGGTAGAGATATACTCCGCTTTTTTTTTTAATTGATATAAACTAGTGCTTGACTGCGATCCCACCTGATGGTAAGCAGCGATGCAATCTTTGATGGTGAGGCGCACTAGTTTATTAAGAGCCTATTCACTCTAGCCTTGAAGACACCCAAATTGCTTTTGACGCTTGGGCGGTGGACTGCCGTTTTCTTGTGGAGATCCCGGTTCAGGCTATGGTTCAGAGTGAGGAGGAGTAGCAGGCGGTCGCCTCATTTTGCGGAGTTGTAATGCTAGTAAAGGAGGTCGTACGTTTGAGCGAAAGAAGGTGCACAGCAGGGTTGATGCCTGCTAGGCCCATAGGAACGGTTCTGAAAAGAATAGTCATGGTTCCGCCGTCCCGGAAAGCATAACTGAAGGAACATAGGGGTGTATTTGATCAGTAAAACGTCGGCGGCTTTGAAAAAATTACTACAAAAAAAAAACTGGGCAAGTGCGAGTCGGACTCGCGCATTCAGGGTTCCGTGCAAACTACAATTTTATTCCCGGATGAAGTCTCAAAGATTTTTCCAAATTGCATTTTTTTGTGACGTAGTTAACAAAAAAATTGCTGTTTTTAGATTCTATCTATACCTGCCTACCTTGCTTTGTGCCAAATTTCTGGATTCTGGGTCAACGGGAAGTACCCTATGAATTTCGATTTTTGAAAGTATCAAAATAGATGTTATTTGCGACATAAACCGCCGTATCTTTTTTAATAATTAACTTAAAAGTTTGATTTTTTTCACAGCTTGAATGAACAGCAGATCGAACTATACGGTTTTAATTTCAACTCGATACCTCTGCGCGTTCTCGAGATAAAGGCTCTTGACAGACAGACACAGACGGACAAACAACAAAGTGATCCTATAAGGGTTCCGTTTTTTCCTTTTAAGGTACGGAACCCTAAAAATACCTTAAGATCAATAAAAAAGGGTTTCCCATTTTTAAATAATTACTTATGGAATACCAAGTTCCAACATTAACGATTTTTATTAAAATAATGATTGAAAGTTGACCCCAATACAATATACCGTCAAAATCCAGTTAGTCGTAAAAGGTTAAGCCGATCTTGATCGAGATGATGATTTATGAGCTGATCCCCTGCTTCTGTTCAACGAGTACTCAATGTGACGGCTCCAATTTGAAACGGCTGTCATGTGTCATGGACACTCCTTGGTACTACTTATAACATTTATTGGAACGAGCTAGATAATTATATGAAAAATAAGTTATGTTTATTTGATGATTAAAGTATTAAAACAAGAAAAATAAAAATACTTAACTAATTAAAACTTATATATAACATTAGTTTTAGTATATATTAAACCCGAAATACATGTATTTTTATGTAAAGAATCCATGTACAAAATTTCATGACTGTATCATGAAAAATCACAAAGTTATAAGCTTGATAAGACAACAATAATACATGTTCACCGGACCATCCAGGCGAGTGAAGGTTTGTTTTGCACATGCACCCAGCTGTTTGCTGGCGCCTAATGTCCGATGTGACCTGCCGTGACTTGTGTTATACTGACACTAATCAGTGGTGTCCAACTTTTAACCTTTTTAAATATTTTTGGGAAAAAATATTACGCGGTGTAAAAGCTATTTTAATGCATTCAAATCCTCATTCTGGACAGGTATTCAGATTTCGCATGAACTAAAAAATACGTCGTCTAGTATTGTAACCACTTCTTTGTTTTTATGCTATCCTTACACCTATGAAAGAGAGATAAATTACTAATTTAAATTCGAATAAATTAGGGAGGTAGATATAGATTTTGACAGAAGATTAACTTCAAATAACACTATAAATATAATTTTCTATAATGTTATGACTACGAAGTTTTTGTTATGGTATTTATTATTCGCAGTAAGTACAGTTGTACTAGTGTTGTTATCGGAAATCTTCAAGTTGATAGGTATTTTATCTCTGCTACTTACACCTTCAGAATTATATTGTTACGGGCAGTAAATTCTACACAGTAGCCTGTTCTTGAGTAGGTATAGATACTATTTAGCTCTTCTAGTTTAATGTTTTAAGCTGGCTACTTTTGCATGGGTCTCATTAGGTTTACGGCCTGGTTACGACTTCGGTGTTAGCGGCGAGCGCGCGTGCGGCTCTATGAGCGGCGTTTCGGGGGCAAGTTTCAAACATTTACACACTTTTGATCTTACTCGCTTCCCGCCATATGCTTAGCTACCGCTCACATCGGTCAGGTCGTGGCAACGATCACTCGCGCCGGGACTTGGTACAGGTTATGGCCCAAAGCGAGAAGGAATGGCAGGCGGTCGCTTCCTTCTGCAAAGCAGTAATGCTAGCGAAGGAGGCGGCTACACGTGCGAGGCAACGGCCGTAATACCGCAACCGCCGAGATCCCGATTCCGATTTCTGGTGACCGTAGGCACGGGCTTGTGGATGGCGAGCAACGGGCAGCTCGCCTGGTAACCGTCCGATTCAAGCCTAAGTCGTCGACGGAAACCGTAAGGGTCCACAAGCAACCGTAAGGGCAAGATCAAAGCCTGCTGGGGCCACAGGTTCGCTTCTGAAAGGAAAACCCGGCTCTGGAATGAAAGGCAACCAAGGAACTAGGAGTGGGTTTAGTTTGTAAACGTCTGACACGCCCTCGCGCTCTGCCCAAGGGCGCTAGATGTCGTTCGATGATTTCCAATCTAAACAAAACGAATACTCTGTTAGCTAATCACTTATCAATCATCTAACCGAGCCTAAAGGAGATCATTCATCATTGGTAACTCCTCAATACATTCGAAAGTATATCTTCGTATCGTTTCTCTCATCTATAGAAACTCAACATAATCCTTTCTCTGAGCAACTTTCACAACTTTCGCAACGTGACCCGCAGCTGCTTCGGAGCATCGCCGTGCCCTCGTGGGGGTGATAGGCGGCGGAGACCTCTCGCGCCGGGCCTTGGTCGAGGCCATGGTCCGGAGCGAGGAGGAGTGGCAGGCGGTCGCCGACTTCTGCGAAGCAGTAATGCTCGCTAAGGAGGAAGCCGACCGCATCAGGCAACGGCGCTCTCGCCGCCGCCGCCGGGATTCCGATCCCGATTTCCAGCCACCGTAGGCGCGGGCTTGCGGACAGTGAGCAATGGGTAGCTCGCTGTCCGGCCGTCCGGTAACCGTCCGGACCAAGCCCAAGTCGTCGACGGCGCGCGCTGTTCCCGCGCGCCTCAAGGAGTTGTCAGCAACAGCAGGGGCCCAGCCGGGTCGAAGCCTACTGGAGCCAGGGTTATCCGAAAGGGCGCTCGAGCCCCGGTATGAAGGCTTGAAGGAACGGGATGGGTTTTTTAGTCAGTAAGAGTCTGACACTATCTCCCGCTCCGCCCAAGAGCGGGGGTTGTCATAAGATGATTTTTCCCATCGATAAAAAAAAAAAAAAAAAAACCCGCAGCTGCTTAATATGGTTCACTTCTTTGAATAATACCAGTAAACACATGTTAAGTACTAGGCTTTCATAACTGGTAAGTGCATTAACATAATCAATAATTAATATTATGTGCGGTTTATCCTGAGTAGTCCTTTTACAAGCTACTAGTACTTGTACAAACTAGTGGTACTAGTAAAGTAATAGGCTTTCATAACTTGTAAGTGCATTAATTCATTAAACCCCAAGCGAACGCCGGCGTTCGCGCACCTATTGTCTTTCAATTGTGTCTGCAATTATCACAATTGATAGTCAATACTTGATATATTATGTGCCTTTCATCCTGAATAGTCCTGCTACAAGCTAAATATGTAGTACCAGTACAAGCTAGTGGTAAAGAACTAGGCTTTCATAACTTGTAAGATAGTTACAGAGTCAATTTACTTGATATAATTATTATATGCAATTCATCCTGAGTAGTCAATCATAAGCTTTTAAACCATACTCAGTTTGATGATAAAAGAACTGTCTTAAAATGGATCGCAAAGAACTCTCTTAACTGAAAAAGCAAATTCTGTTGATGCTTCATGTACAGCATAATTAATTAGTATATGCGAAAACTCAATATAGTTTGTTCGGAATCAGTAACTTAATAGATTCCAATAAATTTTTCCAAAAATATTAAATTAAAAAAGGACGCAAGTTAGACACCACTGCTTCTGAAAGGAAGATTCAGTCCCCGTACGAAAGGCAACGAAGAAACAGGAGTGGGTTTTTAGTCAGTAAAAGTCTGACATTATCTCCCGCTCCGTCCAAGAGCGGTGTCACTGAATGATTTTCCCACCTAAAAGACCGTTGCGGCAGGTCATAGCGGCTGATGACCATAAATACATGGTCACGGGACCTTCCGGGCTCGGACAGGGATAGCATAACAAGTTTATAACTTAGTGATTTTTCATGATACAGTTATTAAATTTTGTACATAGATTCTTTACATGAAAATACTGGTCACGTGTTTCGGGATTTACATATATTAAACCTAATGTTATATTTATTAGCTAACAGGAAAATTATGGGCTCTCGGCTAAATATAACTCTAAAGCAATCAATTTCCATTATTCTCAAATTAGTACCACGCTGATGTGTCAACATCACACTACTCCATATGTAGATATCATTTTGAATAACATCGTTAATGAGCCAAGTCTACAGAAAAGTTATTTTAAGATCTAAAGGAATAAAATAACATGTGGAACAGAATAATGATAATGGTTGAGTTCGACATACTTATCTGGGGTCGTTCTACACGTCGAGTAAAATGGTATATTTTATTAAGAACTAGCTTTTGTTCGCAGCTTCGCCCGCGTACCTAAAATATAGCCTATGTCAATCAGGAATAAAGTAGCTTTCGATCGGTGAAAAAAAATTTAACAATCGGACCGGTACTTTCAGAGATTACCTCGTACAACAAAAAAAATAAAAATACAAGCTTTACATTTTTATTTTAATAGTGTAGATTGTAATAATATATTATAGCAGTCCCAACATATATCGACTGACATTTTGTTAGACAAAAAAAAAAATAAGAACCTCACCGATAAGTGGTGCTGTCATTGACAGCACCACTTATCGGGTCTCATTGAATGTTCAAACTCATTTTCATTGAATTTTTTAATAAACACAGTGACATGTTCGGTCAAGCCGTTTAGCCAAGGAGCTAGGTTACAAACATAAGTACAGAAGAATTAAGGCGATTACAACACTGCCGTGCACACCGCAGCGTAGTGCGTGAAAATGCTCCTACAAACGTACTTGCGGGTGTGCAGATCTGCATCATCGTGCGGGTTTCTTACGCACTCACGCGCGTAGATGCGTCGCACTCATTTCATACAAAATCACGCACGGTACTACGAGACTCAGTGTGGCATGCCATGCGTGTCGCCCCGCACCCACACGCGTGAATGAGTGTTTCTCCGCATGTAGGTGCGTGATCTGCATGAACGCGCGTGAATGTGGTTTCAGTGTGTTGGACTGTGCGTGTTTTCTATATAAACAGAGATACTTACAAGCAACGTTAAGACACGCATTCACGCACTACGCTGCGGGGTGCGTGGCAGTATGATAATCGCCTTGGTAAAATCGAGTATTTTTTTTGTTTTCAGGTTTCACAGACAGTTTGGAGTTATTGGTACTTTGCTGTATTTATTTACAACTTAAAGCAACAAAATATATACATAATAAACTAAAATTAAAATATTTAAGTATGCTTAACCTAACTATACACACTAAGGGCTACTTCCTACTAAAATATGGCGTCATCACTTTGCTGTCGATATATAAAAAAATACACCAATTAATATCACATGCTGCAGTGACAAAAATGATAACAATTAATTTAGTAAAATCATGGTTACCCTAGTTAAAACTGAAGTAAGAAAGGGACACACCGACCCTTTCTCGTTGTTCAGTAAATTTTCCCCGTTTGCTTGTCAATATGAACTTAATCTTAATGAGAATAAAGAACACTTTGAGTGTGATTGCTGCGTAGGCAATCTAGATTATCCGTAGGATACATAAAATCTTTGCTCTGGTGTCTGTATTGTGTCTTGTTTGGTGTCTTGCTATATTTCACTGGGACACCATGTCCCGGTGAAATATGGCTTTTAGGATGCCAAGTTACAATTAATCAAAGATAGAGAAATCTACAATAATATTATAAACAGTTAAGTTTGGGTTTTTGTTGCCGTTGTTCGATTGTTAAAATTTTTTCACCGATAGAAAGCTGTTTTATTTCCAAGTGACGTGGGATATTTTATGTACGCGGGCGAAGCTGCGGTCAAACACTAGTCAAATATGTTTAAATTAATCTACTCTAATATTAAAAAAGTTAAAGTTTGTTTTTTTTTTGTTCGTAGGAGATAATCTCTGAAAGTACTGGTCTGATTGCTAAATTTTTTTCACCGTTATTAAGCTGCTTTATTCCTGAGTGATATTAGTTATGGTATTTTATGTTCGCAGGCGAAGCTGCGGGCAAAAGCATGACTTAATATCAATATATTTTGTTTTTGTTATAAAGGGTGTTTGATTTGGTTGTTTTTGTTTTAATACGTTGTCTTACACTACAAAATGACTAATAACTACTGTATCGTGGGTGCGTCCATAAACATGTAAGCTGGCATACATCTGTAGGCCATACAAATATTTGACCCGTACGGATATTGAACCCGCGACTGGCAGCACAGCAGTCAATCACTCAAATCACTGCACCAACTATTGTCACCCTAAAACTGTAAATTTGTAAAAAAGCTCCTTTGCGCGAGACTGGAGTTCGAGCAATGGCTGATGCTATGTTTTGGGTCTTTCAATACTGGTATTCTAAGTTCCCATAATACCGTGATCACGGATATTTATAATCTTATTTTTGATTATATTTTTGTTTGTCTTAACGGAACATTATTGTTGGAAATAATAATAATAATATAAAACGTTTATTTTCTAACGACAAAGTTACTTAATGCTAACACTTTACAATTTACACACCACGGTATAACTAAGAGGGAGACTGGTGCCTGAATTTGGTTTCCATAAGAACTTACGACACCATCTCATTTACACCTACTATACTTTTTTTTATCTGTTATAAACTAGTACTTCACTGCGATCCCGCCTGATGGTAAGCAGTGATGCAATCGTTAATAGTGAGGCACACTAGTTTATTATTATTTTGTACTAGGTATTTAGTTTTACTAGATAGATAACGAAAGAATTATAAATAGACAGTACCAAAATAACATATCAAATGGAAATAAAATGACACAATGTCACTGAACTGTCCCTGAACGTTTGTTGTAAACATACAAATAAAAATAATGTTATCCAACTGATGTTTACTTTACTTGAACAGGATTATTCTGCATTTTTTGATGATACTGTTATTTGTGAACCTGGTATTTATTTATTGATATACGGGCGCTCAACCTTGTACTAAATATTTTCTTCGTATCAGTCACAATTACAAATGTAACTTAAAAAATACAAATCTGTGTTACCTACTGTATTGGGCCTGTTTTTAGGTGGGATATTATCATCTAATGGCACCGGTACTTCTAATGGCATAATCGGTAGGGCGTGTCAGATTTTTGCTGTCAAAAATCCTCCCAGGCGCGCGTGGAACACTACGCGCCGTCAACGACTTGGGCTTGGTCCGAACGGTTACCGAAAGTTCAGACGAGATTTTTGATCAAGCTGAATAGGTACAGTTAAATACGAGTATTTACACCATTCCTATGTGAGCTCTACAATCCAACTTATCAATGATCAGATGGGTAGGGAGGTACTGACAAAATTGTGAAAGATCAACAAAATCAATATAGGTACTTTTGTGGAATCCTTAGTGGTCCTAGAAGTAATTCTGCTGAGATTACGTTTGACATGGTGTCAGGAATCATTTATATACACAAAGCAAATGTAGCGGCGGCGATGATACACTTCTGGACACATCTATTGGCCCACCTTGTATTTTCAGTTTCGTTTGGTCCTAGCTAAAATTTTATAATTAGGTCGAGCAAAAAGTTTTTATGCAGTTTTGAACCTGGCACATTCAAAATTTCATTCAATAGTCTTTTTTTGAATTTCGAACACAGAATTTAAAGAAACAAAAGACAATTTGGAGCCTGTTTGTTAATATCAAACAATCGAATACTAAGAAAACTTGGTTTTATTGGTTTACTTGGATTTAATTCTTGAAAAAGTGATTGATATCTTTGGTTTTGCAACAAACATTACTTATTCTTAACATTAAGATGAGGTTCTATCAATAATCTATGGATACTTCACCTGAAGTCGCCGCCCAAGCTGTGGCACTTATTCAGGCCGGACACAGCCAAAGAAACGGGAGTGCTCAACTTAATTTAAGTCGATCTGCGGTCCGAAATGTTTATCGGAGGTACCTAGAGACTGGCGGCTTTGTTCGTCGCCAAGGAAGGCCACGATCTCGGGTCACAACTGAAAGGCAGGATCGATTCATCGTGACGACCAGCTTGAGAAATCCACCGAACAGCGCGCCTTCATTTCGCACGCAGTCATTTAAATTGGACACAGCAAGATTGGAGCCGTGTACTCTTTTCTGATGTGTCTAAAATTGTGTTACATGGCAATGATGGAAGGGAGAAGGTCTACCGACGTAAGGGAGAGCGTTTCGCACAATGCTGCTTTGAAGAGAAGGTTGCTTATGGCGGTGGCTCATGGACTGTCTGGGGCGGTATATCCGCGAGCGGCAAAACTCAACTTGAGGTTGTTACAGGACCACGGCTGCCAACATTAAATGCTGAAAGGTACATTCGTGAGTGCTTAGAACCTCACGTGATACCAAACGCGGACTATGTGGGCCCAAATTTCCTTTTTATGCAAGATAATGTAAGAGCCCATGCGGCCCGCATCGTCAGGGAATATCTTCGGGATGTGAACATCACAGTTATGGATTGGCCAGCCAGAAGCCCAGACATGAACCCCATTGAGCACATGTGGGACGAGCTAAAAAGACGTGTTAGGGCTCGTCAGCCAGTTGCCCAGACGATGCAGGAGTTGAAAACTGCCATAGAAGAGGAATGGGAGATGATCCCTCAAAATTTCATAGAGCGGTTGATAAACTCTATGCCTAATCGTATGAGAGCTGTGGTAGATGCCCATGGAGGCAACACGCGTTATTAAATTAAACCTTTATTTGATAAAACATGTTTTTTATTCAAAAATCAATTGAATTTAACAAGGCGCATATCCGACTTGTTAGGCGTAGCTCCATGTCGTATGGTATTCTGAATTCAAATTTAAAACAATACGATCGAAAAAGATGGTAAAATGTATCAGGTTTAAAACTGCATCAACAGTTTTTTTCAATCTAGCAATCATATTTCGGTAGGGGCCATCGAAACTTAAACTCTAAGGTGGGCCAATAGATGTGTCCAGAAGTGTAGTTTTGTAGTGAGGGCTATGAACGGTCATGTACGTCTCCGATGGATGCGAGACGCAAAGGACCGCACAGGTTCGTAGTGTTAACTTGGAGGGGTAAATGTCCAAAAGTGGACGTGTTTCGGCTGAAATGATGATGATAAGTGATACCAATGCTCTTTTCTTTCTAGATAAGAGAAAGAGAAACCTCAGTAGCTGTTATTTTCAGGAAATACTACCTAGTAAAGAATTCAGTATCTGGTCATGCCCATGACCTGATCTTCTGAGTAAGTAGGCTACTTTTAAACAAGCGTGCATCTTCATCGACCGCATGATCGCTTAACATCAGGTGTGATAGTGGTGAAACATGAACCTAACAGCTATAAATAAATTTTATTATCAACAGGTATATTTTAACAAAATAAAGGTACCTTACCTGTGAAAATACCAGGAATGAAGTAGGTATAGCCGCCAGTCCACACAACAAATAAAACAACACTACATGCCAATGGCCAGTCTTAGTGGCCAGGATGGCGGCCTCGTCCAACTCCTTGGTCCACGTCATTGTCACCTCACTATTTTTGGCACTTTTTCAAAATTAGAAGTGTTTTCGAGATCCCCCAAACTCGAACTAGACATTTTTTGCAAAGCTATTATTTTTTTATTCGGTATTTATCAGACCTGTTATCTTATATTTAAAAAAAAAATTTGGGTGTTATTTATTAAACCTGTTTTATTATTTATGACACTTACGATTTTGTTTTAATTACTATGATTAACACATGCTTAGGTTTTTATAGTTCCTGTCTAGTTATAATTTGATTTATTGTGAAATTATGCAAATATTCCTAGAACTTTAACTTTTAAATATTATTTTATGTAAGAGTGAGGTTTAATTATGGATTTTTATGTTTAAAATGATAATTTAAAAAATGTATATTTAAAAAAATCACTTAAAAACTCAATTTGTTTAAGAAAATTGTTACGATAACTTCGATAATAATTCTTGACACTTTAGTAACACACGTCCATCTTTCAAACTCTTTAAATCATACTAAACATAGTCAGTGCGATTGGACTGACCAGAGAAATAACCCGACTATGTTTGATAGCCCTGTATTTGGTAAAACAATAGCGCTATTGTATGCAGTTTTCATTTGGCAGTGTTATATTGATAGAGTACTCCAAAGGATTACTATTTTGCATATTCTCATTTTGTTTTCACATTTTTTTAATACTTTCGGAATAGTTCCTGATTGGAAGAATCACACTAATATTTAAAGGCAAAAGTTTGTGAGGTGTGTGTGTATGTATGATACTTATTCATGATAGAATGGCTGAACGGATTTCGATCAACTTTGGTACTCAGGTTCACAATTTCCTTCACTTAGATTTTTTTTTAAATCTCTGGAGTAGGTATGGTCTCTTGATATATTTCTACTATCACGAGGACGAAACCGCTGGCATTAGCTTGTGTTAATTCTATACTAATGTTTTATAGAGGTAAAGTTTGTTTGTTTGTTTTAATGTTTTTTTGTTTGTAGGAGATCTCTGAAAGTACTAGTCTGTTTGCGAAAATTTTTCACCGATAGAAAGCTGCTTTATTCTTAACATAGGCTATATTTTATGTATGCGTGCGAAGCTGCGGGCAAAAGCTAGTTATATATATTTTTTAATTTAACTTTTACCAATTAATTTAAAGTCGGATTCTTGCATAGTTTAAAAATGTTTGTAGTGTAGTTAAATAATCTGGGACACTGGATAAAGTATATCTTTACTTATTCCATTTATTTATTCGTAAATAATCTTTATCTTGATAAGAGCGTTAATATAATCTTAATCTTGATATGTATTTTTATTAAAAAAAATCGCTTAAAAGACATTCATTTAAATTTAGTTAATTACCTAATATCGGTTTAGATAAATAAATAATTGTAAACATTTTTAGACAATTTTTACATTTAGTTACGTAAAAATGGAGTATTATAATTATAACAATTAATATATAATTATATAGTTAATTAAACGCACAGGGCCGGTCATTGTGGCGACGCTTGGGGGAGGCCTATATCCAGCAGTGGATGTCTTTCGGCTGATATGAGTTAATTAACTAATATAATCATATTAATTAATATAAATATGTATCAGATACCGTCAATTTGAGACACAATAGTAAGACAATTGATGCGCGAACGCCGGCGTTCGCTTGGGGTTTAATGAAATGTGTAATAATATAATGACAAATGGAGTATTACAATATCAAAGGTTTTTTTTATCCGATAACCTACGTATACCTTACCAACGGTCAAATGGCAATTAATGCCGGTGTCCCTCAGGGGTCGGTACTCTCGGCAACATTGTTCCTTTTGCACATAAATGTCCTACTTAAACCTGTGCCTCTAGCCAAGTTACTAATCTGCAATAGTTAACGCTAGTAGAAAGCTTCAAATGCACGGGAATGACATCGTCTCAACGCTCGGCACGTGGTCAGAACAAAAGATTCGACGACGCGGCCAACTCGAAGCGTTCGACGCAAGTGAAACAGTTGTAACTTGGCTAGGGGGGCTGGTACCTTTGGGTCTGGAAAAGTATCCAGCGTGCGAGCTATTAGGTCATAGATCCAGTCTCTTCAAGCAGAATTATGAAAATGACAACTTTCCATTTTCGAATATGATGAATACATAATTGTTCTCTCTCTGGCACTTAAGGGTTTGGTGGGAGAAAACTTATTGTTGAGTTAAGCTCGCCTTTGTACATAAATTGTATGTATCACCGTTTACCATTATGTTTTTGTGAATTTGAGTTTAGTAAGTTTCATTCTTTCAGGACGCAGCGTTGGAAGGTCTCCTACAAGGTAGACCGATGACCTGGTAAGGGTTGCGGGAATCCGATGGATGCAAGACGAACAGAATCGTTAATTATGGCGACACTTGGGGGAGGCCTATTTCCAACAGTGGGTGTCTATCGGCGGAAATGATGAAGATGATGATGAGGTTTCATTACAATTTACCTACATCATTTTTTATGAAACTAACCAACGAATGCGAAAATCGGTAGAGTTTCAATAGTAACTTCTGCCATATCAAAAGTGGGGTGTGGTGCAACTGACAGCGAGCGGAGGCCACTAATTTGATTCTACAATGTCAACCAATTTAAATATTTTTTCAGTTATAAAAAATGGCTTTCTCTCAATCCAAATAAAGCGAGAAGAAGTTTCAGCCTTATTCTGACTAAAACTTACATAATTTCACAAAAGCGGATCCGCTGACTAAAGCTATTAATTAAATTAATAACCTAATAGTAATTTATTGGAATATGTATACATACATCATTATACTAAATTATTCAATAAAACACAAACTTCTTTTCAAATAAAATTGTAACCGTATTCCCAAAAGAAAAATTCCATTAATAGTTGTTAAACTGACTTCTTTCGATTGACAGCAAGTCATAACTGTCAACGTGGGTGAAGCAGTCGCAGAGTAAACATTGTACTGGTTACGGAGTGTTAAACTAAAAAAATGTAACAGTGCTATTAAAACAAAAACTTACAAAGACTGCTATATTTTCTTTGCAACCTTGAAGCGAGGTTACACAATACAAAAACAAAACATCGTAAATTATCGTTTGACGTGCAAAGATTGTCTTTATCCTTTACACCTGTAACATAAGAATGTCTGTAGATTATCTTGAATTAAATACTTTAATCTGTTCTAAAGCCAAGGGGAAACCCTAGTACGTATTATCAGCTGAGATATTATTCATCGCAGACGCACGACTTCCGGTTTTGTGTCGTCGATCACTTGCGTCATATAGTGTAAAGATGATTATGAAATATATATATTGAACAAATCAATGTAATCTGGACACATGTGTCAAACACGATCTAACCTATACGTATGAAACATTTCACATATAGAGAACACATTCATTATGCGTTCAGCTTAGGAGTGTTATTCCCTGCTTAGGGATCCTTAAATGAAGAGTGAATAGGTTTGGTCTAAGCAAGCGTGGTCCATGGCAGACCACATTATCGCTTACCATCAGGTAAGATAGTGGTTAAACGCGGGCCTAACCATAATAAAAAAATACATAGTAATAAAATGATAAGGTTCATTTAATAATTATAAGTACTTAAAATATTGTTATTGCCATTTTACTTGAATATAGTAAGTAGGATGTATAACATCGCGTAAAAAAAAATACAATAGGTTTTCAATGAAGTGATTTTATTTTTTTAAATTGGTAGTTAGTTTAATAAATTTCACGTCTTTTTTATCCAACCAAACATAAACAGATGCTATTCATAGTTAAAATGTATGAAACAAACGAAAAAAAATCAGTAACAAACTTAAAGAAACTCTACTCGCTAACAATGGGACCTCGCCTCCACTAGTGGCGCTTTCAAATCAAGATTTAGACCTGTTTTCAAGTGGATATCATACTGATGTATTTATAGATAAAAACTAGTATGGTGGCGCTCCTCAATACTGTAGGTAATTAATTATATGAATTATGATCTGTTTAATGTTATTTGCTCAAGTTCGATTATGCTAATCTGTGCTATAATTTATTTCAATTGACTTTTGGGATGTGGTATTAAGGTGAAGAACTCCCCGACTACCAAAAATAAGGCTTTTTAGGGTTCCGTAGTCAACTAGGAACCCTTATAGTTTCGCTATGTCTGTCTGTCCGTCTATCTGTCTGTCTGTCTGTCCGTCTGACCGTCCTCGCTTAATCTCTGTGACCGTTGTGCACTAGAAAGGTGAAAATTGGTACCAAATATGTATATCAATCACGACAACAAAGTGGTAAAATAAAAATTGGGAAAAATGTTTTATTAGGGTAGCTATATGTAAAGTGGGCAGTGATTTTTTTTTTTTAATTTTAACCCTACCGTGTGATATATTGTTGGATAGTTATTTAAAAATGAATAGGGGTTTACTGAAATCATTTTTTAAACTCATAAGTGGGTACATTTATTGTGACGGACGGGAAACTACGGAACCCTACACTGAGCGTGGCCCGACACGCTCTTGGCCGGTTTTTTTTTTTAAATAAACGTTACCCCACATTTTACCCTAGGAGTATCGTTCTGTCCTGTAATTGGGTTAGCTTAATATCTAGTGTGGTACATAATTAATTAATTATAAATAAAACTATTAAAATAAAATTTAGTTGAAACATGTTAAGGCGTATAGTTCCTTGAACCATCTGGCCGAAATTATGTGAACGCAACTCTCGCACTCGCCTAGGCGGCAGTACGCAAATCTGTGCATTTATTTGCGGCCAGCAGTGCCCGGAAAGCGCTTTAAACCCATTTTCTCTGTGAGATATTGATTGATTTACATATGCAATGTTCACTTTGAAGAATATTTAACCATCAATTTTTATGTGTAAAAATGTTTCTAAAGGTCCAAGCCGTTTCGAAGGAGTAGGGAAAAGTTGCGAAAAGTTGCGAAATTGCTAAATATTTTTTTTTGACAAAAGTATTAATTGCACGAAAAAATCAAATGTTGATATTATTGTTCATGAATCTATAATAAACATATATTTTTTTCAAACCAATTGACCTAGCCGTTACGGAGGAGTAGGCCTCAGAAAATCACTATTTTATGGCACTTTTCGGGCGCTTGGCCCTTAAATTAAACAGAATGAATAGAATAAAAATTATTGAAAAAAATTTGAAAAAAATCAATTAGGAAATGATGAAATGAATGAATATCCTATAAAATACAACAGCTACAGGATGGCGCTGGTAACAGCTGTCGGATTCTGTCGGATCCATATAATGTAGGTATCTATTCCATCGTTTTCTCTCATCTTAAAGATGCATATTTTCGTCCTGCTTTTGTCCTACCTCCACCGAAACACATCAGAAATGTAAATATCCGCAGGAGAACCAAGGTTACCGACATAGCTCGAAAATCCACCAAACATAAGTGACAGTGGGAAGGGAATATTCCACAACTACCACACAATGCCGTCTAGTCCCAAGCTAAGCAGAGCTTGTGTTGTACTAGACAATTGCACGCAGAACAGATGGTCGATGGAGACGAAAGGGTCTGGAGTGACGACCACGTACCGAAAGACGCAGCTTTGGAAGGCCTTCAACAAGGTGGACTGATGACCTGGTCAGGGTCGCGGAAATCAGATGGATGCGTGACGAGGACCGGTCGTTATGGCGGCGCATGGGGGAGGCCTATGTCGGTCAGTGGACGTCATTCGGCTGATATTGTGATCAGTCATCCTACTTTACCTTTTTACACATTGTAATACTACTAAGTTCGATTACATTGGTTAGGAGATCATTTCCTTAAGCTTATGTCAGTTTTTTCTTTCGCTCCTTTTTTGAACCACAAAAAAATTCTAGCACGTTACTCGTAACAGAATGTCGTACAAAAAATAATGGTTAAAAAATACAGCCTTTCAATATTTTACAGATTGCATTTTGGAGAGTGTTCGTGGTTATTGCATGACAAACCTCTACGGTCCGGACTAAGCGTTGCGCCTCGGTGTTTATACCGCGTACATCGAAGGACTGGAACCATTTGCCTGCTGCAGTCTTCCCTTCCGATTATAATTTGGGTGTCTTCAAGGCTAGAGTGAACAAGCTCTTAATAAACTAGTGCGCCTCACCATCAAAAATTACATCACTGCTTACCATCAGGTGGGATTGCAGTCAAGCAGTAGTTTGTATCGGATAAAAAAAGTAGTAATAACTACTATAACTATCTTCTGTCAGCGGCTTTGCTCGTTGTAACACCTTCTTCCCCTTATTATTGTAATTAAAACTCGTGGTAAGAAAATATGTCGGGATATTACTATTGTGCGGGCTGCTCAGTGGATACGGTAGAGCACTCAGGGGAGGTGTGCTCCGCTTGGGCGAAGCACCACCCTGTCCTTGAGGGGGCCGTACCGGGCCTTGGTAAAGGTGATGGTCCGAAGTGAGGAGGAAAGGGCAGCGATTGCCTCTTTCGGCAAACTATCCTATGCCTGTTGTTCGCATTCCCGCGGAATTATTTCCCACGGAAAATAAAAGTCATACATATTTAAGTCTGAATTCCACGATCATACAGAACAAAAAAAAACCTATTTTGATCACTATCACATGTCAAGATATTAAAATGAATGCAAATTATGTTATGTAATACCTACTTATCATAAAATTCAAATAAAAATAAAAGAACATACAAGGTAAAACAAAAAAAAAATTCACTACAAGGATATTAATAAGTTGTATTGGTTTTATTTTTCTTGTATCAAGGATTTGTTCATTTAAATTTATAAAACATCAGTTTTAATATGCAAAATTCGAAACACGTGTATTTTTTTAATGAAAAGAATCTATGTTCAAAATTTCATAACTGTATCACGAAAAATCACAAAGTTATAAGCTTGTTATGTCAGCAAAAATACATAGTCACCGGGCCATCCAGGTGACTGAGGTATTGTTTTGCACTTGCATCTAGCTGTTTGCTGGTCGCCATGACCTGCCGTGACCTTTTTTTTATTATTTATAGGCTCGCGTTTGACCACTATCTCACCTGATGGTAAGTGATGATGTGGCCGACGATGGAGCACGCTTGCCTGGAAGTAACCTATTCACTGTGTTGTCTTAGTGTCGATGGTATCCAACTTCTGACCTTTTTAAATATTTTTGGGAAAACATATAACATGGCGTAAAAACTATTGGAATTTATTCAGTTATTGATTCTGAACCAACAATATTCAGGTTTCATATACACTATAAGTAATGTTGTACACACAAAACACCCGAACCCGGAAGAATATTTGTTCCGTTCGGAATTGGGATGGAACCCGCGACTCGCAGCTCAGCAGTCAATCGCTTTACCACTGCCAACCGTGCCATAGAGATATGATGCATGCAAAGTTCCATGGGTAAATAAAATGCGTCCAGTAAAGCAAAAAACTGACCCCAATACAATAGGGAAACTGTGTACCCCGCTTGGGCAGAGGACCGCCATGCCATCGGCGGCAACGATCTCTCGCGTCGGGCCTTGCTACAGGCCATGATCCGAAGCGCGGAGGAGTGGCAAGTGGTCGCTTCTTTTTGCGAAGCAGTAATGAAGGTGCCCCAGCCGCCAGAATCCCGATCCAGATTTCCGGCCATCGCGTGCAGCATGCGGACTTCAAGTAATGGTTAGCTCGCCATTCCACTGTCCGGGAACCGTCTGGACCAAGCCCAAGTCATCGACGGCGCGTAGTGTTCCACGGGCGTCAAGGAGATGTCAGCAAACCGAGGTCGAAGCCTGATGGGGCCATGGGTTCTCTTCTGAAAGTAAAACCCGGCCCTGGAATGAAATGCAACGGAGGAATTAAGAGTGGGTTTTTGTCAGTAACAGTCAATTTTGGTAAAATTGGAGAACTTAGAGATGAGTAAAATTGAAGAACTGGATTCTGATTAATTTTTTTTCGTTCACAGTTCATAAATAAATTAAATTTTTCATAAATTAATCAAAGTTTAAAAATTTCTGTCCTCGATTTGACAGTAAATCGTGACGTCACAACATGGCGGGCGATCCTATTCTCATTTGAAACTTTTATTTTTTTTTAATTTATTCTATAGCCAGAAGTGGCTAAAGACAGAAAGGAGTGGAATAACGGAAGGGAGGCCTTTGCCCTGCCTGCCCTTTGTGGGACACAACGGGCTCATAATAATAATAATAATAATGAAATGGAATAAATTCGGAATGAAAACACTATGTTGACGAGATCAGCAACACGAAGCGCACGCCATCCACCCACGGGCTCGTCGCTCAGCTCCGCCTCGCCGCCGCCGGACCCCGGATCACCAGTGTCACCGGTGGCTGCAGTTGCGTCGAGCTCGAGTGACGAGTATTTCTCTCCGCCGACGTCGCCAACACCTGTACGTCGGCCGGGGAGAGGCCGACCACCGAACGGCTTAGGACCTAGGAGGCAACCGGCCCCGAGCCGGGTCCCCGCTGCCGGTGGTTGTGTGCAGCGCATGAAATGGACTCAATCCATGAATGAGAACGTCATGCGCGCATATTACGGGTCTACAGAGGGGGGAACTAACCTCACTGCGTACCGTGTTAGGATGCTGTCACTGTTTCGGGATCTTGAACCAACCGTGAACGTCTCGGCACAACGATTGTCGGATCAGGTGCGGGTTATTCAACGTAACCACAGGTTGGACGACGCCGCACTTGATCGGCTGCGCTCACAGGTACTGAGCAACCCTATCGTCTCGACACCGCAACAGATACAGGCCGCGGGACCATCGACTTCTGTCACGACCACTCCGCGGTATGATCATGTTGAGGATGAGGCAGATGATAGGGTTGACAGAGTAAGTAGCCAGTGCAACGATCGACTGAGGAGCGCACTGGAGGATGCGCTTCGTGAGTATAGATCGACTCCGACTGAGCTTAGGCCCCGTTTACCTCGGTTGCCTATGCACAAAAAAAATAGGGCGCTAGTGTGTGCTCTGGACTCGCTGCTTAAAAATGTTTTTGAGAGCAGCGACAGCCTCCTTGATACGCACTCCATCCTGTACTGTGGGGCTGTTGCGGCATGTCGTCTTGCTAATGTAAAGTTCCCATGTTATGGAGTAGCCACTCGACCAACGCCTGCCGCTCCAGCCTGGCAGTGCAGGATCGAGAGGCGTATTGATGAGGCCAGAGCACTAATTGGCAAACTATACTGCTTCAGGGAGGGCAATACACGTCCACGTGTGATGCGTTTCGTGAGACGAGCGTTTTCGGGGACTGAAATAAGCCCCCGAGAATATATGTCACGTGTCACGGAACGCATCGACTTCCTGAAGCAGAAAGTTTGTGCATGGGCCAATCGTATCCGGCGGTATAAGCGACGGGTCGATCGGTACTCGCAAAATCGCATGTTCCAGAGCGATGAGAGGTGGGTGTACAGAGCTTGGGAGTGACCTGGACAAAATGTGACTGACGGGTTTCGACCGGATAGTGTTGCCACGAATACATTCTGGCGCAGCATATGGTCGGAGCCCGTATATCACAATGAGGGTGGCTGGATGCGTGATGTTGAGCGCGTGTGCGAGGCTATACCAGAAATGGACAAAGTTTTCATCACCCCATTAGATGTGGCCAGAGCAGTACGTCCGTTACCAAATTGGAAGTCTCCGGGACCGGACGGACTGCAAAATTTCTGGCTTAAGTGGTATAGCAGCTCACACGCGATTTTGGCATCACAATTCCAGTCATCCTTGGAGTCTGGGTCACTGCCTCAGATTTTAACAACTGGTACCACCCACCTGCTCCATAAGACGGGTAGTACCGCGGATCCCAAGAATTATAGACCGATTACATGTTTGTCGACGGTCTATAAACTTCTTACGTCCATCCTGAGAGTGAAAATTACTCTACACATTGAGAAAAACTCAATTATGTTTGCCTCTCAGAATGGATGTAGGAACGGATCCCGCACTAAGGAGCTACTCCTCATAGACATGGCCATAAGCCAACAGGTTCGTCGATCCCGCAAGGATCTGTCGACATGTTGGATAGATTATAAGAAGGCCTACGACTCTGTTCCACATACATGGCTCATGAAGGTGTTGGAGTTGTATAAAATAGATGCAACTCTACGCACCTTCCTTGAGTCATGTATGAGGCAATGGAAAACAGTCCTTCGCTATCCAGGATGTCGACCGATCCAGGGGAATGATGAACCAATATGGATCAAACGGGGAATATTTCAGGGCGACAGTTTGAGTCCACTTTGGTTTTGCTTAGCCCTGAATCCTTTAAGCACGTTGCTGGAGGATTCAGGTCTGGGCTATCGGTTGAGAAGAGGTGGTCAGGTCCTATCTCACCTGCTTTACATGGATGATCTGAAACTTTTTGCCCACAACAATTCGCAACTGATGGAACTACTGAAGGTAACTGAAACTTTCAGTAGTGCCATCAGGATGGAATTTGGTGTGGACAAATGTGCAGTCATGCATGTAAAGCGAGGGGAGATAGTAGAATCCGAGGGAATTGAACTCTCGGATTCCATACACCTTAGATCCCTCTCCTCGACCGAAACTTATAAGTATTTGGGTATGTCGGAAGCGTTAGGGATTAACGTCGCTGACATGAAGCAAACGTTGAAGGAGCGCTTCTTTGGACGCCTGAAGAAAGTTTTAAACAGCCTTCTGTCAGGCGGAAATAAGGTGCGCGCCTTCAACGGTTGGGTCATGCCGGTTTTAATGTACTCTTTCGGCATACTCAAATGGACTCAGACTGAGTTAAACGCTCTGGATAGGCGGGTCCGTACATTGCTGACCGCAAATCGGATGCATCACCCACGATCTTCGGTGATGAGACTGTACATCCCGCGGAAGTGTGGAGGTCGAGGCTTTTTGAATGCAAAGACTCTACACAACCGCGAGGTGTGCAGCCTCAGAGAATACTTTCTCAAAACCGACGTGGGTATGCACCGCGATGTGGTCGCAGTGGACAAGGGACTCACCCCGCTGTCCATGGCTAAAGAGAACTGGCGCAAACCTGTGGTACTTACCATTGATGACCGCAAGGAAGTATGGAAAGGCAAGGAGCTTCACGGGCGCTTTTTTCGGGCTCTTCATGGGCCTGATGTAGATTTTTCGGCGTCCGTGGCCTGGTTACGATTCAGCAACCTCTTCGGAGAAACTGAAGGTTTTGTCTGTGCGATTATGGACGAGGTTATCTTGACGAACAACTACCGGAGACATATTATGAAGGATGGGACGGTTGACGTGTGTCGGGCATGTCATCGTCCGGGTGAGTCCATCAGACATATTATCTCTGGTTGTTCTCGTCTGGCTAACGGCGAGTATTTGCACAGGCATAACCAAGTAGCCAGGATTCTTCACCAGCAACTTGCTTTGAAATACGACCTAGTGGACTCTGAGGTACCGTACTACAGGTATGTGCCCGACCCAGTTCTTGAAAATGACCATGTCACGTTGTACTGGGATCGGTCTATCATTACTGACCGGACTATTGTAGCAAATAAGCCGGACATAGTGGTGATAGAACGATTAGCGCGCCGTGCAATGATAGTCGATGTCACCATCCCGCATGACGAGAATCTCGTGAAAGCTGAGAAAGAAAAACAAATAAAATATCTTGACTTAGCACACGAGGTTGTCGACATGTGGAATGTGGACTCGGCTGTCATTGTGCCGATTGTTGTGACCGCTAATGGCCTTATAGCCAAAAGCTTTGACGACCATCTGTCGAAGCTATCGTTGCACGGGTGGATCAAGGGCCTGATACAGAAGGCAGTACTCCTCGATACGGCTCGCATTGTGAGGAGGTTCCTGTCTCTGCAGCCCTAACCACCGGTAGCTTGGACCCTGCTCCCGACACCGGTGGATAACTATATTTTTATATTTTTAAATGTTTTTTTTTTCTTTTGTATAATTTCGTTAAAAAAATATTTAAAAATGTAATTTTATATGTAAAAAAATTGAATAAAGAGAATAATAATAAAGAAGGTGAGATATAACCTGACCACCTCTCTTCAACCGATAGCCCAGGCCTGAATTCTCCAGCAATGTACTCAGAGGATTCAAGGCTAGGCAGAACCAAAGCGGACTCAAACTGTCACCCTGGAATATACCTCGCTCGATCCTTACCGGTTCGCTGTTCCTCTGGATATTTCGACATCCTGGATAGCGAAGGACCGTCCTCCATTGCCTCATACATGACATCAGGAAAGTGCGAAGAGTTGCATCAACTTTATACAACTCCAGCACCCTCATAAGCCATGTATGAGGAACTGAGTCATAGGCCTTCTTATAGTCTATCCAACATGTCGACAGATCCTTTCGGGAACGCCGAACCTGTTGGCTAATGGCCATATCGATGAGGAGTAGCTCCTTCGTACCGCGGGACCCATTCCTACATCCATTTTGAGAGGCAGACATGATAGCGTTATTATCAACATGGTAGTTAATCTTTGCTCTCAAAATGGATGTAAGAACCTTATAAACTGTCGGCAGACACGTAATCGGCCGATAGTTTTTGGGTTCCGCGGTGCTACCGGATTTGTGGAGCAGGTGGGTAACTCCTGTTGTAAGAAACTCGGGTAGCGAGCCAGACTCTAAGGCGGCCTGATACTGAGATGCCAAACGAGCGTGCGACCTTTGCAACCACTTTATCCAAAAGTTGTGCAGTCCGTCCGGCCCTGGAGATTTCCAATTAGGCAACGGACGGACTGCACGGGCCACATCTTGGGGGCTGATAGTGATTGCCCCCATTTCTGGTATCGATTCGCACGCTCGTTCGACCTCTCGAGTCCAACTACCTTCAGTATGACTGACAGGCACCGACCAGATGTTGCGCCAGAACGAACACATGGCGTCATCATCCGGAAGGCGCGTGTCAGTCACACCTTGGTCCGGTCAATCTGCAACTGATGGAGCTACTGAAGGTAACGGAAACCTTCAGTAGTGCCATCAGGATGGAGTTTGGTGTGGACAAATGTGCGGTCATGCATATAAAGCGAGGGGAGATTGTGGAATCCGTGGGTATCCAACTCTCGGATTCCATAAACCTGAGATCCCTCTCTCCAACCGAAACCTACAAGTATTTGGGTATGTCGGAAGCGTTAGGCATCAATGCCACTGACATGAAGCAATCGTTGAAGGAGCGCTTCTTTGGCCGCCTGAAGAAGGTACTTAACAGCCTCCTGTCAGGTGGAAACAAGGTGCGTGCCTTCAACGGTTGGGTCATGCCGGTATTGATGTACGCTTTCGGTGTACTCAAATGGACTCAAACGGAACTTGACGCCCTGGATAGGAAGGTTCGTACACTGCTGACTGCATATCGAATGCATCACCCTCGGTCGTCGGTAATGAGACTGTATGTCCCGCGGAAGTGTGGGGGTCGAGGCTTTTTAAATGCTAAGACCCTACACAATCGCGAGATATGCAGTCTCAGGGAATACTTCCTTGCCGCCGACGGGGGTATGCATCGTGATGTAGTAGCAGTGGACAGGGGACTCACCCCGCTCTCCTTGGCTAACGAGAACTGGCGTAAACCTGTAGTGCTTGACACTAACGTACGCAGGGAAGTATGGCAGAGTAAGGAACTTCACGGACGCTTTTTCCGGGCCCTTCATGGGCCCGATGTAGACCAACTGGCGTCCGTAGCCTGGTTGCGTGTCGGTGACCTCTTTGGGGAAACCGAAGGTTTTGTATGTGCAATTATGGACGAAGTTATCATGACGAATAACTATCGGAGATTTATTGTGAAGGACGGCACGGTTGACATCTGTCGGGCATGTCACCGACCGGGTGAATCAATCCGCCACATTATCTCTGGTTGTTCTCGTCTAGCTAACGGAGAATACTTGCATAGACACAACCTTGTAGCCAGGATTATCCATCAGCAACTTGCTCTGAAGTACTCTCTTGTGGAATCGGAAGTGCCATACTACAGGTATGTGCCCGACCCAGTTCTCGATAATGGCGATATCACGTTGTACTGGGATCGGTCCATCATCACTGACAGGACTATTATAGCCAATAAACCTGATATAGTGGTGGTGGACCGAAGCGAGAGGCGTGCAATGATTGTTGACATATCCGTTCCGTATGACGAGAACCTCGTGAAAGCCGAGAAAGATAAACAAATCAAGTATATTGACTTGGCTCGCGAGGTTGTCGACATGTGGGAAGTGAACTCAGCGATCATTGTACCGATAGTTGTGTCAGCCAATGGCTTAATAGCCAAGAGCCTCGACCAACACCTTAGGAGGCTCTCGTTAGGCGGCTGGATCAAGGGCTTGATTCAGAAAGCAGTTCTTCTGGACACGGCTCGTATCGTTAGGAGGTTCCTTTCTTTGGAGCCCTAACCGCCGGTAGCTTGGACCCTGTTCCCGATACCGGTGGGATACTGTTTTTTTATGTTTTTAAATGTTTTTTTAATAGTTTTTTAAGAAATATTTAAAAATATATTGTTACATGTAAAAAAATGAATAAAGGATATAATAATAATAGCCTTAATAAAAAATATTTTTATGAAACAAACAAGTTTGCATAATAACAACAATAATGCAATAAATTAAATTGGATCTTTGTTTTGACAATAAATAAATTTTATCTACCTACCTATTTATTGAACCTGTCTTAGTAAATAATATCTTAAAAAAAACACGTTGGAATTTTTGTGGCAGTTTTTTTTACTTGTTTGATTAACATTAAAAATCGATTTGATTGCATAATAGCTGAGATAGAGAAATTGAATACAATGAAATTTGGTAAAATATTATTAATACTTCGAATAAAAAAAAAAGTATTTTGTTTTGATCGGTTTTGGAGACAGACAAGAATACTTCCTTGAGAATTGGCTACATTTTTTTTTTCATTAGGACACTAGCTATATAGTGTATCGTGGGTGCGTTCACAAAAACGTAAACTTACATGCCATCAAAAATATTACCTGTAAAAAAACTCAGTTCTTCGATCGTAAAAAGTAGTGAGATACATGTAAATAACCAAGGTTATTTTATCTAGTCCCAACTTGAGGAACCTTTTGCAACATCTTATACTGACCATATCAATATTACCTACAAATCTTTTATGTTTTAAGTAAATATATTAACTTGGCAATTATATATTGAATTAGATTGTTTATTCTATGAATCACTCAACAAACGTGCCGTCAAAATCAGGTCCGTGAGATATTACAAAACTAATTTAAAAATTAACTATCTATATTGAAAAAAAGTTTTAAGAATCTTGCTCCTTCTGGACACTCCAAACTAATAACCAGATAAGTATTAACGTAAGCGCGGGTTTGTGGACGACGAGCAATGGGTAGCTCACCGTCCCACCGTCCGTTATCTGTCCGAACCGAATCTTAGTGTTCCACGCGTACCACAAAGAGGTATTAGCAAAATGAATGAAGAAGGGGCCCCGCCCAACTAAGCCAATTAGAGCTATGAGTCGACTTCTGATAAGGTTATCCATGGTTCTAGAATGCAAAGGACAATTGACGGAACATAAGTGTGATAAAATCTGACATAGGTACCCTCTCGCTTTGCCCTAAAGCGAAAGAAGTTATTAGGTGATTTCTCACCTCAAAAAAATAAATAAGAAAAGGTAAAAAAACTGAAGAGTTCTCGAACAATCCAGCATCTACAGAAATCTGATTACCAGGAACGCATACGTAAATAGGAGTTTAGTAGTTCCCAGACATACCACAAACGAGTATCAAGGCGTGCCAGTTATGTGAGCAAACAAACCCACTATACGGATGTTTGAGCATAATTTAGTAGCTCCAAAGCAATTGCACAGTTCCTACCGAGGGTCCATGTTCTTCGAATTGAATTATTTATGTCTTATTCATGTGCCGAATACGAGTGCTGATTACTTTATGGTGGCCTGGTGATTTTGGAATGTGGGAAATCGCGTGGAAAATTCCTTTACAAAAATCTCGATGTATATTTGCATCCTACATTCTTTTTTTTAGGATTTTGAAGGAATGTAGTGCGTCTGTGTTTCCTGATAGCTACAATCTGGGGATCTTTAAGTCAAGAGTGAATAGTTTACTTCTAGGCAAGCGTGCTCCATCGTCGACCACATCATCATCAGTTGAAGTAGTCAAATGCGAGCCTATCAATAATAAAAAACTTCAAGTACGAGTCGGACTCGCGCTTTGAGGGTTCTTTACAAACTTACCTATGAAAATAGTTCAATACCCGAATGGAATTCGAAGGTTTTTCCGAATTTCTAACGTAGCAACAAAACTGTGTTCAGATTTATTCCTACACCTGTGCTATAAGACCTTGCTTCGTGCTCAATTTCAGTGCTCTGGGTCAACGGGAAGTACCCTATGATTTTGATTCCTTTAAGAGTGTAAAAATATACGTTTTTTGCGACATAAACGGCAAAATCTCTTTTTTCGATTACCTAAAAGTTTGATATTTTCACAGCTTCAAGTAACCGCAGACCTGAGTACATGGTTTTGATTTCAACTCGATACCTCAACGTTCCCGAGACAAAGGGTCTTGACAGACAGATGGTTAGACAGACGGACGACATAGTAATCCTATAATGGTTCCGTTATTTTCCTTTTAAAGCATTGAACCCTAAAAGTTGGTGGGTGATCATAAAAAATAACCCAGCATACTCTGGGTGACTGACTGTAACCTACCCGATAACTCTTTAAAACCATCTTTCAACTCAAATTAATACCTGACCTAATCAATAAACAACATAGATTAAATAATAATATCGTACGACATAATAATGAGATAATACTGGTTCAATTAAGCGCAAAAGTGATTATCTCATGAGATAAGGACTAGTTTAGACGACGCAATGAGTCCACATAATCTTTACAATCAAAACAGAAACATGGAAAAATACCTATTTTTTTAAGGTGGGGGCACTTGGGCAGTCCATCCACCTGCTCTCAAAAAGGTGAAGGAAAACATCGTGAGAAAACCGACATATCCTAGAACCAAAAATTCGAAGACATGTGACATTCACCAAACCGCACTAGGCCCGCGTGGATTATGGATCCCTCTCCTAGAGTGGAGGCCTGAGTCCCAGGCGTGGGAACATTAAAAAGGTCGATGATGATGATGGAATGGGAAAACGTTAAAGGCGCGGGCCAGACAGAAGAGACGTAAGACGCAGGGCGCGGACATTTGTCTCTACCGCGTCCCTTTCATACAAAATGAATAGAAGCGTCGCGACGCAAAACATACAGAAGAGACGGGGCGCGGACGCGGCGGAGACGAGGACGGGATGCGGCGGGGGCAAAGACGGGGCGCGGGGTGGTATGCCAGCCGCGCCACGCCGGGCGAGCGGTCTCACTCACTCGCACGTATGTGTGCTGTTTTAAGGTTGAATGTTGACTGCGCGACTGCGTCGCGTCTCCGCCCGGCCTCTTCTATATAATTTAAAAAGTCGCGTCCGCGTCTCGCCTCCGTCCCGTCCGCGACGCGTCCTAGTCTTACGTCTCTTCTGTGTGGCCCGCGCCTAAGACTTTTACTGACTCATACCACGCCTATGTTTCTTCTTTGCTTACCGTTCCGTTTCTCTTATGGAAGTCATCCCACAGCCCCAGTAGGCTTCGGACCTGCAACGCCCCTACGATTTTCTGACATCTCCTTGAAGGGTGCGTGAAACACTAACGTCGACGACTTGGGCTCGGTCTGGACAATTACTGGATGACCGGATAGCGAGCTACCCATTGCTCGTCGTCCGCAATTCTCCCATAAATTCTGGGGCAAAATGTTCCTAAACATGACGCGAAACACTGCAAAATTACGGGTATCCAACAAACAAAATTTCTCGTGACAGGCAAATGCGTTGTAAAATGGTTGTAAAATATAGATTTTGCACTACCAGACCTACAGCAATGCGCCACCCGTACATGACATCTCACCCATATACACAAAACGTTTTGGGAGCACATTCATTTTGCCTAAAGCGAGTGAGTGGAATTCCTGCCGGATCTGTGTTTCTTGATAGCTACAAGTAAAAAAATATTGACTAAGAAAACATATTGAAAAAAAAAATATTCTGATAATCTACACATCCCATATATACTCAGAGTTATGACACAAAACAGATGTTGAAAATGTACCGCACGTTAGAATTATTACGTTTATGATTTACAAGATTTTATTGCTATTGATTGCTTTGTTTGTTGAAGCTAATATTAGTCTACATTATGTTTTATACGAGCTGACCAGACGCCGAGATTATACGGTACTACAATAGATATGGGTGCCATCTTTTTAGGGTTCGTAACAAAAGGAAAATACGGAACGGAATCGAATTGAACTGTTTTCATTAGTAAGTTTGTATGGAACAGACTTCCGCACTAGAGCCGCTCTCAAAATATGATTCAAAAGAGTGTCCATGGATGTTCGTGCATGTTCTTTTCCATAGAGATCTACACTTTGGAACGTGCAATTTAGCATCACTTTTTTTTGACTGACCGATATTTTGACAATTCAAACGGGCCTGTAATTGGTCTATTTGAAATAAATTCTTCGTTTCTGATTTCTGATTTTTAGGATGGAGTGGGATGTTGTGAATTTTACTGATTAAAACCACATCTGTATCCTTCAGTGGATCTTTTCTGTTTAAGAACTAGGTTTTTCAGAAATTCCTCGTAGCCCTAGCAGGTATGGGCCCTATTGAACCTTTACTGTTTTCTGATGTCTGTTTTAGGCTACGCGGCGCTGGTGATTTGGGTTCAGTCCTTAGTCCTTACGGTACACCCGGACTGCGAGTTACTCATTGCTCCTCGCCTGCGTTGACCGGAAATCGCCCTGCGACTCTTAATGCCCCCCTCCCCCTCTACACAACTCCGTTGAAAAGGAGGATCCTCCGACCAGACAAGTATAGCGTCTGATCCATGCAGCTGCCCGATAGTTGATTTTGGGTTGCTGTATTTACTAGTAACTTTTAATTGTGAGGAAAACTATGATACCACGATGCAGGATTTTGAATTTTAGTTACTATTTGGCGTCATAGATGTCGCTACAATAGTATTAAGGTTTTATGCCACTCATCCAAACTTCATCTCTCCGGCAGAACATCTGCCACCGGGACAAACTGCAGTGGCTAATCTGGAAATCTCTGAATCGACTGCGGACTCGGGTTGGCCGCTGCAAAGATAATCTGACCAAACGTGGTTTCCTAGACCCATTGCAAATACAGTGCCAGTGTGGAGCCTCTTCACAGGATATGTGTCACCTCCTTTCCTGCCGGGTGCAGGTAGTTGTAAATGCCAACAACTAACTGCACCCTCCGTGAATTATACGAAGCCAATGACAGAGCTGTCTAGGTGTTTTTTTTTCCGGTGGGAAAATCATCTAATGACATCCCCCACTCTTGGGCAGAGCGGGACATAGTGTCAGACTTTTACTGATTAAAGACCCACTCCTGTTCTTTCTTGCCCTTCGTACCGGGACCGAGCTTCCCTTTCGGATAACCCTGGCCTCAGTAGGCTTCGACCCGGCTTGGCCCCTGCTGCTGCTGACTCTTGAGGCGCGAACTCCTTGAGGCGCACGGGAACAGTGCGCGCCGCCGCCCTTTACAACTTGGGCTCAGTCCGGACAGTTACTGGACGGTCGGACAGCGAGCTACCCATTGTTCGCCGTCCGCAAGCCCGCGTAGAGCTGTCCAGGTGGCTAAATATTGGTCGGACAAAATTTGAGTCAGATCGACATGAGAAGTACCTAATTGATTTCACCGTTCACAACATACATACGTCACATTTGTCTTATAAACAATATCAAAACCCACTTTCATTTTACCTCAATATCGATATCGATCAATCATCTCGGACATCCCTACGCACATACGACGAAAATCTTTGAGGAATGTGGTATCATAACACCTGCGAGTGAGTGCTATCTCATGTTTGGATCGTCATATTGAGTATTATCTGCTATCTATATAAAAACTTCAATTGTCACTTTCGCACTTGGCTTATGCCTGCGACTTTGCCTGCGGGAAAGTAAAAAGTTTTCATAAGCGATTATATTGACCACTAGGTTAGCTCTAGGTTGATTGGCAGAGAATACTTAAGGCAATAAGTCCACCGTTGTACTTTTATGTTGCATGAAGTTTAAATAAATAATGAAATATATTAATGAACGGCGAGCAATGGGTAGCTTGCCGTCCGACCGTCCGGTAACCGTCCGGTTCAAGCCCCAGTCCTCGACAAGGAGATTTCAGCAACCGTACTGGCCCAGTAAAGTCGAAGCCTACTGGGGCCATGGGTAATGCGAAAGAGATCCCCGGGGAACTGGAACAATAGCAAAAATGGAACAGGAGTGGGTTTTTAGTCAGGAACAGTCTGATACTATCTCCAGCTCCGCCCAAGGGCGGGAGATGTCATAAGATGATTTTTCCACCAAAAATTCGCGGGAAGTTTAATGTTTTTTTTTTAAACATTCATTCATTCTGGGATTTCTAACTTTTTGGCAATCATCGAAATCGACGTATGGCTCAAAATTAAGGGCATGTTCTCGGGTTAAAAATTATCTTGTCATATTTCAGGACATTATCTACCCGTATGCCAAATTTCATTCAAATGCGCTCAACCATTTAAGCATCAAAAATATTGCACACACACAAGTACACACAAACCTTTGTACCAAAATTCATCAAAATCGGTTTTGCCATTTAGGCGTGTAAACGTAACAAACAAAGAAACAAACTCATTTTCGCTTTTATAATATTAGTAAGGATTGTCACAACACTTGGAGAATGAAAATCTCAAGTATTTTTTACGAGATTTTTTGTAAGATAAGTTGATACTTTACGTTTCACTTTAGCGACATATCATAACTATGCTTGAGGTGCTTTTGCGCGCCATTTCTTTTTAAGCCTCGTAATTCTTGACCGTATCAGAAGACGCAGCGTTAGAAGACTTCCTGCAAGGTGGACTGATGACCTGATGAAGGTTGCAGGAACCTGATAGCATGCGAGGGGATGCTTATTTCTGGTAGAGAATGTTCATGATGATGAATCTTTCACTTGGGACTCCAGCTCTTTGAGAGTGAGTGGGTCATACGTAATGCACCACGCACAGCAAGCGTGGGTTTATGTTTGCCCATTCATAAACCTAAGTATAATTGTATAATCAACCTTTTTCCTCATATACCTCTGTACACAATAGTTCAGCGCAATGGGCCAACTACGACCTACGTCCCAATTACAAACAATTTGCTGTTTATTAACTAATCGATGTGTGCGGAACTATTCACTGCCAGTTGACGCATGGGCTCCTAGTAGTTCTGGTCACGTGCTCTGGGTTATAGCGATTTGAATCTTTGAGTTGGTTACCTTCCTGGATTGCTTCATCGTCATATCAGCCGAAAGACGACATAGGCCTCCCCCAAGCGTCGCCACAAAGACCGGTCCTGTCATCACGCATCAATTAGATTCGCACGACGCTGGCCAGGTCATCGGTGCATATTGTCGGAGGCCTTTCAACGCTGCGTCTTCCGGGACATGATCGCCACTCCAAAACCTCTCGTCCCCATCGAGCATCTGTTCTGCATGCAATGTGCTCTACCCATTGCCACTTGTGTTTGGCGATTCTTTGAGCCATGTAGGTAGCCTTGGTTCTTTCTTCTGTGGATATCATTTCTGATGTGATCACGCATGGAAACTCCGAGCATAGATAGACCTTTCCACCGTCCTTTGGGTGACTTTGAGTCTTCTTATGACGCCCATTGGAAGCGACCACGTTTCGGAGCTATAAGTCAACAAGTCATTACTTGGAAATATTAAAATGATGATCTGCTTACTAACTTATGAGATCTTGGTAGATATAGTTCTGTTTACTTCTTGGATCTAATAGACAGAAGTTTTCGGTAATTAGTTTGAGAACCAATAATTATTATTCAGATAACAGTCACAAAGCACTAAAACGAGGTTGTATCTCTATAATGCTCTTTCTCTATTTTTGTTTTTCTGTCTTTGTCTATCCTCCAATTGGACAGTCATTGTAAGGTAGTCAACTCTCTAAAAGCTATGTGCTCCTGGTAGATTTTGTCCTCTGACCACCAGCTCAGTTATAAATTATGAGTCGAGATAGAATAGAGAAACTGATTTGTTGAATCTTTGGTACCTTCCTGGTTGGTGGTTGGCGAAAGGTTCTGCAGTGGCGACCGCGTACCGGAAAACGCAGCGTTGGAAGGCCTCCTACAAGGTGGACCGATGACCTGGTGAAGGTTGCGGGAATCCGATGGATGCGGGACGCACATGATCGTTCGTTGTTGCGACGCTTGGGGGAGGCCTATGTCCAACAGTGGACGTCTATCGGCTTAAGTCATCATGATGAATGATGGTACCTTCCTGGATTGCTTGGAAAGATTAAAATGGTCTGCTTGCTAACTTATGGGATCTTGGTAGATATTGTTCAATTCTTTAGGTAGAATGACGTCTTCGGCAGTTAGTTTAAGAACCAATAACGCCAATCAGCTAACAAATGATACAAAAATACTAGTCACAAACCTGCACTGAAACGAGGTTGTACCTTCTTATTGCTCTTTCTGTTTATCTTTCTGTCTTTGTCTATTCCTCATGTCGGACAATCATTCTAAGGTACAATCAATTCTCTATAGGCCATGTGCTCCTGGTAGTTTTGTTTGCTGACTACCACCACCTAATCAACAGTAATAAATTATTATTAGGGCATGCAATTCGACCTGCATTTTCACTGTTTTTCATACAACCGCTCTTACACGATTATGACGTTATTACACATTTTTCATTAATTTTTTTGAAACTCAGGTTTTGTGGACATTATCTAGGCTTCTATTGAAATTAATTTATAACTTTGTATAAGACTAATCCAGTAAAGGCCTGCAAAAAATTGCTATTTTGCATGAACTTTGACCCTTCATAAAGTACTCAAAAACAGAAAAAAAAATATACTAATAGAAGCCCTGCAAACTAAACGACGATAATAATTATCGTCATTTAGAATTTTTATTAACAATTATTGTTATTAAAAAATGTAATGGTTTAAAAAAAAACACGTATTTCCTGGAACAAGTTTTGTAAAATATTCGAGTAAATCACGGAATTACCGAATACTAACAGAGTTTTCAGACGTTACCTCTCTTTTTTCGCATTGCTATTTCATCAAACATCTTGGATTTCGAATTAGATGAAACAACAAGCTTATAAACCATGCTCGATGTTGACGATAGGCGAGTGGAGAAAAAGCCTCTTAGGTTAACTATTTTGTCTCAATCTGGGTGTTATCGCACTACAGACTGCCGTCGGTTTTTCACGACAGTAGTGACCAAACCGCAGATCCGTTTTCGTTTCTACCAGGCTATCAGAACTGCAAGGAAGCATGTGATTTTCGTTCGTGTCACGCGTGTGTAATATCAACCAATAGATCACGGGTGCACGCATGATTGGCGACAGCAAAGGTCTTGCACGCTCTATCGCCCAGCTATTTGTACCTATTTACTTACAATGCATAAAGTAATGCACGAAGAATGAATACATTACTGATGCAGGTCGAAAAGAAAGGGAAGAAAAAAGTTGTTTCAGAGACCTGATTTTTTATTTCTTTTTATGTTCTGGTATCCTAGTACTTGTCTGTTATGATTATGCAATAATTATGATACCTTGTTTCGTGTGGTAATACAACTTAGCAATATATCGAAATTTCTTTAATAATAAATGATAATAAAGTTTAATAATAACGTATTATTTAACATAAACCTCTCAAAATTATTTCTCTACTTCCGACCGAGCTTACGTCGTCGACAGCGCGTAATGTTCCACGCGCTCCTCAAAGAGATGTTAGCTAACCGGAGCCCAGCAGGGTCTATGCCCGCTAAGGCCGCGAGGATTTTCTGAAATAAAACCCGTGATTTTAGAACGCAAAGGGAAACTGAAGGACACAGATAGTATGGTTTTAGTCAGTAAAAATACACCCAGAGTAGGACAAGTCATATCCCAAATAAGAAACAAAAAAAAATCTCACAAGATTTTTTTTTATTTGTGTCAGTGTCTGACTTTTACTGACTAAAAACCCACTCCTGTTCCTTCGTTGCCTTTCGTACCGGGACCGAATCTTCCTTTCAGAAGCAGATCCTTGGCTCCAGAACCTCATAAGCATAAGGCGTCATAATGCGCAGCAGAAAAAAATCAAACCTGATTTTTGTTTTTATAAACAGTAACCAACATGAATTTATTTTTAGCACCGGATGCTCTTTTCTTTACTTAAACCAAACATTGTTAAAATAAATAAATACATTATTTAAATTAATTGGTAATGTAAATATTGTGTCGTTGATTTTCCTTCAACCATGTTGTCATTGTTCATGTTGTCTTAAATGTGATGCAAAAAACATATGTGGGTTCCGTAGTATCTAAAAGAAATCAATATATTTATATTTGATTTTATTGTTTTTGACTAGAACATTTTGCCCGCTACGGTCTTCCCGTAGGTATGAAAACGTCAGCTGAGCAGTTTCAATGACCTGTAGTTAGTAGTCGGCGTTGCGTAAAAACTATCTACAGGTCATTGAACTCGCTCAGCTGACGTTTTCTTAAAGAAATTAATTTCGTACATGCGTAAATCAATACGAGTTTTGAAAAAAAGGTAGGATATTTTTTAATTTTATCTTTACAAATCGACCCTTCACGGGATTAAAACGATTAAAATTTAACGGTGGGTACTACTCACTCTAGTCTTGAAGGCAACGTCCGGTTGCCACCACTGCGTGGACCGCCCGGAGAACACGGTGGAGCACACGGTAGAGGTGTGCAAAGCTTGAGCACCGTCGTGTCCTTGTGGGAGAGATCGGCATCAATGATCCCTTGCGCCGGGCCCTGGCCTGGTCCGGAGCGAGGAGGAGAAACAGGCGGTCGCCTCCTTCTGCGAAGCAGTAATGCTAGCAAAGGAGGAGCTCGCACGTGCACGCGCTATGGAGCGGCCCTCACGCCCCAGGAATCCCGATACCGATTTCCGGCCACCGTTGGTGCGGGCTTGTGGATGGTGCAGAGAAGCAATGGGTTGCTCACCGTCCGACCGTCCGGTATCCGTCCGGACCAAACCCAAGTCGTCAAGTCATGCCTGAAGGGAATTTTAGCAAACCGTAGAGACCCAGCAGGGTGAACACGGTCCTGGTATGAAAGGCAACGAAGGAACAGGAGTAGGTTTTTAGTCAGTAAAAGTCTGACTCACCCTCCCGTTCCGTCAAAGGGCGGGGGATGACTTTGGATGATTTTCCCACCTAAAAATAATCCTTCGATGTACATGTACAGAAATTCGTACCCTACGGAACTCTAATAATTCCAGGCAGCCAGCCATCCATCAAAAGTCACCGCTCCTTCTGTAAATATTAATTTTACAAAATGGAGTTTTCTGTACATACCCAGGTATAATTATAATTACTTAGTCAAACAACAAATTATGTTGACTGTAGATTTTTATAAAATTAATGTACCAATAATGTAAACAGTACCGTCACACGGTTTTAAGATAATGAATTGAAGTGAATAATTTCCATTCATTCATGAATATATTGGTACATAATTTATAAATAACGATGACAAAAAATAATTTAAAATATCTAACAAATTTACCACATTACACCATCTAAATATACATATATTAGATCTGCCAATAATAATAAATTCCATGAATTGTATTTTAACCGCCATCCTCTCTCCTAACTTTGCTGTGCCCGACAGGGTCCATATTGATCTTGCGGCGGAGACCTCTCGCGCCGAGTCTTGGTTGAGGCCATGGTCCGGAGCGAGGAGGAATGGCAGGCGGTTGCCGGCAGTCAGACGTCAGTAATGCTCGCAAAGTAGGAGGCCGACCGCATCAGGCTACGGCGCTCTCGTCGCCGCCGCCGGGATTCCGATCCCGATTTCCGGCCACCGTAGGCGCGGGCTTGCGGACAGTGAGCAATGGGTAGCTCGCTGTCCGGCCATCCAGTAACTGTCCGGACCAAGCCCAAGTCGACGGCGCGCACTGTTCCCGCGCGCCTCAAAGAGTTGTCAGCTACAGCAGGGGCCTAGCCGGGTCGAAGCCTACTGGGGCCAGGGTTATCCGAAAGGGCGCTCGAGCCCCGGTATGAAATTTTGAAGGAACGGGGTGGGTTTTTTAGTCAGTAAGAGTCTGACACTATCTCCCGCTCCGCCCAAGAGCGGGGGTTGTCATAGGATGATTTACCCCACCAAAAAAAGGGTCCATATTGATCTTGACAATATTTTATGACACTTATGTACATCAAAGCAGTGGTGGCCGAGTGGTAATGGCTGACTTACGAGTTGTAAGTCACGGGTTCGAACCCTGCCAGGCGCATTACTTTGTGTAATTTATTTCATCACGACTGCTCTCAAAACGGCGAAGGAAAACATCGTGAGGAAACCGGCATGTCCTAGAAGCCAAAATTCAAAAAGACATGTGACAGCCACCCGGGCCCGCGTGGGCCGCCCATTCGATAGAGAGGAGGCCTGAGTCCCAGCAGTGGGAACATTAAAAAGGTTGATGATGATGATGATGTATGTACATGATGTGGAATGCAAAAAAATATTGAGTATTGAATCAGTTAAGCTAGAACTACACTGCGCACACGTGTGATACGCACGCCGATCTGGGTGCGTCAGGCTCCATGGATTTTATTTGGCAACTAGGCTTGTAGAGCTACACAAGCTCCACGCCACGTGACGTCGTTCTGCGTACAAATAAGCACAGGTCCGTTCGTGTGTGGAGTACTGCAGTCACATATGGGCTGGTGCTACAAAATGCCACCTGGCAGCTTTGGACTCAGTGGCGTGCAGAGAGGCTAATTGGTGATCCATATTTGGTTAAGTCCAACCCTCAAAGCCTTGAGCATAGGCGTAGGGTAGCCAGCCTTTCGGTGTTTTACAGGATGCATTTTGGAGAGTGTGCGCAGGAATTGCATGACTTGATTCCGCCATCGCAATTCTACCATCGGACAACCCGACGTACGGCGAATATTCACCCGTACGTTGTTGAAACCTCTACGGTCCGGACTAAGCGTTTCGCCTCGTCGTTTATACCGCGTGCGTCGAAGGACTGGAACAGTCTGCCTGCTGCGGTCTTCCCGTCCGATTATAATTTGGGTGTCTTCAAGGCTAGAGTGGATAGGCTCTTAATAAATTAGTGCGCCTCACCATCAAAGATTGCATCGCTACTTACCATCAGGTAGGATCGCAGTCAAGCACTAGTTTATCTAAAGTAAAAAAATTGCACTCCGGGAGTGCCGGCAGAAGTGAAAACTTGATTATTAACGTTGAGCATGTTTGATATTTTGGAATGGTTAGGGAATAATTTTGCACCAATTGCTTTATCAGTATAAAAGTACTATCATTTATGTGGTAGAATACAATATTCATTTATTGCGCTATCGTACACAAACATGACAATTTATATTACATTAAAAATTTAACACTTTAAAACTATTACAATTATTTTACATTAAAAAGTTTACCATCCGTCTTACGCTTTTTCGATCAGGTCACGTGTCCTAACGCGAGTTTAAGATTTTATACCCATTACAGAAAAAGTGCTCAACGCCGCTAAAGAAGTTTTCACTTCAAAAAAAAAAATCAATCATGTTACACCTGTGCGTGTTTAATGTAGTTCTATCTAGCTTTAGTCTTTATTTTATTAGGAGCAGTGATGGATCAGTGGTAACGGTCCAATTTGCCCGCCGGCTTCGAACCCGCAATCATATGCATGAAGGCGGTTGCATTATCCACTGGGCCATTACGACATAAACTAACAAACACAGAGTAATTATGCAAGGTCATGATTACGTTAGTAGGTGACTATACTCTAACTGTTTAGGTAATTAACTAAATGTTAACAATCTTGATAATTATGTCTTTATTTAAAATAAATCAATAAAAGACGTACAAAGATTATTTATAATTAGTTTCTTACCTAACATCGGTTTAGGTGAATACCTAAAGGACCCATTACAATACGCATTATTCAGACTCGTTTTGTCTATGGTTCGACGTATCGCACAGTGTAATAGGGGTTAGAGTGTATTTCTGTGAATGAAAAATAGTACGAGTCGGAATATCAGCGCAGTGTAATATATCCTTAATTGTAAACATTGTTAGATAATTTTTTTAGACGTTTTTAGATATTTTTCTAGATAAAACACATGTTAAGATTGTTTCCAATTAGTTATGTACTGAAACAGAGGGAGTATATTTATAATTTTGTTAGTGAAAGAGCGACCACCGTCCCAAAAATAATAACGCACTTTATATTACTGCTCGAACCCAATTTTGATGTCCACGCAGACGAAATCGCGGGCAAAAGTTAGTACCTATTCAAATAATAAAAAAAAAATCGGCATCGGTATTCCATTGTCGAACTTCGATGAAATCTATAGATCACGCCTGTCACCTCAACTTGAAGCACAATGACTGATATCTTGAAATCTCGACGGATCTCGATCGCAAGGAAACTACAAATGAGAATGGTGTTTACTACACTTATCCAAAGGCGCCTTTAACTGTATTATACTACTGTGCCATTTCATGGCTTTTTTTTTATTGATATAAGTAGTGCTTGACTGCGATCCCACCTGATGGTAAGTAGCGATGCAAGCTTTGATGGTGAGGCGCACTAGTTTATTAAGAGCCTATTCACTCTAGCCTTGAAGACACCCAAATTATAATCGAATGGGAAGACCACAGTAGGCAAACTGTTCCAGTTTTTCGACGTACGCGATTTAAACGACGACGCGAAACGCTTAGTCCGGACCGTAGAGGTTTCGACAACGTAAGGATGGATATTCGCGTGGTGATGGTAAGTAGCGATGCAATCTTTGATGGTGAGGCGCACTAGTTTATTAAAATTCTATTCACTCTAGCCTTGAAGACACCCAAATTACATAGCTTAAAAGGCTCCTGCGCGCGAGCAGTGACTTTCTGAAGCCTAGCCTCTTCGGTCGACCAGGTTAATAGGTTTTAAAAAAATATAAGTATGATATTATAGTTTCATGAACAACATTATCAACTATTGTTTTTTCCGTACGATTAAAATATTTTGCAATTTCGCAAGTTTTCCCCACTCTTTCGAAACAGCTTGGATCACATTTTTACACAAAATCGGTCAAGCGATTCTTCATTTATCACATTTTTTGTAACAAATGAATTAGAGTAGTGTAGGGTAGAGTGGATTAGAGTAGGGTAGGGTAGGGTGGAGTAGGGTATAGTAGGGCAGAGTAAGATAGAGTAGGGTATAGTAGGGTGGAGTAGGAAAGAGCGGGAGCAAAGCCATGTCCTTGTTAAAAATGGGCCCTCAATTTTCATTCACGTAAATGAAATTACAGCTACAGCAGTCTTATAAGTTACTAAACACTACACAAGTGTATTTACACACTTAGCCTTTTAATGTCCCCACTGCTAGAACTCAGGCCTCCTCTCTAGGAGAGGGAATGGGCCGCAATCCACCACGCAGGCCTAGTGCGGGTTGGTCAAACTAAACACTAGTTAAGGTAGATTACATTAAAGCAGATTGGTTTGCAAACAAACCAAGTGAATGTCCGGTTGTCGTAAATTAGTTATCATCAACGCCTACACACTTTGCTTACGGACACACAGGGATAAAGAAAATAAGGTATACCTCAGTAGATACTCATGCATGGGTGATTCAAATAATTCTGTGAGTCGGTGTTTCCTGATAGCTACAACCCGGGAATCTTTAAGTCAAGGGTTAATAGGTTTCTTCTAGGTAAGCGCGTTCCATCGTCGACCGCATCGTCGCTTTCCATCGGGTGAGATGGATAGATAGATAGATTTATTCTTTATTGTACACCAAAATAAAAATTACATGAGAAACTTAAAATTTATAGGGTGTCACAAAGGGCGGTCTTATCGCTAAAAGCGATCTTTTACAGACAACCCAGATAGCGGTCAAGCGCGAATCTATCCAAAATAAAAAATAAAAAAAGGTTCTTTCATTTCAGCCGATACACGTCCACTGTTGGACATAGGCCTCCCCCAAGCGTCGCCACATCGAACGTTCCTGTGCGTCGGCGGATCCATCGGTTTCCCGCTTCCTTCATCAGGTCGTCCACCTTGTAGGAGGCCTCACCCAAGGGTTGACTGGTAGAAAATGCCTTATGGCATCAAGTCCGCCTTTTGTACTCTTTTGTGCATAAAGAATTAAATAAATAAATAATCATTCTGTCTCAGAAAATTAATTCAGGTGCCGTTAAACCTGAATCCATTCAGTTTACACATCAAATTATAATTCAGGTTTCGTATAAATAAATAATGTGCGTGACGCACAGGACCGGTCGTTGTGGCGACGCTTGGGGGAGGCCTATGTCCAATAGCGTCTTTCGGCTGATATGATGATGATGATGATGAATAATGTTGTATTTAGATTTTGTACCTAAATGTATCGTCATTCAGAAATTACGGTGTAACCTTACCTTTTCTTAAAATAGGTAACGCGGATAACATTTACCAACCTAAGAGCAAGATAAAGTATGAATCACAGATCTAGGTCACCACACTCGTCTACATAGTACAAGGGGCCATTTGTATGCCCATAGTTCTTCATTGTCAAACGAGAGCCCCAGCAAAGCGTGATCGTGCGTCAAGGCGTCAATACCTTGACGATTGCTGACGACATCAATGACGCACGTACGTAGAACAGAGATAAAAGAGACGCATAGATGATTGATTGGCACAAAGCATAGGCATATAAGGTCATTTGTTCAAAGAAATGAGAGCGTATAGATAGGGGGTGATTGTCATGTACCATCGCGGTCATTTCTGTCTGATCACTTATAAAAATCGCTTGAATCCTGCGGCGCGGCGCCTAAACGAGCCCTTTAAAGTTTTCGTTTCGAGTGCGAGCAAAATGAAGTTAGAGGTGGGCAGGCGGAAGTGTCTTTGATAGTACTTAGGTGTGGCCAGATCTTAGAAATTGATTACTTCATGATATTACCAAGTAGAAAACTACCAAAACTGGCCAGATCGTTTTAAACGTTATATTTGATGATATATCAATTCTGGTTTGGCCTACTCGAAATAAGGTTCAGTTGAAAACCAGCGTCTGGCAACTACCATGTAGTTGTCTGGCATTATTGCTGAACTGGACCTATTTGGCGCCGCCGTGAGACACACATTGTTAGTTGTCTCTTTTTTATATATAACAATTTATTAGTGTCTACATGTTGTTACTACATTGTGTGTATCTACGAGTGTGTATGCCAAATAAAATATTTTTCTTTCTTTCTTTCTTTACTTTCTTTATACTTTTTACTATCACGGAAATGATATGGCCAAACGAGGATTGACATATCATCAAATGATCGTGCCACGACATACATATATTATATATTGCAACCGTCAGTGGCGTATACTATAGATATTTTTTGAGGCCCGTGGCAAATTTATTTTGAGCTCCAGAAAAATCGTCGCATTCGTCAAATTAAAAATAATAACTGGTCCAAGCATCGGACCAACGGCTCCGTAATATCCGAACTCAGGTCACCCATGAGACTCGCCACCACAAGCCAAAGAAGAATCTTGGATTTCTTTGGCCATATGGCCAGAAAGAGAGGTGATAACCTGGAAAAGTTGCTTTTGACAGGTCAAATAGATGGGAAAAAACCTAGGGGTAGGAGTCCGTTACGTTGGTCAGACTAAATCCATGTTACACTGGAGACCACAGTCTGCGACGCCATTTTTTTAAATGATTATTTTGATGATTTTATTGTTCTTTTGAGAACAATGTAGACCGGTTTACACTGTTCTTAAATAATACCTATTAATACTGTAATATGGAAATATTGTAACTACAACCACTTTTTTAAAAGAGTAACCATGGAGTTTCTTGCCGGTTCTTCTCCATAGGAAACGACCAATTTCGAACCGTGCACTAGCTTCTAACGTTTTGTAAGTGCCCATGTAGACCACGTAGATGTGAAATAAAAAACTTTTGACTTTGACTTGACATCCACATCCCCGAAGATAGGACAACATGGCGATATATAGCCCACAAGAAAGTTATTCGTTGAAGTCTCGACCCTCAGCATTGAGGATAAACGCGGGTCCACGCGCCCCTCAATGAGTTGTCAGCAACCGTAGGGGCCAAGCAGGGTCGTAGCCTACTGGGGCCATGGGTAACGCGAAAGAGATCCCCGGGGCCCTGGAACAATGGCAAAGAAGGAACAGAAGTGGGTAAAAGTCTAACACTATCTCCCGCTCCGCCCAAGAGCGGGGGATGTCATTGGATGATTTTCCACCTAAAAAAAAAAGAAAGAAAATAGGTCGCACAAGACTCTTGAAGGGATACGATGGTTTATGGAATAAGGAAACATAAAATCCCAGTGATCATACTTTCGTAGACCAAAAACAAACCGAATGCATAAGTTTTACAGTCGCTCAAGCTAGATAAATAGCTTCACAGTAGCACCCAGGTAGCAGGCGTCGGCAAAATCTATAGATGGCCTTATCTATAGATGAAATAATAATGTGAATAAAATAAAAATAATGAAATAGGCCTTTTATTTTTTAACGAGTGTTTATATTGATTACTAATCAAGACAGATTGATTATTATTATTGATATTAATGTGTGCCGAATGTTTTAATGATTCAACAAACGATTCTGCTTAAATTGGTATGTTTGAAAGTAAAACGTAATTTCTGCATCATTACGTATCGTTTCCGTGGTGTAGCGGTTATCACGTCTGCCTAACACGCAGAAGGTCCCCGGTTCGATCCCGGGCGGAAACATAGTTTTTGGTCATTTGATATTTTTTTGTATTTTTTTTTTTTTTTTGTAGTACTATTTGATTCCATAATCACTTTATAATGAAATCTTTAATTATTTACGAGCAATTAGTTTAAAACTGGTCTTCGTATTTATAAAAAAATCTATCAACCAAGAAATATATCTATTTGTAAAATATATTGATTTTGTGCTATTTTATTAGTTTTTTTTTTTTTTTTTTGCAATTTACACTATTTTGTGGCAAAAAATCGTAAAATTTATGAAAAACTTGAATAAGCGCCATCTGTGAGCGAATAGTGATAGTACTAGCTAAATGACATGGTTTTTTTAGTTATACTACTTGCCACTAGATGCTACTAGTAATCTCAAAATTCCTTTTCCTTGATGTCCAAGTTCTTATATTCTAAAGAATGCTGATTAATCAAATTTTACCAATAAGCAAACCTTCTTTCTTGGGCAAGATAATATTATGTTAAGCTACTGAAGTTGGTTCTTTCGATCGTATATTGGAGATAGACTCACTAAAAACGTATGGTAAATCATTGGGAGTGCGTCCCTATTTTAAGAATTAAGGTGAATACAAAGTACGAACATCAATCGCAAATTAATCAAGAATTATATAAAGATTCAGTTTTTAAACACCTAAATCGACCAAAAATCTTCTAGCTCATACAACTTACGAAGTTACGAACAGCGTTCTTTTGCGCCTACACAATAATTACGAGCAATTTTGTAAAAATGCAACACTTTTTTATTAAAAATTTTGAAGGAGAACAAATAAAACGCTACGCTCGTATTGATGTTGGATCTTAGCAAACGCAATAAAACTACTCATCTTTTGACAACATTCCAAATAGGACCAAAATTAAATGTATATTACAGAAAATTCAATTTTAAATTCACTCATTAATTCACTGAAAATAAAACATTAATTCACCAAAAAAGAATAATATTTTACTAAAATAATACCAATTAAGGTGTGCGTAGTTTCAAAATTGAAGGCACTATAATAATAATAATATAATAATAATATTCCACAACTATCACACAACCCCGTCTAGTCCCAAGCTAAGCAGAGCTTGTATTATGGGTACTAGACAACTGATAAACATACTTATATATTTCTAAATACATACATATTATAGATAAATTACACCCAGACACAGAACAAATGATTATGCTCATCACACAAACATTTGTCCTGGGTGGGAATCGAACCCACAACCTCCGGCATAGCAGTCAGGGTCACTAACCACTAGACCAACAGGCCAGTCAAATGGGGGCTTATTGTCTTCAATTTTGAAACTACACACACAATTTGAAAGTATAAAATCCACTCCACGCCTTCTCTTTTTCTAGAATTTTGAAATTGTTTCTGTCATATGTCTGCGTAAAATTAATTTTTAATATGTTTTTTGAAGTCTGAAATTTATTTAACATTAGTTTAAGTAGACGAAGACATGTAATATCCACAAATCCGTACCAGATCCGAGTGGTGGTGGAGAGAGGAGGCCTTTGTCCCAGCAGTGGGAACATTATAAAACTGATTATGCTATGCTTAAATTCTATGAGTATTTTTACAGATTATCAAATCTTACGTAGGTATAATTAAAAGGGTAATCGAAGTTTTCTAATCATAAATTCAGACTGAAATACCAGTTTGCTGTAGGTACTCAAATGAGTACCTAGGTACAGCACTTTTGAGTGGAGCTAGTTTACTTTCTCCTCTTATTTCTTACTTTTAGTTTTATTTGGCTAGATTACCTAACTTTGATAGGAAAATAAGCATTATAATGTAAATAAAACGCGGTCAGTATATATTTGGCGCTTTATGGGAGAGAAAAAAGATTCCCTTTCTTTCTTATTAAAAAAAAACCCATCTCAGTCCCTCTCCTAATTGAGATGTCAGCAAACCGTAGGGGTCCACCAGGGCGGATGCCCGTTGAGACCGCGAGAAATTTCTGGAAAGGAAAGCCGTAGTCCTAAATCGAATAAAATAAAGGGCAATTGAAGGACACAGGTGTGGATTTTTTATTTCCACCTATAAAAAAACCCTCTAACAAAAATGCACAAAATTATTATTATTTTTATTATATGTAGCCTATTATGTCCTACAAATTCTTGCTAATTTCTAAGGAATACATCTAAGTCGCACACCATCTTCTTCGTGGTTTTCCGCGACCCCTTCCTGCGATTATCTTCTCTTCTCTGTCGGTATCACTCTTGGCTGAGTGGTCGTGGTCATCACTTCAGATGTCGGTAGCAAGCTTCACACCGCCACTCCTCTCTGATGGCCGCCTTCTTCGTACATTCGTGTAGTGATGATGACCCATTCACTGCAGCTTTTATCTGATCAGTCCACCTCACAGACGATGTTCCACGTGGCCTGGTATCTTCAACCTTTCCCTGGACCACAATTCGATCGTCTTGCGATTATAGGGCACCAAATTCTGTGTTTTACTGGCCGGTTTAGTTTTGTATTTCGTGTTTATCTTGTATCTATGTATAGTCTAATATGGAAATAATGTGGGAAGGTCTTTGCCCAGCCGTGGGACAATACGAGCTAGCTATAAAAACATTAATAATAAAATATTTTTTATTGCGCGCTCTAATAAACCCTACGTCAGTATTGGTAGCGTTTGCTTTGCAGTAGCATGCCTAGGGTGCGGGACCAGAATAAGCGAGATACAATCCGCAGGGCAGTTTTGTGGCGAACTGTTGGGCATTAGCGACCCCACGGACCCGATCTGCTACGAGCATTCTTGTTATTCATCTGCGGCTTAATCACCAATAAGGCTGGACGTAGAGAACACATTGCACGCAGAACAGATGGTCGATGGGGACGAAAGGTCTGGAGTGACAACCACGTTGGAAGACGCAGCGTTGGAAGGCCTCCAACAAGGTGGACCGATGACCTGGTCAGGGTCGGGGGAATCCGATGGATGCGTGACGCACAGGACCGGATGTTGTGGCGATGTGATGAAGTAGAGAACACTGACGAGGATTAGAGCTCCCATCTCTCTCTTGCCTTTATTGGCTGGCTTGGGTGGAGATTCACAAGAGCAAACGTACTCCGGAGACGGATGTATAATCCAATAAGGTGCTGGTAGGGATCTTGACCTTTGACCAGCCGGGGGATGCTTTTGGGTGTACTAGCACAGCGTGAACAGGGATAACTAATCGTCGGTTAGTATCACGTTCCATTAAAAGTGTCTAAAGGGCCTGTGCGAGTTGGTTGGTTTATCTCAGGGTTCTGATATACAAAAATATTAATAATAATAATATTTGCACATCTCGAATTAGCACACGAGGTTTATGTGGAATGTGGACTTGGCCGTCATTGTGTCGATTGTCGTGACCGTCAATAGCCTTATAACCATAAGCTATGACGACTATCTGTCGAATCTGTCGTTGATCGGTTGGATCAAGGGCCTGATACAGAAGGCAGTACTCCTCGATACGGCTCGCATTGTGAGGAGGTTGTCTCTGGAGCCCTAACCACCGCTAGCTTGGACTCTGCTCTCGACACCGGCGGACAACTATTTTTTATGTTTTTAATTTGTTTAATAAGTTAAAGAATAAAAGTTCACGCATATGAAAACAGATTTTTACCGCCATGTCACAAAAAAGTTATCTACTACTACTAGTTTTACTGTTATTTTCTTCACAAGTGTATTGAAAAACATCGTATGATACACGTGAGTAATTAATGATTACCGTTCTAGGCTCTCTTAAGACCCTCGCCACGGCTCGGGTCCAAATATCGCCTCGACTGTATTCACTAGCATCATGTAATATTATCATAATAAAAATGGGTTAATAGAAAAGTTTGTGTGTAACTTCGTCACTTTACCGATGGGAAATTCCGTGCCTCAGGCGAACGACTGGTTATACAACATTAATTTTCGTATTATGTGAAACCTGAAACACGTATCTACTATTTTTATTCAGAGAATCTATGTACAACATTTCATTTACGAGTCATGAGAAATCACAAAGTTATAAGCTTGTTATGTCAGCAAAAATACATAGTCACCGGGCCATCCAGGCGACTGAGAGGTTGTTTTGTACTTGCATCTAGCTGTTTGCTGGCGCTTATTACCCGCTATGACCTGCCGTGACCTGTGTTGTGCTTTGTGTTGGTGGTGTCCAACTTGTGATCTTTTTAAACGTTTTGGGTAAAAAATGTGTAGTAAAAAAATTATTTAGTTACCAATTCTGAACAAACTATATTCAGGTTTCATATACACCCTTAAATTTAAATCGTTTTAGTCCCGTGGAGAGTCGTGAAATACGTCAGCTGAGCGAGTCCAATGACCTGTAGGTAGTAGTCGGATTTGCGTACAAACTACCTACAGGTCATTGGACTCGCTCAGCTGACGTTTCCTTAAAGAAATTAATTTTGTACATGCATAAATTAATACGAGTTTTGAAAAAAAGGTACTTACTTTATTTTTTAATTTTATCTTTACAAATCGATAGTGTTTCATGTACCGGATCGACCCTCCACGGGATTAAAACGATCAACATTTAACGGTGTTTACTAAAAATAATGTTGTAGACGTTTTTATATTTATTATTGATATTTTTTTTGCTGTCCACTGTCCCTAGTCTGCTAAGTATTATTTGTTCAACTAAGTCAACATGACTTATCAAGGTAAATGCGTTTTCAGGAAAAAAACTGCGCACTCAGACGAATGCACGATAAAAAATGCAATGTCTGATAAAATTGCAACGGGTTATCACTGCTATAGGTCGACGGCCTCAGGTGTGACGTACCTGTGATTCTATTTTATTTTTATGACTATTTTATTGTAACACTAGCACTTCCCCGCGACTTCGTCGGCTAGAATAGTTTTTATAAAATATTTAACAGATGCAATTCGACCTACATTTTCAATGTTTTTCATACCACCGCTCTTTCGCGATTATGACGTTGTTACATATTTTGGAAACACAGTATCTTGTGGATAATATATTATCTAGGCTGCTATTGAAATCAATTTATGTGTAAAACTAATCCAGTAAAGACCACTGAAAATCTGCTATTTTGCATGAACTTTGACAGTTCATAATTTACAAAAAAAAAAATTAAAACTAAAATTAGTATAACAATAGAAGCCTTGCTATCAAGATTGTAAATGACGACAATTTTTTTTCCATAACTTTTAAGGGTTTAAAAAACACGTATTTCCTGGAACAGGTTTTGTAAAATATTCGAGTAAATCACGGAATTACCGAATGCTAACAGAGTTTTCAGACGTTACCTCTCTTTTTTCGCGTTGCCTTTTCTTTAGACATCGCATATCGCATCGCATACATGAAGTAACAAGCTTTTAAACCATGCTCGATGTTGACGATTCTTAAGCTGAATTTTGAGGTTAGTTTTCAAAAACTAATACTTACACCGATTCTCTAGCTTTCTTTCTTAAACACTAACTAAACTTATTTTATATAATCGCTCTCTCTCCCATTAGTAATGTACCTACCTATGAAAAACCGTTCAAAATTGCCAAGTAAATAGTACAATTCTGCAATGGAATCTCGGAAGAGAATTGTGAAAAAAATTGTGGCGTAACAACAAATTTACAGTTTTTAGATTTATTCCTATACTTGTGCTATAAAACTTTGCTTTATACCAAATTTCAGGATTTTGGGTCAACGGGAAGTGCCCTACGAATTTTGATTTCCTCGAGAGTTGCGAAATGTACGTTTTTTGCCACATAAACCGAAGTATCTGTCACTCCACATAGTACCTACCTACTAAGTAACGGCAATATTCATTGTATGATTTCCCGGACCATATTTACATTATCACGCGGACCCAGTGCGGGTTGGGTGTCAGGGACTCAAACTGTAACCGTAATAATGTGTTTTAACACTGTGTTTTAAAACAGTTATAACAGAAAAACACTTTTAAATGTACCTAACAGATACAATAATTTATTTATTTATTTATTTATTCATTTATGTACACACAAACACTTAAAAATGAAATGGACAAATACAGATAAAAGAGTACAAAGGTACTGCTTATTTCAAATGAAATTTCTTCCAGCAGACCTGCGACAGGAGAGTTGGATGAGAGATGTAGACACAGTGTATACAAATGAGTCAGAAAATTAAGAATAATATACTAACAACATATCTAAATTAACCTATATAATATATATATATAAATATAAAAAAAAAACAGTAATTGAAACATAAAAAATAGATACAATACATAAATAACAACAAATATGTTACCGAATGAAACTGTAACCTTTTATATGTGTTAAAAAGTGCTACCGAATCAAACTGTAACCTTTTATAAGTGTTAATATGTGTAACTGAAATAATTGCACAGTACCATAATAACACTTTTATATCTGTTACAGATATGTTACGGTTACACTTTTTTAAGTGTTTTGGGTTAACACATTGAAAACATATACATAAGTGTTAAATTTTTGATTCTGTTACACATTCAATATGTAATTCTGAAACCTTTATGAAGGTGTTTTTAAGTCCCTGGTGGGTGTCCCATGTCTTCCTATTTTTGATTTGGTTCTTTGGAGAATTTCGATGTTGTCAATCCATGCCTTATTGTATTTAATAGTTATATGGACTCATTAATTTTAATCAATCATGCCTATAGCAAATTATTAAAGATTGACTTTCGCAAAAAATTATTGACACCCACACTTAATGACTAGGTGGCGAGCGCGTGGGAAGCTGGGAATTGATTTTGCGTCTAAGGCTTATTTGCGTGAAACTTGCTGCGAGTTATGTGGCCCTGGTACTGAGCTGAATTTGGCTACGCATACGCAACCATGATAGTAGAGTATTTAGTTGTCTTCGTGGCATAAAATTAATTTATATCAACCATAAAATGGCACCGCTTTTATTTATTTATGTAATCATCATTATCATGATCATCACCATTGCAGCCGAAACATAGGCCTACTACTACAAGAGTCGCCATCATGACCGGTCCTGTGCATCTCGCATCCATCGGATTCCTGTAACCATTACCAAGTCATCGGTCCACTATGTGGGAGACTTCTTTCATTTCCATCAACCATTTGGTCTGCGAGCAATGTGCCCTGTCCACTGTCACTTAAGTTTAGCGATTCTTCGGGCTATGTCGGTAACCTTAGTTCTCCTGCGGATATCTTCATTTCTGATTCGATCACGCAAGGAAACTCTAAGTATAGCACTTTCCATTTCCCTTTCGGTGACTTTAAGGCTTCTCGTCAGGCCCATTGTGAGCGACCACGTTTCGGAGCCATATGTCATCATTAGCAATACGTACTGCGGGTGCTATCATAGACTTTTGTCTTGAGACACTGTGGTATGTTGGATGAGAAGATACCTCGTATCCAACGCTGCCCAGCCGAGTCAGATTCGACGGTTGACCTCTTTCTCGAAATTAGATCTACCCAACTGGACTGTCTGTTCGAGGTAGAAGTAATCGTCCACAACTTCGAGTATAGAGTCTCCGATCTTGATCGGAGTAAGTGCTACATACAAGGTGTAAGGGACAGCCCTCCACAAACTTTAAGGGCTTGCTCAGTAGACGAAACTGAACAACCTTCCACAATTTTTTTTTTCAGGAAACGAAAAAAAAAATCGTCCTCGCCATACAAATTGTCCATCCAAGTTTATTATTTTGTATGGTGAGGCTGATATTTTTTTTCGTTTCCTGATAAAAAAAAATGTGGAAGGTTGCTCAGTTTCGTCTACTGAGCAAGCCCTTAAAGTTTGTGGAGGGCTGTCCCTTACACCTTTTATTTGTTACAATAATATACCAACCTATATTCAGTGAATCCTTATCATAATAAAATTATAATCGTGCGACAGATCGCTATTACCCACAGGTCACTGTTTGAAGGTGATTCAATGATATTATCGATTATAATCTACGCATCGGGGTTTTGCAAAATATGAGTAATTTAGTGATGTTGCACTCGTCGAGTCTAAGCTTCAAATTCTTGAGCATCGCCGCCAAGTTGATAGCTCGGTTTTCTACAGATTGCATTTCGGGGAGTGCGCATCTGAATTGCATAGCCTAATTCCGCTTAGCCCGTTCCATCATTGGACCACCAAGTTTACGGCAATATGCCACTGGTACATGGTAGACATCCCATTCATACGTATTAGACGTTTTGGGAACCCATTTATTGTGTGTACAGCCATGGAGTGGAATTTCCTGCCGGAGTCTGGGTTTCCTTATAGCCACAACCTGGGAATCTTTAAGAGTGGAGTAAATAAGTGTGGTTCTAGTCATAAAAAAAAAACTGACACGCCCTCTCGCTCCATCCAAGAGCAAGAGATGTCATCAGACGATTTTCCACTCTAAAATGGGTTTCACAGTCACACAGGTTTTTTTTAATGTTGATTGAGGCTCGCATTTGACCACCATCTCACCTGATGTAAGCGATGATGTGGTCGACGATGGAGCACGCTTGCCTAGAAGTAACATATTCTATTAGTGTACAATAATGATACAATATATTTTATTTAGGACAATATATGCAACATAATATATCTACACTAATATAATAAAGAGGTAAAGTTTATTTTTTTTGTTTGTTGATAATCTCTGGAAGACCAATGACCTGGTCAGGGTCGCGGGAATCCGATGGATGCGTGATGCACAAGACCGGTCGTTGTGGCGACGCTTGGGGGAGGCCTATGTCCAACAGTGGACGTCTTTCGGCTGATATGATGATGGTGATGAATCTCTGGAAGTACTGCTTTGATAGGTAATTTTTTTTCACCAATAGAAAGCTGCTTTATTACTGAGTAACACATTTATATACGTGGGCGAAGCTGCGGGCAAAATCTAGTTAATAATAAAGAAACAATATATTTAATTTTATTATTGGTGTACAATATATCTATCTATAGCAGCGGGTTGGCTCGAACTAACAACCTCTCACTCACCTTACCGCCACTTAATCACTGAACCATTACCGCCCAACCGCTAAACTATTCGCGGTCTTGAGCGCAATTTTCTGAAATAATGTTATATTTTTCTGATAAAATGAAACTGGGTTAGTATGACATAATACTAGGAAGCGATCACAATAGTCGGTCTTCTCATTTTGCACGCTGTTGCGTCAATCTCACTGCAACTTTAAGATTTCGTCTACAGGTTGATGTTTTTTAGAGAAAATTTTACGGGAGCGATTGGAACAAGATACGAGTAGGAAGTGTTTTGCTTTTTTTTATTTATTTATTTATTTATTTATTTGCTTAAAACATGGTATATAAAGGTGTTACATATAATTAGATCATACATGTTTTGCTTAAGACTAAAGCATGCAAAATTATTAAAACAACTTATGCTCAAAGTATTCCTTAATGCTATAAAAATTATTATCATTAAGCCATTTAAATAAGTGGGTTTTAAACAGTCAGTTTTGTTTGTAAGATAAAGGTAAAGGTCGTATGTATACTCCGGAAGTGCTAGACCAATTGCAAAAAATTTTTCACCGATAACAAGGTAGTTTATTCCTGAGTGACTTATGCTATATTTTATGTGAATGGGCGAAGCCGCACGCAAAAGCTGGTCTACACCCTACACTTGTAATACAAAGTAGACATTGTTTTTTTTTTTAGTAGGTATCTCTAAAAGTGTCCCATTGCTTAAATTATTTCACTGATAGAAATCTGCTTTATTTCTAAGTAAAATAATTTGTTATTTATGAACACGGGCGAAGCCGCAGGTAAATGCTATTGTTTATAAATTGGTAAACCATTGCCATTTCCCTTCAAATAAAATGATTTTCTTTCTTTCTATGATGTGAAATTGGTGCAAACAAAATTAATACATAGCACATGTGAATGTTGCACTGAAAAATTAAAATGAGGCAAATGTATTGAGGAAAGTTTTATAGTAAAACTGTTATGACGATTTTTTTACTGCTTTCAAAAATATTCAATCGCTAAAGGAGCTTCAACAGAAGCTTGAATAAATTATTATTTACTGCAACAATCCCGTTTCTTTGTAGTTTTATATGTTTCTACTTTTCTTCAAGAATTTAAACAAAACCAGACCACTACTTATTGACCAGATTCTTCATTGGTTTGATTTCTTCAGCACCAAGTCTCAAAAAAAAAGTCGCAAAAAAATTTTTTTTACTGATATCATAACTAATATAAACAAACCGTGGGAAAACTTACAACGTAGAATATTATGTACCATTTATACATAAAAATGATCATTCTGTATATTCCACCGTTCCGGTCTACTTGCCCAGTTGTCGGCGAGTTGCCGTGTTATGTAACACCCTGTAGCAACCGCCAGACACTTTTATTGGTACAACGCCATCTACAACTAATTCGGTCTGTGGTCTACCGGAACCACCGTGACTTTATGGAGCCCTAGTAGCTAGCAGAAATAATAATCAGCTGTTTTCTTTGTAGGCTGTTAGTATTTCGCAGTCCATGCAGAAGAGGGAGGGAGATTTTTCAATAGGCAGTGCTAGTCTAATAGTAGCACCTCAAGCTGATGCTTCCCTGGTAAGCTGCAGACATTATGATCAGCTGTTTCTTGTAGGTCAATGTCGACATTCGGCGTGCATTATGATAAGCGTGTTGAGGCCTTTCTCAATAGGCAACACCGGGCCTATTGCCAACACCTTGCGTTCATGCTATCCTAGTATATTGAGGAAATAGTCATTAGCTGTTTCTTCTGTAATAAGGTTGATTTTTAGCAGTCATTGATGATGATGATGATGCTTCTGTTACGCAATGGTTTTAACTGTCGGACGATGCTAATTAACATTCCTGATCTAATAAAATAAAATTAGACGATAAATACGTATCTTTCAAAGTCGCCGGGAAAGATGTTTTTTTTTGATATTATTATTGACTAGCTTTTGCTCGCGACTTCGCCCGCGTACAAAAAATATATAGCCTATGTCATTCAGGAATAAAGCAGCTTTCTATCGGTGAAAAAATTTTAGCAATCAGACCAGGACAAAAGATTACCTCCTACAGATAAAAAAAATTACCTTTTTTTTATACATATTAGTTTAGATTTTGTTCCTAAAAGAAAAAATAAAGGCTGCCACTAAGCAATTTTAAATACAAACGAATGAAAATAATCATAAAAATATCTACAACAGTTTTAAATTACAATGAATGAACCACTCATATGTCACCGTGATTTGTGCATCAGCAAAATACCATCGACCACCTTGCTGATCAGCGGGCGATTGTTTTATTCTTAGTAAGTGAAAATTCCAATTAAAGTCATTATTCGATTGTTTTTTCTTTGTAAATTAGTCATTTGTCACCTGGCGCGGGTTTAGTTCACAAAAGGAAAGAATTTCATGGTGGTCTTTGATGTCACACCTGCGATTACATGGGAATGATAAATTAAGTGTCTTCAAGGTTAGAGTGAATAGGCTCTTAATAAACTAGTGTGCCTCACCATCAACGATTGTATCACTGCTTACCATCAGGTGGAATTACAGTCAAGCAGTGGTTATAAACCACTAGTAAAACATGTTCAGTTGCTACCTGGGTTTATAAGACCCACAACCCAAGACATTAAAACCAACTTGGCAACTAAGCTTCTGCCTGATGCGGTCTTCCCGTCTGATTATAGGGTATCTTCAAGGCTAGAGTGAATAGGCTCTTAATAAACTAGTACGACTCACCATCAACGATTAAATTACTGCTTACTATCAGGTGGGATTGCAGTCAAGCACTGGATTACATCATTTAAAAGAAAAAAAAATGTTTTGTAAAATACGTTTTAAAACACTTTTATATGACATTTTTTTGTCAGTAGAAACTAGATGAGAGATCAGGGTAATCAGCTAGGAAACACCGGGTGTTTCCTAGCTGATTACCCTGACAAGAAACATCGAAACAAACTCAGGGGTCAAAGTATCTTTTAAAGCTTACTTTGCGTCAACCCATCTACTTAACTCGTCATGCTGTGTGAGTGTTGCTAGCTACGAAGAAACTCAGGTGGTCAAATATAATACATAATATAACCTTAATCATTCAACATTTCAGCCGATAGACGTCCACTGTTGGACATAGGCCTCCCCCAAGCGACACCACAACGAGGAGTCTTGTGTTTCTCGCAACCATAAAAATCCTGCGACCCTCACCAGGGCCTCAAGTCTGCTATTACAATAGTATCAGAATGGTCTATCATTGATTTCATAATTGTTGATTTTGACAAGTTTTGGTAATCTACTAATATAATGGCTTCATTAGACTTTCCGATGGTCAACCACTGACACTCCATTGAAAGAAATGGCATAGAATCGTAATCTCGTACCAGTAATAAAACAAATGAATATCTGACGTATGCGGTAATCTGCAAAAATTTTGACAGTTCCTTTGATCCTACCATTACGACGTCATTGCGCAATTAGTGCTTTTAATAAGCTCGATATTGACATTCTACCATAATTCTATTACAAGACCATTGACCTATCAATGATCGATCATTATAAATTAGTAGTTACAAACTTTTAGCAAAATGACAATGGAATCGTGTTGGAATGACGAATTTATAAAAATAGCAGACTTAGGCCCCAGGTCATCGGTCCACCTTGTTTCCAAAGCCGCGTCTTATGGAACCGCGTACCACCAAAACCTTTCGTCCCCAACGACTATCTGTTCTACGAGCAATGTGCCCTGCCCATTGCCACGAAGTTTGGCGATTCTTCGAGCTACGTAGGTCAACTTGGTTCTCCTGCGGATATCTTCACCTTAATTATGTAACCTTTTTATATTGTGCCATTTAGGATTGAAAGTCTTGGATCCTTACCCAATGATCTAAGAGTTTCAACCCCAAATGGCCCAATTTATGAGCAGTTGGACCCCAAGTACTCGTAAATTCTTTAAAGATCCTTCTAGTGCCTTGATATTTTACGTGACTCAAGGGCATTTGCCTTAGTTAGAGGATAAGCATTGCCATACTGTGTGGCAAAGAACACGCCATACCTTGAGAACAACTTTACAGATTTCATTCAACTTCGTTCGTTCTCTAAGTTTTCTTACACTTTGAAGAATGTTCTTATGGAAATATTTTTTTTTACCTTTTGCACAGAAAATTAGAAAGTTTCAGAAAACTTAGCGACCTAACCTTGAAGTTGAACTTAACCTTTGCGGAATTGAATGTTAATAGGTTCAATCATGGCGGACATCCCACCTACACGTGCGAAGCGTTTTGGGAGTCCATTCATTATGCGTACAGCTAAGGAGTGGAATTCCCTGCCGGAGTCTGTGTTTCCTGATAGCTATAACCTGGGGTCTTTAAGTCAAGAGTGAATAGATTGCTTCTAGGTAAGCGTGTTCCATCGTCGGCCACATCATCGCTTACCATCAGGTGATGGTCAAACGCAAGCCTATCCATTATAATTAAAAAGACAATTCAATTCAAAGCCTCTTTATTTCCATGACATCAAATAAAAGTACATACATTTACAATTACGAGGTTAAAATAACAAAAAAGAAGATTTTTGAGTACTTATACACTAGGCACTAGGGCTATAATATATCTGTACCTCAGAGGTAAACAGTAGTATGTGCTTTTCGTTTCCTGAAAAAAATTTTTATGGTAGGTTGTTCAGTTTCGTCTACTGAGCAAGCCCTTAAAGTTTGTGGAGGGCTGTCGCTTACACCTTGTATATACACATAAATTGCCCTTTTGAGGATTATTTAGAGGCGCGTCTTTATCTAATCTATTATTAACAAGTTTTTAATGAAAAACATTTTTTCATAGCAAGCTTTTTCATCGCAATATATAGGTAATTAAAACTCATCAAGACCATTTTAAAAAGCTCAAACACAATAGGGTTATCTGAGGTCGTATGGCCACCTTCAATTTCCATCATCAGATTAGCTACATGTCATAATAATTTTGCATTGTAATCTGATTTATGTACAAATACAAGTACCTAATTGCATGCAATTCCGCTCAATCGGTAACCGGAAAGTGCTGATCCACTTTCCGGGTATCGATTGAGCTGAACTTAATTTGTAAGATTTGATTACAGACAAATATCGGGACAGGGCGGTGAACCTAAATAAAACCTTGTAGTAAAAGATAAAAATTTTCGTTTACATCTTTTTAAAGGCGCAATATTTGAAAGTACTAACTAAACTGAAAAAACACGATTCTTAAAGACACAATAAACCAAATTATGGTATAATATATTTAAGATCTTTCACGAATCTGCTATCCTAGTACCCACGTTCCCATGTCGTCATATAAAAGTTCCCCTTTTCTAGTGGAAGTCGGCTTTTCGTCGGGATTGTTCGGAGGCTGCGCGGGAGTGGGTCGGCGACCCGTCGCGCGACGGCCTTGCACGTGCGACTGTACAGCTGTAAGACATACTGGATGTTGGCGGCACGAGGCTGTATTGGCGCCTTAGGTACTTAAGTAGGGAAATAATATATAAGTTGTAATTACAACAGCGTCATTCATTAACTTCTTCATATTATTTCACCTTGTGATGTGTATTAAAATAAATAATTAAATTCATTTTTTTCAGGTATCATAATGATACATATAAAAATCATTCACATCTAAGTAACATATTATAAAAATTCTAAAATAAATAAACACAAGAATTACATATATTAAAATTATTACAAAATACATATTAAACATTAAAAATGAAAATTGTTTTTTTTTTTAATATTAAAAATGAAACAATAATTGAATGCTATGTAAAAGTAATAATTGGACTACAAATTTATGTACTGTATTTTATCTCAACTGTGTGTCAGTCACTGTACTTGTTCAAATTAAATAAAAAATGAGTTGGGAAATCATCAAATAGCTACTCCCGCTCTAGGGTTGAGCGAGAGAGTCTGTCATACTTTTACTGACTAAAACTCATCTGTATCCTTCAATTGCCGTTTGCGTTCTAGAGTCACTCTTTTAAACGTTCCGGCAGGCCTAGCAGGCATCAACCCAATTGAACTTCATCAGTTTTGCTTTTTTTTTGTTTTGAGGTGCTAATGAAACGGCCAGCGAAGCACGCATTGTTTGTCATCCGCAAGATCGATAGTAACATAAATATAACTAAGTATGTTGATTAACACAACCTTAATTCAGTCTAATTTATTTATGTGTAGAATAAGATATTTATAATTAAACTATATATTATAATTACTACCAGACATTAATAGTAGCTCAATGGTGGCGACATGAATTGAGTTGTTTTAGGTCATATTCATATTCATATTCTTTATTGTACACAAACAATTCTTTTATAAACAACAAAACAGGACATTTGATGTACATAGGCGAGTTTAACCCACAACTGGGTTTTCTTACAGCAAACCCCATCCCATCCCATCCCATTGAACTCAAGTGAGTAATTTTTTTAGTACAAATATAACCACTAAGCCGGCTGTGGTCGATTATTAAGACATTCTTCATTTTATCGAAAGAAGATCTTTTACTGTGACCCAACATTACATTATGCTGATTATGCATTTATTCTAAAAACAAAATTTAAAAAGAATACAAATATTGAAAAAAAAATACAAGTTTAAAAAATGTATTGAAAGTGAATTAACTTCAAAATGCATGCAGCCACTATGTCGCTCGGCTGTACTGGCGCGTACAACGACCGGAGCGTTGACACTAGTCTATGCAGTTTTGGTATCAACACACCGCGTGCACTTTGACTTCCTCCAACTCCTTTAAACTGATGGTATCCTGGTGCCGACGGTTAGTAGAGGCAAAGGTAAAAGTGACTAAAACTGACTAAATGACTGACCTTCAGCTTCCGATCTTACCTAACTCTACTTATGGAATGTAATGTAATTAGCATAGGGTTTTATTATTATTATTTTTTTAATTTACTGTAATTATAGTTTTTAGTTGTGTATGTAATAAGTTAAATTGATTTAAACTTATGGAATTAGAAAGAGAAAATTAACTTCAATTTCTAGATTAAATGTTTAAAGTTGAGTATTTCTCAAACTATAAACATTTAATCTAGAAATTGAATTGATAATTCAAAATATTCAGAAATCAGCCGTTTCTATTTATTTATGTAAGTTATGAGAATTTGTTTTAGTAATTTATTATTATGAAAATAATAATTGAATAAAATTACCTAGGGTTAAGACGTAACATTTGAGTACATGAATAAAAAATCGGCGGGATTTTCAACTCGGGCGAACGAATAATAAAATGTAAAACACCAGAAGCAATTTAAACAATTTAATTGTTCTCGAATCTAGATTTCCATGCCTGATTAGATTCGCTTTCCGCAACTGAAAGTTTGAAAATGGATCTAATAAAAAACGTTTGGTAGTTCTACTTCTCGTAGATCCTTATGTCCTAGTACCAAACCAGGAGTGAGCGTAAAAATAAAAGGCATGGGGGTTTTGGCAGAATCTAGATTCTATGCATGATCAGTTTCGCTTTCCGCAACTGAAAGTTTGAAAATGGCTCTAATAAAAACGTTTTGTAGTTCTACTTCTTGTAGATACTTAAGTCCTAGTACCTAACCTAAGGTAAGCGTAAGAATAAAAGGGGCATGGGGGTTTTTGGAGGTATTTGTGTATTTACTGAGTATAATTCAGTGGCTATTTTAATTATTCGCTAATTGTTTTTTAATGAAGAATGCTGTAATGTAATATTGGTGTAGTTTTGTGTTTCAAGTGACTACACCACTGAACAATACTCATTTGCTTTTTTTTCTTTGATATTAATTGAAGTTACACTTTCACACATTGAATTGAATTTTGATTGATTGTTCACTCATTTGTTTTCTTATCGGTCACCACGCTCAAAAAACAAATGAGTGGGGGGTGTTAGGTTATTTTCGTTACGGATTTCTGGATTCGGTCACCACGCTCAAGGCCCGCGATAGAAGCTATGCAATAGCTTAAAAAAAACGATTGAAAATACAAAATAGCCTAATTCTCTTGCATCTTGCAGCTTTTTGTAGGCCGTTCAATTTCATGATTGCCGTGTCTTCAAGTCATATTTCGGTTATCAATGTGCATTTCTTCCCTTATATTTTTGTCTCCATTCAGGTCTAATCATCTTTTTCCATCATCTTACTACTCATGTCCCATATTATTCAGGATATGTAACACGTTTTCTCGTTTCATTGCCTCCCTACCGATCAACTATCATGATATCATTCCAAAGTTTTTCTTTGAAATCATCATTCCAGCATCTACTCTTTGACCACCCTTTTCATCTATCAATATTCTCTTAACACTTTCTAAGCTCCTGGTACAAAAAAGTCACCCAAATTTGACAAAAGCGCTAGTAAGTACCAAAAATACTTGTTTTTTTTTCTACTGCAGATAAGTGCATCGGCCTAAGGGCCAAGGGCCTCATGGTAGGCCCTTAACCTCGGTGAAAGTACGACTTTAGACCATCTCGCTTATTTAGTTCATTCACTCTGGAAGGAATAGGGGAGTGGAGTCGCTGGGTTAATTTTTTTTTTCAAATTTGTTCTAATTAGTTTGTCTTTGATAAGAAATGTTTCTTTTTCTTTTCCAACAAAGGGTGTTCTGGTACTTGTATTGCTTAGTTAGCTGTTGCCTTAAAAGAGTGGTCTACTATTTGAAATGCTCTCAACCTTAGTTTGGTATTCGTTATAATTGTTGTATTAAAAGCTCTCTAAATTATAATGATATATCATAGAATCAATTAATGTATACTTTGAGCATATATTATGTATTTCATTATTATAATCAACTTAATTATATGATACTCGTACTTCACCTAAACCTACTTCTTATTTATTATTGTGCACTTCTACCGCTGTATTGTCTTTTAATCCTAGGCTGAGTGGTAGAAAATACCTTGTTGCATTAAGTCCGCCTACGTACTACTACTACTTATAGATGAAGTTTAAATAAATAAATAGTAGTGCATCGCTACAATCATTTTAAAATACAAGCAAAATGAATATACTGTTATTTGTGTGATCTACACAAAAAATATCACATAAAATTAATAAAGTAATAATATCCAAAAACTGAAAATAAAATATCATAGACTTGATGCCTTGTGCGAATCCTTTCAAATCCATGCTACACATATTAGTCGTTCGAACAGAAAAAAATTATCATCGAAGGATGCTCCACGCCTTCCCCTGCGCCAAATTTTCAAGGCTGCTAGAGGCGGAAGAAAGCTTGGAAAGCGACAGTGGAATGCTCCGCGGTGCTTACACATCCCCCCTCCCCCTTCCACCTTGCTAGGAGGATGAAGGGGGGAGGAGTGCAACGCCTTGAGGGCATTTCTTTTGGAAGAAAACAAGCTATAAAAACTACAATACTGGCTTTGTGGTGTGTTGCTATGGATTTAAATTAGGAAAACTTCGTGTGGCGGTTAAGTAGCTTATGTATAAAAATTTGTTTTATTTTGATAGTCTATTTTTTTTTATAGATAGCAGCTTGGGGGTGTATTGTGTACGTGAGTTTACATACTTGTGAATGCATTAACGTAATAATATATGTACCTAAGTGTAATTTTAGTGTGGGGCAATGTTTTTAAAAATTCGAAAATAAATAAACAAAGATAAATAAAATAAATAAAAATAATAGATTATTTATATAAATAACTTATTTATTTTTTTCCGTTTTCATTATTTGTTATTTGTTTATTATGCAACCACACAACACGCCTACCACAGTGATCTCTTTTTTAACCCAAAGGTTGTCTGGTAGAGAATGCTTTGTTGCATTAAGTCCGCCTATGTACCATTACTCTACATGAAGTTTAAATAAATAAATAAAGATAAAACAGCTAAATATTGTCATAAAAATCGCTCTGATTTAATAAACATGTAGTACAGTTGCTATAATATCACGGTTTTTTTTTATTGACTAGTTGGGAGTCTAATGTTTGTACCTATAGAGAAACCTACTTACTTCAGGTTCCTCCATACAAACTTAGGACTCTCATTTCATTCTTAGGGGGTAAATTTTGGATAATCCTTGATAGCGCGCCCATAAATTGACTGGCCTGTTGGTCTAGTCGTTAGTGATTCTGACTACTATGCCGTAGGTTGTGGGTTCGATTCCCACCCAGGACAAATGTTTGTGTGATGAGTACAATCATTTATTATGTGTCTGGGTGTAGTTTATCTATAATATGTATCTATTTAGAAATATATATGTATGTTTATCAGTTGTCTAGTACCCATAACACAAGCTCTGCTGAGCTTGAACGGCGTTGTGTGATAGTTGTGGAATATTGTATTGTATTGCATTGTATTGTATTGTATTGTATTATATATAATTATATGGGTGAGCCATGCATTATGCTTGAGGCCGCAGCTTTATGCTGAGCGTTCGGCCGTTTTGCGCGGAGGAGACGCATATCTCCCCTATCAATTGCTGTAATGTTATGTTTTGTTTGCTAGTTTTAAGATTGCGTCTTTTTGACGTAAATAAACTGTTTTTCTTTCTTTCTATGTCCGTAGCCGTTTCTTATACCGATATCGGTGGGGCCATGGGTGGTTGCTGGGATTATCACCTATGGGGAATTGAAGAGCTAAACGAGATGGAGTCATCATCAACATCATCATATTAACCGAAAGACGTCCACTGTTGGACATAGGCCCCCCCAAGCGTCGCCACAACAACCGGTCCTGTGCGTCACGTACCTATCCTTAGGATTCCCGCGACCCTAACCAGGTGATCAGTCCACCTTGTTGGAGGTCTTCCAATGCTGCGTCTTCCGGTACGCGGTCGCCACTCCAGAATCTTTCGTCCCCATCGACCGTCTGTTCTGCGCGCAATGTGCCCTGCCCATTGCCACTTAAGTTTGGCGATTCTTCGGGCACTCAGTCGTGATCACACGACATTGGCGAATAGAACACGAAAACTCTCGTCAGAACAATTCGACGCAAGTTGTTAAACTGTTAACCAAGTCAAAGTTAGGTTTAAGTTAATCTAGATTGCCTAGATCTATCCACGACCTTTCAATCGCTTGTCAATAGTTGTCGAGTCGTTGACACTTGTATAGAAATTAAGCTATTCAAGATCAAATGTTTTGATACTGGTCTAACTTTAGTCTGATTTTAGTTATAATTAAATTAGTTTCCTATCTAACGGCTACTGTGTGTATTTTAGTTTAAATATCACTAGCTTTTGCCCGTAGCTTCGTCTGTGTAGGTTTATAAAATATAGTTTATGTCACTCAGGAATAATAGCCTATGTCACTCTGTCAGGAATTATAGCCTATCTCACTCTGTCAGGAATAATAGCCTATGTCCACAGACTTAATATGTATAAGTCTGTGGCTTCAAGGGACCGCAGACCTGAGTATATGGTTTTAATTTCAACTCGATACCTTTTTTTTTATGGTGGGAAAAATCATGCATTGACATCCCCTGCCCTTGGGCGGAACGGGAGATAGTGTCAGACTCTTACTGACTAAAAGACCCACCCCGTTCCTTCTAGCTTTCATACCGGGGCTCGAGCGCTCTTTCGGATAACCCTGGCCCCAGTAGGCTTCGACCCGGCTGGGTCCCTGCTGTTGCTGACAACTCCTTGTGGCGCGCGGGAACAGTGCGCGCCGTCGACAACTTGGGCTTGGTCCGGACAGTTACCGCACGGCCGGACAGCGAGCTACCCATTGCTCACTGTCTGCAAGCCCGCATCTACGTTGGCCGTAAATCGGGATCAGAATCCCGGCGACGGCGGCGGCGATAACGCTGTTGCCTGATGCGTTCGGCATCCTCCTTTGCGAGCATTACTGCTTCACGCGTCCCCGAGATAAAGGGTCTTGACAGACAGGCTGACAGACAGAAACAAAGTGATCTTATAAGGGTTCCATTTTTTCCTTTTCAGGTACGGACACCTGGAAATGACAGGTCTATAGGATTCTCAACTAATTCCTTTCAAACGATAATATTATGCAAATAACACCTAAGAACACGAAACGGTGATGAAATGTAATCGTCATAATGATCATCACGTTCAAAGCATGATAGACTACCAAGGCTTCAGATGATTTCAGAGATAATTCTAATTATGTCACTAATTGATGGATTATTGTTGAAGAGAATAAATATCGTTTTAATACTGGGTTCTGTAGAACTTTTTGAAAGTGGTTTAGGATATCATCCCATGTCTTTTACGGCCCTAAGACGAAGTGGATAGGGCCTGTCAGACTTTTACTGACTAAATCTACACTTATGTTTCTTCTCTGCCCTTGAGTTCCAGGACCTCGGGTTTCCCTTTCTGAAGTCAATCCATGGCCCCAGTAGGCTTCAACCGTGCTGGGCCCCTACAGTTTTACTGACATCTTTTTGAGGCACGTGTTTAACACTACGCGCCGTCAACGACTCGGGTTCGGTCCGTATGGTTATCGAACAGCTGGACGGCGAGCTACCAATTGCTCGTCGTGCGTAAGCCCACACCTAAAATAAAAACCGGTGCGGCGGTAACTTGATACAATGTAATGATGAACTTGGAAAATATTCTATTGAGGAATCCTAATTATGTAATTGTGAACAATGTTCTTCCTTGCCCGGTGACGCATAGAAATAATTAGTTTTGATCACGGAACCTTATTTACTGACTACTACACTGAACTTTTTTTTTTAATGGAAATTCATCAAACTACTTTTCAATCTTGCAGCCCTGGTAGGGTGTGGCCCAATTCGAGCCCTGTCTACTTTTTTGACATCTCTTTGAGGCGTGAACACAAAGCGCTGTCAACTCGGCCTTGGTCCATACCGGACGGCGAGCTACATATTACTCGCCGTCTGCAAGCCCGCGACTCCCGATGCACGGGTTATCTCCTGCGACAGCGCTAGGAGCGTGAGGATGTCCTCTTCCTAATGATCCTGCAGCTCTGGTATCTGCATTTGTGCTCAATAGATGAAAAATGGCTCGCTTCCTGTACCGTCATGAGATTCCTCCTACACACAACTAACTTTTTCTAACTTGTAAGGAAAATACCTTTCGGTTGAATACTTATGAAATATTTTATTTGGTGATTTTTCTCTCCGTAAACTCTGACCTATCCTTTGTAGGCGATCCAATTCCATAAAAATGAGACAAAAATGTTTCATAAACAATTTTAGTTCTTAAATCTATAAAGCTAAGGTTCATTTTAATGTTGGTTGTCTGTCAGTATTGCTCCATACCATCGACTCTACGCCGATCTCGTGGGATAGTTCCCAGAAGATAATGTAATAGAATTTTATACTAGTTACTTCTATTCGATTATGTTCGCCTAGTACTCGCGGTTTGTTGTAAACTTGTATGCAATAATCGCCTTTATGATTTTAGTAAACAAGACAAACTTTAAAAAATAATTTTCATAGCTTTTTATTTAATTTGGGCAAAATGAGTTATTTTGATGATAATAATTATGAACTAACTTTATCCCATGGCTTAATTCCCGTGAACTGTCTACTTACATTATTTAATAGCACTTTTTTTTTCAGGGAATTGTATTGAGAAAGAAAAATTGTTTTACAAACAAACTACTCTTTATAATAATTTAGTTTAAATTTTGGCTGATTATTTTAACTGCAGATTTTTTGTCATCAGACATTGATATAAATTATAATGTATTCTAAAATATGGGTCTACTGAATTTAAAACGGCACCCCAAAATTCACTCTCATAAATTCGGATAATCCAATAATTCTTGTGCGTATTCGTAACCCCGATTTTCAACAATAAATCTTGCGCATTGTGAAAACTACGATAGTTAATTACCTAGATATTACACAAACCTATAATGGAAACGTACCCTTACAAAAAAGTACTAATAAAGACAGCATGTCACCATGAGACAGATAGTCGATCAATCAAGGTGTTTTAAACCTTCTTGTAAACTTTAAACTTTCTGGCGTTAATGAATTCGATCTTAATAATAGCTAAAAGGAACATCCAATACGGACCAACAACTGGACCAGTCCCATTTAGATATTTCCCAAAAGGCCAAGCCCCCTGAAATCCATTAGATAAGTAAAATCGCCTACGTATTGGAAACGAGATGCACGAGCTCTTTGGTCATTATGAGGCCCTGGTACCTGTGATTGGCTTTATTGATATTATTGAATCAGTGACGATTAAATTGAATATCAATTTATTCATTAATTGGTTCTTAAATTTTAGCCTTTTTAGTTGCAAAAAAATTGTTAAACTCTGAAGGAGTTGTTTCTAATTATGTCAGATGTAGGATTTAATTTTAATTACGAAACATGACGTTAAATTGCTTTATTAATTAAATTATCCATACTAATTTGATTCTTACTTGCTAAGTAAAAAGTGACTTTGTTACATTTTAAAATTGCATCAGCTGAAAGATTGATAACGAAGCTAAGTTAATTACATATTTCACACTGTATTTATTTAAAATTAATACTAATTTCCGGGAAGGAACTAATTGAAGTATTTCACTGTTGACAATACCATGTATACTTCCTTTATAGTTTTGGTCATCAGGGGTGGTCAACACGCGCAGTGCCTATCTTCCATTCTCATTCCTTCTTAAATATAAGAAGAGGGCTTCGCCTTAGAAATACTCAACCTCAGTTTACTTTGCTAAGTAAAAGTTACTAGTACATTAAATATTTTAAGTAAGAGGTCATTTGATCATAAATTCTAGCTATGAGAAATAAACTCGCAAAAATGTTCACATAAATTCGTATAAAAATGCCAACAAAAGTCAAAGTAAGTACGATCAATCAATCATGTTCTAAGTTGATACATCTAACTTGATTCGTAATCTGTCATGGAGGATTTTAAACTTGTCAATTGTGATGACATCATAATTGGCGTAATGTGATGTAATAGATGATCATACGAGATATTTCAACTTTTTACAATTAAAGGACAAATTCATGTCTTGCATACAGAGAATAAAATATAGGTCTCTTTCTGGGAAAAAAAAAACAGGCTGTCAAGTTGATTTATGTTCCATGTAAGCAACGTCATTAATATGACTCCTAAAGTAATCTTGATACTTTCATCTGAGTGTCCAAAAATAGTACATAAATATGAGCGCCTGGTACCTACGTGCGGTGCTTCATCAAACGCCTAAATCCGCATCTACATGCGACTCGCGCGCGCCCTCCCCACCGCTGCGCGCGCGCGGACAAACTTTCACTTTCATTTGTGGGGCAAACGTTTTACTGTGACAAAGTTGTTCGGAACATGTTAAGGATGGTGGAAAATCAACTTTGACTATGTTAGATTAAAGTAGGTTTTGGTTTGAATTGAGATCTGCATTTGGAACTCAGTGGTAATTGGGAATTCAAATGATAAAAGTCGAAAGTGATGATTCCAATTTTAACGGAATTGTAATTCTTCAACCATTACTTTTAGGTCGCTTTTAGGATGATGTCGGGATACTTTTAAGATGTTTCGTTAGGAAGATGCGCGAGTTCCGATATTCAGAGCCTTTGACGGATCCACGTTTTGTGTTATGAAATAGAATTGACACGAACTTTTGTGTTATTTTTTTTCTCTAAACTAATTTGCTTCACTATTAAGGTCTCGCATCATTTACTGTCTTGAGTGGCCCCAATAAGAAAAAAGAAATAAAATGCGATATCTTCCTGTAAAAATGAAAAAAAGACTAGGGTTTCGTGAATGTATGAGAGAGTGGTTAGGAGCACTTTTTAGGGTTCCGTAGCCAAATGGCAAAAAATGGAACCCTTATAGATTCGTCACGACTTTTTTTAGACCGAAATTCGGTTCTCGAAAATATCAACTAGACATTACAAAAATGTTCAGTTGTTGTTTTGGTAGAACTTAGAAAAAGGTAGTAATGAAATTAATTGAATTACCAGTTGTAGTCTTCAGTAATGCACAGGTCTTAATTCCAAATACATCAACGCTGAAATGAAAAAAAAAAATAGGTCAACCGCACCTGGTCCGAATCTTTCTTTCAGAAGCAGGACCTTGGCCCCAGTAGACTTCGATCTTGCTGGGCCTCTACGGTATGCTGACAATTCCTTGAGGCGCGCGTGGAACATTACGCACCGTCGACGACTTGGACTCGGTCCGGACGGTTACCAGACGGTCGGACGGCGAGCTACCCATTGCTCGCCGTCTGCAAGCCCGCGCCTACGGCGTCTCCTGATCACTGTTGTGCGATTGGTTGACACAGATGAGTCATTTTCGAAATTACTTCCAATATCCAAATTTTCAAAACTTCACTTCATAACATTAGTAGAAAATACTTCCAGGATCTTCAAAGCAACACGTTTATCAAAATGGTGTCAGTCGATATGCATTAAAAGTTAATTTTAAAACGGAAACCGAAGATGTCCTACTTACGGTTTGAGGGTGAGTCAGAAAAAAACCCGTTACAACTTAGGGCGCCTATCACACCGACGTGTAACACCAATTAGGTACTTGACTGAATTTTAAATTATTGCTTGGATAACTCTGAATGAGCGGAGCAGTGTTGTCCCTGTGGAGCAGTGGTGGCCCAAAGAAGCAGTGGTGGCCCCGACGTAATGGCTTACGAATTTTGTGTCATTTATTTCAACTTTCAAAATTATGGAAGAAAACGTGAGGAAACTGGCACGTCCTAGAACTAAAAATTTGAAGACAATTTTTATTAAGGTGGTCATTTTTCCAATAACTTCTTCAGCTCTAGAAAGGAGCGAGAGGGCGTGTCAGACGTCCGTAACCCCATGCCTATGGTGGCTGGAAATTGAGATCGGGTTCCCAGTAGCGTGAGGATGTCCGTTCCCTCTTTCGCTAGCATAGGTAGGTACGTTGACCCCTAAACGTGCCTACGCTGCTGTTGTCACCACCAGAAACCAGGTAAATCGCAACCTAAGCGATCAGCAAAAATAGGGGACAAAGGGAAAACGGGTACTCAACCTACCCTGACAGCGGTCCGTGGCTCCTTGCCAAAAACGGGCCAAGTTGATGAAGAGGGTTTCACTAGAGTGGAAAAGAAGAAGAAAAAGAAGCCCTGTTCCCGTAACCTGTGCGGTACCGCACCCACTGGACCAAATATGCTGCTGCGTCCTGCTGTGCCTACGACGCAGCTGTATATTTCGCGTCTGCATTGCTCTACGAAGGTTTAGGAATTCGTGGAGTACATGAAGATAAAGAGCAACTGGACTCTGAGGGTCGAAAGGCTGGATTCGCGCCACGACACCAACTTCAAGTCGTTCGTGATACGAGTTCCAACCCACCATCTGGAGACCTTTTTGAAAGAGGACTTTTGGCCGAAAGGTGTCGTGTATCGACGTTTCCGAGGACGGCTACGCGACACCACGCAGCGGAACACGACGCCGATGTTACGTGTTTAATTATAAATAGTTTATTGTTTGAAATACTTGAATATGTATTAGTTTATTTTGTTTATAAGATTATAATATTATGTATTTTATCTATAGGCCTTAGTTGCCTGACAATAAATAAATAAATAATAATAATAATAATAACTGCTTCGCAAAAAGATGCGACAACTTACCATTCCACTCTTCAAAGATATGTGACATCCATAAACCCGCATTGCGCTCGCATGGTGGAATACGGTTCATTCCTTCTCCCAGAGAAGGAGGCCCGAGTCCCAGCAGCTTACTGCTAAATATTAAGCAGATTATAATGTTTTACTCTGCTACAGAAATGACAACGACACTGGTTAAGGAAAACGACTCAAGAAAATCAAACATTCCAATAATGTTCACGCATGTTACGCACGTCATACTTCGGTGTGACACACGTCCGATATGCGTCTGCACCGTTTCGCGGATGTATGGCGGATTCAGGATCTCACACTCTTGCTTTCGTTTGAATGTTCATACTTTTACCTTGACACGCATTGTGTGATACCTCTACGGTATACTGATATTATTATTAGATGACTCAATTTATTCTTAGATTTTTTAGAGTCATCATGTCTCTGATAGGTGTCCACTGTTGCACATAGATTTCCTACAAATGTGGCTCATTATTTCGCTGGAAAGACGTCCACTGTTGGGCATCTTCCAAGTGTCGCCCTAATGACTAGTCCTAACTGGTGAACTGGGTGACTGGACTGGTGTTTAATATGTGAGAGGCTTTCCAACGCTGCTTCTTCCGGTACTTAGTCGAAACTCCAGGACCTTTCGATGTCCTACAAACATTTTGAACTGCCCACTATTACTTCGCATGGTGGTAACCTTGATTCTCGTGTGTATATCTCCATTCCTGGTTTGATCTCTCAAGGAATCTTCAACCGTAGCCATGGCATGGACTGTTCAAGTGCATATAAAGAAATAATAATAATATCAATTAAAATTAGGCCAGTAGTGGTAAAAGCAGTTTACGCAGCTTTAATAGAGTTTTTTTCTAAATTTACATTATGCCAAGTTTCAAGTTTATAAACCCCAAGAAGTAATATTCTCTCGTATAAAGTTAATTCATTAAACCCCAAACCTGCCCAAACCGGCGAACGCCGGCGTTCACTCTACCATTGGCTTTCTATTGTGACTAATTACGGTAACGGGTAAAGTAGGGTAACTTTGGCCCTAGGGTATAACTTTGGCTAAGCTTAAGTCCATAGGAACAAGAAACGGTGTTTACTGTGTTCCTATTGGTTAATGAGTCCGGGTCAAAGTTATACCTTAGGTCCAAAGTAACCCCACTTTACGGTACCTATTCGAAAGGATGAGTTAACAGAGATAGTTTTGAATAATGGACAATGAAAGCCTATTTTATTTACTTTGACTACTATTTATGTCAAGTTTCTACATTGGTCCAAGGAATAAAATTTAGTTTACAAACTTTCCCCTCTTTTTAGTGCTCCTTAATGTTATAAAATTTTACGCTCCTACTCCCAGTGCAGTTTCGGCTGTATGTTGATATGTCAGTCAGTCAGTTTCTCTTTTTTATATATAATACTAGCTTTTGCCTGCAGCTTCTCCCGCGTACATAACATATAACCTATGTCAATCAAGAATAAATCAGCTTTCTATCGATGAAAAAATTTTTACAATCGGATCAATATCGGAGATTTCCTCCTGCAAACAAAAAAAAAAAATAAAAGCAAAAAAAAAAACTTTACCTCTTCATAATATTAGTGTACCTAAATATAGTATAAATAAATTTCGGTTGTAAGTTTTTATTCGATTTTCAAAAACCGAGCAATTCAAAAGCACGGCAAGTTAGTTAACGGCTAAAAATGTGACTAGAACTAAATTAACTTTTTTAAATTCAAAATTCAATCTAGAAACCCATTCGACACGTTCACACAGTACATTTAACGACTTCCTTCCACAAAAGGGGTGGTATAAAAAGACAATCGTATTACATAACCTCTCGCAAATCGTTGAATGTCGGTCAGTTCGTTGTGCAACGGTGAAAGGTTGCATAAGCTGGCTTAGGCGAGATGAGGGTCTTGCAACAGACCCGAGACGTTAGCGTAGACACGACAACGCTGTGCTAGAAGTAATTGGTTAGATTTCTGCCAAAAATCGGTAGAAAATTAATGTATTTATTAGTAATAAGCATAACAACAGCACAATCACTTACAGTACAAATAAAACTTACATCTAAAAATGACATTTCAGTAACCACGCAAATAACAGGTATGCATGACATTGAAAAAATGAGAAATTAGAGACAAGGAAAAACAAATAGTGTGTCCAGTACACCAAGATCCAGAATACTACAAAGACAAAACATACCGAAATATAAAAACGTACACTATTCACAACTGTTTATACTGGCGGCGTCTATATGAAGCAAAACTCATCAAGAAGACATAGGGTAATCCATCAAGTTGTTGTAATGTTGGAGTAAGTAGTGGGCACAGTGGTGGGCAAGTAGTACCGTGGGTTCAAACCCAGCCAGTAATTTATTTCATCACTACTGCTCTCAAAACGGTGAAGGAAAACATCGTGGGGAAGGCGGCATGTCCTAGAACCAAAAATTCGAAGATATGTGACATTCACCGACCCGGGCCCAATGCCCGCGCGTGGTGGTTTACGGCCCAATCCCTCTCCAAGAGAGGAGGCCTGAGTCCCAGCAGTGAATGAGACGACAGCGTAGACATGAAAATGCTATCCTAAAAGAAACTGGTTAGGTTTCTGTCCAAAATCAGGAGAAAATTAATGTTAAAGTAAGTACTGGGTGTCTAATTCAAATTCAAATATTTTTATTTCACATAGGCTTACAAGAGCACTTATAAAACGTCAGAAGCTAGTGCTCGGTTCCAAATTGGTCGTTTCCTATGGAGAAGAACCGGCAAGATACTCCATGGTTACCCTTTTAAAAAAAGTGATTGATGTGTGTGTGTTGAAAAGATATTATGTTAGGACAGTATAGAACAGTTAATATTTGTACCCAAAAGCACAATTAAAATTAATAATCGTAATAAAAAAATAAGTGAGTTGTAACAAGAAGTAATCTAGGGATTCATGGAGTCTACACTGTTCTCACATTCACATTTTAAATAAAGAGGCTATAAAAAAAAGAGGCTACAAAATATATATATATATATAAATAATTACAACGATCATAAAATGTTAACAAAACAAATTACTCATCTTCCTTGCATTCCAAGACTACAGGCTTTTTCAGGAGTCAACCCATGGACCCGTTACCTAAGCTTCAGCCCTGCTAGACCCTTACGGTTTTGCTGATATATCTTTGAGGAGCTTGTTGAACACTACGGACCGTAGAACGACTCGGGTTAGGTCCAAATTGGGGTCTGGATCTCGACAGCTGACCCGTGAGGAAGTCAATTCCCTCATTTTCCAATGAATTTGGAAGATGAGGAACAGGCACCTCTCCATGCTAGCTCTTCTTCTTCTTAGCGTATCGATGGCAAAATTATTAAATTCCTTGCCTGGCCCAGAATTCGGCCACGGTAATGCCGTCCGCTGATGCTGTCATTAGGTCCCTACGTGAGTAGGCAACAGGGCAAGTGACGCAGGACAGAAGTCGAGACCCAAGACCCTCCATGGCCAGAACCCAGTGCTGGAAGCTCATCGCATTATGCGTAAGGCCGCAGCTTTATGCTGAGCGTTAGGCTAGGCGCGGATGTGACGCATATCTTCCTTATCTATTGATTGTTTGTTAGCAAGTTTTAATATTGCGTCATTTCGCGTAAATTAACTGTTTTTCTTTCCTCCCTTTTTTTTCTAACCCAGGCTTTCCCAGGTGAAACCAATCAACGTTGTGATGATTCTAACAACTTTAATAATATCTTGTTTTAGTTTTATTAATGATATATTAAGTAGGTATTCGTAGCATGTAGTTTTTACTTTTATGGGGTATGCGGTGCTAACCTATAAGAAATTGTAACACTGACCTAGATTGTAAATATTTTGTTTTTGTAAATGTTCCAGTATGTGTGTGGTTTACAGGATGCTATTGGAGAGTGTGCGCAGGACACATCCATGACTTGATTCCGCCATCGCAATTCTACCATTGGACAACCCGACGTACGGTGAATATTCACCCTTACGTTGTTGAAACCTCTACGGTCTGGACTAAGCGTTTCGCCTCGTCGTTTAAACCGCGTACGTCGAAAGACTGGAACAGTTTGCCTGCTGCGATCTTCCCGTCCGATTATAATTTGGGTGTCTTCAAGGCTAGAGTGAATAGGCTCTTAATAAACTAGAGCGCCTCACCATCAAAGATTGCATCGCTACTTACCATCAGGTGGGATAACGGCGTTATCGCCGCCGCCGTCTCCGGGATTCTGATCCCGATTTCCGGCCAACGTAGACGCGGGCTTGCGGACAGTGAGCAATAGCTCTCTGTCCGGCCGTCCGGTAACTGTCCGGACCAAGCCCAAGTCGTCGATGGCGCGCACTGTTCCCGCGCGCCTCAAGGAGTTATCAGCAACAGCAGGGACCCAGCCGTGTCGAAGCCTACTGGGGCCAGGGTTATCCGAAAGGGCGCTCGAGCCCCGGTATGAAGGCTAGAAGGAACGGGGTGGGTCTTTTAGTCAGTAAGAGTCTGACACTATATCCCGCTCCGCCCAAGGGCGGGGGATGTCAATGCATGATTTTTCCCACCATAAAAAAAAATCAGGTGGGATCGCAGTGAAGCACTAGTTTATATCAATAAAAAAAAAATATGATCTTTGGTTGGCCAATAAAAGTAAATAAATAAACTTTTTGCGAATGTGTACGTACACGCGTGTTTCAATGCGGACGAAGCCTCGGGCAACAGTTATTCATCACATAATAGTGACGACACATTTGATATCTGTGTTATGGGTTTTTTTTTCTATTATATAACTTTGGACGCTCTTGGGTATTTTTAGCATTTATAAATATAGAATCAAAAGTGTTTTTTGTCATGGTTTTCCCATGTTTTGTTAAGGTAAAGTTCTGATGGTGGAACATAATGAAATCTCTGTCTCTATATCGCTTTCCAGAGTGCCAGCGATGCGAAGAATGATATTTGAATAATGTTATTTTTTTTTAAGTAATTTTATCTCATGTCTTTAGATTTTTCCTCGTTCCCCAGCCATTCCCGATTTCCGGCCAACGTAGCCGCGAGCTTGCGGACGGCGAGCAATTGGTAGCTTGCCGTCCGACCGTCCTGCAACTGTCCAGACCGAGCTCAGGTCGTCGGTGGCGCGTAGTGTTCCACGCGCGTCTCAGGGAGTTGTCAGCAACCGTAGCGGCCCAGCAGGGTGGAAGACTACTGGAGCCATGGGTGATGCGAAAGAGATCCCGGGACCCTGGAACAATGCCAAAGCAGGCACAGGAGTGGGTTTTTTGTCAGTAAAAGTCTGACACTATGATTTTTCCACCTATAAAAAAAATGTCTAGATTTTATAAATTAATAGTTATAGTTAGCCCACACTGTCCCACTGATCACTGTTCCTCACTTTCTCATTCCAGTTCTTAAGGAAGCCATCCAGGTCGTCCCGCCATCTCTTTCGTTGTCTGCCTCGGCCCCGCTTCATTGTGTAAATTAATACGTAAATTGTACGAGTATATTTGTAATTTTTATGCATCTACAAAATGTTTTTTTTTCCGAGACGCATATAATGCTGTTCAGACAGTTATGAATGAGCGGCTGTCGCCAAATTTTCTTTAAGTGAAATCGCTGTTTCAAACAATTAAAACTATATTTTCCTAATTCTTAAAATTAAGTATAATTGTAGTAGACTAGTAAAAAAAACCTTTACTATATAGGTGATACTTTTAAGCTAACCTGACCTATAATTAAGTTTATCAAGATAAAAAACAAATCGGGTGCCTCCGGTACGGAGCTCTCAGGGATCGGGGCCATCAGGGAATAACCCGCAAAGTCGACATCGACCCGGACCAGTACCCACCAAATACACAAAGTATTTGGTGAGTACTGGTCCGGGTCGATCTCGAGTCTGCAATCGGATCTTAAGAACTGTTTACGTAAAAAAGTCTTCAGTAATTTTTTCTATAGGCTTTCGTTTGACCACCATCTCACTTGATGGTAAGCGATATTTTTTTCCGGTAGGAAAAATCATACTATGACAACCCCCGCTCTTGGGCGGAGCGGGAGATAGTATCATACTCTTACTGACTAAAAAATCCATCCCGTTTCTTCAATCCTTCATACCGGGGCTCCAGCGCCCTTTCGGATAAAACTTCGACCCGGCTGGGTCCCTGCTATTGCTGACAACTCCTTGAGGCGCGCGGGAACAGCGCGCGCCGTCGACGACTTGGGCTTGGTCCGGACAGTTACCGGACGGCTGATGGTAAGCAATGATGTGGTCGACATTGGAGCACGCTTGTCTAGAAGTAACCTATTCACTCTTGACTTTAAGACCGCTAAGTTGCAGCCACGGAACAGTAAAAAGATCCGTGGCTGTACCTATCAATATGCGAATGATTCCGAAAATCGGGTCCTATCTATAGTTAGTAAACGACACGTATTGGTTAGACTATTGCGCAGTGATAAGGTTTGTTCGTGCAGTATCTATCTTATGCAACTAATTGTTATCTCCTTTAAATTACGTAGTTAAAGAAATTATTGATAAATCATGGAAATTACGTGGTGGAAATCGATGAGAATTTATTGGGAAATTTGTCAGTAGAAGTTGTAATCGTATCGTGAGTACTCTGGCAGTCTGATAGATTGACGAATGTTTGAATTTATGTTAAACAGGAAATGAAGAGTGTATCTGTCACAATTTTACGGTAATTTTGGGGTTTTACAAAAAAATTTAAACTATAAAAATAAATACATAATTTTATCACTTAGTTTATGTTTATTATTCACGTACCCGTAATACCAATACAAATCAAATTCGACATTAAAATTGTTTTTAATAATGAGAAAATTAGGCTTTCAGGATGCATGTGAGAAGATTGCATTAAATTGCTTATGAAATGAAAAAAAAAAACGGCCAGGTGAGAAACGGCCAGAAGCGAGTCGGATTTGCGCACAATGGGTTTCGTACCGTCCGTAGCAAAAAACAGGAAAGAAAAATCACGTTTGTTGTATGGAAATTCCATTTAAATATTTATTTTATTCAGTTTTTAGTATTTTTTGTTATGGTAACAGAAGTACATCATCTGTAAATTTAAACTGTCCAGCTAACCCTTTTTTGTGAGATACAGTCTGGTGACAGACGGACAGACAGACGGACGGACGGAGTCTTGTCTACGGAACCCTAAAAAAACATATTTTATTACAATTTTAATTTTACAGTTTTATCTTTTACTACAACTAATAAACATATCATCTTTTATTTATTTATTGTGCACATCTAAAATAGTGTTATTTTTTTTAACCCAAAGGTTGACTGGTAGAGAAAGCCTCGTTGCATTAATTCTGCCTATTACTACTATTCATGAAGTTTATATATAAAAACTAAACGTTTTGTAATAACCGACATTGACCATTTTGTTAGTACGGTAACAATGTCCATTTTGTTGCGTCACAAAAAGTACTAAGGCAGCATAACATCGAAGAGCCACACCGTTAGCAAATTCCACCTGGTACCCGTTACATTGTAATAATTTTAGAGAAAATACCAGGGCGAAATAACATTACAGAGTTAGTTGTTACTCGTTCAGATGGAGATATTCTACCGACTTTCGCTTCTGTGATCCTCGTACTATCTTGAGATCGAAAGGGGGGATGGATGTAGGTTGCGCCGTAGTCTTTGTTCCCCTCCTATTTGTGGCAATTTCAAGCCAAATCGTGATGCTTTGCACTCATTTATTAACAAATTTTTAAAAAGAGAATTTAATTATTGTAATTTCATGCATAATAACCCCGTTATGCATAAAATTGGCATTTATAAAGCATATCGTCGATGTAAAAGAGAGAGGATTTTTAGGTCAAAATTAAGATTAAGATCCGATTACACCCGTTCTATTAACGTATGACTATGGTGATTTATTTTAATTGTTTTACATAATTGATTGATGGCTTAGTTCCTGAACTAACTAAAAAGGAAAAACTAAGGCACTTTTGCACGATTACACTAAAGTTAGATTTAACGCAGTAAGTTTAAACCATCTTTCTGTTTTTCAAATATCGTATGTCGTACTTTGGAATCCCGTTTCCGTAGGAAAATGTGACGTAACTTAAGTAACTTTTTGTAATATCAGTTATCCGTCAGTGAAGGTCAAGTCAAAATCAGTCCAGCCGTTTCTGAGAAAAGCCTGAACAAACAAATTTAAAATTGCACTTTTGTTTTAGGTGTCGATTATAGAATATACTTTCACATTTGCTACAAAAATGTTGTTTTGATGTAATAAATAGACACAATCTTTTATGTCCAGGTTGCTAAATATTGGTCAGAATGAAATAATTTGAATTTACGATACGAAAAAAATGAAAAGCACAGAAATTACTCGTAAGTTCAAAAGACTCAATACCTATTTACAAAATTCAAACCTACTCTTTAAAAAAGCTTAATACTGTTCAGAGAGACAAAATTCAATTTTATTTTATCGGTACGAAAAGAAGAAAAACCACAGAAATTACTCGTAAGTTCAAAAGACCTAGTTCCCATTTACAAAATTCAAACCTTATCTTTAAAAAGCTTAATACTGGTCAGATAGACCAAATTCAAATTGAGATTATCGATATGAAAGAAGAAAAAGCCCAGGAATCAATTGTAAGTTCAAGAGACCCAGTACCCATTTACAAAATTCAAACTTAATCTTTAAAAAAGCTTTATACTGGTCAGATAGACCAAATTCAATTTGAGTTTATGGATATGAAAAGAAGGAAAAGCCCAGAAATTAATCGTAAGTTCAAAAGACCCAGTACCCATTTACAAAATTAAAAAAAAAGCGTTCCAAAAGCCACCATTTACAAAATTCAAACCTGCTCTTAAACAAACAAAGTCATTAAACAGAAATCGAAAACCATATTTTTTCTCGTGAGAACAACGGAAAAAAAATTACATAAAAATATAAAATGGTAGTTCCACGTATTGCGTAAGACGGCTTTAAGATCAATGATACGAGATAAGTGTTATAAGATTCTGTGTTAGTGGGTGAAAGAGTTGCACAATTATTGTGCTGATACAGTTTTTTTTAATTACCACTCTGTTACGTGGTAACACTGTGGTTTTTTTTTTTTGTACGAGAAAAGGTGTTGGTGTCACGGTTTGTGGTAGCGTTATTAAGGTTATGACACTTAATAGTGTAAAGGCGAAAGTTTGTATGTACGTTTGTTACTCCTTCACTCTCAAACAGTACCGGGTAGCGTAGGCGCAGCGTTTTTTACTTAGTTATAATATTTTAGTAAAAAAAAGACACAAACAAAACAGAAAAAAAAAACAAAACATAAAAAAAATATCTACACATCTATTATTATAATTTTATTTCAGATCTAATTGTATACGACGAGAAAAAGTACTATTGCAAAAATTATGTATGGTGTTTGTATTTGTAAAGCTTCTTCAGTAAATAAAGGCTGTTTTATTTTATTTTATAATATTTTAGTACAGAACCTCTTTTCTTTTTATCTCTTATGTGCAAGTCAGACTCGCACTTTACCAGTTTTATTAAAACTTTGAAGTGAACTCCAGAATAAATGTTATTTCTTTTACTATTTTTTCATAATACATACTTACGCTGAGATAGTCGAGGAGTCTTTTTGAAGTTTTCCTGATTTTGGCTTAGTACAGGTCTTTTTAATTATTCTTTTTTATTTTATTAAGTTGTTTTTCGTTTTTATTTTGAGTTATTTATAGTAACTGATATAATGCTGTTAGAGTATGGAGAATTTTGAAGAATCCTAATTCAGTTGCCTTACTGCATGTTAACATTTTTTATTGTTTACCTGTGCAAGTCAAAAAAATGTTTTTCTATGTTTTATGTTTGTTTCTTCTTTTAGTATCAGTAAAAAATAACAATTACATTCATTTTAAATGTTATTTTTTGACTAGTATGTCACTAGGTGAGCGACGTTGCGCAATAGGTGTGCTATAACATAATAATTATTATGCGCACGCGCTTCTGTTTCTTTTTTAATTACCGTTTTGTTACGTGATAAATGTAAACATTTTTTTTCTTTGTATACTTCTTAAAAGTATTTTGCTTAGACATTACCATTTTAGCGTTTTAATCTGAAGTTAATTTATGATAATTATAGAAACCCAAATAATCGCAAACAGATCGTATAATTTTTTGTATACAAAATGGTCTTCTATTTAATGGTGTTTTGATTTTTTAGTGCTTTTTAAATAAAAAACACTATTTTTTTAAAATAAATATGTATTTTAAAATTATACTATAATTAACTGACGGCATACATTATTCTGCCATATAAATTATCGAAGACAAAAAACTAGGCAAGTGCGAGTTGGACTCTTGCCATGAGGGTTCAGTTCGAGTCTCGAAATTTTTATGTTTCTTTTTGTGATACTAAAATAAATTTACTGTTTTCAGATTTATTCCCATACCTATCCTATAAGACCTTGCTTTATGCAAAATTTCAGGATTCTGGGTCAATGGAAAGTACCCTAAAATTTTGATTCCTTTGAGAGTATCCAAATGTATGTTTTTTACCACATAAACGGCCGTTTCTTTTTTTTCGCTAACTTAGAAGTTAGATTTTGTCACAACCCCAAGAGACCGCAGATTTGAGTAAATGGTTTTAATTTCAATACGTTACCTTCACGCGTTTCTGAGTTAAATGGTCTTGATAGGCAGACAGACAACGAAGTGGATACTATAAGGGTTCGATTTTTTTCCTTTTAAGGTACGGAACCCTAAAAATTATGTAAGGGTGGGTTGTAGAAGGGTAAAAGTAGCCTAAGAACTATTCTCAGACCTACCACATTTAAAAAAAAAAATCTTAATCATCGATTAAGCGTTTAAGAGGAGATGACAAACACACGTACAGAAGATCTATATGTATATATAAATAGTATATTATATAACTTTCTTTAAAATAACCTAAAAAAGTGTTTGGTAACAGTTATTTTAGTATGAAACTATTTATAAAAATTGAAGCCACTATGACAATGTCAGTGGGTAACATACCTAACTTGTTGCGCAATACAACATTATTATACTTTTTGTTATAATGTGCACGCAACTTGATACACGATTTATATCTCATTAGTTTACATTGTATATAAATAATAATTTAATAAAATATTTTTCTTTCGTCTTTTATTTTTATTGTCTTTCTTCTACACCAATATTGTAAAGAAGTAAATTTAGTTTTTATGTTTTTTTTTTTCTATCTCTGGAAGTACTGGTCCGATTGCTAAAATTTTTTCACAGATAGAAAGCTGTTGTATTCCTGAGTGATATAGGCTATATTTTATGTCCGTGGGCGAAGCCGAGGGCAAAAGCTAGTAATATTATAAAGAGGTAAAGTTTAATTATGTTTTTATTTTATTTTAAGAGGTAATTCTTATTCTTATTCTTTATTGTACGCAAAAAAAAAATACAAAGAAAAAAAATAACAGGACATTAATCATTGGTTCATTATTTCATTGGTTTTTTTCAGGTAATCTCTGAAAGTAGTGGTCTGATTGCGAAAAGTTTTTACACCGATAGAAAGCTGCTTTATTTTTGAGGGACATAGGCTATATTTTATGTATGTGGATAAAACCGCCGGCTAAAGCTAGATCTTTATAGATGTAATTTTGTATTCTTCTTTAGTTACTGGTTTCACCGTCTCTCTCAGCCTAAAAGAGATACTAGCAAAACTGTAGGGCCTAGCAAGGCCGATGCTATGGCCGTGGGTAATTTCTGAAAAGGAATCCCGTAGTTCTAGAACGCAAAAGGGACTGAAGGAATATAAACTTTCATGTTTTTAATATTAGTATGATTGTAGTGTTAATGTGCTAAATTAAGGTAGTGTGTTAACTGCTCATAATAGGCTAGTTCCGAAAAAAAAAATATTAGTCCCTCTTTTAGATTATTCAAAAAAATATTGTGTAAGTTACGTGTGACGTCAACCCCGTGCGAAAAAATGCAGCACGGCGTGACGTTACACGTAACTTTAATGGGCTATATCTTTGTCATTTTTGGTTTAATTTACAAATAAAAAAATACGTGTCCCTTATATTTATTTTATTATAATCTAAAATACTGACTAAATAAAATGTAATTACTTTGACCCTGCAAACTACCCTATTCGATGTCAGCCTAGATCTACCTAACCACTTTACATTTAACACAAAGATAAATAAAGTGAGTAAGAAAGAGAGTAGTGGAGGCCAAGGAAGAGCAGTGGTGGCCGAGTGGTAATAGCTCCGACTTACAAGTTGTAGGTCGCGGGTTTAAACCCTGCCGGGTGTTGAGGTTTTTATTGTTTGTGGACACAGGAGAAAGACTGGTTTTATTTTATAAGTAGTTTATTATAGTTTCCACAAAACACTTCTACAGCAGCCATCTTATATGATATCATAGACTATATAAAAAAACTTTTTTAATTCTCTATAATCTATGTTACTTACTAACACACCACAGACATAAATTCTAATATGTTAACACCTTCTCCTATTTTTGCAATTTTCAAAACAAATTCAAAAAATATTAACTTATATAACATCATCATATAACCTGTAGATCAATATTCCAAACAATATAAATTTATGTTTTATTTTAAAATTTTCTCACAATGAAACTGAAATTTATCTTTATACAAAGGTTTTGTAAACATATCTGCAATTTGTAAATTAGTAGGACAATAATTTATATCAATATTACCTTTTTTATAATTTTCATGAATAAAATAGAACCTTACATCAATATGTTTTGATCTTTTACTGAATGAACCTGTTTTTATTAACTGAATTGTGCTTTGATTGTCAACATTCAAACAAATTTTAACATTTTTACCAATCAACTCACTTATAAATGTTTTTAAATATATGCATTCCTTAACACAATCTGCAGCTGCTATGTATTCAGCTTCAGTTGATGACAAGCTTACAATAGGCTGTCTCTTTGAACACCATGATATGGGTCCTCCCGATAACATTATAATAAATCCAGTTGTACTCCTTCTTGTTTCAGTACAACCTGCATAATCTGAATCACAGTATGCGTGTAACTTGGTAATATCTTCTCCAGTCTTGTACATTATTCCTTTTGATCTTGTCCCATTCAAATACTTCAATATCTTCTTTACAGCTAATACATCCTGTTTAGATGGATTTTCTAACCTTTTACTGGCTTCATTTACAGCTTGACTTATGTCTGGTCTTGATCTAGTTGATAAGTATAACAGTCCTCCAACTAATTCTCTGTATGGAAAATTTGATGTTTCCATTACATATTCAATCTTCTTATCTGTATTACATGGTGTACCTGTTGGTTTAGAATCAAACATATTAAATTTTCTGAGTAATCTTTCTGTATAGGTTTTCTGATGCAATAAAATTCCTCCTTCAGTTCTTGTAACTTCAAATCCTATGTAATTTGTTGGTTTTTCACAAACTTTTATCTTAAATTCTTTCTCTAGACAATTAAGTACTTTTAACAGTTTTTCTTTATCTTTACATATAGCTAGTCCATCATCAACATAAATTGCAATTATTATTGTTTTGTCTTCTGTTGAAAATACACATTGGTCTGTTTTAGTAGGCTTAAATCCGAGTTTTAGCATAGTTTCCGTGAATTTCTTGTTCCATGTTATTGGAGCTTGTTTTAGTCCATACAATGCCTTCTTCAAGTGACAAACTTTATTAGTCTGGTTTTCATATCCTTCAGGAATATTCATAAAAATGTCTTCATTCAATTCTCCATACAAAAATGCTGTTTTCACATCAAATGTAATCATCTCATAATTCTTTGAAGCAGCAATGGCTAATAACGATTTTAATGCTGATTGACTTACTACTGGACTATAAATATCTTGGTAGTCAATGTCTTTTTGTTCAAAACCTCTTGCTACGAGTCTTGCTTTGTATGTACCATTTTCTTTTATACAAAATACCCATTTATTTGTCAGTATTTTATGGCCCTTTGCCTTTTCTAAATCAACTATTTCCCATGTGTTGTTGCTTTCCAATGAATCCTTCTCTGATTCTATGGCCTTCTCCCAATTCCTTTTTTCAGCAGACTTCATGACTTCACTTTAGGTAAGTAATACAAAATCTTGCAGGTAAGTTGGTTTCTTTCTTTGTCTTCTTGTTCTTATAGTTTCTATGTCTTCTTCTATCATGTTATTTTCTGTAATGTTTTCATTAATTTCTATTTCCTCTTCTATTGTAGCTGGAAAATTTTCTTCTACTTCTCTACTTTGTATTTGTAATTCTTGTATTTCCTTATAGCTCTCATTATTTTCTTGTTCATTGATAGTTGTCTCTTCATTACTGTCTAATAATAATTCTGTAGTTACCTGTCTTCTTAGTATAGTACCGTCTTCTTTTTCTTTATTTTTAATATCATCAAATATGACAATATCCCTTGCTATTTCTATTTTTCGTTCTTCTTCATTCCATAGTCTATATCCATTATTACTATATCCAACCATTATTAACTTCTTGCTTCTCGGATCTAGTTTCTTTATAGTTGTATTTAGTTGTTTAGCATAAACTTTAGAACCAAATTTCTGTAAGTTAGCTATGTTAGGTCTTTTACCATACCACATTTCATATGGTGTTTTATTTTTTAACGATTCACTTGGTAGTCTATTTATTATGTATGTAGCACAGTACATGGCTTCACCCCACATTTCTTTTTCAAATTCAGAATCAAACAGCAATGCTCTGGTTTTATTTAGTAATGTTCGGTTTAATCTTTCTGCCTTGCCATTTAATTGAGGAGTGTATGGTACTGTTAAATCTAGTTTTATTCCTTTTTCCATACACCATTGTCTAAAATCATTACTTGTGTACTCACCTCCATTGTCACATCTTATGGTTGATACCTTCTCAATTTTTTCTCTTTCAGTTTCTTGTATGTAGTTTCTTAGTTTATACTTAACTTCACTTTTGTACTTTAGTAAGTAGATTTTAGTAAAATGGGTATAATCATCCATGACTGTTAATACATAACTATAATCATCATATGTTTTATTTTCAAACGGTCCACAAACATCAGTATGTATGATTTGTAATGGTCTTGTGGCTCTAGTTCTTGCTGTATCAAATGGTAGTCTTGTTTGTTTTGCTTGTGTGCAGATTTCACATTTATCCAATTGTTTAACACCTTGTATTTTTATTCCATCTACCATTTTTGGTAATATTTCTAGTGTAGTTTTTCCTGGATGCCCTAATCTTGCATGCCATTCTTGAGCAGTTCCATTTTCTTTCATTAATAATGTCTTTTCTTCTGTATTATTTATATTTATTTTATACAAACCATTTTCTTTTTCTCCCGTTAATACTAACTGTGACTCTTTGTAGATTTCAACTTTATTTTTGGTAAACAAAACAGATCCTTGGTTATTTGTGACTGCATTGACTGACAACAGATTTTGTGATAACTCGGGAACAAATAAAGTGTTATTCAAACAGCAAATGTCGCCTTTCACAGTTCCTTGGCCTCGTACTTCAATATTTTGGTCATTAGCTGTTAACACTGTTGAATCTTTATTTTCAAAATTTGACAATATTTGTATATCATTTGTCATATGAGCTGTGCAGCCTGAATCTACAATAAATACCTTGTTTTTATTTTCTTCTTTTTGTTTAATTAAAAATGTCATATCTTGCTTTTTATTCTTGTTTTTATTAAAGAAACAATTTTCTTCCAGGTGGTTAGTTTTCTTACAGATTGCACATTGTTTTGCCTTATATTTGCAGTCTTTTTCTTGATGGTTATACTTTTTACATATTGAACACATTTTACAGTCCTTTTTAATATGTCCTGTTTTATTGCATTTGAAGCACTTCATGCTCAAATTACCTTTTTTCACAGCTTGGAACGCCAGCTGATTTTCTATTTTATCTCCTTTCTTGTTTTCAAATCTATTTTCCTCACTTAACAAGCGATTAGTTAAATTAATTAATGTCTTTTTATCTTCTGATGTAGATTCCCAAGCAGTGATGAAATAATTTAGTTTATTTGGTAAACAGGTTAGAATTTTTGACATTACCATTTCTTCATTTATGTTTTCTCCCATTTGGTTTAAGCGAAACTGTAGATTTTCTATATCAGTAATCATTTGAGTAAGTGACTTATTATCCTGTTTGTAATTAAAGAACTCTTGTAACAATGATGACTTATTTCTTTCTTCTTGTCCTTCAAAGATTTTACAAAGTTTTTCATACATTTCCTGGGCATTTTGACATCCTAAAATATGACTTTTCAGCTTTCTATCTATAGTATTTATTATAATTTTTTGAACCTTGGCATCTCTAGTAATGAATTCTTCGGATCTTCTTATGTCTTCCTTTGTAAGTTTTGATAATACATCACATAGTTTTGCCGCCTTGACATATATATTAAATTCAAATTTCCATAGAAGAAAACTTTCTCCATCTTTCAACTGTTCAATTTTTATCTCCTCCCTTTCCATTTTTGTTATAAATTCCGTTTATCTATTGATTTTTCTTGTTCTTAATTTTCTTTTTGTAGTTAGTTCTAAGGATCACGGCCACGCCCAAACCTTTTCTTGTTTTTTATTTTAGCACTGTTTTCCTTGTGTCCGCCGGATTTTATTGGATCTGGGTTTTTATTGAGCCTGGGCCCAGAACCTGTTGAGGTTTTTATTGTTTGTGGACACAGGAGAAAGACTGGTTTTATTTTATAAGTAGTTTATTATAGTTTCCACAAAACACTTCTACAGCAGCCATCTTATATGATATCATAGACTATATAAAAAAACTTTTTTAATTCTCTATAATCTATGTTACTTACTAACACACCACAGACATAAATTCTAATATGTTAACACCGGGCACATTACTTTGTGTAATTTATTTCATTACCACTGCTCTCTAAACGGTGAAGCAAAACATCGTTAGGAAACCGGCATGTCCTAGACCAAAAATTCGAAGACATGTGACATTCACCAATCCACACTGGGCCCGCGTGGTGGATTACGGCCCATTTCCTTTCCTAGGGAGAAGGCCTGAGTCCCAGCAGTAGGAACATTAAAAAGCTGATGATGATAAAAGTAAGTTACACTCAGACCCGGAACAAGTATCTATAGGCCATACAAATACCAATACTTATACTGTCCAAGAATCGAACCCGCGGCACGCAGTGAAGGAACCAATCGCTTAACCACTGCGCTAATGTTGCCGACTTTTTTGTTTATACTACGAAATGGCTTATATAATTAATAGCTTATATTTGGGGAAAAGGACGAACTTTACGCTTTTCGTTTCCCTCTTTAATTGAGCAATTTTTAAAAAGCGGATAAATGTTCGGCCTACAATGTAATATATACTGCAGTTAGTTAAACCACAGTTAATCCATCAGTACGACAAGTTTAACTGAATATTAGTTTTGTACATAAAGAAAAGTCTTATCAAAAACAACCAGCCACTTCTCGAGATAAAATTATATGAACAAACAAAAACACTTAAAAGCATAAATATTAATCAGCCGTAAGATGTGGTACGACAGTTAAAATTTAACTGCAAGTCAACCAAAACTGGCTACGTCACTAGGAGTCAAGAAGTTCGTCAGAGGGCGTTGTCCGCAGTGAAATTCGGCGTTAAGCCGTACCTGGCGGCCTTCACGCCGCTTTCCATTGTACAGTACCTTCGTTTTCTGTTCGCCTAGTACTCTGTTTCACTTAGTATGCACAAAAAAAAATGTAGCTCGCCGGTTTGTTTACATAAAAAAATGGTAATTTAGTTTTTATGGTGCCAAGAAAAAGTATAATGTTTCTTGTGGGTTGATATGAGAATTTTAATTTTATATATATGTTTGGGTGTTTCTAGGCGCCATTTTTATGGTAGAGCCTCTATGGCATTCGTAGTTAGATTCATAAACAGGCAATAAAGCATAGATAGGATCGCAAAATGCATAAATTAGTAGATACCGGTTGCTAGCTGCACTATGATTCATAAAGGCTACTTATTTACGTCCGCTACCTAAACTAAACAGTTACTGTAATAGTGTCTACCTGTTACATGAAAACTATGCAACGACCGATAAAGTTGTAGCATACTTTGAATTCTATGTTCTTTTCTTGGAAGCCCTATTTGTAGATCTAGTGACATTATATCACTATAACTAAAGTCAGAGAGGTGGAAAGAGAAGGTCGGTGCAACCAAGATTGAGGTTTGCTTGTCAATCTCCATTTCTGACTGACACCCACTCTGGATGGAGCAAAAGAGTGTGTCAGACGTTTAATGACCTTCTATTGTTAGGTGTGAAATCATCCAACGACTTCTTCCGCTTTTGGGCGGGGCGAGAAGGCATTTCAGACTATTACTGACTAAAACTTACTCCTGTTTCTTCTTTGCCTTCGTTCCAGAACTCCGGGGCTCCTTTTACATAACCAATTGCCTCAGTAGGCTTCAACCTGTGGTTCCAAAGGTTTTGGTGATATTTCCTTGAATCGTGCGTGGAACACTACGCGTTGTCGACGACTCGGGCTTGATCCGGACAGTTATCGGACGGCCGGACGGCGAGGTACCCATTGCTCGCCGTCCGCATACCCACGCCTACGGTAGCTGGATATCGGGATCGGGATCCCGGTGGCTGGGGCGTACGGCTGCCTCTTTCGCTAGCATTATTGCTTTACAGAAGAAGGTGTCCGCCTGCCATTCCTTCTCGCTCCAGACCATGGCCTGTACCACGGCCCGGGGATGTTTAAAGAAAGAAAGAAAGAAAGAAAGAAAGAAAACAAGTTTATTCCGCCTAAATACACGCACAAAACAACGCAATATTAAAAAAAAAAAATATAACAGCCAGTATCCCTATCAGGCCATGTGTGTTTACTGACTAAAACCCACCTGTTTTCCTTCGGTTGCCCTTTGCGTTCCAGAGGCGTGACAACTCTTTCAATCAATTCCGCAACTCTAGAAGACATCGGTTCTACCAGGCTTTCATGACTCTTTGAGTATGATTACATTAGAATCCCCTATATTTTCCAAACTCTGCCCGAATTCACATTGCTTTTCCCACAGAAAGCTCATATTTTACATCATCATCATCATCATATCAGCCAAAAGACGTCCACTGTTGGACATAAGCCTCCCCCAAGCGTCGTATATTCTTCATAAACAACATAATTTTAAGTATATGCGAAACCTGAATATAGTTTGATCAAAATCAGTAATTGAATGGATTTCAATAGTTTTTACACCATGTTATGTTTTTTTCCCAAAAGTATTTAAAAAAGGTCACAAGTTACACCGCCCCCGATACTAAGTACAAAACAGGGCACGGCAGGTCAAAGCGGGCAGTAGGCACTAGCAAACAACTAGGTGCAAGTGCAAAACAACCCCTCAGTCGCCTGGACGGCCCGCTGGCGATGTATATTTCCTGACATAACAAACTTATAACTTTGTGATTTTTCATGATGCAGTTATGAAATTTTATTTATATAAATTCTTGGTTCAAAAATACTAGACACGTGTTTTGGGTTTCGATACTAAAACGAATGTTGTATACAAACAGTTAACTTAGTTCCCATACTTAAAACAGTCGTAGGATGATAATGCCATAAACCAAGTCAAGCTGGTAGGTTGATTCAGAATGACATCATCAACGCATAGGTCAATGTAATAGCCCATTTATTAGGCTGCTCCTGCAACAGAATTTAATAAAAGAGAAAGTGGCCCATTATATTGGAAGTATGGACCACCAGCAATATTTAATGTTTGGATAATATCATACCTTTTTGGATCTATAGAAAAAAGTGATCCAAACATCCTGATGTGAGAATGTCTGGCCACTTTCTTCACACTTTTTCTCGCTGTTCATAGAGGTAGGTTCTAAATATTTGAAGTTAGATACCAAATACCTAATATTTAGTTCAATTATAATAAAGTATCATGGCGTAATCCCGAACAAAATTTTGCTGGTATATTTTTAGCGTACTTACGAGATAAAAAATATACAAAAAATATGGATTAAATTTCTAAAGAATTTTGTCTTAGACATCACTATTAACAGAAACTGAGTATTAAAGTTATTCCAGTTTAAAGTTTGTGAGATAACGTATATTATGTCAATAATACCTACAGGCTACACACAGTTGCCATCACGGATCTTGAACACTTGCGCAGAAGTCAAATATTTGGTCTCTTTAGTGGTGCGAAGGGCGACGCGGGGGCTCAGTGTCAGTGATTTGCTCGCCGCGCAATCGCGTCATAGACGTCACTCCTCATTCGTTCACTGCGTTGCTGCATGTATCTAACAACTAAGACGATTGGCTCGCTAAAGTATGGAATGCGCAAAGCGATTCCCACTCTGACGCCGAGCGTTCAAGATCCGTGATGGCAACTGTACCTCCATAAGAATTTTAACAACGCATTTTTAACTGTAAGATGTTATGTCAAATGTTATGTTTTCTTTTTCATAAAGGCTTGGATGGCAGTTTAAAAAGTTTTCTAAAAATGAAAGACTAATTTTTAAGTCTTGTCGTTGTGTTGTGCATGAAAAACAGAAAAATAAATATTCTACCTCACTGAAATATTGAAACCCTATTTATTTGTGCGTCTTGTTTCTTGCGACGCAACGTTGGAAGGCTTCTCATAAGGTGGATGGATGTGAACACAGAACCGGTCGTTGTGGCGACACTTGGGAGAGGCTTATGTCCAACAGTGGACGTCATTCGGAAATTTTGCACGAGGATAGATAGATAGATAGTTTTTTTTTTCTTTACTTATTTTTTGTTTTTGTGTTCTGTGTTGTTTTTTGTTGTGTTGCATTGTGTATTTCTTTTTGTCCTTTTATGACGTAGGTAAGATATAGAGAGGGTTTTTTAAAATTAACCCCCTAAAGGGATGTGCAGATAAAGGCGGCAGTAAATGGTTCATCATCACTGCACGAATGAATGAGGAAGGCGGCCATTAGAGAGGAGTGGCGACGTGTTGTGAGCTTATCACCAACACCTGAAGTAATGACCACGACCACTCTATCAAGAGTGATATCGACGAGGAAGGAAAGGGACGAAACGGCGGTTCCTAAGTTTTTGTATGGAGGAACCTATTTTCAGGCAGTTGAAGCTGCTGGCAGAAACAAATTATATAATATTCGTATGAGAAAACCCAATTTTCCGGCGGCGGCGCGGGCACGGCGCGCGGGTGAACGCTCTCCATTCGGTGCTATCATCCGCGTTGCGCGCGCGCACCGGCCTTTATTAGTGTGCGCTAAGGGCTTGCGGTGTAAATTTTACTTTTTTTCAATATTTTTTTTAACAATCTTTTTTTATTTGGTCAGCAATGGTCTGAGATAAATGAATAGTAAATAAGAAGATAGTTTGTGAGCGACAGAATAGTGTTAGTTGATGATTATTATTGAATCTACATCTCTACAGTACGAACTAAGCGTTTCGCCTCGTCGTTGATATCGCGTACATCGAAGGTTTTGATCACTTTGCCTGCAGCGGTTTTCCCGTCCGATTATAGATTGGTGTCTTCAAGGAAAGTGAATAGGTTCTTAATAAACTATTGCGATTCACCATCAACGATTGCATTACTTCGTAAAATGGGATTGCAGTCAAGCATTAATTTAAATCATAAAAAAATCCACTGATGGTAATGTTTTTGATTGTTAGTTACTACAAAGCTTGTATTCGTAGAACAGTAAGTTAGTACTATACTAATTCTATATTAATATAATACAAGTTACTTACATCGAAATATCTACCTGAAATATATTATTCTGCATTCGAATCAAAGAAAAAGAAAACGCATGAATATAAGGAAGTATATTAATAGACCGCTATGAAAAAAAAAATGAGTATTATTGTTTTTTTATGTCATTAAGTATCATAATCGTTGGAGGAAAAATATTGTAAAAGGAAATTGAAACTGACGTACCTGTAAATGATTAGTTTCGAGAAAACTCGATAGATTTTGTTGTTAAGAACTTTGCAGTTATTTATTCTCTTTCACATTTTTCTTCTTCATATACCTCAGAGGTTGTCTGTCAAAAATTGTTTTTTGTAATAAGACCACCCATTGTGACACCTTATTAATAAATATATGTGTATTTTTACTAAAAACTGCAGCGTAAACGAAGGCTCTCAAGAAGCAGGGCGACTCGGCGCCGGAGACCTCTCTCGCCGGGCCTTGGTTGAGGCCATGATCCGGAGCGAGGAGCAGGCGCGAGCCGACTTCTGCGTAGCAGTAATGCTCGCAAAGAAGGAGGCCGACCGCATCAGGCAACGGCGCTTACGCCGCCGCCGGCGAGAGCACCATTTATTAATATATACGTATTGTAATTTAGATTATTGGTGTACAAATTAAGAATATATGTGTATCTATTTATTATCATTAAAATCGTGACACACTGCAGCGTAAATGAAGGCTCCCAAGCCGCCAACAGAACTGTATGGCGACGTATCGCGAGTGAAGCGGTGCAGGTGGTGCGGGACTCGACCAAGACATGACCACGACCAGTCTGTCAAAAGTGTACGACTAAGAAGAGAAGATATATCCATCTCAGTTGCTATTCACCAAGACATCAGCTATTTGAGTTTATTGGCGGCGATGTATAATTGAAAATGCTGATGTAGTACCCCTTGTATTTATGTGTACACACGCTCATAGATTTAAATAAATACTTGCCGTCTGAAATTGCTGCTTACTTGCTAGTACAAATTGTTTTAGGAACATATTTATCGTCCATACAGCTAAAAAGTAGAACTTCCTGCCGGAATCTGTTTCCTGATAGCAACAACCTAGGGGTTTTTAAGTCAAGAGTTAACAGCTTACTTCTAGGCAAGCGTACTTCGTCGTTGGCCACATCATCGCTTACCATCAAGTGAAATAGTGGTCAAACGTAAGCCTAACTATAGCAACAATAAAAAAAAAATACTCAATGGCATATTAATTCGTTGCTTATGCTTCTGTAGCTCATATGAGAATTGTAATTAGAAGAATTATAATTACCTATGAAAAAAGAAAAATATTTTTATTTTTTTAAAAGTACCTGATACGCACACGAATAAAGGTCCGGCCCTCTAACACGTGTCCCTCCTATCTCTGTGACCCACTTTCACACACATGCACAGTTTCGTTAATGTGTGCGTGCGTGGGTGAGAGCTTTATACTCGTAATGCATTAGTATGCATTCAACCGTCGCTGTGTGCGTCGAATTTGGAGTAAACAGTTTGTATGTGTGAGTTTCTCTAGGATTTTTATGTGACTGTACTGTGCTGTGGGATCGGTTGTATTTCCTTTAGTTGTTTTTACTACGGGTAAAGTCTGCAAAAAAAAATCCTTTATTATGAAAAAAAAACGATTCTTAAATTTTACCACTTTATGCTTTCGGTTATTAATAAAAAAATCATTAGAAAACATTTTAGTTTTCTTATCTTTTTTATTGTATTTTATTTTTCTTATATTGCCAAAAATAAATCTTCGACTTCGGAGGTCACAGAATTTTTTTTTTTTTACTTGCAAATGAGAGTTTTGCCTTGGCCCAGCTGTGAGACAATATTGGTTATTTCTTTTTGTAGATAGTTTTTTTAATTATGTTCTTTTATATTAACTTAACACTTTTTAAATTCCAGTCGATTGTAAATTTTTTTTTTTATATACCAAAAATAAAATGAACACCATTTTACTCGTATTTTACTGCAAACCTTATTTGGGATACTTTCCTCAAATGCACTCAACGTTTGGTGGTCCCTTCATCAAAACTTGATTTTAATAAAAGTGAGACTAATCTGGAAGCATTGCTTGTCAAGTTTATACTCGTAAATAGAGTCTGTCTAATAAGTTAAACGACTTGGGTAATTATTAGGATTTAATTAATTCTGTAGGTAGGTAATGATGTAGTCAACACGGGTTCAATAATCAAGGTTGATTAAGAGATCGAAGAACCTTATGAAAAGTATCGAAGAAGTATTTTTTAAATCATTAAAATATATTATACAAAATTCCCAAGTCGGTTGACTTATTAGACAGACTCTAACAAAGTTTTAAGTTTACAAACAAAACAAAAATACAACCAAATACAATCTCCTCCTGTTTTGAAGTCGAACAAAAACAAATATAAACAATAACTACATGTCACTTATCTAAATGTAAATATCATCAAAACCCACAGTAAGTGATAAAATCTAAATAGAATTATCTCAGAAGGGCAATTATGCGTCATCTCAGTGAGAACCGCACTTAGCTGCGTACACATTAAACAACACAAGATACTCCTACAACTTACAGACTAGATATCCTACTACGAGCTCTTAAAGCGATCTATTTTACGACCTAATCTGAACTGTATGGCGGTAAGTCCCCTCTTTGTGGCGTGGCTGGAAAGACCTCACGGCGTCCTCACCTTCTGCATGACGCAGATCCTCACCGGACATGGTAAGTTATGATTTGGGTGTCTTCAAGGCTAGAGTGAATAGGTTCTTAATAAACTAGTGCGCCTCACCATCAACGATTGCATCAGCGCTTACCATCAGGCGGGATCGCAGTTAAGTACTAGTTTATAACAGATAAAAAAAAAAGTAGCCTACTGGGGCCAGGGTTAGTTCGGAAAGATAGCTCAGCCACGGTACGAAAGGCAACGAAGGAACTGTAGTGGGTTTTTAGTCAGTAAAAGTTTGAGACTATCTCCCGTTCCGCCCAAGGGCAGGAGATATAATTTGGATGATTTTTAACCACCACGAAAAAAAAGGTCTTGGTTGACGTTGTTGGTGGTCGTACAGGTGTTTGGAAGACAAGGAATTGAAAGCGGGCACCGTCTATGAAGCAGTAATTATTATTATTATTTAGTAATACACATGATGACATATGGATCCGAAACGTGGTCGCTCACAATGGGCCTCATCAAAAGGCTTAAAGTCACTCAAAGAGCAAGTTTGGAGATGTTTAGTCTGTCCAACCGATTTATATATGGGAGCTTTCACAACACTTTCCGGGAGCCTGTTCCATGCCCGTTAAAACTCGGTTAGGTAGAAATTGTTTTAAGGCTTCCTTTGGATACATTTCCCCATAATTTGAGGGAATTGTACTTCGAGCGAAAGAGACATGGCCTGAACTAAAACCCGGCGCAAAGGTTCGTTGCCACCGATCGCCTCAACAAGGACACGGCAGTGCTCCGCCTAAGGTGCTTTCTATTCTTCTATATCTTCCCTTGCTATTTATGCTCAATTGTGTCCTCTGGGTGGTACTCACTTATGAATCATCCACCCGGGCGTTTCTTCCACCTGAATCTTGAAGTTCCCGAACTTACCATGTGCAGTGAGGACCTGCGCCAAGCGGAAAGTGCGGAAACCGTGACGTCTTTCCAGCCACTCCTCAAAGAGGAGACTCCCCTGCCCACATACAATACGGTTTTAGATATTATATGGATATTTCCATTTACTCATAAAACCTGTAAAGTAGTTTTTATATAACATTCTATGCGTGGGCAGTTGTTTAAAATCCACTTATGAAAGTTATGTAAACTTGGATTAATTTACATTGAGATATCAACTTGTTGGACCCATAATTTATAATCGAATTAATATTTTAAAGGCGAAAGTTTGTATTTATCCATGTATGAGTTTGTATTTATCCATATATGTGTGTGTATATTCGTTGCTCCGTAACGCTCGAATAGCTGAACGGATTCGTATGAAATGTAGCATACGGGATCACATCAGAAATGAAGATATCCGCAGGAGAACCAATGTCACAGTCTTGAGCATCGACGCAGAGTTGCTAGCCTGTCGGTTTTCTACCCGTTGCATTTCGGGGAGTGTGCATCGAAATTGCATAACCTAATTCCGCCTAGCCCGTTCCATCATCGGACTATCAGGCGTACGGCGATGCGCCACCGGTACATGGTGGATAACAAACTTACACGCACAAAACGTTTTGGGAACACATTCATTGTGCGTGCAGCTAGGTAGTGGAATTCCTTGCCGGAGTCTGTGTTTCCCGATAGCTACAACCCGGGAATCTTTAAGTCGAGAGTGAATAGGTTTCTTCTAGGTAAGCGCGTTCTATCTTCGACCGTATTGTCGCTTTCATCAGGTGAGATGGCGGTCAAGCGCGAATTTATCAACAATAAAAAAATCATTGTCCAAAGAATCGCCAAAATTAAGTGGCGCTTAAGAAGAAATGAAAGCATGAAACGATAAATGTAATAAAATTGTGGTGGGAGACAGCACGCGCACTTTTCTGCACCAGTGCGGAAATCAGACTATTGGGCGGTTGGGATAAGAGCGAGTTTTCGAGTAAGTATTGAAAAGTCATTTGTCTAGAATGGTCGAGTTTTCATTTCACTTCTGTAAAAGTGGGTGCTAAATCTTCGGCTGTACCAGGCTATCATCACTTCGAAGCGATAAGGTAAATTGGTTCACAGGCAGCGCAAAATAAACCGGTATAGATTAAATTTTATTTTATTGCGAATTGTTTTATTGGCTTGCATCTCATTACACTACTCGGTTACTTGTCAAAATTTTATGGTGATCGATCTAGATATTCTATCGGGAAAATTTTGAATACAATACCTGCTGGGAAATGTGAAAAAATATGCATAATCAGACTTGGTCTCCTCTCTAAGGGAGTGAATGAGCCGTAATCTAATACGCGAGACAAGGTAGCCCGATTCACGTAATGAAAACCGTAACGATATCGTAGCGATTTAGTCGTTTAGACCATTTCCGTATTCACATTCATCAATCGAGTTTGAACGACACCGATTTTATAGTCGTTTGAAATTCGTCGATTAAAAAAAAACTGTATTACATTATCCTGGTAGAATACTTATTAATGTAACTGGAAATAAGTCGATAGATCGTGAATACCGCTTTTGGATAGGACTTCGATCGAACGACTATAAAACTTCAACGATATTTGGCTTGTTTGATTTTACGTGAATCAGGCTACAGTGCATTTTTTTATGGTGGAAAAAATCATCCAATGACAACCCCCGCACTTGGGCTGAGCAGGAAATAGTGTCAGACTCTTACTGACTAAAAGCCCACTCCGTCCCTTCGTTGCCTTCTTACGGGGGTTTGAGCTATCTTTCGAATTAACCCTGGTCCCAGTAGGCTTCGACCCTGCTAGGCCTCTGCTGTTACCAGTGCGGATGTCACATGTCTTCGATTTTTTGGTTTTCACCAGTGCCTGTTACTAGTGATGACATATGGCTCTGAAACATGGCTCACAATCAGCCTCATTACGAGTCTTAAAGTAAACTAAAGGGGCAATGGAAAGGGCTATGCTCGGAGTTTCTTTGCCTGATCACAACAAGAATTAAGTTATCCGCAGGAGAATCGCCATCTTAAGTGGCAGTGGGCAGGGCACATTGCTCGCAGAACAGATGGTCGAAGAGACCGACAGGAACAGCAAGTCACAGCGACCTGGTAAGAGTAGTGGTAATGCGGGAAATGGCACTTGGGGGGGCCTATGTCCAGCAGCGAAAATCTTTCAGTTAAAATGATGACAAAAATGATGAGATAATATTTAAACGGATTTATTCGATTCCTGTCGGAAAGGTTAAAATTATATAATAAAAGTAAAAATACGACGGGTGTCTGTAGGTATATAGAATTTGACGCCATTTGCCTGTAACTTTATATTCTCTAAGAACTAAATCATAGCGTCCGTGATCTACCAGGAAACCATATTTAGCAACAAACAAGTTGATAGAATAAAATATCTGGGTAAAACTGAAAGTGATGCAGACGGGTTAGTTTCCGTCTAACCGCACGTTGTCGTTTAACTGGGCCAGTTAAAAATAACGGCTAACATTCCCGTCTCAGTTAGCGCTCCGCTTTTGCCAAATGTTTAACCCTGATCGGTTCAGGGTGTAGAGTGTGGGCAGTTTTTATGACCTCGTATTGAGAGGGCAAGTGTACATTCATACCTGTTGACAGTTCTTCGTTCCTAGTACCTTCGGATGATTTAGCGTATTGGCTAATAAGGTCCTACTAATTAATTATTTTGTACAATAATCTTAGACCTTTTTCGCTGAATTTAAGAACTTATTTCTTAATAAACATCATTCACATCACCATAATCATTTCAGCCAAAAGACGTCCACTGCTGGGCATAGCCCTCCCCTAAGTGTTGCTACAGCGAACGATCCTGTACGTCTCGCATCCATCGGATTTCAGCAACCTATATTAGGTCATCGGTCCACCTTGTAGGAGGACTTCCAACGCTTCGTCTTCCACTCCAGAACCTTTTTGCCTCAACAGCCATCTGTTCTGCGAGCTATGTGCCCTGCCCATGACCAGTTAAGTTTAGCGATTCTTCGTGCTATATCGGCAACATTAGTTGTCCTGCGGATATTTTCATTTCTGATTCGACCACGCAAAGAAACTCCGTGCTTCCCGAACGCTGCCCAGCCGAGTCGGATTCGACGAGTTGACCTCTTTCTCGAAATTAGATCTACCCAACTGGACTGTCTAGTCGGAGGTCCACTCCGCACAGAGCGAGAGAAAGCATTGGATGACTGAGAAATAATACACCTTAAAAAAAAAAAATGCGTGCCTTGATGACTGACTGAAATATCTCAGTCCATTTTAAAATCAACAAACAATTGTATCGCCTAATATTACGAATTAATACTATATGGTATAATGTCAATAAATATAATGGAGCTGTTATAAGTATTACGATCGGCACGGTTACCGCACGCGTTACGTCCGGCCGCCTTCGTAGGGTTGGCACGCGGTGAAATGTAGCAGGACAAAATATTACTTGGATGTTTTTACAATGAATCCTAATTGCTGCGAAATCCTCCTTCTGGACGGTATGGTAGCGTCTTCCAAATGTAGTCATATTGAACGGTAAGCTCTGAACGCGAGCCGTTTCATGACATAAACTAACTGTTATACATAAGAGGGGTCTTTCATAATTATCCAGTACGGATTTGCCAGTCCGTCTGCAGTATACGGATTTAAAAACAAGCAGGTAGACGAAAACTATTTGCAATTATATAAATGGAGTTGCAATTTATTAGAAAGAATTTAGACATTTTTAGGCAAGTTTTATCTTAAATAAAAAGGTAAAATTATCTGCAACGAATGAACTATAAAGTATTTTTTTTAGAATTGTAGATTTTATAATTTTTTCATGTGAGGAATGAGAGGTGTCTGTCTATTACTGACTAAAACCGTGTACCTTCAATTACTCTTTGCATTTCAACCACGGGGAATCCTTCGAACAATCCCTAATAGTAAAGTAGAAAACATTACAGTTAAATAGAGCTGCACATAGTAGGTACATTAGCTACTAGATCCACTATCTATACAGTTATTAGGTATCTGTCTAAGCTCTCAATAGCCACATGGCTTTGGTTCGCGTGTAAAACCAGGCTATCAGGAACATCAAGCAATTTATTATACCAACATTTTATAATATTTTTAGCCAACAATGTGTAAACAAAACCGCGGCAACCCTACCAGACGCGACGGTGCAAGTGCAGTGCGTATTTATATCGGCCCAAATTCTAAAGTGGGATGCGTTTGTGGGCCAGCCCTGCGTATCCCTCGTGCTTATACATCTCGCCGTTTATGTGCTCCTAGTACCTGTCGACGATATATCGATAGATTGTGACGATACAACTTGGAATCTATCTATCGATTAATATTATGTTAGATCATTTTCATTTAAGTTTTGTACTACACCAATTCCAGTACTTGCCCGACTCTTTTCAACTTTCAGTAGTACCATTTTCTATTTATTTATTGATTTAAACTTCATGGACAGTAGTGGTACCATCAAAGACACTTCCGTCTGTCTACCGTTGAGTTCATTTTTGCTTGTACTCGAAACGAAATTTCACGTAGGGGCCCAGCTGGGTCGAAGCCTACTGTGGCCAGGGTCTGGTTCCGATAGGGCGGCTCGGCCCCGATGTGAAAGGCAAGAGGGAACGGGATGGGGTTTTTTAGTCAGTAAGAGTCTGACACTATTTACCGCTCTGCCGAAGAGCGGGGGATGTCATTTGGATGATTTTTACCCTTAAAAAAAAAAACCATGCCAGTTACGATGAGCTGTTCACGGTTGTGACCGTTTTTCCTGCCAATTCCTGCCAAAGAACTCCAGTACTCTGCGCATGCAGATAGTCGACAGTCTGATCTTGATGTTCTATTCACGCAAGATAGAGAGCTGTGTCATCCTTTTGCAGTTCTGTCGTCCTAGTACCAGTACCTCACGAAACAGGAAACTGAAGACTGATCATAGCACCCGGAAGACTGGTAACCTCGGCTATTCATTAGTATAATAACGTCCTATAAATATTGAATGCTGGTAAAACAATGGAAATCTGAGTTTTTTTCCTTCGCTCGACACGCGATGGTAGCGGCGTAAGGTTGTGGAAGTAAATAGAAAAATATGGACCGATGGTATTAGCAGTTTCTTCTCGAATAAAAAAGTATAGAGTACCTATCTACCAGTCTTGCTTGTAGCGTACTTTGTTTTAGGTGGAAAATCATCCAATGACATCTACCGCTCTTGGGTGGAGCGAAAGAGCATGTCAGACTTATACTGATTAAAACTGACTTCTAGTTCTTTCGTTGCCTTTCATTTCACGGCCAGGTTTTTCTTTCAGAAAAGAACCTATGGCCCCAGAAGGCTTTGACCCGGCTGGGCCCCTGCTGTTGCTGACAACTCCTTGAGGCGCGCGGGAGCAGTGCGCGCCGTTGACGACTTGGGCTTGGTCCAGTCAGTTACCGGACGGCCGAACAGCGAGCTACCCATTGCTCACTGTCCGCAAGCCCGCGCCTACGGTGGCCAGAAATTGGGATCAGAATCCGCGGCGGCGAGAACGCTCGTCTCGCCCCTTGGTGAGCATTACTGCTTCGCAGAAGTCGGCAGCCGCCTCCCACTCCTTCTCGCTCCGGACCATTACTTAGACTTTGTTTCATCGCAATCGGTTGGTTGAAATTTAGCTTTACTATCTTGGACTGACCGACGACATATAAATGCTTTAACTTGACTTTGACTTTGGCTATATCGAAAGATATACTACATTCATTAACTGTTCGGCGGAACGAAGTTCACCGTGTCAGTTAGTTCTGAATATACATAATTCTCGTACAATCTAATAGAATAATTGAAACTCTCGAATACATGAAATAAAAATATATTTTTTATAAAAGTTTCGGATAAAAGTGGAATCTGAAAGCTACAACCTAGGGATCTTTAAGTCAAGAGTGAATAGATTGCTTCTAGGCAAGCGTGCTCCATCGTCGGCCACATCATCGCTTACCATCAGGTGAGATAGTGGTCAAACGCGAGCCTATACATTATAAAAAAAAAAACTAAGTGAAACTTTACGACAGGTTTTTATTAGTTTTTTTTCGACCAATAAATAATAATCTAGACTAGTAATAAAAGTCAAATCTTGCTATTTGTATTTTAATTTTAAAATTTTATTATCCGTAATCGAAATTAGCGGATAATAAAAAAGATTATCCTGTCCACATTATGAAATTACAATAAGGTAAATAATAAATAATTGAACCGTATTCAAAATCGGTATAATATTTATTTATTTACACAACACTTACATTTGTTTTAACAGGTATACCCAATATTATTCCTTGTCCATATATCATTGATGTGCCACAGGTGTAGGTAAGCAATACAAAATCGTCGATGTAGGTAATTCGAAGAAATCGCTAGTTTTGTTCATAATTTGATACGACTAAAGAGTTTCAACTTGCAGTAGGTATATTGTCGTTGATTATAATTTATTTTTTAGATATAAACTAGGCTTAGGTATTCAATTAAGGAGACATATAATGACAAAATTGTTGTAGATAATGCATATTGTTCTATATACCTAATAAATTGTAAACATTTTTAGAGAAATTTTTAGACATTAATTTCGATAAAAGACATGTTATTGTTTACATTAAGTTAACTACCTAAACTGGAGTATAGTGACTGACAGTTACAAAATTTTCTCTTATTTATTTACAAATCCTTACTACGAGTAATGTTATAAAAGCGAAAGCGAGTTTGTTTGTTTGTTACGTCTTCACGCCTAAATGGCAAAACCGATTTTGATGAATTTTGGTACAGAGATAGTTGGGACCCTGGAGACGGACATAGGTTAATTTAAAAAAAAAGTGAGTACACGGGGAAAAAGAGGCAGGCGAAGCCGCGGGCCAAAGCTAGTCTTTTATATTTATGAGTCTACATCATATTATTCTAACAAATGCAAAGCAATTACATATTGTTATAAATTAATTAATAGTAGTTCAACTAACTTTTACACCAAATTGATTTTAATTTTATTTAATTTGACCATTCATTTTAACACACAGGGGCACAGGAGTTATCCAAAAAACAATGAATAAAACAATGAATTACACGATGGGTTTTAGTCAGTAAACGTCTGACAAGACTTCTCGCTCCACCGAAATAATTCCATTTTAGCGAGATAGGTACTATTTCATCGATTCCACAGATTATCCAGTTGCAAAGACACTTGAGATACAAAATTACACCAATGTCAAATCACAATATCCACTAAAAATCAAGTTCCAATTAATTAGAACAGCCATTAAACTTCACTTGAAAAAATCTCGCCAAAAAATCTACATACATTGCTTTAGCGGCTTTAGCATAACAAGTACAATTTTGTAAGTTCAAAAGATAAATGATCTTTATTTTGCAAGTAGGTTTTATAAAAACACTTTTTTTTTTTTTTCGTCATATAATGCTAGATGAGGCCGGTGTTTCCTAGCTGACTACCCTGAGAAGAAACACCGAAACAAACTCAGGGGAGGGTTCTTCATTGTACACAAAACATAATATGACAATTCATGTTCAAAGGCGAGCAAACTAAACAAAAGAAGGTAGGTTACACTTTAGGAATCAGAACAACAGATTTCTGAGTTGAGGGTAGGGTACAACTTTTAAGTTGTGGCGTGTGCTAAGGCGAACATTACACGGTAGATTTTGCTGTCAATTTTGCCACAGTCAAAACCTTGATTGACGAAAAACCTACCGTCTAATGCGTTGCATGACAGTTTTTAGTACTGATTGACGAAAACCATTATTAACTATCATTCATGATTGATTGACGCTTGCTTGACCGTGTAATGGTCGCCTAACGCCTACGACACTGTGCATATGAACGGGCGTAATAGACGTGGGCAAAAAGGCTGCCAGGCTTAAATGTGATTGCGCGGGTCACGTCAGCCGCATGCACATTGACCGCTTAGCGAGTGTCGCTACGCAGTGGATTCCTGGAAAAAGAAGAGATAGCCCTTGAAGAGAAATTGAAGGGACATAGATGGTCAAAGTAGTGTGGTGGTGTGGTGGTAGTCTGGTGGGTGGGTGGTGATGATAAAAGCCTATGGTGAACATTACACGGTAGGTTTTGCTGTCAGTTTTGCCACCATATTTGACGAAACCTTCATTGACGAAAAATCTACCGTCTAATGATAAATGATATTTATTTTGTAAATAGGTTTAAAAAACACTTTTACACGTCAATTTTTTTTCGTCAGTTTATGCTAGATGAGGCTGGTAGTGCGTTGCATGACGGTTTTTAATACTGATTGACAAAAACTATCATTCATGATTAATGGAATTAAATGACGCTTGCATGACTGTGTTATGTTCGCCTGTCAGCAAAAGTATTGAAGATAAAAGTCCCTCTGCTGAGAAAACGGAAATAAACTAACCGCCCTGTCTTCGAACAGTCCAATGACGAATCGGTCTTCGAAGAACGGTTGCCGAATCACGTAAAATACTACATGACTACTCATAGAAGAAAGTGTCTCCCATCTATAATTACATTTGATTCCAATTGACAGTATAAATATAATGTCAGTCAAGGTGACCAGGGATACAATGCTGATATTTTAGTAGCTGTCTGTCTACTGCCAGCTGTTGGCGCCAGGTGTTGGATGTTGGGTCCAACGTTGCAACAGAACGATGACTCGACACACGCCTACTTGACCTGGGGAAATTACTAAGATATAAATTGAGGGTTAACTGTGAAATGTATTTGAAAAAACGGGTATTTAACTGTTCCTCAATTTTATTTAACTGTACGAGCCGAAGTCGTCGACAGCGTGTTCCACGCGCGTCTCAAGGAGTTGTCAGCAACCGTAGGGCCCAACAAGTTCGAAGCCTAGTGGGCCCATGGGCGATGCGAAAGAGATTCCCAGGGCCCTGGCACAATGGCAAAAAAGGAATAGGAGTAGGTTTTTAGTCAGTAAAGTATGACATGCCCATTCGCTCCGCTCAAGGGCGGGAGATGTCATGTAGATGATTTTCCCATCTTTGTTTTTTTGACTGTGGGAAAATATCATCCAATGACAACCCCCGCTCTTGGGCGGAGCGGGAGATAGTGTCAGACTCATACGGACTAAAAGACTCGCCCCATTCCTTCTAGCCTTCATACCGGGGCTCGAGCTCCCTTTCGGATAACCCTGGCCCCAGTAGGCTTCGACCCGGCTAGGTCCCTGCTGTTGCTGACAACTCCTCGAGGCGCGCGGGAACATTGCGCGCCGTCGACGACTTGGGCTTGGTCCGGACCGTTACCGGACGGCCGGACAGCGAGCTACCCATTGCGAGCTCACTGTCCGCAAGCCCGCGCCTACGGTGGCCGGTAATCGGGATCAGAATCCCGGCGGCGGCGGCGACAACGCCGTTGCCTGATGCGGTCGGCCTCCTCCTTAGTCTGACATACCTTCAGTTGCTTTTTACGTTCTAGGGCTGCCATAACTCTTTCGAAACCCCAATCAAAAAAAAAGTCAAAAGTTAAAAAGTCAAAAGTTAAAAAGTCAAAAGTATTTCACATAGGCCTACATTGGCACTTATAAAACGTCAGAAGCTAGTGCACACAATCGCAATATTTAGTCTACCCTTATGATATTTGCTGCAAATATACATAATTAATTTGCTTTTCATTTCAATTTATTTTATTTCAAACTAACATGTCCTTATAGTGTCTGTCAAGCCGGTCCTTATGTACTGCCTGTAGGTCATGGATCCGAGCGAGGAGGAGTGGCAGGCGGTCGCCTACTTACTAAAAGGAGGCAGCCGCACGCGCGAGGCAATGGCCCTCACGATCCAGCCGCCGGGATTCCGATTCCGATTTCCGGCCACCGTAGGCGCGGGCTTGTGGCAGCGAGCAATGGGTAGCTCGCCGTCCGGACCGAGCCCAAGTCGTCAACGGCGCGGAGTGTTCCAAGCGCGCCTCAAGCGAAGGTCGAAGCCTACTGGGGCTATGGGTGATGCAAAAGAGAACCCGAAAAAACATCGTGAAGAAATTGGGATATCCGAATCTATTAACCCGCACTGGACCCGCGTGGTGGATGAAACAATGGCAAAGAAGGAACAGGAGTGGGTTTTTAGTCAGTAAAAGTCTAACACTATTTCCCGGTCCGCCCAAGAGCGGTGGACGTCATTGGTCATGGTCCCACGTAAATAAATGGGGTAGCAGAAGTGACTAAGATATAAAATATTGAGTTGAGGCAGTATTATAGATGTAGGCTAGGCTTGTAGGTACCTATCTTATAAGAATTCTTTCTCATCTTAAGATAATATTTATCAAATTGCCACGCCTTTATTTACAAATATAGATTAGAAATCTATCTTCCAACCTTTTGAGCCAATGTTGGCTATTGGTATATTGGACCAATATGCGGTTGGCACCGGATATGCCGAGGTATTCGACACATCCAGACAGATCTTATTCATTGCAGAGTTATGCAGGCTACTGCAGCTATTGCAGAGTTTAAACAGCTGTGATTGGATTTCTATTAGCATAGCATGGGTGGCCTTTAATGTTCCCACTGCTGGGACTCAGGCCTCCACCCTAGGAGAGGGAATGGGCCGTAACCCACCACGCGGCCCCAGTGCGGGTTGGTGAATGTCACATGTCTTCCATTTTTTTTTGTTGGACCTACCGGTTTTCTCATAATTTATTTATTTATTTATTATTATTTATTTATTTATTTAATTAAATAGAACGGCCGAAGCCAATTACACTATTTAAACTTATACCTAATTCTTAATAATGTTTTTCTTCACCGTTTTGAGAGCAGTGGAGATGAAATGGTTTTCTATTAAAATGTCATATTCTTCTATTATCGGAAGAAGAGGGCTTTTTGACTATTATTACCCTAGAACGAATTCATCATCATCATATTAGCCGAAAGACGTCCACTGTTCGACATAGGCCTCCCCCAAGCGTCGCCACAACGACCGATCCTGTGCATCACGCATCCATCGGATTCCCGCGACCCTGACCAGGTCATCGGTCCACCTTGTTGGACGGCCTCCAGGTAGTCTGGGACCACAGGTTTCCTATTCAGCAAATGCACGCGGCCCTACCGGGCGTCGGCCCTGCTGGGTCCCTACGGTTTGCTGATAACTCTTTGAGGAGCATGTGGAACACTACGCGCTGTCGACAACTAGGGCTTGATCCAGTCGATTATTACCTGACAGGCGAACGGCGAGCTTCCCACTGCTTGTCGTCCGCAAGCCAGCGTTGTAGTTAGCAGGAAACAGACTCCATCCAGAAATCCCACTACTTAGTTGTACGAACACTGTGCTCCAAAAATTTTATATATAATATAATATCACACAACGCCGTCTAGTGCCAAGCTAAGCAGAGCTTGTGTTATGGGTACTAGACAACTGATAAACATACTTAAATATTTCTAAATACCTACATATTATATATAAATTACACCCAGACACAGAACAAATGATCATGCTCATCACATAAACATTTGTACTGGGTAGGAATCGAACCCACGACCTGCGGTATAGCAGTCAGAGTCAAAAATATGTTGTATGGGTCGGTTGGAATCATCATATGCCGGTTGCGCATCGCCGTACGTCTTGTACTCCGAAGTTAAAACAGGCTTAGTGACATGCAATTTCGGTGCGTACTCCCCGAAATGCCACCGATAGAAAACCGACAGGCTAGCAATTCGGTGTCGATGCTCAAGACTGGAGTTTTGACTTAACGACTGCATCATTGCGGTTGGATCGATTGTCAATTGAATTTTACGTTGATGGCTCCATCTTTGCAGTTAATGCCTACTGTTCAAAGACGCGTAGCTTGAAGCTTGAGCTAAATTAGACGCTGACATGTAACACGCCTGATTTGTACGTAGAACGACGTCACGTGGCGTGGATCTAGTGTAGCTCTACAAGTCTAGTTTCCATATAAAATGTATGGAGACCGACTCAACTAGATTGGCGTGTGTAGCACACGTGTGCGCAGTGTAGTTCTAGCTTCATAGGCGCATATTCGTCATTATACAATTTTTTTTTTCGGTGGGAAAAATCATCCAATGACAACCCCCGTTCTTGGGCGGAGCGGGAGATAGTGTCAGACTCTTACTGACTAAAAAACTCATCCCGTTCCTTCAAGCCTTCATACCGGGGCTCGAGCGCCCTTTCGGATAACCCTGGCCCCAGTAGGCTTCGACCCGGCCGGGCCCCTGCTGTTGCTGACAACTCCTTGAGGGGCGCGGGAACAGAGCGCGCCGTCGGCGACTTGGGCTTGGTCCAGACAGTTACTGAACGGCCGGACAGCGAGCTACCCATTGCTTACTGTCCGCAAGCCCGCGCCTACGGTTGCTGGAAATCGGGATCGGAATCCCGGCGGTGGCGAGAGCGCCGTTGCTTGATGCGGTCGGCCTCCTCTTTAGCGAGCAGTACTGCTTCGCAGAAGTCGGCGACCGCCTGCCACTTCTCCTCGCTCCGGACCATGGCTTCAACCACGGCCCGGGTCATTATACGATTGGTGTACGCCTGCGCAAAGATTAAAGTTGTGCTGTTTCGTTGCCGCTTCGTCGAAAGGGTATCATAGTTTTGTAAATAAGCAGTGAACAGGTGTACACTAAGCGTATAGTGACGATTAAGCGTCTATGAAGCTATGGCTCCGTAGACAGTAGGGTAAAGGCGATAATTTTCAGCACAAATAATAAATAAATAATATTCTGCAACTATCACACTACGCTGTCTAGTCTCAAGCTAAGCAGAGCTTGTGTTATGAGTACTTGACAACTGATATTCCTAATTACATAAATATTATAGATAAATTACACCCAGACACAGAACAAAATGATCGTGCTCATCACACAAACATTTGTCCTGGGTGGGAATCGAACCCACGACCTCCAGCCTGTCAAACAATATACAATATTGATACTCTCAAAGACGATTTTCATATCTGTTAATAGGAAAAGCCATAGATTGTAGCTACCAGGAAATGCAGACTATGGCAGGGAATTAATGTGTTCTAATAAATGTTACCACAGAAGTCCGGTGGTACATCAAAACTGGAATACCAGATTACCTGTGACTTTGAAAAGAAGTTCAGGGTTGTCAAAAGAAAACAAAAGGTTTATTTTTCTATTAAATAGGTATATATTAAATTTAATTGCACCTATAACATCGAAGTTACGTGGTTTTATAACCACTAGCATTATTGTCAGAGAAAATTAGCAAGGCCTCATTCAATCCTACTAAATAGGACTTTTAAAGCGATATAATATACAAAGTAGGACCGAAAAAATATATATTTGATAACAAAATCATTCCCAAAAAGCTAAAAAATATTTTATAATATTGACAGACCCAAAAAAAAGTTTAACGATATGTGCTTGTTTTCGGCAAAACGCCTTCAATGATTTTTTTTTAACGTCTGTCGATATATTTAACAATATTTTTAAGCAATAACAAAATATTAAGGAAAAAAATAATAGTCTTTGGCTCAGAAGTATAGAAAGATTTGATCTTGTAGCACCATCTGGACGACATAAAGAAAAAAAAAACTTTAAAAATAAAACAACATTTTTTAACATCAAAGCATAAGAAAAAAGTCAACCCTAAGGCCCTTGACACGCGAAACGCGGGAAAATCCATCTTTATTTTTACTTTTTTTTACAAAATCTAAACACTTATTCGCCTATTTAGTACTTATAAATTGAAGCCCAATCAATTTTTCTTTTGTTTTTTTTTTATATTTAAGTTCCTTATTTTAATTTATACAAATAGTTGAAAAATATTTCATGTGCTTAGGCTTATTTTATATTATATTTTTAAATAAAAGCAGGTAAAAACGGGACGGAGTATAGTGTATATTATGACGTCTACACACAAGTTATAAGTTTTATAAAGATATAAATATTTTTAATAAATAAAATATGTTATAGTTTTTGCGGCGAAAATTAAATAGTTTTGTTTAAAAAATAAATATGCTTAGAAATTATTGTTAATAAAATAAAATTGAATGTTTTTAAAAAAGAGTAAAATGTTTTGCAAACACCAGAAAAGTTTTAATAGAAAAATACACATGTGTATGTAAAAAAAAAATGATTATTTTATAAAAGGTACGGTTTCATAAACTACAAAATATAAAAGTTTTTTATTAACCGTATTAGTGTGTAGATGCCATTTCTCTTATATTCATTATTACATTGTAGGATTCCATCTGGTAACTATCTGTTTCGAGACCCGTTTTACGATGACTACCATCCCTAATTTTAGCAAAAAACCACATGTAAAAATATAATTTTTATTTTTTACAACGCTGCCATCAGGGTTGGCACTCAAAGTCAATGTTTGCATTTTGTTTTTTATTATTAAAATAATGTACATCTGTTTTAAGCAGCCTAAAACCCGTGCTTGTAGCTACCGTAAAACAAAATTAAGTAGCGCATAACATTTACATCAATAAGTATTTTTAACATAAATAACTCCTTGTACTTGCCATCTGGCGACGCCATAATAGATCATGATTTTATCATTTAAAAACATCACTTAATCTTAAAGTAAGTAGACAAGAAAAATATCTAACAAAAAGAAGTTAAAGGTACTTTAATAGGAATAAAAATTTTAGACTCAACAAAATAATATTAACCCAAAGAAACATTAAACCTATACGCTTAGCGCTACGCCTACAGTAAAATTATGTACACATTAAATATTTGAAAAAGAAAAAAAAATAGTTGTTTTTTTCAACAATCAATAAAATTTCTTACGTCAGAATAGGCAAATACAAACAAACATTTTTAATTTTAAAAGATTATTATTAAGCTACCACAAAGTATTTACCTTTTCTGTCCCATACGTCCAAGGAGTTACGGAAAACAATTACAATTAAATCTAAACATTTGATTACTGATTCAAAATTATATACAACCAATTTACATTAAAATAACTATACTATTCTATATATTACAGTAAACTAGCGTAATTGTTAACGAAAAGTAAGAAAAACATCAATTATATTTTATTGTCTTCAAGGTAGAAAATCTGATCAGTCATATTTGTATGATTTTTTTAATGAATTCTACGTGAAACTAGATGTCGTTGTTTTGATTTATACACCAGCTGTGTTTTTTGTATAAATCGCCACAAAATATTTATTTTTCAACACAGTTTTAAAAAATAATAATAAAGAAAATCTTAGATTAAAATAAAAACGATCATAATTCAAGTTCATGCAGAAAAATAAGCAATAACAATGATTATTTACAATAGTTTTCATTTTAACAAATAATCCTTTACATTTTAACAATAATTTTGGAACGACATCAATTAATGGGGTGTCATATTAACAAAATCGATGACAAATGATGGAATATTATGACAATGAATCGACGTTGAACTATGATGCAGCCTTTATGTAAACTTAGACTTTATGTTTATGATTTTACAGTACATTTTCGAGACAACAATGGCAGTGATCATGTTTGCTGAGCGGGTCCCTGCCTTCGTTTGAGATCACTTCTTACGGCTAGGACTCACCAGTAACATCAGATGATAGGTATTTACACGTAAGATTATAAAAAAAACACGTAATATCATAGATTTATTATATCTTGAATAAATTATAGAAGTTTTTTAAGTTATCATGACGTAATTTGTCAAATTGACAACCCTATCCCTATAGTAATAGTGTTGTGCATTGATGCAAAATAAGGTTTTTTTTTTAAACCGTTATCATCTTGATTGAAAAAATAACGTGTATTTGTTTACGTAATTAAATATTAACTGAATTGCGTCATAACTCAACCGAAAAATGAGAACTGGTTCAATCGTATGCATCTATGCTTCGTTACGTATTCTTCTAATCTTACGTTATTTAACTTAAAATCTAAACTATCCGTGTATATTTATAAAAAAAAGTTATGTAAAAATCACATAGTAATTCCGCTAACTAAACTTACTAAATAGAGACGTCACGTTTATTTTTGTTAAGTTTAGTTAATGCACAGTATCACACGGGCTTCCGGTATGCCGATTTTTACTCGATCTGAAACAAAAAAAAATTAGGTTAGTAAAAAAAAAATCAAATGACAAATTAGTGGTTGACTGCGATCACACCTGATTGTAATCAATGATGCAATCGTTGATGGTGAAGCGCATAATTTTTTAAGATTCATCCACTCTAGACTCTAGCCTTGAAGACGGCTATATTATAATCTAATGGGAATATCGCAAAAATTTAAGGGTGGACACTCGCCGTACGATTGACCGATGGTAGAAAGGTGATAGGTATGATCATCACGTTAAATTTTATTTATATTATGTTGCCAAAAAAAAAATATTTTTCTAATTTTGATGTAAAATATAAGTACCAACAACGGATTTTGGACAAACAATCTGAAGTCGTAAACTGACTAAATAAATGTTCATGATTAATTAGAATTATTTTTTTTGTAAGGTTCTTCAAAAATTTTTAACTCTTAAATTTATATTAAAAAAAAAAACTTATATCTATAAGTGTGTGTGTCACAATTTTATACAGATAATCTCAACATATGCTAAACAACAACAGTCGGAAATACAAGCATTAGAATGTCTGCCCTAAAAAAAATATTTAAAAAAAAAACGATCACCTGAACTACCGACTCCTAACCTAAAAACGACTTTCAAACTCCACACGACCGCAACAAAATCGTTTAAAAACGGTTTCATGGTCCAAACAAGTATGCCAGCACTTGAGAACCATTGCATCACTACGGAAGCTTGTCGACCGACTTTCACAGGTTATGTAACGCCAAATTCAACTTACATAAGACCCCAAGACCCAATGTCCCAGTAATATTGTTACGTCAAGACAATTTTTGAAGTTGAATGTTAATAGAAAGTGGGACGTGCGAAATGTCAACACTAATTTGTCTATTCACATTGGCATGGATTTTTTTTTAGTTCATCGTGTTTTGGGTTAATTTTTTTTAAATAAATTTTTGTTATAGTGACATCACTATTCAACCACTGGGTTCTTTTTTACCTCTCGTTAGTTATTGAATATTAATTTGAATTGGTCAATTAGTATATGGTTTTCCCTGGTATGAATGTTCATATCATAGGATACCAGAAACGTTTATTAAATCAAATAAACCAATTACAGGCACTTTTAAATTGCCAAAATTTCGGCCAGTCAAAAAAAGTGAAGTTAAATTGCACGTTCCAAAGCCTTCGCTACGATCTACATTTCTAAGGATAAGAACGTGCAAAAAACTCCATAGACACTCTCTTAAATCATATTAGGAGGATAGGATTTTTGACCAGTCAAGATAAATGAATGATTGTGGAAAATCGAATGTGCACCAACCCTAGCTTCTCACGAATATAGGTCGGTTTGGACTGGGATAAAAACCATTATTAAGACATATACTAGTGTGTCTGGCAAACGTTGTCTTACTCGAAAAATGTTTTTCCTCAAACCAAAAAAGGAAACCCTAGATACGAGCCGAAAGCTAAGCTGTTATCAAGTTTTTCAACACACCTATTCAAAACAAATAAATGAAATTGCATTAACATAATCTTTAATAACAAATTATATTGTGAGAAATATGTCACGGATTTTTTTCATGCTCTTGTTTACTAACTGTTGCACTTTTGCGCACCAGTGCAAAATACACTTCAAATCGTGCATAAAAGTAGTTGACAGTTGGACAAGGTTTTCGAATAAGTGTGTTGTAAAAATTATTTTCCTATCTGTACTTTAGTGTCAGTCACTGTTATTTTGCTAACAGCTATAGCTCTTATACCATCTGTTGTCCTGGTAGGAGTAGCATCAAGTACGTTACATAATCTTATAAAATAGGCAAAAGAAGACGATAAACTTTGCATTGAGGAAGCTTATATCACAGAAAAAGGCTTATACACTGACATACAGATGTACGAAAATTATCTAACCAATTTGTCAAGCCTTTTGTAATTTTTATAAGACTGGCTTTCAGTTGGTATAACGGATGCAGCGGTGTCGGAAGAAGCAGCGTTGAAGCTTCTTGAACTGATGACCTAGTGAGAATTGTGGAAAAACGATAGATGCGAGATGCTTAGGATCGTTCGTTGTCGCAACATTGTGGGGAGGCCTATGTCCAACAGTCGACGTCTGTCGATTGAAATTATGAGTAGGATACTAGTGCTTTACCTACTCAAAGCGACTGCCTCTTGCGACCTACGACTGGAAACATAAGGTTCATGGTGACCGGTGGAGTAGATGGGGAAAAGTATCGTTAGCGCAGCCCAAAACGGTGATTTGACCAGATCCGCACCGCTCTTGACTCTACTCTACAGTATACAATGCCATTCACACCATCAGAGACAGAAAAATATGGAAGAATATCGTACCAGAGAAAGTGATGAAGCAGGAAGGAAGGGAATCAGACAGCACAAAATTGAAGAATACGACGGAAGAGGGTACCATTAGTAAGACTGATTTTCAAGACATTTGAGCATTCGGACTACCTGTTACTAGTTTTAATGTTGGGTTAAGGGTGCTTGAAAGAGCCGGCTGCGGTATGCAAAAGGTAACTAAAAGGTCACGGATCTGACACTTCCTTCTCATTTTTATGTGATAATTTCTGACCAAAATCAAAAAATTGTATAGTAGGATCTTGTAAAACTGTTACAACTGATTCTCATTTTCGAGTATGGTATTTTGGGGCTAAAATTACCTATTTACCTAGCCCTATTACTAGCTATATGTGTAAATAAATAATTAGAAGCTATACCGACTATTTTCTCAGGTATTGAAACAAACTGAAAAGAATATCAAATCTATTACTGATAGCAAATCTACTAAGACTGATTCTACTACTTTGCAACGGGCTCTAGAACAAGGCTTGATTATTTCCTTTATCATAAGATTCTAATTTAAATATGAAAAGCGATCGCTATCCGAGTAGCAAGCCCCAATCCTGTAGGGAAATAAGTCTAATGAATTATGTTTGTTATTCGAAGAGACAGACAGGTTGGTCATTTACCTTACTTAGAAGGTGAAAACAAATTTTAGACGGTTCGTTGGTCTTCCGAAATGGATCGATAAAATTGTATGTAAGAAAATGTGTCGACATTTACCGGATATATAAAATGGCGATAGGTCACTGGAACAACTTGTGATTCACGGATGCCCCTCAAGTTGAAGGGTAAAATCTACAAATCCGTGATAAGACCAAGAAGAGAAAAAGATTACATATAGTGGAGATTAGAATGTCGTGATGGATGTACGGTATGACGAGAATAGATAAAAGTGAGAAATATGAAATATTTGAGGAAGTTTAAAAGTGGCGCCAATGTCTGAAAATTAGGAATAATTTGTTTAGGTATAGTCATGGTCATGTGAAGAGAAAGGATGATTATGAGTCATATCTACATGTAGATAGATGAAGAGGAAAGGGAGGCCAAAGAAAAGACGGATGGATTGTGTGAGGAGTAACATGAAAGAAAAGGAAGTTAGTAATTAGCATGACGGGTGACAAGACAGAATGGAAGAAAAAAACATGTTGACTCCAAATAATACTAAATAAGGGTAGGAAGATTATGAAGACATGTTGCGATTTATCTCAAATAAATTATAAGAGAGAGTGATGATGTTTGAAAACTTCTATAACTATTGCATTAACGTGAGAACTAACTACCTAAACCTTTATTCTCCCTTATATCTTAAAACCTTGTTAAAGAAACCATCTTTATCTTCCAAACGAAGTACCAGGCTCGCAGAGATGCTAACAGTTGAATTCAACCATAAAAAGATTAAAGCAATCAAAAGTCAAAGTACCAAGTACTATCGTGGTATCCCGCGTCGGCGCATGAGTGCATTACCCGATGCGTTTCGGCGGCGGGTCATTGGCCTTACTGTGTGATTTTTTTATGATAGTTTGGGACTCGTTCGTATGTGACCTCGGAAATAGATTGTGAGTTTTTTTTTTGTGTTCTGTGAAGTAGACCAATGTGTGTGTCGTGACATAATACATACACGTGGATGAAATTATACCGGCATTATTTAAACGCAACTGGTTATGTTAGAATTATTTTACTAAGAAAATTGAAATTATAAGATTTATATGTAATGTATATTTTAAAAATATTTGTAGATGTGGTTTAATGATAAAATTATCCCCTCCTCTTTAGTCGTTCACTCTTGATAAAATTATAGGAAACTTAAATCTATTCTGTCTATTTGTATAAATTTTATAGAATGCTAATCATGAGTACTAGAAGCACTACACATTTAGCAGCTAAATTCAAATTAGTACAATACTGGAGAAATACTAGGAGGGCATGGAGAAAGGAAGATTGGACTGTCACAGCTGAAAATATCGACCTATTACTTCAACTAAAAGGTACCAGGAGTGCATAAGCAAGAAAGGACCGGGAATTGATATCAATCTATCGCATAAATCATAGTCACACATTTCCGCCATTCTACTCCCACAACCCGAGTAGAATGACAATCAGACGATAGCATCTGTTTTGCTTTCATTTCAAGAAAAGTATATAAAATATAGTATGGATTTAAACAATAAATAAATAAAAAACAAGTCGTAAAACGCAACATAAATAGTTTATCGTAAGTACAATTTAAAACGTAAAAAATACAAAGCTAGCGAGCATTATTTTTATGTCAATGCATTCAACCCAACGTAAGTACAATGAGGTAAAATACATTAGAAATGTAGTGAGTAATGTTCCCCGCGTCATCGTTGCTGCCACAGAAGGGAACACGTGAATAAAATGGTTGAACTTAAACAAAATTATTAGGAAGAAAGGAACAAGAGGAAGTAAAAATTAAAGATTAAATTACATTTTAGAAGAGATAGGTAGGTATGTATACTGACATTGCTGCTACTTCTATAGCTAACAGGAAAGCAAGGAAGAAAATAAAAATTCAAATGCAGAATTCCTAATCAAGGGTTCGGTCATAGCGTAGGTATAATAAATCAAGGTCACTAGCCTGACGCCTAAGCTTCTACTAAAAACGCAGTAGATATAGAGGACAAATGCAGTTTTCCTAGGAGACCATAACTAAAAGGAGATCAACGAGAATGCATTTCTTAAAATAAACACAAACACAACACGCTACAATTACAACTCTTGCAAATTATTACGTTTCTTATACAATAATGACATTGGCTGCACGCGCATTCGCGTGACGCTTCCTACATCCAGTTCGATGCAAGTGCGATGCACGCTGACGTAACAGAATCCCAAATGTGGGCCAAATTAATAAAAAAACATGGCCCCGCCTACTCCGGTAGCTCACGCACACGAGCTCGCAGTGAAAGTGCGTCGGACCGGCGCTTGCGCCGTTCAAAGCGAGCCGATTGTCATTTTAAATGCGGCCGTCGAAGCGGACGCACGGCTGATAATTACGTTATGATTTGAGAGGTCAATGTTTTGGGGGAATAGAAGTATGCTGCACCAATTATGTAATGGTTGTTTAATAAGTTATCTAACAGACTTGAATTTTAAGCTGGCGATTCACACGTTTATTTTTAAATTCATGTTACGAACAAAACGATATCAAATACTGTTTAAAGAAGATCTGAAAGCAGCCATGACTGTCAATTTTAGAAGTCTGGTACATAATCTAAATCACAATAAAACAGTTTTAAATGACACACAAAAGAAGGATACAAATACTATGATTCATGAATATATTATTTTACATTTGATTGATACTATCCAATGAAAAATTCCATAAATATCATTGATTGATAAGAACAAGACTATCAATAGTAGACACAAAAACAACAACACATCAAATCTGCTGCATAGCAGTTTAAGCGATTTTAAATCGTAATGCTTCCTATACAATATACCTAGATCCACTGATGCATATCTAACTACGGTAGTAGACCCTTTATGTAAGAATGGAGTAAGGGATATTACTGCCAATAGTTCTCAATTTGAAGACCAGTATAAAATAATTGCAAGACCTTTGAGATTTAGAAAAAAGTTAGCAGTGTTATAGAAAAGGTCATCATCTTTATTTCAACCGATAAACGTCCACTGTTTGACATAGGCCTCCCCAAGTGGCGCTATAACGACTAGGGCTATGCGTCTGGCATCCATTAGATTCCCGCAACCTTCACCAGGTCATCGGTCCATCTTGTTGGAGGCCTTCAAATACTGCGTTCCCATTAACCATCTGTTCTTCAAGCAATTTATCCTGCCCAGTGCCACTTAAGTTTGAGGATTTTTCATGCTATCTCGGTAACTTTGGTTCTCCTGCGGATATCTTTATTTCTAAAGCGATCATACAAGGAAACTCAGAGCATAGCTTTTTTCATTGCGCTTTGGGTGACTTTAAGCTTTCTGATGAGGCCCATTGTTGGCGACTACATTTCAGAGCCATATGTCATCACTGGTAACACGCACTGGTGTGAGACGATAGACGAAATCTATCTTTTTTTTACTTTCGTCTTGAGACACTGGCACTGTGTCTTGATTCTGTGAAGACAATTATAAACATCATAAAACCAAATAGATTCTTTCCAGTATTGTTGACACTGCACTTATGAAACAGAATCGTACCAGTTTTCATACTTACAGTTGGTAAAGTAATCCCCCAGATAAGTACTAAAGATAAGTGGATGGGAGTCATACAACCAATGAGTAATATTTTTTTTTCTCATGGAATGCGTTTGATAAACGAGACAATTGATTGTCAATAATGTCAGACGATTACGTGTCGGGTATAATTTAATTATCATGCCTTATAAGGAAATGTAATGATAAAATACTATTTATTTATAAGGCCTAGTAGAAAACCAACAGAAATGTAGGTATTAATAAACTACCTACCTTAATACTAGGGTATCACATCACAGAAGAAACTAATACAAACATTGGCGAATGGTTAAAATGCGTAGGCAACTAAAAGAAGCCTACTTTTTTAACAACACTTCTACTTAGTTATTAACTCCTGGTACATGACATTCGCAGAGAGCAAGGTTCTTTTTTTCATTCACGTTTATCGAGGCCGGTGATGTTTTGTTTTCTGCCTATCATCATAATGGCTTTCATTAATAATAAAATATTATTTCTTTTGTACAATTTTTGTTTGTTTATCTTCGTAGTGGCATATTTTTTTTCTTTATGCCAGGTGCCTTACCCAAGTGAAAGTTCTTCCGGGATAAAAGTTTCCTATATTCTACTCCATAGCGTGATCTAATCATGCATAAGTACAGTTCATCCAAGTATCAAAAGTTGAGCTCCTTAGTAGTCCCGAGTTGAGCTATATGAATATTAACAAAAACTTGCACTTGACTGGACAGGTTCACTCAAATCCGTGTGGTTCTTTCCTCAAAAGACCATCTTAGACACTTATCTGTATGATTCTCGTATGATTTAACCATTGAGTTTGTTTCGGTATTTCTTCTCAGGGTAGTCAGCCAAAAATCACCGATGAGGTCATCTAGTTTATATTGACAATAAAATTAAAATATAAAAGAGTTTTTGAACACCTATTTGCAAAAAGCCACTCAAATCTGTGCGGTTCTTTCCTCAAAAGATTATCTCAGACATCATCAGGCATAGTTCTCGTGATTTGATTTAACCATTAAATAAACATTTGCTGAATAGACTTTAAAAGAGACTTGGACCCCTGAGTACGTTTTGGTATTTCTTCTCAGGGTAGTCACCTAGGTAACACCGGCCTCATATAATTTAAATGACGAAAAAATTGACGTGTGTTCAAAGTTTTTTTGAAAATCTATTTGCATGATAAATACCATTCATTATACACTCACAGATACACATACAAACTTTCCGTTTATAAAATTAGTGTGATTTTTTATTTCTACCTTTCATTTATTTCCATTAAACATTCCTTATTGGGCATACCATACACATTTACACAATCTACCTTACTCACTGAACCCAAATATCTATCGGCGATCTATCAGATATGTTTGTTTGTTTGTTTAGTGATTTGATAACGAATGTATGTCATTATTATCACTGTGTGCCCTAAATACTCAACTAGCTATGAATGAGTATGTACTTAGAACTGTAGTAGTGTAGGGTTTTTCAAATTGTTTTCAAATAACGCTGAGGAGTTCTGGTCGATTGTAGCAAGGTATATGTGGAGATATTCCATAATTTAATTATTATAAACCTAAATAATGAATATTTTGAAACTATTCTAACTATATTTTAAAAATAATAAAATATTCAAAACTTAAATTCTTTAAAGCTAAAAGAGAAGGTTAAACTAATAAAAATTGATGTTATTGATAATGTATTAGTTCCTAAACAAATATTTTCTAAAACAGTTGAACCATCCATAGATGATTATATAAAAAAATAATATCAATTTAATGGAGGAGCATCAATTGATAAAAAAAAGATATACAATAAAAATTAACAGACGAAAATCGAAGCTAGAACAATTTAATTTCTTCAAGATGAACCAAAAAAAAATCGAAATATAATACTTGTAAGCATTTAATAACAAAATACGGAAAAAATATACGGTTCACAGTTGTATTAGATTCCATTACCTCTTACGAATTATCTCATCATGTTACAATAATTATGAACACTTGCTTGGCCAAAATTTCCTCAAATTGGAGCTTATTGTTTCCCTAAACTTGGAACAAATTAAAAAGATTCAGGGTTTCCAAAATTTTCGCAATGTTTTTTCAACGTGTACCGGCAATATTACTGTTCCACAACGAAAAACATGTGACTGGAAAGGGGAGAGAGCTTCTCGGAACCAAACAAATCCACGTGACTCCCAATGTGCAAAAATGTAGCTAAAAAGGAAAACAATTCCCTCTGGGTAACAAAATGGAACCCTCAAAAAGTTTTGAAGTAAAAATGGCGAAATATTTCATTATTCTGTTTTGAATTGAGCAACCGTTGATTATGAAAGATTTTTGTTAATTTGTTGATATTTTTTTCTAGGAAAATAACTCTTTTTTACATTAAATCAGTCAATTCCTATTGTCATTTTTTGTTTACCAAAAATAGTATGTAATATTGTTTAGGTAAACAAAAAACAAATAATTATATATCCCAAAACGACAAAACACAAACGGAAAATAACATTCAATACATGCGCTGAGTATAAAATGCCTAACTATACAGCGTTAATAGGTATGAAAAGAAAAGGAAACAAGAAAAACGAATGAAAGATAACGAAAAAAGACGAGAGGGGCCGGTCAAGACCAGCAAAAGTATCAGTTTATAGAAGCAATGAAAATTTAAACTGAAAAGAATCTATGAGACTATAGTCTCACATTCACATACGTGTATAACATAAAAAATATAAAACGCAAAGAAAATGTTTCTATCTATGTCTACCAATAGCCGTTTTCGTCTTTGACACTATCTAACCGATGTGCCCAAACCAGCATTGTCAATAATGCGAAGATGGTTATAGAACACTAAAAAAATACATTAGAGAAAGAAAAGTATTTAGTTTGGCGCACAAAATATTGTAGAAAACAAAAAAATAAGACAAATACAAAACAAAAAATAAAATAAAAAGTAACACTGTATATGTCACACGTTTGCGCCAAAAAAGGTCCAGTTCAGTGAAATGCCAGACAACTACGAGTCGCTACTATCATGAAAAATATTCTCCTCTCATATTGGACTCTTCGTCAGAAGCCTATCAGCAATCCAAGCAAAGAGTTGAAAACGCTATTATGCAACAGTTGTTTTTATTCCAGAAGAAAACAATAGCTGTTGGGGGAAGAAATTTCAGTATCACGTGATTAACTTCGCCATCAACTTTGAATAAAAAGTAAAATCGTGTGACAATGGCCAGGTGGACGGTAATTGCGACGTTTTGGATATCAAACCAGTGGCAGATGGCTGACTATGAAAAGGGGAAAGAGAAAAAGAAGTAAAAATAGCTAAATGGTTTGTTTTGAGTAACATTACTTGTTGAGATTTTTTCGGAAATGTACTCCAGAATGACCGTCGTGATTTTAAATAAAAGTATTTGGTATTGAATGTAAGTACCTTTCAGTTAGTTACTATGGCAACAATGAATGAAGAATTAAATATAAAGATATCGAAATATCTCGATGGAATGAAGACTACCATTTTTATGCTCTGCACGAAATTTAAATGGAATCATTTCTAACGCGAAAAACTAAGTATTTAGTATGGCAACAATGATTGAAAAAGTTAAAGCCGAATATTGAAATATCTCGATACAATTATTAGAATACACTTATTTGTTTTGCGTCAACGACCATCACCTTCTAAACATTGAGGTTTGGTTCACATAATATATATTATAAACTATAATGGAACAGACATACTAGTAAAAGCAAAATTTCAATTTCATTAATAGTGTGAATCGCATTACATAATGGTAGCGCATGTCAGTCAATTTTGCACTTTATGACAATCGTTATTGTTTCTGAAATATGCAAAGAAATATTTTTTTATCTGAGTGACAGGGGTTATAACTGCTTACTAATTTACTTGTTGCTTGGAGTCGGTTTCCAATCTAACCGGATGCGACTGCCTATCCTCTATAACGCAACGTGATACTCCTCAAGACTGATGGTCAGAATTTTGAGATCAGGATGGCAACAAACCGATTAGCATTCAATACTAAAGTTCGCGAGATAATTCGCAAGAGGTTGGCAGTAGTATCATCACAGCGTTAAAGTATCCAATTGTCGATTTGAACCAATTGTTTGACTATATTAGGGTATTATATAATTGTAAGAGTATGTAATATCTATGGTTTATTAGTAAATCAATTCTTGGAATCACGTTATCTCTTTCTTTTATTGCACCTACCGCTGTTTTTCTCTGGGCCACCCAAAGATTGACTGGAAGAAAATGCCTAAGGCATTAAGTTCGCCTCTGTACTTATAAGTGCATGAAGCATAAATAAATAAATAAATATATTTTCATGAGTTTGACTACTAATAACAACTTACTGTCTAAGGTATACGAATGATAACTAAGACCAACGGTAGTATTTCTGAGGCACGGGTTATCTCAAAACAATAATTTGCATACCTTTCATAATTTAGCTTAAAATAGAACCCCAAATCGAGAAAGGTCCACGTGATTTCTTCTTACCTTTAACTTTACAAGGTATCCAACGTTTTAGGGTGTATTTACTTATAGTGTTGCCTTTTTTATATAAAAATATGAGGGAAATTCGTTCAATACTAACTTACTTAGTTCACGCAACATTTCCATAATTTAAACAACTCGTATAATGATATTTTGTACATTTGATATTTGCACTGACCAGGAGAGCATAACTCATAAGGGTGTCGCCTTAAATAGTATGAATAAAAATAAACACGACAGATTAAATACAGGAGAAAAAGAATAAACTTAGAAAGATAAACTTATATATATATAAATAAAATACTTAAACAACACTGAAAAGAAAGCAGACGATATGCTACAAACAAATTACGACAAAATAGACCTTACTGCACATGACGCTCATAATAATAGAGGTATGTAACCTACTGGGAAGCAACCAGTTGATAGGCTATCGCATCCAATCTCATGACCTATTTTTGTATATTAAGTGGCCTTGAAAGGGCTCGGAGTCAATTGTGTTAGCACTACGAACTCTCTTCGAGCTACATATTGTGGAATGAAGAAGTACTACATGCACAATAGAAATAAGCTCTAAGCGAGTAGTCTGGAAATTAATAATTATTTGAGAAAGGTCTTCTACGGCACTGAGGTTGTAGATATATTTGTACTAGAGAAAATTATAAAAATTGGAAGAGTTAAGTGCATCTCAGATCTTTGTTCGGTTGCCAGGCATTTTTCGATTCACGGTGCACATGTACTTAATAAAAATATCAAACTTTATCTAAAAAAAAAAAGATAACATGACATAAGCATATTTATATAGATATAAATAAACTAAGAAAATTTAACAATTGTTTTTATTAATGTTGTTATGGGGTGTACAATTGACAATATAATAAATATATTTTCCTAATTTTTTTTCACATTATTTTTTGTATTATTTGGAACTGCTGGCTAAATGGAGTTTCTTGGCGGTTCTTCTCATCTAAAAATTACGCATCCGGTTAGATTAAGAAACTGATCTAATTTGGAAAATTGTATCCGTTTGAACCGAGTTCTAAAAGAAGGTGGTTATTATGTTTGGGTGTATTTTTTAAATATGCCAATTATTCGGTCAAATTATGGATCGTTTTTTTTTTTGTTTGTAGTTTTGTTTTGTTGGATAAAGATTAAATAAATAAATAAACAAGGGACATATATGTCCAAGCCAGGGCCAAGAAAATATTCATAAACTCTGCTTTTCCGTGGGAAAACTCATTTTCAGAAACATTTTTTTTTATTTCTGTAACTATAGTTTTATTTTTTGCGATAAAGAATTTACTACGTTATGTATATTAGGTTTTCATTACGATTTTTTTTTTCTACTGTTAATTTCCGCTGATACTGTTATATCTACGATTCTATTATTTTAAAGACCCATTGAAATTGGCGTGTGACTGAATAATTTTATACTACTTTACTATCAGTTCTTCCTGTTTGTTATCACTTATCAATGGTCATTCAAGCGACAAACTTATAATAAGTTCTGAATCATCTGATTTTAACATTGTTATATATTTAGCTAATGATTATAGTAGAATAGACTTCCCTATTTGGTTTCCGCAGGAAAACCAAGGTCACCTACATATCCCGAAGAATCGCCAACCATAAGTGGCAGTGGGCAGGACACATTGCTGGCAAAACAGATGGTCGATGGGGACGGAAGATTCAGGAGTGGTGACCACATACCGGAAGATGCAGCTTTGAGCAATCCGATGCATGCGAGATGCACAGGACCGGTCATTATAGCGACACTTGGGAGAGGCCTATGTCTAACAGTGGACCTCTTTCAGTTAAAATGATGATGATGAGGCTTTCCCACATCTTAGATACAATGTTTAACTGATAATACAAATATGCAAAACTATTCAGGAGTTACATAGCAAAGCATAGTCAGCCTTATAATGTTCCCACTGTTGGGACTCAGGCCGTCTCTCTAGAAGGGACGGGGAAAGACAAGGAGGAAGTTACAGATTCTTGCCAAATTATGCTCAGATAGAACGGAATAAGCTTTATTGTATACCAAAATATTTTAATAACAAAAATTACATGAACTTAAATCTATGGGTACAATGGCGGTCTTATCGCTAACGGCGATATCAACCAGACAACCTTTGGATGGCTTGTAAGTATTTAACTTAAAATAATAAGGGTCAACGGTGTACTGTTAGCAGATTAATCAACCATTAAAATTTATATTCGAAAGAAATGCCTAAAATAGTATAGAAATTAGGGTGTTGCATGTTTTTTAAATTTTTGATTTTATGCTTAGCTTTAATTCTTGAAACTACTTGATTGGCGTTGTGCAACCTTTAAATATGAACCAATTATGGTGATTTTTGATATAAGAACACTACGTATGAGTGGTATATAGAATTTGAGCAAATTCAAATGAAAATAGAAAATTAAAACACCCTTATAGACATGTTAGGAAAGCGAGGACCATGTCGTAAAAATTGCACTAAACCTGCTAGAACAAAAGCAAAGCAGAGTTGGCGTGGCCATTGGCTTGGTAGTCTAGAATCGTAAGAGACTTCAAGTTAGTCAATTTGCCAGAACCGATAAACAAGGTATTCTACCTTGGTGTAATTACTAAATAGACTCAACCACAAATATTGGGAACAGAAGGCGACAAAGTGACACGTGACTAGAGGTCTGGTTCATTCTTTGCCTAAAGAATTACTACTGCCATTCAACGTAGCAATGCTGTCAGTCTTCTGGGTATATTCCCGGATGACAGTGATGTGGAGGAGTACTTTTAGAAAGAAAAGAATAAAGGGTTAGCTAGTAATGGAAGATATGAAATTGATATACTACTGTCTCTAACTCTACCAAATACTACGTGATAACACTGAATTTTTCAATAAGAGCTTGCAAGAACCCGTCATCTTTATCGACACTTTCATATCACGAATTCACGACAGGATATGTTTTTAAAATTTCTCTTCTCTCTAACCAATATCTTCTACTTTTAGTCATCTTTTTACCTTTTTTTTTAAAATGGGTAATCATCCAATAGCTTCTCCCACTTAAGGATATAGTGGGAGGATGTGCCAGACTTTTACTGACTAATACCACACCTATATAACTTTTTTGTACTGCGTTCCAGGATCCCTTTTGGACTACTCATAGATCTTTTTAGCACTAAGAACACTTACTTGAAATATGTTCAACCTACTAAAATTTGCCATCTTCACAGTAATCTACAACATCGATATCTACCAACCCGGCAAAATAAAGGCGTATACAAATATAATCGTGTCTGCAGCGTCACAGATTTCCCCGGACATTGCCGAAAACTTTCCAACATGGCCGCCGCTCCTGCGCCTGCGACGAGTTATGCAATAACTGAACCATGACATTTTTATTTACTCTAGTTTTAATTTTCCTTTTTAACATATTTATATTTTTTTATGTTCATTGTTGTTGTTTTTGTACATTTTTATTTTTGGTGTACAATAAAGAATTTATCTAATTTTGGCGTGTGCCTTTTTGGTCGGTGCAATCTTTCAATTTTTTTTTTTTGTGCAATCAATGCCCTACACTTTTGCCCTGTCCTTTTGTTACCTATATGGGGTCAACCCTCCTGATACAGTAACACCATTCTAGACGATATTCTTTTTTGGTCTTTTGTAAGGTAAAGGACCAGATTAATTATAAAACGATTAATTTTCTATTCAATTATATTGTACATATAATTTGTAACCAATCCAATCCCCTTCTGTTTAAACCGACATTGTAAGGACAATGAATTTGACACTATTCTTGTTACACGTCAAAGTAAATTTAATTTGAATTCGAATAAGATATTACTCAGCACTCGTAAGTCGTAGGCGATTGCTCGTAAAGCAATGTCTTGTCATTACCTTATAGGCTTTGTATACTAGATAACTTTTACATTTACTAAAAATAAAAGAAATAAAATATGTATTGTTTTGAGAACAAAATACAAAAAAAAAATATTAAGGAAAATTAAAAAAAAAATACGAACAACAGAAAAAAAATTATAGTAAAACAATCAAAACAAATAAAGGCAACATTCTCTAGCATGACATAAGTCGTTCGTCGTTCGTCGATCGTTTGACACACATACTGTTCGGTTGCGCAAAGCCGCGCGCGCGCCGCTTGGCACCGGCCCTCTGTTCTGCTTAGCGCATTTTGTAAGTTAGGAACGGATGTCTGGTGGATTCTAGAATCTAAATTGGCTATAAAAAATAATAACTCATTTTTATAGACAAGTAATTTTTTTATTAAGTGACCCAATTCTTTTGTGGGAAGTAATTATTTTAGGAAGTACTTGTTAATGATGATAGTAATTATAAATGCCAGAAAAGGTTATCAATTTATCTTAAAACAAAAATAACTACGTTACGTAAAACAAACAAGATTAACACAATTTGCTATTCACCCTACACGCAGTTAAAAAATCTGAACCGTATGATTTCATATAGCATAACATCATCCAAAAACACAAAAGGCATATTAACGAAAAAAAAAGTGAAAGCGGTACGAACGCACACTTGCACGGATCGCGCCCACAAGCGTGCGTTTACGCACGTCGCCGTGCTAATCTCCAAGTTGATTCATCGAAGTGTAGGTAGACTATTTATTATGTCCACAGAGATATGTTAATGCGTACATTTGAATTTGACTAGTTAATTATGTGAGAAATCGATTTAGTGTTAACGTAATCCAAAAAAATCTTCTCAATCCTATGTCTTTATGAGTTTATTATTTTTTTATTTGGACTATTCGCATTAAAAACAGAGTTTTTTATATTTATATCAGTTCTATCACAATTTTAATTTTAAATAATTTATGTTAACTAAGTAACGTCTATAAATAAGACATATCGATTGAAATTTTACAGTTAAAATTCAATTTAAATTAGATTAAAAATACGAACAATTGTCGGGGCAACCCTGTTACCGTGCTCATATAAGTTACGCTCGATGATAACAGTCTTATTTGATTCAGTACAACATGGCATAAAATTTATACAGAAAAACGTTTAGCAGAAAGTAAAACCGCTAATAAATATATGTAGTCGCGAAAGTGAAACCCGTTATTATTTAGTCCACCCACGCAGTTTTATTCAGCTAATCATATCAATCCATTGATACTACGGCTATCATTTATAACTTGTATAATGTTTTTCGACTTCACTGACCTACCACAACAATTTTCTTCTTAATCTTGTCACGCACTAAGAACTTTAGTTATTAATTTTCTTGTTTTGCGTACATATCATCTGTTTATAGTCAGTTACTGAGATTTTGATTGAAAACATGTATGGTCTTTGAAAAAGCAAGCGTTGTATAAACTTATGACGCTATACTAACCCGTTATGGAAGAAAGTGAAAATAAAACAGCCAAAAAAACGCTATGCGGAAGGTCGCGAACGTCTAAAGTACTAGGAGCACATAGGCTAAAGATAAGTTAGAAGAAAGTTTGGCTTCAGAGAGTCTATTAAATGACATGACGGTTTTAAAGCACAGTATGGTTCAAAAGACCACAAAGTGAAGACACTTGAGCTTAAATTCGTTTCTGGTAAAGAAAATCTGATTTATATAGAACATGCATGCTCATGAAAAATGTAACCGAATTAACAATCTTAAACAAAAATAATCTGTTTAAAGAAACTAAAAAAAAAATCACGAAAAACCTATATCCTAAAATCAACAAATAGCAACACACTGAATTTACTTAACATCATTCATTGACCTATCAAAGATCAAAGACCGTACAGGGAAGGCTTCGAAGCATTGCTAGCTATATACTAGGAGCGCATAACTCCAACAGAGTTTCGCCGACACCGAATGGAAACCGGTTTGCCAAAATTTTACGCAGAATGAAGTTTCAAGTTGATGCTAGGCAATTAGCATCCACACCTGAATTTAGCTACTAGTGTTCAGTTTCTAAATATCAAATACATTCAGAGGCTCGCGAACTATTGTTCCATAAGCGTGCAAACATAAAATAGTTAAAATCAACAAGTCAAACCGACGGAAGCCATTAAGTAGGGCACGAGAGGCGAAAATTTCAACTTTGACGGACGAAAAAGTCACTTAACATGTCGGCTGTAAGGTCCAATTTCCTGTGGTTGTGACGCAGCGGTGAAAACGAAAGTCGCCGTCAGACAACGTTTTGCACAAACGAATTTGAATACTAAATATTTCGATCCGGCATTAAAGAGTTATGCTCCTTTTCCAAGAGGCCTGGCATATTTTTCACGGTATTCAGAAACAAAGTTGTCATATCCTGAATGATGACCAAGCACCCAATATGATCGCAGGATATGAATGCATCCTACTTCCGAAAGGACTAAGTGACCAAAATTGAAGTATAAGGACCAGGATCGCATAGAAGTGTATAGGTTTAAACGACCACTCTCTAAAAGTCGGGAGAGCGAAATCACATAACATCAATTCTACGAATCAACAAAATTAAAAATAGAACAGTTGCTCCAAATCTCCCTAATAAATCTACAACTAAACTATATAACTTAAGTGAAACCAAACGACAGTCAAATCGAAAAAGAGATGGTGAGAACAATAACAAAACAAATGTATTTTGTAACCTAGATACTTACTTAGCAACAGAATTTATTAGCTTCAAAAACGAGTCACACCTCACTGTACGTTTCTTTAAAAAATATACTAATCGTATAAGTTACCGATGACAAATCGTTCCTTGAATACTGGGATTCCATACACACATGCATATAATGATAAAATGCAAGCAATGTATGCGGCGATGTACAAAATAATTTTGGGAAAATTTTCATCTTGCGTACAGCTTAGAAGTGGAATTGACTGCCATAGTCTATTTTCTGATAGCTACAACTAAGTAATTCTTTTTTTTCTATCAAAAAGAAATTACAAAAGTAAATTACCACTGCTGTATTTATGTGTTTCCGTATGTTTATCTTGTCTAGTGCTCATAACGCAAGCTGTGCTTAGTTCGGGACTAGACGGCGTTGTGTGATAGTTGTGAAATCATTTTATATATTATTATATTTTTGATAAATTCACGTTTGTGCACAATCTTACTGAATTTTCAAATGTCTTAAAGTTTATAGAAGTAACTTAATCAGTCTCTTTTTTCAAGAACTTTGAGGAAAGAATTTCCTCTTTATATGTTCGTACGTACACTGATGGTATGCAAAAAAAAATAGAGCGTAATTACAATAAGCTTATTTAACACTAAACATAATCAGCACACACTTGACGTCACTGTATCTACAAGTCGGTCAATATTAGAAAACGTGAATTAAGCATACCTTTGTGTCGACTAAGTAGTATGATTAAAAAAAAATATATGACTCATTTTGGTTTGATTCTAAGCTGAAAAACGATTCGAAATCATAAATTTTGCTTTAAATTGACGATTTTTAAAAAACTAACAATTAAAATGATTGAAACATAAAGACATTTTCTTTGAGTGTTTAGTGATATTGAAGTAACAAAATATAGCCAGCAGTTGTGACTGAACGCTAGGTACACAATAAGTCTCTCCAAGACCCCCTATAGGGTAGATCAATTGTACGTGTAAAATTGATTTTCATGCAGTAAATTCACGCCAAGTCTAGCTAGGGTACAAACTTAAAGACTATGTACCAGGACATTATAGGTTGTGAGGAGCTGACAAATCAAATTAACCAAAACCGGAATGTTAGTGACAATGCTTTTTTTTAGATGGGTAGTCATCTAATGACTTCTACAGCTTATGATGGAGTGAAGTCGTGCCAATATCATAAGATGGGCGTGTCAGACTTTTGCTGACTAAAACCAAGGCAAGTTTTTTTAATGATATAAACCCGTCTTTGACTGCGATCCCGCCTGATGGTAAGCAGTGATGCAGTCGTTACCAGAGGGTAGTAGGTACTCGTATCTTTAATTTAAAGATTGACTGGTTTAAGATTAAGTCCTTTTTTTTTGTTTGCTAAATTAAATCATTTTTAGCCCTGGTTAGCATAGTCGGCCTTATAATGTTTCCACTGTTGGGACTCAGGCCTCCTCTCAAGGAGATGAATGGGCCGTAATCCACCACGCGGGCCCAGTATTTTGGGCACATTACCAGTCAGATTTTGACGCTATATTTTAGTTTGTTTTTAATTAGTCTAAAGTTTTTTTTTTACTGTAATAAAAAAAATTACTTTACTAACTATTGGGTTAGTTTTTTTTTATTGTTTCAAAGTTGCTAATAAGAATGAGAAGTCCAACATGGCTTTTGACGTCAAAGGCCATGACAATCGTACGGCCGCGGTTTTTCAATTGTCAATCTCATTTGCTTTTTAACCAATTTGGATTTTGTTTTCACAATTAGTATTCTGTTTTTTTTTTTTATATATTTATTGATAAACGGGTTAGATAACAAATACTTTCTGCATGCAAATTTTCTATGTAAGTCTTTTAAATAAATAAATAATTGTGAGTTAGGTTAAAGGCTTATCTTAGCACAGTTTATGACAATTAATGTACAGTTATCACCTATTGCTTTTGTTTTCAGTGTCACCTACTTATTTAGTTTATCAATAGAATAAAAATGTAGGTCATTTTCAGTTTCTACAGACCCGATTTTTGTTCTTATTATTTTTTTTGTATAAATTCGTAAATGGCAATATTTGATAGGCTGTCAATGTCATTTTGTTATTTCGAAAAATAAATTCTTTATTTACTTAGAATTTTCTAAATATTTAAGTCGTATTTCGGATAAAATAATGTTTTTTTCTTTTTCATTCAAAACATTTTTATTCCACATAGACCTACATGGGCACTAATAAAACGTCAGAAGCTAGTGCATGGTTCCAATTGGTCGTTACCTATGGAGAGAAAGAGAGAAACTCCACGGATTTTGCATACTTACTATAAAAGTTAGGAAGCTATTCGAATTAAGTACACGTTAAAGACCAATAAAAAGATTGTATGCCGTTTCAATAAGCTATTTTTAGGTTTGTTATCTCATAGCAAACATACATACTGAACTTTCCTTCGTATTGTAACATTTTCAGCGCGCATTATCTGAAATCCTTAGGCCATTGCCATTTCAATGACGATAATCTTTTTTGCAAATATTCGCGTTATCATTTTATGTAATATCACAAAAATTATCTATGTAGGGTTAAGGTCAAATTTGAAGGAAGCGAGATAATTTTTTTGTATCTACGTAATGTTTTTAATGTAGTCATAGTAACATGTTTTATTTTTAATTGTTAGCGTTTTTTTCAGTTTCAGGAGACTAAATAAAAAATTAAACAAATCTGCAGTATTTTTCTCTTTTTTCAAATCCAATGAGGAAATATCTTTCTATACATCCTACCAGGAGCGCAGAATTTAAAGTTGGTATCATAATGCATCTTTTGAAGTTGCATTCCTGCTTAAAGTAGCATACAAGCTATACATAATGTTTTGCGTTGATAATAATTTAATGTGCGTATATCGTAACCAAAACACATACACTAACACATGGCCGCTTCGAAAGTGACAGTAACTTCATTTGGTTAGCAAAGCGCGTACTAGACTGCGACTCGAGTTAATATTCAACCTTAATCCATGATAATAAGAACCAAAATAAATAACAATTAAAGGGATGCGTGATTTTCATCACATCGTAAATGGAAAAAATAAACAAATGAAGTGGGACGCGTGGTCCTTTCACTAAATTAAATCTGGTCCTTTTCTCTCGTGGTGTGTTTGATAAAGGTACTCTTTACAAAAAACAATCAAAAGCCAACTTAAATTAAAGTTTAAGGTAACATAAACTTTTTATGACAAACTTGATCTATTCTTGAAAACCATGTACCAGGAGTCCATGAATCGTAGCTGGCAGCTGTAACGTAAGCAGACTACCGTTAGGAAACATACCGAGCTGTCATAAATCCTACAGAGATTAAAATGCAGTACCGTACTGCCAAAAGCAGAGATCGTAAACTGTACTAAAGTTCAAAGACAACTTCTGAGAAGTGATGAGACCCTAGTATTACATCGCACGAATATTATGCAAGCGAAAAAGCTGATAGGCAAGTTAGAGCGAGTATAAAATAAATAATATCCTTTAACGGGACTTCAATGAGTATTAGCAAAACACATAACTTTCACAATGATTCTGACTAAACGTGGTCGTATTATTGAAAATCACGTGCGTTTGAACGCAATGATTGTAAACGAACTATTATAAATTGAAGTTTGAAAAAACAATTATGATTAAGAGAACACGTGAGCAGAAAATCTTAGTTATAATGTTAGTTGTAGTACAAGCACTCAAACATAACATCCTGACTCCGAGGACCTATTTTCATTATAGTTGATGAAGCATTTCCTGAACAAATACACAACCCAATGTATGTTAATCTTTGAACAGAAGAAATTAATATAATTGATGGCTACTGTCAACATTTGACACACTTTAGCATTATTAGGAACATAAAGTAATCAATCAATCGATTTCAAAGTAAATCCAATGTACCAGGTTTGCAGAAGCCAGTGCTAGTTATCGGTCAACGGTAGAAAAAGTCAACTGAGATGATTAGCAATCTATCACTTATGGCTTGCACCACAAGGGACAATATTGCAACACACTGTTTCAGTAAACATGGAGCCATCAGCGATCTACACATTTCTAGCAAAAACAAAAACATTTAAAGGATTTGGTAAATTGTGGCTCTGAAAATAATAAAGCTGTTATTGAAATGGAAAACGGAAATGCATAAAATATATTCTTAAATGTAAATAAGATAACTGTTAGCATTGTGTGATAAAGTGACAGCCCCTATGATTCACTGTTTAAAATAATTCAATTCCCTTCAAATAGCGGAATAAAATAAAGAATACCTATGCAAAAAAAATTAGAGTGCAATGAATGACATAGAACATGGGCCATTGTTATATAATATTGATATAAATTAAATTTAGGTCAAACCAAATGATCGAATTTTTGAAGCTAAAACTATCACTGACATAATTTATGAAAAAATAGTTGATGATGCAATTACAAATGCAATTGTATCAATTAGTCTAATTATGTCTTCGCAGAAAACTAGTCATGCTTTAATTGTTCAACGAAGAGAGTATAATGAATCTAAAATATTATTCGTTGAAATTAAATGTCAGGAAACGAAATCTGAATGAATCAAAATTCAAATAAAATTCTACCTCACGTGAACGTGTTAAACAACGAACGAGCGAACATAAAAAAACTAATAAACACAACATGGTCACATTCACAGAAATGCCCCAAATTCTGTCGCTTCACGATCAAAGAAACACTCGAATACAAACTGAACGACAATTGAACTACGACAATAAACTAATTGCGTAACTCTCTCAAAAAATACAAAAAACCCTTTTCTTTACACCATGTGATTTACGACTTTCCATGCTTGCACGAAAAACACACACACACAATTTTTGTGTCGCACACAACACAGTCACGAATGCAGTTGAAACACACATGTGTGATAGGTACTCACCTATAATGGTCAAAGTGAGTGATCCGGCGCTTGCGGCGCGCCCAGCTGCAGCATGGATCGGCACAGCTCGGTGATCTCCGGGTGGTTCAGGTTGATCAGATGCACATACATCTGCTTATGCAGGCTCAGTTCCCCTGATACCGCCTCCAGCCTCTTTAGTAACACCTCTTTCTCCCTAAGAAGCGTCTTCACCTTCTCCTCCACTTCCCGGGAACGCACTTTTGCCTTTTCACGAGACTTCCTCACTGCTATGTTGTTACGCTCGCGTCGCCTTCTGTACTCATCAGTACCTTTGTCTAGCACTTTTCCTGATGAGCGTCGCGGAGGAGCAGTCTTGTGTTTCAGTAGCGGAGGGAGGAGTGGTGCTCCTAGAGGCGGTAGCGGTGTAAATCCTCCTCCGTACGGTCCACTGACACCGACTGCCGACTGAGGATTATATTGGCCAGTATATTGCGCACATGTCACCGATCTTCGGTAGTCATGGGGCTCGGGAGGCTCTTCCTTTATGGGAGGTGCCTGCTCGTGCCCCTGGTTTGTCTGAACGGGAGCATAAGATGCCCCCGAGTGAACCGGCTGTGGCATGTACGCCAACGTAGTCCGATTGTACCTTGGCTGAGGAGATTTGCCACCAGGAAGTATTTCCTGGAACAAGGCCATGCTCTCCTCACTTCGGAACTGGTCCTCAATGAGGTGTTGAAGGTCCAAACTAATTTCCTGTCCATTGAGCTCGTCTAAGTCCGGAGGCGGGAAAGTCTGTCGTTTATCCTCTACTGTCTTCTTGAGGTCTGGTTGCGGTGGTGGTGGTGGCGCTGCGGCCGCGTCGTACATCTGCGGGGACTCCATACCGCCGCCCGGGCCTATCACGGGCCCAGCGGCGCCGGCAGCCCGTGGCTCCACTTCAAAGCACTGAGAAGCCGTCACTAAAGCACATGCACCGGCAAGTAAAATCCTTTGCGTGTTGTGTTCGCGTTGATCACGTGTAGGTGCGGAGCGGTGTTGGCGCGCGTGCGGGCGCGTCGGCGGTCGGGCGCAAACTGCGGCGCCGCGCCGCCCGCGCACTGCACGCAAGGTTGCCCGGAAGGAAGCGCTGAAGTTGCCGCTGAAAGTTTGCGAGTAAAAGTTTGCGGCCCGCCGCGCGATTTGGGTGTTTACCCTATTGATTTTCGTATGCTAATATTTTTATTTTTTTGATAGTTATCAGGCTGCTACTATAGAATAGTTAATGAATTGAAAAAGATAGTTGAAATTTATTTTTATAACTAGAATGTTAATTTTCTATTTTTTCATATTACTTATTTTCTCACAGCTGGGTGAAAATTTGGCCCTTAATTTCTATTTTTCACAATATTTCGTCTTACCTAGTCCAAGTTTAAAATAATAAAACTTTTTTTTTTAAAATATCATTGAAAAAAAAACTTATATGAACCAACCTGTTGAATGTATAACTCAAATGATATTTGGAGAATGCTTTATCAAATTAAAACTTAATCCAAAGAAAACTAAAAATCCTTTGAAATATATCAATTCAATTCGATCATTTATTTGCGATAAAATATAATACACGAGTAGTTATAGTGACAGTTATAGTCCGAGACATATTTCACCTAAGTTACAGGTATACAAATATTAAAAAATAAAATTTATAAATACACGAATTAATGAAAATTGATTAGATACTTTTTTTTTATTGGGAAATCATCTAATGACATCCCGCTCGTGGGCGTAGCGAGAGGAAGTGTCAGGCATTTACTGACTAAAACCCACTCGTTTTGTTCCTGCTTTGTCTTGCGTTGTGGGCCCTGGGGGTTAGGGCTTGCGGACAGTGAGCAATAGGTAGCTCGCTGTCCAGCCGTCCGGTAAATATTTGGACCAAGCCCAAGTCGTCGACGGCGCGCACTTTTCCTGCGCGCCTCAAGGAGTTGGCCAGGGTTATCCTTAAGAGAGCTTGAGCCCCGGTATGAAGGCTTGAAGGAACGGGGTGGGTTTTTTAGTCAGTAATAGTCTGACACTATCTCCCGCTCCGCCCAAGAGCGAGGGTTGTCATTGGATGATTTTCCCCACCAAAAAAAAAGGGCCTGGTCGTTCATTTTAATTTAACCCGTGGCCCCAGTAGGCTTCGACCCTGCTGGGCCCCTACGATTTGCCGACATCACCTTGAGACATGCGTGGAACACTACGTGCAGTATTAATTATTTAGACCCGAAGCGAATGCTGGCGTTCGCTCTCTCAATGTCTTTCTATTGTGTCTCTAATTATAGTATACCAAAGATTAAACACATTATTGATTACTAGTTTAAATTATTGATTATATTTCAATGAAAAAATAGATAAAAATTAAACATAAAATAAAATGTATCTTTAAAAAAAAATATAACAACATAAACTTTTTAACATGAAATTTTAACTCGACTCTAACGATGAAATATTTAAACTAATTATCCGTAATAGTTTGAGTGGTTAGCAGTTTGACTCGTTAATTAGGATAAGTTAAAACGATTGCACTAATGTCTAGAGCAATTGTATAATTAGTTGCACTTTTGAGATAACTTTATTACTTCGATGAGTAATAGATAATAAACTTAATTTTATTACGAAGGTGCTTATTAGGTGCTTCATAATAATTTCAACTATTTACCGTTTTTTATTTTTTTATAAAGGTTAATTGTAACACGAGTTAATTTCATTAAAAAAAATATTTAGACAGGTCCAAGAAGATTTTTTAAATCTTTATGATTTAAAAAATTACAGCCCAGTGATCTAAAATTATGACATGATATTTAAACGTATTTTTTTTTTTAAATAAAGTAAAAGAAAATATTTTACATGAACATAATTATTATTTTAATATATTTTTTGCATGAGATAGTAAATTTTAAGAATAGGAAATACCAATTATAAGAATTTAGCCAAAAGCTTTAAAGAAGAAGGAAAAAAAAGGGTCTGTGTCGCAAATACTTTTTTTTTTACTACTCATACTCTGAGAGTAGGTCTAAAGTTGCCTGAGGAGCGGGCTGAAAGTGATTCTTTTCATCCCTAGGGAGTTTTACTTCACAACTAACAGTTGTCAAATTATTAAAAAAAAAAACTAGTTCTATCTTCACATTTCTATTGAACCATGATTCTAAATGTAATGTGTAATTTTCCATACAGCCAGTCAATCACAGCGCGATGTAAAATTGAAATAACTTGAAGACAAGTATTAAATAAATAATGTTATATTTTAAGTGATTTATTTGTTCAAATATTTCTTTGAAAAACTTTATTTTTAAAAGATTACAATTAATTTCAAATTTTACATTAATGAGGCTGAATAGCTGGCCGGACGCTGAAAAAAAAAACAAAATGGCGGGAAAGTGGCAATCAGTCGTTGGTTTTTTCGAGGTTTGTTTACATTTCCGTACAACAGAGATGCACGTTATGTTTATCAGATTAAAATAGTGATTTAACGCCTAATTTCATAAGAGAAGAGGCTAAAGCAGTAGTGGAATACCTTTTACCGCCTAAATCAGAAGACAGATACCTACTTAAAAATCAAGGTACGACGACTCAGGTTTTACAAACTTTTTATTTTATTTTTAGTTTCCTCGTATTCGTAATGAAAAGCACAGTGTTTACCTCGGGGTGAAAGTAACCCATTTAACCTCTCGAATTATTTCCAATTCCTTCTCGGGACGAAATGAGTTACTTTCACCCCTAGTGTAAGAATGAATCTCTTTGAGTCCGGACGGTTACTGGACGGCCGGACAGCGAGCTACCTATTGCTTATCGTCCGCAAACCCACGCCTCGTAGGAGCCCAACAGAGACGAAGCCTACTGGGGCTAATAATTTATGTTTTTGCTCTAGTTATAGTTACGATTTCTCACTATTCTTGAAAAAAATAGGACCAAAATTTTCCTCCGTTTATTTTGTTTTTTCTTTTACCTGTTTGTTTTTACAACTTTTACTTGTCTTGAAAGTGAAGTTTTTACTTTTCATAACTTGTGAAATAGGTTCGTTTGAGGATAACATGTTTTGATTATGTTATGGTTACAAACTTTGTTTGTAGAACGGTTTTAATGACTATAACTTTTTCTGTAACGCTCAGAATTCTTGTAATATAAGTAACAGCGTCTGTAAAGTTATTTATAAATGAACTTGGTTTTAATGACTATAACTTTTTCTGTAACGCTCAGAATTCTTGTAATATAAGTAACACGCTGTAAAGTTATTTATAAATGAACTTTGTTTTTTTAGTACATTGTTGATGGGGAAAGTGTTACTATTTCTTACTTGACATTTATTTTTTTCAGTGGGATATCCTCACCGAACCGAATAACGGATATCGAAACCGAAGAACGGATCTTCAAGAACCGTTCTCAGTAAAAGTCTGACACTCCTTTTTTTATGGGGGGGAAAAAATCATGCATTGACATCCCCGCCCTTTGGCGGAGCGGGAGATAGTGTCAGACTCTTACTGACTAAAAGACCCACCCCGTTGCTTCTAGCCTTCATACCGGGGCTCGAGCGCCCTTTCGGATAACCCTGGCCCCAGTAGGCTTCGACCCGGCTGGGTCCCTGCTGTTGCTGACAACTACTTGAGGCGCGCGGGAACAGTGTGCGCCGTCGACGACTTGGGCTTGGTCCGGACAGTTACCGGACGGCCGGACAGCGAGCTAAGTCTGACACTCCCTGAGAGTGAGAGTGTCAAAACCCAGTGCTCGCAAAAAGGGCAACTGAAGAAATATATTGTAAGTTTTAGTCAGTAAAAGTCAGTCAGTCTCAAAACGCAGAGCTAAAGAAGTAATTAAAAAAAAAATCAGGAAGGGATATTTAATAGATTTTCTCTGTTTGTGTGTTAGTCCGTGGCATTGTAGCTCCCAAACGAGTCGGGGGACCGGTAAGTAAGGAACCTATTAGGTAGACTATGGATTGATTTTTTTATTATTGATAGGCTTGCTTTTGACTACCATCTCACCTGATGATAAGCGATTATGTGGTCAAAGATGGAGCACGCTTGCCTAGAAGTAACCTATTCACTCTTGACTTAAAGACCCCTAAGTTGTAGCTATCAGGAAACACAGATATACAAAAAAAAACAAAGTTCAAACGTATGTCTGAAACTATTGGGTATTTTTTATGTATGTTCGTTGAGCTCCTTAGTAATCCTAAGTTTGAGCTACACGAATACTAAGCAATGCTTTCACTGACTGGACAGGTCCACTCAAAACTGTGTGGTTCTTTCTTCAAAAGTCCTTCAGAGACACTTATCTACATGGTTCTCATATGATTTGACCATTACATGTTTACTGTATAGGCTTTAAAAGAGACTTTGACCTCTGAGTTTGTTTCGGTGTTTCTTTTCAGGGTAGTCAGCTAGGAAATACCGGCCTCATCTAGTTTAAACTAACTGAAAACAAAATTGACGTGTAAAAGTGTTTTTTTTTTTTTAAACCTATTTGCAAAACAAATATCATTAAAGCTAAATTCATTTCTGCACATTGTGAACCACCCGACTTAGTGACACTCATCTTTAAACTATTTATAGATTCTTTAAATGAAGTTAAAAGGCTAAAAGAGTAATTTATTAACTTATTTTTTACTTTCTTTTTGTGTCGGGGGTATTTAAATTATAAATTGATGGACCTCGAGAGGTAACGTAGTAACAGCCCCAACTTACAAGTTGTAGATCGCGGGTTCAAACTCAGCCAGGCGCATTTCTTTGTGTAATTTATTTCCTCAGCGCTGCTCTCAAAACGTTGAAGGAAAACATCTTGAGGAAACCAGTATGTCCTCGAACGAAACTCCTGGAGAGGAGGCCTTTTTTATGGTGGAAAAAAATCATCCAATGACATCCCCCGCTCTTGGGCGGAGCGGGAGATAGTATCAGACTCTTACTGACTAAAAAACCCCCCTTCCTTCTAGCCTACATACCGGGGCTCGAGCTGTCTTTCGAAACTAACTCTGGCCCCAGTAGGCTTCGACCCAGATGGGTCCCTGCTGTTGCTGACAACTCCTTGAGGCACGCGGGAACAGTGCGCGCCGTCGACCTGGAGAGGAGGCCTGAGTCCCAACAGCGGAAACATTATAAGACCGACTATGCAATGCTGTGCTATTTTTATTTATGTTGTTGTGTGTTTTTTGCTTCTTTTATTTTATTTTTGTTGTTACCTTAATATTATGTTTATGCCTTGTGTTGTACCAAATACATTCGTTTTCTTTCTTTAGTTCTTTCTATGTACTTCCAAATCCCAAGACCACATAACTACACACCCTTCAATCCCAATCGTGGGCCAAAATCGCCCATCAATCGATTGGCCACGTACCGGTGATTGTCACATCTCGATGTTATTAATCGATGGCGTAAATACCGATCCGTATCGATGTTCGTGCCGATAGCCAAGTTCTGGCAGAATCATCACGTGTCTCGCAAAGTCACATGTGAAACGATTCACGAGAATCTGTTTTTAATCGATAAAAGAATTTCAAAATTCTTGGGAAAAACAAATGCTATCTATAGTACGCACCATCTTCTTTTCTTTTAACGTGGGAAGGCATCTCAAGGTATCTCTATTCATTTTATTTATTATCAAGGTCTATCTATTAAATTAACCGACTTGGGAATTTTTTATAATATTTAATCATTTAAAAAATACTTATATTCGGTACTTTTTCTAAGGTTTTTCTGAACCTTAGAAAAAGTACCGAATATAAGTTAAAAAAAAAAAAGTTATAACTTCTGTTAGTAAACAATGATCTCTATCTCTTAATCAACCTTTATTGAACCCGTGTTGACTACATCAGATTTCATTAACTCCTAATAATTACCCAAGTCGTTTAACTTATTAGACAGACTCTAGCCATAAACGCTAGGGTAAACCTAACTGGTTTGCCTTGTAATGTGCCGTTGCTGGCAATATTGCCGTGAAGTGGGAATATTGGAGGGAATATTGCCCGCATTATAAATATTGGTGGGAATATTGCCCGAAGTATGAATATTGGTGGAAATATTGCCCAAAGTATGAATATTGGTGGGAATACTGCCCAAAGTATGAATATTGGTGGCAATATTGCCGACAACGACACTTCTCTAGGTGTACAGTTGAGTTATACAGGTAAACCGGAACGTGTATGTTGCACAACTGTGCAGGTTTCCACACAAACTTACCTGACAGGTATAACTGTGCAGGCAAAACTGTCAAGTGTACCCTAGCGTGTGTACCTTCATGATTTATTCTGTTCTAGAGTAGATCGAGACTGTAACTGATTAAAAAACAAAACCTATTTTTCTTCCGTTGCCTTTTTTTATGGTGGGGAAAATCATCTAATGACAACCCCCGCTCTTGGGCGGATCGGGAGATAGTGTCAAACTCTAACTGACTAAAAACCCAACCCGGTCCTTCATGTCTTAATATCGGGGCTGAGCTCTTTTGAAACTAATCCTGGCCCCAGTAGGCTTCGACCCAGCTAGGCCCCTCCTGTTGCATTCAATTTTTTTTATGGTTTATTCGAGAAAGTTTGCATATATATGTTCACATAAATGTTCTGCCAAACTGCAGTACAGTTTGTCGGCAGTGCTCTCGTGGATAGTCTTCTTGATTATCTTAATTAACAAATACAGTAATAGTAGTTTATGTGACTAGACTAGACATTTTTCTGGCCACTAACAAAAAAAAAGAAAATAGAATAAAACGTGCTCACTGACACTGACGGGAGCATTATAAATAGAAAATTGAAACTACAGAATCTATACATATGTACATAAAAAACTTAAATACTAAATAAACTATTTATACTAAAACCTAACTATGTACATAAATATAATACAAAATGACAAAGTACGCTCAGGCGTCAAAGTACTCCTCCACATCGCTGTCATCCGGAAATGTGCCCAGAAGACTGGCAGCATTGCCACGTTGAATGGCAATGCTAATTCTTTGGGCGAAGAACGAGCCAGCCCTCTGGTCACGTGAAGTGTCGATCAGTCGGCGTGAAATTTCCTTGAAACGGAGACGCGCACTCGGACCCCACGAACCAAGTGTTTCGACCCCAAACGGCTCAAAACTGTAATTACCAGTAAGGTTACAGTACTTGCGCCGTTTAAGGGTCTCAGCAGCAGCAGCGGCAGCGCCAGCACAGCCTGCCGTACTTGGAATATGGGATGGCGCAAGGGTGTCGACACAGGTTGCGTCCCACACCAGAGGCCTACCCACCTTCCACGGTACCAACGTCATACCATCTGGTCTCTTCCCATCGTCACGTACCAAACCATTTGGTTCTAATACGGCAGGTACCCCGGCGGTGACAAGAGCTCGACGAATAATGTCGTTGATGCTAGCGTGTCGTGGTATGCGGCCTGCGCTCCTGCAACAGGACAAGCCATGGTGTCCGAGGCTGTCGACACCTTCACCACAGTGGCACCGATGTGGAGCAACACAAGGTGCGCCTAAGCGTAGACAGGTAGCTAGCCGAAACGAGGCGTCATCCATCATAGTGCCTATGGTGGATGACGGGAGTGCCTGAAGCCATAAGCCCGACTCCCATTCCCCCACAGCCAGCAGACGCGCACGCTCAGCAGTACTTGACGACGTATTTAATAGGTTATTCCGTACAATACTGCAGAGCGGCACATCCCACCGTCTCTGTGAGGACAGGTTGTCGGGCAAATCCGTGTTGGGACAAGCCATTTTCCAAGCGTTCAACGCATCGGACAAGCACGGTACCTCAACATCAACCAGTGAGGAAGATAAAATATTCCTGGTTAATGTTTCAGTACTGTGCACCGAGGAGAGGAAAGCTGGTAAACTTATACTAGAAATTTTGCGGACGCCGAGGCCACCTAGCCGGATGGGAAGCGTGGACTCTATAGTTTCAATGCATTGCGTGCACTAGCTTCTGACGTTTTATAAGTGCCCATGTAGGCCTATGTGAAATAAAATATTTTTGATTTTGGAGTAGTAAATTTTGTTAGATGAACTTGTAAATATAATATTTATATATCTCTAATTATATTTATTTAAGTATTTATTTAAACTTCATGTACAATAGACCACTATTGTCGAGAATGCCTTGTGGCATTAAGTCCGCCTATGTACCAACATAGGCGGACTTAATGCCACAAGGCATTCTCTACCAGTCAACTTTATACCCCTCCCTCCTTGTTACCTTATATGTTTTCACAGTTGCCAACATCAACAGCAGTCGTGTACAATTCAGTCGCCCTTTGCGTTCTAAACCACGGGTTTCCGTCAGGAGTCGACTCATGTCACCAAAACGCTTCGACCCTGCTGGGCCCCTGGGCGCGTGGCTCGGGTCTTACCTGACGACGAGCCACCCATTTTTTCAAAATTCAAAGCCAAATTCAAGATGTTTTTTTTTTCTCATAGGCCTACATGGGCACTTAGAAAAATGTCAGAAGCTAGTGCATTGCTTGCATTGCCCCAAACTAGGAGTTTTTCCTGTATCGAAGGTTTCTTTTTTGGCGAGAAATCATTCATGAATCCTCCCGCTTTAGTGTGGACCGAAAGGTTGTGTTAGATTTGACTAAAACGCACTCCTATAATCCTCCTTTGCCATTTGTTCCATGACCATGAGTTTGCCTTTCAGAAGTCGACCTATGGCTCCAATAGGCTTCAACCCTGCTAGGCTCCTAACGTTTTATAGACATCTCTTTGAGGCACGTGTGGAACATTACGGGCCGTCGATAATCTGAATGTCCGGACGGCAAGTTAATTACTACTCGTCGTCCGTAAGCCCGCGCCTACGGTGCCTGGAAACTTAGCCACAAGCTTATATAACAAAACATTAAGAATAATATTCCACAACTGTCACTTATCGCCGTCTAGTCCCTAGCTAAGCAGAGCTTGCGTTATGAGTACAGAATTGATATATGTATATTTCTTAATTCATACATATTATAGATAAACTACACCCAGACACAGACAAATGAACATGTTCATCACACAAACACTTGTCCTAGATGGAAATCGAGCTCTGGTATAGAAAGAAAGAAAGAAAGAAAAGTATTTATTTTCGCGCAAAAAAACATTGTAGACAACAAAAACTTAAGACAAACACAAATCACAAAAAAAAAAAAGTAACATTGTCCGTCACATATAGTATAGCAGTAAGGGACACTAATCACTAGACCAATAGGCCAGTCGAATAACGAAAAAATGCTCGTGAAATTAATTACTTAAAATTATTATTTTTATTCATAATAATTACATGTGTTGTTTGACCTGATACATAACTGCTGATATTAGCAATTTTTTTCTTGAAACTAAACAATGCAGAATTTGATATATTCGCGAAAATACAATGAAGCTACCTAATTTATTAATGAGTAATTAGTCACTCGAATTACAAACGTAAGATATTTTTTTTACAAGTATGATATAATATCGTGTTTCTAACTGTAGTATGTAAATAAACAAAATGAAAAATTTAGTTTCTTGTGAGTTTTAATGATTCGTTGCAAGGTCGGCTACTAAGCGGTAGGTTCCAGGTTCAGGTCGGGAAGTTCTCTTTTAGAAGGGATGTGAGCAACTCACAATTCAATTTACACTAACATAATGCAAAGGTAAAGTTTGCTTTTTGTTTATAGGAGGTAAACTCTGGTAGTACTGGTCCGATTGCTAAAAGTTTTTCACCATAGAAAGCTGATTTATTCCTGAGTGACATAGGCTATATTTTATGTACGCGGGCGAAGCTGCGGGAAAAAGCTAGTAAATAATAAATAGTTTCTTTTAAGTAGGTTCAAGTCGAGAAATAGTCTTTTAGAAGAGATGTGAGTGGCAGTGGGTTAAGGGGCAGTGGGCAAAGTATATTGCTCGCAGAACAGTTGGTCGATGGGGTCGAAAAGTCCTAGAGTGCGACCGGGCACCCGGAAGGCGCAGCGAAGAAAGACCTCCCACAAGGTTGGTGAGAGTCACGGGAATGCGAAGGTTGCGAAACGCACAGGACGGTTTGTTATAGCAACACTTGAGGAAGGCCTACGTCCTAAAGTGGACATCTTTCGGCTGAAATGATGATGATGAAATATGTAACTGTAGCTTATATATTTACATTTTATTTAATATGCAGTTAGATAAAATGTAAATATACAAGCCGCAGTTTTAGGTAAGAAATCATCCAATGACTTCTCCCACTCTTGAGAGGGTGCTTCCGACTATTACTGACTAAAACTCACTCTTGTTCCTTCTTTGCCTTCGTTCCACGGCCTCGGGATACACTTACACACAACCCATGCCCCAGTAAGCTTCGACCCTGCTGGGCCCAGGTTGCTGATACCTCTTAGAGGCGCCCGTGGAACACTACGCGCCGTCGATGACTTGAACTCGGTCAGGATGGTCACTGGACGGCGGGCTATACTCACCTTCCACAAGCCTACGTATAGACATATACATAGTCGGCTTTATAATATTCCCACTGCTGGGACTCAGGCCTCCTCTCTAGGAGAGGGAATGGGCCGTAATCTACCACGCGGGCCCAGTATGGTGGATGTAACATGTCTTCAAATTTTTTAGTTCTAGGACATGCCGGTTTCCGTACCGTTTTGAGAGCAGTGGTGATGAAATAAATTACACAAAGTAATGCGCCTGGCTAAGTCTGAACCCGCGACCTATAACTCGTAAGTCGGGGCCGTTACCACTCTTCCACCACTGCTCTCAACCTAAAGCCTACGTATGGTGGAGGACTGTGATCTTATCATCAAAAATAACAGTTCAATTGAACGTGCTGATTTTGTTTTTTCTGTTATAATTTATCTATCTTTTGATAGAATATAGTATCAATATCGTCCGTGATACACGAGACATATGCCATCACGTGTCATTGCCGTTCTCACAACTGCGCAACTCGGCAGAAAGTAAAAACTAGTCACTAGGCCATTGTCTTCTAAGTAACACAATCAGTTCTCTTCGGAGACTTAGAGTTTATTGACTGAAAAAGAGCGGGTTCATTAAACAACATGAGTTTTAGTATATTTTATATAGGAATTGCATGACTTGATTCCGCCATAACATTTCTACCATCGGACAAACCAGTATCCACACTTACGTTGTTGAAACATCTACGGTCTGGACTAAGCGTTTCGCTTCGTCATTGATGCCGCGTACATCGAAGGACTGGAACAATTTGCCTGCTGCGGTCTTCCCGTCTGATTATAATTTAGGTGTCTTTAAGGCTAGAGTGAATAGTGCGCCTTACCATCGACGATTGCATCACTGCTTACCATCAGGTGAGATCGCGGTCACGTACTAGTTTATAAAAGATAAAAAAAAAATGCTAAATTCGAAAAGAAACTCGTGTCTCGTATTTTTATAAAAAGAATCTATGCAGATAATCCCGGAAGTACGATCAAGATCCCTACCAGCACCTTACTGGATCATACATCCTTCTCCCGAGCATGTTAGCTCTTGCGAATCTCCACTTAACCCATTCAATAAAAGTAAGAGAGAGGTGGGAGCTGTTCCTCGTCAGTTTTCACTACGGCCGGCCAATAAAGGCAAGCCGGAGATAAAGAACAAGAATATTCCAATTACTATAAGCTTTATCATCTTCATTTCAGTCGAAAGAAGTCTACTGCTGGACATAGGCCTCCTCCAAGTCTTCTTCTTCTTCCTGCCCTTGTCCCATTTTATTTGGGGTCGGCGCAACACGTTTTTTTCTTCCATTCTGTCCTGTCACTCGTCACGCTCTCACTAACTCCCTTTTCTTTCATATCACATAGGCCTCCTCCAAGTGTCGTCACAATAAACGGTCCTGTGCCTCTGGCATCCATTGGATTCCCACAACCTTTACAAGGTCATCGGTCTTTGTATGAGGCCTCCAACGCTGCGTCTTCCGAGATACGTCCCGGAAGCATGCAGTGGATGCAGCGTTGGAAGCCTAATATAAATTTCTATTTACAAGTAAAATTGGCGCTTTCATACACCACAAATCAGACTAACAGCAACTTACAAGCTATAACGATTTGTAATCAATAAAGAAACCCAGCTTAATAGATAACCTATTCTCGATTATGGCATTACACATTATTTTATAATACTCTTAGGCTGTTATTTTCCTTGGTCACAAAATAGATAAGTACAGAAGTCAATCTACATACAAAGCGCGCTCGAGCAACGCACACATAGACACCGCTCACGGACACGATATCTCGGCTGAATTGCCCGGTTGCACTCGTACAGTTCGGCGCAATGCGCTGATTTTAGCGCAACCGTAGAGCGTAGGTATGAAAAATGAAGTACGTACATGAGATTGACTTCTGTGCCTATCTATTTTGTGCCTTGGTACTGTTAGTGCATGCTAAAGCCCTAGTAACAGCCCCCCCTCTCTGCTGGGGTGGGGGTGGAGGGGGGTGCGGTGAGCGGCCCGACGGCTCTGACGCAACCCTGCGCCCGCGCAATGTACTGCGGTTGGTGTGTAGTGGCGTGAAGTTGGAAGTGGCACACGATGTCGCGTCTTGTATATTTTAGATAGTAAGTATATTTTCCCTCTATGATGATTCCGGATTCCTCTCTAGGAAAAGGAATGGGCCGTAATCCACCACGTGGGCCCAGTGCGGGTTGGTGGATGTCATATGTCTTCGAATTTTTGGTTCTAGGACATGCTTGTTTCCTCACGATGTTTTCCTTCACCGTTTTGAGAGCAGTGATGATGAAATAAATTACACGTAGTAATGCACCTGGCTGGGTTTGAACCCGCGACCTACAACTGGTAAGTTGGGGTTGTTACCATTCAGCCACCACTTCTCTCAGTTGCTAAAATAAAATGTCCAAATAAAAACACATTATTCTCATCTTCCAAGTCTAACAAAAACGAAGTTGATAATTTTTTAACTGTCAACAAAAATTATTAATTCAATTTTTTTTTTTTGGTAGTATTGATAGGTTTGCACTTGAACATTATCTCAACTGATGACATCAACAATTAAATAGAATTATGCTTATCTAAAAGTAATCTATGCTTGCCTAAAAGTATATCATGAAATACAGAAAAAATAATTATACACACACAAACCTTGTCAATAATTAATTCACAATATTCAAATAAAAAAATCTTTTGGGTACTGTATTTTTGTACTTATTTTTCGTACACCTCTCTCGAACGGTTTCTTCATTTCTTTTTTTTAATTTTGCTTTCACAGGTATGCTCGAGATATTTCTTTAAAAATATAAATCATTATGGAATCTATTTTTTTCCTTTTAAAGACGGTAATAATATGTTTTTTTTTATTGCCGTCCAAAAGAAATATGTTACATTAATTGTTACTTAAATAATATCTCACATTATTAAGATGACTTAAAAAGTATATAACAGATAATTAAACAAAACAATTTAAAAGAAAAATGCAATTAAACTACAAGGAAAAAAACTCACAAAATAAAAATTGTAACAACGGCCAATCCTCGACATACGAACGTCTCAGTGAATGGATAAGTAGGCGAGCGACAGCAGAAAGTGGTTGCAGTGACGCAACCGCGCCGGTAACCCAGTCACTGTGCCTTACCAGACGATGGTGCCCACCATCACGACAACCAGAGGAGGTGGTACCTACCGTCAAGCAAAGAGGTCATAGGTAAAACCATACATAAAAAACATTAGTTTTACTATAGTGCGTTGAGTTAAGATCGGCATTGGGGTAAGAACGTATAAATATAAATTATACCACTTATTTAGCTTTATTTTTAATGCTAGTCATATTGAGTGCCGCGTCATTATGTTACACCTTGCCCAGCAATGTAGTTGGCATTAAAAATAAAGCTAAATAAGTGGTATATTGATTTATACGTTCTTACCCCAATGCCGATCTTCCCCCAACCTACCTTATATAGTCTGTCTAATAAGTCAACCGACTTGGGAATTTTGTATAATATTTAATAATTTAAAAAATACTTATATTCGATACTTTTTATAAGGTTCTTCTGTTAGTAAACAGTGATCTCTATCTCTTAATCATCCTTGATTATTGAACCCGTGTTGACTACATCAGATTTCATTAAATCCTAATAATTACCCAAGTCCTTTAACTTATTAGACAGACTATATGCGAACATTGAAAGAGCTGTATTGTATTTAATAGCTTTAATTTAGTTTCACCTGTCCCGATGTTTGTCTGTGATCAAATGCAAATTAAATTTGATCCACTTCCCGGTTACCGATTGAGCTGAAATTTTGCATGCGTCTGTAAATCAGATGACAATACAAAATTATTATGCCATGGAGCTGATCTGATGATGGAACCGGAAGGTGGATAGGAGCTCGGTAGTTAAACGACACAACCTCATCGAGTTTAGGCTCGTATAATTCGTCTTAACGAGTATTAATTATACAGGTATATTGCGCTATAAAAGCTTGTTATGAAAAAATGTTTTTCATTAAAAATTTGTATATCTAGCAATTTGCTCTTTAAATGATTTTCCCAATTCGAAAAGCAAAGTTTTTTCTACGAAAACTATCTCAAAAAAAAAAACTATATCATTATCATATCAACCGAAAGACGTCCAGTGTTGGACTTAGGCCTCCCCCGAACGTCGCCACAACGATCGGTCCTGTGCACCACGCATCCATCGGATTCCCGCGACCCCGACCAGGCTATCCGTCTTGTAGGAGGCCTTCCAACGCTGCGTCTTCCGGTACGTGGTCGCCACTCCAGAACCGAAGGTGCGGGCTTGCGGACAGTGAGCAATGGGTAGCTCGCTGTCCAGCCGTCCTGTAACTGTTCGGACCAAGCCCGAGCCGTCGACGGCGCGCACTGTTTCTGCGCGGCTCAAGGAGTTGTCAGCAACCGCAAGGGCCCAGCCGGGTCGAAGCCTACTGGGGCCATGGTTATCCGAAAGGAAACTTGAGCTCCTATATATATGAAGGCTTGAAGGAACGGGGTCGGTTTTTTAGTCAATAAGACTCTGACACTATCTCCCGCTCCGCCCAAGAGCGGGGGTTGTCATTGGATGATTATCGCACCAAAAAAAATGGCAGATATGAGATGGTGGAATCAAGTCCTGCGATTCCCGCGCACTCTCCATATCCGTATTGTAGTTTCAGCTTAGTCATCATATCAATATATTATCATCAACAACCTGGTTTCATTCTCTGCTGAATAAACATAGTCCTCTACTATTTGCATCATTAATCGCATCCAGGTCACACCAGCTATCCTGACCCCTGTCTGTAAGCCATCCATTCATTTACAAACTTAACCTAGTCCTGGGACCTTATTATACAAGGTGTAAGGGACAGCCCTCCACAAACTTTAAGGGCTTGCTCAGTAGACGATACTGAACAACATTCCACAAATTCCAGTCTACAATGGTTTTTTTTTTTCATCTAAATTAGATTTTAAAACAAAATCTTTAACATCTCCAATAAAATTTCTAAAAATAGAATAATTATGAGTTATTTAAGTTTTAAATATTCGCACTTTTTAAGTTTATTGTATATTTAATTATTTAAGGATTTGGAAGTATTATTTTTAGTGTTCAGTTTTCTTACAAATTTTTAAACAGTGACCACCGTGCACCGTCCCGACCCACTGACGGGAAAGTATTTTTTATAAATAGCATCCGTAGGAAGATTATGTTATTTCTGTGAAAGTGTGTGACTCAAGGGCATGACTTGAATTTGGATAAGATGACGATGTTCCAAGTTTTCGTCTTTAGCTCTCTGATTATAATTTTGATGACGTGATTTCGTTTCACTTATTAGTTTTGTCCAGCAACTTCACTTCCGTCATTAAAATCATAATTTTCGTCGAAACTCATAACAATAACATAGACCTCCCCCAAGTGTTGCCGCAACCAAGTCCTGTACGTCTTGCATCCATTGAATTCCTGCGATCCTCACCAGATCATCGATGGACCGATGACCAGTGATGTGGATGATCTACACATCTTTCGGTATGCAGTCGCCACATTTTGGCGCTATCGACCATCTTTTCTGTGAATAATGTGCCCTGCCAACTGCTACTTAAGCTTGACGATTCTTTGGGCTATCTCGGTAACCTTGGTTCTCTTGTAGACCTCTTCATTCCTGATACAATCACGCAAGGAAACTCTCTTTCCAGTGCCCTTAAATACACATTTTTAAAGTATGTAGGAAATTATTAAAACAATTTAAACTTTTAAATAATGTAATTATTTTATAATCATCTTTATAAACCATGATATAAAAGAGCTATACCATACATGTCTGCGTCACGTAAGCATTAAATGTTAAGAGATGACTAACTGTACAGCCTTGGTGAAAAGAGAATAAGTTTAAAGAACCACTTTGATCCCAAACTAAATTTTGAGAAGTAAAGTCCATCACAAATTGTTTTTATTTAATAGGGTCGTATACTTGATCACTAGCTCTCTTGATCACACAACAATAGTGTGGTGTACGATGGAGTACGTTTGCTTAAAAGTATCCTATTTACTGAATCGAAAAACTCCTTCGCATTGCTGTCAACTCGTAATGTGCCCAAAATACCAGTCTTTTACCAATGTTTTGCCATACAACGTGGCAGTAACGCCAGTTGTGTTGCCACAATGTGCCCAAAATACCAGTCTTTTACCAATGTTTTGCCATACAACGTGGCAGTAGCGCCAGTTGTGTTGCCACAATGTGCCCAAAATACCAGTCTTTTACCAATGTTTTGCCATACAACGTGGCAGTAACGCCAGTTGTATTGCCACACTGTATGGCAAGCATGCAGTACCTACCATCATTTTCACCCCAAAAAAATTAAAATGTAACAAATCTTGTTTTCATAAAAGACCAGTAAGACATAAACACAGTGGATCTTCTTAATAAAAAAATAGCGGCTGATGGACCTACGATTTATTTATTTCTTTGTCTTCATAAAAATACTGAAAACTTTTCCTAAAGTAGTTTGAGGCGGATATCGCAGCCTTATCGATTCTTATTCTTATTAGTAGCTTATATTTTAAAGAAAGATTCTTTATTTTTCCTCCATCCTCTGAATGTACATTTGTATATTTTTCCATTTTTACCTGAATTATTTATAGTTAACTAGTTGAAATAAAGACGGATGTGTTCTGGTTCTTCGATGATTCGCTTCAGCCCCTGACCGGATACCATCACACGTCATCAAGTTGTGCAATCGCCACAAATATTTATAGAAAGTGGTCCTTTTGGGTTTTACCATATAAACTTTTTTAGGACTTGACCCATAAATATTTATTTAAGGAAGGTATTAGAAAGGAATGTACATATAAATATATATATTTGGCTTTAAGTAGCAGAAAAGTAAATAAAAATGCAAAGAGTAAGATTCACTTTTTATTTTAGGAATTCTTTTTGTAAAAAATATAAGAGAAATAGCAATAGTGATAAGAAATGGCGAAACTACAGAATCGTTCCAATTTCGTTCAAGAAAGAAAATTGCTATTTTAAGCTAAAAATAACCATTGAAGTTAACCTAAACATTCAGACAAAAAATCTACCTAACCAAAAAATTAAGTAAGACATCGAAATAGTTTTAGACAAAAAGAACTTGAATGTAGGTAACCACGCCGGGTACTAGGGCGTCATGAGTCTAACAGCGTTACGCAACCGGCCCACTCTCACTTTCGCGAGCTGAGGCCGCGCCGAGCTTTGTGCCGCCTCGCTGGTCCTAATATCATCAACAACCTATTACTATGGTCTGATCGCCTGGTATTTTACTTACCTCGCAATAATAATAAAAAAAAAGTTTGATAGCGGTTTCTTTCATGTGACTGAACTGTTAACTTACCGATAAATTAGCTGTTCGATAACATCGGAACAATGGCCGACATTCTGAATCAGTCATTGATTTTATTGAATTGATCGATTCTATTATAGCAACTACGGTTTCGATCAAAATTATAGTTGCTCTAATACCAACTTGTTTGATAATTTTCAAATCGCCTTCAGAATTAAATATTGTCAATTAATAACTGTCTTTATTGGCCTTTCTGTATGTAGATATTATTAGTCATTAAGAGTACAAGTCACGTCATTTGGTTTTAATGCAAATAAATTGATATCTTCTATAAATTGACAACTTTAAACTGATTATCTTAAATCAATATGCCAGATTTAATAATTTAACTTGTAAGTGTTGTGAAGCGGCAAGTATTCCATACTTTACTTATGATGGCATCAATCTTAAATATTAATTTTCAATTTAGCCGCACGTTCATAATGTCATGTACATTTTCCAATCACAGTTTGTAATTGTATTACTTCTTATTATATCCCAAAAATGCTTTGTGGACAACAAAGCTTTTTTAACCAACCAAAAATATTTTTGAAACTATAAAAATCAAATCCAATAGTGCTACTAGACCTTTTATTAAATATTTTAAATTTGTTATTATCAATTGGGTACATTATTATATATATCTATTAAAATCGGATTCTATTTCAACCTTTCCATTTATGTTTTCTTGTTTTACGGTTTCCTTTTTTGACAGCAGTCACAGATTTTTTTTTTCTACTATAAAGTTAAGTTTGTCCTTCAATCCTGCTCATCTTTTCGTCAATTCGGTGCTTTCGTTATTTATGAAATTCATTTGCGAGGACTTCTCGCATTTGGTCGGATTTTTTATCATAAATTGGTCATTAAAAAGCTTTTATCATCTAACTTATCTAGAAGCACTCCAGAAAAGCTGCAAATCTCCCCAAAAAATCAAAGCAACTTAATTTAATTCCTCAAGTAACTACAGAACAATACAACCAATATACGTAGAAGGTATACCTACAACATGATTCGTTTGGAGCGAAAGTGTGTCATACCCACGCCGTGAGGAGGAGGGATGTGGTATTACCCACTACCTTAATATTATGAGACAGACATTATAGATATTGAATAATGGACTTTGGATCGCCTATTCTGGTTTTGGGTAATGTTTTGCTAAAGAATTCGAACGAATATGAAAATTTTAAAAATATGGAAGTACTAAGGTATCATATGCTTGAGAAAGTCATTTGAGAAGAACATTTTTTTAGACTGAATTTTTTACAATTCAAAAGTGCCTGTAATTGGTCTGTTTGATATCTATTTACCCGACTTCAAAAAGGAGGAGGTTCTATGTTCGGCTGAATGTGTTTTTTTTTTTTTTTTTAATAAATGTTTCTGATTTCTGACTTGTATTCCCTTTCCTGTTGTTAAATTCTGTTTTTATTAAAGAATTTGAACGAAGATGAAAATTTAAGATATGGAAGTACTAAGGCATCATAAGCTTGAAAGAGTCAGTTGAGAAGAATAAATTCCGGGAATATAGCTTTGGAACGTGCAATTATTTAGTTTCCCTTTTTTTTGACTTACCGACTTTTTGACCACTCAAAAGTGCCTGTTATTGGTCTATTTGTTTCTGATGACTTAGATCACCTTTTCTGTTACGGCTATTTTATTAAAGAATTCGATCGTAGTCTTAAAATTAGAAGTACACACTAAGACATCATAGGCTTGAGAAAGTTATTTGAGAAGAATAGATTTAGATGTAGAAGATACACAATAATGGACTATGGATTGTCTATTCTGGTTTTGGGTAATGCTTTACTAAAGAATTCGAACGAAGATGAAAATTTCACAAATATGGAAGTACTAAGGCATCATAGACTTGAGAAAGTCATTTGAGAAGAAAAGATTTCGGGAATATCTGACAGAATACAATCTTATGAGTGTACAATGCGTTTCAAATGAGAATAGGATCGCTGCCATGTTGTGACGTCACGATTTAAGAAATTTTTAAACATTAATTAATTTAGAAAAAAGTTTAATCAGAATCCAGTTCTTCAATTTTACTCATCTCTAAGTTCTTCAATTTTGCCAAAATTTCTTCGATTTGACAGTACGACGAGTCGTCAAAACATAGGAATCGGTCCTATTCTCATTTGGAACGCGTAGTACTTCACTTTTTATATCTACACTCGATCGACGCACACTAATGAGCGTTTGAGCCGGAACTGTTCGACGAGCGGGCCGAGGCACTCCGAGATATCGTGTCCGTGAGCGGTGTCTGTGTGTGCGTTGCTCGAGCGCGCTTTGTATGTAGATTGACTTCTGTACCTATTTGGAACTGAGAAAGTTTCAGGGCTGTAGCATTGTTTGAAACAGTTAACTTTGACTTAACCTCGGCCCTGAAACGTAAAGGCTAATTAAAGGAACACCGTGGATTATATTTAACTGGCTTTTGCTCGCAGTTTAAACCGCGTACATAAATATAGCCTATGTCACTCCGGAATAAAACAGGTTTCTATCGGTGAAAAAATTTTAGCAATTAGACTAGGGTCTGCTATAACAATAGTGTCAAAATGGTTTGACATTGATTTTGACAAGTTTTGGTAATCTACTAATAATTATAATGGCGTCATTATGACTTTCTGATGGTCAACCACTGACACTCCATTGTAAGAAATGACATAGAATGTTAATCTCGTACATAATTACAAATGAATATCAGACGTATGCGGTAGTCTGCAAAATTTTTGACAGTGCCTTTGATCAGTGACCTACCATAAAGACGTCATTGCACAATTAGTGCTTATAATAAGCTCGATATTGTCCTTCTACCACAATTCTATTACAAGACCATTGACCGATCAATGATCGATCATTATGAATTAGCAGATTACAAACTTTTAGCAAAATGACAATGGGATCGTGTTGGAATGACGAATTTATAAAAATAGCAGACTTAGGGCCCAGTACTTTCAGTGATTACAAATAACAAAACAAACATTTTCAGATGAATTAGAAGGGGGCATCACCGTGGCTTTTTTTGAGGTTTTGCTACGGTGGGGTTTAAGCATGACAACGTTGAATGATAAGCGCAAAGTTAGCGCATAGTAAGTTTGTAAATAGATTATGAATTTTGTTTATCGTTCGTCATGACTTAGGCTCGCTCCTAAAGAGACGACCACCACCATGTAAATTTATTTCCTCCATAGGTAGGGACATCGGTGTTAGGTATAGGTAGGTCATGCTTAGTCCTTCGTCTAATAGAAGATAAAGCAGTATGTCAATACTATAAAGTGTCACCAAACTATCTGACTGACTGACATATAAACGCACCGGTACTAGGAACTTATAATTTTGCACAAGGTTTATTTTATATAACGTAGACGAGCACTAAGAGAGGGATTTTAAAAATTCACCCCGTAAAGTGATAAATGGGGGTCGAAAGGTTATATGGAGAACCCTACTTTCCCACGAACGAAGCCGATGGTAGAAACAAGTAGAAGATAAAGTTATATGCCAATAGATGATATAAGAATCGCCAAACTTCGATACAGGTCGATGGGGACGAAAGGTCGACCGTACACCCGGTGAGGGTCACGGAAATCCGATAGACGCGTGACGCACAGGACCGGTTGTTGTGGCGACGCTTGGGGGAGGCCTATGTCTAGCAGCGGACGTTTTCCGGCTGATATGATGATGACTTGATATAAAGTGTCACCAATATATTTTTGGCAAAAATTTATAGATTCATCTTCCTCTCTCGTAGACAAACAGAAGTCCCACCACCTAAACTGAATTGTTAAAGAAATGGAGCTATATAGGGTGCAGGACAAACTTGACCAGGGATCGCCCAATAAATGGACGCTTGAACGGAAAAGTTTTGACGTCTTTATTTAGTAGTGGGATAATATATTGATTGGTAGCAAAAAAAAACCGGTCAAGTGCAGGTGGACCCCGAACACCGAAGGTTTTCACAGATCTATGCCTAGTTTCTCCTCTAATCGAGACTCGCAACAAAGTAATTAGTGATGTAACAAACAATCTTCAGACTTTTCCCTTTACTTCAGCCTTGAGGCTTTGCTTCTTAGAATCTAGGTCGACTAGAAGTTTTCTTTTAGGTTTTAATTTGTTGGCGTTTGTCAAAATACAACATAATTTTTAGTAAATGCGAAACATGAATATAGTTTGTTCAGAATCAATAACTGAATGGATTCCAATAGTTTTTACACCATGTTATATTTTTTCCTAAGTTGTACAACACAGGTCACGGCAGGTCATAGGGGGCATTAGGAGCCAGTAAACCGGTGGGTGCAAGTGTAAAACAACCCTCAGTCGCCTGAGTAGCCCGGTGACCTTGTGTTTTTGCTGACATAACTAGCTTATAATTTTGTGATTTTTCATAACACAGTTATGAAATTTTGTACAAAGATTCTTTACATATAAATACTCACGTGTTTCTGGTTTCGTATATTTTTTTTTTTTTTACTTTAGATAAACTAGTGCTTGACTGCGATCCTACCTGATGGTAAGTAGCGATACAATCTTTGATGGTGAGGCGCACTAGTTTATTAAGAGCCTATTCACTCTAGCCTTGAAGACACCCAAATTATAATCGGACGGGAAGACCGCAGCAGGCAGACTGTTCCAGTCCTTCGACGTACGCGGTATAAACGACGAGGCGAAATGCTTAGTCCGGACCGTAGAGGTTTCAACAACGTACGAAAAATATAATAATATAATATATTTTAAAAATAAGATTGTATATACGCTATAAATGGAGCATATTAATATTGTCTTACTTTAGACTCATTGACTTAGAAGTTTGATGTTTTGCAAATCTGAATAATTGATATAATAACAGGCTAGTTGCCGTAAAAAATGTAATTATTCCGTCTTTTAGATGATTCAAAAATTTGGGACACGTATTTTTTTATTTGTAAATTAAACCAAACATGACAAAGATATAGCCCATTAAAGTTACGTGTGACGTCACGCCGTGCTGCATTTTTTCGCACAGGGTGACGTCACACGTAACTTTAATGGGCTATATCTCTGTTAGTTTTTGTTCAAACGAAAAAATAAAAAATAACGTGTCCAATGTATTTTTATGATCTAAAATACGGACTAAATAATATATAATTATTTTGACCCTGGAAACTACCCTATTTTAGCTTAATACTTTTACGTGTGTCTGAAAAAAAAGATATTGACAGAAGAACAACAACGTTTTCTTATAAATGTTTCGTTATTGTCAATTGAGTCACGGAACCCTAAAAAAATGTAGATGTGAAACACGTGGGTGAAACAAAAAAGACACAGATAAATGTTAAAATAAATAACGTCTCCGAATCACCTTTATGGGACAGGTTCTGACTTGGCGAAATAGAAAGTGAAACTTTGTAGCTAATATCAATAAATCTATTTATTTCCATTCTTATGAATGGGAATTTTGTGTAAACTTATATCTTGTCTAATATTTAGTAAACTTTTGTAAATACATATTACTTACCGGTTTAATAAGAGCTTATTCACTGTTTGCTGGCACTAATACCCGCTATGACCTGCCGTTGACCGGTGTTGTACTTAGTGTCGGTGATGTCCAACTTATAACCTTTTTTAAATATTTTTGGAAAAAATATAACGTGGTGTAAAAACTATTGGAATCCATTCAGTTACTGATTCTGAAAAAACTATAATCAGGTATCTAAAAATAATATTGTTTATATGGATCTATAAGAAATAAATATATTTTTTTCAAATCCATTAATCTTTCAAATACCGTCAAATAAAGACACAATAGTAAGACAAAAGCAGCGCGAGCGCCGGCGTTCGCTTGGGATTTTATGAATGCCTGCTATTAATGAGGAGTCAGGCTTCAAAAAGTCACTGTTTTATGGCAGTAGATTATTTTTGGGCCTTAAAAAAATTTGAATTTCGAGGACTATCCTGGCCAGGGTTATCCGAAAGGGCGCTCGAGCCCCGGTATGAAGGCTAGAAGGAACGGGGTGGGTCTTTTAGTCAGTAAGAGTCTGACACTATCTCCCGCTCCGCTCAAGAGATCATTCATCGGATCGGATGAGATCGGATGTCATTGGATGTTTTTTTCTCATCATAAAAAAGAGGACTATCCTGGCGCCTACGCCTTAACTTTTTTGAAAAAGAACCTCTCACTCTTTCATCACGAAAAGAGAAAGACATACCAAGCAAACAATAAGGCGAATTAGAATAAACCATCTCGTCATTAGGTAAGTTTGATCGAAGTTGAGTGTGTGGGCAGTATGGTGGGTGTCCCGCGCTAATTAGGTGGGCAGGCGAGACAGTAGGATGGGCGAGTCTAATGATGTCACGAGAGATTTAATAATAATAATAATTCTTCGGTAGGAAGGTATTTCTTATTGTATAAAAAAATTTAACCAACAACGAAAAATAGGACATTTGATGTAGATGGGCGAGCTTAACCCACAACTGGGTTTTCTTACAGCAAACCATGTATGTAAATTAAAATAAAATTTTGCATTTAAGGAACCTTAAATGTACAACAAAAAAAAGTTAAACACTTAAATTGAATTTGACTTAAAACTAAACTAAATGCTTCTTCTCAAATCGATGGTTTTCTTTGCCGTCAAAGTATTTAGGCCCAGAGGCAGTGGGCAGAGCATCGCGTGAGGTAACGGCCCTCCCGCCCCAGTCGCCACCAGGATTCATATCCCGCATTGCAGCCACCATAGGCGCGGGCTTGCAGACGGCGAACAAAACTCGCCGTCAGACCATTCGGCAACCGTCTGGATTGAGCCCAAGAAGTCGACAGTGCGTATTCGCCTCAAGGAGTTGCCAGTAAACAGGGGGCCCAGCAGGGTCGAAGCCTACTGGGGCCAAGGATTTGTTTCTGAAAGGAAGATTCGGCCCCCGTACGAAAGGCATCAAAGGAACAGGAGTGGGTTTTAAGTCAGTAAAAGTCTGACACTATCTCCCGTTCCGCTCAAAGGCACGGAGATGTCATTGGATGATTTTCCCACCTACAAAAATAAAGTGGGTTGGGTACATTGCTCTTAGAAAAGATGTTCGGTGGAGCCGTAAGCTTCTGGAGTGGCGACAACGTATTTAAAGACGCAGCATTGGAAGGTTTCCCACAAAGTGGACCGATAACCTGGTAAGGGTCGCGGGATCGCGATACATGCGACCGTTCGTTGAGTTGACTTCTAGATTGCGATCCCACCTGAGGCGCACTAATTTAAGAGCCTATTCACTCTAGCCTGTGTGTATTATAATCAAACGGGAAGATTGCAGCAGGCAAATGGTTCCAGTCCTTCGATGTAGGTATGCGGAATAAACGAGAAGGCGAAACGCTTGGGCCGGTCTGTATAAGTGTTAACAATCCCCTACTCCTCCCTATCTTTGAGGCCACTTTGACCTTGTATGCAGAATTCCTGTACTAGTCCACAGGAACGAAAAATGGTGATGACACAATTGTTAAATTGAAACACACATAAATAGCCCAACCATTTTTATATCTGTTCTAGTTTGACAATCGCTTATCATACTACAAGTAGTAGGAAGTGGGTTACCACTGGGTCGTCAAGGCAACTATAGTATATGTCGATTTTGGTAACAATGGAGCCAGATAAGTTCTTGAGGATTACATAGCATAGTATAATCAGCTTTATGTTCCCACTGCTGGATTTCAGGCCTCCTCTCTAGGAGAGGGAAAGGGTTGTAATCCACCACTTGAGCCCAGTGCGGGATGGTAGATGTCACATGTCTTCGAATTTCTGGTTCTAGGACATGCCGGTTTCCTCACGATATTTTCATTCACCGTTTTGAGAGCAGTGGTGATGAAATAATCAACAAACAAACAAAGTAACAAAGAAATGCTGGCTAGGTTTAAACCCACGGCCTAGAACTCGTAAGTCGAGACCGTTACCAGTGGACCACCACTGCTTCGGCTTTCACCTTTTTTGAGAAAATAATATGAAAAAAAAAGGGAGTAAATGATAGAAAACAGGGAAGAAAAGAACAACAAAGCATTGTGGACTCACCACAAGTACCAGGGAAGCAGAACAGAAATACAGTGATGATAAGAAGAGTATCTCTAAGTTGTAGTCAAAACGTTTTTCAAATAACCCTACAGTCGCTTGAGTACCGCCTATGAATATAGCTTCTGCTACCTAAGCGCCCTGCCAACTAACAAAACAAAATTAAATCAAAATCGGACTAAGTCATTAGAGTTCAACCATGCAGACAGTGGCATTAGCATACAATATATATTATATGTGACAGATAAATTAGTTGGTCAACACTGAACACACTGACCCGTCGTCTCCATTGTCAGCGACCTTGGTACTATTCAGACGGCCTATGTATGTTAAGACGTAGAATAGGTCTGGAGCAATGACATCGCTGTGTAGTTCTGCTAGCCTGGTAGATGGAAGAAAATGGTTTTCATCTCTTTCTTCTATTTGAAGGAGATCAGGACTCTGGTATGCAAGTGTACTAAACCTGTACAATATCTGTTGACTCTTCCTTCTTTATATTTGAAAAAAAAAAAACTTATTCTGGTATTTATTAGAAAATACATACCTAATTATTTAGGTTTCAAGGGACCGCATCAAAGAGTACATTCCTACGCACTTCTACATTCCTGGTATCTAAAAATCAATATCATGTTATTCTTTTGCAATATCACTTGATTTGTCCTGTTTAGTACATTGTCTTTTGTAAGTAGTCTACCAGTGAATAAGCATTTTTAATTACACAGCTTTGCTCTGCAATCAAAAAGCATTAGTCTCATAGATTCTAAATCCTATTAATCTATTTCCTAATCTCTGCCGTCTCGAAAATAAAAACTACCATAGATTTATGCACTCCTAGTATCTACCCAAACATAAATCACACTTGCACTACCGAAATAAAATCATAACAACAACAAGAGTATCTTTTCTGATACAAATAAATATTATGTTGAACTAAAAGAAGAAATTCGCTGCGTCCGTGTTACATACAATGTTATCACAAACACACACATGGAACCAAAGGGTATGTGACCTAAAAAATGTAACGAAAAGATGCAAACAATCTTTTTAAGTTTTTATAACAGGGCCGGATTTGGAGGTAAGAAGAGGAGTAGAGGCAGGTGTAGGATAACAAACACAGTTATAGTCTGTCTAATAAGTCAACCGACTTGGAAATTTTGTAAAATATTTAATCATTTAAAAATACTTATATTCGATACTTTTCATAAGGTTCTTCTGTTAGTAAACAATGATCTCTATCTCTTAAACCCGTGTTGACTAGTTACATCAGATTTCATTAAATCCTGATAATTACCAAAGTCGTTCAACTTATTAGACAGACTATAGTTCTAAAGGGCTTTCATTTAGCTTCAGTTGTCCTATAGCTAGGCAAAATTTTATTTTTGTTTTGATTCTTAACTCGATTAAGAAGGATAATGCATCAGGTTTGCGTTTAAGCATTTAATAAGGGTTAAAACCAGGGTCTGAATATACTGTGAGACCTTTTGATTATTCACATGATTTTTTGGTGAGATTTGGTCGAGTGAAGTTCTGTATCTGTTTTAATTACTTACAAATTGTTTCCTTGTGGATGATGTGATGTATTTAAAATTGGCGTGGTTTTGTCTCAAGTGTCTGCGCAACTGGTTAATATGTGGAATCATTAAAACTGGCTCGATCATCAGTAAAATGGAGCTGAGAATTTTATTGTAGTATTGACTACCTCAGCAAATTTTGCCGATAATGTTGATTTCATACATTTGCTGCCAAATACAACTTACACATTAGAATGTGTCCCATATTCTAATTCCATTTCTCTTTCCATAGCCATTCTCCTTCCATAATCTAATAGTAAACCAATTAGCCATTCACACGAAGACTTATGGCACAGGACTTAGTATAAAGCCAAAAACTATTAACAAAAAAATTTTCAGTCCTAAGAAAACTTCATGAGTATTTTTTTTTTTATAATGGGTAGACTCGCGTTTGACCACAATCTCACCTGATGGTAAACGATGATGTGGCCGACAATGGAACACGCTTACCTAGAAGCAATCTATTTACTCTTGACTTAAAGGCCCCTAGGTTAAGCTATCAGTACCCCTAGTTACTAATCTACAATAGTTAACGCTAAAAGAAAGCTTAAAATGTACGGGAATGATGTCATTTCAACTCTCAGTCACGTGGTCAGAACAAAAGATTCGGCGACGCGGGCAACACGAAACGTTCGACGACAAGCGAAACGGTTGTAACTTGGCTAGGGGGGCAGGAAACACAGACTCCGACACAGACTCCATGAGCATTAAATTAATTAAGCACCAAGCAAAAGCCGGCCATTTGCTGTCTCATTGTCTTTCAATTGTGTCTCTAATTACGATATTCGAAATGTTAAATAAAGTACGCCCACCCACTAAATTAGCCAGAACATATTCAAAGGCAAAAGTGTATATTGTTCAATTTACAGTCTTTAGACATTTTATTAGGTCTCTAGGCTTTTCATTAGACACTATATTGAGGACACGTATGAGGCAATTCGCAGAAATACAATCACATGAATTACATAATTTATTGAATCTATTTATTCTGGTTAAAATAATAATAGTAACTCGGGCAATCTCCAAGGAAAAGTAACTTGCAAGCATGTCTATGGTTAGGTAACCATTTTAATATACCTACTGATATTCTTAAACCGTGTTCATCCGTATCACAGAAAGTACGTGAAGCTGTTAATCCCAGTTTTCTAGATCTTTGACAGTTATCACAATCTTTCTGCCCTTGTCTCGTTTCATTTATGGTCAGCGCAACATGTTTTTTTCTTTCATTTTGTCCAGCCACTAACTCTCTCTTCTTTTTTAACACTTCCCACACAATTTATCCATCTTCTCTTTTGACTCCTTCTTCATACGGACAGTCATCAGCTTCCTGCCCTCGTCCCGTTTGGATTAGGTTCGGTGCAGCATGTTTTTTCTTCCATTCTGTTCTGTCGATAATTCCTTTTTTTTTCTTATCACTCTCCATACAATTCAGACATGTTTTCTATGGCCTTCCTCTCTATCCATACGTTACAGACGGTCAGAAGCCAGTAAAAACACCAGTCTTGCCAACGGGTATCGTGTTACCTGATTACTGGATTATGAAGGTCAGATAGGTAGTTGTACCATGTATTTTGTTGTCCAATGCACGATAAGACTGGTCATGCTGAGACTGATCTTTCAATGACTACTGCACCATTTGGTAGTTGCAGCAACTGCTAAGTTTAGAAGATTAATTCTTATATATTGTTTTATATAATAGACTAGCTTTTGCCCGCGACTTCGTTCGCGTGGAATAGTGACTTCCGGCAGATTTTTGGTTTTACCCACATAGTTCCCTGAATTGATGCCGACTCTTGACCAATAGATGGCGCTGTATGTCCGGAATAAATTTTATTTTTTATTTTATTTTTTTGTAATAAAAACTATCCTATGTCCTTTCTCAAGTTCCAAACTATGTCTGTACCAAATTTCACACAAATCGGTTCAGTAGTTTAGGCGTGAAGCAAAGACAGACAGACAGACAGACAGAGTTACTTTCGCATTTATAATATTAGTTTGGATTTGGACTAGGTTCTGCCAGCGAAATCTTTAAACCCTCGTTTCAACCCTTTGTTTTCTTTTTTGGGTAGGAAAAATCATCCAATGACAACCCCCGCTCTTGGGCGGACCAGGAGATAGTACTCATACTGACTAAAAAACCCATCCCGTTCCTTCAAGCCTTCACATCGGGGCTCGAGCGCCCTTTCGGATAACCCTGTAGAAGATGAATTTTGGAAAGTCCTTTCTTACTGCTCGCACATCTAAAAGGAAACCTTATGCAAAATTTCACACTTTTAGTCCTAATACTCGTAACTGACTGACATATCAACACACAGCTGAAACGGCTTTGTGTTATGTCAGTCAGTCAGTTTTTTTTTGTGTGGCCTCTCGCACGTCAGCCTAGGAGGTTGTCGGCTGCTTAACCGGACCTGCCTGTGGCGTCCTTGATCTCTAATCAAAGCCTCCAGCCAGGGCTTACTATACTAACTTAACAACCAAGCGACTACGCTAAGGGCACCCTCTGTGGGGTACGAGCCTCGGCTTAGGGCGTCGCTGGGGGAGGGCAACAAAGGGACGGGCTGGATCGAGCAAATCAGTCAGTTACTCCCTTTATGTTTAAATATAAAAACAAAATTACCAAGCCACGCTAGGTAATTTGTCTTTCATATCTACATATAATATATAGATAGTAGTAGTAGGAGTCGGTGTTAAATAACGAAGAGACAAAACTATTATAGAAATACCGACTTCTGAAATTAAAGTTCTTTTGTACTTTTCAGTGTTTTTTTAACATTGAAATCGGTTATATTTTTTTAAATAATAATCATTGTTATATTTATAAGGTATGAAAATAGCAAAACATATCGTCTCCAAACAGCAAACTCTAAATAACACAAAACCTCCATTCGCAGGACGTTCAACCAGGAAAGCAGATCAAAGAAGAGGTGTGTTCAAAATGCGCATAAGTCAATGAATATCGATAAAAATCTTGTAAGCCGGCCCTGCGTCTCTCTATTAGTATCTGGTCGACCTATTTTAGGGATTGCAACAGAGGGTTACACACACAGACGCACACGGTGTGTGGTCTCTTCGTAGCATCGAACTGTGTCTGTGTGCGTAGATAGTGCGTATACGCAGACGCGAGGTGTCTTTTTTATTATAATGCGTAAATTATTTAATACGTTGATAAGGTTTTGATGTGATTTTATTTGTTATTTGCCGATTTTTTTTCAGTGGAACTATCTTGCGCTTAACGCCCTGTTACCTGGTTACTTGTTAACTCCTCACAGCCTAGCTGCCAGGTTCTCGACACTGATCACCAACCACCAACCCGAATCGTCAACTGCGCGTAGTGTTGCACTCCTCAAAGATATCAGCAAGCCGTAGGGGCCCAACAGGACCGATGCTTGCTAGGGCAACTGCTGTTACAGGTTTGGTTTTAGTCAGTAAAAGTCTGACAAACCGTCACACTCGAGCCTAAAATAGTAAGTACATTTTGATACAAGTGCAGAAAATTTGTCATTGCGATCGAGGCGGAATTCACACTAGCCGTAGGTGAGTGTGTTATAGTGCCGAGGACTGATACGATCATCATCATCATTTTAGCCGATAGACGTCCACTGATGGACATAGGCCTGCCCCAAGTGTCGCCACAATGAACGGTCCTGAGCGTCCCGCGTCCATAAGACTTATACGCCTGATACGATAAATGTTATAAAATCGTGGCGGGGAGAACAAGCGTTTCTGCAATAGTGCGGAAATAGTCTATTGCGTACCTAAAAATTATAGGATGAGAGCAGGTTTTCGAGTAAGTGCATCAAAAATATATATTTCTTTTTTTTTTAAGTGATGGAAACTAGTACTTGACTGCGATCCCATCTGATGGTAAGGAGTGATGCAATCTTTAAAGGTGAGGCGCACTAGTTAAATAAGAGTCTATTCACTGTTGCCTTGAATTATAATGGGACGGGAAGACCGCAGCAGGCAAATTAAGCAAATTTTTCTGAGTAGTTTGTTGATAAGATTGATTACATTAAATTGATTTCTTCTAAGCTCATCCTACCTATTACAAAAATATAATGTAATACCTAAACAATACCAGGGTTAGTGGCGTAGCTACTAAGGGGCTAGGCGGGGCAGTGCCCCGGGGCCTTCAAGCTCGGAGGGGCCCAAAACCTGATTAACAAACCGCTTATTGAATGAAAGAAAAAAATTTCAAAAAATATTTCTGTTGAAAGTGATACTTAATTAGACAATGTGATCACTGCAGTATTGGTTGAAAAGCCTAAAAGATTCGGTAATTATGAAAGATATACCGACGCACGGCAAGTATCCACCCTTACGTTGTTGAAACAGCTACGGCCCGGACTAAGCGTTTCGCCTCGTCATTTATACCGCGTACATCGAAGGACTAGAACAATTTGCCAGCTGCGGTCTTCCCGTCTGATTATAATTAGAGGCTAGAGTGAATAGGCTCTTAATAAACTAGTGCGCCTCACCATCAACGATTGCATCACTGCTTACCATCAGGCGGGATCGCAGTCAAGTACTAGTAAAACAGGTAAAAAAATCGTTGGCGATCATATTAACGACGACCATGTCTCTATATCATTGAGTGTGCATGTTAATGATAAACTCTTCTTATAACTTAGGATTTATGTAAAAGATAAAGCAGCGTGTACAACACCCTCTCTCTAACACCCCCTGCCATTTATTTTTTTGATATGTTCAATGTACAGAATTTTCACTTCTACAGATTTATTATAAGTATAAATATAGATATAGATTACTAGCAGTCCCAACAGGCGTTGTCCTGTTCGAATTTTCACAAGAAAAAAAATTAGGAGAACTCAATTACAGTTTTCAATTGTATTTGTTTTTAGACTATCCAGGGACCTAGTCAAATAAACACAAAATTTTATCCAATTTGGTCAAGCCGTTTAGGAGAAGTTAGATGACCAACACATGTACAGAAGAGTTATGGCTACCAGATCTCTGGATTTACGCGAGTTATGAACGTAGACGATAGTTAAAAACTTACAAAGTGTCAATAACTACGCTATCAACGTAATCTATGAGATTTTTCCCGTTCTTAAAAGGTCATACAGTAATTACATAATAAGTGTTCACACAGATTCAATTAACTACACTAGCAAATGTTGGCTCTTAAGAGCTTATTACACTATGCGTTATTCAGAACGCGATATTCAGACTCGTCGTTTTTTAGGGTTCCGTAGCCAAATGGCAAAAAACGGAACCCTTATAGATTCGTCATGTCTGTCTGTCTGTCAGTCTGTCTGTCTGTCTGTCTGTCTGTCTGTCCGTCCGTATGTCACAGCCACTTTTTTCCGAAACTATAAGAGCTATACTGTTGAAACTTAGTAAGTAGATGTATTCTGTGAACCGCTTTAAGATTTTCACACAAAAATAGAAAAAGAGCAATAAATTTTGGGGGTCCCCATACTTAGAACTGAAACCCAAATTTTTTTTTTCATCAAACTCATACGTGTGGGGTATCTATGGATAGGTCTTCAAAAATGATATTGAGGTTTCTAATATCATTTTTTTCTAAGTAGAACAGTTTACGCGAGAGACACTTCCAAAGTGGTAAAATGTGTGTCCCCCCTCTCTAACTTCTAAAATAAGAGAATGATAAAACTAAAAAAAATATATGATGTACATTACTATGTAAACTACCAAAGAAAATTGGTTTGAAGGAGATCTAGTTAGTAGTTTTTTTTTTAATACGTCATAAATCTAAAAAAACATACTATTACTAAAACATCGATCAAAGTTACAACGAACTACAAGAACTTTTATATTATGTTACTTGCTGCTACGGAACCCTCCATGGGCGAGTCCGACTCGCACTTGGCCGGTTTTTTTCATTCCGAGTAAGAGTCTGACCCGTATACACTACGAGACACGACGCGACGTCGACTCTGGGCCTGCGCTCTATTGAGACAAGACGCCTTAGACAAAACTGTTTTGTCTACGACACGGGACGCTAGGGCTGTTGATAAAATATCCATGTACTTATCGAAATATCTATTATTATTAAAAAACAATCGTAAGTCGGCTCAAAATAAATTTACTCATATTTTTTAAATATATTAAATTATAAATGCATGAAAATGTAGCGTTTTCAGTAATTATTCTTCAATTTTAATAAAACATATAAGCATGCCAATATTTCTCAAGTGGTTTACAAATACATGTTTATAATTATTTCTATATGTCGATATTTAATCAAATCGACGTAAACAAAACAGTTTTGTCTAAGACGTCTTATCGAAAGTGAGTGCAGGCCTTAAGACTGTCTGAATATCTAGTAGTGTAATAGGTATTTTGGTCTGCGGAATACATCTAATATATATTCTAAAGAAATCTCGTGTCACAGTGTTTTGTATCCAACTTTTCCGAATCAAATTGATTTGATTAATGCGTTTGTCACCCGAGAGCAAACGAAGTTATCAGACAATTTCCTAACTCAAAAAAAAAAGCTAAAAAATACAGAAAAATTAGCTATGTATAGCAGTGATGACGTGTGGCTCCGAAAAGCGGTCGCTCACAGTGGGCCTCATCAAAAGGTTTAAAGTCACCCAAAGGGAGATGGAAAGGGCTATGTTCGGAGTTTCTTTGCGTGATCTAATCAGGGATGAAGATAGAATAGAATAGAATAGAATAAACTTTTATTTTACACCAAAATAGTAACAATATCACAGAAACTTAAATCTATAGATACAATGGCGGTCTTACCGCTGAAAGCGATATCTACCAGACAACCTTAGGATGGTCTATAAGAACTCAATGAATGATGATGGTGTTCATCACACAAACATTTGTCTTGGATGGGAATCAAATCCACGACCTCCAGCATAGCAGCAAGATCACTCACCACTACACAAACAGGGCAGTCAAAAGAGTAGGTACATAAGACGTAATTGGAGTTTCAATTAATCACAGACACCAGTAATTAGTATGTGTTCACACAGACCAAAGTAATTCACTTGCAAATGAACAGTTACAAATTCTGAATGCGTTTGTCAGCTGATCTAGGAACGAAAGTAAGGAATGGATTAGTTTTTTAAATGTTCTAATGATCACATTTATAACTAACTAGCTTTTGCCCGCAGCTTCACCCGCGTGCATGAAAAATAGGAATAAAGTAGATTTCTATCGGTGAAAAAATTTTAGCAATCGGACTAGTACTTTCAGACATTACCTCCAACAAACAAAAAAAACAAACTTTACCTCATTATAACATTAGTATAGATTAGTTGATACCCCAGTTTAGGCTGTAGAATTGTTCGAGAGAGCTACCGCAGCCCTGAAATGCCAAATACAAATGAAGTGTCACAGGTGGGTAAAAATCATCCAGATGAAATTCTTACACTTGGGCTGAGCGGAAGATTCTCTCAGACTCTATCAGACTCTTACTGACTAAAAAACCCATCCTCATACCTGAACCGTGCCTTCCTTTCGGAAACAGACTCTTGGCCCCAGTAGGCTTCGACCCTACAGGACCCCAGGGCTGACAAGTCCTTGAGGCGCGCGGAAACAGTACGCGTCGTCGATGCCTTGGGCTCGGACCGGACAGCGAGCTACCCATAGCTCGCCATCTGCAAGCCCGCGCCAAGAAATTGGGATCGGATTTCGGCGGCGGCTGGAAAATCATCAGTTACAACCCCTGCTATTGGGCGGAGCGGGAGAGTGTCAGACTCTTACTGACTAAAAACCTACCCCGTTCCTTCAAGCCTTCATACCGCTGAAAGGAAGGCTCAGTCCCGGTATTCAACGAAGAAACAGGGTGGGTTTTTTAATTAGTATAAGTTTGATACTTTCTCCTAATCCGTTCAAGGGCGGTGGATATCAGTCGGATGATTTATACCCACCGAAAAATAAAACTAAGTCCTTCTTTGCAGACTTCAGGTTTCGAAAGGAAACTCGTCATCCCAGTAGGCTTCGACCTTGAGACGCACGTGGAACACTCTCCCGTCGACGACCCAGACTCGATCCGGACGGTTACCAGTCGGCCGGACAGCGAGCTACCTATTGCTCATCGTCCGCAAGCCTTTTACCTTGAAGATGAGGTTGATAACACCTGTTTAGCTCGTAAACGTCACACAGTGAATGTGTATAAATTGTAAACACAAAGAGCGCCATCACTTAAATATTTGCATTTTTTACAAAGTTGAAGTGTTACTGTGTCAATTAGATTGTGTCCGTACTTATGTTAATTAGTGAATCACCTACTATTTACGTTATTGTTTTGTTTTAGTGGATTTTTCCGTGATATTCACGCTTTTAACTATATGGGGGTAAGCAGCATGGGCACACCAATCGCAGCTATGTTTTTTTAGGTGTCAATCTAATTCCGCCAAGTCCAGTCCATCATCGGAAAGACGTACGGCGTCACGCCACCGGTACATGGTAGACATTCCACCTATCGCACAAAGCGTTTTGAAAACGCATTTATTGTGCGTACAGCCAAGGAGTGGAATTCCCTGCCAGAGAACCATAGGTTCCTTTTAGGCAAGCGTGCTCCATCGTCAATCAAATCCTCGACGACGGAGCACACTTTCTTAAAAGTAACCTTTTGTACTCTTGACCTTAGGAGTCTTTAAACCCCTAGGTTGTTACTATCAGAAAACACAGACTCCGGCAGCTTATAATATTTTAAGAAAAAAATATGTACGGAACTCAAAAAATTATTAAACACGACACATAATTGATGCATTTGCATAAACTTGCTCGTGTATCTAATTTTATGTAAAACTCTCAAAAGATTAGCACACAAGTTTTTCCTGTAAATTTTTCTTTTTCCACCTAAACGATAAACAATTACTCGATTTTTTCGCAACACTAAGTTTGGTAAATCGATTCGAAGATGAAAAGAATCGGTTACAAAATCCGATTAAGTTACATAATACCTATTGGTAAGAGAACTGCTATAGTGTTATATAATTTATTTTATTTATTTATTTAGGTTAACCAACAATTGTTTACACATATACATTTCTAAGTTAGTGACTAGGTTAACATTTGCAAGTGCAACAATTAATTAAAGGTTAACACCACAAGCACAAAATAACGGCTTTAAATAACATATTTAAAATTATAAGTTATACGTTACAAAAAATAATAATAATTTAAAATAACAATAAAAAAATAAAAATAAAAAATTAACAATTAATTATCATTCAATAATGTACAGATACCACATAAAAAAAAATCATTCGCATGAAAATTACTGATCGAATCAATTGCAATTGATTAAATTATGATTGATTAATTATATTTACAATTAGAATTAAAATTATTATAAATAGGTAAGAAAATAAAATTAAAAAAAAATTAAATTGAAAACATTGAGAATAATTGAGAACACATATAAAATTAAAATTAAATCTCCGTTGGATTATTTACAAAAGCTCGTAGAAATTTGCTTATATTATCGTGATGTACATCTACTATGTCACTGCGGCCATTAATTATTTTGCACATTCTAGGTATCGGGGAATTAGCACCAAGCTCAGACTTTCGAAGTGGCGGACACAGGGGTGTTATCTTATTCCTAGGATATCTAGAGGGCGCGTGGAATCTAATAAGCTTCAATAAACTGGGGCAGTTGATCTTATTACGCAACAATTTGCAAAGAAATAAAGCATCAGCTATATCTCTACGCATGGATAACGATTGCATTCTGAAATGACACAGGCGGGCTCTGTAAGAGGACAGACGCTTAGATTTGCCCTCACTAAAGGCCAAATGCCATACAAAACGCTTCTGAACCCTTTCCAGACGCAACATGTGAGTGGCATAGTGAGGTCTCCACACTACACTGCAATACTCCATAACACTACGTACGAGACTGTTATATAGCATTATCTTAGTGCTACTTTTGCGAAAGCCTTTAGTGTTACGAAGTAGGAACCCTAACATTTTCGATGACTTTTTAATAATACATTCAATATGGGGCACAAAAGTGACTTTTTTGTCAAAAAGTACTCCCAGATCCCTTATTGTTTCGACTTCTTGAACTCGCTCTTGGTCTATGAAGTACTCTGTGTTAATACAGTAAATTTTCCGTGTATATTTTACATGGTAACATTTCTTTGGATTTAGTTGCATTTTATTATTGCGGCACCATTTTATAACTTCGTTAAGATCGTGTTGCAGAAGTTCGCAGTCTCTTTTTGACTCGATTACTCGTGCAAATTTTAAGTCATCAGCATAAAGAAAAGGTTCAGAAAAACGAAAACACTCAGGAAGGTCATTAATGAACATAATAAATAGTATTGGTGCTAAGTGAGATCCTTGGGGGGCGCCCGATGTTATTTTGTGTGCAGCCGATCGAAAACCGTTTACAACGACAAAGAATTCGCGTTCAGTAAGATACGACTCGAACCAACTTAAAAGAGACCCTGTTATACCATATGCTGCTAGTTTACTAATCAGTATAGAATGAGACATTTTATCAAATGCCTTACTGAAGTCGGTATATACTACGTCAAATTGTTTGCCTGCATCTACAGCCTGTATTAGGGACTCCGTAAATGACACTAAATTTGTAGCTGTAGATCTAGATGCTACAAAACCGTGTTGATTGTCATTAAGGTACAATCCTAAATGTTGCTGAATGTGCGGACATATAACAGATTCAAAAATTTTTGCGAATGTGGATAAAATCGAAATAGGCCTGTAGTTATTTACAGTATCTTTTTTATCTGATTTATGCACTGGGACTACCTTGGCTTTTTTCCATTCTGAAGGAAAAGTTCCCGTAGTCAGCGATGTATTATATATTATTAGTAAAGGAGATACTAGAGCTGTGGCACAGTTGGAAATAAAAACAGGTGGGATGCCATCCGGGCCAGGTCCTTTACTAATGTTTACTGTTTTAAGTTTCTTTAGTAAACAGTCGCGGTCAATCACTGGAGTACTCAAGCCCTGACCATTATTATGTAGTGTTTGGAGGTACTGTGTGTGGCAGTTAATATCTGTATCTTTGTCAATCGTGTACATGGTAGCAAAATGGTTAGCGAAAAGGTCGCAGATTTCAGAACCGTTAGATGTTACAACCTGTCCATCAGTCATTGCCAAAGGGTAGCTACTAGAGCCACCGCGTTTTACTTTTATGTAATTCCAGAGCAGTTTGGGATTATCCTTTATGTCCTTTTCAATACCATCAATATAGCTGTTATATAAATTCATGGCTAGTTTTTCACACCGCTTGGATAACAGTTTCAATTCAATTCTATCTAAAGGATTTTTGTATTTTTTATAACGCAACCTCAGCCTATTTTTTTCTTTTAACGATTTAATTAATGTCAAATCAAACCACGGCGGGTAGTGACAATTTTTTGGTTTCCGATCGGGCACAAATTTCCCAATAGCATCACGCAGACGTCTGTAGAAAATTGCTACCATGTCATTCACATCATAAGTATCTTGAAAAAGTTCGTTCCAGTTCAGCTTATTTAGGTAATTATTAATTTCGGGGTAATTAGCTTTATAAAAATTAGGTCTTGAGTCCATACTGTACGGTAAATTACAGTTCTTTAACAAAGACATAGTTAGTTCAAGGGGGGGATGAAATTTATCAATGGCTACCAGAGAATTGCTAGACTCGTTTACTGAACAAGTTGACTCTATTGATAAGACTAGATCCAGTATTCGGCCCGTGCTGTTTTTTACATAATTATGTTGCAATAGTTGATTCACATTCATAAAATCCAAGAAATTTTGACAAGTTTTAGGCAAAGAGTTATTTACGGCGGTTTTATCCCAATTCAATTTACTTAGGTTAAAATCACCAATTATATAACAAGGGATGTCCGTTGAGTCGAACACTCTGTTGCAGCTATCCATAAAATGATCCAACGTTGCGAGACATACTGGTGGTGGAAGATAGACGGCACAGAGAGCAACCTGGCGTGACTTATGAGATGTCGATATGTCAAGTGTGACCCAGAGGTCTTCACAATTACTTTGCCAGCGATCGATACGTGCGGAGTTAATTTTTTTATTAATTGCTATCAAGACTCCTCCTCCGTTTTTGTTGTTTTGAAACCCAGTTGTTTCTCTGTCCCGTCTGTAAACTTCATACCGATCATCAAACAATTCACTACTCAATACATTACTGTTAAGCCAAGTTTCTGTTAATACAATAACATCATAATTCATATTACTCAGATTACAGTAAAAAATATTCGTTTTAGTTCGTAAGCCTCTACAATTTTGGTAATAAATTAAAATGTCGTTGAATTCTATGTAGTTCAAAACTAATGCATGCATTAAACTACAACAATAAAAAAAAACAATAACAACAAACAAGTACACACCCATTACACAACCTTACTAAGACTATTTTTGTTCCTAATTTGAATATACTCTGCGCCGTCATTCTTCCTCACAAATATTCTACCGTTCCTGACCCACACATATTTATAATTCTTCTCTTTGGCTTTCATCCTCGCAGCTGCATGAAGAGCTCTATTTGTCGGGGACAGATGTTCAGCAACAAAGATTGGAGATTTCATTCCAGCGTATCCAAGGTGCGAACAGTTCAGCTTTTCTTGTGGGTTAGCTTGGTTGTACTTAATTGTTGCTGCCAGAAGATGATCACGCATCCTTGGTGAGGCCAATTGGATGATTATAGAGCGAGGGCGGTTACTTGATGGGTTGGCCTTGGCAATACGAGTGCAGTGTAATACATCTCTTTCACTGATTTCGCAATTAACCACACGCGCAAGTTGAGTTACGATTTTGTAAACATTTTCATTTTTATTTTCCGGTACACATTGCAATTCTATGTTGTTCGATCTCGATTGTTGCTCCAAGTTAGCAAGTCTATCGTTGAGGCCTTCCACTGTGGACTTAAGATCTGTGTTTTCCAGTTCTAATTTTGTGATAATCTCCTTAGATAGATTGTGTGCCTTCATTATATCTTCAAATTTCCTATTCATGAAAGACATCGACTCAACAATATCTGCAATTTCCTTCTTAATTGGTGCTAGTTCCTTGCTAATCGTGGTAATAATAGTGTTATTAAACTTCGACGACATTTCATTTAACTCACATTTTATTACTTCTCTTATAACGGAACGCAGTTCGTCGCTGTCATTGGATGCAGAAGGAGGTGAAAGCGATTCAGTGGCTTGTCTTTTCGGGCCTCTGGTCGTAGACACGTTACGAACTGGAGTTGAGTCGTCCCTGCCCAACTTCGGTGTTTTGCTCAAACATGACGGACACTTCCAGATAGCCTTCTTGTTAGGAGATTTAGTAAGGGCTATACAAGCATAATGATAATACTTTGCACAAGTTGGGCACTTAATGGATTTTGCTTCTAAACCTGCTTCACATTCATTACTGCAACATCCCCATTGTACATTTTTGTCAGCCATAATAATTATTACTCGTATTTACTATTACAGTTGGTAAGACAAGCAAAAAAGAAAATATCACAAAAAAAAATTATGTATATGTGTCGTCCTCTTAGAAGCAATCAATAATAGGCATCAAGTGCTATCCCGTCTGTGTTGACTTATCTTTGACGCGAGCCGTCGCTTGAGTCATCGGTCGCCGCTGCAAGCAATAATGACGGTTCTGCGCACTGCCGAACCGTGCGAAATTCCGTGCACTGCGCGTAAAGTGACTTGTCATTCACTCACCGGCTGATTCGTTAACTTTTAAAACTTTTAACTGTTTGCACTGAATAATGTTCAAACTACACACTTTACTTTAGTTTTTATATGTTTATCACACATTGGCAGTGTCCTCGCGTCACTGTGTTACTATTATTTACTAATTTTCCGCGAGTTGTATTGTATAACTGATATTAAAACACAGAGTAAAAAGTACGTATGTTGACCGTTTGAATGCCGGGGCAAAGATGAGGAAAAAAATTAGATTTTTAATAAAGGAGGTGGCATTTTCAGAACACCTAGTAACAAAATTATTCTGATTTTGTTTAGTTTTTATTCGTGGCCACACGAGTGTGAAATTTCTGAAGTGTTTAAAAAATAAACTAGCTTCTGCCAGCGGCTACGCCCGCGTGAAAGTAAGTTTCTCCATACAAACTTTGGATCTCTGTTAATAAAATACAATACTTCCCGTTGACCCGAATTCCTGAAATTTGGCATAAAACAAGGTCTTGTGGAGGTATAGGAATAACTCTAAATATAACAGCATATTAGAAAAAAGAAATATTTTATTTTTATTTTTTTATTATTAAATGGCTCGCGTTTGACCACTATCTCACCTGATGGTAATTGATGATGTGGCCGACGATGGAGCACGCTTGCCTAGAAGTAACCTATTCACTCTCGACTTAAAGACCCCTAGGTTGTAGCTATCAGGAAACACAGACTCCGGCAGGGAATTTCACACTTTAGCTGTACGCATAATGAATGTGTTTCCAAAACGCTTTGTACGAATGGGTGGGATATCCACCATGTACCATTTTTTTGTCGATTCGGAAAAATCTTCGAGATTCCATTCGGAAATTAAACAGTTTACAGAGGTAAGTTTGTACGGAACCCTCTGTACGCGAGTCCGAAGCCCAGTTTTTTTTTTTTAACATAAGTACTACAAAAATGGTCTACACATAGTAATTATATGAGTGGAATAAAATGTTGAGCAAAAATAATATCAACATACTGATCGACGAAAGACGAAAGTTTGTTCCCGCGGCCTCCACTCGACTCTACCTCTGTTTTTACTGTTTTTAGCGGTCAAGCGCGAACCGATAAGCGCTACTTGACCGATAACTCACCTGATGGAAAGCAACGGGACGATGCGGTCGACGTTAGCCCGCGCTTACCTTTCGCCCCCATGGGCCATCTGTTCTGCGAGCAATGGCAATGCCCACTGCCACTGCCACATAAGTTTGGTGATTCTTCGGGCTATGTCTGTAACCTTGCATAACAGCGGATGTCTTTCGGCTGAAATGATGATGTTGATGATGATGAAAGCTTGTTACTAGCGACGCTTGAAAGCAAAAGTTATCAATGGTGGGAAAAAATCATGCATTGACATCCCCCGCCCTTGGGCGGAGCGGGAGATAGTGTCAGACTCTTACTGACTAAAAGACCCACCCCTTTCCTTCTAGCCTTCATACCGGGGCTCAAGCGCCCTTTCGGATAACCCTGGCCCCAGTAGGCTTCGACCCGGCTGGGCCCCTGCTGTTGCTGACAACTCCTTGAGGCGCGCGGGAACAGTGCGCGCCGTTTGGGGTGGATATCCTCATGGATGTCCTCCGCCTCGGGGTAGGTGGAGAGGTCTGTCAGACTCTTACTGACTAAAAACACCCCGGTGTTCCCTCGTACACTTGTGTCAGGGGCTGCGGGTGCAGTTTGACTTCCGCTGCCCCGGACCAGTGGTGACCCGGTCCTCATGGGTCTCCTTCTGTATTAGAGCGTGGCTTTCCTATACGCCTAAGAGAGGCGCGCGTGGAACACTACGCGCCACCATCTCGGGTCCAGGTTGATGGGCCGACGAATATCCCCTAATCCGTCGACCCTGGACCTTTTTAGGGGGGTTGAAAGAGGGCGTTGTCAGCCCTTCCTCGACGCCCGGTGCGTCAAGCAACACTGAGTCAACTTTACAGTAGAGCGATTTAAAGTAAAAATTGTTACAATTTTTTTTTTGTTCAGTAAAAGTTTGGTTTAGATATAGCATGAATATTTAAAACCAACAATTTTTTCATTTATAACTAAAAAATTAACTTTAAATCTCTCCCCTGTAAAATGTATTCAATGTCGTAAGTTAAAGTCAAAAGACTTGAGTAATTGTTAGGGTAAAATTAAATCTGATGTAGTCAACACTGGTGCGAGTACAATAATCAAGGTTGATTAAGAGATATTGATCATTGTTTAATAACAGAAGAACCCTAAAAAAAGTATCGAATGTAAGTATTTTTTAAATGATTCAATATTATACATTAAATCAATTTAACTTTTTACATACACAACTAAAAACTATAATTACAGTAAATTAAAAAAAAAAAACGGAGAACCTCAAGCGGCGGAAATATATCAACCTTGTTGGAAGTTATATTTTCGAACCGTTTGGGGTTTAAAGTCTTGGATCGTGGGGTCCGAGTGCTCACAAGTTGTTTAAAGATCTATCGAAACGTCTAGTTGACACTTCGCGTGACCCAAGGACTGGCTTTTACCTCGGACAGAGGATAAGCATTGCCATACAGCGTGGCAATGCCGCCAGCCTTTTGGGCACATTACCAGTCGACAGCGATGTGGAAGAGTTTTTTAACGCCATATTTTAGTTAGTTGTAATTAGTATTATTATTTTTTTTTTAATTAACTGTAATTATAGTTTTTAGTTGTGTATGTAAAAAGTTAAATCGATTTAAAGTAAACCACAAAATATATAGCAAAAAAAAAAAATATACAAAATTCCCAAGTTGGTTGACGTTTTAGACAGACTTCTTACTTTGCCTTTCAAGCGCCGATGCACGCGTATGTACATATATGTTACTCCTTCACGCTAATTCGGCTACGAATTTCAACAAAACTTATTTTCCTAGAATAGGACATCATCAAAATCCTAAATATGGGTTATATGACTCCTTCCACTCGCCTATCGTCAACATCGAGGGTTTAAAAGCTAGTTACTTCATCTAACGCAACCCAACGCGATGTTTGATGAAGAGGCAACGCAAAAAAAAAGAGATAAAGCCTGAAAACTCTATTAGCATTCGGTAATTCCGTGATTTACTCGAATATTTTACAAAACTTGTTCCAGTAAATACGTGGTTTTTTTTAAAACCCCAAAAAAGATATTTAAAAATTAATTGTCGTCATTCAGAATATTGATTGAATTTGCAAGACTTCTATTGTTATATTTTTTTTACTTTTTATATTATCGAGTATATTATGACGGGTCAAATTTCATGCAAAATAAGCGATTTTGTGTTGATGTTTCCGAAATATCTAAAAAAAAAATGTGTAATAACGTCATAATCGCGTAAGAGTGGTTGTATGAAAAACTGAAAATGTATGTCGAGTTGTATGCCCTTAAAAAATCTGTGTTTGTTTAATGGACTTACAGTAGCCTTGGACCTCAAAAAAACAACTGAAAGTAATACAGGTAAATTTTAGTTAGTAAAACACACTTCCCTCTCGCTTCATCTTAGAGTAGGAAAAGTCCTTTGATGATTTACAAATCAAATATAAAAAAAAATTAGAACATCTTCCTTTTACGGAGATTGGTAAAAAAAGACTTTTAAAATTGCCAATCTTCATCATAGCGTCTTCATTTTAATGACATTTTTTTGCCATCAAATTCGTTAGTTCCAACGTTTTGTTTAATCTTTTCAAAACAGTATCACAATTTAGAAATACGTGACATAACGAACTTAAACTTGGACCACGTATTTCTGACCGCATCTGGCTACTCTAAATAAAACATTATTATACAACTAACTCTTTCGACCATAGACCACAGAACGAACACACTGCCAGCGTATTCTAAAAAAATCGTGGCGATGAAAACGCTCTCAGTGCAAAACTTTGACGAGCTGTTGTGACCCAATCTTGCAGTCGACGAGCAATAGGTGGCTTGCCGTCCGTACCGAACCCGAGTCGCCGACGGCGCATATTTCCAAGCGCGGCTCAAAGAAACTGAAGTAAAGCGTAGAGGCTCAGTAGTGGCGAAGCCTACTGGGGCTATAGGTTGACTTCTGAAAGAGAAACTCTTGATCCTTCAACGCAAAGAGCGGACGGAATATTTATTTATTATTATAAGCACATACAATTGTTTTAACAGGTATACCCAAGGTAACAAAAATAGTCGCAAAATAGCCTGGCACTCAGAGATGCCACCCACAAACTGATCAGATATCCATAAGTGCATGCAACATACATACATAACAAACAATCGATGTTCAGTCTCAAGCAGCACCCTGGGGAATCGGCACAAGTTACATAGAGGACAACACCCTTAGTGTCACCCTCTCGAATTAAAGTAAAGAGACACTATTGAGTACTTACTATTGAGCACGTACTGTTCCCGCGCGCCTCAAGGAGTTGTCAGCAACAGCAGGGACCCAGTCGGATCGAAGCCTACTCAGGCCAGGGTTATCCGAAAGGGCGCTCGAGCCCCGCTATGAAGGCTAGAAGGAACGGGGTGGCTCTTTTAGTCAGTAAAAGTCTGACACTATCTCCCGCTCCGCCCAAGAGCGGGGGACGTCATTGGATGATTTTTTCCCACCATAAAAAAGGTAAATAAAAAAAAGTAATATTAGAGTCGTGCTAACAGCGGCCGCAAAGGTATTCTTGACTCTGTGGTCCAGTCGCTATACTGCTAAGGTTATTATGTCAACGTCTTACATAACCTAATTGGTATTTTCACAAATTATTTTTGGATGTTTCACAGTTGATTGAAGTTTGTCTAGCGGAGCATTACAATTTGAATTTTAATTCCAATCGATTTTGAAATCTAAGTCTTATTGAATAATGAAATAATCCGTTTTTGATGTGTAGTGTATGTAAACTAGATAGATACTAGTTTTCTTTACCTTTTTGTTTGCACCAAGTGCAACCCCATTTTGTGTCCAGGCAATCTCTGTCCATTCTAGGTGGCTTGAAAGAAATGGCCTGGTGCGATAAGGCCGCCAATTGTATGTTTTTTAGGATTCTGTACCTTTTTTTACTGTGGGAAAAATCATCCACTGACAACCCCCGCTCTTAGGCGGAGCGGGAGATAGTGTCAGACTCTTACTAACTAAAAGACCCACCCCGTTCCTTCTAGCCTTCATACCGGGGCTCGAGCTGTCTTTCGAAATTAACCCTGGCCCCGGTAGGCTTCGACCCAGCTGGGCCCCTGCTGTTGCTGACAACTCTGCGAGGCGCGCGGGAACAGTACGCGCCGTCGACGACTTGAGCTTGGTCCGGATAGTTACCGGACGGCCGGACAGCGAGCTATCCATTGCTCACTGTCCGCAAACCCGCACCTACGGTGGCCGGAAACCGGGATTAGAATCCCGGCGGCGGCGGCGGCGGCGAGAACGCCGTTGCCTGATGAGGTCGGCCTCCTCCTTGGCGAGCATTATTGCTTCGCAGAAGTCGGCGACTGCCTGCCACTCCTCCTCGCTCCGGACCATGGCCTCAACCAAGGCTCGGCGCGAGAGGTCTCCGCCGCCAATCACCCCCACGAGGGCACGGCGATGCTCCGCCCAAGCAGGGCACACCTCGAATGTATGCTCCACCGTGTCCTCCGGGCGTTCCGCACAGTGGCGATACCCGGGCGTCACTTCCGCATGAACCCGGTGCAGCAAACTCCCGAACGAACCATGTCCGGTGAGGACCTACGTCATGCGGAAGGTAAGGACACCGTGAGGTCTTTCCAGCCACGCCTCAAAGAGGGGACTTACCGCCGTGATTGTGGCGTGTCCAGGGTTCCGTACATGAAAAGGAAAAAATGGAACCCTTATAGGATCACTTTGTTGTCCGTCCGTCCGTCTGTCTGTCTGTCTGTCTGTCTGGCTGTCAAGACCCTTTATATCAAGAACGCATGAAGGCATCGAGTTGAAATTAAAACCATATACTCAAGTCTGCGGTCCCTTCAAGCTGTGAAAAAATCAAACTTCTCAGTTAACGATAAAAAAGATATGGTCGTTTATGTCGCGGAAAAACGTATATTTTGATACTCTCAAACATCGATTTTTTTTTTTTGGGTCAACGGGAAGTACCCTATGAATTACGATCTTTGAGAGTATCAAAATATACTTTTTTTTTTAATTTATTTATTTAAACTTCATGCACAGTAGTGGTACATAGGCGGACTTAATGCAACAAGGCATTCTCTCCCAGTCAACCTTACCAGCTTTTTTGCGACATAAACAGCCGTATCTTTTTTATTCATTAACTAAGATGTTTGAATTTTTCACAACTTAAAGGGGCCGCAGTCCTGAGTCATAATACTCATCGTTTTAATTTCAACTCGATACCTCCACGCGTTCTTGAGATAAAGGGTCTTGACAGACAGACAGACGGACAACAAATCCTATAAGGGTTCCGTTTTTTTGAGGAACGAACCCTAAAAAGAAAAAAGGACTATGTTTTAATTAGGTACATAATACACATAGAAATATCTTCTCGCTTATGTTTTGTTAAACGGAAAAACAGTACATAAAGGTAGGTCAGTTTATACTTACCATAGCCCATACAATCATTATGATGATAAATCGTCGAACAATCATTACGTACATTTCTCGCATCTTCTGCGATCCTGGTACCAGCGTGACGCAACAGTCAGTTATTTTAACCGCTCAGTTAAGTTTAAACTCTTGGTTATGTTTGTTATCAATACATATAGGTACTAAATTAATTAACAATCAGTTAGTTATTACTGTTCAACAATGGGGCATTAGTTAAAATTAACTCGTAATTTATTTCCATGGTAGATATTACTCATCAAGTCCGTATGTTAAACCATAGGCTGTGTGGTCTTGTTTTTATAAAGTTTTTTTTTTAGTTTTTTGTTTTTAAGAGATCTCTGAAAGTACTGATCCGATTGCTAAATTTTTTTCACCAATAGAGAGTTCCTTTATTCCTGAGTGACATAGGTTATTTTATGTACGCAGGGAAGCCGCAGGCAAAAGCTAGTATTATAATTGTATAGTTTGGTTATTATGATTTTAGTGGCAAGGAAACCAATGTTTTACTACTATGCTCTCTCATTGCCTTTCTATTGTGTCTCTAATTACGGTATTCGAAAGGTTAATCTGTGAATAATCCAATATCATCTACTTATAGTGTTATTTTTATGCATAAAATTTATGTTGTAACAATTTATTATCCCACAATAAATAAAATAAAATATCCGTAGTGTGTCCTCCGCTTCTCCATATTTTATTGTACGTAGGTACCTACCGGCTACCCTGTTCTTTTTGTGGTATTTTCCTAGCAGCAATTCTAAGCCATCTGATGACGTGATTCCGCTTAGTATGACTTATAAGTCGCTGAGCCCGCAGTTGACTCTTGGAGTTAGGCTTGACCTGCATCGGTTGTTATACGAGCATTAATAACTCATTGAATGCCGTAATTAGAGACACAATAGAAAGTCAATTGCTTATGTCGAACTGTCTAACTTAAGATATTCAAAAGGATAATGCCTATATTTGATAACCAATCACTCAACTCACTCAACCTAACGTAGTCCATAGTTTTAGATATTATTCTCTCACAAGCTACGCCTTACCACTTGATCCTCTACATTTTACCTACCTACCGCAATATTTTTTAAAAATTTCTTGTTCTAGTATTTATCCGATCCGATCGTGTGTGGACTACTGCAGCCACATATGGGCTGGTGCTGCTAAGTGCCACCTGGCAGCTTTGGACTCGGTGGAAAGGCGTGCGAAGAGGCTGATAGGTGATCCAGATTTGGTTAAGTCCAATCTTCAAAGCCGTGAGCACAGGCGTAGGGTAGCCAGCCTTCCGGTGTTTTACAGATCGCATTTTGGAGAGTGTGCGCAGGAATTGCATGACTTGATTCCGCCATCTCATTTCTACCATCGCACAAAACGACGCACGGCGAGTATCCTTTACGTTGTTGAAACATCTCTCTCGCCTCGTCACTTAAACCGCGTACATCGAAGGACTGGAACAGTTTGCCTGCTGCGGTCTTCCCGTCTTTATTATTTAGTTGTCTTCAAGGCTAGAGTGAATAAGTTCTTAATAAACTAGTGCGCCTCACCATCAACGATTGCATCACTGCTTACCATCAGGCGCAGTCAAGCACTAGTTTATAACAGATTAAAAAAAAAACAATTTTAACTTTTTTTTAAATGATTGTTAGAGTTGATTTTCATTGTTTTATGCAGTATTAAAATCATTATCAGCGCCATCTAGCTGCAAATAGCAAGACAAATTATTGTAGCGCCATCTGTTAACGAATAGAATAAACCAAATTTCAAGGGAAATTTATTTAATGTTTGACTATTTACACTACTTTTTTATTTAATCTTAACAATTATGTACTTTTTATGTAAGGTAATTAGTGATATTAATCCAAACAAACATTGTATAATCAGTAAATAATCAAAAACAGTCTTAACAATTTAAGCAAGCTCGGTTTAAAAAAGTTTCAGGTAAAAATTACAGATGGCGCTATTTACAAAATTACAAGTATTCAAATAAAAATCCGGCTGTTTTTTTAACATATTTATTTCCTATCTCCACTTACATAAGCTACAAAACTCTCAATACTGTCACTTTCGTTTGCACGAGCTCTCTGGGGAAACGCTTCAGTGTTCTCGTTATTTATCATGACTTCGTGTAATGCCAAAGTTCGTAACAATTTATCTGCTTCAGTTCCATCGCCATCCTCGATTATTCTATCATTTATCATATTTGTAAGATTAATTTCGTCTATCATTTTATCATCTAGATTACTCCCATTTGTCTCTTCAAAATCACTGGTTCTTCTAGTGTGAAACCCCGCCTCCATAAGTTTCTTTTTGGCAAGTTCTATAAACGTTGGTGATCTCAGTGTCTCACGGAGCCAAGATTTGATTTTATTTTTTTTGTCTTCGACTCGTGATTTAAATCTGGAACATATAATTAGGTGTGTCACACTGGAAAGTATGACGATATAGCCTGTCTAATAAGTCTACCGACTTGGGAGTTTTTTTATTATCTAAATTTAATCATTTAAAAAATACTTATATTCTATACTATTCATAAGGTTCTTCTGTTAGTAAACAATGATCTCTATCTCTTAATCAACCTTGATTATTGAACCCGTGTTGACTACATCAGATTTCATTAAACCCTAATAATTACCCAAGTCGTTTAACTTATTAGACAGACATAGTGCGTTTCATTTAAGAAGTTCCTTCGTCGTAATGTTGCCAACATTACGGCAAAGGCCGTTTTTCCGTATAAAAACAGTGTTGCTATATTTTTAGCAATTAAATTACTTAATATGGAGATTTACTGATATTTCGTTACTTCTAACAACTGCTTTATATATTATTTTATTTTTTTTACTTTTCTTTTGGAAACTGTAAAAACTATTTTTGGATGGGCTCCATTTTGATTATCCTGCTATTCTTTAAAATACCGAAAACGCCTCGTCACAATATCGTACCTCTAAAATCCCATTCGTCTCATAATTAATTCTTCACAAAGTCGTGCTACTACCGTTAAAATCGATTTCATTTCGCATTTCGTGCAATAATTTTGCTATAGTAGGCAACTTTTTTCTCTTTGTTTAGACAGACAGGGGAGCCAATATTACGTCAAAAGAACTTCTTATGTGAAACGCACTTTAATGTTGCACCATCCTCAAATCGCTAAACTTAGAGAAAATCATGGAAAATAAGCAGGTATACCTACACAATTCTGACAGCATTCATCAAGTTGCCTTAGCCAGTACAACCTGGCCTCTCATCGTATATGCATTTTGTACTGGCAATTCATAATATGATAGGTCATCAATACTTCCACTTACTTCTGCAATTCCTTCTCCCGCAGCCTCGCCTTCTGTATCTTAGGCATCAGCTCAGGCACGGTGTTGGCTTCGTTGTTGGTGATGGTATCCTCGACCCACTCCGTGACTTCCGACACCCGGCTGTAGACCCCAGGGGAGCGGGGGTCGCCGCACTGTTTGCCGCCGAAGGAAACTATGCCAAGGAGGACCCCATCTCGTACTGCTGGACCGCCAGAGTCGTGCTGGAGTGATAAAGAAATTAAGGATGTCTGCAGATGTTGTTATTGGCATAGCACGAAGAATCGCCAAACTTAAGTAGCAATGGGCAGGGCACATTGCTCGCAGAACAGATGGTCGTTGGGGCCGAAAGATTCTGTCGTCGTGTACCGGCAGATGCAACGCTGAAAGGCCGTTAAGATGGACCGATAACCTGGTGAAGGTCATCGGTCCACCTTGAACATGACGTCTAACATACACGGAATTTGTTACTACTACTATAGTCACTCCACTTACATTACAGGCGTCTTTCCCGCCGGTGGCGTACCCAGCACACAGCATCCGAGGCGTGATGTAGAACCGGTACGACTTCTGGCAGTCATCCAGCCTCATCACCGGCACGGGGACGAACCGCATCCGGTCCGGGATGTGTCCAAAACCCGACTCCTGCGTCGAAATTCAAATACGTATTATAAAAACAGAAGTTTGCATACTTTAAGTTTTTTTTTTTTAATTGATATAAACTAGTGCTTGACTGCGATCCCATCTAATGGTAAATAGCGATGCAATCTCTGATGGTGAGGCGCACTAGTTTACTAAGAGCCTATTCACTCTAGCCTTGAAGACACCCACATTATAATCGGACGGGCAGACTGCAGTAGGCAGACTGTTCCAGTCCATCGACGTACGCAGAGACCGTAGAGGTTTCAACAACGTAAGGGTGAATATTCGCCGTACGTAGGGTTGTTCGATGGTAGAATTGCGATGGCGGAATCAAGTCATGCAACTCCTGCGCACACTCTGCAAAATGCATCCTGTAAAACACCGAAAGGCTGGCTACCCTACGCCTATGCTCGACAAGTATGTATATGTGTGTTACTTCCACAGGCTCGAACAGCTGAACGGGTTTCTTTTTTATCTGATATAAACTAGTACTTGACTGCGATCCCACCTGATGGTAAGCAGTGATGCAATCGTTGATGGTAAGGCGCACTAGTTTATTAAGAGCCTATTCACTAGCCTTGAAGACACCCAAATTATAATGGTTTGAAAGAAACTTGGTACACAGGTACACTATATTCTGAAGTAGCATTACAACTTTAGTTTAAGTTTATACGAAAACCGAATATAGTTTGTAAAGAATCAGTACCTGAAAGTATTCCACAGACGGGATAAGAAAAGGAAGATAATGATGATCCCGAGATTATATTCCCTCAGGACAATTTATTACTATGATTTGGGGCGCAGGGGCCCAGCTGGTCGAAGCATACCTACTGTGGCTAGGGTCATGGGTTATGGCGACACTTGGGGAAGGCTTATGTCCAACAGTGAACGTCTTTCGACTGATATGATGATGATAATCATCATATGAATAATCGGAATACGGAATATTACTTGTCCTTGTAATCTTGTTTCGTTTTTAGCTGTATAAATTGTAGTTGTTACTTGTTTTCTTGCCTATGTAATTATTATTTAGTATGTATGTATTTAAGTATGTATTTTAGTGTTAAGTATAGTACTTTGTTTTATTTTTCTTTTCTTTTTAGCTTGTTTTGTAATGCACCATGTGCAACCCCATTTTATGTCCAGTCAATCTCTTTCCATACCAGGTTGCCTGGAAGAGATCGCGGAATGCGATAAGGCCGCCAATTGTATAATTTAAATATAAGGCTCAAATCTGTAATTTATTATTTTGGTGTACAATAAAGGATAAAGGATACATATGGGCAAAGCCATTAGTACCAGCTAGTTTAGAAATAAAAAGTTTAGATATACGCCTAACAAAATGCAATAGCAATGAATTGTATAAACGCGATTCTTCGAACTTTGTGGCAGTAAGCAGGACTCGTAGAACAGACGACCGATGAGGCCGAAAGGTTCTGGGACGGCGACCGCGTACCGGAAGACGCAGCGATAAAAGACCTTCCATAAGGTGGACCGATGACCTATTTTTTTTTTTGTGATTAGGGATATCATCCAATGACATGTCCGTGCTCTCAGGCGGAGCTGAAGACTTTTACTGACTCAAAAACCCACTCATGTTCCTTCGTTGCCTCTCGTACCGGGGCCGAATCTATCTTTCATAAGGAGACCATTGGCCCCAGTAGGCTTCTACGTGGATCAATGACCAGGTGGAGGTCGCGAGAACCCGATGAATGCAAGACGCACAGGACCGTTCGTTGACGTCCAACACTGTCTTTATACTGAAATGATGACGATCAAGTGTAATTTGGCACTCACATCAGTACTCCCCCATCCTGTGACGATGAGGATGTCGTCCTCCTTCATCTGGTAGTCCTTGGAGGGAAGGTTGAGCACAGCGATGTTCCTCCCAATCGGCATGGGTCGGTCGAGGCGCAGCAGTGAGTAGTCGAAGTCTGCGTTTCCGGGAACGTACTTGCGGGGGAAGAATACCTGCAATTTGTTTGTATGAATTTTAAATTCTATATATTATTTCTATTCAATTGTAATTGATGTCAAAGTATTGTATTTTAATTCGTTTCACTGACAGTTTAATTTGAGTGACGAAGAATCGCCAAACTTAAGCGGCAATCGGCAGACATTGCTCGCAAAACAGATGACCGTTGGGGCAGAAAGGTTCTGGAGTGGCCACCGCGTACCGGAAGACGCAGCGTTGCAAGGCCTCCTACAAGGTGGACCAATGACCTGATGAAGGTTGCGGGAATCTGATGGTTGCGAGACGCCAAGGATCATTCATTGTGGCAACACTTGGGGGAGGCCTATGTCCTACAGTGGATGTCTATCGGCTGAAATGATGACAGTTCAATTTAAATTTTAATAAATTCCAACGCAATTTTTTTTTAATTTGAATTTGATTCATTTGATATAAATCGATCTATTCCCAACGGAAGGACGCGAGGCGTACCGGACCAGCCGTTATGGCGACACCTGGGAGAGCTCTATGTTCAACAGTGGATGTCTTTTGGCTGCAATGATGATGATGATGAGTGCTGTCATCACCAGCCTTTTTTAATGTTCCCACTGTTGGGACTCAAGCCTCCTCTCTAGGAGAGGGAATGGGCCACAATCCACCACGCGGGCCCAGTGCGTGTTGGTGATGATTGCTGTGGTTGACAATTTTTTTTTTCTAGCCGTTGCTGTCCCACTGCTGGGCAAAGGCCTCCCCCAAGTCCTTCCAAACTTTCTTCTCCTGCGCCGTCTCAAACCAGTCCTTGCGGTACGCGTCCAGATCATCCCGCCACCTCTTTCTAGGCCGACCTCGACGGCGATTTACTTCAGTACCCACTGTGTGGTGCTTGACTATAAATAAAAAAAAACCGGCCAAGTGCGAGTCGGACTCGCCCATGAAGGGTTCCGTAGCAGCAAGTAACATAATATAAAAGTTCTTGTAATGTGTTGTAACTTTGATCGATGTTTTAATAAAAGTGTATTTTTTTCGGTTTATGACGCATTAAAAAAAAAACTACTTACTGGATTTCGTTCAAACCAATTTTCGTTGGTAGTTTTTATAGTAATGTACATCATATATTTTTTTTAGTTTTATCATTCTCTTATCTTGGAAGTTAGAGGGGGGGGGACACACATTTTACCACTTTGGAAGTGTCTCTCGCGCAAACTATTCAGTTTAGAAAAAAATGATATTAGAAACCTCAGTATCATTTTTGAAGACCTATCCATAAATACCCCACACGCATGGGTTTGATGAAAAAAATTTTTTTGAGTTTCAGTTCTATGTATGGGGACCCCCAAAATTTATTGCTTTTTTTCTATTTTTGTGTGAAAATCTTAATGCGGTTCACAGAATACATCTACTTACAAAGTTTCAACAGTATAGCTCTTATAGTTTCGGAAAAAAGTGGCTGTGACATACGGACGGACAGACAGACAGACAGACAGACAGACATGACGAATCTATAAGGGTTCCGTTTTTTGCCATTTGGCTACGGAACCCTAAAAATCACCACAATTTTTTACAATGTGAGATCAAGTAACCTCATAATTTTTGTTTGTAGTTAAAAATTATCACTATGATTTGAATTGTTTGATTTTGTGCATTGAATCCATTAGAAACAGCTAGCTATGAAGCATAAAACAATTAATATTACGTCAGATTTATGTTGTGTAACCATTCTTTTATCTAGAAGCTAAAAGTAGGTATAAGACGAACCTTGTTGACTCTTGCCTGGTAACCTCCCCGGTTGTGGAAGGAGCTCCCTGCTCTGATGATGAACGGCTGTAATTTCTTCTTATCACCATCAAAAGCCCTGCAAGTACACTTAAAATAAGAGTATTTGTCAGATTTTTTCACTTGAATCTCAGGCAATCAGGTCAGTTAATCTGAGGATGTTCAAAACAGTTACAGTAGCCTACGTGGAAGTATCTGATTCCACTATTGGTATGTTTTATGACAATACTGTCTTACTATGAAATCCTTTTCATGCCTCATTTTTTATAATATGGACGGAGAGGGTGAGGGAGGCCAAATAAAAGATGGATAGATTGCGTGAAGAGTGATGTGACAGAAAAGGGAGTTAATGATAGTATGACGGGTGACAGGACAGAATGGAAGAAAAGCACGTGTTGTGCCGACCACAAGTAATATGGGATAAGGGCAGGAAGGAGAAGAAGAAGAAGAGTATGTGGGAACACTATAGACTACACGGACTCATAGATTACTTTCTATTTCGATCCACGTTTTTATTATTTTTATTTTTATTGTATTTTGGGTACAATATTGACTGGTCAACATTCTCCTTACATATCTATTATGTAGGACTAAATAAAACGAAAATTTTAATTTTAATTTTCTTAAAGTATGGTTGCCGTCTTATTTTATAAATGAAACTGATGGAATTTGTAAAATTTATTTTAGTTCAATCATTGATTTGACGCCATTAACTGCATTAGACTGCTAAAGTGTATTTTTCACAACTAAGACGAATCTAGCGATACTTTTCAAGCTAAGATGCAACAAGCCATTTAGCAGAGCATGTCAAAGAAAAATACATCATAGCACTCGAAAGACACTCCATCGAAATTAATTAGCATTGTTTTCTTGGATTTAGCTGAGTTCCTAGTACCTTATCAAGTAATGCAATCCACTTACGATTCGAAACAGTGTCCTGCAGTTAGCACCCACTGCTCATCTACGACGGATCCTCCACACCAATGCTTAGCATTCCTGGATATAGCCACGTTGTACGGGTACATGCTAATGGTCGTCTCCATACCACCCACGATGCGACGTACAGCATACGATCGGAAGGCCCATGCTATGTGGCTATCGTCACGGTTCTTGGGAAATACTAGGAGTACATGAAACAGTAAGAATTCACCGAATTAAGAAAACAGATGATTTATAGGTAGGTGGTTGACCGAGGCACTGGAGACTTTGAAACCGAGACACTATAATAATTAAAGGCTTCGGTCTCAATGTCGATAGTGATTCAACTTTAGTACAATTGCTAATTCATCTTCATAGCTGACTCAACCCTCGAGATTAAAGATCTATTCATAGCTAAACTAGTAGTCACACACAAAAAAACTTATCGTATTTACTTGCCGGAGAAGATCTATTTATGTCCATCAGTGGACTTCTTTCGGCTGAATAATGATGAAAAATCGACTTCATTAAAGCATTCGATAAACATTACGATCATTTACAGTGTTACTTACTCACATGTTTCGTTTTGTGTGGAGTTCAATTCTGACCCGCGGTGCTAGATATGAGTTACGTTCAAGTTCACAACTGTTTGAACTCCTCCAAAACAAAATATGTGGGTAAGACCGGAGACATATGGAACAAGAATTTCAATACTCTAGCGCGGTCTTATCACTTCGACTATATTCGTATTTACTAGTTTTTTTTTTTCTCATTTGACAATCACAGTTGGTTTTTCCTAAACTTTTTTTTTTTATTTTAACGCCTGATGAACTTAAGTCTATGAACAAACCTTTTAAGTCACCTCTATCTTCGCGAGCAACCTTAAACCTTGTCGACGTCTCATCATTCCTAAACTTGTACTTCTCTTCTAGAAGGGTTTTAATATCTTCTTCATTCTCTTCTTCCTTTTGTCTTAAAATACTCTTCTTGATATCATAACGCGGCTGTTCTTCATAAATTTTAATGCCGTCCTCATCTTCATTTAGAGTAAATATCTTTTCATCTTCAGAAGATATATCTAGAGCTTCTATACTTAACACATTGTTCACAACTATAAAAATAAAGACAGTTTTAATTACGTCTGCGTTAATATTTCTAATCATTTTGGTTTCATCTTAAATTTTTAATCCAAGTTTCTGATTTCCATTTGTAATGAGTTTCTGTGTACTCTGATAACATGTTTTATGTTTGCATTTTATGACTGCGTTGTCGTAAAGGCAGATGGGTTTTCTACGCAAATTATGATTTTTCTCTTTGTATTTCAGAATTTTGTACGATTCGACACATTAGAATCTGTGCGGAGTCTGATCTTAATATTTCTCTTTCTTATACTTTCAAAATATTATTTAAGTGTTTCCAAATCGTAAGTTTGTGTCTAGAACCACTTGTAGAAATGAGTTTTTGGTTAAAAAATAATCTTGAATTTATATGGAATGTCGTAAAAATACCAGTAAAACGTGAATGTTCAATGAAGCGTGTAACAAAAAGAAATGTAAAGTTATTTGAAATAAAAGTGAACAGACTACGTAATATTTTTGGTATATATAAAATCATTGGGTTTATTAAAATTACTAAAAAAAAAAAACTGTCGATGGGGACAAAAGGTTCTGGAGTGATGACCACATACCGGAGGACTTTGACTGACTAAAACCCACTCCAAGTTCCCTCGTTGCAGGGCCGGCCCTGAAATGCCTGAGGTCTATAAATAACGCATGCCATAAAATAGAATGTTGTGAAAATAATCTTAATTTTTTTCATGTATACTTCTGGAGGACCCTGGCCAGTAAACCTCGCTACAAACTTTGCTGAATTAAGAATAATAATAATTTATTGTGGACATGGCTCAAATGGGACTGGGCGGGTCATGTCAGCCGCATGCATAGGGACCGCTGGGCGAGCGTCGCCACACAGTGGGTCCCTACTGAAGTAAAGCGCCGTCGAGGTCGGCCTAGAAAGAGGTGGCGGGATGATCTGGACGCGTACCGCAAGGACTGGTTTGAGACGGCGCAGGAGAAGAAAGTTTGGAAAGACTTGGGGGAGGCCTTTGCCCAGCAGTGGGACAGCAACGGCTAGAAAAAATAAAAAAAAAATTGTGGACATGTGGGATGTGGACTTGGCGACCATTGTACCGATAGTCATGTTAGACAATGGCTTAATAGCCAAGAGCCTCGACCGGCACCTTAGGAGGCTTGCCTTAGGTGACTGGATCAAGGGATTAATTCAGAAAGCTGCACTTTTGGACACGTCTCCTATAGTTAGTAGGTTCCTCTCTCTGGAGCCCTGACCTAAAGCGGTAGCTTGGATCCTATTCCCGATACCGGTGGACTATTTTTTTATATTTTTAAATGTTTTTTTTTATTGAAATATGTCGAAAATATAATTTACGTGTAGACAAACGAATAAACGAAATAACGACTTTACTTGTTTTAAAAACTTACAGATACAAATAGTTATAGTTTTAAAAAAATAAGAAATAGCATTAATAAGATACTAAATAACGTTAAAGTTAAGATTAAAGTAAATACAGCTGGTAGAGTTGTACTAGACGTGTCCAACGAACAAGAGCTGTACAAATTAATGAATCTAATGCCTTGATCACAAGTACCGAGTAAACGGACGAGACAGTGCTCTCGGCCGAATAATCGGTACGTGTAAACAAAGCGCCGAGTGCTCAGCTGACCGCTTACCTCTATAACTCGCTTACATTACTGTCTCGGCCGAGCAACATTTTATTGTCTCGCCCTTTTACTCGGCACGTGTGATCAAGGCATAAAGATGGATCTACGCTAAAAGAGCCGAGTACGAATGGAGCACGAGCCGAGCTCAAATTCGTCTTTATTGGAGTTTTAGAGTTCATGTACATAGGCGACCTTAAGGCCGAAGCGCCCAAAAAGTGCCATAAAACGGTGACTTTCTGAAGCCTACTCCTCGGTAACGGCTAGGTTTATAGGTTTGAAAAAAAAAATGTTTATTATAGAATCATGAACAACATTATTAACATTAACAAAGCATTTTGGAAACACATTTATTATGCGTACAGCCAAGGAGTGGAATTCCCTGCCGGAATCTGTGTTTCCTGATAGCTACAACTTAGGGGTCTTTAAGTTAAGAGTGAATAGGTTACTTCGAGACAAGCGTGCTCCATTGTCGACCACATCATCGCTTACCATCACGTGAGATGGTAGTCAAACGCGAGCCTATCAATAATAATACAAAAAAATTATCAACTTTCGATTTTTGCGTGCTATTAATACTTTTGTCTAAAAAAAATATTTAGCAATTTCGGAACTTTTTTCCTACTCCTTCGAAACGGCTTGGATCTTTAGAAACATTTTTACACATAAAAATTGGTGGATAAATATTCTTCAAAGTGAACATAGTATATGTAAATCCATCAATATTTCGCAAAGAAAATGGATTTAAAGATCAGCCGCGCGCTTTCCGGGCGCTGTTGGCCGTAAATAAATGCACAGATATGCGTACTACCGCCTAGGCGTGTGCGAGAGTTGCGTCCATTTAATTTCGGCCAGATGGTTCAAGGGGCCTACTGGGGCCAGGGTTATCCGAAAGGGCGCTCGAGCCCCGGTATGAAGGCTAGACGGAACGGGGTGGGTCTTTTAGTCAGTAAGAGTCTGACACTATCTCCCGCTCCGCCCAAGGGCGGGGGATGTCAATGCATGATTTTTCCCACCATAAAAAAAAAGAAGCCTTAACTCAAAGTTGAGTGTTCTACCAGCAAATCATTAAGTGATAGAAAGAGATCACAAGTACCCCCTGGTACTTATGGTATAGCAGTCAGGGCCACTAACCACTAGACCAACAGGCCACTCATCATCATCATCAGCCTTTTTAATGTTCCCACTGCTGGGACTCAGGCCTCCTCTCTAAAAGAAGGAATAGGCCGTAAACCACTACGCGGGCCCAGTGGTGGTTGGTGAATGTCACATGTCTTCGAGTTTTTGGTTCTTGGACATGCCGGTTTCCTCACGATGCTTTCCTTCACCGTGGCCAGGAGAGTCAAATATTTATAAAATTATGTTTTTTAAATATGTAAAAAGGAATCCAAAAATACATTCTAAAAGTAATTAAATCGAGCTATATTTATCAGATTAATATTTCTATTTTCATCGTAGTAAGTTATTAAGAATTCAATAAGTACAGAAAATTTGTACCAACTATGTTACAGTTTGACTAGGTATACCCAAATCGATACCAATACTTTATTTATTTCGTGTCGTTACTATTTTAGGACCAGGCGTGTATATTGTTAAGGTGTATAGTCCCTTGAAAATTTGGACGAAGTTAAATGCACACATACTCGTACCTTTATACTTAACCTTCCAGAATTCCTTGCCAGTCTGTGTTTCCTGATAGCTATAACTCGGGAATCTTTAAGTCGAGAGTGAATAGGTTTCTTCTAGGTAAGCGCGTTCCATCGTCGCTTTCCATCAGGTGAGATAGCGGTCAAGCGCGAACCTATCACAATAAAAAAAAAACTTTTTATTTTATTATTTTTTTAATCTAGCATGTTTACAGTGTCCACATTTCAATTGCATAAAAATGACAAGTGAAAGTGTGGAGTCAAGCTTAACCCCTCGAGCGCCAGGGGTTCATTACTGACATGTACATTATGGATTGCAATAAAGATTTGAGATTTGAGATTGACCCGGAAAATGGCACTGTTTACGTAAATCACCAAAAAAATAAAATATATATTTTTTTTTTTTCTAAAAAATATATAATACAATATATATAGAAGAACATGTAAAGAAAACCCAATTTTTTTTGACAAAAATTTTAGATATACGAAAAAATCATAATCTACTTTGATAATGTTTTATATGAATTTACAAATACGTTTTCATCGGAGGTTTGCAGGACTTTACTCTCTGTTCCGCCTACCTCCAAACTGGTGACCCCGACGTGATTTCGACAATTTTATTGTTAAATATATCAAATCCATCAAAAATTAATTTTAAGTTTCTGTGCAATAAAAAATCTATCTATCTATTTATTGTTTCTTTCTGTTTCGTTTCGAGTTACATTCTAGAGTTTTTGTCAAATGTCAAAACGAACCTTTATTTATTATTATTGTTGATAGGTTCGCGCTTGACCGCTACCTTACCTGATGGAAAGCGACGATGAGGTCGACGATGGAACGCACTTAACCTAGAAGAAACCACTCACTCTCGACTTAAAGATTCCTGGGTTGTACCTTTTATTTTTTTGTCGAGATTAAATGGGAGCAAGGGCCTTAAATAAAGTATTGATTTGTTAGACGTGATACGAGGTGCCGCGTCGTATGGCCGGTCTTGAACTTCATTAGAAGTAAAGCAGGCTGCGGGCTGGTGTCATTAGCCTATTTTCAACAACGCTCAGAACTGATATTAAATTATTGACAAACTATAGCATCTGCCAGCGGCTTCGCTCGCGTGAAAAAAGGTCTTTATATACACAAACTTTGGACCTCTACTTCATCCTCTTTCTTTTTGTAGGTGGAAAAATCACAATGACATCTCCGCGCCTTTAGGCGGAGCGAGAGATAGTGTCAGACTTTTACTGACTAAAAACCCACTTCTGTTTCTTTGTTGCCTTTCGTACCGGGGCCAAATATTCCTTTCAGAAGGAGACCCTTGACCCAAGTAGGCTTCGACCCTGGTGGACCCTTATGGTTTGCTGTCAACTCCTCGAGGCGCTCATGGAACAGTACGTGCTATCGATGTCTTGGGCCGTTACCGGAAAGTTGGACGGCGAACTACCTATTACTCGCCGTCTGCAAGCCCACACCTACGGTGGCGCTTCTTACTCTTAGGGAGTGAATTTTGGGGATCTTTTCTTAGTGCTTACCTACGTCATAAAAGAAAACCTGGTGCAAAATTTTACACTCTTAAGTTTTGGCTATGCATTGAAATGTCAGTTAATCATTTTACCCTTATATAGATGAAGATATTTAGTTGACTGACCAACTTTAGAAATAGCCCAAACACCTTCATCGTTTATTTTAGTTTACCTTAGGGTGATGCAGATTTTTTTTATTCTTTCAAACGTTACCACAGCCCTATCAGGCAGCGGCTTTATTGAGCCTCTTCGGTTTTGGCATCACTTTTAAGCGTACGAGGAATTTGACGTGTGGTCGACTCTAGCTAAGTCCTTATCAAGCGGCCAGGCGGCGAGCTAACGTCATCCACATGCCTTTTATACGGTAAAGACATATGGATGACGAAGTCACTCCACGTAGTCGCTCCACGTAGCCGCTCCACGTAGTCGCTCCACGTAGCCGCTCCACATAGTCCCTCCACGTAGTCCCTTCACGTAGTCCCTCCACGTAGTCGCTCCACGTAGCCGCTCCACGTAGTCGCTCCACGTAGTCCTTCCACGTAGTCGTTCCACGAAGTCGCTCCACGTAGCCGCTTCACGTAGACCCTCCACGTAGACCCTCCACGTAGACCTTCCACGTAGTCGCTCCACGTAGCCGCTCCACGCAGACCCTCCACGTAGACCCTCCAATTAGACCCTCCACGTAGCCTCTCCACGTAGCCGCTCCACGTAGTCGCTCCACGCAGTCCTTTGGGCAATCCGAAGAACGGTGACACTTGGGCGTTTCTACTACCTAAATCTGGAACAGAAACCACCCAAACTTTTCATGTTTGGTGACCTGCGTCAGATGGAAAGTGAAGATGCCGTACCTTTTTAGTCTAAAAAGAGACTTACCGCCGCGATTATGGTATACCCAAAGCTTATGGTACGGTTAGCCAACTAATTTATAGTTAAAATACCAATGTCAGGTTTGTCTCTAACAATACAGTTCACAAGTAAAATGTATATAGCCACATAAAGGTACGAGAGCTCGTAAAAGTTTACAGCCCACACACGCGTATTTAAACAGCTATTACGATGTTTGCTCTCCTAGTACCTAAAACTATTTCACGTGGAAAATTTTGCGGTTATTGTACAAGATACCTTAGTTTCCTAAAGACAGGCTTTCACACACCCAGCACAAAAAAAAAACAAGGGTTCCACTCTCTGTCCGGCTGGCACTGGCGAGCTGCTGCGTAACGCGTCCAAACGATGCGTGCGATGGCCGAGCTGCTAACTGTCGGTTTTCTTCCGGTTGCGTTTCGGAGAGTGTGCGCCAGAATTACATAACCTAATTTCGCCTAGCCCGTTCCATCATTGGACCACCAGGCGTATGGCGATGCGCCACCGATACATCCCACCTATACGCACAAAAAGTTTTGGGAACACGTTCATTATGCGTCAAGTTAAGGAGAGGAATTCCTTGACGAAATCAGTGTTTTCTGATGGCTACAACGGTAAGGGATTCTACTCCTTAGCTAATACGCATAATGAATGTGTTCCCAAAACGTTTTTTGTGTACTGGCCTTGTGAAAACTTAATGAATCAAAATCACCAGGCCGGAACTAGAACGCAGTAGCGTATACTGCTGACTTCTATGCAGACTTGGTAGTATATTATTTAATGTCTTTGATGCAGACCTAGAAAACTCATCGAGAAATTGACAGTATTGTAGAGACAACAGAATCAAGTAATAGTTAGTCCCAAAGGGCATTAAATATCAAAAGTTATCGAGATTTTTTTTACTCCTTATGCCTTAGTACAGAGACATGAAACGGAATCGTGATATACAACAACAGAGTAATCAGAATAACTGGATAGTTTTGGTCCATACACCAAGACGAATAAGCTCGTTTATTAGAACATTCTGGAATAGAAGACTCAGAAACTGGGCCTGTGAAAATTAGGTTTAAGTTTCGTCAGCAAAAAGGTCACAAACATAATTTGAGGAATAGTAAAATTATTTGGTTTTTACCATAAACTGCTTTAGATTTGTCAACGTCACTATTGTTTACACACATATTATTTTAGTAATGAACATTTTTAATATTATTTCATAAGAATGGAATAGAACAATAATCCTATGACAAGTCTTATAGCTCTTGTGGTGGCCTTATCGTTTCTTATTAACGAAATACACATACTGTATGATTGTAAGTATATAGATACTATCAAAGACGATAGATATTAGAATAGAATATAATACCGTTTATATAATAAAATTAAAATACAAAAACAGTTTTAACGCATACATTGCAATTTGTTGCTTGAACTAGGTTGGATCTGTATTTCAGGCTAAAAAGTACAAAAAATCTTAAATGATAAATTAACAATTATTAAATTCACTAAACTAAATAACATACATTTGATTTAATTAAGAGCAAAGCATCTTTTTTTATTTACAAACTATTAGGAGATCTTCTGTCTCTCCGTAAGAGATGCTGAGTAAGTATTGTACAATAATCTTTTTACAGCTATAATAATTTAATTTATACATGTTAAGATGGATGTGTGGTGTGGCAAGAATGGATAAAGTGAAAAATGAGTATATTAGGGGAAGTTTGAAAGTGTTGCCAGTGACTGAAAGGTTGAAAGGAAATCGTTTGTCTTGGTATGGTCATGTAAAGAGTAGAGATGAAAAGCATGTTGCTAAAAGAGTTATGATATTACATGTGGATGGATGGAAAGGGAGAGGGAGAGAGAGGCCAAAGAAAAGATGGATGAATTGTGTGAGAAGTGATATGAAAGAAAAGGGAGTTAGTGATAGCGTGACGAGTGACAGGACAGAATGGAAGAAAAAAACGTGTTGCGCCGACCCCAAATAAGATGAGACAAGGGCAGGAAGAAGAAGAAGAAGAATAATTTAATTTATACAAACCTAATTTTCTATTTAATCTATTGTACAGAATATTAAAAATATTATAATAATACTCCTCATAATATCCACTCTATATCAGCTACACACACGAAGCTTATAACTAGCCAGAGAGTTAAGCAATGTAACAATCATAAACGTTTTCTTTTCAAAATAATAATATAAAAATTCCACAACTATCACACAACGCCGTCTAGTCCCAAGCTAAGCAGAGCTTGTGTTATGGGTACTAGACAACTGATAAACATACTTATATATTTTTAAATACATACATATTATAGATAAATTACACCCAGACTCAGAACAAATGATCATGCTCATCACATAAGCATTTGTCCTGGGTGGGAATCGAACCCACTACCACAGGCGTAGCAGTCAGGGCTACTAACCACTTAGATCAACAGGCCTGTCATATTGAATATTGTTTGGCTGGCCTGTTGGTCTAGTGGTTAGTAGCCCTGACTGCTATGCCTGTGGTCGTCGGTTCGATTCCCACCCTGGACAAATCTTTCTGTGATGAGCATGATCATTTGTTCTGTGTCTGGGTGTAATTTATCTAAAATATAATATTGTCTAGTACTTATAACACAAGCTCTGCTTAGCTTGAGACTAGATGGCGTTGTGTGATAGTTGTGGAATATCTTTATATATATAATTCTTCTGTGAGTGTGTATATCACTGAACTTCTCTCAAACGACTGGACCGATTTTGATGAAATTTTTTGTGTGTGTTCAAGGGGATCTGGGAATGGTTTAGATTCACAATTTTGTCCGCTGGACAATGTTTTTTTAATTAATTTTTAATTTATTAGTAGTTGTTGATTTTGGAATGTTTTACATTGGATCCGACAGACGGCGCTACCATCGCAGTGTCAAATTTTAAATAATATTCGAATTTTAATTTTAGTCTGTCCCGACAGTTAGCGCTGCGATCAAATTAAAAAAAAGTTTTGTTATCATTGTAGACAGGACAACGTCTGTGGGGTCCGCTAGTTATTATTATAATATTGATACCCTCAGAGACGATTTTCAAATCTGTTCATAGGAAAAGGCCACACAATGTAGCTATCAGGAAATGCAGACAAAGGGCCAGGCCACACGGTGCGGTGCGGCTCCGGCGCGGCGCCTGATTGACGAATCAGCGGGCACACGAGTGACGCCACCCCGCTCGTACGGCCCGCCGATTCGTCGCTCAGGCGCCGCGCCGGAGCCGCACCGCACCGTGTGGCCTGGCCCTATGGCAGGGGGCAGGGAATTAATATGTTCGCCGCCAATGGTTTTGTGCGTGTCGGTGGGACATCTACCATGTACCTTGAGAGTTGATACCATCAAACACGACTTTCATATCTGTTCCTGCACACATGAAGATCGACTGTCGTGTTACGGGCGGGTTTGTTTACCTTATACAAGGGTATTCGTAAAACACCACCAACCTTGGAGGACTGTATTACTAACATCATTTTAACAACTTTTGTTCGGTCCATCTTTTGGGAGGCCTTCCAACGCTGCGTCTTCCGGTACGCAGGTAAATAATAATGAAAGAATGGAATAGGATGAAACTTTACAGTAATGTATTTACACATTAAAATATTAGATAGGCTATAATAAAAATAAACTTTATTTTGGATATAGAAAATCCATAATGTGTTAGTAACATACAACCGTGTAAGTAACCAAATGAATAAAACAAAATAAATCAAAATATCATAATTCATATATCTTAATTCATAAAAAGGGGCAGTATTCAATTTACGCTGGTAGGTATGAAAGCTAGAAGGAACGGGGTGGGTCTTTTAGTCAGTAAGAGTCTGACACTATCTCCCGCTCCGCCCAAGAGCGGGGGTTGTCATTGGATGATTTCTCCCACCATAAAAAAAGATCGCTGACAAAAGTTAGTTTATTATAATTATCTTTTATTTCAGCTAAAATACTGAGGAATAAATTCTTCACATCTAACCTGGTATACCTGCTAAGCATATGCCTACTGCTTCGCGAAATTGATCTGTTTCCTTTCCTTGAGTCAAGAAAATATTATTTACTATGTTATATATTAGAGGTAAGTTTACAACCCCTTTTTATCTTCCCACTCTTGGTTGAGCGAGGGGGAGTATCAGACTTTCACTAACAAAACAAATGATAATTATTATTCCATCATATATAAATTATATTTCATCATCATCAGCCTTTTTTTTAATGTTCCCACTGCTGGGACTCAGGCCTCCTCTCTAGGAGAGGGAATGGGCCGTAATCCACCACGCGGGCCCAGTGCAGGTTGGTGAATGTCACATGTCTTAGAATTTTTGTTTCTAGGACATGCCGGTTTCCTCACGATGTTTTCCTTCACCGTTTTGAGAGCAGTGGTGATAAAACAAATTTACACAAAGTAATTCGCCTGGCTGGGTTCGAACCTGCGACCTACAACTCGTAAGTCGGGGCCATTACCACTCGGCCACCACTGCGCAATCAAAAAGTATTTAAGAATATTAGTAGTAAAATAAGTAGCCCGATGGGCTACTTATTTTTTATATCGGGAACAGGGTCCAAGCTACCGTCGGTCAGGGCTCCAGATAAAGGAAACTCCTAACAATATGAGCTGAGTCCAGAATTTTTATTACTATTATTATAACAACCCTGGCAAGTAGGTAACTACCCTACTCGGTCCTGTCAATTTTGCTGACATTACTTTGAAACGCGCGTAGAGCATAATAGAGCAAGAGCCACTGGGTAACTGCCCGATAGATGATTTCGAGCTGGTTTTAGATATGTTCTAATCGCGCGGAAAACTTTGATGATGAAGAGACTACTAAGGCTTTCCCGAAGAAAATATTAAAAAATTGAGCTTTAAACTTTAACGAAAGTAAGGTACGATTTTATGCACCTTTACTGCCTGTTATGTGCCCAAGTAATCACATTCCAAACTCCATAGTCGCTGGTCGTTCTTACAGGGGACATGCACAGAAAAACTTTCAGGAATTATAAAATAACGAAGGTCTGGCCGTCATGGGTTCTTGGGCTATAATACACAACTCCAACTCAATAACCTGAACTTTGGAAGCTGATGGTGTGATGTCCACGTGAATCGGAAAGCATGTCAAGCCATTGTTCATGCGTTTGATCTCTTTCTTGTCGGATTGCTGGCCCATCGAACTATGGGTGTAAAAGAACACAGAATGCAGAGATGTGTTACGCATAGAATTCCGTATTATACTATATTACCTAAATACGCAAACCAAATGGTTTGCGTATTTGGGTAATATTCAGTGAGATTACCCACCATGACTCTCTTGTTTGCTCAATATATTTTGTCCTGCACCCCTAGCTAAGTTGATAATTTCCAATCGTTAACGCTAGTCGAAAAGTAATCAAATGTATGGGAATGACATCATCTCAACGTTAAGTCACGTGGTCGGAACAAACGAATAGAAAATTCGTAGCCAAGTTCACGACGTTCAAAATGATAGAATGAAGAAGAATGAAGAATTTCTACAACGTTTAACGCTACATCCTTCGATACATTGTAGAACGAGCGGCCGAGTCAGGCGCATCAACATGGCTATCCACTTATTATTTTCTACAATTGCTGACACCGAAGCGTTATCGATTGGAGAACGGAATTCGACAAGATACGGTTCTAACTTGGCTAAGGGGGCTGATGATGACCGCTCACTGTCCGATCATCCAATAAATATCCGGAGCTAACCTGAGCCGACGACAATGCGTAGTGTTCCAAGCGTACCTACGTATACATAGAGATGTTAGCAAATCCGTAGGGGTCTAGCAACCTGACGTCGGCGGCGCGTGGGGTTCCACGCGCGCCTCAAGGAGTTGTCAGCAACCGTAGGAGCCCAGTAGGGTCGTAGCCTACTGGGCCCATGGGTGATGCGAAAGAGGACCCCGGGGCCCTGGAACAATGGCAAAGAAGGAACAGGAGTGGGTTTTTAGTCAGTAAAAGTCTGACACTATCTCCCGCTCCGCCCAAGAGCAGGGGATGTCATTAGATGATTTTGCCACCTAAAAAAAAGGGGGCCTAGAAAGGCCGAAGCCTACAAAGAAGGAAAGTAGGTGTAGTGTTAATCAGTAAAAGCCTGCACGCCCTTGCGCTTCGCCTTATAGAAAAAACAGGCTTATATCTCAGTTTCTTGTATGCTATGCTATGGTAACCCAACCTCTTTTCATTACAGGTACCAATAACAATAATATTGCTCGAAGGATTCTTGTATTGTTTATGGAAGCCCATTCAAGATTACTTACTCTTTAACGCTGATAGTATCCTGGTGAACTTAGCCGAAGAGCGAGGCCTGGAGTGGCTCGTGTGCCACCTCTGCTGTGGTCAAAGCAACTGCACCACAATTTTTGCTGCCCTGGTACTTAAGTTTTTGAGTTTCGTCGTTTTGTTTTCTGTTTGTGCTTATTTGAGATCCTAGTGATATTTTAAATCATAGAATTTAATCAATAAAAAAAGAAATATGTTAATTTTTGTTTGGTATAGACGTTTATAGCATGTAGTATTTACCTATTTTGTCTTGTGAAAGCTAGCTTTTTAAAAACATAAGTACGTATAGTTACTTCGCCCGGAGGACGTGGTGGAGCAAACGGTGGAGGTGTGCCCCGCTTGGGCAGAGCACCGCCGTGTCCTTGTGGCGATCGGCGGCAACAACCTCTCGCATCGGACCCTAGTACAGGCCATTATTCAGAGTCAAAAGGAATGGCAGGCAGTTGCCTCCTTCTACGAAGCATTAATGCTAGCAAATGGCCGCTAGCGCGAGGGAATGGCCCTCACGCCCCAGCCGCTGTGATCCCGATCTCAGTTTCCAGTCATCGCAAGGCGTAGACTTGCGGACAGCGAGAAATGGGTAGCACACCGTCCGGTTGTCCAGTAACCGTCCGGACTGAGTTCAAGTCGTCGACGGCGCGAAGTGTTCAATACGCGCCTTAAGGAGATCTCAACAAATCGTAAAGTCCCAGCAGGGCCGAAGCCTACTGGGTATCATAGGTTGACTTCTGAAAGGGAAACTCGTAATTCTGAAACGCAGGGAGTAAAGAAAGAACATAGGAGTGAAAGAAGTCATTAGATGACTTCCTACCTCAATCAAACCACGGGCCAAGGTAACTTTCAACGGATCCTAAAGCCCTGGTACTCTGGCAGGCTTCTAAAGGTGCCTGATTGAACAATTTTGATATTTAAACTTCACTCGTTAGTGCTATAGAATACATTATTTAGAACAGTATCAAAGCGGAATAATTTCCGTCTTCAAAGAGTTTATTCACAGCGCATCCAACGGACTGACTAATTTTGCGCTATTTACTATAAGAGAAACAAAACTGTGTTGAGTAATGAAGGCTTTCAGTAGGCTCTTGTTTTGCAAAAGAATAATCTACACTATTTTTAGTATACGCTAAACCTGAATATTATTTGTTCAGAATCAGTAACCAAATTGATTCCAAAAGTTTTTAAGCCATGTTGTATTTTTTCCCAAAAATATTTAAAAAGATCACAAGGTGGACACCACCGACACTAAGTACAGGTCATAGTGGGCATTAAGTGCTAGCAAACTGCTGGAGGCAAGTGCAAAACCACCCTTCAATCGCCTGTATGGCCCGGTGACTATGTATTTTTGCTGACCTATCAAGCTTATAACTTCGTGATTTTTCATGATACAGTTATGAAATTATGTACAAAGATTCAGTATCAAACATACAGTATGAAAACCGGCCACTGCAAACTAAACAGGCACCCATTTCACGTGAAACTGAGTGACACTGATGTTTGCCGGTACTGTAATCAGGGGAGGAAGACGCCTAAGCACCTTTTGTGTGAATGCGGGCCTCTTATCAAAAAACGCAGTGTCCATCTGGGCCGACACATTATTCGCCCGGAGGAGATTAAAACTCTAAAAGCTAGGAGTATTCTAGATTTCCTGGAAGCCTCCGGGCGGTCGCCGACTTCTGCGAAGCAGTAATGCTCGCTAAGGAGGAGGCCGACCGCATCAGGCAACGGCGCTCTCGCCGCCGCCGCCGGGATTCCGATCCCGATTTCCAGCCACCGTAGGCGCGGGCTTGCGGACAGTTAGCAATGGGTAGCTCGGTGTCCGGCCGTCCGGTAACAGTCCGGACCAAGCCCAAGTCGTCGACGGCGCGCGCTGTTCCCGCGCGCCTCAAGGAGTTGTCAGCAACAGCAGGGGCCCAGCCGGGTCGAAGCCTACTGGGGCCAGGGTTATCCGAAAGGGCGCTCGAGCCCCGGTATGAAGGCTTGAAGGAACGGGATGGGTTTTTTAGTCAGTAAGAGTCTGACACTATCTCCCGCTCCGCCCAAGAGCGGGGGTTGTCATAAGATGATTTTTCCCATCGAAAAAAAAAAAAAAAAAAAAGGCTAAAAGAGTTACTCTAATAAGGTGGCGAGTCACAATAGATCATTTAGGTCGCAGTGACTACATCCCCTACACTACGGGAGATGCATAGCCCCTTATCTTCAAAATAATAATACGGTATAAAATTTTGAACAAATAGAATATTTTTATACAAATGCAAATTGTCACTGCAGCTCTCGGCTCAATAACACACTCGCCTACGGCTCATGTGGATTCCGCCTCGGTCGCAATAACAAACTTTGGAGGTAGGCGGAACAGAGAATAAAGTCCCGCAAACCTCCGTTGAAAAGGGAGGATCCTCCGGCCAGACAAGTCTTATGGTCTGGTGGGAAACTGCCCGATAGATGATTTCGGACTGTCGTATATGTTCAGATCGCGAGGAGAAATTTGATTGCGCGATGCAGGATTTTGTATTTTCTTCGTAGTTCTTATGTGGCGCCATAGATGTCGCTGCAAACTTTCTGTAACAAAATTTTCTATTTCAATACTTACTCGAAAACCTGTAATAAACATAATTGCAGCAGCAGAATCCTTTAGTGAATTTGACGCAGCGTTAGAACCCCTGCCACGAGGTCGACTGATGCCCTGGTGAGGGTCGCAGGAATCCGATGGATGTGAAACGCACAGAACAGTTCGTTGTTGCGACACTTGGGGAAGGCTTATGTCCAACAGCAGCTGATATGACTATAATGGTAAAAAATGTAAATGTAGTGGTAAATTTGCATTATACTTTGTTCAGCGAATGTCAATATCGGTCCGTTCGTTAATTCTTTTTAGCAATCATAAAACTACTATGTATATTACACTAACGCACACGTGTAACACGCCTGAAGCTAGAACTACACACACACGTATGACACACACACACCGATCAGCGCCCCAAGCCAAGTTGATAATCTGCTATCGTTAACGCTAGACGAAAACTAAACAAATGTATGGGACTCAACGTTAAGTCACGTGGTCAGAAGACTCAGAACAAACGAATAGAAAATTCGTAGCCAGTTCACATCGTTCAAAATGATAGAATATCGTTTCTACAATGTTCAACGCTACATCCTTTGTTATACAAACGCTACATTGTAGAACGAGCGAGCGGCCGACTCAAGCGTGTCAACATGGCTACCAACTTATCGTTTTCTACAATTGCTGACACCGAGGTGTTACCGATTGGAGAACGGAATTCGACACGAAACGGTTGTAACTTGGCTAGAAGGTGCTGGGCGCGTCTGTCAATAGTCTAGGCTTCAATACTCTCTATACATTTTATATGGAAACTAGACTTGTAGGGCTACACTTGATCCACGCCACGCGACGTCGTTTTACGTATAAATCAAGCGTGTTACACGTGTCGATCTAATGTAATTCTGACTTTAATCGCTTTTGTTTATTCTTAGTACATTTTTCAAGTTAAAAATTACTGAAAGAACTCCGGGACATACTTTTCCTGTTTTCCACCATTAAAATAATTTTTACAATGAAATCAACACCTCCAAACATTGGGTACCTAATCATTATTATAATTTTTACAATGAAATCAATACCTTCAAACATTGGGTACCTATGCATTATTAGTTTTGATTGTATAGTTAACATAAACATTAGCCTATTAAGCAAACTTAATTAACACCTAAGGCACATGTAAATTGTAATTTAATATAGCTTGTTAATTGATTAACATGCAATTAATGAAATGATAGGATGTGTATAATACGATGCTATGTACCAGGCGACCATAAATGGCGGAAATTGGTTCAGTAACGCGACACTGGGTGGGCCCTTGTCAATTAGTATTATGAGCGATATTCACTTTGTAAACAACACCCGTTTAGCTTTTATGGTCTCCTGTGCCTCGGTGCAGAAGATTTTGACGACAAAGCGATTCATTTAAAAATCCTTCCCCATATTGGATCTCATAAGCGGCTGGGTACGACATAATCCGAAGGAGAACGAATGTTACCGCCATAGCGCGAAGAATCGGCACGGTACATTGCTCGCAGAATGGATGGCCGTTGGAGCCGAAAGGTTCTAGAATGGTGTTCACGTACCGGAAGACGAAGCGAAGGCCTCCTACAAGGTGAACCAGTGGCCTGGTAAGGCCTGCGGGAATCCGATGGATGCGAGGCGCACAGGATTGTTCATAGTAGCTACACTAGGGGGAGGGTTATGTCCAACAATGGACGTCTTTGGGTTGATATGATGATGATGACGCCATAATCACGGGGGTTAGGCCCATATATATTTATTTACTTCCCTTTCTTCTTTCTTTTTTTTTTGCCCTTCTGTGAGAAGTGGCTGGAGAGACATTACGGCGTTGTTACCTTCCTCGTGACACAGGTGCTCACTGGACATGGTAAAGGTCGGGAGGTTCTGCACCTGATTCTGGCGGAAAAAACGCCTGTGTGTCAAGGAGGATACGGTGTAGGTATGCCTAGATTGGGTGAAGCACCGCCGTATCCTCGTGCGGGCCGAAGACCCTGGTTGGTGGCAGCGCTAGAAACTCAAGAATAAAACAAATACTAATTCAACTAAGACAGGCAATTAAAGTTTTATTTATTTTAAAACCACTTTTCCTAAGTACTTCATTCGTAATGTAGCGGTGGCTCGCAGTGGCTCAGAAGATTACAGCTTGGCTTTCAAAGCAACAGGTTGCAGGTTCCTGTACTTATATTAGGGGCAGTGGTAGCCGAGTGGTAACGGCCCCGACTTACGAGTTGTAGGTCGCGGCTTCGAACCCAGCCAGGCGCATTAATGTGTGTAATTTATTTCAACACCACTGCAAACGGACTCAAAACGATGAAGGAAAACATCGTGAGGTAATCGGCATGTCCTAGAACCAAAAATTCGAAGACATGTGACATTCACCAACCCGCACTGGCCCCGTGTGGTGCACTAAGGCCCATTCCCGTGGTGGTTTAGGCTTTGTTCGGACTAGGTATTTAGTAGATGGTTTATGTGAAGTTTGGTAGGGTAGAGTAGAGTAGGGTAGGATAGGATATGGTCCTAGAGTAGGTTATAGTGGGGCAGAGTAGGGAAGAGCTAGTTATTTATATTTTTCTGGATTTTTTTTATATACTTAGCCTCTTTTTAAAAATTTGAATGTGAGAACGCTGTTATACCCCACGAGCTCTTAGATTACTTCCTATTAGAACTTACTTTTTTTAAATTATGATTGTGCTTTTCTGTCCAATATTGACTGATCTACAATTCTACACTGATCTTAAGTAATATCTATCAATATTGTAATATCAGCCACATTTTAGAGTAACCATGGAGTATCTTGCCGGTTCTTCTCCATAAGAAACGCCCAATTTGGAACCGTGCACTAGCTTCTGACGTTTTATGAAGGCCTGTGTGAAATAAAATATTTTTGACTTTTTTTTTCGATGGGAAAATTCATCCATTGACAACCCCCGCTCTAGGGCGGAACGGGAGATAGTGTCAGACTCTCACTGACTAAAAAACCCACCCCGTTCCTTCAAGCCTTTGACTTTGTTTTTTTGTTTGTAGCTGGTAATCTTTGAAAGTAGGTACCTACTGGTCTGATTGTGATTTTTCGTGATCCAGTTATAATTTTACTAAACATGTGTTTTGGGTTTCACGTCATACTAAAACTAATGTTTTATAGGCTTTACAAATAAAAAATCAAGTCGAAAGATTACTCCGAGCAAACCCTGGCAGTGCAAATAGTGTAGACTGCATCAGACACGTCAAATTAAAAACGTAATCCAATGTCTCGTCCATCAAACGACTTTCTAACACAGCCCATCAAATCTATATGGGTCAGTTTCCGAACCAAACTTTAAATTCACTCAACACCACCCTTCTTACCTGTACTTAGAGTTCAATTTAGCGAAAGGAGTGGTAGATTATGTTTGTGCCAACAGCATCCAATATAATGCGACAAAGATTGGTCGCCTCTATCTGCGAGGTAATTGTGTAAGTGAGAGTGACTATTTATATTGGACGGATAATAGGAGCTTTGCTGCGAGCACTGTGTTGCTGGTGTAGAAAATATTACTGGGTTTTAGGGAAAATGTTTCATATTTTGCGATATTTATAGTGTTTACCTCATTGGTAAGTAATATAATAACATTCCACAACTATCACACTACGCCGTTTAGTCTCAAGCTAAGCAGAGCTTGTGTTATGAGTACTAGACCACTGATAAACATATTTACATTTGTTAATCCATACATTATTATAGATAAATTACACCCATATATAAATATTTGTCCCGGGTGGGAATCGAATTCACTGGAGATAATATAACTGGCATAGCGGTCAGGGCCACTAACCACTAGACCAACAGGCCAGTCCTTTATGTGTGGTTTTAGAGATACAATTGTCGTCACGGATCTTGAGCGGTTGCGCGGAAGTCAAATATTCGGTCTCTTTAATGGTGCGAAGTGAGACGCGGGGGCGTGGAGTGTCAGTGATTGGCTTGCCGCGCCATCACGTCATAGACGTCACTCCTGATTCCTTCCCCACGTTGCTGTATGTATCTAACAACGAAGACGATTGGCTCGCCAATGTATGGAATGCGCAAAGCGATCCCCACTCTGACGCCGAGCGCTCAAGATCCGTTTTGGCAACTGTACAATACGATGTTTTTCAATACACTTACGATGAAAAAAATAAACAAGGGGGATAAATACAATTAATTGGATCGGTTGCGAGCTCACCCACTTTTCCACACTAGTGTAGCATACAGTAAATTGCGTGCCTAAAAGCGGTAGGGATAAGAGCAGGTTTACGTGTAACTGTATTGAAAAAATATTAACACATTTATAAAACGCTTCCATCGGGTGAGATGGCGGTCAAGCGTGAACCTATCATGAATAAAAAAAAACATATTTACGCTGTAATATTTCACATATAAAGGGTGTAAGGGACAGCCCTCCACAAACTTTGAGGGCTTGCTCAGTAGACAAAAGAGAACAACATTCCACAAAAATATTTTTAGGAATCGAAAAAAAAATCGGCCTCTCCAAACAAACTGTCCAATCAAGTTTATAATTTAGTATGGTGAGGCGAATTTTTTTTTTCGTTTCCTGAAAAAAAGTCTTGTGGAAGTTTGTTCAGTTTCGTCTACTGAACAAGCCCTTAAAGTTTGTGGAGAGCTGTCCCTTACACCTTGTATAATCGTAAATTTATCGAATTATTTTTATGGAAAATGAAAATGAATGTTGCCCTTGATGAAATATTATTTTATTGAGTCAACAAACAGCAGGATACAATGCAATAAAATCGTTATGGGATATCAAAAAAAAAAACACTTTGTATAATAAAAAAATGGTTTTCATTTATTAACGTCATAATTCATATAGTTCTTTATCTTCCAGTAACAAGCAGCTACCCTACTTAAGTCCATCAGTAAAGTGTTGGTAATGAATGAATATTTGACGTAGCCAGTCGGGCCGCACTGGCAACCCCGAGTAAACTGTTGCTGGGCGGCGAGTGCCTCCCGCCCGCCGGGAACTCGTAGGAAATATATAGAGCTGTTGTGTGCGCGAGATTTATTGGACTGAGAATTTTTGTGGACGAATATTTGTTAGGTACTGGAAGGTTTCTGGGAAATATGACAAGAGGGGATGCAAGAAAATGGAATTTAATTCATTAAACCCCAAGCGCAGTACTCACGCACCTATTGTCTTACTATTGTGTCTCAAATTGACGGTATCTGAAAGGTTAATTTAAGAAATATAAGATAGAGTCTGTCTAATAAGCTAAACGGCTTGGGTAATTATTAGAATTTAATGAAATCTGATGTTTGACTACATTTCACGAGTTCAATAATCAAGGTTGATTAAGAGATAGAGATCATTGTTAACTAACAGAAGAACCTTAAAAAAAGTATCGAATATAAGTATTTTTAAATGATAAAATATTATACAAAATTCCCAAGTCGGTTGACTTATTAGACAGACTATAGTATTTTTTTTTTATTTTTTATTATAGTCTATATGCAACATTAGTTTTAGTAAATAATGCTAAACCAGAAACACATATCTAGTATTTTCATGTAAACAATCTATGGACAAAACATAAACTGTATCATGAAAAATCACAGTGTTGTTATGTCAGAAAAAAACATAGTTACCGGGCCATCCAGGTGACTGTGAGGTTGTTTTGTATTTGCATCCAGCTGTTTGCTGACGGCTAATGCCCGCTATGACCCGATTTGTACTTAGTATCGGTGATGTCCAACTTGTGACCTTTTTTAATATTTTTTTGAACACAGCCGCTGAATTTACTGGGACTAGAAGCGTGATATTTTGCAGAAGTTTTCTTTTTATGATGTACATTCGCCCCCTAAGATATGAAACGGGGGTCCAAAGCATATATGGAGAAACCTACTATAACGCGGGCGAAGCCGCTGGCAGAAGTTAGTATTTGTACAAAACATTAACTTAGACGGGGCAACTGTCGAAAGCAGAACAAGAATGTACATATTAAAATGTGACGTTTACTCCATTCTTTCACATTCATTTTTTCAATGGAAAATTTACACAATGCCCTCACTATATTATAGTGTTTCATTCATACCTTACTATTCATTGGTACATTTCCAGTAGCAATTTTTTTTTTGATCAAAGTTATGATATACACTCTTAATCCCTCGGGTGCCTTGGGGTTGATTTTTCTAGGAAAAACCAAAGATATAGAAATCAAAATTTTCTCTTTCTAAATCGGAAAATAAAGCGTTCTAAATCGAAAAAATTAAGCGGTTTTCAAGGCCATTCAAGTTGTACAGACGTATATGCAATCGGCGCTCGAGAAGTAGAAGTGAGCACAAATGTGACGAAGAACATTATTTACAACAAAAACTACCAGCTAGGGTTGAATTGGGTGAAACTGGAAAAACGTATGCTTCTTTCTACCCACCTTCTCCAAGTTTATAGCAAGGTACCAATAAAAATAACATAACCTTGGTACTAACAGCTCTATACACACCTAGACTACCCTTAACCAACCAACAGGCGACAGTGTGCCCCCGACCGTGCGATCGCTAACACGCGTACCAGGACGGCAGCAAGCGCGGGAGATGCACAGGTACGACAACATTATTTATTCCTAACACACAAACAAACATTCTCCACTTGGGATGTTTACTTAGCACTTTAGTCTGTCAGGACTAGGCGAGCATAAATTAATAGCGTTAAGTGTTTTGCAAATAGAACCGTGATCTTGATGAACGTCTCGAGATGAATTTGTGCTTATGTCTACGTCTTTACGTTCCTAGTACTTTTTTTTAGATTTCGTGTTACTGTGTATTGAATTTCTTAAGAAAATAAGAAAGTCTTGTAATTCTCGGAAATAAAAGCCTTCGAGATAACTAAAACAAAAGTTTCATAATATCAATTCCGATAATGCAACTTGCAAACAAATCTAGGTCGAATACACAATTTCACAGAAGCGATATATATTTATACTATTGTTTATTCAAATTCGAAATTGGATATAACCTTTAACCTTTCAATAATACGTGGGTTACTGTACTACTGATGATAACATCAGAAAACATGTCGGTCATACATAAAACGTTATTTCAATGTCCTGATTGTATTATTTCAATGATTTTATAGTATAAAGCTATGTTTTCAAAGAAGATTTAAGTAACAAATTGATAAAATTATGCTTAGATGCTTTGGTCACGTTGCAAAGATGGATGAAGGACGAGTAACAAGATGTATTCACGGGGCAGACGTGAGGTATAATACCGGGGACCCTCGTGAAGGACATACAGACATGATCCTTAGTTATGTACTTCAGACATCATCTTGGCATTTAATACTTTCTTTTTCACACCACGTGTCATAGTCGTGAGTTATACAAATATGTGTGAGTTATACATAGGGAATACGCTTGCATTCTTTTTTTAATTGTTAAATTAAATCAATTTTAGGTCTAGTAAACAAATATGCCACTTTTTTTTTAAATATCTTCCTCATTAACGAAGTTATAAAGCTTAAAAAATGCTATTAAGAAAGAAAAATCCGATAAAATCAAAGTTCATCATGCCTGTCGCGTCGTCTCAGTTCGTCGTTGTTATACAATTGTAAAACAAATATAAGAGTCTTTCAAACTCTCGTTTGCTTTTCTACCAATTTTGATTTTGTTTTCACAATTAGCATTCTATTTTTGCGTATTTATTGATGAAGTGATTAGATAACAAATATATTTTTCATGCATATTTACTATTATTTATGAAACAGGCAAAGGTCTTAAACGGTCAGATATAGTTTATCTTTGCCTGAAAAAAATAGCCATTTAACTGAAAAAGCACTTTTAACTGCACAAGTTTTTATATATTATTTTTGCCTAGGAATCATTTACTAATTATAATTGAGTGCTTTTGACTGTGAATTACCGATCGATGTTTTGACTAGTAATGAGAGAGTAATAAGTAATGAGAGACGCTAGCTGTCAGTAGATACTTTGGACTGCTACAAAACTTTGGACCAGTTAAAACTACTTTAAAATGAGTAACATTTACTTAAAAATCTATTAGATTTTTAGGTTAATTTTTTTACTAAAAACCTATTAGATTGTCAGGTTTAATTATTTGACTATTCAATAAAAAAAAGAGGAAGGAAACACAAAAACAGGTACAAAGGTGAAGCTTATTTCTACAGGAATCTCTTCCAGCATACTCGCGAAAGGAGAGTAGGAAAAAAAAGAAATGTAGGCACTGTGTGTAATAGGAAAATAAGTAGAAACAAAAAAAGTTATCATTGAAATAAATATGATACTATGTAAAGATATAGATACTATTAAAATTACATACATACCTACACATAGTAAAATAAATATCACTGAATAATAGTTTTTGTGACCAATTCATTAAACCTCAAGCGAACGCGCATCTATGGTCTTACTATTGTGTCTCAAATTGACGGTATCTGAATGGTCAAAATGCAAATTTAAGTACTGATTCCTAAGTAGGTACGATAAGGTAACTTATATATAATGAAAAAGTTTCATAATATTTTTAAGTAGTAATAATAATGAGACTTTTTTTTTAAATTATATAGTATTTATTTATTGTTTACACCTACCACAGTGTTGTCTTTAACCCAAAGGTTGACTAGAGAATGCCTTGTTGCATCAAGTCCGTCTATGTACCAGTACTGTACATGTAATTTAAGTAAATAAACAACGCGTTTTACTCAATAACATTTTTGACTAAAGCCAGTAAAGACTAATTTTGACTAATTACCAGCAGAGACTAACATACTCATATTACTCATTTAACATACCTACAAGTTTTATTGTCAATTTTCCTACAGAATTTAATTAAATCGAACAATACATTGTCATTTTGTGTGAGGTGTGTGGTGGCTGGTTGTAATTGAGTCTGTCGACGATGTCAACAGAGAGCTGTACGGTGGAGACACTGGAGCGATCATGTGGAACAATTGATACAGTGATGAGGGGAGTGATGGGAATACAGTTAACGTATGACTGAATTATTTTTTGGGTTATTTTGAACTAAAAATTAACTTCATTGTAAAAATATTTTTTATTTGCCAGTTACATACATGATAAGGGACAGTGAGCAATGGGTAGCTCGCTGTCCGGCCGTCCGGTAACTGTCCAGACCAAGCCCAAGTCGTCGACGGCGCGCGCTGTTCCCGCGCGCCTCAAGGAGTTGTCAGCAACAGCAGGGACCCAGCCGGGTCAAAGCCTACTGGGGCCAGAGTTATCCGAATGAAGGCTTGAAGGAACGGGATGGGTTTTTTAGTCAGTAAGAGTCTGACACTATCTCCCGCTCCGCCCAAGAGCGGGGGTTGTCATATGATGATTTTTCCCATCGAAAAAAAAAAACATGATAATGGTTTTCATAAAAAATCTACAAGGTATGTATGGCTAATTTAAGGCAGTAATGGATTACTGCCTTAAATTAGCCATACATAACCGTTTTATTTAGATTGAATTGAAAGGACTAATGATCATTATTTACTATTGGGATACAAATTAAGGTTTTTAATAATATGCCAAATAAAAATAATGTGTCAAAATTTTTTATAAATTGATTGTATTCGTCGTTACAAAATAATATGAGAATAAAATATAAATTGATGTAATAATTAGGTACAAAATCTATCTATAATATAAAAATGAATCGCAAAATGTGTTGGTAAGCGTATAACTCAACAACGCCTGGACCGATTTCGCTAATTTTTTTTTTTGTTGTGTTCGTTATTATGAGAAGGTTCTTATGAAAAAAAAAATGAAAATCAGGGTAGGTTAGGGTAGAGTAGGGTACTGTAGGGTAGAGTAAGGTAGAGGAGGGTAGAGTAGGGTAGAGTAGAGTAGGGTAGGGTAGAGTAGGGTATAGTAGGGTAGAGTAGGGTAGAGTAGGGTATAGTAGGGTAGAGTAGGGTAGAGTAGGGTATAGTAGGGTAGAAGAGGGTATAGTAGGCTGAAGTAGGGAAGAGCGGGAGCGAAGCCGCGCGGGCAAAAGCTAGTAATATATTTAAATAGAGTAGATAATTCAAAAGAAAAACAAGCTTTTATTTAAATGCTAAACCAGACAGCAAACTTCAAATTTAATGCAACTCCAATCAAATCAACAGAAATAGATTTATTTATTACATTTTCTTCCTTCTTTCTTTCGAAAAGTTTTTTCTTGAAGAAACTACAAAAGAGTTCTCAGATTATTTCTATAATATAGTCTGTCTAAACAGTCAAACAAATTGAATATTATTAGAGTAAAATGAAATCTGATCGACTCTATTCCCGTGCGCGTCCAAATTTGGATCACGGTCAATCTCAACCAAAGAGAATTCTCAACAGAGCCAAGTACGCAAGAGATATTAAAGAACACAAAAGCACAAAAGCGGGCGTCAACACAGGTATGGTCCGGAGCAAGGAGGAGTGGCAGGCGGTCGCCGACTTCTGCGAAGCAGTAATGCTTGCAAAGGAGGAGGCCGACCGCATCAGGCAACGGCGCTCTCGCCGCCGCCAGGATTCCAATCCCGATTTCCAGCTACCGTAGGCGCGGGCTTGCGGACAGTGAGCAATGGGTAGCTCGCTGTCCGGCCGTCCGGTAACTGTCCGGACCAAGCCCAAGTCGTCGACGACGCGCGCTGTTCCCGCGCGCCTCAAGGAGTTGTCAGCAACAGCAGGGGCCCAGCCGGGTCGAAGCCTACTGGGGCCAGGGTTATCCGAAAGGGCGCTCGAGCCCCGGTATGAAGGCTAGAAGGAACGGGATGGGTTTTTTAGTCAGTAAAAGTCTGACACTATCTCCCGCTCCGCCCAAAAGCGGGGGTTGTCATAAGATGATTTTATCTATAGAAAAAAAAGGCGCCGCCAACACAGGTGCACTCTTTGTTCCTGCACTCTCACATACTGATAGGACAGCAATCCGGCATGATCGGAGAGAAGTCAAAATATGCGTCTAAATAGAGCATAAAAAATCTTATCTTTAGACTGCATTGACTTAGAAATTTGAGTTTTTCACTGCTCTAATAGGTAGCAGACTTCAATCATCATCATCATTTCAGCTGAAAGACATCCACTGTTGGACATAGGCCTCTCCCAAGTGTCGCCACAATGAACGGTCCTGAGCGACCCACATTACAGCTTTATACCTCCAACCGTTCATAACAAAAAAGGTCTTGACAGACAGTTAGGCGGACAGATAGACAACAAAGTGATCCTATGCGGGTTCTGTTTTTGCCAGCTTAGGTAAAGAACCCTAAACAGTAGATTTAAGGGCGGTCATCTCGACGTACTTTTTCATACAACCGCTCTTACGTGATTATGATGTTATTACACATCTTTTTCCAGATATTTTGAATAATATACAGAATCTATACATACAAAATATCTGGAGAAAGATCTGACTATTATCTAGGCTTCAATAGAAATTAAAATGTGCGTTTGTGTAAAAGAAAATCAGTAAAAACATCTGAAAATCTGATATTTTACGTGAAAGGCACATGTGGTGAACATTTAATCGAGATTCTGTATGGTGACCGTTTTTCTCCAAAAGTTTTTAGGGTTTAAAAAAAAACAAGTATTTCTTGGAACAAGTTTAGTGAAATATTCGAGTAAATCACGGAATTACCGAATGCCAACAGAGTTCAGGCGTTACCTCTCTTTTTTCACGTTGCCTTCATCAATCATCGTGTTGGGTTGCGTTATGCCGGCCATACACGGTCAAACCTGTCGTCCAATCGGTATGACGCATCATGTTTGATCAAACAGATTTAACCATGTGTGGGAGTGGATTGGTATGACCAACATGTTTGAGCCGGGCACAATCGAATTTCACTTCTTTTGGTTTGATCATACCGAATGGACTACCATACACGGTTCAATCGGTATGATCAAATCGGTATGATCAAACCAAAAGAATTGAAATTCGATTGTGCCCGGCTCAAACATGTTGGTCATACCAATCCACTCCCACACACGGTCAAATCTACTTGGTCAAACATGTAGCGTCATACCGACTTTACGACAGGTTTGACCGTGTATGGCCGGCATTAGATGAAGCAACAAGCTTTTAAACTATGCTTGACGTTAATGGACGGAGCGAAGAGGAGTGGCAGGCAGTCGCCGATTTCTGCGAAGAAGTAATGCTAGCTAAGAAGGAGGCCGACCGCATCAGGCAACGGCGCTCTCACCGCCGCCGGGATTCCGATCCCGATTTCCAGCCACCGTAGGCGCGGGTTTGCGGACAGTGAGCATTGGGTAGCTCGCTGTCCGACCGTCCGGTAACTGTCCGGACCTAGCCCAAGTCGCCGACGGCGCGCACTATTCCCACGCGCCTCAAGGAATTGTCAGCAACAGCAGGGGTCGAAACCTACTGGGGCTAGGGTTGAACTCGAACCCCGGTATGAAGGCTTGAAGGAACGGGGTGGATTTTTTAGTCAGTAAGAGTCTGACACTATCTCCCGCTCCACCCAAAAGCGCAAAAAAAGCCTCTTAGTGGAACGTGGTACTAACCGACGATTATCTCTGTACGCGCTATGCTAGTCCACCGAAGGACAACCCCCGGTTGGTGAAAAAGTATTGCTACATATATAGATTCTTGGAGTCTTAAGTGGGCCCCTCTTAATTACAGTTTCTTCCCTCCACAATCCAAAAGGGGTCTGACGGACAGGTGGACAGCAAAGTGATCATATAAGGGTTCTGTTTTTGCCAGCTTAGAAACGTAACCCTAAAAAGTAGATTTAAGTAAATCATGTACAAGATCTTGACGTGTTTTGGACCCATATCAACATGAGTGTATGCCAGGACCGTGTTTTGTTTTGAAGATCCTTTGCGTCCTTTGTAGCCATCACTGTGAAATGGGGTTATATTTTTACTATCAACGAAAAAAGTGGATTTTTTTTTTAATTTTAAAAAATATTGTTGGAGGGAGTGTGTGTGATAGAGTCAGGTTTGGAAACTCGGCAAACTGTTCTCAGACCGATTTTTTTTATATTATTGACTAGTTGCCCGCGACTTCGTTCGCGTGAACTACAGGATTTTGAATTTATTTTTTCTAAAAAAAAAGTAGCCTATGTTACTCCTTATTAAATCAGCTACCTGCCAAAAAAAGTCTCGTCAAAATCAGTCCAGCCTTTTCAGAGAATGAAAACCGAAGTAGGCAAAATTTTCCTTTTTTAAGGCATTCACGTAAAAAGGATTGTAGCAATGTTTTTTTTATCATTGTAATAAAGGTTATTTTCCTACATCAAGTGGATAGTAATTGCCACCGGGATTCCGATCCCGATTTCCAGCCACCGTAGGCGCGGGCTTGCGGACAGTGAGCAATGGGTAGCTCGCTGTCCAACCGTCCGGTAACTGTCTGGACCGAGCCCAAGTCGTCGACGGCGCGCACTGTTCCCGCGCGCGTCAAGGTGTTGTCAGCAACAGCAGGGGCCCAGCCGGGTCGAAGCCTACTGGGGCCAGGGCTATCCGAAAGGGAACTCGAGCCCCGGTATGAAGGCAAAGGTGAGGAGGAACGGGGTGGGCTTTTAGTCACTAAGAGTCTGACACTATCTCCCGCTCCGCCCAAGAGCGGGGGTTGTCATTGGATGATTTTTCCCACCTGAGGTAGACGACCCCCTGTCGTCTTCAATCAACCATCATGAAAGTCATTACGTACCTACGCTATAATTACTTTTTTATGAGGATGTCGTATTCTCAGTTTATTACCCTTAAAACTTTAATGGTATTGCCGTTATTTCGATTAATGCATCGAAACAAGTATACGATCGACAGGTTTATTTATTTATATGATAAGGAACACCAACGACATATTATATTTAAACCACGTACATCGAGGAACTGCAATAATTTCCCTGCTGCGGTCTTCCAGTACGATTATAATAAGGTGTCTTCAAGGCTAGAGTGAATAGACATTTAATTTATTAAATTGTCTTTCTATTGTGTCTCTATTAACGGTAACCGAAAGTTTAATACACTCTAGTTTGCCTCACCATCAACGATCGCATCTATGCTTACCATCAGGTTATATCGTAGTCAAGCACTAGCTTATATCAATTAATTCATTAAACCGCAAGCGAACGCCGGCGCTCGCGCACCTATTGTCTTTTTTTGTGTATGTAATTCCCACGATTGAAAGGTTAAAAAACAAATTTTTAATGAACAAATTTTTTCATAGCAAGCTTTTATAGCTAGGTATATAATTAATACTCGTCAAGACGAATTATATGAGCCCATACACAATGGGGTTGTGTCGTTTAACTACCAAAGTAGATTATGCTTAAGCTTATAATATAACCATGGATAATTTAACCGTAAACATTAAGATAGCCGTACAAAAACCAGCTACGTACATGGATAGCGGTATCTATATCGACGTAATAGCTAGGTAAATAGAATATCCCCGTATCATATGCACTGCACTCAGCAGAATTTCGAGAGCACAATGGGATTTTCCCGGGAAATATTTCGATACACACAAGCCGAGCAATTCAGAGCAATTTCTGCGGAAAGCAATATTATAATGGCACGTGCAGAGCTTTGGTTCGTACGTTGTGTTTATATTAGTATGTGGTAATAATTAGTTTAAGAGCAGTGAAAGAAAGAAAACTATTTTATTTGGCATACACACTCGTAGATACATACAATGTAGTAACAACATGTACCTAGACACTAATAAATTATTATAATTAAATAAAGAAAGACAACTAGCAATGTGTGTCTCAGGGCGGCGCCAAATAGGTCCAGTTCAGCAATAATGCCAGACAACTACACGGTAGTTGCCTGACGCTGGTTTTCTACTGAACCAGTGGTTGCCAAGTGGTGTCCCGACTTACGAGTTGTAGGTCGCGTGTTCAAACCCTGCCAGGCGCATTACTTTGTATAATTTATTTCATCAACACTGCACTCAAAACGGTGAAGGAAAACATCGTGAGGAAACCAGTATGTCTTAGAACCAAAAATTCGAAGACATGTGACATCCACCAACCCGCACTGGGCCCGCGTGGTGGATTACGGCTCATTCCCTCTCCTAGAGAGGAGGCCTGAGTTCCAACAGTGAGAATATTAAAAGGCTGATTATGCTTTTATGCCACGACTGGGACTTAGGCCTCATGCAGGCCCAGTGCAGATTAGTGAAGGTCACGTAAAATAAGCCGACATGGTTTCCTCACGATGTTTTCCGTCCCAATTTTGTGCCGACTCTGCTATGCTACAATAATTAGTAGGTTTAGCCCTCGGATGTGCCTATTAGGTTTTTCATTATTTTTAGTGTTCCGTATTTACCTCAAAAGGAATAAAAAACTGGGCTGATGCGAGTCAGGCTCACGCTCTGAGGGTTTCGTACACGCATATCTTTGATAAAAACAGAATTCTCGAATTGAGTTACGAAGATTTTTCCGAATCGCAAAAATGTGCGTGCTCCATCAAAGTCAAAGTACTTTATTAGCCAGAAACATGGTAATGAGGATGTTGAATTCAGTACATAAGTTCTACATGTTTCACCAATGATTGGTATACAAATATTAGTTAATATAATAAAATTGTCATTTAAAATTATTAAACATTATTTAATTTAAACATCCTACAACATTAAAAAAAGACTACAATTGAAAAAAAATATTATTTTGCATTTTTAACATGTCTCAATTAGATAATATATATTATGTCACTTATATGTTCTTTCTAGGTCATTCTTGTGATTAAAAAAAAATCATCATCGCACATGGTGATGTGATGTCTTTCCTGGTGGTAAGCGATGGCTTACCATCAGGTGAGGTAGTGGTCAAACGCGAGCCTATCAAAAATGAAAAAATAAAATGTGACGAAGTTAGATTTTTTCACAACTTCAAGGGACCACAGATCTAAGTATATTATGATTTTCTTCAACTCGATACCTCCATGCATTCCTGAGATAAAGAATCACAACAGACAGACAGACGGATGACAAAGTGATTCCACAAGGGTTCCGTTTGGTTTCGTTTTGTGATACGGAACCATAAAAATGCAAGTGCGCCTCACCATCAACGATTGCATCACTGCTTACCATCAGGCGGGATCGCAGTCAAGTACTAGTTTATAACAGATAAAAGAAAAAAGTAGTTAAAAATGGGGCTCATATGTTTGGAATTACAGGAGTTGCTCATACTACGAGTAACATTATGGGCGTTAAATGGGATACTAACCAAGATAGTTAAGCTCATGATAAGATTTCATAACGACCAATTTGAGATTATATTCTACAATAAAAAGTGTTTAGAAACTACCGGAAGACGCAACGTTGAAAGGCCTTCTACAACGTGGACCGTGACCTAGTAAAGGTTGCGGGAATCCGATGGATGTGAGACGCTCAGGACCGTTCATTCTGGCGACACTTGGGGGAGGCCTATGTCCAACAGTGGACGTCCATCGGCTGAAATGATGATGATGATTTAGAAACTTATTTTGGTGTTAATTTGTTAATTGGACATTTCGTCTCACCCCCGATTACTGCATGAAGCATTTCAATTTGAATTATCCAGGGTGTTATTTTGTAGGTGAGAAAGCATCCAAAGACATCTCCCGCCCTTTGGCGGAGCGGGAGTATGTGTCAGACTTTTACTGACTGAAACCCACAACTATGTAGGAACATAGCAGTGGGTGTTAGTACGTTTCTAGTTGTTGCCTTGAATTCTTGGGGCAGGTTTACATTTCAGAATTGAACCCCAGTAGGTTTCGACCGTGCTAGGCCCCTATTCAGGGTAATTTTAGGGATTTTTTCTAGTTAGGCACTCTCCCGCTCGATTGCGTTAACTTAGACGATTGATTTTTTCACTATGCTTCGTAAATATTGCAGAATACGATTGATATTAATTACTGTTTACCATAACTCTTCCGTAATAAAAAAATAAATAATAAAAAATAAAAAGCAGCCAAGTGCGAGCAGGACACGCACACGGAGGGTTCCTTACCAAAACACGTTTATTGTATGAAAGCATCATATAAATAACTAGCATTTGCCAGCGGTTTCGCCCGCTTACATAAATTATAGCATAAGCCACTCAGGAATAAAGCAACTTTCGAGCGGTGAAAAAAATTTTATCAATCGAACCAGTACTTCCAGAGATTATCTCCTACAAGCAAAAACACAAACTTTACCTCTTTATTATATTAGTGTAGATGATTTTAATCTGTTTTTAGACATTGTTATAGCGACAATAGAAATAAATTTAATATTCTGTGAAAATTGCAACTGTCCAGCTATCACGGTGGATGAGATACAGCCTAATGACAGACAGACAGCGATACAGCGGCAGCGGAGTGATAGCCGGGACCCTATTGGTCCCGGTTTTTACCCATTGGGTACAGAACCGAAAAAAAAAACTACTGAAAATACGGAAAAGATACTAGTTTGAGCTAATTAAGATTAAATGTGTTTCATATTAATATACTCTGTGTACGCGCGTCGGTTGCAAGTATTACACACACGACGTATTTCAAGGACTACCAGAGTAAGGTCAGAGTTTGTCCTTCCAAGGCATGCTTTCCTAGTACTTTTACATCCGCGTTGTAAATTATTTTCATTAAATTTTATAACATAGTCATAATATATAATGTCGTCCATCTCACATCATGATATATTTCATATTTAGACCAAACGTTGGAAGGAGTTGAGTGTGCAAAATTTGAGGGACTTGACTTACTTAAGATCCTATGTCCCCTAGCCGGGGCAGAGGGCGTTGACAGTAGTCACCCATCGCGACCGGTCTTGAGCTTTACGCTTCAGCTCACTCCATGTCAATCCGATGGCCGTCGCTTCTGCCAACACGGTACGTCGCCAGGTTTGCCGAGGACGGCCACGTTTTCTTTTCCCTTGGGGATTCCAGTCTAACGCCAATTAAGGTATGTGATTGGGTTCCCTTCTAAGCGAAACAAAAGTTTGAGGGAGTGGAGTGTAAAAAAAATGGACCAATATACCTCCTGGCAACACCCAGAATAAATCTGCATGCTTTTCTGAGTCCAAAACTATTCACATAATGTGGTCCTCATATTTTGCACACTGAAATCCTATTAGCGCCTGGTCTAATTGATGCATTTCTATAAACGAGCTCCAGTTGCTATCCTAGCAACTGCATGCTTTGCGTTTGCACCTGCCCTTTTGCAAGGTCTTATATAAGGTCGGAGTTCGTTCTTGCAAGGTATGGTCTCCTAGTATATCTACTAGCCACAGTTATATTATACCGTGCTATATTCGCGTTTTAAATTATGTGAACATAGGTCATACAATACATCTCACATTTGATACATTTCATATTGATACATTTCTATAAAGGAGTGCCAGTGGCGAGTACCTACGCACCCAACCTTTTTCAAGGACTACTATAAGGTCGTGTCCTTCCAAAACATGCTCTCTTAGTACTTCTACATCCGCGTTTTAAATTATTTTCATTGAATTGTAATATTTTTGTTTTATATATTATTTTTTTTACAAAACACTATTTTCTACCCATGGCGTCACCCACGCTATGACAATTTTATAATCGTAAGTAAAATAATCTTAATTATGACAGATGGGTGTTCTTTTTTGTTTGACATCATCAGATGATTCCATCTGCCCAGGGTGGAGCTCGTGGGAGAGTGTGCTTTTACCAGCTTTTACTGACTAAAAACTCACCTATTTTTGCGCGCCGACCTGTTTTTAGTCGCGAAAACTTTCTAACAGTCCGTCAGAATGGAACACAGAAATCAGATATAGGACTACATCCTATATCATCCTGGCTAAATTCAGCCTCACATTTGGTAGGACAGTAGGATTCTCTCAAAATGACAATTTGCTTCAATCCATCTTTCCCGAACATGGCTACATTAGAGGCAAATGGTAGGAAGCGTAGGAAGTAACTCGCAAATGTCAAAAAAGGAACAACTTCTAAAATGTAGGGTAGATAGAATTTATAGCTGAAGGAAAGCTTCCTTACAAGTTCCGGAGGCAATGAGGCTACGCGATCGTAGCAAAGTGCTACGACTACTACGCCGTAGCTTGTAGCGAGGCGTCCATTTACTCGTAGATGGAACTGAGGCCCTACCACGAGATCTTAACGAGATCCTTTTGACGACGGAAACTGAACTGTTAAAAGGATGGAACTATATGTATAGGCTGTATACTTGTATAGCTCCTTCCCTCTTTCTCGTTCGCACGCTTCACATTTTAATACGTCATGTTATGATCCCAGGCCCCGCTAGCTTAATCACCTATTTCAATTCGTCTGAGAATTAATATATATTTTTATAAACGTAAAATTTTGACCTATCATTAACTTATGAAACGCTGGTAGCTAGATGCACGATTCCAATCATTTCAGATGAAGAAAATCCTGTAAAAATATCTACGAATAGGTACCTAGTTTAGAATTTTTGTTACCGAAGTATCAAAATCAAAATCTTTATAACAATAATTTTAAGAATAAAATGAGGATTTCATTTACATCTCCGACAAGTTGCTATTATATTTTTGCAGGCGCATCACTACTCACAACAAGCGTCTCTATTAAACAAATTCAGAGTCCATACGGACCAACAATGGTATAGGAAGCCACTGCAAAGTTTAATAGAGAAAGTAAAAATGTAATTACAGTTTCAAAGCAGAGGTTGTACTTTATACAAAAGCTTTTAAAGAATAAAAACTTACACTGAAAAATCAGATAGCGTCTCAGGGTTAAAGAAAATAAACACTGCAACTTCATTCACATCTCCGACAAGTTGCTATTATATTTTTCGCAGGCGCAACACAACCCACTTACAACAAGTTTCTCTTTAAAGTTATGTTTTCCTGGTACAATACAATTACTACCCTAAAATTCTGAGAGCCTTCCTCAAAGAAACCTGATATCGTGACAGCGTGAATTCAATCTCAGATAAGGCGAATGTAATTTCAAACACGTGCCCGTGAACATTTTTAGACTATTTCCGTGGTTTGGATAAGTTTACCTTTATTTTACAAGCTCTTATTTAAGCCATTGAATGCTAGCTACGCAATATTACGTAGCTGGTAATAATGGCAGATACTGACGTTCTGTGTATAATCATAATCGGCCTTATAATCTTCCCACTGTTGGGACTCGGACCTTCTCTCTAGGAGAAGGAGTGGACCGTAATCCACCACGCGTGCCCAGTACGGGTTGGTAGGTGTAACATGTCTTAAAATTTTTGGTTCTAGGACTTGCCGGTTTTGTCACTATATTTTCCTTCACTGTTTTGAGAGCAGTGGTGATGAAATAAATTACGCAAAGTAATGAGCCTGGCAGGGTTTGAAACCGCGACCTACAACTTGTAAGTCGGGGCCGTTACTATTCGGCTACTACTGCTCTCTACTGTGTGTACCGCACTAATATTGTTTCAGTAGGCTGTAATATTAAACATGCTTATAGCATAGTCGGCCTTATAATGTTCCCAATGCTGGGACTCAGGTCTCTCTAGGAGAGGAAATGGGACGTGATCCACCACGCGAGCATTGCCACTTAAGTTTGGTCTGCGGGCTATGTTAGCAACTTTGGCTCTCCTGTGCATATTTTCATTTGCGATGCGATCACGCAATCCCGGCGTGGTCAAGGATTACTGGAGCCCTGGGTTCGCATTTGAAATGAAAACACGGGGAAGTCTACCACCCCTCTCGCTCTATAAGGTAACGAAGGCACGTAGGAGTTGGGTTTAGTCAGTAAAATTCTGACACGCCTTCTCGCTCAGCCTAAGGGTGGGAGAAGTCATTGAATGATTTCCCACTTAAAAAAACCTATAGCAATTGTAGTGAAGTCGGGCGATACACTTCTATTGAACTTACTATCAAGATCTAAGATTGGATTCGATCCCCCAAATCAAAAGACTTTGATTGAATCGACGTGCGATGTTGAATGGTACGGTGGGTAAAATGACTGGGTGATTTAGGTTCAGTGAAATTGTTTGGAGTTAGGAGCAGTGGTGGCCGAGTGGTAACGGCCCCAACTTACGAGTTGTAGGTCGCGGGTTCAAACTCAGCCAGGCGCATTACTTTGTGTTATTTATTTCATCACCACTGCTCCCAAAACGGTGAAGAAAAATATCGTGAAGGATCCGATATAATCTTTATTTATTTGATCTTTTACAGAATATTATACATGTCACAAGTAAAACCTATATATATCTATAAAGATATGTCCTAAAACCAAAAATTCGAAGACATGTGACATTCACCAACCCGTACTGAGCCCGCATGACGGATAATAATATATTCCACAACTATCACACAACGCCGTCTAGTCCCAAGCTAAGCAGAGCTTGTGTTATGGGTACTAGACAACTAATGAACATACTTATATATTTCTAAATACATACATTTTCTAGATAAATTACACCCAGACACAGAACAAATGATCATGCTCATCACATAAACATTTGTCCTGGGTGGGAATCGAACCCACGACCTCCGGCATAGCAGTCAGGGCCACTAACAACTAGACCAACGGGCCAATCAAACGGGATTACGGCCCACTTCTCTCTCCTAGAGAGGAGGCCTGAGTTCCAGCAAATAATATTTGCAAATCTATTTTTTTCTGACTGGTTTCTTACCTACTTTTTTAAGACCTTTTACTATCATAGAAATCCTACATCAATGATATGGCTAAACGAGGATTGACGTATCAAATGTTAACGTTGAAACGATCTGTAGCTCGATTCACGTAACCAAAACCATATCGATATCGTAGCAATTTATTCGTTAAGACCATTTCCGTATTCACATCCATCAATCGAGTTTGAACGACACCGATTTTAAAGTCATTTGAAATTCGTCGATTTAAAAAAACATCTGTATTACATTATCCTGGTAGATTACTTATTAATGTAACTGGAAATAAGTCGATAGATCGTGAATACCGCTTTTGGATAGGACTTCGATCGAACGACTATAAAACTTCAACGATATTTGGCTTGTTTGATTTTACTTGAATCTGGCATAAGGAATAAGGCTGCTGGCCAGTTTTACCACAATTCACAATTCTATGTTCTGGCCACGACGACATAGGTATACACAGTGTACGAATTCCGGCAGCTGTACCAAAGCTCATTGTTTGTACATCTATGATTTGTGTTTGCAAACATTTGTGTTTAAACAATGATATAAACGTTAAATACACATGGTGCATGGATACTGTTTGACATAGATCTCCCTCAGGTGTCGCCATAATGACCGGTCTTGTGCGTCTCGCATCCATCGGATTCCCAGGTCATCGGTCTACTTTGTGGGATGCCTTCAAACGCTGCGTCTTCCGGTACGTGTTTGCAACTTCAGAACCTTTCGTTCCCATCGACCATCTGTTCTGTGAGGAGAGGACTCCTTTCGGCTGAAATAATGATGACGATGATTTTTTTTAAGTGGAAAATCATCTAATGACATCTCTCGCCCTAGGCAAGGCAGGAAGGCGTGTCAGACTTTTACAGACTAAAACGCACTCCTGTTTTGTTATTTGCCTTTGTTCCATGGCCCCGGAGTTCTCTTTTACATCACCCATGGCTCCAGTAGGCTTCGACCCTGCTGGACCCATGCTACATCTCCTTAGGCCAGAGGAATAATACACGCCGTCAACGATTTGGGCTCGGTCCAGGCAGTTACCGGATCGGACAGCGAGCTAGCCCGCGCCTACGGTGGCCAGAAAACGGGACGGAATCTTGGCTGTAGCCTTGCGAGTGCTGCCGCCTCCCTTACTAGAATTACTGCTTCGCAGAAGGAGGCAACCGTCGGCCACTCCTCCTTGCTCCGGACCATGGGCTGTACCAAAGCCCGGCAAGATGATTATGATAATAAATACTTATATTGCGTCATTCTTTCAACTTTAATTACCAACCGAGCTCTAAATCCATATCCGCAAAATATTCTTTTAAATTTTAAAACAAATAATCCAAAACATTTTGTCAAAGGGTTGGAACTCAAAAAACTCCACAAAGCATTTCAGTGTTTAACAAAAAACTTTAGCTCTTGTGGTTTCATGCGAGCCTGGTAGCGGGCCGTGGAATGTTTGTGGTTCAAAATACTGCTTAGCAGCTACGGTGTTGTCATAAGCAGGTGTTTTTGTCAAGGTAGTAAACTGATATTAGGGTCTGGGTAGGAAATGAGCAAATTCGTGTACTTTTCTATTCGTTGATTGCAATCGTCGAATCCGACTCGGCTGGGCAGCGTTTGGGAAACTTCGCGGTGTCTTCTCGTCCAATATACCACTGTATCTCAAGACGAAAGTCTATGACCTTACAATTATGACTTATGGCTCCGAAACGTGGTCACTTACAATTGGCCTCATAAGAAGACTCAAAGTCACCCAAAGGCGTTTCAAACTTAAGTAGCAATGGGCAGGGCATATTGCACGCAAAACAGATGGTCGATGGAGACGAAAGGTTCTGGAGTGGCGATCAAGTCGTCACGTGGACGTCTTTCGGCTTATATGATAATGATATGATATCTTGCATGCTCTTTTTTTACTATTATTTCATTCATTTTACTTACATAATACATACTTTTTACATTTTTAAATATTTCTTATAGTATAAAATTTAAAATATAAAAAATAATAGTCCATAGGTGTCAGAAGCAGGGTCCAAGCTACCGGTGGTCAGGGCCTCCGAACGAGGAACCTCCTAATAATATGCGTCGTGTCCAAGAGTATTGCTTTCTGGATCAAGCCCTTGATCAAACTGCCCAACGCTTGCTTCCTCAGATGTTGATCGAGGCTCTGGCCGTCATGACTATTGACATTACTATTATTATTTTTATTGTAATTTTGAATACAAGATTGATTAATCTATACTGACCTCACTTACCTATTAATATTGTAACAACTTTTTTTTTGGTTTGGATATTAAGTTCTTTAAGCCATTTCTTCGTATAATACAGCCACTTGTTATCTATTAGCATACTGATGTACACACATTCCAATGTTTTGGCAGCAAACGTCTCGAGTCAGCTTCGCTGAGGTAGTCCCACAGTAAAATTCTCAGCTCTGTTTTACCAAGATAGCGCCTGTTTCAATGATTCCACTTATCATCTAGATAGATACTTGAAATACAAAACTACACCAATTTTATATTAAAATCATCATCATCATCACAAATTTTTTTCAGGAAACGAAAAAAAAATCGACCTCTCCATACAAACTGTCCAATCAAGTTTATAATTTTCTATAGTGAGGCGGATTTTGTTTTTCGTTTCCTGAAAAATTTTTTTGTGGAAGATTGTTCAGTTTCGTCTACTGAGCAAGCCCTTAAGTTTGTGGAGGGCTGTTCCTTACACCTTGTATAGTCTTGGTCTTACTATGACGTGTTAATATTATGTCAATTTTGCGCGCGAGAAACAGTGATGGAGCTATACAATATATACAAAGTGTAAGGGACAGCGCTCCACAAACTTTAAGGGCTTGCTCAGTAGACGAAACTGAACAAACTTCCACAAAAAATTTTTTCAGGAAACGAAAAAAAAAATCCGCCTCACCATACAAAATTATAAACTTGATTGGACAGTTTGTATGGAGAGGCCGAATTTTTTTTTCGTTTCCTGAAAAAAAAAATTAGTGGTAGGTTGTTCAGATTCATCTACTGAGCAAGCCCTTAAAGTTTGTGGATGGCTGTCCTTTACACCTTGTATAGTTCCTTTCCTTTAACTTTTCAGTTTAGAATATAAGCCTCAGTGGGGATTTAGCCTAATAAGTTTAGATTTGAAAATTATAAACAAGTTTAAGCCGCAAAAGTTACTTGATGTTCAAAGGAGATTTAAGACCGAAAATAAGCGAATCAAACGACAAAGTTTAATTAGTTGGACTTATAATCTGTGTCCCCGAGTCCCCACGGAAAATGATACTTTAATCCAGTGAAGATTACCTGACAGTTCCATACTTTTTTTTTTATGGTGGGAAAAGTCATGCATTGACATCCCCCGCCCTTGAGCGGAGCGGGAGATAGTGTCAGACTCTTACTGACTAAAAGACCCACCCCGTTCCTTCTAGCCTTCATACCGGGGCTCGAGCGCCCTTTCGGATAACCCTGGCCCCAGTAGGTTTCGACCCGGCTGGGTCCCTGCTGTTGCTGACAACTCCTTGAGGCGTGCGGGAACAGTGCATGCCGTCGACGACTTGGGCTAGGTCCGGACAGTTACCGGACGGCCGGACAGCGAGCTACCCATTGCTCACTGTCCGCAAGCCCGCGTCTACGTTGGCCGAAAATCGGGGATCAGAATCCCGGCGACGGCGGCGGCGATAACGCCGTTGCCTGATGCGTTCGGCCTCCTCCTTTGCGAGCATTACTGCTTCGCAGAAGTCGGCGACCGCCTGCCACTCCTCCTCGCTCCGGACCATGGCCTCAACCAAGGCCCGGCGCGAGAGGGCTCCGCCGCCGACAGTTCCATACTTTAAGGTAGCCATACACGCTAGGGTAAACCTGACAGGTTTGCCTGTACAGTTGAGCTGTACCGGTAAGCCGGAGCGTGTATGTTGCACAACTGAGCAGGTTTCTGCATAAGCTTACTTGACATATATAAAAGTGCAGGCCAACCTGTCAGGTACTCTACACAGGTGGGAGTTTCTGACCTAATAAAGATACCAATTTTTTTTTCTAAAGCCGCGTATAGACATCGCGAGGCGTGCGTCGCGAATGGTACGTCTCGCATGCCTCGGGCTGTGTGGACGAGTGTGCACACAGTGAGCGTTCGCGTCGTATGATCGTTGTGGACAGATGTGGTTTGCGTTTTCTAGTGACAAACACTGCGTGGTGATTTGCATGCTCAGCTAGAGCATGTATCGTTCGGGACGCAGGCCTGACGAACCATTCGCGGCGCACACCTCGCGATGCCTCTACGTGGCTTTACAATTTAGTTTTTTTTTTTTTTACATTGTCTTCTTGTAACTCCACACACTTCTTCCATCGATGCCTCCATCTCTCTAACCCGTTCAAATATTACTAGGCGTTTTTCTCTGCAAAATAATTATTCACGAAGTTTTCTTCCGCATTTGACGGAAATCTCTATTCTCCGAGCGTAATTATTAGATGACGGGACAAAAAAAAGTTGCGTGGGCCTGGATCTGGTTAGTAAAGCAGATGGTCAAATGAATGAATTGTTGGATTTTCAATATCTTTATATATATTTTTTTTTATTATTGTTGATAGGTTCGCACTTGACCGCTATCTCACCTGATGAAAAGCGACGATGCGGTCGACGATGGAATGCGCTTACCTAAAAGAAACCTATTCACTCTTGACTTAAAGATTCCCGGGTTGTAGCCATCAGGAAACACATACTCCGGCAAGGAATTCCACTCCCTAGCCGCACGCACAATGAATGTGTTCCCAAAACGTTTTGTGCGTGTTGGTGGGATATCCACCATATACCGGTGGCGCATAGCCGTACGTATGGTAGTCCGATGATGAAACGGGCTAGGCGGAATTAGGTTATGCAATTCCGACGCACACTCCGCAAAATGCAACCGGTAGAAAACCGACAGGCTAGCAACTCTGCGTCGATGCTCAAGACTTTGAAGCCTCGACTCGACGAGTGTATCCATATTACCCATATTAGCTAATAAACGATTATGATTATTATTATGATCAAACAGTTTAAACCTTAATTTGTAGATTTTGGCTGTGGCAAACGCATAAGTGTGAGAGGGCGCGCTGTTTTGATGAAATAGGTTTTTTCTGCATCTCACATCGACTCATTCAAATGACTGTCAAATAACAATTACGTGTCCAAAACGACTGAAACTGATGGTATTGAAATCCTAGTTAAACAATTAAATTAGTAAGTGAACGACTAAATTAATAAGTGAGCGACTGAATTAGTAAGTATAAATAAAATTGAAGTTTTACATAACGAGCTAAGTACTAAAAAGTTAACTTTAACAAATGTTTTCACTATTGTCCATTTATCTAGTTGCAGGTAGAATCATCATTTAAAACTGGGTGAAATAGGTTAGGTTGGGTTAGAACTGTGGCCTACTGCTCGTGAGCCGAGCGAGCGAAGCGAGCGGTGCCGCGGCAGCGGGCGGAGAACGCTACGATCAAGTTGCTTGCAGATTTAATTTCACCATTTTCTAATTATCCGGGTTTTTGCAATAACCGAATTATCAAATTACCTTGTGACATACGTAATATTTTATATAAATATTTAGGACATTAGATAATGTGCACTTCGATATTTAGAACATTCAGAACACTCCATTTAAGATAAAATGCCGCTCAGTATTAAAAAATCATTCGCCAAATATTGTAAAAATGCAGGACACGTAACGTTGACACTCAAACAAATATAAAGTCGCTCAAATAATATGAAGCTTCTCATTTTGTATATTAAGTAACTCAAAATAAAGTTTGTAAGTCGCTGTTTTGTTGATTTCTCGTAATTCGCAGTCAGTCGTTCACTTATTACTTCTATAACCCAAAATAATTATTTTTGTCACTAAAAATTTTAATTTACAGTCTCTCTACTCGTTTAAATACTGCCCAAAAACTTGTGCCATAAATCACTAAACTCGTGAACCTGGTGCTAAATGAATTGAATTTAAAACATCGTTCCATTTCTGTCAATCGTTTCTAGATGACAGAGACAAACGAGGTTTGTTTTTTTTTTATTACGCTTAATTTAGTGATTCGAATTCCAAAGGTTTCTTATAGTGTGTCGGTAAAATTGAGTTTCAATTTTTTTATTTTGAAAATTCAGAAATGACTTCTCCTGCTCTGGGTGGAGCGAGGGGGAGTGTTATACATTTACTTACTGACTAAAACCGACACACACTGTTCCTTAATTCGCCCTGGCCCCGTCAATTGACATCTCTTTGAAGCACGCTTGGAACAAAACGTACCGTCGCTTGATCCTTATCGGACGGCGAGCTACATATTGCCCGTTGTCCACAAGCTCTGCGACTCACGACGCTCGGGGCGTCTCTGGTGGGGAAAATTAGTTAAACTTAGGTTTTTCATTCGATACAATTTCAATCCATTACCACTCACTTGTATTACATTAGCAGTAGGTGTACATTTAGATGATTTTTATATTAAAAACGAGATGGTTGCAATGAAATTTGAACTTTGTCTTTATGGCCTAGAGTTACTGTTCTTCTAAAAGAAAACCATTTTAAATCCGAATTTAAGTACGGGAAAGTGGTGTTATCAGCCTTCAATACAACAAATATCTGTCTACAAAAAAAAGAAATGTCATTCGCATGACACCAAAACACAGGAAAAGGTTACATTACTTGTGGGGAAGAAATAACGAAATTCGTACGTGATTGAATACAAAACACGCTTACTCTTTAGGTATGATCCATATTGCAAAAAAATATTTAGCCAATGTCGAAACTCTTTGACTTAAAAAGATATTCTTTCACAGCCTCTAGACTCAAGTACCAGGCATTCAGAGAGCTATAGGAGTTAAGTGGCTGTATTTTAAGGCCGGGAAAAGCTTCGACACTTTCTTGAGAAATTCGAAATTTAAATATTATCTTTTTATTATGTGGTCGTTGGATATTGTATGATTTTTTATTTGATGTTGAAATCTTTTTCAAGTTATTGAGGTTTTTCGTTTTCCGTATGCTCTTATAACAAAAGTATCCAAGTTTTTGCTGAATAAAATATGAATATTCTTCCATATTCTTATGAGAATTCACCCACATTTGTCAAAAATACGCTGACCTAAAGAAAAAATATCCAAAGGTCAAAGGTTCGTTGAATTACGGTTTTATAGGACCAATATTTTCAGGAAAACTCTATGCCAGGTGACAGTGGATTCTGAATTACATGAAGAGTAGGTACATTCATATTGTATTTGCAAAACATATTAAATTATTTTATGTGATCCTCGTTTAATAACCTCGTAAAATTATACGAGTTGGATATAAATATTACTTGACCCTCTATGAAATCTGAGCTAGCATGTCCAGGAAGATTCCGTACAATCGCCAACAATAAATAACACCCTTTCAACTCTGTGCTTTGAGGCTTCACGAAAATACACCTCTTCGAATTTATGGTTTCCTAGTAGCTACTAATTACTCGGGTCTGTGAATTTACCCCTGGTGCGAAGTAGATATCGATTTCTGTGAGAAAAACCCTTGAGAAAAATATAGTTTTATTACCTACTTCTCATAATTTACTGGTACATTATGATATAACTAAAGGTACATTCTAGGGCTAGGGTATACCCGACAGGTTTGCCTGTACGATTGAGTTGTACAGGTAAACCGGAGCATGTATGTTGTACAACTCTACAGGTTTACACACAAGCTTACCTGACAGGTTATACCTTTATATTTTCAGATTTTCTGATCCTTCCTTTTTTTAATATTGGTAAGTTCGCGCTTTACCACCAACTACTCTGATGGAAAGCGATGATGTGGTCTACGATGGAGCACGCTTGCCTAGAAGTAACTTATTCACTCTCGACTTAAAGACCCTTAGGTTTTAAACATCAGGAAACACAGGCACTGCCGTAGAACCGTAAAACCAAACCTAGCTAAAGCAAGAAATTCTACTCCTTTGCTGTACGTAAAAACGTTTTATACGTATGTATTTTAATTTATGGGTGGAAAGAAGCGCCAACCTGCCATTCCTCCTCGCTCCAAACCATAGCCCGAACCAGGGCCCGAAGAGAAAGGTCGCTGCCGTCGATTTCCTCTACGAGAACACGGTGGTGCTCCGCCCAAGTGGGGCACACCTCCACCGTATCCTCTATGTGGTCCACACAATGGTGACACCATGGCGTTTCTTCCACCTAAATCCGGTAGAGGAACCTCCAGAACTTGCCATCATGCGGCAGGTGAGGACGCCGTGTTACCGCGCCTAGCCGCTCCTCAAAGAGAGGACTTACCGCCGTTATTAGGGCGTACCCATTTGTACGTATGAGTGGGACGTCCACCATGTACTGGTCGCGCAACGCCATACGTCTACTTTATCCATCCCACTGAGTCCTTTTTCTTAAACAGGAGCTCCATATTTGTTTTCAGGCAAACTTACACTGAATGCTTTTATTACAATTAAATCGCATAAATGCGCTTTTGAATCAAGGCCGTACAGTTAAAAATATGGAGGTATTATCACTCCCAAAACGTAGATCTCTATTGATAAAAAGATACATTCAGCCGAACATAGAACTTCCTCTTTTTCGAAGCCGGTTAAAAATGTGCTAGAAACTCCACGGCCAATCTTTTTAGTAACAAAATTTTAGTCACATCTTTAATGATAAAAACATAGGTACAAATACATAATTAACTATATAGAAAAACATGCACGTCGAAAAATTCAAAGTAAAAAGAATATAAATGAACCGTGGCAATTGAGAGACGACCAATCAATTCGTTCCGTAACACGCAGCCAATCAGTTCCCTTTTCCCGGACCGAGTGCTACCACCATTCAGTTCAACGATTTTGAACGTAACCCAAAAAGGGCAGTTCATGAAGCCTTATTTTAGTCAAGATATTTTTTTTTATTTTAATTATTTAGATTTTTTTTTTAAACGTACATAATACTGTACCAATCTCATACCGGAAAACTCCGAAAGCCTCCTACAAGGTGGACGGATGACCTGGTAAAGGTTGCAAGGATCCGATGGATCGTTCATTGTGGCGACACTTGGGGGAGGCATATGTCCAACAGTTGACAGTCACGGGTTCAAACCCAGCTAGGCGAATTACTTTGTGTAATTTATTTCATAACATTTACTACTGCTCACATAACGTTAAAGAAAAACATCGTGAGGAAAGCGGCATATCCAAAAATTCGAAGACATGTGACATTAACCAACCCGCACTGCGGCCGCGTGGTGGATTACTGCCCACTCCCTCTCCTAGAGAGAAGTCCTGAGTCCCAGCAGTGGGAACATTATAAGGAAAGAATGATTATGCTCTCTAAACATCTACTTAGTCACAACAATCACGGTTTTTTTTTATTATGAATAGGCTCGCGTTTGACCACTATCTCACCTAATGGTAAGCGATGATGTAGCCGACGATGGAGCACGCTTGCCTAGAAGCAATCTATTCACTCTTGACTTAAAGACCCATACGTTATAGCTATCAGGAAACTGGAACTAACAGGAATTCCACTCCTTAGCTGTACGCATAATGGATGTGTTCCCAAAACGCTTTGTACGTATAGGTGGGATGTCCACCATGTACCGGTGGCGCAACGCCGTACGACTTGTAGTCCGATGATGGGTCTTGGCGGAATCAAATTATGCTCCAATGCACACTCCCCGAAATGTAAACAATAGAAAACTTGCAGACTAGCATTCGGCGTCGATGCTCAAGACATTTTTTTTATGGTGGAAAAATCATCTAATGACAACCTCCGCTCTTGGGTGGAGCGGGAGATAGTGTCAGACTCTTACTGACTAAAAGACCCACCCTGTTCCTTCTAGCCTTCATACCGGGATAAGTTATTCTCAAGACACTGATATCATAATCAAAAATTATTTATGATCTTCTAAAGAGATCAAATCGTATTGGTCCCATTGTTATGTCATGTTACTGCTGTCGCAAAACGACTACCGGCCACCGTAGGACGAGTAATTGATATTGCCGGCCGGTAAGACCGAGTCATAGTCATCGAGAGCGCATCGTGTTCCACGCGAGCCTAAAAGAGACGACAGCAAAAGCGTAAGTGCCCAGCAGCGCACATACTCGCTAGGGTCGTGAGGATGTCTATGTCTGAGTATGGTTTCCACACTTAGTTCTATGCGGACCATTGTACGTGGGCCATAGCGGCCATAATCTTGGGTCGGCTTATTCCAACCAGCCCACCTCTCTCCGAAAGCAGATTAGGCCTCTCAGGTTTTTCAGGGCATCTATAAGGGAATTCGGGGATCCTATGGTTCGTGTGCGTATTTCAGTGACACCTGTGCAGTCTAGGAGCACGTGCGTAACTGTCTCCTCCCCCTCCAAGCATGCTCTGCACAGGGGACTGTCTGTGATGCCTATTGTGTGGAGGTGCTTATTCAGTGTGCAGTGCCCGGTGATGGTCCCCGTCACCAGGCGCAGGCCGCCTCTGTTCATTCTTAAAAGTGAGGTTCGTGAGGAATTTGTTAATGAAACCCTAAACGCAAAGGGCAACTAAAGGACATAATTAGACTCTGGAGCGCGAGAAGCCGTTAGATAGTCATCCAAAGTGACGAAGAGTGAAAAGATCCCACCTCAAAAAAAGTAATACAGTAAAAAACTGGCCAAGCGCGAGTCGGACTCGCGCACTGAGGGTTCCAAACTTACCTACGATGTAAATAGTTCAATTACCGAATCTCTCGAAGACACAACAATCTTGTGTCATATTTCCCATATCACTGTGCTATACCTTGTCTTGCTTTATGCTAAATTTTAGGATTCTGGGTAAATGGGAAGTTCTATAGAAATTTTGATTAGGGTGTCGAAATATAAGGTTTTTGCGACATAAATGGCTGTTTTTTTTTCGTTAACTCAGAAGTTTGATTTTTTCACAGCTTCAAAGGACCGCAAATTTGAATTTATGTTTTTAATTCCAATTCGATACCTCCACGCGTTCCTGAAATAAAGACTCATGACAGACAGACAGACAAACGGAGAACAGAGTGATCCTATTAGGGTTCCGTTTTATTCTTTTTGAGGCACGAAACCCTAAAAAAGGTCAAAACAATCACTGATGTCATCTTATATATAAAATTCTCGTGTCACAATGTTCGTTCCCGTACTCCTCCGAAACGGCTTGACCGATTCTCATGAAATTTTGTGAGCATATTGAGTAGGTCTGAGAATCAGCTAACATCTATTTTTCATACCCCTTAGTGATAAGATTTGTCCACCCTTAACATTTTTAGAAGTTACTTAGGACTGGAACAGTCTGCCTGCTGCGGTCTTCCCGTCCGATTATAATTTGGGTGTCTTCAAGGCTAGAGTGAATAGACTCTTAATAAACTAGTGCGCCTCACCATCAAAGGTTACATCGCTACTTACCATCAGGTGGGATCGCAGTCAAGCACTAGTTTATCTGAATTAAAAAAAAAAACTTAAATATATTTATATGGCAAAACAACGTTTGACGGGTCAGCTAGTAACATATAATATTTATAGTCTCATAGAGAGATCAAAACATTATTGGTCCCATTTATATTAGAGCTAGCCTAAATAATAAATTCTAGCCTAAACTACAGAAGGCTAGAGTACTAGACCAAATTGGATTGAATGTGTAATGGCTACTTAATAATTCAAATAGCCTTTCGTTTGACAGCTCCGTCAGTCACTGCACACGATTAATCTAACGACAATTTATTTGAAAATTTAGAACAGAAGTAGAATTCGAACGGGATTTTCGTTTTTTAGGGTTCCGTGGCTCAAAAAGAAAAAACGGAACCCTTATAGGATCACTTTGTTTTTTAATGATACTCGTATAAACTATGTGACTGCAATCGTAGCCAAGTTTTAATATCGGGGGAGGGGGGAGGGAGGTTCAAGGAAATCTTTTTATCTATACTATTAATATATATATATATATATTATATATATATAATAATATTATTATAAAGCTGAAGAGTTTGTTTGTTTGTTTGTTTGTTTGAACGCGCTAATCTCTGGAACTACTGGTCCGATTTGAATGATTCTTTCAGTGTTGGGTAGTCCATTTATCGAGGAAGGCTATAGGCTATGTTTTTTTTTTCAAAATTAGGGATCCGTAATAAAATTGCTATTTTTTAACACAAGGTGTAAAATCGAAAACCTATTTTTGCGTGCGCTGCAAAAACTATTGACAATAGAACAAAATGATGTAGTACGGGTTTGTAGATCCCATTAAAACCTACAAAAAAGTCCGCGAGAACATATATCTAGCTATCATGGTTTAATCACAATAACCGATTTTGTGTTCAAAATAATTATTAAATCGTCTGAAGAAAAAAAAAACTACGTTAAATATGTATCGTAATATTAATCTTTATCGAAATTAAGCTTTATGTTATCAAGAGTATTTATGTAGAAGTAAAATACTTTTTGTTTCATTTCAATCGGATATTTCGTTTAAAAGTTATCACGTGTGTAAGATGTTAAGAGTTGGTACCTATTAATGAGTTATGGGCCATAGAGTTTTTTATCAACATAAAATCCTGTAATAATCTTTTTCGAAATATATTTGTTGATGATTGTAAGTATAAGATTTTTGAAGAGTATAATAAATACATTTATGAATGCAGTAATTTTGGGAAATACTGATCTGTTATGAAAACTGTTTAAATATTCAATAGTCCATTTATTGAGGGAGGCAATTATAGGCAATATTTTATCTCGGTATTTCCACGGAAACGAGAAAAACGCGGGTGAAACCGCGGGGCACAGCTAGTATTATTATAAAAGCGATAGTGAGTTTGTTTGTTACGTATTCACGCCTAAATGGCAAACCCGATTTTGATGAATTTTGGTACAGAGATAGTTGAGACCCTGGAGACGGACATAGGCAAATATTTTCACGTAGGCGAAACCGCGGGTAAAACATAAATGTGCTAAAATGACTTTCATATTTATGTGTAATAATTCAAAAGAGCCATTTTAATAAAAAGTATTTGTCAGACTTAAATTAAATTTTTTATATTAATGGAGGGGGGGGGGGTAAAATTTCTACCTCCGTCTCTGATTTAAATTCCGAATTTGGTTCCGATATAACATTTCCTATATTCTGTTCAAAATAACATTACACATTTATAAATAACTTTTATTACTGCCCGTTCAACCGATTTTGACTTTTATTACGTTGGTGGCATGACAAATAGAGGCGGCAGTAAATAGATTAGTAGTTTTAAATAGATTAAGTAAAAATAAAAAGAATAGTGATAAGTTAGTGTTAAATTAGTATTAAAACCACTTATTACATTTAATGCCATCCTTATAGCCTATGAAATAGAAGTTAAAATCGGTTGAACAGACAGTAAATAAGGTTTCTTTAAATGTCTAATCTTAACGCGAATAGGGTACAGTTGATGGTGTGTTAAGAAAATATGAAGATATTAGATGATTTCCCCCAGAGGTCCAATCCAGGCATACCACAATAATTTATGTAGTAATTGGTTGTTTCTGCTCATGAGTGCGCTAATTTCCTTACAACTGGATGCCTGGCAGAATGCCAAGATATCGTTTAGTACGTTTCGGCTAATTTATTCATATACTAGCCTCTTCCCGCGACTACGTCTTTGAATACATAGAGAAATGGATAGCAATGATAGCATGATTACTTCTTCATAATTCTGATTTCCTACTAGTTTTTGAGTCTGCGCCACCAATTTCAAGTTAAGAAAGTTTTTATATAAGTGGAAATCTTTCACTGCAGTCCTGGGCTCCTTATCACCTTCGGCAAGGCTCGAGCGCATGTTGCCTTAGTCACAATGACCAACTTTCTCTACTTGTTTCAAAATATACTAATTTATTTTGTTTTTAATTTTTGATCTATTTTATAGTTCGTAAATCATCATCGTTTATGATTCGAGCCCTAGAAATTTTACTTCCATCATGTTTCTGGTCCCCTGGTAGTTCAGTAGTCAGTTTACTTATAGTTCTGACCCATCTCTGAACTTCTACTTCCTACATAGTCTCATCGTTCAGTCATGTTTTCATTTATTATTAACTGCACTGCAGGGCAAAGGTCTCCCTTCCGTTATTCCACTATTTTCTGGCCTTAGCCACTTCTATCTTCAATCCTTTAGGTAGGAGACCAAACGCCATCACCTTCTGGCCTTACTACTGGCTCCTGCTGTTCGGCATCCAGCCAGTAGTTGCTTTCGCTTAATTTTGTTGCGACATGCGGCAGATGTGACCTGCCCCGTTTTTTCATGTATCGAGATAAAGTAAGTGCTTATTTTATATTTTTTTCAACAACTTGTAGCCTCTTCTCAAAAGGGCGTTAATTTCCTTACAACTGGCTACTGGCAGGATGCCACGACAACGTTTAGCAGGAACCGAGAGATTTATGAATATATTTTATGGCTGTAATTCAATTTCAGAAGCATATACTGAGGTGATCTTTTATCTTCTTGAATTTATAGTAGCCTAGTACTTGTTTGAATGCCAAATGCATCATTTCACGTTCCTTGAGAACGTAGGTGTAGTTGATGCGTTTCGAATGAGGATTTTCTGACTGAATTTTTCATTCGCGTGGTACTCCATATAAATCTACGTTTTGCATATATGGTAGAAGCCCCGACTTACGACTTGTAGGTCGCGGCTTCAAACCCAGCCAGGCGCATTGCTTTGTGTAACTTATTTCATCACCACTGCTCTCAAAACGGTAAAGGAAAACATCGTGAGGAAACCGGCATGTCCTAGAACCAAAAATTCGAAGACATGTGACATTCACCAACCCGCACTGGGCCCCTATTGTGAATTATGGTCTATTCCCTCTCTTAGAGAAGAGGCTAGAGTCCCATCAGTGGGAACATTATAAGGCCGTCTATGCTATGCTACGTAGATTAAATGCGCCCTGACTTCTTTAATTTAAAAGTGCCTACCTTTAAATGATTAACTAGAAATCAATGCTTTAACTTCGAAGATTGCTAATTACTAAGTTTAATCAAAGCCCTACGTATTACCCCTTTGAAAATCTGGCAGCGAAATTGTGGCGTGTATTTAATAATCGTGCGCGCTCATATTTTATCCTTTGACAGGTGGAGAGCCTTCAATGAGGGAACACAATTACTGAGCCTTTGTTTCATATGTTCGGCGGATGAATTGCTGTTTCAATATGGCACAATATACCATGATATACGCATTTTTGTCCTTAAAATGGAACTACTGGATACTTCATGTTTTTACACTTCAAATTGATAGGCTTTTAATAAACTAGTCCGCGTCACCATCAACGATTGCATCACTGCTTACCATCAGGTGGGATCGCATTCAAGCACTAGTTTATATCAGATAAAAAAACATACTCGAAAACTCGCTCTTATTCCTACTGCTTTTAGGCACACCATATACTGTTTTTTAGACTAGTGCGGATAAGTGGAAACTCAACCCGGCCACAATTTGTTAGATTTATCGTATCTAGTTGGGCTCTAAGTGACCCCAACAAGTCGCACGTCAACCCCCGTTTATTTATAATTATAAACGAGGGTTGATGTAAAACGTCGTTTGATAGGTACACGTGGAAATTTGTCACTGCAGCACTCAGCTTCATAACACTATAGTATCCACCTCGGTCGCAATGACGAACTTTCTCCACTTGTATCAAAACATTGTATTGCTCGCAAATTCGAAAATGTACGTGGTCTTTTCAAAAAGGGTGTGTGTTTTTAGTCAAAATGACCTGCTTCCGAAATAATTATTTTAAGTTGAAAAAATGTCGAAGTCTCAATTCAGAAACCAGATGATATACTCGTAGCTCTACAAAAACATTCAAACTATGACAAACAAACAGCCATTCATTATAAATAAGCCTGTCAGTTTAAACTCCTAACATGCTGTGTACCAGGCAGTCATAAACACTGAGGTATCATTAATAATTTAACGTGACAGAACTACACCAAGCGTCAGTAGCATTTCCATCCATAATCAGATAAGGTTATTGCTTAATGTGATTTTAAGTATGCTTCGAATATAGCTAAAGTAGAACATTGGCCAGTGGCAGTTTTCGGATTACTAGGGCTTTATGGTTCTGGTTAGGTCTCTTTGTAAAGGAATTGGTCTGAAGAAGTAGGTACCAACCTAATCCAAATAATTATGGTGGCCGTGAGCATCCTCATTTCAGCTGAAAGACGTCCATTGTTGGACATAGCCCTCCCAAAGCATTTTTTTTTAATTTGATATGAACTAGTGCTTGACTGCGATCCCACCGGATGGTAAGCAGTGATGCAATCGTTGATGGTGAGGCGTACTAGTTTATTAAGAGCCTATTGACTCTTGTCATAAAGACACCTAAATTATAATCAGACGTGAAGACCGCAGCAAGCAAATTGTTCCAGTCCCTCGATGTACGCGGTATAAACGACGAGGCGAAACGCTTGGTTCGGACCGTAGAGGTTTCAACAACATAAGGGTGGATACTCGCCGTTCGTTGGCTTGTCCGATGGTAGATGTGGGATGGTGGAATCAAGTCAAGTAATTCCTGCGCACACTCTCCAAAGTGCATTCTGTAAAACACCGAAAGGCTGGCTACCCTTCGCCTGTGCTCAAGACTTTGTAACCAAATCTGGATCGCCAATTAGTCTCTTCGCACGCCTTTCCACAGAGTCCAAAGCTGCCAGGTGGCATTTTGCAGCACCAGCCCATATGTGGCTGCAGTACTCCAGTACTGCATATTCCCGCGACTATCACCAGGTCGTCACTCCACCTTGCGGGAGGCCTTCCAACGTTGCGTTTTCCGGTGCGGTGTGAGGTTCTGGACCATTGGAAGGCGTACGAGGAGCCGAAACCAACTCGCAGAAGCCCTTTTAGACGCTAATGGAACGTGGTACCAATCGGTGATTATCCCTGTATGCGCTATGCTAGTGCATCTAAGGACATTTAAGTGCATTATTATTATTTCCATGTATTCATTAACATTCTTAGAAATTATATTTTTAAATATTTCAATATATATATTTATATATATATATATATATATATATATATATATATATATATATAATAGTTGCCCACCGGTATCGGGAACAGGGTCTAAGCTACCGGCGGTATTATTATTATTATTTAATTAATTTTCTATCTATCTTTAAAGGACATTTTACGTGAAGCTGACAACGAAAAAAAAGTGAGGATGCTAGAAAGCTGCTTTATTCCTAATTGACATAAGCTATTTTTTATGTACGCAGATGAAGCCGCCGGAAAAAGCTAGTCAATAATAATAAAAAATAAGTAGCCCGCTCACCCGCAGCCTAACCACAATGGACGCAGCTTAACTCATCAGCTTAAACTGTAGGTCCATAAAAACTGCCCAACTTAAGGGCCAAGCGCCCGAAGAGTTCCATAAAACAGTGATTTTCTGAGGCCTACTCCTCCGTAACGGCTTGGTCAATTGGTTTGAAAAAAATATATGTTAATTATAGATTCATGAACAATAATATCAACATTTGATTTTTTCGTGCAATTAATACTTTCGTCAAAAAAAATATTTAGCAATTTCGCAAGTTTTCGCAACTTTTCCCTACTCCTTCGAAACGGCTTGGACCTTTAGAAACATTTTTACACATAAAAATTGGTGGTTAAATATTCTTCAAAGTGAACATTGCATATGTAAATCAATCAATATCTCGCAGAGAAAATGGATTTAAAGCGCTTTCCAGGCGCTGCTGGCCGCAAATAAATGCACAGATTTGCGTACTGCCGCCTAGGCGAGTGCGAGAGTTGCGTTCACATAATTTCGGCCAGATGGTTCAAGGAACTATACGCCTTAATACGGCTAATACAGCTTTTTATAAAATTCGTTTTATAAACGTATTTGTTTTAAAAACAGCTTCAACGTTATGATTTCGTTTCGTCATAGTGCCAGTTACACACTCCCAAAAGTTTTCCATTCTCATATTTTACGTGCTGTATGTTTTTAAGTTTTATTTTGTGCGCTAAACTATATTTTTTTGTCAGTTTTGTTAGGGTTCCGTAGTCAACTAGGAACCCTTATAGTTTCGCCATGTCTGTCTGTCCGTCTGTCCGTCCTCGCTTAATCTCTGTGACCGTTAGCACTAGAAAGCTGAAATTTGGTACCAATATGTATATCAATCACGCCGACAAAGTGGTAAAATAAAAATTGGAAAAAAATGTTTTATTAGGGTAGCCCCCCTATATGTAAAGTGGGAAGTGATTTTTTTTTTCAATTTCAACCCTAACATGTGATATATTGTTGGATAGGTATTAAAAAATGAATAGGGGTTTACTAAAATCATTTTTTGATAATGGCAATAATTTCGGAAATAAAATAATGTAGTATAATCGTATATGCAAGCATTTTTTTAAACTCATAAGTGGGTACACTTATTGTGACGGACGGGAAACTACGGAACCCTACACTGAGCGTGGCCCGACACGCTCTTGGCCGGTTTTTTTATAATGTCCTCTAAATAATTCTGCTGGGTAATTACGTACTCGACTGGGCAGCGTTCGGGAAGCTGCGCGGTATTGTCTCGTCCAACATACCACAGTGTTTCAAGACGAAAGTCAATGACCAGGGCGCGTTGCCAGTGATGACATATGGTTCTGAAAAATGGTCGCTCACAATAGGCCTCATTATAAGGCTTAACGCACAGGAACGTTCGATGTGGCGACGCTTGGGGGAGGCCTATGTCCAACAGTGGACGTGTGTCGGCTGAAATGATGATGATGATGATGATGATGATAAGGCTTAAAGTCACCCAAAGAGTACATAATAGAAAACAGCTATGCTCGGAGTTTTCTTGTGTGACCGCATCTGAAATTAAGATATCCGCAAGAAAATCAGTGCTAATCAATGCCATACTTAAGTACTAATAGGCTAATATTACTCGCAAAACAGACAAGGATAAGGACGAAAGGTTCTAAAGTGGTGACCAGTTACCGGAAGACGCAGCGTTGCAAGGCCTCCAAAAAGATGGACCGATGCCTTAGCGAGGGTCTTGGAAATACAATGAATAAGACAGGCACAGGACTGGTTGTTATGGCGACACTTGGGGAATACCTATGTCCAACAGAGGACGTGTTTCGACCAAAATGATAAAGAAATTACGTAGTACCGTGGAACGAAAAAAAAACAACTGAAGAAATACAGGCGGGTTTTAGGACGCTTTCAATTTATGCGTTTTTTGAAGGCTTGCTGCGGTGCGGATGCGGTGCGTTGGTCCTACTGCGTTCGGACGATCGTATTTTTCATACAAAGTGCGCGGTGCGACAACCGTGCGGCGAACCGTCGACTACCTCACAAACAGCACGTGTTCAATTCGGTGTTGAATAGCGCAAATAGCGCATCACTGGCATACAAACGAACGGCAGACAGATACGTTTTCAATTTAGGCGCTTGTTGTCGGACTGCTAACGCTGCTGCTACTGCAACGGGCCGGCTACGGCACGGTAAACGCACGGCAGCCGACCGGTTGAAGTACGCATAAATTGAAAGCGCCCTTATTCAATTGATTCATGAAACCCCAAGCGAACGCGCACCTATTGTCTTTCCATTGTGTCTGTAATTTCCACGATAAAAAGGTTAAATCCTGTCATTCAGAAGCAAGAGAGCTCTCAGAATAGGAAATAATTATTTGGAGATTTTATTACCAAGATATTACTGTCTCACTTCTATGTAAAGTTGTCCCCCTAAGTCTTTCCAGACATTCTACTCCCGCGTCATCTCAAGCTATCAGTCCTCATAGCGTCTAGATCATCTCGCCACCTCTTTCTAGGCCGGCCTCAACAGCACTAGCTTTCTGTAGAAACCTACAGCATAGACACACTTGCCCACCAGTCACTGACAGTACCCACTAGTCATACGGCTGACGTGACCTCAACAATCCCATTTTAACTTGGCAGCCTTCTTGGTCACGTTTATTTGGTCAGGCTATAGTGAATATCCTTAATAAACGAATGCTCTTCACCATCAACGAATGCATCACTGCTTACCATCAGATGGGATCGCAGTCAAGTACATAGTTTATGTTATTGGGTTATATTTCACAGAGACATGACGGCGCGACCTGTCGCCGCTACCAACAAAACGTATACAGCTCTATAGAATTAAGTACTCATCTGGAGTCCATTTGGTTGCGTGACCAGCTCGGACGTGTGGCGACTCTGGTGTCTAGCTACCAAAAGCTTAGGACCATATTTCACTGGGACACCATGCTGGCGTGACCAGTCGCCGCTACCAACAAAGTGTATACAGCTCTATAGATCGAGTTACTCACCTGGTGTCCGTTTGGTTGTACAACCAATTTGATGGCGCGACCAGCTCGGACGTGAGGCGATTCTGGTGTCTCTATCTAGTTTGGTAGCTAAAGGCTATATTTCACCGGGATACAATGGCGGTGAAACTGGTCGCGCCGCCATTATAAAACAAAAAATACCACCTCCAAAAAAAGTTAGGTACCTAATTACCTAAGTTTCCGTTTCGAAGTCCAATTTAATAAGATTCATTGCATTGTTTACGATGTCGAACTTTTCAAACTTTGCAGAAACATAACGAAGCAATGGGTTAGGAATTTCCTTCAAAATTCTTCAGATGATTGAAGTGTGTTACGCAGCTGGGGTGCTGGGGTTTATGAAACGGGAAATTATTACGTAACTTCTCCCGATCTGGGTGGGAAAAGAGGGAGGGTCAGACTTACATTAAACTAGAATTACAGATTTTATTCTGTGATTTAGAATACATTTACAAAATCGAATAAAACGAATTGAAATAATAGTGAGTTACTAGGGCAGCAGGCTTGTTCGAATGTGTTTTACCGCGGCCGTGAAACGCAAAAGACAACTAATGTTACGGCTACACTACCTTACCGTCTACCGGGTTGTTACCGCAATAATTATAGCATTTTATTACCGTTTAAATTACTGCGTGAAGTGGTATTGTTACAGTAAAGTTTACCTAGATATGTCAATAAATTAGGCGGTAAAAATATTTTTTTCAAGATGGCGGTTGAAGCTGCAGCTGTAGGTAATATATGTAGGAACATTTTAAAAGTGGAAAAGTGAGGTTTTGTTCCACTTCTTCATTTATAACAAGAACATTGGAAACATTACAAAAATTCGAGCGCTTTTTCATTTGATCAGTCCATGTCGGTTGATACGTGCGTCGTCATTGAGGTCATGTTGCACACTGGACAAACGGTAGTGCGATCATAAAAGCATTAATTACTTTGGTAATCTTCTTTGATGTGCGAAAAAAGACCGCCGCCGGAGCTATTGTCTACCGCCATTTGCCATATTAATTGCTATTGTAAAATTATGGCCATAAATCGTGGTTACATAAGCGTTATTGAAGTTATGGCAATCATTATTGGCATATCACGGTAGTGTGGCCGTAACATAAAGGACACAGGTGACTCCTCCTGGTCATAATTATATTAGACTAGCTTTTGCCCGCGACTTCTTTCGCGTGGAATAATGACTTCCGGCAGCGGCGGCGAATTGATGCCGACTCTTGACCAATATATGGCACTGTATGTCCGGAATAAATTTTATTTTTTGTAATAAAAACTACCCTATGTCCTTTCTCAAGTTCCAAACTATGTCTGTACCAAATTTCACACAAATCGGTTCAGTAGTTTAGGCGTGAAGCAAAGACAGACAGACAGACAGACAGAGTTACTTTCGCATTTATAATATTAGTTTGGAAGTTTGGATTTGGATGATTTAACATACTAGCAGTCAGCCTCAGCTTTACATATGTAGATGTCACAAATCTTTGCTGAGAATTATCTCAGTTTTTCTCTATTAAAAGCATTAATTTTATTGTACATCTAATACTTAAACTTTAATGTATAAAAAACCCGTTTAGTAGTTTTTTAGTTTATCGCGAACACAATAATGTATGCATCAAAGGACATTGTTTTATAATTTTAAAAAATATGTATCTAAATATTATGTATCTAAGTGTGATACGCCAGTTAAATGACGTAATTTAAAACTAAAGCAAAAAGAAACGAACAAACTTTTCGAACTTTTCGTTTAAAAAAGTGTAGGATTTATTTGTGCGAAAAGAAAATCTTGAAAGTTACCAAAAGTACTCACAGATAATAAAAAGGTAACTTTCAAAAAAGAATCGTAATCATGATTTTAGACATTTATTTTATTTTATTTTTGAACTCTTATGAACGCTGTTGCCTTGGTACTCGTAATGTGCAAAGATAAATCAGTTTCAGTTAGATTGAAGCTTTGTTAATTTGTTTTGTAACTAATTAAATACTGTAACTAATTAGGGCTATGCTCGGGGTTTCCTTGCGTGATGGAATGAAAAATGAAGATATCCGCAGGAGAACTAAGGTTGCCGACATAGCAGGAAGAATTGCCAAACTTAAGTGGCAATGGACAGGGGACATTGCTCGCAGAACAGATCCCCGTTGGGGCCGAAAGGTTCTGGAGTGGCGACTGCGTACCGGAAGACGCGGCTTTGGAAGGCCTCCTACAAGGTGGACCGATGACCTGGTAAAGGTGCGAGAAACCGATCAATGGGAGACGCATAGGAACGTTCGTTGTGGCGACGCTTGGAAGGAGGAAGGAAAAACAGTGGACGTATATCGGCTGAAATGATGATGATGCAGAATTAAATACTAAAACTAGAAAAACACACTCAACTAATTAAAACTCTATAAAACTAAGGCAATAACTCCAATTACTTTTAGTGTGTATACCTATAAGTAGCTTTAATTAGACTTGATTAATTGTTCTTCATTATAGCAATGGTTTATAATTATCGTTCGTTGTTGAAACAGAAAAAGCAATGATTTATTGATTAAATGATTGTAACAGGTAATGATTAATTACCATTTAATTGTTGCATTATTAACGTAACAATTCTTGTTAATTGAAATGTGCCTATGCCTATGCTTATGCCATGTGCCCAGAGGAATCATTTAATTGTTGTATTATTAACGTAACAATTCTTGTTAATTGAGATGTGCCTATGCCTATGCCATGTGCCCAGAGGAGAACCTCTGATGGTTTATGATACCCTGGTCTCGATATCGATTTATTTGAAAAAAGTACACTAAATGAAAGGCTGATAATTATGCTACTTATATATACCTAATACTTATTAGTAGAACTTTCTAACTCCATTTATATACCCAGAAAGCCAAAACAACAAAAACTAAAAGCGTTCTTCCGAAATCTCCGCTTTAAAACCGTCAAAGAAGATTAATCTGTCTTTCCCTCAACTAATGAATGACAGCGTCGTTCCACGGTCTCAGGCGGGCTGTTACACAAGTTTCCACATCCAAGCCGCAGCGCAACACTGGCGTGCCACATGACAGGTGCTAGAGGTGTGGCAGAAGTGCCAGGCCTGATCTGATAACATTTTGAATCCGTTCTTAGCCGTAAAGGGCATTTGCTTTTATGCATTAATTTTTAAATAAAAAGGTGTCCTAAATACAAGTGTGTAGGTTGAGACCTAGTTCCAGCACCATCCTGGGCATGATTAAAATTCCTAAAATTCCCAATGCTGGGATATCGATATATTTATGGACATCGTGAGGAAACCGACATGTTCTAGAATCAAAAATTCGAAGACATGACTGCGAAACTTACCAACCCGCACTGGACACACGCGGTGGATTACGGCCCATTCCCTCTTCTAGAGCGGAGGCCTGATTCCCAGCAGTGGGAACATTAAAAGGCTGATTATGCTTTTATGCCACGACTAGGACTTAGGCCTCATGCAGGCCCAGAGCAGATTGGTGAAGGTCACGTAAGATAAGCCGACATGGTTTCCTCACGATGTTTTCCGTCCCAATTTTGTGAGCAGTAAGTAGTGATGAAATAAATTACACAAAGTGGCTGGGTTTGAACTCGCCTTTCACATCACGTAAGGCATCAAAGACTATTCTCTATACAGAGCATGCTTTGAGGTGGAGGAGATAATTGCACATGTGCTCCTAGACTGCACAATTGTCATAAAAACACGCACACGAACCTTAGGATCCCCAGATTCCCTCACAGACGCCCTGAAAAATCTGAGAGGCCTAATCAGTTTTTGGAGACAGATGGGCTGATTGAAATAAGCCCACCAAAAGTGTTTGGCCACTATGGCTCCGCATAAAACTAAAGTGCCGACCGTAGGCGCGGGCTTGCGAACCGTTCAGACTGAGCCCAAGACGTCGAATGCGGTTCCGCGCGCGCCTCAAGGAGACGTCAGCAAACGTAGGGGCCCAGCAGGGTCGAAGCCATGGGTGATGCGAAAGAGAACTCCGGGGCCCTGGAACGAAAGCAAAGAAAGAACAGGAATAGGTTTTTAGTCAGTAAAAGTCTGACACGCCCCCTCGCTCCGCCCAAGGGCGGGAAATGTCATTAGATGATTCTCCCACCTAAAAAAAAGTAAGACTAAGTGCGGAAACCATACTCAGACATGACACAACACGTAAGTCGGGACCGTTACTGCTGAACCACCACTGTTCTAAAAAATAATTAATTAGGGTCAAATGAGGCAGTTAATTGAGAGGCTTTCCGTAAATAGGCAATTTTGCCTCGATTTCATCTTGATTAACGTCGTAGCGATGAGAATACGGAAGACATAATGATTAAGAGATATTGCATTTTATATTCTAAGTTTTTAATGACAGTTTTTTCTTAAATGCAAATTTGGGGAAGCAATATTACTTGACAATTCATTTTTTTTTTTTAAACCTTAGAAATTCGACCCCGGCTACCAGCCAAGGTAGACGCGAGCTTGCGGACGTCGAGCAATGAATGGCTTGCCGTCCGGTAATCGACTGGACCAAGACCAGTCGTCAACAGCACGATGTAATCGACTCATTAAAGAGATGCCTGCAAACAGCAGGGGTCCAGCCCGGGATTTTCCGAAAAGGAAACCTGTAGTCCTAGAACGCAAAGCGTCGAGAGAGTCAGAAAAAGTGTGGCATGCCCTCGCGCTCCGCCTAGAGCAGGAGAAGTCATTGGATGATTTGTCGCAATAAAAATAAAAATACTTTTCAGATTTATACCGGATTCTGGGTCAACGGGAAGTTAGTACCCAATGAATTTTGATCCTGGGTTCCGTTTTTAGGGTTCCGTTTTTTGCCATTTGGCTACGGAATTATAGATTCGTCATGTCTGTCTGTCTGTCTGTCCGTCCGTATGTCACAGCCACTTTTTTCCGAAACTATAAGAGCTATACTGTTGAAACTTTGTAAGTAGATGTATTCTGTGAACCGCATTAAGATTTTCACACAAAAATAGAAAAAAAAAGCAATAAATTTTGGGGGTCTCCATACATAGAACAGAAACTCAAAAAGTTTTTTTTCATCAAACCCATGCGTGTGGGGTATCTATGAACAGGTCTTCAAAAATGATACTGAGGTTTCTAATATCATTTGGTTCTAAACAGAATAGTTTGCGCGAGAGACACTTCCAAAGTGGTAAAATGTGTGTGTCCCCCCCCTCTAACTTCTAAAATAAGAGAATGATAAAACTAAAAAAAATATATGATGTACATTACTATAAAAACTACCAACTAAAATTGGTAGTAGTTTTTTTTTAATGCGTCATAAATCGAAAAAAATACTCTATTATTAAAAAATCGATCAAAGTTACAACACATTACAAGAACTTTTATATTATGTTACTTGCTGCTACGGAACCCTTCATGGGCGAGTCCGACTCGCACTTGGCCGGTTTTTTTCTCTTGAGGCACGGTACTTTACAAACCTAATGGTAAGCAGTGATGCAATTTTTGATGGTGAAGCGCATTTCACTCTTGCCTTAAAGACACCTAAATTATTAAATATTTGACCAATTTTAAGACAAGACTTGACCTACTGCTCTAAACTCTGTAGTGGAATGGTGTTGATAAATATCTCGCGTGGTATTGTTCCAAGCCGAGTTGGGCACAAGTATGGCGCCGCATCCGTTGGGCGCCACTATGTGAGTTGGGTAGTACGTGCTTTGCCATTGTCTCAGAATTGTTCGTCACCCTTGACAGTATTGTTTGGCTTGAAAAATTATTAACGCGGGGTCCTACTTGGGCAATTCAACGCCATTACGGCTCTATTGTACGTGTGTTCGAAATTGCCGCTTTAGCCGCCATTTTTTTTTTCAATTTTAATCAGTTTATTTACTTTTTAAAAATCAATTCATTAATTTTAACAGGTTGTTTTTTTAAAATAAATTGTTGTAAGTAATTTCAGGTTATCGATGAATTATTTTATTTATTTAAACCTGTTAAAATGTATTGCCCACACACGCGTAATTGTAACCAGTTCTTACTACATTATGTTTTCCTAGTACCTACAACTATTTTATATGGTGAAGAGAGAGCAGGAGAAAAAGCTCTATGGCAATGACCCTTTTTTTGAGGTGGGATGTCCTCAAACGATTTCTCTCGCTCTGCCTGAAATAAGAGGGAGTGTCGGCCTTGTACTGACTAAACCCACCTGTGTTCCTTGAGTTACCTACCCTTTGCTACTAAATAGATAGGATACCTTCCATCGCCGCTGTAACTCTTTCGAGCAACCAAAAATCACTGAATACATTTAATTTAACGCTAATCTAATTTAAGGCCATATGGCCGAAATTGTGTGGACGCAACTCTAGCACCCGCCCAGGCGGCAGTACGCAAATCTGTGCATTTATTTGCGGCCAGCAGCGCCCGGAAACCGCGCGGCTGAACTTTAAATCCATTTTCTTTGCGAAATATTGATTGATTTACTTAAGCTATGTTCACTTTGAAGAATATTTAACCACCAATTTTTATGTGTAAAATGTTTTTTCATTACTCATACTCTGAAAGTGGGTCTGAAGGTGCCTGAAGAGCGGGCTGAAAGTGATACTTTTCATCCCTAGGGAGTTTTACTTTACAACTAACAGCTGTCAAATTATTAAAAAAAAAAACTAGTTCTATCTTCACGTTTCTATTGAACCACGTTCCAATTTTCCTTACAGCCAGTCAATCACAGCGCGATATAAAATAGAAATAACATAAAGATAAGTATTAAATAAATAATATTATATTTTTAAGTGATTTATTTGTTAACTATTTCTTTAAAACACTTTATTTTTAAAAGATTACAATTAATTTTTCATTAATGAGGCTGAATAGCTGGCCGGCCGCAGAAAAAAAAAGAACAAAATGGCGGGAAAGTGGCAATCAGTCGTTGGTTTTTTCGAGTTTCGTTTACATTTCCGTACAACAGAGATTTGTATTAACACGTTATGTTTATCAGATTAAAATAGTGATTTAACGCCTAATTTCATAAGAGAAGAGGCTATAGCATTAGTGGAATACCTTTTACCGCCTAAATCAGAAGAAAGATACCTACTTAAAATTATAGGTACGACGACTCAGGTGTTACAAACTTTTTATTTTATTTTTAGTTTCCTCGTATTCGTAATGAAAAGCACAGTGTTTACCTCGGGGTGAAAGTAACCCATTTAACCCCTCGAATTAGCGACCTCGCTTCGCTCGCCCGCCAACTCCTTCTCGAGACGAAATGAGTTACTTTCACCCCTAGTGTAACAATGTACTATTAAAGATCCAAGCCGAAGGAGTAGGGAAAGTTGCGAAATTGCTAAATATTTTTTTTAGACAAAAGTATTAATAGCACGAAAAAATCAAATGTTGATAATGTTTTTTTATGAATCTATAATAAACATATATTTTTTTCAAACCTATTTACTTGGCCGTTACCGAGGAGTAGGCTTCAGAAAATTACTGTATTATGGCACTTTTCGGGCGCTTGGGCCTGAAATCACAGTTCTATTTCTATCAAACGTATGAAGATGACAGAGAGGGAATTATGTTTTGATAACCTACCATTTCTATTTGTGATTTCTTGTCCAAGTTGGCCTTAGCAAAGACAGAGAGCTCTACATTTTATTACAACTTATGGTCATGATTGTTGCCATAAATGTTGGTTTGATAAAAACAAATATGTATCATTATTACATATTTCATTGTCAGCAACTAAGGCCACTTTCATTTCAAACATGAATTCGTATGTATCACTAAGAAAATAATTTTTGGTTTACTGATGGCCCCAGTAGTTTTCAGGCACGATGACAACGCGACATAGTTCTGTTATTCGTTAGTACCAAACTGTAAAGATACACCAGGCCGCTCTTAATTAATCAATCATTGATTAACAATAAAGCGACCCCCTATGTACCCAATAAATGCCAATCAACGTGAAATGGCTTTTTCCGGAACATTCCTGCGGTTCTCCATTCGTTGTTTGTGTCAGTTCCGCGCCACCAACCATGACTTCTGCACTCCTGGTATCTTTGGAGTAATTAATGATTGGATTGACTTTGGTTTTACGTTATTTTTAATTAAACCCAGTTAATCCAGTAATCATTTAAAACAGATTAGTGACGTAATTCTTGAAGGGGGCTTATAGTTAAATAATAACTGTTGCCCTCCATGATCTCTGCGCTCCTATTATTGGTGTAATTAATCATTGGATTGACTTTTTTTCGTACTTAGAAGTTAATCCAGTGATTATTTAAAACAAATAAATCGGGCTTGTGCTTGAAGGGAGCTCGTAGTTAAATAACAATTGCTGCCCTCCGTGACTTCTGTGCTTCTGGTATCATTGGTATAATTCAATGATTGATTTTCGTACATTTTTAGGTCGATCGATCGTTCAAAGTGACTTTTGTCCCTTTTTTTTGTTTACACATTTGATCACCCATAGAGCGTCCCAAGTAACAAAAGTCCCTATAGAATTTACTTTGAAATGACATTTTTTTTTCTTTATGGTGGGAAAAATCATCTAATGACCTCCCCCGCTCTTGGGCGGAGCGGGAGATAGTGTCAGACTCTTACCGACTAAAAAACCCACCCCATTCCTTCTAGCCTTCATACCGGGGCTCGGGCGCCCTTTCGGATAATCCTGGCCCCAGTAGGCTTCGACCTGGCTGGGTCCCTGCTGTTGCTGACAACTCGATATGACATCATAATATAGTAGGTAGTTTATGTGACTAGGGGATAAAGCAGTGTCTTTAAGTCGCGGGCGGCATGTTGAATTCCGAACGAAACGAAGGTTGCCGATTTTAATCCCGAACGATGGTGAGGGATATAATAAAGAAACCTGAGTGAAGTGAGGAATTTAAGCCGCCCAATACAAAGACAGCTTTATCCGCGTGTTGCATACTCTACTTTTTACACCATCTGTGAGATAATTTAGAGACAATTTGGTCGACCAAATAATATATTAGAGAAATATAATTATTATATTTACAAGTTCATCAAACAAACAAAATTCACTACTCCAAGATTCTGCAGTTTCAATTTTCTATAATGCTCCCGTGTCGTCAGTACGCACGTTTTATTCTATTTTCTTTTTTTTTGTTAGTGGCCAGTTTGAATCATAGTGATCACATACTCTTTGGTTTGAATTTCGAGTCAACTTGTTCGATGCGCCTACATTTTAATTCACAATGTTGACGATTCTTGATGCTCCAAATTCAAATCTCATTATTCCCTAGGGATCGGCCATACTGCATTATCTCCCTAGAGATAGAATGACTTACTTTATGTGAGGTTTGTATGACGTTTAAAACGACATTATCGAGCAGGTGGTGTAAAAATGTTTATTTCTTTCTATCACACGATGTTTTTATACTTTTTCTCTTTTCCACTCCAATCTAAATAAAATTCTTCATGCTAAAAATATGACAAATAATACACATATAATATTTATATTGTCATTATATATTATAATATAAAAGGAAAAACTGACTGACTGACATGTCAACGTACAGCCAAAACTGCTGGGACTACAAAACAAAGTACAAAACTAGTAGTAGTACAAAATTTTGCACAATCCTTATAGGATCTAGACAAGCACTAAGAGAGGATTTTCCAGAATTTGCACCGTAAAAAGGTGTGACATAGATCCAAAGTTTGTATAGAAAAATACATGCTTTCACACGGGCGAAGTCGCTGGCAGAAGGGAGTTAGTTATAAGAGTGTAGCGACATTTATGGCGCCACATGAGAACTACAAGAAATACGAAATCCTCATCAATTGAAAGAAAGAAAGAAAATACGTTTATTTGGCACATAGGTACACACAATGAGATAACAATTATTATAGTATAGAAACTTAAATTTAAAGGTATCTACATGGTATGTCTCACAGCTGCGCCAAATGGGTCCAGTTCAGCATGATGCCAGGCCACTACGTAGCAGTTGCCTGACGCTGGTTTTCAACCGAACCTTGCTATGAGTCTACAATTAATATTTTCTGTGAGATTTGAGCTTATACGACAGTCCGAATTCATTTACGGGGCGGGTGTATTATAAGGCATTCTCTGTCTTATCCTTTAATAAAGAAATACATAGGTACGTGATGTTTTACAATTTCATCCATCATACTTAAACAAAATTGCTCTCCGCCATTTATAGACATTTGACGTCTGACCTCTGCTCACTCCCCGGCGACTAGATAAGTGCTAAGTTTACAACATCCGCGACACTAACGGGAACAATACAACTTTAGCTGGCAGCTGCTGACATTTATGTTACTCTGGTATCCCCAGAGAAGAACAAGTAAAGGTTTTAACTAAAATAAATTATGAGTTTTTTATTTAAGTAGATTTAAATATTTATCAATCAACTGATTAAATAAAAAGTAGTATATGGGCAATCATCAAATTGTTTTTCCCGCTCCATGAAGTAAGAGACAATGTAAGGGAACCCAATGTAATTTACAGGTAACACAATGTAGGTTTACAGCTCACACATACGTATTTTCTAACCAATTGTACTACACTCTGTTCCCCTGGTACCTATATCTATTTTACATAGAAAATAAAAAGGAGCCTGCTCTTTATTCGTAGTAGCACTTCTTTTTTCAGGCGGGATGTCACATGCCTTCTCCCACTTTGGGTGAAGCGAAAGGGAGTGTCAGACTTTTAATTGAAACCCTGTGTTAATTGCCTTTGGTGTTTCTGGCCCGTAGTAACTCTTTCAAACAATCCCGTTACTCTAACAGTTGTCAGTCTTATTGAGCCTATTTTTTTTTTTTCGATGGGAAAAATCATCTTATGATAACCCCCGCTCTTGGGCGGAGCGGGAGATAGTGTCAGACTCTTACTGACTAAAAAACCCATCCCGTTCCTTCAAGCCTTCATACCGGGGCTCGAGCGCCCTTTCGGATAACCCTGGCCCCAGTAGGCTTCGACCCGGCTGGGTCCCTACTGTTGCTGTCTACTCCTTGAGGCGCGCGGGAACAGCGCGCGCCGTCGACGACTTGGACTTGGTCCGGACGGTTACCGGACGGCCGGACAGCGAGCTACCCATTGCTCGCTGTCCGCAAGCCCGCGCCTACGGTGGCTGGAAATCGGGATCGGAATCCCGGCGGCGGCGGCGAGAGCGCCATTGCCTGATGCGGTCGGCCTCCTCCTTTGCGAGCATTACTGATTCGCAGAAGTCGGCGACCGCCTGCCACTCCTCCTCGCTCCGGACCATGGCCTCGACCAAGGGCCGGCGCGAGAGGTCTCCGCCGCCGATCACCCCCACGAGGGCACGGCGATGCTCCGCCCAAGCAGGGCACACAGCGATTGTGTGCTCCACCGTGTCCTCCGGGGGCCTTATTGAGCCTTGTCAATTTTAGTGACCACTTTTTGAGTCAGGAGTCTTAGGAGCGCCGTCAACCTGATCCATATTGGACGGCAAGTTATCCATTGCTTGCTGACAGACAGCCAGGCCTTCTCCAGTTCTCCGGCAGGGACCGGGGAGTGAGAATTGTCATCTGTTCACGCTTTCTGCCAACTGCTTCGCACGCATTATTATTTCACAGAAAGAGGAAAATGCTTCCCACTTCCTCTGAACTGAACTGGATCAGCGCCCTGGCGACCACAGTTAGAAATTGCAGTGGTATAACTTTCCATAGTAACCAAGCGTGTCAGTGCCTCAACTTACACATAGATGTAGGCGGCCAATGAGGACATAACCATCCAGTTTAGATAGCCAATCAAAACTAGTGGTCAGTGTAATCAAGTGGCTGCGAACATTACCTATTGGTAGTGAAGCCTCTAGCCTCGTCGTATTCCTACTTTGTGGTAGACCCAAATCGAGTTTTCAAGACGAGTGATCCCCTCGTCTCCCCTTTTAATTAAAAAGAATAATAGGAAATCTCTTAATAGCCCGAAATCTCGTGGATATACCTACGGCAGACGTTTCGTACCGACGCCGTTATAAAACGGGGTACCTATTTACCCTTCGCGCAAATAAATATATTTGCGTTGAAGATAACCACTTAATGGGGAACACAGAAGTGTTAAGAATTACCCTCTCTAGTTTAAGAGTTCCAGAAAAAGAAAAGAAAATTTGTATATGTAAAAAATAACTTGTACTTCTATGGCTCTTATGATACCGGGTCTCCTAGTACAAGAGCCAGGACAGCATTGATTTTTGTGCTTTATAGTGTGTATAATTGTAATAATTTGATAATTATACACGCGAAAATAACACTGTCTATTCATCTAACTACCAAACCAAAGTTCATGAACATTTTCACGAATTTTGTAATGTTATTTATTTTGTAAATATCATGAGAGCAGTGAAGGCCGAGTGGTAACGACCCCGACTTACGAGATGTATGTAGGTCGGGGGTTCGAACCCAGCCAGGCGCATTACTTTTTGTAATTTATTTCATCACCGCTGCGCTCAAAACGGTGAAGGAAAACATCATGAGGAAACCGGCATGTCCTAGAACCAAAAATTCGAAGACATGTGATATTCACCAACACGCACAGGGCCCGCGCGTTGGATTACGGCTCATTCCCTCTCCTAGAGAGAAGGCTTGAGTCCCAACGATGGGAACATTAAAAACGCTGGTGATGATTTATTTTCTAAATAGGTTTTAAAAAACACTTACACGTCAATTTTTTTTACGTCAGTTTAAACTAGATGAGGCCGGTGTTACATAGCTTTTTTTTTTTTATTGTGGGAAAAATCATGCATTGACATCCCCCGCCCTTGGGCGGAGCGGGAGATAGTGTCAGACTCTTACTGACTAAAAGACCCACCCCGTTCCTTCTAGCCTTCATACCGGGGCTCGAGCGCCCTTTCGGATAACCCTGGCCCCAGTAGGCTTCGACCCGGCTGGGGTCCCTGCTGTTGCTGACAACTCCTTGAGGCGCGCGGGAACAGTGCGCGCCGTCGACGACTTGGGCTTGGTCCGGACAGTTACCGGACGGCCGGACAGCGAGCTACCCATTGCTCACTGTCCGCAAGCCCGCGTCTACGTTGGCCGGAAATCGGGATTAGAATCCCGGCACTCCTCCTCGCTCCGGACCATGGCCTCAACCAAGGCCCGGCGCGAGAGGTCTCCGCCGCCGATCGCCCCCACGAGGGCACGGCGATGCTCCGCCCAAGCAGGGCACACCTCGACTGTGTGCTCCACCGTGTCCTCCGGGCGTTCCGCACAGTGGCGACACCCGGGCGTCACTTCCGCATGAATCCGGTGTAGGAAACTCCCGAACGAACCATGTCCGGTGAGGACCTGCGTCATGCGGAAGGTAAGGACGCCGTGAGGCCTTTCCAGCCACGCCTCAAAGAGGGGACTTACCGCCATGATTGTGGCGTGCCCAGCCGGTGTTTCATAGCTGACTACCCTGAGAAGAAACACCGAAACAAACTCAGGGAAAGAGATTGATTTAACCTTGGTAAAAAACATAAAATACAGTTGGTCCGGGGTGTTCCTGTACGTTCCCTTGGAATAATTTCTGACCACACAGGTGAAACTTCTGGTAGAAACTAGTAGGTATTAAGAAAAAACAAAAAAGAAAATATTGGTGCAATAATCGGTTAAACCCAAAATAAACGGGCAACTTCCACACGTTCAAATCAGATGACCATCCCTTGGGAGCACACCTTCGACCCGAGAAGGGACTAGGTGAACATAAATATGAGTAGTTACGTTACCGAACGCTACACAGTCCGCACTAAAAGCATCAATCCACCTCGAGTTAGAAGGTGAAGAAAGTCCACTCGTAATGAAAGAAATGAAGAGGCGCTTCGGGCACTATTCAGTAATCTGTGCTTCTTACCCGAAGCACAGATTACTGAATAGTTTTAAATACCTGTTGAAACTTATGAATGGTTAGACTTATATCAAATATATACGTTTATAGGCTGTCTGGAAATATCAAATATGTAGGTACGTTTAGGAATAACATGGATTGACCATTGGATTGATTGATTGATTTTGGCTGTTCGATAAATTGGCTGCAACAGCTAAATCTAAGGGTGAGATCTCGTGTTCTCTTTTCGACTCATTCAAAGTGTGATTGTTATGTGAGAATCGACACACTGTACAAACACGTTAGTGAAATAATCATTTTATCTTCATCAAAATAGGATTTATTATCCAAAAATATCATTAGTTATTTTAGGATTAAAAATTACCCATTTTAACAATAGTTAAAATCGATTATACCGGATTTGTTTTTACTGTTTTTGTTCCACGACTCCTGGTACTTATTCTGGAGAAACAAGGATTTCAGGACAAACCTATGTACACGACGTAATAAAATGGCAGACGAAACCGTGGTCTAAACTCGTTAAAAAATATAATGCCCGTTTCGACATTTGAGAAAAACCCTAAAATGTAACTAGGAATGAAACTGAAAGAAACAATAAAATAATAATTAATTATATAAAGGGTTTTAATAGAATTACATAATGTACCTAATATAGATATATGGTTACTAATAAAAACATCAAATGTTAAAACGGGACTTTTATTTTTTGTCAAATTTATTCTGTCCCACTGCAGAGCAAAAGTCGTTGCCTGCCTTTAATCCACTTTTCTATGTCCTTAGCCACATCTGGCCAATCCTTTATATTAGGAGTCCAAATCGTCACGCCGTATCCTTCGACTGTGGTAGTTTGAAGATGCACGGAGGAATAACAAAAACTGTTTAGCTGACTGATGTCCTAGTACTTTTAATTTGTGCAAAAACCGTTTCTTTGACACAACTCTTTCTCGCTTGATATTGGGAATTTGGGACTAGCCGATCGTCTGTCAAACCTACTTTTAAAGACGTAGGGATTCATTTTTTTTTAAATATACATGTAATAAAATACTAACAATACTTTATCATTTGTTCCAGGTATACAACATTATCCCGCTATTCTGAAGTTTAATTTATTAAATTAATATGAAGGTAGCGTACACTATAGTCCTCACGAGAAAATGGAACATCGCCCGCTTCTAGCGACACTGAAGATAGATAAAATGGCGTATGTACCCGTCTTCCCACTGACTGGATGTCTGCCTTCGTAGGATACCACCACAGCCAAACGATTCGTTATAATTATATCTATCTACATACAACATTATTTTTATAATATACGAAACTTGAATATAGTTTATTCAGAATCAGTAACTGAATCGATTCCAATAGTTTTTACACCATGTTATATTTTTTCACAAAAATACCTATTTAAAAAGGTCACAAGTTGGATACCACCGACATTAAGTGCAACACAGGTCACGGCTGGTCAAAACTTGCATTAGGAACGAGCGTACTGCTACCCCTCAGTCACTCGGATGACCCGGTGACTATGTATTTGTGCGAACAATTAGGTAACATCTAACTTATATTATAACTTTGTTTTTCATGATACAGTTATGAAATTTGTACTTATCCTTTTCATAAAAACACTAGAGACGTGTTTCGGGTTTTGCATATACCATATACCTACTAAAAATAGTGTTTTATATTAATTTTCATTACTCATACTCTGAAAGTAGGTCTGAAGTTGCCTGAGGAGCGGGCTGAAAGTGATACTTTTCATCCCTAGGGAGTTTTACTTTACAACTGACAGCTGTCAAATTATTAAAAAAAAAAAACTAGTTCTATCTTCACATTTCTATTGAACCATGTTCCAATTTTCCATACAGCCAGTCAATCACAGCGCGATATAAAATTGAAATAACTTAAAGACAAGTATTAATTAAATAATGTTATATTTTAAGTGATTTATTTGTTCAACTATTTATTTAAAATACTTTATTTTTAAAAGATTTCAATTAATTTTTAATTTTTCATTAACAATGCTGAATATCTTGGCCGGCCACAAAAAAAAAAAAAACAAAGTGGCGGGAAAATGACAATCAATCGTTGGCTTTTTCGAGTTTTGTTTACATTTCCGTACAACAAAGATTTGTGTTAACACGTTATGTTTATCAGATTAAAATAGTGATTTAACGCCTAATTTCATAAGAGAAGAGGCTAAAACAATAGTGGAATACCTTTTACCGCCTAAATCAGAAGAAAGATACCTACTTAAAACCATAGGTACGAGACTCAGGTTTTACAAACTTTTTATTTTATTTTTACTTTCCTCGTATTCGTAATGAAAAGCACAGTGTTTACCTCGGGGTGAAAGTAACCCATTTAACCCCTCGAATTAGCGACCTCGCTTCGCTCGCCCGCCAACTCTTTCTCGGGACGAAATGAGTTACTTTCACCCCTAGTGTAACAATGTACTATTTCAATACACTAGCTCAGAAAGTAATTCTTATTGCACTACACTTAGGTATATAATACTACCGTAGGCGCGGGCTTGCGGACAGCGAGCAATGGGTAGCTCGCTGTCCGGCCGTCCGGTAACCGTCCGGACCAAATCCAAGTCGTCGACGGCGCGCGCTTCAAGGAGTTGTCAGCAACAGCAGGGGCCCAGCCGGGTCGACGCCTACTGGGGCCAGGGTTATCCGAAAGGGCGCTCGAGCCCTGGTATGAAGGCTTGAAGGAACGGGATGGGTTTTTTAGTCAGTAAGAGTCTGACACTATCTCCCGCTCCGCCCAAGAGTGAGGGTTGTCATAAGATAATTTTTCCCATCGGAAAAAAAAAGGTATATAATACTAGTTTTAGTTATTTTCTTCACAAGAATATTGAAAAATGTCGTATAATACACGTGAGTAATTAATGATTACCGTTCTCGGCTTTATTAAGACCCTCGCCACGGCTCGAGTCTAAATACCGCCTCGACTGTAATCACTAACATTACACCCTTACATCATAATGTACTATTACGAAATCAAGTCAAATAAAGACAATCTTCTCACTCAAACCTTCTGTCGACCACGTCTAGTTACAATTTCGCAGCTCAGAGTTTTATAGTCCGAAATGGTATTTTATTGCGCGCCACATAAAACATACGTGAGGGACCAGGGTAGCATCGTGATGCGTGGTGTGCGTTTATAGGGCTACTCTAGGACACATGCTGGTCATAATAGGTAGGTACTACATACTTTCGAACCACGGAAAATTTTGCAGTGATCTAAATTTTTACATAATTGAAGACGTGAGTGGATGAAGGGGATATGTCGCAAAATTCTAATTTCGAGAAAATTGAGTTCAAAGTTTCACATAAACATTTTAGGATATTTCAAAACGCCTATAATATAATTATCCATTATGGGTGTCTGGCGGCGCCAACTGTTTAGTGTTTTTCAAATAAGGGAGAAATTAAAGAATAAAATGTATTTTTACTACTTTATTTTAATAAAAACTGAACATAACTCCTTCTTCCGCAAAGAAATATTTTAATGAATTTAAAAAAATGAAGTTTGAAGGATACAAGTTACATAAAAAATTAGAAAGACATTAGAAAATAAACGAAAAACGATTATTCTTCACCAAGAATGGATTGATAATAATATCGATATTCCGGTTTAACAAATTTTAGTTGGTCCTTAATATTAGCTTTTTTTTCAACTGACACAGTACCATATTTTCCGTTCACACGGGGTACCTCCAAACTTAGATTAATCTGACCATTTTTTTTTTTAAATATCAACTTTTTGGAATGGTGTCATTTCGTCATAAGACTCTTTGTATAAATATGAACCGTACTCATCAATCCTAATCCATTTCACGCCGTCCCTAAAACTAATTTTGCCATTATTAATATTTTTTTTCCTGTTTATCAAATTTAAATTTACTTGAAAATCGTTTATTTTCCTGAAATGGTCAGTCATATCAATAACTATGTTGTTTCGTGAAGCTTTGCTTATAATGGTTCGGCATTGTTCAGGTGCATAGATCGATCGAAAAAGTGCTCCGAAAAAATGATACATTTTTTCGGAGCACTTTTTCGATCCTCCCGAAATCTCGATCTGAATCGAAATATGAATGTCCCACTTCGGGAAATTTGTGGTCTATGATTTTAAAATATCCTCTTAAGATCAAGTATTGGTAAAGACATATTAAATTGAAATTTTTGTTCTGTCCGGCACATGAATCCGACCAAATTATCAAATGATCTTTACCTTGGCAACTTGGATGTAGATCCAAGTTGCCAAGGTCCACAAAACTCAAGAGTGCACTTGCGACTTCTGAACTTCCACGATCCGCTATATCTTCAGTCCATGTACAGCAAACAGCTTTTTCTTTGGATGTGCCGTCTATAACATGTATACCAAAGTTATAAAACCAGAGTTGTCGTAGATAGAATGCCTTGGATGTAGTTAATTTTGGCAAAGGCATCGTTTGTTGTAGATCTACTGTAATGTAAAGCACACAATCAGCCGGTTTAGGTTTCTTTCGGTCGGCTTGCATCGCTTCCACAGCTGCATAGTAATTTGCTTTATGTTCTTCATTTGAGTCCCCAGCATCACAAGTTGCACAGGTATCACTCTTTGGGTATCCAAAAGATAAATTAAATTCTGTGGCAAAGATTTTGTTGTATGTTGTCTTCTTGATTTTATATTTCTCAGTTAAATTTTCTTTCTCACACATTTCCAGATATAGACTATGCATCTTGCTCACATTCAAAAGGGGAGAAAGATATAACTTGTGCATATTTTTATTACGAGAATAGTGGGACTGTTCGGCGGGAAAACTCGATATATGTGCTTTAATACGGTTCACGACGTCTTCGTCCATTTTGTGAGGACGATTCTGATGCTTGCCCCTGGATTTGGAGCAGAAATACCGCTTTTAATAGATTTTATTATGAGATCAATTTTTTTACGGCTTATTTGGTACAACCGACACAATCCCATCTTGCAAACTTGTTTTGTAACCCCTGCAAATTTAACATAATACTTGTACGATGCCGATTTATGGGTTTTGGCATTACAACGTTGTCTTGCGACAGGCTTACTGACAATGCTATTGAAAAGTAAAGCATTCTTGTTATTCACATCTAAGGAGTAGTAGCTTTGTAAAATAGACTGCCTTTCGTCTATTGCAAAATTAGTAGAGCACTGAAGCCTACATTTTTCATGACACAAAATTCCTTCTTGGACTATCTTTTTTGGAACAACCTTATTTTTATACGAAATGTACTCTTTTCCTTTCTCTCTTGCAATGGCTGCAGCTTTTTTTTCCAAGTCTTTTCATTTTTAGATCGTTTTTTTGATTTGTTATCCCTAGGTGGAAATATTTTTCGTTTTCTAGGTATATCGCATTCTTGAAAATCTCCATTTTCGTGATTCCCACTGGTAGATGGACGAGCAATTTCAACATCATGTTGATTAGCATAGTCTGCATTATCTTGGAATGTTACAGTGTTTTCCTGAATTCAACTGGTAGATGGATAAACAAGTTGCAGGTCTTGTTGATGATTACGAATGAAAGTGATATGTGCAGCACATAACACCTTCATTCACTGTAAGTACAGTGAAATGTCACATAGCTCCTTCATCCACTGCAGAAAAGTTAACATTTTACTTTTTAGGCATCTATAAAAGTGTTAAGTGCCCATACCACATTCTTCCAATATTGATTGAAAATAATAGTGTACATGACACCTTCATCGAGTACTGAATTTCTAAAATAGCCACAAACGTGGTTGTTTTAAGGTTTAAAATTGTTTGTATGTACATAACACCATCATCCATGCATAGAACAGCGAAACTCTAAAAATGCGACATATCACCTTCATCCACTCATGTCTTCAATTATTTACCTTTTTTTTATTTTGGCTTTATGAATATTAAAATTTCCTAAAAAAATACACACATGAGTGCGACTCGTACCTACTTGCCAAGATTTTTTTAAGTTGGCTTCACACGGTTTGTGCATTTAGCTAGTGTTAAGTTTACAAAGTAAGTTCAATGAACCATCTGGCCGAAGTTATGTGAACGCAACTCTCGCACTCGCCTAGGCGGCAGTACGCTAATCTGTGCATTTATTGGCGGCCAGCAGCGCCCGGAAAGAGCTTTAAGTCCATTTTATCTGCGAGATATTGATTGATTTACATATGTTCACTTTGAAGAATATTTAACCACCAATTTTTATGTATAAAAATGTTTCTAAAGGTCCAAGCCGTTTCGAAGGAGTAGGGAAAAGTTGAGAAATTTCTAAATATTTTTTTTTGACAACAGTATCGATTGCACGAAAAAATCAAATGTTGATATTATTGTTCATGAATCTATAATAAACATATATTTTTTTCAAACCAATTGACCTAGCCGTTACGGAGGAGTAGGCCTCAGAAAATCACTGTATTATGGCACTTTTCGGGCGCTTGGCCCTTAAGTTTTCATTCACTTTAAACAATTTGACTATAATTCAAATGCTGGTAGGTATAACACATTCTAATAATTTTGAAGTACCTATTTGACCGGCTTCATAACCGTATCAAATCGAATTGCGTTCTCCAATCGGTAACGCTTCGGTGTCAGCAATTGTAGAAAACGATAAGTGGGTAGCCATGTTGACGCGCCTGAGTCGGCCGCTCGTTCTACAATGTAGCGTTTGTTTAACAAAGGATGTAGCGTTAAACTTTGTAGAAATTCATTCTATCATTTTGAACGATGTGAACTTGGCTACGAATTTTCTATTCGTTTGTTCCGACCACGCGACTCTACGTTGAGATGACGTCATTCCCATACGTTTCATCACTTCTCGACAGCGTTAACGATTGTAGATTAACAACTTGGCTAAGCGCGCAGGTCAGTTTTCTCGGTAATAACAGATAGCATTTAGCTAATTAGCAATAGAAGTTAATAAGTTAATTAAGATAGGACGTGTACAGTTTTATTAACTGCTTACTTACAGGATAATACGTAGTTTGGTTCGTTTTAACTTTATGCTTTTAATTTTAATTTTCACTGACCATTTCATATGCATTTTAACTACGGACACTCATTAGGATTCTAACTGTAAGTACCTAATTTTCTCGCAATAATTTTTGATTGTTTTTGTTTAATGAGCAAAGGTCGGAAAAGATACAGTATATTTATAAAAATCCGTTTAAGGCCCAAGCGCCCGAAAAGTGCTTTAAAACAGTGACTTTCTGGAGCCTACTCCTCGGTAACGGCCAGGTGAAGGCTAGAAGGAAGTTCAGACTCTTACTGACTAAAAGACCCACCCCGTTCCGCTCTTGGCCGCTCTTGGGCGGAGCGGGAGATAGTGCTGACACTATGAAGAGGGGAATGTCAATGCATGATTTTTTCTATTACATACAACAACACCACATTCGCAACTTTTCCCTTCTCCTACAAATGAATTTGAAAGTCAGCGGGGCTCTGTCCGGGCGCAGCTGGCCGCAAACAAATACACTGATAGTCGTACTTTCGCCTATAGACGGGTACGAGAGTAGTGACCATTTAATTTCGGCCAGATGGTTCAAGGGACTGTAAGCCTTAATAGTAATATACCGGATCGCATATACCGCGTACATCCAAGGACTGGAATAATTTGCCTACTACTGTCTTCCCGCTTATAATTTGGGTGTCTTCAAGGCTAGAGTGAAAATGCTCTTAATAAACTTGTGCGCCTCACCATCAACGATTGCATCACTGCTTACCATCAGGTGGGATCGCAGTCAACCACTAGCTTATACCAAACTAGCTTTTGCCCGCGGCTTCGCCCGCATACATTAAATATAGCCTATGTCACTCAGGAATAAAGCAGCTTTCTATCGGTGAAAAAATTTCAACGCATTATGCGTGAGGCCGCAGCTTTATGCTGAGCGTTCGGCCGTTTTGCGCGGAGGAGACGCATATCTTCCCTATCTTGATGTTATGTTCTGTTTACCTATTTTTAAGTTTGCGTCTTTAACGCGTAAATTAACTGTTTTTCTTTCTTTCTTTCTACAAACAAAAAAAAAAAAACAAAATTTACCTCTTTATTATATCAATGTAGAAAAAAAAAATCTGATGGTTTTTTTCCACTTTTTATTCCAGGACCGGGTTTTTCTTTCAGAAGCAAACCAATGGCCCCAGTAGGCTTCGACTCTGCTGGGCCCCTACAGTTAATCACTATTACCGTGGCTCTTGTACTAGGAGATTATAAATCACAAGAGAGTAAAAGCAAGATGAATAAGAAAAAAAAATACATATAATACAGTTATAGCGTTAAGTCAGTATTTATAGAGTCCAATTTGGCAGTGGTCAGGCCAACGGGAGAGTAATGCGAGCCTTGCTAATTAATTAATCACTCAAAACCGTATATATTTTTGAATTATACTCGAGACGTTGATTAATCGTATAACGAAAAAACTGGGCAAGTGCAGCAGGAGTCTCGCACTGAGGGTTCCGTACAAACTTACCTATAAAATTTCATTGTTTTTTTTTTCCAAAATCGGTCCAGTAATATTTGAGTTTTTTCATACAAAAATATAAACCTTTCCTCTTCATAATAGAGATCTAATCGTTTCATTTTATTTTCCAAAATCTACTTAGAAAGGTAAAGTAAAACACTTCGGAAATCATCGTATATCTTCGGAAATACGAACGCGATTTATGTTCAAGTGTGCATTTTCTGGTTTAACTGTACACACAGGTGATATTCAAACATGAACTATCACGTCTCAAAAACAATCTTCATACGATTCATAAGCGATATTTTCCTCCGAGTCACATCCAACGCGCGCTGTATGCAAATGTCATCCACAATTAATACCGCCCGGCGCGCAATGTATTACGTGATCGCGCAAACTCATCGTCTATCTTGGTTTTTACTTACACATTCATCGATATGGGAATTTAAATGAAGTGTATTGGGAGTTTATCTTCGAATTTATACGAAGAATGAAAGGTTGATTTTGATATGGTTTCCTTTTTCTATCTTGCGGTTTTTATTTGAGGAAAAGAGATAAGTTGTAGTAGTAGGTAGAGAAAATAATTAAAAGTTACCTAATAAAATTATAATTGAACCTAGCATCGCAATTTTTCTGCTACCAGGCTCCCAGAAAAGACCGTAGGTCCACTCAGCTAGAGAGCGCCTTGTTCCTATTTTGTGTGTATATTCGCGTTCTGTTAGGTAGGTACCCGGGACTTTTTCTTTTTTTTTTTTAGAACATTTTTTTTCCGCTCAGGAACCGAGAGGGAGTACCAGAATTTTACTAACTAAAACTTACCTGAGTCTCTTCAGTTGCCCTTTGCGTTCCAGGGCCACGACAACTCTTACGACACTCCCTCTTGCTTCGCCCAGAGCGAAAGTTTTCTGATGATTTTCTACCCACAACAAAAAAGATCGCATCTACCACAACGATCCATTAGCATTTCAGCTTATTTATTCCCTTTAGTATAGTATAGGTACCAGGTATGCATAAGTATATGGAAATTGTTTCCAATTCCAGTGGAATACATCCGACTCGAACGACTCATGGGGCCGAGTTGGTTCGACCCTTTGATGTGAAAATACAATCTGTTTGTCCTCTATTCATGAGAAAACCCAATTAACAATAGGGTATTGTTAATTGGGTTTTCTCGGACCGTTTCTAATTTAGAGAAAGTTTTGGATAAATACGACGGTTCTAAAATCTCACTTGGGACTATCAGATTATGTAATTTATTCCATATCTATGTTGAAATAAACATAGTATTCAATTAAAAGAGACGGAGATAGTTTTTTTTTTACAGTTTTTGAAATGTTATAACAACGAAGAAAAAACGAAATCCTGCATCGTGCAAGTAAAGTTCTCGATTAGAGTAGACGACAGCCCGAAATCATCTATCGGGCAGTTGCCCACCAGACATATAACACCCGTCTGGTCGGAGGATCTTCCCTTATCAGCGGAAGTTTTCGGGATTTTACTCTCTGTTCCGCATACCTCCAAACATATACTTATACCTTGGATTTTCGCGAGCATCATAATCATCTTCCTTTACCTAACTATTTTGGAGTCAGCTTTCAGTTTAGTGCGGGTGCCTATCAAACCTCCGAAACCCAGTTACTGGGCAACACGATACTCCTTAGATATACTGATGGTCAGACTTTCTGACGTCTGACTGCCTGTAGCGACTGTCAAAGATCTACGAATGACAACCGGGACCAACAGCTTTACGTGCTTTACTAAAACATACGTACGTAATATATCCCTTAAAATACAAAATCTAACGTTTAAAATAAACTTACTATTTAATCAATATCGTTAAATCAAATAATAAATGTAATTTGAATTAAAAAAAAAAGTAAAAGAAAAAAAAATGAATTGAGAAATAAGTAGAATGGCGCCAAAAAGAACACCAGAATTTGAAAATGAGTAAACCATAGACAGTAGTAGCTCTATAAATTTAAAAGGGCTGCTTGCGGTGTTGGCTTAAAAACCAGTTTAGCCAGTTAAATTCGGTGATTTATGTAAATTAACTGAAACACAAAATGCGGTTAGTATTTTTTTTTTTTTTGTAGCTGGGAAAATCATCTAAGGACATCTCCGCGCTTTTGGGAGGAGCGGGAGATAGTGTCAGACTTTTATTGACTAAAAACCTACTCCTGTTCCTTCGTTGCTTTTCGTACCGGTGCCAAATCTTCTTTGCAGAAGCAGACCTCGGTCCAAGTAGTTCGGACAGTCTGGACGTCGGATGTTTACAAGCCCGTGCCTACGGTGGCCGGAAAAAAAAAATCGAAAATCGAAATCGAAAATCGGAAATTGGGATCAAAATCCCGGCCGCGATGCAATTAGTAGTTGCAATAAATAACAAAGTAGGTACTTATAGCTGTCAATTTGAAAACAGAAAGGCTGAGTCACAGACTGAGTGGCGGTTAATTTAAATGGTGGAATCGACTTAGAACATACATAAGTGTCACCGCACATTATCCACATTCCACAGTCACAAACTCCGCCACAAAAAGCTAGATACGGTCACAAGCCACTTGAGACTGGACGACACAACTGGCGGCATTTTTTATCGGCGTTTAATGGCCAGTGTGGGCCACAAAAAGCGAGCAGCGGTGATTAGTACAGGTCGCGCGATGAATCAAGATCGCTCGGCAAAAGTGGAAGGGCCATGCGCAGTATTCAATTCTACGGTCTATTTGGCGACGTACGGGCGGGTGTGCGCCGTCAGCGACACGTCATTGGTAGATAGAGTCGCTCTTCAATTCCCGCGTTGCGTTCTCGCCTCTCATTGGATACTGTTGTACTTGGGTACTGTTGCGTACAGTTTGTGTTATCGTAATAGTCAAGAATACGTAGTCGTAAAAAAAATGGTTAAAAATAAAGTTTTAAAACGGCTAGCCAGAAAAATTGTTTACGACGTGAATTATTACGTTAAAGAAAGAAACTAACGAAATCATTTTTTTAAATTTTATGTTTTATTTAAAAAAAAAAAAATTTGAATTTACCTACTTACAAGATAAATTACAATCAAAAACTAGTGTTATTATAAGTTATGTTACTTAGGTTCAAACATACGAAATTAAAAATAAAATCCTAACATACTAAGAATTTTTGTGCGCAATTGTACACATGCGCCGATTGCCCCCACTACTTTCACCGAGCGATCTTGATTCACCGCGCGACCTGTAGCGTGTAACAGCCACCAGCGTCAACAGTGTGCGGCGAGTCCATATAAAATGTATGAAAACTACAGAAAATGTGGCGTGGCGGCGCGGCGTTTAATGGTTGTGGTCGGTGGTCCGTCAGCTCTTAAGGCGTATAGTTCCTTGAACCATCTGGCCGAAATTATGTGAACGCAACTCTCGCACTCGCCTAGGCGGCAGTACGCAAATCTGTGCATTTATTTGCAGCTAGCAACGCCCGGAAAGCGCTTTAAATCCATTTTCTCTGCGAGATATTGATTGATTTACATATGCAATGTTCACTTTGAAGAATGTGTACCAATTTTTATGTTTATTTTTCCAAGCCGTTTCGAAGGAGTAGGGAAAAGTTGCGAAATTGCTAAATATTTTTTTTTTGACAAAAGTATTAATTGCACGAAAAAATCAAATGTTGATATTATTGTTCATGAATCTATAATAAACATATATTTTTTTCAAACCAATTGACTTAGCCGTTACGGAGGAGTAGGCCTCAGAAAATCACTATTTTATGGCACTTTTCGGGCGCTTGGCCCTTAATAGTTGTGTTTGAGGCAAATATAAGGATTTTAATTTCTTTCGTTATTTATCTGTGTCCAAATAAACACGTCTCTCATTTTCATTGAAGCCGTGTCCCCGGCCCAGCGTCGCTCTCCGTAATGTGATTACCGCTGGCAAGTTGACTAGTCCTCATCGCGCGTAAATTGTAAAACGTTCGTAAAAAGGCCACGGACGGAACGTTCTGGGCCAGTGATTGCTAGGATGACGAAAGTGTTTCGTGTTAATTGGAAAAATAAAATGAAGCTACACTTCTATAATAATCTTATTTATTTAATTATAAAGTTTTTTTGGGTGTAAGAGGAGATACTGGTCCGATTGCTAAAATTTTTTCACCTATAGAAAGCTGCTTTATTCCCGAGTAACAAATATAGCCTATATTTTAAATTCGCGGGCAAAGCCGCAGGCAGAAGCTAGTTTAAAATAAAATGAATCTTTAAAATGTGTGGTCCGAGAAAGCAAGGCAACTGAAGGAATACAGGCGTGGTTAGTCAGTAAAAGTTTGGCTCGTCCTTCCGCTTTATCCTAGAGCGGGAGAAGATTAACCACCTAAAAAAAAAAAACTATAGTTTTTTTTTATGATTATATACACCATAGTATAAAATAAGGTATATATGCACATAATGGTAAGCAGTGATAAGTGGTAAGTGGTGTGTTGTGTGGATCGTTGATGGTGTGTCGAAACTAGTTTATTTTAAGAGCCTTTTTTTTGGGCATTAGGCGGGAAGACCGCAGCAGGCAAATAGTTCCAGTATTTCGATTTACCCGATATAAACGGCGATGCGAAACGCTTAATCCGAACCGTACAAGATTCAACAATGTAAGTGTGGATACTCGCCGTACGTTGGGTTGTCCGATGGTAGAAAGGAGATGGCGGAATCAAGGCAATTCCCGCGCACACTCTCCTAAATTCTTTCAATGCATTTTTTTTTTTTTCATTTTTTCATATTATTATTATGGATAAACTCGCGTTTAACCACTATCTGACCTAATGGTAAGCGATGATGTGGCGGACGATGGAGCACGCTTGCCTAGAAGTAACCTATTCACTTTTGACTTAAAGATCCTTAGGTTGTAGCTATCAGGAAACACAGACTCCGGCAGGGAATTCCACTACTTCGCTGTACGGATAATGAATGTGTTCCTAAAATGGTTTGTACGTATGGGTGGGATATTCACCATGTACCGATAGCTTAACCTATCCACTCAGCCCCGGTTTTGTCTCATTCAATTCATTTCCCATTTTTCAGCACGATTCAAAAACACAGAATGTATCGTATCGGCTTTTCAAGTGTATTCTCATCTCACAATGTGGAGCGGCTGACAAAGGCCAAGGCACAAAATAGATAGTACAGAAGTCAATCTCATGTATGTACGTCACTTTTTATACCTACGCTAGGCGATTGCACACACGTCAGCGCGTTGCGCCGAACTGTATGAACGCGACCGGGCGATTGAGCCGAGATATCGTGTCCGTGAGCGGTGTCTATGTGTGCGTTGCTCTAGCGCGCTTTGTATGTAGATTGTCTTCTGTGCCTATCTATTTTGTGGCCAAGGGCAGGGAGAGGCGTGGGCGACAGCGGGGGCGGAGGCGGGTGCGGGCGGGGGCCCCGAGGTTTTTCATTCATTCGGATAACAATACGAGTAGTAATTAGAACAGCCGGGCTTGATATTAATATGTTGTCGGAAATCAATGAGTCACTGGTTAGGGAGGGGGGATATACTTTCATTTCTGTTGTAATTAACGACAAACTATACTCTATGGCGGCTGGATTACGAAATTGGAAAGATTTACTTACCGCCGCCCTGTAATACAATCATCATTCAAATGAACGTGTGTCACTGTAGTCTATTCAGAACACGTTTTTTTTCTTCCATTCGGTCCTGTCACTTGTCACGCTATCACTAACTCCCTTTTCTTTCATATCACTTCTCACACAATCCATTCACCTTTTCTTTGGCTTCCCTCTCCTTCTCCATCCATCCACATGTAAATTCATATCTCTTTAGGCAACATGATTTTCATCTCTCCTCTTTTACTTTAGAAGTAACACTGAAAAAAAAATTAGGATCGTACTTTATATCCAATTTCAAAAGAGTACCAACCTTTTGGAAAAGGAACTTGCGTGGAAATCCGCTATCAAAAGTAGGTAGATAAATCTGTAGCCAATCATGCCGAATTCCGATGTACCGGCCTAAAGTACCGGTGAAATTACATACAGTCGATCGTGAGCGAAGTGGATCGCTTTGATGGCTTTTATCGTACACAACCGCGATGTACTACAGAGAAATTGCTTTTTAAAGGTAAATTGAACCAATTTTAAAGGAGTTCAACTTCTCTGAAATCTACATTTGCTGTGTTAACAACAGATATTAGTAACAAAAATGTCATGGTTTTTATATGTGGGAAATCATTTAGTGGCTTCTCTCGCGCTAGGGCGGAGCTTAGGCGGGTCAGAGTCAGACTTTTACTGACTAAAACCCACTCTTTCCTACCTTCGGTGCCTTCGTTCCTGGGGCCCCTGGGTTCGCTTTTACTTAAGGCCCAAGCGCCCAAAAAGTGCCAGAAAACAGTGAATTTCTGAAGCCTACTCCTCGGTAACGGCCTGGTTAATAGGTTTGAAAAAATATATGTTTATTATAGATTCATGAACAACATTATCAACATTTGATTTTTTCGTGAACTTTTGTTTAAAAAAAAATATTTAGCAATTTCGCAACTTTTCGCAACTTTTCCCTACTCCTTCGAAACGGCTTGGATCTTTAAAAATATTTTTACACATAAAAATTGGTCGTTAAATATTCTTCAAAATGAACATAGCATTTGTAAATCAATCAATATTTCGCAAAGAAAATGGATTTAAAAGTCAGCCGTGCGCTTTCCGGGCGCTGTTTGCCGCAAATAAATGCACAGATTTGTGTACTGCCGCTTAGGCGGGTGCGAGAGGTTCGTCCACATAATTTTGGCCAGATGGTTAAAGGGACTATAAGCCTTAACTCGTAGCCCCAGTAGGCTTCGGCCCTGCTGGGCCCCTACGGTTGATGCTGATTCCTACTAAGGTCATGGAGAATTTCTGAAAAAGAAACCCATGATCACAGGCAAAGAAAATGATGTGGTCTTAGTCGGATACACTCCTTCTCTCCACTCTAAAGCCGAAGAAGTCTTTGGATGATTTCCCATCTTAAGGGCATGCATCTCGACATACATTTTCACTGTTTTTCATACAACCGCTCTTACGCGATTATGACGTTATTAAACATGTTTTCATTCGATATTTTGGAAACACAGTATCTTGTGGATATTATCTAGGCTTCTATTGAAAACGATTTATACATTTGTGTAAAACTAATCCGGTAAAGACCTATAAGCCTGCTATTTTTCATGAACTTAGACACTTCATAATTTGGTCAAAAATTAAAAATATTAAAAAAGTATAATTATCCTAATCCTAATTATCCTTATTCTCCTTTGCCTTGGTAATTTTATCAACATTCTAAATGATAGTCTTTTTCAAAAACTAGCAAGGGTTTAAAAAAATCGTATTGCTAGAACAAGTTTTGTAATATATTCGAGTACCTACTACTATCGGAATTACAGAATGCTAACAGAGTTTCAGGCGCGTGGCCTTTTCATCAAACATCACATTGAATTGCGTTAGATAACAAGCTTTTAAACCACGCTCGATGTTGACGATAGGCGAGTGGAAAAGCAGCCTCTTAAAAGAACCTCACTGAGAATCATCAATTCCTCAGATTACTTTCTAGGCAAGCGTACTCCATTGCTAGCCATAGCATCGCTGACCATCAGGTGAGATAGTGGTCAAAGGCGAGCCGAAGAATAATAAAAAAAAGAAACATCACTATCATCATCATCATCATCATTTCAGCCGAAACACGTCCACTGTTGGACGTAGGCATGTTCTTGCGTTTACGTCCAACGTGATCGCCTGCAGAACCACTTAACACCTTATGCTAACCTGGTACTCAACTCATCATCGTCATCATTTCAACCGAAAAACATCCAGTGTTGGACATAAGCCAACCCCCAAGCGTCGCCACATCGAACGTTCCTGTGCATCCCGCATCCATCGGTTTCCCGCTACCTTCAACAGGGCATCGGTCCACCTTGTAGGAAGCCTTCCTACGCTGCGTCTTCCGGTACGCGTTTACCACTTCAAAAAACCTTTCGGCCCAACGGCCACCTGTTCTGCGAGCAATGTGCCCTGCCCATTGCCACTTAAGTTTGGCAATTCTTTGTGCTATGTCGGCAACCTTAGTTTTCCTACGGATATCTTCATTTTTTATTCGATCACGCAAGGAAATCCCGAGCATAGCCCTTTCCATTGGTCTTTGGGTGACTTTAAGCCTTCTGATGACAATACATAATAACATCAATGAATGATGAATCATTTTATTAATGCTTTTCTAACACTAGGCTAAGACATTGTTACTAACAATCTATGGAATGAATTCTGAAATAAATTTTATTATTATCTCCTTTATTATTCTTATATTACATATTTTTGATATTTTTAAATATTTTTCAGATTTATATAAAAAAAAAAAAAAAAACATTTAAAAATATAAAAACAGTAGTCCACCGATGTCGGGAGCAGGGTCCAAGCTACCGGTGGTTAGGGCTCCAGAGACAGGAACTTCCTCACAATGCGAGCCGTATCGAAGAGTACTGCCTTTTGTATCTGGCCCTTGATCCAACCGCGCAACGACAGCTTCGACAGATGGTCGTCGAAGCTTTTGGCAATAAGACCATTGGCGGTTAAGACAATCGGCACAATGACAGCCGAGTCCACACTCCACATGTCGACAACCTCGTGTGCTAAGTCGAGATATTTCATTTGTTTCTCTTTCTCAGCTTTCACGAGATTCTCGTCATGCGGGATGGTGATATCGACTATCATTGCACGGCGCGCTGATCGGTCTATCACCACTATATCCGGCTTATTGGCTACAATAGTCCGGTCAGTAATGATAGACCGATCCCAGTACAAAGTGACATGGTCATTTTCGAGAACTGGGTCGGGCACATACTTGTAATACGGTACCTCTAAATCCACTAGGTTGTACTTCAAAGCAAGTTGCTGGTGGATAATCCTGGCTACTTGGTTATGTCTGTGCAAATATTCGCCGTTATTATTATTATTTCCATTTATTCATTAATATTACATATAAATTATATTTTTAAATATTTCAAAATAAAAATAAACATTTAAAAATATAAAAAATAGTTGCCCACCGGTATCAGGAACAGGGTCCAAGCTACCGGCGGTCAGGGCTCCAGAGAAAGGAACCTCCTGACTATACGAGCCGTGTCCAGCAATGCTGCTTTCTGAATCAAGCCCTTGATCCAGCCGCCTAACGAGAGCCTCCTAAGATGTTGGTCGAGGCTCTTGGCTATTAAGCCATTGGCTGAAACAACTATCGGTACAATGACCGCTGAATCCACTTCCCACATGTCGACAACCTCGCGGGCCAAGTCGATATACTTAATTTGTTTATCTTTCTCGGCTTTCACGAGGTTCTCGTCATGCGGAACGGATATGTCAACAATCATTGCACGCCTCTCGCTTCGGTCCACCACCACTATATCAGGCTTATTGGCCACAATAGTCCTGTCAGTGATGATGGGCCGATCCCAGTACAAAGTGATATGACCATTATCAAGAACTGGGTCGGGCTCATACCTATAGTATGGCACTTCCGATTCCACAAGAGAGTATTTCAGAGCAAGTTGCTGATGGATAATCCTGGCTACAAGGTTGTGCCTATGCAAGTACTCTCCGTTAGCTAGACGAGAACAACCAGAGATAATGTGACGGATTGATTCTCCCGGACGGTGACATGCCCGACAGATGTCAACCGTGCCGTCCTTCACAATAAATCTCCGGTAGTTATTCGTCACGATAACTTCGTCCATAATTGCACAGACAAAACCTTCGGTTTCCCCAAACAGGTCACCAAAACGCAGCCAGGCTACGGACGCCAATTGGTCTACATCGGGTCCGTGAAGGGCCCGGAAAAAGCGTCCGTGAAGCTCCTTGCTCTGCCATACTTCCCTGCGATCGTTAGTGTCAAGCACTATCGGTTTGCGCCAGTTCTCGTTAGCTAGGGAGAGCGGGGTGAGTCCCTTGTCCACTGCCACTACATCTCGATGCATACCCACGTCGGCAGCTAGGAAATATTCCCTGAGACTGCATACCTCGCGGTTGTGTAGGGTCTTAGCATTTAAGAAGCCACGACCCCCACACTTCCGCGGGATATACAGCCTCCTATTATTATTATAATACATAATAATTTCTACCTTCTACCGTATCAGCCACCATCAGTAATTATTTTACCTTTTATCAATACGTATGACATCCTACACTAATAAAAGCTGCAAATAACTCTAATAATACATTTTAATTTCAAAACAATCCGTCACGAACTGCGATGTATTGTTCATGTCAATTATGTTATTATTAAATACTTGCGACGCACGTACGTAATAACGGGACCAGGGCACGAGTAGATAGGAGATGGAGAGTTAGCTTCATTCGAAGCTGTGGCGGAGCTTCGATTCGGACATGGCGTGTGTAAGCTTTACACAACTAGGCGAATGTTCAGACACATTGTGGTTCTTTTCAGACCTTACAATTAAATATTTAGTATAATAATTATGCATGGATGGTCAAAAAGTGTTATTTGAACTATTATTGGAAAGTACTCTTTGTTTTCTCATTGACAATCAGCCTTGCTTTTTTTCAAATATACTCACCGGCGTAGACGAATATCTGTATTTTAAATGGCGAAATCTTATCAGAGATTAGTCAAGTATGCTGGAAATATTATACTGCAGTGTGTGCGTAGGTGTATTCTGTCTCTTTGCTGTCATAGTCTGATGGGATGGCATCAGGCACGACCGGAGAGAGGTTAAAGGTCAGGTGTAGAACCAACCCATACACCCCATTAATCTTGCCCAATAGCACATTTTGCGAGACACAGGAATCGAAACCAAGACCCCACGATCACCATTTATGCTTGCGACTACAACACCAGGTAGAGCTGCCTTTTCGATCTTTACAACCAAAGTTTTGGCTAAAAGTCAGCATATTTTATGTCCAAAAGATGGTCACTATTGACACAAATGCGCCTACTCGTATTGTTCAAACTAGCATAGACGTGGTTCAGCCTCTGTCGTCTATTTATTCCACTACCGACGTTAGACGCCGTGAGCTAAATATAAAAGCAATATAAATAATTTACGAGTTCTATCGATATATTTGATTCATGACGACGCGTGTCGTGGTGGTACTGTTACTAATATGTTGTTCCGAATTGGTTCAACCAACCTTTACAATGGTCTCGAATATGAAATCGGTGATGTACCAAGTAGGTAATAGTACATTGTTACACTAGGGGTGAAAGTAACTCATTTCGTCCCGAGAAGGCGAGCGCAGTGAGGTCGCTAATTCGAGGGGTTAAATGGGTTACTTTCACCCCGAGGTAAACACTGTGCTTTTCATTACGAATACGAGGAAACTAAAAATAAAGAAAAAGTTTGTAAAACCTTAGTCGTCGTACCTATGATTTTAAGTAGGTATCTTTCTTATGATTTAGGCGGTAAAAGGTATTCCACTACTGCTTTAGCCTCTTCTCTTATGAAATTAGGCGTTAAATCACTATTTTAATCTGATAAACATAACGTGTTAATACAAATCTCGTTGTACGGAAATGTAAACAAAACTCGAAAAAACCAACGACTGATTGCCTCTTTCCCGCCATTTTTTTTTCTGCGGCCAGCCAGCTATTCAGCCTCATTAATGAAAAATGAAAAATTAATTTTAATCTTTTAAAAATAAAGTCTTTTAAAGAAATAGTTGAACAAATAAATCACTTAAAATATAACATTATTTAATTAATACTTGTCTTTAAGTTATTTCAATTTTATATCGCGCTGTGATTGACTGGCTGTATGGAAAATTGGAACATGGTTCAATAGATTGAACTAGTTTTTGTTTTTAATAATTTGACAGCTGTCAGTTGTAAAGTAAAACTCCCAAGGGATGAAAAGTAACACTTTCAGCCCGCTCCTCAGGCAACTTCAGACCTACTTTCAGAGTATGAGTAATGAAAAGTATGTTACAGAGTAAGGGTGAGTTGCACCATTTAACTATAACGATAACAAAGCCGTTAATAATAATAATATCGTCGAATTGACCAATAGGCGACCTTTTCACGGCTGGTTAAGGTTTGGTTATCGTTCTAATTAAATGGTGCAACTCACCCTAAGTGCTTTAAAGTAAACTATGGCTAATAACAGGTTCTCCTTTCTAACTGGGATAATTATATAACATGACAAGACTAATAAAAGAAAATCATCAAAAATGTACTGTTACAATTTTGCTTGAAGTTAATTTTGGAAAAATTTGAAAAAGTAGGTTACAAAAATAGATTAAAGTATGGGAGGTTAATTGTTAGTCATTGGCCTTGTTTAATATTATTAACAATTAGTTTTTTGAAAGTTGGCTTATTGCAGTTGAACATATCTACTTGAGAAAATCGGTGTTATAAATTCGAGCAATGCACCCCCATTACACAATTTTTAGCAAAAATATTGGTCCAACGTTAAAAGGTCGACACACCGTCATCGCGTCAGTATATTCAGTTATACCAAATTTTAAATCATTTTTTATTTATTTATTTAGTCTTTATGCAACAAAAAGTACATAGGCGGACTTAATGCCTTAGACATTCTCTACCAGTCAACCTAGGGTGGTGAAGAGACAATATGGTAGGCGCACAAAAAGAAAATTTTGGTATTAAAACAAGAGTAAAAATATACATAATTATAGATAAAATACACATACATAAATATTTATTTCATTTTTTGCCATAGGTCGCACTAAAACTGTTCTATAAATCTATAATATTTTTTTTTAATTAACTATACATATTAATTTCAGTTGCCAAAAAAACTGCAATTTAGGCAAACCCGTACCAGTCAGTCAAGTGGTACAAAAACTTAGGAAAAGTTTGTAACCTACCCAAAGTCCAAGGTTTACTTCGATTGCCTTTCCAAAACTGGGAATGAGAAACTAAAGTGCCTCCAAGTTGGTAAATAATATAAGCAGGTCGTTATTACTTGTGAAGCTCTCAAACTTGACCGTCCGACTTAAAGGGTTCTTCAAAGTTGTGAGGGCTAGATCACTTTCAAGTTGTTATGGGCTGTAGATGGCTTTAGATATGGGAGTAGTCAGCAAGAGTTTTGAACCTTGGTTTTACGACTGTTTTTTTTAGGTGAAAAATCATCTAATGACGTCTCCTGCCCTTGGGCGGAATGGGACGGCGTGTCAGACTTTTACTGACTAAAACCCACTCCTTCTTTGCCTTCGTTCCAGGGCCCCAGGAAAGGGCCAGGGCTTTCACACAATACACGGCCCCAGTAGGCTTCGACACTGATGGGCCCCCACAGTTTGCTGACACCCCTTGAGGCGCGCGTGTAAGACTGCGCGCCGTCGAAGACTTGGGCTCGATTCGGACGGACATCATTTCATCCGAAAGATGCCTTTCTTCAAATCCGTTCATCTGTGGAAGTTTGATTAGTAATTAATACATTCAGGCCAGAGTGTATCACTGGTGGAGCGGGGAGTATTTTCTAAACAAAAAAAAAGGCAGGATGTAAACAAAGCAGAAAAAAAAATCGAAGGTGCCAGAAGATTCTGGAGTGAGTTAGCAGTGGACGCCTTTTGGATTCCTTTTTTATTGTTTTAGTTGGGATAAGTCATCTAATTACGAATGCGGCTGAAATGATGATGATGAGAGCTTCACTCCCACCTAAAGGACTAGTCACTAGACCAGCCATACTCAAAGTGTGCTCCGCTGAACCCTAGGACTCCGCAAAGCCTCTTTCAGGGCTCCGTGTGAATACAAATTATAATGTAGAAGACTGTTTAGAGACCAGAGAGAGAGAGAAGGTCCCGGCCTTACCATGACGTCTTAAAATGTCAAAAGTGCGCGCGAGAAAGAGGGGTCGAACTATACACCCTATATAGCTTCATCTCTCAGTTTAGGTCGTCAAATGGATCACCTTATGAGGTCGTGGTAGGGTCTCAGTATTTCAATTTTTGTTTAATTGTTAAAAAATAAAAAGCAGTGTCATACCTCGCATTAGATTTTACAGTAACTCATTCAAAGTAAACATTGCCAGTAAACCATTTTTTTATTTAAGGGCTCCGTCAAATATTTTGCCTTCCAATAGGGTTCCATTGGAAAAAAAGTTTGAGAATCGCTGCACTAGACTATCAAAAGACAGCATAAGCATAATCAGCCTTATAATGTCCCCACTGCTGGGACTCAGGCCTCCTCTTTAGGACAGGGAAAACAGTCTTCGAATTTTTGGTTCTAGACCATGCTGATTTCCTCACGATGTTTTCTTTCACCGTTTCAAGAACAATGGTGATGAAATAAATAACAGAAAGTAATACGCCTGACTAGGTTTGAAGTCGCGAATTAAAATCGTAAGTCAACGAAGTGGCCACTGCTTCTGCATTTTGTATTTTAAAGAGAGCAGTGGGGACACTCACATAAAAGATGAAAGAGGTTAGAAAGGAAATACTTTCCGATTTGTACTACAACCAGTTTCGCTACGTCTTGTCTCCCACCCTTTAACTCCACTATAGGCAATAAACCAATATGATTGAGCGTTACGCAACTAACAGACCACGCACGCTTAGATCTCAAATTTGTTATTGGTAGTTGAATTATGAGCATTGCCCTACTTTGTATCACGCCTGCCCCGCCCTCCAGGAAATTCTTACCTCTTTCATTTGTTCTGTGCTCTGATCCTTACTAGGGTCGCAGAGATGTGAGGAAGTACAATGATTAACTCTTTAATCTGTTCTGTGGGTTCAGCACAAAATAGAATTAATTGTACATGAAAAAGGGTAACGTTTTTACCAGCTGACTAGTCGGACAGATAGAAGACTATGCATAATTATGTAGATTCAACAAGCTCTCCGAGAGGAAGGTCACGAGGTTTGAGATCTAAGAATAGTCGTGTGAGACAAAATCCCCCACATACGGACAGGGGGAGGTGCATTTAGCTTATGACTTGGCACTTACAAAAGAAGTGGTCTGTCTAATATAACAGTTAACTAGTTAGTTAGCTAGTTAGTTACTATTAAAATCTAGAAAAACTGATACAATTTGTCTGCAGTCTGCGGTCTTCCCGTTCGATTATAATTTGGTTATCTTCAAGGCTAGAGTGAAATGGCCCTTAATAAACTAGTGCACTTCACCATCGACGATTGCATTACTGCTTACCATCAGGTGGGATGGCAGTATTTAAAAAAACACTATTAGGAAGTGAAAGAACATTTTCACATTCTTCTATTACTTGGGGTCGACGCAACACGTTTTTTTCTTCCATTCCGTCCTTTTTTTTTTTTTTTTTTTTTTATGGTGGGAAAAATCATGCATTGACATCCCCCGCCCTTGGGCGGAGCGGGAGGTAGTGTCAGACTCTTACTGACTAAAAGACCCACCCCGTTCCTTCTAGCCTTCATACCGGGGCTCGAGCGCCCTTTCGGATAACCCTGGCCCCAGTAGGCTTCGACCCGGCTGGGTCCCTGCTGTTGCTGACAACTCCTTGAGGCGCGCGGGAACAGTGCGCGCCGTCGACGACTTGGGCTTGGTCCGGACAGTTACCGGACGGCCGGACAGCGAGCTACCCATTGCTCACTGTCCGCAAGCCCGCGTCTACGTTGGCCGGAAATCGGGATCAGAATCCCGGCGACGGCGGCGGCGGCGATAACGCCGTTGCCTGATGCGTTCGGCCTCCTCCTTTGCAAGCATTACTGCTTCGCAGAAGTCGGCGACCGCCTGCCACTCCTCCTCGCTCCGGACCATGGCCTCAACCAAGGCCCGGCGCGAGAGGTCTCCGCCGCCGATCGCCCCCACGAGGGCACGGCGATGCTCCGCCCAAGCAGGGCACACCTCGACTGTGTGCTCCACCGTGTCCTCCGGGCGTTCCGCACAGTGGCGACACCCGGGCGTCACTTCCGCATGAATCCGGTGCAGGAAACTCCCGAACGAACCATGTCCGGTGAGGACCTGCGTCATGCGGAAGGTAAGGACGCCGTGAGGCCTTTCCAGTCACGCCTCAAAGAGGGGACTTACCGCCATGATTCCATTCCGTCCTGTCACCCGTCAAGCTATCACTAACTCCCTTTTCTTTCATATCACTTCTCACACAATCCGTCCATCTTGTCTTCGGCCTTCATCTCCCTCTCCATCATTCTACATGTATACTAAGAACTCTTTTAGCAATGCGCTTCATCCCTCCTCTTCATATGACCATACCAAGACAAACGATTTCCTTTCAACTTTCGCCACGCCAGTTTCAAACTTCCTCTAATATACTCATTTCTTACTTTATCTTTTCTCGTCACATCACACATCCATCTCAAAATTTTCATCTCCGCTACATGAAATCTTTTTTCATCCAGCTTTTTCACAGCTCAACATTCTGATCAGTACCTACGTCAGATACAGTATGACATGTCTTATGACGGAGTTGTAAATTTTACCTGAATAGTACTTGAGGGGCATTGGGGCCGAAAGGTTCTGGAGTGGCGACCGCGTACCGGAAAACGTAGCGTTGGAATGCCTCCTACAAGGTGGACCGACGACCTGGTGTAGATAGCGGGAATCCGATGGATGCGGGACGCACATGCTCGTTCGTTGTGGCGACGCTTGGGGGAGGCCTATGTCCAACAGTGGACGTCTATCGGCTAAAATGATGATAATGATGTTGATGATTGAGGGGCATTCGTGGGTCGCAAGTTGTTTGAGTGACCTGCCGCCATTTCATCCATCCTGCGTTGATCCAATTTCACATAATATGACATAATATTCGTGTATATTTGTATTTATTACTAAACAAGACCGTTTAACCGTCTAATACAACCGAATCTTATAAGTGACGTTCCAGTATTTCTCGCTCTTTTTCCTGAACATAATCAGTACACTAAATTCCCTTGAAATCAAAATATACCAGCTATCTCTTTGATATTATTCTCGCAGTAAGCTGAGCTCATTCCAACCGTTTCCGAATAATTCCGACCATTTCCGAGGCGTAACAAAGTTAAGGCGCTGCGCAAACGTGGACACTTTTTGTTACCGACACAGCACACTATTACAGAAACAGTCGCCACTTTCATGTTACAGGTACGGTATACCACAAAAAAATTAAGACCGTAGTTATGGACACCGGTCGTTCGCAACTCTTCTTTTTACTCAGCGCCGTACAATAATTCTTCTCTGGAAAGTTAATGTGGTACAAGACATTCAGACAACACAACATCTGTTTCCTTATAGCTACATGTAAGTTACTTCTAGGCAAGCATTCTCCATTATCGACCACATCGTCACTTTCCATCAGGTGAGATAGGTGGTCAAGCGCTAGTCAGCAATTTAAGAAAGACAAGTCAATTGACAACTTTTGGTTTCAAGTTAATTACACAGAATACTTTTTGAAATAAGCAATCGGTATCTTTCTGGTAGAATAGAATAGAAAGAATAGAAATACTTTTATTGGGTACAGACACAGCACAACGGTTATATACACAAAGTAAACAAGAATAAAAGTACAAAGTACGCCGAGCGTGCCCGCACCGGGCGGGTGACCTGCGGTTTTTTAGGACATCCTGATTTCCTCAAGATGTTTTCTTTCACCGTTTCGAGAACAGTGGTGATGAAATAAATACAACAATAAACAATAAATAAATCTAAATCTGAATCTAGGTTTGAACTCGCGACTTAAGAGGCCGGCGACGGATGAATTTCCATACAAACGTAATACCAGGCTCATTTGCAGTTGGAGCATATTTCCAACATATTATGATGATATTCGGTTATAGACAATATTTATCTAAGTTCCTACGTCAAGAATATTAGAAAAAATGTTATTTTTAATACAGGAAAAGCCAAATGGCATGTTTTGCCATTTACGCTTTAAAAAAGTGCGAAATACAATGCCCTTAAATTTCTCTTTATTTAAAAAAAAAAGAAAAACGTAGAAACCTAGATAAATATTGTTTATAACCGAATATCATCATAATATGTTGGAAATATGCTCCAACTGCAAATGAGCGTGGTATTACGTTTGTATGGAAATTCATCCGTCGCCAGCCACTTAAAAATCGTAAGTCGACGAAGTGGCCACTGCTTCTGTATTTTGTATTTTAAAGAGAGCAGTGGGGTCACTCACAGAAAAGTGAAGGAGGTTTAAAAGGAAATACTTTCCGATTTGTACTACAACCAGTTTCGCCACGTCTTGTCTCCCACCCTTTAACTCCACTATAGGCAATAAACCAATACGATTGAGCGTTACGCAACTAACAGACCACGCACGCTTAGATCGCAAATTTGTTATTGGTAGTTGAATTATGAGCCTTGCCCTACTTTGTATCACGCCTGCCCCGCCCTCAAGGAAATTCTTACCTCTTTCATTTGTTCTGTGCTCTGATCCTTACTAGGGTTGCAGAGATGTGAGGAAGTACAATGATTAACTCTTTAAATCTGTTCTGTGGGTTCAGCACAAAATAGAATTAATTGTATATGAAAAAGGGTAACGTTTTTACCAGCTGACGAGAGTCGGACAGATAGAATATGCATAATTATGTAGATTCAACAAGCTCTCCGAGAGAGGAAGGTCACGAGGTTTAAGATCTAAGAATAGTCGTGTGAAACAGAATCCCCCACATAAGAACAGGGGGAGGTGCATATAGCTCATGGCTTGGCACTTACAAAAGAAGTGGTATGTCTAATCTAACAGTTAATTTACTATTAAAATCTAGAAGAACTGAAACAATTTGTCTTCCCGTTCGATTATAATTTGGTTGTCTTCAAGGCTAGAGTGAAATGACCCTTAATAAACTAGTGCGCTTCACCGTCGACGATTGTATCACTACTTACTATAAGGTGGTGCCATCCCACTACTTAAAAAAACACTATAAGGAAGTCAAAGAACATTTTCACATTCTTCTTCCTGCACTTACCCCATATTAATTGGGGTCGGCGCAACACGTTTTTTTCTTCCATTCTGTCCTCTCACCCGTCAAGCTATCACTAACTCCCTTTTCTTTCACATCACTCTTCACACAATCCATCCATCTATTCTTTGGCCTTCATCTCCCTCTCCATCCATCTACATGTATACTCAGAACTCTTTTAGTAATGCGCCTCATCCCTCCTCTTCATATGACCATACCAAGACAAATGATTTCCTTTCAACTTTTCGATCACTGGCGCCACTTTCAAACTTCCTCTAATATACTCATTTGTTACTTTATCTTTTCTCGTCACACCACACATCCATCTCAAAATTCTCATCTCCGCTACATGCAATCTTTTTCACAGCTCAACATTCTGATCAGTAGGTACGGCAGATACAGTATGACAGGTCTTATGACGGAGTTGTAAATTTTACCATTCAACTTGAGGGGCATTGGAGCCGAAAGATTCTGGAGTGCCGACTGCGTACCGGAAAACGCAGCGTTGTAATGCTTACAAGGTGGACCGACAACCTGGTGAAGGTAGCGGGAATCCGATGGATGCGGGACGCACATGATCGTTCGTTGTGGCGACGCTTGAGGGAGGCCTATGTCTAACAGTGGACGTCTATCGGCTAAAATGATGATAATGATGTTGATGACTGAGGGGCATTCGTGGGTTGCAAGTTGTTTGAGTGACCTGCCGCCATTTCATCCATCCTGCGTTGATCTAATTTCACATAATATGACATAATATTCGTGTATATTGGCATTTATTACTCAACAAGACCGTTTTCCAGTATTTCTCGCTCTTTTTCCTAAACATAATCAGTACACTAAATTCCCTTAAAATCAAAATATACCAGCTATCTCTTTGATATTATTCTCGCAGTAAGCTGAGCTCATTCCAACCGTTTCCGAATAATTCCGACCATTTCCGAGGCGTAACAAAGTTAAGGCGCTGCGCAAACGTAGACACTTTTTGTTACCGACACAGCACACTATTACAGGAACAGTCGCCACTTCCATGTTACAGGCACGGTAAACCACAAAAAATTTAAGACCGTAGTTATGACTGGCCTGTTGGTCTAGTGGTTAGTGACCCTGACTGCTATGCCGGAGGTCGTGGGTTCGATTCCCACCCAGGACAAATGTTTGTGTGATGAGCATAATCATTTGTTCTGTGTCTGGGTGTAATTTATCTATAATATGTATGTATTTAGAAATATATAAGTACGTTTATCAGTTGTCTGGTACCCATAACACAAGCTCTGCTTAGCTTGGGACTAGACGGCGTTGTGTGATAGTTGTGGAAATATTATTATATATTATGGACACCGGTCGTTCGCAACTCTTCTTTTTACTCAGCACCGTACAATAATCCTTCTCTGGAAAGTTAATGTGGTACAAGACATTCAGACAACACAACATCTGTTTCCTTATAGCTACAACTTAGTGATCTTTAACTTAAGAAGAAATATGTTACTTCTAGGCAAGCATTCTCCATTATCGACCACATCGTCACTCTCCATCAGGTGAGATAGCGGTCAAGCGCTAGTCAGCAAATTAAGAAAGACAAGTCAAATGACAACTTTTGGTTTCAAGTTAATTACACAGAATACTTTTTGAGATTAGCAATCGGTATCTTTCTAGTGAAAGCACCTGTAGACGAATGTCTACGTCTGCACAGATGACTTCATGTGTTTTTACACACATTTTTTATTATAACCACTAGTGCTTGATTGCGATCCCACCTGATGGTAAGCAGCGATGTAATCGTTGATGGCGCACAAGAGTTTATTAAGAGCTTATTCATTCTATGAAAACAAAATACGCCAATCTCTTCAATCCCTTCAATTCCTTTGTGACTCCCACATGAAAGTTCTTAGGTCATCGGATAACTTGAAACTTAAAATGCCAATGCATTCAAGTACTTTTCTAGACAAGTCCATTACTGGTCAGGCCGCTCGTCTATGGAATGCATTGCCTGTGGAAATAAAGCGTGCGCAAACACTGCCTGCATTTAAAGGGTTTGGAAGGATCATTACTTGACTCTTTGATCTTGTCTTTGTTCTTCACTAACTCTCTTGATTATATATATTTAGTATGTATATATTTGTGTATCTATTTTAGTATCAAGTATTTAATAAATTTTGTTACTTTTATATTTGCACTAAGTGCAACCCCATTTTGTGTCCAGGCAATCCCTGTTCATTCCTGGTTGCCTGGAAGAAATCGCCTAGTGCGATAAGGCCGCCAATTGTTTGTTTTTTATTATATGGTTTCCTTTTTGTTAATTTATAATCTTGATGTGCAATAAAGTATATATAAATAAATAATACTATATGATCACTAGTATCTTGTATCCAACACAAGACACAAAAGTGTCTCCGTTTGCGCATAACCTAAACGTATTAGTGTTGTTTGTATCTTTGCGTTGCACGAACTTGTCCGGATTAGGGTGAGTTTATATGAGCAAAGTATCTGATCCAGTATGAGATGTTTGTTGGATATTTAATAGAAGGCAGAAAAAACATCCATAATGCAGTATTATTGGTCTCAATTGGCCTAAGAACCTATTTAAATCGCATCCTTAAAACAAAAGTGGCAATATATCAAAAAGGTGATTTTTCAGCGGTCATAATGTTTTCATTTATTTACTCGATAAAACAATTCGATCGAACATTAACAATTGGGACAAAGACTTTGACCATCAAAGAATAACTTGTGATAATCAGATTGAAAATTTTAAGGTTTACCAAAAAATGGCAATTAAAAACACTAGTTTAGTATAGTGCCACATTTGTTTTAAAGGTGCGAAATAAAAGGATACACTGACTTACTGACATCTGAACGCACAGCAGAATCTACTCAGTTAAGGAGCGTGAAATTTTGCTCATGATTTCCTTTTATGACGTAGGCGCGCACTATAAGAGGATTATCCACAATCCACCCCCCTAAGGGAATGAAAAAGGGGTCCAAAGTTTGTGTGGAGAAACCTACCTTCACGCAGGCAAAGCCACTAGCAGAAGCTAGTACCTATATATAGGGTAACTGGTAATTAGTGACCGATACTTATCACGTGATTGTACTCATGATTATAAACAACTTTCCCAAACTTTTTTTTGTTTATACACATTAGTTTTATCACAATAATACAGCTCAGCTGTTAGCCGCGTAACGCCGTCCTCATGTACCCTACCTACAATAGTGATAGAGCACCCGGGCCGCTTGCAAACCGGTACGAATCGATACCATGTAAAGTTTCTATAAAAATAAGAATAGGATCGATTGCCATGTTGTGACGTCACGTCATACTGTCAAATCGCAAGAAATTGGACAAAATTGAAGAACTCAGAGATGAGCAAAATTAAAGAACTGGATTCTGATTAAACTTTTTTTGTTCACAGTTCGTAAACAAATTTAATTTGAAAAATTTCTTGCTTTGCTTACCTTATTAATTCTATTGATTTGATAGTATATCGTGCCGTTACAACATGGCATCCTATTCTTATGTGGAACGCATTGTATACACCGCTAAATTTTAATAGTTTTAATCCCGTGGAGGGTGGATCCGGTACATGAAACACAAGTTTTGAAAAAGAGATACTTTATTTTTTAATTTGATCTTTAGAAATCGAAAGTGTTTCATGTACCGGATCGACCCTCCACGGGATTAAGACGATTAAAATTTAGCGGTGTATATTATATTTGTTACTTCTTCATATTTGAACACCCGAACGGATTTTCTTGAATCTTATAAGTATGGGAAGACCATGTTTTTTATTCCGGAAGTACCTATGTTACATTTTTAGACAAAGGTGACCTAGTAGTATAAAACGTGAAGCAGTTCATGGTGAGTTTAGTCCAGAAGCTTTCGGCTCCATCGACCATCTGTTCTGCGAGCAATGTACGTGTGCTTTTAAGATGCTAATATGTCATGCAAATATGAACTACTTTATACATGACATGAAGTATCCATGAATCATTTATATTAGATATGCATACTGCCAACATAAATTAGGATACCAAGTGTATGCTAAACGGCACGTGAGATATTTAGCTAAGTCTTTAAAATGCTCCTGTTAGTCCAGATATATTTTATCCTTTTACCTTCAAATCTTCTGGATATAGCCCTTCCCTCGCTACATCAACTGATCTGGCGCTTCTTCAGGTTATTGGTCCACCTTGTAGGAAAACTACCAACACTGACTTTCGCACGTCGCCACTTCGGAACCATTCGAGACTATTGGCCGTCCTTCGTGCTATTTCTACTTTTTGAAGACATCTCTCAGTTAGCAGGACCCGCTTGGACCCGCCAAGTCTTCTTTAGAGCTAATTGGAAAAGGTTAGAGACCCATGCCCAAAAATGAGTATCTCAAAACGGCTAAAAAATAATCAAAATACGATTTCAGATAATTTTAAAACAGAAAGTGGCCTGTTGGTCTAGTGGTTAGTGGCCCTGACTGTTATGCCGGAGGTGGTGGGTTCGATTCCCACCCAGGACAAATGTTTGTGTGATGAGCCTAATCATTTGTTGTGTTTGGGTGTAATTTATCTATAATATGTATGTATTTAGAAATATATAAGTATGTTTATCAGTTGTCTAGTACTCATAACACAAGCTCTGCTTAGCTTGAGACTAGACAGCGTTGTGCAATAGATGTGGAATAAAAAAAAATTTCGATAATTTAAAAATTTTATGTTGACATGTTAATGAAATTCTGAAATACAAATATTTCAAAATTCAAACTATGTTTGAATTAAGTTTCAATTTTGTTTTTTTTTAATGTACGTAATTAGGTAGACCGATGAGCTGGTGAGGGTCGCGAAAATCCGATGGATGCAAGACGCACAGGACCAGTCGTCGTTGTGACGCTTAGAGGGAGGTCTATGTCCAACAGTGGACGTCTTTCGGCTGAAATTGTAAAAAGATTTTGGGGATGGTACCAGGCAAACATAGGCCTATAGAGTCTATTATTATTAACAATAAAAACTTCAACATGTGAACTCAGCTTAAAAAAATAATAAGATAAGTCTATCCTCCCGCAAACCAGCTAAATAATGCACTCAAAGACCTCGTCCATAAACGTGGGATTATGGTACAAATCCTTTTGCGGATAAAGATACGGGTACTTTGCAAATGGAAATACGGTATTAGGAAATAAGAGATATGGAGGTGTAATCTTGCGTTTTTAATAACGAATATTGCGATCAACAAAACAATTTTCTTGGTTTTTTTTTTTCTGTTTTCGAGGGAAAGATGTTGACCGTATCTAATGCAAGATTAGATTGAGTTATGTTTAATAATACTAGTGGAAAAAGACTCAGCTCGAGTTCTACAGTGACTAATTCCACGTGTATCAAAAGATGTTTTTCATTACAGTTTACGAAAAATTATTGGTACATTTTGATACAAGTGGAGTAAATTTGTCATGCGACCGTTGCGGAATTCACCCGAGCCGCAAGCAAGGGTGTTATGTAGCCGTGTGTTGCAGTGACTCCGCATGTATCAAAACTTAAAAAGAAATAAATAGACCAGTGAATCATGAATTCATGAGGGTCACTTAGAGCCCAGCTTGATTTTTTTTATTGTTGATAGGTTCGGGCTTGGCCGCTATCTTACCTGATGGAAAGCGACGATGCGGTCGACGATGGAGCGCGCTTACCTAAAAGCAACCTATTCTCTCTTGACTTAAAGATTCACGGGTAGCCATCAGGAAACACAGACTTCGGCAAGGAATTCCACCAATGATATTTCTAATTTAACGCCAGATCGATTCTTCAATTTTCCCGATTTTTTTTTTTAATAAAAACCTTATTCTTCATTATAAAAAAATAACTTCCAACAGTAATAATTTCATTGCACTGTAATATTCACTCAACTCTTCAAATACCTACGTACCAGGGCTCCATAATATACAAACAAGTAAACATAAACTTTTGCGCAGTTCCAATTACATTCGATTCGTATTGATTGATTACGCCTCACTCACCTGTGACTCAAAATATGATAAATTACCTAAGTATTCTCTGTCAAAGGTGTACTTACTTATGTACTCACAGGATATTAAATAATGTGGAAGATATTTAAATAACCTTCCTTCCGATTTGATTTATTCAGATGAAGATCTACGTATGTTTTTGACTATGTAGTTTATGAGCCAATTTTATTACAGCTTAACTGAGATTTAATGTCCGGGAATAGGAAATGTCTAATCTTATGGTGGGTCTTAAAATGAATATGGACAAAACCAAAGTCATGGTAAACAACCATGTAGCACCCACCAAGATCGGAGACTCTCCACTCGAAGGTGCGGACGATTATGTTGTCCTGGTACAGTTGGTCCAGTTAGGTACATAGGTCTAACCTCGAGAATAAGGTCAATCGTCGAATCAGACTCGACTGGACAGTGTTCGAGAAGATGTACGGTATCTTCTCATTTAACATACCACAGTGTCTCAAGACGAAATTCTATGACCAGTGATTAGGCTTGCATTGGGCCTTTTTTCGATAATATAACGAAAAATTTTATTTAATTGGTAAGTGCAATATTTTTTTTTAATGATAAATGCCGGCTGCAGCGATACCGGTGCCTGTAGCAGTCAACCTGCCACATCGCTCGACGCTCAGCTAATCAGATGCCCCCACTGCTCCCAAGCACGTTATTTTAAAGGCGAACGGGGACTTAAGATACACTATGGCAAGGTTCACAAACCACATAGTGTACCTTTGTGTCCCCCAGCTACTTCCCAAACAACAACACATTTGGATACACTTTGGCAAACACTATCAAAATTAAAAAATTCTACACCAATATTAAAGAGAGTTCCCCGGGGCGCGAGACGGTCTGTTGCGCTGAGTTTAGCGCGATGCGTCCGTCTTGCGACCCATGAGAACACACCAAGTGCTTGGGAGGAATTACTCACCTTCCCTTACAGGATTCTACATGTCCAAAAAAATTTGGCTTCGAAAAAAACATTAACTACCCAAATTAAAGACAATTGCAATAATTCGGCTCACATTTTAGATCTAAATTTACCCGCTTTTAACAACTTTTCTCAGAAAGGTTTGTGTTCACATGTGGAATCCAAAATAAGTGAGGGTGACATTAGGGGAGCGGCCAGATTACTGTTCAGCAGTGATGTGGTGGCGCCTTACTCTCCAGACACACTTTTAGCTCTAGAGAGTAAACACCCAGCGCCTGCGGATGACCTCACCTTTCCTGAACCTCCTGACACCCCCAATCCAGATTCATCTTTCCAAATTTCAGCACCCCAGTTACTTGCAGCCGTGAGCTCCTTCAGAAGCGGTTCTGCCGGTGGCCTCGACGGCCTGACTCCTCAACACTTGAAGGATCTTTTGAGTTCAGGCGCCGGGGAAGCTGGTGAGTCGCTTTTGAAGGAGCTTGTGGCTCTAGTCACTCTTATGCTCTCCGGCGGCGTGAACGATGCCATCGTCGATATCTTGTACGGGGCTAACCTGTGTGCCCTGCGCAAGAAAGATGGTGGCATTCGTCCCATCGCCGTCGGGTGCACCTACAGGCGTATGGCAGCAAAAATTTGTTGTAAATTATACAGCCAATCACTGACAAACAAATTCCAGCCCCTACAGCTTGGCTTTGGTTCAAGAGGGGGCTGTGAGGCTGCCGTACATGCCCTCACAACCTTCCTAAATTCTGATAAGGGTAAGGTCATCCTCAAGGTTGACGTTAAAAACGCCTTTAATTCTGTAAACAGGGACACTTTGTTGGCTGAAGCAAAAAAAGAACTTCCAGAAATTTTCGGCTTTTTGTGGCAATGCTATAGGCATCCATCTAAATCATTGTACAAAAACAAGGTTTTGGAATCTGCAGTTGGATGCCAACAAGGTGACCCTCTCGGGCCAGTCATTTTCAGTTTGGCTATCCATCCAATCATCCAACAACTAAATTCGAAATTTAACCTATGGTATTTGGATGATGGAACCCTGGGAGGTGAAGTAGATACTGTTTTGAAAGATTTCCAATTCCTGAAAGACCAATTTCAATCTATCGGCCTTGATCTAAATCATTCGAAATGCGAAATTTTTGTTCCTGACAGTACTGACAGACAATCGACTCTACAGAAATTTTATTCAATAGCTCCCGAAATCAAAATTATAGATAAAAATACACTGCACCTCCTAGGTTCTCCAATTTTGGAAGACAGTTTTTCTTCATTCATTGACGACAAAATTGAACGTTTTAAAAACATTTCGGAAAGACTTTCTAAAATTAACCTACATTCGGCCTTCACCCTCATACGGTATTGTTGTTTTGCACCAAATTTCATGTATTTTCTCCGCTCTTCCCCTTTATGGAAGCAGCCACATCTCTTGGACAAAATTGATCAGACAATTCGGTATACTCTGACTTCCATTTTAAATGTGGCCATGGATGACCGAGCGTGGCTACAAGCCACGCTACCCATTCGTTTTGGTGGGCTCGGCATCCGCAAAATTTCTAGTGTAAGCCTACCGGCGTTCCTGTCTTCGGTCCACAGCACTCAACAGTTGACCAAAAGAATTTTGACTCCATCACTGGTTAGCTGTGAGGTGCCGTGCTTGGCCGATGCAGTAAGTGCCTGGAAAATCACTTGCCCGGACAAGGCGTTGCTCGAAAATCCATCTTCCCAGAGACAGTGGGATGAGCCGCTCTGCAGGTTGGTACGGAATAATCTCATTAATACGTCCACCAATACTGCTGAGCGCGCTCGCCTACTGGCTGTGGGTGAATGGGAGTCGGGCCTTTGGCTACAGGCTTTACCGTCACCTAACATAGGTACTTTGCTAAGTGACACCACCTTCCGGATCGCTACATGCCTGCGTCTAGGTGCTCCTCCTAGTGGAGCTCCACATCGATGTCAGTGTGGCGAAGCAGTCGACCGCCTCGGACACCATGGCCTATCTTGCAGCAGAAGCGCTGGCCGGATAGCACGGCATGCCAGTATTAATGACATCATCCGTCGAGCTCTTGTCACCGCCGGGGTGCCAGCTGTTTTAGAACCTAATGGCTTGGCACGTGACGATGGGAAGAGGCCAGATGGGATGACTATAATGCCTTGGAAATTGGGTAGGCCTTTGGTGTGGGATGCAACATGTGTCGACACCCTTGCGCCATCCCATCTTCTGAGTACGGCGGGCTGTGCTGGGGCGGCTGCTGCAGGTGCAGAAAACCTCAAACGGCGTAAATATAATAACCTCATTGGAAGTTATGTGTTTGAGCCGTTTGGGGTTGAAACTCTAGGGCCATGGGGTCCGAGCGCTCATCGAGTTGTCCGGGATATCAGCAAACAGTTGGTCGACTCTTCGCGTGACCAGAGGGCTGGACTCTTCTTCAGTCAACGAATCAGCATTGCCATCCAGCGTGGCAATGCTGCCAGCGTTCTGGGCACTTTTCCCATTGACATCGATGTGGACGAATTTTTTGATGCCCTGTGAGTTTTTCCCGTTTTTTAGCCTTTTTTAATCGTTTGTACATATTATTATTTTAAGTTTGTATATATATTACCTAGTAATTATTTATAAATTATTAAATTAATTAAATTGTACATAAATGAATAATAAAAAAAAACGAAAAATTAGAACTAAAGGCATTTAATGCCTATTATTTATTTGAAACTATGAGATCATTTCTTATTTTAACAACTGTCTTATAAAAAGTTCTGTGCTATCTACGTCTAATCGATCAATTCTTTGGTTATTTTAGTTTTAACATCACGAACGTTACTTAAGCTAAGAATTTTGGTGAAATTATTGTAAACAAGGGTTTTCATATAAGTGCTGAACCTTTTGGCAAATTCTGTTTTGACGGGAATGAAAGGTAGCTTGAAAACACGCTTCCATGTTCTCATAGTCTGGTGATTTTTAATAGGTATAGTTTTCTTACACTAAGTACGTGAGTTTCTTTGTTAAAGAGAACGGTAGGGAAACGGAAAAGTTTTTTGATCATTGTCTTATGGACTGCACATTGTGATCTTTCTAAGCCTAAGAGATGAGAAGAAGACACCCCAGGCCAAGATACAATAAGATAGGATCGACTGACAGTGTGGTATAAATTTTTCGAAGAAGTTTTAATGGCGCCACATCTCTTAGCTCTTTCAAGCCAAATATGATCTTTCTTACCCTTGCAGATATGGCTGCAATATGCTCACTGAAATTAAGTTTTTCGTCTATGATTATTCCAAAATATTTTGTGCGTTACTTTATTTAGCTGTTTGCATTCGCATGTCGGTAAATTTAAGTTGAGATAAGTGTCGGCAGATGGTTGACAAGTATGGACTATAAACCCTAAGTCAGGTGGAGGTGGAATTCGATGGATGCGAGACGCACACAGTGAGTCCAACAGTGGACGTATTTCGGCTGAAATTATGATGATGAAGATTATATAAGGTGTAAGGGACAGCCCTCCACAAACTTTAAGGGCTTGCTCAGTAGACAAAACTGAACAACCTTTCACAAAAATTTTTTTCAGGAAACGAAAAAAAAATTCGGTCTCTCCATACAAACTGTCCAATCAAGTTTATAATTTTCTATGGTGAGGCTGAATTTTATTTATTTTCGTTTCCTGTAAAAAAAAAATTTGTGGAAGGTTGTCCAGTTTCGTCAACTGAGTAAGTCCTTAAAGTTTGTGGAGGGCTGTCCCTTACACCGCAGACGAGACGCGCGCATTCTTCGGAATTAGCGCGTCTGCGCATGAATATCGCTGATTGGTGCGCGTATATTCTCGCGTATCCATGCGCCCACTAGCGAACCTACACGTCATCAGTCGGATATTGGCCAATTTAATGGCACTGCTGTTGATGCCCATTACTACACGTAAAAGAGTACGCGCGTATTCTGGCGAATAAGGGCGCATTCGTGCGGTTTCGCTTTAGTTTTAAAGTTTTTGATGTTTCGATTCGCTTCGACTCTGCGCTAGTATAAACTGACCCTTAGGGTGAGTTGCACCATTTAACTATAACGATAACCAAACCATAACCAGCCGTGAAACGGCCGCCTATTGATCAATTCGACGATTTGACAACTGTTAACAGCCTTGTTATGGTTATAGTTAAATGGTGCAACTCACCCTTAGTGTATCCGGGAATAGTACATTTTGATACAAGTGCAAAAATTTTGTCATTGCGACCGAGGCGGAATTCGAGCCGTAGGCGAGTGTGTTATAGAGCCAAGGGCTGCAGTCAAACGTCATTTTTCAATACACTTAAGACTCGTGGGGGTTAACCCGCGCCTCGTGGGGGTCGGCCCGCGCCCAACTTGATACGATAAACAATGTTATTAAAATAATATTATGGCGGGGGCGATTACGCGCACTTTTCCGCACTAGTGCGGGATTAGTCCATTGCGTATCTAAAGGGATAAAAGCGGGTTTTCGAGTATGTGTATTGAAAATTAATTAACGTAATAAAGTTAGAAACTTTGGCAAATCCGGCCATATTACATTGAAGGTACCAGGAGCATATAAGTAGCAAGACAAGAAGAGATGTTCACTCAATCTCCGCGCACACAAAACCCTTCAGTAATGCTCGACATTTTTAATCCTACCCCACATTTTCTCGCCGTCAAATTCCCAGCCATTACATTCTCGGAAAAATGGCTATACATCTTCTTTGATATATTGTGTGCCTAATTGGGTTCGTAGAGCCCAGGTGGAGGCGTAAACTGGTCTTTGAGAGGTCGTTAGTTCGATCCCATTCATTGAACTGTTGAGTGTTGACGTAACTAAACATATTCGATTCATATATCAGCCCAGTTACTTGTTTATATGTACAATATTAGTTTAAGTATCTATGTAAAAAAAAAAAATTAAGTATATCATGAAAAATCACAGTTATACAATTGCCGTCACGTATCTTGAGCGTTGACTTCAAGTTGCGCAGAAGTCAAATATTTGGTCTCTTTAATAGTGCGAAGTGAGACGCGGGAGCGGGGAGTGTCAGTGATTGGCTCGCCGCGCCATCGCGTTTTAGACGTCACTCCTGATTCGTTCCCTGCGATGCTGCATGTATCTAACAACGAAGACGATTGGCTCGCCAATGTATGGAATGCGCTAAGCGATCCCCACTCTGACACCGAGCGGTCAAGATCCCTTTCGGCAATTGTACTGAACAAACTATATTAGGTTTCTCATTTACTAAAAATAATGTACACAAAAATTGTAAAAGGGAAAAAACAATTAAGTCACAGAAAGTCCCCAATCAGTCTCATTTAACTTTTAAATGAAGAATATCAAAAAGAACTTTATACCTGTCGAAGAAATAAAACCCGGAATACAGGTACAAAAGAATCATAAGACACACAAAGCTACAAGTATACCTTTCACATACCGGTCACAAAACGTGAACAAAGGAAAAAGAAACAAATTGTTACAAAGAAATTGTGAGAAAAATTCTCTCTTGCCATAATTTTCATTTGGCGAAACATTGAACAGTACCGCTGGGATTGTGAAATATTATGTCACCAAGTTATTTAATTAGTACGCTTGAAATAATTAGTTTCGTTGAAGTAACTTGCTCGTTCAAAGACTTGTGTTTTGAAACCTATAGTTTACTGTATCACTAATTCAATGTCGTAATATTATGACAGCTTATAAGCTTATGAGTTATTAATTTCGCTTCGATCTTGAGCATTTAAATAGGTATAAATACGGAAAAATGGAAAGATTGCTTATTTTCGAAATTTACAGACTACTTTATTAAGAATTTCTTATTTACATTCTTAGATAATTACCCAATAAATAAAACGCTCAAAATTTTAATAATCTACGCGGACTTTTAATAATGTTAATGTTCAACCGAATGGCGCAAAAATCAGTCGTTCGCTTGGGGTTTGAAGGGAGCCCCAAACGAAAGCCAGCGTTCGCTTTCTCATTGTCTTTTTATTGTGTCTCTAATTACGGCATTCGAAAGGTTAAGCTACATAAGCTTACAGTTATTTTTTTTTAGGGTTCCGTACCTCAAAAGAACAACAAAGTGATCCTAAAAGAACTCTTATAGAATCACTTTGTTGTCCAGCTGTCCGTCCGTCTGTCTGTCAGTTAAGACCCCATATCTCGAGAACGCGTGGAGGTATTGAATTGAAATTAAAACCATATACTCAAGCCTGCGTTCCCTAAAAGCTGTGAAAAAATCAAACTTCTAAGTTAACGAATAAAAAAGATACGGCCGTTTATGTTGTAAAAAACGTATATCTTGATACTTTAAAAGATCGAAATTCACAGGGTACTTCCCGTTGACCCAGAATCCTGAAATTTTACACAAAGAAAGGTCTTATAGCGCAGGTATATGAATATATCTAAAAACAGTAAATTTGTTGTTACGTTCGTCACAAAAAAAATATTTTTGCAATTGGAAAAAATCTTTAAGGCTCCATTCGGGAATTATAGTTTGTACGAAAACTTCAGTGCGCGAGTCCGACTCGCACTTGCCTAGTTTTTTTTTTATTATAGATAGGCTCGCATTTGACCACTATCTCACCTGATGATAAGCGATGATGTGGTCGACGATGGAGCACGCTTGCCTAGAAGTAACCTATTTACTCTTGACTTAAAGTCCTCTAAGAATCTAATAGTAAGTAGTAGTATCTCTGCGGTTTCGCTACCGTGGCTTAAGAGTCTGACACTATCTCCCGCTCCGCCCAAGGGGGGATACCATTTAGATGATTTTACCCACAAAAAAAAAAACAAGTTTACGAATAAAATTAATCATCCTAAGGTTGTCTGGAAGATATCGCTTTCAGCGATAAGACTGCCATAATTGTACCCACAAATTTAATTTTTTGTTTAAGCTGTATTACTTTTTGGTGTGCAATAAAGTCTATTCTATTCTATTCTAAAATTGGTCCTTTCACGCCATGTTTTAAGCTTATACGCCCAACTACTGGAGCTAGAAGTTAAGAGGCTCATTTCAACAGTGGATTGACAGCACTCGGTTGACTGATTGACAGCACAGTGATAAATGGAGCAGGAAATAGCGATGTGTTTTTAGATATTCAAAATGTAAGCTTAAAACAGGAAATAAGGAACTTTTTTTGAGGTAGAAAATCATACCATGACTACTTCCTCTTTAAGGTGGAGCGAGAGAGACTTTTACAGACTAAAACTCGATCCATCTTATGGGAGGCCTTCCAACGTTGCGTCTTCCAGTGTGCGGTCGCCACTCCAGAACCTTTCAGCTCCATTGACCATTTGTTGTGCGAGCAATGTACGCTGCCCACTACCACTAAAGTTTCGCGATTCTTCGAGTTATGTCGGTAACCTTGGTTCTCCTGCAGATATCTTCATTTCTGATATAAATGGTTTAATTACAATAAATACTTTGAGTTTGCCATAATGCTGGCAAATTTCTGACTTGGCACGACTTACATTGCCATCGACTCCCTTTAAAAAAAACACCATTAACTCTTTGTCAACTTTGTATAAATTGGTTTAGACTTCACATTAAGAAAGGTGGGATGATAAACACCACAATTCCGACAGATTTATAATAAAATATGGAGCCATAACTCCGCAATCTTTCGGGCAAAATTCCAATTTCAAACTTGTGAAGGTAAAACAATACTTACAGAGTTTTCCGACCAATAGAGTTATTATGTAACAGTCTCGCCATGAAAACTTATGTGCATTGAGCTTGCAATGAGCTGTCAAGACCTAGCATTTGGAGGCTAATTGTCGTACTCAGCAATTTTCAAATTCAAGGTCGTATCGTCATCTTGGCGACAATAAGACATAGCGCGCACTGGTGACTTGTCACCGTGACTTTTGACAAAAAAGTCACTGTTCTTATGAACGCAACATGTAGTACGCGCTCTTGAAGACGTGACAGTTGGGTAAAAATGAGTGAAAAAATTATTGTTACTGTGACAAAAGTCACCAGTGCGCGCTATGTCTTAGGGCTTGTTAGAAAAAACTTCAATCAATGACACCTGAGGTACAGGTTTATCCCAGTTCAGGTTAGATCTAATTATTATTTCATAACTTTTCTAGTTTAAGGCCGCACTCATTGTAAACTTGCACAATATTCTTCTAAGAGTGAATTGCACCATTTAACTATAACGATAACAAAGTCGTTAACAGTTGTCAAATCGTCGAATTGACCAATAGGCGGCAGTTTCACGGCTGATTAAGGTTTGGTTATCGTTATAGTTAAACGGTGCAACTCACCCTAAGTAAATAAACAAATAAAATAAATTATTTTTGACAGATCGTTTTATGATATATCAATCCTCGTTTGGTCTATTTTGTTTAGACCTTTTTATTATAATAGAAATCCTACATCAATGATATGGTTAAACGAGGATTGACGTGTCATTAAACGTTAACGTTTGAACGATCTGGTCAATTTTATTTGGCCATATCATTCTAAGATCTGGCCACGACATCGCGAATTAAAGATTATTTTTATTTAATTTTATATTAATAAAAGATAGACAACATTATGTTTAAGGATTACTATCAAGGACTGCCTATAGAGGGCGTAACTAATATAATTTTATAACAATGCTCTAACACCCACAGTATATAAAATTACCTATCTATTTTGTGGTTACAACCATTTTCGCACGGGCAAAGCCGCGAGTAATAGCTAAATAATTAACAGGTTATAATTTCTACAAAATTGTGAATTCTACCATTTCTTAAATTCTCCAATTTCGAATAAAATCGTTCCAGTCCATATCTTTACTAGATTTCAGGTACCAGGCAATCGTGAATTCGAGGTGTTTGCAAAATACCTACAAGCTCTATGAGCAAGATATGGGTGGAAATGTTCAACATTCCATATCCGTTCGCGAGCAGACGGAAATCATTTTGCGTTGGGAGAGAAAATCCAATTGACGCTCCGTTCCCTATCTAATAAAGTGTTACTAAAGGTTTCTATTTAATTTAAGCTGAATTTGGAGTTTGGGGGCGGAAGGAGAGAGAGATAGATACAGCGGGTTCGATAAATGTGTTTTTCAAAAAGGTCTGAATAAGAAAACTTCAGTACTTTTTACGTGAGCCTTTTATTAACTACTTTTGTTTTATGGACTCCTAGTACAATATGTTCGAATATTTTAAAGAAATGGCTAAATCAATAGGATGTTCACGATCAAATAAACTTTTGTTATCATAGGAAACCAGTTTTAAATTATTGCTGCATAATTTTACCGTTTATATTAGACTGTACAATTTCAGAAATGACTTCAATTTTCTGAACGATGACATTTATATTAAAACCGGCCAAGTTCTAGTCGGACTTACTCACGACATCTACCATTATTTATGTAACTTTTTATACACAACTTATTTTATTCTGTTTTTATTAGTATCGTTAACTAATATTCAAACAATATTTTCAACTTTTTCTCAAAAATTTCTACGTTCAAACTCAGTATGTCACGTCGGCGTAATTTATCATTTAGAACTAATTGAAAGATGCAGTTAACTAAATTGGCAAATTTCCATTTTAAAGAGTAGCGATATATCTTGGCGTCCAACATGTTTATGGAAACAAAAATCCTGCTTACAACAAAGATTTTCATGTATGTGTATATTTCAAACTTGCCCTTTTTCTGTCATGGTATTTGACGTCAAAGACCATGTCGGACTTCTGTTCCATAATAGTGGTTTTGAAGATTTTTAGGTTCGTTGTAAATGAAGATAGTTTAATTTTTTTTTTTCATCCCCCATCTCGGAAAGAGTATTTTTGCTCTTCGATATCTGAGTGCAAAAGCCGTTTTTATCCGCTAGAGGATAAAGTAAATTGAATTTAGAACATCGTGTGCACTAAGTTTGTGAATTCAATCAAAATCAAAATCAAGTTCAAGTTAAAAACTAAGACTCGGAATCTCCTTGGCGTGCTTTTTTTGCATTTATTAATTTCCTCGCTGAGGTAGGATGAAAAGTTACGTGATTTCACTTGAGTGCAAAAAATTTTCACCTCGTGCTCTTTTGATTCTCTCGCCAACGCTCAGGATTCTAATTTTTTAATCAACTTTAGAATCCTTCGCTCGCTCATCAAAATTACAGTATTGTATAACAATTAACTATTAGGGATCCGTACTCCGTTTTAAGACCTATGTTAGCAGGCACTTTAGTATAGTAGTTTCATTATAACACCCTTACAATCTTCCCGTAACTATTCCCACCCAGTGTGTCTGTTTGGGACAGCCGTGGCAGGATGCGGTGTCCTATTGTAGCGATATCTATGGCGCCACATAAAAACTATTTATTATCTATTATAATCTGTATTGTACACCAAATAAACAAAAATACAGGACAAACATTTAAAAGAATAAGTGCACAATGGGCGGTCTTATCGCACAGGGCGATCACACAAAAATAAGAAATCTTGCATCGCGCAATCAAAGTTCTCCGCCCGATTTGAATATATACACGACAGCCCGGTATCAACTATTGGGCAGTTGCGCACCAGACATACACCCGTCTGGTCGGAGGATCCTCCCTTTTCAACGGAGGCATGTGGGACTTTACTCTGTGTTCCGCATACTGGTGGTTATATTCGAGAAATACAAGTAATTTAATAGAGACTCTGTAATTCTATTTGAATACTGTAAAAGAGGCAAACTTATATGCGTACCGCTGTTTTACTGAATAATATTTTCTTGAAAGTAAAGTTTCTAAAGGGGAAAAATATTAGATTCAAGAGACACACATACAGAGGCCGTTTACCTTTCATAATACACTGGCTCCTTCAAATAACTTTATCCCAGTGCGTGTCTTGCTCGCGAATCTTCAATAAAAAACTTTTTATTGCTCTCAGAATTCGCAGATAAAGGTGAAACCTCATAAAAGTCAGGCCAATGTGTTTCAATATACATAAAAATACACAAACAAACACATTTATTGTTGTATATGAATGCCTAGATTAAGTTCGGTCTAGTATTGTTCCTAACTTTCGGTTCTGTAAACAATTTTACCGTGGAAACTTAAGGGTCTTAAAATACATTGCGATATTTACTCGACTGTGCGATCGTCTCTTATTAGAGAATACGATTAAGAACGACCTTCACCGATCTGTGTTTTATGACAAATCAAGTATATTAAATAATGTAACGCGGGTGGGTTGCCTAAGAAATTCCTGGCCAAACAATTTTTATTTTTGAAAAGTTAAAGCTTGCGCCGTCGACGACTTGGGCTCGGTCCGGAAAGTTACTGGACGGTAGGACAGCAATCTACCCATTGCTGGCCGTCCGCAAGCTCGCGCCTACGGTGCTCCTTATAGGGTCACTTTTTTGTCCGTCTGTCTGTTTGTCTCTCTCGAGGTCCTAGAACAACAACAACTGAAGGAACATAGGTGTGGTTTTAGTGAGTAAAAGTCTGAGTCACCCTCTCACTCCACCCTAGAATGGGAGAAGAAATTAGATGATTCAACCAAAAAAAAAAAAGATGCCATATGTTTTACAAAAGGGTTTTACAAACACACTCGAGTTACATACTGTACTTAAAACAAAACCGTGTTTTTCTTCCATTACTACCAGAGAGATACTTAAACCGTTTGTGCTAACAAAAAGAAATAACTCACACACTGAGGCACAGTTGTAAAAACAATAAATTAAATGTTCTGTTAAACGTGGCATAGCTCGTAGAAACTTGGAGATTATTTAATGCGGTTTCAGGCGACATTATTTATTTATTTGAACTCCATGTACAGTAGTGGTACACAGGACTTAAGGCTTAAGGCTCTTGAGACAAGACAGTCTTAGACAGACATGTTTCGCAATGCAAAACAAGTCTGTCTAAGACTGTTTTGTCTAAAGTGTGCACAGGTTCTTATAGTACCTTGAACATCTAGGCGGAATTAAATGGATACAATACTCGTACCCGCCTGCGCGGCGGCAGTACGAGTATCTGTGCATTTAATTCCGGTCGGTGGAATAAGACAATGAGGTGAAAGTAGAATTAGAAAGAAAATGCAAATGCTTATCAATTTCACGAATATACACATACGAGTATTCTTATTTTTCTTAAAAATGCGAACGCATTTAAAAATATTAAGTACTAAAATTTATTTGTGGAAGATACAGGTATTGATTTAAACATACGAATATCTATTGATACTCACGACGTATCTACCAGGATACCATACAACCGAAGGAGTACACTTTAGTAAGTGACCTTCAAGGACGACCTTGTCACAGAACAGTAACGTCAAATTAACGGCCATACTTCATTCTCTCCCATTTTCTTTTGTGATTAATGTCACAGTGGCACCGAGGCTTTTAAGACAGTTTAACGAGTTCCCCGCGAGCCGGAGAGAGTGATTGCGTGGATCTCGTTCATGATCACTGTAATTATAGTGGCTTCGTTCATAGCTGGTTTGTGTGTTTTTAATATTTTATGTGTTAACAGTGCCGCATTGTACTACATGAGCGTAAAAACTACGATACTTGAAGTTTTATAAGTCAATGAATGTAGTAAATCTTTCGATACAGTCAACCGATGGCGATGAAATAAAGCCTAAGTAATATATCAAGTTACTTACACACAATTTTAATGTACTTACTTAAAAGTTATCAACACAAACTCTACAGATTTATTATATGTATAGATTTATTAAAAAGCGTAATATTAACACTCACATATTTACCGATGTAGATTTTTTTGTAAGTGAAAACTTTGGGTAGAGCAAAAGGGCGAGTTAGACTTTTATGGACTAAAACCACAGAATTCCTTTAGTTGCCCTTTCTGACGAGGGCTGTGGCAACTCCTTTGACAATCTGCAGCCCTGGTACAATCTGTCTAAAAAGTCAAACGATTTGGGAATTTGGTTATATTTTCTTTCTACATATTAGTAAACTAAGTTCAAGATCTCTTAATCAAACTTGATTATTGAACCAATGTTGATTACCTACATTAGATCTCATTTTGCCCCTTATAATTACCCAAGTCGTTTGGTTTTTTAGACAGACAGACTCTTGGCGTTGAAGCAATGAAAAATCGAAACTCCTAAGTCAAAGAAATCTTTATATTGTGGCCATTTATTTTCCATTTAAACGCATATTTTGTTACTTCCAAGGAAATGTAAAACCTATACTGTACTTCCTGTTGACCTGGTATAGGTGTTATTTGGCAAAAAGCAAGGTCTCTTATCACAAATACAGGAAAAAGTTTCAAAACTGTTTTGTAGTTACGTCACAAAATAATTACTTTTTTGCGAATAAAACTATTTAGGTACTATGAAAATATATTATAGGATATTTGAAATTGGCGCCAGTGACTGAAAGGGAAGCGTTTGTCTTATTATGGTCATGTAAAGAGGAGAGACGAAACGCATGTTCCTAAAAAAGAGTTTTGATTATAATGTGGATGAATGGAGAGGGAGAGGGAAGCCAAAGAAAAGATGGATGGATTGTCTGAGAAGAGATATGAAAGAAAATCGACTTAGTGATAATGTAACGAGTGACAGGACAGAATGAAAGAAAAAAATGGGTTGCGCCGACCCCAAATAAAACGAGATAAAGGCAGGACGAGATGATGACATATTTAAGTATGGAACGCTCAGTGCGCAAGTCCGACTCGCACATGACCGGTTTTTTTCATCATCATCAGGCATCAGCCTTTTTAATGTTCCCACTGCTGGGACTCAGGCCTCTTCTCTAGGAGAGGGAATGGGCTGTAATCCTCCACGCGGGCCCAGTGCGGGTTGGTGAAAGACACATGTCTTCGATTTTTTTTTTTTTTTAAATCAAAATGTCTTTCTGAAGATCTACAAGTTTATTCGCCAGTGACCACTATCTTATGGATGGCCCTGCGTTCGATCTAACGACATTGTCATAACGTTACTTTATGAGACACTAAAATGTTTCATGTGTAATGTTGCATTGTATTTTATTGTTATTGACGTTTTATTGCAATGAACAGTAATAAGATTAGCGATTTGAAAGATACATGTCACCGTAAAATTGTAAATAACGTTACATTATAATCTATCGCGCGAGATTGTAAACTGTCAAAAGATTGTGAACCGTAACATACTGCTTACAATTTAAAGTATTATTTTTGAGTATTACCTTATAACCTATCGAAGTGAAACCGTCAAATTGTGAAATGGCACAGAACAGAGCGCGTCTCTCGCGCTGACTAGTTGGACGTCATGTGCCTCAGATTCGCCAGCAAATAGGCATGTTCTTTCAGAAACAATACTGCGGTACCCCTTTCGTTGTCCTTGTCCATTCAACACTACCAACTGGTACTTCTGCGCTCCTAGTATCATTGGTATAATTAATGATTCTATTGGTTTGTTTTTATTACTTTTTGTTTATTTCAATAATTAAAGTTCTAAAATAATATGTTACAGTCAAAATCAATAACGTATGAGTAACGCTCTTAAAATGAACAATGGCTTAAAGTCACCCAAACGGCAATGAAAAAGGCTATCTCGGAGTTTCCTTGCGTGATCGAATTATAAATGAAGATATCCGCAGGAGAACTAAGGTTTCCGACATAGCACGAAGAATTGCCAAACTTAAGTGGCAATGGACAGGGCACATTGTTCGCAGAACAGATGGCAGTTGGGGCTTAAAGGTTCTGGAGTGGCGACCGCTTACAGGAAAACGCAGCGTTGGAAGGCTTCCCACATTGTAGACCGATGACCTGGTGAGGGTTGCGGGAAACCGATGGATGTGAAACGCACAGGATCGTTTATTGAGGCGACATTTGGGGGAGGCCTATGTCCAACAGTAGACAGACAGTAGTTTGAAATGATGATGATGATGTTGAATATGAACAACAGCGAGTAAAGTAACAGTACCTAACTAGTATTTTCTACATAACCCGAGATTTAGATCAGTTGTTTTTACGAGACTCTTTAAAAAAGAAAGTTTATCTTATATACGATAAGGAAAACCCATTCCTTTTTCTTGAAGCGCCCTTGAAGGGATAAAAAGCAATTGGGTTTAGAATATCGTTTTTTAACCATTATTTTTTTAGTTGGGATTTTTTTGTTTTTATAATGGATAGGCTCGCGTTTGACTCCTATCTCAACTGATGGTAAGCGATGATGTGGCCGACGATTGAACACGCTTACCTAGAAGCAATCTATTCACTGTTGACTTAAAGACCCTAGGTTAACAGGAAACACAGAATCCGGCAGGGAATGCCATTCCTGAGCTGTACGTATAATGAATGCTTCATTAGTCCTAAGTTTGAGCTACACAAATACTGACAAATGCCAGCACTAACTGGACAGGTCCACTCAAATCTATGTGTTTTTTTCTTGAAAAGACCATCAGAGACACTAATCTGCATGGATCTCATTTATGATTTGACCATTACATGTATACTGTATGGACTTAAAAGAGAATTTGGCTCCTGAGTTTGTTTCGGTGTTTCTTCTCAGGGTATTCGGCTAGGAAACACCGGCCTTATCTTTACGACTATGACTATGATTATGACTTTAGAGTGTAGCGAGACGGCGTGTCAGACGAGGCTTCGGCCCTGCTGGGTCCCAACGGTTTGCTGACATCTTTGAGGCGCGTGTGGATAATTTCGCTTCGTCATTGACTTGTGTAATCTCGCGCCTGTAACGGTGGCCGGAGATCGCTCTGCAATTCCCGACGCCTCCTCCTAGTATCCCCCAAACGACTGATCCTGATTTCCGTGACCCTCATCAGGGCATCGTTATTTGTAGTGGGAGGCCAGCAAATCGACGGTGAAGTGCCAATAACTCCTAACTGTCTAATTAAAAATTTCCTGTCCCAAAAATGTTATGAAGTAATACTATAAATTGACACGTTGGTTTAGTTAGGTAGTGTTTCCAGAATTATCTTCATGCAGTTGTAACTAAATATCTGCTTCGGAGATTTCACTAAAACATGTGGAAACACACGTTTAAATTATAAGCGTTAAAAAGTAATTTTCTCGAAAAGTGTCAGTTAGAAGGTATTGGCACTTCACCGTCGAAATACGGCTCTACTATTTATTTTATTACCACCTCTGTAATAAAATAAATCATCTGTAGGTCATACAAATATTTGTTCCGTGAGGGAATCGGACCGGCGACACGCAACACAGCAGACAATCTCGCACAACCACTGTGTCAGATAAATATTAATTTTAATTTATCCGCTCTCAGCTTAAACAACCCCAGACCCTTATTTCAAAATGAACTTATCTGGGGCACGAAAAAAATGTTGAATTGCCAAAAAATTGGGTCCAATTATGGTAATATTACGTCGTGATCCCTAGTAAAAAAATCCTTTTGTACCCCTAAGTACCAGGAACACATTCCTATAAAGAGCTAATTCCGTCGCTCAAGTGGTCATATCGATCGGCCACTAAACGTTCCTATTATTTATTCAAGGTAAGTGACCCGTGAATAGTCGTGGGTTTGGTTGGAATCGGGATCTTCCTTACGTTTCCCTTTAAAAGGGTAAAATTAAGGGTAATGGAGCGAAAGGAATATAAATTCAGGGTTATTTTCATTGCTTAATCGTGTAAACTTCCATTGCTGACTAAACATAGGGATTTCAAATTTTCAATTACCTACCGCTTTTCGGGTGAAATAGTTAAAACATACTTGGCTGAAGTATTGTAACCTTTAGTAGATAATATTACAATGTTTTTAGCATTTTATTTGACTTGTCTTTTGGTGTGTTGGTGGTTGCGTATGTCGGGAATTCTAGCAGTTGCCACCATCATATCATATTTCAAAAGTGAATGTTAAAGTAATACCAATACATAAGATCAAGATGGTCGGTAATCTGCACGCATACACTCCGGAAAGAGTTGATAGTCTTGGAATACAGGAGGAAACCAATAGCCTAGTAATAATAGCAAAAGAAAGAAAACTGGGCAAGTGTGAGTCGGACTTGCGTACGCAGGGTTCCGTACAGTCGGTAAAAAAAGGCAAAAAGTCGTGTTTGCTGTAAGGGAGCCCCCCTTAAACATTTATTTTATTTTTAGTATTTATTGTTATAGAGGTAACAGAAATACATAATTTGTGAAAATTTCAACAGTCTAGCTATCGCGGTTCTTGAGATACAACCTGGTGACAGACAGACGGACAGACAGCGAACTCATAGTAATAGGGTCCCGTTTTTACTCTTTGGGTACGGAACCCTAAAAAACGATTCATATCATAGATATAAGATATATATTTATGGTTTATTAGTATATCAATTCTTGGAATCACCTTATCTCTTTCTTTTATTGCACCTACCACTGTTTTTCTCTGCACCACCCAAAGGTTGACTAGAAGAAAATGCCTAAGGCATTAAGTTCACCTCTGTACTTTTATGTGCATGAAGTATAAATAGGTAAATAAATAAATATACATCATACAAATAACCTACACACCTATAGTTGAACACGATTTAGAACTTTTCGATTTGTATTTTAGAGGTGATAGTTTTGTATTTTAGAGGAGGTATTTGTGAGGAACAGCGTGTAAACTCCCGCAAACCATCATTGAAAAGCGAGGTTCCTCCAAACAGACAGGTGTTGTGTCTGGTTCATCAACGCACTCACTTCTCTATTGGTATTACACCTATATTATTATGTGACAGGAACCAATTACCATCAAATAAGACAGGTAGCTTGTTTGTCACAAAAAAAACCTACTCGGGAACTACTACCGGACGGTATGTCTTTATTTCCATTGAAGATGGGTAGGCCTTTAGTGTGGGACGCTACTTGTGTCGATACTCTTGCGCCATCTCATCTTCCTAGCTCGTCGTACTGTGCTGGTGCTGCCGCAGCGGCTGCAGAGAACTTCAAGCGGCGGAAATATAATAACCTTGTTGGTAGTTATATTTTCGAGCCGTTTGGGGTTGAAACTCTCGGGCCGTGGGGTCCGAGTGCTCATAAGGGCTGGTTTTTACTTCGGACAAAGGATGAGTATTGCCATTCAGCGTAATGCCGCCAGTCTTTTGGGTACATTAACAGTCGACTGCGTTTATAGGAATTTTTCGACGCCGTACTTTAGATTGCTTTTTTTTAGTTTTTAGATCTTTTATTTTTATTTTGTTAGTTTTAATTAGGTTAAATTAAAAATATTAACGTAAAATTGCAAGTTGTGTAATTAAATAATCTCGCTAAGTAATTTTTCAATTGAGACCTACAATCGAATTGCAAACGGTAACCAGGGCATTATGAACTGATGCAGTTGCTACGTATATAGCTGGTGAAGGCACACATTATAGATAATCATAGTCGTTTTCTGCTCGCCGTGTACGTTTGATGCAGCTGACATGGATCCCAGGCGGGCATGGCTCTTGTACATTATAATGCTATAGTTATATACATTAATATTCTGCAATAAATGTCTTGTTCTAATTTATTTAGAACAAGACATTTTACCATACCTCTCAAAACAGTGCATGAATACATCATGAAGAAACCGGCAACGTCATTCGAAGTAGTATCACATCCACTAACTCGCACTAGGCTCGAATAGTGGATTACGGCCCATTCCCTCTCCTAGAGAGGAGGTCTGAGTCCCAGCAGTGGGAACATTATAAGGCCTAATAAGCTATACTATGCTAAATGTCTAGTTTTTAAGTTCACGTCAGTGAGTATCACAATTCACTACACGGCGCTCATAAAAATTGACAGTTCATGAGAATTGTGATGCTGAGGCTACATTATTTATCGAATAAATATTCGTGTCACGTTGTCACGATAAAAACATCGTATTCGGATTGTTGTCTTACATTAGCGGTTAATCGCATTTCTACGCGGCTGCGAGCGATGATTCGTCTGAATTTAAATGACTGAAGTGGTTTGTATATGGTTTTAGTTTCAACTCTATACCTCCACGCGTTCCCGAGATAAAGAGTCTTGACAAACAGACAACAAAGTTATCCTATAAAGGTTTCGTTTTGTCCTGTTGAGGTACGGAACTTTAAAAAGAATAGTTTTCGTGCTATACAGTTCTTTAGTTAATTTCATTTTGGCGAGACTAAAGTCTTTACCGACATATGTAACTACATAGCTACCTCCCTACCTACCCCCTTCGTGTTGAAAATTACATGTAACATGATTTCGTTGCACAGCGTTGTTGGCGTGCGTGCATGCATGTGCCTACGTCACGCGAACTGCACCAGTTTACAATTTTACATGGGTAGTATTGAGTTGTTTAATGTTTAGATATTAACTTATATTAAGTAATAGCTTTTGCCCGCGGCTTCGCCTGTGCACTTAAAATATAGCCTATATTACTCAGAAATAAAGCAGTTTTCTATCGATGTAAATACTTTTAGAGATTACCTCCTACAAAAAAATAAATAAAAAAATCAGAAAAATAAAGTTTAGCTTATTAGCTCTTTATTAAATTAGTGTAGATTATTTTCTTTACTATGCCCGATGGAGTGGATAACAAATAAATAGAATATAATAGATTAGAATTTATAAGTTAGAAAGAAAAATTATTATATTGTCAAAATTATTTATAAGTAACTTACCTTTTGCCTGCAGCTTCGCCGGCATACATAAAAATAGCCTATGTCACTCAAGAATACAGTAGCTTTCTATCGCTATCGGTGCTAAAATCTTTGCAATCGGACCCGTCATTTCAGAGATTACCTTCTACAAACAAAAAAACAAACTTTACATCTTTATTATAAACCTATAAAAAAAATCAGCCATAAAAGGACCTTATGTTGTTGGCACAGTTTATGAGTTACGGAACCCTAAAAATGTTTTTAATCGCCCATTAAAAACAACAATAATAACAACTAGCTACCAGGGTCTCATAAACCGTAGGCGCACAGATTCAGCCAATCTTCCCAGCTTAGCATAGTCAGCCTTATTATATTTCCATTGCTGGGACTCACACCCCTCTATGAGTGGGAATGGGCCGTAATCCACCACGCAGGCCCAGTGCGGGTTGGTGGATGTCACATATCTTCGAGTTTTGGTTCTAGGACATGCCGGTTTCTTCACGATGTTTTTCTTCACCATTTGCGAGCAGTGGTGATGAAATAAATTACACAAAATAAATGCACCTGGCTGGGTTTGAACCCGTGACCTATAACTCGTAAGTCAGAGCCTTTACCAACGCAACTGCGGTTATGAGTTACGGAACCCTAAAAATGTTCTTAATTGCTCATTTAAAACCCCAATAATAACAACTATCTACCAGGTTCTCATAAAACGTAAGCGCACAGATACAGCCAATCTTCCCAGGAGTAAAACATAAATCTTCGTAAATCGGGATTACGTAACAGTTAGCCTGAATTTATTACCCGAGATCAATTTAAGCTTCCCTTCTAAATAAATAGGGTCACAGTGACAGTTATGAACTCTATTGGGACTTGATCGGATAGCACGTTTTTTTTGGACGTCGATACATGCGAAACTTTTGAATATGTATAGACATAAGGTCGCCAGATGGTCGAGATTCGTCTGGATTCTCCCGTCTTTTTTAGTGATCTCCAGACTCCAGACAAATCTCAAAATCTCCAGAAAAACGGATATTTCTAAAATTCCTTACGAAAAATAATTTAAAATTACCGCGCTTCAATTCCTGCAGTGCTATTCTCTAAGAAAAATGGCATAAGGCGCGGCGCTGCCGTAGCGACGAAAACCAAATAGGTATTCACTAAGCTGTGAGAAGCTACACTAGCGCTCAAGGCTGTGACGGCTGTGAGTTGGAACTACTCAATGGCGCGCAATTTGACAGTTTTTCATACGTATTGGTATTCTCTAATAAAAATAGCGTCGAGTTGCTTTGCAGTCTGACTCACGGCCTCGATTTCATACGTCAAATCTAAAAGCTACTATTTAAACGCGGATTTTCATTACGATAGTGTTAAAAATGGCAGCCGAGTTAATTACCAAGCTTTATTTATTGAAAGAAGCTAAAAAAAGTGACGATTTAAGGAAAGCTCGACAGGCTAAGCAATACAGGATGTACGAGACAATATCCCGTGATGTTGACTTCATCCACATTTACAGGCTATCGGAAGAACTAATCAATATGTTGGAAAATGATTTATCTCCATATATGCGTTTGGGAGTTCGTTCCAATGGTTTAACCAAGAGACTAAAGGTTTGTTTAAAGCTAGATTTCCAATACAGTTTAATGGCAGCAACGCAACAGCAAAAACTTGTTGAATTTTGTGATGTTTCAGATATTATGTACCCTATCATTTTTGGCCAATGGAAGTTACCAAAAAATCATTGGCAAGAATATAGAGACATACATCTCTCAGCCTTCTGCTTCTAGGGCAATCCATGAAGTGGTTGACGCTTTAAATAACAGAAACGTTATAAAAAAATACATAAGATTTCCCCAAAACCACAATGAACGACAAGTACTCAAATCAAGGTAAGTTTCAAAAATACCTGTTCATCTGCAATTTCATAATTAATCTCACTAGGTATATAGAACAAAGGACATTGTTTATTTACAGATTTTATGAAAAATTCAAAATACCGGGGGTTCTAGGGTGTGTTGATGGTACTCTAGTTTCCATGGTGCGTCCAAAAGAAAATGAGGAGAGGTATTATTGCCGAAAAGGCTATCACGCCAGGAATGTTTTAATTGTAAGTTGTTGTTTTTTCCTGTTTATCGGAGGATTTTAAAAAATCCAAAAATTTTTTAATTGTTGTATTCACCTCTTTCAGATAAACGATGCAGATTTAAACATTTTGCATGTGGATGTGACTTTTGGGGGTGCAACACATGATAGTTATGTCTTTTCAAATACCAGAGTTAAGACACAATTAGAAAGCTTAAATAATAATGGAGAAACAGTGTACTTACTTGGTAAGTTATTATACCCTTCAAACCCCAAGCTTACGCGCGTGATTTCGCGCCATTCGGTTGAACACTAAGATTATTAAAAGTCCGCGTAAATAATTACAATTTTGAGCGTTTTATTTATTGGGTATGTATCTAAGAATGTAAATAACAAATTCTTCATAAATTAGTCTGTAAATTTCGAAAATAAGCAACCTTTCCATTTTTCCGTATTTATACCTATAAATGCTCAAGATCGAAGCGCTAAAGAAGGTACCTACCAATTTGATAACATAATTCAGGATTATACTTAACTCCAGTTTTATTCATTGATTTTAGGTGACTCAGGATACCCGCAAAGGCCATATTTAATGACTCCCTTTAATAACCCAGAAGCTGGAACACCTGAGAGCCATTTTAACGAGTTACACAGCAGTGCAAGGAACAGTGTGGAAAGGACCATTGGAGTTCTGAAAGGCCGGTTCAGATGCTTGCTAGTACATAGGGTGCTACACTATGATCCTATAATGGTAGGGAAAATTGTGATAGCTTGCTGTGTTCTACACAACATCTGCAATCGTGCTGGTCTACCAGCTCCTCAGTTAGACCAACATGACTTAGAACAAGAGTTTAGGGTACTTGGGTCTCTAACACAGCAGGCTGAAATACATGATAATTTACTAAGTGGACAGGTAAGCAGGCGAGAATTAGTAAATCAACTATGGCGAGCACGTTATGTTTAGATATAATGTACAGCTTTATTATATAGCTATAGTATGGAATCCTTTTGAATATATTATCTATACATAGGTATAAATAAAATTGGAGTGTCTTTTTGTAATATTGAAATAACTGCTTTTTACTATGTACATGCGTATGAATTTAAAGGCTGAAATGAACCGTGCGACGTTGCCGAACCCCGCGCGAACGCCAGCGCTCGCTGCCATCCCTTCCCCCCGGCGACCGCCCCACCCCGCCCGGCGCCCACGCAGTCGCCCTAAAACGTTTGTAGGTCATGGTCGCGCGCGCATTCCGCAAAATCCTATTTTACATAGTGCGAATAATTTGCATTGTCTTGTGTGTGTCAGTGTCATAACAATGCCTAGGACGAGATGAAATAGTCGTGAACCGCTTAAAAACGTACAGTATCTCGATATTATTGTATGGTACAACACCGTAAGAAATTTACGTGAAACGCAGCTAAGATTTCGGCTAAAATATCCCAATGTCACTCCACCATCATTGGGAAGGATTCTAAGAATCACTCAGAATATGCTGGACTTCGCAAGTGTACACGTGGCACACGCCCTGGGTGGTGGAACTTTTAAGGAATGCAGTGCCTGAGCTATTGCAAGACGTGACGTGCCCTAGTCGTATCTTGCCGGTATGTATTTTCAACAGGACGGAGCTCCGGCTCATTGTTTCAGTGAAGTGCTAGTTTTTAAAAGAAGTGAATACGGTGATAGGTGGATAGGTCGCGGCGGACGGTCACCTAACCTAACACCGTTAGACTTAATTGTGGGGAGAAATGATAAGACTGGTTTACGAATGCGAGTCCGAAACTTTAGACGACCACCTATAAAACAAAATTAGGAGTGCTTTTGAAACTGTGAAATCGCAGACTGATACTTTAATTATTTTAACGTTTTTCGTAGGTAACACTGATAAAAGTTTACTATTTTTTCATTTGATATGATCTAAATTTTCTGGACAACACGTATTATTGTATATTTAAATTTGTCGCATCTATTCAATTTCACTCTGCAGCTCTGGTCAATTCCATAGAGCCCCTACTTGATTAGCTACTGTCATGGTGGAACGCAACGTATTCTACACTAGTTGTGCCCGCGACTTCGTTCGCGTGGACTACAGGATATTGAATTTATTTTTTCTAAAATAAAAGTAGCCTAAGTTACTCCTTATTACATCAACTACCTGCCAAAAAAGTCCCGTCAAAATTGGTCTAGCCATTTCAGAGATTAGCCTGGACAAACAGACACAAATTGTAAAAAATGTTATGTTGGTGTATGACTGTATGTAGGTACCGTATATATATTCATGCATGTAGTAAAAAGCAGTTATTTCAATATTACAAACAGACAATCTAATTTTATTCTTAGGAATAGATCATTTAATATTAAATGTACTAGCTTTATCAGAAGGGAAAGCTATTACTACCTACTAGATATTTAAATAGGAAATACTTTTATGTGCTAAAGTAAATATATTTTTTTACAAATAAAGATGTTTAATATTTAGTTAATTTAAGATATTTAGTATAAATATAATTTGTTAATAAATATAAATTATATAAATGTAATTTGTCTATTTTTTTTTTACTTTGTTTTTACCTTTTCACTTGAGTTAATTTGTGCTATACTTTATGTGGTATTCTTTTTAATATAAATTTCTTGGAATACCTACTTTATTAGCTACTGTCATGGTGAAATAGTATTTTTTGTATTGTTAATGACTTTGTTTTAATGCAGGTGAAAAAAGTGCACAAACTAATTTTAGTATACTTTTTAGTTGTTTATAAAGTATATTTAGAACAGATTTTAGGTTTTTTTATATTTCTATGGTTAGGAAAACATATTATAAAATAGAGTAAGAAATTAAACTACCTATATTATACAGATATTTTAGTCTTTTATTTATACCTACATACATGAATAAAACTTAATTAATAATTAAAACACAAAAACCTACAAACATATCACTAAATTTTGTGCGTTGTTAGTTAGCAAGATATTTCATTTATAATAATCATGTCCCTCGTCTAATAGTTTCACATAAATCCTGAATTGCTTGGGCCTGCCTTGACCATGCTTCACTCATTGTTTGGGCTTGCCTTGCCCAAACTTCAGTCATCGTTTGAAAGACGTCTAGCATCTTCAGTTGGTTCTCAATGACAAGCCTTTCATTGTCCAAACGCTTTTCCTCAATAGCGATGAACCGCTCAGACAGGCTTGCCAGCTGTGACTGCCTTTGTGAAGGTGGCGTCCGTTGGTTCAGCCGGCGTCGTGTCGCTGTCACACGACGCCTATGTGGTGCTGTTAACATACATATTATAATAAATTACTAGAGATAACAAAAAATACTATATCATATACTAATAAGTTATCCTTACAAGCAGCAAATGAGGTACTATTTCTATGGGGCAATGCAGGTGGTGTAGAAGCCTCAAACTGTAAACACAAAAAAAAATTGTTAGTTTAAAAGGTAGTGTCCAAATAAAACATTTTTAAAACTTATTTAAAACTTTACCATTTGTTCTGTGGAAGGCTGATCTTCCCTTGGCATATTACTCCCAGATGGGCCTGGTTGTTCTCCGGAGAAAAGCTGCACATGACCCTGCAATATATTTTGAGAATATAACATCACAGCACATTAGTTTTTATATTGTGTAAAGTAATTTAAATCCTGTTATACCTGAAGTATGCTCTCTGACCCCGGTGTTAAAGATTCCGTGACAATTTCTTGTATGTTCTGTAAACAAAATCTTGCATCAAAAATTGTTTATGGGCATAAAAATGGGTATTTTAGAGCGAAGTTTAATTATACATACCAGTAGAGGATTTGAAGATTGTGCATCAGGATTAATATCAATGCTTATATATGGCCTCGGTTCATTAGTAGATGGCTGAAAAAGTATTTATTGAAATTTTGTTATATGAGGAATGCTGTTATTAAATAAAATTTACCGAGGAATTTGTATGAATGAAATGCATGCAAGCATAACTAAAAAAAAATAGTACATGAATGAGCTCAATTTCCAACTCCCTATCACCAGTAACAAAGCTGTCCCCGCCCATTAGCGCAATTATGCGTTCTTCGACAGCAGATAAGGCAAGCCCTTCGTCCAATGCACCACCACCAGTTTGCTGTCTGGCCATTCTAATTTGGCTAGCTTTTTTTCTTATGGCTGATTTTTTATCCTTCCAATACTAAAACAGAAATTACACGATCAAAGCAAAGACAATATGTGCGATCCACAAGTAATGTATAAATGCAAGTTGTTACAAACCTTTGACCATTGTTGCCAACTCTTAATGCAGCCGCTCCCCTCGCTATTTAGTTTTGTAGCTACTTCTTCCCATGCAGCTCGTACGCGTTCTCTAGCATGTAATGTCCTAGCGTGCCCGGTTCCTAGCCAGCGTCTTTCTTCCAAACTCTCCAATAACAAATCCACTTGCACACGAGACGGGACCGTACTTCTTGGCATGATTGAAATAAAACTCATGAAATGATAGATATAAGAATTTGTCAGAGGACTCGTTTAGAATACTATAATAGTATTCTAATTATATTGACGATATGAATGAAAATGAAATGGTTAAAAATCTCGCAAAAGTTTAGAAGTTTCAATTCAAACTGTTTTTTAGTCAACTGGTTTCTTTGTATAAGTTTGAAAAACTAGCGCGCAAAATAAGCAATGGAAATATCATTCAGCCTTTTAATTTTTAATAAAACACAATTATCTCTATAAAAATGATAAAATTTGGATGTAATTTTAGTTTTTTTCTTTATATAAATAATTATAGACCTCTAATATATATTTTAAACCCATAAAACTGTAAGTCGAGATTGATCGATTATGATTTAAGAAAATTGTGTCAAGTCCCTATTCCTTTAAAGATCCAGCGACGAGACGCTACGGCCTTGTGTTCGTCGACGACCATATTCGCGTTAGTGAATACCGTTTTAATCAGTGCCGCACTCTCTGTCGATCTTAAGGCCGTCTCGACGTCGAGTTCGTCCCGGCGTACGGCCATGAAAGTGACTTTTAGAGAATAGCATAGCTGTAAGCAATGCTTACTGTGAAAGAGTGTTCAGTTTTCTAAATAATTTATACCAAGGACCGAAATCGCATGACTTTCGATTTAATTAAAGCTGAATTCAAGTCAAAGTTCAAATTAGTGGAATCGGTGAAGTCTAATAGCAAGTACATGTAAAAAAGGCAAACAAGACCATAAACCTGACTGCTGTCATGCTGTAAATTTAAAAAATAAATATTTTTCTTATTAATATTTTATTTCTCCCGACAACAATCCACAAATCCCGACTATTTGATTTTTTTTCCAGATATTTTGAAATTCTGATCTGGCAACCCTTAGACATTTCCCTCAAAATTGATCTGAAATATTGTAAAATCATTTTTTTTTAAACTAAAATTAAAATATTTAAGTATGCTTAACCTAACTATACACACTAAGGGCTTTTTTTTTTTTTTTCGATGGGAAAAATCATCTTATGACAACCCCCGCTCTTGGGCGGAGCGGGAGATAGTGTCAGACTCTTACTGACTAAAAAACCCATCCCGTTCCTTCAAGCCTTCATACCGGGGCTCGAGCGCCCTTTCGGATAACCCTGGCCCCAGTAGGCTTCGACCCGGCTGGGTCCCTGCTGTTGCTGACAACTCCTTGAGGCGCGCGGGAACAGCGCGCGCCGTCGACGACTTGGGCTTGGTCCGGACAGTTACCGGACGGCCGGACAGCGAGCTACCCATTGCACACTGTCCGCAAGCCCGCGCCTACGGTGGCTGGAAATCGGGATCGGAATCCCGGCGGCGGCGAGAGCGCCGTTGCCTGATGCGGTCGGCCTCCTCCTTAGCGAGCATTACTGCTTCGCAGAAGTCGGCGACCGCCTGCCACTCCTCCTCGCTCCGGACCATGGCCTCGACCAAGGCCCGGCGCGAGAGGTCTCCGCCGCCGATCACCCCCACGAGGGCACGGCGATGCTCCACCCAAGCAGGGCACACCGCGATTGTGTGCTCCACCGTGTCCTCCGGGTGTTCCGCACAGTGGCGACACCCGGGCGTCACTTCCGCTTTAATTCGGAACAGGAACCTCCCGAACTTGCCATTTCCGGTGAGGACCTGTGTCATGCGGAAGGTAAGGACGCCGTGAGGTCTTTCCAGCCACGCCTCAAAGAGGGGACTTATCGCCATAATTGTGGCGTGCCCAGCACTGGGTTGCGATAGTCGCTGACGCCATTCCACCATGAGATCCCGCCGGAGCTCTGTCCGCCATGCCGCGACCTGTCGCGGCAGAGGACTTTCACCCCGGCGTTGCATCTCCACGCGCATGTCGTGCATGTGTGCAAGGACTGTTGCCTCCAGATCCCACGGTGGTAGGCCAGCCAGAAGGCTCGCCGCTTCGCGGGAAATCGTGCGGTATCCCCGCACCATCCGAATTGCCATGACCCTCTGGCAGGCGTTTAGTATGGCCGCCGGTTGCTTTTTCAGCAACGGCGCCCACACCGGCGCCCCATAGAGGGCCATGGACCGAACGATCCCCGCGTAGAGCCTCCGGCAGGAGGCATCTGGACCCCCAAGGTTGGGCAGGAGCCGCTTGAGCGCAGCCCCAGTCCGGTTCAGTTTGAGAGCCAGACGTCGGAAATGCTCCACGAAATTCCACCGGCTGTCGAGGACGAGTCCCAGGTACTTCATCGTCGACCCGACACCGATGTGAACTCCTCCTACCGTTAGTTGGGAACTCATTGGTGGCGCGTTCCGAGAGCGGCGACCGTGAAAGCACATCGCCTCGGACTTGTGCAGCGCCACCTCGAGTCCCAACTCCTGGATCCTATCAACGACTATCGCAACCCCGCGTGTCGCTAGAGCGACCGCCGCCTGGTACGACTCTCCCTGCGCTAGAACCAGCGTGTCGTCTGCGTAGCAAACCACGCTGACCCCGTCAGGGAGGTCGCCCCGCAGCACGTAGTCGTACCCGATGTTCCACAAGGGTGGCCCTAGTACCGACCCCTGCGGAACACCGCACGACATCTCCCGACGTTTCCAGTCTCCCTGGTGACCGGGGTAGACAATGTACCTGTCCGACAGGTAGGCCTCGACTACTCGACAGAGGTATTCGGGCACCCGGTGGTACCGGAGTGCCCTCCGGATCGTACTCCAAGGCAGGGAATTGAAAGCGTTGGCAATGTCCAAAGACACTGCCACGACACACCTACCCTGGGACACCGCATCCCCCGTCGTGAGGGCTCGCACGCGCATGATGGCGTCCACCGTCGAGCGCATCCTGCGAAAGCCGAACTGTCCGTCCGAAAGGTCCGGCCCCACCCGTGAAAGGCGCGCGACGAGGCGGCTCGCAATCACTCTTTCAAAGAGCTTGCCCACCTCGTCGAGCAGCACAATGGGCCGGTACGCGGACGGAGAGTCCGCAGGGCGCCCTGGCTTCGCGATGAGGACCAGCTTCCCCGTCTTCCAGCGAAGTGGGAACTGGCCCCTCTCCAAGCATGCGCTGAAGAGCCCTCTCAGTCGAGGCCCGAGAGCCTCCATGGCCAGGACCCAGGCTTTCCCAGGCAAGCCATCGGGTCCTGGGGCGGCGTTCTTGGCACTCAGCCTTTGCACCGCCACTCTCATCTCTACCTCGGTCACTTCTGGAGCATTATCGTCGTCGTCGCTATTGCGGTCCGCGTCAGACACCGCTGGCGGAGGCGGAGCCATGGGCGGGGGGGAGTGTTCCCCTCGCGCAGGGAACAGAGCGCTTACCACACCCTCCACGAGTTGGGGCCGGAGACTGAGTCAGCGGGGGAGCCCAGGGGCGCAGTTTCTCCCGTACCAATTTGTACGGGCGCCCCCACGGGTCCGCGTTCAGAGACCCCAGCCACACGTCGCGGGCCTCGAGTTTGGCCCGCTTAATCTCCGCTCGGAGGGTGTGTTTTGCCTCTCTGTAACCTTCGTACAGCTCCGCCTCTCTGGCCTCCGCATCCGGCGGGCGGATGCGGCGCCTGCAGTATCTGGCGTACCGGCGTCGCGCGTGATTGCACGTGTTGCGTAGTGCAGCGATTTCCGGCGACCACCAGTACACCTGGCGCTTAGCACGTCCTGGACGGACTCGGGGCATTGCCGCATCGCAAATTTGCGACATGGCCTCCCGGAACCACTCCGCCTCGACGTCGATATCGACAGGCCTGTCCGGTGCTTGCACCCAGGCCTGTACCGTCGCGGCTTCCAGGAGGAGCTCCCGGTCCATCTGCTTAAGCGCCCACCGCGGACCGCAAGGGCTCTGTCGGACCGGCGCGGCCGAGGTTTCGGCGGAGACGTCCAACCGGATGTACCGGTGGTCGGAGTACGTCTCCACCTCCTCCATAACGCGCCAGTCAACGACACGCGGCGACAGAGCGGGGCTGGCGAACGAAAGGTCCACCACTGATTCACCCCGCCTCCGCACCAACGTGGGGACAGAACCCCGGTTCAGGACGACCAGGCCCAGCTCCAAGGCCCAGTCCTCCACCATCCGACCCCGTGTGTTCGTGCGCCGGGAACCCCAAGCCGTATTCCAGGCGTTGAAGTCCCCGCAAACGACCACGGGGAGGGTACCAAACCCAGCGACGACGGCACTTAGCTCCATAAGGGAGACATGGAGTTCGTCGGGAGTTCTGGTCGGGGACAGGTAGACGCCTACCACTGCAATGTCCCCGACCCGTGCTGCCACGCAACCCCGTCCCCTCGCAACAGCCTCGAGGGGCGGGGTACCGGCGGCGGCCGACGAAATTAGCGTCACCGAGCCGTCTAGGTCCTGAACCCAGCGGGGATGGACGTAGTACGGCTCGGAGACGACGGCGACATTGATCGACCACTGCGCCATGCTCTGGAGCAACAGATCCTGAGCGGGGGCGCAGTGGTTGATGTTCGCCTGGAGGAGACGTAATGGTGTCGTTATTGACATTCCATTACAGTCTCCTCCCGAGCCCCCTGTGAGGGCACCGCTGCGGCGGGAGCGGCGGCGACAGCGGCGGCAGCCAAGACGGTGGCTGCTGCGGTGAGGGTGTCAGGGTGGATGAGCCTGACTTTGCCCTTGGCCTTGGCGGGGGGGTCGCAGGACCTGCCCCCAGCCCGGTGGTCGGCCGGCTTGCCTGCAGCCGCACATGCGTAGCAATGCGGCTTTGCACGGCATTCAACGGCCTTGTGCCCGGGCTGTCCGCACTGGTGGCAGCGGTCACTGCGGTCCTCTGCGGCGCAATAGGCACCCACGTGGTGCCCCACGTGACAGCGGTAGCACCGCAGAGGTCTGGGCTCCAGCAGCTTTACCTGGGCCGAAACCCAGCCCACCAACAGCCTTCGGCCCTCGGCCGTGATGGCCTTGGCCGCCGACACGGGGCAGCTCACCGTGACGGCTCGCATGCCCGTGCCGTCAGCACGGATGGTGCCCGCCCGGACCTGATCGTTCGTGCACCCTCCCGCCTTGACGATGGCGGCCACCACCTCTTCCACCCTGACAGAGTCGTCCAGACCCATTATGCGCATGTCCATGCTTTTGGTGGGTCTGGACACTCGGGCCTCCTCGACGTCCAGGGACGCCCTGATCCTTTCAGCCAGGGCGTCGGCGAGCTCTCCGCTGTCTGCCCCAGGGACCTCCAACATTCGGGCCCCGGTTGCGGTACGCCTCATTCGGAAGCCCCCGGAGGCTCCGAACTCGTCGAGGTGGCCCACCACCGCCTGTTTCGCCTTCGCCATGACTACATCGTAGTTCACGCCCTTCTTTTCCGCATCTGGCTGCAGTGTGATCACTACAGCTGCGGAAGTTGGGGCGCGAAGACGAGCAGCCATGGCCCGCTTCTTGCGCTCCTGTCGCCGCCTGCGCTTTTTGGCCGCCCTTGCCGCCTTACTTGCCTTCTTCTTGGCGCCGACGACCGTCCACTCGGCGCCAGCCGAGGGGTCTTCGGGCGGAGAAGGCGGCAGGCGCGACCTAGTCGCCGCCGCGGCGGGAGGACCCGCCGGTTTGGTGGCAGCCACCACCCTGCTCTTCGGGGGAGGGGCAGGCTTCCCCTGCCGTTGCTGCTGCTTGACCGCCGGGGCCGGCTTTGCAGGCTCTGACGCCGCGGCCACGCGCCTGGCTTGCCCCGTTGGGCCTGCCTTAGATGCTGCAGTCGTCGTGGCCGCGGCGACAGCGGCATACGACGCCGTCTTCTTCTGGCCGGAGGCCGCGAGAGGGGGGCGCAGAACAATGCCCTCCAGGACGGAGAGCTGGCGCTGGATGTGCCCCTGGAACTGCTGCTGCTGCTGCTGCTGTTGCTCCCTGAAGGCAGCCAGCTCTTGCCGCAGCAGAGACACAACCTCGCCTTCCGCCTGGGGCGAGGGCCGGGATCGGCCCTGCTCCTGCCTGCACCCCTCTTCGGGACGAGAACCCTGGAGAGCGGCCACAGCCTCCTCGAGCCGGCCAAACCTCCCGCTGAGGGTGCGCTCGTAGGGCTCAAAAACGATCCCCAGCGCCTCCTCAATCGAGGTGTTGGCCAGCTCAATAGATCGCTTTTTGGCCACCCTCTCCCTCTTGTTGGCCACGCTCGTGATTGCGGCTGCCACAACCTCCCGAAACTTTGCCAGCGCCTCCACCATCCCTTCTGGCAAGTCCTGAGGGATCTTCGGCACTAAGGCGCTGGCCTGGCGTCCCTTGCTGGCAATCTCGGCGGGGAGCCCTCTTCCTATGCCCGTTTTTCGGGCTGCGCCCCGCCCCGAGGACGAGATTTTCCGGGCAGGTCCCGTCTCGTCGTCGGATGCAGAGCGCAAAGCGCGCATGAACGCCCTCCTTCTGTTGGATGTGGATTCCTCCACTTCCATCAAAAGGTGGGGCTGCCGCATCTCCTCCTCCACCTCCTTCCCGTCTGAAGTGACTGAAGACGCGGCATCTGAATCCGACGCCGCGCCTTCACTCACCTCTCTAAGGCCAAACCTACGCCCGGCCTCCACCGGCGTCGCGGACGTGCTGGGAACTGGTCCCAGGGACTCCGCGCTACCGAAATGTGAGCCACCCTGGCTCTCTGCGTCCACAGGGGACGGTATAGGGTCCTGAGACCCGAGGCTCCTTCTTCTGGACTGCGCGTCGGACTCCGACCGCGCGTCACTCTCATGTTGGGGTTTTTTAAACATATTATTCATATTTGATCCCACGAGTACAAACTTTATTTACCTGCTCAAATTTAGTGGTTCGCACTAGAGACTAATTTAGCTACCCATTAGTCAAGCTAACAACCTCCCTCACGGTGCGCCGCCGCTTGGAGGTTTGGGGTAATTTTTTATAGAGGTTGTCTTCCTCGCGGCCCGGGCGGTTAAGCCAAGACCCTCGTTCCCATCAAAAGTCAGAAACATGACCTTGGACAATCTTTGGGGCTACGAGACTAACGGTGGCAAAAGGAGGAGCAAGCCTTCCTCCTGCCTGCCCGGCGGCAGTGTGAGTGCACACCGAGCCCGCTCTTACTTCGCCACTGTGCCCTCTGCTATAGCAGAGGGGCACGCGTTGAAGTGTTCCGACAGACAGAACATTCGCAGACGGCCATCGAGGCCCCTTAGGTAGCAATACCCAAGGGGGTCGTTGGCCGCCTCCCAGGGTGCACCGTCCCGCAGACTGGCCTTCGCTCCGGACGTATCCGCAAGCGAACTACAGCCTGCGGGCACTCGTGGAGATTTTCTGTCGTGGCACCCCACACACTAAGGGCTACTTCCTACTAAAATATGGCGTCATAAAACTTTTTTTTTTTATTGTAACATTGGTGTTTCTTGCCAGTTCTTCTCCATAGGAAACGACAGGACCAAATGGAATCGTGTACTAGTTTCTGACATTTTATAAGTCCTCTATGATTATGGCCTATGTGAAAAAAAAAATGTTTTTAATTTTTGATCCCTTGCGCACCCCTCAGAGCGAGAAAAGTTACTTGATGATTTCCCACCCATAAAAAAATAAAAACACCTCGTTAAAATTCAAAATGTTTTTATTCTACAATACCTAGTGCCCGCGACTTTATTTGCGCAGGATTAGTACAGTAGGCACAACGGATCTTGAGCGGTTGCGCAGAAGTCAAAAATTCGGTCTCTTTAGTGGTGCAAAGTGAGACGCGGAGGCGGGGAGTGTCAGTGATTGGCTCTTCGCGCCATCGCGTTATAGACGTCACTCCTCATTCGTTCCCTGCGTTGCTGCATGTATCTAACAACGAAGACGATTGGCTCGTCAATTTAAGAAATGCGCAAAGCGTGGGGATCTACTTCAGGCTCGGCTTCAGAGTGGGGATCTCTGAAGCCGAGCGCTCAGTAATTTATTTTAAAGAAAAAGGAAACGTTTGTTTTTTTTTTCTTTGTAGGAGGTAATCTCTGAATGTAGGTACTGGTCCAATTGCTAAAATTTTTTCACCGATAGAAAGTTACTTTATTTCTGAGTGACAAAGGCTATATTTTATGTACGCGGGCGATGCCGCAGGCAAAAGCTAGTTAGCTATATTATTGTAAAATTTCATTAAAACTGTTAAGTAGATTTCGCGTGAAATAGTAACAAACATTTATACACTGTTGTGTTTATAGGCTTCAGTAGATGCAACTGAGCAATCCACCATAAAATTTTTTTTCAGGAAACAAAAAAAAATTAGCCTCTCCATACAAACTGTCCAATCGAGTTAATAATTTTGTATGGTGAGGCGAATTTTTTTTTGTCGTTTCCTGAAGTTTGTGGAGGGCTGTCCTTTACACCTTGTAAGTATATATCGTCAGAAACTAGTGCACGATTCCAATTAGTCATTTCCTAAGAAGAAGAACCGGCAATAAGTCGCTTAGTAACATTAAGTCGCTTACAGTCATCGTGAGGCGTGCGTCGCGAATTGTTTGTCTCGCATGATTCCGGCTGTGTGGACATATGTGCTCACAGTGAGCATTCGCGTCATACGATCGTTGCAAACGCCGCCTCAGTACAAGCCGTGCGCTCCGTGTGGACGAACAAGACAGTGTTTTCTACTGACGAACACCGTGCGTGGCGGTTTGCGTGCTTAGCTTGAGCATGTGTCGTTCGGGACGCACGCATATTGTACTATCGTATGCCTCAGGTTGAGGCATGCGTGACGAACCATTCGCGACGCAAGCCTCGCGCTATCTATACGCGGCTTTACAATTTCCATTCAATTGTTGCGTTACGTGTCATAGCGTCAGTTCATAAGTCGTTTTAAAGTAAAAGCTAACATTAGCGTTGCGTGCTGACTATGTTTATTGGGTTTACTGGCGAGCGCGCTGTAAACTTGAGTAAGCCGCCACTTACTAACTGTTACATTAGTTTATTTTACACTAGAATTGGGTTAGATTGAATGAGATGGAAAATTATGGAATTATGCTTATGTTACTAGCAAATCGTTTAGTTTATTTTAAGAATTAATCTAATGCTGGGACCACATTTTCCTGTATTCGCACAAAGAAAGTAACCATTTTTTTTTAAGTGGGAAATCATCCAATGACGTCTCCGTCACTATAGCTGATAATACCCGGTTATATCTACGTCTTTCGTATCAAAGCTCGAAACTGCGAAAGCATTTAAAAAAAATACAGCGGGTGTTACTTTTTTATGAAGTCTTAATTAAGTAAGACATAAATAAATCGATCGAGAAGAAAATAAATCTAAGACACTAAAACAATCAGCCAATCGACGGGCGGCGTTCCTGATCCAATTTGTTAAAACGAAGTCAATTAAGCACCGCTCTCAGCGCTTCATCGGCTTTTTATTAATGGCAGGCGAAGATTCTAATCTCCTGCAGAGTCTGATGTCCTGGTAATGAGACTTGATTATGTGAGGCTGGTGAAGATATTTTACACATCAAAATTATTATTTTATTAATGATAAATAGTGATACCAAAATTACTGACAGTTTATACCGTTAACTATTGCAGATATAGAAAGGCGAGCTCAAAAAAAAAATAATATAATAAATAATCTCATCTTAATTCTCTTCTCCATTTTCCTGTAAGGTGCAGAGTCCTGTACCCCTAGCCAAGTTGCTAATCTGCAATAGTTAACGCTTGTAGGAAGCTTCAAATGTAGCTCAGTCACGTGGTCAGAACAAAAGAATTGGCGGCAAGATCAACTCGAAGCGTTCGGTGCAAGCGAAACGTTTGTAACATGGCTAGGGGGGATGAACCCTTAAAAAAGCTTACCGTTGCTGGATTGACGCTTTTGAGATGTGGTGTTGGAGGAAAATGTTTGAAATCCACTGGTTAGAGCATCGGACTAACGACTCCATAATAGCCGAACTCAAATCACCCATGAGACTCACCACCACATGCCAAAGAAGAATATTTGATTTCTTTTGCCACATTGCCAGAAAGAGAGGTGATAACCTGAAAAAGTTGCTTCTGACAGGAAAAGTAGATGGGAAAAGACCCAGGGGCAGGAGTCCGTTACGTTGGTCAGACAAGTCCGTGTTACACTGGAGACCACAGTCTGTGACGCCATCCACATCGCCGAAGATGGGACAACATGGCGAAGTCCACAAGAATATTGTTCGTCGACGTCACGACCCTCAGCATTGAGGATAAATGATGCAAGGAGGAGGATAGTAAATAAAATAATAATATTCAAAATGTATTTTTATACTAATATGTATGTACATATTACTAAGCTCAGCGTTGAAAGCCTCCTACAAGGTGGACCGATGACCTGGTAGGGGTTGCGGGAATCCGATGGATGGGATGCGATACGCAGTTCCGTTCATTGTGGCGACACTTAGGGGAGGCCTATGTCAAACAGTGAACGTCTTTCAGCTGAAATGATGATGACGATTACTAAGCTCTTTATTTTAACAATCAAACCAACTAATGAGCTGTTGCGCTATTTGTAGGGTTCGCGGTTCCAGCCTGATACGATAAATAAAATCCATGTATGTAGTAGGGGGACACTAGCTTGCGCTTCACCGTATTTGTGTGGATAATAGTAAATTATGTGCCTGATAGCGATAGGAATAAGAACGTAAATAATGGTACATTTTGGACAGCAACAGCAGGGGCCCAGCTGGGTCGAAGCCTACTGGGGCCAGGGTTAGCTCCGAAAGGTAGCTCGCCCAATGAAAGGCAAGAAGGAACGGGGTGGGTTTTAGTCAATAAGAGTCTGACACTATCTCGCGTTCCACCCAAGGGCGAGGGATGTCATTGGGATGAATTTTACCCACCAAAAAAAAAATAGCAGTACAGAAAATTTGTCATTCCGCCCGAGGCAGAATTTGCACGAGCCGTCGCGTAGGCGAGTGTGATATGGAGCCAAGGGCTGAACAATAAATGTTATAATTGTGGCGGGAGCGTGTACGCGCACTTTTCTGCATCAGTGCTGAAAACAGCCAATTGCGTGCGTAAAAACGGTGGGATAAGAGCGGATTTTCGAGTAAGTGTATTGAAAAATATAGTGCCAATTTATATTTACTGCATAGGTACATATCTCCATCACATTATGGCATGCTTAGAGTAAAGCAAAATTGAATAAAAGGAATTGAAATTAATAGTTTCAGGGTTTCAGGAGTGTTAGAAAGTGGTACCGTGGCCCTGGAATGCAAAGGGTAAATAAAGGAACAGAGATGGTTTAAGTTAATAGAAACCTTTTTTTTATGGTGGGACAAAATCATGCAATGACATCCCCCGCTCTTGGGCGGAGTAGGAGATAGTGTCAGACTTTTACTGACTAAAAGACCCACCCCGTTCATTCTAGCCTTCATACCGGGGCTCGAGCGCCCTTTCGGATAACCCTGGCCCCAGCAGGCTTCGACCCGGCTGGGTCCTTGCTGTTGCTGACAACTCCTTGAGGCGCGCGGGAACAGTGCGCGCCGTCGGCGATTTGGGCTTGGTCCGGACAGTTACCGGACGGCCGGACAGCGAGCTACCCATTGCTCACTGTCCGCAAGCCCGCGCCTACGGTGGCCGGAAATCGGGATCAGAATCTCGACGGCGGCGGCGGCGGCGATAACGCCGTTGCTTGATGCGTTCGGCCTCCTCCTTTGCAAGCATTACTGCTTCGCAGAAGTCGGCGACCGCCTGCCACACCTCGATCCGGACCATGGCCTCAACCAAGGCACGAGTTAATAGAAACCTGACACTCTGGACCTGTTACTTGATAATTTCATTAAAAAAAGTTATTCGATTGTTCGAAAGTGTCACCAAGATCCTGGAACGTAAAGGGAAAATATAGGAACACTCAAAATCTGAAACACCACCACTTTTTCAGGCGGGGTTACCCACATTAAAAAAAAGTCGGTTAATCGCCCAACAATTAGCTAAATAACTCGCTTAAACCAGAGTACTTCCACTTAATAATGCATGAAATATCAACAAAATTAAACCCGTTGACCTCCACGGCCAAAAACCTTCTGTCAAATGCTCCATTACAAGATTACCAGACAATATTTTAATTATACTTAATTGGCTTCTAAATGCGACGTCCGTCCGTCCGTTGGGACATTTTCATTATACGTATGTATGTACTAGGAGCACATAATGACGAACAGCGTGTAATTTGAGCAATGTGCGCACAAATTGGATTAAATATAATTGGACTGTTAGGGGCTGTTTTGGATATATTCACTTTTGCGTAATAAAATGTATTTGAAATGCAAATTAAAAGGCAGAGAATATTATATAGGTTTAATCAGTATACAGGGTTATTTGTAAAACACTGGCAACTCCTCAGGACTATGTTACTAACATCTTAAACAACAACTTTGGTTCCATGAATTTAAAAAATGTATCATATAATATTACGAAGTCTATGCGAAGCAAGCGATATTACAATAACGGAGGGGTCCCCAGCCCAAGTCGTCAACGGCACGCTATGTTCCCGCGCGCCTCAAGGAGTTGTCAGCAACAGCAGGGGCCTAGCCGTGTCGTAGCCTACTGGGGCCAGGGTTATCCAAAAGGGCGCTCGAGCCCCAGTATGAAGGCTTAAAGGAACGGTATGGGTTTTTTAGTCAGTAAGAGTCTGACACTATCTCCCGCTCCGTCCAAGAGCGGGGGTTGTTACTGGATGATTATTGCCATCGAAAAAAAAAAGCCGTATCGGGGGTGCTTGATGCGCTTGCACAAAATTGTGTCGCGTAAATACAGACGTAGGGTAGGTATAGCAAAATACAGAGGTGAAATGTGTTAGACAGAACATCGAAATCTTGAAGATTTGTTTTTGGTAAATAAATTATGTTTTGTAAAAAGTCTTAAAACAAAAGTTGTTGTTTATGATGTTAGTAATACAGTCCTGCAAGGTTGTTGGTGTTTTACGAATAACCCTGTATACAGATATAGGACAGTTATTACCTTTAGGTCTACAAAAAATAAGTTTCTACAGTAGTACAAAGATCAATTTCTAATAGATACGACATTGCCATTTTCAAATGACGTGTACACTACTTAATATTTTGACGCTATTTTTTTAAAGATTTTTATTTTTTAAGGATAAAGTTACTAAAACATTTGATTTATTCCGTTTTAATACCACCAGTATTTGTTTGAGCCCGTGTTTATTTTCTATATAGTAATTATTACTCAGAGAATAAGCATCGAAACTAATAATAATAATAATATTTTATTAGCCCAAAATAACAATTTTGACACAAAAGTTAGGTAATTAAAAATAAAGAAAAAACTGTACTACACTGGTCAAAATAAACATTTGAACCCTGCCTCCTAAACTAGGAAGATCCTGTATCTTAGGAGGCAGTGTCTAAAACTCAACACTTTAAGCACCTAACCAGGTTTCATCTTCTATAATAAATTTTATTCGTCTGGTTTACATACCACACGAATATGTTTATTATTACTTGACGCTCAAACAGCTGAATAGATATTGATGAAATTTGGCAAGCAGTAGACTACGTCTAGGAATAGCTAATAGGGTTGTATTTCTTTCTCCTCTCTTTCAGTCCATCCAAAGGTTGTCTGTAAGAGATCGCCCTGTGCGTTAAGGCCGCCCATTGTACACTTATTTTGAATAATGTTTGTCCTGTATCTTTTTTGTTCATGTGGTGTACAATAAAGAATAATAATAATAAATATATTATTTATCGCGTGATTACGAATATAATCCATAGGTTGGATTCATTTTGTACTTTAGCACAGGCGAAGTCGCTGGAACAGGCAGGAACTAGTGGTTTACCATCAATTAAAAAAGTCTAGATATTTATTATTCAATGACGCTTTAACAGTTAATCGATACATAGATAGAATATGTCCAGGATAAGACATATAAGAAGAATAAAAATAATGTTTTTTTTTTTTCATCGTTACAATAAAGAAAAAATACCTTAAAACTAAAATAAATATAGAATAATTAGATGGTGGTCCCCAAAGTAGGTAGAACCTGTATCTTGGGGACCTGAGATGAGATAACTTTATTATAATAACATTTTATCAGACGAATACTTTCTATTTTCCAGCAGTACAAACGTTGTTTTGGTATAATCTCCGACAATCACGCCAGCCAAGTTGCGGGTAAATACTAGTACTTTGTAACTTAGAATTTAAGAGGTTGAAAAACAATTAATTTCACAAAGTAAGGGTTCCACATTCCCCAACCCCTTTTTTTTTTTTTTTTTTTTATGTTGGGAAAAATCATGCATTGACATCCCCCGCCCTTGGGCGGAGCGGGAGATAGTGTCAGACTCTTACTGACTAAAAGACCCACCCCGTTCCTTCTAGCCTTCATACCGGGGCTCGAGCGCCCTTTCGGATAACCCTGGCCCCAGTAGGCTTCGACCCGGCTGGGTCCCTGCTGTTGCTGACAACTCCTTGAGGCGCGCGGGAACAGTGCGCGCCGTCGACGACTTGGGCTTGGTCCGGACAGTTACCGGACGGCCGGACAGCGAGCTACCCATTGCTCACTGTCCGCAAGCCCGCGTCTACGTTGGCCGGAAATCGGGATCAGAATCCCGGCGACGGCGGCGGCGATAACGCCGTTGCCTGATGCGTTCGGCCTCCTCCTTTGCGAGCATTACTGCTTCGCAGAAGTCGGCGACCGCCTGCCACTCCTCCTCGCTCCGGACCATGGCCTCAACCAAGGCCCGGCGCGAGAGGTCTCCGCCGCCGATCGCCCCCACGAGGGCACGGCGATGCTCCGCCCAAGCAGGGCACACCTCGACTGTGTGCTCCACCGTGTCCTCCGGGCGTTCCGCACAGTGGCGACACCCGGGCGTCACTTCCGCATGAATCCGGTGCAGGAAACTCCCGAACGAACCATGTCCGGTGAGGACCTGCGTCATGCGGAAGGTAAGGACGCCGTGAGGCCTTTCCAGCCACGCCTCAAAGAGGGGACTTACCGATTCCCCAACCCCTCCAAAGTGGATTCCATTTCTATTTTCACTGTTCATACTGAGCACGCTCAAGAGTGACACCCTCGTAGTTGCACCTTCCAGCTCTCTCTATTGAGAGTACATCCTTGACCTGATTATGAGAAATGAAGGTCGGATATATAACGGTGTAAGTAAAGGTAGCTAATGTATCGTTAAGTGACGTCTGTAGGATACAAATGGGTAGGCAGAGATACAACTGAATTCGTTATTAAATTACATCTCATAAACTGTGGAGCCGCACCTGCTCCAGGTTTTTTTTTCTGTTGGTACAAATCATCAAAATCAAAATCAAAGCATTTATTTCAAATAGGCACTTTTGAATAGTCAAATGTCGGTCAGTCCAAGAAAAGTGAAGCTAAATTGCACGTTCCAAAGAGTAGGTCTCTATGGAGAAGAACGTGCAAGAAACTCCATGGACACTCTTTTAAATCATATTATGTGTTACATATAATGCTTGGTTACACATTACTTGTTGCTTCTATCATGTGAGCACAATGTCGATACTGAAATAAAAATGTAAATGTTTCTAGATGACAGTTGTGTGTGTGAATCGATAAAATTGTTGATATTTTATTCAATGTTTCAATAGGTCAAGTTGGCTCTGTTGAACATTCGGACCAGCAACGTCCTAAAGGCACCACACAACTTTTTGTAGCGATGCTGTCACGCGTTTTGTAAGCGCGCGACAGCATCGCTATTAACGTGCGTTCGTCGCGTTTGCAAGCGCTGTAGAAAAAATGCTAACGCGCTACAGCATCGCTTTAAAAAGTTGTCGTGGGCGAGGGCCCTAAGATGTCAAATTTGTACAATTTGTTACTAACACCATGTTTAATACTTTAATCAGATTAATTAGTAATATATCATTATTTGTACTACTTCTTTTAGTGCCAACCAGCTAATTTCTATCAGTTAAACTTTTTCGCAGCGATTCTTTCAAACATCTAAGGCTGCTTATTTAACAGAACGTTTATCAACGTGTTCCTATTTTGAATCAAAAAATAATCTGTCACAGTGAGAGAGCATCGCTGGACCGACCAGGTTAAGCAAAGAGGTAAATGTTTTTGTTTTTTAAAGGTTTCTGAAAGTAATATAATAAGGATTATGCTACAGTAGTGGCCCGATTACAATTCATTTTATCCTGTTTGGTACTTGTGATAAAAACCACAAATTACAAATACGATGACACTGGTAAAAACAATACAATCACAATGGTGCTGTACCACTCTGTGTATTGGTTTATATTATACCTTACCAATAAAAAATCACATCATTTTCTTTTCACATCGCACTAAAACTCCTAAAAAATCTTTGCTAGACAAAACATTTCAATAAAACATCATATTTCCAAACTCAACGAATTACATTATCTAGCGTCTATTTCCCTCGAGACATCGATATCGGCAGTCGATAAAGTCTCATAACTAATGCAGGCACTTCGGACGCCGAAAGTTTTCGCTGTAACATGCCTTTCGGTACGTCAGCTGTTCGGTAGATAAGCTCTTGCGTGTTATGGTGCCCTGGTACCTTGATTTATGGTGGAAAGTTAGTTTTAATTAAAAATGCAATTTGTTGCACGGTTTTTCACGGCAATTCGATAATTTAATAAATTGCATAAGTAGTTAGAATGCATTTCATCATTGGGTATGTAGTTAACAATTTTTGGGGTTCCGTAACCAAAGGGTAAAACCAGAACCTATTACTAAAACTTCGTTGTCCGTCTGTCTATCTGTCTGTTCGTTCGTCACCAGGCTGTATCTCATGATCTGTGACAGTTAGACAGTTGAAATTTTCACAGATGTATTTCTGTTACCTCTATATCAATAAATACAAAAAAAAAAATATTTAAAGGGGGAGTCCTTACAACAAACGTAATATTTTAGGGCGTTTTTATTATTCACCATTATTAAATCCGTTCAATATTGTAGAAATCTTTCGACCTTATCCGAAAAATTAGGATTTTGTACCTCGGCTTGATGAGATTTTCATTTCTGTCATGTAGCACAATTTTTTTTTTATTTCGTAAATTCTTTCACTGAAGAACACACACATCACACAACATCATCCACATTCGTTTCATTTTTATTTATTTCATTCATTTTTTTTTTTTTCATTTTCATTCATCTTCTACATCATGGACAAAATGGCCGCTGCCAGTAAGCTAGGATACGGGGCGCAGTAAAAAGCTAGTAGTTAGTTCGTGAATGGCTGAAGTTAAAGACTAAAACAAAAAAATAAGCTAAATATTTACATTTTGCGTGGTATCCATTTTCTTACCGTTCAAGGCATTTTCTAGATATCACTATCAGATTCAACAGCAGTATAGGTAAACTTATCGCGGTTTACATTATGCATGAACCTACGGTCAGTACTTTTATGCCAAGAATTTCTATTTTAAATTGTTTACGGCACATCTTTACGTCGGGTATTTGAGCCATTTGTGGCTCGCGGCGCTTGCTTCTGGGTAAATAAAACCTCTTACTTTTTATGAATCCCTAGTACCTACAAATTATTTCATATCCACAAATAAAAGTGTTAAGCTCCTTTTTAGGGTTCTGTACATCGATATCCGTGGTTCTGTACCTCAAAAGGGAAAAATAGAACCCTTATCTTTTAGGATCACTTTGTTTTTCTTTCTGTCAAGACCCTTTATCTCGGGAATATGTAGAGCTATCTAGTTGAAATTAAATCCATACATATACTCAGATCTGCGATACCATAAAGCTGTGAAAAAATCAAACTACTTCTAAGTTAATGACATGAAACTTAAATACGGCTGTTTACGTCGCAAAAAAACTATATAACTACATAGGTATTCGGCACTCTCGAAAGAATCAACCAATCCGCAATGGGCCCGCGTGGTGGATTACGGCCTATTCCCTTTCATCGAGAGGGGGTCTGAGTCCCAGCTGTGGGAACCTTAAAAATACTGATAACGCTATTAAAAACAGTTTTATTGTTACGTCACAAACAAAAATAACTTTTTTGCGATTCGAAAAAATCTTCGAGATTTCATCCGGGAATTGAACTTAAGTATGTATACATAGCTAAGTTTGTACGAAACCCTGAACTTACTCAGTTTTTTGAGGTTTAATAAAACCTTGATCCCTTGATCAGCTTAAAAAAATGTAGAAATAATTTTCGAGATTTGCTAAGAAAATGCTACGTACTGCTGAGCTAGACCTGAGTTTGATTTCGGGACCAAAAGTGACACTGTCATAGAATTTCTAGTGCGTCTATTACGTTTTCACATCTAAACTGCTGAACAGATTTTCATTAAACTTGACACAGAGATAGCTCATAAGCTGGATTAAATCGTAGAACACTTTTGATCTTCCTAGTAAGCTCACTTGGGATGATAAAACGTCAGAAGCTAGTTTAACTACGACTGACAATTGCTACACAAGTTTATACCCTATTCGCGTTAAGATTAGTCATTTAAAGAAACCCTTTTTACTGCCTGTTCAACCAATTTTAACTTCTACTTCGTTGGCATAAGGATGGCATTAAAAGCAAAAAAGTGGTTACAATACCAACTGTTTATTGCAGCCACAATGTGTCATGCCGCGAACGTAATAAAAGTCAAAATCGGTTGTACGGACAGTAATAAAAGGTTTTCATAAATGTCTAATGTTACTTCAAACAGAGTTTATTTTTATTGACTATTATGGGTTTAATAGGTACTAAATTGTAGTAAGTTTTTCCATCTGCAATTTGTCAGTCGCAGCCCAGTCTCTCGTGTAAAGAAAAAGAAGTCAGCAAAATTGCCATGGCTCTCTAGGGCCGATGCCATTCAGGACGGGATTGTTCGATCGGGAATTGGGAAAGATTGTTCGGGATTGAGTGTGAAGAAGTAACAAACATACACACACACACACACACACCATCACACATCGGCGGCAACGACCTCTCGCGCCGGGCCCTGGTACTAGCCATGGTCCGAAGCGAGGAAGAATGGCTGGTGGTCGCCTCCTCTGTGAAGCAGTAATGTTAGCAAAGGAGGTGACCGCATGCGTGAGGTAACGGCCCTCACGTCCACTGCCATCGAGATCCCGATTTCCAACTCCAAACACCGTAGGCGTAGGCTTGCGGACGGCGAGCAATGGGTTGCACACCGTCCGGTCGTCCGGTAACCGTCCAGACCGAGCCCAAGTCGTCTAAGGCGCGTAGTGTTCCACGTGAACCTTGAGGAGATGTCAGCAAATCGTTGGGGCCCAGCTTACTCGAAGCCCACTGGGGTTAAGTGAAAGTAAACCCCGGGGAATAAAGCCAAAAAAAGAATAGGGATGGGTTTTAGAGTGAATTACACCATTTAACAATAACGATAACAAAGCCGTTAACAGTTGTCAAATCGTCGAATTGACCAATAGGCGGCCATTTCACGGCTGGTTATGGTTTGGTTATCGTTATAGTTAAATGGTGCAACTCACCCTTAGTCAGTAAAAGTCTGACACGCCCTCGCGCTCCGTCCAACAGTGGGGCTTCTATTGGGTGATTTTTTCTATGATGAGTTTAATTTTATTTAAAACTAATGATTCGCTGTAACACTCAAATACCTATTACGTCTTTACCTTACCGATAAGCTCATCTAAAATGTAAAAAAGTATTTCAAACTCCATCTCACTCAGTATCCATGATTAGAGAATCTTTTTACAATGAAGATATCGTTGAAATCACTTCCAATTTATATTTCTCGACATTTCCGCGCTATCCTACATTCCTGGTATAAAGGTTAAATTAAGGGGCACACTTTTACAGAGTTACTTCATGCGGATAATTTATTCTTGAATGTTTGAACAGAAATATGGATGAGAATAACTTAGTAAATGGTAAATGGGTGTAGGTAGTGGTTGTACATCAACAGTGTTACATTTAAATCCTAGTTAATTTATGCGAGCCTAGTACCATCTTTGGATTTACGGTATGGATATCATCAGGATATCAGATGACTCTTGGTAGAGCAAGAGGGAGTGCCAGTTAGACTTTTACTGACTAAAACCCTATTAGTCTAAGATCCGATTAAGAACGACCTTCACCGGTCTGTTTAATGGATGAAACGTATTATAATATAACGTGGGTGGGTTGCCTAAGAAATTCCTGGCCAGACTATTATTAATTAAAAATTGAAAATTTATTTTATTTTTAGAAAAATGCACAACCGTTATCCATATCAGATTTTTTGCAGACAACACTATAACATCGTATTTGTATAGAAACAGCGTTTATTTTGATATAGAATTTGTTGTATACAAAAAAAAAAAACACCTTTTTATGCATACCTGTTTATACCTAACAACCCATAGCTATGCCAGGAAACAAATAGGCAACCCAACATTTTTATGTTCTAAAGGCTTCACTCTTTCGGTTAGTATTAAATTTATTCGTTAAACAAACCGGTGAAGGTCGTTCTTAACCGTATCCTGTACTATATGTTCCTTTTTTGCTTTGCGTTTCAGGACCCCGGGTTTTTTTTTTAGGTTAGGTTAAACTGAAAAACCTTCCACGAAATTTTTTTTCAGGAAATGAAATAAAAATCCGCCTCACCAAAGAAAATGATAAACTTGATTGGACAGTTTGTATGGAGAGACCGAATTTTTTTTTCGTTTACTGAGAAAAAATTTTGTGGAAGGTCGTTCAGTTTCGTCTACTGAGCAAGCCCTTAAAGTTTGTGGTCTTACACCTAGTATATACGGTACATACACTAAAATATTTTTTTTTTAGTTTTTGTCCGTCTGTCTGTCTGTTTGTCCGAAATGGCTGGACCGATTTTAACGGGACTTTTTTGGCAGATAGCTAATGTAATAAGAAGTAACATAGGCTACTTTTATTTTAGAAAAAATAAATTCAAAGTCATGTAGTCCACGCGAACGAAGTCAAGGGCACTGCTAGTTTTAAATAAAAAGACATCAAGATTGTTTCTTCTCTTCATCACATGTTTCTTCTCATCAAGATTGATCTTTAGTTAACTACATAAGCTGATGGAGTATAGCAATATACAAACTTTCCCCTTTATAAAATTAGTACGACATTAGTTTGGATTTGGATTACCTCTTTAAAATTCTGCGATCCTGGTACTTTTTACTAATAGAATCCTAATTTAGGAGTCTATAAATTAGACTCAGAAATGGAAATCAGCTTAGGAGTCCTAAGCAGACTAGAGTGTAATTTTATGCTGAAAGGCGTTATTGAACCACTTAGTAAAATTACTATTTTACAAAACTAAACTAAAAGTATCGCAAGTTTTGTTAAAAACTAGCGTCTCGCAATTACCTGCTGGCTACTACGGGTACACAATGTCTGTCTTAGTTTTAAGTTTACTTAAACAATCTTATTTTTAGTAAGTATATACGAAACCTGAAACACATGTCTAGTATTTTTATGAAAAGAATCTATGTACAAAACATAACTGTATTTTAAAAAAACTGGGCAAGTGCGAGTCGGACTCGCGCACTGAGGGTTCCTTACAAACTACAATTCCCGAAAGGAGTCTCGAAGATTTTTCCGAATTGCAATTTTTTTTGTGACTTAGGTAACAACAAATTTACTGTTTTCTGATTTTTTCCTATATCTGTACTGTCAGATCTTTCTTTGTGCCAAATTTCTGGATTCTTGGTCAACGGGAAGTACCGTAGGAATTTCGATCTTTGAGAGTATCAAAATATGCGTTTTTTTGCGACTTAAACGGCCGTATCTTTTTTATTCATTAACTTAGAAGTTTGATTTTTTTCACAGCTTGAAGGGACCGCAGATCTGAGTATACGGTTTTAATTTCAACTCGATACTTTCACGCGTTCTCGATATAAAGGGTCTTGATAGACAGACAGTCAGACAGACGGACGGAAAACAAAGTGATCCTTAAGGGTTCCGTTTTTTTTTCTTTTGAAGTACGGAACCCTAAAAATCACAAAGTTATAAGCCTGATTGGTTTTGCCAAAAATGTTCCAAGATAGAACCTATTCCGGGATACAAAATACAAACTATCCTATGTGCTATATTCCAGGACATAGTAGAAAAGGTACCAAGTTTCAGTTCGGCTGCTCAAGCCTGAAAAAGTACCTTACAAACACACACACATCATAACGACGCATAGTTAAGGGATTAGCTACCGCACTACGTGTCCAGGTTTTTTTTTTTTGGTAGGGAAAATCATCCAATGACAACTCTCGTTTTTGGGTGGAGCGGGAGATGAGAGTGTCAGACCCTTACTGACTAAAAACCCAACCCGTTCCTTCTAGCCTTCATACCGGGGCTCGAGCTCCCTTTCGGATAACCCTGGCCCCAGTAGGTTTTGACCCAGCTGGGCCCCTGCTGTTGCTGACAGCGCCTTGAGACGCGCGGAAACAGTGCGCGCCGTCGACGACTTGGGCTCGGTCCGGAGAGTTATCAGACGGTCGGACAGCAAGCTACCCATTGCTCGCTGTCCGCAAGCTTGCGCCTACGGTGGCTGGAAATCGGGATCGAAGTCCCGGCAGCGGCTGCGGCGCTGTGAGCGCCGCCATTGCCTGATGCGGTCGTCCTCCTTCGCTAGCATTACTGCTTCGCAGAAGTCGGCGACCGCCTGCCACTCCTCCTCGCTCCGGACCATGGCTTGCACCAAGGCCCGGCACGAGAGATCGCCGCCGCCGACGTGTCGAGGGTTCGATTCTCACACGGATCAAATATTTTTATGTCCTGCAGATAGTAGTTATGAATCTTAATGTCTTGTATATAGTAAGTTTAGTTTACATGTATGTGAACGCACCCACTATACCTACAGGAATAAGTCATGTATAGTGGGTGTGTTCACAAACATAGTATATGTAGTGCGAAGCATCGTATTTAAAAAAAAATAAAGAAATATTTTTTTCTTTTTTCCCGTTCATTCTTAGTTTTCATTGATTGACTTCTCTTGTATTTTTCAAACATCCTATAAAATAAGATTAAATTTCTTGTCCAATTTCAATAGACGTTAAAAACGTTGTTTTATACGGCGACCCGGGTTCTCCCGGCCGACCCAAGTCGTGTCCTGATCAATTCGCTCCACAGACCAGGGAATCACCACGACGGCAGATGAGTTACCAATACAACGCTAAGTTTAGATCGTTTTAATCCCACGGAGGATCGTTTCGGTACATGAAACACTATCGATTTTTAAAAATAATATTAAAAAATAAAGTACCTTTTATTTAAAACTCGTATTATTTTACGCATGAACGAAATTAATTTCTTTAAGAAAATGATCTGTAGGTAGTTTGTACGCAACGCCGAATACTACCTACAGATCATTGGACTCGCTCAGCTGACGTTGGTTAACTGGAACGCGACTGTCAAATATTTTTTAATAAACAACAGCAACATTAAAAAAATAACGATTTTCTAAATGAGCATTTAAAATTTTGGAATGAGAAGGATGCAGGACTGAGGATGACTACTGACCAAACGTTTTGCCCACCCTTGATCTGATAGAGAATACCTAAAGCATTATGTCCACCTACCATCAAAGACACTTCCGCCTGACTACCGCTAAGTTCATTTTTGCTTGCACTCGAAACAAAATGATTCAACAATTTTTTTTAAGTGATTAAGCAAAAATGATCGCGATAGTACATTTATGTTCCATTAAGTTTTAACAAATAAATAAATGTCTTCTCTAGCGGTGATCGGTTCATAGCTCTGTGGTTAGCTTCCGACACTACGGAAAAAGTTTCATCTATAAGATTAGTTAAGACTACGAACTGGTCATAAACTTCCAAGGTCAACTCCCGAATGCTTTTTCTTTCATGAGCTAGAGGGTGGTTCTATTGGACTAGAGCGAATGGCAGCTATGTCCGCTCTTTCTCCCGCTAGTTGGCGCCTCTGTGTTTGGAGGTCATTTATTTTGACAGCTCCTTGTATCGTTGTATGGTGGTTTGTTTGTCTATGTTGATTTATGTGAATTATGGTAGAAAAATACGGATCTTGGACTGTTCGTGAATTAAAAAAAGAATTAAGACGAAGAAATGATTATATATTATCAGCTCAAATGATTATCTTTGGGAAACCGGTGTCCCAATGTTCTCGATGAGCATAAAAGCACAACGCAACATTGGGGCATTTTATTTTTACAAAAAGGATGGTTATTTACTTGAAAACTCAATATTTCCTTGAAAATCAATTGAGTTTGACAGATAGTATGACCTCCGAGTTCACTAGCGCCATCTACTTTGAGCTTCTCAGATTACACCCCATTGAAGACAAAATACTGGGTGTCCCAGATATAATTCACTTCTGTAGATGCATATAAACGCTCTTGCTTGTGCCATCATCATTTCAGCCGATAGACGTCCACTGTTGGACATAGGCCTCCCCCAATATTATCCGTTGGCAGAAAACTGGCTTCTGCTAACGTATAATAAAAAATATATAAGTAGCCTATGTCACTCAGTGATAAAGTAGCATTTTACTATTGAAAGAATTTTGTTTTTGAGTTTTATGCCTTGATCACACGTACCGAGTAAACGGGCGAGACAGTACTCTCGGCCGAGTACTCGGTACGTGTAAACACAGCGCCGAGTGCTCGGCCTACCATTTATCTCTACAACTTGCTTACGTCACTGTCTCGGCCGAGCAACATTTTACTCTCTCGCTCTTTTCTCTTGTGACCAAAGCATAAGTATTCATTAAAAAAAAAACAATCAAATCTTATCTTATACAAATCTAATTATTATGAGGGCTGTAGATTCCTTTGAACACTCCTCAGGCCTGGCAGGTGTCGGCCTTAACTGACCCATCAATTTTGCTGACGAAGACCCGCGATTTCGGTGGCCGGTATTCGTCCTGCTACATTTTTCCTAGTCTTGCTTAGTTCCTATGTAATAAACATATTACATACATTCATTTAAAAAAAGTCCATATGTTTAAAGAGTATCGTCTTCCATTCTTCCGGAAACATACGATTCTTTACCAGGAGAGCATTAAGCGCAGAGAGTGTTCTACTGCGAAGTATTGGTGATTTGGAGTACGCGTCCGATACAAAATTCTTGGTACGCGTACAAGTAGTAATTGTAAGACATGTAGGAACTGACAGGAATTGGAGTAGGTACGTATCATGAAATTTGATGATGACATTTCTTGTAATAAAAGTTTAAAACAGTCCATTCATCCTCTTAAAACCACACTTCAACAAGACAATATCGTAAGCCAGTGATAAACTAAAGCCAAAATGGCCACCCCGCTATGCCCAGAGTGTGGCCACTTAAGCGCTAATGGCTAAGTACACAATGGACGGCGATGGCCATCGATGTATCAGATAGTTTACTTAGGCATTGTGGATGAAGATCTTGTATAGAATATTATGGTCGACACTCACTTGTGCTGACGATATTTATTTAATCTTTATGGTGGACTACCAGTCTACCTCTGCTGCCCTAGTACTTGAGTGGCCAATGGACAAGTGCGCAAATACAGAAGACTTTTTTTAAGAAACATAAAGATATAATCAGAAGTTCATTAAAATCTTTCATACAATAAAAAAAACATGCAGTATTTCTATAAATACATACATTTATCTGAATAATTATTAAAAAATAGACAGTGTAGAAGTACTTTGAAATTAAAAAGAGTTTATTTAAGATTTTAGTTTATTTCGTTTAAAGAAAAATAGCAGTAGAAAAATTGTAGTAAGCAGTGATGCAATCGTTGATGGTGAGGCGCACTAGTTTATTAATTCAAGCACAAGGGTAACGCTTTGGGTTTGAAAAAGACTAAACTATGTTCAAGTCGCCGACAAAATGCTAGTCGGCTATACATATACTATCGTGCTATGACTCACGGGAGCGGAGTAGTAATCTAAGACGCAGGTAAAGTCGCAGGGGACAGTCAGTAGCTTACTAAAGTGTCTCCAAGTTATAACTTAACTAGCGATCCGCCCTGACTTCGCACGTGTATTGGATATCTTTGAAATTCTCCGTTTTTCTTTATTATAATACGTGTGTACTATGTACTTAAATCTTCTTCATGATTTCATGATTCTGTCTATTGGTGTTTCTGTCTAATCACATGAAAATCCGTTCAGCAGTTTTTAAGTTGATAGAATTCATACAGACAGACGCGATGGGGACTTCTATAAGGCACAATCCTGACTCACTCACACGCTTACGCTTAGCACCTGTGCACACCATTTTTTTAAACGCACCGTTGAAACGCGTTTGTAGCGATACACACACGAGTCAAATGCAAGCCTGTAGACCTTTTATAGGCACGCCGTCGTCGCCATCGACGGTGCGTTTAAAAACGTTGTGTGTACAGGCCTTTAGACCTAGAACACTGAAAATTTGAACAGAGATTCCTTCGAAAGTTTAAAAAAAAAATAGGGTTTTCTGAAATTCTCCCCCTATAAAATAGGGGTCCTTGTATGGAGAAACCTACTTTTCATGTTTTTTTTCTGTTTTCTAGTATTTTTTACAGACAGGAAAGGGCAATTATGGTTTTCTCTTAAGCATAACCATAGCATAATCAGCTCTTTAATGTTCCAACTGCTGGGACTCAGGCCTCGTCTCTAGGAGAGGGAATGGACCGTAATCCACCACGCGGACCCAGTGCGGGTTGGTGAATGTCACATGATTTTTTGGTTCTAGGACATGCCGGTTTCCTCACGATGTTTTCCTTCACCGTTTTGAGAGTAGTGGTGATGAAATAAATCACACAAAGTAATGCACCTGGCTAGGTTTGAACCTACAACTTGTAAATCGTGGCCGTTACCACTGCTCACTTTCCGTTTTTTAGTATTTTTTTCAGGACAGAAATTGACGATTTTCTCTTAGATGAAAATAAACATTCACTAAAGTGAATTTCGCTGATTCACGAGGAAAATGGTGGTTTTCTAGTGAAAGGATAATGAGCGTGGGAACAATTTCCTTGAGATGATTTGCGCATGCTTAGTTAGAAACTTTAGAAGTTCTTGCTTCCCAAAGACTTTGCAAAATTATGTATTAAGGCCCAAGCACCCGAAAAGTGCCATAAAACTGTGACTTTCTGAAGCCTACTCCTCGGTAACGGCTAGGTTTATAGGTTTGAAAAAAATATATTGCTGTTATAGATTCATGAACAACATTATCAACATTTGATTTTTGGTGCTATTAATACTTTTGTCTAAAAAAATATTTTTAGCAATTTCGCAACTTTTCCCTGCTCCTTCGAAACGGCTTGGATCTTTAGAAACATTTTTACACATAAAAATTGGTGGTTGGATTTACATATGCAATGTGCACTTTGAAGAATATTTATTCTTTAAAGTGAACATTGCATATGTAAATCAATCAATATTTCGCAAAGATAATGGATTTAAAGGTCAGCCGCGTGCTTTCCGGGCGCTGTTGGCCGCAAATAAATGCACAGATTTGCGTACTGCCGCCTAGGCGAGTGCGAGAGGTGCGTCCACATAATTTTGGCTAGATGGTTCAAGGGACTATAAGCCTTAAGAAGGCTCTTCGTGATCTGTCTATCGTCAACGTGATCACCGTTTAAAAGCCTGTTGTTTCATGTTTGAAAAAGAAGCAACGTGAAAAAGAGTGAGAACGCCTAAACGCTCTGTTGCCATTCAGTAATTTTGTCACTCACTCGAATAGTAACACGCATGTACACCTAAGTTTTTTTTTTTATAAATAAATAAAAAACAAAAAAAAAGAAGAAGAAAAAAAGAGAACAAAGGAAAAGGAAAGAAAAAAGAGAAGGGAAAGAAGAAGTTTTTGAAAAAACTTTCGGAATCTTGATTAAATGTGCAAGGTTTCTATAGCTACATTTTCTTGGTTTTTTTATTTATGAGTACATTATAACGGGTCAAAGTTCACACAAAATAATAGATTTTCAGAGATGTTTACTGGATAAGTTACCTAGATAATATTCAATAAGATCTGTGTTTCCAAAATATCTAAAGTAAGACATCATCATCATCATTTCAGCCGAAAGACGTCCGCTGTTGGACCTAGGCCTCCCCTAAGTGTCGCCATAATGACCGGTCCTGTGCGTCTAAGTAAGATGTGTAATAACGTCATAATCACATAAGAGCGGTTGTATGAAAATTTATGTTTCTCGGGTTGGAACCCAAGAATTTCTTGGTTCTGCTCTAGGGAAAAATTACTGAATATATTACTGAGATCTCCGTAATATATCGTCTTACTAGCTTTTACCCGTGGCTTCGCCCGCGTGGCATAAGGTACTTAAGGAATCGGGATAAAAGGTAGCCTATGTTCTTTTCCATGTAAAAAAGCATGCCAAATTTCATCAAAATCCGTTCAGCCGTTTTTGCGTGATTAAGTAACAAACATCCAAACATCCACACTTTCACATTTATAACATTAGTTAGGATGTATTGTTTTCACAACGGTCCGTCGTGTATTTTAACAAACAAATCTATATAAAGAACGTTGTAAATAGTCGTTATACAGTCAAAAAGTTTTCTTCTAAGCTATGTGACACCCACCAAACCGCACTAGGTCCTCGTGGATTACGGCCTATTCCCTAACCTAGAAAGGAGGCTTGAGTCCCAGCAGTGGGAACATTAAAAGGTTGATTTTTTCATTAAACCCGCCCGCGGTGCGTGAACGCCGGCGTTCGCGCACCTATTGTCTTTCTATTGTGTCTGTAATTTCCACGATTAAAAGGTTATACGGTGCAGACAGATGGGAAAAAATCTTTTCAATACACTTGCTCAGAAAGTTACTCTTATTGCACTGCACTTAGGTACATAATGGCCTTTGTTACCAAACTGTGACATTTTGATTACCATTACGCACTAGTGCTATAATGTAGTTAAAACCTTATAGTTCAACCTCTCCCCCGCCATACCAGGAGCCATTAAGAGGACATTTCCCGTATCAGAATGGGTGCAGGTCGTCCCCCACGAGTCGCCGGTCAACCCCCGTTTATTCATTTCAATGAGTGTATTAAAAGGTAAATAAAAAAAAAATATGGGCGCGCTTATGAAAACAGATTTTTACCGCCACAAAAGTTTACTAGTTTTAGTTATTTTCTTCACAAGTGTATTGAAAAACGTCGTATGATACACGTGAGTAATTAATGATTACCTTTCTCGACTCTCTTAAGACTCTCGCCACGACTCGGGTCTAAATACCGCCTCGAAAGTAATCACTAACATTACACACTTATATCATAATGCACTATTCTGTATGGCATAGCCAGATTCATAACGAATAAATATAGGTTATATAACATCACACGGAAAAGAAGTAGTAGCCAAAGACGCAGGCGAAGCAGCAGGAAACAGCTAGCTTTAAATTAACCTCACATAAAAAATCCTAAAATTACTTTGCAGTTAGTAAATTGCACGGTTTTCTTTGAATTTAGGGTCTCATAAATAATATTTTCTCCGGCAGACCGACTTCCTGCTACCAGGCTAGCATAAAAGCCAGTAGTTGTTAGCATACAAATGAGTGTAATCTGTGCTTTGTTGCAGGAACCGCATAGAGAGAACTGCGTCCAAACGATGGCGGGGTTCCGTACGGAGAGTCGCATCTGCTGCAGTTTGTAAGTTATTTACTTTACTAATATAGGTTTCATAAAATACTAGCTTTTGCCCGCGCGGCTTCGCTCCCACTCTTCCCAACTCCACCCTACTCTACCCTATTCTACCCTACTCTACCCTACTCCACCCTACTATACCCTACTCTACCCTACTCTATCCTACCCTATCCTACTTTACCCTACTCTACCCTACTCTATCGTCATCTACCCTACTCTACCCTACTCTACCCTACTCTACCCTACTCTACCCTACTCTACCCTACCCTATCCTACTCTACCTTACTCTACCCTACTCTACACTACTCTACCCTACTCTACCCTACCAAACTTCACATAAACCATCTACTAAATATTCCGAACAAAGCCTAAACATTTGGTTTGGATAGGTGAGCCCGTTCTTGAGTTATAAAATAACATCGACAAGTGTCATTGATTTTTATATATATATCCATATGTTCGTAGAGATCGCCGTTTAATCGAAAATACCAAGGTTTGCTTAAGGGCCAAGCGCCCTAAAAGTGCCATAAAACAGTGATTTTCTGAGGCCTACTCCTCCGTAACGGCTACGTCGATTGGTTTGAAAAAAATATATGTTTATTATAGATTCATGAACAATAATATCAACATTTAATTTTTTTGTGCAATTAATACTTTTGTCAAAAAAAATATTTAGTAATTTCGTAACTTTTCCCTACTCCTTCGAAACGGCTTGGACCTTTAGAAACATTTTTACACATAAAAATTGGTGGTTAAATATTCTTCAAAGTGAACATTGTAAATGTAAATCAATCAATATCTCGCAGAGAAAATGGATTTAAAGCGCTTTCCGGGCGCTGCTGGGCACAAATAAATGCACAGATTTGCGTACCGCCGCCTAGGCGAGTGCGAGAGTTGCGTTCACATAATTTCGGCCAGATGGTTCAAGGAACTATACGCCTTAATGAGATGTTTCATATTCCCTACTTTCCTGTATGGAGCTGAAACACGGACGATCCAACAAAAGCACAGTAAAAAAAATTGACGCTCTTGAGATGTGGTGCTGGAGGCGTCTACTGAGGATAAAATGGACTGCTCACTGCACTAACGTTTCCATTCTGAAAGAGCTTCGCATCAAACAAAGACTTTCATCGATCATAAGATGTTTGTACCATCGCGGTCATTTCTGCCTGATCACTTAAAAAAATCTTCCCTTGAATCCTGCGGCGCGGCGCTAAACCAAACCCTTTGAAGTTTTCGTTTTGAGTGCAAGCTAAAATGAACTTAGTGGTGGTCAGGCAGAAGTGTCTAATGGAACATATCATCCGCAATGAAAGCTCTTTGAAACGTTTAGTGATACTGAGAAGAATAGAGGACTAACGAGGTCATGGCAAGTCATAGCGAGCATTAGGCGTCAGCGCATAGGTGAGTGCGGAAGCAAAACAACCCCTCAGTCGCCCGGGTGGCTCGGTGACCATGTATACAGCTAAAGAGTGGAATTCCCTGCCGGAGTCTGTGTTTCCTGATAGCTACAACCTTGGGGTCTTTAAGTCGAGAGTGAATAGGTTACTTCTAGGCAAGCATGTTCCATCGTCGGCCACATCATCACTTACCATCAGGTGAGATAGTGGTCAAACGCGAGCCTATCAATAATAAAAAAATAAAAAAAAATTATGTCGCCAACCAGGTACCATAACTGGCTTATAACTTTATAATTTTTCATAATACAGTTTTGAAATTTTGTACTTACGTAGACTCTTTACATAAAAATACTACTTAGACAGGTGTTTTAGGTTTCGCATAATATATCTAAAAATAAGGTTATAAAACCAAAAAAAATAGTTTAAAAAAACTAAAAAAAACACGCTTTCATAATATATCAAACTAAAAAGTGTATAACAATTTTCAATATAGGTAGTACTGCCTATACAATGTGTAAGGGACAGCTCTCCACAAACTTTAAGGGCTTGCTCAGTAGACGAAACTGAACAACTTACCACAAAAAAAATTATCAGGAAACGAAAAAAAAAAATCGATCTCGCCATACAAACTGTCCAATCAAGTTTATAATTTTCTATGGTGAATTGGATTTTTGTTATCGTTTCCTGAAAAAAAAATTTGTAGAAGGTTGTTCAGTTGCGTCTACTGAGCAAGCCCTTAAAGTTTGTGGAGGGCTGTCCCGTACACCTTGTATAAGCGTGTTAATTATTTAATTAAGTAAATCAAAAAATGGCATGCTTATTCCCAATAGCACGCTAGTTGGACTCAATTGCGAGACACAAGCCGATCTTGCAAGCGTGCAAGACTCTTGCGTGCGTGGGCAACACTACTATCAACTAAAGCTAACACTATTAAAACAAAAAAAAACTGAAGTACCTGCCTAAAAATAACAAGGTGACTGTTTTTTATTTGCTTTGCCAGTTTACTTAACCTTAATGCCGATACTTGTTTGGAGTTTAAATACGACCTACACGCTGTAACTTTCATAAAAATATAATTCTTGTTAATGTTGCCACGTAAAGTGCGTTTTACTTACTTTAAGAAGTTCCTTTGCCGTAATGTTGGCAATACGGAAAAACAGTGTTGCTATATTTTGAGCTATGAAATTACTTAAAATTAGGGAGATTAACTGATATTTCGTTACTTATAACAATTGTCTTATAATTTTATTTTTTTCTTTCTTTACGGAACTGAAAAAAAATAGCTTTTGAATAATGTATAGAACGCTGGGCTCCATTTCGATTGTCCTACAATTATTTTTAATACTAAAAACGTCATGCCACAATATCGTACATCTCCATTAAAAACTTTCTTTTAGACCTGTGAAAATCCCATCCCCCCTCATAATTCTCCATAAAGTGATGCAACTACCGTTAAAATTGATTTGGTTCACATTTCGTGCAAACATTTTGGTAGAGTTGGCAACTCTTTCCTTTTTCCCTTCTTTTTTCAGTAGACAGACAGGGGAGCCAACATTACGGCGAAGGAACTTCTTTAGTGAAACGCACTGTACAGTTGCTATCACGGATCTTGAACGCTCGGTGTCAAAGGGGGGATCGCTTTGCGCATTACATACATTGGCGAGCCAATCGCCTTCGTTGTTAGGTACATGCAGCAACGCAGGGAACGAATGAGGAGTGACTAGGACGCGATGGTGCGGCCAGCCCATCACTGACACTCCCCGCCCCCGCGTCGCACTTTGCACCACTAAAGAGACCGAATATTTGACTTCTGCGCAAGTGGTAAAGATGCGTGATGGCAACTGTAACTGGTGATTTTGGCAAGTAATTTGTGTACATGGTTATAAAATCATGCTGTATACGTTTCACATAAGAAGCTGGTCCTTCGCCGTAATCTTAGCTCCCCTGTCTGTCTAAAGAAAAAGGAAAGACTCTCTGCTCTAACAAAATTGTTGCTCGAAATGCGAAACGAAATCGATTTTAACGGTAGTCGCGCGACTTTATGGAGAATTATGAGATGATTGGGATTTTGATTTTGGAAAACAATATTGTCAACATTTAACCTTTCAATCGTGGAAATTATAGACACAATAGAAAGACAATAGGTGCGCGAACGCCGGCGGCGCTCGCTTGGGGTTTAATGAATTGAACGATTTCACTTAGTTCTCAAAATGGTCACGCAATTTTGAACCAATTTGGCGCTAGCATTGAATTCAAGGGTACGAAACGTCACAATCTCAATGTTGACCGATCGGAATTGAACTCAAGAGTAAGCTTGCTGGACAAAAAAATACTCGGCGTCAAAAGTTCACAAAAACGAGAATTTCGCGATCTCCAGCAAAACAGTAAGTTTTAACATAAAATTAGCTCGGACAAAAATTTTAAGCAGATCAGATAATTATCTACAAAATTTTTTAATACTTTTGTTTCCTAAGAACCACTGTTTTTGAGATATGATGACTTAAAAAGTTGAAAGAGTACAGTAGTAGTGTACTTAGCGCGTTTTTAGGGTTCCGTACGTCAGTAGGAAAACAAGGGAACCCTTATAGGATCACTTTGTTGTCTGTCTGCCTGTCTGTTTGTCTGACAAGACCCTTTATCCCGCGTGCGTACGTTACAGTTTGGTAACATACGTTATTGCATACTTAAATGTGTATGCGGTGCAATTAGAATCACTTTCTGAGCTAGTGTGTTGAAATAGTATTTTGAAACAAGTACAGAAAATTTGTCATTGAAATTATGGAGTCGAGGGCTGCACGTGTAACTATTAAACGACTTTTTTTAATACACTTTGGAAGAAATGAATAAACGGGGGTTGACCGGCGACTCGTGAGGGTCGACACGCGCCCAGCCAGATTAGATAAATGTAATAACAGCGCGCGCATTTTTCTGCACTAGTGTGGAAAACAGACTATTGCGTGCCTAAAGAGCGGGTTTTCGAGTAAGTATATTGAAAAAGATTTTGACCCAACGGTTGCGCCAAAATAGGTCTAATTCAGCAAGAATACCAGACAACGGGAGGCGGCGTGTCAGACTTTTACTGACTAAAAACTCACTCCTGTTCCTTCTTTGCCATTGTTCCATGGCCCCGGGGATCTTTTTCGCAGCACCAGTAGACTCTGACCCTGCTGAGCCTTTGCGGTTGCTGACAACTCCTTGAGGTGCGCGTGGAACATTACGCGCGGTCGATGACTTGGGCTCGGTCCGAACGCTTACCGGACAGTCGGACAGCGTGCTACCCATTGCTAATTGTCCGCGAGCCAGGGCCTATGGCCGTGTACCACGCCTGATTTGTACTTAGAACGAGCGACGTCTCTCTAACTCTACTACAAGTCTAGTTTCCATATAAAATGTATGGAGACCGACGCGCCCAGATCGGTATGTGTGGTACACGTGTGAGCAGTGAGTAGTTAGTTCTACGTCTATCTTAACCTTTGGCTATGAAACAAAACTATAGGTACGATAAAGTTCCTATGATTGGTTCGTCGCGTAGTGCACTGTAATTCGCTACAACAATGTAGCTGGTATGATAGTAAAGTTTTCACATTTAGTTCGCTGGTGCCTTATTGGCAATAATTCAGTGTTGATACCTTAACTTTATGATATCCTAGTACTGTAGGAGTGGTATTACACTAATAGAAACGGTAACCAACCATGAATACAATGTGTTGTTTAACCGACTTCTAGAAAGGAGGAGCTTTTCAATTCGTCAGAATTTTAGTGTTTCACGCGACTACCATGATTCAATTTCAGAGTGACGCCTTAACTTTATGATATCCTAGTACTGTAGGAGTTTACATTAGTAGTACCTAGTAGTGTATAATAATAGAAACGGTAGGTAACCAATCACCTATCACCAATGTTTTCGGTAACCGACTTCTAAAAAAACCGGCCAAGTGCGAGTCGGACTCGCCCATGAAGGGTTACGTAGCAGCAAGTAACATAATATAAAAGTTCTTGTTATGTGTTGTAACTTTGATCGATGTTTTAATAATAGTGTATTTATTTCGGTTTATGACGCATTAAAAAAAAACTACTTACTAGATTTCGTTCAAACCAATTTTCGTTGGTAGTTTTTATAGTAATGTACATCATATATTTTTTTTAGTTTTATCATTCTCTTATCTTAGAAGTTAGAGGGGGGGGGACACACATTTTACCACTTTGGAAGTGTCTCTCGCGCAAACTATTCAGTTTAGAAAAAAATGATATTAGAAACCTCAGTATCATTTTTAAAGACCTATTCATAGATACCCCACACGCATGGGTTTGATGAAAAAAAAATTTTTGAGTTTCAGTTCTATGTATGGGGACCCCCAAAATTTATTGCTTTTTTTCTATTTTTGTGTGAAAATCTTAATGCGGTTCACAGAATACATCTACTTACAAAGTTTCAACAGTATAGCTCTTATAGTTTCGGAAAAAAGTGGCTGTGACATACGGACGGACAGACAGACAGACAGACAGACAGACAGACAGACAGACAGACAGACAGACAGACATGACGAATCTATAAGGGTTCCGTTTTTTGCCATTTGGCTACGGAACCCTAAAAAGGAGGAGTTTTTCAATTCGTCTGAATTTTAGTTTTAGGCGACTACCATGATTCAGAGTGACGCCTTAACTTTATGATATCCTAGTATTGTAGGAGTATACACTAGAAGTACCTAGTAGTATACAATAATAAAAACGGTAGGTATACAATCACCAACAACCAATGTGTTCTTTAACCGACTTCTAAAAAGGAGGAGGTTCAAAATTAAGAAAATAATAATCTTCTACAACTATCACACAACGCCATCTAGTCTCAAACTAAGCTGAGCTTGTGCTATGAGTACTAGACAACTAATAAATATTTACACCTAAATAAATGTTTTTTTTTTCATGTGTTTATAGTACAGCGCCTTAGACATTGTCTGTAATATTGTACTAGTGCTTGCTTATAAATAAATAAATTACATGTTATACATAAATTACACCCAGACAGAACACATGATCGTCTCTTCAGACTAACATTATTTTGTCTTGGGCAGGAATCGAATACACGACCTCCGGCAAAGAATTCAAGGCCACTAACCACTAGCTAGATGAACAAGTCAGCCATAATCAGCAATTCGTCAAAATCTTTTATTTTTACCCAACGATTTTGTTTTTCGCGCAAGATCCAATGATTGGGTCTTTGCTGCATTGTAATTCGCTACGACAATGTAGCTGCCTTAACAATAAAGTTTACATGTCTAGTTCTCCGGCGCCAGCAATAATTCAGTATTGATTCCAAACTTTATGATATTCTAGTTACACAATTTACCCCTAGTGAGCGCTGGAGCCCTGAACAAAGACGGAATCAGCGCTACTGGTACGGTGCGTGTACAATATATATATGTAACCGTCAGATGAGACTGGCCGTCTCATATGCCTTGATCATAAGTACCGAGAAAACGGGCGAGACAGTACTCTCGGCCGAGTACTCGATACGTGTAAACACAGCGCCGAGTGCTCGGCCTACCTATCTTTACAAACTCGCTTACATCACTGTCTCAGCCGATCAACATTTTACTGTCTCGCCCTTTTTTATTTTTTTATTCCTTTTTTTTACCACATATCTACATTGTCACGCAATAGAAGCGACAAGAAATATGTAAGCAAGATTTATATAGCTCATAATATAATTTAAAAAAGTGTCCATGGAGTTTGTTACACGTTATTCTCCATTGAGATCTAGGTACGCTACATTTACTTTGCAACGTGCAATTTAGCTTTTCTTTTCACTGACCGACATTTTGACAATTCAAAAGTGTCTGTATGGTCTATTTGAAATAAACGTTTCTGATTTCTGATTAAGTATTATGTATTGTATGTACGTTATTATAGGACTATCAAGCTAGATCATCAAAACTTGATCCTGGTTTGATCATTTCTGCTTCCCCCAGAGACTGGCCCTGTGCCTGGGCAGCGCCTGTGCTGCCCTAGTTACGGCACTGCCTTCCCCCATAATAGTTTCTCACTTCATTACTGACTCACACAATAAAACTGCAATATCTCTACAAAAAATTGTATCAAAATTAGTTTTGAAAATATATAACACACTTTCTTCTTCCGTTATATTATCCTGGTACATTGACTCAGAAGGAAGAAATCTATCGAAGCCAATAAGTACGTGATTTCTTTTTTATTTGCGAACCAGTGAATTTGGCTTCCACAAAATGTAACAAACATTCTTCGCCCGTTATGTTGTCCTGGTAGATTGACTCAAAAGAGCTCAATCTAAACTGTTACGTGATTATTTTTTTATTTGAGAACCGGCGAATTGAATACCAAAAAACTGAGGAAGTGCGAGTCGAACACGCGCACCGAGGGTTCCGTATGAGATATTTCTTCATGCAAGATCCTAGGTCAATGGGATGGGATGTACCCTATGAATTTTGATTCCCTTGAAAGTGTCAAAATATACGTTTTTAAGCAAAATAAACGGCTGGTTTTTTTTCATTAACTTATAAGTTTGATTTTTTCATAGCTCCAAGGGATATAAACTGGAGTACATGCTATTAATTTCAACTCGATACTTTCACACGTTCCCGAGATAAAGGGTCTTGACAAACAGATAGACAGACGGACGGACAACAAAGTGATCCTATAAGGATTCCGCTTTTTCCTTTTGAGGTATGGTACCTTAAACAGTATAAACACATATTTAAGAAAACGATCTTTTCTATACATATTTATCAGCAAACATCTGAAATACTTATTATTCGGGGCACGTTGTCGTCATCTGGCGAATCGGTAATCGAAGTAGCATAATAGACGTCTTTACGGAGAGGCCGTGACTTGGAAACCTTTGCAAAACATGTACGCACGTACTTTTAATTTGTACCCCATGAATTATATAATTTCTTTAAGAAAACTTCAGCTGAGCGAGTCCAATGACCTGTAGGTAGTTTGTACGCAACAAAAACGATTAAAATTTCATCATCTTCATCAGCGGTGTATATTATGTACATCACCATCATCATTTCAGCCGAAAGACGGCCACTGAAAAACATAGACCTCCCCCAAGCGTCGCCACAACGACCGACCCTGTGCGTCTTGCATCCACCGCATTACCACGACTCTCACAGAGCGTCGGCTATTAGATAAATTACACTCAGACACAGAATGAATGATCGTGCTCATCTTGAACTTGAATCTATGGTTACAATAATGGTGGCTATAACGCTGACAGCGATATCTACCAGACAACCTTAACATGAATGTAAGAACTTGAAATAAAAATGGTGTAGGGTCTGCGGTGTAATTTCACATGAAAAACTATTTAATTATTATTAGAGTAGTGGTGACCCAGTGGTAATGGCTCAGACTTACGAGTTGTAGGTCGCGGGTTCAAACCCAGCCAGGCGCATTACTTTGTGTAATTTATTTCATCACCACTGCTCTCAAAACAGTGAAGGAAAACATCGTGAGGAGACCGGCATGTACTAGAACCGAAAATTCGAAAACATGTGATATTCACCAACCCGCACTGGGCCTGCGTGGTGGATTACGGCCCGTTCCCTCTCCTAGAGACGAGTAGGTACTGAGTTCCAATGGTGGAATCGTTAAAAAGGCTGATGACGAATTATTATTAGATATAAAATTATATTATACATAAAAGATAATATGTACATAGACTTATGAATATTATATCATCATTTCAACCAAAAGAGGTCCACTGTTAGATAAAAGCCTCCCCTAAGGGTCTAAACAGACGGACCGCATGTCAACTGCAATCCAACCGCAAAATGCAGTTTGAATGCAGTTGACACGACTGCAATAGAGCTGCAAATCAAATGTGCAGTCCGATTGCAGTCGTGTGAACTGCACACCGACTGCATTCGGCCTGCACTATACCCACCCGCCCGCACGCTCCGCCCTCTCGTGTATGGTGTGCAATTTGCGGTTGGATTGCAGTTAAAATGCGGTCCGTCTATTTAGACCCTAAGTGTCACCATAACGATCGATTCTTTTAAATAATTTCTCCCCTCGTTACATAGGCAACAATCTACAATAATATTATAAAGAGGTAAAGTTTGTATTTTTTAATTTTTATTGTAGGAGGTAATCTCTAAAAGTGCTGGTCCGATAGCTAAAAATTTAACACCGATAGAAAGCTACATACTTGGTTCCCGTATGACAGGCTATATTTTAAGTACCTACGCGGGTGAAGCTGCGGGAAAGAGCTTATTGAATAAAAACAATTTATGAATACGATTATTTTATTTATTTTCATGATACATCATATTCTATCTCAATTGAAACCAAGCGTAATAATTTGTTTCCTTGATTGGATGAAAACTTACATCGGTTTTATTCTTTTCGTTTTTTTTTTGAGGTTGGAATCTCCCGTTCTAATTACTTTGTTTTTACTGAGACAATTTTTATTGTGCTTTTGTGTACAATATTTGACTGGTCTACACTGTTCTTACATAATATCTATCAATATTGTAAAAACAACCAATTTTTAATAGAGTTACCATGGTGTTTCTTGCCGGTTCTTCTCCAAAGGAAACGACCAATTTCGAACCGTGCACTAGCTTCTGACGTTTTATAAGTGCCCATGTAGGTCTATGTGAAATTAAATATTTTTGATTTGATTTGATTTGATCTAATTGAAGCGAAAGGAAAATGACAGACTTTTACAGACTTCACCATATACGTGGACTTGCCGGCGGGTAACCGTCCGGACTGAGCCTCAAAGAGATGCCAGCAAAACATGTAAACTCACCTTCTGAAGACACTCAAGCCTGGAACATTCATATCTGTAGGCCATACAAATATTTGATCCGTACGGGGATCGAACTCGCGACACGCAACACAGCAGCCGATCACTCAACCACTGCGCCCGCCGTACTCGGTTGTGCCATATTGGTCAACCAATTAACATCTAACACTATTGGAAGCTGCAATGAAATGGAGTCAAAATGAAACGCTAGCAAATTGCAAAACTCATTCTATCTTGCCTCTCTAGCGAACCGAATTCAGTCCACTTCCGTACCACATGTTGTTATATGTGACCAGTGGCGTAGCGTGGACTTTAAACGTGGGTGAAAGAGCATAAGCGAAGTCCTTTTCTTTCATAAACTCGAAAACGAGACAGCGACTGTCGCGACCCAGTGTTCGACCGCATTGTCACTTACCATCAGGTGAAATAGTGGTCAAACGCGAGTCAATCAATTATTTAAAAAAAAGTTTGTATGGAGAACTCTACTTTCACGCGAACGAAGCCGCTAGCAGAAGCTAGTCTACACTAATATTATCTATATATATATATATATAAAAATCAATGCCACTTTTCGTTGTAATTTTATAACTCAAGAACGGGCTCACCTATCCAAACCAAATGTATAGGCTTCGTTCGGAATCTGACTATTTAGTAGATGGTTTGTGTGAAGTTTTGTAGGGTAGAGTAGTACAGGGTAGGGTAGAGTTGGGTAGAGTAGTGTAGATTAGGGAAGAGCGCGAGCAAAGCCGCGCAGGCAAAAGCAAGTAAAGACATAAAATTTGGTTTTTTGTTTGCTATCCTTGAAAGTACTGGTCCGACTGTAAAATTTTTTTCACCGATAGAAAGCTTAATTTTTTTATTCCTGAATTACATATGTTCTATTTTATTTACGCGGGTAAAGCCGTGGGAAAAAGCTAGTTATCTAATATCGCACATATTCATGTTACGCCATATCCTCCTACAACATACAATAGGCATACCTACTATCCTTATGACAATCGACTCTTAGGTACCTATAATCGATTTTCTACCCACTTCTCGTAATCCTATTGAGTTGAAATTTTACGCACACGTGTGGGTTTCAATACAGATTTAGTATCTAAGTACGTGTTTATGTATTTCATGCAGGTACTTTATGTTTTTCAACCAATTGTTTAACTTTTTATTACAATGAATTGCACCTTGTTCATTGTTCATGTTCAACCCCATTTTGTATACTTCTTTAAATATAATAAATTATATTATTATTTTTTAATGTATTACATAATATATTAAATTATATAAAATTCGAAAACCCGAAACACGTATCTAGTATTTTTAGGTTTAGAATCTATGAATAAGCTTCTTATGTCAGCAAAAATACATAGTCACCGGGCCATCCAAGCGACTGAGGGGTTGTTTTGCACTTGCACCCAGCTGTTTGATGTCTCCTAATACCTGCTATGACTTGCTGTTGTACTTAGTGTCGGTGGTGTCCAACTTGTGACCTTGTTAACTATTTTAAAAAAAAATAGCATGGCGTAAAAACTGTTGGTAGGTATCCATTCAGTTACTGATTATACACTAACTAAGTTCAGATTCCGCATAAACTAAAAATAATCATGTATTAATAAATCTTTCTATAAAGGAATGTATTCCCTTCCTACAACTTTCGCAGGCATTGCCACTGGTAGAAACTAGTTCACTAAATTGAGCTGTACAAAATCACAAGTCACTACCGACTTCACGAGACAAAAACCTACACAAAAAGAGATACCGAACGCTCACCAAGGTCACCAGTGTTCACGAAATATGTTAACAAAATACAGCAAAAACTGTCAAAAAGCCGACAATCTGCATCCGCACGACTGTACCGAATTCCTAAATGTTTCCGGATGATATTATAAATACAAACAGAGCTTTTTGCATTCATGCTTTCCTAGTCCATCCGTTCCTGAATTTCAATTCAATTTTGCAATTCAAAGTAGATCGTTTGAATTATTCGAAGGTTTCGTTGTTGATAAAATGCTTTCAGGCACTTGCATCGTCTTTGTGATTGATAACTTGACTGTTGGTAGGTACTAGGGTAACATAGATGTTAGATGTTCATTGTTATTTGAAGATGTATCTTTAATCTTGGACTTCGTTGATAGGCAGAAAAGGTTATGAATATTCTAATGACGGGACAGCTTCTAATGTTATACAAAACACAGGTCCGGTCGTGTATGAAGTACTGCAGCCACATATGGGCTGGTGCTGCAAAATACCATTTAACAGCTTTAGACTCAGCATGCTAAGAGGCTAAGTGATGATCAAGCCCGGAGGACACGGTGGAGCACACAGTCGAGGTGTGCTTCGCTTGGGCGGATCATCGTCGTGCCCTCGTGGGGGCGATCGGCGACGGAGACCTCTTGTTCCGGCCCTTGTTTGAGGCCATGGTCCGGAGCGAGGAGGAGTGGCAGGCGGTCGCCGACTTCTGCGAAGCAGTAATGCTCGCAAAGGAGGAGGCCGAACGCATCAGGCAACGGCGTTATCGCCGCCGGGATACTGATCCCGATTTCCGGCCACCGTAGGCGCGGGCTTGCGGACAGTGAGCAATGGGTAGCTCGCTGTCCGGCCGTCCGGTAACTGTCCGGACCAAGCCCAAGTCGTCGACGGCGCGCACTGTTCTCGCGCGCCTCAAGGAGTTGTTAGCAACAGCAGGGACCCAGCCGGGTCGAAGCCTAATGGGGCCAGGGTTATCCGAAAGGGCGCTTGAGCCCCGGTATGAAGGCTTGAAGGAACGGGATGGGTTTTTTAGTCAGTAAGAGTCTCACTATCTCCCGCTCCGCCCAAGAGCGGGGGTTGTCATTGGATAATATATCCCATCGGAAAAAAAAAGTGGTGATCCAGATTTGGTTAAGACCAATCTACCAAACACAGACATAAGTTAGCCAGCCTTACGATATTTTACAGGATAAATTTTGGAGAGCGTGCGCAGAAATTACATCTTTACTTGATTCCACCATCTCATTTCTACCATGGGACAACCCGACGAACGGCAAGTATTCACCCTTACGTTGTTAACATTTCTTCAATCCGGACTAAGCGTTTCGGCTCATTGTTTATACCACCTACGTATACATCAAAGGACTGCAACAATTTGCCAGCTGCACTCTTCCCGTCCAATTAAAATGTAGGTGTCTTCAAGGCTAGAGTGAATAGGCTCTTTCTTACTAGTGCGATTCATCATCATCGATTGCATCACTGCTTACCAAAAAATGAGTTAAGACCGCACGCAGGAATCTAACAAAATAAAAAAGTTAAATATTACTTTTCCAGATAACCTATCCTGCTTTACCCACGGCTGCAGCACCGGATGGGTGTCCGGAGTACTAGGGAGCGAGGCGTTAACAGGAGGTGCCTGGTTGGCCGCGCTACCGTGTCTGGTGGCGTTACCAGCGGCGCCATTCTTCGCTGTGCTTGCTGATGCGAGGGGTCGGAAGGCAGGAGCTTTTTGTATCTGCGTTAGTTTTATTGTGAGTATTATTTTTACTAATTTATACGACCAATTAAAACCTACTGAAAAGAATCGGCAATAAAATCCCTGGTTACTCTTTTAAAACAAAACTGGGCAAGTTCAATTCCGCGCATTTAGCGTTCCGTACTGACCTATGTGACTATGTTGTTCAATTGCCAAATGGAGACTCGAAGATTTTTCCAAATCACAAAAAAATATTTTTACTTTTTTTTAACTTAAGAGGCTGCTTTTCCACTCACCTATCGTCAACATCAATCATGGTTTAAAAGCTTGTCATTTCATCTAACGCAATCCAACGCGATGTTTGACGTAAAGGCAACGCAAAAGTGTGTGTAAGTGAGATAATGCCTGAAAACTGCGTTAGCATTCGGTAGTTTGAGAGTTTGTTTTAGAGATTTACTCGAAAAATTCACAAAACTTGCTCCATGGAATACGTGATTTTTTTAAACCCTTAAAAGTTTTTGAAATCTTGGCTGAATTTGCAAGGCTTTTAGTGTTATTTTTTTTTTAATTTTAGAATTATGAAGTGTCAAAGTTCATGCAAAATAACAGATTTTTAGAAGTCTGTACTGGATTAATTTGACAAAAAATTACAAATTGATTCTACGAGTACCTAATAAAAGCCTAGATAATATCCACTAGTGTTTCCAAAATATCTAATGAGAAATGTGTAATAACGTCAAAATCGTAATCGTCATAAGAGCGGATGCATGAAAAATAGTGAAAATGTATGTCGAATTGCGTCCCCTTAACTACCAATTGACTGTTTTCAGACTTATTTGTATACCTATGCTATGAGAACTTGCTTTATGCCAGATTTCAGGATTCTGGGTCAACGGGAAGTACTCTATGAATTTTAATTCCCTTGAGAGTGTTGATTTATAAAGAGTGTTTTTTTCGTTTCCTGAAAAATAGTGTTGTGGAAGGTTGTTCAGTTTCGTCTACTCAGCATGCCCTTAAAGTTCGTGGAGGGCTGTCCCTTACACCTTGTATATTGTATATGTTTTGCGACATAAATGATCGTATCTTTTATTTTTTCTTTAACTTAAAACTTTGAATTTTACTCACAGTTTCAAGGGACCGCAGACTTGAGAATTATGCTTTTAATTTCAATCGATACTTCTACGCGTTCCCGAGATAAAGGGTCTTGACAAACATACAACAAAGCGATCCTGCTATTAGGTTTCCGGTTTTTTTGTTTGACGTCGTTTTAACAATATTCCTATACAGTATATATTCCGCTACCCCAGGCTAGTGCTACTTGACAAAATCAACAGTTACTAAAAATTTCTATTGTTTGTAGATAAGCTGGTCCCTAGCAGCATGGTGTGGTCCTCGAGGAGTGTGGGCAGCCAGGGTGGCAGCAGGAGCAGGAGGTGCTGGCGCCCTGGCGTTAGCACCGTTGTACTGTGCCGAAATAGCTCCAAGGACTAGAGGCTTAGCCGCTATGCCGGCGCTAGCTTGCAGGTATAAGGCATTTATTATGCAGATATTTGCTTTTTTAAAGGTACGCGGAACAGGGATTAAAGTCCCACCCACTTTCCTTGAAAAGGAAGGATTCTCAGACCAGACGAGAACCAGACCAGACGAATGAGATCTTCAATCAGTGCAATATGTGGCAAAGTCCTAGAACGCCTATACAGGCTTGGTTGTCAAACACTGGCAACCACTCAGGACTATGTTACTAACATCTTAAACAATAACTGTCGTTCTATGACTTTTATAAAATTCATATTTTAGTTCAGCAGATTTTCATACAAAAAAAAAAAAAATTGGACGTCTTAATATTAAGAAGTCTATGCGAAACAAGCGATTGTACAATAGCGGAGGGGAGTGGGGATCGGGCGGTGGGGGTGCTTGATACGCTTGCGTTGCGTCATAAAAACGTAGATAGATATAGCAAAATACAGAAGTCAAATGTGTTAGACAGAACAACGAAATCTTATAGGATTGTTTTTGGTAAATTAATTATGTTTTGTAAAAATTCATAGAACAAAAATTGTTGTTTATGCTGTTAGTAATTAAGTCCTGCAAGGTTGTAGTGGTCCACAAATAAACCTGTATATTTGTGAAACAGACAAATGGTCACATAAAGATTGATTTGTACCAGGACCACATGAATCAAAGGAACTTAACACCGACCTAATATGTTCGTCAATCACATTCCAGTTGCGGCATTCTGTTCGCGTACGCAGCAGGTGGAGTTCTGTCCGCACATGCACTGTCATTATCTATGGCGGTGCCTCCTGCTGTTCTCCTGGTGTCTCTCATCTGGTTACCGGAGACACCTTCGTTCCTCATTAGCGTTGGGAGGATACAGGTATGTAGCTATTACTTTTTGATGTTTTGCCTGTTTAATGTTTTGGTTTTATGTCTATCATCTTCTTCCTGAGACCCTACTTATTTTACGGCATAAACTAAATTGTTAAAAAAATGGAGCTATATGAGGTGTATAAACATTAATAAGTATAGATATAATTGCAGATAAATCCTGAGAATTTTAGATTTGTAAAAGCAAGAGTCACTAGTCTTTTTTATTATATTGAGGCTCACGCTTTACCACTATCTCACCTGATGGTAAGCGATGATGTGGCCGACGATGGAACACGCTCGCCCAGAAGTAACCTGTTCCCTCTTGACTTAAAGACTCCTAATAAAATTACAATTTAAGGATGCAGCAAAAATAATCTGCTGGTTCGACGGCTCCGACTTCCGCGAAGACTTGACAGACGTGATCGAGCAACAAGAAGTGAAGATCAGGACCTCAGACTGCTACGGAAGGCGCGAGCCGATCCGGAGGCAGGACTCCGACACCTTCCAGCCGATGCTGAAGAGGAGCAGCGGCCTGGACTCCACCTCGGAGAAGAAGAGGGAGCAGTCGGCTTGTAGGGAGCTGTGTAAGTTGCTAATTCTTGTTGTTGCTGTTTTGTTGCTGTGTTGTTTTGAATGTATGTTGGTTTGATTGTGTTCAAAGTAATATATTTTTTTCTTTCTTTTTCTTTCTAATTCATCAAATATGTAAGCAGCTAGTACAGACAGCGGCTTCGCCCGTGAAAAATTGAAAATTATCCAAAGCCAACATGTACCTGGAACCAAAAGTATCATTTGTGCCAATCCAAATCCTCCATAGAAAATGTCCAATCAAGTTTTAGTTTTGTATTGTGAGGCTGATCTTTTTTTTCGTATCCTGAAAAAAGTCTTGTGGAAGGTTGTCCAGTTTCGTATTGTAAAATTCTATCTAAGAAACTTCATGTCTCCCCAGTCCGTCACCGCCGCTCCCGGCGCGCGCTGTTCTCATGCGTGGTGGTGCTGAGCGCGGCGGCGGGCAGCGGCGCCGGCGCCGTCAACAGCTTCGCGGCCGCCGTGCTACGACACTCCACGCACAGGGTGCCGCACCTCAACCTCACGGCTTATAACTACACCATGTATAACGGGTGAGTGCGAGGGTCAAGCACCGCAGTCAATTATTTCATCTGTATTTGTGTGTATGATGGAGGATGCCAACTTTTTTTGTAAGAAATAAAGTTTTTTTTATCTGAGAAGAATTTTAAACAGTACGTATTTTAGAAATTATTTATTTATTTGATTCTATAAAAAAAAAGGTGTGAGCGTCTAAATCTAACACGAGTAATAAGTATAGTGTTAAGCATTTTAATGCTGAAAACAGTATTTTGCATACCTACCTTATTTTTGTTAAACAGTAAAAGTACATATGTAGTGAAAAACAGTATAATACTGTTTTTAACAGTACATATAGTTACGAGACTTGATAAAGTACGCAACGAATACATCAGAGGCTCCTTCAAAGTTGCACCCATAGCAGATAAGTTGTCAGAGAGACTTATGCTCTGGTTCGGAGAAGGGATGAGGAGTACCAAGTAAAGAAGGCCTTAGCGATCGAAGAAAAAAGGCATAGGGCGCCCTTTAGCTACGTGGTGGACGACCGTATCCAAAGACCTGGAACGGGGTCAGCTGGACGCACAGACAACCCAGGATAGACTATCCTGGCGCCTAAAAACGAGGAGAGCCGACCCCGAATGAAGGGTTAAGGCAAAGACGAAGAAGAAAATTTTTAGGGTCCGCACCCAATGATAAAAAACGTAAAACGCACTCCATTGTCCATCTCAAAAAAATAATCAAAATATTTTTATTTCACATACCTACATGGGCACTTTTATAACGTCGGAAGCTAGTAATAATGAAATAAAAAAAATAAAAAATTTAAAAAAATTTTGCTTATGATAAAACTTGATTTCCAGGACTGCCCCTCGGCCGCTATTCGAGCCTTCAGAAGCTGGTTCCATTCTATGCGGAGCTGCCCTGGTCCTCGGAGCCGCAGTCGCTACTGTTTCTGTGGACAGACTTGGGAGAAAGGTAAAGCTTTTCGACGCCAACCTTCATCATCAGATCAGTTCAATGGTACCATTTTATTTAGAAACTTTTATTTCAACAGATATTGTCGTAATCGCTTAAATGTGTCGTGTGCCTTTGATACATAAGGGGACTAAATGTATGGAACGGTTGAAGCATTGGTTGAACGATTTACTGCTGCGCTGACTGTCGGGGGTTCGATTCCCTCACGGAACAAATTTTTGTGTGACCTACAGATAAGTGTTACGAGTCTGGCTGTCTTGTATGTATGTGTTTACATGTTTGTGAACGCACCGTTTGTGTGCACTTAACGTGGGGCAAGGTTCCCCTACATTTTGCGACGTATTCACGTGATGCTGCCTTTTTTTTCGGTGGGTAAAAATCAAGCAAATTACATCCCCCACCCCTGGGCGGAGCTATCTCCCGCTCCGCCCGTGTCAGACTCTTACTGACTAAAAAACCCAACCCGTTCCTTCGTGCCTTCATACCGGTGCTGAGCTACCTTTCGAAACTAACCCTGGCCCCAGTAGGCTTCGACCCAGCTGAACCCCTGCTGTTGCTGACAACTTCTTGAGGCGCGCGAGTACAGTGCGCGCTGTCGACGACTTGGGCTCGGTCCGGACAGTTACCGGACGATCGGACAGCGAGCTACCCATTGCTCGCCATACGCAAGCGCGATGTTATTAGCGTTACGCGTCATGTTAGGGGTCATTTTGTTCCATAATGGCACTTTCTGAATGCAAAAATAACAAAATCGCTAGACGCAAGGTATGTATAATATTTGATGAGTTCCCTCAATTTTTCATGGATCCCATCATCAAAACTGTATTTTGATAAAAATGGGACGAATCCTCAAATAAAACATGTTTTTCCAAATCAGTTTAAAAATGACAGAATATAAAAGAAACAGTGGAAATTTCTTAATTCAGTTGACCGATTTAATTTTGGTTTTTAAACCGCTCTCTTTTACTCCTTCCAGATGCTGCTACTCTGGTCCTGTTCAGGTATAACCTGTTGCCTCGCCATCTTAGGGGCATACTGTGACCCCAACATTCGTCTGCATTCCTGGTACTCTCACCGCTTGTGGCCTTACAAACGTACGCATAACCTCAAAGAGAAGGGTTTGCAGCTGACGGAGAACTTCACAGGAATCAATACAAGTCCGGAATGGAAGAATTACACCAACGATATAACCAGATACAGGGTTAATCTGGAGAATAACAGTGTTCCTGGAGAATGGAAAGTTGAGAATGTTACGAATGGAGAAGATATAGTGGATACGGCTGAAGAGACTCTGTGGGCGCCTGTGGCTTTAATGTCAGTGGTGCTTTTTTTGTACAATATTGGATTGGGATCCGTGCCTTATGTACTTATATCCGAACTATTTACCATCAATGTGAGTATATTTTCATCAAGGTTATTTTTGCTGAACTGGTTCCTTTTAGCTCAAACGAGAAATACGTTAGACATGTCAAATCTGTGATATTAAGTTTCAACATGTTTTTTCTATACTTTGTGTACCAAATAAAATATATTTCTTTCTTTCTTCATTTCATTAATACTTTCTTTCTTTCTTTCTACTTCTCTTTAATTTGTTTCTTCATCTCACCACAACACTTTTGCCTTGCATACTTTGCTTGACCAGTAAATTTTGGTTTTCACAGGTAAGAAGCCTCGCATCCAGCCTCCTAATATCCTGGATGTGGCTCAGCAGTTTCTTCCTCCTCCGGTACTACGGCACCATCGCCGTCTCCGTAGGTCTCCACGGCACGTACTACATATGCGCCTCCATCACACTTCTGGGCTCCTTGTACATATTCTTCATCATACCTGAGACCAAAGGGAAAGCTCAGGAACAAATCGACAAAGATCTTGATGGTCCTCTATTGGTGCTTACCCGCAGGAGGAAGGATCGTGATCAGCGATGACGAAGGTTGCCTAAAGTGTTCACAGTGTTCTCATTGTTGTAAGCTGCTGTCGGTTTATGGTGCCCTGGTAGGGATAGGACTTTAGCCAAAAGATTTCGCTCAAGATTGTAAGCGAATGATAAACATATCGAGGTAAGTGTTCCGGATGTTTAAGTTTTATGGTAAATGAAGGATTATTACGTATGCATGATATGGAGTAGTCAGAAAGGCGAAATATTATAGTTAACGCGTTACATTTTGAACCAAAAGGTAAAGTTGGTAACTACAATCGATGCGAAAGTGAAATAATTAACAACTGAGAAAGAAATGATAAATGAACACACGTATCAAACAACGTTTGTAGAGTTCCTTACCCAAAGAGAAAAACGGGGCAAAGACTCCACTGTCCTTCTGTCTGTCACCAGGCTGCATCTCATCAACCGTGAAAGCTAGACAGTTGAAATTTTCACAGCTGATGTATTTATGTTGCCTCTATGACAACAAATATTACAAACTGAATAAAATAAATATTTAAGTGGGGATTTTTGCTAGGTACGCACGGTTTTTGAAATGTCAATAAATGCAGGAGGGCCAATGACTATTATTCAACGTCTTTTTGGCGCCTACCTTAGTTAATTTCGCCTTTCTGATAGATCCTGCATACAAAGCCAGCCCCAAATCGATGTCAAAATAAAATAGGCAAGAGGCCACTAAATTATTTGTGATAGGTAGTCATTTATGTATTGGAATTGATGTAATGTAATGCACCAATTATATTAAAAATACTATGCGAACGCGGTGAGAATAGGACTGGACTTGATTGATTGTTTATTAAAACCCGGCAAATCTAGGAAGTACCGTTTGACAGTTCCACACGTAGTACATTTTAATTTGTTAAATAAAAATTATGTATGTTGTGATAAAATAAAAATAGTTTCATAGTTCAATGGCTTTACCGAAAAGATAAATAGAAATAGTGTGAGTTACGCCTAGATACAAGATGTAAGGAACACCCCTCCACAAACGTTAAGGGCTTGATCAGTAGACGATACTGAACAACTTTCCACAAATATTTTTTTTAAGGAAAACGAAAAAAAAATTCGGCCTCTCTATACAAACTGTCCAATCAAGTTTATAATTTTCTATGTTGAGGCGGATTTTTTTTTTCGTTTCCTGAAAAATATGTTTGTGGAAGGTTGTTCAGTTTCGTCTTCTGAGCAAGCCCTTAAAGTTTGAGGAGGGTTGTCCTTTACACCTTGTATAGTCTATCTAAAAAGTCAAACGATTTGGAAATTTTTAAACAAATTAAAAAATCTCATAAACGAGTATTACATACAGATAATCATGAAACATTATGATAATCATCTTAATAAGATTCGATTAGTAAACAATAATCATCTCTTTACAACCTTGATTTTTCACCCAGTGTTGACTACATCAGATTTAAAAAAAAAAATGATTATTAGATTAGATTAACCAATAGACCAAAGCTTTTTATAGAAAAGTGTGAAACGTACAAACGGTACTTCTTCGATTTGTTGTGATATATTTACCAAGTACCACAGAGTACAGAATCATCTCCGGGAGTAGTGACTAGAAACACCATTAACCGATTCGTCCGACGAGTGTTTTTTGCGTCCTGTTAGCCAAGATGACCCTGGTATTTCCGACCGGGTACTCACATCTCGTTTAGCTCTTCAATCCCCTTAGGTGACAGAAGACCTGTCGAGATGGACTATTTTGTCGTAGATGTGCAACCCTGGCAGAATAAAGACGAGAGTGCTTGTCGGATATCTGACGTACGTCCTGCTCCCCTAGCCAAGTTACAACTGTTTCTCTTGCGTCGAACGCCTCGAGTTGGCCACGCCCCCGATTCTTTTGTTTTGACCACGTGACTGAGCGTTGAGACGACGTCATTGACATTTGAAGTTTTCTACTAGCATTAACGATTGCAGATTATCAATTTGGCTAGGGTTAATGTTCACGAATTCGGTCTTAACGGTGCGCGGCGAGGCGAGCTGGGCGGCATAAGTGGAGCGTTTTCGCTATGTGCAGCGTCTCGTGGCATCCTTCAAACATTTTCATACTTTTGTTGTTACCGCTCGCCGCCCCGCGCTTAGCTCCCGCTCACATCGGCAAGTTCCTGAACGAGCCGTTACGCGGTTAAAAGGTTAATAATATTATCGTGACCACCTAAATGCGCCGAGAGCAAATTTCATCTGTCATATTATTCAAAATTGTCCCGAACCCATTATGTGTAAAAGGCTCACTGACATAATTAGGCCCATTGTCCCCGGACGCGTAGCTTCACATCTCCACGTATTCGCCATTATACTTTTGGTATAGCGTTTAGTTTCCGGTTCTGGCCACAAGAAGCGAACAGCGGCGATTTGTAGCGTGTGCCGGCCACCGGCGTTAACCGTGTGCGGCAAATCCATATACAATTGCTGCCACGGATCTTGAGCGCTGGCTTCAAGTTGCGCAGAAGTCAAATATTCGGTCTCTTTAGTGGTGCGAAGAGACGCGGGGGCGGGGAGTGTCAATGATTGTCTCGCCGCGCCATCGCGTTATAGACGTCACTCATGATTCGTTCCCTGCCTTGCTGCATGTATTTAACAACGACGACGATTAGCTCGCCAATGTATGGAATGCGCAATGCGATCCCCACTCTGACGCCGAGCGCTCAAGATCCCTGACGGCAATTGTAAAATGGTATAAAACCTCCAGGAAATACGCTAGTGGCAGCATTTTGTGGTTGTGGCCGGGGGCCAGTGCGGCGACCCTTACTGTTTCACAGATTATACAAAGAGTTACTTTGTCAGCTGTCAAAATACCCCATTCTTATTGTCGTCAGCATAGTGCATAGGTACTCGTACATTATGGTACTGCCAATTAAGTATTATATGTGTTCTATTGCAATTTTAGCGCTTGTTCCACTACGATCCCCCAAATCAGTCCCCCAGGGAACTACACAACACTCAGTGTTCCACTACGTTCCCCTGTGCTGGGAATTCTCTTAAATATGATAAGTCCTATTCCTTTCTAATCCCTTCTAAATAAAAAAGCAACAAACAAAATATCAATATTATACAACATTAGTTTGTATATTCGAAACCCAAAGCACGTGTCTAATATTTTTATGTAAAGAATCTATGTACAAAATTTCATAACTTTATCATGCAAAATTACAAAGTTATAAGCATGTTATGTTACCTGGTGGTCCGCACAAATACATGGTCACTGGGCCATCCGGGTGATTGAAGGATTATTTTGCTCCCGTACCAAGCTGTGCACTAGTGTCTAATGCCCACTATGACCTGCCGTGATCTGTGTTGTACCTAGTGTTGACGTTGACCAACTTGTGACCTTTTTTTATGGTTTTAAAAAAAATATAACATGCTGTAAAAATTAATTGGAATCGGCTCATATAATGATTTTGAACTGTATTCTCGCAATACTAAAAATAAAGTCGAATACATCTCTACAGAAGGGATAAAAATGACATAAATTATCATTTCTAAAATAATTCATATTTTGAAAAAAAAATAAAGTACCAAAAGCATCGAAAAATTTTGCAGGTTTACTTTGGAACTACCAGGGGACTATACAACACTGAGTGTTGTACGTTTAGTCTACTGGGGGGCTAGTTTAGAGGATCTTAGTAGAACAAGCAAATTAGGTGTACTAAAGAGTGGAAATTCAGTTCAAAAAAGAAAACAAGTTTTTTATAGAAATTAAGGTGTATTTATGTACCAAAATAGAGACGTTGCTCACCGAACGTCAATATTTTTAAAATAGGTGTGATAATATTTTTCGATTAGTCTGTTTGTGATAAATATGCATCGTTATTGGGCATGCGATTTACTCATCATGTTTTATTTTCTGTTACCAGTCAACTATTTGTAAATCATTCACCATTCTGGTGCATTAGCTGGTTTCAATCGGCTACCAATTTAGAACCTTGGTGGTTTCCTCTCGTGTCATGCTGCTCTGGTACTTTTTGAATTGATCGACGAGCCCCAAGAACAAAATCTTATTGAAAAATAAGACGAAATGTATTTTTTAACACACTTACTCGAAAACCTGCCCTTATCCCACCGGTTTTGGGCATGCAATTTAGTGTTTTCCACACTAGTGCAGAAAAGCACATTTTATCAGTTCAAAATATATTTTGCACATTTTTTATTAAGGCTCCTGAAGACAGGCGCAATGCGAAAACGGTGCAAGTGTTTTTCCATACAAATTGCTCTAATATTGTTTTTATGATAGGTATAAACTAGTGCTGATGGACTGGACTGCGATCCTACCTGATGGTAAGCAGTGATGCCATCGTTGATGGTAAAATCAATCAAACTTATCCCTAGTAAGGAGCAAAGTTTTTTTTTTTTTAAATTAGATACTTATTTGTATTAAAATGGGTTGTCGTATATTTTTTGCATTGTCACATTACGTCTGTCTGTCAGAGTCTTAAAGGTATCGAAGTTAAAAAAAAAAAATGTTGGAAAAATTGAGCTCATTAATTATTTTTGACAAATTTAGAAATAAGTATTTTTACACTAACACTTATAAATCAATATTATGGACACAAATACTTTGCCGCTAAATTGTTTGCTTGATAACGATGTGTACATAAATACATAATTATAATGAAAATACCAAAGATTTTATTGGAAATAGTTTCAGTGAATTTTAAATGTTCTATAAATGTTTGTCAGCGAATCATTCGTTGTTTTAGTTGGGCAATTATTTTATCATTGTAATATATCATAACATTTACTAACATTGAAATTAATTATTTGGTTACTTATGTCCAATTTAACTACAATATGTTCCGTAATTATTTTAAAAAGTAATTGTTTTTCTACACCACTAATTAAGTCTTCAAAAATTACTTTAAAAAAATATTAAGAAAAGATTTTGTCTTCATAAATTGTACGACTTAATAATGCCTTTTTTGCTTGGAGTAATTATTAAGTCTTACAATTATTATCTACTATAAATAATTATAATTATTACTCTTAGCAATTATTATACTAAAAATTCAGTGTGCCCAACTATGTTAAAACTGTTCAATCCGCACAAAGTATGCATGTACAAACGTACATAATATAGATTATATAGCTCAAGATAGTAAGAAATATAGATGGAACATGATTTTTAGCCAAATTTTATCGAAAAAATAAAAATATTTGTGGAATTGAATGTTGATATTATGTACTACGTTTTGTATGGATGATTAAATAAATGGCTTTAAATGTGAGACGTTTTTTTAAATGTTTTTTAACCTTTAAGACAAGTTATAGGAGATGAGACAGAAACACAACCTGTGTAACCCTCTAACTTTGACGGCACAGTTGGTTACTGCAGTGGTTGAGTGATTGGCTGCTGTGCTACGCGTCGAGTTCGATTCCCAGACGGGACAAATATTTGTATGGCTTAGAGATAAATGTTCTGGATCTGTATGTATTGTGTATGCGAGTCTATATGTTTGTAAACGCAAAACCGATATATTTTTTTTGCTTCTTTTATTTTTGATGTGTTTATTGTATAGTAATGTGTTTAGACCTTGTGATGTACCAAATAAATTATTTTTCTTTCTTTTCTTTCTTTACGATACAGGACTGACTCTTAGTGTGGGGCAAAGTTTAAATACAAAATACAAAAAGAAAAAAGGGACAATGAAACGTTAAAATAGGTACTAGGTTAACATAAAATCAAAGAGCTTACTTAAACGTATCTCCAGTACTAGATGTTAGTCATAAAAGTTATAAAACAGTGATAGTTATTATAAACACTTTAATTTCCAATAAAACTTTACATAAATGCATACAAATTATCTAGTTGTTACTTTGAGATTCTCTAAAGCAAAACCTCTCTAAATTACATTAACTTTAAGTTATTTTTCACATAATTACATCGTAGTTTTTTTACTAAATTGATATGTTGTCTTTTTTGTAAATACTTAAAAAATAAAAATATTATTGTGAATTAGTAAAATCTTAAAACTCGATTTTTTAACATTAATTTGTTTATTTTTCCGTCCAAAACTTTTCAATACGTTCCCTGTTAAAAACGATTGACGTACCTACATAATATACAGTAAAACTTTCTTCTCGACGTAGGTAATCTCCAATAGCCGTCTGGACTCCTAGTCCTTTTTTTTATTATCTTCAAAAGGCGACTGAACTTTTAAGGAAAAGATCAGAGTGCGGGATTCTTTCCTCACTAAAACCACCCTTGTGATCACCATCAGCACATGTAAGAGAGCCATGACCTGTTAAATAACCTCCACGGAATCCCCTTTCTCCAACGCCTGTTAAGGCACATCCCTGAGAAGACTGGACTCCCAGTCCTATTCTTATTACTGATGCAATTAACAAACATTTGTCATAGGGCCCTTTTCCTGTCACACGTTTTTTAGCCCGCACGCGGGTGTCGTCCGCATGCGGGTGACAGCACGCTCCGGGCCACACGCAGGACAAAGATTTCGTTTGCTGCTGCAACGTTGTGCGTGTCGCCAGTGGGTAAATCTGTTTACGGTATATGCGGACTATGAGTATGCGTGCAAACTGCTTCACAGTAAAAACAACACTGAAGGCAGAAGATCACCGCCTGCATCTGATAGGAAAAATATGTATCAAATGATAGGACGCGGGCAGTCCGCATGCGGATGAGTACCGCGTGAGGGCTAAAAAACGCGTGACAGGAAAAAGGGCCCTAAGTGCAAGTTGTTCCCTTCCAACGATTCTTTACGGCGTCGTGCGTTTTTCAAAAAATCTCCCCGAAGGAAGGCATTTTTTAAGAAACTTTTCATATTGGGTAGTCCTTCGGACTATACTCAATGTAATTCTACTTTATAAGGAGCTATATATAGGATATTGCACAGAACAGAAGATGGTATGATTCCTGTGTTCTGTGGGATATTGCTCCATCCTTCTTTCTCGCTCGCTCGCCTGCCATTTTAACATGTCATGGTAAGGCGTCGACGTAACGCGACTGCTGATTACACGCGTGACGTGCATATTATTCTCATTTTTTTTTTTTAAATAAAGGCCATAACTTAAATCTTCTGTTACTCAGAAAGATATTTTTTTACAAATAAGAGTTAAAAGGTCTTTTGTAGTACAAAAATAGAGACTTAATAATGGTTCTAGAAAGAGTTAATATTGCCCTCATAATCTTTTTATAAGCATGGCTAGGATGACAGAAGAAAAGGATAGATAGCTGTATGAATCTGACGGCTGTCACCCGCACGGGTGACAGCTGTCAGCTGTCACCCGTATCCTATAGCAATTTTAGTGTAGATGAATGTACAGTTGGGGTAAAAATCCGCATGTATAAATTAATAAATAATAATAAAATCTTTATTTTTATAAAAACCTTTAACATGACTTAAATAATATGTTGATGTGAGTAAAATTACAGGTAATTTGAAGGTCACACAGATTGAGAAAAGCCTGACTCCCAAACTAGGAAATCATGTGCCTTAGGAATTAAAATAAAAGTACGAAAATATATCTAAATAGACAAAAAAAAGATACCAAACCCGACAAAGCGTTTACGATCATCTTTAACAAAATAAAACACAATTGACAATAGAAAATATGGCTCTATTCCGTAATAAAAGTGAAATAAAACAAGGCATTAAATAATTTATTAATCACAAAATATACAAAAATACTCCTTAATGCGGCGTTGGGTCATTTTACAACACTTTGACACTTTCGCAGTATCATGCAGTCCGTGTGAGTAGGTACTAGAGCGAGCAAGAGAAATGCATGGCTTGATTTTAATTCCGCTGTATCCGCTTTTTTGACATTTTACTAGGTTTAGTTTCGTGAAACCACTTAACAGTGACGATAAATTGGTGTTTTGTCCTATTTCTAGATACTTTTAGTAAGGACACGTAGATAATAAACAAGAATATTCGTCATCTACCGGGATTCCGTGAAATCCTCATTTCCCTGCGACATATTATAAATTAAAATTTATAACTTGATATATTACTTAGACTTTGTTTTATCGCAATCGGTGGATTATATCGAAAGATATATTGAATTCATTGACTGTTAAGCGGTACGAAGTTCGCTGGGTCAGCTACTTGTTAATCTTGATAACTCTTATCAATTATTAAAACTGCGAAAAGACAATTCGCAGTAAAGACACTAAGCGTCTGAGCAAACTTTACAAATCATACCGTGTGACCGTGCTGCGCTCGCGTTCTATTTGTAAAAACAAAACAGGCATGTTTTCAAAGAACATTCTCAAACAAAAAAATAATTATTTATACATATATTGAATTCCGACAAAAAATGGGGAATCGGCCAAAAAATGATACACCTGGTATTGATAAACACATTTTAAATACATAATTATGAAAAACATATTGACAAACATTATCAATTGAAACGATCTGGCCAATTTTTCTTGGCCATATCATGAAGTGATCAATTTCTAAGATCTGGCCACGACATGTGGTCACCCATTGAATATATTTTTTTTTATTTTAAATTATAGTTTTACTGTCTCTCAATCTACATCACAGTCGCCTCTTAAAACTATCTCAAACATTAATATACAAACACTGTACCTAAAATACAGAATACGTTTAAAATAACAATAATTATCACTAAAAAGCAGCCCAGCGCTGGAAAGCCTCCTGCAAGGCACTGACGCCCTGGTAAGGATCTTGAGAATCCGATGAATGCGAGACGAACAGGTCCGGTCGTCGTTGTTACACTTGGGGGAGGCCTTTGTTCAACAGTGGACGTCTTTCGATTGAAATAATAATGATCGAAAAACCTTCCTAAAAATATACGAGTATACCAATGAACCTTTGGCATTCCTAAATCACAGCCTGATAAAACCCTGCATTATATCATCAAAGACTTTTTGAGTTAACGGAATGTATTCCCCAGTCTTCTGATCCAGGAAGTACAAGGGATCACTTATGATCTCCACGTCAAATCCTTGTTCCATCAGTTCTTTCTTTTTGAGCTTGAAAGTTGCAGTTACAGGTGATTCTGGGAGGACCCTCAAAAACAGTGGGCGAGCGAACACTGGGAGAGAAGAGCGGAGTCCCTTAGCTAGCGAGGTGAGGTCGAGGTTCTTGCTTGGGTCAGCGATCGCCACCATTCCCGCTTTGCCTTCGGTGTTCGGGATCTATGGAAAGGTGATGGGATGAGAGCAATCCTAAGATTGTAAATCAAGTCTAGAAGACAAAAGCAAAAACTTCCTAAACTTCAACTATCTTTATGATAGTCCAAATCTTAAATAACTACAGATTTTTTTCTGTCGTACAATAAGGTTTCGATTTCTCTTTCCTAAAACTGTGATATGACTAACATTAAGAGGAGAGTCCATATGGAACACCTAAAAAGGCACTTACCGTTTACAAAACTAAAAATACACCGCACTGAATTAGATATAAACAATAAAGTTCAAAACAGAAAAATTTTTTTTTTTAAATTTAGTAAAAAAGGTCTATTTAGTTGTTTTTGAGACATAATGAACAATTCTTTTTTCTCAAAATTAAGGGTAGGTTTGCTTAGGTTCTTCAATTTTTTTTGTATAATTCATTGCGGTGTATTTTTAGAAATATTGAAAATTATAAGAGTTGTTTCTTAAGGACGGAGAGTCACTAATATTGATCATACTATTGTTTACTTATTATTATTGGTACTACAAAACTTTCTATTATTTTCCTCTAAATAAAAACTCGAATACTAATAGACTATTAATAGCTACTTTTATATTAAACATTGTGACTTGTTACCTTTACTCCATAAACGACAGCATCCTTCAGTCCTATCAATGTGCTGATGATGCCTTCGACTTCAGCTGTCGATACATTTTCGCCTCGCCATCTGCAAATATATGACAGAGTATTGTTACGCCATTAAACGTGAACACGCCATATCTTTGAGAAAATAACGAGTAGCACGTAATAATTAAAACGCATTGCTGTTCGAAAGGTCTAGAATGGTTGGACGTAGCCAGGCTTAGAAAAATCTCGAAACATCCACAAAATAAGTACCACTAGTAGTTAGGTATGTATCTACCGATAAGGGAAATCCATTAACAATAGAGTCGAAATTCGCATGAAAGTGACTCTTAGTACCACATGCAATAAAAATGATTTATGACTTCGAGAAGCGATTTAATTGTTCTGGATCGATTGTGGGATGTCGGTATCCAGAATTTTCTTGGCTCCGCATATAAATACGAGCCCCCGACCGGAAGCGAGTCAGTTGTGATTTCGACTGCGATCAAAAGCGAACTACCCAAGTGTGTGAAGTGATTTTATCAACGAACTAAGCGATAGTGTAACGGTACTCTAGTGTTAATTGCGATTCGGATTATTGTTGACTGGATTAATTTGTTATTGTTTGTGGCGAATAAAGTTCTCTGTTAGTAAATCGGCATTTAATTACCCACGTACGTAACAGTATTATTATGTGATGATATACGTAAATATGATATGACCGGGAACGAAGTGATCACTGAGATTAATCTATATCTATACTTATAATAAATCTGTAGAAGTGAAAATTCTGTAAGTTGAAAATATCAAAAAAATTAATGGCAGGTGTTACTAGACCGACACCGAACCCAAAAATGCGATTAAAAAAATTTTGTTTGTAGAAGGTAATCTCTGAAAATACTGGCCCGATTGCCAAAATTTTTTCACCGATAGAAATCTGTTTTATTCTTGAGTGGCATAGAAATGGGCGAAGGCGCAGGCAAAAACCAGTTTGAAATATAATACTTTGAACCTTTCAAAGGTTCTTTGATGTTGTATTTCTTTTTCACGTTAGAGTCATGATCGCATTAGCACCAGCTAATATAAAAATAAATAAATAAAATAATAATTAGAGACAGGAACGAGACGATAGTGAATTACAATGTTTCTTGTGACTTGTTTTCTTATCAAACTATTCTTTTTTTTTATGCACCTGCCATGTTTTCTCTTCACCACCCTAGGTTGACTGGTAGAGATTTGTTTTTTTTAATTTTTAGAAATTATTTAAATAAACTACCAGGTTAACATAAAATCAGAGAGCTTACCTAAACGTATCTCCAGTACGATCCTTGAAGTAGAAGTACCCGTAGTGGTCCATAATGAGGACATCCCCGGTATTGAAGTAACAATCCCCTTCCGCCCTCACATTGCGAACCATCTTCTTTTCGGAAGCAGTCTTGTCTGCGTACCCAGCAAACGTTAGGATAGCTTTCTTTGGATCTATTTTACCTAGGAGAAGTCCTGAAAAGAGAGATGATTTTATTTTATTCGGGTAAATAAATAGTGGGTTTTCTGTCTTTATCTAGGAATTCATTTTACGACTAGGTCCATCGGCGGCCTCGTTGGTGTTTAGTTCGGTAACTAACTCCTTACAAACTTTGGATCCCCGTTTCGTTCCCTTTGAGGGTAAATTATTCATTGTTTATCTATATCGACGCTGAGTTGCTAGCCTGTCGGTTTTCTATCGTTTACATTTTTACAATTGCACAATTTAATTCCGCCAAGTCGGTTCTATCATCGGACCATAACTCGTACGGCGTTGCGCCATCGATACATGGTGAACATCCCACCCATACGGCGTTTTGGGAACACATTCATTATGCGTACAGGTAAGGAGTAGAATTCCCTACCGGAGTCTGTGTTTCCTGATAGCCATAACCCAGGAGTTTTAAGTCAAGAGTGAATAGGTTGCTTCCAGGCAAGCGTGCTCCATCGTCGGCTACATCATCACTTTTACTCTTACTTAGGTGGAATAGAGGTCAAACGCAAGCCTATTCATAATAAAGTTAGTGAATGACTCAGGACTTTACTTTATATACAGTGTTATTTGTTAAACACTATCAACCTTGCAGGAATTGTGTTACTAACATCATAAACAAAAACTTTTGTTCCATGACTTTTAAAAAAATATCATATTTTAAGTTCGTCAAATCAGACAAAAATAAAAATATTTAAATTGATCGTTCTAAATGTTACGAAGTCTATACGAATCAAGCGATAATACAATAGCGGATGGGGGCGGGGATCGGGCGTCGGGCTGCTTGATTATTAGGTTGGTATAGCAATACTGGGGCCAGGGTTATCCGAGAGGGCGCGCTAGCCCCGGTATGAAGGCTAGAAGGACCCGTTCCTTGGGTCTTTTAGTCAGTAAGAGTCTGACACTATCTCCCGCTCCGCCCAAGAGCGTGGGTTGTCATTGGACGATTTTTTCCCACCATAAAAAAGGGTTGGTATAGCAAAATACAAAATTGGATTGTATTTGTTTTTGGTAAATAAATTATGTTATGTAAAAAGTCATAGAACAAAAGTTGTTGTTTATGATGTTAGTGATACAGTCCTGCAATGTTGCCGGTGTTTTACAAATCATCCTGTATATACAGAAGATTGAATGTTCAGGTCTCACCTGGTTCATGAGGACCGCAAATAATACATTTACCAGTAGCATCTCTCAGGATTTCGCCAGTGATCTCATCACACCTGCAATGTAGAAAAATAAATGTCTTAGATAGTTTAGTTGACAGATTTTTTCTACAGAATAAATGAAAGAGGTTAGAATAGAAATAGCGGGGCAGGCATGCCACAAAGTAGTGCAACGCTCATAGTTTAACTGCCAATAGCAAACTTGCGATCTACGTGTGCGTGGTCTGTTAGTTGCGTAATGCGCGTTCGTATTGGTTTATTGCCTGTAGTGGAGTTAAAGGGTGTGAGACAAGCGGCCAGTGCGACACTCATTGTAGTCCAAATCGGAAAGTATTTCCTTTCTAACCTCTTTTATATTTTCTGGGATATTTTTCCATAATGTCATTTATACAAATGATTTCTTTAAAGATTTAAAATTATTAGTATGTGCTTACCGAACTAAACTGAGCGGGTAGATTGTAGAGAATATTCTGCTCAAGAAACCGATGGCTCCCACTTTCGAATCCAGGTTTACTGAAAACATTTTAAAAATGGTTTGCTGTCTTAAACTTTATTTCATTAAACCCCAAGCAAACGCCGGCGTTCGCTCTGTCATTGTCTTTCTATTGTGCCTCTAATTACGGTATTCGAAAGGTTATTCTCCTTTCTACTATTTTAACGGTAACTCCGCATTTTTTTTTAATTCATCATCATTGTCGTCATTTCAATCGAAAGACGTCCACAGCTGGGAATAGGCTTCCGTTAGGTATCATTACAACGAACGGTCCTGTGCGTCTCACATCCATAGCATTCCCGTCACCAAGTCATCGGTCTACCTGCCCACTGCCACTTACCTTTAGCAAGTAGGTTTTTTAATGCGATTATAAAGCAATCTTGGCACTCCAAAGGACCGATTAAGTCCAGAAGGAACAACAAACCAACAAAAGCTTCATATATATTATGTAACTAAAGACAAATAAATAAAACTCACCAAGATTGCTATTCCCCTCAGTAGCGCCATAGAACTCCATGACCCTCTTGATGCCAAACCGCTCGACAAACTCCGGCCAAATCTGGGGCCTTAGTCCATTGCCGAAGATCACGTTAACTTTGTGAGCGCGGTCGGCAGGACTAGGAGGTACAGCGAGGAGGTAGCGGCACATCTCGCCTATATACTGGGTTGCCTGGAAAGAGAAGATAATAATAATTATAGTTGGAAAAATACTCGACCACATCATCGCTTACCATCAAGTGAGATGGTGGTCAAACGCGAGCCTATTAATAATAAAAAAAACTCGCGCATATCGTACTGAGTACAAGTTTACAATGTAGTGTAATCTCTTAACTAGCTAAGATGCAGCGTTGTAAGGTGGAAACTGATGGATGCGAGACGCACAGAACCGTTCATGGTGGCGACACTTCTGGGAAGTCCATGTCCAACAGTGGACGTCTTTCGGTTAAAATGATGATGATGATGATGAATGAGACTTACTGTGCATCCATATTTCGCAGCATCACTCCAGTAATTTGAAGCAGAGAACTTTTTCCTAAGCACGACAGTACAGCCAATCACAACAGCAAGTCCTGCTCCTAGTACTCCGCCTGCCGTGTGGTGAAGAGGTAGGGGATCGTACACCACGTCGGAAGGTTTCAGCTGCGCCGAGCTCCTTACTCCTAGTGGAATCAGTAAATACCTGATGAAGAAGAAATAGGAATTATTCACCCTCTGTAAATAATAATAATACAAAATTGGTCCAGTGTTGTGAGTTAATACTAAACTTATGATAACAGTGTTCACAGTAACTGATAAAATTAACATTAAGTTGAGTTGTGGTCCCCAAACTAGGCAGCGCCTGTATCTTGGGAGCCGGAGTTGCGCTAGCTTACATTTATTTTAGTCCAAGACATACTAACTTTTAATCAAATATAAATATGAATTAAATTACATACCGGTGCGTGTGTGTTCTAAAGATGTGTTATTAAGTTTCATTGTATGACACCCATATGTATCATAAATAAATAAAAACTAGGTTCAAATTCCATTCAGCTTATTTACTAACTGTAGTAACAGTATTACAATCATTAGTATTTTGTACTCTGTCTGATGCGTTTCAATATGTATAACACAAGATATAGCCTGCTAAAGCCAGCTAATTTAATATTAAATTAAAATAATAGTTAATTACTAGTTAGTGAATCGACCAAACTCGAGAGATTAAAGCTAGAACTACTTCCTACACAAACTTAATGATCTACTCTTTAATACAAATCACAGGAGTCCTTCAGGGGATTGACTTAGGCCCACTACTACTCTATACTTTAATCTTTGGAAATATTATATTTAAAAAAAATAGATGTTTTAAGTGCTGACCTTATATTAGTTATAATAGCTGCCTTGGGAAAGCCAGTAGTACCACTCGTATATATATACAGTAGCGTGTCTCTCGGCTTCGCTTCCCCACAGTCGACCACGGCTTCGTATGACATTTCGCACAGTTCAGCGGTCAGCGGCACCGTGTCTTGAAGAACTGGGGCTGACTCTCTGTCCGGGGAGTTAAACTGGAAGAGTGGAATGTCCGGGATTTCTGGTTGTATCTCTTTTATGGCTGAAAATAAAAAGGTTTTTATAAGCTTACCATCATAAGCGCGCGAACTATATACATCAACTTTTCTCCTTTATTATTCTTTCCAATAGTCTAAACAGCATTAGGTAAAATAAAAGTTCTACATGGTTTTATTTCTGAAATCCTAAAAGCAGATTATTGAATTATTTTGTATAAATTTAAATAATAAAATAAAGAAACCAGCAGCTGCTGCAGTAGTTATTACTAACCGATTAATTGTCTACACTGATATTATAAAGAGGTGAAGTATGTTTTTATGGTCTGTAGGAGGTAATCTCTGAAAGAACTGTTTTGATTGGTAAAATTCACGTTACTTTATTCCTAAATGACACAGGCGTGTACGTGGGCGAAGCTGCGGGCAAAAGCTAGTTGCAAATAAAGTAAAAACACTCACCATCTCTCATCTCGTCTCCAAACACAACAGCTTTGCATCCTGCGACCCTGATACAATGGATCAGCTGGCTTCCCTTCAAGTTAGTATTTATCAGCGCAGTCGTGACCCTGATCTTGGCCAGACCAAGCCAAATGAACACGTATTCAGGCTGAGTCTCCATGACCAAGGCTATGACCTCACCAGGCTTGTAACCTTGACGTTTGAAGTACCAGGAGATGCGGTTGCTCAATTCGTCACCCTAGAAGTGAATGGTACCTTTAGTCATTTTAGGATGTAAATGAATTTTAAATGAACGCAAATAAATTAACTTATTATTATTTGTTATACAAGAGTGCAAAGTAGCTTTTTTAACCGCGTGCTCAATTTTGATGACCAAGCAAGCGAAGGATTCAAAAAAAAAAAACAAAAAAGTACACGTACAAGTTAAAAAAAGTTATATGGTAAATTTGGCAGATAAAAATGGCTTTTGCACACAGATATCGGAGAGCAAAAATAATCTTTGGGGGGATGAAAATTATATTATGTTTTATTTTAAACATCCAATGGATTCAACGGCCATTACATACTATAGAATCCTGCCCAGACCAAAACCAAAACGATTATTTAGAAAATGGTCCTTCGAGCCCAATTCTATACAAGAAGTACATATGAAATACCAGGGTATCATAAGAGAAAAGAGTTACCTCGCGAAAAGATATCGCCCTGTCCTCCATGATAAAACACTTTTTGTCCGGGTCCATCCTGACTACTTCACCCCACCTTGCGACTACTGACTTCCCTTGACGCTCCCACATTGTTATTCTGAATATTGTGTACAGCAGCACTCGAAGACCTCTGGAAACAAAAGCAAATGATCTTTTAGTTTGTCGAATTCCTTTGTTGCAAAGTATGTGGGAGTAAATAAAGACTCAAACAAGGGTGACGTAAAGACGACGCGATGCTTGTTGCATGTTTCATATAGAAAAAAAAATATGCATAATAATAATAGTGGGACTCAGCCCTCCTCTCTAGGAGAGGGAAAGGACCGTACTTCACCACGCGGGCCTATGATTCTAGGACATGCCGGTTTCCTCATGATGTTTTCCTTCGCCGTTTTGAGAGCAGTGGTGAAGAAAATAAATTTCACAAAATAATGAGCCTGGCTAAGTTTTTACACGCGACCTATAACTCTTAAAAATCCTTACTAATATTATAAAAGCGAAAGTGAGTTTGTTTGTTTGTTTATTACGTCTTCACGCCTAAATGGCAAAACCGATTTTGATGAATTTTGGTACAGAGATAGTTGGGACCTTGGAGACGGACATAGGCTATTTAAAAAAAAAGTGAGAAAAGGGCGAGAAAGAAGCGGGCGAAGCCGCGGGTAAAAGCTAGTATATGATAGTAAAAGAAATGGTAAGAGTAAAAATCTGGCTAAACTCTGTCTCAGACTGCGCAGAAAGGAGGGAGGTCTCTGGAATCACTCAAAAGGTTAACCATAAGAACTTACTCCAGTAAAAAGCCTAGAAACAAATAAATTGACGGACTAGTTTAGACCGACGGCGACGCCTGCCAGGGCTAGGAATTGTTTGAAAGAGTTACCGTAACCCTCGTAATAAGGGCAACTGACGACTGAGCAGGGTTTTAGTCAGTAAAAGTCTGAAACTCCTTCCCGCTCTACCTAGAGAAGAAGAACATGTTTTGTTGGGTCTACACTAGAGGAGCCGAGCACGAACTGAGCACAAGCCGGGCCGCTCCCAAGTGTGGACGTACCACGAACCTCCAACGATCACTGTCCTCGAACTTGATGCGAAACTTGTTGTATTCGACAAAAACCGACCATAGGCGGAGCACAGTCGAATTCAAACCAGTCGCTTGAAGCGCGCTCGTTCGAGGCTTGTGTCTGTTCACTGTATACGACTTTGTGCTCGGCTCGTGTTCCGCTCGTGCTCGGCATCTCTAGCGAAGACCCAGCTTAACGCTGCCCGCCCATGTCAGACTTTTTATAGGACAGATAATCAGGCCGATTTTGTATATTTATAACATTGTTCTGTATTTCTGACCAACTTTTTGTAGGACGTGTGCGTTGCACTATTGCTATCAGTGTGTTTTATTTTTCTCCTACAAAAAATCGGTCACCGATTATCAGAAGTGGGCGTGCAACCTTACATGGTTCTATATTTCTGACCAACTTTTTGTAGGACGCGTGCGTTGCGCTATTGCTATCAGCGTGTTCTATTTTTCTCCTACAAAAAATCGGTTACCGATTATCGGACGTGGGCGGGCAGCCTTAAGTTCCGAATATTTAGTAACATGTTACCAACGATTACAGCGAATATATCGTTTTTCCAATGTTTGTATCAACTTCAAATGCTCGCGGTGTCACGTCGCAAATTAAACGTTTTGGTTACCAGAGCTATTACGGTTGTGAAACATATCTGTGTACATAAATTAGTTGTACTAAATAAGATTGTTTTTAAAGCTTCGTACGCAATATTGCATTGTTATGGAAATATGCGGAGTAGAGTGTAAAATGTCTTCGTTAAAACGTAAAAAATTTCTCAGACCGTGAATGTGTCTGGATAATTGATTTCGGGCTTTTTTTTTCGGTGGGAAAATCATCCAATGACGGAATCCAGGGCAGCGGCGGGAGCGCCGTTGCCTGATGCGGTCGGCCTCCTCCTTTGCTAGCTAATTTCTATAGATCCAAACCGTTTTGCAGAAATAGGGAAAAGTTGCTAAACAAATTTTTTTTTATTATTATTATTAACCTGTCCGTTACCGAAGAATAGGCTTCAGAAAGTCAAAGTCACATTGACTAATACCACGGTACAAATTTTAAAATTTTAGTTCTTTTGTTGCGTCATAGATGTCGCTACACGACTAATATTAAAAGGACGAAAGTGCTTATGTACGTGTGTATGTTTGTTACGCCTCCACGCTCAAACCACTGAATGGATTTGAATGAAACTTAATACACAGATAGAACAAGTTCTGAATTAGCACATAGCATACTTTTTATCCTAGGAGTACTTTCCTTTGGGATAATTTCCGCGTATTGTTTATTTTTAACTTCTAAAAGTAGGAAGTTCTATGTTCGGTTGATAGTCTGTTTTTTTTTATGTATTTCACCGACATCTCGGTCAATTGTGGACAGACTTTGATTTTTTTTTTTTTATTAAAATATTTTGCTTCCAAGTAGGTCCCATAGAAATATTATTAGGATCTGATCATGAACTCATAGGATCACAGCAGCATTGTCGTGACCGGTTAAATTGCTTTGTTTAAACGTGTAGTCGATGACTGACTGAAAGAAAAGGGGGACGGGACGTATCGAACTGATCTGGTGATGAAGCCGGAAGTAGTAAATTAATGTAATCTAACCGTGTTTGGGATTAGAAATGTTATGAGATGCACTCTGGTTATAAGATGTTTAAGTTTGGCTGAGGTGTACTTTTTAATGGTGGTGGTGCCATAACTAAAACGTGAAAAATAAAAAAATAAATTACAAAAAAAAAATGGAACCGACTTCAATGTAAATAAAACACTGAAAAGTACAAAATAACTTAACGAAGAGACAAAACTATCTATTATAGAAACACCGACTTCCGAAATTAAAGTTATTTTGTACTTTTCAGTGTTTTTTTACATTGAAGTCGGTTTAATTTGGGATAATTTTATTTATCTCGCGAGCGAAGCCGCTGGTGCTAGCTATAATTACTAATCACCTGGTGGTAACAGGGAGAATGCATATACCTACTTTTATATCTCTCTCATGTGAATTTAAGCCTATCAGTGAATAGATAAACGACGATATTATATTTATCATATAATCATAATATTGATTAACTAACCTCGCCTGGGAACAAGTAAAAAATTATACTAGAGGATCGTAATTCCGGGATAAAAAGTGTCTTGTGTCCTATTCTAGAATATGGTCTGCCCATGTGCCAAATTACACCCTAATCCGTTTAGCCGTTTAAGCATAAAAGAGTAAAAAACATACACACACATCAGTGTAATGATATAATTATATCGAATATCCAAAAATACACATTACGTAGGTACTTATTTTGATTATGGTAGATAATCTACACTAACATTTTTTGTTTGTGGAAAGTAATCTTTGGAAGTACTGGTCCGATTGCAAAAATTTTTTCACCGATAGAAAGCTGCTTTATTCCTGAGTGACATAGGCTACATTTGATGTACGCGGGCGAAGTCGCATGGAAAAACTAGTATTAAACATTTGGACGGATATAAAAGTGGAGTAAGATCAGAGAAACAATGAATGATGTGGAAGAAGATAATTTTTAGGTGGGAAATTCATCTAATGACATCCCTAGCTCCTGGGCGGAGCGAAAGATAGTGTCAGACTGTTACTGACTAAAAACCACCTCCAGTTTCTTCTTTGCCATCGTTCCAGGGCCCCGGGGATCTCTTTCGCATCGCCCATGGCCCCAGTAGGCTTCGACCCTGCTGGATCTACGGTTACTGACAACACCTTGAGGCGCTAGTGGAACACTATGCGCCGTCGACGACTTGAGCTCGGGTGGTTGCCGGGCGATCGGATGGCGAGCTACCCATTGCTCACCGACCGCAAGCCCGCGCCTACGGTGGTTGAAAATCGGGATCGGGATCCCTGCTGCTGAGGCGCCTTGCACGTGCGGCCGCCTCCTTTGCTAGTATTACTGCTTCGCGCTGAAGGTAAATCAGCTGATTTCGTTGCCTCTTTCTCGATTTAATTTAAGTTGTCGAAAACAACTGAAATGTTTATGATGATGACTGAGCGGAGCCAGGAGGATTGTCAGGCTTTTACTGACTAAAACCCACGTATGTTCTTTCAGTAGCCCTTAGCGATAGTGGGACCATGTAAGGGCCATCATTGCAAATCCTACCACCGACAATTTTGACTTACTTATGCTCTGTTCAAAATAACATTACACGTTTAAGAAAACCATTTATTACTGTCCGTTCAACCGATTTTGACTTTTATTACGTTGGTGGCATGACAAATGACGGCTGCAGTAAATTGTTGGTATTGTAACCACTTTTTTGTTTTTAATGCCATCCTTATGCCTACGAAATAAATATTAAAATCGGTTGAACAGACAGTAAAAACGGTTTCTTTAAAAATGTCATGGTATAGGCACAAAATAGATACAGAATCACGCTATCTACATATAAAATACGCTCGAGCAACGCAGGCATAGACAACGCTCACGGACACGATATCTCGGCTCAATCGCCCGGTCGCACTCGTACACGTAGCTGCTTAACCCCATCCATCTAAAACCAGACCTCGCCAACAGCTGCTTAACCCCACCCATCCAAAAGTAGACCTCGCTAACAGTTGCTTAACCCCACCCATCCAAAACCAGACCTCACCAACAGCTGCTTAACCCCATCCATCTAAAACCAGATCTCGCCAACAGCTGCTTAACCGTACCCATCCAAAACCAGACCTCGCTAACAGCTGCTTAACCCCACCCATCCAAAATGAGACCTTGCCAACAGCTGCTTATCCCCACCCATCTAATACCAGACCTCGCCAACAGCTGCTTAACCTCTTCCATCCAAAACTAGACCTCGCCAACAGCTGCTTAACCCCACCCATCCAAAACGCCGACAGCTGCTTTAACTCTTTTGTTTTCTTATCGGTCACCATGCTCAAAAAACCAATGAGTGGGGGGGTGTTCGGCGCAATGCGCTGACTTTAGTGCAATCGCCTAGCGTAGGTATAAAAAGTGAAGTACGCACATGAGATTGACTTCTATACATATCTATTTTGTGGTATAGGTCTTTGCTCACCCCACAATACAATAACGTTACATTATTCCCACAAGCCATATACCAGGCAATCAAAGAATTACATAACACTTCGATGACGAACGCACTCGCATGTTCGGGCTGGCCAATCATTCAATCATTGAAAGCGACTACAGTGGACTGACACCTCTTACTAGTCCTACATCTTGCTGCTCTCCTGGTCTAATGGGGGCATCCGGCTTACCTTAAATTGAGAGTTATTTGCTACATGTCTCGTTAAAAATGTAAGAGATTTGGGAATATTTTAAAATAATCAAATTATGGATCAAAATTTTATTATGGTTAAATATTGAATGAATTTTTGACTATTTATTTTTAAGTACATACCTAGCTTTAGTAAGTTTCTGGTGACGATTTACAACTATACAGCCCCCCTAGCCAAGTTACAACCAGTTTGTGTCGAATTCCGTTCTCTAATCGGTAACGCCTCGGTGACAGCAATTGTAGAAAATGATAAGTTGGTAGCCATGTTGACGCGCCTGAGTCGGCCGCTCAATCTACAATGTAGCGTTTGTATAACAAAGGATGTAGCGTTAAAAATTGTAGAAACGATTTTGAACGATGTGAACTTGGCTACGAATTGTCTATTTGTTTGTTCTGACCACGCGACTTTACGTTGAGATGACGTCAATTCCATACGTTTCATCACTTTTCGACGTTAACGATTGCAGAATAACAACTTGGCTAAGCGTGCAGGACTGTTACTAACATCATTATCAACAACTTTTGTTCTATGACTTTTAAAAAACTTCCTTCCTACCTTCAAGATTTCGTATTTCTATCTAATACATTTCAACTCTGTATTTTGCTATAGCTACCTACGAGGAATGGTTGGCGGGGTGCTTGATGCGCTTGCGTCGCATCGAAATCTTGAAGGTTTGCTTTTGGTAAATGTATTGTTTTTTTTATTCAAAATTTTATTTAGGGGCTTTTGTCCAAAAATGATAAATGTCAGCCCAATCGTTAATTGTTGTGAAAAAACTCAAAATACATAGAACAAAAGTTGTTGTTTATGATATCACATACAGTCCTGCAAGATTGTTATTATTTTACAAATAAACCTTTATAATATCACAGAAATTGGTTTGGAAACCATATTTCAGTCCAATTGTAACTTTTGAAACGCATTTCTCACAATTTTTTTTTTAATAACCATCACCTTTAGAAATAAAACACATAATTGCACGAATACTCTAATGCTTTGGAACCCTATAACAAACCAATTGCTCTGCATAATATACATGGAATGCATTTCTATTAATTCATTAAACCCCAAGCAAACGCCAGCGTTCGCGCACCTATTGTCTTTCTATTGTGTCTGTGATTTCCACGATTGAAAGGTTAATTTGCTTTAAGTTATAAGGAACGTAACTAATACCTACAAGATTATCGATAGATTTTCTCAATTTCAATCTTAGTAGACAGAAACTATTATGATTTTAGCAAATCTTTGATTGCCTTTGATCCAAAATATTCAATATTTATTTTTGTTTTCAACACCGTAAATTCTGCAAAAGCGTTCCTTCTAAACTTTATCAAGTTCCTAATCCCCTGGTAGTAAAAAAAATAAATGCAGGATGGTACTAGAAATTGCTAGAAAGAATTGCCTTGGAATGGTTTACCGACCGCGGTCCCCTTGTAAACAGTTTATGTACTAGGACGTCAGGAGAGGCCAAGGTCCAACGAGCAATTGCTGCAGACACCTTGTGGCCACACAATGGAGAGCTATCAACTGCGTCCGGTGTTTCACATTACTCTGCACGGGTTATGTGCGTCTAGTAGTTTTGGTATGACATGAACTAAATAAAATATTCCTCTACACTTTAACGGACATTTTAAATATTTAAGCACCTACTTAGATAGTAACGAAATGTAGCAAAACTCTTCTTTTGAAGAAACTTTGTCATTAAAACACAACATTTAGTCGAAAACCCGCTTTTAGGTAAGTAATTTAATTTTAATTTATTCGCACTAGTGCAGAGAAGTACGCGAGCTCGCCCCCGCCACAATTTATTACATTTATCGTAACAGGCTGAGCGCTAAGCGACTCCCATGTGTCATGCGTCAACCGCCTTTTATTTATATCTTCGTGTATGTTCTATGTGTACTGAAAAACTGCGTCTGATACACGTGGGAATTGGTCCCGGCAGCACTTGGCTCTGTAACACCCTTGCCAGCGGAACAGAATTTTACAGACTAATGACCGACCTGTGTTCCTTCCGTTGGACTTTGCTTGCCAGGGCCATGATTACTCTTTCCTACATTCTCACAACCCAGCCTAGTATTAAAATTGAGACCTAATATGTGGCTCAAAAATTTTACAGTGATGAGAACATTAATACACTAATGACATTAATACCCTATAAATTCGCATTAGACCAATTTCCTTAAAACTTTCCTATTACTAACGAAAATAAAACTAATACACATTGTTATCTCCAAGCCAATAATAATAAACATAATTATTACTGATATCATCTTTAAGTTACACAATTCAACCTAAATATAATTATTCTAATATAATTATGTAACTTATCAGATTGATGTGCTTAAAATATATAATTAGGTAATTGACTCAATTGTTCTATTGTTTGGGTGAAAAAGTAACTTTATCCAAAACCGTAAATAGAAAGAAACTTTTAAATTCATTCAATATTAATCAAGTAAGAAACCCCAGTAGGATACACATACTGAAATGTGACGTCACCGCCATTAGGTTATTAAAAAAATAAGTGTACATGTAATAAGTGCACCGGGCAATTTCTTACAGACAACCTTTGGATGGACTAAACGAGAGGAAAAGATTTCGGGCTGTCGGGAGGTCTGAGTCCCAACAGTGGGAACATTATAAGGCCGACTATGCTATATGACTAAGTTTTAGATTAGGTTACGTGTGCTCAAAAGAGACAGCGAAATATTCCCATACCACTCTTCCTCAAACCAATTTTTAGATTGCTAATTCCTGCTTCGCTTAATAACCAAGTTTGATTATTTTTAAGTGTTATTATTTTAATTTAGACAAATACAACGTAACTCTACACTCGAAGTTATGGACGTTTACCTGGGACAGACGGTCCAGATCTCTCGGCTGGGCAGCGTTCGGGAAGTTGCGCGGTGTCTTCTCGTCCAATATACTACAGTGTCTATGACCAGTGCCTGTGGTAAGTCATGATCAGAGATCGGAATAGGTGGGGCTGTTTTATGTACTTGCCATAGGTTAATAGTATGGATATTCCCCGAGTCCCGGGATTCGGTTGGATTATAAGTAGTAAAATTATTAAAAAAAACTGTTCTTGCCTTCGGGACTAATGAAAGATTACACTTCCTTTCTGACAGGTAAATATAAGAAGAACGGGATTAAGGATAGTGTAATAAATAGATAAACTTGATTCATTTAACAACACATATTTTTTTACGTAACAATTTCTTATTCAAGAATCTTTATTCTGAAGTTGTACAAAAACATATTAATAACCCCGTAGAATATCCATATCGATACTTTTTTTTTTCGATTGAAAAAATCATCTTATGACAACCCCCGCTCTTTGGCGGAGCGGGAGATAGTGTCAGACTCTTACTGACTAAAAAACCCAACCCGTTCCTTCAAGCCTTCATACCGGGGCTCGAGCGCCCTTTCGGATAACCCTGGCCCCAGTAGGCTTCGACCCGGCTGGGTCCCTGCTGTTGCTGACAACTCCTTGAGGCGCGCGGGAACAGCGCGCGCCGTCGACGACTTGGGTTTGGTCCGGACAGTTACCGTACGGCCGGACAGCGAGCTACCCATTGCTCACTGTCCGCAAGCCCGCGCCTACGGTGCCCTACCTATTCCGATCACTGGTCATGACATATGGTTACGAAACATGGTCGCTTACAGTGGGCCTCATCAGAAGGCTTAAGGACAAAGGGCAATGGAAAGGCCTATGCTCGGAGTTTCTTAGCGTGATCGCATCAGAAATGAAGATATCCGCAGGAGAACCAAGGTCGCCGACATAGCACAAAGAATCGCCAAATATAAGTGGCAGTGGACAGGGCACATTACTCGTAGAACGGATGGTCGATGGGGCCGACAAGTTAGTAGTGCCATAGCAACGGAAGGCGCAGCGTTGGAAGGTCGTCACCTGGTAAGAATCGCGGGAATGCAGTGGATGCGAGACGCAAAGGATCGGTCGTTGTGGCGACGCTTGGGGGAGGCCTATGTCAAGCAGTGGACGTCTTTCAGGTAAAATGATGATGATAATGCAGTTTGGTAAGTATGTAAAAAATATGCAATTTTGTTATTCAACAACTCAAACTAAACGCATTATGTTTCATTCAAAAGACGTAACGCCGCGACGAATTCAATGTCACTAATGAACATAATTAAACAAGGGTTAATTATTCTGCACCTGCTTTGTTGATTCCTTGATAAATGTTTGAACTGGACACAATTTTTTTTAGTCTTCGCGTGGAAAATGGTTTTTCAATACACTCACCCGCTCTTATCCCATCGCTTTTACGCACGCAATAGAATGTTTTCCGCAGTAGTGCAGAAAAGTGTGCGTGTTGTTTTTGTTTTTTTTTATGGTAGGAAAAAATCATGCATCACCCGCTCACATCCCCCGCTTTTAGGTGGAGCGGGAGATAGTGTCAGACTCTTACTGACTAAAAGACCCACCCCGTTCCTTCTAGCCTTCATACCGGGGCTCGAGCGCCCGGGAACAGTGCGCACCGTCGACAACTTGGGCTTGGTCCGGACAGTTACCGGACGGCAAGACAGTGAGCTACCCATTGCTCACTGTCCGCAAGCCCGCGCCTACGGAGACCGGAAATCGGGATCAGAATCCCGGCGGCGGCGGCAGCGATAACGCCGTTGCCTGATCATTCGGCCTCCTCCTTTGCGAGCATTACTGCTTCGCAGAAGTCGGCGACCGCCTGCCACTCCTCCTCGCTCCGGACCATGGCCTCAAACAAGGCCCGGCGCGAGAGGTCTCCGCCGCCGATCGCCCCTACGAGAACACGGCGATGCTCTGCCCAAGCGGGGCACACCTCCGAGCATACGGCTCTACCGTGTCCTCCGGGCAGTCCACACAATGGTGGAACCCGGGCGTCATTGCAACGATCAATCACGCGGGTCCCTGGTACAGGCTATGGTCTGAAGCGAGGTAGAGCCTCCTTCTAAGAAGCAGTAATGCTAGCAAAGGAGGCGGTCGCTCGCGTGAAGGAACGGCAATTCAATCTTACGCTGTACCTATCAATCGAGCATTTTGTCCATTACCCGTGCACTTTAGTATATCTACGTAGTCTTTATATGGTAGGCATATACACTAAATATGCCGTACAACCGCATTGTTTTCAAGAATAATAAATGATGCTATACCCTTCAGATTCATTGAATAAAATAACAATAGGTATTATACTCGTAATTAGAAAGGTATTTACTATAAGAGATCTATGCCGTATTACTAATATAATATTATCCCACTTTATGCGTAAACACTCACAATTTTACTCAATAGCTCTGTTTATGATTATCTTCTATAGGCAGAAATTCTGCAACAAAACCCAGGCATTGTTAGGAAATGTGAGAGAATGGTGGACTTTGAACCGTTTGCAAGTACCAGGGGACAATGAATGGACAGAGCATCGAAGACATGCGACACCGCGCTGACCCTTGCACCGTTGATAACGTGCAATAACAAACATGTGCGAAAGCAATTGGGGTGTTATTCTGCAACTTTTGTTGAAGTGGTCCTTTTGTACGCAGATTTACATTGAACGACCATTAAACAGGTTATGTTGTCCGCGTACTTTTTGTCAAGGCCCTAACTCCTGAGCAGCTATAAAACAGTGTACTTTCTGAAGTCTACTCCTTCAACAGGTTTGAAAAAATATATGTTTATAATATAGATTCATATACAACATTACCAACATGATATTTCGTATTTCGTAAGATAAACAACATTAACAATATGTAATCTTTCGCTTGTTTTCCCTACTCCTTTCAAACGGCTTTAATCTTTAGAAATAATATATGTTTATATAAAAAAAATACTGGTTAAGTTCTCATCAGAATGTACATGGCTTATACTTATAAATATAATTATATTAAAAACATATGATTTTTTTCTTTTTTGGAAAAATGTCGTAAATACATCAACATTTCGCAAAGAAAGTGGATTGAAATGTCAGCGGGGCTCTATCCGGGCGCAGCTGGCTGAAATTAAATGCACAGATGCACTGCCGCCTTGACGTGCAGTACGAGTATCTGTACATTTCATTCCGGCCAGATATTCAAGAGACTATACACCATAAACAAAAATTTCAAGTAAAATAAGTACCTATATTTGAATTTAACTATGCAATATTATAATGCAAAGAAAAAGGCTTAAGTAAAGTAGATTTTTTTGCAGAATAGGTAAGGAAAAAAAGATTAAGTAATCAGCTTATCTCTAATCTTTATCAGTATAAGTAAATATGATAAATCGATAAATTAATTCATTAAACCCCAAGCGAACACCGGCGTTCGCGCACCTATTGTCTTTCAATTGTGTCTGCAATTATCACAATTGAAAGGTTAAAATATAAACATCAACATGGTTACAATATTCCGATGCCATTGTCCGCTTAAGACTGCAATTAACAATTTTCAAGGTCTGGTGTACTTACCTAACTAGTTTTAAGACAATTCCTCAGACAAGACTAGGGAATGGAGTTCGATATAAATTATAAAACGTAAAAGATAAATCCTCAATAAAGATATTTAATATTTATTGCTTATTTTAATTTTTATAGCTTATCTTCATTGTGTTCACTTAATAAAAGCAAAAAAGAAATATGTAACGATGATTAATGTAACTCAATACGATTTAAAAGAGTGTCCATGGAGTTTCTTGCACGTTCTTCTCCATAGAGACCTACTCTTTGGAAAGTTCAATTTAACTTCACTTGTTTGACTGACCGACATTTTGACAATTCAAAAGTGCCTTTAACTGGTCTATTTGAAATAAACGTTTCTGATTTCTGATTATTGAATTTAAAGTCGATTATGTAGGCCTAAGCGTAGCATTATTTCAAGAACAGATATGGAGGGAACAAGTTCTACTAATCAAAGAATAAATACTCAAAACTGTCAGTTTTGTGTATTTGATGCAGTTTTGATGCGATTTTTGAAGGTTATCGTCGAAGAATTGCCAAACTTAAGTGGCAATGGGCAGGGCACATTGCACGCAGAAATGATGGTCGATGGGGACGAAAGGTTCTGGAGTGGCGACTGCGTACCGGAGGACGCAGTGTTGGACGGCCTTCAAGAAGGTGGACCGATGACCTGGTCAGGGTCGCAGGAATCCGATGGATGCGTGACGCAGTTGAACGGTCGTTGTGGTGTCGCTTGGGGGAGGTCTATGTCCAGCAGTGGACGTCTTTTGGCTGATGTGATAATGATGATGATGCGGCCTACCCAAATGTCCTTTCTTTGGCATTATTCGTCAAGTCGTCGAGCTCCTTAGTAGGCCTAAGTTTGAGCTACACGAATACTGACAAATGCTTGCACTGACTGGGCAGGTCCATCCAAATCTGTGTGGTTCTTTCTTCAAAAGACCATCTCAGAGACCAGTCTGCATGGTTCTCATAATCATGATTTGATCATTATTACATGTTTGCTGTATGGACTTTAAAAGAGAATTTGATCCCTGAGTTTGTTTCGATGTTTCTTCTCAGGGAAACACCGGCCTCATCTAGTTTATAATGACTTAAAAAAATTAACGTGTGAAAGTGTTTTTTAAAACCTATTTGCAAAATAAATGCCATTTATCATATTTTTTTTTTTTAGTTGGAACATTCAAGCATCAAGCGATAAGACTACCCATTGTATGACACCCTATAATTTTAAATTCCTGATGTTTTTTTTTTTGGTGTACATAAAAGAATATATCATCATTCCAAAAGAAGTCCACTGTCTGACACAGGCCTCCCCAAGTGTCGCCATAACGACCGGTCTTGTGCGTCTCTCATCCATCGGATCCCCACGACCCTCACCAGGTCATCGGTCCACCTCGTGGGAGGTCTTCCAACGCTGCGTCTTGCAGTACGTAGACGTCGCTCCAGAACCTTTCGTCCCCATTGACCATCTGTTCAGCGAGTATAGCAGGCAGGGTACACTGCTATACCTATCCTTCTTGACAGTTACAAACTGTCTCATACATTTTGTATCTGCATAACTGACAAAATGTATTCTATGTTTTGTGATTTCAGTGTTGCTCACATACTGCAAGATCGATCAAAAGAGTCATCCTCTAGCAATCAATTAGCAAATAATTAAAATGGCTAATGAACTTCTATGACCAGTGCGTGTTGCCAGTGATGATATAATGAACGTGGTCGCTTACAAAGAGCCTCATCAGAAGACTTAAAGTCACCCAAAGGTCAATGGAAAGGACTAAGCAGAAATGACGATATCCGCAGGAGAACCAAGATGGCAGACATAGCACGAAGAATCACCAAATGGCAATGGGCAGGGCGCATTGCACACAGAACAGATGGCTGTTGAGACCGAAAGGTTTTAGACCGCGACCGCGTACCGGAAAACGCAGTGATTTTTCATCACTGTTTAAAGTCACCCAAAGAGCAATGGAAAGGGCTATGCTCGGGGTTTCCTTGCGTGATCGAATAAAAAATGAAGATATCCGCAGGAGAACTAAGGTTGCCGACATAGCACGAAGAATTGCCAAACTTAAGTGGCAATGGGCAGGGCACATTGCTCGCAGAACAGATGGCCGTTGGGGCCGAAAGGTTCTGGAGTGGCGTACGCGTACCAGGAGATGCAGCGTTGAAAGGCCTCCTACAATGTGGACCGATGACCTGGTAAGGGTTGCGGGAATCCGATGGATGCGAGATGCACAGGACAGTTCATTATGGCGATACTTGGGGGAGACCTGTGTCCAACAGTGGACGTCTTTTGGTTGAAATGATGACGAAGATGACTGAACTTCACTGGCAAAAAATACCGCCAAAAACTGAAATTGACACATGTAAATCAACTTGTCTTTGTCGGCTATACAGTTCTCTTAACAGCAGATTTACCAATATACCAATGTGAAATAAGAAACCATAATATGCGGTCAGAGAAACGACTCCTGAGTTAACCACAGATAAATAGAATACTGTCACAATATGCAGGAAGCAATTCATATACAACGCGGAAATCAATTGAATTATCATCTAATTCTGTTTCCGTCTGCCACCCTGGTATTGGTGCGACCTCATTCCCATTTTTTTTTTACAAAGTTAGGGATTGACTGCATGATGGCCATGAAGAGTAATCAATGAATTACCTATCGTCTTATTCTACGACCTACATTCCAATTTTTTTTTTTTTACAAATTTATGTTTTGACTGCATGATGGCCAAGATGGAGTCATCAATATAATGAATTATCGTCTATTTCTGTTTCCGTCTGTCTCCCTGGTATCGAAAAGCGACCTCCATTGCTGTTTTTTTAACAAAATTATGAATTGACTGCCTGTATGGCCATGTGGAGTCATCAATATAGCTCGTATGGTCTAGTACATTAAAGTGGCACGGCTTTTGCTGAAGAACTGTTAACCAATGAAACCAATACCTAAGTCCTGAAGTGAAGACGTATTGGCAGGGTTAGCGTGCGAAATTTAAAAAGTAGCCAGAATAGACTAGATTGCGCAAACCTAGAGGGCCAGATTTGTAGCTCAGTTTGGGAGAGGCCTATGTCCAATCGCGGACCTCGATACACTCACTATACAGCCAATTGCAGTGATTTATAGCTAAATTAACTTCAAGGCTGAACGATGGACCACCACAATACAAGCCCTCGGCTTAGTTCGGTGGTTTTCATCAGACGTACTGTATAATCATTGTAGGTACCTACTTGCTAAATGGGACTCTTTAACCACTGTATATGTAAATTATGTAAAATAAACTTTTTTTTTACTACTGAGCATTCAAAGCATTCAACTGAAACCAAATTTTAATCACAAAAAACACAAAATACTTACAGAAAATCCCTGTAATACGTCTTCTTCCATATATAAATCCATTGATACCTATGGCCCGTCATGAAAAACGTTCCTAACAGGGCGATAGCTCCCATCGTAGTCGGGGACCCTCGCGTCAGCCATCCTAATGCTGCGCATGTCGCCGCTATCGATGTCAGAATAATTCCCTTGCACTTCTCCGCCTCTTCGAAACGTACTCCTGTCTTTTCTGTCATCCTGGTATTTTCATTTGGCGTGGTGCATAGTTGTTTGTCTGAAACAAGAAAAATATACGCATGAATAAGCATAAGAATCAGCCTTTTTAGGGTTCCGTAGCCAAATGGCAAAAAATGGAACCCTTATAGATTCGTCATGTCTGTCTGTCTGTCTGACCGTCCGTATGTCACCGCCACTTTTTTCCGAAACTATGAGAACTATACTGTTGAAACTTTGTAAGTAGATGTATTCTGTGAATCGCATTAAGATTTTCACACAAAAATAGAAAAAAAGCAATAAATTTTGGGGGTCCCCATACTTAGAACTGAAACTCAAAAATTTTTTTTTCATCAACCCCATGCGTGTCATCTATGGATAGGTCTTCAAAAATGATACTGAGGTTTCTAATATAATTTTTTTTCTAAACTGAATAGTTTGCGCGAGAGACACTTCCAAAGTGGTAAAATGTGTGTCCCCCCCCCCCTCTAACTTCTAAAATAAGAGAATGATAAAACTAAAAAAAATATAACTATGATGTACATTACTATAAAAACTACCAACGAAAATTGGTTTGAACGAAATCTAGTAAGTAGTTTTTTGAAATGCGTCATAAATCAAAAAAAATACACTATTATTAAAACATCGATCAAAGTTACAACACTACAAGAACTTTTGTATTATGTTACTTGCTGCTACGGAACCCTTCATGGGCGAGTCCGACTCGCACTTGGCCAGTTTTTTAATGTTCCCGCTGCTGGGACTCAGGCCAGACTGGGCCAGTGCGGGTTGGTGAATGTCACATGTCTTCGAATTTTTGGGTTCTAGGACATGCGGGTTTCCTCACGATGTTTTCCTTCACCGTTTTAAAAGTAGTGGCGATGATATAAATTACGCAAAGTCATGCGCCTGGCAGGGTTTGAACCCGCGGCCTACGCATGAATACTTAGTGAAAAATTATTTGCTTATTTAGACTTTATTCAAGTACCATTCCACTTATTTTTAATCTCTTTTTTTTCAATCATTCAAAATCAGTCCAAAGGTCGCAACCAAATTCTTTATATATTGTAAATACAATATACTTAGTACTGTTTTCAAGGCATGTATCTGTTTTAGTATTAAGTATATTTTTTCTGCGTTGAGCTTTACGAATACTGACAAATTCTTATGCTGACTGGACTGGTCCACTCAAATCTGTGTGGTTCTTTCCTCAAAAGAACATCTGAGATACTCATCTGCATGGTTCTCATATGATTTGACCATTACATATTTGCTGGATGGACTTTAAAAGAGACTTTGACCTCTGAGTCTGTTTCGGTGTTTCTTCTCAGGGTAGTCAGCCAGGAAACACCGGCCTCATCCAGTTTAAACTGACAAAAAAAACCGGCCAAGTGTGAGTCGGACTTGGTTTCCGTACCATTAGGTATCTGTACAATTTTTTTAACACAATTAATTTTACTCTATAAATAGTATAATCAGTGAAATTTTCACGATTCAAGAGATACAGTTTGGTGACAGACAAACGGACAGTGCAGTCAGCAACAGGGTTCGTTACCCTTTGGGTAAAAACCTTAAAAAAATCTATGCGGGTTGCTGAATTATGATACCTATTGCAATCAAAATATATTATAGGTAGAACTACACTGCGCAGATGCGCGTTGCTGAACCTATTGCTATCAAAATATTATAGGAAGAACTACCCTGCGCACGTGGGTGCGTCGCTCTCCATACATTTTATATGGAAACTAGACTTGTAGAGCTACACTAGATCCACGCCACGCGACGTCGTTCTACGTACAAATCAGGCATGTTACACGTGTGCATCGGTCTAAGGTAGTTCTGGCTTATACTTATCTTGTGATTACCACACCTTAATACCACCTTACTACAAAATATTATATTTAAACCCCACCTAATCTTTAGCACTGATTATGTACCTAGGTACTAATCTGTCTTTGTTTGACAAAATAAAAGTGCAATAATATCCTAAGTACTACTGTCTCAATGTTATCTTGTAATCACTAACAATCTTTAATATTAATTAGTATTGCATAACTGATATTATATCAGTTATGGATTATCTTCCGTACTTTCGTGATACGTAAGGTTTTTCTAGAACCGGGATTTCTTCGGAAAATTTGGCCTTATTTGAGACGAGAAAAAAGTGGTCGAGATCTTGAGAAATTGAGTCTTGAGGGCTTAGCCAAGTTGATGATCGAGTAATCAACAATCGTTAACGCAAGTAGAAAACTTTAAATGCCACAAAAACATAACTTATAAAAAAACCAAAGCTTGCAACTCAGTTCTCCCGTAAAAAGTTGAAACATCCAACTAATACTTACCAAGTCAGTTAAATTATTCCGTCAGTACTTAACGGACCTTGATGATCTAGATTGACTTGGCAATCGGACTAAACAATCAAATTTAATATAATACGAAACACACAACTTTGTAAATTGGGACAGTTTTTTTTTGTTATTGATAGGCTCGCGTTTGACCACCATCTCACCTGATGGTAAGCGATGACGTGGTTGACGATGGAGCATGCTTGATTTACCACTGGACCACCACTACTCAAAATAAATAATTAAATTAATATTAACACTATAAATATATACAAAAAATTGTATGGGAGCCCCCCCATACAATTTTTTGTATTTATTTATAGTGTTTAATTTTGTATAAATAATGACATGGAACCCTTCTACGCGAGTCCACCTTGACCGGCTTTTTGTATGGGAGCCCCCCATACAATTTTTTGTATTTATTTATAATGTTTAATTTTGTATAAATAATGGCACGGAACCCTTCTACGCGAGTCTGCCTTGACCGGCTTTTTAACTAGCTAATTAATTGTAAAAAACCTTCTTGAGAAACATAAAATATATTAAAAATGTTTATCCTTTGATAGGTGATGTAATGTATCTTATTTATTGTCTGGGTTAGTTAGTTAAAGGGAAAAGATTTGCAGTTGATTATAAACGTTTATTCTTAATTCTGAGATTTAATCTAAGTACCTTGTTAATAAAGAGCGGGCAAGTGCGAATCGAACTAACACACTGAGGGTTCCGTACCATGTAAATAGTCAAGTTCAATTCTCGAATCGAGACTCAAAAATATTTTCCGAATCGATAAAACTATTATTTTTGACGTAACCACAAATTTACCGTTTACAGATTTATTTCTATACAAAGGGTAAGGGACAGACCTCCACAAACTTTAAGGGCATGCTCAGTAGACGAAACTGAACCACTTTCCACAAAAAAAAAAATTCAGGAAACGAAAAAAAATCCGCCTCACCATAGAAAATTCAAGCGGCTCCTGCCCAACCTTGGGGGTCCAGATGCCTCCTGCCGGAGGCTCTACGCGGGGATCGTTCGGTCCATGGCCCTCTACGGGGCGCCGATGTGGGCGCCGTCGCTGAAAAAGCAACCGGCGGCCATACTAAACGCCTGCCAGAGGGTCATGGCAATTCGGATGGTGCGAGGATACCGCACGATTTCCCGCGAAGCGGTGAGCCTTCTGGCTGGCCTACCACCGTGGGATCTGGAGGCAACAGTCCTTGCACACATGCACGACATGCGCGTGGAGATGCAACGCCGGGGTGAAAGTCCTCTGCCGCGACAGGTCGCGGCATGGCGGACAGAGCTCCGGCGTGATCTCATGGTGGAATGGCGTCAGCGACTATCGCAACCCCGTCATGGGCACGCCACAATTATGGCGATAAGTCCCCTCTTTGAGGCGTGGCTGGAAAGACCTCACGGCGTCCTTACCTTCCGCATGACACAGGTCCTCACCGGAAATGGCAAGTTCGGGAGGTTCCTGTTCCGAATTAAAGCGGAAGTGACGCCCGGGTGTCGCCACTGCGCGGAACGCCCGGAGGACACGGTGGAGCACACAATCGCGGTGTGCCCTGCTTGGGTGGAGCATCGCCGTGCCCTCGTGGGGGTGATCGGCGGCGGAGACCTCTCGCGCCGGGCCTTGGTCGAGGCCATGGTCCGGAGCGAGGAGGAGTGGCAGGCGGTCGCCGACTTCTGCGAAGCAGTAATGCTCGCTAAGGAGGAGGCCGACCGCATCAGGCAACGGCGCTCTCGCCGCCGCCGGGATTCCGATCCCGATTTCCAGCCACCGTAGGCGCGGGCTTGCGGACAGCGAGCTACCCATTGCTCACTGTCCGCAAGCCCGCTCGCTGCAACAGCAGGGACCCAGTCGGGTCGAAGCCTACTGGGGCCAGGGTTATCCGAAAGGGCGCTCGAGCCCCGGTATGAAGGCTGGAAGGAACGGGATGGGTTTTTTAGTCAGTAAGAGTCTGACACTATCTCCCGCTCTGCCCAAGAGCGGGGGTTGTCATAAGATGATTTTTGCCATCGAAAAAAAAAAAAAAAAAAACAGAAAATTATAAACTTGATTGGACAGTTTGAATGGAGAGGCCGAAATTTCTTTTTCGTTTCCTGAAAAAAATTTTTGTGTTAGGTTGTTCAGTTTCGTCTACTGAGCAAGCCCTTAAAGTTTGTGGAAGGATGTCCCTTACACCTTGTATATTTGTGCTATGAGACCTTGCTTTATGCCTTTCAGGATTCTAGAACAATGGGAAGTATTCTAAAGAGTTTGATTTCTTAGCGAGTGTAAAAATATCCGTCTAAAAGGAGCTTATAAGGTACCTTATCTTTAGATGTTCAGTACGTATTAGTCAGTATAAATATAATTTATAAGCCCATTGAATTTGTGCGAGCGTGGATTTTGAACTTTAAATTGATAAACTAAGTCTACCTACGACTTAATTTACAATAATTCTCTGATATTTTAGCATAATCTATAAATTGTATGAAACCAGGTTTTTTTCATAATATTCCACAACTATCACACAACGCCGCCTAGTCCCAAGCTAAGCAGAGCTTGTGTTATGAGTACTAGACAACTGATAAACATACCTATATATTTCTAAATACATACATTTATAGATAAATTACACCCAAACGCAGAACAAATGACCGTACTCATCACACAAACATTTGTCCTGGATGAGAATCGAACCTTCAGCTTAGCAGTCAGAGTCACTATAATAACCACTAGGCCAACAGGCCAATCAAAGAGTTGCTTTCTATCTCTGTCAGTTTATCCGCTAATTCCTCATAAACTACGCAATGAATTTTGATGCAGTTTCCATTGACAGATAGAGCAAAAAACGAGGAATGTTTTTGCATATAATTTACACCTATTCGAAGTCGGGGCGACTTGGTAGTTAATGATATCTTTACATATTATAAAACATGTCTCCTACCTAAGGTTGCAAGATATCCATTTATTGATAAGATAAGAATTTTGCGTCTTGTCCTGTGTCCAGTAATTTGAAGTATTGTTCCGGATACCGAACTATTTTATAATTAAAATAAAAAAATAATAATAAATGACTCGACCAGGCCAGCTAAATAAAAGAATCACAAGGCGAGGTTAATTTGATTTTTATTTTTAGGGTTGATTTTATTTAGATTATAAGATTTTATAGTACATAATAATAGTCGTTAGTAAACTTTCCCAATTCTGTATATTTTATATGGTATTGACCACAGTGATGACCAAAACTTTTATTTGGACGAATAAAATTATAAATTTGAAAAATAATATAATATGTATTTTCCTTTAAAAATAAACACAAATATGAAATTAGATATCTCATCATTTATTTTATGTATATTCATAGGTATAGCCATAATATGGCTCGACATGGAATTGTCTAGGACCTTAAGTTCCGATCTGGCAACCCTACTCCTACCGCGTTTGTCTGTCTGTATGAACGCAATAGGTAGACTCAAAAATTCCTGAACGTATTTTCATGTATTTGATGAACAATAGACAGCGATTGATGAAGAAGTTTATACATGCATATTATGGTAGAGAAAAGTAGAGAATTTCTAACAAGCGAAGCCGGGGTAGGTCGCTTATTTTCACGTAATTACCAAGTTTAGTCTCTGTTATCATTATATCGTTAAAAAAAAAAAACGAATGAAGAAAGAAAGAAAAACTTTAAATTGTGACAACTTGTAACCACTATCAACATAATTTAGAAAAGTACATATGAATTGAGAAATTCACATTGTTATTTTTTTGCCTTGTACATGAGAGGCGGGTATCTTAACCACTGGACCATGATGATAACAATCTAAAGGTCAAAAAGGTACTTATTTCATGCCTTATAATGCGGAAAAGTCTTGTTCTGCAACTAACGACTTATCAAAATAGCTCCCTCGACTTCTTAATTAAGAATACCTAAGTATATTACAAGTAAGCTAGATCGCTATACTTGGAGTTTACTTGCGTGATCGCATCAGCAGAAGAACCAAGGTTGCTGACATATCCTTAAGAATCGTCATACTTAATTCATTAAACCCCAAGCGAACGCCGAAGTTTGCTCTCTCATTGTAAAGGTGATGTTCTTTATAGCATTCTGCACTACGTTAACACGTGTAGCTGGTTGGAGAAGTATTCGCAGGCATCATATGGAGCCCTACGTGTCCAGTTTAATAATGCTTTGAGAAAACTGATTGGATTGCCATGGCGTTGCAGTGCATCAGGGATGTTTGCGGCTGCGCGTAAAGACTGTTTTTATGCTACAATTCGGAAGCGTGCGGTATCACTGATAGTACGAGTCATTCCTAGCCCCAACAGGGTTCTGAAGATGATAACTGACAAAGTAGACTGTGCGTACTTGGTACACTGCTGTGGATTACATGTACCTTGCCAGAATTTTATTTACTAATACTTAGGTAAAGTTTATTGTTACTAATACTATATCGAGTTTTGCTCGAAATAAAGATTTTTTTAATATTATTGTCTTTTTAATGAGTCTGTATATTACGGCATTCGAAAGGTTAAGTGGTAGTGGGCACATTACTCGCATGAGAGATGGTCAATGGGGTCGAAAGCCTATAGAGTGACGACCATGTACCCTAAAACACAGCGTTGGAAGGCGTCCCACAAGGTGGACCGACACTTGAAGCAGGCATCGGCCTGTCAAGGCTATAGACAGTTCCAAAGAATTACCGTGGCCCTCCCAAAGGGCAACTAGAAGAACACTTTATGCTTTAGTCAGTAAAAGTCTGACATTCTCGCTCCACCCTGAGTGGGAGAAGTCATTTGATGATTTCCACATTTTTAACTGCCACTCAATTCAGAAATCATTTGATTATTATTGCTAAAAAAATCCAATACCGAGACCTTGTACCAGGAGAGCATATACCGCTACATGTGTCCCACAGCGGATGACAAGGCATCAAAGGCACGACATTTGATGGGCATGCACCTTGCCTCTCAATTAACATTGCAACGTGAATTCATTGAAGGTCAGTACTATTGCTGTCTGTAACAGTTAATTTGCTTTTTTTAGGGTTCCATAACCAAAGGGTAAAACGGATCCTATTACTGATAGTCAGCTGTCCGTCCGTCTGTCTGTCTGTCCATCCGTCACCAGGAACTCATGAACTGTGATAGCTAGATAGTGAAAATTTTCACAGATGACGTGTTTCTGTTGCCGCTATAACACCAAACACTAAAAAATAGAATAAAATAAGTGTTTAAGGTTGCTCCCATACATACATCAAACGTGATTGTTTTGCTCGTTTTTTTGCTAGGGAAGGGTTCCGTACCGTCCCTGGTACCAACGGCGTTGCTTTCCGAGGCATGGGATGTCAGTAATGTCTTAAACGAACTTAGAAAAGTACATATGAATTGAAAATGTCTCAATAAAGTTTACTGGCCGGTTTTCGAAACCGCAACACGCAATCCTCAAAAATAATATGTTCCTTTTATAATAATATTTCAACAACATCATCATCAGCCGTTTTAATGTTCCCACTGCTGGGACTCAGGCCTCCTCTCTAGGATAGGGAATGGGCCATAATCCTCGCGGGCCCAGTGCGTGTTGGTGAATGTCTTCGAATTTTTTGGTTCTAGGACATGCCGGTTTCCTCACGATGTTTTCCTTCACCGGTTTGAGAGCAGAGGTGATGAAATAAATTACAAAAAGTATTGGACCTGCAGGGTTTAAACCCGCGACCTACAACTCGTAAGTCGGAGCCACCACTGATCTTAAAAAAAAAATTAGAATCATACAAACTAAAAAATCGTTTGAATGATAAAAAAAAAACATTTGAAATGAGCAGTGCCTTGCGTGATCGCATCAGAAACGAAGATATCCGCAGGAGAACCAAGGTTACCGACGTAGCTCGAAGAATCGCCAAACCTAAGTGGTAATGGGCAGGGCACATTGCACGCAGAATAGATGTTCTATAGGACGAGAGGTTCTAGAGTGACGACCACGTAGGTACTGGAAAATGCAGCGTTGGAAGGCCTCCCACAAGGTGGCCTGGTGAGAGTCACGGGAATGCGATGGATCCGAGACCGGTCGTAATGGCGACACTTGAGAGAGACCTATGTCCAACAGTGGACGTTTTTCGTTTAAAAAGGTGAAACAGCAACTTTGTCCACTTCTATCTGTATTTGTTCCTTTCATTTTTAGTGTTTATATGTATATAAATAATGTTTTTCTGTCTTCTTACCTTTGAATACCGTAACTAGAGACACAATTGAAAGACAAAGAGAGAGCGAACACCGGCGTTCGCTTGGGGTTTAACAAATTAATTAAACTATTGTCAATATGCGGTTCAAAACAATACGATATTTGAAGTAACTGCAATAGTTCAAGCAAATAGGAGCCTAATGCTAACAAAATCTTTTAAAACTAGCAGGAAAACTAATTAAAAATCAATGACAACTGGTAATTTACAAACACGTTATAAAAATAACTAAATACTATCATAAAACTCACCCGAACTAGTAAAAACTGATAACGAACTATCACTTGTTACAGTAAACACTGGCGGATAGTGACTGGCGTGTGATTCGCGTTCGCTCTAGTACTGGACTGGCCGTGAACTGGGTGGGTATAAGTGTATCAGCGGATAGCGACGTAACTGTTATAGCGATATCGGTGATATGGATTCATAGCAGTTATAACGTTATTGGAGTAGCTGCTATTATCGTTGGATTGCTGTGCAGCTATAAAATGGCGACTCTTGCCTTTTTGTTACGTCAGACAAGAAAGTTTTTTTTTATTTAACAAGAAAGTTGCCTCACACTAAAAATGACTCCTGTCACGTGAGTGCGTTTATAAACATATAACCTCTCATAAAAAAACACCCAGTCTCGGGACAACTATCTATAGGCCATTCAAATTAAAACTAAAAAAAAAAAAAATTGTTAAGTATTTAAATCATTAAAACCCAAGCGAACGCAGACGTTAGCGCATCTATTTCCTTACTATTGTGTCTCAAATTGACGGTATCTGAAATGTTAATAGAATAATTAAAGTCTTGTAAACAGTCAAGGCTATGGAGAAGCGGAGTCTCCGAATACAGGCATCATCATGCTTAACCTTTCGTATGCCGTAATTAGAGACACAATTAAAAAGTTATTGTGTTCCGCGTGGATCCGCGTACCGGCCATACAACGGGTTAAAAGGCTCCAATCATTGACTAATCTAAACTACTTGTTATAGAAATAAAACATTTTGTATTTATATACAAATACAGTGAAACCTGGTTAAGTGAGACATCAAGGGACCTGCAATGTCGTTTCACTTATAGAGGTATTCCACTTACCCAGTGTCTCAGATATACAGGTACAAATAAATATGTCTCATTTACAGAGGGTTCCGTACTTGTAATTACGTGTGGAATTTGTGGGTAGAATAAGAATAAGTAAACAAACAATGTTATCTCAGTTACAGAGGTTTATGCATATAAAATTTACTCGCTGTCTCAGTTACAGAGGTAACTATGATGATAAATCGAAAGAACAAATCCCAGATATAGAGGCTTACCTCGTCCCACTAACAGAGGTAATTCAGTGCCAAAGTGTTGGGACCTCAGCATGAGTTCCAGTTATGGAGGTTTCTCACTTAACCAGGTCCCACTTAACCAAGTTTCACTGTATATGTTTTATTTATTTATTTATTTATTTATTTATTTAAACTTCATGTACAGTAGTGGTACATAGGCGGACTTAATGCAACAAGGCATTCTCTACCAGTCAACCTTTGGGTTAAAAAAGAGATCACTGTGGTAGGGTTTGCACAATAAACAAATAACGAATAATGAAACGGAAAAAAATAATAATAAGTTGTTTATATATAATATATAATAAAATACATAAATATGCAAAAATAATAAACTAATAAATACTATAAAAAATATCAAATCATAAAGAGAACTTAATACAAATCAAATAGTTAAATAATTAAATAGTTTTATGCGGGAATTGGGCCCGCAACATTGCACGTTGCACACACACTGCACGTTACACTTTGTATTTTCTTTTCAGTTCAGAGTTTTAGTTACAGCCAGTCTCCAAACTCTCAATCTCAACCCTCTACTAGCATTAACCGATTGGCTTACTCCTTACGTTCAAAGTATTCTTAAATAGTTCTTAAAGGGATGAAACTCGAGATACCTACGTTTTCACTGTTTTTCATACAACCGCTCTTACGCGATTATGACGTTGAGACACATTCTTCATTAGATATTTTGGAAACATAGTGTCTTATGGATATTATCTAGGCTTTTATTGTAATAAATTTATAAATTTGTGCAAAACTAATCCAGTAAAGACCTCTGAAAATCTGCTATTTTGCATAGACTTTGACACTTCATAATTAAACTCAAAAATTAAAAAAGAAAAAAGCATAACATGCCTTTGAAATTTTATCAAGATTCTAAATAACGAAATTTTTTTTTACATTTAAGATTAAAAAAAAAACACGTATTTCCTGGAACAAGTTTTGTACAATATTTGAGTAAATCACGGAATTACCGAATGCTAACAGAGTTTTCAGGCGTTATCTTTCTTTTTTCGCGTTGCCTTTTCGTCAAACATCGCGTTGGATTGCGTTAAATGAAGTAACAAGCTTTTAAACCATGCTCGATGTTGATGATAGGCAAGTGGAAACCCAACGTCTTATGGACCGCTTAGAAAATAGGTTACTTACTTAGTTACCTAGTTATTAACAATAACGTGTTACGAGAACACTTAAAAGTCGTTGTTGACTCGTACACTACGCTAAAAATATCGCAGATATTTATTTCTTCTTTTCGCACTGTACCTATTTATATTCAAGACTAACCAGTTCTCTATAATCCAACCTTCACGATTGAAATCAAAGATATATTATAAAAAAACTTGTTGTTAACCGGTTTCACTATTATAAGTACCATTTATTTACATATTAGTACAATGGTACAAAGTTTAGACATCGAGCTCATGAGAAAATGAATTTAAACGTCAAAAGCAACTATGTAGTTTGATTTAATAAAATGGCACAGAAATCACAGACCACATGATCATCAACTTATGAGAAATAGGTCGAAAAAAACCGATAAAAATAGCAGCTATAAAAAATAACGTTATCGTTATATTTGCCATCACTACCGCTGCACAGGGAATAGCGCGATAAAAATAATCACAATCTACAATTCACATGTCGCTTACGCTTTTTGTATCTTAACTTGCGTTTAAAAATCTATAAAGGTGTTGAGCAAAAGGTTGTAAGCGCCTTTGGAGTTTGATTTTTGTTACATAATTGCAATCTCATTCATATTCAAAGTAGATACCTCTAATATAACAATAAGTCTATCGAGAGACAATGTGTTCGTAAACTACTAATCAATGCTTAGACGTAAGTGACTGAATTTTAAATGTTCCTTAATGTATTTTTTTAACGTTTTTAATTCATTAAACCCCAAACGTACTCCGGCGCTCGCTCTCTCATTGTATTTCTATTGTGTCGCTAATTACGGTATTCGAAAGGTTCAATTTGGGTTAGGTATCTATCTATCTTATCATCATTTCAGTCCAAAAGACGGCTACTGTTAGACATAGGTCTCTCCCAAGCGTCGCTACGACAGATCCAGTGCGTCTCGTATCCACAGAATTTCCGCGACCCTACCCAGGTCATCGGTCCATGGGCACGCCACAATTACGGCTGTAAGTCCCCTCTTTGAGGCGTGGCTGGAAAGATCTCACGGCGTCTTTACCTTCCGTATGACGCAGGACTTCACCGGACATAGCACGTTCGGGAGGTTCCTGCATCGGATTCGTGCGGAAGTGACGCCCGGGTGTCGCCATTGTGTGGAATGCCTGGAGGGCACACAATCGAGGTGTGCCCTGCTTGGGCGGAGCACCGCCCTCGTGGGGGCGATCGGCGACGGAGCCCTCTCGCGCCGGGCCTTGGTTGAGGCCATGGTCCGGAGTGAGGAGGAGTGGCAGGCGGTCGCCGACTTCTGCGAAGCAGTAATACTCGCTAAGGAGGAGGCTGACCGCATCAGGCAACGGCACTCTCGCCGCCGGCGGGATTCCGATCCCGATTTCCAGCCACCGTAGGCGCGGGCTTGCGGACAGTGAGCAATGGGTAGCTCGCTGTCCGGCCGTCTGGACTAAGCCCAAGTCGTCGACGACGCGCACTGTTCCCACACGCCTCAAGGAGTTATCAGCAACAGTAGGGGCTCAGCCGGGTCGAAGCCTTCTGGGGCCAGGGTTATCCGAAAGGGAAGTCGAGCCCCGGAATAAAGGCTAGAAGGAACGAGGTGGGCTTTTAATCAGTAAGAGTCTGACACTATCTCCCGCTCCGCCCAAGATCAGGGGTTGTCGTTGAATGATTTTCCCCACCAAAAATAAAAAAGCCTATCAGGATGTGAGACAGTGGGCCACGCTGACTACTCTTCTGCGCTGCTCATGTCCAAGAGTAGACATCTTTTGGCTGAAGTGATTATGACGATGACCAGCAGATTTTGTCTTCTCCTTCTTGGTTTAAAATTAGATTTTCGAAAACATCGGGGTTAGAAAACTGAAATCCGAATCTTCTACTGGAAGAGGTGGGTTTTAGTCAATAAAGTTAGAACTACATAAGATCAACACACACGTGGATCACGCCTGATTTGTACGTAGAACGACGTCGCGTGGCGTGGATCAAGTGTAGCTCTACAAGTCTAGTTTCCATATAAAATGTATGGAGAGCGACGCGCCCAGATCGGCGTGTATGGCACACGTGTGAGCAGTGTACCTAGTTCTACCTATAAAGTCTTGTGATAGTCAGAAGGATTTGTTGGAATTTTATTCGAATATGTCACGATCTGCCCACAGTCTGATACGCCTTGCCTCTCCAGCCTAGGACGGGAGAAGTCACTGTTATTAATGATTACCCGTCACAACAAAAAGATAGATTGGCCTGTTGGTCTAGTGGTTAGTGGCCTTGATTGCTGGTTAGTCATGGGTTCGATTTCCACCCCGGAAAAATGTTTTGTATTGGGGACCATTTGTTCTGAGTCTGGGTGTAATTTATCTATAATATGTATGTATTTGGAAATATATATGTTTATCAGTTGTCTAGTACCCATAACACAAGCTCTGCTTAGCTTGGGACTAGAAGGCGTTGTGTGATAGTTGTGGAATATTATTATTATTAGATAGAGAGCAGTAGTGGCCGATTGGTACCGGCTCCGACTTACGAGTTGTAGGTTGCGGGTTCAAACTCAGCCAGGCACATTACTTTGTGTAATTTATTTAGTCACCATTGCTCTCAAAACAGTGAAGGAAAACATCGTGAGGAAACCGGCATGTCCTAGAACCAAAGATTTGAAGACATGTGACATCCACCAATCCGTACTGCGCTTGCATCGTTACGGCCCATTCCCTCTCTTAAAGAGGTCTGTGTCCCAACAGTGGAAACATTATTATAAGGCCGACTATGCTAGACAAACAACTTAATCAAATCCATGTTTATAAACAGTCGGCTTCCGTTATCTAGGGTAGGTCGTGTGTATCTACTTAGCGGCCGTTGACTCGCCGCATTGAGGTCAAGGTTCTCTGATCAGACGATCACGAGACGGATTGTCAATATTTGACTAAATACTATCGATTGACCTGTTGCCAGAAAATGAGATTATCGGAGCCCACTTAATGTCGAAGTAACCCATCATAAATTTATCTACACCAATATTAGTTATAAAGAAGTAAAGTTCGTATTTTTTACTTTTTTGCTTGTAGGAGGTAATCTCTGGAAGCGCTTAGCCAAGTAGTTATTCTGCAATCGTTAACGCTGTCGAAAAGTGATGAAACGTATGGGAATGATGTCATCTCAACGTAAAGTCGCGTGGTCGGAACAAACGAATAGAAAATTCGTAGCCAAGTTAACATCGTTCAAAATGATAGAATAAATTTCTACAACGTTTAACGCTACATCCTTTGATAAACAAACGCTAAATTGTAGAACGAGCGGCCGTCTCAGGCGTGTCAACCCACTTATCGTTTTCTACAATTGCTGACACCGAAACGTTACCGATTGGAGAACGGAATTCGACACGATACGGTTGTAACTTTGCTAGGGGACTGGTCCGATTGCTAAAAGTTTTTAACCGATTGAAAGCTGATTTATACCTAAATGACATAGACTATATTTAATGTACGCGGACGAAGCCGCGGGCTAAAGCTAGTTATTAATATATGATTAAAAAATCTCATGTCACGTTTGTTATTGAATTTCCATTCAACGTGGCAATGCCGCCAGCCTCTTGGGCACTCTTCCAGTCGACAGCGATGCGGAGGAGTTTTATGACGCCATATTTTAGTAGGAAGTAGCCCTTAGTGTGTATAGTTAGGTTAGGCATACTTAAATATTTTAATTTAAGTTTATTATGTATATATTTTGTTGCTTTAAGTTGTTAATAAATTTCACGCTTGGAAAATTTTCACTTTGAATTGCTCCAAAACGGCTTGACCGATTTTGATAATTTTTTTAGAGATCCGTACCTCAAAAGGAAAAAACGGAACCCTATAGGATCACTTTGTTGTCTGTCAGTCTATCTATCAATTAAGACCCTTTATCTCGGGAACGCGTGGTCGTATCGAGTTGAAATTAAAGCTATACTCAAGTCTGCAGGCCCTTGAAGCTGTGAAAAAATTAAACTTTAAGTTAACGAATATAAAAGATACGGCCGTTTATGTCGCAAAAAACATACCTATATTACTAGTAGAAATCAAAATTCATAGAATAGTTCCCGTAGGCCAGAAATCTTTAAAAAATAACGGCGAGGTTATAGTTGATGAAACTATTAATTGTCTACATAAGTTACCATGATATAAACCAGCGAAAAAATCGACTAAGTTTTATCAAATTAAGATAATGACCAGTATAAGAATTGTTCAAAAATCAACGTAATTGGGAATTGAATTGACTAGATTTTTTACGAAAAAGATAATCGTGACTTAGTTTTTTTTTTCGCTGGCTTGGCCTCATGACTTTTGGCTCGTCGTTGGACCTTACGAGGTTAAAAGTGTAAATTACTGTGCCAGGGTCGGCGTCCAGGCGTGTCTAGACAGTGCAGTTGATAAACCTCACTGATAACACAATACCTACTCATTGTGGGATCAAATAATTTAGATTACAATCGACACGCTATGCAGAAGCATTGCAGCTGCACATCACAATATTTATCTGATGGGAAACTGGAGAACATATTACTGATGAACCTGACCATTGCGTGTTGCCAGGGATGACATAATATACACCCCTATTTTTTCATCCGTGGGCCTATATCCAACAGGGGCCGTATTATGACCTCTTAAAACCATCATGTTTTCGGTGTGAAAAAGAGACTGAGCTATACAGGACGAATAGCACTATCCTTTTCTCACACAGAAAACATGATGAATTTAAGATGTCATAATACGGCCGCAGTGGATGTCTATCGGCTGAAATGATGATGATGATGATTATGTAATTTATGAGACCCGCGTACTTATCTACGAAGGTAGATTTCGCAACACAGTCAAGAAGACATATTATGTTAAAGTTATGAGAGAAATAAATAATAAAAAAAAAAATGTATTTAATCTTTAACCATAAATCGGTTTACAACAAATGTCATCCTCGTCATGGCTGACCAGATCCTCAATCATTAAGACTTATTAATTACCACATACTCGTAATAATATTTATTGACAATCTAAAGCCTGTTCAATAATTTATTCATAAAAAATGTTTAAAGGACAATAAATTTAATGTCGTATTCTATGACATCTCTGTAGCCTTGGTGTGTTGTGCTTGTCTGGGAAATCATCCAATGACTTCTCCTGCTCTAGGGCGAGGCGGGAGAGTGTATCAGACTTTTACTGAATAAAACCACACCAATGTTCCTTCTTTGACTTCACGTTACAGGACCACGGGTGTTTCTTTTCGGAAGTCAACCCATAGCCCCAGTAAGCTGGACCTTGCTGGGCCTCTTCGGTTTTGCGGACCTCCCTCTGAGGTGGATGCAGATGGAGTAAGAGTAACTCCTTGTATATCATGCTAGCCTGGTAAGTGCCGCAGTTTTGTTCTCTGATTTGTCGGATTTGAATGTCCTTTTTATGAAGAAAAATCATCAAATGACTCTTTCCACTCTGGGTGAAGCGAGAGGGAATGTCAGACTTTTACTGACCAAAGCCCTCCTGAGTTCCATCCTTTTGAGTTGCTGGGTTTCGAACTCTCCCGTTATTCTGGTTATTGCATCGGTTCTTTTTCCTTAGCTAAAACACTGGGCGGTGGTGACGCGCGGGCGCATGCAATATCTCATTATTTTTATCAGTTTATATTTTACTAGCTTCTTCAGGGACCAGTAGCTTTTATAGTCGTTTTGGATATGATGATAGATTTCATATCTGTTATGGACCAAATGATATATTTGGCATTATACATAATGCCCGGTCATTATGAAAAATGCCCAATATGAGAGTGCGATTTGATAATAATTATTCAAATGATTAAATTGACGGGGCATTATACATACGGCCCATCACCTTTTGGGCAGATTAATACAAACATATTCAATTACCATTTTTTTATTGGTATTGTCATTTAGTTAACTTAAAATAAACTAAATATTAAACCATTAAAATAATAGACTCTCTTATTTGGATTAATTATATCAAGGAGTCTATTATCTACCTTAAAACTCTGCCAGTGCGAAATAACGAATAATACCTACAATCTCTCGTAAAAATGTGATTGTATTTTGATTGCACTTTGAACTGGGTAAAATAGGTTAGGTTAGGTTAGAACTGTGAACGAGCGCGCGTGAGCCGAGCGAGCGAAGCGAGCGGTGCCGCGGCAGCGGCCGGCGAACGCTACGTCCAAGTTGTTTCGTCCATTCGAGATTTTTACCTTTTTCAGTTAATCCGTTTGATAATTAATAATTTATCCAGTAATCCATCTTGACCTTTGAACGATTTGGTCAATAGTGTAATAAATAATTTAAACATTGATATTCCAGAGTTTGGTCAGCTGAACTTTTGATCAAATGACCATCGTTATTTTAAACTTTGTTGATTTGTACGTTGTTCTTTTGAAATTTGCTCAGGAAAGTTTTGATTTTCTAATATGCAAAAGTCACACCCTGCGTGCTTCCCTCCCCGCCCTCGCACCGCGTCTTTAGCTTTATTATCAAAATGCCCAATTGTCATGTAGCAATATAATAATGACCGCGCAATGTGATTAATATTGAAGTTAAGATAGTATTTAATCACTTGGTCCAATAGAGCTAGACAATATTCATAATGCTCGAACATTATTTATAATGCCCGCATTAATCACCCGGTCCATAACATATCGATATCGAGCAAAATCAATACGAAAGTGATAATATCCTATGTGGATAATCTGAGGGATTTCAATATAATCCAATAAGTGGCAGTAACTATCTAATAACTTCAAGTTTATTCAGCCGTATTAATTCTTTTTTTTTTAAACCATTGCCGCATGGGAATAACTCCTGTACCATGGTTGCGTTCACAAACATATAAACTTCTATATCTAAGACACCAAGACCCAGAACACCTATCTTTGGGCCATTTAATTTTTTTTCGGAGGGGGAATCGATTCCGCGACACACAGCATACAAGCCATCACTCAACCACTGCTTGAACCGTGATTTCGAAGATGGCCAACCCCTCGCATACAAATTATTTTTTAGGCTAGGCTGAATAGTGAATAAGTAATACAATATCCATATATTTTTGCGAAATAACACAAACGCAAATACTTTATTATAAAATTATTAAAACTAAGTGAACGGTATTAAAACTAAGTAACGGAATGAACGGTAACTTCAAAATTATTTTTTCTTCATGAACAATTCCTGAATAGCATAAACTGGCAACCCCTTCGTTTCCGGCAAGAAGTAAAAGAAGAAGACAGCAGTAGAGAGGCAGGTGAAAGAGAAGAAATAGAAAACTGGGGCCAGGCCTACAGAAGTCACCAGGAAGTTGAAAACGAATAAAATGAGAAAGCTAAGTATCCACGCCCATTCCACTGCTAACATCGACATGATGCTCTTTACCTGAAAAGAACAAGTACCAGGTTAACATAATTGTTTGAAGGTTTTGGTCTAGGATCAAAGCTAAGAAGTTTTACCCTGGGGTCGATTGAGAAGCGATCCAATGATGATGCGCTTGTCGAGTCAAAACTCCAAACGAGCTTCGACGCCGAGTTGCTAGCCTGTCGGTTTTCTATCGATTATACATTTCGGGGAGTGTGCGTTTGAATTGGACAATAGTCCGTTCCAACATCGGACCACTAGACGTACCTACGGCGTTGCGCCATCGGTACATGGTGGATATCCCACCCATTCGTACAAATACCGGCACGGATCTTGAGCGCTCGGCGTGATCTTCGCTTTGCGCATTCCATACATTGGCGAGCCAATCGTCGTCTTTGTTAGATACATGCAGCAGCGCAGGAAATGAATCACGAGTGATGTCTATGACACGATGGCGTGGCGCGGCAATCACTGACATTCTCCGCCCCTGCGTCTCACTTCGCACCAATAAAGAGACCAAATATTTGACTTCTGCGCAACTTGAAGCCAGCGCTCAAGATCCGTTCCGGTAATGTACAATTAAGCGTTTTGAAAACACATGCATTACCTATGCGTACAACTAAGGAGTAAAATTCCCAGCCGGGGTCATCATCGCTTACCATAGGTGAGATAGTGGTAAAAAAAAAAACCATCGGCTAATTTAGCAAAACGGATAACAGTAGTTGTTTTTTTATCTAAATGTCTGTGATTTCAAAGTAAAAAGAATTATTATTTATTTAATGTTTACCTCTGGTAAAAACACTTCAGCCAAAACCACAACGGGCACGGTGCCCGCACCGAACGTGTAGAATATCGTGAACAAGTAAATTAACATCGGTATTGTCCACTTTGGGCCCCACTCCATCTGGATCTGCGTTCCTAGTACTGTGCAGCAGAAACCAGCAACGATGGATGAATAAATTAGGAGGGGCTGGAAAAATAATTAAAAGACAAAACCATTTTGCTGTTGCTAGAAAAGGATGGTTATATTTTTGTGTAGTGCATTTGTGTATGAATGTTGTACCATGGTGTCGGTGAGGAATGGAAGACTGCCCATCTCTTTTTGACACCGTAGTAAGATGAGAGAAGTTCGATTTTAAGGAAAAGAATCTCATGAAGTACTGTTATACTCCTTCTCGATCAATTGCTCGTACCAGGAGTTAAGAAACCAGAAGGTAATGTGTAGTGTCTGAGTCCCATCTCTTCTAATAGTTTTTCAACTACATCTGATTCTATCAGAATGTAGCAATTACAATTAAATCAGTTGTAGGTACCAAGCGTTTTTCAAATTATGTCGGCCGTTGGACTGGAAGCTGACGACGGGCCTCAACTTCCAGTCTCATTTTAAAAGAAGCTAGTGTTTTTGTACTTAGGAAAATATTTTGTTTCTTGACGGCTATAATCCGGGAATCTTTAAATCAAGAGTGAATAGGTAAAATACTTAGACGATGACCATCGTCTATCGTCGACCGCATCGTCCCTTTCCATCAGGTGAGATAGCGGTCAAGCACAAACCTATCAACAATAATGCGTCGACGATTCCAGCAAGGTTCGAACGGCTAATCCACGGCGAACTTCCTACTACTCGTCGTCCGCAAGAAACGAGTGTGTATCGGACCTCTACAACTCAGTTACTGCGTAAACACGATACCTCATTCCTTACATTATACTTAATATATGGGCCTTTACACAAAATAATCTTAAACTTATGCTACTAGGAAATCATAAAATATAGAGAAGTAAGTAAAGTAAAAGTAAGTACTCACCCGTCTCCCAACAACATCTGTCAGACACGCAGAAATAGACCCGGAGACAATCATGACGACCCCCATGAGGACACTGCCGAGGTTTGGAGAGATAACGTCAGCAGGTATGGCCTCTGCAAATAGAGGCTCTGCGTATACCATCACTACTGGTAGTCCTTGGAACACGTAGGCTAACTTCAGGATCATTATGACGAGGAATTCCCTTTGAGTTGATGGCGAGTTTTCTGTAAAGAAGTAACAGTTCTCGTAAGCTTACCGTTAGGCACGTACCGTTTGCTGCGGTAATGGGAAATCCTTCCAATACCTATGTATATTTTTATTTACATAAGAATATATTTTATAGTAAATAACAAATATTAATACTAAAAAGATTTTTTTTTGCCTGAAAACACCATAAATATTTATTATTAGATGTACCAACAATGAACATTTCTTATTTTTTATCTTTTTAGGGTTCCGTAGTCAACTAGGAACCCTTATAGTTTCGCCATGTCTGTCTTACTGTCCGTCCTCGCTTAATCTCTGTGACCGTTAGCACTAGAAAGCTGACATTTGATACCAATATAATTATATATCAATCACGCCGACAAAGTGGTAAAATAAAAATTGGAAAAAAATGTTTTATTAGGGTAGCCCCCCTATATGTAAAGTGGGAAGTGATTTTTTTTTTAATTTCATCCCTAACGTGTGATATGTTGTTGGATAGGTATTTAAAAATGAATATTCTCACGGATATCGAGGTTTACTAAAATCATTTTTTGATAATATCAATAATTTCGGAAATAATCGCTCCAAAAGGAAAAAACAATGGGTCCCCCCCCCCCTAACTTTTGAACCATAAGTTTAGAAAATATGAAAAAAATCTGAAAAGTAGAACTTTATAAGGACTTTCTAGGAAAATCATTTTGAACTTGATGGAAAGAACATTTTTTGTACAAAAAAAACAAAAAGGTTGTACAAAATAATTTCTGGACTAAGTTTGTAGTATAATTGTATGAAAGCATTTTTTTTAACTTCGTTTACATATTTTATTTCCAAAATTACCACCGAAAACTTCTTCTGGTACCTATGTATTAATTAGTAACCCAATTCCCCGAGACATGGCGCCGTACTTTGGGCTATTTCGCGTTCGCGCTGTTAGAATTTTTCCCGAGTTGATGGGGTCGGGTATTATCGAATTGTTCGGTTGGTCTCTCCTTAGCATTGGCGGTATTATCTTATAACTACATAAAACTTCTATCAGGAACGTGCAAAGGCAATTTAAAACAAAACTAAAATTCATTTTTTTAACGCCATCTATCAAAATGTTAAGGTAAAAACCAGTTCATAAATGGTTCGATAGATGGCGTTGCGTAATGACGTCATCTTTTTAAAAGCCAATGTTAAGATTTTCCGTGCTTTCATGACCTACCGTGATAAAAAATCGTTGCTTCTTAAAACTCGTTCTTCTTGTGGGCCCGTTTTTAGGGCTCCGTATTTATTAGAGTTCCGTACTTAGTATGTCAACGTAACAAATAGCCTTTTTTAAACTCATACGTGGGAACACTTATTGTGACGGACGGAAAACTACGGAACCCTACACTGAGCGTGGCCCGACACGCTCTTGGCCGGTTTTTTTTATGTTTGTTACCTCAGAACTCCGTCGTTTATGGACAGATTTGCAAATTATTCAATAAACTTACACGAAAATCCACTTTAAGACACGCTATTGACTGTTTTCCGAACTAGTGCAGAAAAACGCGCGCCACCATTTTATTACATTTATCGTAGCAGGCTGGGCGCTCGTCGACCCCCATGAGTCACCGATCAACCCCCGTTTATTCATTTCTTCGTAAGTGTATTGAAAAAGTCGTTTGATACACGTGCAAATTTGTCACTGCAGGCATCAGCTCCATAACACACTCGCCTACGGATCGTACGAATTCCACCTCGGTCGCTATGATAAACTTTTTGCACATGTATCAAAATACGGATAATAACGGATATTTATTTTTGGACAAAGTTTTTTGTACCAACGTAACCTTACGGCGGTTTTTTTTTTAATGGATAAACATCCAATGACTTCTTCGGCTCTATGGTGGAGAAAGAGGATGTCAGACTTTCACTGACTAAAACCCACGTTTTGTGAGGAAATCATCAAATGACTTCTTCTGAGCATAGTTTTGATAACATACACGACCACATCGTCGCTTTCCATCAGGTGAGAAAGCGGTCAAGCGCGAACAATAAAAAAAATCTACTCACTGAAAAATTCCCAGCATGATATATTTTTTTTCTCCAACGTTGTCGTTGCATCCTCCATCGTTGTCAAGAATTGAGCATCTGCAAGAATAAAAAAAAAATAAGTTACCAATTATGCTATATTTCATTTCAAATAACATTATTCATTTAAAAAAAACCTTTTCCACTATCTGTTTAACCTAATTTGACTTCTTCTAACGCAGAACAGAAGTAGTCTAGAATATAAAAGAACAAGTTAGTACCTTCTGAATGAGGGCGTATAAAAATTCTTCGCAATTTACTCAACTCTTCCTGTACTTCTTTGGATGTGGTCTTCTTACTTCTGTAGAACGCTATAGACTTTACAGTGTCCTGAAGTAATAGAAATAAAACCATTTTCTATAGTCACATGTCAAACAAGTACTAGGGTCTCAAAAAGCCTCAGGAGTTTAATAGGTTCCGTTTGCTGCTTACCTCTTCCCGACCTTGCGCCATACAAGTGTAAGGCGATTCCTTGAGTACAGAAAGAAGTAACACTCCAACTACAGCTAAGGAAAGGCAGGCGTATACCATCTGGTGGTAAGTTAAATAGCCACCCAGAAAATAGGAGACTAGGTTTCCAAAACCATAGAACAGCATAGGTCCTGAAGTCATGGTACCTGTAAAGATGCATTCGTTTCGTTCATCTAATCTTATTCCTTTCATCTTGGAGACAATCACAAGATAGACCTCCACACGATATCTCTTACCTCTTATGGAGTCCTGGCAGATCTCACTAATGTAAATCGTGGTTTCTAAGAAGATAGCGAATCCAAATCCTCCAATCAACATTGCAGTTAAAATCACTTCCACTTGTCTTGTCAACGCTATTATTGACCAGGCGATCTGAAAGTTGCAATTTTTTACAATTATTGTCAACGATTGACACGTATAACTGCATAGCGTCTAAGCTAGAACACCATGTTCTTGCGTTTACGTCCAACGTGATCGCCTGCAGAACCACTTAACACCTTATGCTAACCTGGTACTCAACTCATCATTTCAACCGAAAAACATCCAGTGTTGGACATAAGCCAACCCCCAAGTGTCGCCACAATGAACGGTCCTGAGCGTCTCGCATCCATCGGATTCCCGCAACCTTTACCAGGTCATCGATCCACCTTGTAAGAGGCCTTCTAACACTGCGTCTTCCGGTACACGGTCGCCACTCCAGAACCTTTCAACCCCAACGTCCATATGTTCCGCGTGCAATGTGCCCTGCCCTGGCCCATTGCCACTTAAGTTTGGCGATTTTTCGTGCTATGTCGACAACCTTGGTTTTCCTGCGGATATGTTTAGACACATATTCTAATTCCTCACTACACTCAACTACTCACCACAAAAATCAAAGCAGTTAATATAACCGATTTCTTCCTGCCCACCCTGTTCAAGACCACTCCAGCAATAGGATTGGCTATCAGCGATCCTATTGCAGGCAGACTCCCAAATAGCGATACATCTGTAGGCCCCATGGGTCGGTGAAGTGTAGTGTTGTCAGACTTGAAGAGGATGATGGTGGATGATGGCCAAGCCATCATTATGCCCATGTTCATGCAGGAACAGCATACTGGAAATTTTGGGAAATAGATCTTAGATCAAGTGCAATCAGTCCTTCTGACTATGAGCAGAAGTGTTTTTTTTTAGTCTTTATTAAGGAGCTTTGTCACAATTTTGACCATAGCAGAAGTGTTGACCGACAAATTCAGCTGGAGAGAACTCATCAGAAGCATCTTCCATGTTAATACCATGGCTCATATACTAACAAGTTTCAAGAATCTGGTGTCTCTTTAGTGTTCCCGCCGCTTCTAGCTTTTTTATGGCCCATGTGCAGCGGTGCTGCCACAAAAAAAAAAGCTACAAGCCGCTTCTAGCTTTTTTTGTGGCCACTTCTAGCTTTATTTATGGCGGATTTTTTTGTGGCCCGTGTGCGGGCACACTTAGTCTGTGCACACAGTCTGGTAATATAAGCTGGACAGCAGAGGCGTAGCGTGGACTAATTTAGACGTGGGCGAAGTTACATCAGCTAGGCCTTTTTCTTTCATAAATTCGACAACGAGGTGGCAACTGTCGCCACAGAAAAGATGAAAGATGTTAGAAAGGAAATACTTTCCGATTTGTACTACAACGAGTGCCGCCGCTTGTCTCCCACCCTTTAACTCCACTACATTCAATATGTAGGTATTTTAAATGGGACAAAAATAATTGAATAAAGTAATTAAAATTAATTCCCATTGTCCCCATACGCTGTCGGAGTACGGGCCATCCGGTAAAGAGCAAGGCATGTCGGCAACGCGCCCGTGTGTTACACGCGCGCTTAAAAAAGATATCACCAAAACTGAAGGGGCCCAGTACGATGCCTGCTAGGCCTGTGAAAATATTGGAAAGAGTTACTAAAGCCCTGGTAAACATAGAGCAGCTGTGACAGTCAGGAAAATCTGACACCCTCTCGCTCTACCTTAGAACGAGAGAAGTCATTAGATGATTTGCAACCTCAAACATTTTTTTAATATTTTGAATAATAAGTAAATACTTACTCGTACATTTTGCGGCATTTCACGAAAGTAAACAAATAAATATTAATAGAATAGGTACTTACGTAGTAAAGTGCCAATGACTTGAAAGTAGATACCCATATTTCGTATTTTTACTGCAAAAACCAACTATCTGCAAATTTTTACTTGAATTAATTTAAATATAGCTTCCTAGAGTCTCATCAAGACGAATCTACGAGCAGGTAAAAGTAAAACTATATAATATACTATATACTATAGCTTCACCAAAAAAATAAATAACGATTTGATCGAATATGTAATAATGTTTATATAATATAAATTATACAAAAATGTTGCTGAATTTAGTTGGTTTTTGCATTACGAATACGATTAATTCCCTTTAGCTACACTAATATCAAACAAGTCTAAGATATATGCAGTAATTATTAATTTCACACTATCTCGTATATGATGCCTGCAGAATATATTTAACAATATTCTGCAGTCATCTTGTAAGCGTAGTCTCGACTGAAACAAGCATTAGACTAATTTAGTCCATATCCTTTCAGCAGTTAAGGCGCAAGCGCCCGAGCAGTGCCATAAAACAGTGACTTTCTAAAGTCTACTCAGTGTACTCATCGGTAACAACCAGCCTATTAGGTTTGAAAAAAATATAAGCATGTTTATTATAGATCCATGAACAACATTATCAACAATTGAGTTTTTTCGTGAGATACTACTGACTAATTCTTTTAATTTAATTTCGCAACTTTTCCCTACTCCGGCTACTCCTTCGAAACGGTTTGAATCTTCAGAAACATTTTTAAACATAAAAATTGGTAGTTAAATATTCTTCAAAGTGAACATACTTAGCATATGTATGTAAATCAATCAATATTACGAAGAGAAAATGGATTTAAGGGTCAGCGGGGCTCTTTCCGGGCGCAGTTGGTCGGAATTAAATGCACTGATAGCGTACTGCCGCCTAGGCGGGTACGAGTAGTGTCCATTTAATTCCGGCCAGATGCTCAAGGGACTACAAGCCTTAAGTAGGTACGTGGCTACACCCCACACTAGCGTAGAGATAAGATCATGATTTATTAACACCATCACTTGACTAAAACCCACTTTAAAAAATTAAATTCTTTACATCACCGATAGTGATGTAAATAATTGAATTAACCTAATTTTAATTTGTTAACATTTGAGAATGTACCACCATTTACATATGTTTAGTTCGTCAGCATTTGTGAATGTGGCCGTAACTATTTTACATAGTCACCGTAGGCACGGGCTTGCGGACGGCGAGCAATAGTTAGCTTGCCGTCCAACTATCCGGGAATCGTCCGGAGCGAGCCCAAGTCGTCGATGGCGCGTAATGTTCCACGCTCGCATCAAGGAGATATCAGTAAACCATAGGAGCTCAATAGGGTCGAAGCCTGCTCCATATTATTTCATCACCACTGCTCTCAAAACGGTGAAGGAAAACATTGCGAGGAAACCGGCATGTCCTAGAGCCATAAATTCGAAGACATGTGTCATTCACCAACCCGGACTTGTCCCGCGTGGTGGATTACGGCCCATTCCCTCTCATAGAGAGGAGGCCTGAGTCCCAGCAGTGAAAACATTAAAGACTGGTAATGTTTATGATTTAGGAGGCCTTATGTTTATAAATTATATGGAGGGTATTCTTCCGGATAAATAAAACACAATAATATAAATTAAAAAAAAATGTTTATTTATTTTTTTCAATACTGTATTTTATGAAGACAGCCGTTATTATTCTATTCATATAAATGCTAACAGCATGATTTGTTCAGCGCACGTAAATAGCAGGATCGTGGTGTTTATGGCATGTGTAATGATATTTATTTATCTTTATATATGTCATGGCTAGATCTTAGAATCGATGACTTCATGATATGGCCAAATAAATCTGGCCAGATCGTTTGAACGTTAACATTTGATGATATGTCAATCTTCGTGTTTTTTTTTTATGGTGGGAAAATCATCTAATAACAACCCCCGCTCTTGGGCGGAGCGGGAGATAGTGTCAAACTCTTACTGACTAAAAACCTGACCCGTTCATTCGTGCCTTCATACCGGGGCTGAGCTATCTTTCGAAACCCTGGGCCCAGTGGGCTTCAACCCGGCTGGGCCCCTGCTGTTGCTGACAACTCTTTCAGGCGCGCGGGAACCAACGCCGTCAACGCCTTGGGCTCGGTCCGGACAGTTACCAGACGGTCGGACAGCGAGCTACCCATTGCTCGCCGTCCGCAAGCCCGCGCCTGCGGTAGTTGGCCATATCCTTAATGCATTATTTCTACGATAATAAAAAGTCTAAAGAAAGTAGGCCAAATGAGGATTGCAATATCATCAAACTAACGTTTAAAACGATCTGCGGCCGTATTATGACATCTTAAAACCATCATGTTTTCTGTGTGAGAAAAGGATAGTGCTATTCGCCCTGTATAGCTCCGTCTCTTTTTCACACCGAAAACATGATGGTTTTAAGAGGTCATAATACGGCCCCTGGCCAGTTTCAATTGGCCATTTCATGAAGTGATGAATTTCTAAAATCTGGGCACGACATAATTATATGATTTTTCTAAACGTGTTTGTCACCTAATTCCTCCTAAACGGCTTGACAGATTTGGAGGTAATTTTATGTGTATATTTGAGAGGTTGGTTTGAAAATACAATTGAACCCGGTAGGTGGCGCTGCAATCGGACTCTCAATCTCTGACGAAAACCCAGTTTTTGGACAGGATAATTGTCTCTAATATTTTGTTCAACGCGTAGTCTTCAAAATACATATACGAGTCACAGACCTGTTCAATACTTAAAAATGTATAAATAACTTAAACTTTATTTCTTCCAGTATAAATAGCATCAGGCACAGGTCTAAAGGAATCCTTTCTGTACTCATTGTATTCGCCCATTTGTACCATAAAAGACATTTCCGCCTGACCGCCGCTAAGTTCATTTTTGCTTACACTCGAAACGACAATTCAAAGGGTTTGGCGCCGCGCCGCAGGCAAACAAAATTTTTTTTAAGTGATCAGGCAGAAATGACCGCAATGGTACATACAACCTATGGACATTGGTAGAATTTATTTCAGTTCATACTAAGATTTGACGCTATCAACTGCATCAGACTGCTGAAGAAACTTGTTTCAAATTTTTTTTGTTGATTTTTGACATAGTGAACTTATTATTTTCTACATTTTAGTGAGTAAGGACTTACTGTCCACGAACGCGTAGTTTCATAGACTCGAATTCGTCATTAAACGCTTGATGTACCCCTGCCGTCCTGTGGTCGCCGCTTCGTCGAAAGGGTTTTATATTTTTGTATGTAAGTTTTTTTTATGTTGGGAAAAATCATCCAATGACAACCCCGCTCTTGGGCGGAGCGGGAGATATCGTCAGACTCAGACTGACTAAAAAACCCATCCCGTTCCTTCAAACCTTAATACCGGGGCTCGAGCGCCCTTTCGGATAACCCTGGCCCCAGTAGGCTTCGACCCAAGAGCGGATTTTCGAGTAAGTGTATTGAAAAATATAGTGCCAATTTATATTTACTGCATAGGTACATATCTCCATCACATAAGTATGGCATGCATAGAGTAAAGCAAAACTGAATAAAAGGAATTGAAATTAATAGTTTCAGGGTTTCAGTATTGTTATAAAGTGATACCGTGGCCCTGGAATGCAAAGGGTATATAAAGGAACAGAGATGGTTTAAGTTAATAGAAACCTTTTTTTTATGGTGGGAAAAAATCATGCAATGACATCCCCCGCACTTGGGCGGAGCAGGAGATAGTCTCTTACTGACTAAACGACCCACCCTGTTCCTTCTAGTCTTCATACCGGGGCTCAAGTTCCCTTTCGGATAACCCTGGCCCCAGTAGGCTTTTGTATGTAAGCTGCGAGCAGACGTACACCAAACGTATAATAACGAATACGCGTCTGTGAAGCTACTCGTCCATGGACTGTAGGCCTCATTCTTTTGAAATCGTCTCCTCAAGGCCTTTAATTTGATACCCTACATAATGTCACGAAAAACCATAATTTAGACGCCTAAAATCTGTCATTTTTTTTTAAACTGTCACTTTCAGAAAATAGACTCCATTCAGACTAAAATGCAACTCTTTTAGTCTCTAGGGCAATCCAAAGAAATATAAGTATAAACATACATTCATACACTCGAAAAACATAACTCTCTTTCTGACGCAATCGGGTACAAAATAATTACTACTAAAACATTGTACAATTATGGTATACTAAGGCGCGATAACCTTAATGCAAAGTATCTGCCAGAATATGATCCAGATGGGCAAGATCACTGCTGTCGATAGGTTGAACAGCCAGTTGCCGTATATCTGGAAAAGGAAAAATACAATCATTAGGTTATAAGCAGGGTCATTTGTGTCGCCGACTTCTGCGAAGCAGTAATGCTCGCAAAGGAGGAGGCCGAACGCATCAGGCAACGGCGTTATCGCCGCCGCTTCCGGCGCCGGTATACTGATCCCGATTTCCAGCCACCGTAGGCGCGGGCTTGCGGACAGTAAGTAATGGGTAGCTCGCTGTCCGGCCGTCCGGTAACTGTCCGGACCAAGCCCAAGTCGTCGACGGCGCGCGCTGTTCCCGCGCGCCTCAAGGAGTTGTCAGCAACAGCAGGGGCCCAGCCGGGTCGAAGCCTACTGGGGCCAGGGTTATCCGAAAGGGCGCTCGAGCCCCGGTATGAAGGCTTGAAGGAACAGGATGGGTTTTTTAGTCAGTAAGAGTCTGACACTATCTCCCGCTCCGCCCAAGAGCGGGGGTTATCATGGGATGATTTTTCCCATCGGAAAAAAAGGGTTATTTTTAAAATACTAACAACCGTGCAGGACTGTATCTAACACATTTCAACTCTGTATTTTGCCTTATCCTACTTACGCCTCCCGCGAACTGTTACCGTAATAATAGTAAACAGGCCTTTGAAATCATCACACCTAGCAAGCATTCGCACCATTTCCGTGTACTCGACATTAGAATATTGATACAGCATCATATAAAGAAGAGAATTTCGCTACAAGAACACGTATGACACGACGCAAGCGCATCAAGGCAACTGACCGACTAGTGAGGGCTGCCCGTAAATAGGTCAAGTTCATGTTCAGCTACCCTCCGCTATTGTACTATCGCTTGTTTCGCATAGACTTTTTTATTTAGAACGTTCAATTTAAATATTTTTATTTTTGTATGAAAATCTGATGAACTAAAATATGATACATTTTTAAAAGTCATAGAACATAAGTTATTGTTTATGATGTTAGTAACATAGTCCTGATTGGTTGCCAGTGTTTTAAAAATAATCCTGTAATCTGTATAATGTATATTCTTGCGAACGGTACAAAGCAATGGGTAGCTCGCTGTCTAATAAGCAGAAGTCGGAATTAAGTAGAGTTAAACACGTACTTACACCGATTTCATACAACGAAAGATAAAGTGGATATGCCTTAAATCCAGAGATTAATTTTAAAGAGCAGATTTCAATGAAGAATACTAATAAAAATTGTATGTTAATTTTCTTTATTTATTTTATTTATCTCTGAGGTTTTTATTATTATTTATTTGTAATATTGTTGCCCACACGTGATTTTTCTATTAATATCAACATTACAATGCAAGTACATGAATAATAATACTTAATTCCGACCCCTGCTAATAAGGCTCATATGCATACTAGGGCTGCAGGAGTGCAAAGCGAACTGACGGAACAGAGCTAGGTTTTAGTCAGTAAAAGTCTGACATTCCCTCCCAATGTATCAGACCTTTACTGACTAAAACCCACTATTGTTTCTTCATTGCCTTTCATACCAGAAGCAGACCCTTGGTCCCGGTAGGCTTCGACCCTGCTGGGCCCTATGGCTTGCTGACATCTTGAGGCATGCGTGAATCAGTACGCGCCGTCGACGACTTGTTGGTTACCGGACGGTCGGATGGCAAACTACCCATTGCTCGCCGTCCGCAAGCCCGCGCCTACGGTGTGTAGAAGTCTGCATAGACATCTTACCCCTCGAAACGAACGAAATCCAGATCTTTTATCTACCAGGCGATCATAAAACATAAAGAGCTCAACACTAACCATAGAATCGACAATAGAGAACATAGTAGCCTGCATAGCTGCATCGGACCCTCGACTCAGCATACCAAGGAAGCCTTCCTCGGGAAACAGGAAGTTGCTGTAGATGATCATGCTGAGCGACACGGCTACTAGGGGGTGCACGAGGAGACAGACTGTGCGCTTTATCATCAGGTAGAAGGTACTGGAACAAATGATAAAAGACGGATTGATAAGTTCTTACAACATCATCGTCATCAGCCTTTTTAATGTTCCCACTGCTGGGACTCAGGCCTCCTCTCTAAGAATGGGAATGGGCCGTAATCCACCGGGCCCTTTGCGGGTTGGTCAATGGCACATGTCTTCGTATTTTCGGTTCTAGTTCTCTCTCTGGACTGGTTTTAGTTCTTACATAACATCTATTTATATTGTAACATCAACCACTTTTTAAAAGAGTAACCATGAAGTTTCTTGCCGGTTCTTCTCCATAGGAAACGACCGATTTGGAACCGTGCACTAACTTCTGACGTTTTTGAAATGCCTGATGATACTGAGTCGAAAAACAGTAAAATTACCCAAAACATTTTGGATTTTTATTACTTAGATTTTTTTTAAATTACGCTGCTTACTTTGTGGGAGGAATCTTCAGCAACCAATTAAAATAAGCGATTTTAGAAATATTATATCTCATAATATATAGAATATTAATAAGGTATATAGAAATAGACTCTGCGATAGTGTAGTTACGTATTGCACTGGATCTGTATTTCAGACATTATCGTATATACAGATACACACAATAAATATTATCTTTTTATTCAAACAGAATGAAGAGGCTCTTAATAAACTAGTACGCCTCACCATCAACGATTGCATCACTGCTTACCATCGGGTGAGATCGCAGTCAAATACTAGTTTATATTATTAAAAAAAAGTTGGAGTAAATAAGCAATATTATATATTTTGGCAACATAACCCAAAAATCATATTACTAAAGTACCAAGCAAACATAACACAGAGAGCACTCACCTCTTCTTACTCGCACCCCAAACCTCCACACTGCACATCAGCGCCAAAGGCGTATACACGACGGCTATAACAAATCCTAAGGAAAAGTTATTCATGCCAACACTTAGACAGACAGTGGACAACTCTATGAGGACTAGTATGTTGACTAAAGAGAGCTCCTCATAAGTTATGCGCCCCTTGCGCAGGAGACGTGGCATAAAGGGCGTTACTATAGTTAGAAATAATGATATGCCTATCAAGCCATGGTACACTGAGTACTCTGATGGTTTGTCGTAGTAGTTACCTGAAAAAATGAAAAACATAAAGTTAGTCAAAAGAAAATAATTAAAAATAATACTATAAAAAGGTACGCAGAAATTGATACATGCAAATTTTTGGGAGAGTTTGAAGTTGAGCTCCTTAGTAGTCCTGAGTTGAGCTGTACGAATACTGACAAATACTTGCACTGACTGGACAAGTCCACTCAAATCTAGGTGGTTCTTTTCTAAGACCATTTCAGACACTAATCTGCATGGTCCTCATTTGATTTGACCATTACATGTTTGCTGTATGGACGTTTTGGTAGTCAGCTAGGAAATACTGGCGTCATCTAGTTTAAGCTGACATGTTTCTCAAAAGATTATTTGTAATATAACTATATTACTATTACCATTTCTAAGGCGTTAATTCCGCCATGAGAGTATCTTTTGTGATGCCTACAACAGCTTACGTTATCTTGATGAGTGCAGCTCTCGCATAGGTAAAGAAATAAATTTCTGAGGTACTAATTATGACACATGGGGCTTTTTAGCCATTTCGCAAAACCATTATACGGGAAAATACTCAACTTAAAATAGTAATTGTAAATAAAAAGACCCCTTCTTACCAATATAACTCAAAATATAAGGCGAATTCATAACAGCATATCCAATCAAATGTACCAGGAGATAATTAGCGCCTATATTCACGACGCTCATACTCAAATCGTCTACTTTCTTCTTCCCTTTAGCTTTAGACACTTTTTTCACCTCCTCAACTTTCTGGTCTCCTGGTTCTTCTGTGTCGGAATCTTTCTCTTTTTCCGGTTTTTGTTTGCTTGTCTTTTTGTTTTCTTGCTTGTCTGTTTCCTCGTCGCCGTCTTGTTGGATGGTGGTCACCCATAGCGATAATGCTCGAATAAGCATCGCGACGCATAGTAAGCATAAAGATGGCATGTATTGACCTGAAAAATTGATATTGTAATATTGAATTTCAAAGGAAGAAGTTTTGCGAGAGGAATCTTATCATTAAATATGATTGGTCAAGCCTTCTTTTGGAACCAATTAGCCGGCAATACTTCTCAGACGTGAGGAACGTGCTTTCGCTGACCCTTAGGTGCCCTAGTCCCTCCGTAATGGAATTCTCTGGTTTTTGTTTGCTTGTCTGTTCCTCGCCCCATCCCCCTATCTTACTGGATGACCAAGAGCTACTATTTATAACTCAGTAATAATAGTATTGACCACTCACCGATAGAAATGAACCTATGCGTTGCTGCCAGTAAGTACTCGAAAAAGAAGTAGGTTTAATGGAAACTCTTCAGCAGACTGTCCAGAGAGCGCAGGATGCTCTCTAGTGTGACGCCAAGCTAGCACAAGTTCACAGTGAAAAAGGCAAGCGTGCTCCCGGGACGAGTTTTAACTCAACTTTCTGGTCTCCTAGTACCACCATGTTGAAACTTTTGGTTTTGTTTGCTTGTTTGTTTCCTCGTCGCCATGTCGGGTGCCAATGTTGGTGGTATTTATAACGACTAATAATAATGAAAAATTCTCACCTATAGAAATGAACCTATGCGTAGCTGCCAGCAAGTAAAAGAAGTAGCTCTGATGGAACCTCTCGAGCAGATTGTTGAGGGAGCGCAGGATGCTCTCTAGCGCGATGCCGAGCCGGTAGAAGTTGGCTGTGGAGAGGGCGTGCGCACGGGGTGCCGCGCCGCTCGGGTCCTGGGCATCCCGGCCTTCGAGGGTCACGGCCTCGATGCCGAAGCGGTGAAACAGGCCGTGGTTGCCGTCTGGGACCTGGGATTGGGTAGATGGAAGAAATAAGTGAGACAAGTTGCTCTAAATTAAAAATTCTGAAATAACAGACGATAAACAAACATACTGAAACCAAAATTGTATTAATGGATGCAAGATACATTCAAACTTTCAAAAGAAATAATAGGTATGATATTGCCGTTTTTTTTAAAAACGGGTTGCCTTTAAGTATCTTTAGATTGACTTGGAATAATTATGAATTCAAATAAACTTTTATTCTTTTTTTCTAAATTGGTAGTATGAGATCCGTAGAAGAAATCTCTTCCCTCATCTGTTACCATCAGGTGAGATGGTGGTCAAACGCGAGCCTATCAATAATAATAAAAAATAATTAAAAAAAATATATTATGTGCTATCATCGGTTGCCTAGCTATATCTGGTGAAAATGATGTTAAATTATATTTTAACATAATCAATATTAGATATTATCATAATCAAGTAACAGATGGGAAGAGATTTGTTCTATCGGATCTTAGATCATAGGTTTTTTTTTTAGGTTTCATGTTCGTACGAAGCGAATGAGCAGTGCGCGAAACGAACGCGCGCCATTCGCGAGCCGCTTGCGAACTGCGCGCATGCATTTCATGTTCGTACGAAGCGAACGAGCTGTGCGCGAAACGAACGCGCCCCGTTCGCGAGCCGCTTGCGATCTGCGCGCATGCATTTCATGTTCGTACGAAGCGAACGAGCTGCGCGCGAAACGAACGCGCGCCGTTCGCGAGCCGCTTGCGATCTGCGCGCATGCATTTCATGTTCGTACGAAGCGAACGAGCCGTGCGCGAAACGAACGCGCGTCGTTCGCGAGCGGCGCATTTGCCGGGTCTGGACACACCATAATATCGCAATCCCAACTATGCTATGGCCTATAACAGTCACAGACTAAACAGATAAAGACAAACCTATTGACTTAGTGAGTTCAGTCCTGCGGGCACGTCTCGCAGACATGTCCACTTAGTCACGTCTACTGAATGAACGAATGAACGGAATGGTATGGAATATAGTGTTGTTACTTTTACTTACCCCGTCAATCTGCGAGAGCACCATGTCGAACATGGTTCGGAACGAATTCGTCCATTCGTCCATCTTGTTGCGCCCGCGCATCCACGAATAACTGCACAAGTATAATGCTGGTGTAATAAACTATATAAATATAAAAAAAAATGTTTAATTATTTCTGTATTGTACACCATAACAACATATAAAATAAGTGGATTACAAAGTTGTAAGTAAGTGTGTGTATGTTGTGTAGTTGTAAGTTGTTGTTGTGTTATTGTTTGTTATTTTTTTGATAGATAAATAGATATGATAGTTTTACGTTATGCTAATGCCTTTTTTTTAATGAAAACCATTATTATAAATTAAGTAATGATTTTTCAAATTTACAATTGCGATTGCACGCCATCTAGCGTTAAATATTATAACCTATCGCAAATCATGGCGTTTGCTTTGGTTGTCAAGTCGCAGTCACACTAGTAAACAAATTGTCAAATTTTGCCCGGTTTTCAAGACTGTTTTTCTCAATATATAATGCAAATTATTTAACAAAAAGTCAAATGCGGCAATATGTAATTGTAAAAAAGTGATAAAGTTTCGTTTTGAGCAAAAAAAGTGTATATGTACGGAGTATTTCTAAGGCATTAAATGTATGAACAAGCCAGCGGAACAATCACCTTAAAACAATTAATATTTTAATGAATAAATACCTGTTTCTATAAGAGTGATGAATCCCAGACTTCAGGCATAGTTTGTGAACTAAATTCACGAGATCTAGATTAGGCAGCTGACCATTCAGGCCTTCTATTTTCACTTCTATGTACTCTGCAATGTACGAATATCGTGTTTAATTCATTAAACCCTAAGCGAATGCTTATTTCATGGTGTGGTCAAAGATTGCTGATCATATCGTAAAATAGTTACGTTAGCACACCACGAGATGGCGGGGTCTGTGTTCGTAAGCTTCGCTCGCTTACTATGCCCCGCATCCCCTTCTAACCTATCCGGGTCGGGGTGCCTCAAATTCCATAATAATATATATATAGTAAAAAACTCCATTAATATTTAGTGTACAATAAGTATTTAACCGACTTCGAAAAGGAGAGGGCTCTATGTTCGGCTGTATGTATTATATAACACTTATTTATTTATTTTTTAATCTTTATTTAAGGGGACTCGATCAACATGCCGATATCGCCCCCTAATTCTAATTATAATATAACTCTCTAAAAATTAATCTAAGCTTAAGGGTAGAAGCATCGAACACTTACTTATTTTTGGTGTGCTAAACTCCAAATTGATAGCTGCTTGGATAGATCCAGACCTTCCTTTCAGCTTCCCAGGGTTCAAACATTTCTTATGGTCCCCTTCCCAACCAAACCCAGAGAAGTAACTTCCGAAATCCAAGCTAGGGCTACCAGGTTTCCAGAAACTGCCGAGACTGGTGTGGAATGTTTCTGCGTCACTCTGTAGGCCGTGGTAAGCTTCTAGCCACGCCTGCATTCCTAGTTGTTCATGCTCGGTGACTAAGAATATTATGTCTTTTGCCCAGTATTTTTGTGCTGCAGGGAAATAAAAAAAATATCTTTAAATAATTTTAAGTTTAACCATCTTCAACTTTTAATTTCTCTTGTTCGTCCGCCCATCCATATTTTATTATGATTAGAATTGTCGGCAGTGGTGGCCGAGTGATAACGGCGGCCTCAACTTACGAGTTGTAGATCGCGGGTTCAAATCCAGTTAGGTGCATTAAAGTAATGCACCTGACTGGAATTTATTTCATCACCACTGCTCTCAAAACGGTGAAGGAAAACATCGTGAGTCCTAGAACCAAAACCTAAATCCCAGCAGTGAGAACATTAAAAGGCTGATTATGCTATTATACTGTATTTATAGAATTATCACCTCAACAAGATGACAAATAACTGATCATTTACCAGGTCATCATAAATTAATAGGTACTTACGTCTCGCAAACTTAGCGAAAGCCAGCATGAGGGCAATGCCAGCGGCAGTACCCTTCTGATGGGTAGACAGAGCCCTATAAGGCGCCGTCACTACCAGGGCTTCTAGCGAGGACGTGCGAGGAGCTCGCAGTATGCCGTACACGTTGGTGCCTTGGAACACCTGTGGGAAATCTTAGTTACAAATCGTAATAAAAAAAACTGGTCAGGTGCGACTCACGTACCGAGACGCCACGTTCACGACCTTGCCGCTGACGCGACGTGAGCGGTAGCTAAGCGCAGGGCGGCGAGCGGTAAAGGACCTATTACACTGCGCTGAATATCGCGTGCGATATTCCGACTCGTACTATTTTACATTCATAGAGAGACAGTCTTGGTATGGTCATGTGAAGAGGAGGGATGAAACGCATATTACTAAGAGAGTTCTGAGTATACATGTAGATGGATGGAGAGGGAGAGGAAGGCCGAAAAAAAGATGGATGGATTGTGTGAAAAGTGATTTGAAAGAAAAGGGAGTTAGTGATAGTTTGACGGGTGACAGGACAGAATGGAAGAAGAAAACGTGTTGCGCCGACCCCAAGTAATATGGGATAAGGGCAGGAAGAAGAAGAAGAAGAGAGACAGTCTAACCCTTATTACACTACGCGATACGTCGAACCATAGACTAAACTGTCTTTCTACGAATGAAAAATAGTACGATCGCACGCGATATTCAGCGCAGTGTAATAGGTCCTTAAGGTCAAAAGTATGCAAATGTTTGATGCCCCAGTCGTGACCAGGCCGAGTAGGTTCCATATAAAATTACCTAAGTAAATAATTCGATTACCGAATCGGGTCTTGATGATTTTTCCGAATCGCAATAAAAGTAATTATTTTGTAATGTAACTATTTTACACTTTTCAGACTTTTTCCTTTACTTGTGCTACAAGACCTTGCTTGGTCCTGAAATTTGGTCAATGTAAAGTACCCCATAGGTTTTGATTTCTTTGAGAGAATCAAAATATGCGTATAAACACCCATATCTTTAGACAAGAACTTAGAAGATTTATTTTTCACTGCCTCAAAGAGTAGCAGATGCTCCAAGCATCCTTGAGAAAAATGGTCTTGACAAATGGACAGACAGACGACAAAGTGATTCTGTAGGGTTTCGTTTTAACCAATTGATATAAGGAACCCTAAAAATCACATAATATTGTCTCTTAATTCATTAAACCGCAAGCGAATACCGGCGTTCGCGCACCCATTGTCTTTCTATTGTGTTTGTAATTCTCATGATTGAAAGATTAAAATAAGTTATGATAATCAGAAGTTGTGGAATATTATAAAAAAAAAAAAAAAAAAAAAAAAGAAGCTTCAACCAATACAAGATAGTTTACTTTGAAACAAGTTAAGACCAGTTTTTTTGGCTCACCTGTCCTTGCCCCATAGGGTAGTTGAGTGTAAAGTTGTGCGTGTACACTTCTAGGTGCAGCTGCGACATCTTGCCCACCAGCCAGGGCACCGGCATATCATCTAAGTCCTCATATTTATCCTGAAATATACATCATTGTTCAAATAGATCACTCTTTATCGTACAATGCACATGAGTTTTATGACTGTTGAGTAATTGTGGACAACATTCACATAAAACCAGCCAAGTGTGCTCACATGATAGAAGCAACAAGTAATATGTAACCAAGCATTATATGTAACACATAATATGATTTAAAGAGTGTCCATTGGTGTTTCTTGCACGTTCTTCTCCATGGAGACCTACTCTTTGGAACATGCAATTTAGCTTCACTTTTCTTGGACTGACCGACATTTGACTATTCAAAAGTGCCTGTAAATGGTCTATTTGATTTGATTTGAGTGCGAGTCGGACTCGCGCACAAAGTGTTCTGTGCACATTTGATGTATGGGAGCCCTGCTCTAAAATTATTTTATTCTGTTTTTTCATCTGAGAAAACAAGTTACTGTCTAACTACCACAGTTCATGAGATACAGTCTATTGACAGATAGAAGATGGCTGGACTGACGTTTAAAAAAAAATTAAAATCATCTATCCAGTAGCAAAAAAATAATAGGCAAAATTGACTTTTGTTGTTCTGCACTTCTAGTGTTAACCTGTAAATCTTCGAATAGAGTCTGTCTAATAAGTTAAACGACTTGGGTAATTATTAGTATTTAATGAAATCTGATGTAGTCAATAATCAAGGTTAATTATGAGATAGAGATCATTGTTTACTAACAGAAGAACCTTATGAAAAGTATTGAATATAAGTATTTTTTTAATGATTAAATATTATACAAAATTCCCAAGTCGGTTGACTTATTAGACAGACTATAATCAATCTCAGATTGCCATTTGTAAACTGTATAAGATCAGGAACATAAATAAAGTAAAAGATATATGTATAGAGTGGAGCAGGTAGGGTTCTGTACTCTACTCTATCAATGCGGGAAAAGACACGAGTTTTTAATCAGTACTAATAGAGGTTTTATTTTTTGATATAAACTAGTGCTTGACTGCGATCCCACCTGATGGTAAGCAGTGATGCAATTGTTGATGGTGAGTCGCACTAGTTTATTAAGAGCCTATTCACTCTAGCCTTTAAGACACCTAAATTATTATCGTACGGGAAGATCTTTTGATGGTTACTCGTTTACCAATAATTTTGCAGGTTGCAGTTATCAAACTCAAAAGATTTTATATCACCTATTATTATATTAGCTTATCAATACATTAAAAATATTATTTACCTCCATTTCCAGTAATAATTCACTATAAAACTGCTTCGCAGCATTTTCCCCATTGAATTCATTAGTTACCAAGCCAGGCAGTAAAGCATTCTCGGAGAAATACGTCTCGTTGTTAAATTCCTTGCTCCCGAGCATAACGAACCATACCAGGGCGCCAACATAGCACAGGAAGCATAGCGGACCATGCACCTTCTTCAGAATCTTCACCCATTTCACTGAACCAACATCAGGATCTGATAAAAGACCCATTTTAAAACTAACTACGCTAACTTTTAACTATGCTTTATTGATAGCTTAAATGTGCAGCAATTTTACGGTGTATTCATTATATATTTTCAAGAAACTAGAAGATTTTATCAATTAACTCAGCGCACCGCTTGTTTATCAGTAAATGTCACTTTAATTTGACAGTATGACATTGACATATTGTTCTCTTGTTTTTCTGTGGTTAATACAGGAACCTAGCTTTTTGAGTTAAAATAAAACAAAACAGTGAACCATACACAATTTTATTTATTTGCACTCATAAGAAACACTGTACAAAGGCGGACTTAATGCCTTAGACATTGTCTACCAGTGGTCCTCAGGATGGTACAGAAACATAATATTGCAGGTGAAACTTCAAAAACTTAACACATCGCATTTCATTACAGCATTTAATGTTCAACTAGTAATCTAATCTGCCGCTGATACAAATATCCATGTTCAAACATATTTTGTACTACTTCAAAAGGTATTTTCCTTGTCTCTCTCATGATTAAAAATGATACCAAGGCGGTTATTACGCATATAATGGCAAATAGCAAAAACACTCCGTCCAACCCGAAGGCGTCTACAGCAGGTTGAAAAACATATAACACAATGAAATTCGCTAAAAACAAGGAGCACATAACGACGCACGTGCCAAAACTGATCATCTGAAAAATAAAAGAAAACATTTATAAAATATCTATTACCGTTTACAAAGGATGGGTCAAAATAGTATTTGAAAAGTATTAGGTATATTTGAAACAGTAGCATAAATTTAATATAGAGTCATAAGGCTGGCATAATACAGTAGGCACAACGGATCTTGAGTGGTTGCGCAGAAGTCAAATATTCGGTCTCTTTAGTGCTCCGAAGTGAGACGCGGGGGCGGGGAGTGCCAGTGACTGGCTCGCCGCGCCATCGCGTCGTACTCGTCACTCCTCATTTGTTCCCTGCGTTGCTGCATGTATCTAACAACGAAGACGATTGGCTCGCTAATGTATGAAATGCGCAAAGCGATCCCCGCTCTGACGCCGAGCGCTCAAGATCCGTTGTGCTTACTGTACCATGGGCCACGGAGGCCCCACCGGGCAATATTTTTTTTTTTTGTTTTTTTTATGTATCAAGTTAAGTTCTTTGGTCTTTGCTTGCGTCAGAAGACTATTATAGAAGTGCTTACCTGTGGAGGAAGACACTCGGCAATCTGTATAAACGGTATATTAATAGCACCAGAGTTTTGAACAACGCAGTATACCACCATGACTATTGGTATTCCCCAGTCAGGTGCCCAGGCCCAGCGCAGCATGGTGGCCAGGCAAGCCATGCAGATAGCAGCCAAGATGCACGAGACAATCATAAGAACCTACGAATGAGGAAGAAGAATAATAATGAAAACTGCTACCTACCTATTATTCGTTATTGAAGTGATAATAAACAAGGTGCAGTTTTAAAACTGCACAATATTTCAGGAGGTTGTAATACAACTCATAAATAATCATGTAAAAAAACGATACCTGGTCAATAATCAGTAATTGTTATTTTATTTTTTAATTACACTAAACTAAATCGATTCATCGATGGCCGCGGGGGCGTGACTAGGGTGTGGCGTGCGGGATGATGATTGGATGATACATTATTTATGAAACTATCGTTGCGACTTAGTGTGTGTGAAAACGCCCTTTATTGTTCCGTGTTTGTAGAAAGCGCGGTTATAAGGCAGGTATCAGACTAGCTGCTTTTTATGAAACGTAGTTCACACATACCGATATCCATAAATAAAAAAATAAAATAAAAATTACCTACTCATTTTATTATTGATTCGGGTCGAGAATCACTAACATAATTACCTCCTGAAATATTTTGCAGCTTCAAAACGACACCTTGTATATTACACTGGTTATCAGTGGTGACCGATTGGTACCGGCCGGCCCTGTCTTAAGAATTGTAGGTCGCGAATTCAAACCTAGCCAGGTGCATTACTTTGTGTAATTTATTTAATCAGCACTGCTCTCAAAACCGTGAAGGAAAACATTGTGAGAAATACGGCATGTCCTAGAATCAAAAATTCGAAGACATGTGACATCCACAAACCCGCACTGGATCCGCGTATTGGGTTACGGTTACGGCCCATTCCATTTCCTAGACAGGAAGTCGAAGTTCCAGCTGTGTTCCAACATTATAAGGCCAATTATGCTATGCTATAATCTATGCCGCTTTTTTCATTTCTGAATAAACTTGTAAAAGGCGGGCAACTAAGTCAAATTGAGAAAAAGACCCGCACGGAATATTTGGACTTTAGAGAGACTGATGCAAGTCCTTAGCGTGTCTTTATAGGTATTAAACAATGAATGCTTGGCCCCTTGCGGGTCCGCCTCAGTATAAACAAAACTTTATTGACAGCGAACTTTCTAGCACAAAGAGTCATCTCAGGCTCTACCACGCGATTCATTTTGCGACCTAAACTGAAAATTTAAAGAGCCTGAGCCTTAGAGGGTGTATACTGTGTATATGTCGCAGGAAAATGAGGATATCTGGGATTTCATGAAATCTCTAGGGATATCACGAAATCCTGGTAGCTGTCGAATATTCTTGATTTTTACGTCTTCTGACTAAAATTATCTAGATATGACAAAACACCAATTTATTGTCACTGTTAAGTCGTTTCACGAAACTAAATCTAGTAAAATGTCAGAAAAGCAGGTACGGTGGAATAAAAATCGAGCCATGTATTTCTCTCGCTCGCTTTAGTCCTCATACGTATTTCATATTTTGTCATATTACTAGATACTTTTAGTAAGAAGACGTAGCCCCAGATTTTCCAAAAGACAATTAAAGAAGAATATGTTAAAATCTGACCAATTATAGCTTTTACTCACCCGTCGAGGAATTAAATCAATAACAATAACAGATAATCCGCTAAAAATTGTCACCACCACAGCCAGGAGAACAGAACAGAGGTGGGGTGACAGACTTGGAACCGCCTTCATGAAGAATTGCCCAGCGTAAGCTTGTACTGCGATCAAGCCCATGAACACTGCCAGATTCATGTTGATAATCAGTGTTATCAAAGCTCGTTGGGCCGATTTTGAAGTGCCTGAAAAAAAAAATAGCAATTTGTATCTTTTGCAAAAAAGAATGGTGATTATGGGCTAATTTTTCTGGGCTACGTGTTGTTGTCATCATTTTGCTGGGTTTCCTTAGAAGTTTTGAAGTGCAAAATAGGCTTTGGTATGTCCTGACTCTTGACCTCGTTTTTGAGATGGGAAATCATCGAGTATCTCCTCCCGCTGGAGGTGGGACGAGAGAAAATATCAGATTTTTACTATGACCCACCTGTATCTCACTCATCAGTAGTAATATAATAATTACAGGGCCGCGGTCTCTTTTATGAACAATCGCGCCTTTGCAGAATGACTTGGCCCCAGGAGCTGAATAATAATGTTGCTCTTTATGATTTGATAATTCTTTATATATTTTTTATTGTACATTAATTCACACACCATTCACAGTAAGAAAGCCGATGTACACAGGCGAGCTTAACCCAAAATTGGGTTTTCTTACAGCAAACCTTAATATAAACCTTAATAATTATTATAACTATGGTTGCTACTTTCCAAGGCAAAGAGACACTGCCAGACGATCACGACTCACGCTTTCAAGAAAGAGCTATAATAGAGTAGACACTAATTTGGAGTAGTCCAAGAGCCTCCATATTGGGGACTTATGTAGAAACAGAGTGCTTTCCTCTGGTTACCTCCGTCTGGTAGACGTTTGACGGCTCGGCAGGTTATTTCTTGTGTGCTAGGTAGGTATTTTGCTAGACTTTGTCACAGTTCATTTTGTAGTTGAGTTGAGAGATCTGTCTAGAGTAATGCCGAGATTTTTTTGATGGGATCATGGAAATTATCATGGATCTGAAGATCTTTTTCACTCCATGCTACGAAAAGAGTTCATAAATCGAGCGATTTCGCTACAGCTCATTTTACTCTACTGGATCACAACTAGGCCTTATTTATACTTGCAAGCCTCGTCATGATTTAGTTTAATCGTTTATTTATAACATAACATTTACAATAAAGTTGATTTCGTTCACGTTGTAAGTATTTACCTACATGTACATACTATACGTCTACATAAATACGTATATCTATTTGTCCGAGACGAGCGAGTGTTATCATAATTTATTTGCCAGTCGCATAAAGCTTAGCAAGGTAGCGTGTTGCGCAAATCGTTGGCAGCGCTCGCTTGGATGATCTAACTGAATCTTTTGTAACAAATGCTCCTTTTCTACTAGGCGATCATAAAACGTTAGAGCTAAAACGTGGGCACGTTCAGCGGGAAGAGGCACAAAAAGGTCGTGTTGTGCAACAGCGACTCCTCGCAATGGTGTCGTATGTGGAAAGCAAAAAGTTTCAATGTACTAGGAAAATATGAAAGTAAAAGACTGGTCTGTAGCTTGAATATTGCGCCAACTTCATTTCGAGATCATGAGTGACGACGACGACAACGACGAACAGCGCAAACCAAGCAATCCATGCTCAATCCGGCATTTTGTCGACGTCAACGACGAATCAATCGACTGTGATTACTAGGAGAACATAAAGTTTAAAGGTGCTTGTTAACATTCGATCGTGGCGCCAAACCAGTCGGCCAGCGGCCGCCAAATTCAAACTACCAAGAGGTTTATTATGTCTTCGCAAAACCATACTGTTTATTAAAGATAGGTACCTATAGGTAGTCCAGTTGGAAAATGTCTTTGGGCTGAAGTGATGATGACAAAGATATAGATAATTATGAACATGATAGGAGTAATGAACTCGAAATACTGCAACACGGTTTTTTATCTTCTTATTCAAATATGTAACCTACCTGTAGATTACCTATCAAAATATCAAAATAGAATTCTGTGTTTGTAATTTTTATAACTGGGTTTATTTTCTAAAAGACTAAGGTAATAAAACGACAGCATAGGTACTTACGCAACGTGCTCAATGCACTTTTTTCTTCCGTTATCTTTTCATTTTCAAGATTCAACTTTTCTTTTTCATTTTGTGACGAAATTTCTGAAATGGAAAATATTTCATAATTGCATAGATACTTACTTATATACAAGTTATTTTCGTCTATGTAATACCTACATATTTTTGCTCTAAAATGCATTTTTTTATAGTACCATATTTAGTCGACCTAAAAGAAAAATGTACCAGGGAGTTAATGATCGCCGATCGTGCCAAGAGTAACGTTTCCCGCACCAACACACACCCACTAAGAGCATCATCAACATAATTATACTTATCTCTTTCTACAGCACTGTTAAGGAGCGGTGCCAGAAAGAGACAACATTTGAGTAATGTTATGTACTACTCGCGAGGGTCTTATTACGTTACGACAATGACGGTCGCTCGGCTTACCAGTTTTATCGTAGTTATTTTGACTTTTCATGTAACCGATTTCATCTAATATTTCTTGAGTTACAGTAGATTTGCCTCGATAAAACTTCAACGATTTTATTGCTTCCTGTAAAAATAGCATTTATTCCTGAGTATTCATTTTAATTATTTATGTTTAGTCTTCATTGCTGAATAAGATTTCTTCCAATAAAATTGTCTATGACAAATATTTTTCACGCGTTATCTGTCTTTGTATGACTTACACAAGTGAGTATTTTTTTTCAAGGTTGTGTTTGTTTGTTAAATAAATTAAATGCATAGATAAATTACTTTATTACTAGACTTACCTACCTTCTCTTTTCCCAACCTTAGCAGGTAAACAGGAGTCTCTTTCATACATATCAGAACGAGTACAAAGGCAATAGCAACAGTCAGATTCAAGTAATTGATGACGGCATAACTGCAAAACCACCCTTCTAGGTACGAGGCAACAGTCCCTACATTATACATGAACGTCAAGATGCTGAGATTGGTTCCTCTGATAGATGTCTGACTTATTTCTCCAATGTAAACAACTCCTGTTACGAAATGCACTCCTGTGCCTAAGCCTATTGCGTATCGACCGATTACAAGTTGTGTTACAGTTTTTGCGGTTGTGATGATAGACCAGGCTAGCTGAAAATAAAAGAGGTTTTCTCAGTATCATCAACTTCTCTGTTGAAAATCACCACCTAACATAACAGTGGCGGTGGAACAGTAACGTACTTAACCACACTTTTAAAAATTTTATAGAGATGCTAAAGGTACAGTACAATCATCGTAATTATAAAAGAAACGACACAATATTCAACTGCCTTTTAAAATCATCATTATTAATCTTTATTTTTTTCTTCTATTAATAGATAAATTGTTCCGCCACTCAAAAGGATGCTAAGCAATTTAATTATGCTCTTAATTAGGCACAAGCTTATTATAATAATAAGAATAATTATAAATTTATTATTAAGATTTGATAGACACAAATCCAGATTTTATACAGCTTCAGCTACTAAGAAATTTAAGAAAAACCACATTGCCCGGAAATCATATGTATAATACTGTAATGTATCTTACAAGTACAATTAGCGACTGTTAGATCAACAAAGCAGTATTTTTATTATGGGTCAACCCATAATAGATTTTTACCTATTACTAATCGTATCGTGGGTGAGTTCACAATCATATAAACTCACATACACAGGAACAGACCTGGAATAAGTATCTGTAGGCCCTAAAAATATTTGTCCCGTGTGGAAATCAAACTCGCGACAAGCAGCTTAGCAGCCAAACATTCAAACGCTGCCCTAACCGTGACATTAATTCTCAAGCTATTGGTATTTAATTAACATTAAAAAAAAAAATTACTGCGAAGTACTGGAAAGGGTTGGGGTAGGCCTACGCCAAGGAGGCAACTAATCCTTTTATTTTAGATACCATTATAATTATGAGGCTAACATTTAAACCAACTGATCAAAACTTACTAAGAAATGAAATGAAATTACTCGTATTAAATGTTTCGTTTAATTAAATTAACCTAAAGAATATTATAAATTAATATTAATACGAATGAAATTTTTAAATGAATCAGGTAGTTTTTTAGTAGAATAAATGGCTTTTTTTATTTTACTTACCACATAACAAAGTCCACTGAGTATTTCGGTTCTTTTTCTACCTATCTTGTCATTAAGATATGCCCCAATTCCAATGGATGACATAGAACCCAGCATAATGATAGAAGATAAGAGATTGCTGTCATTTTTGGTTATTTTGTATCCCAGGGGTGAGTCAACACTCTCCAGTAAGGTCAGGGTATACGAAGTCCATGCGTTGCCTACTGCCAACAGGAACGTTGGCAGTGATACTGGAGAAAAACATTGTATTTAGTTAAAGTACCTACTTACATCCTAAAATTGGGTGTTAGGGTATATTTTTTAATATTTGTGTCATAATTTTATCCGAAATTGTTTTTAAATAAAAAAAAATTTCAAAACTATTCCGTAGTAAGTTATCTTTGAAATTGGGTGGCAGGGGAAACTGTCCAACCACAGAAAAGGGACGCGCATACTGAAACGTGACGTCATCACTACTAGTTACGCGCGTACAAAAGCAATAATAAGATGGTCCCACCTCGCTTCTTCTAAATATTGCTTTATTTAATATTTCGATAGTATGTTCAGAAAAAAATTTTAGTGTTGGTTTGTATTTTACAAGTTTTTATGTACTATTTGTAATGTACGAGAATGGCACATAACTGTGTTTCGACGGTCCCTACGTATTTAAACATAGACACGTCCAAAATAGCATTTTTGTTTATTAAGTATTTGATACTATCAATTTAACAAAGTAAAATATGAAATAATAAAAAATGCCATTTTGGGCATGTCTTTATGTTTATATACCGGACCGTCGGCGTCAGTTTGTTTGGGAGGAATTTTTCACCTTAATTTTGAAAATTGAGCTGAAATGTTGCATACATGTTTATTTAATACTTAGGTATAACATATTGTACACAAATAAACACCGGAAGGGTGAGACAATGATGATAAAATAATAGTACATTATGATATAAGTGTGTAATGTTAGTGATTACCGACGAAGCGGTATTTAGAGACCCGAGCCGTGGCGAGGGCCTTAAGAGAGCCGAGAACGCTAATCATTAATTACTCACGTGTGTCATACGACGTTATTCAATACACTTGTGAAGAAAATAACTATAAAACTAGTAAACTTTTATGGCGGTAAAAATCTGTTTTCATATGTACGCCCATATTTTTTTTAACCTTTCAATAAACTCTCTGAAATGAATAAACGGGGGATGATCGGCGACTCTTGGGGGACGACATGCGCCCATCCTGATACGATAAATGTAATATAATTATGACGGGGGAGAGGTTGGACAGTAAGGTTTTAACTACATTATAGCACTAGCGAGTAATGGTAATCAAAATGGCACAGTTTGAAGCAATAAGAGTCACTTTCTGAGAAAGTGTATTGAAAAATTACATTACCATATAAAACGTTACTTCAAATTTTAAACAAAATAGATAGCAGTATTTTATTAACATTTAAATTACACTGTAATAGACTTTCAATCAGCTTATTGATTAGGCAGTTCGTTGATCCCTCACTGTCAACTAAATGTTCTAATAAATGCTGAATATTAACAACCAAACCGCACTGGGTCCGCGTGGTAGATTACGGCCCATTCTCTCTCCTAGAAAGGAGGCCTGAGTCCCAGCAGTGGGAACATTAAAAATGCTGATGGTGATGCTGATCATGAATTATAATCGAACGAGAAGACCGCAGTAGGCAAATTGTTCCAGTCCTGAGGCGTAACGCTTAGTCCGGACTACAAAGGTTAGTAAATTCAACGTACTCTGTAGTAGAGATATCAACAACAAAGTACTTAGTCTGGTGTTAACAATGTAAGAGTGGACACTCGATGTATGTTCATTTAATTTTCTACTATCGGACAAGACAACCATCCTGTCCGATAGTAGAAAGAAAAAAAGTAAATAAAAAAACGACTAACTTTTTCTCGTTGCATAGCTCCCGTTTTTTAAGATTAAAATAAACCTTTATACTATAGCATAAATTTATCTAACAGAGAAAGATTTTACGATTTTAATTTTTTACGTAATCGGAACAGCATTTCCAGATATTAACTTTAAAAACATGCAATATTATTCTCTCTTCATAATGAATGCAATTAAATCAGTTACCAAAAACATGATAATTAAACTTACATAAAAAGGTCACTAATATTTGTACCACAACTGCGTTCATTTTGATATAATTAATTTTATAGCAACTAAGTTATTTCATGCTTTTATCTCTTAAATGGAGTTTATTTTTTCATGTAGTACAGATTACAAGTACTACACTTCTACAAATGCTTGTGGTTACACTTCAAATACTGATAGAGTATGTGTTCATTTAATTTATATTAAAACTAGCTGTTGCCTGCGACTTTGTCCGCGTAAAATTTGTGAAATAGCACAAATGCAATTATTAATATTCTATGTTCGCGAATCATTCTTTTTAAAGATCTTATTTATTGGTAAAAATTTCAGGTTAGACATGACTATAGTCTTCTAAATTAACTTGTTGGAGTTGGGGGCCCCAATAGACCCTAAAGATTTTTTGATGAATTAGCATTTTAATATATAACGTAAGATTTGATGCACAGTTAAAAATATCCTAAAGAAAAAAAAACTTTGCATGATGTAAAAACGATTATTCGTCCAGAGTCGAATGATAGATACACGTTAATTTCTACTATACTATTTGTGACTTAGTCCACACTCATCCCCAGTCCTAACTCACCCGGTACGTACCTATTGTATTTACTTAAAACTATAGCTAAACTAAAAGGCACAAAAGTACTGATGATGAAATTTGTGCTTGTAGGGGACAAATCTTTTGCAAAAAATTTACATTATTTTTAAACTACCTACCTTTCTAATCCTGCTATTAAGAGCCCAAATGTAAGTACAGAGCATTGATATACAATAAACTAAAGGTTTTTATAATTCAATGGTACAGAGCGACAACCTCTTTCGTCCTTGTGAGGAGATCTATAAGGCTCTTCAGTTAAACTTTCGAGAAATGAAGTCACGCAAGCCATACGACGCCTTTCTTGCTAAAAGAGCTCACAGATAATTTCCAGTCGCTTAGAGTTTGATGGTGATGATGATATTGATGGGGTTTGGGCGGGCTGACCGAACTTTTGTGTCATATAGAAATAAATATAAGTAAGTACATAATCAAAGACAGATATAAGAATTCAAAAGTATTTTAGAACACTCAAGACGTTGTCAGCAATGTCCAAGATAAACTTGGGAAAATATCTACATATGATTTGAATTTTTTTTATTGGTACTTGTTCAATTTCGAACTCGCAACCTCATGCATCAAAGGCGGGTGCCATCTCAACATTTTCCCGTCCGATTATAATTTGGGTGTCTTCAAGGTTAGAGTGAATAGGCTACTAATAAACTAGTGCACCTCACTATCAGAGATTGCACCACTGATAACTATCAGGTGGGATCACAATCAAGCACTAGTTTATATCAATAAAAATAAAATAAAAAACTAAAGACAACGATTAATGTTAATACTAACCAAAAATACAGTGGAATCGAATTATATTTTACAAACCCAGCTTTTCACGGGTGTTACAAATCTTTGAAATTCCCGATTTTTGTGTACTATAATAATGGTTCAACACGAATCGCTCTGTGTTTTGGTGAAAACCGCATGAAAACCCGTACAGAAGTTTTTTAGTTTATCGTGAACAGACAAACGCTGTGGGTGACTTTATTTTATAATATTATAAGAATGTGAATTTTATGGTTACAATAAGATAATGCACATTGCTTGAAGATAATGATCTTAATTTTTCATTTTAGAAGTCAAAATTGAAACCGGTTTCGCTCGGGTGCAATTAAAAAAATATATATACATATATACTTACAGCAGAAAGCAAAAAAATATTGCATTAGTAATAGTAATTGTGCCGATAAACCAGCTTATTTTTATATAGATTAATAAATTGTTTTTTTTGCCAGTTTGCACTGGCAAAAAAAAACAATTTATTCATCATCCAATGATTTTAATAAATTTTTTTAGTACATTTCGAAATTCATCATATCTTACAAATGAAATGTCCGAATTCAATAATTAAATAGTAAATATAGGCATTGAACCAGTTCTGAATATAATGTAATTTATTTTGATAAGGTTTAATAACAATATAAAAATATAGTGACTTTTCTAGAGACTGTGCATAAATTCAGATTTTAAAATAATAAAAAAAACAGTTATTGTGATATAGGTAACTGCATAGTTATGTTATGTATAAAAAGACTGTAGCTTTTACGTCGTTTCTATTTTTACTGAAACAATTCCTATTGATTGTTTCTTGTGAAATTAATTATGTAAAAATCCATTTTATAATATTGTTGTTCTGTATCCTTAGCAACACTGTAATATTACAAAATTTGAGTTGTAATTATGAGGGTACTGTTTTTATTATTTGTATAAACTAAGTACATACATTTTATTAGAGGTAAAAATAGTAATCAGATTACAAAAAAAATGTTGGAAACAGCATGTTCACAGTGAGATAATAAATAAAAAAAGGTTTATGTACATAAAATTGCTACAAAGCACGAAAAAAATGTGTGGAGCAATTGCCTATAAGGGTTGCATACAGTTAGGTATATAATTTTGCACAAAATTATCTCCAAAACTATAAGAGATAGAAGAACGTGAGTTAGACCAAAAAATTCGTTTTTATATATATATATATAAGATATATATATATATATATAAACGAATTTAAAATATATATATATATAAGACCTGGAACCCCCAGGAAGATGATGATATAAAAATCTCAAAAATGATATAAGTTGAGTTATATTACTTTTCACAGGCGGCACAGGTTTAATTCTTAAAAACGAAGTAAAAAATAATATGGGATAAGGGCAGGAAGAAGAAGAATCCTTAAATATTTTTCTCCCATTGTAACACTTGGAACTCTTCCTTGTTCATTGCCTAAATAAGGTAATTTTTAAAATGTATAATTGCCCCCACTTAGAGCTATAAATGAGTAGCTATCTAAAAATGTAATATGCATATACCTATTTAATAAAGTTTTTAATTCATAAACAAATTAGTTTCACCTACTGTTGCAGATAATGTGACTGGTGGTATTAAGTCTATTTACTGTCATTAATTTATTTAGACACTCAGGCAAATAAAGGAAAGATATGTATTTTACGAGCATCTACTTCTGCGCTATATGTAGGTAAGGTTGCCAACGATACTTTATAATAACGCATGTTACTATATTTTTAGTGAATATAATCTGTAATTTTGCTTAAACATAAAGTATATAAAAATACTCTAGTAAATTCAATTTTTATTGTAAAAAAAAACGAAATTGGGCATATAAAGATAGCTTCCAAAAATGTAAGAATAATCATAGTGTGCTAGAGCACAGTAAAATATGTCTTCAAGAGAAAAACAAACACATTATTATACTTTTATCTCTATTAAAAAAATGTGATAAGTTGTTTTTATCAAAAACAAAAAAAAATAATTATCAACCTCAGTATAACATGGGTGCTCTTATCTGCATTTACCACAAAACTGTTTGAGTACCTACCTATCTACTAACTACTCGTTGCATCTATACCACAAACTAAGAATGCTAACGAAGATCTGAAGTCTTGAGATACACATGTTTAGGTTTATCGTAAATCGAATATGAGTGGAGTGGAGGTAGGTATACCTCTTATTGCAATTTGCCTACAAAAGCCTTTTTATTTTAATAATATGTAGAGTACATGGTATGTACTAGGAAGATTATTTATTTACTTATTATTATTATTGACTGGCCCGTTGGTCTAGTGGTTAGTGACCCTGACTGCTATGCCGGAGGTCGTGGGTTCGATTCCCACCCAGGACAAATGTGTGTGTGATGAGCATAATCATTTGTTCTGTCTCTGGATGTAATTTATCTATAATATGTATGTATGTATGTAGAAATATATAAGTATGTTTATCAGTTGTCTAGTACCCATAACACAAGCTCTGTTTAGCTTGGGACTAGACGACGTTGTGTGATAGTTGTGGAATATTATTATTATTATACACCGAGAGGGTTCGAGGAAATTAAACAGTGTCTCATTTTTGAGGCGCTATTAGTATAGTACTACTCAGTTTTTCCTCAGTTCTCTAAAAGTTGTAGCAGAGTGCACAGCTGTGTATTTCTATACTCCATCGGTTTAGTTAGTTAGTTAACTAAAGGTAAACAATCGTGATTTGTCTTTTTATTTAAAATAAATCGTATTTATAACAAACGAATATTATTTAAATTTAGTTAATTAGGTACCTAACGTCGGTATAGATAAATATTTACCTAATTGTAAATATTTTTAGATACATTTTTCAAACAATTCATTTTTCACAAAAAACAAAACATTTTTCGATAAAAGATGGAGTATTTTTAATAAATTTCTAAATTATTACTTGACTTTGATAAATTACATGTTAGAGTCTGTCAGTCAAATGACTTGGATAATTATTAGGATAAAATGAAATCTGATGTAGTCAACGCTGGCTCAACAATCAAAGTTTATTAAGAGATCTTTCTTGATCATTGTTTACTAATACGGGTAGAAAAACCTTTTAAAAAGTATCGATTATGGGCATTTTTTTAATGATAAAATCTACATCTACACTAATATAATAAAGAGGTATAGTTTATTTTTTCTTTTTGTGGTTGTTTGTTTGTAGTAGGTAATATCTGGAAGTACTGGTCCGAAAGCTAAAATTCTTTTACCGATAGAAACTACTACTTTATTCCTGATTGACATAGGCTACATTTTATGTATACAAGCAAAGCTGCGGGCAAAAGCTAGTAATATACAAAATTCCCAAATCGTTTGACTTTTTAGACAGACTATAGCACCGTTGCGATAACATAATAGGACCCTGCGCAAATATACCGAGCATCGAGCGGCGTCGCCACATCATACAATTCGCCACTCCCCTAGCTGTTTCACGAATTTGTTGGAGTTCCGTCGTTTTATGCGTGCCTGGTACCGTGAAGCGCCTTTTGGTGGAATAGTGACACAACTCCCGCGGCGCGGGCGCTCTACGAATCGGAACATCCGTCCTCGCAAATTGTTGTAGATACACAGAAACAGAGGGCCCCGTCCCGACCTGGTAATAAATTAAATAAAACTTTAATGAACTAGGTACCTAAATATTTACTTACTGATAAAACTTTGTATTTAACAAGTCAAAAAAAAAAAAATTGTTAATAATTGCAAAAAGAACCAGTAAAAATCAGAGGAATAAAAATATATACATATATATATATATAAATTCCCTATAAAATGGTTATAATACATACTCATAATATTTAATTATTTATCCTACAAGAGCTAAGAATTGGTTTGAAATCAACTGAGTGAGCTGCCAGCAGATTCGTCACACAATGGAGTTTACCGTCACACAACTGTTACGTCAACTTTGACTGTTTGTACCAAGACAGCATGAAGTTAAAGAACTGAATACAATATTTTTTTATATACTTAATGCCAACTGTTGTCATTGGAAAGGAAAAGTGCAGTGCAGCAGTATTTTCATCACAATAAAATGCTGAATGGAAGCTGCAACAATAATTTTGTAAGATAAAAAATGGTTTAGGCTAAGGAGGGATTCCACCACCATTCAGGAAATAAATATGTAGGTACCCAGTGTGTTTGTATCGAGGGTTTCTCGTTTCTCCTATCCCTAGACCTGGATCCGATGAAATCCGAATGTCCTCATGAGTATTAATGAGAAACAAAAATAAAAACTATTTAAATAAGTACTTTTTACCCAATGATATTATATTAAATAATAATAATTTATTAGAATGTTTTTACCATACTTAAAAAGGAGGAGTTTCTCTTAATCGATGTGATCGTGACAGACATTCGAATAACAAAATACCACAATATCGACACCGCCGAGTACGTTCCAAAAGCGACGTTAAAATCTCCCCGGTCGTATTCGCAACATCATGTTCCTCGATTGAGTACCAGGGCACTATAACGCAAAGTTGGTTGCAAGAACGTAATAACTAACCACTATACATGATGCATTGGCGGCAACGGTAAACAGCAACGCCCACTTCTATAACTATTAACATAAATACATACTGTCGATCATTTACTGTGTTTATATATACGGTAGAAACCTTCGGCATTGACTTTACTAAAAAAAAGTAATGTTAAATAGAATGATCATCGGGTAAAGTTTATCAGTACAATAGTAACTTTAACAGGTACTTATCTAACACAAGGTATTGTGTATTTTAATCGCTTATCATTAATTATTGGCTGTGAATTATTGGTTTGGTTGAGGTCAGTAGAATAAATTAACTCTTTTACCATTATGGTTGCCTGGTATCATGGCGTATTGTTTTATTTATTAAAATTGTTTAAATTATTTAATAATTTGTTTATCTAATGTAGGTAGGTAGGTGGTACCTAAGTAGGATTGGTTTGCTTCGATTACTGTTTGTTTGTTGTCATTTATTTGGATTATATAGAGTAGATTATTTATTTTATTCATGTACGACTTCCTAAAAAGTCTTTATTTTTTTGTATGTTTTTTTTTTGCGTTGTTTTCAAAATGTTAAAAGTATTTAAACAATATTTATTTCGTTTATGAAAGCGTTTGGGCCGCGTAGCCCCATTTTAATTCGGTGAATATCTGGTGAATAACTTATTCTAATATTTTATTCTTCATTTAATGAGGTTTTAACTAAATATTCCAAAACGAAAAAAAAGGAAAAAAAATTTTTTTTTTTTTATTTTCTAAATTTTTTTTTTTTTTTGTATTAAAGCTGTTAGTATTCGCTAAGTTTTATAATTTACTTTGGCGTCTTTTAGGAGCCAGATGGATTACAGTGGCGAAGGGCGGCGGGAATTCAACGCCACCTACGTACTTGGACAGACAGGGCGATCGATCTTTATTATTTGTTTCTAACTTAATTATAGCTATATTTAATTAAATTTCCGATTTTTAATTATAAGAAAACCATATTCAAATTCAAAACAATCCGTTTATTTACAGTTTTCCGACCACTGCGGTAGAATTGCTCATCTTTGACTTGCTTTGCTATAATTTCCCTCAGTTTTCTATCAAATTCTTAAAAAAAAGGTCTTCTATCCTCTTCAGTAAGCTTTCAACACACGGCATTTCCCCTGGTCTGATTAACTGGGTAAAAGACTTCCTGAGAGAACGGTCTCTTCGAGTTGTTGTCGATGGATGCTCATCAGAGCCCGTGACGACTAATGCCGGAGTTCCTCAGGGGTCAGTGCTCTCTGCAACTCTTGTCCTGCTGCATATCATTGAATTATAAAAATCCGGTTTTTTGTATCTCAATGATCTGCTGATGGCCGGTATCTATGGCTATGCAGATGATAGCACAGTTGTAGAGAGATACCTGCCAGGTGCTCGGCCTAGTAAAGAGCAAATCCGGTCCGAACGAGAGGCTATGGTAGAGCGTACGAATATCTCACTTCAGGCAGTCTCCAAGTGGGGTGAAACCAATCTGGTGGGATTCATCGCTGCCAAAGCACAGGCGTGTCTGTTCACCGCCAAAAGGAGTCCGTTCACCACGGCTCCTACTTTTCAGAATGTATCATTGGATTGTACCGTCCGCATTCAGCTCTTGGGTGTCAAAATTTCCTCCGACCTCAGTTTTGGTTATACAAAGCACAGGTCTGATCTTGTGAAGAGTACTGCAGCCACATATGGGCTGGTGCTGCAAAGTGCCACCTGGCAGCTTTGGACTCGGAAAGGCGTGCGAAGAGGCTGATTGATCCAGATTTGGTTTAGTGAATAGGGTCTTAATAAACTAGTGCGCTTCACCATCAACGATTGCATCGCTACTTACCATCTGGCGGGATCGCAGTCAAGTACTAGTTTATAACATTAAAAAAGGTACTTCGTGTGTTGTTTTCTTGATAGGTATTAGGTACCTACTTAGATAAACTAGATAAAAAACATACAATTAAGAAAAGAACGAGTAATGTTCTATTTATTGTTAGATTCTATTAACAGTACAAAAAATAAATTACTACATTGTTTTACATTAATAACTACCTAGGTTAAGAATAAAATATTCTAATAAGTTTTTTACTCAACTTACAATTTATGTACCTACCCTTAGCTGAACGAACTTATTTTCCTATTTGAATGCACCGAACTAAAACTTCTTCTTTGGATATGATGAAACAAAAATCAGCTGTGTAACCTACTAGGAGTTCATATAACTAAGAAGATATTAGCGTGGTAAAAACAACGCCAAGGTATTCTCTTGATATCTTACATCGTTATGTTTCCCTTGTCTCAAAATGTCGTAAGAACCTGTCGGACATTGTGGTATGCGGTGGCCGGCCGGTCGGTGAGGAAGGTTTGATAACTTTGGCCGCCCGCCTCAGTGGAGGAAGTGTGGTTAACCTTAACCTAAAGATTAAGTAGTTGTGTGTGCAACCAGGACCGCACGGATGGTGAAGAGAGTCGTGTAAATATTGTTGGAGCTGGGAAGTTCGGGCAAGTTGGTGAAATCCAGCCAGATGTGATGCCCCAAAGACCATCTTCTGCTACAACTGGCGCCCCAGCGTCCGGCTGTGAATAAAAATCGAGTTTAGAGTATTTTAATAACAAAGGTAATTTAAGATCGATTGGGAAGAAAGTAAAAAGAAAGATTATTATGTTCAATAAAATCCTATAAATACCTACTTATTTAATCTAAAGTGAAATGTGGCTGGTAAGTGTATGGTGACCATCATACGGTCATGCAAGCGTCAATCAACCTAATTAGTAAGTTCTAACTTGTACTAAACAACGTCAATCACCGCACTAGACGATAGGTTTTTTGTCAATAAAAACTTTGACTGTGGCAAAACTGACCTTTCAATCGTGTCAATTAAAGACACAATAGAAAGACAATGGGTGCCCGAACGCCGTTTTCGCTTGGGGTTTAATGAATCCGACAGCAAAACCTATCGTGTAATGTTCGCTGAGCACTTTCTTTTGGCGTCTGGGTAATAAAGTGCGACTATCAGATTGTGATGCCTGAACCTTAGATGCTAGTTGTTTGTTATTGTAGGTATTAGCTATTTCAGTCACTCATAATTAACAAACTAGTGCAGGCAGTTGGTGAGCACACCAAGATGTAAATATTTCGTAATACTTACTTAATCGTAATAAAAAAATTAACATTGGTCACTTGATGGTCGCTCACTAGGGTTAACTGTTAATGTTGAAGAATTAATATTTTTTATTTCAAAAAACTGCTTTAATGTTAGTGTACTTTTAATGGGTGGATCTATGGCAAAGTGGGTTCTAGGATATGAAGACTTAAAACGCTGAAACTTAGTACCAGGCTGGGCTTTAGACTAGGCGCGCAGAAATAAATAGGATGCATAATAATTAGGCCGTCGTCACTTACCATGCAAACACTATGATGTGTTACCACTGGCTTCAAACACATGCTAGATTCGTTGATGTGTTCTTTTAAGGACGTCATAACATTTTTACAGACATGAAATGGAATTAACTTTTGTGTGGACACTCGCATGCTGTTATATTTCATTCGTTCTTCTGCCTTCTCTGATATCGTCTTCCCTTTTATCTGGAATACAGTTTCAAAACACTTTAGTGTATTTAATTTATGAGTAATTGACTTCGTTTATAAAGGCTTAATTATGATTATCAATCGAGTTTCCATGACTATTCTACAAAATTCATTTGTCTCTCAAAAATGTTAAACATTGGATATGCACAGATTAGCATTTTATTTAAAGGTGAAAAATCGTCAGGAAGCCTGCGACATTAAAATTTTTTTTTTTTTTTGCACTTTGTCTGTGTTAAGTTGTACCTATGTTGATTAAAATAAGATTTACGACTGTCAAACGTATTTATTTAATTAAGTACCTAATTATATTTTTCACCGAAAAATCGCAGAGTCCGTATGATATTCTCGATATTTTTATGAATAAAATCGTTTGTATACGATAGTTCCCATCTATTAGTAGTGTTTTATTAAGAAAAAAATAGTTTTTAATTTGTCGCGATAAGTTATAATCTACTATACTATAATCTTAATTTAAGACTAGCAATGTCCTGTCAGTTCGTCTAACCCTATACAGTATACACCAGTGTCTGTACTTCCAATCCGATCAACTGAACCGATCAACTGGTTGATCAGAATGAAACTCGATCGGATCACCTGTCTATAGCTCAGTGCCTGGAAAATGCAGAAAACTTTAAAATTTGAATTTCGCAAGCTAGTCATTCATCTTAAAAAAAAAGCACCAATAAAAAAAATACTAATATGTCAAGCAGTTATGTGAATGGTTCGGTACTCACCACTATTCTAGGCCAGTAAGTTGTCATAAACTTGGCACTCAGCACCTTCCCCTTGATATCAGAAATTCCAATCGGTCTTATAACCTCAGAAAAATCTATGGGCATCGCCATCCTCAAAAGAGATATGTCGAAATTAGGCTTCCCGTAAATGTAATAAGGGTGGATTTCAATTATCTTGATGGGCACCACCGTGCCACCTTTCTTACAGTCCACGGATCCTAGTCTTGCTCTGAATAATTTTAACGTGTCTCTTATGCTGGAAAATAGAAGATTCACAATTAATTATCATCTTAAAGTGTCTTGCGAAATTACATAGCATATGACCTCCTTTCAAAATTACATAACTAGGTACATTGCATAGTAGGTATTGTAGGTAACTATATTTTCATAATTTTCTATTAACTAGCTAAACTATCATTATATACACTAAATTAAAATTAAAATCCTACAGAATTAAAAAAAAAATCCTAAGTATAGCGTCAAAAACTCATCCGCATCGCTGTCGACTGGTAACGTACCCAAAAGCTTGACAGAGGACAGAAACTCGGACTCCACGATCCGAGAGTTTCATTCCCAAACGGCTCGAAAACCAACAAGGTTTGTAAATTAACATAAGAATAAAGAAGAAATGAATGAATAAAGTGAGAAATGAGGAATAAGTGGAAGTTTGAAAGTGGCGCCAGTGACTGAAAAGTTGAAGGGGAATCGTTTGCCTTGATATGATTATGTGAAGAGAATGGATATAACACATGTTATTAGAAGAGTTCTGAGCATTCATGTAGATGGATGGAGAGGAAGAGAAAGGCTAAAGATAAGATGAATGGATTACGAGAATGGTATGAAAGAAAAAGGAATTAGTGATAGCGTGACGGGTGACAGGACAGAATAGAACCAGTTACTGGGTTGTACAGATCAGACAGGCAATCGCTCCATTGTCGGCTGTGTCCGATTTGATTGGAAGCTGTGCTCAACATGAATGAGGGCTCGGCAGATTGGAAATAGTCAGACTCCCCTGACTTTAAAATCACATAGGTACATTTACTGCTCGTAAAACGATGGATGGAAGAACCATCCTCACCAACCGAACAGAACAAATGACTTTTAAAAGTTCAAAATAAAAATACAAAACAAAAGCATATTCTTACTGATAAAACTCTCCAGCTACGCTGAGAATCCATCTTTTATCTATTAAGGCACCAGAAACGTAATGCGCCCCTTTTTTCTGTATTGATACAGAGAAGGGATAGTCGACGAGCGTACTCTTCGTTTCATCCTCATCCTCCTCTTTGCTGCTGTTGTACTGGTACCCGCAGGTCACATTCTCGATGGTGGCTGATTCGGTAATTGTAACAAATTGAAATAGACTTTCTTACATTTGCAAACTCAACAATATTTGCAGATTTCGAACAATCATGATATTTTATATGGAACTTCAAATTAATTGATTTCGATGGCTGAACAAAACAACTGAACAGCGATCCACATTAGCGCAAGCTAGAAGTCATTAGGTCTTATGCTCGCCATACACGCTAGAGTATACCTGACAAGTTTGCCTGTGAAGATAAACTGGAGCGTGTCTGTTGCACACCTGTGCAGGTTTCCATACAAGCTTATCTGACAGGTATAACTGTGCAGTTAAACTTGTCTGGTAGGTTTACCCTAGCGTGTATGGCGGCTACCTTTAGCTCAACAGTTGTTGCAAGAAAGTAATCCATTTTACCAGGTGTAAAAGAAACAGCAAGTCCACCTTTATTGCCAGCATGTTCTGTGTTCGGATTATATTTTCTTTTAATTGAACTCAAATCTATATGTTCAAATGGAGATTTGATATCATTAAGCTCATTAGTCACTTCATTTTCTGAAGCATAGTCACTACGCTCACTGCTATCCTGGTCCTGACTGCTGTGCGAATAACATTGTACTGCACAAATAACTAAGAATACTTTGAACAAAATAATGAATTGTTTCATAGTTAAATAAATCTGAGATAAACAGATGTGAATGAACACTAACTCAAAGATGAACTAAATGAAATCATCTGTACTAGGATTCGTCTTCAATGTGCAGGTGTTAAATTCAATGGTGAAAAAGTAGGAAAAAAGAGCAGAGCGAATATGATAACATCGTTTAATCGTCTATTCAAACACAAAACAGAAAACAATTGCATTTACAAATTGCAGTCTTTATTAGTAGATCAGATACAATAGTAACATTGAAATGTATGTAATTAGCAGCTTATAGATTGGCCGCACACATCCGTCCGACTCTGATGCTTTGGCTTCTTGATTTTTGAGAGTTTGTCTAACATTTTTAACTTATTTTTGATCCAAAATAATTTTAAAATTTTGATCATCTGGTCAGCTGTTCGCCTAACTGTGGGCCCGTACCCGGTCCCAGTTCTTTTAAAACCAGGCGTGCATGCAATGAAAGATATGGAAAAAGAATAATTTGGTAGGTGTGGTATTCTGTGAGGGTTGCATCTGAATACCCACGTCCTCGTGATGGTTATGCAGGCTGATGTTCTAGACGCCTAGGAGATCATCCATAACTTTTTAACATATTTAGACACGAATCCGACAGCTGTAACCCGCACCATCCTATAGCAAATGTATTGTACTTACATAATTATTATGTTCTGAGGTTTCGAAGTTATTTTTAACGTTTGTTTTGAAAAGTTCCGCTATTGTGCAATGAACAATACATTGTTGCCTAATTACAATTTTTGTTTTCAATAACTATTCCTAAACTAGTAATTTAGAATGTCTGAAAACGTTACTTTCTCGTTAACTTTCGTAAATTTTCAACGTGTTGCAAACCACTAAAATGTATGCTTATTATTGAGAAGTGTATTTTTTTATAATTTTTTAGTACCTAAGGACAAATAATGAAGTATCTTCAGTATCTAAATTTTGTTCTAGTTTTAAATGTTATTTTATTTGTAAGAAGCGGTAAGTAGTTTTTACTGTTACATATTAGCTGAACGTGTAAAAATAAATCGTACTATAGTAGTTCTTACAATTTCGTGTTCAATTATGTTTTATTTTACCCTGTCTACAATGCGTTCTAACCATAGATATCCGTGGTTCTAACTAAGAATATGATCGAGGTGAGTAAAACAATTTTTTTTAAATTTATTTACGAACTGTGAACTGTTTAATCAGAATCCAGTTATTTTTACTTCTCTCTGAGTTCTTCAATTTTGTCCAATTTCTTACGATTTGACAGTACCTATGACGTGACGTCACAACATGACAATCGATCCTATTCTTATTTTGGAACGCATTGTACGTGACTATAATTTATATCTATATATTTTCATGTCCAAAATATGAAACGCATTTATTGCAAAAAATTATGTAACTCCGTTGATAGCAACTGTTTTGCCCCAAACTCAAAATTGTTCATATTTCAACCGTATTTTCTTGAATTATTTTCTTGAGTTATTGGGAGATCCCGAACTATGTTTTGTATTTCTTTCTATGGTCGTTTTTTTCATACTATACGCGCATCTTGAAAGTTCACTGGTACTAGGAGATGAGAAGACTGTAAGAGTTCGTTCTCTGGTTTCAGATCCTACCACAAGGAGGACAGATTTAGAATGTGAATTTCCGCCTAAAATGGAAGAAGATCTCTCACATGTTAGGAGAAAAAGACTAACAACTGAGACTGGATTAGTATGTCTAGAAGATTATCCATATACAGTATCTGTGAGGTAATAAAATAGATACTTACTTATTTTTTTTTTTTTCAATACACTTGCTCAGAAAGTGACTTTTATTGCACTCCACTTAGGTACATAATGGCTCTTGTTACCAAACTGTGACATTTTGATTACCATTACGCACTAGTGCTATAATGTAGTTAAAACCTTATTGTTCAACCTCTCCCCCGTCATAATTATATTACATGTATCGTATTAGGATGGGCGTAAGTCGTTCTCCACGAGTCGCCGGTCAACCCCCGTTAATTCATTACAGTGAGTGTATTGGAGGTAAATAAAAAAAATATGGGCATGCATATAAAAACAGATTTTTACCACCACCAAAGTTTACTAATTTTACAGTTATTTTCTTCACAAGTGTATTGAAAAACGTCATATGATACACGTGAGTAATTAGTGATTACCGTTCTCGGCTCTCTTAACCTTTCAATCGTGGAAATTGCAGACACAATAGAAAGACAATAGGTGCGCGAACGCCGGCATTCGCTTAGGGTTTAATGAATGACCCTCGCCATGGCTCGGGTCTTAATACCTCCTCGACGGTAATCACTAACATTACACACTTATATCATAATGTACTAATACAAAATGCCAAGGTTTATGTAGTCGTAGGAGGCCAGCAGGGTCGAAGCCTACTGGGGCCAAAGATCTGCTTCTGAAAGGAAGGCTCGGCCCCGGTATTAAAGGCAACAAAGGAACAAGGAACGGGGTGGCTTTTTAGTCAGTAAAAGTCTAACACTATTTCCCTTTCCGCCCAAGGGCGTAGGATGTCATTTGGATAATTTTTACCCACCGAAAAAAAGGTTTATAAACTTTTAAACGATTAATTCTTAATTTTAGATTACACGGAAAACATTGGTGTGGTGGAGCGATAGTTGGAAGACAATGGATTCTTACTGCAGCACAATGCTTTGATTAGTAAGTTCTTTTTTTAGAAACCGAAAGGAGTAATAATATTATTCTTAGGATATCATAAACGATGAAGAGGTTGCTTGAGGAAATGCGCGAAAAAACTTCAAAAAGCCGGATAGTTACATCATAAAAATTATGATGTAACTGTTCCAAATATTGCAAGTCGAAGACGGCAAGCAGCTGTAATGACAGACAGATATCTTAGAGATTTTTTTACCATTTTGGTACAGAACCAAAAAAAACTTCTGTACCAAAAGGTCATAGAAGATGTATTTAAATACTTCTGAAATTTTGAATTTTTCTTCAACTCTAATCTAAGAATAATAATAATCGGTGCTGGTAGAATAGAGCTATGATTGGAGCTATACATAATATAGAGTGGAAATAATTACACACGCGGTACAAAATAACTATTGATGACACAAATGTTGTTGAATCTGGAGAACGTTTCTTACAAAAATACGAAATGTCTCAGAAATCATTCTCTTTTGTAGAGGATTAAAAAAATACGAATATGTAATTTAACGCCTAATAAGCGTTAAATTACAAAATCAGAAACTGAAGACGTGGAATAACGTTATCAGAAGTATGAATTAACTTATGAGACATTTTTACGTTTTGCGTAAAATACCCTTAGATCAATCAATGTAAACAAAAAAAAAAAATGTTAGGAACATTATTGCATTTTAGGTAAAAGTCCCTTACGTTAATTCATACTTCAGGTATCGATAATCGCTTCTTGAAAATAAAATAATATAAATGTCGTCTTTTGCGCGTCTGGCACTCAGGGCCCGATCTAGCTATTCAGTCGCTCCGGGCAAAGATAATTTTCACCGCCCTTTACATATACAAAACCATACCTATAGTCATGAATTCGACGATTTGATTTGACAGCTTTGTTATCGTCATAGTTAAATTGTGCAACTCACCCTTAGTTTTCCATGTTTTTTTCAATTTCTTTAGTAGTTTCGTAGTAGATTTTGTAAATTAAGCGCGTTATTAAGTAAATGTATATATTATTTATTTTTTTACGCATCTACGAAAGTGAATGATTTCTGAAACACCCAGTTTATCCGCAGATTGAGGCAGAAAAAAAAAGTGTGCGAGAGTAGATCGTTCGTGCAGCAAATAACCTACGTACTTGTCTTTTTCGAGAAATCTAAAATTCTAATTGAACAACGTCACAGAGTGTCACAAGACTTGTAGCTTGTAGAGTCGGACGCCGCCGTCACTATAGAAAAAGAGACATACTAGGCGCACAGAAATTGATGTGTGTCTTTCTTCAGCGTGCTACATTATATGAAGTTTTTGAAGAGTAGAGCATTGCTCGCAGTCGATGGGGACGAAATGTTCTGGAATAGTGACCACGTACCGGAAGACACGGCGGAAGGCCTCCCACAAGGTGGACCGATGACCTGGTGAGGGTCGCGGGAATCCGATGGATGCGAGACGCATCATTCAGGACCGGTCATTATGGCAACACTTGGGAAGGCTTATGTCCAACAATGGACGTCTTTCGGCTGAAATCATGATGATGATTGAAGAGTATTACTGCTCAGCCCACTCTATTTATTTATATTGTTCTTGAAAACAATCTTTTTTTTTCCAACAGCGTAACAAAAGATGAAGTGTCAATTCGTATGGGGTCCGTGTTCCGAGACTTCGGCGGAAGAATACTGTCGGTCATCGACATCAAGAGACACCCTGAATATAGGATGGACCAGTACTACCCTGAACACAACCTGGCTATGGTTAAGGTATCGCGAGGTTTCTTCACATAAGTTTAAACTTAGACCAACATCACGGAAAACATGTTTCTCTGACGGATCTAGCTCAAAATAACTTGCTATAACCGAGATAAACATTTAATATTTGTTTTAACCTAAGATTTATTAGGTATTATAAAACTTTTGCTTTTATATGTATGTCGGATTTTTGATTATTAAGGAAAAAGCAGCCTAAGCGTGGCCTAAGTTGCGACCTAAATAACTCCATGAGCAACTCTATGTTACCTTAAATATATGCTATCCTGGTATTACAGGTGAATCTGCCGATAACTCCAAATAGCAGAATGCAGCCCGTGGCACTAGCAGAACCTGATACTGAAATGCCATCAATGTATGGAGAGACTGTTGTCACTGGATACGGTTCTGTGGTAATATAAAGCTATTGTTTTTTTTTACAGTAATTTACAAGCTCATAATTTTTTTGCTATTCCTGGGGATACGTTACTGAAAATCTGTGTGTAGGTGGTACCTACGTCGTTGATTCGAACGAAAATCCAGAAAGAAATAGATTTATTCAGAAGACTATGCTTTGGTAATAAAAACTGTATATGTACTGTACATAATAAATAAATTTTCACCAATTTCTCTATTGTTTTGTGGAGCATCAATCTAGTATCTACTTCCGTGGGTACCAGGTAGCCATGATTGAAAAGTGTTAGTCCGTAATCTATTTGGCACTTCGCCAAGGTGGCCAAACCCATCATTATCTGTGCAAAAATCGAACATCTATCTATCTTTGTCACTCTAAATAGATGACAGTGGATAGGAGGCCATTCACACAACATTTCTTCGCAACGCGATAAAGACAGTCTTTTGTTTCTTTTCAATTTCAATATAGTTCAAGAGACTCCAACAGATTTCTTCACATTGCATTGGTACATCCATCGCACGTGTCAAAAGGATCAAGTGTTACGTTACTTCTAATCTAGTAGTACTAGGATATTAGAAACTAGTGAGAAGTTAAGTTAGTTAAGCGCCAGTTGCAAACTATTGACAGGTGACTGGACAAATCCGCGAGGGTGAAAATCAAGAGTTGCGACGGATGATTGTACGAGAGATACCTAAAGCGGAATGTCGGCGTATCTACGGGAATGACTATCACTTGCAACACGACAATATTTGTCTGCAGAGCGTAATAAAAGGCGTTGCGTTGTGTGCTGTTAGTACTTTAATTTTATATAATTATAAATACTTCCCAATTGTTAAGATTAGATACTGTCTACAGCATCTCGGCAGAATCTGTCCTCTATTTCTATTTTCTGTTTCTTTCGCTTTCTTTCGTAACCCTGGAATTTCCACGCTTTGTAATTGAATCTCTGTTTTGATTGTCTTTTGAACTTGCCAAATTCCCTAGATACCTACCTTGACCGTGGAAAGTAACAGTAGTTTCAATGTTTTGGTACCAGGGTGACACAGGTGACCCGGCAGTACTTTTTAGTGGACTGAATCGTGCTGGCACACTTTACGGCATAGCGCTGTTTTCCGGAACTGAAGAATGTGCCTACAAATCCAAGCCAGGAGTATTTGCCAAGGTAATTTTTTAATTGAATAAAATTTTCTTCCTGTTTTTAATCATAGAAATCGGTGATACTGCTTCAAGTCAGTCTTCGACTACCATTGTGGTCTCTTTCAGTTTCTAACAGATAGGCAAGTACCTATCTGAAATAGAAAATTTCGTAAATCAATCGTAATTTTCAACTTTCATTTTAAAAAAGAGCTGTTATACATATTTAATATCTAAAAGAAAATGTTGATTGGCCATCAGGCTAGTAAGCACTACCTAATTGGGTGTCAACTATTTGGTAATAACTACTTCAGGGTAGTACATAGAAGAGTCAGGTATATATTAATACTAGGAGCTCATAACAAAAAAGATGTGAACTGATTGGATCTATATTTTTCAGGTAGCCTACAGTCGATTATGGATTGACAAAGTGCTTACAGATTTACCAGAAACTGAACACGCGCCCGACAGCGCTGATAGTACGGAAAACGTGATCCCTCTCGACAATGACCTCCATCAGGAAGACTAGATTTATGTGATAGACTTAGTAAACAATTCTCATACTTAAGTGTTTTATTTCAAATATAATTCGTCAATGTTTAGTATGACTTTGATTCAACCCATAATTTCATTCAAAATTTATTTCCATCTACACAATGGTTGTTGATGGCTAACTTTGAGATACAATCGTTTTTACCTCAGCCTATTGCGATAATTTTTATAAATCTACAACGTTATCGCTACAACAATAGATTCTATGCCTATTATTTTATCGCAAAGAAACGGAAACAGCGCCTAGAGAATTTGAATAGTGATTAATCAGCCAGTGGCCACATGTAACTCGACGTTTAGGTAATTAATATTGGTTCAAAAGAATTCTAATTGAAAATATAAGTAATGCTTTTGTCTTGTTTCTGTAAGTAACAAAATTAAAAAAATAATATTTTATTGCCCTGAATTCCAAAGGTTTAATATTTTTGTTAAAAGGATTTTTTTTAGAGTTTTTCTTATTATGATGAGTACTTACCTAACTCGTATCATACTATCTAACTCATAGCGAAATGTTACCATCTCTTGTACAGCATTTAATGCAATTAAATGGCATTGGCCCTGATTTTTGGCATAATTAGTTGCTGCATTTGATTAAATGTTCTTCACGAACCAAAAATTCACCAGTCTACTTTTCAACGAAACAGAGATATATACACATTGGAATTTAAGTTGTGTCAAACCGTATCAAAAATCTTAATCCGTATCTTGGATGCTACGGAAGATTTTGATCTTATGAGACTCATAATAGCTGATGAAATTTTTTTTTTACACCACCTGCTCGATAATGTCGTTTTACACGACATACAAACCTCACTTAAAGCAAGTCATTATATGCCTAGGGAGATAATGCAGTATGGCCGATCCCTAGGGAATAATGAGATTTGAATTTGGAGCATCAAGAATCGTCAACATTGTGAATTAAAATGTAGGCGCATCGAACAACTTGACTCTAAATTCAAACCAAAGAGTATGTAATCACTATGATTCAAACTGGCCACTAACAAAAAAAAGAAAATAGAATAAAACGTGCGTACTGACGACACGGCAGCGTTATAGAAAATTGAAACTTTAAAATCTTGGAGTAGTGAATTTTGTTTGTTTGATAAACTTGTAAATATAATACTTATATTTCTCTAATACATGACCAAATTGTCTTTCAATTATCTCACCGATGGTGTAAAAAGTAGAATATGCAACACGGGGATAAAGCTGTCTTTGTCTTGGGCGGCTTAAATTCCTCACTTCACTCAGGTTTCTTTATTAACTCCCTCGCAATGCTCGGGAGTTAATTTTATAAATCCCTCACTATCGTTCGGGATTAAAATCAGCAACCTTCGTTTCGTTCGGAATTTAACATACCGCCCGCGACTTAAAGACACTGCTTTATCCCCTAGTCACATAAACTACTATTTAACTCCTTTTTCCCTATATTATTACCCTTGAACGATTAATCTACGTAATTAAGGGAGCTATATGCGAATATCGAAAAAATGCTATTATCTCAGAAAAAAATGTTCTGTTATTTACAAAGTATTTGCACAATATTTACAATCATTATATTCTCTATCGACAGGTATAAATTTCGTGTTGGTAATCGCTTAGGTAAAAAAGTTTATGTACAAACAGTAAACGCAAGTAGACATTTTTTTTATAGTTTATTTTAACAAAACAATAAACGAAAAAGATATTTGCACAGAATTGTAGTCCATGAATCAAAGTATTGCATTATATTTTATTCAGAATTTCATGATGCATTTTTAAGGTACTATAAACAAGTTGAAAATAGGCTTTCAAAAGGTCATCGGCTAACGGAACTAGCCCCTTATAGAGAAGAAACAACGATGGCCATGAAAGATAGAAGTGATTTAAAGTGCCCAAGTTAAGAGTTCTTGTAAGTTCTCCCTTTGAGAAGTGGCTGGAAAGACGGCATGGCATCTTCACGTTCCGCATAACACAGGTTCTCACTGAACATGCAAGTTAGGGAGGTTCCGCTTGCGCTTGCTTGCGGAAAAAACGCCCGGGTGTCACCACTGTGCGGACTGCCCAGAGGAGACTGGTACTGGTAAAGGACACTGGACAGAGGACGACGGTGTCAGGTACAGCTGGCCATGGTCCGGACTACAGATGTGCCGTTGCCGGCAATATTGCGGTGAAGTGGGAATATTGGTGGGAATATTACCGGGAGTATTGCGCGATGTATGAACATTGGTAGCAATATTCACATCTCTCTCATCAGAACTAATTAACCTATGAAATCCTGCATCGCGCAATTAAAGTTTTCCGTCCGATTTGAACATATGCAACAACCCGATAACATCTATCTGGCAGTTTCAAAAACCAGACATAATATTCGTCTGGTCGGAGGATCCTCCCTTTTCAACTGAGGTATGTGGGACTTTACACTCGTTCCGCTCGTTCTTCGGCATAACACCTCTATGATCTATGAATAACAACCGGGGACCAACGGCTTTGCTTTCCGAGGCACGTGGCACGGGGTGTTAGTATTGTTCTAATTTATAAACTTAGAAAAGTAGGTACATAATTAAATATGAATTAGAAAATTCACATAGGTAGGTACTCGACTGGTTTTCAAACCCGCCACCTTATTCATGAAAGACTTAGCCTTAACCACTGTGCCCGGCCATCATGACACGCAGTTAACTATTTATGATAGAATAGAATAAACTTTATTGTACACGCGTGTTATAAACAGTAGAGGTCAGTGTTGTACACCAAAATAAAATAAGAAATTATTGAAGTACGTTTTATTTCATTTATGCAGTTTGCAGTAGCCGTTGTAGGTTGATAGTGGAAAGGAACGTTAACGTCACAGTCATATGTCAATCTGTCAAATTATGCAAAATGCAACTGTCAAACAATAAATAGAGGTTATGTTTAGTTAAGGTAATATTTTTAGTTTTACGTAACTTTAAGCGGCATTACGACGTAACTACTACGGTAGTCTGTAGTAGAAGTAAATTATACTATTAAGTTTTGTCAGAAAATGAGTTCGCGTAAGTGTTTATTGTGACATTCAGTCTATTTTGGGACTGCAAATATTTAGGCCGATTTGTGTCCAAAGGTTAAGGTTTTGGATGTGATTTAACAGTTTGAGCGGTTAACGCTGACCCTCCTCGGTTCGTGACGCTCTGACATGGATGAACTGAAGCACAGAGCTGGTGAAAAACTCGAAGCATTGCATGTAAGTAACTCTTGTTAACCTATGATGTCCTGGTAGTTTCGCGCGAAAGTGCGTCGGTTATTCACGTCATTTTTTTTAGCGGATAGTTCAGAAATTGAAAGTTTTCACAGAAAGTTGTTTCAGACCGCCCATCCGTTTGTTTTTGTTATGACAATGAAATGTCATTGCCCTACTTTATCTGCTAATGACCATGGACTTATGTAATTACTTTATTTTAGTCATTCTATAAACTAGTTAAGTAGGTATCGTCAATTTTAGTTTCATGACATCAGTTTATACAAAATAAAGACAGGAAATTCTATTGTCTTCCTGTGCCACAAATTCACATATGTGCCTACTTTTTAGGCAGTCAGTGTTATTTTATTCTGTATAATGTATTTAACTCAGAATGCAATCTACCTAGTTACTATTTCTCATGACACTCTTATTACGAAAAATTGGTTACTAGGTTTTTCTATTCGTTAAAAGTTTGTTCTATAGGCCATATTATACAATATTACCAATTACAATTTTATTAATAACAATTAGGTACCTAAAATAAAGTTCCAAAACAAAACCAATTTTCTGCATATTATTATTTTAGGCAAATCTCCTCTGAGATTTGCTGCCACAATCAAAATTTAGTATAAGGAAATTCACTTCCTAATTTAGGAATCCTAATTTCCTTAACACAATCAAAGCTAAAAACCCATTTTTTGGGAAGAACAATAGTTGGTTGTATACTCACAACTTGCCGAGTCTCATATTATATACCTACTATGCAAGTAAAAGGTTTAAGAGTGAAAATCAGCTTACCTCACCATTTCAGCTGTTTTGCGAGTTCAGAATACTATTTTTATTTCTGCAAACCATGCATGTTTCATGTTATTACATATCTTTTATTCATGAACATGAATTTTTCAAATGATATCTTTATTAGCTACTCTATGTCCAGGTGCAACAATATTTTATGGTTTTTGTTTTATTTAAGTTCAACTGGCTCCAAATATTTGTTTTGCACTCAGTTGAACTTATGATTCAATTTTTAGTTTTCGTCAAAATCAAGTTAAGATTCTTTTGAGCTTTGACTATTGAGCCACTTATTATTTTAATTGTATAAACTTGTGTTTGACTGCGATCCTACCGGATGGTAAGCAGTGATACAATTTCTGATGGTGTGGTGCACTAGTTTATGAGCTAATTCACTTTTGCCAAGACACTCAAATTGTATATGGATGGGAAGATTTTTAAGACGATCTAACATGCCCACTTTAAAAATTTACCTTGCCTAATTTGCATAATAATGTCTTAGCTAACATTCTAAGCTTGAGCACAATAACATAATTCACAGAAGACAATATGAACATACAAAATAAATAATATTAATAAATTAAGACCAAAAGTATTATTTTTTCTTTTTTAATTCTTTTTTTTTTGTAGTAATTTTAAGCTCCTACTGTAATTGTATTTATGGTGTACAATAAAGATTCTAATAAACTATCCATCTGTCTATCCAGAGGCGTAACGTGAAATAATTTAAATGTGGGCGAAGGCATATTAGCGAGGCCTTTTTCTTTCATAAATTCGATAACGAGACAGTGACTATTGCAACCCAATATTCGACCACATTCACCACACACCTCGCTAACCATCAGGTGAAATAGTGATCAAACAGGAGCCTAACAATTATAAAAATAACCTTGTTATTAAAGAGCCCTCGATTGTGCGAGGCCCCTTTGGGTGCGAGGTCGTTGGCGCAAAATAGATAGGTACAGAAATTAGTCTCTTGCGCTGTAATTCACTTTTCATATGAAGATCAACGATTGCACTAGGGTTGCCGTACTGTTGCGAGCGTTTGGGTGCGGCGGCGGCAAGTCATCTGCGCGGGTGGCCAGCTCGCTGAACAGTCCATATCTTAACTGTTTACCTACGGGCGCTTACTTACCTACCTACCAAACTGTTCTGTATTACAAAATGAACCATCAAATACAAGCAAATACATACGTTGTAAAAATTGTACAAAAATGTCTGAATTGAGCCGAGATATCGTGTCGATGAGCGGTGTCTATGTGTGCGTTGCTCAAGTGTGCTTTGTAGATTGTCTTCTATACCTACCTATTTTGTGCCGTGGGCGAGGGCACACTTCGCCCACGCTTATTTACGCTACTGTGTCTATCTATACTTTGTTTTATACTTATAAGCACTCAATTCACATGTATTTGATCAGGTAGCTGCTAAAACTGTCGCAGATAATGGAAAGTCCAGAGTTAGTGATGCTGTTAACACTACCGTGGATGCTGTTCAAAGGGTAAGAATTTATTTAAAGCTAAGCTATGCATTATTTTTTGTCTGATTTCTTGGATTTTTAGTTAAAAGTAAGTCAACTAGGAAAACTTCTAAAGTGTTTTCTTCTATAAGCTTGACTGAAAACATAGTCATGGATTTTATTTTATTATAGACTTGGCCTTAAGTGCTATAACCAATTAAGGTCAAGTCTATATATTCTTTCCTTTGTTATTGTCTATGTGCTTAGTTTCTATAATCTGTGTGCTTTACGTATTTTGGTGCATGTTTTGTGCTGTAACCAATAAAGGATTTATCTATCTATCTATATATAAAGTATAATCTAAAAAATAAATAAAAATTCTTTCTATTGGTGATTTTTGGAAAAGGATATTTTCTCGTAAAAAAAATTAAAAGAAAACTTCAACTACTTGGGAAGAGAATAATTTTTCGAATCAATTTAAAATGAAATAAGTTTAAGACCTTCAAAATCTGATGGAGGGAAAACTCGCCCTGTAGAGTCGAAGCCTACTGGGGCAATGGCTTTGCACTGGAATGCAAGGCAACGGAAGAACTAGGAGTGGGTTGTAGTCAGTAAAAGTTTGACACGCTCTCGCGCACCGCCCAAGGGCGGGAGATGTCATTAGACGGTTCCTATAGAAATGCTTTTTAAGGTGTTTCTTACTATACTCTACTTCATAACTTGCTTACGAGACTGATCATACCTTATTCCATGCTACAGATCCGCGACGCATTCCACAGCGTCTGGCACCACGAGCTGATTGCGGAGGGTCGCGAGCGCGCAGCAGCATGGAGCAAGGAGGCGGTGCGCCGCATCCGCGAGGGCGCGCTGCCGCTGTCGCCGGTGTTGCTGTACGAGGAGTTGGTGGCGTTGTGGCATGACAGAGGTTAGTACAGTGTAGACCAGGGATGCAGTGAGGTGAGGGGGTGCAGCTCCTGTCAACCGTGTTGCTGTACGAGGAGCTGATGGTCTTTTGGCTTGTGACGGACTGAGGCTACTAAACCAAACGGAACTGCTACTCTGGTATGCAGAAAAGTTTGTATGAGTAAGCGAAGCAGCCTTGAAATTCTAGTTCCTTAATTTTTGAAGGTAGTTAGAGCGATTTAAAAATATGTCAAAAAATATAATATTCTAGATCTTATATACCATACAGAGTAGTATCGTATAGTATCTTAAAACACTAACAGCCGTACAGGACTGTATTACTAAAATCATAAACAACAACTTTTGTTCTATGACTTTTAACAAAACCATACATTTACCAAAAACAAACTTTCAAGATTGTGATGTTCTAACACATTTCAACTTTGTATTTTGCTGTTCCCACCAACGTGCAACGCCTCCCGCGCACGATCCTATTCCCCTCCGCTAGTGTACTATCGCTTGCTTCGAATTGACTTCAGAACATTAAAATTTAAATATTTTTATTTTTGTATGAAAATGTTATGAACCAATGTAATGTTGTTTATGATCTTAGTAACATAGTCCTGAGAGGTTGCCAGTGTTTTACAAATAACCCTATGGATAATTCAAATTTTGTGGATATTTTGATCTCTTGATCTGTATTTTCCCAGTATGGCGTCGCGGCATGCTGATCTTTGTGTGCGGCGTGGTGGCGGGCGGCAGCGCGGGCGTGCTCATAGGGCTGAAGGTGGCGCGCCGCGTACCCGCCGGCCCGCATGCGCGCGCGCTGCACTCGCAGGCCGACCAGTCTGTCATCCTGGTAGAGGACGCCGTGGCTCCTGGTAATACTCACACCTGGGGCCTTATCATGCCTTGTTAAATGTCAGACGTGCGAGCGAGAAAGCGGGATGGAGCTATATAGGGTGTATAGCTCCATCCCTCTTTCTCGCTCGCATGCCTGTGTAACAGTTCAGTATAGGTCAATTAGATCGCAGCTGTGACAAATTTACAAGTGTATAAACGACATTTTTTAATACACTTACGAAGAAATTAATAAACATGGGTTGACGCGCGACTCGTGGAGGTCGCACCGCCGCGCCCCACTCTGCTTTATATGACACATACAATTAATTGTGGCGGGGGTGTGCTCGCTCACTTTTTTGCACTAGTGCAGAAAACTGTAAATTGCGTACCTAAAAGCAGTTTTAAATGTTGCAGGTGCTGGTGCGGGTGAGGTGTTAGTCCGTGTGCAAGCGTTCAGTATCTGCACTGTGGACCGCGGCGCGCTGCGCGGCCGCGCGCACATGTTGCGCTCGCTCATCTACCGCGGACACGTCACCGTGGGCAGAGGGTTCGCGGGTAAGCTCCTGCTTCATTATGGTAGCCTGGTATCATCATCATCATCATCATATCAGCCGAAAGACGTCCACTGTTAGACATAGGCCTCCTCCACCAAGCGTCGCCACAACGACCGGTCCTGTGCTTTACGCATCTATCCGATTCCCGCGACTCTGACCAGGTCATCGGTCCACCTTGTTGAACACAAAAACTTTTGTTCTATGACTTTTTACAAAACATAATTCCTTTTTAAAAAACAAACCTTCCAGATTTTGTTGTTCTATCTAACACATTTCCACTCTGTATTTTGCCTATCTACCTACGTCTGTATGATGCGACGCAAGCGCACCAAGCCCCCCGCCGCTCGATCGCGCTCCCTTCCGCTATTGTACTATCGCTTGCTTCGCATAGACTTCGTAATATTTAGATCGTTTAATTTAAATATTTTTTTACGAAAATTTGATAAATTTTTAAAAGTCAACAAAAATTATTCTTTATGATGTTAGTAACATAGTCCTGTGTATCAAACATTTCATTCACCCAAAAAAATCAAACTCCAGTTAAAAAGCTAACCATACTGAGGTATGATGTTTTTCCAGGCGTGGTACTAGATGTCGGACAAGGAGTGACGGACTTAGAAATGGGTGATGAAGTATGGGGATGTGTCTCAGAATGGAGCGGCGGCGCTGCCACTGAACTGCTGACTATACGCAGGTACGTTTAACTTCTTGAAGGTTTATGCAAGCCTGGTAACGATACCAGCGACATTGTTAGATGATGTTAGACGTCTGTGGCTCTTATATGATAAAATTACAGTTTATTGGTTTCATAAATATAGTTCTATTTGCGTTAAGAATAGAAATTTAAAGAAACTTTTTTAACTGTCTGTTCAACCGATTTTAACTTCTATTTCGTAGACATAACGTGGCATTAAAAGCAAAAAGTGGTTACAATACCAACTATTGTCATTTGCCATGCCACCAACGCGCAACGTAATAAGAGTTAAAATCCACTAAACGGTCAGTAATAAAAGGTTTTCATAAATTTTTCAATGTTATTTTGAACAGAGTATAAAAGAGAGTACATCTTCATATCAAGGAAAACTATAATAATTTAATCATTTGTGTGAAATTATTCCCATTTTGACTGGCCTGTTGGTCTAGTGGTTAGTAGCCCTGACTGCTATGTCGGAGGTCGTGGGTTCGATTTCCACTCAGGATAAATGTTTGTGTGATGAGCACGATCATTTGTTCTGTGTCTGGGTGTAATATATCTATAATATGTAGGTATGTATTTAGAAATATATAAGTAAGTTTATCAGTTGTCTAGTACTCATAACACAAGCTCTGCTTAGCTTGGGACTAGACGGCGTTGTGTGATAGTTGTAAAAAAAAAAACCATATTAAAGCTATCTACGTCTATGTAAGCCTGGTAGCGAACCAGCGGTATTGTATGATGGCTGGCGTCTGTGGACAGCATACAAATAATAAAATTACAGTTTATCGGCTTCATAAATATGTTTCTAGAAGAGTGCATCGTCTTATCAACGAAAACGCACCGTGTCCGCAGTTAAAGTACCTATCTATTTCGTGGTTGAAGTACGCCTGCCTAGAACTCGAAGTAACCCATTCAGTCTTGACTTAAAGCGTATAGTCCCTTGAACCATCTGGCCGATATTATGTGAACGCAACTCTCGCACTCGCCTAGGCGGCAGTACACAAATCTGTGCATTTATTTGCGGCCAGCAGCGCCCGGAAAGCGCTTTAAATCCATTTTCTTTGCGAGATATTGATTGATTTACATATGCAATGTTCACTTTGAAGAATATTTAACCACCAATTTTTATGTGTAAAAATGTTTCTAAAGGTCCAAGCCGTTTCGAAGGAGTAGGGAAAAGTTGCGAAAACTTGCGAAATTGCTAAATATTTTTTTTTGTGCAAAAGTATTAATTGCACGAAAAAATCAAATGTTGATATTATTGTTCATGAATCTATAATAAACATCCAATTGACTTAGCCGTTACGGAGGAGTAGGCCTTAGAATATCACTGTTTTATGGCACTTTTCGGGCGCTTGGCCCTTAAAGACCGCTATCAAGAAACAAACTCCGATGTAAAAAAAACGCTATTACTATCTCTTTGTTATCCTAGTACCCGAGTGAGTAAGCGTCCACGCAACCTGGCAGCTGATACAGCGGCGTCCTTGCCCTGGGCGGGGGGCGAAGCCCTAATAGCTCTCCGGAACCTCTCCTACACTCCTGAGAACTGCAAAGGGAAACGGTAAGCGCTTAAAATGTTTATATCCTGGTTACAAAGTAATGAAGAAGTTGCTAAATGATAGAACCTTTCAATTTCTGCATAACTATATTTTTTATAACGACTCATTCACTGTGCTAAAGACAGAGAGAGAGTATGCCATATTATGAGATAGCGATAGCAATGCAAAGGAGATAGTGATATATTTCTGTTTCGGTTACTTTTACTACTGCTTTTATAAGGGTGAAAGAACTAGGGTTACCCGCGAATTGTTTTTATTTTTCAGGCTGACTACTTAAAAAATTAAGAAGTCAGTTTATTACGTATTACATTCGGGAAGTTGTGAAAAAACCCGTCAAAAACGAATCATTTTAAGTTTTCAATTTCCACTTTGTTCATTTCTCGTACAAACTTGAGCTAGAGTTACCAGGCTATCATAAAGGCGTATTGCAGCGTGGCGGTGTGCGGCGCGGCGAGCGGCGAGGGCTGCGCGCTCGTGCAGCTGCTGAGCACGTGGGGCGTGCACGTCACTGTGGTCGCGCCCAGGCATGCCGCGCTCACTTTGAAGGACTTGGGTAATACTTATTTCAGACTTCCACCGTATGCTCGATTATGTCCTCCGGGTGATCTGCACAGTTTCTTCCTCCTGAATCCCATTCAGGTACCTCATGAACTTATGATGACTAAAACGTACTTATGATGTAAAGACTTGCGTCAGGTCGAAGGTGAAGATGCCTGGCGTTCCTCTAGTCACTCCTGAAAGAGGGCGGGATTTACCGCCGTGATTTGGAACTCAGATTCTGTGAATGTGAAAATATTTAGTCTGCTGCGTCCGCATAATTTTCGTTAGAACATAATATAGCAGCAAATAGTGCGGCTCCAAATCAAAAATATGTAGGGTGATACTTGGTACAAGTAAAATGAACCTTTGCCCATCAGAGACGGCTCCAATAGCTGTTTTTGGCATATAAATAACGTATTACGTCTCACGATACCAGGAGCGCAGGACTTCGTGGACATCGAGGGTAACCGCGAGACGGGCGCGTGGACGAGCCTGGAGGCGCGCGCGAAGCGCACGGGCCCCTGGGACGCCGTGCTGGCCTGCGCCGCCGCGGAGGTGCCGCCGCTCACGTTCGCCAACAAACCTGCTCTGCTCAAGTATGTAGCCTTATTAGTTTCGTTTTAGAATTACGAATATCTCTTTGTACAATTACCGGCACGGATCTTGAGCGCTGGCTTCAAGTTGCGCAGAAGTCAAATATTCGGTCTCTTTAGTGGTGCGAAGTGAGACGCGGCGGCGGGGAGTTTCAGTGTATATGTATTGTTTTTCATCATTATGAAATGTCGAAGATCACGATAGATAGGCATTTTAGGAAGGATATAAAAGGAAATAAATAAAATCGTTATTTGTTTTCGAAATGTATAATGTCAATAAAGTAAGGCAACGACCGCTTTTTCAAATAAGTGTCGTACTTATTTGGTGAAATAATATAAAGGTTCGTCTTAATAGGTTATTTGATAGGGTTCTTAAAAACAATAAATAGTACATTTTGATATAAGTTAAGAAAGTTGGTCATTGCGACCAAGACGGAATTCGCCTGAGCCATAGCGAGGGTGTTCTGTGTTCAGGGACCGTATTATGACATCTTAAAACCATCATGTTTTCGGTGTGAAAAAGAGACGGAGCTATACAGGACGAATAGCACTATACTTTTCTCACACAGAAAACATGATGATTTTAAGATGTCATAATACGGCCGCTGGAGACGAGTGCTGCAGTGACAAATCTCCAGGGGTATCAAACGACGTTTTTCAATACTATTACGAAGATATAAATAAAAAAGGGGGTTGATTTGCGACACGTAGGGTTCGCTTGCGCCCAGCCTGATACGATATATACAATAAATTGTAGCGGTAGCAGCTCTCGCATTTTTCCGAACTAGTGCGAAAAACAGTGACGTGCCTAAAAGCGGTAGGGACATGAGCATTAAAAATCATATTATTTATAACTGCATCTTAACAAGTTATTTTGTTTCGATGGCATTTCGTTAAACTAAAACACCAACTTCCCCCACCAGGGCGACAGCGCCGCGCAGAGCTTTCCTGGACCTGCGGCCAGGTCCGCTGATCTCCGACCGACTGCCGACGCCATTCGCCATCGTGTTCGCCACCACATTCTACACTTACAGGGTCTTTAGAGTGAGTTCAAAGTTATGAATATTTTTCATTCATTTGGTTCTTCGAGTGTAGAACAACAAAAAAAAAAGCAAGTTCAATTAACTAACGCGGAAGTAAAAAAAACATTTTTAAAATACGCTTTTGCGCCTATATATATATGCGCGTATAGCTCGACTTCGTCCGCGTGTACTTCAGTTATCGCACTCTGAACGCGTTTTCCCGTAGGAATAAGATGTAGCTTATGTTCTTTTCCATGTCAAAGGCTATATGTATGCCAAATTTCATCCAAATCCGTTCAGCCGTTTTTGCGTGTTAAGTAACAAACATCCACACTTTCACATTTATAATATTAGTTAGGATCTCCCTAAAGGTAACCATACACGTTAGGGTTTGCCTGACAGGTTTACTTGCACAGTTATACCTGTCAGGGGTCAGCTTGTATAGAAATCTACTCAGTTGTGCAAAAACACGCTTCGGTTTACCTTTACAGCTCAACTGTACAGGCTAACCTATCAGGTATACCCTAGCGTGATGCGGGCATTGCGCTTTGGCTGACTTGATGTTAAGAACCTGAAAAACCTTAGCATCTTCACAATAAGATTATTTTATTGTGAAGACGGTATTGTAAGACCTATTTTCAGGAATGTCAAAATTTTACTAACTGTCCTCCGATTTGTGATTTAAGCATTTTATTTTAGCAATTACTGTCCCACTGCTGGGCAAAGGCGTCCTCCAAGTTCATCTAGACATTCTTCTCCCGTACCGTCTCGAACCAGTAATGTTCAGTATTTCTCAAACTTTAGCTTGACAATCTGTCAAAATTTTACATTAAAGTAGGGATTGAGATGTCTTTAACTCAAAACACGCAATCCAGAAACCCGTCTTATAACCCACCTGTATTCCTTTAGTTGCTTTTCGCGTTCCAGGGCTATGGTAACTCTTTAGAACAATCCAACAGCTCTATATTCGACATTCTTGATCAATTTTCAAATATATCCGTGCTCACAGTGGCTGCTAGGCTGCGGTTCCAACACCGACTGGCTTGAAGACAGGTTCAGACTACGAGACGGGCTGGACACGCTCGCCAAGCTAGTGGACCGCGGGGCCATGGCGCCTATACTTGACAAGGTGAGAACTACCCCCAAACCTGTACATCATAGTTATAGACGACCAGACACCCCATAGAGTTTTTAGCAGAATTTTTTCGACTGAAGTTCAGTGACTTTTAATTATTCGTAAATTGATTCCTAATGAACGTTGTGATGTAAAATTGGTGTAGTGTCGTATCTCAAGTGTATGTGCGCCTGGTATTCCCTAGCAAGGATGTTAGGGAGCTCCATAATCGTAACCGAAACTATCGGATATCCGATAATATCCATAACCGTAAACGAATCCGAAATAAAAGTTTCGGATAGTATCGGATAGGGGCGGAGCCTAATTGCGACACTTTATGACAGCCTGTCGTAACGTGTCGTGTCGTAAAATATAAATAGTATTTATATTTTTAATGGTTTTTATATTTTACTTCTCAAATTCCTTAAATAACTAATATCCGTAACCGAAATTATCCGAAACTAACGGATAATCCGAAATAATTTCATATCCGTATCCGTAACCGTATCCGGTATAATAATCATTTCTATATCCGTATCCGAAATTTCATATCCATAACATGCCTGTTCCCTAGTACCATCAAACACACTTCCGCCTGACTACAGCTAAGTTCATTTTTGCTTGCACTTGAAACGAAAACTTTAAAGGGTTTGGTTTGGCGCCGGGCGCCAGAGTTCAAGCGACATTTTTTTTACGTTATCAGGCAAAAATTACCGCGATGGTACCTGTGTGCTTAAAGGTCGCACTCGTTTGCCTTCAATATTATTTGTTGTAAAAAAAAAAAACAAAGAAAAAATAATAAATCTATCTAAAAAAACATACGATTTATTGAGAGAGGAGAGATTTTAACTAGTGCTTGACTGCGATCCCATCTGATGGTAAGCAGTGACGCGATCATTGACGGTGAAGCGCACTAGTTAATTAAGATTTTATTCACTCCAGCCTTGATGATAAGAACTCTCTTTAATATAGGTAATTTCATTGCAGGTATACCTCCCACAAGAGTTCGAGAGCGCTCTCGCTCACGCCTGCAGCGACGACGCGATAGGTACCACAGTCATACGATTCCCTTAATACTAACTCACGTCTTAGTACTTTATGCCATCCTGGTAGACAAGTGTCTTAGGTAGTACAAAATAATTACATGGTTTGACGTTAGTTATGTACTTAAATCTCGGTGCCGATATTATTTTAAATATTGTGCTATATTTGAATTCAGAACTTGAGTAGGTAATTTAACAAATTTTTGAAAAACAAATCTATGTCAAAAATTACAGATTTCAAATTAAGTAAACTTGAAATCTGTAAAGAAACTTAATTTTTTATTTGGCCATTAGAACCCACCTTTTGAAGATTTTTGTACAAATGGTCTTTTAAAAATCAACTTAAAATAAACAGAGCTAATGTCGATATTCGCATTGGTGGTGATAGATTTAAATTGTCTCGAATTATGAACTCAAATGTAAAAGTTCATGTTACACTATATTTATAGCCTTTATTAAATGTTACTTGCGTTCTAGAACTATTCAAGCACGGGAGGGCCAGACAAAATCTCCCAAACCTATATATTGCTCTCCTTTGTCCACTAAAGCGGGTTAGCGCTCAAGTATTAGCACAAATTCTTAAAAGATTTGTGCCTGGGTAAAATTGTTCATGCTTGGCCATGTACTTTTTCAAATTCAGGAAGTGATTTGGTGGACCGAGCCACCAAATCATAAATATGGTCCCATAATCTGTATTACCAGGATCGCAGAAACCTTAAGATGCAAAAAAGATTTGAACGTAATGTTCCTGTGGAATGCTGTTCCTAATTTTTGAAATAAATTTATTGTAATCGGCATTTTTTTTAGATTGTTGATCGATTTACGAGATCAATAATCATTAAATTAAATAAGTCAACTTCATGAAGCCTCATAATGAAAATATGGAATTGAAACAATCTTTATTTATAAGTTTTTCTTAGATATTTTTTTATCTCCATAAATAAATTGGTATTTTAAAATTAATACCAAGCACAAAAGTAGTCATATCATTTTAAAAATGTATTGTTAATTTTAAGTGTTTTTATTGTCGTTTATATGGCAACCCAAGAATCGAACCAGAGTGTTGCCACTTGTAAAAAAAAAAAATACTATTCATGTTAATTTTTAAAGAACTATATCATTTGTTAATTATTTAAGAATTCATTTTAATTATCCTTTTTACCGCCCACGTCGGATATATTCGACAAACACTCGTGTTTATCCGCCAGGGTCGCACATCCACGACCAAATACTCGCATCTCGTCAGCTCTTCTTTGTTTGATTGAAGAGCTAAACGAGAAAACGAGAAGGAGTACCTTGTCTCGATCACACGACCTTGGTGGAGAGGACACTTAAACACTCGTCGAATAATCTGACACGAGCGGTTACAGGGTTAATAACTTAATAGTTGGCGTGGAAATAAATCTGTATTATAAATGATGTCTCAAATATGTTATACCCACCAAGAGTCACACCATCACAAGACTGTAAGGGCAATTGACCACGGCGACTTTTTTTAGCGAAGCAGTCTCGATGCTACCGCGCGTTTGCTTCGATACAGTCGCCATGCTGTAGCGCGTTCGCATCTTTTAACACATTTATTGTGCGTACAGCCAAGGAGTGGAATTCCTTGGCGGAGTCTCTGTTTTCTGATAGCTACAACTTAGGAGTCTTTAAGTCAAGAGTAAATAGATTGCTTCCGAGCAAACTTGCTCCATCGTCGACCACATTATCGCAGGTGAGATGGTGGTCAAACGCAAGCCTATCAATAATAATAAAAAAAATTATAGCGCTTGCACGCGTTGGTAGCGTATCGTAAATGCGCGATAGCATCGCTACAAAAAATATATACATTCAGCCGAACATCAACTCGAGCCCTGGTATGAAGGCTCGAAGGAACGGGGTGGATCTCACGCTCCACCCAAGAGCAAGGGTTGTCATTGATGATTTTCCCACCATAAAAAAAAAATCGACCATAGAACTTCTCCCTTTCGATGTCGATTAAAAAGTCGCCGTGGTCGAGGGGCCTTAAAATGTAAAAAGATCTGTAAATAATGTAAATAAAGTTACTAAATCAAATAGGTGCTCAAAACAAATGTATATAGACAGATTTTGTATTCAATTTATTGAAATCTAGACTTTTTACTGTTGCCGTTTTTTAACGCTGGTCACACTGAATGTAATATGTTGTTGCAATAAGTAAAAATTAATTAAAACAGTCTGAACTGGTATCAAAATACTTAAATAAAAATGCCTTACTATAAACAATGATCTTATAAAGGGTTATTTGCAAAACACTAACAATCTTACATAACTGTATTACTAACATAAACAAAAACTTTTGTTCTTTGACTTTTTATTTACAAAACAATTAATTTAGCAAAAACAAAACTAAAAGATTTCGTTGTTCTATCTAACACATTTCAACTCTGTATTTTGATATATCTACCTACGTCGGTATGATACGACGCAAGTGCATCAAGCACCCCGTCGCTCGATCCCGCACGCCTCCGCTATTGTATTATCGCTTGCTTTGTATAGACTTCGTAATATTTAGAACTTTCAATTTAAATATTTCTATTTTTGTATGAAAATTGATGAACTTTTTTTTTTTAATGGTGATAAACTAGTGCTTGACTGCGATCCCACCTGATGGTAAGCAGTGATGCAATCTTTGATAGAGAGGCGCACTTGTTTATTAAGAGCCTATTCACTCTAGCCTTGAAGACACCCAAATTATAATCGGACGGGAACTAAAATATGGTAGATATTTTTTTTAAAGTCATAGAACAAAAGTTATTGTTTATGATGTTAGTAACATATTCCTGATAAGTTGGCAGTGTTTTACAAATAACCCTATTTATGTCGTGGCCAGATATTAGAATTGATTACTTTATGAAATGGCCAACTAAAATTGGCCAGATCGTTTTAATATTTCAATCTTCGTTTGGCCATATTATTGATGTAGAATTTCAATGATAATAAAAGGTCTAAAGAAAGTAGGCTAAAAAAGGATTGAAATGTCATCAAACATAGACGTTTAAAACGATCTGCGGCCGTATTATGACATCTTAAAACCATCATGTTTTCTGTGTGAGAAAAGGATAGTGCTATTCGTCCTGTATAGCTCCGTCTCTTTTTCACACCGAAAACATGATGGTTTTAAGAGGTCATAATACGGCGCCTGGCCAGTTTTATTTGGCAATATCCTGAAGTGATCAATTTCTAAGATCTGGCCAAGACATATATACTTTATTGTGATTGTACTATCAAAACACAATATACCAGGCAATAATTAAATAAAAAAATACGGAAGTAAAGTAAAACTTAAACTTACAATATGAAAATAAATAAAAGTTCAGCTCCATGGATGTGCCCAATTTTTTACGATCCAGAAAAAAATTTACGACCTGTGTAACACATACTTGTTTACTTAATATTTAAGATGTGCCATTTATATTGTTAGCCAATGAATGTCAACATCGATAAATCTAATTTTGTTCTTGCTGTTGACTGATGATAATTTTGATGATGACTTCTCTTGCTCCAGACCAGAGCGGGAGACTTTTACTAAATAAAACTACACCTATGTTCCTTCTATGCCTTGAGTTCCAAGTTTCCCTTTCGGAAGTCAACCCATAGCTCCATTAGGCTTCGGCCCTGTTGGGCTACCGTTTCGCTGACATCTCGTTGAACGGGCGCGCATGAAACACTACGCACCGTCGAAGACTCTGGCTCGGTCCGGACGGTTACCAGACGCCCAGACGGCGAGCTACCCATTGCTTGTCGTCCACAAGCCGAAAATCGGGGTCTAGATTCCGGCTGCTGGCGCCTAAGGACGTCCTTTCCTCCCGCGTGCGGCTGTCTCCTTCCCTAGTATTACTGCTACGCAGAATGAGGCGAGCTTGTACCATTCCTCCTCGTTCCGGACCATGGCCTGTACCAGATCCCGGCGCGAGAAGTCGCTACCGCTGATCGCCCCCACGAAGACTAATATCTAAGGGTGCTCCTTTTTTTGAGGTTAAAAATTATTGAACAACTTTTTACTCTAGGCGAAGCGAGAAGTGTCAGACTTTTACTGACTAAAACCCTGTGTTCCTTCAGTCGCCCTTTGCATTTCAGTCACGCAGACTTCCAAACAACCTGCAGCCCTGGTAAGCCAGGATTGTAGCTTGCCTCAGTTTTATCGATATCGACATTTCATTGGCATCAGAATCGTACCTAACTGTTGTCACAAATATATTGTAACTTTCGTATGCTTCATAAACAGACCTAACCCAAAAAGTTGGTGTTTGAATCTGAAAACAATTTTTTAAAGAATAAGGTTCAATTTTCAAATACCCACTTTTTTGAGTTACGTCTCTTTTGATCAAGCATGCGATTATATTTGAATTGTAACGACCTCAATAACTCGTCCAAAGCTAGATAGGAAACTAACTTAAATTGTAATGTAGATAGATAAATGTTATTTTAAAATATAAATGTTGTTTAATTCATTAAACCCCAAGCGAACGCCGGCGTTCGCGCACCTATTGTCTTTCAATTGTGTCTGCAATTATCACAATTGAAAGGTTAATATACGTTTGCATTTTATTTCTTGACACCTCTCTTGTTGCTTCTCGTATAGTTTTTAGGTTTAGGTTTTTATTCAACTGGCGGTATAAACCGTTACCATTATAAATATTTAATTAAAAATAAAGTTAGTTATTTGGAATTAGTATTCAATATCAAGTTACACACAATTTTAATGTTTAAAAGTTAATAATAATATTCCATCTAAGGGGGCTCGCGTTAGGTAGCTGGATCAAGGGCTTGATTCAGAAAGCGGTATTCTTGGACACGGCTCGTATTGTTAGGAGGTTTCTTTCTCTGGAGCCCTGACCGCCGCCGCCGGTAGCTTGGACCCAGTTCCCGATACCGGTGGGCAACTATTTTTTATATTTTTAAATGTTTTTTTTTTTTATATTGAAATGAAAAATGCAATTGAATGTTTATGAATAAATGGAATATTCCACAACTATCACATATTGCCGTCTAGTCCCAAGCTAAGCAGCGCTTGTGTATAACAGTTATCTAAATCCATTTCGTACATTTTATGTGATGCGCGCACGACTAAAATTTTCTACAGATTTATTATACGAGTATGTATAGATGTGCAAAATCAGTGGTCCTTATAGAATTAGATGAGAGAATAGTGATTCATCAGTACAACTGCTAAGTGAAGGCGTATTCATAGTGGGGTAGAAATTTTTCGATGGGAAAAATCATCTTATGACATCCCCCGCTCTTGGGCGGAGCGGGATATAGTGTCAGACTCTTACTGACTAAAAAACCCATCCCGTTCCTTCAAGCCTTCATACCGGGGCTTGAGCGCCCTTTCGGATAACCCTGGCCCCAGTAGGCTTCAACCCGGCTGGGTCCCTGCTGTTGCTGACAACTCCTTGAGGCGCGCGGGAACAGCGCGCGCCGTCGACGACTTGGGCTTGTTCCGGACAATTACCGGATGGCCGGACAGCGAGCTACCCATTGCTCGCTGTCCGCAAGCCCGCGCCTACGGTGGCTGGTGGCTGGTAAACGGGATCGGAATCCCGGCGGCGGCGAGAGCGCCGTTGCCTGATGCGGTCGGCCTCCTCCTTAGCGAGCATTACTGCTTCGCAGAAGTCGGCGACCGCCTGCCACTGCTCCATAGTGGGGTAGAAATGAAACCATTAATATTAAAGTATACTTTTTATTACACAGTATTTTCAAATATAATCAATAAATCAATTATTTTATAATCCGTAATAGTTTCTGATTCATATTATTATAATTAAATTCATCTAAAACAATTTTCGATGAGTTTTGGTCTCTTTTTGATAAAAAAAAAATTGTTTAGGTACTGATTGAATATTTTAATTGCAAAATAACTCGTGTTTTTGTGGCAATAAGATCCGATCAATAACTTACGATCCAGCTAACTACAGGGTACTTGTTTAACCATGACAAACACTTGAACACGTCAATATTCGGCTTTGATACGAGTATATCGACCAGGACAGTAGCTTGCAGCACTAGCTTCTGGCGTTTTATAAGTGCCCATGTAGGCCTATTGGAAATAAAAAACTTTTGACTTTGACAATACAACTTTTAGTTACGAACGGACACTTCAAGTGGGTTGCCTATGACCCAGTCACACAATCACTCATTTGGAAGGATGGATCTAGTATACACTCGTTTTCATTAAATCCTGCTCTTCCTAACAAAACAATTGATGGCAATTTTTAATCCACGTTCGTTGTCTACTGCTATGATATCGCCATGGACAGCTGTGGAGGGTACGTTACTAATGATAACACACACGCAATACAAAAACAAACAACAAACAAAAATAACAATCAACAATACAACAACAACAAACAAAACAACAACAACAATGATACATATATATATTTTGTTATTTTATACTAACAAAATTAGCGGTTGGCGCAGTGGTTGAACGATTGGCTGCTGTGCTGCGGGTCGCGGGTTCGATCCCCGCACGGAGCAAGTATTTGTACAGCCTACAGATAAATTCCAGGTCTGGGTGTCTTATGTAAGGATGTGAGTTTACATGTTTGTGAACGCACTCGCTATACAGGAGAAATTCGTAGTTTGGAGCAACATTTTGTTTTCTTTCGCTTTTTTGAAGAGCGGCAGGAAGGACTTCAAGGCGTCCTCACCAGACATGGTTAGTGTTATCCGAAAGGGCGCTCGAGCCCCGGTATGAAGGCTAGTAGGAACGGGGTGGGTCTTTTAATCAGTAAGAGTCTGACACTATCTCCCGCTCCGCCCAAGGGCGGGTGATGTCAATGCATGATTTTTCCCACAACAAAAAAAAAGACATGGTTAGTGCGGGAGGTTCCTGCTCTGGATTCGTGCGGAAGAAACGGCCGGGTGTCACCCGTTGTATGCAGTAGGTATGCGTTGTAGGCGATCGGTGGCAACGTCTTCTCACACCGGGCCCTGGTGCGCCATGGTTCATAGCGAAGAGGAATGGCAGGCGTTCGTCTCCGTCCTAGTAACGCTAGCGAAGGAAGCAGGCGCACGCATGAGACAGACTTCCTCACGCCCTAGCCACCGGGGCTCCGACCTCCATTTCCTGTCACCAAAGGGGGGCCCTGGGTTGTTCGAAAGAGAAACCCGGGGTCCTGGAAAGAAAGCAAAAAAGGAACATAGATAGTTTTAGTCAGTAAAAGTATAAGTTTTACCACCCTCGAGCGGGACATATAATTTCCCACTTTAAAAAATTTAGAAAATTAAGAATGCCAAAGCCTAAATACATTTTTAATTAGTCTACACTAATATTATAAAGAGGGAAAATTTGTGTGTATGTTTGTAATCAATAAACTCAAAAACTACTGTGCCGATTTCAAAAATTCTTTCACCTTTTGGAAAGCAATATTCACTCTGAGTAACACAGGCTATATTCATTGCCCGTGCGGACCCGAGACGGGCCGCTAGTTTATTATAATTAATGTGATTATTGTAATGTATTTGTGAATCAAATTGTCTTCAGTACAACAATGATTAATACAAAACTTTGTTTAAGGGAGCTTGTAGCCTGATTCACGTAATGAAAACCGTTACGATATCGTAGCGATTTAGTCGTTTAGACTATTTCCGTATTCACATCCATCAATCGAGTTTGAACGACACCGATTTTAAAGACGTATAAAATGCGTCGATTCAAAAAAAAACTGTATGACATTATCCTGGTAGAATACTTATTAATGTAACTGGAAATAAGTCGATACATCGTGAATACCGCTTTTAGATAGGACTTCGATCGAACGACTATAAAACTTCAACGACATTTGGCTTGTTTGGCGATATTTTACGTGAATCAGGCTACTGGTGACCTAACACCTGACACAAAGGGTCTCTAAAGACCTTAGTCCAGGCACCCGTCTTCCACTGTAATTTATGGTAAGAATTAATAAAATAATAATTTTTGTACAACTGTTCTTACGTCATGTACACATAATTCTTTAGATATTTTGGAAATCTAGAGGATATTATCTAGGTTTACGCTGAAATCAAAACATCGTTAAACTACTACAGTAAAGACCTCTGAAAAATTATTATGTGAAGTGAAATTTGGCCCTACATAATATAGGTTGCCAGGGTACCAAATTGGGGATTTTTATAAACATTGCAGGATATGTTACAGCTCTTCTTTGAGGACTTGCCTCAATTCGCTGCGCAGGCCTCGTACTTTCTTTGTCATGCTGTCAGCGCAATCACCAGCGTATGTCACAGGATCGTTGCATCTTTTACCCACATAGTCAGCTGTTCGTGAACGAGGAGTATGAACCGGTTTGTGAATGCACAGCTGACAGCTGACTGCTGTGCAGTCACAAACCGGTTCATCCTCCTCATTCATGGAGCAGACACGTTGACTCCGCATCTTTCTCCAGGGTATCCGGCTTCACAGCTGAAACAACGACGATGTAAAAGAGTTACTCTACTATGATCAAGAAAAGCAATAAATTTTCGTGACTAGTTGTTGTGTAAAAGTGTCAGTTGCGGGATTGGGTTATTTTAAATATTTTTTAATTTTAAGATTTTGTATTTTGCAGGTCACAGACTCACAGTGCCACTCTGACCTATAAAATGAAAAAAAATAAATAAAGGAATTTTGAATTTAGCGGGTTACCCTGGCGCTTTCACATATATACAAGTTAATTTCAAAATGTTTTGTGTTTAATGTTTATGACTGTCAGAGTTGTATAATTTTATAGACTCGTATTTATTCATGAAATCATGTAAAAGTAGTATTAATTTTTGACACTAGATGGCGTTGTTAGATAAGCTCCACTTTTCTACATCTCGCTATGGTTTCGTTGCCAAGCTTTCTTATGGTCTTATGATTAAATGTTTTCGTCTTTGAAACATTGGTTTTATTCATGGTCCCTTGAGCCGGATACGAACCAGCTACCAACCGATGGATGAACTCCCATATTGTAGCTCTTCGTTGATGGCTTGCCTCACTTCACAGTTCACTGTGCAGTTCTTGTTGCGTCGTGTTGTCAGTACGATCACCAGTATGTGTGGCAGCAATGTCGCATCTTTCACCCTCATACTCGTAGGTACTAGGCTTGCAGACCTTCACTGAACGTGTGAAATGATTGTTGTTCAAGCAACGGAGTCTGTCCCTGAATGAGGAGGACGAGGCGTCACAAACCGTTTCGTCCTCCCCATTAATGGAACAGACACGTTGACTTCGCATCTTTCTCCAGAGTATCCGGCTTTAAAACTGAAACAACGACGATGTAAAAGAGTTACTCGTACTGTATCAAGAAAACTAATAAATATTTGTGCCTAGTTGTAACAGGTGAACGAATTGCGCGACCCTTAGATTATATACCTCTAGATGTAGCCATGCGACTCTATAGAAATGCGAAAGTGAGAAGCATATATACGAAACAAGTAAGAAAATTGAGACAAAATATAACATTCTCTGTCTCATTCGGCGTGCCGCTTTTTGGCTTGGCTCACTTTGAAGAGTGAGCCAAACAAAGGCCTATCACTGTTACTTTGAGGTCAACTCGAGTAAATTTTTATGTCTTTAGAATAATTTCGGCAAATAAAGTAATAGTTTTAGTGTATGGATGACAAATAGACTCCTATAGTTAAGTTTTAAGTGTATTTCTGTGGTCATATTTATGGAAAGTTTACGTAATAACCTCATTTTAGTGTTTTAGTGCTGTCTCATGTGTGGCCACACGGTGGCGATATCTATAGGTATTTAATCTAAGGCGCGACCACTGCACTATGTGACGGACGCTCTGTAAAGTTTTCTTAGGGCGTGTTAACTAGTGTAGCAACAGAACTCTGCTTCTGCAGAAGTTCCGCAAGCTTGTTCTATGTGTGCGTTGCTCGAGCGCGCTTTGTATGTAGATTGACTTCTGTACCTATCTACTTTGTGGTTTAGTTCCACAACTATACTAATATCTATTGAGTCCGCTAGTTACTAATAAAAGTGTTTGTATTATTCATATAACACTAGCTTTTGCCCGCGCGGCTTCGCTCCCGCTCTTCCCTACTTCAACCTACTATACCCTACTCTACCCTACCCTACTCTACCCTACCCTACCCTACTCTACCCTACCCTACTCTACCCTACCCTACTCTACTCTACACTACTCTACTCTACTCTACCCTACTCTACCCTACTCTACCCTACTCTACCCTACTCTACCCTACTCTACCCTACTCTACCCTACTCTACACTACTCTAACCTACTCTACCCTACCCTATTCTACTCTACCCTACCCTATTCTACTCTACCCTACTCTACTCTACCCTACTCTACGCTACTCTACCCTACTCTACCCTACTCTACCCTACTCTACCCTACTCTACCCTACTCTACCCTACTCTACCCTACTCTACTCTTCCCTTCTCTACCCTACTCTACCCTACTCTACTCTAATAAACCTCACGGAGCCCGAGACCTTTCCAACGAATGCAAAACCGTGGAAATCGGTTCGTGCGTTCTGGAGTTATAGCGTCAGGAAGGAAAACCAGACTTATTTTTATATAGTAGATTATTTTTAGTATATGCGAAACCGAAACATGTTTGTATTGCTAAAGTGCTCTGGAGTGACGCCACTTGCGCGTGGAGTTGCCCAGCAGCAAACAATGTACAACTATTAAACAAGAGCACGGACGTCATGTCTGTGGTTTAAATGTAAGGCAGGTCTGGTTTTAGTCAGTAGGAGTCTGACACTGACCAGACTGGCTCGTTTGTGAGGCTATCCCAATCCTGCCGAAAAAAAAAACCTGAAACACGAGTCCAGTATTTTTGTGTAAAGTTATGAAATGTACATACATTATGTACATTTCATAACTGTATCATGAACAATCACAAAGTTATAAGCTTGTTGTGTTACCCGCAAAAATACGTGTTCACCGGGCCATCTGGGCGCCTGTGGGGTTGTTTTGCTCTCGCACCCAGCTGTGTGCTGACGTCTAATACTGCCTGTGTTTTAGATGCTTACTGTCCAACTTTCCTACTTTTTTCTTTAATTAATGGAATCTATTGGAATTTATTGAAATCCATTCAGTTACTGATTCTGAACCGGCCTCATCTAGATTAAACTGACGTAAAAAAAAATGGACGTGTAAAAGTGTTCTATAAAACCTATTAACAAAATAAATATCATTTACCATTCATCAGTCATTATTCCATGCAGACGAAGTCGCGGGCAAAAGCTAGTGTTGTATATAACAAATTCCATGGATGAGGTGACTTACCTGTATTTAGGGCGGCCCTCAGCACCGACGTTACAGGTTCGTAATCTGCTGTGCATGGGCGGACTGTTCACGCTTCTTATTTAGGGAACAGATGCCGCTACCGTAGGAGACAACGGCGTCTGCACCCTAAATATGAAGAATAGCAGTGTTTACGGCACATGCTTACTTCGCATCTTTCTCCAGAGTCCTTTACAACTGCAATCATGAAGATAAGAAACGGCTTTACTAGATTATTCAGGACATAAAAAATATTTATGATTAAGGTGCCCAGATAAACTTGTTAAATGGTGGATGAGGAAGCCCGTTCCCTCAAACGTACGGCCGCGGCCTGTACCAGGGACTGGCACAAGAGGGCGATGGTGAGGACACGGCGGTGCTCCAATCAAGCGGGGCACACCTCCACCACATGCTCCACCATGTCCTCCGGGTGACTGTGCGATGCGTTGGCCGCTCGATCAAACATTCGATATTTTGAACAGTCGACGTGTTGAGTGTTCGATTTTATGAACGTTCGAGTATTTAGGTGTTCAGAAATCAGAAATCAGAAATCAGAAACGTTTATTTCAAATAGACCAGTTACAGGCACTTTTGAATAGTCAAATGTCGGTCAGTCCAAGAAAAGTGAAGCTAAATTGCACGTTCCAAAGAGTAGGTCTCTATGGAGAAGAACGTGCAAGAAACTCCATGGACACTCTTTTAAATCGTATTGAGTTACATGAATCTTCGATTACATATTTCTTTTTTTTGCTTCTATTATGTGAACACAATGAAGATAAGTAATAAAAATTAAATATAATGGTAACAATAAAAAAAGAAATTGAATAAGTCACTGGCAGCTAAGAGATGACCAGTCTCAACTGACGGCGCCCGTTCACGAGCATGACGCGTGCATCAGCCCCACTCAGCTCAACCATTTTGAAGGGAGCCAAATGACCCAATAACACATGCCACCATCAGCAAGACATTTTAGTGAGCATGACAATCTCTCAACTGCCATGCTTGTAGTGTCAAACAACTTGTAACCAAGTAAAAATGCTCCATGGTACTTCACATTCACAAAATTGAAAAAAAAAAGTGCTTCTACATTATACAATGCTATTATTTCCAAATGTAACACGTAATAAATCATAAGTTCTATTGAAATAAACAAATAAAATTTAAAAAAAAATAATAATCCGAAAACAACAATAGGAAAAGGCCAGCAGCCTCTCTTCCAATATTTATAATTAAAATTTAAAGAAAATAAGAAATACGACTAATTCGTAGCTAATGACTGTGACTGTGGAGCAGGACCGGCATTCAGCCAAGCATTTTTATCGAGTAGATAATCTTCCAATTTATAATATGCTTGCCTACATAGCGTGCGTTTAATGCATGTTTTAAATTTTGACTCGTTTAATTGGAGAATTTCAAGTGGAATTTTATTATAAAATTTTACACAGTACCCCATAAAAGAACTAGATACTTTAGCCAATCTGAATCGAGGTTGATCTAACTTGTCTTTATTTCTAGTATTAAAATTGTGCCTGTCACTTATTTTAGTAAAAAGATGAATATTTTTCCTGACATACATAATATTTTCATAAATGTATTGACAAGGAACCGTCATGATGTTTATATCTTTAAATAGTTCCCTAAGAGAATCGCGCCTGCGAAGATTGTATATGGCTCTGATAGCTCTTTTCTGCAGAATAAAAATAGACTCAATGTCTGCAGCCCGTCCCCATAGCAGAATACCGTAAGACATGATACTGTGAAAATAACTAAAATAAACCAGTCTCGCGGTATGTATATCAGTAAATTGACGGATTTTTCTGACAGCATATGCTGCTGAGCTAAGCCGTCCTGCCAGAGATGTTAAATGAGGACCCCATTGTAGCCTCGAGTCGAGCGTGATTCCCAGGAAAACCGTGTTTTCTACGAATTCAAGTTTCTCCCTGTTCAATACTATTTCCAAATCATTACTTTTAACATTCGGTAACGCAAATCTTATGCACTTTGTTTTTTTCCCGTTTAATACTAAATTATTGACAGTAAACCAGTTTTGGACCTGCTGCAGAATGTAGTTTACGTCATCAAGATGTGTGGAGCGTCTATTTATCTTAAATATTAAGGAAGTATCGTCAGCAAACAATACTACATGTGGTTGTTTTTTCAATAAATGCGGTAGATCATTAATATACACTAGAAAGAGGAAAGGACCCAATATAGAGCCTTGTGGTACACCCATTTTGACTTCTAAGCCCTGTGAATTGACACCATTTATTTGAACTTGCTGTTGCCTGTCATTTAAATAGGATTTCACTAAGCTTAGTGCAAGTTTACCTAATCCGTAATGTTCTAGCTTTAAAAGTAAGGTTTCATGATTGACACAATCAAAAGCCTTTGAGAGGTCACAGAAAATTCCAATAGCATCTTGGGCTTCCTCCCATGCTGCAAATATGTGTTTTAATAAGGTGACACCAGCGTCAGTCGTACAACGTCCTTTGGTGAAACCATACTGCTGTTCGTGTAAGATCTTATTGATGTTAAAATGAATAAGCATTTGATTGAGCATAACTTTTTCAAAGACCTTACTGAAAACCGGCAACACAGATACAGGTCTATAATTATTGGTGTCATTATGGTCGCCGGATTTAAATAGAGGTATAACTTTACTGAATTTCATTAAATCTGGAAAGACTCCTTGGTCCACACACAAATTAAAAATTAACGCCAAGTATGGTGCCACGGTCTCGATTATAGACGCACAAACTTTAACAGACATTCCCCATAGGTCCTCAGTTAATTTTATTTTTATTTGTCGGAAAGCCTTTATGACTGTCATAGGGTTTATATGTTTGAATTGAAATTCAACCGGACAGCCTGGCACGTTTTCTTTCAATAATGTAATTGAGGCCTCTGGCGAGGAGTTTAAAGCTTCCGTTGTCTTAAGAGGTATGTTGGTGAAAAAATTCACAAACTCTTGGGCTACTTCTATGTTAGAACTTATGGGACCATTGGCAGTCTCCAATAAAAAATCCGAGTTTCGTTCCTTATTTCTACCAGTCTCACTATTAATAATTTTCCAAACGGTCTTTATTTTATTGTCAGCCAATTTGATTTTTTTGCTAATGAAAAGGGCCTTCGCTACTTTGCAAATTTTTCTAAAGAGTTTAGAATATTTATTTACATACTTGTTAAAGCTTTCAGAGTTAAAAAATGGCTTAAGGCCATATAGCTCATATAGTTTTTCCCTACTTATCCTTATACCTTTAGTCGCCCAGTCACTAAATACAAACTTAGGGAAAATATTTTTCGACTTCTTTTCAAAACTTTTATTAAATTCATTGATTATTACTGAAAAGAAATTATCATAAAATTTATTAGCATCATTAATATTGTGGCCCAGAACATTTAATTTATTTTGTATGTTACTATTAAATTTTGTCAATTTGCTAAGTGTAATCGGCCTAAATTTAATTTGAGCTTTTTCCAAAGTTGCTTTAGACTTAAAAGACACCGTTTGTCCACTATGATCAGACGGAAGATAATATACTAAAGATTTATCTAAATAATCACAATCGCAGAAAATATTATCAATACAAGTTGCAGAGGTTGAAGTTATTCTAGTTGGTTCTGTAAAAACATTAGACAAGTTAAATGATTTAAAAAGGCTTAAAAATCTGCAGCTATTTGAATTATCTTCTAAAATATTGATATTAAAATCTCCACAAATTATTATAGATTTGTTACTGTCTGCAAGCTTTGCTAGAACATCTTCCATTGTTGATTCAAATAGACCAAAGTTTTGAGGGTTTGGGGGTCTGTACACGCACACTACAACATGCTCATCTAGCTCAACACAGGACAGTTCAATACAATGTTCATTTGACAAGCTAACAATATCGTTACGTTGCTTAAATTTTAAGCATTTTTTTATTAAGATCAGGGAACCACCCCGCAACATAGTTTTACGGTTGAAACAGCTGCCTACACTATAATTTTCATAATTAAGTATCATTTGGTAATCCTGTAACCAATGTTCAGTAAAGCAAACAACATCAAACATTGTTTTTTCTAAAAACATTTCAATTTCGAATAATTTGGAAGAGATACCCTGAATATTTTGATGAAATAAATTCAAGGCATGCTGCTGAACCCCTTTTTGCCGTTTAACTTTTTGAAAGCAAGAAGATACCTCGTTATTACTAGGTATAACTATGGCGTTACTGGTACCCTCTGTTGTCCTATGAATTAGTTTAAAGAACTACTATCCAGAGTTTGCTCCAAGTCTTCAATATTGTCACTTGGTAGTAAGTTGCCACTGATTGTGGCACCTACATTTACAAAAGAATTTTCCATAGTGATACATGGAACCTCCTTCGTACAGTTCATAAAACAATTCATAGCAATTACGCTACGGTCAGTTTGGCTTTCCACTGGGTTATTAGTAATAGTACTAAATATAGTGGTTTTAATTACACTTGACTTCGACATATTACTTACGTTCGATTAATTATTGATGTTCGACTATTTAGTACCCCGTTAGATAAGGTCAAAGTCAAAATATTTTATTTCACATAGGCCTACATGGGCACTTATAAAACGTCAGACAGAACAACGAAATCTTGAAGGTTTATTTTTGGTAAATGAATCATGTTTTTAAAAAAATCATGGAACAAAAGTTGTTATTTAAGATGTTAGTAACGTAGGCCTAAATGGTTGTCAGTGTTTTACAAATAGGTGAGCCTGTATAACGAATTCCCTGGATGATGTGCCTTACCTGTATTTAGGGTGGCCCTTAGCGCCGACGCTACAGGTACATAATCTGCTGTGCATAAACAGAAACATTCACGCTTCTTAGTCAGGGAACAGATGCTGCTGTCGTGGTACACAACGGCGTATGTTCCTTGAATATGAAGAATGGCAGTGTTTATGGCACATGTTTATTTCGCACCTTTCTCCAGAGTGCCCGGCATTACAACTGAAATAATAGATAAAGAAGATAAGAAACGGCGTTACTAGATTATTCACGGTTCAAAATAACATTAGACAATGATTACGTTGGTGGCATGACAAATGGCGACTGCAGTAAATAGTTGGTATTGTAACCACTTTTTTTATTTTAATGCCATCTTTATGTCTACGGAACAGAAGTTAAAATCTAAATCGAAATGAATCGAATGTCTAATCTTAATGTAACAGATAAAGGAGATGCGCGACAACTGCGCGTCTTTTCTGCTCTATCTTTGCAATGCGCACCAAATAAAGTTTAAAATTTATTAAAATTTTCTTTCGATTTTCAATTAATTACCAATATTTCAGGGGGTGCACGAGTTGACCTCGGAGGATAAACCCTAAAATCGTTTAAAAAATGTTTACCAGTGCTAAACATTTGGTTTTTGCAGGCATCGCGAGCTGAGAGCTGACCCCAAATATCTTGGTTAGTTTTTAAAAACATGAACACATTTTACTTGCATTTAGGCCTAAGCACTGACACTACAATCGACAGTTTTGACACATTGAAACTGTTATAGATAGACTTCATCTAGATTCAGGCTTCGAGTTATTATACATTAATTAATTAAACCCCTAGCGAACGCCGGCGTTCGCGCACCTATTATCTTTCTATTGTGTCTGTGATTTCCACGATTAAAAGGTATATTATTATTTATTCATAACTTTATTGCACACCATAACTTATTTATTGAATTATACAGAAGCAGATGCTGCAGAGCATGGCATCTCCTAAATCTTCGAAATTGTTCCTTTATTATTTTATTTAATTGGCTGCTATACGATGATAACACGAATAGTAGGCAAGAAAACTATATTGTGAATTCACTCTCTTGGCTCGAAAATAGGTCAATGCGATAGGGTTGACCTATATTTTATTATGTATAAGTGCATGATAATACACTTTGTTTAGCACGCGTATTGTGCGGGTGGGGGTTTTTTCCAGCAGGTTTTTTGTTCAGCAGTTGTTGTTTGTGATGTTAGTAACATGGTCGTGAAAGGTTGCCATTTTTTTACAAATAGGTGAGCCTGTATAACGAATTCCATGGATAATGTCTTGCCTGTATTCAGGGCGGCCCTCAGCACCGACGCTACAGGTTCGTAATCTGCTGTGCCTGGGCGGACTGTTCACGCTTCTTATTTAGGGAACAGATGCCGCTACCGTGGTACACAACGGCATCTGTTCCCTAAATAAAAGAATGACAGTGTTTATGGCACGTGTTCTTCTTCTCAATTCGAACCTTTCTCCAGTGCCCGGCTTTACAACTGAAATAGTGATGATAAGAAACGGCGTTACTCGATTATTCCGGAGATTAAGATATATTTATGACTAAGGTGCCTTTTTTATGGTGGGAAAAAATCATTCAATGACAACCCCCGCTCTTGGGCGGAGCGGGAGATAGTGTCAAACTCATACTGACTAAAAGACCCACCCCGTTCCTTCTAGCCTTCATACCGGGACTCGAGCGCCCTTTCGGTTAACCCTGGCCCCAGTAGGCTTCGACCCGGCTGGGTCCGTGCTGCTGACTAAGGTACCTGATCAACTTGGAATAACAGTCATGACCTTCCTACTATTTGTTGACCTACTTAATTTCAAAAACGGAAATAAAGAATTAAAGCTGTCTTGAATCGACATCTATCGCTCGCGAACCTTTACATTTTCTAGTAATCAGATACTTAGTTGCTTGTTTTTCGGGTATATAGGTACGCAGAGATATTAGGAAAATGTCAATGTGCTTTATTCCAAGTTTATCTGGCGCTTTGTTTAGTTATTAAAAATGTAACAGAGAAAGGAAATGCGCGACCACTGCGCGTCTTTTCTGCACTTTCTTTGCATTAACGCGGGCAAAAGCTAGTATTTTAATAAGTTAACAATTTATTAAAATACTAGCTTTTGCCCGCGTGGCTTCGCTCACGCTCTTCCCTGCTCCACCCTACTCTACCCTACTTTACCCTACTCTACCCTACTCTGCCGTATTGTACCCTACTCTAAGGTAGACTCTACCCTACACGACCCTAACCTTCACCTCACTATAACGAACACAATAAAAAAAAAGAATTAGCGAAGTCGGTCCAGCCTTTCACACGTGATGGCGTGACCAAGGAAATAGGGATTCATTTTTCATTCGATTTTCAATTAATTACCAATATTCCAGGGCGTGCAAGAGTTGATCCAAATCAAAATCAAAAGCTCTTTATTTCAAATAGACTATTTGTGTATAAATATACACAAATAGACTTTGACTTTTTTTTTTTGAATAGTCAAATGTCGGCCGGTCTAAAAAAAAGTAAATCTAAATTGCAGGTTCCAAAGCGTAGATCTCTATGGAGAAAAGCGTGCAAGAAACTCCATGGACACTCTTTCAAATCATATTATGAGTGAGTTAGACCATAGGATAAACCCTAAAATAATTTAAAAAATGCTTTTTTCACGCATCGAGAGCTGACCCCAAACATCATCGCTAATAACATAAACACATTTTGCCTGCATTTAGGCCTAAGCTTTGAAATTACAATCTCCAGTTTTTACATATTCAAACTATTATAGATAGACTCTATATAGACTTTTAAGCTTCAAGTTATACGGAATCAGATGTTGCAGAGCATGGCATCTCCTAAATTTTTGAAATTGTTCCTATAGTGTGGCTGCTATACGAAAACTATATTGAATTTCAAGTGAATTACCAGATATAAATTTCTTAAAACGGTGAAGGAAAACATCGTGAGGAAACCGGCATGTCCTAGAACCAAAAAATTCGAAGATAAGTGACATTCACCAACCCGCACTGGGCCCGCGTGGCCCATTCCTTCTCCTAGTGAGGAGGCCTCAGTCCCAACAGTGGGAACATTATAAGGACGACTACGCTAACCGAATATACTTTTCTTGCCACATGGTGTGACGGATTTTTTTGGTACTTGCCAGATTTCCTCTTATATTGTTCTTCCAGTAGATGAAATCTTCATAAGTAGTGTCACCAATTGTTGTCGCTCACTGGACTGAGCCATTGATCAACAGACACAGAAAATGTACAAGTTCTAACACTTTCTGTGTCTGTTGGTCGGTAGCTTAGTTTCGTAGCGCCCACACTTTACTGCCTGGTGAAACTTCTCTCTTCAAGCCATCAGCCCGCGTGTGATTCAGCAAATGTGCCTGTAAATTGTAAATATCTACAGTCATGAGTGAAGTTGTTTTCTTCATAGAATCATCATCATCATAGAATTTTGACTGGCCTGTTGGTCTAGTGGTTAGTATCCCTTACTGCTATGCAGGAGGTCGTGGGTTCGATTCCCACCCAGGACAAATGTTTGTGTGATGGGCACGATCATTAATTGCTCTGTGTCTGGGTGTAATTTATCTATAATATGTATGCATTTAGAAATGTATAAGTATGTTTGTCAGTTGTCTAGTACTCATAACACAAGCTCTGCTTAGCTTGGGATTAGACAACGTTGTGTGATAGTTGTGGAATATTATTAATATTAATATTTATATTAATTATCTAGGTTTCTATGGAAATCAAAATATAAATTTGTATAAAACCAATCCAGTAAAGACCTCTGCAAAATCTGCTATTTCACGTGAACTGTGGCCCTCCATAATGTACTCATAAGATAAAAATATAAAAAGTAGAAGATTCTGAATGACGACAATTTGTTTCAGAAACTTTTAAGGTTTTTAAAAAAACACGTATTTCTTTAATCAAGTTTGGTGAAATATTTATTTATTTATTTATTTAAACTTCATGTACAATAGTGGTACATAGGCGGACTCAATGCCACAAGGCATTCTCTACCAGTCAACCTTAACCTTGCATTTTTTTTCTAGTATGTCACGGAATTATCGAATGCTAACAGAGTCTTCAGGCGTTATCTCTCTTTTTTTGCGTTGCGTCTTCGTCTGTCAGCAACAGCAGGGGCCCAGCCGGGTCGAAGCCTACTGGGGCCAGGGTTATCCGAAAGGGCGCTCGAGCCCCGGTATGAAGGCTTGAAGGAACGGGATGGGTTTTTTAGTCAGTAAGAGTCTGACACTATCTCCCGCTCCGCCCAAGAGCGGGGGTTGTCATAAGATGATTTTACCCATCGAAAAAAAAAAAAACATCGCGTTGAATTGCGTTAGATGACGCAACAAGCTTCTATACTATGCTCGATGCTGACGATAGGCGTGTGGAGAAGGACCTCGGATGCCTCTGTACAAGCTTTCAAAACATTTTGTGTGACGTTTACTTCTAAAAAAATACAAAAGTAAAAAGTTATATCTCAAATATAAATTACCTAAATATTTAGACAGCTTTTTATGCATCTCGTGATCCGGCACGCTGATAACCAGAGAGGTCCGTTGATAACAGTTCTTATTAAACCAAACAATATTTTACTAAGTAATTTATTAAAAACAAACAAATTATAACAGCTCAGCAGCATACAAACGATAACAGGTTTCTAAGAAATTTTATATCAAATTCTATTAAAAAAACATGTTGTTCTCTTCAAATAAATATACCTAATATATAATATATAAACGACAGCTGAACGAGTTCAATGACCTGTAGTTAATAGTAGGCATCACTTAAATACTACCTACAGGTCATTGAACTCGCTCAGCTGTTGTTTTCTTAAAGAAATTAATTTCGTACATGCGTAAATTAATACGAGTTTTGAAAAAAAGGTACATTATTTTTTAATTTTATCGTTACAAATCGATAGTGTTTCATGTACCGGATCGACACTCGACGGGATTAAAACGATTAAAATTTAACGGTGTATATTGTTTAATTGTGTGAAACAAAAGTACACCAATTTTACATCGCAATATCCTCTAAAGAACAATTTGCGAATAAATAATACGTAACTAAAATAATAATACTAGCAAAATCTTTTAATAAGTCTTACTTTTTCAAATATGGGCGTGGCCACTAACTTTTAGGTACTTAAGGAATCGGGACAAAAGGTAGCCTATGTTCTTTTCCATGCCAAAGGCTATATGCATGCCAAATATATTTTTTTCTTCAAACCCATATGTGTATCGGGGTATCTATGGATAGGTCTTCAGAAATGATATTGACGTTTGTAATGTCATTATTTTCTAAACTGAATAGTTTGCGCGAGAGACACTTCCAAAGTGGTAAAATGTGTTCCCCCCCTGTAACTTCTAAAATAAGAGAATGATAAAGCTAAAAAAAAATTACGATGTACATTACCATGCAAAGCGCCAACGAAAATTGGTTTGAACGAGATCTAGTAAGTAGTTTTTTTTTAATACGTCATATATCTAAAAAAGTACACTATTATTAAAACATCGATCAAAGTTACAACGAACTACAAGAACATTTATATTAATGTTACTTGCTGCTACGGAACCCTTCGTGGGCGAGTCCGACTCACACTTGGCCGGTTTTTTTTATCTAATATAAACTAGTGCTTGACCGCGATCCCACCTGATGCTAAGCAGTGATGTCATCGTTAATGGCGAGGCGCACTAGTTTTTTAAGAGCTTATTCACTTTAGCTTTAAAGACACTAAAATAATAATTGGTTGGAAATACCGTAGCAGGCAAATTTCTGGCTGCTACGAAGTAATTCCTAATGAGAAAACCCAAAAGCATTTTATGCCCGACCTGGGAATCGAACCCGTGACCCAAGTGACCACAAAACCAACGAGGCCGTTGATAAAATACACGGCTCATGTACTGGGCTATCTTCTAAAACTTTGTCATAATTAACGTAGTAAAAGGAATATAAAAAACATATTTGAACTAGTAAGACACCAGAACTAAAAAAAAATAGTTAATTAAAATTATTAATATGTAATATTTATTAATTATTTTATTTACCAATTATTTTTCTGGTTAAAATTCCGACAAAAAAATCCTTCCCAGTTCTTTCCTTCCGGTGAAAATACCGAATTCTGGTAATTCCGGGAAGTGAAGACCACCGAAAGTAAAAAATGAAACACGCCAATAGTAACGATTATTTTAAGGCAACCTTTGTAACAAAGGTTAAATAAATTTATCACATATTATTGAAAGTTAATGTTAGTACTCAGTTAGATTTATTAAGATAAAATATGACTTTACTTAAAAAATATATGTATCGACTTACGTGAGTGAGGTTCCAACGCGTCCGCAGTTCTGACGCGGATGCCCGGACACAATTCCGGCGATGCCGAGAACTGACGTGTCTATAATGTTAGTACTTATTCTTATCTATGAATGATGGCAAGCCAAATTTCGGACACGTCAGTGGTCAGCGAGCGTGTAAAAATATGGCCAAGTCAAAGTATCGATACTTTTTCAGAAAATAATCGAATCGAACAATATTTTAAATCAGAATAATTTATTTATTTATTAGTATACTACTTTGTCAAGAAAGTACCGGGGAAAGATCAATAATAGGTACACAATTTTTTTGTTATTCATCCAAATTTATTTTATCACCTTCAAAGTATGCTCATTCAGAAACGATACACTTACGCCAACGAATAATCCAATCATCAAAACATTTTTTAAATTCTCCTTTATGTCTTCTACAGATTGAAAACGGGTGGTAATTTGAGTTTAGGAAAAAGATAGAAGTCGGCTGGAGCCATATCTGGCGAATATGGTGGCTGCTTGATGGTATTTGTTGAGTGTTTGGTCAAAAATTCGTTCACAATGATGGCCTTGTGCGAAAGCGCATTATCGTGGTGCAAAATCTAAGAATTTTCTTTCCACAAATTTGACCTATTCCGTCGAATTTTCTCTCTTTAATGCCTTACTTGCATTCCTTATTTACCGTTTGACCTTTCGGTAAGAATTCCGAGTGCACAACACTGCGATAGTCAAAGAAAACAGTCAACATTGCAATATAACTTTGAATTTTGATCGACTTTGGCGTGGTTTTTTCGGTTCTGGTTTAGTTAGAAGGCGCCATTCCGAAGCTTGTTGACTTGTTTGCACGTCAAACTCGTAAACCCACGTCTCGTCGCCAGTAACAATGCGATTCATGAATGTTGGGTCGGAATTGACTCGTTCTAGAATGTCCTCAGCGACTCTCATGCGATTGAGTTTTTGGAGAAAATTCAGGTCTTCTGGGACTAGCCGAGCGGCAACATGTTTCATACCCAAATGATTAGTTAAAATGGTACGGATCGACTCGTGAGATACAGAAAGTTCGGCAGTTATCTCTCTCAAACTTGAATGAGGATTTTCAGTCACTATTTCCTTCACTTTTGCGATGTTAACTTCAGTTGCAGAGGTCTACCAGAGCGAGGCACATCTTCCATCACATCTCGACGTAAGTTTAGTAATAAGAAACCTCAATATCGATTTGGACTAGTCTGAAAAGATATTGTTGGGAATAAAAAAATAAAAATAAAAAAGTAAGTACCTACAGCCAAGTCTATATATATAAAAGAAAGTCGTGTTAGTTACACCACTTATAACTCAAGAACGGCTGAACCGATTTGGCTGAAAATTGGTGGGGAGGTAGCTTAAAACCAGGAGACGGACATAGGATACTTTTTTTTTAAATTTTTTTTTTTTTAGGGTAGAGTAGAGTAGAGTAGGGTAGGGTAGGGTAGAGTAGGGTAGGGTAGAGTAGGGTATAGTAGGGTAGAGTAGGGTAGGGTAGAGTAGAGTAGAGTAGGGTAGGGTAGAGTAGGGTAGGGTAGAGTAGGGTAGAGTAGGGTAGAGTAGGGTAGAGTAGGTAGAGTAGGGTAGAGTAAGGTAGAGTAGAGTAGAGTGTGGTTGGGTAGAGTAGGGTAGAGTAGGGTAGAGTAGGGTAGAGTAGGGTAGAGTAGGGTAGAGTAGGGTAGAGTAGGGTAGAGTAGAGTAGAGTGTGGTTGGGTAGAGTAGGGTAGAGTAGGGTAGAGTAGGGTAGAGTAGGGTAGAGTAGGGTAGAGTAGGGTAGAGTAGGGTAGAGTAGGGTAGAGTAGGGTAGAGTAGGGTAGAGTAGGGTAGAGTAGGGTAGAGTAGGGTAGAGTAGGATAGAGTAGAGTAGAGTAGGGTAGGGTAGAGTAGGGTAGGATAGGGTAGAGTAGGGTATAGTAGGGTAGAGTAGGGTATAGTAGGCTGAAGTAGGGAACAGCGGGAGCGAAGCCGCGGGCAAAAGCTAGTAGAATATATATTCTACCATCCGGAACAATACTAGGTGTAGGTACTTATCGCTCACCAGTATAATACCTACCTACTGCTGCTTTGGGGAATAATAATCTGTTATTACATAACGTTACACAATACATAGATAATAATATGGTAAATTATTTTTAGACTTGCATGTTCGCCTTATCATGTAAATATATTTCGAATATGCATAACAATAATATCATGAGATTTCATCATTGTCATTACTTCATTAGTCAAACGTAATATTTACTGTCTTGCAAAAATATTAATTAGGTACTTATCTGCTTACCGTTTTAAAACATATTAAATTACTTTAAAAGACAATAATCTCACAGTTTAACCCTCGAGCGCCAGTTAATGACCTGGAAAATTGTCGTTTTTACGTAAATCACCAAAAATAAAACTTTTTCTGGATTTTGATAGTAAAAACAAAAATTTTAAAACCAAAATTTTCGGCCAAATAGATTTACAAACGTGTGTACAAAACGAAAATTAAGTTTTTTTCAAGGTCATTCAAGCTGTACTATGTACCAGTTCATCGATTTCGAAATGTATTTCCGAGTATGAAATTCGTTATTTTTTAATACTCAGTACCTATACGTCGCAAGGGTTGAGCGTGCCCCAACTCAGCAATTGCTGGGTGTCAAACACCCAGCGCTGATTTTCAGCTGGCACCCCGCAGTGACGTACGGATGATGGTAACTAGTGCGCCTTACCATCAACGATTGCATCACTGCTTACCATCAGGTGGGATCGCAGTCAAGCACTAATTTATATCAATAAAAAAAAAAACTGATGGTAAATAAAACTATATCACCAAATCTCCCCTAACCCTATAGGAAGAGGCGATTCCAGCCCTTGCAAGGCCAGTGCGCAGCCGATACTCTGGCGCCCTCTAGTAGGTGTGCGGTCAAAAGACAATTTAAAGAAACAATTTTAAATAATATCAGGATTATACAATACGCATGCAAAAATATTGTTTGTCAATCAATTTATCAATTAATGTACAAAAATAGAATACAGATTGTGAAAATAATGTCAATGTGCGTAGGAAAGTAAAAGAGATATAAGACTTTTAAACAAATATTTGGGAATAGGGTACAGTTGCTACAAAGTATCTTGAGCGGTTGCGCAGAAGTCAAATATTTGGTCTCTTTAGTGGTGCGAAGTGAGAAGCGGGGGCGGGGAGTGTCAGTGATTGGCTCGCCGCGTCATCGCGTCATAGACATCACTCCTCATTCGTTGCCTGCGGTTGCTGCATGTATCTAACAACGAAGACGATTGGCTCGCCAATGTATGGAATGCGCAAAGCTATCCCCACTCTGACGCCGAGCGCTCAATATACGTGTGGTGGCAACTGTATTTGTCTCCATCACCAAAACGCCTTTTTTATGGCTGCTGTACGGATGTCATGGCATTTGACGTCAAAGACCACGTCGGACTTCACCCTCATAATAGCAGCTTTGAAATATCTAAATATTTTTATTTCACACTAGCTTTTGCCCTCAGCTTCACCCGTGTACTTAAAATACAGGGTTATTTGTAAAACACTGGCAACATCACAGGACTATGTCACTAACATCATAAACAACAACTTTTGTTCTATAACTTTTAAAATTCATCATATTTTAGTTCACTTAATTTTCATACAAAAATAAAATATTTAAATTGAACGTTCTAAATATTACGAAGTCTAAGCAAAGCAAGCGATCGTACAATAACGGGGGAGTGAGGATCAGGCGACGGGGGTGCTTGATGCACTTACAGAGTTGAAATGAAAACATAGAACAATGAAATCTTAAAAGTTTATTGAACCGGCAAGAAACTCCAAGGTTACTCTTTTAAAGTAGTGGTTGATGTTACATTAGTATTTTAAAATTACAGTATTACTGATATTATTTGAACAGTGTAGACTGGTCAGTATTATACCCAAAAGCTTTGAAGCTTATTCGTTGTCGAAGAAGATATTTTGTTCCTATGTGTGTAGGTGTGTACCTACCTACCAGAGCTAAAAAATAATTTTGCAGATAAAAAATATTTTCTTAATTATTTTTAGCTCTGGTACTTATACAAATAGGAAAAAAATCTCTAATCATGAGTAAATAGTAGGTATATTTTGATACAAGTGGACATACGGTATACCTATACCCCTGAGCCGAAAGCGAGGTCGTTTCGACGAGTCGATTTTCTTGTCGACCAACCTGATGTGTAGGTATCATACATTGAATATGTAGGTTTGGGGGTTAACCGAGGCATTTTTTCTTATCGGACAATGAGGTACCTATAGCTCGCCGTCCGGCGAAATAGTTTAAATGCCCGTACTATCTCCAATGAAAATTGTAATCTGTATATTTTAAAGACGGACTTAGGACTCCTCTAAAGGTTTTTTTAAAAAAAAAACACGTACTTATTTCAAACTTACGACCATGTCTTATGAGTATCATCTATCTGTTTTCTAATCATTATCATTTCAGCCGAAAGACGTCCACTGTCGGAAATGTATGACCTCCCCCAAGTGTCGCCACAACGACTCTCATCTAGTACATTGGGAGGCTTTTTTTAAATATTCAATGTGGTAAAGAGTTGCCCCAAACTAGGAGGAACTTCTGTATCGTGGGTGTGTTTCCTGATAGCTATAACCTAGGGGTCTTTAAGTGGTTGGGGCCATGGTCCGGAGTGAGGAGGAGTAGCAGGCGGTTGCCGACTTCTGCGAAGCAGTAATTCTCGCTAAGGAGGAGGCCGACCGCATCTAACAACGGCGCTCTCGACGCCGCCGGTATTCCGATCCCGATTTCCAGCCACCGTAGGCGCGGGCTTGCGGACAGTGAGCAAAGGGTAGCTCGCTGTCCGGCCGTCCGGTAACTGTCCGGACCAAGCACAAGTCGTGGACGGCGCGCACTGTTCCTGCGCGCCTCAAGGAGTTGTCAGCAACAGTAGAGGCCCAGCCAGGTCGAAGCCTACTGGGGCCAGGGTGATCCGAAAGGGAACTCGAGCCCCGGTATGAAGGCTTGAAGGAACGGGGTGGGTTTTTTTGTAAGAGTCTGACACTATCTCCCGCTCCGCCCAAGAACGGGGGTTGTGATTGGATGATTTTCCGCACAAAAAAAGGGTGAATAGATTGCTCCTAGGCAAGCGTGTTCCATCGTTGGCCACATCATCGCTTACCATCAGGTGACATAGTGGTCAAACGCGAACCTATACATAATAAAAAAAAGACATGTAAAGTCACATACACAAGACACCCAGACCCGGAACACCTCGGTAGGCCATACAAATATTTTTTCTTTGCGCTAATCGAACCCGCGACCCGCTGCGCACAGTCAATCGCTTGACCACTGCGCCAACCGTGCTGGCTACACGCTTTGACGTCGACCTTTCTTAACTTAATTTTAAACCGTCTTTTAATTTTCTCAACTTTTCTTTTTACATAATATATTACTACTAGCTGACTGGGCAAACGTTCTATCATAAATAAATTATCAAAGAAAAATATGGGATGTGGACCCTAGCAGAGTAAAAAAATACGTAGATACTATTCTCCGAACTTCTGAATATGTACTATGAAATATTGAGCAATCTACACTTAATATAATAAAGAGGTAAAGTTTGTTTTTACGTTTTTTTGTTTGTAGAAGGTAATCTCTGAAAGTGTTGGTGCGATAGCAATTTTTTTTAAACCAGTAGGTAAAGAATCTTTTTTTTTTAATGAAAATTATCCGAGTTCGACGAAAAAAAGAAATATAATATGTTTGTTATAGGCTACAGTTACATAAATCTGTGTCGTATATATTCTAATAGGTACTTCATAAATAATAAAATAAATCGGAAATAAAAAACATCGGGTGTGGACAAATATTGCAACCAAAATGGTCATTTTAAAACATTTTTACCCCGATTTCTATCAGGGTAAAAATCGTTTAAAATGACCTTTAAACGATTTTTACTCCGATGCTGCTTTATTTTTGAGTGATGACTAATTTTATGTACGAGGATGACGCTGCGGGCAAAAGTTAGTAATACATATCAATTTTATAAGAATCGTTCAAACCGTTTCGAAGGAGTTTTGTTACAAACACTGTGACAAGGAAATTTTTTGGTAGGTACCGTTGGTACCTATGTAAAATTTCATGGTCACAGTGTTGTTACTGACCCGACGAATTTTGTGCCGCGTGACGTGGCCTAACAGCCAATGAAATATAGACTAATCTTTCGATACAGTCAACCGATTGCGATGAAACAAAGCCTAAGTACCTAATACATCAAGTTACACCCAACTATAATATACAAAAGACATCTACATCGATTACTTATGTACACTTTATGTGATGCGTGCACAACTACAAATTTATTATATGTTTATGTTAGATTGAGCTCACGAGCCATTATTAATCGTAGATCTACATTTTAAAGGAAAATTGAGTAACTAGCATAACTGATAAATTATAAATAGAGTTATCATAGTTTAACTGTTTCCGTTCTCTATTACGCACTTTGGATACTTCCGCTTCACGCACGTTTGGTATCACGTTTCATACATTTGATTTAAGCATGAACTCTTATAGGAAGTAGAGGCCCCAGCCTATGACTGTTTGAAAATGACGTACGTATGGTGTTGAACGCTGAAAATCTCGTTCCGTTCGCCGAATATCTTCTACTTTTCTCCACACACACGCGTAATTCTTCTCCGTACACGTAGAACAAGCACTACAAGTACAATTACTGTCACGGATCTTGAGCGCTGGCTTCAAGTCGCGCAGAAGTCAAATAATCGGTCTCTTTAGTGGTGCGAAGTGAGACACGCGGGCGGGGAGTGTCAGTGATTGGCTCGCCGTGCCATCGCGTCATAGACGTCACTCCTGATTCATTCCCTGCGTTGCTGCATGTATCTAACAATGAAGACGATTAGCTCGCCAATGTATGGAATGCGCAAAGCGATCCCCAGTCTGACGCCGAGCGCTCATGACATTTCCCGCCTCTTCGTGACAGACTTTTACTGATTAAAAACCCACCACTGTCCCTTCTTTTAAAAAAAAAAAAACAAAATTTAAATTTTTATTTTACATGGCCTATGGGCACTTATAAAACGTCAGAGGCTAGTGCACACACAGTGCTTTGCCATCGTTCCAGGGCCCCGGGGATCTCTTCGACCCTGCTGGGCCCCTACGATTGCTGACAATTCCTTGAGGCTTGTTGTCTCACGCGTGCACCCCCGAATCATCACACTCTAGAGGTTGAATTTTGGAAAAAATCCACTCTAATTGCTTATACCTACGTTATACCTATTTAGGGTCAACTAACACCGAAAGAGCGGCGAAGGGCAGGGAAGCGCAGCGACCCGTTTACCGTTTATAGAATTCGCCGGAATTCCCGCGGCCCCGCGGGCATCCGCGCGACCCGTTCGAGTTTCTCATGCGATAATAAGTATTAAAGCAATGAAAATAAAGTTAAAATTCATATGACACTGAAACTGCGCTCCGCTTCGCTGCGCTTCGACGCTCTTTTAGTGTGAGTTGACCCTTAAAAGGAAACCTTGTGCAGAATCATGCTCCTAGGCCGTAACTATTCAGTAATCTGTGGCCGTGTGTTGATGCGTCAGACAGTTTCTACTTTTATTTATTTACAGGTTTATTTGTATTTGTAAAACACTAACAACCTCTCAGGTGCTAGTTACTAACATCATAAACAACAACTTTAGTTCTATGACTTTTAAAAATTTAACATATTTTGGTTCATCAGATTTTCATACAAAAATCAACACCTCTAAGTTGTTGTGGAGTTGTCAGCAACAGCAGGGGTCCAGCTGGGTCGAAGCCTACTAGGGCCAGGGTTAGCTCCGAAAGGTAGCGCCAGCCACGGTATGAAAGGGACGAAGAAACGGGGTGGGTTTTTTTCAAAAGGAAATTTCGTGTGAAATACTGTAGTTTTGCTTACTATGAGCATCACATAACGTATTTTAATATTTGCATGCCAACTCATGGCAAAATGTGTCTGCACTATTATAATAAGTTACCATCTCCTGTACCGCATTTAATGCAAATAAATGGCTTTGACTTTGACTTTGACTTTTTGTCAGTAAGAGTCTGACTCTATCACCCGCTCCGCACAAGGGCGGGGGAAGTCATTTGGATGATTTTTACTCACTGAAAAAAAAAAAGACCGATGGTAAATAGGTGATGGCGGAATCATGTTATCTATACATATAAATAAAATATTATAATAATATTGAAATAACTGCATACGAATATATATTCGGCACATACACCAAAATATTTTTTTTTACAATTGTTGTCTGTGTTTGTCCGGGCTATTCTCTGAAATGGCTGGACCGATTTTGACGGGACTTTTTTTGGAATGTAGCTGATGTAACAAGGAGTAACATAGGCTACTTTTATTTTAGAAAAAATAAATTCAAAATCCTGTAGTCCATGCGAACGAAGTCGCGGGCACAGCTAGTCTATACTTAATATTATAAAGCGGAAGAGTTTGTTTGTTTATTTGTTTGTTTGTTTGTTTGTTTGAACGCGCTAATCTCTGGACCTACTGGTCCGATTTGAATGATTCTTTCAGTGTTGGGTAGTCCATTTATCGAGGAAGGCTATAGGCTATGTTTTTTATGTTTCAAAATTAGGGATCCGTAATAAAATTGCTATTTTGTAACACAAGGTGTAAAATCGAAAACCTATTTTTGCGTGCGCTGCAAAATCTATTGACAATAGAACAAAATGATGTACTACGGGTTTGTAGATCCCATTAAGACCTACAAAAAAGTCCGCAAGAACATATATCTAGCTATCATGGTTTAATCACAATAACCGATTTTGTGTTCAAAATAATTATTAAATCGTCTGAAGAAAAAAAACTACGTTAAATATGTATCGTAATATTAATCTTTATCGAAATTAAGCATTATGTTATCAAGAGTATTTATGTAGAAGTAAAATACTTTTTGTTTCATCTCAATCGGATATTTCGTTTAAAAGTTATCACGTGTGTAAGATGTTAAGAGTTGGTCCCTATTAATGAGTTATGGGCCATAGAGTTTTTTATCAACATAAAATCCTGTAATAATATTTTTCGAAATATTGTTGGTGATGATTGTAAGTATAAGATCTTTGCAGAGTATAAACGAGAAAAACGCGGGTGAAACCGCGGGGCACAGCTAGTGTACAATAAAACAACAGGTATGTAGAACCACATTTATTTAGCGAACACAACCGAGTACTGAACAGATACACATTAGTATATAACATTAAGTACAGTTTATTGAACAATGCAACGTTTATATACACACACACCGACCACTCCCGCTACCCACCGCAAAATTCTTGTTTTTAGTTTATTTTAAATACAAAATTGGCTCACACCTTTTACCACGGGACCTTGGGACTAAGGGTCAACTCACACCGAAAGAGCGGCGAAGGGCAGTGCTGCTTCAGTGTCATATGAATTTTAACTTTATTTACATTTCTATAATACTTATTATCGCATGAGAAACACGAACGAGAGAATTCCCCGGAATTCCTGCGGCGCCGCGGGCATCCGCGCGACTCGTTCGAGTTTCCGCTGCGCTTCCCTGCCCTTCGCCGCTCTTTCAGTGTGAGTTAAGGCGGCACCCTAAGGCGATCATAACATTGCCAAGCACCACGGAGCGTAGTGCGTGAATGCGCGCTTTAATGTTGCTTGTAAGTATCTCCGTTTATATAGAAAACACGCACAGTTCAACACACCAAAAATGCATCCACGCGCGTTCATGCAGATCACGCGCCTACAAGCGGAAAAAATGCAATAACGAGCGTGGAGGCGGGGCGGGACGCGAGGTATGGCACACTGAGTCTCGTAGTACAGTGCTAGATTTTGGATGGGCTATGAATTAACTGACAGGCCTGTTGGTCTAGTGGTTAGTGACCCTGACTGTTATGCCGGAGGTCGTGGGTTTGATTCCCACCCAGGACAAATGTTTGTGTGTGAAAATGATCATTTGTTCTGTGTCTGGGTGTAATTTATCTATAATATGTATGTATTTAGAAATATATAAGTATGTTTGTCAGTTGTCTAGTACTCATAACACAATCTCTGCTTAGCTTAAGACTAGACGGCGTTGTGTGATAGTTGTGGAATAAAAATAAAAAAAAATAAATGAGTCAGAGCCGCCGTGAATCCACAAAACGCACCTACGCGTAAAGAGTGCGTAAAAAACCCGCACGATAATGCAGATCTGTACTCCCGCAAGTGCGCGTGTTGACACGCAACGTGCAGCGTGATGTGTGGCAGTGTGATAATCGCCCTGACGTATTAAAGTTATAAAAAAATAAAAGGCTCGATAAGATATTTGTATTTTGACTACCTAGCGGTTTGTCTAGTGTGGTGTAACTACTAAAATAGTTGAAATAGCCACTACTACACGGGACCCCAATTATTGGAACGAAGTTCCTTATCGCGCGTTGTGAAAGGGGGCTAGACGGAAAATAATCTTACGAAAAGTTGTAACGACACTTTGCTATAGTAAGCCGTGCGGCGTGCGCATGTTTCTGTCTGTCTCTCTCTTATAGAAAGCAAGCTATTGTAAGCCGTGCGGCGTGCGCATATTTCTCTGTCTGTCTCTCTCTCTCTCTTATAGAAAGCAAGCCAGATATCGAAAGGAACTTCGTTTCATCCGGGTGTCCCTTGACACCTCTCATTTTTTTTTTATTTCATTGTTTCTTTGTTCATTTAGTCAAAACGAGGTTTTTATTTTTTAACGACTAAAACGTCAGGCGTGCGAGCGAGATAGCGGGACGGAGCTATACACCCCATCGAGCTCCATCCCTTTAACAATTCAGTTTAGGTCGTCAATTGCATCACCAAACATAACTGGTGACATATATGGGTGTACCAATGTATACCGCATGCTTGATATTAGGCGCAACGCTTCAGTTATTGGCCATCTCAACTTTGGCAGCCTAAAATGAGCAATAACCTACCAGATAGTAGATTCAAAACTGCGTTTATCAGTAAAGTTTTGTCTAGTATTCTGATAAGTAATTAATTGGTTATTTTAAGCCGTCAAAGTTGCAGAGGCCAATAACTGTAGCGCTTACCCTACATATTAAATGAAGCAATAAGATCTACTCCAAAATTAACGGTATACGCATTGTTTTAATAACAACTTGGAAGGTATTTTCGTGCAGGTTTGCGGACGGAAAACAATGGGTTGCTCGCCGTCCGGGCCTGGGTTGGCGGCACGTTATGTACCGTGCGCATTACAAAGAGATGTCAGTATGTGTGACAGGCCCCAGTAAGGCTGATGCTGTTCAAGGTTTCGGGACTGATCTAAACTCAACAGTCAAGGGTCTGGAATGCAAAGGGAAATTGAAGGAACACGTGTGGGTTTAAGTCAGTAAGTCTGAGACTCTCTCTTCCTCTCGTGGTGCGAGAGAAAGTGAGAGCGGATTTTTGATGATTACCCACTGAAAAAAGCCATTTAGTCCAAATGTTATAAAATTAAAGGAATTCTGAATTCTGTCCAAGTTATTATTACCTTGGACATTTAGTAACTAGGAGGCGTGTCTTTTACTGATTAAAACTACACCTATGTTCCTCATTTACTTTGTGTTCCAGGGCTCAGGGTTTCCATTTAGGAAGTCAACCCATGGCTGCAGTAGGCTCAGGACTTACTGGGCCACTAGGGTTATGCCTTTAGCAAGTAGATCAAACATTTGTGATAGATAAATCAGTTCTATTAAATATCTAATAATATTTACAGTAAATCACAATCAATTAACAAGTTATAACATAATCACAGGAATACATTAATTATCATTAATTACAAATTAACATAGAAAATATAATGAATACAATCATAATACATGTTTTCTATAATGAGAGCACTTTTAACTTAATAATATTTATTTATCATTATGAAACATTCATATTTTTTAGATTTTATCAATCTATAAACTTTTATATTCTTTTTTTGTTAATGTTTTTGGCTTGGATGCTAAGTCCTATAAGCCATGTTTTCGTATGAATAGTTAATTTGTTGACCATTAGAATATGGATGTACACATTGTAATGTTTTTATTTGCCAGCAAATGTATCAAGTCGACTCCTATGTTATTTCCCGGTAATATCACTGTTGGCATACAATTTTAAGGCATAATATTGTTTGGCATAACGTTTTCGCATAACATTTTTTAGCATAATAATAATGGTACATAATAGTACTTTGGCATAATGCATAGGTTAGCATAACTATCATTTAGTCTAATCTCCACATGGAGTTGCATAAATTTGTTTTTTTTTTTTTTTTTGTTTTAATTTGTTGGATTGATCATTATGCTGAATTTTGTTATGCGAATGTAAATTATGGCAATTTTTTTTTATGCTAATCATTAGTAAACCTTATTTCCCAAGTAAAGACGAAAGAGGTTAGAAACGAAATACTTTCCGATTTGTACTACAACGAGTGTCGCCGCTTGTCTCACACCCTTTAACTCCACTACAGGCAATAAACCAATACGAACGCGCATCACGCAACTAACAGACCACGCACACTTAGATTGAAGTTTGCTATTGGTAGTTGAACTATGAGCATTGACTGGCCTGTTGGTCTAGTGGTTAGTGGCCCTGACTGCTATGCCGGAGGTCGTGGGTTCGATTCCCACCCAGGACAAATATTTGTGTGATGAGCACGATCATTTGTTCTGTGTCTGGGTGTAATTTATCTATAAATATGTATGTAGTTAGAAATATATAAGTATGTTTATCAGTTGTCTAGTACTCATAACACAAGCTCTGCTTAGCTTGAGATTAGACAGCGTTGTGTGATAGTTGTGGAATATTATTATTATTGTCCTTCTTTGTGATAATAATTACCATTTATTAATACGCCTGCCCGGCCACAAGGCCATTCTAACCTCTTTCATTTTTCCTGTGGTTATTTCTTTGCCTTGCGTTCCAAGATCCCGGGGTTCCCTTACCGACAATCCATGGTGACAGTACACAGTACTACACATTGTACTATTTAAATTTATAACAATTCTCTCTCATTTCGTAAAACTAACGCCTCCATATTATCGTCACTAACATCGAGAGATACATTGGTCCCCACCAGTGTATCATAAAACAGAATATTGCTTCACCGACCACACCATTCCTTAGTGCTCTATTAAATATCATAGCTTTAAAAAACCTTACTGTTGTTATTAATAGTGAAAGTATATCCCTTCAGGGCTGCGATGAGTATTTATTTCTATATGGCTTAGATGAGTGAAAACGATAACATCACTATTTTCTTAACGCGAATAAGTTAACGCGCGTAACGTTCCACGGCACAACTACGAGACGTGAATTATAACGTCGTGATGTCGTGACGTGAAAATCGACGCCGAGCAATGTAGAGCGTTTCACATAAGAATTCCCTTCGCCATAATGTTGAAAATGCGGAAAAACAGTGTTGTTATATTTTTAGCAATTAAATCCTTACTTACTTATATTATGAAAGCGAAAGTGAGTTTGTCTGTTTGTTTGTAACGTCTTCACGCCTAAATGGCAAAACCGATTTTGATGAATTTTGGTAAAGAGATAGTTGGGACCCTGGAGACGGACATAGACAATTTTTTTTTAAAGTGAGAAAAGGGGGAGAAAGAGGCGGGCGAAGCCGCGTTTAAAACCTCGTTACTTAATATTAGGGAGATTAACTGATATTTAATTTTCGTTACTTTTCACTAATGCCTTATAATTTTGTTTCTCATAAACCGTGGTAGCTACACAGTTGAAATTTTCACAGATGAAGTATTTATGTTGCCGTTATAACATGAAATCCTAAAAACAATACAAAATAAATATTTCAGTGGGATTCTTATACAACAAACGTAATTTATTTTGTCGTTTATTACTACGGGCCGTATAGAACACTTCGTGCACGAGTCCGTCTCACACTTGGCTGGATTTTATATTGTTACCATTAATAACAACAGTACACCCACCACAATAAGAGATTCACTTACAACAATAATAATAATAATTATCAATATTCAATACAGTGTTATTTGTAAAACACTATCAACTTGCAGCACTGTGTTACTTACATCATAAACAACAACTTTTGTTATATGACTTTTTACAAAACATAATTCGTTTATCAAAAACAAACCTTCAAGATTTCGTTGTTCTATCTATACAAGATGTAAGGGAAAGCCCTCCACAAACTTTAAGGGCTCGCTCAGTAGACGAAACTGAACAATCTTCCACAAAATTTTTTTTTAGGAAACGAAAAAAGATCCTCCTCACCATAGAAAATTATAAACTTGATTGGACAGTTTGTATGGAGAGGCCGATTTTTTTTTACTACTTACACCTTGTATATCTATAACACGTTACAACACATTTCAATTCTGTATTTTGCTATACCTACCTAAGTCTGTATGCCGCGACGCAAGCATATCAAGCGCCCCCACCGCCCGATTCCCACTATCCTCCGCTATCGTACTATCGCCTGCTTCGCATAGACTTTGTAATATTTAGAACGTTCAAAAAAAAAAACCTTATTTAATTTTTTTTTTTTTGGTAGTAAAATCTGATGAACTAAAATAAGTTAAATTTTTAAAAGTTATAGAACAAAAGTTGTTGTTTATGATGTTAGTGACATAGTCCTGAGAAGTTGTCAGTGTTTTCCAAATAACACTAGTTTGTAAAAGCAGCGGGAATGTAACTCGTTATACATTAGAATTATTATCAAAGTTTGGAGCCAAAGTCAGGTTTAGTCGAACAATTACATTTTTAAGTCAAAAAATTGGTTAACAACAGGCGACATAGCTAATGATGTAATTTGAACACATTTATTATTATTTAGGCCTACAGTGAATATTGTCACAATTAAGTAATATTTAAACATATTGCTTGATATTATTGAAGAAAGATTGTCGTCAGTGCCGTATTATCTACTAGCTTTTCCCGCGTCGCAACCTTTTGCCCGCGGCTTCGCCCACGTGGCATTAGGTGCTTAAGGAATCGGGATAAAAGGTAGCCTATGTTCTTTTCCATGTCAAAGGCTATATGCATGCCAAATTTCATCCAAATCCGTTCAGCCGTTTTTGCGTGATTAAGTAACAAACATCCACACACATTTATAACATTAGTTAGGATGACACTCAGGAATAAAGCAGCTTTCTATCGATAAAAAAAAATAGCAATCGAATCAGTATTTTATGTACGTGTGCGAAGCCGCAGGCAAAAACTAGTAATTTATAACTAAAGATTTTAAAGGAGCCCTTTGATAGAATTTGATACAGGCCTCACGTTGGCTTGATCCGGCACTGATTAATTGTGTCTGTGTTTGCTTTCGCAAGCTTGTCGAATCACTTTTCTGTTAGTGTTCCCGCCAAACGCTAACTACAGAATGTATGAGGACATGGGAGCTGAGCAGTAGCTAGCTATAAAACGCGTAGGACAGAAAGTACGGATATATTCGTAGTCAGTATTTAATGTGTGAAATAGCGCCTAACGTAGGTACATATTAACGATGTCGCCTGCGCTCCCGTAACAACTACTCGCTATTATTGTGAAGAACTACAACTACAGCCACTACTGGAGATTGAGGGCACCTTCACCGATCGGAACTGGAAACAGAAAGACATTTTAAATTTAAATTCAGGTCATAAAGTTAATACAACAGGTAATATAAAAAAAAAAATTAAGATTCAAAGTAATGATGAAAAAACACAAGATAATTTATTTGTATTGTCTATACAAATACAAGCAAAACACAGTAAAAAAAAAAAAAAATAACATTTAAAATGAGCCACTGGCAGCTAAGAAATGATCAGTTTCAACTAACAGCGTCCGTTCATAGACATGACGCGTATAACATGTGACTGGAAAAATGGTGGGTATACACCGTTAAATTTTAATCGTTTTAATCCCGTCGGGTCGATCCAGTACATGAAACACTTATCAATTTGTACAGATAAAATTAAAAAAATAAAGAACCTTCGTATTAATTTTTCCGATTACTACCTAAAGGTCATTGAACTCGCTCAGCTGACGTTTTCTCAAAGAAATGAATTTCGTACATGCGTAAATTAAACGAATATGGATAAAGCATCCACCGTAGGCGCGGGCTTGCGAATGGTGTGGTAGCTCGCTGTCCGGCCGTCCGGTAACTGTCCGGACCAAGCCCAAGTCGTCGACGGCGCGCTGTTCCCGCGCGCCTCAAGGAGTTGTCAGCAACAGCAGGGACCCAGCCGGGTCGAAGCCTACTGGGGCCAGGGTTATCCGAAAGGGCGCTCGAGCCCCGATATGAAGGCTTGAAGGAACGGGATGGGTTTTTTAGTCAGTAAAAGTCTGACACTATCTCCCGCTCCGCCCAAGAACGGGGGTTGTGATTGGATGATTTTCCGCACAAAAAAAATCAAGAGTGAATAGATTGCTTCTAGGCAAGCGTGTTCCATCGTCGGCCACATCATCGGTTACCATCAGGTGAGATTGTGGTCAAACGCGAGCCTATCCATTATAAAAAAAGACATGTAAAGTCACATACACAAGACACTCAGACCCGGAACACCTCGGTAGGCCATACAAATATTTTGTTTTGGTTGTCATAAGATAATTTTTTCCATCGAAAAAAAAAAGTATGGATAGAGCATTTTTTTACTAATTAAAAAATAGTGGTGTATAGGCCACTGCAGATCGCAAGTGTGTCTACTATAATATAATTACCATGTTCAGTAGAGGAACAGCTCTGGGAAGTACTTGGTGTAGGGCGGCACGGCCTGCGAGTAGGACTTGTGTCCGGCCGGCGAGCACGAGCCGGACGGCGCCAGCAGCGGCTCCGAGCTGATCGAGTTGAAGATCTCCTCCAGCTTGTCCTTGATCTCGTACTGCAAGTCAACAGATATCAAGTTAGATACGTGGAACGTGCAACCGTCGTACATTTATGTTCCATTCGCTTTATGAGAACAGTGACGTCGTCTGTGATATAACGTAGGCTTGAAGTGATTCGTTTGAGTGGTGTCTAATGTACATTTGTACAGATGAACCACTTCAAGCTTTTTTATACACTGTATCACAACACTTTGATACAGTAATTGACGGGTCTAGTTAGTGACTGTAAGGGTGAGTTGCACCATTTAACTATAACGATAACAAAGCCGTTAACAGCTGTCAAATCGTCGAATTGACCAATAGGCGGCCGTTCCACGGCTGGTTATGGTTTGGTTATCGTTATAGTTAAATGGTGCAACTCACCAAAAAGTTTAATACGCCCTCTCATTCTATCAGTAGCGGTTTGTGAATATTGCTTCGCAGTAGTGGCATGTGATTTCTGAGTTTCTTTGGACAAAGTTGTCATCAGTTTTCCACTCTACAACCTTTCAGCCCCATTAACCTTCCGTTCTATGAGCAATGTGCCCTGCCCATTTGAGTTTGGCGATTTTACGGCAAAGTTGCGCTTTTATGTAATTAACAAGTTGGAGGATATTGTTGCACGTAATGTTTCTGCTGTAAGCGAGTACCTTAGGCTGCGTGATGTGCAGCAGCTGGTCGAAGGGCGCCGTGCGGAAGGCGTTGTTGAGCGTGGCGCGGCGGCGCTCGGCGTCGCGGCGCTCGGCGGCGCCCGGCCCGCCCGCCGCGCGACGCAGCGCCTCCAGGCTCACGCCGCCGCCGCTCACGGGGGACTGGGACAACACCATACACTAATGAATACTGGACTAATGTACCGTAAAAAAAACTCCTAAAGAAAAACTTCCTGAAGAAAAATAAATAACACAACAGTCTTTTGAAAACAACAAAAATGACAAATAGTCTTTCACAAAAAGAAACTTTCACTAAGTATTAGTCTTTTGACGTTATTATGATGTATTCGCGTTAGGAAAATAGTGATTCATCGTTATCACTCGGCATACCTATAACACCCCTTGAACAATTAAATCATAGTAAAATGGAAAATCGTGTTTCGATTACAGAAAGTATGGAAACGTCTTTCCGTAAATATTAAAATGAAAATTGAGACGATGACAAATTAAAAAAAAAACATACATTCAGCCGAACATAGAAACTCCTCCTTTTTGAAGTCGGTTAATAATTACTTAAAAATGAAAAGATGAAATATTTGAAAGTACTGTGAACAAAAAAGTTACTTAAATCAATGCTTAAATTTTTACCCCAATATGAATACGCCTATACTTTGCAGTTGGACTGATAACGTCACTATTATCTTTTTTTAGCTGTAAAAACATGCAATGACTTCTCCCGCTCTAGGGAGGAATGAGAGTCGTCGAGTGTCAGACTTTTACTGATTAAAACCTACTCCTACTCTGACTCCGGGGTCCCAACGGAAATAGACTATCGGTACTCTAGAAAATGGCGCAAAAACAGTAAATTTACATAATAGTGCCTGTAGTAAAGTTGAAGATTACAATGAATAACTAAAATTAATTAATGATCTACACTAATATGATAGTAATAAAACTTTTACAATCGCAATTTACGAAGAATACTAATTTCAACAAAAAAAATACTTTATTCTGTATTTTCCATATTTTACGAAGTATAAACCAATGATACCAAATATGAAGTTTTAAAATACTAGTTTCTTAAAAACTAGGTTGCAGCCGCAGTTTCTCCCGTTTTTTATGCAATGCCAAAAAAAAATCCTAGGATAGTTGCCGTAAAAAACGTAATTAGTCCGTCTTTTTGATATTAAACCAAAAATGACAAAGATATGGCCCATTAACCTTTCAATCGTGGAAATTACAGACACCGGCGTTCGCTTGGAGTTTAATGAATTAAAGTTACGTGTAACGTCACGCCGTGCTGCATTTTTTCGCACGGGGTGACGTCACACGTAACTTTAATGGGCTATATCTTTGTTATTTTTTATTTCATCGAAAAAAGAAAAAATACGTGTCCAATATTTTTTTGTAATCTAAAATACAGACTAAATAAAATGTAATTATTTTGACCCTGGAAACTATCCTATTCTGCCAAAAACTCCTAAGTCTAAGTTCTAAGGACTATACTCCATTTGTTTAGGTAGTTAACAATCCTAACATGTCTTTTAACATATTTTTTTTTATTATTTAAAAACTGTTTACAATTAGGTATTTTCCTAAACCTATGTTAGGTAATTAACTAAATTTTTTTTTAATTTTTTTTCTAATTGGTATAAATTAGTGCTTGACTGCGATCCCACCTGATGGTAAGCAGTGATGCAAACGTTGATTAAAGACACCTAAATTGTAATCAGACGGGAAGACCGCAGCAGGCAAATTGTTCCAGTTCCTCGATGTACGCGGTATAAACGACAAGGCGAAACGCTTGGTCCGGACCGTAGAGGTTTCAACAACATTAGGGTGGATACTCTCCGTTCGTCAGCTTGTCCGATGGTAGAAGTGAGATGAGAGTCTTGTGTGATGGTGGGTGATTTAAATAATCTTTGTATGACTTTTATATGATTTATTTTAAATAAAAAGACATATCAAGATTGTTTACATTTTGTTAACTACCTAAACAAATGGAGTATAGCATGATTGATGAGTATAAGAATTCAATTAAATACACAACCATAAATGTCTTTTGCTCTGTGCACACGTGTGCCACACACGCCGATTTGTCGCATCGGCTCTATACAGTTTATATGGGAACTAGACTTGTAGAGCTACACTAGATCCACGCCACGCGACGTCGTTCTACGTACAAATCAGGCGTGGTCCACGTGTGTGTCGGTCTAATGTAGTTCTAGCTTAAATATGAGAGCTACTGTGAAGTGACGACTTCGAACTGCAATTACGGACCGGTCCCTTCCGGTGCGGGCCGCGCATGTGGTGGTTCAAGCTACGCGAGTCCTCGTGCCCGCCCCAGCCCCAGAACTCGTTGTCAGTGCGCTGGATGGGAACAGAGGGAGGGGAAACAGGAACTTTAGAAGTCAGGGTATCATGGGGAACGCAGTGTCCATCTGGGCCGACACATTATTCGCCCGGAGGAGATTAAAACTCTAAAAGCTAGGAGTATTCTAAATTTCTTGGAAGCCTCCGGGCTAAAAGAGTTACTCTAACAAGGTGGCGAGTCACAATAGATCTTTTAGGTCGCAGTGACCACATCTCCTACACTATGGGTGATGCATAGCCCCTTATCTTCTAAATAATAATCATGGGGATACTAAGAATACAAGACCTACTAGTTTTACTTCACAATTTTTTTCTAATGACTATCTGAAGACTGTTCCAGCTCATTCTATAAACCCTGAAGCAAAACGAGGAGTACCACCGGTGGCACCGTAGCTGATCATCATCATTTCATCTGAAAGACGTCCATCGTTGGACATATGCCTCCCCCAAGCGTCACCATAACGACTGGTCCTGTGCACCTCGCATCCATCGGTACTAGTACATGGTCGCCACTCTAGAACCTTTCATCCTCATTGACCAACTGTTCTGCGAGCAATGTGCCCTGCCCACTGCCACTTAAGTTTGGCAATTCTTCGGCTAGATTTTTTTTATCATGGATAGGCTCGAGTTTGACCACTATCTCACCTGATGGTAAGCGATGATGTGGCTGACGGTGGAACACGCTTGCCTAGAAGCAATCTATTCACTCTTGACTTAAAGACCCTAGGTTGTAGCTTTCAGGAAACACAGAGTCCGGCAGGGAATTCCACTCCTTAGCAGTACACATAATGCATGTGTTCCCAAAACGGTTTGTACCTATGGGTCGGATGTTCACCATGTACCGGTGGCGCAACGCCGTACGTCTTGTGGTCCGATGATGGAACGGACTAGGCGGAATCAAATTGTGCTATTCTAAATTGATGCACATTCCCCAAAAAAAGAATTAAGTATTTTTTTTTTTTTTTTTTCTAGCCGTTGCTGTCCCACTGCTGGGCAAAGGCCTCCCCCAAGTCTTTCCAAACTCTCTTCTCCTGCGCCGTCTCAAACCAGTCCTTGCGGTACGCGTCCAGATCATCCCGCCACCTCTTTCTAGGCCGACCTCGACTGCGCTTTACTGCAGTAGGGACCCACTGTGTGGCGACGCTCGCCCAGCGGTCCCTATGTATTAAGTATAGATATTGTAAAATAAAATATTGTACAAAATATACAAAGGATGATACCCAATATAGTCTGTCTAAAAAGTCAAACGACTTGGGAATTTTTGAACGAAATGAAAAATCTTTTGTTGGCAACACGAATTTAAGTAGACATTCACTTATTTCTTGAGATGATGATAGTTCTACAACAGATGTTGATCGTAGTATAGCTAGTGATTATGAATCAATAAGCGGAGTAGAATATCTTTACTAATAATATTATAAAGAGGAAAGATTTGTATTTTTGTATGTTACGAATAAACTCAAAAACTACTGTGCCGATTTAAACAAATCTTTCACCATTGCAAAGCTACATTCACCCTGAGTAACATAGGCTATATTTAATGCCCGTGCAAAGCCGGGACAAGGGACTCAAACTGTAACCGTAATAATGTGTTTTAACACTGTTTTTTAAAACAGTTATAACAGAAAAACACTTTTAAATGTAACACATACAATTATGTTACCGAATGAAACTGTAACCTTTTATATGTGTTAAGAAGTGCTACCGAATCAAACTGTAACCCGTTATAAGTGTTAATATGTGTAACTGAAATAATTGCACAGTACCATAAATTAGTAAATTGTAACTTTGGCAACGCTGCGTTTACCTGTTACACTTATTAATACTGTTAACACTTTTATATCTGTTACAGATATGTTACGGTTACACTTTTTTAAGTGTTTTGGGTTAACACATTGAAAACACATATATAAGTGTTACATTTTTGATTCGGTTACACATTCAACATGTAACACTTATAATTCTGTAACCTTTATGAAGGTGTTTTTAAGTCCCTGGCCGGGACGGGGCGCTAGTATTTTATAATCAGATTTTTCTTACGATTCTAGATTTATGTTATTACTTTATACTTATTACGACACTTACATTTACATCTTTGCAAATGTATAATACTTTTGTAATAAGAATATTATTAAAGAGACTGAAATAGCTATAATCTAAACGAAAATCTTTTGATTTTATATTGTTAAAAAGTCCCATACTAATATTAAATCATTTAAAATATTCTTATATTCGATACTTTTTATCAGGTTCTATTAGTAAGCAATGATCAAGATCTTTTAATCAACCTTGATTATTGAACCAGTGTTGACGACCTCAAATTTCATTTTACCCTAATAATTACCCCAGTCGTTTGACTTTTTAGACAGACTATAGTGATTTTGAGTCAACTATCTAATTGGAACTACATCAAAGCTACATAAACAAGCAGACATTTATTACGTAGACGCCAAAGTTCTGCATGGCGGGGCGGTAGTTGTGGTTGTACTTCTCAATGAACATGCGGTACTCCTCGTCGAGGTCATCGTACTGTGGTTGCTGCCAGCACATGTTCGATAATAACGTTATTATAACACTAGTGTACTGAACAGTGGCCAGAGTAGATTGGTTGGATAGTGAAATCTAGAAAATCGTCCAATGTTCTGTAGGATACTAGCGTCAAACGTTCTGTATGGTACTAGCGTCAAACGTTCTGTATGGTACTAGCGTCAAACGTTCTGTATGGTACTAGCGTCAAACGTTCTGTAGGGTACTAGCGTCAAACGTTCTGTAGGGTACTAGCGTCAAATGTTCTGTAGGACACTAGCGTCAAATGATCTGTAGGGTACTAGCGTCAAATGTTCTGTAGGGTACTAGCTGCAAATGTTCTGTATGGTACCAGCTTCAAATATTCTGTAGGGTGTAGGTAGTTCAAAATTTTCCAAAGGTAATATACTCTCGGGATTATATTAAGTAAACTATGTGCTACTCCATGGCATGGTCTAAATTTCTTCCAAATTTCGTCGGCCTATAGAGCGTGAAAGAGTAATAAATACGCACATTTACAAAGTTTTGCGTGTATAATATTATTAGCTGCTGCTAATGACTTCGCTCACGTGATATAAGAAAATGTACCCAAAGGATAATTTACTGCCGTAATAAAAAGTATCTTGTGTTACCCCAGGACTTGGGTCTACCCTAGCGCCAAATATCATTTAAATCTCTTATGCCTTTTAAGCGTGAAGGAGTAACAAACATAGACACATACAAACTTTCACCTTTATAATAATAGTGTGATGTGACGGGAAGAGGGTAGGATTCTACGAGGAGACTACTATCCCCTTATAGAATCCTACCCTGTTCCAGTACTTTTACTGTGATACTAACCCGTTGCACGCCGGGCGAACTGTTGGCGCTGTCCAGTTCTGTGCCAGGAGCTGTGATCTCTGCTAAACTGTCGCGACCTTGAGCGGCGCCTGGAACAGTTGGAGAATATTATGCAGTTGGAGAGACCTTCCATTGGTTACCTATAGCACAGCTGGCACAGTGTATGTAAGTATGCATGTAGTCATACCGGCCTCCACCCAGCTGTGTCGGTGCGGCGCGGCCACGTTGCCGGCGGCGTAGGGCGACGAGCTCGCGAGGCGCGTCGCGTCCACGCCGTGCGACTTCAGCAGCTCGCACAGCGCCATCTGGAACAATGCGTTGTATGTCAGAATAGAGCGTAGAAACACTAGTCTATTCACGAACAGAAAATAGTGACTCATCAGTGCAACTGTAAAGTAAAAGCATATTCATGGTCAGTCTAGAAGCCGACACCAGCGCAATTGGGAAAAGGCGGAGATGACGAGTGTTTTTAAATATAATTCGGTTTAAAAAATCTTTATTCCCATTAAAACATAATTGTCACTTACATGAGAACGTTAAATTTAAATTAAAAAAAATAGTAATATTGTCCCACAGGTACATGAAAAATACATTATTAGTTGTCGACAAATTAGAAGAAGCGAATTCACTGCATTCCTGAGATAAGGCTGTGGTCCAAGTCAAAAGATGTTAGTGCTTATTGAAAATAAGTTGTAAAATGATGAAATTACATTAATATAGTGTATCGTTATTGTAAATATGGTTAATTAATTAATTTTTAAAACTACTTAATGAAGTCGCTTCTTTTACATTTCTTGGAAGTTGATTAAATAACTGTGCTCCCCCTACGTTAAGTTATTTTTACCATAATTTGTTCTAGTTCTAAATAATACAAGTTAATAATATAATTAAGTATATTATTACGCAATTATTTTAAAATCTAATCGTCAGAGTGTTACATTTTATTTTTAGAAATAGGTGAAGTATTCATTTTTAAAATTGATTAAACGACGCGTCGGTTCTGTCTGGTAGGCTTACTTTAACTGGTCAATATGAACTCTGCTTTCTAATTTAATGTGATCTAATTGGTTGAGGGGCGAGGCTAAGCTTACTAACAACGATGAGTCACTATTTTCTTAATTCGAATACTCTATAAATGTATTTATTTTGCACAAACTCTAACTTAATACACACATTATACACATCACCCTGATACTGACTGCTGTCAGCCCCCGAGACTATATGTCCCGAGTCTTAGCGCATCGACTTCTGAAGCAGATTGTGCATGCATGGGCATTTGCCCATACCACTTACTATTCGGATTCGACAATAAGACAGTTAATTATAACACTCTTAGTATTAGAGAGGTGTTTCTTCTCAAGGTAGTCAGCTAGGAAACACCGGCCTCATCAAGCAAAAATTGACGAAAAAAAAAAAATGACGTGTAAAAGTGTTTTTATAAAACCTACTTGCAAAATAAAGATCATTTATCATTTAGACCATAGGAATAATTATAGACTAGCAAAAATATTCTAAAAATCAAAAGATACTTTATTTTTATTTTTAAACAAACTAAATAGCATAAAATCGTAAACAAAACAGAACACCATTTATAAATATAGATACATTAACCTGTGGCAACAGCGCCGTGTCATTTAGTGTCACTCAATAAAAACAATTACACCAAATCACAGATTTATTATTAATAAAATTATTATTAATATATCTTTTTTTTATTATTAATAAAATTATTATTAATATATCTTTTTATATATATTCCATCACTTAGCACTCACTATCACTCACTTAGGGTGAGTTGCACCATTTAACTATAACGATAACCAAACCATAACCAGCCGTGAAACGTCCGCCTATTGGTCAATTCGACGATTTGCCAACTGTTAACGGCTTTGTTATCGTTATAGTTAAATGGTGCAACTCACCCTAAATGTCGATATTGAATAACGTCAACCTGCCCTACGCGGACTATACGTAGGGTTGCGTTCAAAGCTATTTAAAATTCTATCGTTTAGTATCAAAAATAGTAACTTTGATATGACTTTGATATGTCAACTGTCACTTAAACTTGATCAATCATTAACTGTTTTACGTTATGTCATCGAATATGATTTTTTTCTCAGTTGCCAAAGAATATTTTTTGTATTCGTGAACTTCATTATGTAGAAAATGCTGAATATGAAAGTAATGTCTTGTGACTAAACTACTGGATCCATTCCAATAATTTTTGGTATGCAGACTGGGAATATCACGCGACCCCGCGTATCGTCATTTCGATTGGCACCTAGTGCGACCTCTCGTGCACCAGCACCAGCGTATCGTAAACGTAGCGAATCACGCAGATGCCGCTGGGGACGCCGGTGCGAAGCACCCAGTCATAACCAAAGTCCCACAGTAGCGGACCCAGAACTGATCCCTGTGGGACGCCGCACGATAATCGTCGCTTGTTCTACTCTCCTCGGTGAGCAGGGAAGATGACGACCCTACATGTCAATTAGGCCGGTGATATCGGGTTGCTTCCTTAGTGCAACTCCAGGGCAAGGTATTGAAGGCGTTGCTGATGTCAAAAAATACCGCCAAGACGAGTCTGCTCCGAGACACCACATTCCCTGTCGTGAGCGCCCCCTGCGGAAGTCGAACTAGCTGACGGTACCGGCACCTCCGGCCTCACCTGTACTGGCTGCACGACGAAGCCAATCACTTTTTCAAAAAGCTTGCCCGTGTGTTCAAGGGCGTGACATGACCTCAAGCGCGGGTACTGTCACGGTCAATGCAAAATTTGCTTTGCTTTTCTTCTATAAATCCAATCAGTCGTTTATTTGAGCTTGATACGTTGATGTATCTCGACTTAGTAGTAATTTACTATAAACTTTGTAGTTATTTTAATATCCGGAAGGTCCACAATGTAAACGTACCTGATCCATCATAAGGTAAGGCAGCTTGTTGGGCATCTTGGAAGGTGGAAGCTCATCGTAGTCTTCGAGGAGTGGAGGCAACAAATGCGGCGCGTCTTCACGGCGGGCCGCGATTATCTGTAGAAAATAAGAATAACTTATGTTTTCATTAAGAAATATTGACGTTTTGAACTATATTTCCCGAGATAAAAAGTATTCTATATTCTATTTTAGGACATAGTCTTCCCGTATGCTAAAGCATCTAGCTGTACTTCACTTTGCTAACTTAAAAAGTACGGGGATTTGTAAAGATTATTATTAACCCTTTGTGTGTCCGGAACGTGGATCCATGCGAGACACAATAACTTTTTAATGGGGAAGATTTTGTGTTCAGAGGGCGCCACGCGTATGATCTATTTACATTCTGTGGTTTGGAGCGGTTCTTATGAAATTATATGAAATATTCAATATTTTTGTATTGACGATGTATTGTACCTGGAAATTAAATCAGCTAAAAGAGGAACTAAAGAAGAGGGGTGCGACCTGTAGTGAAAGAAAGGCAGACCTTGTAGAGAGTTGTTGGTAAATAAAAGTAAAAAAAATACAGCAGTATTTTATATTTTCTTGGTGAATGTTTTTACTGATTAACAATAAACTCCTGACCCTATGAACTTTTATCCACTTGTTTATTATTGTTTGTGTAAATCAAAATCTAAGCTATTCTGTTTTTGTAGGTTAGAGGCGTATGATAAAATTTTTAACTTCACCGATAATATTGAGGGATATCCCTCAGAACCAGTACAAACCGAAGTTATGGATGTACCAAAAGACGATTATTATAAAGATATAAACAGCAATGAGGTATCCCATTGCCACCATTAAATAAACATCAAATACAAGAATATTGTGGAATATTCCAATTGACATCGATGTGGACGAATTTTTTATGCCCTCTGAGTTTTCCCCGTTTTTCAGCCTTTTTTACTCGTTTTTACATATTATTATTTTAAGTTTGTATATATACCTAGTTATTATTTATTAGATTAATTGATATAGTAAAGTTGTACAACATGTGTAAATGAAAAATATATATAAAAAAAAAAGAATATTGTGGAGAGTGAGTTTGTTAGCTCATTTAATATTTTTTTTTGTGCCTTCCTAGGATCATTTTTCATAAATAGGACAAAGTATGCTGTGTTATCTACTTAATTTAACACAGTTTTATAATCATTTTCTGTAAAATGATGCCCACATAATCGTAAATATGTAGATTGGGATTTTACGAATGCTGGTCGTTTTGTTGCTTTAGCCCTCAATCTTTTTCTATTTTTATCTTTTGGGAATAAATGATTACCATTTTCTTTGCATCCCGGCACTGCACAGTTCATCATTTTTATTATTTATATCTAATAGAATGCCAAAAAGTTATAAATAACGCTGCTTAAATAAGCCGTTAACGGATCATAAGAATCGCGACACCTAGCGGGAAAAAATGGCAAAAATCTTCCCCATTGTGTCTCTAATTACGGCATACGAAAGGTTAATACTCAAATTATTCTAAATAATTACGCTCTTTCAGGCTATTTAAGTCAGATGGTTGTTCAAATGAATTATTTTAGGCTCAAACACCATATTTTTCTTAATTCATTATTGTACACACAAAAACTTAACCTTAATACATTCATAATTGACAATTCATGTACAAAGGCGAGCTTAACTCAACAATGAGTTTTCTCCCAGCAAACCTTTGAGTGACAGAGAGAGATCACATTCGAGAGTAGGATCCAGTTTACAACATAAACCTACATAAATACGACTAAAAAATATATATACATCATTCAATCATTTATTGAACATCTCCTATGTTTTCAACATTACCTTATTGATATAGTCTCCGAGGCGCGGCAGCATCATGACGTGCGGCAGCAGCGCGGCCAGCGCGACGCTGATGGCGTGCAGCTGGCACTGCTGCGCTACCGACAGCACCGGGTTCGACACGCTGGACTGCTGGATACTGCGGATGGACATACAGAGACTTTACAGTAAAATCTAGATAACGAAGGGCTTACATCAACTGTTCAATGAACATGACTTTTTAATTTGCCATTTGAAACAACTCGCTGTATGTTATAAGCGAGCATGGGGACAACACTCGCGTTAAGAAAATATTGACTCATCAGTACTACTGTAAAGTCGTATTTATATCGGGATAAAAATGAAACTATTAATATTAGAGTAACCTTTTTATTACACAGTATTTTCAAATTTAATCCTACTTGTCAGATTTATTTTTTTATTTTGATGACTAGGTAAAATATTTATTTTTAAAATTGAGAAAAGACGCGTTTCTTCTGTCCGAAGGATTTACTTCAACTGGTTAATGTGAACATGGAGTATATTAGTATATTAGAGGAAGTTTAAAAGTGGCGCCAGTGACTGACAAGCTGAAGGGGAATCGTTTGTCTTGATATGGTCATGTAAAGAGGAGGGATGAAATGCTTGTTACCAAAAGAGTTATGAGTATACATGTGGATGGGCGGAGAGGGAGAGGGAGGCCAAAGAAAAGATGGATGGATTGCGTGAAGAATGATATGAAAGAAAAGGAAGTTAGTGATAGCATGACGAGTGACAGGGTAGAATGGAAGAAAAAAAAACGTATTGCGCCGACCCCAAATAAGATGGGACAAGGGCAGGAAGAAGAAGAAGGTTAATGAGAACATGGCTTTTTAATTAACTAAGATCTAATTGATCTAGGAGTGGCGTAGCAAAGCTGAGTGACAACGATGAGTCATTATTTTCTTAAAGCGAATGGAGTATAGGGATCTGCCTGGCTTCACACGGGTGCAAATAGCTTCCACGTTTATTGCTTTTTTTATTAGTAAAAGCTGCATCAAAATCCTTTATTTGGTTTAAGTCTAGCGTCCACCGCGTCGGAATCGGAGCGTACGCAATGTACGAGCTGTCGGTGTTTATAAAATTCCGATAGGGTGCGTCTTTTGCATTCCAATATAGGGCAAACTTTTTTTTTTTAATTATTATTGATAGGCTCGCGTTTGACCACTATCTCACCTGATGGTAAGCGATGATGTGGTCGACGATGAAGCACGCTTGCCTAGAAGTAACATATTCATTCTTGACTATCAGGAAACACACACTCCGGCAGGGAATTCCACTCTTCAGCTGGACGCATAATGAATGTGTTTCCAAAACGCTTTGTACGAATGATTGGGATATCCACCATGTACCGGTGGCGCAACGCCGTACGTCTAGTGGTCCGATGATGGAACGGACTTGGCGGAATTAAATTGTGCAATTCCAACGCACACTCACCGAAGTGTAATCGATAGAAAAGCGTCAGGCCAGCAACTCGGCGTCGATGCTCAAGGCTTTGGAGCTTTGACTCAACGCTGTACCATACAAATCAAAACAAATCAACGAGTCAGCACCCCCACAATTTTATTTTGGCTTAATTGAACTCTAGTTCTTATTATCTAAGTTCTATTACCTGTGTTGTGTGTGTTTTTAGTATATGTATGTCCTTACACAAACGAAACAAAAATACTACTTACGCCAGTATCAGCTGCATGATGTCACACACGGTCTCCTCAGAGCCAAGCTCGATACAGATGAGCGCTAGCGTTGTGTAGATAGCTTCCACGTTCTCCATCGTGTTCGATTCTAGTTGGAGACCTGATGATAGGATAAAATCCAGCGTGAATTGATAATATTAGCCAATAATTCCTTTAGCCAAAGAAAAGATGAATGGATTGTGTGAGAAGTGATATGAAAGAAAAGGGAGTAAGGGTGAGTTGCACCATTTAACTATAACGATAACCAAACCATAACCAGCCGTGAAACGGCCGCCTATTGGTCAATTCGACGATTTGACAACTGTTAACGGCTTTGTTATCGTTATAGTTAAATGGTGCAACTCACCCTTAGTGATAGTGTGACGGGTGACGGGACAGAATGGAAGAACAAAACGTGTTGCGCCGACCTCAAGTAATATGGAGTAAGGGCAGGAAAAACAATTTACTTTTTGTTTTGGGTAATATTTCAAGTAATCAAGAGGTAGATATTTTAACCTGTTTGAATCTAATCAAATATCAAGCTATCTTAAGGTAGTCATTTTTATATACGACATTATTTTTAGTCTCTGCGTACCTGAATATAGTTTGTTCAGAATCAGTAATTGAATGGATTCCAATAGTTTTTACACCATGTTTTTTTTCCCAAAAATATTTAAAATGTCACATGTTGGACACCACCAACATTAAGTACAACACAGGTCACGGCGGGTCATAGTGGGCATTAGGAGCCACCAAACAACTAAGTGCAAGTGCAAAACACCTGTCACTGTAGTCACCTGGCCCGGTGACTATGTATTTTTACTGACATAACAAGCTTAGGTATAGGTACACCGGGCTGTTGTCCGCAACTCCACGACTAAAGCGCGTATTTTGCGTACCATAACAAGCTTATAACTTTGTGATTTTTCATGATACAGTTATGATATTTTGTACATAGATTCTTTAAATAAAAATAATAGACACGTGCTTTGGGTTTCGAATAAACTAGAACTAATGTTGTATTATTTGTAATAAACCCGTCAAGAAATGAGTCAAAGTCAAAAGTTTGTTATTTCACATAGGCCTACATGGGCACTTATAAAACGTCAGAAGTTAGTGCACGGTTCCATATTGGTCGTTTCCTATGGAGAGGAACCGGCAAGAAACTCCATGGTTACTCTTTTAAAAATTTTTTGGACATTCAATATTACAGTATTAATAGGCATTATTTAAGAACAGTGTAAAATTGTCTATATTGTACTCAAAAGCACAATAAAAAAAATAATTCATAAAAAGTGAGTCCAAATTTGAAGTAATCTAAGAATTCGTGGAGTCTACAGTGTTCTTCCATTTACATTATAAAGAGAGGCTATATAAAAAAAAAAGCTAGAAAAAATAATAATAATTACAACTGTCAATAAATGAGATGTTAACAACCAAAAAAGAAAAACTAACGAATTTAATGTGGTTGGAGTCAGATAAGTGCTTACCCTCATAGAGCGAGCTGAACAGTGCGTATCCATGCTTGCTGATGAAGATGAGGTCTTGTCGCGAACACTTCTCCACGATCAGGCCGAGCTCGATGTAGTCCACGCTGTAACAACACAAATTTAAAATCTTGCATTGCGATATTAGTTTTTCCCGTGATTAAAACGTACATATATGTACAACATTTTGAAATCAGCTATGGAACGGTTGCCCCGACCAAACGTAACAATTTTCTACCTTCCTTTACATTAGAGTTTTGTGAGAGTTTACACCCAGTTCCGCATACATAATAATTATAATACATAAGGTTTACTACATACATTTAAGGGGCCGGCGACGGATGAATTTCTACACAAACGTAATACCACGTTCATTTGCAGTTGGAGCATATTTCCAACATATTATGATGATATTCGGTGATATTCGATGTCTATAAGACAATATTTATCTAGGTTCCTACTTCTACTACGCAAATGAGCGTGGTATTACGTTTGTATGAAAATGCATCCGTCGCCGTCCCCTTAACATATAAACCTACCAGGATGACATAAATTACAGAGAGCCTCTAAGAGCGTGTGAAGTTTACTCTGCAGTAGTGTGCGCGCGTGCGCTTCACCCGAGGACACGTCGCGTAGTAGCGCCTCCAAGGCATAAGTACCAGGATGACATAAGATACAGAGAGCATACTCACGTGGCTCTAAGCAGTCGTGGCGCGTTAGCCCTCCTATCCAAGAGCGTGTGCAGTATGCGCTGCAGCAGCGTGCGCGCGCGCGCCTCGCCCGAGGACGCGACGCGCAGGAGCGCCTCCAGGAAGGCGGCGGGGAAGGCTTTCGACAGCTCCACCGTGCGGTACGTCGTGCCCACCTGCTCATCACAGAAATAAGACTTATGAGCATTACTTAAAAATAAGGTAAGAAAAATAAATTGGGTAGCTCGCTGTCCGACCGTCCGGTAACTGTCCGGACCGAGCCCAAGTCGTCGATGATCTCAAGGAGTTGTCAACAGCAGCAGGGGCCATTTGTTTATATGATACATTTTTAAAAGTTATAGAAATTGTCATTAATGATTTTCCCACCAAAAAAAAGGTAAGAAAAATAAGTACTATGAAAAATAATGGCTAAACTCAGGCCCACTGCTCACAGCTTACATACAAAACTGACGAAGCTGTAACGACATGACGGCACGACTGTTGATACAACTGCTCTCAACAACGAAGCGCGCCGGCGGCAGTGAATGAGATGCGGGGACAGGGACAGTCCACCGGCACCGCTCGCCGCACCAGTCAGCTGTTGCACGCCTCCACCCACAGCTGCGCGACACACGCTTCTTTAGAATCCATTTCATATTTACATAAACCGACCGTTTTAATTTTATCTTTCTCTCGTTAAACATGTAATACAGTCCACTTTCTTTCATTTTGCTCTATCACGTACTATCGTCGCGTACATTGCCGCTACGTCGACAGAGTTTCACAGTTTTATATGTGAACTTCACATAGGCTTACACCAACTGTACAATGATGAATACGTATCTATGAAGCTACGCGTCCGTGGACATTTTGACGGTAGGACTTACTTTTGTCTGTTTTGTTGGACACGAAGTAGAAATAAATAATCTTTTAGATCATTATAGTGTATTATTACACTCACACTTTACACCTCATCTATAAACTGTATTTTGCACTAAATAAATATTTTTCAATTTTTATTCTACAAAGTTTCTGATTCTCAATTTAATCTTGATTTTGATTTAATTCTAATTTTAGTGTAATTTTGATTTAATTCTGACTTAAGTTTGATTTGATTTAATTTAATTTTAATTCTGATATAATTTTAATAAAATCTTATTAATTTTCATTTTTTGTACATCAATATCTAAACGTGTCATGTATTGCTAGCAGGTCAAGACAAATTGTAAACTAGGTGTAAAATTTAGGTCACCAAGATACAGGCTATGTCCAGTTTGGGTACCGTTGCTAAATTTATAAGGCCATTGTTAATATCCTTCTTTGTCAACTTGATGTTAAATTTGTAAACTGTGTTCGATAAATAAATAATAATAATAATTATTATTATTTATTATTGTTAAGAAAATAGTGACTCGTCAGTGTCACTCAGCTTAGCCACGCCTCTTAACCAATTAGATTATAGTAAATTAGAAAGCCGTGTTCACATTGACCTGTTGAAGTAAGCCCTTCAGAGAGTACGGACGCGTCTTTACTTTGCAGTTGCACTGATAAATCACTATTTTCGTAACATGAATAGACTATAGCGGCCCTACTATATCTACACTAATATTATAAAGACGTAAATTATGATTTTTTTTTGTTTGTAAGAGATAATCTCTGAAAGTACTCGTCCGATTGCTAAAAATTTTTCACCGATAGAAAGCTGCTTTATTCCTGAGTGACATAGGCTATATTTTATGTACCTACGCTGGCGAAGCTGCGAGAAATAGCTAGTATTATATATGTTAAAATAAAGTATTCTTTCCGTGCGTCACCTTTAACAAAGACTTGAGCAGTATGCTCTGCAGCATGGCGTCGGCCTTGGTACCCTTGTTGTTGCGCTGCGACGACGGCACCTTGTTCACGATGAACATCATGATGTCAATCTTCTGGAAGTCGGGCAGGTGGTCCGCGAACTCGCCCAGCGCGTTGATCAGCGCCTCCTGGTACAGCTTCTCATCTGTTTCTTTCTGTGGAAAGAAAATATGTTTTTAATTCAGGATCAAAATGCAATTATGATTGGCTTGTTGGTCTAGTGGCCCTGATTGTTATGCCGGAGGTCGTGGGTTCGATTCCCACCCAGGACAAATGTTTGTGTGATGAACTGATGAGCACGACCATTTGTTCCGTGTATGGGTGTAAATCTTTATATATATAATTCTTCTGTGAGTGTGTATGTCACTGAACTTCTCTCAAACGACTGGACCGATTTTGATAAAAATTTTTGTGTGTGTTCAAGGGGATCTGGGAATGGTTTAGATTCACAGGTAGTGGTAGGGTAGAGTAGGGTAGGGTAGAGTAGGGTAGGATATAGTAGGGTTTGGTAGAGTAGGGTAGGGTAGAGTAGGGTAGAGTAGGTAGAGTTGACAGCTTAGATAAAAGGTAACTATTAGGCGGTACGAAGTTTGCCGGGTCAGCTAGTTATCTATAATATGTATGTATTTAGAAATATATAAGTATGTTTATCAGTTGTCTAGTACCCATAACACAAGCTCTGCTTAGTTTAGTAACTAGACGGCGTTGTGTGAATTATGGAATATTATTAATAATAATATGTTTGTGATTAGGATTATAATGAAATTGGTTTTTTAGTAGAGATAAAATTCAATTAGATTTTGAATTGACGTGAAAGATTTTATTTTTATTTACGTATAAATACACTTAATTAAATTATATAGCACTTCAAGGTAATATAAAAAGTATGTACCTTTAGAATAGAATAAACTGAATTGTAAGTACATCAAAAAAATAACACCTTAATCCGCGTTCCTACTTTATTATGACAACAGATAATCGTGTAGGTTTAAGTGGCGTGACTTATTTAACGACATGATCAACTATCGCTAACGACTTTTTATGCGGAGACAAACGAATGTCATGATAGTAGGAACGGCTAGCACAACACTCGTAAAACGATAAAAGAGTGAATAGATTGCTTCTAGGCAAGCGTGCTCCATCGTCGGCCACATCATCGCTTACCATCAGGTGACATAGTGGTAGCGAGGAGGAGTGGCAGGCGGTCGCCGACTTCTGCGAAGCAGTAATGCTCGCAGAGGAGGAGGCCGAACGCATCAGGCAACGGCGCTATCGCCGCCGCCGTCGCCGGGATTCTGATCCCGATTTCCGGCCAACGTAGACGCGGGCTTGCGGACAGTGAGCAATGGGTAGCTCGCTGTCCGGCCGTCCGGTAACTGTCCGGACCAAGTCCAAGTCGTCGACGGCGCGCACTGTTCCCGCGCGCCTCAAGGAGTTGTCAGCAACAGCAGGGACCCAGCCGGGTCGAAGCCTACTGGGGCCAGGGTTATCCGAAAGGGCGCTCGAGCCCCGGTATGAAGGCTTGAAGGAACAAGGTGGGTCTTTTAGTCAGAAGAGTCTGACAATATCTCCCGCTCCGCCCAAGGGCGGGGGATGTCAATGCATGATTTTTCACACCATAAAAAAAGGTGAGATTGTGGTCAAACGCGAGCCTATCCATTATAAAAAAATACTTAACCGTGACGGTAAATCATGTGTCGCCTTTTGTGACTGTCAGTCGTGGCCAGGACAAATAGTTGTTATAATGAGAACTAACTAGAGTCGATAGTCGTCTGATGATAAATTAACCATGGCATTGTTGTACTATTGTGCATGCTTTAAAATATTTGCACGACTGTTAAGGGCCAAGCGCCCGAAAAGTGTCATAAAACAGTGATTTTCTGAGGCCTACTCCTCCGTAACGGCTTGGTCAATTGGTTTGAAAAAAATATATGTTTATTATAGATTCATGAACAATAATATCAACATTTGATTTTTTCGTGCAATTAATACTTTTGTCAAAAAAAAAATATTTAGCTATTTCGCAACTTTTCGCAACTTTTCCCTACTCCTTCGAAACGGCTTGGACCTTTAGAAACATTTTTACACATAAAAATTGGTGGTTAAATATTCTTCAAAGTGAACATTGCATATGTAAATCAATCAATATCTCGCAGAGAAAATGGATTAAAAGCGCTTTCCGGGCGCTGCTGGCCGCAAATAAATGCACAGATTTGCGTACTGCCGCCTGGGCGAGTGCGAGAGTTGCGTTCACATAATTTCGGCCAGATGGTTCAAGGGACTATACGCCTTAAGTCGAATATAGTGAGTCTTAAAAATATTACAACATGTTAATACCTATGTGTACATATATTCTAGCAAATAAATAAATTTCATTTCATTTCAACCCTTACGACATGTTGGGAATGCGGCCTCAACTGGGATGAAAAGGGAAACGCATTATTGGACATCGAAAGATTTGTACAATAACAAATTGCCCAAGTATTGCCACGTTGAACTGTAATGCTGATTAGTGTCCTGACATCTGAGCTGAGAAGAAAGACTAGCTCACCTCGGAATCTCTGGCGACGGACGCTCTCAAGTTGGTCAGCAGATTGTTGATGATCTCCAATACTGACGGACCTGTAAGACAAACAAAATATGCTTCAATAATGGGTGTTATTTATCTATAATTTATATGTATTTAAAAATATATAAGTATGTTTATCAGTCGTCTAGTACTCATAACACAAGCTCTGCTTAGCTTGAGACTAGACGGCGTTGTGTGATAGAAGTGGAATTAAAAAAAAAAAATATTTACAGTAATATTATAAAGTGGTAGTTTGCTTTTTTATTTTTTTGGTTGTGGGAGGTAATCTCTGAAAGTACTGGTCCAATTGATATAATTTCTTGCCAAGTGCAGCGGGTAAAAGCTAGTTCATTATATTTTTTATTGTTATCCCAGAAGGCAAGAATGGAAGAGGACGGCCGCCCGAAAAAATCATGCATTGACAACCCCCGCTCTTGGGCGGAGCGGGAGATAGTGTCAGACTCTTACTGACTAAAAGACCCACCCCGTTTTTTCAAGCCTTCATACCGGGGCTCGAGCGCCCTTTCGGATAACCCTGGCCCCAGTAAGCTTCGACCCGCCCTTGACCTGGTGGACTAGTATGGCCAATCTAGTTAGGAAGTCCCAACTACCTGACCCGACAACCTAGGAAAGATTGTCCTGGCGCAGAAGGATAAGGAGACCCGACCCCACCTAACGTGGGAAGAGGCAAAGAAGAAGAAGAAGATTGTACATCATTAATATTTTCGGCGGCCGGAGTTTGAGGACGTCGGTATTGACTGCTTTGCTTGTATACGGAGGCGACCGCCTGCCATTCCTCCTCATACCGGACCATGGCCTGAACCAGGACCCGGCGCGAGAGCTCGCTGCCACCGACCGCCTCTCATCACCATCGTGTGTGGTGGTGTATACGTACCCACACTGTCCCCGGCGGCGATGGCCACAATATTGCTGAGCACAGTGGCTCTGGCAGCGCGCACACGAGTGTTGTCCCGCGCGTCTCCCGTGTTGTTGCCGCCCGCGTCCAGGTGCTGCATCAGCGCTTCTACCACGCTGTACGAGTATTGCGCCTGGAAACACACAAGGCAAATAGAGAATTGGGTACCTGAAGCATTTTCAAATACATCATAATGGACTGTTTACGTCCTCGATCTTGGCAAACGGCACGGCATCGGTCGCGCGTGCGTTACATTTTTATAGGTTTGTTCTTACCGCTCATCGCCCCGCGCTTAGATACTGCGCACGACCATGCCTTAAGATGCAGGAAAGCCGCTTGCGGATGGTATGGCCATGTAATGCAGAAACGAAGATCACATGACCCGACTTAAGCCTTAGAAGAGGACAAAAGAGGAAAAGATCGGCCATCGATTACCTTTTTTTAGGTGGGAAATCTTCCAATGACTTCAGCCCACTTTTAGGGTCTAAACAGACGGATAGCATTTCAACTGCAATCCAACTGCAAATTGCAGTTTAAGTGCAGTTTGAATGCAGTTGACACGACTGCAATAGCACTGCAAACCAAACGTGCGGTCCGATTGCAGTCGTGTAAACTGCACACCGACTGCATCCGAACTGCATCATACCCACCCAGTTTGCAGTTCTATTGCAGTCGTGTCAACTGCACTTAAACTGCAATTTGCAGTTGGATTGCAGTTGAAATGTGGTCCGTCTGTTAACACCCTTAGGCGGAGCGGTCCCATAGAAATATTGTGATGATATGATGATTGACTTCGAAGATATGGAACGGAATTTCTCATAGGATCAGAGCAGAACTGTTGCAACAAGTAAAATTTATTCATAACAAAGAATTTTTATTTGTACACGCATAAAAACGTAGTCAATGACTAGCTGAATGAAGAGGGGAATGGGATACATTGAACTGGCGCGGAAGGTAGACTGATGACCTGATAAGGGTCGCGGGAACGCAATGGATGCGAGACGCACAGGACCGGTCGTTATGGCGACACTTGGGGGAAACTATATCCAACAGTGGACGTCTTTCAACTGAAATGATGATGGTAATCTTACCTGAATAGAAAACATGATAATCTTGAAGGTGTGCACAGCGAAGTCGTTCGGAATCCACAACTCGTGTCGGTCGAAGTGACTGCAACAATGACAAAAATATATACCAATAAATCTTAATATATATAAATCTCGTGTCACAATGTTTGTCCTCAATGGACTCCTAAACCACTTAACCGATTATAATAAAATTCGCACACCATGTGCAGTTCGATCCAACTTGAGAGATAGGATAGTTTAAATCTCAAATTATAGTCACAATTTTAATTTATTGCTAATTATTTGTCTGTTATTATTTGACAGTCACAATTATCTGTTAACTCCAAATGATTCTAACAGATGTCGATACCTTTCGACTGGGTTGAGTAAGTAATCAATAGATGGCGCTGCTCAAAAACTTTAGCCACAGCAACGCGTGGCCAGGTCAGCTAGTATAATATAGTTATTGATCCATATCAAGTTACTGAGCGGTGAATCTGCGGTTAAGGGGCTGTTCACACTGAGACGAGTCTCGCAAGAGCCTCAAGTCGCACCCTGTGGTGAGCATACGAAAGAAAGAAAGAAAGAAAGAAAAAACGTTTATTCGTGCCTCACACAATCATATAAACTAAAAAAAACACAATGAAAAGAAAAAAGAAAGATATAATCAGTGCGACGCCAAAAAGGCACCTAACTCAGCATATGCTACTTTGGAGGTATGCCGAACAGAGAGTAAAGTCCCACATGCCTCCATTGAAAAGGGAGGATCCTCCGACCAGACAGATATTATAGTCTGGTGGGCGACTGCCCGATAGATGATTTCGGGCTGTCGTATATGTTCAAATCGCGCGGAGAACTTTGATTGCGCGATGCAGGATTTCGTACTTTCTTCGTAGTGCTTATGTGGCGCCATAGATGTCGCTACACTACGTTATTTAAAAGGATAAATAACGCAGTGCTGATATTCTGTTAGGGCCTGCTGTAATGTCACGAACATATTTACGGATGTTATATAATAATAGTCTATCAAAAAAGAATGAACAAAGAAGAGATAGAATATATATATATATAAAATTAGTGAATTTATATTTGTGTGTGTAATATATAAAAATAGTGCATGTAAGAATAATTAGTAAATCATAAATTGACGCCTAACGCTCCTACATACATCATTTGCCAATACCATAGACAAACGGAGGAACGCGGGCGTACGGTAAATCAACTGTCAAAAAAAAAGAGTGAATACCAAAAAGGGTGTGGAGGTAAATACATATTATTACATAAATGTCCATTTTTTTAAAGTGATTCGGGTGTATCTAAAATGTTATTGTGTTTAATTGTGAAGTGGAAATGTTTTGTTGAGTTGGAAGCAAGAACAAGACGCTGTGCACGAGCGACAAAATCACCGCAAATACAAGCTATTCACACCTTATAAAAGGTGTAAGGGACAGCCCTCCACAAACTTTAAGGGCTTGTCCAGTAGAGGATACTGAACAAAATTCAATAAAAAATTTTTTCAGGAAACGAAAAAAAAATCCTCTTCCCCCATACAAAATTATAAACTTGATTGGACAGTTTGTATAAAGGCGCCGAATTTTTTTTTCGTTTCCTGAAAAAAAAAATTTTGTGGGAATTTGTTCAGTATCGTCTACTGAGCAAGCCCTTAAAGTTTGTGGAGGGCTGTCCCTTACACCTTGTATAAATACGGAGTGACGTCACCGACGCCTTCTCGTTCCGACAGATCTCCCTGAGATCCCGAAGGTTCCTCTTCACTAGTCGCAGTACTGCACTAGTTATGTAACGTTACTCACGTGAGCACAGGTCGCAGCACACTACGAATGTGCCCGAAGGAGGCGCGCCCCACCAGCTCCCTGAGACACGCCTCCGCTAGTCGCGCCGGCTCCTCTTCACCCGCGCCCCCTTCCATGCAGAGGACTGTGTCGTATTTTTCAGCAGTCTGGATTTAATAAAAAAATAAAATAAAGAAGACGTTCAATAAATGTATTGAACTTGGACTAGAATTAATGAAAAAATTGAACAGCAATATGACTTATCCTAACTAATATTATAAAAGTGAAAGTGGGAATCTTCTTCTTCTTCTTCCTGCCCTTATCCCATATTACTTGGGGTCGGCGCAACACGTTTTCTTCTTCCATTCTGTCCTGTCACCCGTCAAACTATCACTAATTCCCTTTTCTTTCATAAAAGTGAAAGTGTGAATGTTTGTTACTTAATCACGCAAAAACGGCTGAACGGATTTGGATGAAATTTGGCATGCATATAGCCTTTGACATGGAAAAGAACATAGGCTACCTTTTATCCCGATTCCTTAAGTACCTAATGCCACGCGGGCGAACCCGCGGGCAGAAGCTAGTACAACATAATTTTTAGTTTATTCGAAACCTGAATATAGTTTGTTTAGAAAGAGTGACTGAATTGGATCCCAACAGTTTTTACACCATTGACACTGAGTACAATACAAGTCACGGCAGATTATGGCGGGTATTAGGTGCCAGCAATCGAGTAGGTTTACAGACCCCCTTCTCTTTGTTTCTCTTTTCTTTTTTTATTTTTCTTTTTTTTTATTTATTCTTCTCTTTTTTTTTCCCTTCTTTTTTCTTTCTTTTTTTTTGATGAAGTGCATTCTTTCACATTATTTTATAGTGTAGGCAACCATGTGGTAATTGACGGACAGTATATGACAGTGACATTACTTTGTATCTGTGTTTGTGTATCTCAATGACATATAATGTATCTGTGTCGCTAGTCAAAACACTAAAGTATGATTACCTGCATGTTATACAGTAGAGAGGGCACGATCTTGTCCATGTGCTGAGCTTCCCAGATGTTCTCCACCAAGTCATCCGATACGGTCTTTCTAATCACACCCTGGAACAGAATTTAATGTTAGTAACATTTTGAACATAGCAAACATGAAGATATTCGCAGGAGAACCAAGGTTACCGACATAGCCCAAAGAATCGCCAACTTAAGTGGCAGTGGGCAGTGCACATCGCAGAACAGATGGTCGATGGAGACGAAAGGTTCTAGAGTGGCGACCACGTATCGGAAGACGCAGTGGTGGAAGGCCTCCTACACGGTGAACCGAAGACCTGGTGAGGGTTGCGCGAATCCGATGGATGCGAGACGCACAGGATGGTCATATGGTGACACCTGGGGAGGCCTATGTCCAACAGTGGACGTGTTTCAGCTGAAATGATGATAATGAACACGAAACATCCAAGTCAAACAGTTTTCGCCCTTATAACCTTAATCATAAAGTTGAAAATTTTTAATCCTCGATACCTGTAAGCCCTGTATGCCGGCGAGTCGGATGTTGTCCCTCGTCAGCTTGTCGATGTGGTTGCTGTGGCACATGGCGGAGAACTTGGACACGAAGAAGTCGTAGCGCCGGTGGTACGAGGGAGTGTCCTCTTCTATGTTGGCGAAGCGGACGAACTGGGGAAAGAATGAGTAGGTCATAGAAGCGACAAGAAATATGTAACCAAAGAAAGATAGAAATGATGGATGAATTTCGCATCGACCGCATCGTCGCTTTCCATCAGGTGAGATAGCGGTTGTGAAGCAGTAATGCTCGCAAAGGAGGAGGCCGAACGCATCAGGCAACGGCGTTATCGCCACCGCCGCCGCCGGGATTCTGATCCCGATTTCCGGCCAACGTAGGCGCGGGCTTGCGAACAGTGAGCAATGGGTAGCTCGCTGTCCGGCCGTCCGGTAACTGTCCGGACCAAGCGCAAGTCGTCGACGGCGCGCACTGTTCTCGCGCGCCTCAAGGAGTTGTCAGCAACAGTAGAGGCCCAGCCAGGTCGAAGCCTACTGGGGCCAGGGTGATCCGAAAGGGTGCTCGAGCCCCGGTATGAAGGCTAGAAGGAACGGGGTGGGTCTTTTAGTCAGTAAGAGTCTGACACTATCTGCCGCTCCGCCCAAGGGCGGGGGATGTCAATGCATGATTTTTTCCCACCATAAATAAAAAAAAAGGTGAGATAGCGGTCAAGGGCGAACCTATCTACAATAATAAAAAAAAAATACACTGTGCACACGTGTGCGCAGTTTAGTTCTTACTTAAATCTGCCGCGTACGTCAGCGTTCCTGTGAGGTGGCCAATAGAACATTGTGTTTATTCGTACAGGCTACCGACGCCAACGACTGAGGTCAGCGTAGAAGGAAATCAAGTCTAAGGTAACTGGACATCGGGGTCGGGCTTTCTTTAGTACATTTTGATACAAGTGCAGAAAGTTTTTTTTTTTAAATTGATATAAACTAGTGTTTGACTGCGATCCCACCTGATGGTAAGTAGTGATGCAATCGTTGATGGTGAGGCGCACTAGTTTATTAAGAGCCTATTCACTCCAGCCTTGAAGACACCCAAATTATAATCGGACGGGAAGTTTGTCATTGCGACCGAGGCTGAATCCGCACGAGCCCTAAGCGACTGTGTTATAGAGCCGAGGGCTGCAGTGACAACTTTGCACGTGTATCAAACGACGTTTTTCAATGCACTTACGACTCGTGGTGGTTGATGCACGCCTAGCCTGATGCGATAAACGTAATAAAATTGGGGCAGGGGCGAGCACACGCACTTTTCTGCACTAGTGCGGAAAATATTCAATTGCGTGCCTAAAAGCGGTAAAATAAGAGCAGGTTTTCGAATAACTGTATTTAAAATAATATTTTAAGTGTATACTCACGCTCTGCGTGGCCAAGATCTGCAGCTGTGGGTCGGTGGACTCGAGCAGCTTCTGCACCATCTTTAGGAAGCTCTCCACGAACAGGTTGAGCGTCTGCGAGTGGCACGCGACCAAGAGCTGGTCCATCGCCTCCATGGCTATTATCACGAATCTGGCGAAAAAATTATGGAATTGCAATTACTTAAAAGCTAACGACCTTCTCTAATAATATTATTCGACTAGCTGTGCCCGCGACTTCACTCGCGTGGACTACAGAATTTTGAATTTATTTTAAAATAAAAGTAGCCTATGTTACTCCTTATTACATCAGCTACCTGCCAAAAGTCCCGTCAAAATCGGTCCAGTCATTTCAGAGATTAGCCCGGACAAACAGACAGACAGAAAAAAATTGTTAAAATTTTTATTTTGGTGTATGTACCGTATATATATTCAAATGCATGTAGTAAAAAGCAGTTATTTCAATGTTACAAACAGACACTTCAATTCTGTTGAAATGTATGGAAGATGTATAATAGATAACATGACATTCTAACTCGCATTGGGCCTGCATGGTGGGTTACGGCCCATTCCCCCTCTCTAAGAGATTAGAGAGGGAGTCTGAGTCCCAGCAGTGGGAACGTTGAAAGGCTGATTATGCTGACCTATATGCTAACGACATTCTCAGTGGCGTTTGACTACTATTTTACCTGATGGTAAGCGATGATGTGGCCGACGATGGAGCACCCTTGCCTAAAAATAACCTATTCACTATTGACTTAAAGACCCCTAGGTTGCATCATCATCATTTCAGTCGAAAGTGTCGATGACTTGTGGAATGTTTAACTTTCGGCCCCATCAACCGTCATTGTTCTGCAGCAATGTGCCCAACCCACTGCACTGCCACTTAAGTTTAGCGATTTTTCAGGCTATATCGGTAACTTTAATTCTCCTGCGAATATCTTAATTTTTAATGCGATCACGCAGGGCAAAAAAAAACACGTAAAGTATAAAGTGGATAATCCATGTGAAAATTCATAAAAGAAAACATTAATAATTAAAATTTATGTAAGTGGTAGAAAATCCCCAACGACGACGGATAACAATTGGAAAATCGACTTATTAATTTACAATTATTATTATGTCATTATTATTATTTTAAGCACTAAGTTTTATTATATTACGCTCGTCATTACAGTCATTGTCATTAGTGTCTTTGAGTCGGTGACGATCGCATTGTTTCTTTATTTATTTCAATAATAATTAAACAATTAAATATTGTGCAGTTTTGCGAGAGTGTTTAGAATATTTGATACAAATATTTAACTATATATAAAAATATATTTATATTTTTTGTATAAATATTTTTGTACCGAATATGGCTAGCATCTCAACCAGTGCTGATAATGCTAGAAAAGAAAGTTTCTTTATGGCTTTACGATCATTCCCACAAGTTACAAATGGTAGAATTAACATGATTAAATTCATAGATGCTTCTACAGACTTGGTGGCGATTGTAGGTATGTATAAACATTTAATATTACGTCGATTTACTATCGGTAACATTTCCTGGAGTGGGCGTAGGATATGCATAATTGTTTTCCGCCAAGCTCGTTTCATCATAGGAACACTAGCCGCACGGTGCGTCATCGATACAGGATGATCATCCCATCTGTACGTACAAAATACGTACGTACGATATCGGGATTGCGGGTTTGCGGACGGCGTGCAATGGGTAGCTCGCTGTCCGACCATCCGATAACCGTCCAGACCGAGCCCAAGTCGCTGACGGCGCGTACTGTTCACGCGCGCCTCAAGATGTTGTCAGCAACCGTAGGGGCCCAGCAGAGTCGAGGCCTACTGGAGCTAAGGGTCCGAAAGGGAGGCTCGGTCCCGGTATGAAAAGCAACGAACGAACGAGCTGGGTTTTTTAGTCAGTAAGAGTCTGGCACTATCTTCCGTCTCATCTGGCCGCAATTGATGCACAGATACTCTTACTGCCGCCTAGGCGGGAACAAGCGTTGCGTCCATTAAATTTCGGCCACATGTTCAAGGGACTATAAGCCTTAATATTTGTATATTTAATTAATTGCAGAACGCCTCGGCCCATTGTTTGCTCCCGTGAAATATGATATGCAGGGAAATGTCGACGTAAGTACTTCTAATGACATTGACTGATTGCTATGCTGGAGGTCGTGGGTTCGATTCCCACCCAGGACAAATGTTTGTGCGATGAGCACGATCATTTGATCCGTGTCTGCGTGTAATTTATCTATAATATGTATGTATTTAGAAATATATAAGTATGTTTATCAGTTGTCTAGTACTCGTAACACAAGCTCTGCTTAGTTTGGAAACTAGACAGCATTATGTGATAGTTGTAGAATATTATATCGACGGTTAAAAGGCAAAATGATCTAAGCGACATTGGGGTAGGTATACCTCGAAGCGTAGCGCTAGCTAGCGCGAAAAAAAGCAATAAATTTTGGGGGTCCCCATTGTTCTAAATTGAATAGTTTACGCGAGAGACACTTCCAAAGTGGTAAAATGCGTGCCCCCCCCCCCTCCTGTAACTTCTAAAATAAGAGAATGATAAAACTAAAAAAAATATATGATGTACATTACCATGTAAATTACCAACGAAAATTGGTTTGAACGAGATATAGTAAGTAGTTTTTTTTTAATACGTCATAAATCTAAAAAAATACACTATTATTAAAACATCGATCAAAGTTACAACGAACTACAAGAACTTATATATTATGTTACTTGTTGCTACGGTGCAAGTGCGAGTCGGAATCGTCCATGGAGGGTTCTCCATGGACGATTCCGACTCGCACTTGGGCGATTTTTATTCCTCGGAGCGCACCTTTTAGTAGCGCTCCCGATAGTAATTAAAAATATTAAAATTTGATTCCTTGAAGTGCACCAGTAATCTTGACAAAAGAGTGATTTAGTTAAAATATTTAGATTTTACTTTTGTAAAGTTTACTAAATGTCGCTTAGATCATTTTGCCTTTCAACCGTCGAATAATGAATCATGATCTGTTAGGTATTTACTGAATCATTTGTTATTGACGAATATTAGCTGAAATACCTAGTAACATTGGTTATGACGAATCTATACTTAATATTATAAAGCTGAAGAGTTTGTTTGTTTGTTTGTTTGTTTGAACGCGCTAATCTCTGGAACTACTGATTCGATTTGAATGATTCTTTTAGTGTTGGGTAGTCCATTTATCGAGGAAGGCTATAGGCTATGTTTTATTTTTTTCAAAATTAGGGATCCGTAATAAAATTGCTATTTTGTAACACAAGGTGTAAAATCGAAAACCTATTTTTGCGTGCGCTGCAAAAACTATTGACAATAGAACAAAATGATGTACTACGGGTTTGTAGATCCCATTAAGACCTACAAAAAAGTCCGCGAGAACATATATCTAGCTATCATGGTTTAATCACAATAACCGATTTTGTGTTCAAAATAATTATTAAATCGTCTGAAGGAAAAAAACTACGTTAAATATGTATCGTAATATTAATCTTTATCGAAATTAAGCATTATTTTATCAAGAGTATTTATGTAGAAGTAAAATACTTTTTGTTTCATCTCAATCGGATATTTCGTTTAAAAGTTATCACGTGTGTAAGATGTTAAGAGTTGGTACCTATTAATGAGTTATGGGCCATGGAGTTTTTTATCAACATAAAATCCTGTAATAATCTTTTTCGAAATATATTTGTTGATGATTGTAAGTATAAGATCTTTGAAGAGTATAATAAATACATTTATGAACGCGGTAATTTTGGGAAATACTGATCTGATATGAAAACTGTCTAAATATTAAATAGTCCATTTATTGAGGGAGGCAATTATAGGCAATATTTTATCTCGGTATTTCTACGGAAACGAGAAAAACGCGGGTGAAACCGCGGGGCACAGCTAGTTTATCGTATAACTAAGAAACTCCATTAAAATTGAATATTGTATAACAATATTATTGTGGTTACACTTGAACGTGAACTTGATGACGCTAGTCCGACATACATAACTACAGTAATTGGGTCATCGTCATCATCATCATATCAGCCGAAAGACGTCCACTGTTGGACATAGGTCTCCCACAAGTAGTGTTGCCAGGCGTCCCGATTTGCGCGGGATGTCCCGATTTTTAGGGGTCTGTTGACGCGTCCCGATTTGCACATGATCGGGACGCTAAATGTCGCGTTAAATCAAAAAGCCTGAAAGTCAAAGAGCGACTGAAGAAGTCTGGGTTTTACTCAGTAAAAAAATCACAAGCCCTTTCGTTCTACCCCAGAGGGGAAGAAGTCATTGGACAATTTCCCATCTAAAAAAAAACTTAATAAAAAATTGTCCCGATCTAAAACCCTAAATCCCGATTTGTTTTACCATCTGTCCCGATTTTTATCCAAACAGACCTGGCAACACTACCCACAAGCGTCGCCGCCTTCGCTGTGCACACCTTCAAGATTATCATGTTTTCTATTCAGGTAAGATTACCATCATCATTTCAGTTGAAAGACGTCCACTGTTAGACATAAGCTTCCCCCAAGTGTCGCCATAACGATCGGTCCTGCGCGTCACGCATGCATCGGATTCTTGCGACCCTGACCAGATCGTCGGTCCACCTTACTGTCCCCACACACGGGTCACAAAAAATTGCCGCTTCAATCTTTCTTTGAGGCAGCTTTAGCTTTTAGCGATAAGACCACCCATTGTGGCACCCTATTAATTTTAAGTTTCTTATGTAACTGCTTTATTTTTGGTGTACAATAAAGAATTTATCTATCTATCTATTTTTTTTTTCGTGGCTCGTGTGACAAGAACACAAGGTGTCGCGCGCTTCAGCTGTTTTTTTTTGTTTGTGGCCGCTTCTTGCGCTTTTTTGTGGCGGCGTTTTTTTGAGGCTCGTGTGCGGGGACGCTTAGTAATTGTGTAGTTAACTCTTTTTCTTTTTATTATTTACTAGCTCCTGCACGTGACTTCACCCGCGGAATAGTAGGTGGGGATGTAACGGGGGTCCAAAGTTTGTATCTTTGGACCCCCTTTACATTCATTTAGGGAGTGAATTTTGGAAAATTTATCTAACTTGTGCAAAATTGCACGCTCCTAATCCTGGTAGCTTCGGCTGTCCGGTAAATAGAAAGAAATTTTCAAATCTGTTTGACATTAACCATTTGTTTACCGTTTACCGTAATTAGAGATACAATAGAAAGACATTGAGAGAGCGAACGCCGGATTGCGCTTAGGGTTTAATGAATTAATGGTGCTTTCCATCAGAGATGTGCTATGCTATATTGCATTTAAAGATCAAGGATACATAGGAGCAGACAAACAGCGGGCGACTTTGTTTTATACTACGTAGTGATAGGGATGATAATAATAATAATAATATTCCACAACTATCACACAACGCCGTCTAGTCCCAAGCTAAGCAGAGCTTGTGTTATGGGTACTAGACAACTGATAAACATACTTATATATTTCTAAATACATACATATTATAGATAAGTTACACCCAGACACAGAACAAATGATTATGCTCATCACACAAACATTTGTCCTGAGTGGGAATCGAACCCACGACCTCCGGCATAGCAGTCAGGGTCACTAACCACTAGACCAACAGGCCTGTCATAATGACGATGATGGTGATGTTGTACAAAAATGGACACATAATAACCCAATTATGATATAAAAATTTCTTTCAGAAATTAAAAAAGCTTTTCAAGTATGACGAAAACTCTTGTTTACTTGAACTGATGCTTGCTGAGACCGGTAAAGAGAAGCTTGGAACAGGCAGTGTGCTGTGGCTGAATAGGTGAGTAAGGCACTGTCCAAGTCACCAGCCTCGGTAGGCAAGAAGGAACGGGGTGGGTTTTTTAGTCAGTAAGAGTCTGACACTATCTCCCGCTCCGCCCAAGGATTGATTATTAACTTTTATTTTTATGGATGATTTTTAACCAAAAAAAAAAAAAACAATTTGGTTTCATCAATTAAGTACCTCATGGAATCGTTTTACCGCGTACATCGAAGGACTGGAAAAATTGGCCTACTGCGTTCTTCCCGTCCGATTACAATTTAGAAAAGGCTAGAGTAAACTAGTACGCTTCACCACCGACGGTTGCATCACTGCTTGCCATCAGGTGGGGGGACCACAATACTTTAATTTAAAAAAAAAGACGTGTGGCACTCGGGGACTGCCGCGGTAAAGCTATTGCATAGCATTTTTCTCAACTTATGCAATTATAATTATTTATTTATTTTATTTATGCCGTATTTCTTTTCCTTTGTTTTTTTTTCTTTGATATTAATTGAAGTTACACTTTCACGCATTGTATTGAATTTTGATTGATTGTTCACTCATTTGTTTTCTTATCGGTCACCACGCTCAAAAAACAAATGAGTGGGGGGGGGTGTTAGGTTATTTTCGTTACGAAATTTCTGGGTTCGGTCACCACGCTCAAGGCCCGCGATAGAAGCTATGCAATAGCTTAAAAAACTGGTCACTACGGTATTCATAACTCCGTTTTTATATTTACAGAGGCCTGCTGTTTTTTGACATTGTGTGTACACAAGTACTGAGCCAAGTACAACCCAATAATATTGATTTGGACATGAGAAAAATATTTACAGTGGCCTATGAAGGTTCTGTCAAAAAGTATCACAACTGGGCCATACATATGACGTTTACAGTGAGTATATTTTACTAGCTTTTTTGCCCGCGGTTTCGCCTGCGTATATGCCTTTAAAACTCAGGAATAAAACAGTTTTCTATTAGTGAAAAAATTATAACAATCGGACTTTTAGAGATTACCTCCATCATCCTCCGCCATTGTTGACATTGTTGACATTAGTATGAATTTTTGAAATCACGAATGTAAAAAAGTAATACTAACATAGTTTTAAGACCATTGTTACTAACAATACTAACATAGATTTTAAGACCTTTCAAACTAATAATTCTATGGACATTATTTTTTAGTCCGAAATAAATGTATTTTTTTTTTATTTATTTATTGTAGGTACCCATTGATACAAGTTGTGTTACTTTTTGGTGTACAATAAAGTTCATTTTATTATAATCTCTTACAAACATGAAAAAAAAAAACTTTACGTCTTTATAATATTAGTGTAAGGGCCTGCGCACACTTGAAAGAAGACTGTCTTAGACAGATAAGAGTACTTGCCTACGACGTCGCTTATCTTATCACCACATATACAACTTTTTAACAAACCACATAACATAGTCAGCCTAATTAATGTTCCCACTGCTGGGACTCAGGCCTTCTCTTTCTAGAGGTAATGGGCCGTAATCCACCACGCGGGCACAGTGCGGGTTAGTGAATGTCACATGTCTTCAAATTTTTGGTTCTAAGACTTGCCGGTTTCCTCACAATGTTTTCCTTCACCGTTTTGAGACCAGTGATGATGAAATAAATTACACAAAGTAATGCGCCTGACTGGGTTTGAACTCGCGACCTAGAACTCGTAAGTTGGGGCCGTTACCACTCGGCCACAACTGGTCTCCAATTTTTAATCAACAAATTAAAATGTACTACGTGTAGAACTGTCAAACGGTATTTCTTAGATTTGCCGGACATAAAATAATATTATTTTCTTTTTGTTAAAAGTTTATCTGCAAAATGTCACCGACTCTTCCGGACGTAATAAAATCATTTGAAATGGAAAATAATCTGAAAGAATTTAGGACGAAAGTGGAAACTCTGCACACAGCTCTACATTCAGTGAGATGCAAGATTGACGAGTTCTTCAAAGAGAACAATAATATATTTGATATACCTATTGAAAAAATTATAGCACCTTAAACCATGAAAAGGAAGTTTTATTTAAATTCCTAGTTAACTATTTATTTTAAGCATAATTTAAACATAAAATAGCAAACATAATCAGCCTTTTAATGTTCCCACTGGTGGGACTCAGGCCTTCTCTCTAGGAGAGGGAATTCACCACGCGGGACCAGTGCGGGTTGGTGAATGTTGCATGTCTTCGAATATTTGGTTCTAGGACTTGCCGGTTTCCTCACGATGTTGTTTGTGTTTCTTCACCGTTTTTAGAGCAGTGGTGATGAAATAATTTACACAAAGAAATGTGCCTGGCTGGGTTTGAACTAAAATCGCTTCTAGCGCCGACGCTGTGCAGACGTTGCCTAAACGCCAACGCTCGTAAAACGCTAATTGGATTGCGGCCTAATATCCGTTAGCAAGCAGATAGATTTCACAGTCATAATTTTTAAAAACCAAACGACATCCACCGATCGCACTGCCCTTGCAGTTCTGAAGAGCTTAGTAAGAAGATAAATTGGTATCATTTTTAAGTGTCATCACAGTTTTATACGGAAACGATAGTGTTTGATAAGTTAAATGAAGATAAGTGTTAAGAATTATCTCACGTAGCTCACCATCAGGTCGACTGGTAAAGTTAGAACTATATTAGATCGACACAAACGTGGACCACGCCTGATTTGTACGTAGAACGACGTCGCGTGGCGTGGATCTAGTGTAGCTCTACAAGTCTAGTTTTCATATAAAATGTTTGGAGACCAACGCGCCCAGATCAGCTCGTGTGCCACACGTGTGAGCAGTGTAGTTCTAGGTACCTGGTTCTTAGACTGAGCTCAAGTCGACGACGGCGCGTAGGGTTCCACGCGCGCCTCAAAGACATATCAGCAAAATCATGCGGGCCAGTAGGAAAGATGCTCTACGAGGTAATTCTGAAAGGCCTTGGTCCTAAAACGCAATTTTTTAGGGTTCCGTACGTAAAAACAAAGACTGGGCAAGTACAAGTCGGACTCGCGCCCTGAGGGTTTCGTACAAACTTACCTATGTAGTATGGTCCAATTCCCGAATGGAATCAAGCTTGGCTTGACCACTATCTCACCTGATGGTAAACGATAAAATGTTCGACGGTGGAGAACTTCTGCTTAGAAGTAACCTATTCACTCTTTATTCAGATTAATAGAAAGAAACTTTTAACTCATTATTTTCTTCGTTTTTGAATAGTAAGTAATTGGATCTTACTGCTGAATAATTACCCTTATCTACACTAATATAATAAAGAGGTAAAATTGGTTTTTTGTTTGTTTGTAGGAGGTAATCTCTGGAATGACCGGTCCGATTGCTAAAATTTTTTCACCGATAGAAAGCTGCTTTATTCCTGAGTGACATAGGCTATATTTTATGTACGCGGGCGAAACCGCGGGAAAAAGCAAGTATGTAAAAAAAGCAAAGGTGGGGACCGCAGCTGTCTGTCTGTATGGAGGCGATAAACTCAAAACTTGCCGAACGATTTATGAGGAAGGTTTGGGTGTATAATGCATCCACACAACAAATTTTTAATTAGTTCACATACTTAAAGGGCTTATTAGAAAAGCCCTTGTTATTTTATAAGTGAAATCTCAATAAATAATATTCATAAACAGCAAAGTTATTAGCGTTGGCTTATGTCCCAAAATGTCACTCAATTTATGGAAATATTGTGCAGGCTATTGATTAATGAATTAATAAGTGACAATTATTAAGGAAAAACACTGATTTTCTATTAGCAATTGTTATGTATGATTGATTCTATGATGAATTTACCTTTTCGTGGTCAATTTTAGGTTTTCATTTTTTTCTACTTTTGACTCCTTTCCTCCTCTTTGTGCCTCATTTTTTGTGTACTAATTAAAAAGTAGGGGTGCATATAGTAGTAAAGATAAGCCAAATATTTTAAAGGTTTCTTATACTCGCGCGAAGCTGGTGCAAAGTGCTAGTTATTACTATTAAAAATTGAGATAAGAGTATGAGTCTTCTTCTTCTTCTTCCTGCCCTTGTCCCATTTTATTTGGGGTCGGCGCAACACGTTTGTTTCTTCCATTTTGTCCTGTCACTCGTCACGCTATCACTAACTCCCTTTTCTTTCATATCACTTCTCACACAATCCATCCATCTTTTCTTTGGTCTCCCTCTACCTCTCCATCCATCCACATGTAAATTCATAACTCTTTTAGCTACATGCTTTTCATCTCTCCTCTTTACATGACCATACCAAGACAAACGATTTCCTTTCAACCTTTCAGTCACTGGCGCCACTTTCAAACTTCCTCTAATGTACTCATTTCTCACTTTATCCATTCTCGTCACACCACACATCCATCTTAACATTCTCATCTCCGCTACATGCAATCTTTTTTCATCCGTCTTTTTCACAGCCCAACATTCTGATCCATACAGTATGACAGGCCTTATCACGGACTTGTAGATTTTACCCTTCAACTTGAGGGGCATCCATGGGTCACAAGTTGTTCCCGTGACCTGTCGCCATTTCATCCATCCTGCGTTGATCCGATGTGTTACGTCCCGGTCTACCTCACCATCCCCTTGGACGAGCGACCCGAGGTACCGAAAGTCGGAACAGATCGGTATGGGCGTTCCGGCGAGAGCTAAGGGCACAGGATTGGAGAGACCGCCGAAATCGCAGAACAAGTACTCCGTTTTGGTTCTACTCAATTTCAGGCCAACACTCTCCAATCTGTGCCACCACACCTCCAATCTGTTCTGGACCTCTAGGCCACTCTCGGCTACCAGCACAATGTCATCGGCAAACAACATACACCAGGGAGCCTCTTCCTGAATGTCCGACGTCAAAGCGTCCATTATCATTAGGAAGAGGTAAGGGCTGAGGGCCGACCCTTGGTGTAAGCCGACAGCCACATTGAAGCTTCCAGTAGTGCCCACTGAAGACCGGACTTGGGTACTGCATCGACTGTACATCGCTCGGATCAACTGCACATACTTCCCAGGCACACCTTTCTCCTTAAGGGCCCACCACAGAACCTCACGAGGTACCCGGTCATATGCCTTTTCGAGGTCAACGAATACCATGTGCAAGTTTTTATGCGCACCTCTGTATTTCTCGCACAGTTGGCGTATAGCAAAAATGGCATCCGTTGTACCCCGTAATAATAATGTTGCTGAATATTATTGACGCAAAATTTAATTTAAGGGAATATTTCCTAAGTTTTTTCGTTCTTTACTTCCTAATTATAAAAAAAATCAAATGAATAAATATTCGTACGAACGTGTAACAGCATAGTGTTATCTAATTAGGATTTTAAACAACTCTATTGTCAACACCAACATCATGGGAACAACTTATTCCAAATATTTTAAAGAAACAATAAACTTATTCGCAAGAGCAAAGAAGCTCGAGAGATGGATGTATAGGTAGATACTATGTAGTATGATGCTGGTAGCGAGATCTTGCTCGTACTTCTGTGATTATCCTGAGTTATGATATATGGCTCCGAAGCGTGATCGCTTATAATGTCCCTCATCAGAAGGCTTAAAGTCACTCAAAGGGCAATAGAAAGAGCTATGCTCGGAGTTTCCTTGCGTGATCACATCAGAAATGAAAATATCAGCAGGAGAACCAAGGTTACAGACATATCCCAAAGAATCGCCAAACTTAAGTGGCAGTGCAGAACAGATACGGGACGAAAGGTTCTGGGTGGCAACGAGTTACCGGAAGACGAAGCTTTGAAATCTTGGAGGACCTCCCACAAGTTGGAACGATGATCTGGTGAGGGTCGTGGGAATCCGATGGATGCAAGACGCGCAGTACCAGCCGTTATGGCGATACTTGGGGGAGGCCTATGTCCAACAGTGGATGTCTTTCAGCTGAAATAATGAATGATGATAATTTTTGTTAAAAAAACACGACAATAAACGTTTTCTTCAACTTCCGCCTCTCCCTGTAAACCTTCATGTTACCATCTACAACCATTTCTTTCATATTACCTAATAAGACTAAAATCATCAACAAAATAACATACCCATGTCGTCTCCTATAAATATCCCTGGAGGCCTTCTGGAACAGGTACTCTCCGATCCTGTCGAGTTTCTCCGGGCTGGATAGCGAGTAGAAGGTGAGCTTCTCCATGTTGGACTTGACGAGCCCATCCTGAGGTATCGCCGGGAAGATGTTGTCGACCAGGCGCTTGTAGCGTGGCCGGAGCGCGGAGCAACAGCCGCAGCAGCCTGGAGAGTAAGAAATGAGGAGTTAGTCCAGAGATGAGAAGATATTTCCAACTTCAGCATAAGTAGTGCCTCTGGCATGTTTGCCGCCGCTAGGCTCGACTGCTTATAAGCTACGATGTGTAAGCGGAGCGCATCTCTGGTGCGCAGGATGCGCGGTAGGTGTGCTGATGATGATAGCTGACAGGGTCGACTGTCCTTATATAAGGCGCTGCAGTGACTTGCATGTTACCTGCAGTCGTGAGTTATGACTGAAAATTGTAACTGTGTGTGAAATATAAATATTGCGTTTTGTGTTATGTTCTGTGTATGTGTAATTATGAGTCCTAGTTACTGGATCAAATAAATGATATTATGATTATAAGCATAGCATAGCGTATACATCCTTATAATGTTTTTACTGCTGGAACTCTCGCCTCCTCTCTATAAGGGGGAATGTGCGGTTTGGTGGATGTCAGATGTCTTCTAGTTTTTGGTTTTAAGATATGCCGGTTTCCTCATGATGCCCCTTCACCGTTTTATAAGAGTAGTGCTGACTGCTGATGTAAGACACTACACAAGGTGATGCACTTGGCTGAATTCGAAACCGCGACCTACAACTCGTAAGTCGAAGCCGTTACCATTGGGCCATCGCGGCTCATCTCTGATCCCAACTTTACGTGGTGTAAATGAGATTGATTTTACAATGACAGTGCTAATGTATTGAGTTGGAGTTGGCACAGTGGCTAAGGTCGAGAGTACCAGATAGTTACAAAAAGCACATGACCGGTCAAGAAAGCGCGCTAGTTTGGGTGACACGTTGAGTCGCATGTGTCGCACGTGTCTTGACCCTAACGGCCCGATCATGACTTCGGTCTTAGAGGAGCGCGCCGCGGCAAGCGGGGCGATCTTTTGATCTTACCGCTCGCCGCCTTGCTTAGCTAACTTTCACAGCAGCAAGGCCGTGAAAGGGCCGTAAGAGCCTAGACGAAATCATAACGCTTGGCAAGCTCGCCGTATGCAAGCACCTACGGTGGCCGGGAGTCGACGTGCGACACTCAACGCACGTCTTCTGCAGCAGCGACTGGGGTGTTTTCGGTCACCTCCTCCGCTTGCATTACTAATTCCTAAGAGGTGACCACTAGCCAGTTCCAATCGCTCGAAACCAAAACTGGACGCGAGAGTTAGGCGCCACTAATCGCTGTCGAGCACATGGCGGAATCCGTAGTTCCGTCCAAGCGGGGAAGATTCCCACCACCATTAAGGTAGACTACACTGCTCACACGTGTGCCACTTACGCCGATCTGGGCACGTCGGTCTTGATACATTTTATATGGAAACTAAACTTGTAAAGCTACACTGGATCCCCGCGACGTCGTTCTACAATTGCCAAAACAGATATTGAACGCTCGGCGTCAGAGTGGGGATCGCTTTGCGCATTCAGATACATACAGCAACGCAGGGAACGAATGAGGATTGACGTCTATGAAGCGATGGCGCGGCGACCCAATCACCGCCCCCGCGTCTCACTTCGCACCACTAAAGAGACCGAATATTTGACTTCTGCGCAATCGCTCAAGATCTGTGCTTCCTCATGTATTCCTGGCGATTAAATCCATCAGCCATACATAAAGATTGACAAAAAAATTAAAACAAATGGCGTTGAAGTGCACTATTGAAAAAACACTAAACTGTGGCAGGTGTGCACAATAAATAAATAAGAGATAAAGTATTTGAAATAAAATGAAATAAGTATCATGAATGTTATCTTTTAGCGGGGAAATCGTTGTTTGGCAATGATTCAAGGTCACGCGTCGTTTTTCGGTTTGGAAATATTTGCGAGCTCAACTAAAAAAAATTATAAGTAGCTATGTGATAGATAACTTACTACACCCCCTCCCCTTGTTGTTACTACGTTTTTTTTTCCCAAAGTTGACATAGATGCGGGCGGAGTTCATAATCTGTGACTAATTGACTACAACGGCGATCTTAAGGAGTAATCTTTTGTGCCTTAAATGAAGTCTTGATTTATGAATAAGTTACATAAAAGGACCAAAAAGTGTTAAATATTTCGAATGATATTACATAGGTAAAAGTCTAGGTAATAGTCGGCGTTGCGTACTAACTACGTACAGGTCATTGGACTCGCTCTGCTGACGTTTTCTTAAAGAAATTAATTTCGTAAATGCGTAAATTAACAAGAGTTTTTTAAAAAAGGTACTATATTTTGTAATTTTATCTTTACAAATCGCTAGTGTTTCATGTGTCGGATCGATCCTCCACGGGATTAAAACGATCAAAATTTAGCGGTGTATAATAAGATTAGTCAGACTACATATTTTATTTATCTAAGTTATTTATGCGTCTCGCATATTCGCATCCATCGAATTCCCGCGACAGTCTTGTGGGAGGCTTTCCAACGCTACGTTTTCCTGTACGCAAACCTTGTGGCGACACTTGGGGGAGGCCTACGTTCAACAGTGGACGTCTTTCGGCTGAAATGATGATGATGAAGTAAATTATAGTTTAATGACGACACGGATCGTCACTAACTACTGAAGTGACTACTAGGAGCTCATGTATGTGAAATGGTCAATGAACTCCATTTTCTTGTTCAATCAAACGTTGTAAGGCTTCACCAGAGTCTATTTTTCCTCGACTCACATTTATCTCAGTTACGTACTTACGTATAAGGAAAATCTGGTAATTTAATGAAACCTTCCAAGTGTTTGATGGATAGTAAAGGCGAAAATTCAATCAATTCGTCGAATTCGTTTTGTCGTCAATCATTTTGTTAGAAAAAAAAAAAAACAGGCGTAGTTGTTGAGCAATTGGTTCCTGGAGGACCCAACGCTGAATCAAACCCAAGAGGGTCTGATTCCCAGATCGAGCTAAAAGAGAAGCTGCTATTGCTATTCTATTCAGAATGACAGTTCAGAGCTTGGAAGTCGGTTGTGTGACTGGTGTGCCACTCCAGTACCTCAGAAAGCACGTAAAACCTTTGGTCCTGCGTCTGATTTCTATCCGGTCGTGTAGAATTGCCGTCTCATAGGACTAGGAGAGCATAGGAACAGAGAGTGACAGGTGAACTCCGAGTTCCTATGTTCTCCTAGTCTTCTCCAAGTTTGTGCACACACTTGGATACAGTCTTGGATAAGTCACTGTTTTATGGCACTTTTCGAGCGCTTGGGCCTTAAAAGTCAGCCGCGCGCTTTCCGGGCGCTGTTGGCCGCAAATAAATGCACAGATTTGCGTACTGCCGCCTAGGCGGGTGCGAGAGGTGCGTCCACATCATTTTGGCCAGATGGTTCAAGGGATTATAAGCCTTAAATCAATTTTCTTTGCGAAATATTGATTGATTTACATATGCAATGTTCACTTTGAAGAATATTTAACCACGAATTCGTCGCCATTTCAAATAAGTAGGGAAAAGTTGCGAAATTGCTAAATATTTCTTTTTAGACAAAAGTATTAATGGCACGAAAAAATCAAATGTTGATAATGTTGTTCAGGAATCTATAATAAACATATATTTTTTTCAAACCTATTAACCTGGCCGTTACCGAAGAGTATGCTTCAGAAAGTCACTGTTATAAAGCACTTTTCGGGCGCGTGGGCCTTAATATCTCCTGCGTACTTAGCTAATCTTTATTGAGCCGTGATCGAAATTCGGTCAGGAGGATTATCTATCTATATACTATGTTATGTCACTTATGTTATCTTGCAAATAAAACAAGGAAGAAATCGATTAAAAATCCGTCATATAGCGGTTTAATGACACTTTAGATTATGCCATAAATCGTTGGCAATTCTTATTTACAATCTGCATACTAATCAGTAATACGAGGTCGATGTCTATCATATGCAAGCAAGCTTAGGATAGAAGCCATTTCCATATTATGTATTCTTTTTTTTATTTAATATTTTTGGCTTGGATACTAAGTCCTTATAGCCATGCCTTCGCATGAATATAATTTATTTTGGGTCGCCGCAGGAGCCGGGTCACCGGCCACAACACGGCGCATATTTCCTGCAGGTTTTATACGTTTTATATGGATTCGCCGCACACGGTAGACGCCGGTGGCCGACACAAGCTACAAATCGCTGCTACTCACTTCTTATGGCCCGAACCGGCCACTAAACGCCGATAGAAAACGTCGCTGCGCGCCACTCGCACATTTAAACCTTCTTCGTCAGAGTCCATTATGATATTGCGAGCATGGGTTAAAAAAAATAGCAGCCTCCGACCACAAGAAAGAAAAAAGAAAGAAAGAAAAAAAATAAAAAATTGCGTTTATAAGCATTGCAAAAACGGAAACATCTTAAAATTAAACATATGGTACATTGAGTAATGCCAAAAAGGCCTCAGCTCAGCGTAATGCCAAATGGTAACACAAGGCCACAACCTGACGCTGATTTTCAGCTGCAACCCTTGGGTACCATATGCTCGAATAGAAAATATTTTAAGTCACACAAGTGACTTGTGGCCGCGTTTAGCTTATTGTGGCGGCGTTTTTAGCTGTGGCATGTAGACCATGTAGGGCGTACACATTCTAATTTAATGTTTTTGTAGTATTTGATAGCAAATGTATCAAGTCAACCTTCTCGGCAAACACAACAAAATTCTCAGCTCCATTTTACCGCGATAGCGCCTGTTTCAATGATTCCACATATCGTACAGTTGCGCAGACACTTGACATACAAAACTGCACCAATTTTACATCACCATATCCACTAGGTATCAATTAACGAATAACTGAAACAGTCACTGAACTTCATTCTAAGAAATTCCTTAGTAGTCCCGCCAAAAAACGTTTTTTGGCGGGATTACTGGGGAATCCAAGCATCACTTAGGAGAGTCATTTTATAATTTTATACATCTAGCAATAACAAATCCGATAAGCCAAACAATCTTGAAATACGTATAATTATCAATTGTCTGACAATAAGTGATCCTTATTGAGCCCTTATCTAATCAATACTTACATGTCATGTACACTGTTCTACTGACGATGAAGCACGCACGGTGAGCTATCTTTCTCATTGGCATCATTTTGGCGTTACTTTATGGCACTAGTTTTCCAACACAGTTCTTTTTAACACATATTATAACTAATTTTAGAGATTCCCTGTCCACTTTTGTTTCACTTTGCACATTTGCATCTGTCACACTTATGATATCCTGATACTTTTTGCAGGTTCGAGATATTGTTTTGATTTTTTCGAGAATTCATGAACGAAAAGCTTGCATCCTTTGCGCTTATGATACCCTGGTAATTCTTTTAGGTTCATATGGGATTTCGTTTCGATTTTTTGAGAATTTATGAACAAACAGCTTGCATTTTTTGCAATTATGACATCCTGGTATTTCTGGTAGTATCTTTAGGGGTTTAGTTTTAGTTTTTTGGAGAATTTACAAACGAACTTATCAATGAGAAGCCATAATCTACCATAGTTGAGTTCTAGATTGGTCCTTAGAGAATGAGTACTACGAATCCGGCTTGCACACGAAGGCTTTCGCAACTACGATTTTTACGGCAATAGACGCTTACAGCCAAGCAAGGGTAGCCAGAGAAGGCTTAGTAACAGGGTTCCGTTGGTTGCACTTTCGATACGAACCCCAAAAGGGCAACTGTAAATACTTATCTTAATGAGGAGTATAGCAAGTGCATCGCAAAAAGTTTAATTTTTCATTTGCTGCATTTAAAAATTTAGGTAAATAGGTCTCTGACAATTTATGTGACCCTGGTATTTTTCAAATAATTTAGTTATCAGGGAAAATATTTTTCTAAGGTGTTTTAACACCGAATGTGTAATTATAATAGTAGTATTTTTAGACTCCTATCGATTTAATTGATGAGGAAAAAGTTATTGATATTTAATATTAAAATTACCGGACAAAACCGAATATTCGGTAAACTAAATACGCAAGTAACAAAATTATTGTAAAATTTACAGAATCTTTATTATTTTCTCATTTTCATAAGAAAATTGCTGACATGAAAACTAAATCCTTTCATCACATTTACACTTTCTTTCAACACAACACTTGTTTACACTTTTTTTCGACACAACACTTATTTACACTTTTTTTAAATTCTCGTTAATTTCAACTTTTTACTACGAGTGTTATCTCAATATTTATTTGTTTGTCGGACGGCACAACTGTGTCATACGATTTGGCATCGCACACTGGGATCATGCTCTAGTGATAAGGCACCCGTGATAACACAACTTAGGCCGACTTCACACTGATATAAAAGATTTACGATATCTGAACAAAAATGTTTCAATCAATATTGGTCACCCCTTTTAAGTTTCATTGATTATTTCTTCTGTTACAAGGACGGGTGGTATTTATAAATGACCTTTTTCATGCTATTGATAATTTTATTTGAGTAGTTTTTTTTTTTGTTTGAAATCATCCAATGACTTCTCTCGCTCTAGGGCGCAGCGGGAGAGCGTGTCAGACTTGTACTGACTAAAACCCACTCCTATGTTCCTTTGTTGCCTTGCATTCCAGGGCTCCGGGTTTTTCTTTCAGAAGCGAACCCATTGGCTCTAGTTGCCCCTGCTGGGCCTCTACTGTTTGCTGACAGATCCTAAAGGCGCGTGTGGAACAATACACGCCGTCGACGACTTGGGTTCGATCCGGACGGTTATCGGACGGTCGAACAGCGAGTTACCCATCGCTTGCCGTCCGCAAGCCCGCGCCTTTTATGGCCGGAAATCGGTTGTTTACAGTATGAGTAGATGTGGCGGTAACAAAAGACTTCTGTACTTTTGTTCTTTCTTTACTTTGTAGCCGCTGTGCTCTGCCTGTCCAGAATAGAATAGAAATACTTTTAGTATTTCTATTCTATTCTGTAAGGAGCTGATTGGTTAATTATGACATTTGCGTACGTTTAGTAAATGGTTCAATCTGTCGCTTCTTAACTCATAGGATAGAAATAAGAGAAACTCATGACCTCGCATGACATCTTGAATCGGTGAACACTAACCTAACGGGATGTTCACAAGTGCAAAGTACAAGCAAGTACTGGCGAGTGACTGATAACTGTATCAGTTAGTGATATCTAAACCTCTATTCATTGTAGTCGATCTGGTTTAAAAACTGAATTTCCGCTTTCTCGAGGAATTTGTCCCTCTAAAAAAATAACGGATCGAGTTCGAAACACTATAGTGCCCTTCAAGACTAAGATAGCTGAAGTGGTCCAAAACGATTGACCAGCTAAAATGCGACTGGGCAGGACATGTCTGCCGATGCAGACCAGAACTAAGATAGCAGATGTGGCTCAAAAGACTGCCCAATTCAAATGACTTATATGTCGGATTCTTGACAAACTATCGGCCCAAGTAGCACAGTTACTTAATACCCAGAGACAGAGAGTCGAGATCGCGGTAGACCACGAAAGAGATGGTGCGACGACCTAGACAGACTTCACCAGAAATGAGAGCATAAAGTGCAGGCCCGCTGAAGATGAAGGTACTGGAGGAAGCTTTTTGTCCAAGAATGGGTCCGAAAAGGCTAACAAAACAAAAAAAGCTCAAAATTCTTTGCAATAATCCCAACCAGTGCAACTCTTAAAAGCCAGGTTCAACTGTGGTAACAATAAGAAAAATGATGAGGTTATGAAACATGATGAATCCCGGAGTAACGACTGATGTGTCTTAGAAGCTGCAAAAAAATCAACCAAAGAACTGCAGAAGAGGTAAACGGATTTAACAGGGATGCAATCAATATGGTTACCAAGGAGCTGAATGAGATCACGGCACGTAGAGAGGTGTGGAAGAAGTTTTACGGGCAAGCTAAAGATGATGGCCGAGGATGGAAAAGCAATATACATTGGTCACATTTACATTTAGGTAAGTTTTGTTTTAATATTTCCAAAACATCGATTCAAAATTTTAATTGTACTGAGCAGACATAGCAGGCATTAAGTTCACTTTTCTTACTTTGTGTTGCATGAAGATTAAATTAGACATCACACTAACATTATAAAAGCGAAGCTTTCTTCCCGGACTTGGATGAGGAGGGAGGAGGGAGAATTTGATGGTGCTTGAACAGCACATAGGATTTCATCTCGTGAGTACGTTCCGATGTCTCTGCCAGAAATAGAGGTCTTACCATGATATGTCAAAATGTCAATCGCGCGATCGAGAAAGAAGGAAGAAGCTATCATCATCAGCCTTTTGATGTTCCCACTGCTGGGACTCAGGCCTCCTCTCTAGGAGAGGAAATGGGCCGTAATCCACCACGCGGGCCCAGTGCGGGTTGGTGAATGTTACATGTCTTCGAATTTTTGGTTCTAGGACATGCCAGTTACTTCACGATGTTTTCCTTCACCGTTTTGAGAGCAGTAGTGAAGTTAATTTATTTATTAGGTACACAAAGTAATGCCCCTGGCTGGGTTTGAACCCGTGAACAACATTCGTAAGCCGGGCCCGTTACCACTCGGCTACCACTGCTCGTAGGGTCTCTGGTATAGGTAATACAAAGACTGAAGAAAATATAACAAATACAATTACTATTGTTATTTACTAAAACTGTCTATCAGACGCCATCGCTAATGAAAAACCGAGATATGATCTAATTAGGTCACTTGTGTTTTGAAGGTGCAATACAACAGTCAATTGTATATGAACTATGTAGTATTCTAGATATGTATATAGGTTTCCTTTTGTCTAGACTTTGGATTTTGTACTTGTATCTACTAGGTCATCATAATCGCCCGAAGTCTACAGTCTACATCATCGCATTTAAGAGGGTGTTTCCGACCCATCTATAGTCAAACTGAACATTGGTTTTAGGGATACGTACCCAAGGGTAATACGGGACCCTTTTACTAAGGGCGCTGCCGTCGCGCGGCACTTTGTAGCTAATTTGAAGGCGCCCTTAGACTCCGCTCTCACCAGGCTGTATCTCATGAACTGAGTTAGACAAATGAAATTTTCACAGATGATGTATTTAAAGAAAGAAAGAAAGAAAAGTATTTATTTTGGCGCAAAAAAACATTATAGACAACAAAAACTTAAGACAAACACAAAACAAAAAAAATAAAAAGTAACATTGTCTGACACACGTTTGCGCCAAAAAAGGTCCAGTTCAGCGAAATGCCACGCTAGTTTTCATTTCTGTTCCCGCTATAACAACAAATACTAAAATCGTAGTAAAATAAGTATTTAATTGGCACGCTCCCATACAAAAAAACGTGATTTTTGCAGTTTTTTGCTACGGATGGTACTCGCTTTTACAAGGTGGAAAATCATCCAATTTACGTAGTTATATGTACACGTATTTATCCGTATACTTACATACAGAGTGCTTTTTTTTCGCTGATGCCTAATACGGATATATCCGTAAATACACAAATGTATGCTGGCAACTAGGGAATCCAATCCGGAAAGCTCGGGATCCCGCACCTTTTCTGCGGGATTACTCATGCGGGATCCCGCACGCCTGCGGGATTGAATTTTTTTATAAGAAAATTCGATTCCAGCGACTTGCCGCCGTTTAGATTACTCTATTAGACCAAGCTCATCCTCATTAAAAAGTGATGAAACACTTTTACATGGAATTCGTGACATTTTTATAAATAGTATTTGTCTGGAAAACAATTGTTTTATTTTCGATTTCCTTTGCAGTTAAATAATTTTTGTGTTGTGCGAGTCCTGTATCGTAACTGAAACGTAACGTAATAACCGGGGATGCCCCACAGCATGTGAATCCATTTTTCTAAAAGATGAAGGTCCGTTAAATATTATAATTGTTCCTCATAAGCAGCGAAATTATTTTTATTTGCTAATTGGAATTTCTTAGGAACTCGATTTGGGAATCAAACTATTTCATAGGTAGGTTTTATAAGAAACCGTCGATGTACAAGTCCGTCTCGAACTAGAACGGATTTAATGTTTATTACTACTTAAAGAAAAAAAAAGAAATTAAAAAAATCCCAATCCCGACATGCGATTTTGATGCGGGATTGGATTCCTTACTGGCAACCGACTTCAGTCGTATAGTCAGCTTCGGCATTCAATGGGTTAAGTTACATATGAAATCTAGACAAGACTAGCATTAAGAACAGTGTCGGTAATATTGGCACGGGCGTTCATTTTTGTTTACAATAACTACTTACCTAGCGGAAACTGTAACACGTTCAGTATTTATATTTGAAACTCATTAATATACCTATTTCGAAAATAGCTCAACAAGCCAGTGATTTTATCTCAAAACGTTCTTATATGCATGCTTCCGGCAATTCAAAGGTGTTTTAATATCTAAGCTCCATAGCCAATACCTAATAGCTAACTAGGTACGAGTAGGTACCTAAATACCGATATGAATACCTATATAGGTATACATATGAAAGCGAAATACCAATCACTGATTAATCACGAAATCTCAGAAACTATAACACCTACAAACTTAAAATCTAGCAGGTAGGTTTCTTATAGAGTGAAGACATCCGCTAAGAACGGATTTTACAAAACTCCTCCCTTAAGGGGGTAAAATGGGGGTCCAAAGTTTGTATGGAAAAACTAACTTTCACGTGGGCGAAGTCGCGGGCAGAAGCTAATTTATTATATGTTTATATTGAATTATATAGAGCGTATTTAGGTAGCAATTATAGGTTTATTAAAAAAATATACGGAAAAAATTGACGCATGCGAACAACGCCTTAGTTGAAAACAAAGAAAAAAACTAAATCAATCATATTTCTCGGTAGGCGCAGAGTTTTATCTAAAGTAAATATTGACCGAACCCTTTAACTATTATATTCACGAGTTATTGCTAAACCACTGAACTGACTAGGAAAACATGAAAAGCGATACGAAAACCCGGCTCCAAGCACTGGAAAATCTGGACCTATAATTTTTTTAAAGGGTGTTTAGTACCTACACTATTCGAAAAGGACATTTTTTTTGTAGTATAAATACAAAATATAAACGGCATATTATTCAAAATCTACAGTATTTGCTTACCCCATAAAAATTAAGATAACCATAGTTTATAAAGATAAGTATGTTTATTTTTTTCTGAAATCAAAAATCAATCGGACGTACCAGGGTCACATAAGCAAAAAGAAATTCATTTACTAGATCAAGTAATGAAGACGATGATATTTTTATTTTTTCCTCACATCAAAAACCAATCACAAGTACCAGAGCCACATAACGAAAAAGATATTCTATAACAAACTCATTTTCAACCTATAACCAATTTTAATATCTAATATTCATCGGCGCCAGTGCACAGCGCTTCGGTCGCGGGCTCAGTAAAGACTAGCTAAATATAAATCATTGCCCACTCACTGAAAATAGATTGCCCGCTGGAAAGGGATGACTTGCCTAAAGGGTGACATGTGACATATTTGTAGTTTGTTGATCTTTTATCTAAACATAGAACTTCATAAGCACGTGTGAGAACGTCCCTTATCATTCTAAGCGGACCAACTGACTAAGGGCACGTTTCTGAATGTGTATTTTAAGGGGCAGACATATGATTAAAAAAAAAAATTAAAACCAATATCATGTCTAAACGGCCAGTTCGTATGGCTTGATATATATATCATAGGTAATTTCATAAACAAATATATATTTTTTTTTCATAGTGCTTGGTGTGATTTATTTTTCAAAGTTATGTCTAACACAGACAAAAAGCGAAGATCAGGCAACAACCGTTGAGTGTATTTTGATGAAACTTTCACAAACTAAATGGTAATTACGAATATTTTGATATACGGTTTTTATTCATATTTATACTGTGCTTTATGAATAAAGGACATATTATTCGAATAATCTTGATGTGCGGGAGTGACGCTAGCTCCTCGTTTGTTCGCTCAAAGTCGATGGCTTTTAGTGTCCCCTTAAGGACCAAGCGCCCGAAAAATGCCATAAAACAGTGATTTTCTGAGGCCTACTCCTCCGTAACGGCAAGGTCAATTGGTTTGAAAAAAATATATGTTTATTATAGATTCATGAACAATAATATCAACATTTGATTTTTTCGTACAATTAATACTTTTGTCAAAAAAAAATATTTTGCAATTTCGCAACTTTTCCCTACTCCTTCGAAACGGCTTGGACCTACAGAAACATTTTTACACATAAAAATTGGTGGTTAAATATTCTTCAAAGTGAACATTGCATATGTAAATCAATCAATATCTCGCAGAGAAAATGGATTAAAAGCGCTTTCCGGGCGCTGCTGGCCGCAAATAAATGCACAGATTTGCGTACTGCCGCCTAGGCGAGCGCGAAAGTTGCGTTCACATAATTTCGGCCAGATGGTTCAAGGAACTATACGCCTTAACCGCTTGTATCGGATTGGCCCGAGTCCCGACAATAGTATTCACGTCCTATTCCCCAGGGTCGTGTGTTAGCGGCTGGGTACTCCATCTCGTTTAGCTCTTCAATCCCCATAAGTGACAGAAGAGCTGCCGAACTGGAGTATTTAGTCGTGGCGGCTACGCCTTCCACGACTGTTAAAAGGTTTAATACCAAATTTTGACCAGTTTTTAAGCTAGAGTTAGAGAAACACTTAAAAAAATGTCAAAAATTAAAATGTTCAAAAAATTTACAAACTTGTCAAAATTTGGTAAGTAGGTACTTACCTAATTGAAGGTAATAAGTACCAAATTTTGACAAGTTTTCTAGCTAGAGTTACAGAAACATTTCAAATCATCAAATATCAAAAATACGAGTAGGTACCTAAGTAAGCACTAGCAAGATAATCGGGCCGAAAGTAGAAAATAATTTATACTTTGTAAAATGATAATGTTATTGGCTTTTTAATTTAGAATTTCTTAGCCGGAGCCTGAATTTATACCCGGTTATAGGATGCGTTGTGTTGCCTACGTTACTATGGATGCTTTTGAAATCCAACAATCATATCCATTGGTCCACAGACTCCATATAGCATTGGTGGAAACGGGTCCAATAGTTTAATTCATCTGTCTTAAGGGCCAAGCGCCCGAAAAGTGCCATAAAACAGTGATTTTCTGAGGCCTACTCCTCCGTAACGGCTAGGTCAATTGGTTTGAAAAAAAAATATATGTTTATTATAGATCCATGAACAATAATATCAACATTTGATTTTTTCGTGCTATTAATACTTTTGTCAAAAAAAAATATTTAGCAATTTCGCAACTTTTCGCAACTTTTCCCTACTCCTTCGAAACGGCTTGGACCTTTAGAAACATTTTTACACATAAAAATTGGTGGTTAAATATTCTTCAAAGTGAACATTGCATAATGTAAATCAATCAATATCTCGCAGAGAAAATGGATTTAAAGCGCTTTCCGGGCGTTGCTGGCCGCAAATAAATACACAGATTTGCGTACCGCCTAGGCGAGTGCGAGCGTTGCGTTCACATAATTTCGGTCAGATGGTTCAAGAGACTATACGCCTTAACTATCACGGTTCATGAGATACAGCCTAGTGACGACGGACATTCGAGTCTTAGTTATAGGGTTCCGTATTACCCTTTGGGTACGGAAACCTAAAAAATAATGTGGGTAAATGTGTATGGGTTTTCCTAATCCCTAGGAAAATGCAGGCCGTGGTGTTATTATGCTTGTGTTTCCTGTGCACTCATTAATGATGTCATATTCTGGCTATATTTAGTTTTACGGCTATAACGACCCTCAAGGCGGTGTTATTTTTACACATAAACAAGTGTACTACATATATCCATCATAATAATAATAATACTTGGGTGCACCCAGCTTGGGGGAAACCCGGACGGTTTCCCAAGGGAACCTTGTCCTAGATTTTGGGCGCCTTCAAATTAGCTGCTAAGTGCCACTCTGCTTTGTTATTCCATATAAATGAAAAGCTTGCTTGCTTAAAATTTAAAGGTTCTGGATAGGCGACTGCTTACCGGAAGACCCAGTATTGGAAGGCTTCCTACAAGGTGGATGGATGACCTGGTAAGGGGTTGCGGGAGATCGATGTATGCGAGACGCACAGGATCGTTAATTGTGGCGACACTTGGGGGGAGGCCTATGTCCAACAGTGGACGTATATCAGCTAAAATGATGATGATGATAATGAAAACACTTGCGGCTAATTTGAAGGCGCCCTAAAAGGCATCCTGAGAGCATCCGAGTGAGGTCTCATTTGTAGTTCGGGTATATTTTTGTTTTTGATAGCTACAACTTAGGGGTCTTAAGTCAGCCGGGTCGAAGCCTACTGGGGCCAGGGTTATCCGAAAGGGAACTCGAGCCCCGGTATGAAGGCTAGAAAGAACAGGGTGGGTCTTTTAGTCAGTTAGAGTCTGACACTATCTCCCGCTCCGCCCAAGAGCGGGGGTTGTCATGGGATGATTTTTCCCACCATAAAAAAGAGGGTCTTAAGTCAAGAGTGAATAGGTTACTTCTAGGCAAGCGTGCTCCACCGTCGACCACATCATCGCTTACCATCAGGTGAGATAGTGGTCATACGCAAGCCTATCCATATAAAAAAAAATATCCTAAATTACTATACCTACTTACTACGAGCTAAATAGACTACCTAAGACTGTCTAAATATCGAGTGGTGTAATAGGCAGTCGTATAGGCGTCCAGGGGTGCTATTCTCTAAGAAAGCGCAGCGCTGGCACAGCGACGAGTCGTGAGCGCAATACATTGAATTAACAATCCAATGTAAAGGGGCATTAGGTTGTTAATTCAATGTACTGCGCTGACGACTCGTCGCTGTGCCAGCGCTGCGCTTTCAAATTCAAATTCAAAATCATTTATTTCAAATAGACCATTTGCAGGCACTTTTGAATAGTCAAATGTCGGTCAGTCCAAGAAAAGTGAAGCTAAATTGCACGTTCCAAAACGTAGGTCTCTATGGAGAAGAACGTGCAAGAAACTCCATGGACACTCTTTTTAAAATATATTGAGTTACATAGATCTTGGTTACATATTTCTTGTCGCTTCTAATATGTTTCTTAGAGAATAGCACCCCTGTACACGGTCACGCAGGCGTCAATCATGAATGTTGGCTTTCGTCAGTTAGTACCATGCAAACGTCAATCATCGCATTACACGGTATGATTTTTGTCAATCAAAACATTGACTGTGGCAAAACTGACAGCAAAACCTATCGTGTAATGGATGCCATAGTTCAGAAAATCTGTTGATTGACAGACAGTCATCTTCCTACACATAAAATGCCTCAAATCATCTGATGAAATTAATGCCAAAAAATCAATATGAAGTCTTCTTTTTTTCTCCGACACCCTAATTGGATGGTGTGATACTAATCTTATTAACTCATCTACATAGGTAGCTATATAAACTAATCTACACTAAGTGTCATGGGCACTTTTGCACCGGGAACGATTAGGGTCGATTATTTAATGATGTTTGACGGTTTATTTATGACATATTGTATTTCATTTTAATTGTATAAATGACATTGTGTATTTAATTTACTAAATAAATCAACACTAATATTATATAGAGGGATTTTTACTTTTGTGTGTATGTATGTAATGAATAAACTCAAAAAACTACTCTGCCGATTTCAAAAAATCTTTCACCATTGGAGAGCTACATTCACCCTGAGTAACATATTAGGCTATATTTATTGCCCGTGCGAAGCCAGGAAGTCGCTAGTATTACTACAAATAGGAAATATTATTGTTTTGGTTGTTTGTATGTTACGATTTAACTCAAGAACTACATAACCGATTTTAAAAAATCTTTCACCATTAGAAAGCTTCACTGAGTAACATAGGCTATTATTATGTTTTGAGATAATTTTCTAATATCATGCGGGTGAAGATATCCGCAAGAAAACTAAAGTTGCCGACAAGCACGAAGAATTGCCAAACTAAAGTCGCAATGGGCAGGGCACATTGCTCGCAGAACAGATGGCCGTTGGGGCCGAAGGGTTCTGGAGTGGCGACCGCGTACCGGAAGACGCAGCGTTGGAGAAGGCCTCCTACAAGATGGACCGATGACCTGGTGAAAGTTGCGAGAAACCGATGGATGCGAGACGCACAGGATCATTCGTTGTGGCGACACTTGGGGAGGCCTATGTCCAACAGTGGACGTATCGGCTGAAATAATGACGCGGGCGAAGCCACTGACAAGCTTCCTAATAATAATTTAATATTTTAAAATAATAGATTACTGAAAATAAAATAATGACGTCATTTCATAATTATATTTTTAAGCAATGTTTCCTTTATTTTATGTATGAGTCATCAAAACATTACTGTACCATTAGTAAGTAGTAGATAAAAATGCATTACTTTGTATGATTGAATTTGTCTAATTTATTACATCTTATCAATTAATTGACTGGCATAAAATTAATTATGACTGGGTTTACACTGCTTGTCTTCCTTGAACAGCTGGAATGTATCGGATGACATAATTCTGCTTTGAATGAAGAGTTGCAAATACTAGGCATACAGTAGCCTTGCAACACAGTAATGACATGAATGTTAAACAATATAATGCTTGACTGCGATCCTACTTGATGGTAAGCAGTGATACAATCGTTGATGAGCCTATTCACTCTAGCCTTGAAGATAGTTAAACGTTTGTTGCTGTTAAGTTTTAGGAAAAAAAAAGAATCACATCAAAATGCATAATTTCGATTCAATGTGATTACTCCAAAAGAATTATTATGGAACTTATCATAATGTAAAAGCAGATGACATAATTATGTATAGTATACACCACTATTTTTTAATTAGTACAAATACTTAAAGGGCTTATTAGAAAAGCCCTTGTTATTTTATAAGTAAAATCTCAATAAATAATATTCACAAACAGCAAAGTTATTAGCGTTGGTTTATGTCACAAAATGTCACTCAATATGGAAATATTGTGCAGACTATTGAATAATTAATGAATAAGTGACAATTATTAAGGAAAAACACTGCCCGCAGTATTTTCTACTAGCAATTGTTATGTTTGATTGATTCTATGATGAATTTACCTTTTCGTGGTCAATTTTAGGATTTCGGTTTTTTCTACTTTTGACTACAAAAATATGATCAGTGACGGGTACAGATAGAGCCCCATTTTTTTTTTTCTAATTAAAAAGTAGGGGTATATAGTGCAACGGGCTGTTTTCCGCCAAGTCAACGACCAAAGCGCGTATTTTGCGTATGGGTGATTCAAATGTGTCATTCGATCCAACCCAGCTCCTCAAGGAAGGCCAGCAAAGCAGATGACATATTTACTATAACAGTTTCTATCTCACTGGCCTCTTGGTCAGTATCCCTGACTGCTATGCCAAAGGCTGTGGGTTTGATTCCAACCCAAGACAAATGTTTGTGTGATGAGCATGATCATTTGTTGTGTGTATCCATGTGTATGTATTTAAAAATATTAAAGTATGTTTGTTAGTTGTCTAGTACTCATAGCACAAGATCTGCTTAGTTTGGGATTAGAGAGCATTGTGTGAAAGTTGAGGAATATTGCATTACAATAAAATAAATAAAAAAAATTAAAATTAAAAAGATGTGTTTATTCCAAAATTAAAGTTAGATTACAGTCTAATGTTTTCTCTTATCATCTCTAGCGTCCCTGCTGGACTTAGATCGTTCATAGTCATCGTACTTTCGAGACATCCCACGGCCTCGCTTGTCATCCATCCTACTCCGTTCTCGTGAACGATCCATCTCCCGGTCCCTTGAACGAGACTTGTGTCTTTTGCTGCTATTACTAGAATAACTCTTGCGTTCATATGGTGAACGTGATCTGCGTTCCTTCTTTGATTTATGGCTGCTATGATACTTTGAAGATAAAGGTGGAGTTTTCGGCGATTTGTCCTTCTTAGAATCTCTTCTATTACTTTCTTTAGATGTTGAAGCAGTTGGTGACTCAACCTTCTTCTCTTCTGCCTTATTGCTCTCTCGTTCTTTTTGAGCTTGCATATGTTTGTTAGCCTGATAAACTTTACGTAACAAGTCTACTTTAACCTCCAATTCTTCAGGATTGACTTTAGTTCTCTTGTACAGCTGAAGAATACGAACACAGACTTCTCTGATATCTTCTTCGGGTACTTTGAAGAGCAGGAACCAGTGTGGGTTGTTAGGAAGTGGCAGACCAATTTTGCGTGCTGTGAGATATATGCACGCACAAGCAATCGTCTCCGGAGGGAACCTCATGAAGACATCGGTCCGAAGGGCATCATTCATGTAGTTCCATGCCATTTGCATGAGTTGGCGGTTCTTTTCATACTGAAGCAGCTGCAGATACACCACAATTAGTTTGTGTGGGTGCTTCACATGCACGCAGAACCCTAGTTCCTTCAGAATTCTGCGCTCAGCTTTGATGACTTGATTCTTCAATTCAATGTAGTTTTGATCCACAATGAGTGGAGCAATATTCCTCTGAGCCCTCACTTGCTTGATATGATGGAAAACATTGATCACATCTCTTATTCTACACGGTTTTTCTTCAACCTTAGATGCTAAATAAATGCTGCCCATTGCCATTGTTTCCATGGGATATCTTACAAATGATTTTGAATAGTAGAACCGCTGGAGGTAGATTTGTCCGGTGGCCATTGCGACTTGGGGCAGCTTGAGCAGGATTCCGGCTGTTTGGATCATCTCACATCCTAGAATACGTAGGTCTGTCTCCGTCTCGATGTCAAGGCCGTCAGCCTGTGAGGGCGTTTCCTTGAATACATTTTCCGGCAAAAGGCAGTTGTATAATGTTAACACGATCTTCCCGTAGGTCTTCTGAGCCTTTGCAGGTGTCGCAGGCGCCGTTTTAGCCAGATTTTGCACAGTTGTAGCCGTCATTTTGGGTTACTCGGAACCTTTCACTTGTTGAATAATTTTGGTATGAAACTTCTTGTAATGGTAAACCGAATTACATTTCTGGTACTTTATATCACATTTAGATAGAGTTTATTTAATAGTTTGAGAGAAATTCACTGTTTAATGTAGGAAAAACACCATGAAAACACGCGAGAACGCTAATATTGATGACAGCCGACAGGTAATAGACCAAGATGGCGCCACCCAACGTAACATATGTCAAAGTCCAGTTTAGTAAACAAAATTCTCAGAGATATGCGATATAAAAAGCAAATAATAAAAATAGGACATACCAGCCATTGTTTCCTTTTGCCTTATATGCTACTGATAATACTACAAAAATACTTTCTAGCTAAAATCTAGAATAAAAGACACAGTCTCTGAGTCAGTCGATCGATTTTTTTGGGGCGCGTTCCAGTTTTACCATAGACAAACTGACGAAGTTTGTTTACAATTACTTTGAACAGAGATTTGATAAAATTATCTAGATTATAGGATAGATTGGCCTCAATTTTATTATACCAATGCTGCTGTGGTTTCTTATCAGATTTAGGTATTTTTTATTACTTTAAAGTAAGTCTCATGATTTTTGTTCTATTTTCCATAAACACTTCTCTCGAATTTCTAAACACAACCCGGAAATGATTGACTGAGTGAAGTTAGCGTTGAGTTAACTTTGCGCCCTTGGCGGCAATTACAAGTTGGTAATCAATAATGCAGATGGCAATAACAAAGGGCTATTCTTGAACGTGCGCCAATAGCTCTTAATCAAATTATATAAGACTTTGACTAGATATAATGCTAATATTATCAAAATACTTACAGCCCGGATCTGTGCATTTTTGAACGAAAGAATCCAAAAAATCGTGGCCCTCTCCAGCTTCAAAACAACATTTTACGAACGACATTTTTATAGAGATATAAATTTAAATGTGTAGAACTATTTTAACAGGGAAATATAGAAGAAATGGTGTAAAATTTATAACTTCACTATTATGAATTAGTACTAAGTTAACACGGCACGTAATTAGGTAGATTTTTTTAAACACTTTTTAGACTATTTAACAGAGGTTTCAAGAGAAAAATATTAAGGCTCTTCACTAACACAATATTAATATAAAAATAAATACTTTCTTAGAATTATTACTCAAAAATATAATATTGCTTCATAATATAACGTTAAAATTGACTAGAATTAACCAAAATTAGGTCAACTATGTCACATTTCGGAAGCTATAGGTGATTTTTTTCATCTAAACTGAATGTCAATGCGATCATAATAACATGTTATCCGAGGCATTTACGATATTACGAATTCTTATCACGTCTCTTGTAACGGGAGACTTCCTAAATTCGTAGGATAATGCGCGGTAACACGAATTCTAGTTTTCCTTAATTTAACACTAGAGGCGCTAGTTGTGAGTGTCTGAGTGTGTTTACTCGACACTAGATGTCACTAACTCGAAATATTTATATGAGTATATCTATTGGTCACTAGATGTCGCTAATTTTAATATCACTATTCGACAATAGGTGTCACTGCCAACCACTGGCGTAAGAAAAGCCGATAGAAATTTTAATAGTCTTCTCATATTTCGCGTCGATACGAGTGAAGACCCTAAACCAGGAATTTTAGTATCACATAACCATATCCACACGCTTATATGTAGGCAACTTTCTTGAGTCCTAACCAGTATTTATCTTAGATCTAAAATGATCAGAACTCCTCGATGCGGTCAATAATGTAATATTTTATGTTCTAATCAGGTATTAGTGGACACGCGGTGGGTGGAGCAGTGACAATGCGACACCGGGTGCGTGTTGCCTTATCTAGAAGGTACAGTCAGAGAGGCAAGTGCTACTGGAAGTTTTTATTATTATTAAAAATCATCCAATTCTCGCGCTTCAGGACGGAGCGGGAGGGTGTGTTAAACTTTTGCTGACTAACCACTCGCATGTTCCGGCCTCCGTAGGCGCGGGTTTGCGGAAAGTGAGCAATGGGTAGCTCGCTGTCCGAACGTCCCGTAACTGTCCGGGCCGTTACAGCCGGACAGTTACGAGCGAGCCAAGCCTTTATACCGGGGCTCGAGCTGTCTTAAGTCTAAAGTAACCTTGGCCCCAGTAAAGGCGACCGCCTGACATTTCTCCTCGCTTCGGATCATGGCCTGTTACTGTAGGTACCAGGGCCTATAGCTGGATATAGAATAAGCCTCTCTCAAGTATCATTACAACGTCCCTTATGTCCCAAGCGTCTCATTCCCGATGGATTTCCGCTACCTAAAGGTAGGTCATCCACCTGGATTACACACCGATGACCTATTGGTGTGTCTAATGGGAGGCTTTTGAAAGCTGCGTTTTTTTTTCGGCCCCATCAACGGGCGGTTCTGCGAGTAAGGTGGATATCCCACCTACACGCACAAAACGTTTTGGGAACACATTCATTGTGCGTGCAGCTAGGGAGTGGAATTCCTTGCCGGAGTCTGTGTTTCCTGATAGCTACGACCCGGGAATCTATAAGTCGAGAGTGAATAGGTTTCTTCTAGGTAAGCACGTTCCATCGTCGACCGCATCGTCACTTTCCATCAGGTGAGCTAGCGGTCAAGCGCGAACCTATCAAAATAAAAAAGGTTCCCCACTACCGCTAAGTTTAGCCACACATATCTTTTAATAATTTTAAAGTCAAAAATCTAAAAAGAAGAGTGAATAGGCTCATAAACTAGTGCGTCAGAGATTGTATTACTGTTAACCATCAGGTGGGATCGCATTCAAGCACTAGTTTATATAAATTAAAAAAAAAAAAATGGTATGTGATACGGATTTTTTCAAATGCGAAATCACATTTGGTACAGTATGCTCAACAGATCTTGTGCGGTTGTGCAAATGTAAAATATTCGGTCTCTTTAGTGGTGCGAAGTGAGACGCGGTGGCGGGGAGTGTCAGTGATTGGCTCGCCGCGACAAAGAGTCATAGACGTCACTCCTCATTCGTTCCCTGCGTTGCTGCATGTATTTAACAACGAATGCGATTGGCTCACCAATGTATGGAATGCGCAAAGCGATCCCCACTCTGACGCCGAGCGCTCAAGATCCGTTGTGCCTACTGTATGCATTAATTGATTAAGAAGACACCATAATGGTGACTCTACCTGAGGTCAATAATGGCGTTTTGACCACATAGACTATACAGGGTTATTTCTAAAACATTAACAAAGTTGATTACTAACATAAACAACAACTTTTATTCTAAGACTTTTTACAAAACAATTAATTTACTAAGAACAAACCTTCATGAATTCGTTGTTCTATCTAACGCATTTCGACTCTGTATTTTGCTATACCTACTACGTCTGTATGACGCGACGCAAGCGCATCAAGCACCTCCGCCACCCGAACCCTATTTACTTCTGTTATTGTAGTATCGCTGGCTTCGCATAGACTTCATAATATTTAGAACGTTCATTTTAAAAAAAAACTATTTTTTTTAAAATTTATATTCTTCTTTAATACAAACGTACATAACTATTTATACTAAAAGCTAATCATGTCATCATCATTATTTCAGCCGATAGACATCCACTGTTGTCATAGGCTTCCCCCAAGCGTCGCGACAACGAACGATTATGTGCGTCCTGCATCCATCGGATTCCCGTTACTTTACCAGGTCGTCAGTCCACCTTGTAGGAGGCCTTCGTTGCGTCTTCCAGTACGCGGTCGCCACTCCAGAACCTTTCAGCCCCAACGGCCATCTGTTCTGCGAGCAATGTGCCCTGCCCATTGCCACTTGAGTTTGGCGATTCTTTATGCTATGTCGGCAACCTTGGTTCTCTTGCGTATATCTTCATTTATATTTATTATAAAGCTAACTATGTACATAAAAATAATACAAAATGACAAAGTACTACTCCACATCGCTGTCATCCGGAAATGTGCCCAGAAGACTGGCAGCATTGTCACGTTGAACGGCAATGCTAATTCTTTGGGCGAAGAATGAGCCAGCCCTCTGGTCACGTAAAGTGTCGATCACTCGGCGTGAAATTTCCTTGAAGAAGAGACACGCACTCGGACCCCATGAACCAAGCATTTCGAACCCAAAGTATGAAAATCTCATGAATTAACATAATTATGATAAAATTTTAAAAGTTACAGAAAAAAAGTTGTTGTTTATGTTAGCAACATAGTCCTGAAACCAGTGGCGTAACTATAGGGTGACAAAACTGGCAAAATGCCACGGGCCCCCGGCCCGGTGGGGCCCCCGGCCCAAGAGACTTTTAGTTCATAAGAAGTAATTTATATACAAATTCAAGTAAATTGTTAAGATTTATTAAACGCATTTTTATTAAAAAAGGATTAATTTCCCGTGGAATTTTGCCTGCTTGACCACCTTACAGATACGCCACTAGGAACTTAAGGTGGGCCCTTAAGTGACGAAATATAAAAATCGATTTATTTACGATTAGAGACCTGCCGATTTAATAATGAGAAAGAATATTTCACGTCTGTACTTCAGTGATTTATCCAGCTTTGTAATTTATTACAAAGTTGACGCTTTTCCTGGGGCCTCACATAATGATTTTGCCAAGGGCCTCGAATGGTATAGTTACGCCACTGCCTGAGACGTTGCCAGTGTTTTTACAAATAACCATGTATAATGTATAATCTTCAACTGCACGTGCACGCGACTGTACACTCAGTTTAATAGGAAAGCCGTGTTATTCTCATTATAAGCTTCATGTAGCTGTATCACTGCCTCTACAAGTGTACATATACGACACGCCTTTAGAAAGTACCACCTAGAACACACACTGTAAATATCATATCTTATCTAGTCTACATATTCCAGGTGTTGAAATGACCGCTGCGGCCCTGGAATGCAATGGGTAACTGAAGGAATTAAGAGCCTCTTTTTTATCGTGGGAAAAAATCATCCAAAAAAAAATCAGACAACCCCCGCTCTTGGGCGGAGCGGGACATAGTGTCAGACTCTTACTGACTAAAAGACCCACCCCGTTCTTTCTAGCCTTCATACCGCCCTTACGGATAATTCTGGCCCAGTAGGCTTTGACCCGGCTGGGTCCCTGCTGTTGCTGACAACTCCTCGAGGCGCGCGGGAACAGTGCTCGCCGTCGACGACTTGGGCTTGGTCCGGACAGTTACCGGACGGCCGGACAGCGGTAGCTCGCTTGTTCACTGTCCGCAAGCCCGCGCCTACGGTGGCCGGAAATCCTATTAGACTACGTATTTATTCAGCACACTATATTCAGACTCGTCTTATTTTTCATTCCGAGTAAGACAGTCTGACCCTACGTGACACGATGCGACATCGATTAAGACTGTCTGAATATCGAGTCGTTTGATAGGCCCTTTACTCAGTAAAACTGGAACGGGGGAAGTCGTTTAATGCCCACTTTAAAAAATTAACTGGTCAAGTGCGAGTTGGACCTGTGCTTTAAGGGTCCTTCTGAAACTTACCCTATGTAAGTAGTTCGAGTCATGAATCGAGTCTCGAAGATTTATTCGAAACGCAAAATACATACCTAGCTAATTATTTTGTCTTGCGACTACTTTAACTAATTTTCAGACTTTTTCCTTTTCTTGAGCTATGAGCTTGTCGTGCCAAAGAGTAGGACACAGTACTCTATATGTTGCGACTTTCTTGTGAGTGTCAAAATACTCCAAGGGGCAGCTTAATAAAATGTTTGATGTTAATTTCATCATGATATCTCCACGCGTTCTGAGAGTAGACGTGTCTTGACAGACGGACAACAAATTGATCAAAATCAAAGCATTTATTTCAAATAGACCATTTGCAGGCACTTTTGAATAGTCAAATGTCGGTTAGTCCAAGAAAAGTGAAGATAAATTGCACGTTCCAAAGAGTAGGTCTCTATGGAGAAGAACGTGCAAGAAACTCCCTAAGAGTAGATGCTATAAGAGTTCTGTTTTTGCCGATTGAGATACGGAACCCTAAAAAAGGAAAGAGGTGAAGGTCTGTATCTAGGTGAAGCTCGGAATCTGATTTTATTTTAATAACTGAGGGCAGTCTATTTAAGCAGTGGTGGCCCAGTGGTAACTTCCCGACTTACGAGTTTGTAGGTCGCGGGTTCAAACTTAGCCAGACGCATTACTTTGTGTAATTTATTTCATCAATCCACTACTCTCAAAACAGTGAAGGAATACATCGTGAGGAAACCGGCATGTCCTAGAACCAAAACTTCAAAGATTTATGACTTATTTCACCAACCCGTAATGGTTCTGCGTGGTGGATTACGGCCCATTCCCTCTCCTAGAGAGAGAAGGCCTGAGTCCCAGCAGTGGGAACATTTAAAGGCTGATAGTGCTATGCTGTGAGCTTGATTGGAGAGCTCACACCCAGATTATTATCATCAGATCATCTTTTCTACCATCGGACAACCCTTTTGTTGTTGAAACTTCTGCAGTCCGGACCAAGCGATTCACTTCGTCGTTTATATCGCGTACATCGAGGGACTGGAACAGTTTGCTTGCTGCGGTCTTCCCGTCCGATTATAGTTTGGGTGTCTTCAAGGCTAGAGTGAATAGGCTCTTAATTAACTAGTGCGCCTAACCATCTACGATTGCATCACTACTTATAATACCATCAGGTGGGATCGCAGTCAAGCACTATAGTTTATATCAATAAAATTAATACCTAATGATAATGGTCTAGACATAACCTAACTTAACTTAAATTCTGTAGATCAGGGGACACGTCACATAATGTAGCGTGGGACTTCACAGTTGTCCATATTAGGAAAGAATGGACGAAGACCAGCTAACTTAGATCCCCCATCTATATTTGAACAATCCACTCATAGTTCGCAGAATTTTACTTATTAATACTAGTGATGCAGACAATTGGGAAGTAGCAAAAAGTGTAATAGGCGTTAATTTGCGTAGGAAAAGGACGGAAGCATATGATGTGAATTGGTCCAAAAAGCTGTTGCGTTTGCAAAGGAAGATGGACCTTGTGATTCGTAAATAAACAGTCACCGAGACTTTTGGTGCGACTAAGTATTTCAGGAGATTTGGAAAATTTAACCCCATTGCTTATAAGTATTCTAGGTATAAATTTCGAATGAGTCACCGTCGCCATAGAACGCAAAAGGTAACTGAAGGAACACACAGGCTATAGTCCGGAGCGAGGAGGAGTGGAAAGCGGTCGACTCCTTCTGCAAATCAGTAATGCTAGCGAAGGAGGCGGCCGCACGCGTGATGGAACAGACTTCCTCACTCCCCAACCGTCTAGACCCTGACCCTGACTACCAGCTACCATAGGCGTGAGTTTGAAAACGACGAGCAATTGGTAGGTCGCCGTCCGATCGTCTGGACCGAGCCCAAACCATCGACGGTGCCTTAAAGAGATGTCAGAAAAACAGTAGGTGCTGTAGGCTGTAGGCCTGTAGGGTGGCTCGTGTTCCTGGGATTTAAAGCGTCACTGAAGGAAAATAGGTTAGTCAGTAAAAGCCTGACACGCCCTCTTGTTCCGCCCTAGAATGAGAGAAGTCATTAGATGAGTTCACAGTTTAAAAAAAAATTAGGTAGTCGTCAACCAAAGTCCGACACTTCATCAGTGAGACTGAAAGAAATGTTGATCGTTAAAAAACGAGATCTGGCGAAATTATGACTATTGGGGGTGTAATTTGAGTGAGGTCGGCACTGGAACGTGGGTATAGACACAAAATAAGGAGCCAACAGTGGAAAAACTCGGGCTGTAGATGACAACGGTGGTAAACAGAATACTGACAGCATAACAGAGAATTCTTCAAGATTTTAAGTACTTTATTAGCCACATTACATCGCACATTATACATAATTTCATAACAATAATTTATAATGGCTCAATTTGATTGGCATGACGGCATTATAGTATATGAATGCGAGATTTTAACGCTCATAAGCTCATAAAAGACTTTCGGAGAACTGACCACAGGGCGCCAACACACAAAAAACAAAAACCTGTCGACTAATGACTGCTAACGTCCACACATGACATCATTCCATGTCTCTAATTCAACATTAACCAATTTGGCAGTATGACAAACACCTCCGTTCGCCTAAATGTAACTCCAAGCCGTTTTCCTTGCAAACAGCCTCATGCATATGCGGCAAAGCCTTTAAGCTATGTAATAGGTGCTCTCTCACTCGCCAATTTGATTTAACTCATTCAGTCGACCTCGAGGTACAGTCGAGAGCGGCCGTACGCCATCTTGTCTTATGAACTGTCAAATTTCGCGCCGATTTTGTGACTGTGTTACCACAAATTGCTAGTAAAAAAAAGGATAATAGTGTAGTGAAATTAATTCTACATTATAGAAAAAAAGTGCGGTTTTTTTAAATAATTAAACGTGGTGTTTATCTTGAAGCTATTGGCTGAGATCTCGGTTTGTGATTAGTGTTGTGTTTTCTTGTTTATTTCTTCTGTTTGATACCATTTGAACTGTCCCCGCTTGTGCACGGAAAGGATATTTTTCGGTAAGTTTTTTTTTCTACTTTAATTTAATTAGGTTGATTTATATCGTCGGTTATAAACGAGCGATTTGAAAAATTGATATAGTTTAACTTCCTGTGTTAACAAAAAGCAGCATAAAAAAGTTTTATCTCGATTAGATCGTTTTCGAATGCGACTAATTGCGTCGGATACATAATGATCACGATAAAGACTGTGCTAACATATCGATTAAAGTTTATAATCGACGTAAAAGGACTTTGCAAGGACACTTGCTACTGGCCACTCTAATAAACACTAGAAATATACCACATTTGGTTTGCTACGGGAGCAGAAATAAGCGTTTAGATTTTTGTACTGTCCTCGTTCGAACATGTTGTTATTTATATCGGGTGGTTGCACAACGAATCAAACGGACCTTTGCAGTAGACTTGAGACATTCTACAACCTTTGTCGGTCATGTAAATTTATATATAGCAGTGTTAAATGTATTAACAAGTTCTTTTTGTAAAATTATCGTCGTTTAGCGTCGAGTTACTTCTGGTTCCGAATTCGTCTGTTTGTTTCTCTGGATGAAGATGACTTTGTTCAAGTTGGTTTTTATATTATTGCTTGTTAGAATGTACAGTGCTTAACTTAGCCTTAGTGTACAGAAAAGAAGCATAAACTGCTTACTATATCTCTTACTCATCTCTTAGCTGCCAGTGGCTTAATTCAGTTTCTATCTTTTAATTATTTTTACATTTTTATTTCATTATCGACATCGTGCTCACATGATAGAAGCAACAAGTAATAGGTAACCAAGCATTATATGTAACACATAATATGATTTAAAAGAGTGTCCATGGAGTTTCTTGCACGTTCTTCTCCATATTGACCTACTCTTTGGAACGTGCAATTTAGCTTCACTTTTCTTGGACTAACCGACATTTGACTATTCAAAAGTGCCTGCAAATGGTCTATTTGAAATAAATGCTTTGATTTTTTTGACTTTATGAGTATACATTAGAGAACCTACAACAAGGTTTTAATGCGATCTATTTGACGACCTAAAATGAACTGTTTACTTTTTCTCTCCACATTCTCATTCGTACGTTCTCATTTGACGTACAGCGTTTTTACGTGTGTAGATAGAGATGTTATGGGCATTTGGTCATTCTATAGGTACCTAACCATAAACTTGTTCAGTAGTTTGTGTAGTTTTAAATGTGGTATGTCAAAACAGTGACAACCAAAAACAGAACTTTACGAACGAATTTTTTTTTATAATGAAACGTAACCGTTTTTTTTAAGTTGTGTATAGATAGATAGATAAATTCTTTATGGTACACCAAAAATAAAGCAGTTACATAAGAAACTTAAAATTAATAGGGTGCCACAATGGGTGGGTGTATATTTTTTAAAGAAAATCTGCCAAAGAATTCTAGTCTACAAGCATAGTGTTACTTTGAATCTGTATAGTTTTCAAAAAAAAAAAAAATTCTGACAACATATACCAATATTCAGACCCAAATGAAGACCCGAACACAACAAAATACAAAAAAGCGAGAATCGAACTTAGTGCTGAAGATATTCGACTACTTAGGGTGAGTTGCACCATTTAACTATAACGATAACCAAACCATAACCAGCCGTGAAACGGCTTCCCATTGGTCAATTCGACGATTTGACAACTGTTAACGGCTTTGTTATCGTTATAGTTAAATGGTGCAACTCACCCTAACACTATTTGTTTAGGTAGTTAACTAAATGTATGTCTTTTATCTCAAAAAATGTTTAAAAATTTTATCTAAAAATGTATACAATTAGGTATGTACCTAAACCGATGTTAGGTAATTATAAAAATTTAAATAATCTTTGTATGTCTTTAATACGTTTTATCTATACTACATATATAGGTATATTATATATTTATTATATTATTATTATAATATTATAAAGCTGCAGTGTTTGTTTGTTTGTTTGTTTGAACGCGCTAATCTCTGGAACTACTGGTCCGATTTGTTTGATTCTTTCAGTGTTGGGTAGTCCATTTATCGAGGAAGGCTATAGGCTATGTTTTTCCAAAATTAGGGATCCGTAATAAAATTGCTATTTTGTAACACAAGGTGTAAAATCGAAAACCTATTTTTGCGTGCGCTGCAAAAACTATTGAAAATAGAACAAAACTAGCTTTTGCCCGCGACTTCGTTCGCGTGGAATAGTGACTTCCAGCTGATAGTACTAAATTGATGCCGACTCTTGACCAATAGATGGCGCTGTATGTCCGGAATAAATTTTATTTTTATTTTATTTTTTATTTTATTGTTTGTAATAAAAACTATCCTATGTCCTTTCTCAAGTTCCAAACTATGTCTGTACCAAATTTCACACAAATTGGTTCAGTAGTTTAGGCGTGAAGCAAAGACAGACAGACAGACAGACAGAGTTACTTTCGCATTTATAATATTAGTTTGGATTTGGATTTGGATAGTTTGGATGATGTACTACGGGTTTGTAGATCCCATTAAGACCTACAAAAAAGTCCGCGAGAACATATATCTAGCTATCATGGTTTAATCACAATAACCGATTTTGTGTTCAAAATAATTATTAAATCGTCTGAAGAAAAAAAAAACTACGTTAAATTTGTATCGTAATATTAATCTTTATCGAAATTAAGCATTATGTTATCAAGAGTATTTATGTAGAAGTAAAATACTTTTTGTTTCATCTCAATCGGTTTCGTTTAAAAGTTATCACGTGTGTAAGATGTTAAGAGTTGGTACCACGGAAACGAGAAAAACGCGGGTGAAACCGCGGGGCACAGCTAGTTTTAAATAAAGAGACATACCTATCAAGATTGTTTATGTCTAGTTAAGTACCTAAACAGATGGAAAATAGTCCATTATCCACTAAGTCTGTGCTATAACCACTTAAACATGTAAATATATCAATAAACACGTAAAACCTTTAAGATCAAACTGGTATAGAAATGAATCAAATCAGAAATAATGCATGCAGAATATTTGATTCCGTTTTAAAATACAAGTGGACTCAATTTAAATTTGTAAGAGAGGTTGATACCCTTGGATTTTAAATTAGTCTGGGCGGATAATATTTAAAAGATTTTTAAGGACATGATTTACTGCACGAATGTCCAAAATTAAATTCAAATCGTTTTCTTTTATTAAAACTTTTGAAAAAGTGTGTGGAAACTTTGAAAGTGTTCTTTATTAAATCGATAATCTCTTACTAAACTATGAAAGCCTGGTACTGTCTATTCAGTCCATTTTTTTTTTGGGGTTATATATCATCAATTATATAGCCTCATAGCGCGCACTGGTGACTTTGTCATCGTGACTTTTGGCAAAAAAGTCACCTTGCTTATAAACCCCAAATATTTTATATATATAAAATCTTTAATGAACCCAACATGTAGTGCGTACACCTAAGACGTGACAGTTAGGTAAAAATAGGTAATTAAATTATCGTCACTGTGACAAAGTCACCAGTGCGCGCTATGTCTAAGGCATTTTTTTTGGGTGGAAAAAGATCATCCAAAAGACATCCCCCGCTCTTGGGCGGAGCGGGAGATAGTGTCAGACTCTTACTGAAAAAAAAGACGTTTGTTGATTTCGCACTCACTTTTGTGTGGACTAAGGCGTGTCTGATTTTTTACTTACTGTAAATCCACCTGTGTTCCTTCCCTTGTTCTTTGCGTTCTAGGGTCAACGTAACTCTTTCAAATGTTCCTATCACCATTAGTGATAAAATTAGATCAAACTATCACATCACATCACCAGCCTTTTTAATGTTCCACTGTTGGGACTCAGGCCTTCTCTCTAGGAGAGGGAATGGGCCGTAATCCACCACGCGGGCCCAGTGCGTGTTCGTGAATGTCAGATGTCTTCGAATTTTTGGTTCTAAGAAATACCGGTTTCCTCACGATGTTTTCCTTCACCGTTTCGAGAGCAGTGGTGATGAAATAAATTACACAAAGTAATGCGCCTGGCTGGGTTCGAACCTGCGACCTACAACTCGTAAGTCGGGGCCGTTGCCACTCGGCCACCACTGCTCTCACTGCCACAGACAATATAGTATATTAGTGGAATAATAGACAATAACTTCAATATATTTTTTACTATAAGTTTTTCTTCGTTATCAAAATACCTTTTCAGAACCTCGTTAGTAGATCGCTACTATCAGGCCTGAGCATCTTTTTTTTTTGCGCTGGAAACACCTCCCGAGGCAGGTAATCAAATAAGATCCGCCCTAATTCCCTACGGAACCCTTTGAACGTTAATTATGGCACATTAAAGTATTTTTTGCCTCAAACTTAAGAGTTGCGTCATAACTTTTTTGAAGTTCGCGTGTTTCGAAGACATTTTTCTTGTGAGCAAATAAATAAGTTGCGAAAGTGCAGGATATTTTTGGAATATGACTACGTGGCAAGGTTGTAGTTTTTATAATAATTATATTGTAATTTTTGGTTAGTAACTTTTCGAAAAAAAAGTGCACGTCACTTGAACTGCAGGAGAAACAAGGTTACCGACATAGCACAAAGAATCGGCAAACTTAAGTGGCAATGGGCAGGGCACATTGCTCGCAGAACAGATGGCCGTTGTGGCCGAAAGGTTTTGGAGTGGCGACCGCGTACCGGAAGACGCAGCGTTGGAAGGCCTCCTACAAGGTGGACCGATGACCTGGTAAAGGTTGCGGGAAACCGATGGATGCGAGACGCACAGGATCGTTCGTTGTGGCGACACTTGGGGAGACCTATGTCTAACAGTGGCTGAAATGATGATGATGACTTAAAATTAAATTGGAACCGAAACAGAATAGGTTACATACGTAATTTACCTTTTAATCGTTTACATCCATTTCGCCAGGGTCATATATTTACGTCCAGATACTCCATCTCATCAGCTTTACTGTCACTGGGAACTGAAGAGTTAAATAAAATGCAGTATTTGGGCGTAAATATACAATTCTGGCAAAATGAATACAAAAAAAATGTCGGATTTCCCACCTAAGCGGATAAAGGGAAGGATGGAAAGCGAATGAAAGTTACCGCAAAAGTTTCGATCGAATGGTTTAAGTTCCTTCATGAGACCCCGATGGAACTTAAAACGAACTTTGGTAAAAGAGTGAATAGGTTAATTCTAGGCAAGCGTGCTCCATCTTCAGTCATACCATCGCTTACCATCACGTGAGATAGTGGTCAAACGTAAGCCGTTCAATAATAAGAAAAAAAACAGTTTTTTTTTGACGATGCAGTCCCACAATTTGGCAAAAGTTTCCATACCCTGCTTTCTATTCAGAGCTACCAGGGATCCATAATTGTTAAAGAAGCTCATACAACACGATAAACGAAAAACAAAATGTTTTGTTTCTCCAACTCATCTTTCCCAGCCTCGTCGATAGTCATAATACAAGCAATGGTTGCAAAAAGCGAATCATCACGGTGGTCGGACACTGTTAATTAGTAATAGCCAGTTTTTATTACTACAGGCTGCGGTTATACAGACAGCGATTCTGTCAGTGTTGTATTTTCCTTTTTTTTATTCTTTTTTTTTGTTGTTGTGAAAAGTAATGAGGTGGTAGTTGATCAGGTGCTAGTATTTTATTTGGGATGTAAATGAATTTATTTACTTGAATGTCTATCTATATTTAAAAAAACAAGTAGATTTTAAATAAACTTAAGGGGAATATGATTTAATATAAAAATACCCATTTGCATGCTAAATTTGATTAATCATCTACTTAGGGTGAGTTGCATCATTTAACTATAACGATAACAAAGCCGTTAACAGTTGTCAAATCGTCGAATTGACCAATAGGCGGCCGTTTCACGGCTGGTTATGGTTTGGTTATCGTTATAGATAAATGGTGCAACTCACCCTTAATGATTATTTCTAACCATGTCAGTAACATTTAGTTTTTCTTCAACACAAAATATCATGTGTTTGGTAGCCAGTTATTAAAAATAAATAACTACTTACATTACATATTTCTTAACATCTTTAAGTAATTCCAATGTAATGAGAAACGTGACCAAATAGAATCGATATCGATATATTATTAATTTCTAAGAACAATCCTTGAATATTAAATAGTAAGTAATATGCTAATAAGTAGTAAGAAAACTTACAATTGAAACCACAATCTTGACCTACATGAGGCTACATGTACTCATAAAACAAATTTTATACAAAATTACTTTTAATAATAATTTTAATGCGAATAAAAAAACAAGTTGTCATACACGAGTCATACTGTACTACAATAATAAAATCAAGCAAAAAAAAAAGTCGCAGAAAAAATTACAGTCCTTGTACGGAAATCTCCTTTAGTATTTATCTTTATTATAATTTTAATACTTGTTATTATAGCGGCAATAAAAATATACGAACGTTCTTTGAAACTCAATAGAGTTTTTGAAAAAAAAAAAAACTTATGATTTATTAGAAACTTATAAAACCCTCTGACAGACAGACAGAGGAGGCTTAGTAATAGGGTCCTATTGGCATCCTTCAGATACGGAACCCTAAAAACAAAAGAAAGTAACCAACTTGTTTGACTATGTCAACCCATTGCAAGACAAAAGGCTCCCATTCTTCTTTCTTTAAATGTTTTCCCAATTTTAGGCAAGCATGTGCAAATCTTTTTAGACGCCGCCATCAACGAAGTCTTCCTCAACATGGTCCCAACGTTGAGTTCGAATTAGCTAATACTTAGTTCTTCAGCGTACTGAATCAACTTCTAAAACAGTTTAATCTAAACCTGAATTTCAACCCTGAGCTTTCCAACCCCACTTCTTGCTACCCGCCCCCACTGCAACCTCGCCTCACTCCAACAAAAACCATGGCTGTGCGCAGGCGTAACGTGGGCTGGAAGCTGCGGCCGAGCGTGTCCTGCTGACGTCATCACTGACAGCCGCTGAGAGTCACTGAGAGTGAGATAAACATGACGAACAAGATCACTTGGTCAGATTTACTTACGGGCATGCTGTGTCACGAACGAAAGACATCAACGCGGAATTATCTCAATTCTTGTTTATATTAACATTATCAGTGCGATACGAGGTCTAATACGCCTCGTATGTAACTTCCTTGCGGTGCTGTTAAGAAAAATCGTTATAAAAAAGTCATTGGCGATTAAGTTTATGTTTGAATAACGTATTGTATTATTCCCACTGTGATTATATACACAAGAGAGAATTCATATTTATCTAATTGCTTTCAACTAATCGATGCAGATGAATAACAGAATTGTGTATCAACTGTTATGCTGTGTGATAATTGGACCTGCGTAAGCGCAATCAAAATCATGTTGGAAATACCAGTGGTTAGCTTGTCCGACATAGCCAGAAGAATTGCTCGCAGAACAGATGGCCGATGGGGACGAAAGTTTCTGGAGTGACGACCACGTATCGGAAGACGCAGCGTGTGATGAGCTCCCAGAAGGTGGATCGATGACCTGATGAGGGTCAGAGGAATCTGATGGATAGGAGGTGCACACGAGCGGTCGTTATGGCACTTGGGGAGGCTTATGTTCAGAAGTAGACGTTTTTCGGCTGAAATGATTATAATGAGGTTGTCTGGGATTGAGTGGGTCACATCAGCCGAATGCACATTGACTTCTGGGTAGATAGATAAAACATTTATTCGAGTCTCCAATGTAATGTAAGTGCCTGAGGATGAATGGCGCTGCAGATGTCGACCTGGGCTGAGGTGACGAGACGACTTATGGTGCACCAGATAAATCAGGAGTTCTTTTTTTATTTGTTATAAACTAGTACTTGACTGTTATCCCGCCTGATGGTAAGCAGTGATGCAATCGTTGATGGTTAGGCGCACTAGTTTATTAAGAGCCTATTCACTCTAGCCTTGAAGACACCTAAATTGTAACCAGACGGGAAGACCGCAGCTGGCAAACTGTTCCAGTCCCTCGATGTACGTGGTATAAATGACGAGGCGAAACGTTTAGTCCAGACCGTAGATGTTTCAACAACGTAAGCGTCTCTTGTCCGATGGTAGAAATGAGATGGCGGAATCAAGTCATGCAATTCCTGCGCACACTCTCCAAAATGCAATCTTTAAAATACCGAAAGGCTGGCTACCCTACGCCTGTGCTCAAGGCTTTGAAGATTAGACTTAACCAAATCTGGATCACCAATCAGCCTCTTCGCACGCCTTTCCACCGAGTCCAAAGCTGCCAGTTCAGTTCACATTGACTCTACTACATTTTAATTTCAAAATCGCGAATAAAGACAAAGTTGTCTTAAAACGACATTTATCATGATTCTTTATATTTTCTATTAATTATAAACTGTTCATTGTTTATTTTTTGGGACCTTACGTGAATTTCTTTGGCACAGAATAAAGACGCAAGGGTTGGTTTGAGGTTCGAGAGTTAGAGAAGAGAGTTGGTACCAGAAAGGATTTGAGGAAAGCCTTTGCTCAGTATTGGGAAAAAAAGAGTGTCTATGGAGTTTCTTGCACGTTCTTCTCTATAGAGACCTACGCTTTGGAACGTGCAATTTAGCTTCACTTTTCTTGGACTGACCGACATTTGACTATTTAAAAGTGCCTGCAAATAGTCTATTTGAAATAAATGCTTTGATTTTGATTTTTATTTTAGAATAGGTGAAATAAAAAAAAAGGTTGTGTAAATATGGAAAAGAAAGAAAGAAAAAATACACGCTTACGGCTATTTAAATTATCTGTTTATAATAAGACCCTGTATTTATGATAAATCTATTAGTAATTTTTTTGCGATTAGATCTAATTTGAAAAATAATTTCAATTAAAATATGTGTTGTTGCTTTGTCTGTATTTTATTGACGAAAAAGAACCATGACAACGTAAGTAAATCTATTCCTACTAATATAAAAAAGAGGAAAAGTTTTTTTTTTTTTTTTGTAGGAGGGCTCTGGAACCGATTGCTAAATTTTTTTCACAAGCTGCATTATTCCTGAGTGACATAGGCTATACTTTAGGTACGCGGGCGAAGCTGAGGGCAAAGACTTTACATATTTATTACAATAAAAATAAACATTATTATTTCGAATAAATGTTTACATTAGCTTTATTGAGCCAGAATAAACCAAAAATCCGTCACAAAACTGCTATTAATTTCACACCGATCCATCCAATAAATCGTCCTCCAAAATTACCTAACAATCGATTGGACTAAAAGCCTCTTAGCCCAGATGTACCTACATGTACTCCTAAGTACTGAAACATACCGAGAGTGAAAGTGTATAGCCTTGATAACTCTGGTCAGTGTGTGGCTGACTTTACACAATATAAAAAAAAAAAAACTACAGTTTGGCTGTAGGCATTCCGTATTGCGAATTTGGCATGTGTTATATAAGATGATGTGTCAATTGGTTTTTTTTTAATAATTGATGAGATTCGTAAAATATGAGGAAAAAAATTACAAATAAAAAATAAAACACAACTGACCTTAAAAGTACATCGAAGGACTGGAAAAATTTGCCTGCTGCTGTCTTTCCGTCCGATTATATTATAGTTTAGGTGTCTTCAAGGCTAGAGTGAATAGGCTCCTCATAAACTAGTGCGCCTCACCATCAACGATTGCATCACTGCTTACCATCAGGTGGGATCGCACGCAAGCACTAGTTTATATTATTAAAAAAAAAATGAAACAATTGTTAAGTGTTTTTATTTAGTATTTAATTAGTTAGTCTCGTCTAGTATTTTTATTTAAGGAATTTATGTACAAAACTTCATAACTGTACCATGAAAAATCACAAAAGATATCTGCTTATGTTACCTGGTTTTCCGCACAAATACATGGTCACCGGGTCATCCGGGCGACTAAGTGGTTGTTTAGCTTCCACACGTAGCTGTGCGCCGGCTCTTAATGCCCGCTATGGCCTGCCGTGACCTCTGTTGTACTTAGTGTTAGTAGTGTTCAGCTTATGATCTTTTTAAATATTATTCGGAAAAAATATAACCTGGTATAAAAAAATATTGGAATCAATTCACTAAATGATTCTGAACAAACTATATTAAAGCCTTGCTAATATTGTTTACGCGAATAAACAAATATCTACAATTCAAATTCTTATTATGATATCAATTACGAACAAACAAAAGACTGTTGTCAGTAAACGAATCACATTATCATAAAAAAGTATTTTAATTTGAAATTAACATAACACATAACAATTACGCGTGAGATTTTTGTTAACAATAATATCATCGTTTACTGTGAGAATACCAGGGTATCATGAGTCCACAGAGCTATGATGCGCGATGCTAGAAATAACAATATTTTATTTTTGTAAGTAAAACAAGTGACAAGACAAACATTGTGTAATGATGATTTTTAATATAGAATAGACTTTATTGTACACCAAAAAGTAACACAGCTTATACAAAAACTTCAATTTGTGGGTACAATTATGGCGGTCTTATCGCTGAAAGCGATATCTTCCAGACAACCTTAGGAACTAACCTTATATCGCGAACTTTAAACAAAATCTCAGTGACATATGTCATAAATACCTTTTCTTTCATTTTTTGTCACTGATGTTAATTTAAATTTGGATTTGGACTTTACAAAAAAGTGGATTTTATTTTATTTATGTAATCTTCATGTAACGCATGCAAAAGTACAAAGGCGGACTTAAAGTTAAGGTATTCTCAACCAGTCAAAATATTCTTTATTTTTTTTATTTTAATTTTTTCATGATTTTGATTGTACGATTATAATACAATACATGTACCTACAATTTTCAATTTTTTTATACCATTTAAATGGTTTTTTTTCCTTGATGGTGAACCAATCTAGTTTATTAAGACTGTTGACGTGAGGTAATAATAAAACGCGAGCCTATCAATAAAAAAGAAAAAGACTGAGTTGACAATTTATTTATAATTTTTTATCTAATCTTTAAGAACTTGTTGAACCAGAATTATTTTAATTATCGTCTAATATTCAATATCCCTCTACCGGCCTCTGATAAGTTTGAAGAATAAGATTATATTCCAGCCCAGATAAAATTAATTAAACATCACATTATTAAAAAGGCAAATGTTTATGAATGTGTGTATTTTTGTTACTTCTTCACCATTAAACGGCTGAACGGATTTTGTTGAAACTTCGTACACGGGTAGGCATTATCCTGGAACAACACATAGATTACTTTTTAGCAGTGGTGGCTTAGTGGTTAAGGCTCCGACTTATGAGTTGTAGGTTGCGGTTTAAACCCAGCCAGGTGCATTACTTTGTCTAATTTATCTCATCAACACTGCTCTTAAAATAGTGAAGGAAAATTTTGAGAAATTGTGAGATAAACGGTTTGTCCTAGAACCAAAAATTCGAAGCCTATTATCTCCTAAAGAGAAGGCCTGAGTCCCAGCAGTGGGAACATTATAATATAATATAATATAAAATAATATTTCACAACTATCACACAACGCCATCTAGTTTCAAGCTAAGCAGAGCTTGTGTTATGAGTACTAGATAACTGACAAATATACTTATATATTTCTAAATACATACATATAATGGATAAATTACACCCAGACACAGAACAAATGATCATGCTCATCACACAAATATTTGTCCTGGGTGGGAATCGAACCCACGACCTCCGGCATAGCCACGGAACAGTGTTCCGTGGGCATAGCAATCAGGGCCACTAACCACTAGACCAACAGGCCTGTCTGTATAAGGCTGATTATGATGTGGTATGAAGCCACGGGCAGTAGCTAGCTTGACTACAATTATTTACACATGGTATACATAAATTAGGGTTCAAAAAACTCATTATTACCTCCCGTAAGGTCAAAAGTACGGCGATGAGATCATATTATGGTAAAAGAGCTCATCTGGTAATTTTATGTGTAAATTTTTTAGTACCTATTGTATTAATTAGCGTCAAATTTTGGCCTCTCTGTTTGTGATAAATAGGTTTACATTTAGCTAAGGTTTCTTTTCGATTGGTAAAAATCAGCGGAGTGGGAGATAGTGTCAGACTCTTACTGAACAAAAAACCCACCCCGTTTCGATGGTAGGTTACATCCACGTTCCGGGTTTGGGTGTCATGTGTGAGTTTACATGTTTGTGGAAGTGAACATGGTGTTCGAGAATAAAAAATACTATTATTATTGATAGGTTTGCGCTTGACCACTACCTTACCCGATGGTAAGGGATGATGTGTTCCACGATGGAGCACGCTTATCTAGAAGTAATTTATTTACTCTTCAAAATAAATCATCTTAAATCAAACGTGACATTCAAATGATGCCAAGGTAATGTTTGTTAAAAAGTGTAGAATTTATTTATTTATTTATTTATTTAAAGCTTTATGCACAAAAAAACTGTACAAAGGCGGACTTAATGCCTTAGGCATTATCTGCCAGTCGACCTTAGGGTGGTGCAGAAACAAAACATGGCAGGTGCAACTTAATAAATAAACAAAACAGAAGAGAAACAAATTTATACAATAGTAAATACATACTTAGATACATACATATAACAAAAACAATGCTGTTGTGAAAAAACAAATCCAACCAATTAGCGCGGTGATGATCAACATCTTGCGAATAGAATTGTTGGATAGGACACGCAATATAACAAAATACAGATAGTTATCAAATTATCTTGATTAATGTCAATATTTCGAGACCTGAAAGATTCCAAAACTAACGATGTATCCATCTTATAAATTTACAAGCAACCAGCTTTTTTACAGTAAGGCTCCTTTGCTCACGAGCACACCTATCTCGAATAATAATCGAAATTAATCGACTTTAATTCCAAGGAGTCTCCTCCATACTTTTCTTTCACATTATATTCTGCTTAAGCCTCCTCTATACTTTCCCAGGTATACAAAAACACGTCCATCAGATGTAGATATCAAAACGAGTAATAATAGCCCCGCACGAGCTTTGCACTCCGCGTCAATCATTTTACACATTACACTCAGTATGTGGGTGTGCTCTTTACTTTTTATCTGCAGGCCTTGATCGGTTGCGCTCCTTGCATTCATATGGTCCTGGTATTTCTTTTGTATTAGCATTAAGATGTAAGCTAAGAGGTCAATTTATAATACTAGGATTTATCCTTAATAAAAACAAGCAAATTTTTATCATTTAATTCCTTTAAATAAAAATAAAAAAACTTTCGAAAAAAAAGTACAACCGACTTAAATGTAAAAAAAACAGAAAAAAGTGCAAAATAACTTTAATTTCGGAAGTCGGTGTTAAATAACGAAAAGACAAAACTATTTAGAAACACGGACTTCCGAAATTAAAGCTAATTTGTTTTTTTTTTTACTTCGAAGTCGGTTGGATTTTTTTTTTAAGTTTTAAATTTTAAATTTTTAATTATGGTACCACCACTAAAATGTGGGGTACATTTTAGTAGTGGTACCATAACTAAACTTAAATACCTCGTAGCCAGAGTGCATCTCAAAACAACTGTAATAATCCCAAACACGGTTAGATTACATTAATTTACCTTCCGGTTTCATCATCGGATCAGTTCAATATATGGAGGTGGTATATCGAACTGATTCCCTTGATGATTTCCCTTTTCTTTCAGTCAGTCATCGACTATATGTATAAACAAAGAAATTTTACTTGTTACGATAGTTCTGCGGAGTTGTGTTTCATATCTCCGAAGTTCATGATCAGATCATAACAACATTTCTATGGGACTAACCTTTCAATCAAAAAATAATTTTCAAAATCGGGCTACAATTGACCGAGATATCTGAAAAAATATTTAAAAAAATCAACCGAACATAGAATCGCCTTCTTTTTAAGTCGGTTAACAAGGGAATTGTCATTTGATTCCCTGTTCTACTAAAAAAAGACGTCTTTATGAAGATCCATAATGTATCCATCATTTTACTCATTACAAGTCGTTAGTGTAGGTGTTCTCCCGTGCTCTTTACTTTTATCTGAAGACCTTGATCGGGTGCACTCCTTGCATTACTGCTGTCCTGGTATTTCTTGACCTATGATGGTAATGATGCATTGTACTCAGCTTTATGTGTAGGCAATTTAAAATAACTGTAGTCGGTTTGACCCTTGTTTCTTTATTGTAATTTTCCTGGAATGAATAACATGCAATGTGAATCTCCGTCATTTAAATTGGAACATGCAGTACAAGCACAAAATAGATAGGTACAGAAGACAATCTCATGTATGTACTTCACTTTTTATACCTACGCTCGGTGGACGCACACTAATGAGCGTTTGAGCCGGAGCTGTTCGACGAGTGAGGTGAGACGCGACCGAGATATCGTGTCTGTGAGCGGTGTCTATGTGTGCGTAGCTCGAACGCGCTCTGTATGTAGATTGACTTCTGTACCTAACTATTTTGTGGTAAAAGTTTGACACGCACCGATCCGACCTAGAGTGGTAGAAGTCTTTGGATGTTGTCCCACAGAAAAAAAAAACAATTCTAGCGTCAAATATAAATATGTCACCGTAAAATTGTAAATACCGTTATATTACAATCTATCTCGTGTGATTGTATGTAACAGATGCACTTCCATATATTACAATCAACCGATAAATAATGCGTTTAATTGTGAGCTCTTTATTAAGGTTCACAATTTTTAGATAGTTCGAAACCTCGCGAGATAGATTATAATCTAACAGTATTTACAATTTTACGGTGATAGATATATACGTCTGCCTAATTCTTCGGGAACACAAGCATAAACATTTAAAGTATCGAAACACAACTAATATTGCGGTACTGGGGATGTATTACTCACAAAATAACATACGGTATTAATACAATTTAATACATGCACTGCAAACTGATATCGATACAACGCCAAACGAGATACTTGGCCACACCTAATATATTCTAAGGAGATTCAAATCAGTGTATTAAAACAACAGAAATTGGCCAACACTGCATGTGGAGCGGCTGAGTACATGTCGACATACGACCTTCGATGTAAAGAGCTGCAGGTGGACGCTTATCGCTTAGAATTTAGATCTATTAGTTGTTGAGGTAGATTTATTACAAGTTATTCAGTACCTATCAATATTGTAGATCCATTTACGACTTCCATCATCATCATTTCTGTCTAAAGACGTCCGCTATTGGACATAGTCCTCCCCCAAGTGTCGCTAAAATGACCGGTTCTACGGGTCTTTTTTTTTTAGGTGGGAAAAATCATCTTAGGACAACCCCCGCTCTTGGGCGGAGCGGGAGATAGTGTCAGACTCTTACTGACTAAAAAACCTATCCCGTTCCTTCAAGCCTTCATATCGGGGTTCGAGCGCCTTTTCGGATAACTCTGGCCCTAGTAGGCTTCGACCCGGCTGGGTCCCTGCTGTTGCTGACAACTCCTTGAGGCGCGCGGGAACAGTGCGCGCCGTCGACGACTTGGGCTTGGTCTGGACAGTTACCGGACGGCCGGACAGCGAGCTACCCATTGCTCATTTAGTACCTATCAATATTATAGACCCATTTACGACTTCCATCATTATCATTTCAGCCGAAAGACGTCCACTGTCGCACATATTCGGAACCCAAATAATAAATTAATATTAAATAATTATATATTATTCAATTATACTTTATGCACATATAAAGGTATAAATGTGGACTTAATACCATAAGCATTTTCTACCAGCTTTATCACCGTCTTTTAATTTTTATATATTAAAAATAAATGTTTTTTTTTATGAAAAACATTAGGCACAAATATATATGATATTCAGCATCGAGATGGGAACAATTTTAGCGACATATCGCAAAATATTTACACAATTGCAAAGTCGTATTTTGCAGTATGGCGTTATTCGCGGTGGCGTGTCTCCCAAATGACACGCCTAGAGACTCAGCAAATAGATTAACTATTTGTTATTTATGAGCTCCTGGTATTCTGAAATCATATTAAATGAACGTTTCCTGCTAAGAAGTAAGCAACGACCTTCATCAAAATGTTCCCATGTCACAAAAACACCAGGAGGTCATACCTAAAAAGGAGTTCATTTGTAACAGACCTCCCGTGACCTTCGGCGTGTCATTTGGAAGACGTGCACAAACCTCGTCCATGCGACACATAATTCATTTACGAGAGAGTTGTAAAGAACATGACTAAAGTTCGTGACGATACGGCGTAAAAGATGAATAGGGTTGGCCCTTTCCTTGTTACCATAGTATTATTGAACAAGAACCAGAGAGACTAAATGATGAGTGACGAGTGACGGTTTAGGGCAAGTAGAATTTCTTGTCAGAAGGCGGAAGATTTTGATACTTCTTGAATTATTCAATGTCATGAAATTCGGCTTTCAAAATACTTTCAATAACATAAGTGGGTTTGACACATCATTTAAGTGTAAAAAATAAAAGAATTCTAGAAATATTTGAAACAGTCGCCAATGGTACTCTCCACCCATATAATTTAGCAAAAATAAACTTTGTAAAACAAAATCTTGGCAGCCTTTCGTAAATGCGACTAAATAACGTAATTAGTACTTACAGCAGCCTGGTTTAAGACCTGTGAGGCAACCCTATCAATAAACGGTCACATAGAGTGTGCTAGCGCAATCGCTTAGTAACGATTTAGTCCAGTTTTTGTTTGCTCTGACTCTAATGTGTGCACGTCGTGCAAACGTCATGTCGTCAGGTGTCAAATAAATGTTACCTACTTGTGTTCATGCAGTGCTGGTAGAATGGTATTAAATGTAGGTGCAAAACGACTTGTTGAAATAACCTGTTTGCTCTAGATAACTAGTATTACTAGTTTTTGTTTATTTTTAATTGAAATAAATATAGGCTATGAAGCGGATTTGATAATTTTAAAATGTAGGTGTTGTTGACTCATAAAAAGTATCAGATAATAACGCAAAACTGTGTTTAGAAAGGTTGTGATTAATCACCATTTTTATTACTCAATTGAAACTTTTATAATAGTAGTGATTACACAAACAAAAATTACGGAGGTCTGGTACTGATCATAATAATAATCCTGCCGTCTGAATTTCGACCACGGTGGCCAATCTCACCAAGTTAGTTCACAGGACGTAGTATATATGAAATATGTATGTGCCCAAACACAGGTGCACTCTCTGTTCCTATATTCTCCTAGTACTCTCATAACGGAGGTAGATCAGGAGTAAGGCCAACAGCTTTTTGAGATACGGAGGTGTCATGCTGCCGAATTCTATGAAAATCTTCCAATAGCACTTATATATTATGTCTACCCTGAAAATCATGATACATGCGAGGTAGTTAGATTATTACCTAATAGGCAAGGCTAGAGTGAATAGATTCTTAATAAACTAGTGCGCCTCACCATCAGAGATTGCATCACTACTTACCATGAGGTGGGATCGCAGTCAAGCACTAGTTTAAAACAACAAAAAAAAAGTCAATTGATCAAAAATAAAATGTTTAAAAAAATATATATAATTTGTGCTTCACGTAACCTATCTTTACATTCATACAAATAAAATTGAAGTGTCTGTTTATAATATAAAAATACCGTTTCATTACGAAATGCATAATGAAACTATGTATATTCGAATCTTCTAACAAAAAAGCAATTTTTTTAAGGGTCGTCTTTCTGTAAATCTAATTGTTGGTCTTTCTGTTTGTACTGGCTAATCTTTGAAAGGACTGAACCGATTTTGACAGGACTTTGACTGGTAGATAGGTAATGTAACAATTAGTAACTTCGGTTTACTTTTATTTTAGAAAAAGAATTAGGGTACTGTGACAAAATAAAAACTTCTTGAAATTGTAACCATATGTTATGTGTTGTTTTTACGAATTTGACGCGAACAAAATCGCGGGCATCAGCTAGTTTAGACTAAAAATACATAAAAAATAAAAATAAAATAAATCTGAGTGAGATAGAAAGTGTGCGAGTAGTACTAAGATGACCAGGAAATCATAACTCATAAGAGAAGGGAGATGTACAATCCTTCTTTGTTCAATACAAGGCTATCAATGAACACAATCACGATAGTAACGTTACCTAATTAAACCGTTTTAAAAAGCGCTTTTTGGATAACGGTTTATTAAAATAACTAGTTATTAATATCCGCTAATGTTTGGTTAATTTATCACGTCTCGTTAGTTTTACCTTAGGCTGTAATTATGTTTGTTCAGAGTTAATTTCTGCGGCTATCTCGCTGATTGAGTTGTAAAGATTATAATATATAATTAGTGATTATGAATTTAAATTACTGTATCATAATGTCTAATTTATGAAGGTTCTGTTTAGGTATATGCTTGCTTGACTAGTAAGTATCCTATGATAACAGTAAAGCAACAAATTTTTAACGTTTTTTAACTGATTCATCATCATCATCATTACATCAGCCGAAAGACGTCCACTGCTGAATATAGGCCTCCCCAAAGCTTCACCACAATGACCGGTCCTGTGCGTCACGGTCCGCTAGTTTATTATAAACAAAAATAAAATTCTTTCCTCTTTATAATTTTAGTATAGAAAAATTACTGTTAATGTTCTTAAATATAATACAAAAACACAAAGTACACTCAGGCGTCGAAGTACTTTTCCACATCGCTGTCACCTGGAATTGTGCACAGAAGACTGGCATTTCTGGGTGACAGGTTAGGTTTTAGTATAAATATTAATAGTGAAATTTGAAGACATGTGACATCCACCAACCCGCACTGGGTCCGCGTGGCAGATTACGGCCCATTCCCTCTTCTGGAGAAGACGCCTGAGTCCCAACTGTGGGAACTTTAAAAGGCTGATTATGCTATGTTATGTTAATAGTGAAATTAAACAAAAAAAAAACAATGAGCACACAATTGATGCGCCGGTGCAGCAGCGCAGATGCATTTTTTGTTATGGTTTCGCAAAAAAAAAATGCAATAGAACAATATCTATTTTAGAAAGTATTTAGTCTTTGTTATAAAACACACTTCCATTGTTTTTCATTTGATTGCGGATGTAAAATATACTTATTTTTTTTTTTTTTTGTAATATTTGGCAGCAGCTAGTCAGCCTTCTCGGCGAGCTTCACAGAGGTTTTTTTTTTTTGGAAATTGAAAAATCTTTCATTGATATCTCCGCGCCCTGTGGCGGAGCGGGAGTAGTAGTGGTAGTAGTAGTGTCCGACTTTTACTGACTAAAAACCCACTCCTGTTCCTTTGTTGCCTTTCGTACCGGGGCCGAATCTGCCTTTAAGAAGCAGATCCTTGGCTCCAATAGGCCTTGACCCTGCTGGGCTCCTACGGTTTGCTGACAACTCCCAGAATCGAAAAAATCTTGCCAAATATCTAAGTTAGAAACTTTTCAAAACTGAGGGCAGGAGAAACTGTCAAGTGACAGAATAAGGATGCAAACACTGAAACATGACGTCATCCCCAATATGTTAAGTGCGTCCGAAAGAGATAGCGAGATGTTTTTACCAAGATCCCACTGCTCATATCAATATTTAATGGATGGTGATTAATGGTTAGCTCGCCGTCCAGCCGTTCGGTAAGGATCAAGCCCAGGTCGACAGCGTCGTGTTCCGTGCGCTCCTCAAAGAGATGTCATCAAAATTACGCGGCCGACGGAGCCAGTTAGAGCCGTTGCTTACCAGGGCAGCAGATTGTTCGAAGCAGTTACCGTAACTAGCCCTAGTAAAAATATCAATTGAAGAAATACTCTAGGCTATAAGCCCATTCCTTCTTCTAGAGAGAAGGCTTTTAGTCCCAGTAGTGGAAACATTATAAAACTGATTATGACAACAGTAATCAAAATCTCTATAGTCAGCTTTAGTAGATAACTACACGGGAAGCATAAAACACATTGTTTATTATTAAACACCGATTATAAACCCATTTACGTCCGCAATTATTCTTATGAGATGGCCGTAAAAAAAAAATCTATGTACGTGATCATTAAAAAATAATCGCTGTTTAATTTTCCCGTTTCAATAAAGATTGAATAAGCCTATAGCGAAACAATTATGTCATAACCTTATTTTTTTTTTTTTTAAAACGTTGAAGGAAATCTTCGTGAGGAAACCGGCATGTCCTAGAACCAAAAAGAACAACGGTGAGGAAATTGTTGATGAAATTATTAAGTGTCTGCTTATATAAGCAATGCCTATTATTAAAAATAAAACTGGGGATGCCTCCGATGTCTCCAATTACAGGCCTATATCCCTGGCTACTGTTTCAGCCAAGGTGCTGGATCGTCTGCTTGACGCACAATTGGCCAATCATCTTAAACTACATGACGCTCAGTTTGGCTTTAGGCCGGGGCTGTCCACTGAAAGCGCCATATTGTGCTTAAAGCAGACGGTGCAATATTACAAGACAAGAAAAACACCTGTATTTGCTTGTTTTTTGGACCTATCGAAGGCATTCGATCTTGTTAATTATGACGTGCTGTGGAACAAGTTGTCAACTGAAACATCTTTGCCGGTTGAAGTTATATCAATATTTAAATATTGGTATAGCAATCAACGCAATTGTGTGAGGTGGAACGGTTCCTTTTCGGGCGTGTACCGGTTGGAATGCGGAGTGAGGCAGGGGGGATTAAGCTCGCCTCGCCTGTTCAACCTCTACATGAACCAGCTGATAGTTGAGCTCAGCAGCACCAAGGTCGGTTGTCATATTGACGGAGTGTGTACCAATAACCTTAGTTATGCAGATGACATGGTGTTGCTGAGCCCATCAATCAGTGCCATGAGGAAACTAGTGTCTACTTGTGAATCGTATGCGGTGGCCCATGGGCTCAAATATAATGTTTCTAAGAGTGAACTAATGCTCTTTAAAGCAAGTGGTTTCTCTTACCCAGAATTTCCGGATGTGTTACTTTGTGGCACACCACTGCTTAGGGTCTCCAAATTTAAATATTTGGGTCATTGGGTCACAGATGATTTAAGTGATAATTTGGATATTGATAGGGAACGCAGGTCGCTGGCTGTTCGTTGTAACATGCTGGCCCGCAGGTTTGCACGGTGTACGAAATCAGTAAAGATCACGCTTTTTAAAGCATTTTGTCAATCTTTTTACACCTGCAGCCTGTGGGTCAGGTATTCGCAGCGGGCATACAGCGACCTGCGTGTCCAATATAACAATGCACTCAGGGTACTGTTGGGGCTGCCGTGGCGTTGCAGTGCGTCAGGGATGTTTGCTGAGGCGCGGGTTGATGGCTTTGCCGCCTTAATCAGGAAGAGATGCGCCTCCCTACTCGCTCGTGTTCGTGGCAGCACTAACACTATACTGAGTGTTTTTGCAGATAGGTGGGAGTCCCCCATGCTGCAAAGATGGATGCACCTTTATGTCGTTGTGTAGTTGTGTGTGTAATTGTTTTTGTAAAACCTACTAACACTAGTTTTTAAGATATTGTTACTAACAACATATGGACCTCGTCCGAAATAAATATTTTATTATTATTATTACAGTCGCGTATTATAAGTACTTCCTTGTATAAGTTACCATGATATATACCAACGAAATAATTGACTTTGTTTTATCTAATCAAGATTATGGCTGATTAAGGACTGCAAAAAAGTCGTAATTATGGGAAACTGAATTGACTAGATTTTTTACGAAAGTAAATAATCATGGCTTATTTTTTTTTTTAAGCTCGTGGCTTTCATGGCTTTTGGGTAAATTGAACGTTTAATTCATTAAACCCCAAGCGAACTCCGGCGTTCGTGCACCTATTGTATTTCTATTGTGTCTGTAATTCTCACGATTGAATGGTGTTGCTATAAATTTTGATTAGTAACATAATTGCCATCCAGCGTGGCAATGCTGCCAGCGTTCTGGGCACTTTTCCCATTGACATCGATGTGGAAGAATTTTTTGATGCCCTCTGAGTTTTCCCCGTTTTTCAGCCTTTTTTTTTAACTCGTTTGTACTTATTATTATTTTAAGTTTGTATATATATATACCTAGTGATTATTTATTAGATTAATTGAATTGAATTAAAAAGCAAAGTACAATAAATATAATAATATGGAGTAACATAATATGCTATGCTTTATGTATTGATAATAAATAATTCAGAAATACATTTCGTACGCGTCCGTTAATTTATGGATGTACGAAAATTTGTTTTTTAATTGTAATTCATAATTGGCTCCAAAACGTGGTCGCTTACAATGGGCCTCATCAGAAGACTTAAATTTACTACAAGGGCAATGGAAAGGGCTATGCTCGGAGTTTCTTTGCGTGACCACATCAGATATGAAGATATCCACAAGAGAACCAAGGTTACCGGCATAGCCTAAAGAATCGCCAAACTTAAGTGGTAGTGGAAAGGGCACATTGCTCGCAGAACAGATAGTCGATGGGGATGAAAGGTTCTGGAGTGGCGATACGTACCGGAAGACGCAGCGTTGGAAGGCCTCCCACAAGGTGGACCGATGACCTGGTGAGGTTCGCGGGAATCCGATGGATACGAGACGCACCAGACCGGTTGTTGTGGCGACACTTGGGGGAGGCCATGTCCAACAGTGGACGTATGTCGGCTCCAATGATGATGATGACTCTACTGATATCATCACAGCAACCATTTTTTTCCGTCCATTCAAGCGGTATTTTATTTAAAGCACGTGTTCAGTAAAATGTTATAAGTATATAAAGATTTAAGTACATAATATAAATACCTTTACAGAATTTTTAACACTTGAGTTATGTTAATTGTACTTTAATACATAATATGTTAATAGTACGTAGTTGTGATTCTATTCACGTTCGCCACATATATGTTTTGGCAGTGTTTGTTATAATGTACGAAATACCGACACTTGAATAATAAGTAGGAATGTTTGTTTTTGTATGCTTTGTTTGTAACATCTTTTTTAAGCTATTGCATAGCTTCTATCGCGGGCCTTGAGCGTGGAGACCGAATCTAGAAATTCTGTAACGAAAATAACCTAACACCCCCCACTCATTGGTTTTTTGAGCGTGGTGACCGATAAGAAAACAAATAAGTGAACAATCAATCAAAATTCAATTCAATGTGTGAAAGTGTAACTTCAATTAATATCAAAGAAAAAAAAAACAAAGGAAAAAAAAATACTGCATAAATAATAAAATAAATAAATAATTATAATTGCATAAGTTGATAAAAATGCTATGCAATAGCTTTACCGCGGCAGTCGCCGAGTGCCACACGTCTTTTTTTTTTCTTTAAATGACCTGAATATAGTTTGTTCAGAATCAGTAACTGAATGGATTCCAATAGTTTTTACACCATGTTATAATTTTTCCCAAAATTATTTTAAAAAATCACAACTTGGACACCACCGACACTACAACACAGGTCACGGCAGGCTATACCGGGCACGCCAGCAAACAGCTGGATGCAAGTCTTTGCAAGTCTTTTGCAAGTTTGCAAGTGCAAAACATCCCCTCAGTCGCCCGGATGGCCTTTTTTTCCGATGGGAAAATCCAATGACAACCCCCACTCTTGGGCGGAGCGGGAGATAGTGTCAGACTCTTACTGACTAAAAAACCCATCCCGGTCCTTCAAGCCTTCACACCGGGGCTCGAGCGCCCTTTCGGATAAACCTAGCCCGAGTAGGCTTCGACCCGGCTGGGCTGTTGCTGACAATTCCTTGAGGCGCGCGGGAACGACGACTTGGGTTTGGTTCGGGCTGGACAGCGAGCTACCCATTGCTCACTGTCCGCAAGCCCGCGCCTACGGTGGCCGGAAATCGGCCTGATGGGTTTGGCCTCCACCTTTGCGAGCATTACTGCTTCGCAGAAGTCGGCGAGCGCCTGCCACTCCTTCTCGCTCGCCCGGATGGCCTGGTGACCATGTATTTGTGTGGACGACCAGGTAACATAACAAGCTTATAACTTTGTAATTGTTCATGAAATTTGGTACATAGATTCTTTAGATAGAAATACTATACGGGTTTTAGGAGTGGGTGTTTTGGATTTTACAAATACTTTACTAATGTTGTATAAGCACAGTACTTGGGACTATCAGAACCACTGGGTACAATGATTAAATCGGCCACAATATGACACTTATTTTCAGCCACCGTTCTACGTGTCAACCTACTCAATATAACAAGCACTAACCTACAGTTGCCATCATGGATCTTGAACGCTCAGCGTCAGAGTGGGGATCGCTTTGCGCATTTCATACATTGGCGAGCCAATCGTCTTCGTTGTTAGATACATGCTGCAACGTAGTGAACGAATGAGCAGATGACATCTATGACGCGATGGCGCGGCCAGCCAATCACTGACGGGTAGTGTCCCCCGCGTCGCACTTCGCACCACTAAAGAGACCGAATATTTGACTTCTGCGCAAGTGTTCAAGATCCGTGATGGCAACTGTATTTGGGGCTATCAAAACTATTGGTTATAATGATTAAATCGGCCATAATATGACACTCATGCGCAGCCACCATTCTACGTGTCAACCTACTCAATATAACAAGCACTAACCTATTTCCATAAAAGTCTTTACAACTATTTCATTCACCATAAATGCGGATCATTCCAATTCATATCTAGTGGGCGCCTGACAAGTGACGTCAGACCTATAAGCGTCGCTGATTGGTCTGTCGTCTGTCACCTTGGCTGGTGCGTGCCCACGCGCAGATAAAGTTATTTAACTCAGTTTTTACTGTATTTTCTTGTATATTTTATTGGCTGGATTGTTTGTAGGAAGTGGGTGAGTACGCGGAATTTCTCTTTGTCTTAAGTTTTTGCTTTAAATGGTATTGAATGAGTCGTTGATGGAGAATCACTTGCTGGGTGAGGCAGGTTATTGTGATAAATTATGATGCCTATTATGGACACCCTGCTTCTGTATGATTCCATTTCAGTTTTGTAAAGAACATTCATTGTGCGTGATGCTAAAGAATGGAATTACTTGCCGAAGTCTGTGTTTCCTGATAGCTACAACCCGGGAATCTTTAAGTTGAGAGTGAATAGGTTTCTTCTGGGTAGGCGCGTTCCATCGTCGACCACATCGTCGCTTTTCATCAGGTGAGGTAGTGGTCAAGCGCGAACCTATCAACAATTAAAAAAAAAGAAGTTAGTGGGCTTTGTTGAAGTCTAGTAGTTCGGATTTTGGTATTTCAAATCTAATGTAATGGATAAAATTCAATTGCTGTTCGTTAGTCTCGCTAAAACTTGAAAACGAATGGACCAATTTTAATAATGATGACTGGCCTGTTGGTCTAGTGGTTATGTAGTGACCCTGACTGCTATGCCAGAGGTCGTGGGTACAATTTCCACCCAGGACAAATGCTGCTCAGCTTGAGACAAGACGGCGTTGTGTGATAGTAGTCAAAAAAAAAAATAATTTTGTTCTGTTCACCGTTTGGGGAAGGACTAAAAACAAAAAAAAAATGTGGATTAGTAGGTAGGTATTAGGTATATCTACCGTACCACCCCATCCGTAAGTACCTAGGTAGGTACATATTTAGATAGGAGGAAGGTGAGGTAGGATGGGGTAGGTTATGTAGTTAGTAGACGGGATCGACGCCACGGATAATTTTTTTTATGTTTTTAATAAAAAAAAACACTTATTTAATTAATTAACCTTTTTAATACCATAATTAGAGACACAATAGAAAGACAATGAGAGAGCGAACGTTTGGATGAATTAATTATTTTTTTATTCTATACACAATTATTTGATTCAATTCAATTAATCTAATAAATAATCACTAGGTATATATATACAAACTTAATATAATAATATGTACAAACGAGTAAAAAAGTCTAAAAAACGAGGAAAACTCAGAGGGCATCAAAAAATTCGTCCACATAGATGTCAATGGGAAAAGTGCCCAGAACGCATTTTAACAAAACACCTTTGAACATAAAATACCATGATCCTCATTTTGGTCGTTTTTATTTGTGACCCAGCTAATAATAAATATATAATATAATATAATAATATAATATAATATTTCCACAACTATCACACAACGCCATCTAGTCCCAAGCTAAGCAGAGCTTGTGTTATGGGTACCAGACAACTGATAAACATACTTATATATTTCTAAATACATACATATTATAGATAAATTACACCCAGACACAGAACAAATGATTATGCTCATCACACAAAAATTTGTCCTGGGTGGGAATCGAACCCACGACCCCCGGCATAGCAGTCAGGGTCACTAACCACTAGACCAACAGGCCAGTCAGTCAAATGTTCGTCTTTTAATGTCACTGGACGACATTGTACGTTGAACTACATTAATACATTACCAGAAGATGGAGTACCCTGAACTTTAAGTGGTATTCGCTTGTGCAAGTCTTAATTTGTTCTGAGATTCTTTTTAAGCGTATGCTAATTAGTGGTATGGTCGATGAAAACGATCGAATTTTAATGGAGGGCAGATTTTTGTAGTTTCGATTGGAACCGTGTACTAGATTCTGATGTTTTATAAGTTTTTGTATATGTAAATACGTAGGGTTACTATATCTCAAGATTTGTCTTGAGATTTCAGGATTTTTGGACGCTTTTTTTTATAATGGATAGGTTCGCGTTTGACCACCATCTCACCTGATGGTAGGCGATGATGTGGCCGACGATGGAGCACGCTTGCCTAGAAGCCTGAAGACCCCTAAGTTATATCTATCAGGAAACACAGACTCCGCCACAGAATTCCACTCCTTAGCTTCTGTACTTACGCATAATAAATGTGTTCCCAAAACACTTTGTCTAAGGTTTGCGGCTGGATTTTGCGCATGAAATCTCAAGATTTTTAGAATGTTCAACAAAATACTGCTTATTCATTCCCAAACTATTAAAAACCTTGCTTCTAGGCAAGCGTGCTCCATCGTCGGCCACATCATCGCTTACCATCAGGTGAGATAGTGGTCAAACGCGAGCCTACCCATTATAAAAAAAAAATACCTCAGGATTTTTCAATGGAAATCAGGCCTTTTCTCCAGGCTATTGATTTTTTCGTCTGGTAATCCTGGTCACATAGGTCTTATGTGAAATGAAATTATATTAAACCGAATTAACCCAGAAGCAAGAAAATGGATCAAAAAAAGCTGAAAGGGAAAATGCTCCAGGTAATTAAGTTACAAGTACAAGGACAACATAAATATGATAGAACTGTAACAGACAAAGTTGACCTGTTTATTTTTAGGTTAGATTGTGTGAGGTGTGATATGACAGAAAAGGGAGTTAGTTATAGCGAGACGGGTTACAGGACGGAATAGAAGGAAAAAATGTGTTACACCGACCCCAAGTAATTTAACTAATATGGGATAAGAGCAGGAAGATGAAGATGTTCTAAGTTGTAAATCAAACTAATATTACATATAAAGTAAATATTTATGTGTGTAGTTTGTTACTCCTTTGCGCTCAAATGGCTGAACAGATTTCGATAAAACTTGGCATACCGGTAGATCATGTCCTTAAATAAGAAGTAGAATACTGGTTGCACCTGGATTATGGCCCCTTGGTACAATTTTCGACTTTTATGCGAGCGAAGCCATTGGATGAAGCTAGTTACTCATAATTGGTTTCAAAGTGTTGGTCAATTACTTAAACACTTAAGTTGCGATCTGTTAAAACTGAAGATGCCTCATAGATCGTCTTCCTACACTTCTTTACTACCCCCAAAACACTTATACACTCACAAAAACTCCTATCACCTTCTCATAAGATCGAAAATCGAATACCAGAGTAGTTGCTTAAATATGGTTTGGTAATAAATTATGATTGTGCTGTATTAACATGCTTTATGTCGTTGAGATAAGGTTGGATCTGGTTTGTTTTGAGTGAATTTGTAAGGTGGTGTTGTTATAAATAATTATTGCACTGGAGCGTGGGCGCGGCAAGGTGACACGGTGACGTCATCGCAACCTGCGCGCGCGACTGTACTTTACTTACAAGTTGATCATACTTCAAAATATATGGAAGTTATTGTCTATTATTCCACTAATATACTATATTGTCTTTGGCAGGAAACAGTCATGTCCTAGAACCAAAAATTCGAAGATATGTGACATTCTTATACCTGCACTGCGCCTGCGTGGTGGATTACGGCCCATTCCCTCTCCTAGAGAGTATTATTTTTGTCATATGATTTATTTTTGTTTTCCGTTTTACGGAAACTCGAGTCTTCGACTGAAAACTTCTTCACGGCGGCGATAAAGCATCAAAACAGTATGCCATTTTACTATCGGAAACCATCGGCATCGCAGATAATTGTGAAAATGCAATCCTCGCTATGCTCGGGAGTTAATTATTTACATCCTTCAGTGGCGTTCGGGATTAAAACATCCTTCGTTTCGTACGGAATTTGACATGTCGCCCGCGACTTTGAGACACTGCTTTATCCCCTAATTTTGTAATCTACTATTCTGTTCTAAAATAAAATGTAGAAAGTGAAGAGAGGCGATGTGCCCACCACCACGCACAAAACGTTTTGGGAACACATTCATTGTGCGTCCAGCTAAGGAATGGAATCTCTTGCCGGAGTCTGTGTTTCCTGATAGCTACAACCCGGGAATCTTTAAGTTAAGAGTGAATAGGTTTCTTTTAGGTAAGCGCCTTCCATCGTCGACCGCATCGTTGCTTACCATTACAGGTTAGATAGAAGTCAAGCGCGAACCTAACAACAATTTAAAAAAAACTCACTTGCATAGTACCTAACGTACGACGTAACTTCCTTTAAAATTGACTATTCTATAGAAAATTCCTTTGTCCTCAAAGTGGCTATATCGAATATTAGAAAAAGACAACTACTAGCCGTACGATTACTCTGTCTCTCTTACACTGTTCAAACTTCATACCTGGATAGTAAAATCCAGGGTTGCAGGAATGTGCGAAACAGCGTGACAGGGCCTGTCACGCAGAAAGCAACTGAAGGAACACAGGTAGGTTTTAGGTAGTAAAAGTGTGATACTCCCTCTTCAGTTAATTGACGATTTCCTACTGAAAAAATAGAACCACATCGTCAATAACTCATCAAGTAGTTAAAATCCTTAAACAATTCTTAATACCATTCAATATCCTATTACTTTAAGTACCAGGGCTCCAGCATTGTGAAGAAGCCCACACGTACATAATTATATTCCGTACGTGAAGTAACGTGGCGCAAAGATCAGGCGCCACCTGCCGCCATAAACGTGAACTATGGCCGTACGTGGGATAACTGTGTGCCAAGTGATTCTGATGAGGGAGTTAAGAGTTAACTATTATAATATTATTATGTCTAATTCAAATAATTTTAGTTAGGAAAGGTTAGACTTTAAAAAAAATACGGGACGGTTAGTCCGAATATGGGTGATAATTTTTACCTTTGATGCTTTCGAGTACTAGGATAGCATAGTAAAAAAGGGTCTACAATCGGCAGTGCGTGGAACATTACTCTAATCTCAGTTTTTATACGTGCCCCACACTAGGAATAACTCCTGTATCATAGCGTTCGCAATAGTACAGTTTGTACAAGTGCAGAAAGTTTGTTATTACGACCGAGGCGGAATTCGCACGAGCTGTAGGCGAGTGTTTTATGTGAGGGATGCAGTGACAAAGCACGTGACTTAAACGACATTTCCGATACACTGTTGCGCGCAAATTGTGGCGAGGGCCAGCACGCGCACTTTTCTGCAGTTGTGCGGAAAACAGTAAAAAAGGCTGGGATAAAAGCGGGTTTCCAAGTAGTATTCTGAAAATTAGAAATCATGAACCACGACCATTACCCAGAACCGGATAAAACTGGTCCCACACTTATGCGAACAAAGATTAACAAGTCCATACATATGAATGGCGCTGGATGAATATGTATGATAGGCAGTTCACACAAGTTAATGAAGGATTCCAAAACGGGCGAGGCATTGTGATGTCGACGTGTGTTGGCGCCTTATGTGTGGATGCGATTAGTTCCTGGAGTAACTGATGTCCTAGTATCTATACACCTATTCAGTTGTTGCTATTATCCGCTAAAATATAACGTATTTTCCTTTAAATAAATCGCTTTTTCGTTTATTGATAGATAACTAAAAGGCTAAATGTGTGATGATAACCCAGTAGTTGAGGCACCCGCCTCTCATGCAATAGGTTGCGGGTTCATAATTGGGCAAGAAAAAAAGAGGTCAACCGTCGAATCCGACTCGGCTGGGTGGCGTTCGAGAAGCTGCGCGATATCTTCTCATCCATCTTATTATCCAATATACCACAATATATGGACACAAGGAGAAGGACAGTTTTTATGGAAGGTTGACACATGACATACATTCTTTTATTTACTACTAGCATTTACCCGCGGCTTCGCCCGTGTGAAAAAATTAGCCTATGTTCGTCTCCAGGGTCCCAACTTTCTCTGTACTAAAATTCATCAAAATTGGTTTTGCCATTTAGGCGTGAAGACGTAACAAACAAACAAACAAACTCACTTTCGCTTTTATAATATTAGTAAGGATTGCTCACTCCCCATAGCAAATAGCGTGATAATTTATAGATTCTCAGTTGACCTGGTCTATAAAGATTATGTAGGTATGCAGAACAGGATTGGTTTAGTAGTTTTTTGAGCCAATTAATCCCATCGATCCAGAATGTTACTGATTTATTAAGTTTAAGAATAGATAATTTATACAAAAGTTCGCAAAACAAAAAGACAATGCCCTTTTTGACGGTCCATAATTTTGTTTTATTTTTATTTTTATATTATGCATTGGCTGGCATTTGACAACTATCTCACCTGATGGTTAGCGATGATGTGGCCGACGATGGAACAAGCTTGCCTAAAAGCAATCTATTCAATCTTGACTCATTTTACTTACACTCTACAATTTCGCATGTATTTGTAGGATCTTTTTCTTCTTAATACATACAAAATTTAAAAAAGGCTCTAGCTATTCATGACATAATTATAAATGATAATCAGAATTAAATGTTAAATAGTGTCAAGAACATAATTTTAGAATTAACAATGATTATGACCATGGTTGTTTTTAGTTAATAGGAAGAAACAAAGATAACTCATAAATAAGCACAATTTCTCATTAGCAGTTTATTCATCAACCACAAGAAACTACCAGGGTCTCATATGTAATGACAAGTATCAACTGTCACAATCACAACGCACTCGGCTCAACGGCCTCCGATGCACGCACGCATTCAAATGCGGCACGATCGCTGCAGAATCGCAATTAGATCCGACAATGATAAATACGTAATAGAAACCATTCAAGAGGTATTTAAACATGATGTATTGCTCAATTGATAAATGCTTATAGTAAATAAACGGTAATCTATTAGCTTTAGTTAGTTATCATGTAGGATTCTATAGAAATCGGTAGATATATTCGTATGACTATTAAAGATTTAGATTAAAAGAAAGAACCAAAACTGTAAATGGGCAGTCAACTTGCCTTGGGTTTTATGTGACTTACTTTGACTTAAGTTCCTGTGTCTCCTAGATTGGGCAGAGGGCGTCCACAGTGCGCAGCCATCCCGTTCGGTCTTGAGCTCCGCGTTTCATTTCGCTCCAGGTCTTCCCAATGTTCTTCGCCTCTGCGATGACTGTTAGTCGCCAGGTCTGCTTAGGGCGACCACGTTTACGCATTCCTTGAGGGTTCCAATCAAGGGCTTGCCTTGGTATATGTTCAGGATCCCTTCGGAGCGCGTGGCCGATCCAGTTCCATTTGCGGCGTTTGATCTGCTGGTCGATCGAGGTTTCACCGCAGCGCTCCCATAGATCTACATTTGAGATTTTCGGGTTTTATGTACTTAATTGAATTTGTCTTTCATTTATTTTTAAGAGGAGCTTGCTCCCCTTATTTTTTTTTTTGTTGTGGGTGAAGATAACAGTAGGAGAACCAAGGCTATCGACATAGCCCGAAGAATCGCCAAACATAAGTGAAGTCTTTTGGCAGAAATAAAGATGATGCGTGGGCATCAATCAAACTTCTTCTACTCTGGTTAGAGCGGCTGGGAGTATCAGACTTTTACTGACTAAAACCTTTTGCGTACCAGGGCCGCAGTATCGTTTTCTAACAATCCATCAATTATTTAGGGGACATACAGATATGTTACTATATTTATTATCTACCTCTTTTGGAAGATATAACCAGTCTTAAAGATAGCAGGATCTATCTCCCTTTCCTTTCTTCTACTGGTACAGTTGCCATCACGGATCTTGAACACTTGCACAGAAGTCAAATATTCGGTCTCTTTAGTGGTGCAAAGTGCGACGCAGGGGCGGGGAGTGTCAGTGATTGGCTGGCCGCGCCATCGCGTCACTCCTCATTCGGTCACTGCGTTACTGCATGTATCTAACAACGAAGACGATTGGCTCGCTAATGTATGGAATGCGCAAAGCGTTCCCCACTCTGACGCCGAGCGTTCAAGATCCGTGATGGCAACTGTATCAACCCAATTCCGAGTTAATGTCAACCCACTTACAAGGATAGCAGGACGCGCCAAAGCATTATCGCTTATGAAAACTCATTTACAAAATTTTGTGGTGGTGCCTTGAAAAACTAATCATCTGACTGAATGAAGTGACCTTTGTTGATCGGTTTTGCGGTCTAATTAACATTCAATATTAGCAGTCATTAACACTCCATGCTTCCTGCTCTCGATTGAATCATTGATCTAGACAGATTATTAAATTTAGGACTACAAAAGCTCTTTCAAGCTATTTTAATTATTATTCAGATGTGAATTGTTAAGCGATATTGGCCACTGACACATGAAAATTATTCCAACATTTGTCAAAGCAATATGTTTTTAAATTATTTCGTTTTCTCTGTTGTGTAAGCACAATTTACTGTTAAAAAACTAACGAAATAATCCAAAGTCAGCGTTTTTGACGCTCTTTCAACGCTTGAGTGATTGCTCCATTGTCGCTTAATCAGAGCCTTAAAAAAATCTCAACATCAATAATAATGACATTTCAGTGTTACTTACACCCACCCGCCATCTTGTTTCCTATTGACTCATAATTATATCGCGTAGGTAAAGAGGTTACAGTGATACATTCAGTTTTACTCAACTCTTAAGTAATTTCATCACGCTAACATTCTTTGCACAAACTTATTAATTCGTTGACATCAATAATTTATTTAAGAATTCTGCTCTGCGTCTCTTAATTGACCATTGAATACCATTAAACTGCTCAGAAATACTATTAGGCATTACGATTCCATAAAAAATGATGGCACCAATAAGGAAGAATACTTATAAAATCAAAATAAACAATTTTATGCAGTCGATGTGACCTTGACACTAGTCCACTAGCTATACGACAGACACGTCACGATTTAATAATTAAAAATAATAATCCTGATACCACCTGACAAGGTCAGTGCGTTTGGTCTTCAAATGCAACGTTGGTTGCTAATCCAAATCCAACTGTATGTCAAAGACATACTGTTGATATTGCTTGTCGATTGTCATGAGAATGACACATGTGACAATTGACAGCGTTCAATGTGGCCTTGCAGTGGCGTGCCTGCGCCTGCGGTCATTCTGTCGTTATAGGCAAGTTACGTCAGAGGTCAGATTATATAATAATTTTAAGTTCACATTATTTAGCAAAAGGTTTAGATAAACCTTCTACGTATTTGTGAAAAATCTGGTTAGACTAACACTTGAAAACATCTGTTTTATGAGTGTTAAAGCCCGGAACAAAATGGGCAACTGAAGGAACATGAGTACAGTAAAAGTCTGACACTCTCTCTCGCTGTACCTAGAGCGGGAGACGATTCCCAACTTCAAAAAATAACTAAGGAAAAGCTTGGTTGAGATCCGCAACAGACCAGGAAAGCATGACACATAAGGGAGTAGATCTATACTCAGCTGTGGGTGGCACAAGGCTGTCAATGATGATGAATCGTGAACGAAAAATTACTTGTTTGGCATTTAAATAAAATACTTAGCCGTTCTTGTTACTGCACTTGTAAATAACACAGTTATGTAACCTTGAGAACTAACAGAAAAAACTTTGATCTTGAATATTTAACTAAACATTCTAATTCATTGCTATTTGCTATAAAAAGTAATACGAGTAAAATGGTGTGCATGTTAAAAACTCATATACATAACTCTAAAATAAATGAAACACGGAAAACTGCAGCTGTTTAAATATAATAAGTCAACAGTAAAAACTGTAGTTTACACGTGTAAAGACTCACGTAGTAATTTTTTAGCTATATTGTCCCACTACTGGGCAAAAATCTTCCCCACACCTTTCGAGCTCCCTTTATGATTGGTCTTCTCCTACCAGGTGGTCAGGAATAAGTGCAGATGGTCACGGTAGCGTCTTATGGGTTATATATGGGTCTTTGTACCTCTACCATGAGTTTAAAGCAATAGTATTTGTCGAAACTCGATACCGACTACGTAAATATTTAGTATGGCAAATTTTGGTTCCGTAAGTGACCAATAGGGGGGCGCTGTAAAATTTGCCATACAAAATATTTACGTAGTCGGTATCGAGTATCGATAAATACTATTGCTATAAACTCATGGTAGAGGTACTGTTGACGACGCTTGTCTTTAGACCCATGGCAAGTGAAAATGTTACTGCATTAGTTTTTACCTACGTCCACGAACCGTGGATTTTTGTGATAAACTGGGTGATAGCAACGTTTTTCGCGTTTGACTCTCTGATTGGTTAAGATCTTGGGGTGGGCCAATCGGAGCTCTGACGTCATAAACGTATCGATCTTGTTAACTTAAAACAAACTTGCACTTGTTTTTAACTGTATTGTCGAATAACTAATTATAAATCATTATGGTCGATCACGATCGCGATCACGTACCGGAAGACGCAGCGTTGGAAGGAGTTCCACAAGGTGGACGCACAGAACCGCCCGTTGTGGCGATGCTTAATGTGGGAGGACAATGTCCAACAGTGGACGTCTTTCGGCTTAAATGATTATGATGATTATTAATACTACCAGGGATTGAGGAACTGAAGGAAGTGGATTTAAGTTAATAAAGTCAGTCAATTTGACAGTCACTTATTTGCGTGTGAGCGACAAAGTCAACATTTCTCACAATAGAACCTTAGTCAATTGATATAGATTAGTGATCTAATCAAAACTATTCAGTAATATTAATTTTAATTACTTTATCGTGACGAGCCTGGCCTATAGCTTTGGTTACTAGTTAGCGACTGATGTCAAGGTTGTGTTGACTGCATAATAATATTATTAGTAATTAATAAGCCGCCCTTGCTTCACACTAGAACTACACTGCGCATACGTGTGACACACACGCCGATCCGAGTGCGTCCGTCTCCATACATTTTCTAAGAAAACTAACTCGTCAAAAAATAAAAGACCAGTACCCCTAGCCAAGTTGCTAATCTGCGATAGTTAACGCTAAAATGTACGGGAATGACGTCATCTCAACGCTCAGTCACGTGGTCAGAACAAAAGATTCGGCGGCGCAACTCGAAGCGTTCGACGCAAGCGAAACGGTTGTAACTTGGCTAGGGGGCTGTTTTGACATTTGAGAAAGGTCCTAGAACGTAACTTGGAACGAAACGCAAAGCAAAGAAGGAATAGGGTGTGGTTTTAGTCATTAGAGAAATCATAGAATAATTTTCCTAATTAAAAAAAAACCACCGATATATCCTCAAATATAAGTTCCGATTAAAAGTCGGAACGGAAACCGGAACAGAAAGTACTGATATTAGGAATCGGAATCGGATCTTCGTAACACCTCCGGTTTGATTTTGAGAAATCGTGGTGAAAGGATTAGTCAGTAAGACTATGCGTTAACCACCACCACCTGCGGTCTTCAGGATCTATACAGAGCCGTAGTGGTTGTCAAATACTGGTCAGAAAAAAAATAGTATCACGACACTAAAAAAAACATCTGCGATAATAAGCAATAATATACGAGCAGTGATGGCCGAGTGTTAACGGCCCCGACTTAGTTAACCCAGCCAGGCGCATTACTTTGTGTAATTTATTTCATCATCACTGCTCTCAACATGGTGAAGGAAAACATCGTGAGGAAACCGGCATGTCCTAGAACCAAAAAATCGAAGATATTTGACATTCACCATCCCGCACCTGGCGTAATGGATTACGGCCTATTCCCTCTCCTAGAAAGAGTAGATTTGAGTCCCAGAAGTGGGAATATAAAAGTGCGTTTTAATTTTTAATATTCCCGTATATCTTCTGGTTGGGAAAATAAAAAATTCAAATCCATGTTCTCATTTAATATTGCTGTCATTAAGATCGGTATTTAGTTTAGGGACGAATTCGATTGAGTGCCAACGAGTACTTGATATCATATTGGTATGACACCTTTTGTGGTTTCAGTGATAAGTTTATCTGTTGTAACTTGTAACATGACTACTTTTATTACCAATGTGACTTACGGACTATTTGAAATTATCAGAAAATGAATGTGTCGTAGTCATGAGCGCCGGGTACTGTTAAAAAAACATAAATTGTCTATTTCTTAAAGTGATAGCTTCTTCTGGAAAAATAACGGAGGTTTTATGATAGATTTAATTGCTTTCCAATTTGTAAGTAATAAAATATTGTAGTTTTCTGGAAAAACCGATAGCCATATTGATGTGTGACAAAATAACTTAGTGTAGGCACGGTAATATATAGATATTACCGTGGTGTAGGTCTGTACATCTCCACAAAGTTGGCACGAAGCCAAAAGCAATTATTTAAAAAAGAAAACGGCAGTGAGTAAACCTCCTTGATAGCTATGAGTTCCTAGTACCAAGACCCCACGGCTCGAAGCAATAAATCCTATGCTTGCTTACTTTACAAAATCCCCACATATTTCACGTCCGTTTCCTGGCCGATAGAGTAGTTTACTTAAAATATTGCATGTCGCAAGACCGATTTGGTGCATGCAAGCCTTGGCGGGTTGGCGACAGTGACATTCACTGTTATCGTTTAAATTAAATAAAATATCTGGCCTCATTACTTGCATAGGCTTACTTCGCAATTGTGTTTTGGTTGAGTTACGAGAGCTTTCAACTACGTCTGTTCGCCTGGTAGAATGCAATAAAATTGCAAGGCACGTCCTAGGTTGTCGATATATTGCAGATGATTGCAGAGGTTAGTGCTTGACATCAGATGGGTCATCGGGCAGGTCGACATAATGCCGTGTTTGAAATAAAGGGACAACATTCTGAGTACAATAAACTAGTTTGTTCTAGGCCTAAGATTTTACAGTAATTTGGGATCAGTGGCCATGTGAAAGTAGAAAAAATATACATGCAGACTTCCAAGTAAAAAGTATCATACATTTCCAGAACTTAGTCTACCCATGTGCCCATCTGAATCCCTAATAAAATACCAAATATAGTAGGTATTTAAGATTTCATCTTTTTTAGTAGGTATTTAAGATTTTATCAAGTCTTTGGTAAAATACCTACTGTATTTTATTACTTATTATGAAATAGGTAAATGCAATATAAAGCCTAAAGCCCACGGGGTTTCTTTTTTACTTAATAAAAACTAGTGCTTGACTGCAATCCCAGCTGATAGTAAGCAGTGATGCAATCATTCATGTTGAAGTGCACTAGTTTTTTAGGAGCCTAAACACTCTAGGCTTGAAGACACCTAAATTATAATTGTATGGGAAAACTGCAGTAGGCTTTCCAACGACTCTTAGGTATTTATGAATTCCTGGTATTTTTTTCTCTTATAACTTAACCTTTTGAATGTCTTATGTTACACAGTTCGACATAAGCAATTGTCTTTCTATTGTGTCTCTAATTACGGCATTCAAAAAGTTAAACAAGTATTTATGTAATTATTAAATACAGTAGGTATCTCTAATGATCTTGTTTTTCGTACTTTTGACACTTAAGCGCATTTGAAGGAGATGTTGTATATTTATTGGATTCATAAATCTACATTTTGTTCTTCAAACATTTTGAAGTATAAAACAAATGTTAGCTATGTCTTCTAGACAGTAATTGTCCGTCTCAAGGTCAGGTTAAACAACTGTGATTATCATAACAAAGAGAAAAACATACACAACGTGACCGCCATGTTTCAATGAGAAATGTTGGCTATTCACCATGTTAGGGTTTTTTTTTATAATGGATAGGCTCGCGTTTGACCACAATCTCACCTGATAGTAAGCGATGATGTGGCCAACGATGGAACACGCTTGCCTAGAAGCAATCTATTCACTCTTGATTTAAAGACCCCTAGGTTATAGGTTTGGTTTATTTTTAGGTTTCTCATCAAAGTGATAGTCGGTACCGCAGAGTCTAACTGACTAATTCTTTCATCACGTTGTCTCAAACTCAAACTGGAGATGTTACGAAGGTCTGTTCCGATTCCAAAACCTCAGAACTTTCTGTTCCAGTTTCGTTTCTTTTAATCGGAACTGATATCGGAGGTTTTTTGATGGTAGAAAATCATCTTATGACTTCTCCCGTTCTAGGGTGCAGCGTGAGATTTGGTCAAAATAGCCGACATCTTTTTTTAAGTCTATCGTGACTTTTTAATAACAAAATTCATAAAATGTTTTTAAATTCTAATGAAAACACAATAAAATTAAGGAATATAATTGCAAGACTAATTGCATGTCCGCTCTGATTGTGCTAGCAATACAAGGTAAGGCAGAACTCAAATGATAATTCTAGACAAAATGGTCAAATTTAAAAAGCCTAACAATAGCCGGACGGGACGCTTAATTAGGCCGGACACGCATTTAGAATGCCTGACCGTCGTCCAGCTTTATCCGGACACTTGGCAACGCTACGCGCAGTCGAGGACTGAGGCTCTGTACTTTCTGGATGGCCAGACAGCGAGCTACCTATAGTTCGTCGTATTCAAGCCTGCACTTACGGTGGCCAAAGATCGTTCTGCTACTCCCGAATGTCACTTGATGTGCTATTCCAAGACATAGACCACCCGTGTACCAAGCATAATCAGCCTTTGAATGTTCCCACTGCTGGGACTCAGGCCTCCTCCCTAGGAGAGGGAATGAGCCGTAAACCACAACGTGGGCCCAGTGCGGGTTGGTGTATATCGCATATCGTCGATTTTTTGGTTCTAGGACATGCCGGTTTCCTCACGATGTTTTCCTTCACCGTTTCGAGAGCAGTGGTGATGAAATATTAGACAAAGTAATGCGCCTAGCTGGGTTTAAGCATTCTGCGCACTGCCCTTTCAAAGTATTCCAAAAAATACACAAAACAATTATAAGACCGGTATTTTTTCCCGGATACGGGCAATTGTAAGTTTTTCAACACATTAGAGATATTATTTAGAGCAGGCTCGCAAGGTCGGTTGGTTCGCGGCGCCTTCACTTTGTGACGCGGTTCTACTCTACTGTAGTGAGCACTGACTGTAGTATTTACATGGCTATTTGTCTTTAAGAACGAAATGTTATTGGATTACGTCAATACCGTTTAAAATGCTGCTTTTAAAGCAACATCATCATCACCTTGTTTTTATGACAATTTATTTGTCATTTTCAAAGTTAAAAAATAAAAAGGTTTTCCTCCCCTACAAGAATGGTTTATTTATTTTTTAAAGGCGAATTATAAAACCAGCGAATAAAAAAAAACTTTGTCACTTTAGAAAAAAACATGTTGCGCCGACCCCAAGTAATATGGGATAAGGGCAGGAAGAAGAAGAAGTCACTGATGATGAGAAACTGTTTTAATAACTTGAGCGGTATGAATTTGACTAAGCGTCTAATTAACTAAACTAACGACAAATATTGGTCAATAATAAAATCCAGAGCGAGCTTACTAAAAGTGAGTTATTGAAATCTTAGGTAAGCGACTAAATTAGTAAATGAGCAACTAAATTAGTAAGTGAGCGACTAAATTACTGAGCGACTAGAAATAAAATTGAGGTTTTACATAACGAACTACAAAAAAGTTAACTCTTTAAGACAGGTTTTCACAATTTTCTAATTATCTAGTCTCAGGCCGATTCATCATTTTGAATTGGGTGCAATAGGTTAGGTTAGAACTGTGATGTTGATAGTGAGGCGCACTAGTTTATTAAGAGACTAGCTGCTGCCCGCGACGTCGTCTGCGTGAAGCCTCTACAGCACTAAAAATACCTAAGGTGCCAGTGTCGCTATAGCATTATAAATAAGCAACTTTTAAAATAGCATTATAATATACGTTTTTTTCGCAAACGAAGCTAGTGAAGAGAGTTATATGGAAATCCTGCTGAGTTCAGTCATAAGATGTGACTGAAGGAAATAAAGAAAATAATGCAGGAATACATTCCAGGACACAAAAAAGTAAAAATACGTATAAAGGTATCATACTTTACAAGACTTCCCTATAAACTACGTTGGTAGTTATACTGCCAGGAGCCAAAATGTAAAGAGAGTCAGGACTGGTAGCGCGGGAGCAAGCGACGTACAGTTGCCCGAGTGAGAAGCAACTCGTCCTGAAGTCGACACCCGCTGCCCTCAGTGTCTGCCCCTGCGACTTATTGATGGTCATCGCGAAGCAAACACACACGGGGAACTGTACGCGCTTGAACTGGAACGGGAAGTTATGGGGTATGAGGGGAATGCGTGGTATAAATACTGCCTCGCTGACGCTACAACCCGTAAGAATTTCCGCCTCAATGGTGTGTCTGTGTGGAGCGAGATGACTTTAAGGCGGGTCCCGTCACAACTTCGAAGCATAATCGGGACACCGACCTTCAGCTTGATGGTATGCGCCGGAAGTCTACTTGCTGACAGGGAAATCAGAAATTCCACGGAATAACGTGTGACATCATCTTGCTCGACAACAGTGTTTATCGAGGTGTAGACAACTTCATTCTTCACAATTTCCGAGAGAATGCATTCGTTAAGTGCTGCAGCCTGATCATTTTTGGGCGTCAAAATGTCCACACACCCAAGAATTCTGCTGGTGCGGTATACGACTGATGTCCCCGTACACACAGTGAATGAGTTTTTCTAAGCTAGATACCACTCTACCGAGAGACTCTGGAAGCACCACCTGTCCACCTCTCTCTTCTGGTAGAGTGCCTTCGCCAAGACTTAGAAGGACATCAGAGAATTCTTGAGCACGTGCATTGCCGCCGAGCCGAGCTCTCATATTAATGGTCAAGCGCAGTGTACGAACTCGTGACCACAACGAAGATCGTTTCGACGAAGCTTTCACCTCGTCAGCCCTCGATCCCCGCGTCAACTCGGGAAGTGTTTGCCGGAAATCGCCACTGAACAGAACTGTGACACCATCCATCAAATGTTAGTTCCTGCGGATGTCCTGCAGGGTTCTGTCCACGACCTCAACTGCCTTCCTATTGGCCATCGTACACTCATCATCAGAGAGCAATCCTTGAGCACGTGTCCCTTATCGCTGTTACGTGACACACCACAAACAGGCGTTTTGGCGCTCTCTAAATCGATGGGAATTTTTAACATGGCATGTGCAATCTTGCCTTCCGGAAGCAGTGTGGCAGCGATTCCCGACGACGCTACAGCAATAGCAATTTTGTCTTGTCTCCTGACCTCTGCAAGTATGCCAGTGGTAACAAACGTTTTTCCTGTTCCACCAGAAGCATCCAAGAAAAACATTTTACCCTGGTTTTGCCCAACGCTTTCAAGGACGGTGTCATAAATTCGTTTTTGCTCTCAAGAGAACAAAACGACATGGTAATTTCGTATGTTGGTTGTTTCGCCCGGATCGTAATTTGTCTCAGCGTTATACTCCCGATTTCCACGGTCTTGATGTGGTGATGATTGGAGAGCTGGTAACCCATATTCGATCAGTGGATTGCCGCCGATAGAAATGACCACATCTTGAAGTGAACTGAGACAGGTGTTCAGCACGCGTTCATCAGTTACTTCGACTTCGTCTCTAGTAGCACGCCTCAAAGCTCGTAGAAAATCTTCAGACAGATGATGGCGATACATCTCCCACAAAGCTACCGGGTTCGCGACTCCACAAAACACCAAGATGACGGCAAGCAGATGACGCATGTGACTGGGACTGTCACTGACGCTTGCCTCCGCGAGGGTGTCATCCCAATTAGGTAAAAGGCTGCGCGGTAAGTGGGATACTCCACGCGATCAAATGTCCTCAGAAAGGCGAAAGACGTTGGGCCTGAGACAGTGTGATGTAACAACCGCAAAAATAGCATTCGCCACTATTCGGGTGCACGGTATAAACCCTATCCAATGCAGTGTCCTTGAAAATTCTCGGAAACCTTTCACAGGACCTCCTCGTGGATGTCGGTTGAATACACCCCTTTGCTTGTCGTACGTGTAATATGAAGGCACCTCGTCATACGTAAGGGATTTCGCAAACAGAGCGACTTCACAGAGTCTGAGAAATGCCACCATGTAATACCTAACACCGCATTTTTTTAAAATTATCTTCGTCAACTCTGCTCAAGGTTTTTTGGAGTTTTGTTGGAATTTGAATTTGTCAAAACGAACTATAATATGAAGAAAATGCACATTACCATCTATGAATTTTAAGAATAACTAACTACTAACCTCGCTAACATGATCAAATTTAAATGAATAATTTCCAAAAACTGTTAACATATAATTTGATTTGATTTTTATGAAATCTCATAGATGGCGCTGTTTTAAAATTGTGTTTATACTACTAATATTCATTAAATTATGTTTCTCTGCCCAAGTTACTTTAATGGCGTAGTTTTTATAGTGTAAAGCTAGACAATAGCATGACTTACTCATAAACAACATTTAAATATGCGTCCTTATATTATACGCTGTCACAGAATGCGTAAGAAAAATAAAGACTCACAGCTCCTCCCCCGTAGGTGATAGCGTGATAATATGTAGCCTATGTGTTGACCCGACCTCTTAGTAATATTCATGCAAAATTTGAAGTAAATCCATGCAGTACTTTTTGAGTTTATCCCGGACATACATACAGACAAACAGACAAACAGACAAACAGACAAAAATTCTAAAAACTATATTTTTGGCTTCGGTATCGATTGTAGATCACGCCCCAAGTATTCTTTTAAAAAAATATTCAATGTACAGTTTTGACTTTCCTACGATTTTATTATATGTATAGATTATTCACTCTAGCCTTGAAGGCACCTAAGTTATAATCGGACGGCGGCGTTTTTTGCTCGACTATGGAACTACAAAAGCAGATAAAGGCGAAAGTTTGCATGCAAGTGTGTATCTTTGTTGGTCCGTCACTCACAAACAGCTGAGCTGATTCGAATGTTGATACATGAGTGGAACATATGCTGGAATAATACAAGGTGTAAGGGACAGCCCCCCACAAACTTTAAGGGCTTGCTCAGTAGACGAAACTGAACAACCTTCCACAAAAGTATTTTTAAGAAACGAAAAATAAATCGCCTCACCATAGAAAATTATAAACTTGATTGGATAAGTTTGTATGGAGAGACCGAATTTTTTTTTCGTTTCCAGAAAAAAAAATTTGTGGAAGGTTGTTCAGTTTCGTCTACTGAGCAAGCCTTTAAAGTCTGTGGAGGGCTGTCCCTTACACCTTGTATACCTACAGGATACTTTTTATTGCGAGATTTAGAATGTTTTCTGAATGGTTGAGTTTGACAGAAACTTGTTAGCTACTATTCTTCTCTGTCAGGTTTTCATCTCAGTAGTCACGTTTTTTCAAAATTAATAGTTTATTGCACACATGCTCACTGTAAGGGCTCTGTTACAATAAAATACATTTCATAATTTTCATTTGAGTTACTCTTAGAGTATTATTTTTAATATTTAAGTTTATTATGTATATATTTTCTTGTAAATAAATAAGTAACAGTTAAATTCTCTTAGAGTAGATTGTAAGTTTTTATGTTTTCTGTTCTGGGCGATGTGGTTGTTAAGCGACAAAACCCTTTAATTAAATATATATATATATATGTATCTTTTTTTTTTTCATGTTACCTAGATTTTAAAAAGAAAAACAAAAAATATTGCAAGTATTAAAAAAAATAATGCCAAATCAAAAAAAAATGGGAAAAAAAATTAAAAACACTAAAACCATATCTCTAATCTCTAATAGATTGTGTGCAAATTGCATAGTTACATATTTGGTAGCAGTTCTTGTAACTTACAAGAACTGCTACCAAATAATACTGATCCAAATTACCTACCATGTATGTAATTACCTAATTACATATACATAGAGAGGTATTAACATTTTATCACTATACATAATGAGTAGTACCTACTGTAAACTAGGAAGTGGGGAGAAGGACACTTGCTCGACTTGTGAGATATTATTGAGAATTTAAATGTTATCTGTGTATAGTGGGTGGTTTTTGTCGATAAGGAACCTAAATGTGGGTACTTAAGATATGTGGTAGGTAGGTACAAATACCGGCACGGATCTTGAGCGCTCGACGTCAGAGTGGAGATCGCTTTGCGCATTCCATACATTGGCGACCCAATCGTCGTCGTTGTTAGATACATGCAGCAGCGCAGGGAACGAATCACGAATGACGTCTATGACACGATGGCTTGGCGAGCCAAGCACTGACATTCCCCGCCCCCGCGTCTCACTTCGCACCACTGAAGAGACCGAATATTTGACTTCTGCGCAACTTGAAGCCAGCGCTCAAGATCCGTTCCGGTAATTGTAGTACACTTGGCTACTTGGCTAACGGCCCTCACGCCCTAGCCACCAGGATAACGATCCCCATTTCCCTCCACCGTAGACGTGGGCTTGCGAACAACGAGCAATGGGTAGCTTGCCGTCCGAACATCTAGTAACTGTCCGGAACGAGCCCAAGTCGTCGACGGCGCGTATGATTCCACGCGCGCCTTAAGAAGATGACAGCAAACAGTAAGGGCCCAACAGGTTGAAGCCTACTGGGGCCATGGGTTCGCTTCTAAAAGGAAATCCCGGCCCTGGTGTGAAAGGCAACGAAGAAACAGAAGTGGAATTTAGTCAGTCAAAGTCTGACACGTCTTCGCGCTCCGCCCAAGGGCGGGAGATGTCATTGGAATAGTTTTTCACACAAAAAAGCTCTACTTTAACAAAACCACATAACTAGCTTATTTTAAGAAAAAAACAGGTCCTCTTTATAAAGTATTCAGATTAATTCACTTACAGCACCTAATTACAGTGATTTATTTCGTTTATTGCCTGTCAATTAGTAAATGTATCTATAAGTGTACTGCTAGGTGTACCGAGGTTAGGTTTATTGATCGGCAAGGTCATGTGAATTAACACTTTGAAATTATTTCACGGTTTTTTCTAACAGTGGCTGATCATTAGTTTAGATACAGAAATATCTGCAGCAGTTATTTTTTAATTGAACTTTCAATTAGACCAGACTAGCAGAGTCTTGCTATATTATTTTGATTTTAATTTATTTATTGTGATTTTAATTTTAGATTTAATATATTTATAGAGATTTTTATTTTTATTTATTTATTTTTATTTGAATTTTCGATTTAATACATTTATTGTGATTTTGATTTTAATGTATTTATTGTAATTAATAAATAATACTGGCAGCGGCGTAAACGGGGTAACGGTGTAAACGGGGCATAAACCGAACAGCGATCCAGCTCGAGTTTTACCGACTGAGGTTACGGAACCCTAAAAAAAATCCTTCAAGGAACTCTAAAAGTCATATCCAACCTCAGTTTCATACACAAACTATCGCTTGGAGGATCTAAATACAAGTTTTTTGTGTTGGTAACCCGCGAACATGTATGTAATGACTAAAAAGTCAAAATAGAAGCGTGTGCAAGTAAACAGCGTAATTATTGAGATACAACCGTGTTAGTGAACCCGTGGGGGAGACCTTGAAACTAAGTCACAAACGTTTTTTTGTAACTTTAACACAAAATCTTCATGTTTTTCTCGGCTCGTCTAATTTTAATAATTTTACGTTTCTTATAGGTACCTATTTTTCTAGGCCTTGGTTAATTTATATGTTATAATGTTATCCTTACATAGTATAAAACTAAATTCCTCACTGCATCTGTCTGTTTATATACAACACTAGCTTTTGCCCGCGCGGCTTCGCTCCCGCTCTTCCCTACTCCAGCCTACTCTACCCTACTCTACCCTACTAAAAGACATCTAACACCACACACACTAACTTCATACGGACCGCGTCGTCGCGGTTACTGGCTTCAGAATTGATTTTTTGCCTGTTGAGACACGGAACACTGAACTCCACCCGACTATACCCTACTCTACCCCACTCTACACTACTCTACACTGCTCTACTCTTCACTGCTCTACTCTACACTACTCTACCCTACTCTACCCTACCATACACTACTCTACCCTACCAAACTACACATAAACCATCTACTAAATAGTCCGAACAAAGCCTAAACATTTGGTTTGGATAGGTGAGTCCGTTTTTTAGTTATAAAATTAAAACGAAAAGTGGCATTGATTTATATAAAGGGTGGCCCAAAAAGAAATTCACTTTTTAAAATTCAAGGAAAAAAAACCTGTATGATTTTGAAGTTCTTTATTTATTTCAATCTAAAGAAAATGAAATAAATTTATTTTTAAATTTACTTTATAAAAATTACATCGTCTAAGTGATTTCCTTGGCGGTTACAACATTCATCCAATGTGGTGTCAAAATTTTGGAAAACTTTTGTTGGACTGATCCTCGAACTGGATTCCATTTCTTGCCGAATATTCAACTTCAGTTGCTGCAGGGTGGTTGGGCTATCAGAATGTACTCTTTTTTTAAGGTAATCCCGCATGAAGAAGACTGCTGGAGTGAGATCGGGACTTTTTAATAGCCAGGAGATGTTAACCCTGCCTAAAATAATTTTTTTGGAGACTTGCGCATTTCATTTACAAATCTCAATCTCGATTCGAAGTGTGATGCCTGTAGTTCCTGTACCAACCGTATCTTATATGGATGTTATTTCAAATCAAGTCGTAAAATTCGCTGCAATGTCGATCTAAATAATCACAAAGTTGATGAACTTTGCGCTCCGGCAATCGCGCGTACAAATTCATGAACTCGCTAAATGTTTTCGTTAGCCCGTGATACTCTTTGACGACCGCGAGGCTGCATTTTTTGCGTCGATCTTGTCCTTTCGAATCATTTAATTCATTGCTTAATTAAATTAGTGCTTGGACATTCACTGATGTGCCGCAATTTGAATTATACACAGTAGAGTCGTCGAAAAGTCACATAAGATCGAGCATTCTCATAAAATGCGTGGATACAAAACGCGCGCAGCACTATAGTGTAACACATAGGATGTTACACTATAGTGCTGCGCGCGTTTTGTGACAAAAATTATAAAGTCCGCGCTTTGTATTGACCCAACTCCCGCACGCCACCATTTCGTTGTTTAAAAATGCGCGCAAAATCAAAAGTGCATTTCTCTCTGGGCCACCCTGTATATATAGATATATAGATTATTTTTAGTATATGCGAAACCTGAATAATAGTTTGTTCAGAATCAGTAACTAAATGGATTCCAATAGTTTTTATTTATTTATTTAAACTTAATGTACAGTAGTGGTACATAGGCGGACTTAATGCAACAAGGCATTCTCTCCCAGTCAACCTTTGGGTTAAAAAAGAGATCACTGTGGTAGGTTTGCACAATAAACAAATAACAAATAATGAAAACAGAAAAAAAAAAGTTATTTATATTTAATATATAATAAAATACATAAATATGCTAAGATAATAAACTAATAAATACTATGAAAAATATCAAATCTTAAAGAGAATTTAATAACAATTCTGACGAAGAACAAACTAATTTTGAGAGGACTTCTAGTAGTAGTTTCAAATTTTACGTTTGAAGGATTTGTTTTTCCCAAAAAATATTCAAAAAGGTTCAACTCGATACGTCCACGCGTTCTCGAGATAAAGGTTCTTGACAGACAGACAGACAGACGGACGGATAATAAAGTGATCCTCTAAGGGTTCCGTTTTTTCCTTTTGAAGTACGGAACCCTAAAAACACGTGTTTCTGGTTTCGTATATACTAAAACTAATATTGTAGACTTTACTCTGATTGTATTTCCCCGTACGTGAGTCGAATCGTCGCGTACTAAATAAAACAATGATATGTTTGAATGAAGTCCTGTTTCGAAAAATCATACATTATGCATGAATTAGATGTGAAGCAGGTGTAATCGAAATTAAATAGGAAAATTCATTTCACGTATGGGGAATCCCATTCGTCATTATTATTTATTTATTTTTTACTGTAGATAGGTTCGCGCTTGACCGCTATCTGACCTTATGAAAGCGACGATGCGGTCGACAATGGAACGCGCTTACCTAGAAGAAACCTATTCACTCTCGACTTAAAGATTCCCGGGTTGTAGCCATTAGAAAACACAGACTTCCCAGAAATGATTGTGTTCCCAAAATGTTTTGTGCGTGTTATCTTATTATTTTTACCTGGTCCTGTACTTTCAACGAGGTTCCGAATCCAAAGAGTAAAAGGGGACACTGTTACCAAGACTCCGCTGTCCGTACCTCTGTCATCATTATCATCATCAGCCTTTTTAACGTTCCCACTGCTGGGACACAGGTCTTCTCTCTAGGAGAGGGAATGGGCCGTAATCCATGCGGCCAAGTGCGGGTTGGTGAATGTCACATGTCTTCGAATTAGTAGTTAGTGTAGTTACACTACAATTCACGAATGAAGGAATTCACGGCCGTGAAGTTTGCGCAGTAACGTGTTTTAGGAACCAAATGGCGACGTGCGTGTGCAAGAAGAGTGTAGTATGCGCAAACTTTCGCAAATTCTAACTTTACGGCCGCCATCATTCGTGAATTGTACTGTAGGTAGTCTGCAAAAATTTTGACAGTTCCTTTGATCACTGACCATGTAATTTTGCTGTCATTACTTTTAATAAGCTCGATATTGTCATTTTACCGCAACTCTATTACGAGACCATTGCCATACCATTACCATAACCATTATCATTGATCGACCAATGATCAATCATTATGAATTAGTAGATTAGGAACTTTTAGCAAAATGAAAATGGGATCGTGTTGAACTGATGAATTTATAAAAAAGCAGACTTGGGCTCCAGATCGGCGTGTGTGGCACAGTAGTTCTACCTTTAGGGTTTCGACTGTATCTGTCGATATTACAATATCACAAGGCCGCCAGTAACTCACACAATCCTCTGTACTAGTTACAACTGAATACAGTTACTGTAATAACAGCAGGTTATTATTGCTCATTGTTAAAACCAGTGAAGCAATAAACACGGTGACAAAAACCTAGGAATCGACAAGGCTCTTCCGGAAGCAAAATGAAAACAAGGCTACCAAGAAAGAAGAAAAAATAAGCAATAAAATTATACCACCTTACACTATTTAGGTTTTTTTGGGAATAGGCAATCATGAAATAGCTCCTCCCGAGCCCGGGTGGAGTTCTACTACTGGGTATAGATCTTCTACCCTATGTGTTATGCTTTCCTGGTATGAGCGGATTTCAAAAAAGCCTTTATTATTTATTTTTTAAGTTGAGAATTTAACTTTCTATCATTACATAATCAATACACTATTTAGTTTTTTTTGGTGATAGGAAATTTTGAAATAACTTCTCCCGCGCTCTTGTGGAATTTTACTTAGATGTATAGATCTTCTTTCTTATGTGTCATGCTTTCCTGGTATCTGCAGATTAATCCAAGCCTTTTTTTTGAAGTATGGAATCGTCTATCAGGCTCTATAATAAACTTGTGAAAAGTATGATTCACCATCATCGATTGCATCACTGCTTACCATCGGGAATAGGGATTGCAGTAAAGCACTAGTTAATGTCATTTAAAAAAAAGCTATACCTACTCCTTCTGTTTAGTTAGCTAACTAAATGTAAACCATCTTAACATGTCTTTTATCTAAAAAACTGTGTAAAAATTTTATTTAAAAATGATCACATTTAGGTATTAACCTAAACCGATGTTAGGTAATTAACCAAATTTAAATAATCTTTGTAGGTATATCTTTTATACGATTTATTTTAAATAAAAAGACATATCAAGATTGTTTACTACATGACCAGTATAAGTCCAGATTTCTTCTAACGTAGGCTGGAAAAAAAAACCGCCGACTTATATAATTTTTTTCTGTCTGCCAAATCGTTTTCATCACATCCTTTTAAAAATTTGGCAAGAATGAAACGGTACAGTACTATTTAAAAAAATAACGTAAAAGCACACGTGCAGATGTGAAATTGTATAATTTCATCAGTAACGGTTTGGCTTTTAGAATAGAAAATGAAAATTACACCCATGGTGAATCCAAGGACATTGTGTGTGTAAATTTGGTAAGCGCTCACGGCAATTTCGTGTAAAGGTTGCTTTGGTATTAAGATCATGTTGCGTTTGCCATTTTGTTCCGATAAAGAAGTGACCTCATATGTACAGTGGGATAGGCACGTCACAATCTTGTTGGTAAGTCCCCTCTTTGAGGAGAGGCACCATGGCGTCTTCACTTTCCTCAGGTTCTTACCAAGCATGGTAAGTTCGAGAGGTTCTTGCACCGGAATCAGGCGGAAGAAACGCCCGGGTGTCACCATTGTGCGGACCGCTGGAAGGACACGGTGGAGGTGTACTCTGCTTGGGTGGAGAGAGTGACGGCGGTGTTTTCTCTATGAGGCCCTACTTCACGGCTTGGCAGAGTGAGAGGGAATACGGAATGTTGTCGCTTCCTTCTGCGAAGCAGTAATGCTTGCTATCTGTGGTTCTAGAACGCAAAGGGCACAGGTATTTTTTTGTTGTTTTAGTAAGTAAAAGTTTGACATATCCTCCCGCTCTATTCTAGGATAGAGCGGGAAGGCGTGCGGGTGGAAAATCATTCAATGACTTCTCCCGCTCTAGGGTGGAAAGGGCGTGTCAGAGTTTACTAACTATAACCCATCTGTGTTCTTTAGTTGCTCTTCGCGTTCTAACCTCTTTACCTCTTAAATTCCCGTAGCTCGATTGGTTTTGCTGACATTTCGTAGAGGCGCACGTAAACACTCGAGCTCCTTTCCTGTAGCCCGGACGGCGAGATACCCACTGCCCGTCGTCCACAAGCTCGCGAAAAGAATTGGAAGGCGAGAAATAAAAGTGTTATTGCCATTCTTTAGAGCTTTTTAAAAATAAAATAACATGTTTTACTCAAAAATAAATATGATGTCCCCATGTGATTATCATATTTCTAACATAATTATCTATCCAATAAATTAATATTGCAAAACATGAATTGTTATTTATCACATTTCACAAACACGTGATATCAAAATTCTTGTTTTTACAATGAACCAGTTTTCACACATGTTTGTATATTTTAATTAAAGTTTTCTTTATTATTTCTAATACAATATTATTACTAGGATAGCATAGGTTATAAAGCGTTCGATAATTACTGTTGGTCAAGGTCGACGGCATTATTATTGAATACGTTTGAAAATCGAATGTCACGTGTTAACACGCGCGAACGATTGAATGGAATGAATAGATTCGATCTGTTGATTTGTTTGTCAATAGGTAATTAGGAGGCAGTAAAAAGTTTGACTTTTATGTTGACTAGTGTTGGGAACGTCCGGGATACACACGGTTATTATCGCTTTAAAAAACCGATTATGTGATATTATTTTTTATTATTCAGGAATATGAGAAATTTTGATACAATCTAAACCGTCTTTTGGGTGGTTTTGATAAATTAATAATGTCCATCTTTTTTATTTGTTCAAGGAATATAATTTTGCATACAAACGAATTTCATATAAGTTGAAATTTCATAAACTCGTTCGAAGTGCTCATTTACATCATAAAAAGGAACCCTTGTGCTACGTTATCTAACTACTCTCGTCACTAAACGTTCCTAGGAACGTTTAGTTTCGGCTGTGCGTTGATACATCTGTCAGACTGTTTCTTCTTTTTATATCTATGTCTACCTATGTATAGATAAATTAGGTGAAGCAACATATGTGTTTAATCTCTTAATTTAACGTACCATATTGTAAAAAAAATATGTAATAATTAAAAAATCTAGAATCAGCATATTTATCAATTTTTTACCGCTACAAATAAATTGATTGGTTGGCATCAAAAACATAATTTATTCAAAAAACCACAGACCACGAAGTTTTCTTGGCATTTCAGCAAATTATTACTGATCGACAAACTAGCCACACTTGCCAATAATAGCAGTTCGTTAGTGACCAAACTGACCGTGTATAATAACAGAAACAACAAAATAATCACTTATAAACACTTCTAGGACTTGTAGGTAATTGTTTCAAATTGAGATAATTTAGAACTGGCTTCGGTTTTCAACTTGGGTGGCGGTTAAAACGGGATCGTGGTTAACTTTTTTTTTTGTAAGCGCATCCCTACATTGCGAATGATTGAAGAATCCCACAAGATGGACTGATGGCCTGGTGAGGATGCGAGTCGCTTAGGATCAGTCGTTAAATTGTGGCGATCCTTGGGAGAGGCCTATGTTCAGCAGTGGACCTCTTTCGACTAAAATGATGATGATTGTAGAATTGGATCACCAGATTTCCTTTTAGTGATCTAAGTTTAGTTGGTTAGGCTTTTGTTGGTGGATTTTAATCGAATCTGTTAAAACATGAAGGAGACGAGTTGATTTTATCACTACTTCTCTAAAAATGGTGAATAAAATATCGTGAGGAAACCGACATGTTCTAGAATAAAAAAGAAGACATGTAATGTGACAGTCACCAATCACGAGGGCTCAGTACGCCCTTGTGATAGAATAAGGCCCATTCTATCTCTTAAGGTAGCCATACACGTTAGGTAGGGTGAACCTGACAGGTTTGCCTGCACAGTTATACTTTTCAGGTAAGCTTGTATGGAAACCTGCACAGTTGTGCAACATACAAGCTCCGGTTTACGTCTAAAACTCTACTGTACAGGTAAACCCCTGACAGGTATGCCCTAGCGTGTATGGAGAGAAGGATCTCCTTTAGAGAGAAGAATCTCCTTTAGAGAGAAGGATCTCCTTTAGAGAGAAGGATCTCCTTTAGAGAGCAGGATCTCCTTTAGAGAGAAGGATCTCCTTTAGAGAGAAGAATCTCCTATATGGAGAAGGATCTCCTTTAGAGAGAAGAATCTCCTTTAGAGAGAAGGATCTCCTTTAGAGAGAAGGATCTCCTTTAGAGAGAAGGATCTTCTTTAGGGAGAAGGATCTCCTTTAGGGAGAAGGATCTCCTTTAGGGAGAAGGATCTCCTTTAGAGAGAAGGATCTCCTTTAGAGAGAAGGCCTGAGTCCCAGCAGTAGGAACATTACAGAGATGATAATACTATGATTATGCAATTAAATCCAGCGTCATTTAGAAAACTTCCCGACAATTTTGATTGAATTTACAGTCGCGCCTTAATGACAAAACAATGCCTCCGTTTTCCACAAAAGGGCACCAAGAGTATTCCTTAAAGAAAGCGCCGAAATATCATGCGCCCGTAATTCTACCGAGCGTTATTTGCTGCACATTCGTCTTGTACTGTATTCACCAACTCTCCATGATCACCTTTTTTGAACTTCTACAAAAGGAAATCAACCATAGATCATTGTGGCGATAGGCGCCTCATCGATCACTGCTAGAAACTGTATTTTTAGAGCTAGGAATTACTTGACTCATCGAGTTCAAATCAACAATTAAAAGTTTTATTAAAACCTATTTGCAAAATAATTTCATTTACGAAACATGGGTGGGTTTTAGTCTGTAAAAGTCAAGACACTTCCTTTCATTTCATCTTATTAAAATTTAATGATACAAAATTATTAAATTTTAATAACTTCTCAAAAAAAAAAAAACTACAAATTTCTCTAGAAAAGCTGGTAGACGTGTCGTACCTATGTGGTCCTGATCCTCAGAAGTGAGGGATCAATGAAGATTATAATTTTTACTATCGCACAACTTATTGTACAGCGACCCACCTTTACGTGTTGACAGTACCACGTACAGCGAAGGATTGGAAAAAATTGCCTGCTGCGGTTGTTCGATTATAATTTAGATGTCTTCAAGGTTAGACTGAATAGACTGTTATAATAAATTAATGCGCTTCACCATCAATTGCATCACTGCTTACCACCAGGTGGGATCGCAGTCCAGTATTAATTTAAAACATATAAAAAAAACCACCTCCAGGCGCTGCCGGCGCCGTGAGTTCCAAACTCTGTGGTATCAACCGAACGCACAATCAAAATATACGATGAGAACGAAAGTAATTTGGCTCCAAGACTCTGAACCGGACCTCAAAAGTACTCCTTAAAAGTAAAACCTTTTTTGTCATGCACAAAAAACAGCATCGTGATCCCTTTACGATCGGTAGCGAAGCAAATAAACAAGAAAGGTACCCTTACTTTCTCGGTGACCTCCGAATGAAACAAGGTGAGTCCCCGGGCAATGGGTCGTTGGACCTTGTGACCATATTAGGTCTTGCGCCTGTTTCGTCGTCTAGAGATGGGAAAGTTTCGGAGAGAGTGATATTTATTCGAAGTGGATGGTAGTAGTAGATGGATGTGTGGAATGTATTTGAATGGATAAAGTAAAAAAAAAAATATATTAGCAGTACCAGTGAGAAGGAAGTAATATGTGCACAACCCTGAACCAATTTTCTACGTCATAAGGAAGGATCAAATAATCATTATCATTTCAGCCGATATACATCTATTGTTGGACACAGACACAGACACATCCCCAAAGTGTCGCCACAATGAACGATCCTGTGCATCTCGCATCCATCGGATTTCTGTACCCTTCACCAGATCATCGGTTCACCTTGTAGGAGGCCTTCCAACGCTATGTCTTCCGGTACGCGGTCGCTAGAACTTTTCGGCCCCAACGGCCATCTGTTCTGCGAGGGATCAAATACTTGACACTAAAAAAGAAGAGAATGGGCAACTACAAGAACATGGTTGGCCTGTGCGAGGAATAGTATTATAGAAAATTTAAGAAGAAAACGGCCTTAAGTGAATATTGGATCAGGCTGAAAGAAATTACTAGGAAGAAGTATTTAAACATAAAAATAATAAAAATATCATTGTTCTATTTTTTCACTCATTGTCTATAATTTAATTAAGTACCTTACCTAGTTGGTTACCTTCAATGTCAATTGTTACTTAAAATGTAATTAATTGTAATATATTTATTTATTCACACCTTATGTGGGTCCATTACAAAAAAAAATATGATCATAAAATACTATGCTTGTGCTTAATAACTAAAAGAAACTTCACCTTTTGGGTAAGGTTCTTCATCAGAAGGTAGTCAGATATAGGCTAGTATCTTTGAGATGCTACTACGCAGTCTGCTCAGTAATGAAGCTGTCTTTTGGCACCTACTTAGTGCCTAAGCCATCCTTGCGTGAATCAATGAATATGGTAGAAGCAAAAGCATGGCAGACGCAAAACGACCTATGGAATATACTATGGTTTCTTAAAGAAATTTTACAAAAAGTAAGAATGCTCATAAATGCCATTGATCCACAGTATTAGGTGAACTAAGTGATTTTGCTTTTCAAACTCAGCTTACATAACCTTCATCTTTAAAAATAAAGTAAATAGTCATTTACACATTTTTTACTCATCGTCCAGGCTTTGTTTTGTAAATAATCCCACGTCTACATGTCACATCACTACGGGCGGCGCGTATCAACGGATTGACGTTGACAAGGAGCCCAACAATACCCAGAAGTTTGTATTTATTGATGTTAATATTAATGAGGAAGTTTATACTCAACGAGGTACTGTTTAAAAGAATCCTATATTGTTTATTTTTGTATGTAAAATGGGTACCTGCGTTTTTGTGTTTCGATCTTGACATTACTCGTGGTTGTACTAGGATTGATTAAGTATTCCATAGAATTTAAGATGGATGAACATTTTTATATATTTTGTGAATAGCACGTGTTTCAAATAATATTATGAACGTCTCTAGCAATATCGATTAATGTACTAATAATTCAAAGCTAAAATAATACCAAAAAAAGAAAATGTAAGTACCAGGGTAGCATAAGACAGGAGAGCTTAAAACGTTCTTACCTTTCTAAATGGGGCGGTCGATTCCATCGAAATAAAATAAAACCTTCACAAAATATGGTAATATGGTCGAAAAAGCACGACAATCGTCCCGATCGATGGCCGAACGACCGCTGAATTTAAACAACAGCCATCTTTGTTTTTTTAGTCTGCAGGAACCAAAAGCTTTGCCGTATAGAGTTCGGATTATTACGTTAGCTTTTGTTTTTGGAAATGGAATGAATAATGAGAATTGCATTAAGCTAAACGTTCTAAAGAGTTGGGATTTTGTGAGGGAGGCATGAAATATAAGATCATTAATTAACCGTGGATGGACGGACATTGATGATGATGATATTCATACTTTAATGTAGGTATTGCAATTTACCGTTTAGGTACTTAAATATTCTCTACTAATACGTATTTTCTGATTGATATATACTTACAACTTGGGTTGCGAGATCATTTAAAAGTGTTACTGTAACGCTAGAACGCAAAAGTCAAACGAAGCTAGCATGCCCTTTTGCTCCGCTCTTGGGCGAAAAAAGTCATTTGATAATTTCCCACCCCTTGCTTTCACTGTAACAGCAAATACTTCACCTATTTAGGCATAAGGCATATTAGACTTTTACCGACTAAACCTAGCCCTATTCCTTCAGAAGACCAGGGCCGTAGTAACTATCTAGAGTTATAATTAAAATATATTAGCGATGTGATTGTCAAAATAATCCAAAATTACATTGCCAACAAAAAGGTGACGTAGTAAATAGAATGTCATATGCCTAGGGAGCGCGTCTTGCTAAGCTGTGCCATCCTCAATACAACGTACATATGAGATAGTGGACAATACGATTTATTTTTTTAATTTCAACTCAAATGCAACCATTGATGGTGTGCACCGTGTAGTCAGTAAGGTACATAAGATCATTATTACTTCACACACTGCAAACGGTCATCAACACTTGGTATCATTACGATTGCCATCGAACCACCTTTCTCCTCACATTAAAATACCTTGGGACTTACAAAACCTAAACTTGTATTGGATTTGTCTCCATATATGCAGTGGTTGTACCAAAATGTGCGTCCTTGCTACCTTATATGAAGAGTGTGCTGCAACAATCACGATATGTGTGGTATTAAGGACAGAAGGCAGGTACATCTTTTTGGAGGCGGGTTTTAAAGAGCCTGTTACAACTGCATACGTGCATGAGGAGTGTTGAGTAAGTTTCTGGTTGCTTATGATGCCCTGGTACTTTCTAGTAAAGGGGGCGTGCCTATTAATTATTATAATTCTGACTGGCCTGTTGGTCTAGTGGTTACCCTGACTGTTTGATTTAGTACCCTGACTGCTAGATATGCCGGAGGTCGTGGCTTCGATTTCCACCCAGGACAAATGTTCATGATCCTAAGTGAAATGTTCGTGATGATGAGCATGATCATTATAGATAAAATGATGATAAATGTCTGGGATCAGTTGTCTAGTACTCATAACGCAAGCTCTGCTTAGCTTGGGACTAGACAGCATTGTGTGATAGTTGCGAAATATTATATTATATTATTAATATCTTTAACCAGGATAAAGTCTTCTATCTAAACAGAGCAAACTGTAATTTCTATACTCTTTATAGATTTAAATAATTTAAGACACCCTCCCGGGTGAAATAAATTATGATATCTTAAGAGATTCTTATTTAGACGAAAGACTTCCATTTTATGTTTGCCTTGTACCCATATCTACAGCCAAACAAGTAGTAATTTTATCAATATTTACTACCGGAAGACGTAGCGTTGGCAGACCTCCTACAAGGTGAACCAATGACCTGGTAAGGGTTGCAGAAATCCGATGGATGCGAGACGCACAGGACCCTTCATTGTGGCGACACTTGAGGGAGGCCTATATCCAACTGTGGACATCTTTCGGCTGAAATGATGATGATGATGATTAAGTATGCTTTCTTCAGAATACCTTATTGTCTGCAGATACTGGATTTAAGAAACACATACAGTGTAATTGATAAAGTGAGAAATGAGTATATAAGAGGAAGTTTGAAAGTGGCGCCAGTGACTGAAAAGTTGAAAGGTGATCGGTTGTTTTGGTATGGTCATGTGAAGAGGAGGGATGAAACGCATATTACTAAAAGAGTTCTGAGTATACATGTAGATGGATGGAGAGGGAGAGGAAGGCCGAAGAAATATGGATGGATTGTTTAAGAAGTGATATGAAAGAAAAGGACTAAGTGATAGTTTGACGGGTGACAGGACAGAATGGAAGAAGAAAACGTGTTGCGCCGACCCTCAGTAATATGTGATAAGGGCAGGAAGAAGAAGATACAGTATAATTGGTTATATCTTTTATCTTTAATTGCTTATAACTTTAATCATAATTAATTTCTTAATATTCTGACGATTTTCCTAAGATATGATAATTATGAACCAAACAATAAGGAATTTTCTTTAAATCATTATAGTAACTGTGTTCCATAATTTTATCCGTGATTTTATCTACTTCAGCTTATGAAACCCGCGATTACGCATTAAAATTACCAATATTTCACTTCATTACACAACTGGTACTTAAAATCGATCTTCTCCCATTCGCTACATGCACTTAACACGTATAATACATATAATTACTGGCTCTAGTAATAAATCGTTATTGATTCCATCAGATCAGAATACTCCATAGAGTGCGGAATTGGGTAGATAACTCAATTATTTTTGTAAAAAAAATAGTTTATCAGAAATATAAAGTGAATAGGCTCTTAATAAACTAGTGCGATTCGCTACTAATGATTGCATCACTGCTTACCATCAGGTGAGATCGCAATCAAACATTAGCTAAAAAAAAATTTGGACAATATTTGGAATCTAGATTTGTTTTTTTAATTAATAAAACGGAGCTTTTGTTATTATTATTGATAGCCTCTCGGTTATCCACTATCTCACCGATAATGTAGTCGACGCTTGCCTAGAAGTAACCTATTCACTCTTGACTTAAAAACCCCAGGTTGTAGCTATCAGGAACCACAGACTCCGGCAGGGAATTCCACTCCTTAGCTGTACGTATAATGAATGTGTTCCCAAAACTCTTTGTAGTTGAGAATTTTACTATAGTATTGTCTACCTCAGCAAAGCTTGTCGAGAAGGCTGATTCGATACATTTGCTGCCAAATGTTGCAAAGTCATTAAAATGTGTTACATCCGCATTCCAATGGTAAGCAAAGTGATTGTATTCTGTATCAAAAACTAATTACTTTCTATACTTGAGATTGTTTAATTGCTTATATGCTTTTTCTATACACTTATTCGAAAACCCGGTCTTATCCCTACCGCTTTTACGCACGCAATTTACTGTTTTTCACACTAGTGTGAAAAACTGCGGGGAGAACCACGCCACCATTTATTAACATTTATCATATCAGGCTGGGTGCTGAACGACCCCTACGAGTCGCGTTTCAACCCTCGTTTATTTATATCTTCACTTACGAAGATATAAATCCAATCCAATCCAATTTCCACGTTTTTATACGAAGTTTTTCAATACATAAGTTTATTGAAAAACGTCGTTTGATACACATGAAAATTTTTCACTGCAGCACTCGGCTTCATAACACCCTCGCCTGTGGCTCGGGAAAATTTTGACGTTGCGGTGACAAAGTTTCTCGACTTGTAACAAATGTAGAGTCTGTCTAAAAAGTCAACCGACTTGGGTAATTATTTGGGCAACATGAAGTCTGATGTAGTCAACACTGGTTCAATAATCAAGGTTGATTAAAAGATCTTGATCATTGTTTACTAATAGAAGAAAATTATAAAAAGTAAAAGTATCGAATATTAGTATTTTTTAAAATTATTAAATATTATAAAAATACCCAAGTCATTTGACTTTTTAGACAGATTATACCTACTACTGCAGAGTAATTATAACAGAAGCGAAAAAGGTTTGACAATATCATCTCCACACTGGCCACTAAGACATCTTGTAGTCTATGTAACACTCCTGAGGTTTAATGCTCGCTCACGATCGATTAAATTAAAATGTCATCCACGAATAATATATTCGCCAGTCTTATCTATAAACTGGTATTTTTTGTACAGTTGCTTCTAAAAGTGGTCGAAGGAATATTCCACTCGCATTTTTTGGCATTGACCTATGGTTATGTATGAAACCCTGGTATCTCTTAAAAGATGACTCCTTTTTTTAGGTCGGAAAATCATCCAATGACATCCCCCACTTTTGGGCGGAGCGGGAGATAGTGTTAAACTTTTACTGACTGAAAACCCACTCCTGTTCCTTCGTTGCCTTTCGTACCGGGGCCGAATCGTCTTTTCAGAAACGGATTCTTGGTATTAGTAGGTTTTGACCCTGCTTGGGTTGGGCTCCTACGGTTTGCTGACAACTCCCAAGGCTGAGACGCGCATGAAACGATACGCACCGCCGACGTCTTAAGCTCAGTCCGGTACTCCGGAACCCCTACTGTTCAAAGTCTGTTAGGGCATCTGAGTACCCTCCTCCGAGTACCCCTGTGTGTGTATCACACGATAGAACGTGAATATAATCTACCATCTTTCCTGAAATCTCTCGGTGGGCGATCAGAAGTCCTCACTCTGAGTGCCTTTGATTTCAAAGCCTCATCTGCATACATCTACATTTCGCCATTTATATCAAACCTGGAACAAATTAGCCAGAATCCGGTTCCTATGGAGAAATTCTAAATGGAAAAGCCAAAGAGCACTGCTAGAATCAGATGTCGATACCAGGACCTTATACTCAGAATAAGCGTTTTTCACCACCAGACCCAACCCACTGTAAAGTCAAAGGCCTTCCTCCAGTCTTCAACTCTTGTTTGTGCTTAGCTACTTCTGGTAATTTCTGTAGGTTGGAACTCAACTCGTCATGCCGTCTTTTTCGAGAGTGGAAGTTTTAAGACTTCAAGTACTTGGTAACGGGGAATAAGTAAAGCTCTTGAACTGACTGATGCCCTGGTAATTTAAATTTAAGTAAACGTTTAGGGAACACATTCATGTGCGTTCCTTGCCGGAGTCTGTATTTCCTGATGGCTACAATCTGGGAATCTTGAAGTCAAGAGTGAATAGGTTTCTTCTAGGTAGGCGCGTTCTGTCGTCAACCGCATCGTCGCTTTCCGTCAGGTGAAATAGCAGTCAAACGCAAACCTATCAACAATAATTTATAAAAAATAATTGTTTGTACACAAAAACATGATTTTTTCAAGTACTTGTTCCGAGGCACAAGGGAATAACCAAAGCTCTTAAACTGACTGGTGCCCTGGTACCTTAAATTTGGTAAAACCAATTGTTTATCATAAAAGTATTGCGTTACATTGTAATCTACAATTTCGATGGCGACTGTACAATAGATGTTTTGGATTACTTTTAATAAAGTTTCACAAAAAACGTTCCATCCGTTCCGAGCTTATCAATGTGAAACGAGTTTGCCCCAGGCATTACCAGTGATGCACAGTATGTAATATTATATTCATATTTATTATACCACACTACCTGTCCGTGTGACTATACTTGCGCAAATATTTATCTAAGTTATATTAAAATACTCGAAATTGAGAGTGGACATTTACATATTTCTTTCCTAATCTATTTAAGAATTTGTGTCAGGATCACAAATATAATCCACGCGCATCTCAAAGAGTTTAGCATAATGATTGACGAGGTCTACTAGGGTCGGTGAAAGCAAAGGCGGCTGGGTTGTTTGGACCAAATTATCGTGACCCTAGAACATAAAGAGCGACTGAAGGAAGAAACACCGGGCAAGAATGAGTCGGATGAGCGGTTCTGTACAGACCGTAGTAAAGCATGTTTGTGTTATGGGAGCCCCCACTATTCTGTATTTGTTATAGCGGCTACATAAATACATCATTTGTGAAAATTTCAGGTGTCTAGCTATCATGGTTCATGAGATACAGTTTGGTGACAGACGGATAGCAATAGGGTCCCATTTTTAATCTGTAGGTACAGAACCCTAAATAAGAAGTAGGTTTTTATCAGTAAACCTGATCTGATTCTCCCTCTTGCCTTAACCAGAGCGGGAACAGTTATTTAATTATATTCCATCAAAAAAAATCGTATAAAAAATGCATTTGATTTCGTTCTAGAATAGGATTCCATAACTTAGAAGTTAAAGAAAAGAATAAAATCAATAAATTTTAAAAGCTACTTGACCTCATCGATACTTAACAGGCGTAAACATTAAGCTAATCTCAGTTTAGCGTTCGGTGCAATCCACACAGGTGTGAGGCCACTATTTTAATAACCACCATTGAACAGAGAATTTTAAATGTAGGCGTTAAATAAACTATTGCTTAACTACGTGGGCCTCAAGGTGCAACCGACCTCTGCAGTTCTGTCGCAAATCTTCCTTGTTAGTTATGTTTTCCTAGTACATTTCCGTGAGGAAACATGCATTTCTCTTTTCTTTTATTTTAATTTAAATCGAAGTATCCCTGTCCACTGCTCTCAAAACGGTAAAGGATAACATCGTGAGGAAAACGGCAATTCCTGGAACCAAAAATTCGAAGACATGTGACATTCACCAATCCGCACGGCCAGCGTGGCGAATTACGGCCCATTCCCTCTCTTAAAGAGAAGGCTTGAGTCCCAGCAGCGGGAACATTAAGACGCTGATTGTGTTATGCTTAATCCTATTATTCCAGGTCCAGGCGTGGGTATACTGGGTAATCAGTTTCTTGAATGAAATCTTCAATCATTTAATTTTTGACACATATCTAAAACATTAGTTTTTAATCATACTGTTTGGAGTAAAAATAGTACATTTTTATCCAAATGAAGAAAGTTTGTCATTACGACCGAGACGGAATTTGCCCGAGCCACAGGTGAGGGTGTTATGGAGCCGAGTGCTGTGGCTGTGGGGCAAATTTCCATATCATCCATCGACATTTTTCATACAGTTCCGAAGAAATAAATAAATGAGGGTTAACTCGTGACTCTTGGGAAATTTACGGCGACCAGCTTGAATACAATAAATTGTGGCGGGAGTAGACTCGTTCACTTTTCCGCACTAGTGCAGAAAACAGTCAATGGCGTGCCTAAAAGCGATAGGGTTAACCGCGGGTTTTCGAATAATTGTATTGAAAATCACATTTGTCAATCTATGTCACACTCATGACTTCGCCAAAACAGTCATAAACTTCGCAATTTAACACTTTTGTGTCATTTCAAACACATTATTTATTGAGTGACAAAATAGGAGGTTTCTCATAACTATCTGTACAGTGGACAACGTAAAAGGTTACTTTACTAAACAATAATAAACGAAGAACCATTGTTTGCAGGCCAAGATATTACGTAAAGACTTATCGTAATATTTGCATATTTGCTATTCCAAAAGTCAGCTTAGGCCAAGCGAAAATGCTTTTTTATAAATACGATCCGTAGCGTAATCGTTATGAAATTACGTTTACGTTGCGACACGCTTGATTTTTATTGTTGACTAGATTTTGTCCGCGACTTCGGCTACGTACATAAAATATAGCTCAGGTCACTCGGGAATAAAGAAACTTTATCGGTGAAATAATTTCAGTAATAGTACTAGTACTATCAGAGACAAACATAAAAATATAAAAACTTCATCTCTTTATACTGTTAGTGTAGATAGACTTGCTCTTGACCACTATCTCATCTTATGGAAAGTGATGATGTGGTCGACGATGGAGCACGCTTACTTAGAAGAAACCTATTCACTCTTGACTTGCCTTAGAGATTCCCAGGTTGTAGCAATCAGGAAACACAGACTCCGAAAAAAAAAATACTACGGCAGGAAATTGCACTTCTTAATTCCATGCACAATGAATCTGTTCCTAAAACATTTAGCGTTTACTAAAATTATCAAATTTTTAGATAAATAATTTTCATCATCATCATCTTACTGCCCTTATCCCGTTTTATTTGGGGTCGGCGCAACACGTTTTTTTCTTCTATCCTGTCCTGTCACTCGTCACGCTATCACTAACTCCTTTTTCTTTCATATCACTTCTCACACACAACACACAATCTATCCATCTTTTCTTTGGGCTCCCAATTATATACTGGTAAATTCTTTAAACTATAGAAAACGATAGAAGTATTTGCAAAAAATATTTAGATATCCGCAGGAGAACCAAGGTTACCGACATAGCCTGAAGAATCGCCAACATTAAGTGACAGTGGGCAGGGCACACTGCTTGCAGAACAGATGGCCGTTTTGGCCGAAAAATTGTGCACTGGCGACCACATACTGGAAGACGCAGCATTGGAAGGCCTTCCACAAGGTGGACCGATGAACTGGTGAGGGTCACAGGAATCCGATGGATGCAAGACGCACAGGACCGATCGTTATGGCGATACTTGAGAGAGGCCTATGTCCAACAGTGGACGTCTTTCGGCTGAAATAATGATGATGAAAACATATTTAGGACTTTTATGACAGAGTTAAATAGCCTAGCCTAGCTAAGGAGGAGGCCGACCGCATCAGGCAACGGCGCACTCCCTGCCGCCGGGATTCCGATCCCGATTTTCAGCCACAGTAGGCGCGGGCTTGCGGACAGTGAGCAATGGGTAGCTCGCTGTCCGGCCGTTCTGTTAACTGTGCGGACCAAGCCCAAGTCGCCGACAGCGCGCACTGTTCCCGCGCGCCTCAAGGAGTTGTCAGCAACAGCAGGGACTCACCCGGATCGAAGCCTACTGGGGTCAGGGTTATCCGAAAGGGAACTCGAGCCCCAGTATGAAGGCTTGAAGGAACGGGGTGGGTTTTTTAGTCAGCAGGAGTCTGACACTATCCACCGCTCCACCCAAGAGCGGGAGTTGTCATTGGATGATTTTCCCCACCGAAAAAAAAAAACATAGTAGCCTAAGTTAATGCTATTTGGCATTATCATTAACTCAGTCTAACTAAAATCTCGTCTCATTCCAGTATGTCATGGTTTTTCGTTTCGTATTACCATAATACCCGTATAACATTCATACATACGTAATGAGTACATCTTTATGACTTAATCACGTTTCATTAGATAATGTGATTCTAATGCCAGTAATATTAAAACCAGGGCCAAATGAAACTCACTTACAACGATTGCGAACTGCAAAAACCGGCTAAGTGCGAGTCGGATCCGCGAACGAAGGGTTCTCCACCGTCAGTACAATTGCGCGTAGGTACTGTTCCACGCGCGCCTCAAGGAGATTTAGGTAAACCGTAATGGCTCAGCAGGGTCGAAGGCCTACTGGGGGCAAGAGTCTGCTTTTGAAAGAGAGACACTGCTCTGGTATGAAAGGCAACGAATTAACAGGAATGGGTTTTTAGTCAATGAAAGTCTGACATACCATCCCGCTCTACCCAAGAGCGGGAGAAGTCATTAGATGATTTTCCCACCTATAAAAATACCGTACGTACAAAACACAACAAAAAAATTACGTTTGTTGTTAGGAGCCCCCTTAAACATTTATTTTATTCTGTTTTTTGGATTTTTTTTTTTACAGTGGCTACAGAAATACATCATTTGTGAAAATTTCAACTGTCTAGCTATCACGGTTTACGAGATACAGCCTGGTGACAGACAGACTGAAAGGCAGACAGATAGACAGACGAACACACGGACGGACAGTGGAGATTTAGTAGTAGGGTTTTGCTCTTTGGTTACGGAACCCTAAAACGCATTTTCATGCGGATAAAATAATATAATGGATGCTTTAATAATGCTTAATTAAAGTTTTAGTAAGAAATCACACAAATAAAAACGTAATGAGGTCGTTAAACCTTCGATGGATTATAATGACACCGCTCGCTGTGTTGGGTAAAAGTGTTGAGTGTGTAAGCGAAGAGCGGAGAGCGATTCGCATTCAGAAATCAGGAATGTTTATTTCAAATAGACCATTTAGACACACTTTCAAATTCACCATTGTCTGGGCCGCTCGGAGGACACGGTGGAGCATACGGTAGAGGTGTGTCCCGCTTGGGCCGAGCACCGCCGTGTCCTGATGGAGGCGCTCGGCGGCAGCGATCTCTCGCGTCAGGTCTTGGTACAGACCATGGTCCGGAGCGAAGAGGAGTGGCAGGTGGTCGCCTCCTTGTGCAAAGCAGTAATGCTAGCAAATGAGGCCGCCGCATGCGCGAAACAATCTCGCATCCCAGCCAGCAGGATTACCGGCAACCGTAGGAGCCCAGTAGGGAAACCTACCACTACTACCAATCTTTTGGCTGATATGACGATGATGATAATAGCTTACCGCTAATCTCCTATGACTTACATCATCGCAAACTAAGTAATGTTACTGGCAAGTGACCATTTGCTTTCGTAATCGGTGCAGTAGCCACGACTGACCACCGCCAATGTGGGACATATCGACACACCAAATAAGTAAACTTCATCATAGTCTTGCTCTTAGCTGTGTACTTAGGTGTCCGAATTGGGGCAAGGATGTGGACGGCAGAAAATCGTGATGTGGCTTACTTTGAGAAAGGCATGTATTGACCAGCTCAATTTCCGTCAATGTCTTACCTTCTATACGAAATGGTCTTTACTACTATTGAAGCTCCAGTCCTAAGAAACTAAAGGAGTCTATGGTTTTTTTTTTAAGTTGGAAAACCATCTTTTTTTTTTCTTTTATCTGTTATAAACTGGTACTTGACTGCGATCCCGCCGGGTGGTAAGCAGTGATGCAATCGTTGATGGTGAGGCGCACTAGTTTATTAAGAGCCTATTCACTCTAGCCTTGAAGACACCTAAATTATAATCAGACGGAAAGACCGCAGCAGGCAAAGTGTTCCAGTCCTTCGACGAGGCTAATCTAATTACTTTTCCCGCCCTAAAATGGAGCACGAGGGAGTATCAGACTTTTACTGACTAAAACCACACCGATATATTACTTCAGTTGCTCCTTGCCTTCTAGGACCACAGGTAACCTTTCAGAAGTCAACCCATGATACTGGTAGACTTCGGCTCTAATGGGCCCCTACAGTTATGATTACATCTCTTTGAGGTGTGCGTAGAACACGATACGCTGTCGACTAACCTGGACCGGTTCTTACCGGACGGTGAGCTATCCATTGCTTGTTGTCTGCAAGCCCGCGCCTGCGGTAGCCGGTAGTCGTCCAGCGTCTCCCGACATCCGGGGCGTCTTCTGTCTCGATGTCTGAGGCGTAAAGATGACCTTTCCCTCAGACATGCGGCTGTTTCTTTCGCTAGCATTACTCTTTTACAGAAGGAAATGACTGCAGATCAATTGGATAGCAATAAAATCGTGGAAAACTACCTGATACTTTTATTTTTCTATGTACCACTAGCTTTTGCCCGCGGCTTCGCCCGCGTACGTAAAATATAGCCTATGTCTCTCTGGAATAAAGCAGCTGTCTATCAGAGAAAAAATTTCAGCAATCGGACCAGTATTTCAGAGATTACCTCCAACAAAAAAAACAAACAACTTTACCTCTTTATGTAATTATAATAATTAAAATCGGATTACATTATTTATTAAAAATAATTCGTTACTCTACATAAAAAAAAAAAACTTAAACTATTTATACTAAAACCTAAATAAATAAAATACAAATACACAAAGTACACTTAGGCGTCGAAGTACTCCTCCACATCGCTGTCATCCGGGAATGTGCCCAGAAGACTGGCAGCATTACCACGTTGAATGGCAATGCTAATTCTTTGAGCGAAGAACGAGCCAGCCCTCTGGTCACGCAAGGTGTCGATCAGTCGGCGAGAAATTTCCTTAAAAAGGAGACGCGCATTCGGACCCCATGACCCAAGCGTTTCGACCCCAAACGGCTCAAAACTGTAATTACCAATAAGGTTACAGTATTTGCGCCGTTTAAGGGTCTCAGCAGCCGCAGCGGCAGCGCCAGCACAGCCCGCCGTACATGGAATGTGGGATGGCGCAAGGGTGTCGACACAGGTTGCGTCCCACACCAGAGGCCTACCTACCTTCCACGGTACCAACGTCATACCATCTGGTCTCTTTCCATCGTCACGTACCAAGCCATTTGGTTCTAATACAGCGGGTACGCCGGCGGTGACAAGAGCTCGACGAATAATATCGTTGATGCTAGCGTGTCGAGCTATGCGGCCTGCGCTTCTGCTGCAGGACAGGCCATGGTGTCCGAGACTGTCGACAGCTTCGCCGCAGTGGCACCGATGTGGAGCAACACAAGGAGCACCTAAGCGTAGACAGGTTGCGAGCCGAAACGAGGCGTCATCCATCATAGTGCCTATGGTGGATGACGGGAGTGCCTGAAGCCATAAGCCCGACTCCCATTCCCCCACAGCCAGCAGACGCGCACGCTCAGCAGTATTTGAAGACGTATTAATTAGATTGTTACGTATAATACTGCAGAGCGGCACATCCCACCGTCTCTGCGAGGCCAGGTTGTCGGGCAAATCCGTGTTCGGACAAGCCATTTTCCAAGCATTCAACGCATCGGACAAACACGGTACCTCAACATCAACCAGTGAGGAAGATAAAATATTCCTGGTTAATGTATCAGTACCGTGCACCGAGGAGAGGAATGCTGGTAAACTTATACTTGCAATTTTGCGGACGCCGAGGCCCCCCATTCGGATGGGAAGCGTAGCTTGCTGCCAGGCTCGGTCGTCCAAGGCCACATTTAAGATAGAAGAAAGAGTGTTCCTAATAATTTGATCGACTTTTTCCAAAAGTTGTGGGTACTTCCAAAGATGGGAGGACCGAAGGCTATATGTAAATTTTGGCCCAAAACAACAGTATCGAATCAGTGTAAAAGCCGAATGCATATTAATTTTGAAAAGTCTATCCGAAACGTCAATAAAATTTTTTATTTTCTGCTCAATAAATTTTGGAAAGGATTCATCGAAAATGGGAGAGCCCAGGAGGTGAAGAGAATTCTTATCAGTAATTTGAATATTTGGTGCTATTGTATTAAATTTTGCTAAAGTCGTCTGTCTGTCAGTCGTTTGAGGGAGGTAAATTTCGCATTTTGAAAGGTTAAGCTGTAGACCAATAGAACTGAATTTATTTTCCAAAAAAATTAAATCGTTTAGGACTGTGTCTACATCACCTCCTAGGGTTCCGTCATCTAAATACCAGACATTGAATTTTGAATTTAGCTGCCGAATGATTGGATTTATTGCCAAACTGAAAATGACTGGCCCGAGAGGGTCACCCTGTTGACAACCGACGGCTGATTCCAAAAGATTTTCCTTATATAGTAGTTTAGAGGGGTGCCTATAACATTGGTAAAGAAAACTGTAAATTTTGGGTATTTCTTTTTGAACTTCTGTCAACAAGGTATCCCTGTTCACGGAATTAAAGGCATTCTTGATGTCAACCTTAAGGATGACCTCACCTTCACTGCTGTTGAGGTAGGAGGACAGAGCATGTACCGCAGCCTCACAGCCCCCTTTGGAACCAAATCCCAGTTGTAGGGGCTGAAATTTGCTGGCCAGTGCTTCGCTGTAATAAGCACAGCAAATTTTGGCTGCGATACGACGGTATGTAGACCCTACTGCAATGGGACGAATGCCGCCATCTTTTTTGCGCAGGGCACATAAATTTGCCCCGTACAAAATGTCAGTGACGGCTTCGTTCACATTGCCGGAGAGCATGAGATTAATAAGGGCCGTGAGCTCCTTCAGAAGAGACTCACCAGCTTCCCCGGCGCCTGCGCTCATCAAGTCCTTGAGATGTTGTGGCGTCAGGCCGTCGAGGCCGCCGGCGGAGCCACTCCGGAAGGAGCACACGGCTGCAGAAACTTGTTGGGCTGAAATTTCAAGCGAGTTGGATTCTGAATTAGGGGGGTCAGGGAAGGTGAGATCATCTGCCGGGGCGGGGTGTTTGCTCTCCAGAGCTGCAAAAGTCTCTGGAGAGTACGGCGCAACCACATCGCTGCTAAAAATGATCCTGGCTGCACCTCTATATTATATTGTAGAAGTGTGTATTAGGACGGATGGGAGATAGCCTTCTGAGTATATACCTGGATCAAATATTAAAAGAAGTAACATAAAAAAATCATTAGGTTTCACAACTTGATTGTTGATGATCGCCACGTCCATACATCATGATATAGATTACCATCTGAACTTTGAACTAAGCCAGTGTATGACGAGATTGAATTTAATAATGATAGCCTTCTGCTCATGACGTGTGGTAAGAGCATCTACTGTAGGTACTTATATTGTAGACCAATGATTAAAGTGAGGTTCGCAAACGTGGTGGTCGATGATAGGGCACTTTGAGAGAGTAGGTCTTTGACCTGATGTGAAACAACTACACGCAGCCACCAGTCAGCAACGAGATAGTAACACCCGTGAGGAGACATAGCAGCAAAACCGTAGAGTTGTACTACCGAACCTAGTAGGCAGCAGGCTTGCTGGGCCATGGGTCGACTTATGAAAAGGTTACCTGTAGTCTTAGAGCGCAAAAACATACGTGTGGTTTAAGCATTAAAAGTCTGACACGCCCTCCCGCTTCATCCTAGAAAGGGAGAAATCATGATAGATGATTTCCTAACTTCAAAAGACACCAGTAGTTTTTACAGTAATAAAATAGTATCCTACTAAATAATCATATGGCTACGTCTTCCGTAAGATTTCTATAGGAGTTAATTAAAAAAAAACCTGAGCAAGTGCGAGTCGGAATCACGCACACGGTTACAGGAAATACATTAAGGAATTGAATTATTTATATAGGTACACGAGTAAATAGTTCAATTCCTTGATGGAATCTCGAAGTTTGTGCCCGAACCACATTTTTTTGACGTAATAACTGCTGCTTTTAAATTTATTCTTATACCAGTGCTATAAGACCTTACTTTATGCTGAATTTCAGGATTCTGGGTCAACAGGACCCTGGGCTATGAATTTTGGTTTCGTTGAGGGTGTCGAAATACACGTTTTTTGCGATATAAACGACCGTATATTTTTTCCGCTTCCATAAAAAGGAGAAAATATTATGGTATGCCAGGACCATAGGACCTGGTGTTCATGAAGAAGATCATTTGATCTGCGAACAACCACTATTCACACAATTCGAAAATAAACTACACAATGGAAACTATAACAATGGAATACTCCAATACAATTAACATGGTAGAACAACAATAAAAGAACTATATTTTATTTCTCTATCGACATTGTGCTCACATGATAGAAGCAACAAGTAATATGTAACCAAGCATTATATGTAACACATATATGATTTAAAAGAGTGTCCATGGAGTTTCTTGCACGTTCTTCTCCATAGAGACCTACTCTTTGGAACGTGCAATTTAGCTTCACTTTTCTTGGACTGACCGACATTTGACTATTCAAAAGTGCCTGTAAATGGTCTATTTGAAATAAATGCTTTGATTTGATTTGATTTTGATTTGATTTATTTTTATATTATCTAATTGTATTTCTGTATTGTTACAGGAAGTCTGGTTCAAAATGCGGTCAAAGCCACGGTTGTTGGTGATGTGAACAACGCAGCAGGTCAGATGTACGAGAACACGATAAGGTATGGAGACCAACAATTATCACAATTTAAACGCTACTGCAATTAGGGAGATGCCCCTGTTAGCACAAAATATATAGATACAGAAGTCAATCTCATGTATTTACTTCACTTTTTACACTCAAGTCAGAACTATACAAGTGCGACCGGGCGATTGAGCCGAGATATCGTGTCCGTGAGCGGTGTCTATGTGTGCGTTGCTCGAGCGCGCTTTGTATGTAGATTGACTTCTGTACCTATCTATTTAGTGCTGTTAGACTATCCAAATGAACTAGTACAACTTTGTTAGAACAGATAAAAGTATACATATTTAGTTTCCAAGATTGATTTTTAAACTCCATTATTTTAACTGTATGAACATTTCATTGCTCTATTTAATTATACGATTTATTTAATCATCTACTTCAAATTTTTGTCATTATCATCAATTACAATTTATTTTTATACATCAAGCATCTTCTAATACCATATAGTTAAGTAGATATGGGAAAACATCAACTACGTCTTCATTTGATGTACCGGGTCTAAGTCGGCAAAACTTTTTACAGATAAAAGCAAAACCGATGAAACCGAAACGCAAACTGCCGAGTTGACGGTAAACAATACAGTAACCGAGGTACCAAGTCCCGGGTACCTCATCTACCCAATGACTGATGAAATTGTCAAGTCGGATAATGCCGAAGATGGCGATAAGGTAGCCAAAGACACGAAGGTCGATACCGAAACGAAGGAAACGAAAGAAACTAAGCCGAGAACAGTATCATTTAATAGGGACGTACACGTCAAAAGATTCGGTGAGTCAACGAATATCGATATAAAAACTGACTCGGTTACATCTCTTTTTGTAAAAATGGGACTATCGTTTAACACACTAATTTTTTCATCTCTGTATCGAAAATCTGACAAAAGATGTTGTAAATAACAAAGTAATAACAGATTCACCTTGGAACTAATACGTTCAAATTAATAAGACTAATTTTAATAACGTTTCCTATTTTTTGTATTTTGTATATGTTCCGTCGAAGCTTGTTATTTTTAATTAAAAATCCTGTATATTTATAGTTAGTGGCTTATCTACCTGTTTTTTTTTTCTACTTTTCTTGAGTCGTCTTTGTGACTGGGTTTCTATTTATCAATATTTTTATATATGCTGTAGTGGCATGTGATATAAATGTTGATGTTTTCATTTGCCTTATCAAAACACCAAACATTTGTTATTATATATTCTTTACTTATGTTGGTATAAAATATTGGTTGAATATTTTTTTCCATCTCTCGTTTATAAAAATATCTCCAACAGCAATTTTGTCCGAATTATTTTATCTGAGTATTGTAGTCACTATACTTGTTATTAGAAAACCTTAATGTGCCGTCCAGTCACATTCATCTATCAAAGAATTCTTGTTGACACCTTTAAATAAACATAAAACTCACTAGTATGTCATCAAGAACGATACTTGACAGAATATTTTATTTAAATAATTGAGACAATGCAAGAAACGAGGCCATATCAAACAAAAAATCATAAAAGAAACATAATTTGATCATAATTGTCTGCAATTGAACGTAGCGAATCATAATTGGTATATTCTAACGAACGGACACAGACCATCAATAGTTTAATAAAACAAATATTTTTATAAAACAGTTTATTCGTGAAATTGAGACGAAAGTGTAAAAAGAAATAGCCAAAAGATATAAAGTTATGCACAACTCTTGCAAGTATTTTGTAAGAACGATTATGATGTATATCTGTTTGTTGTAACTGGAATTTCAAATAGTAGTCGTTGCAGGATCAAAAACAAGTGAACCAATCTTTGATGGTTGTTGCGACTTTTTTTTTATTATGCTTAGATACGTCTCTCTTCCAAATGTTGAACCAGATTTGCTTACAGGAGGGGGAAAGGCAGTCAGACTGATAGATTTAACACTAGGAACGTGGGATATCAAAGTCAATTTTGGTTATTATATTTTTTCTTCAGTATTATGGAGAGATGATATATTTTTATTCTTCCCTACTCCACCCTACTATACCCTACTCAACCCTCCCCTACCCTACTCTACCCTACTCTACTCTGCTCTACTCTACCCTACTCTACCCTATTCTACCCTACACTATCCTACACTACCTTGCAAACCCAACTCTACTCTACCCTACACTACCCTACTCTACTCTACCATACACTACCCTCATTTTCATTTTTTTTTCATAAGAACCTTCTCCTCACAATAAAAAACACAACAAAAAAAAAAAAAATAGCGAAGTCGGTCCAGCCGTTCACGCGCGATGGCGTGACAGGGATTCATTTTTATATATAAAAGATTACACATTATTCTGGTGTACTTGTACGTTTCCACGCATAATAAATCTAGACCATGAAGTACATAGAAATGCGTGAAATTTGGGACGCCCGGCCCGTGCTACTAGTGTTTAGAAAAATATTTTCATTCTGACCGAAACAATCATTACCTGTAGAAGTTGTTGTGCATATAATGAAGAATTTGACAAGATTGAAGCTGCATTTATTATAACTGAAAAAGACTTGACAATACACAAATCTTACGTTGCGAAACAACAGCTTTAGAAATTGTCATAATCAAAACCCTAGAGGACTCATAATTTTAAACGGTGTATTTTGAACTTGTCACCTTGTTTCACATACTTCTATATGATAACAGTTGAGTAATGTAGTGAATAACATATAACAATCAAAACTACAAAACTATGTCTTTAAGCCATGCAAAATGTCAGTATGGTTTTCTTTAGTAGGGCATTCGTCACATTTGTGACAGGTTTGTGACAAGACTGTGTGTTTCCCCGAAACGACCAAGTTGACTTCAGCGTGGTTCTTACGAATAGTTTGAGGTACTTAAAAGCTGGTTCTTAGGTAGATACCATCGACCTTGACCGCTGCGGGTCGGTATGAGGGACAATTTTAAAGTTAATGAATATTTTATTTTGTCATAGTGATACTTTACACATTTTGTGATTTTGGCGTATCTTTTTTGTTTATAAAATAATTCTATAGATTGTATATTGTTGTAGGTAACATTTTATCATGCTATTTAACACAGTATTAAAGACAACCCTAGCCAGATAGAGATACCAAGAATGCATGAAGTATAAATAATTCCTCATGATATACTTGACTAGCAGAATCTAAAGTTATAAATAAATAAATAATAATAATCTAGTCTGTAACACAGCCTGATGATGTTTATTTTGGTGTTATCACCATCTCCCTGTAGGTTTTTGCCCCATGTTACTCAGAGGTCTGTTTATTTCTCTTAATATCATTAATTCATTTGTCATGTAAAGAGGAGGGATGAAATGCATATTACCAAAAGAGTTATGAGTATATGTACATGTGAATGGGTGGACAGGGAGAGGGAGGCCAAAGAAAAGATGGAGGGATTGCGTGAAGAATAATATGAAAGAAAAGGAAGTTAGTGATAGCATGACGAGTGACAGGGTAGAATGGAAGAAAAAAACGTATTGCGCCGACCCCAAATAAGGTGGGACAAGGGCAGGAAGAAGAAGAAGATCATTAATTTATTTTTCTGTTATGTCGTTCCTCAGTCCTTCCATAATCTTTGGCCATACTTTGCCACTTTATCCATGGACATTTATATTCATAAATCTTTTAATCGCACACGTCGATGTTTATATTGGTAAATATTAGCGAAACATTCTCTCTTAGTTTTACGAATACAGGATATCGAGAAACACCGTTATGTAAATCCATATGTCCGTGCATAAAGATACCGTAGTGGTCTAGGCGTCTAGGTTCGCTTGCTATCAAGACATCTGTCCTCGCGTCAGTGCTACTCATTCGGTTGGAATGCTGCTTAGAATAATGATCAGTGTCACTAGGATGTTACAAAATACTTTAGTTATTTTTTCTTCTTGTTAGATCCTTTGAGAGGGCTCTTGGGTAATCTCGAATTTCTCTTGACGTGAATGTAAATAAAGTGGAACTCTGTAGGCGATATCGATTTTAATTCAACATTTGAGCCAGTATCATGATCACCATAGGCTTCTCTTTTATGGGGTCCATCCCCACATTCCTGTTCTCCTCCAGATTCTGCCTGCTGGGCAACAATGTCATCTGCCCATATCGTCGCTGGACGAAGAATTTTTGGGAGCGCTCGTCAGTCTTATACATTTTTAATTTTTCGACGATTGGTGCTGATATAAAGTCACTTTATCAAGAGCCTAAGGCTGCTATAATATATCAATAAAATCTTTATGGGAGCTGCTGTTCGAAAGTCTAACCATTGACTTGATCTGACCTCAACGTTATGTTCAGGTTAGTTAGTAGTCCTTTCGTATAAAGTATTTATGTTTATCTGCTTCAGGTCAGATTAAAAGATGACCCCAGATAAATAAACGATTGTTGAGAAATCGCTTGTTAGATGAACTCCTGTTTGAACATGTACAAATATTTATTTTTGTGCAGCTCTTTAGCATTAATAGAAGCATCAGGTTAACATTCGGCATTAAAAACGTCAAAAGCTCTAAAAACGTTTCTTAGTAATTCAAATATTTTGCTGTTTTGAATCCTATCAAAATTTATCCGTTCATTATCAATAGCTTGCTAACCATCAATATAAACAGTTTTTTCACCAATCATCGTAACATCTTCATCAATAAACATGTCATGTTTATCCTCATTACGTTTCACAAAAACTAAGACATGAACATCATTGTTTTTTACCTTGTCGTGATTATAATAGAATAGTTAATCAGTAGGGAGTGACAGATAGTCATCTTGGTTAGCATCAAGAACAAGCATTAAAGCATTTATTTTTATACGCTAAAGAAAAAAAAATTGTTGGCATTATGAAATATTGATGCAGAAGTTAATTCATAGAGCACTTTTTTTGAGATATTATTAAATAAGTCATTGCGCTCTGGGTGAAGCGATAGAGAGGGTTAGACTTATACTGACTAAAATCACTCGTGTTCCTTCAGTTGCCGTTTGCGTTCCAGGACCGCGGTTACTTTTTCGAATAATCCGGCAACTTACTGTTATCTTTATTTATATAACAACTCTTTACTTGAAGAATTCAAATTAAGCACTATTGAACTTACAATTTTATTTATTTATTGATAAATGTGTAATTTATATGAAAACATCTAAATAAGTACTTCAAATAAAACGTGAATATCATTGATATAACATTTTAAACGTATATTGTAACCAACGAAATTACTGCCGAAATATAGATAGACCATGAACTAGTAACATAACTACTATTTAGATCCAAAATATGTGCAAATATCCCAGGTGAATAATAACATCTTACGGCGTTTCTAGTTGGTGGCAAAATAATTGCAACACGGCTTGAAACTTCACTATCCTTATAGTGTCCTTACTTAACAAACCACTTATTTACAAGGACATTCGTACTTGCGTCACCGAATTTCCCAGACACGTCAAGACGCTAACATACATTAATCCAAACTTTAAGTTTTAGTTCTTCGAGAATATCATCTTAATGCTGGTCCAGTCCAGTTGTTCCAGTGTGTTCTTGAATGTCAAAATTTATATCTAAATCTTATAAACTGAATTATAGTAAAGACAATATTCCAATATAATCATGTCTTAATTTCATGAAAGAACCAGAATATGATGTACGGGGTCAATCATTATGTATGAACATTTTATTAATTTGAGAGGTCTACGTTTTACTATTATAACGCACTTTTGAAAGAACAAAGTTCTTTTGTCAAAAGTTGTAGATACGAATTAGATTTGCTAAAACGCTTTAATAAAAAACCTTGATAATATGCTAAAAATAAAGTCTATCGTGGATAGGTTATTTCATGGAAAGAAGAATAATTTTAGAGCAATATAATGCAGAAAATTGAGGTATCTATGCAGAAAATCAAAAGTTTCTAAAATATAAAATAGTACCTCTCCGTTTGAACGTGTTAGATATTTGATACATATTTATCTGTTATCATATATATTTTTATGTATTGTATAACTAGCTTCTGCCAGCGGCTTCACCCGCGTGAATGTTGATTTCTAACAAATTTTAGACCCCCTTTCATCCCGTTAGTGGTTGAGTTTTGGAAAATCTTTTTTTAGTGCTTGTCTACGTCATACAAGGAAGCCTTGTACAAAATTTCAATCCAACAAAGTTCTTTTGTCAAAAGTTGTAGATACGAATTAGATTTGCTAAAACGCTTTAATAAAAAACCTTGATAATATGCTAAAAATAAAGTCTATCGTGGATAGGTTATTTCATGGAAAGAAGAATAATTTTAGAGCAATATAATGCAGAAAATTAACGAGGTCGTGGGAATCCGATAGATGCGTGATGCACAGCACCGGCCATTGTGGCGTCACTTTAGTGTGTCCTCCAGTAGAGGATTTTTTTTTTTTGCTGAAATGATGATGATGATAAATGCAGCACAAAACTATAATAATAACAAAAAAAAAAAAAAACTTACAATGCATCTTTTTGTTTGATTCAAAGGTTCGATAAGGTTATTATGGATAATGACAACAACGTTTTTTTTTTATCTTGTTGACTAGTTTTGCCCGCGACTTCGTCCGCGTACATAAAATATAGCCTATGTCACTCAGGAATAAAGCAGCTTTCTATTGGTGAAAAAATTTTAGCAATGGGACCATGTACTTCCAGAGATTACCTCCTACAAACAAAAAAACATAACAACCAAAAAATTAACTTTACCACTTTATTATATTAGTGTAGATGTAGATAGGCTCGCGTTTGACCACCATCTCACCTGATGGTAAGCGATAATGTGGTCGACGATGGAGCACGCTTGCCTAGAAATAACCTATTCACTCTTGCCTTAAAAACCCCTAAGTTATAGCTATCAGGAAACACAGATTCTGGCAGGGAATTCCATTACTTGGCTGTAATTAATAAATGTAACGTAACGCACATAGTCGTTTTTAGTCAAGTAAAGCATATAAATAAAGTTATACTGTCTATTAAATTAATCACTTATAAGCGTCTAGCCAATTAAAATTACCCAACAATTAATACCAACCCAATCACTTCCATTGAGCAATAGAAAACATGTACATAATTTCTTCCCAGCACTTCCTTACAATAGTAAAAGTACCCGATCTGCCTGCGGGCTATTCTGGCCGGTTTATATTATACAATATACGAGAAACATTACCACATTCTTTCATGCTCGTAGATCTTGTGTGAAGAGATAAGGGTTTACGAAATGCAGTTGGAGTGCCAAATTATTTTATTGGTTTGTAATCACTTGTTGATAGAGCGGCAGGCCCATATATTATGCAACTGTTGTGATTGTGTTACTGGTCTAAGACAATTGGAAAGGTTTAATACAATAAAATTGGCACAGTCGGCTTTTAAAAGTTTCTAAAATATAAAATAGTACCTCTCCTTTTGAACGTTATTAAGTATTTATTATATATTTGTCTTCTATTATACATATTGTTATGTATTGTAGAATTTGTAAATAGTACACCTTGAACTACCTGCGTATCTTTTCTCTTATGAACCGAAATAGCTAGATAGTTGAAATTTATGTACGCTATAACAACAAATGTAAATAAATATTTAAGTGGGGCTCCCAAACAACAAACGTATTTTTTTTTTTAAAAAAGGTTACAATATAGTGTCTAATGTTATATAGATAACGGTACGAATGCTGTTACATTGTAAGTATTTCTAAATTGTGGTCACATATAGGTATAAATAAGTATAATTTATTCATTTATGATATAACCATAATTTTGTAACTGTTGCTGATACAAAAGAGTGTCAACCGAGTGCTTGTATGTTCTTTTTCATAGAAATCTACACTTTGGAATGCGAGCTTCATTTTTTTTTGAATATTCAAGAGGGCCTGTAATTTTTTTTATTTAAGTAAATCTTTTGAGTTTTTGGATTTTGCACCTAACTTCCGAGTCTACCAAACTTCCTGAAGCCTTCCAAGTCGCCAAAGATAAATGATAATGATGGATGATATTTACTTTGCAAATAGGTTTTAAAAAACACTTTTGCATGTCAATTTCTTCGTCATTTTAAACAGTGGCGTGAGGGTGGTGTTGCCTAGCTGACTACACTGAGAAGAAACACCAAAACAAACTCAGGGGTCAAAGTCTCAAGACGTAAGGTCTCGTTACCTTCCGTATGACGCAGGTCCTCCCCGGACGTGGTTCGTTTGGGAGGTTCCTGCACCGGATTCGTGCCGAAGTGACGCCCGGGTGTCACCACTGTGCGGAATGTCCGGAGGACATGTTGGAGCACACAGTCGAGGTCCTGCTTGGGCAGAGCATCGCCATGCCCTTGTGGGGGCGATCGGTGGTGAAGATAATCTCGCGCCGGGCCTTGGTTGAGGCCATGGTCCGGAGCGAGGAGGAATGGCAGGCGGTCGCCGACTTCTGCGAAGCAGTAATGCTCGCAAAGGAGGAGCCCGAACGCATCAGGCAACGGCGTTTTCACCGCCGCCGCTGGGATTCCGATCCTGATTTCCGGCCACCGTAGGCGCGGGCTTGCGGACAGTGGGCAATGGGTAACTCGCTGTCCGGCCGTCCGGTAACTGTCCGGTCCAAGTCCAAGTCGTCGACGGCGTGCACTGTTTCTGCGCGCCTCAAGGAGTTGTTAGCAACAGTAGGGGCACAGCCGGGTCGAAGCCTACTGGAGTCAGGGTTATCCGAAAGGGAACGCGAGCCCCGGTATTAAGGCTAGAAGGAACGGGGTGGGTTTTTAGTCAATAAGAGTCTGACACTATCTCCCGCTCCGCCCAAGAGCGGGGGATGTCATTGGATAATTTTACCCACCATAAAAAAGGGGTCAAATTCTGTTTAAAGTCCAAACAGCATTTATGTAATGGACAAATCTTATGAGAACCATACACATTAGTGCAATTGCCTATGTACCGAATTTGATATATATAGTTAGTAGAAATGATGTAACAACAAATAAAAACTGCTGAACTGTTACATATAAAGGTTATTTTAGTTTTATATGTTCATTTAACTGCTTCAAACATTACTTATGTTCCTCGTGTCGGCATTTCGGTAACTCGGTACTAATCAAAGTCGCGTTTAGCAATCATGCCTTTATAAACCAATTTAATCCATCTCTTTGAAGCTATGTTTTCGAATCATCTTCATTATAGACAACGCGTAACTCACACAACAAAACGTAAATCATCGGTCGTCAGTAATCATAACTAGAATCGTTATGTTTAGTAATTGGATTCATTTCTTCTAATTTATTGTGACTGGCAATAAATCTTATGTAATGTATTTAGAATAATCTTTTTGCAGGTACGAGTATGTCTTGAAAATTAACTGGTTTACTAACAACTTAACGAACTAGTGTTGCTTTAGAATAATACACTTGATAAATGATAATTATAGACATGAAAAACCCTTTGTCACCTTCAGAGCTATAGAAAAATAAGTGTGAAATACTATAATTATACGGAAGGTATTTAGAATTTCGCACCCTTTTATTGTTGATTTATTCGTTGAGAATAAGGTTTTAAGTCTGCCTTTGTATTGCAAATATGTAAAGATGTAATATACCTTTAAACTATTTCGTGTCAACTTACCAGTTTATTGTTAGTAGTATTATTAACCCATAAAAGAGTTCTTCGCTACTTATGTATAAGTATTTACTAGCACGGAAAGTAAAAAAAAACGCATAAACCATTTAGAACAAAAACTATCAAATAGACTCATTACCTCGAAAATCGATTATATCGACATAAGTGGGCCCACAATCGTACCCTGAGGCACCCATTTGTGTCTTGCGTAGGGGGCGGGTCCTCTGCAATCTGGCACTACTCAGACGATCCAAAAACGGCGTGCGATGACGATATAAGACAGTTTCTGAGTCGGCATTGACCTAAACGAAGGAGCCTTTTGTGGTCAACAGTTGCGAAAGCTGCCGACAGAAATATTTTCAATGAATGTTAATATGTAGTAAGATTGCGAATTTTGTTATAATTAATCTTTTTATTAGTTTATTGCGAACGATTTAATTTAATATACGTAATGGATGTGGCTTTGATTGACAAATGAGTTGTTTATCGCTATTTTGAAGTTAAGTAAGTTGATATTGGAATTTGAATAGCGCGTGGGTGATTGTGTAGCAACCTGTCACGTCACTGTTGTGCTTATTTCAATCTTTACCATACATCTAATGGGTTTATGTTAGTTTAAGTGATGTCTTCTTAGCACTTATGATTGTCTAGTAACTAGTGTTAAGTTTCAATTTTATTTTCGTTTATTTTCAAGGACACTTCTTACAGCTTCAATTATTTTAACCGATTAGTTTTCAGTAGATTAATTAATTAATTACAATTACTTCCGCACTTTGGTCTCCGCTATAACCATTAAATTGATTTTGTACGTGTTAATTATGTAGCTTTTTTAATCAGTAAAGACATTTACATCTGCAGCGTGAACTATAATCGTAAATATTTATTAGTGTTTAGTTTTTTATTATAGTATTGTTACAATGTTTCCTATAATAATTACAAATTGAAATTATCTCAAAGACGGGCATTCAGGGATGCAAGCTATCGGGGGTCCACAAGGTGAACCAACGACTTGGTGAGGGTCACAGGAATCCGATGGTTGCGAGACGCAAAGGATCGTTCGTTGTGGCGAAGCTCGGGGCAGGCTTATGTTCAATAATGGACGTCTTTCAGCTGAAATGATGATGATGATGAAGATGAAGTGAGCGGGGTCAGCTTGGCCATAATTTTTATTTAAGCAGCACAGGAACCATTTTTTTTGGTTATGTAATTATGAGTAAATCTAGTATGAGAAAAGAACACACATATTCATTTAAGACTGAATTTTAAGATGTCACAATAAGACGTCTGCTCTCAAGTATGTAGGTCAATCTGGTTGAATATTTGATCGTTGTCCACGTGGGCTCATCAAGGATTTTAATATGCAAATGTCATTGCCGCTAGACTGTGCACTGCTTGTCGATATTGTATTCTTCCTACTGCCGTTATACGTCTTAGTATTATTGATATCCTGAATTTGTTAGTCAAACTACTAATGTTATCTTGTTTTCATAGTGAATGCCCATTTCATCTACGGATGTTGTATTAACACAATTAACGAATTACAAATGACAACTAGGACTAACGACGTAATTCCCAAACAAGGAGGAATTTTATTTGGCTAAGATGGTTACCCATCTATCGATTCTTAACTGTGGAAATCTTGAATGCAGCTACATTCAAGATTTCCACGGTTAAGAATATTATAAAAATATGTATTCAAAATGTTTTTATTTCATATAGGCCTACATGGGAGTTACAACACATCGAAAGCTAGTGCACGGTTCCAATTGCTCGTTTCCAATGAAGAAGAACCGGCAAGAAACCTACTCTTCTAAAATGTTTACACTGGTAGAAAGCTGTATTCTTTCTGAGTGTGTCTCAAAAGTTACTTCATCAGTACTTATTAGTATATTTATTTATTTACTTAAACTTCATGTACAATAGTAGTACATAGGCAGACTTAATGCCACAAGGCATTCTCTACCAGTCAACTTTTGGGTTAAAACAAAAAAAAAAATTAAAATCAAATTTAGTCCATTATCACATTGAAATTATTTATTTATTTATTTATTATTATAAGCACATACAATTGTTTTCACAGGTAACAAAAGTAGTCGCAAAATAGCCTAGCACTCAGAGATGCCACCCACAAACTGATCAGATATCCATTAGTGTATGGAACATACATACATAACAAGAAGAAGAAGAAATAATTAATCTATCTATCTACATAGTAAACAATCGATGTTAAGTCTCAAATAGCACCCTGGAGAACCGGCACAAGTTACATAGAGGACAACACACTTAGTGTCACCCTCTGGAATTCCGCCAATGTGCAAGAAAAAATGTACAACCGTAATGAGACACTATTGAGTATTTCTATAAGTCAGTTTTGCAGCGTCCGATAATTCCCTGGCTTCAGATGGGCTAGAAACACTTTATCAATTATACGAATGTCTTTATATTGTTAATCTGAAATAGTAATCTAGTCATCCCACATACCGAATACTTCTAAATGACCTTAAACAACTGGTTCGAAGTAATCTATCTTAAACAGACAATGTATATTGTTTCTGTCGTACTTAAATCTAAATGTTGCATGCTATGTGTCTGACATTGGCTTGACAAATTGTTTCCGTAGGATATTGGTTATTAAACTTATCGTTTCTTGCAGATAAATGTTCAAGGTGAGGTATAGTTTTTGTGATAACCATACCTATTTCAGTTAGGATGTAGCGCTGCTTTGGCCATGTTTTTTTTTCTTTATTTATTTATAGGGGTTTTTTCACAAAGCGTATGCGAGTTACCGATGATTTGGACATAGTGTCCGAATCGACACATTTTATTTTCAATAATTTTTTTCACTAAAGGTTCTGTTGAACATTACCAAAATTGAAGCTATTTAGTACACTCAGATAAAAAAAAAAACCTTAAAATATACTTTAAGAAATTTAGTATCCGAAATTACCTCCGGCACAAAATAATTTTGATTAAGCTTTTTGACGTCATACATTTGACTGTGCTAAAATGCATTTGGCTGCGTCAGTGAAAAAACATTGAAATAAGAATGAATAAATTCGGACACTGTCCGAATCGTCAGCAAGTTATCCCTATAAAGCCATTAACTATTGTGTGTACATTACAAGAGGCAGGCCATAAATTCAAACAAATTTTTCGCATCGTAGACATTTGGTTCTAACCCAAGAACTTTATGGAACATGCCTATATCAATTTTGTTAAAATTCAAGGACTTAAAACATAGAAAGCGATATGTGTTGTAAGACCCTTGAAGTTTAGCCGTGTAAAACTGACTGATATAAAGTTGTAATGAGTTTAAGACATGTGGGGCTAGGGCATATCCTATTTAGAAGAAGTCTTTCCTCCATGGTGAACTGGATCATTTGTTTGTAAAATAACCGAATTATGAAAAGCTACACGATCATTATCAATGTACTACATTTCTATATATAGCTTAAAAACAACACAACTGTTTATTTTAGTACAACCATTATAAAAAAGATCTTATCACCCATACATATACTTTTCTTAAACTGTTTCTAGCTTCGAATTTGCGAACATCTTTTTTGTGTACCCACTCGCCCACGTTAAAACGGAAGCCTCCAAGGTTCACTGCCCACTAATGATTGTCTGCCTTTGTGTATCAATCTCCTAAACACGGACACGTCAGTTTAGCACCTCTGCTTGAAGTAATGTGTAAAAAAATAAGGAAACCCAAAGGAAATACTGACCTTGTGAGATGAAAATGAAAATTTAGGGGCGTCGGTTTTCTGGTCTTTTTTTTTTTACTTTCCTTCTATTTATCGTTTTAATATGCATAAAGTTCATGTACACCAAAACAGTAACAATAGATTACTCCTAAGTAAGCGTGTTTCATCGTCGACCACATCATCGCTTACCATTAGGTGGGATGGTGGTCAAACGAGAGTCTATCAATAATAAAAAAACAACTTTTAAACTAACTTCAATCTATGGTTACAATAGAGGTCTATATTATGTCATAAATTCACATTTATGTAAAGTTTTATATCTAATAGATCTTTATTTAAGAAAGTTATAGATGCTACTATGTATAACTTGTTTTATGTAATTACTTAACACACCACCATAATATGAATGTAGGTATGTAAATTACTTTTCTTGGCGCAATAAACATTATTATTAATAGTGATACAATTTGGTTTTTATGGTAGGGAAAATCATCCAATGACATCTTCTTGGGCAGAGCGGGAGATAGTGTCAGACTCTTACTGACTAAAAACCCACCCCGTTCCTTCTAGCCTTCATACCGGGGCTCGAGATCCCTTTCGGATGTTTCTGGCCCCAGAGGCATATAATACAGCCCTGCAGAATCTGTACGTTTGCTATTGTTAAGAGATTACACGTAGCGGAGATGTGACCATTATCAATGGATAAAGTGAGAAATGAGTGTATTAGGGGAAGTTTAAAACTGGCGCCAGTAAATGAAAAGTTGAAAAGGGATCATTTGTCTTGGTATGGTCATATGAAGAGAAGGGATAAAACACATGTTGCTAAAAGAGTTATATGAGTGGATGGAGAGGGAGAGGGAGGTCAAAAAAAAGATGGATGGATTGTGTTAGAAGTGATATGAAAGAAAAGGGAGTTAGTGATAGCGTGACGAGTGACGGACAGAATGGAAAAAAAAAACGTGTTGCGCTGATCCCAAATAAAACGGGACTAGGGCAGGAAGATAATGATGATGTATGCTATGGATACAAAGAGTGTGTGAATTGGAATAGAAATTACGCCTTCTCTAAACATTAACTAAACAGGCACCAATTTCACATGAAACTGAGTGACACTGATGTTTGCCGGTACTGCCATCAGGAGAGGGAGACGCCTAAGCACCTCTTGTGTGAATGCGGGCCCCTTGTCCACAAACGCAGTGTCCATCTGGGCCGACACATTATTCGCCCGGAGGAGATTAAAACTCTAAAAGCTAGGAGTATTCTAAATTTCTTGGAAGCCTCCGGGCTAAAAGAGTTACTCTAACAAGGTGGCGAGTCACAATAGATCTGTTAGGTCGCAGTGACTACATCCCCTACACTATGGGTGATGCATAGCCCCTTTTCTTCTAAATAATAATAAATTCTCTAAACATTTCATTATAGTGTAAGTTCTGTTAGGTTTTTTGAGGTAAATATATTTCAAATAGTTACATCTCTAAGTGCGAATATTGCACAAGCCTACGTAAGAACTGGATTATCCTCTTCCAAGGTTTATTTGTCATCATCACACGGATATTTGTATTGGTGACTACTTAGATCATGTTTGATTAAAGGGTGACGAAGTTGCTTCGATGTGATCATTACTTTTATAGTACTAACAAATTGGAACGACTGCAGTATTTGTGGTCCGCTTTAAAGGTCACAAGTTGGAAATCATCGAAACTAAGCACAGCACTGCACGGCATGGCATGTCATAGCGGGCATTCGGTGCTAGCACACAGGTGCGGGAGAAAAACTACCCTTCAGTCGCCCGAATGGAGATATGCCGTTGTTGGCATGCCGAGAAGTGGGAATATTTGTGGCAATATTGCCAGCAAAATTCCCTCATCGGGCGATGTTGCCGACAAAGGCACATCTCTACGCCCGAATGGCCCAGTTACCATGTATTTGTACTGACAACCAGGTAACACCAAAAGCTAATTTTTCATGATACAGTTTTTTTTTATTATTATTGATAGGCTTGCATTTGACCACCACCTCACCTGATGGTAAGCGATGATGTAGTCGACGATGGAACACGCTTGCCTAGAAGTAACCTATTCACTTTTGACTTAAAGACCCTTAGGTTGGAGCTAGTTACGAAATTTTGTACATAGATTCTTTATATACGAGTAGGTATAAAAATACTAGACACGTGTTTCGGGTTTCTCACATAATAAAACTAATGTCGAATATAAATTAGGATAAAAACATTGGATTTGCCAATATGACTTGTTTAAATAGGTCAAGGAAATGACCTATTGAAACTTGTTTCAATAATCAATTCTATAGAAAAAGACCAAAAATCTTCTATCTTCATACATATCTTTCTTTTTCTTTTTTTATCTGTTATAAACTTGTACTTGACTGCGATCCCGCCTGATGGTAAGCAGTGATGCAATCGTTAATGGTGGGGCGCACTAGTTTAAAGAGCTATTCACTCTAGCCTTAAAGACACCTTAGTTATAATCAGACGGGAAGACCGCAGCAGGCAAATTGTTCCAGTCCTTCGATGTATGCGGTATAAATGTCGAGGCGAAACGCTTAGATAGTGGATAGTGAGATAGTGTCAGACTCTTACTGACTAAACAACCCACCCCGTTCCTTCTTGCCTTGCATACCGGGGCCGAGCATTCCTTTCAAAACTAGACCCTGGCCCCAGTAGGCTTCAACCCAACTGAGCCCTTGCTGTTGCTGACAACTCCTTCAGGCGCGCGGGACCAATGTGCGCCGTCGTTCATACACATCTCATTATTCCCCATACATATAACGTAGAGAATAAACTGCGCATCGAGCAAACTCGTTCTTTGTGACGTATGAATGTGCCCAGATGTCTGTAGTATGCACAGGTGGTCTCACAAATAAGGAGATTACCTTATATCAAGTGCAATACTGACATCAATAACTGTGTTTAACGATGTACAGTCACAAGCATAAGTGCAGTAGCAAAATTGTTAAACGAACTTAAAGTGAGATATGAGTTTCAAATAAACAATGTCAATAATCAAAATATGTCAAACTAATAAAAGAAAATACAATAAAGAAATAAATAGAAGTCAAAGCACATATAAATAATTATAATGGCTTAATAATAGCCAAGAGCTTCGACCAACACCTTAAGAGGCTTGCGTTAGGCGGCTGGATCAAGGGCTTGATTCAGAAAGCGATTCTTCTGGACACGGCTCGTATTTTTAGGAGGTTCTTTTCTCTGGTGCCCAGACCGCTCCGGTAGTTTGGACCCTGTTCCCGATAGCAGTGGGATACAATTTTTTTAAATGTATTTTTGTTTTTATTGAACCATTTAAAAACATAATGTGTATGTTACTAAATAAATGGAATAATAAATAAAACCTTAATAAAAAAACAAAAATAAAACCCCTAATAAAAAGTAGTAAAGTAACCCTAATAAAAAAAAGGCCTTCTCCATGTTTTCCCACTAGATACGATTCAGTGCTGTCCTCGTCCAGGTTCTTCCTGCAGTTGCCTTTATTTCGTCTTCCCACCTACGACATTGTCTTCCCGTTTTCTATTTGTGTTTCTTTCAAATGACACATGAAAATAATTAAATAAAAAGAAAAGTCACAATAAATTACAGTGCAAATTAATATTCATGACAAAGTTTAGATTATATTCAATATAAGGCTTTGTGTTTTTTTGATTGATACTAAATAGTGCTTGACTGCGATCCCACCTGATGGTAAGCAGTGATGCAATCGTCGATGGTGAAGCGCACAAGTTTATTAAAAGCCTATTCACTTTAGCCTTGAAGGCACCTAAATTGTGATTGGATGGGAAGACCAGAACAGGCAAATTGTTCCAGTCCTTCGATGTACGCGGTATAAACGACGACCATAATTAATTTTGGATCAGAAGGCTCAGTCAAATTCAACAGATTTTTATGTCGCCGTTAAGTCTCATGATGTCACGCTTACTTCATGTTGGAAGATTAAAGTAACAAAAAAGATATAAACATTGCTAAAGGTCATATGAAGATCTGGGTGCGACGGTACTAATATCGTAACCGAAATTACTGATTGTTTGAGAGAGAACGTTCAAGACGTCGATTGAGGTTTGACATTTTGAGAATGTAGAGTCTGTCTAATAAGTTAAACGACTTGGGTAATTATTAGGATTTAATGAAATCTGATGTAGACAACCCGGGTTCAATAGTCAAGGTTGATTAAGAGATAGAGATCATTGTTTACTAACAGAAGAAACTTATAAAAAGTACCGAATATTTGTATTTTTTAAATGATTAAATATTATACAAAATTCTGAAGTCGGTTGACTTATTAGACAGACTATAATAGGTATATGTGAGAGTGGATATAGAATGTGTGTGAATGTGTGGATATAGTAAGAAGCCCGTCTGAATACTCGTCTTAAACAGTTTCTTGATCTGTTTATCGTCAACATGAGCAAGGTTTAAAGCTTGTTGTTTCATCCAACGCAATCTACACTAATATTCATCATCATCATTAGCCTTTTTTAATGTTCACTGCTAGGACTTAAGCCTCCTCTCTAGGAGAGGGAATGGGCCGTAATCCACCACGCGGGCCTAGTGCGGGTTGGTGAATGTCACATGTCTTCGAATTTTTGGTTTTAAGACATACCGGTTTCTTCACGATGTTTTTCTTCATCGTTTTGAGAGCAGTGGTGATGAAATAAATAACACAAAGTAATGCGCCTGGCTGGGTTCAGTTGTTTGTAAGACGTAATCTCTGGAAGTACCGGTCCGATTGTTAAAATTTTTTCACCGATAGAAAGCTGCTTTAATCCTAAGTGACATAGGGTATATTTTATGAAACTCGTATATACTATAATATTATAGAGAGGTAAAGTTTGTTTTTTTGTTTGTAGGAGGTAATCTCTGAAAGTACTGGTCCGATTGCTAAAATTTTTTCACCGATAAAAAGCTGCTTTATTCCTGAGTGACATAGGCTATATTATGTACGCAGGTGATATACATCTGAACGCTCGGTTAGCATTCTGTTACTTCCGTCATCCACTCGAACATTTCACAAAATGGTTTATTGGTCTACAAAGCCCAGAAGATGGCCGATCAAGATAAAATAGTGAGGTGAATCTACCTGGTGTTCTTTTCTTGATGTAGGCGTTTATCGAATAACTTCTCCCGCTCTGGGTAGAACGAGGGGTGTGTCAATTTTTTACTGCCAAAAACTACACCAGTGCCTTTTGCGTTCTAGGACTGTGTGCCAAATTAAACATTTTTCATTCTTTCTTTTTTTCTTTCTTTCTATCTCTCTTTCTATCGTAGCTAGCATTACTTTGCATTTCAGGGCCGCAGTGATTCTTTCGAAAAAACCCGCAGATATATCTACCCGGTCAGGTCCATAAATAGTTTACAGAAACTAAACTTGCAGTGACACCAATAAATTAACCGCATTTTTTTGTTTATTTGGATTTATTTAGTTACCTGCAATGTTTTTTGCACCGCTAATCAATTATGTCCTAGACTATCAGGAAATCCAATTAAACATTTAAACAGATGGGATTATCTCGGTTCCCAAAAAATATCTATAAAAAAAATACATTCTCAGAATCAGTGGTATATTAAAAATAAAATAAAATCTATTTAAATTCACAATATCCTTGTCTAACTGGTATAAACAGTTATTGAAGACGTCTTGTGTGGACAACGGACCATCATTGTCACGGTCACACAGCGTGTTTATTATTATAATATATACTAATTATATGTCAACATGTGGTTAGTTGAAGTGTTTGTGAGGCTTCCAGGGTCGTATCATTAAAGAATTACTTATTTTGTATCAAGCTAAGTATTGCAAAAGGTACCTATTTCTTTAATTTTTTTAGATTCCATATCAGGAAAAAACGAAAATCTTATAAGATCACTTTGTAGTCTGCCTCTCTGTCTGTCAAGGCCCTTAATCTCGGGAAAGCGTGGAGGTATCGAGTTGAAATTAAAACTATATACCTACACAACTTTGTAGACCCTTGAAGCGGTGAAAAAATCAAACATTGAGTTAAAGAATAAAAAAGATACGGCCATTTATGTCGCAAAACACGTAAATTTTGAAGCTCGCTAGGGAATCAAAATTAATAGGGTAGTTCCCGTTGACCCAGAATCCTGGGAATGAAGCAAGGTCTCATAGCACAAGTACAGATAAAAATCTAAAAAATTGTTTTGTAGTTACGTCATAAAAAAAAACTTTTTTGCGATTCGGAAAAATCTTTGTAACTAAATTCGGGAATTGCACTATTTTGATAGGTAAGTTTATACGAAACTGTCGCCTCGTAGCGTGAGTCCGACTCGCACTTGCCCGGTATTTTTTGTTTATTTACCCAAAAAAGTTCTGGAGTACCTACTTGTATAATATTTTCTTACTTTGGTTTCGAGTTATGCCATTGCTTTATACCGTGTCGGTAGGTACCTTGTGTGATCAACAGATCACACCAGAAATGAAAATATTCGCAGGAGACCCAAGGTTACCGACATAGCCCAAAAAAATCACCAGACTTAAATAGTAGTTGGCAGAACACATTGCTCACATAACGGCTGGTCAATGGGGCCGAAAAGCTCTGCAGTGGCGACCACGTACCAGAAGACGCAGCGTTGGGAGGCCTCCCACAAGATGGACCGATGACATGGTAAGGGTCGTGGGAATCTGATGGATGTGAGACGCACAGGACTGGCCGTTATGTCGACACTTGGAGGCCTATGTCCAACAGTGGACGTCTTTCGGTTGAAAGGATGATGAAGATGATGAGGCTACTACTGCATCTACGATCTCAAACATAATTGAACCAAACAAGTCTGGTGATGCAAAGATAATTCACAATAAATACATGTTAAACTTGACACCAAAATCTTTGTGGAACACCGTTATAAGTCTTTAATTTATTAAGGATTATTTACAATACGATAAACATCTTTGAAGCAAAAGTATCATATGACTGCTTAGACCACCGGCGAATATATGGGTAAAAAATCATAGACGTTTAGGAACAATCTCCATTGTTATTAGACGTTTTTAACACATTCAAGTTATCGTTTAGGAAGGAGAAGAAATAATAATAATATTCCACAACTATCACACAACGCCGTCTAGTCCCAAGCTAAGCAGAGCTTGTGTTATGGGTACTAGACAACTGATAAACATACTTATATATTTCTAAATACATACATATTATAGATAAATTACACCCAGACACAGAACACATGATTATGCTCATCACACAAACATTTGTCCTGGGTGGGAATCGAACCCACGACCTCCGGCATAGCAGTCAGGGTCACTAACCACTAGACCAACAGACTAGTCAAAGAAAGGAGGTCTCGGGAGGCTAAAGAAAAGATGGATGGATGATGTAAGCAGTGATATGGAAGAAAAGGGAGTAAATAACAGCGTGAGTTCTGACCAGTTAGAATTTAAAAAAAAAACGTATTGCGCTGACTTCAATCCACCACGCGGGCCCAGTGCGGGTTGGTGAATGTCACTCGAATTTTTGATTCTAGGACATGCCGGTTTTCTCACGATGTCTTCCTTCACCGTTTTGGGAGCAGTGGTAATGAAATAAATTACGCAAAGCAATGTGCCTGGATGAGTTTAAACCTGCAACTTACAACTCGTAAGTCAAGGCCGATACCACTCGGCCACCACTGCTCACAAGTCAGTAATAATAATTCCCATTGCACGCAGATCTCCTCTTTAAGAGATGGAATGGGCCATAATCACGCGGGCCTAAGACAGGGCAGATTAATAGATGTCACATCTCCTCAGATTCTTTTCCTCACGTGTTTTTCACTGGTACGAAGTCAGAGATGATGAAATATATTTCACAAAGTTGTGCGCCTGGCTGGGTTTGAACCCGCGTTCTACAACTCGTTAAAGTTGGTTGGGACTGTTATCAAGAGGCCACCACTGCTCTAGATTGCTGTAAGCTGTAAGCCTATCATTTTATTTTTCTGGACATATACCCGAATGACTTGAAAAATCAGTGAACCACCATTCGATGTTTTTATATATATATCTGCATACTGCTTATTCGGAATCGTCGCAAGCGCATTAAAGTAAATGACGTCACACATCTTTGCTCACGCTTATTTTTAGCTCTGACTTTTGGCGCAAACAACTTTTGGATTCCATTTGATCCTTTTACGATACTGGTATTGGTTAAAAAGGGTTGTTACTTTTAAGTCACGATCGAGGAAGGAAAAGATCGCCCGATGCGTTGATCTTGTTTTTGGGCAAACCAATTATCAGTGGTAAAGGCAGAAGAAAGTATGGAACAATTGCAAGCGTATGAAGATCAAAGCCTATGCTTTGAGCAACTCTTTTTAGGGTTCCGTCTCTCAAAAGGAAGAAACGGAACCTTTATAGGGTTACTTGTTGTCCATTCGTCTGTCTGTCTGTCTGTCAAGACCCTTTATCTTGAAAACGCGTGCAGGTATCGAGTTGAAATTAAAACCACATATTTAGGTCTTTGGTCCCTTTAAGCTGTGAAAAAATCAAACTTCTAAATTAACGAATAAAAAAGATACGCCGTTTATGTCGCAAAAAAGCGTATATTTTAAGAGAGGTATATTCAAAGATCGAAATTCATGGTTACTTCCCGTTGACCCAGAATCCTGAAATTTGGTACAAAGCAATTTCTTATAGCACAGGTATAGAAAAAAATCTGAAAACTGTAAATTTGTTATCTACGCCACAAACAACAATTGTAATTGGGAAAAATCCTCGAGACTGTATTTGGGAATAGTAGTTTGCACGGAACTTTCAATGTGCGAATCCGACTCGCACTTGCCCAGTTTTTTGTTTACTATTTTCAGGCTTGTGTTTAACCAATATCTCACCTGTTGGTAAGAGATGATGTGGTCGATGGAGACAATGGAGCACGCTTGCCTAGAAGTAACCTATTCGATATTGTTTTAAAGACCCCTAGGTTGTAGCTATCAGGAAACACAAACTTCGGCAGGGAACTTGATTTTCATATATGACACCTTTATGAAAGAAAGAAAGAAAGAAAAACAGTTTATGTACGTGAAAAAAACGCAATCTTAAAACTAGCTAACAAAACATAATATTATGCGATGTGTCACTTTTGGGGGTTACACTGTGTGGCAAGCGTTATTGAACGTTTTGTAAAAACCTTAAATATGGTTTACTAGATTTTGCCCGCTACGTCGCTCGCGTCCATAAAATATAGCCTATGTCACTTAGGAATAAAGCGAAAGCTGCTTTTATCGGTGAAAAAACTTTACCAATCAGACCTGTCCTTCCAGAGATTATCTCCTACAAACAAAAAAAACATACTACCTCTTTATAATAGTAGGATTGTTTTATTCAAGAGAACAAATTCGATGATAATGGTTGAAACAGCTAAGGCAATGCATAAGGCAATAGAAGGAACACATGTGGATTTGAGCCAGTAAAAGTCTGACACTCCTCCTCTCGCCCCAGATCGAGAGAAGTTATTAAAATTTGATGATTTTACACTATAAAAAGGAATAGAATAATTTCTTTGATAACGCAATAAGTTTAATGCTTCTGCAACAGTGTTTAATGGTCTTCAAATCAAATTTTGTATTTTTTAGAAAAAAAAATAAATATCAATAAGGAGAGTGTGAATAATAATGTAAATATAACAACAATGAGTACAAATATAATATAATAATAAAATATATGCATGCTATTAAATTATCAATATTCATTTATCGATTTATTTATCAATATTCATTATTATTATGAAATCTTATAAATGCTATTTATCATTGAAGTCATGAACGTGATTTTAACAATTGAATCAGCAGCAATATAAGGCTTTTTATTTAATTTATATCTCATTTATAAGGAGAAACAAAATCTCTTAGCCACCGTGTCAATATCCTTAAATGATGAAGCATGAGCCATCATTTCTAAATCATTAGCCATTGTTAGTTTTTGCTCAGGACGTGGGGTTACTAACATGCGTAGGAGGCGAAAAATAAGTTCTTGCTCGCCGTGCTACCCGTTACGTTATGACGCCACCGACATTTTGTATTCTGATTGCATTTTAATATGAATTACTTGTAAGTAGGTCCAGTGAATTTTACATTAGTACGGCACTTTGATGGAACTTTTATTTTATTATTACGTAACACGTGTTTCGAAAAACAAAAATAAAATAAAAAATGTTTTTGTGGTTTTTTTTTTCAGGAAAAATGAAGAATAGATGAATTACTTTTATGTAGGTCCAGTGAACCGACTTACAGTAGAAAGTAGTACGCCACTTTTTGAGAGTTCCGTATCGTATACCGTAAGGGTTAAAATAGGACCCTATCAGCCATAGGGTCCCGTTTCATACATACAGCTTTCTTTATGGTAGGAAAAAATCATCCAAAGACAACCCCCGCTCTTGGGTGGAGCGAGAGATAGTGTCAGACTCTTACTGACTTAAATAACCACCCCGTTCCTTCTAGCCTTCATACCGGGGCTCGAGTTCCCTTTTGGATAACCCTGGCCCCTGTATTCATACATACAGCTTGTTGACTATAAAATCTTAACTCACCAAGCTGTATCTTATGAAACCTGATAGCTAGACCGAAATTTTTCATAGATGATGTATTTTTGTTGGCTTTTTTCATAATTTTCGGCCCAGACGATGTTACACTAATATTAAAAAGCCGCAATTGTACCTTAAGTAGATATGCTTGTCGAACAGCTGAATGGATTAGGATGTTTGGTACAGGGGTAGTTCATGTCCTGCACGCTTAGCCAAGCTATAATAATTATAGTAATAATTTATTTATTTATTTTCCCTTCACACAGTAGTTATCTTATGCTAGCTATTGACATTGCCTATATCTTAGAGCTAACTTTGTGAGGGACTGGTGCCTGATGTAGGTATGTACAACAACCTGTATTACAGGTCACCAGGACCCACCCGCGGCTAGTATGCTATTATGACAGAGTTTAGCATGTCGCAACAAGCGAATATTTAAGATAAGTTAAACAAAAAAAAAAAGACAGAAATTAATTAAATCTTAAATAAAAAAGTACATAAAATACCAATTCGATTACTAAAGTAGGTACATAAAAGACAATTTATACTTTATATTAATTCCAGGATTTAAGTTTGAGTGCTTAGTGAATGTGTGATTTACTGTTAATGTAAATGTGAGGGTGCAAATGTATGTGTGTGTATGAGTGTCAGAGCTTATTTTTAAGTTAATTGCAGAAATAAGAAGGAAACGCCTGTAAGAGAAATGGAATAAATGAAAAAAAGAAAAGTTGTTATTCTGCAATCGTTAACGCTGTCGAAAAGTAATGAAACGTATGGGAATGACGTCATCTCAACGTAAAGTCGATTTGTCAGAACAAACGAATAGACAATGCGAAGCCAAGTTCACATCGTTCAAAATCGTTTCTACAATATTTAACGCTACAACCTTTGTTATACAAACGCCACATTGTAGAACGAGCGGCCGACTCAGGCGCGTCAACATGGCTACCAACTTATCGTTTTCCACAATTGCTGTCACCGAGGCGTTACCGAATAGAGAACGGAATTCGATTGTAACTTGGCTAGGGGGGCTGGAGTAGCATTTAAGATAGATACCTACTTCTTTTTCCAATATCACGCCGATAAAGCCATTTGCTGAAGTCTGTATTAAATACATTTTAGTGAAATCTAGCAAATAGGCAAATCTCTATTTAACACTGCTCTGACCAAGATTTATTGAACTTTAAATCCCTTAAAAAAATACGTCGGATTCACGAAAATGATTAATAGTAATCTTTGATTAACAAACAAGTACGTTTGTTCTATTATCTCTTCATTATTTTATACAAAATAACTCATGACTTGAGCTTAATTAATGGTCCAACTTAACTGGTTTATGCGACTCTACTAAAAACTACAAAACATTTTTTTTTCTATTTTGCAATTTGAGCTTTGTGTCTGTTGGGTTAAAGTTCATATTTTATCATATTCATTTATTTTTTCATGTTTACTTGGTACTTCTAATACAAGCAGCTTTTCATAATAACTCATGGAATTACGTGAAAAGGATCAATGTATTTCCATCAATTAATTCATGATTTCATCATTATTACTAAAAAAAAATTACCAGAAACATGTTATTCTTACAAAAACCACCTAAATACCTAGTTTCCTATACCTACCTTACCTACCCTAAAAGAATAACTCTTCAAACTTGTATATAGAAGCTAACTTGCTAAAATATTCTTTAAGATTTCAATTTAGACAAATAACTAAATAAACAAATTATTTTTGCAGATAAACCGCGTGCAACGCGGACCACCTCATCTGACCAACCTAAGTCAATCAGAAAGGAACCATTCACACATCTATCAGAAAAAGAGCTAATTGAAGAAGCTAACAAAGTACGAGCTCAAGCTGAGGGCATCACATGCACCTCGGATCATCCACCGGAAAAGTTCTTCTCTTTACCACACCGAAGAAAAAAGGACAATAGAATAGGAAGAAGAAACAGCGACGAAGGTGCTCCAGAGAAAACTCCACTAGGTCGCTCGACAAGTGATGTAAGCGGCAAAAAGAGGAAAGAAAGAACATCACTATCTACTCTATTCAGAAGAGCACAAACTAACAAGGGCCCCGATGTGCCCGTTGTTGTTGCCACTAAACCAGTTACCGTTGTCAAAAGAAGCAAAAGTGACGTATCTGATTTGAAATCAAACACAAGCCTGAACACTACACAAAACAAACCCATTCGTAAAAGGTCTGGTAGCGAAACTGAGGAGTTCTTAAAGTCTTTGAGAAATAAGAAGACTCAGTTATCGCCCATAATAGAAAGTTCACCTAGAGAAGATTACTTCAAAAAAATATCACCACTGGACATTTATCAAAAACAAAAGTCTGCTCTAAAAGAAAGTAAATCTGAGGATACGAAAACTGAAAGTAAGAAAGTTAATCCTGTTGAAAAACCTCCTAGGTATAAAACTCCTGAGAAACCAGAACCAAAGGCACCTACTAGAGCTAGGAAGAGTAAGTCACAGGAGAAAGAAAAAGAGTCATCCCCGCAAATAACTGACACACCGAAACGAAAAACTGAAGTGAAGAAAACTTTGCTAGTGGATGAAATAGACTCAACAAAAAATAAAGACATCCATCCAGTTGAAGTCAAAGATAGAATAAAAGATAGCATAAGAAAGATCGAAGAGAACGTTTATGGTGATAAAGAAATGATACATAGTAGTCAGCAACCCCCTGATAAACCGCCATTGACTCGGGGGCATACTGTTGATCATTTAGTAAGAATCCTGAAGGAGGACCAATCTGCACCACCACCGAAATCTCATTTGATCTCTCCACCAAACGGAACAAATACAAGTCAACCATTTTCTTATATCAAACCAAGTGTTAGCCCCGATCCTAATTTATTCGTGAGGAATACTAGTCCTGATAGAGTGCCTTCACCAGTAAATAAGATGGACAAGGGAGTTGTATACGCTCACGTGGTAAGAGATCACGATTCTCATGTCAACAGGCTAAACAAACAGACTGTTCACAAAACTTACTCGCCGTCCAGAGAAAAGTATGGAAACTTTTCGGATGAAGATGAAGGCTTAGGTTATGAAGACAGACACAAGTTCACCAAAACTCGCATGTACGACTATGATTATAAAAACAAAGAAAACGATAATTTTAACACCATTGAACCAACATACAATATCACAGACTCACCTATAAGACCGAGGTTCAGGGAATACAAGTTGACTAGTTTTGAAGAATTTGAACCTACGTATGCAAATGAATATTCTCCAAAAGATAAGTCCCCTGATTTAAGTAATCAATACAGAGGAAGAGGAGATGGTATGGACACAAAGAAGAAAACATATGAACCAGAAACAACGAAGGTTGATCTAGATTTTAATGAGCTAAGTCACAGACGTCAACTTTTAGAATCACGATTAAATGCTCGTAGACTTGATCGTGAGAGAAATGTTGAAGAGCAACCCATATCTAGGTATTTGCCTGAAGATCCTATATATGAAGCAGAAAAACGGATGAAAGCAACAGAAAGATATGTGAACGAAACAGTTCGTTACTACAGAAATACACTAGAGAGAGACGGTTTTGCTGAAAGCAGTGTTACTGAAGACTACAGTAAGTATGATTCAGATAACCAAAAAGTCAAATACAATACTGAGAGTAGGACATTCCAGAAAGTTCCTAAAGGAGAGGTGGATAGGCGTGAGTTCATTGATCGGTTGGAACCTAGATTCAAAAGTAATAAGAAAGACTTTCCTCCCGAACCTGAGTATGAGCCTCCAAGCTTGGATTCGAATACAGGCAAACCACTCCTCAGTCCAGACGAATATAAAGAGAAAAAGTACAAAGCGAAAAAGCTCACTTCTAGTCATGATGTACTTCAAACTGGACAGAAATATAAAGGAAAAGATGAATATTTTGGTAAAAGAAAAGGACATTACTCCTCCAATCCTGAAATTGCTCAAGAACGTGAAGAAGATTATGCTAATCTCCCAAAATATTCTGATTCCTATCACTCACTACGACGAGTGAAGAATAAGGACCGATATAAAGAAGAATTTGGCATGAGAAGGCATGACTCTGGTGACAGTCGGGAATACTATCGAGACGATAGATCACCACGTCGCTATGAAATCGACAATCGATTAGTTGATTCGGGAATTGAAAATGATTTTAGAAAAGACTCTAGTGGAGAGATACATAGAACAAGACACAGGAGACATGAGAGTGACGATGACGTCAGAGATACATCTTTATTTTTGGCCAGTGAAAGACAACATACCGAAGATAACTATCCTTCTGAGCAGATATATGCTAATGGAGATTATCTGGCAAGGTTTAAAGACTATAGGGCCGATGGATATAGAAAGGAGTACTCGGGGCGAGATAGAAGTGCCGATGAAGGATCACATTTTGAGCCAAAAATTGATAGATACGACAAAAGTCCTAGCAGACTTGATGACAAACTCAGTGCAAAACCGCCAAAGGCGAAGAAACTAACTGGACTTGAAAAGGTATGTTATTCAATCAATACGTTTTAAAAAGTATTTTTCAATATACTTACTCTAAAACCCGCTCTTAATCCACCGCTTTAGGCACGCAATAGACCGTTTTTCGCACCAGTGCATGTGCTCTCCCTGCCACAATGTTGTTTATTATATGTATCGTATCAGGCTGGACGCGCGTCGACCCCCAAGAGTGGCCGGCAAACCTCGTTTATTCATTTCTTCGTAAGTGTATTGAAAAAAGTCTATTGATACACGTGCTTTGTAACTGCAGCCTTCGGCTCCATAACACACAGTTCTTACGAATTCCGCCTCTGTTGCAAAGACAAACTTTCTGCACTTGAATCAAAATGCACTATTTACGCGTTTGTTAGAACAATTTTGATATTTATTTTCTTTTATCAGATGAAACAGCTGTTCTCTCGCGACTCTTCTAAGAAGAGCAAGAAAGAGAAGGAAGTAGTCCAGCCTAAGACGCGCACACGGGTGCTCAAGAGCCCTGAACATCTTGCCCGAGACGACTCCGAGTATAGAAGGTAGGTGCACCTGTGAATTATCTCTGCGTTTCTGGTATTTATGTGTCCAACTAGGCTGTTCATAATATTAATATTCACGATTTTTTTGCCAAAATCCCGGCATTTATCGGTTTGCACAAAATTATCTCCGACACTATGAAAGATAGAAGAGAGCGAGTTAGGCCAAAAAAAAACGAAAAATAAAAACAAAATTTTTGTTGGGACTGGTGGACTATTTCTCAGTTCTTTAATTGGATCCATAACATTAAATTTTTGAATTCTTAACATGTTCAATGCAGAACAAGGTCTAATAGGCCTTGTACGTGTCTTTCTCGTGGTGCGGCTAAGAACAAAACATAAAAAAAAGATACAAAAACAAAATATCTACAAAAAAACAAAAACAGTACAAAGAAAACACAAAAAACATTTTAAACTCTATTTTCTTCGATGCGAAGGCTATAACTTCAATTTGGTATTGTATAAAAAAGAGATGATTATATATATCTAAGATGTCGGTGCAGAATGCAGTGGTGCATCTACTTAAATACAGAATCACATTAGCGTCGTACTTAGACCAAAAAAGCTGGCAGTTTCTTCAACGTTACGGGGTCTAATAAACCCCGTACCGTCTTCAAAAAAACAACTTCACATTTTCAATGCAGTACTAGTATAATTTTCTAAAACAATACTGAACTTTGTGTATTCTAAAACATTATTAGATAAACTAAACCAAACAACAACAAGAAATCAGGGCACGACTTTCATCAGATAACGTTGCGAGTGACGTGAATATCCCACGTGACTGGAGCCCGCTCCTTACTCGCGTCCTAGGTGAGCTACTTTAGTGATGCGATGCTGTACGATATAAAACTGTATTGTGTGGGAAGTTATGTGGTAAAACACAACAAACCCCCTGTTGTGCCTGTTGATCTAGTTGTTAGTGACCCTGACTGCTATGCCGGAGGTCGTGGGTTGGTTTCCCACCCAGGACAAATATTTGTGTGATGAGCACGATCATTTGTTTTGTGTCTGGGTGTAATTTATCTATAATATGTATGTATTTAGAAATATATAAGTATGTTTATCAGTTGTCTACTACCCATAACACAAGCTCTGATTAGCTTGGGACTAGACGGCGCTGTGTGATAGTTGTGAAAAAAAAATTAAGATATAAAGTCACTTTCTTAAAATTCTTTATTGTACACTATAACAACTTATAATATAAGTGGAAAACAAAGTTCTTGTCATAGGCGAGCTAAACTCAAAGTTGAGTTTTCTTCCAGCAAACCATTGAGTGATAGACCGAGATCTAGGTTTCTGTTTCCAATCATTGGGGTGGAAATCTGTCACTATTTGGCTCCACTTTACCTGGTTGTGTCTCATAATTTGGCCTTCTCATCTCCACTTTTGCTAGTCAATTTTAATCAATACTTAGCACAAATAACTTTTGTTTTAGATTTTAGATGTTCGTTTCTTCTGTTTAATCTTAGATGTGTGACTGTGGTGCATACAAATTCTAAAGTAAAGAGAGGACACAGGTGTAGAGTATAATGGTTTTCAATATTTTCCTTCAATGGCTTTGTCTTTCGCGTCGTTTGATATTATAGCGTCATTGCATCGTTTGCTTAGCTGGAAGGACGAATACTAAAGACATAGTAGCTGTTTGTATTCATATACAAATAGATGTAACTTAGTTATTCAAGGTACAGTGAGTCATAGGAAATGCATCACTTTATAGCAGGAAAACTATCGCATGGAAACATCAACATCATGTATTACGATAGAGATATATAATTTTGATTTCCCGTGATGATAAGATGCGAAACGTGAATTTGAATTTTTTGTTTAATGTAGATTTGTAACGTGTTTATTTTCAAAGAAATATTAAATTATTTTTAAATTAACATCATCATCATCATCATCGTCATTTCAGCCGATAGACGTCCACTGTTGGACATAGGCCTCCTTCAAACGTCGCCACAACGAACCGAAAGATGTGCGTCCCGCATCCATCGGATTCCCGCTACCTTCACCAGGTCGTCAGTCCACCTTGTAGGAGGCCTTCCAACGCTGTGTTTTCCGATACGCGGTCGCCACTCCAGAACCTTTCGGCCCCAACGGCCATCTGTTCTGCGCAATGTGCCCTGCCCATTGCCACTTAAGTTTGGCGACACTTTGTACTATGTCGGCAACCTTAAACAAATTAACATCAACACCTAAAAATATTAGAATAGAATAGAACAAACTTTATTGTACCCCAAAAAGTAACACAACTTATACATAAACTACACTAATAAATACATAGTTAAATATTGAGGTATTATAATCATTTCATGGCCAAATAAATAAAAAGTATGAAACGTTCCTTTTAGTAATGGTGTTTCAGTGGTAACAGCTCCGACTTATAAGTTGTAGGTCGCCGATTCAAACCCAGCTATGTGTATTACTTTGTGTAATTTATTTTATCCCGGAATGAATCCCGGAGGAACCCGGCATGTCCAAGACTCAAAAATCTAAGTTATATGACATTCACTAACCCGCACTGGGCCTGCCTGGTAGACTAGGGCCCACTCTCTTCCCAAGCGAGGAAGCCTGAGTCCCAGTAGTAGAAACATGATTAATTGATTACGTTTATGCTACCAGTAGCCTGATTCACGTAAAATCAAACGAGCCAAATATCGTTGAAGTTTTATAGTCGTTTGATCGAAGTCCTATCCAAAAGCGGTATTCACGATCTATCGTCTTATTTCCAGTTACATTAATAAGTATTCTACTAGGATAATATAATACAATTTTTTTTTTTAAATCGACGAATTTCAAACGACTTTAAAATCGGTGTCGTTGAAACTCGATTGATGGATGTGAATACGGAAATGGTCTGAACGACTAAATTGCTAAGATATCGTTACGGTTTTCATTACGTGAATCGGGCTATAGGCCAAAAAAGAAACAGAAAAAAGGGACTATCTAGAATTATTTAAATTATTACAAAAAAGCCCTTTCAGCTAATTTTATAGACTAATAAAATTGACAGACCACCATAGACAAACGTATAAAAATTGGATAAAAATCTAAAAAATATCTTTTTATAACGCAGGTACACCGACCCAGAACCTAGCGAGATCATAGTCAAGAAGATAGACTACGAATGTAAGGCTGACGAGAAGAAGTATAGGAGCTCCAGGGAAGATTTGGATAGGTACAGGAGCTCCGATCCTCGAGACAGCGACCCGGAGAGGAAATACGAGATAGAGAGGAAGTATGAGCTTGACAGGAAGTACGAACCGGAGAGGAAATATGAACCTGATAGGAAATATGAGACAGAGAGAAAATATGAACCAGAGAGGAAATATGAAACAGAGAGAAAATATGAACCTGAGAGGAAATATGAGACGGAGAGAAAATATGAACCAGAGAGGAAATATGAAACAGAGAGGCGGTACCGGGAGGAATATGATGGAAGGTAAGAAACATAACAAATATACTCAGTACTTAAATATCAAACATTATACAAAATAGAGAGACCGTTATATTTATCTTGGTATGGTCATGTAAAGAGGAAGGATGAAACGCATGTTACTAAAAGAATTATGATATATGAATAAGATAGAGGGGGAGAGGGAGGCCAAAGAAAAGATGGATGGATTGTGTGAGAAGTGATATGAAAGAAAAGGGAGTTAGTGATAGCGTGACGAGTGACAGGATGGAATGGAAGAAAAAATATGTGGCGCTGGCCTCAAATAACACGGGACATGCGCAAGAAGATGATAGTTATATCTATAAAGCATAACATTAGTAAGATGGAAGTTTTGCCACGTTTACACCAGTTTACACATTTTTTTAAGGTTTTCTGATACCAACTTTTTAAATTCTTCTTTCTTAACAAACACATGTACACACGTACTACATGTACCCGGTGTGTCAGGTGTATGCAAAAGGTTTCTAAATTAAGCTCTCTGTTTTTTTTTTGTACCGTTTTCTAACATAGTTTTAAGGTGTTTGATTACTAACATAATTATGGACCACGGTTCTAAATAAAGTATTTTTATTTATTTATTTTTTAATAGACACTTCTTCCTTACCACACTACTCGTATAAGTGGTAACGGGAGCGATTTCGAGAACTATATTTAATAAGCCTAATTTTAGTTTTGTATCAAAAATTTAACTTGCAGATACGACAAGACACTGAAAGAAGACAGAAGATACAAGGAGCGCAAAGAAGAAAAGAGACGGTACAACTCGTCGGATAGAGAGAGTGACCGGCAGTCCAGACCTTCTGATGGAGAAAGTGACCTGAGGAAGTCCAGGTCGAGGCCATTGGACTCACCCGCTTTGGTAAGTAACTTAAGTAAGCAGCTGAATGAGTTTCCTTCTTGTAATTGGCCTCGACATTTTCTAGTGCTATGGAGTAGCTTCAAGACAAACAGGGGCCCAGCGATTACGTGATACTGTGCATAGGCTGGCTAATCGGGGCCCTAATGGTGGTGCATCGAGAGAATTACGGGGTAACTTTAAAAGATCGATCCGGAAGTCCAGGCGCATTTTGGAAAATTCTACCGAAAGTGACGCGAAAACAGCAAAACTATCTAAAAATTTAATTTGTATTTTGATATAGTTATTTTTAACTCCATATATTTTGATAAAATTATACTTAATTATAAAAGGTGTAAGGAACAGCCCTCCACAAACTTTAAGGGGTTGCTCAGTAGACGAAACTGAACAACCTTCCACCATTTTTTTTTTTAGGAAACGAAAAGAAAAATCAGGCTCACCATACAAAATGATAAATTTGATTGGACAATGTGTATGGCGAGGCCGAGTTTTTTTTTTTGTTTACTGAAAAAAAAAATTGTGGGTTATTGTTCAGTTTCGCCTACTGAGCAAGCCCTTAAAGTTTGTGGAGGGCTGTCCCTTACACCTTGTATAGTTATAACTTACATAAAATCAAAATAATCGACGATTACATAAAAATTATAACTCACCACGATATATTTTGTTATAAATAGTTCTTATTTAAAATCGTTAGTATTAACTTCGCAACTACGTATTGAAAGTCATATCTACCATTTATCCTTCGGGACCGACCCTTTATAAATTGTCGACAAAGACCGAATATAAATTGGCCAGTACGAAGTGTTAATTGGGGCTCTATCTAGGAACAGCGAGCAATGCGGAACAGAATGCGAGTCGTCATCAGCGCACAATGCTCTGTGCTGACCTATCGATGGTAAAGGTCGGAGGTTCAACACGAGACACTACTATTTGTTTCTCACTTGCGTTTTGAATCAAAAGTTATTTTCATCACTTTCTTTTTATGGGTTCCGTAACCCTGCTGCTAGAACTACATTAAACTGATGCACACGTGTAACACGCCTGATTTGTACGTAGAACGACGTCGCGTGGCGTGGATCAAGTGTAGCTCTACAAGTCTAGTTTCCATATAAAATGTATGGAGACCGACCGGTCAGATCAGCGTGTGTGACCGGTCAGGGCTTCTAGCTTTATCCGAAAGGGAGCTCGAGCCCCGGTATGAAGGCTGGAAGGAACGGGGTGTGTGTTTTGGTCAGTAAGAGTCTGACACTATCTCCCGCTCCGCCCAAGAGCGGGGGATTTCACTGGATGATTTTTCCCACCATAAAAAAAGGCTTTTAGCTTTATAGGGTCAGTATGTTGTCCGTCTGTCTGTCAAGACCCTTTATGTCGGGGACACGGAGATATCGAATTAAAATTAAAACCATATACTCAAACTACTGAGTTAACGAAATAAAATGGTAGGGCCGGGTCTGTCGCAAAAAAAAAATGTATATTTCGATACTCTGAAGGGATTCAAAATTCATAGGGTACTTCCCGTTGACTCCGAATCCTGAAATTTGGTATAAATCAAGGTCTTATAGCATAGAAAACAGTAAATTAGTTGTTATGTCAGAAAAAAAAAAAAATTCATATCGGAAAAATCTTCGAGATAATGCGTGTCTTAGTTTTGCAAGTGGGACCAGTTAGCGACTAAGGCACGTATGGCTAGTTCACCCTAGTAACTTTACACTGACTTAGACTGGCCTGTTGGTCTAGTGGTTAGTGGCCCTGACTGCTATAACGCAGGTCGTGGGTTCGATTCCCACCCAGGACAAATGTTTATGTGATGAGCATGATCATTTGTTCTGTGTCTGGGTGTAATTTATCTATAATATGTATGTATTTAGAAATATATAAGTATGTTTATCAGTTGTCTAGTACCCATAACACAAGCTCTGCTTTGTTTGGGACTATAGGAATATTATTATTATTATATTATTGTTTACACTGTCCACACATACATAGCTATTGAAAAGATAGACTATGTTTTACATCTTCCTTTATGATGTAACCAAAAATAACCTCCCAAATGCTTCTAACGATGAATTGATATTTAATTACCAACTTCCGATGCTCTTTTGCATCCATCAAGTGTGACGTCATGTGTCTCACTAAATACATTTGTCTGATATTTGTCAACTCACGTTTTTTAATTAAATGTTTCTTGTTTTTTCTTGGTTTGAGTTTTGTTGGGTCGTAAAGGAAGTCACTCAGATCGATTAATTTACGTGTGTCATCTTGATCAACCATAACGTGTTTATCCTCAGTATGGTCTCCTTGGTGAACGGGCGCCGTCAGTTGAGACTAGTGTTGCCAGGCGTCCCGATTTGCGCTGGATGTCCCGAGTTTTAGGGGTCTGGGGACACGTCCCGATTTGCACCTGATCGGGACGCTAAATGTCCCGATAAATCAAAAACTCTGAAATGACTGAAGAAGTCTGAGTTTTACTCGGTAAAAATTTCACACGCCCTCTCGTCCTATCCGAAAGGGGAAGAAGTCGTTGGATGATTACCCATCTAAAAAAATCATTATTAAAAAAAAATTGTCCCGATCTAAAACCCTAAATCCCGACATGTTTTACCATCTGTCCTGATTTTTATCCAAACAGACCTGGCAACACTATTTGAGACTAGTCATCTCTTAGCTGCCATGCAATGACTCAATTCAATTTAAATTTCTGTTCAATTTCTATTTTTTTATTGTTATTATTTATCTTTATTGTGCTCACTTGATTTATGTAATCATAATATAATTTAAAAGAATGTCCATGGAGTTTCTTGCACGTTCTTCTCCATAGAGATCCACGCATTTAGTAGCTTCACATGTTTGACTGACCGACATTTTGACAATTCAAAAGTGCCTTTAATTGGTCTATTTGAAATAAACATTTCTGTTTTCTGATTTCCTTTATTTGTCTTCTTAATAACATATTTTATACATCTTTAATGTTTCTTAAAAAAAAAACACAATAAAAAAATACTGAAAATGATAGTCCACCAGTGTCGGGAGCAGTGTAAAACCTAAAGATGGTTAGGGCTTCAGAGAAAGGGAAATCTTCACCATGCGAGCCATATTGAGAGAAGTACTGCCTTCTGTTATGGGCCCTTGACTGGTGATCGACAAGGCTTTTGGCCTTCACATCAGCCCGTTGGCGGTAACGACAGTCGGCACAATAATAGTGAGTCCACAGTTCACCCAATAACCTCGTGTCAATCCCCATAGATGACAAAAGAGGTATCGGTATACACCACTAATTTTTAATTAGTACACATACTTAAAGGGCTTATTAGAAAAGCCCTTGTTATAAGTAAAATATCAACAAATAATATTCATAAACCGCAAAGCCAGTACAGTACAGTACCTAAATAAAGCCAGCCAGTTTATGTCCCAAAATGTCACTCAATTTATGGAAATATTGTGCAGGCTATTGATTAATGAATGAATAAGTGACAATTATTAAGGAAAAACACTGCCCGCAGTATTTTCTACTAGCAATTGTTATGTTTGATTGATTCTATGATGAATTTACCTTTTCGTGGTCAATTTTAGGATTTTTGTTTTTTCTACTTTTGACTACAATAATATGATCAGTGACGGGTATAGATAGAGCCCCATTTTTTTGTGTACAAATTAAAAAGTAGGGGTGTAGAGTATTTGGTAGTAGAAATGCGTCCCTAGCGGAATAAACTTAAGAGTATTTGGTGAATATATCCGACCTTGGCAGTAGAGGAATTTACTCTCCAATCATCTTTCGAGTACCAATAGTAAGAGCGTCATTACACAACGGATCGCCTAAACTCGGTGTTTCTACCGTCACTTGCCGTCTTATGATTGATACCTGCGGAGTGTAGACTGCGCCAGCGCATAACGCATTTGATCCTTTACCAGGACCGTAACTATATCCTATTCTTCTGGGCTTGAGACATATTGTAAACTAAGAAAACAATGCAGGTACCTTCGGCCAAGTTTTTCGACGTGTTTGAATACTTTAATAACAGTCTCCTTTTCTGTTGAATGGATTTGCGTTTTCTTTGTACACTTTATCTTCAGCGAATAACAAGAATTCAACGAAAATATTTGAGAGCGGCACTCTCGCATCAACAAGTCGATTGATGGTGAAAAAAATGGCGGATTATAACCAGCCCGATGACAAAGTCACATTTTACATTAAAATGTGACGTTGTCATCGGGTATGACCAACTTAAACTGGTCAGATTTGGGTCAGATCGTTTAAATGTTAAAATTTGATGATATGTCAATCCTTGTTTCGCTGGCCATATCATTGATGTAGGATTTCTATGATAACAAAAGATCTAAAGAAAGTAGGCGAAACGAGGATTGATTGACATAATCATCAAAGATTGACGTTTAAAAAAGATCTGGCCAGTTTTCGTTGGCCGTATCATGAAGTGGTCAATTTGTAAGATCTGGCCACGGCGTTTACATTGACCTTAGGGTTTTCATAAATAACTATATCATAGTATGATAATTCTGTATATATTCTACAAGGAAGAACCTTTGCACTCGTTGATTTAAAACCATAACAAGCTGTAAAAAGGCAATCAACACGCTTCGCTTAACTGATGGATAAGTGATTGAACTTTACAAGTCAGTCCTTAAGAAGGAAAGGTCAACCAATTATGTCTTTGGACCTGATAAATCTCTTGCTTTAATGTGATTTTTTGGTCTGTTCAGATGTTTTGTGAATGACGGTATCTCTTTTATTAGTGAACAATGCCAATTATTGTGATATGTACTTTCCATCACGATATATTATTATATACATTTTTTTTTGGTCTTTATGTGGAGGCTTGTAATTAGCGATTTGAAAATAGCACACTTTTTATGTAAATTATTTTGTTCGAAATCAATCAAAATCAAAATCAAAAATATTTTTATTTCACTTATGCCTACATGGGCACTTATAAAACGTCAGAAGCTAGTGCACGGTTCCAAACTGGTCGTTTCCTATGGAGAAGAACCGGCAAGATACTCCATGGTTACTCTTATTAGTCTGTAAGCCTCCTTTAAAATGGAATAAATAATATATTTATATATTTATTAGAACTTTATGCAACGCACAGGTACAAAGGCGGACTTAATGCCTTAGGCATTCTCTACCAGTCAACCTAGGGTGGCGAAGAGAAAAACATGGCAGGTGCACAAAAAAAAAAAACAAAAAAAAATGGATTATTAAGAAAAATAAGGGTGCAAATGTATATATATAACTAAAATAGACATACATATATATTTAATATAATATATACCTTCATATATATTTATATAAAGTAGCAGAAGGGGGGTTTTGAAACGACTCCGCTATTTATTCAGAAATTAATGCCACAACTTTCGCTTAAATGCATACTGACTGGTGGCCATCCTGATGTCGAGAGGAAGCGCATTCCACAGAAGTATGGACTGTATATGAAAGGAAGAATGAACAAAATCAGAAGTATGAGAGGGACAGAGCAGTAGGAGATAACTTGCTACCCTAGGTAGACTGGTAGAGAATGCCTAAGACATTAAGTCCGCCTATGTACTTTTATGTTGCATGAAGTTTTAATAAATAAATAAACTTGGTGGGCTAGAAGATAATGCCTAAGGCATTAAGTCCGCCTTTGTAGACTGTTATGTACAAAAAGCTTTAACAAATATACACTAACATTATAAAGAGGGAATTTTATTATTTTTGTGTGTGTGAATGTTTGTAATGAATAAACTCAAAAACTACTGTGCCGATTTCAAAAATTCTTTCACCATTGGAAAGCTACATTCACCCTGAGTAACATAGGCTATATTTAATGCCCGTGTGAAGCCGGGAAGGGCCGCTAGTAAATAAATAAACTTGAGCCCTCAAATAAGAGTCTAATACGTCTAATAAAATGATGATTTGCCATTTTTTTATATAAACTTTTTAAATAAAAAAACACCTTTAAACAACTATAATTACACTACACCGTAGGCTTATACCGGTCATACACCATCCTACTTATCGTCCAATAGGTTTGATCCAATCTGTAGTTTCGTGTGTGGGAGTGGATTGGTATGACTCATACAAATCCACTCCCACAAACGATCAAACCTGTAGCGTCAAACCAATTGGACGATCGGTAGGATGGTATATGGCCGACATTAGGCTTGTGGACTAGGACCCATGGGTAACTCGCATGGTAAGCCTACTAGGACATAGGGTTGGCTTCCGAAAGGGAAACCCATGGTTCTGGAAAGTAAGGCATAGATGGAACAAGGGAGTGGGTTTTAGTTAATCAAAGTCTCACAAGCTCTCCCGCTCCACCCAAAAGCGGGAGGATTTTTTTGATGATTCTCCTTAAAAAAAGGGGGGTGTTAACTCGGCAGTGAAACAATAACAAACTGTTATTCAATAATGAATTAGCTTAGAATTGATTTAACGCCGGAAGCAACAAAGCATGTAAGAGGCGTAATACTATTGATAAAATATATCTGGTAGTCATTACTTCGAATGCAATCAATGCGACAATTAAACCGGAGGAATGTTTCAACATTGCTTCTAGGCGACTGCAATATTTGTTTATACTCCAAGTTACAGACATAAGCTTGCAACTGTCTCCGCTTATAACGCAAACTTCATTGTAGTAACCTACCAGCATTATGTTGAGCGCTCGGCATCACAGTGGGGATCGGTTTGCGCATTCTATACATTGGCGAGGCAATCGTCGTCGTTGTTCGATAAATGCAGCAAACGCAGGGAACGAACTACGAGTGACGACTATGACACGATGGCGCGGCGAGTCAATCACTGACACTCCCCGCCCCCGCGTCTCACTTCGCACCACTAAAGAGACCGAATATTTGACTTCTGCGCAACTTGAAGCCAATGCTCAAGATCCGTTCCGGTAATTGTACAAGAACTAGCTGATCTAGCGACCTTCGTACCACCTAAAGCTAGAACTACACTGCGCACACGTGTGCCACATATCTAGGCGGCTCGGTCTCCATACATTTTATATGACAACTAGACTTGTAGAGCTACACTTGATCCACGCCACGCGACGTCGTTCTACGTACAAATCAGGCGTGTTACACATTTGCGTCGGTTTAATGTAGTTCTAGTTTAACGGGCAATGGTTTACATCTTTCGATATAGTCAACCGATTGCGATGAAACAAAGCCCAAGTACTATATATCAAGTTACCCTGCAGCGTAGTAGTAGTTAGTCCTCCAAGCGTAGCCACGCCAATGGGCCCTAAGCTTACGGTGATACCTACACCCATCAGGAAGTAGGGCCATAACATGACGTGCTTTGAAATGCCAGTCGTGCGATCGAGAAAGTTATGAATGTAAATGATAGTTTAGTTAAAAACGCTGCGTTTCGTGCCTTGAGGTACCAGGGCTACATGAAAGAGAAAGTAAAGTGACAGCCCGCGCTCCCGGTCGATATAAGAGGTGGCCTATATTTGAGCCGCTAACGTTCGCAGGTTTTACACTTATTTACGCTATAAAACACACGCATTATGGGCTACATAAAGAAAATAATGCACGTAAAGTTTTTTTTTTTTAATGAATTAAACTAGTGCTTGACTTCGATCCCACCTGATGGAAAGTAGCGATGCAATCTTTGATAGTGAGGCGCACTAGTTTATTAAGAGCCTATTCACTCTAGCCTTGAAGAGACCCAAATTATAATCGGACGGGAAGACCGCAGCAGGCAAACTGTTCCAGTCCTTCGACGTACGCGGTATAAATGACGAGGCGAAACGCTTAGTCCGGACCGTAGAGGTTTCAACAACGTAAGGGTGAATATTCGCAGTACGTCGGGTTGTCCGATGGTAGAATTGCGATGGTGGAATCAAGTCATGCCTTTCCTGCGCACACTCTACAAAATGCATCCTGTAAAACACCGAAAGGCTGGCTACCCAACGCCTGTGCTCAAGGCTTTGAAGGTTGGACTTAATCAAATCTGGATCACCTATTAGCCTATTTGCACGCCTTTCCACCGAGTCCAAAGCTGCCAGGTGGCATTTTGCAGCACCAGCCCATGTGACTGCAGTACTCCACACACGAACGGACCTGTGCTTTGGCATTTAATTGGCCGATAATTTGAGTGCTTGAACATTTTGTATTTCTTTTTGAGTTGAGAAATCATCAAATCCTTCTCCTTAGCGTGTCGATGCCAAAACTTATTAAATTCCATGCTTGACCCAGTATTCGGCCACAGCAATGCCGTCCGCTGATGCTGTCATTAGGTCCCTACGTGAACAGGTCATAGGGCACGTTAGGGTACAAACATGCGGACAGTGAGCAATGGGTAGCTCGCAGTCCGGCCGTCCGGTAACTGTCCGGACCCAGCCCAAGTCGTCGACGGCGCGCACTGTTCCCGTGCGCCTCAAGGAGTTGTCAGCAACAGCAGGGGCCCAGCCGGGTCGAAGCCTACTGGAGCCAGGGTTATCCGAAAGGGAACTCGAGCCCCGGTATAAAGGCTTGAAGGAACGGTGTGGGTTTTTTAGTCAGTAAGAGTCTGACACTATCTCTCGCTCCGCTCAAGAGCAGATGCATAAAAAAAAAGATGGTTAGCGGTTATGTGGTCGATAATGGCCAAAAGTAACCTATTTCCTCGTGACGACTCCTAACATGTTTTATCAAAACACAGATTTCGACAGGGAATTCCACTATTTCGCTGTACGCATAATGAATGTGTTCCCAAAACATTTTGTACTACTGGTCACAGTGAGACGTCTTCAAATTTTCTCTCCGGCTCGAGGTGGAGCGAGAGGGAGTGTCAAACTTATACTAACTAAAAGCCACCTGAGTTCCTTCAGTTGTCTTCTGTTTTTCAGGACCACGGTAACTCTTTTGAATATTCCCGCAGCCCTAGTAGGCATTAGTAGTGGACTCCGTCTAGAGGGCTATAAGAACATTGTCCTTATTTTTGGTTTGATGGTGTATAAAACTAGAACCAAAAACTACCCTTATATCGAATGCTTCCGAGAGAATACGATGTAAGAAAAGTTTTTACCCACGCCGACGACCGCGCCGCCGCAGTGGTGATCAACACTAAACTTGTTTCTCTGTATGAGAGCTTTGCCTTTATTGCCATCATAATTAGTCTTTATTCAGCTACTAATTATAAAGTCCTTAGGTGTACACAAGTTGAAAATTCACATAAATCAGTGGCTACAAAAGGCCCTCTCTAAAACAATAATAATAAATAACATCACCAAATTGAAACGATTCCGGGACTTGAAATATTAAAATTAAATCCAAAAGATTAAGGATTAGTGCGAGAGACGCCTTAACGAGCGGGTGCATTGACCCGGGTTCAATGTCGTGTGTTTGACACTAGCCGTGATGTCATACGTACGTATATTCATAAGCGTCCAAATTTAATGATGTGGACGCTAAATAAATATGAGAAGAATGCCCATACTTTTTTTTATAGTGGGAAAAAATCATCTAATGACATCCCCTGCTCTTGGGCGGAGCGGGAGATAGTGTCAGACTCTTACTGACTAAAAGACCCACTCCGTTCCTTCTAGCCTTCAAACCGGGGCTCGAGCGCCCTTTCGGATAACCCTGGCCCCAGTAGACTTCGATCCGGCTGATTCTTGATACCTGGTTGATGGTCTACGGGCTTAATCTTTACATATAAAATACTATAGATAAAACAATGCCTTTATAAACAATGCCTTTGTGAGCAGTGGTGGCCGAGTGGTTATGGCACCGATATACAACTTTTAGGCAGGGACTTAAAAACACCTTCATAAAGATTACAGAATTATAAGTGTTACATGTTGAATTGGTAACACAATCAAATATGTAACACTTATATTATGTGTTTTCAATGTGTTAGCCCAAAACACTTAGAAAAGTGTAACCGTAATATATCTGTAACAGATATAAAAGTGTTAACAGTGTTAATAAGTGTAACAGGTAAACGAAGCGTTGCCAAAGTTACAATTTACTTATTTATGGTACTGTACAATTATTTATACCTAAGGCTATACTAAAACTGATTATTTCAGTTACACATATTAACATTTATTAACACATATAATAGGCTACAGTTTGATTCGGTAGCACTTCTTAACACATATAAAAGGTTACAGTTTGATTCGGTAACATTATTGTATCTGTTACATTTAAAAGTGTTTTTCTGTTAAAACTGTTTTAAAAAACAGTGTTGAAACACATTATTACGGTTAGAGTTTGAGTCCCTGCTTTTAGGTCGCGGGTACGAACCAAGCCAGGCGCATTATTTTGTGTTATTTATTTCACGACCACTGCTTTCAAAACGGTGAAGAAAAACGTCATGAGGAAACCGGCATGTCCTAGAACCAAAAATTCGAAGACATGTGACATTCACCAATCTCTCCTAGAGAGGACGCCTGAGTTCCAGCAGTGGGAACATTAAAAAGGTTGATGATGGAAACAATGCCTAAACACACAATTTAAATGTATAAAAGTTATCTAAACAGGGACATCGATTTCGTATATTTATAAGTGATTCGCGCACAATTAAAAACTTTTACAAAATTATGTGTATAGACAATATATTGACTATCATACAGGGTGTAAGGGACCACCCTCAACAAACTTCAGGGGCTTGCTCAGTAGACGAAACTGAAGAACGTTCCACAACATTTTTTTCAGGAAACGAAAAAAAAAAAATCGGCTCTCTCTTCATACAAACTCCGTTCTGGCCGATTTTTTTTCGTTTCCTGAAAAAAAGTCTTGTGGAAGGTTGTTCAGTTTCGTCTTTTGTCTACTCAGCAAGCCCTTAAAGTTTGAGGAGGTCTGTCCCTTGCATCCTGTATAACATTCAGTATATGACTTGTAAGAGTTAACGTTGTTAGAGTTATGACTTGAAAGAAAAGGGAGTTAGTGATAGTTTGACGGATGACAGGACAGAATGGAAGAAGAAAACGTGTTGCGCCGACCCCAAGTAATATGGGATAAGGGCAGGAAGAAGAAGAAGAAGAAGAAGATGACTTGTAAGAGTATTTTACCGATAAAATACAATGACTAACTAAAACTCACCTGTGGTCCTTCAGTTTCCTTTTGCGTTCTTCGACTGTGGGAACTTTTAGCGAACAATTCCACATCGCTAGCTCTAGTTCGTGTTGTCATTCCGTAAACAACAATATTTCTATTTCTACATTTTGAATACTAGTTATCTTATTGGGGTCATAAAAGGTTTGTTAGCTTCAGACCGCAAACCGCATCTCCAATTAGACAGTTCGTGCCAAACAATCACAATTTACTCTGAGATCTTTCTCGAATATTACCGTTTTCAACAGCTGCCTACTTATTAGATCTGGAAATGGACCTGGGCGATGTATTTACGACATCAATGTTTTTTTTTTACGTGTAAAAGTCGTCTTATAACTTCTGCTCTAGGGCGGAGCGGAACTTTTACAGACTAAAACCACACCTATATTCCTTCAGTTGCTCAGGAACACATTTATTATGCGTACAGCCAAGGAGTGGAATTCCCTACCGAAGTCTGTGTTTCCTGATAGCTACAACTTAGGGGTCTTTAAGTTAAGAGTGAATAGGTTACTTCTAGACAAGCGTGTTCCGTCGTCGGCCACATCATCGCTTACCATCGGGTGAGATGGTGGTCAAACGCAAGCCTACCAATAATAATAAAAAAAACCGGCCAAGAGCGTGTCGGGCCACGCTCAGTGTAGGGTTCCGTAGTTTCCCGTCCGCACAATAAGTGTACTCCTTATGAGTTTAAAAAAATGCTTGCATATACGATTATACTACAAACTTAGTCCAGAAATTATTTTGTAGAACCCTTTTGTCTTTTTTGTTCAAAAACTGTTCTTTCCATCAAGTTCAAAATAATTATCCTCGAAAGTCCTTATAAAGTTCTACTTTTCCGATGTTTTTCATATTTTCTAAACTTATGGTTCAAAAGTTAGAGGGGGGGGGCACATTGTTTTTTACTTTTGGAGCGATTATTTCCGAAATTATTGACATTATCAAAAAATAATTTTAGTAAACCCCTATTCATTTTTAAATACCTATCCAACAATATATCACACGTTAGGGTAGAAATTTAAAAAAAAATCACTTACATATTGGTACCAAATTTCAGCTTTCTGGTGCTAACGGTCACAGAGATTAAGCGAGGACGGACAGACAGACATGGCGAAACTATAAGGGTTCCTAGTTGACTACGGAACCCTAAAAAACGGAACTCTTATAAGATCACTTTGTTGACCGTCTGTCTGTCTTTCAGTGTGTCAAGACCCTTTACCTCGGGAACGCGTGGAGGTTTCGAGTTGAAATTAAAGCCATATACTTCCTTTCGTTTTTTTCTTTTTAACTGCCCAAATTCAGGCGCCCAGTTGCTACAACTTTATTTTAATACACAAATCTACAGACAAAAGTCTCTGGCGTTGCTAGCGTCGTCCTAAAATTCAAAGCAATTTAGTGATCGTGACATTGTCTCGCTCTGTTTCAGTACTTTGCTCTGATTCATATATGGAGGCTGTTTTTACTCAAATAGGTACACGATTAATGTGAATCTGTGTTGACTTTTTTTTTATACATAAATCCCACCAGCTGCTTCGCCCGCGTGACCGTCTCTGCTTACAAACTTTAGACCCTTATCTCATCCCCTTAGGTGGTGAATTTCGGAAAATCCAATCCATTCCTAGCGTAGGTTCGTTTGACTTAAAAAGACTGCACTTTATTAGGTGTGCGAAAATAAATAAAAATAGTGTTTAAAATCGCACCCTTTTCCCCAATGATCATTATGGTCATTCTAAAATCAACTTAAAACGAAACACTTAAAGTGCTTATTTCACTAATTATGAGTGTTTATTTTGTCTTTACCTTCACTGTACCAAAGTGAGTCCGTTAAGGCCGCAGACCATATGGCGGGCGTCTTAAGGCCAGCCACTCACAGTCATTCACGAGTTACTCATGTTTTCCGGATGCTGTGTTACAAAAGAGTGATAATTGCTGTCATTTGTGTTTTTTGAGAGCTTTGCTGACAGCTTGTTCATACAGAGAAGTAGGTGTTTGAGGCAAGATGTGCAGACAGCGATATAGCACGGAGTCAAAGAGAATCTATCAATCTATATTGTCATTGCAAGAAGTAAATTACCTGACTATTCTCTCCGCATACATAGTTCCTCAAACAAAGGGAGTAAGGACTCTGAATTAAAAAAATAGTAAATGTAGGTAAATGTATGGTAACATGTGGACAGCAATGTTAATCAAGTTAGAAACCTCTGGTGAAATGGAAATCTGTCACAGAATAATATAAGGACGAATAAATTTTTTTTGGAAGTAAGATACAATAATATTCCACAACTATCACAACGCAATCTAAACAGAGCTTTTGTTACGAGTCCTAGACAACTGATAAGTATACTTAAATATATACAGATCATAGACAAATTATACCCAGACCAAATTATAATTACTTCTCCTACTCCAGTTTGGTGTGGGAGGTCGTGTCAGAATTATACTGACTGTGTGTTTCCTGATATATATTTTTTTTTTAATTGAGATAAACTAGTGCTTGACTGCGATCCCACCTGATGGTAAATAGCGATGCAATATTTGATGGCGCCTCACCATTATTCAGATATCCTGATAGTTACAGCCTAGGGGGCTCATCTGAATAAGATACTTCTAGGTAAGCGCACTCCATCGTCGACCGCATCGTCGTCCATCAGGTGAGAAAGCGGTCAAGAAAACCTAAAAAAAAAAAAATTGTAGAAACCTAGGTGTTAACTTTACAATAATATCAGTTATCTATCACTGATAGGAACTGTGACCGTTGGTTCGTTGAACCCGGAAGGATGTTATCACAAACAAGCGTTTATGTTATCTTGTTTGTTTTACCAAAAACATAGAGCAAATTGAACATTTGTTTACAGTGTTTAAAAAGAATTTGAAACTTTGGAGGTATTCGTAATAGAGTGTAAAGTTCTCCATACTTCCATTGAAAAGGGAGGATCCTCCGACTACCAGATGGGTGTGTTTTCTGATTAGAACTGGAAATAGTTGGTTTCAGCCTGTTGTATATATTCTAATCGGGTGGAAAACTTTAATACCGCAATGCAGGATTTCGTAGTTTAGTTCCTATGGCGCCATAGATGTCGCTACATAAGAGTTCACTTTTTTACTAATTTTTTAACCGACTTCGAAAAGGAGGAGGTTCCATGTTCGGCTGAATGTATGTTTTTTTTATGTATGTTCACCGATTTCTCGGCCAATTGTGGACCGATTTTAAAAATTATTTTTTTGTTTGAAAGGTTATGCTTCCAAGTTGGTTCCAGAGAAATATTGTTATGATCTGATCATTAACTTCGAAGATATGGGATAGAATTCTTCATAGGATCACAGCAGAACTGTTGTAACAAGTAAATTTGCTTTGTTTGTACGTATAGTCGATGATTGACTGAAAGAAAAGGGGAGGGGATGTATCGAACTGATCTGATGATGAAGCTGGAAAGTAAATTAATGTAATCTAACCGTGTTTGGGATTATTAGAACCGTTATGAGATGCAGTCTGTCTATAAGGTATCTAAGTTCGGTTGAGGGGTACTTTTTAGTGGTGGTACTATGGTACCACATGTATAGTTATGAATAAACAGTGTAAAATAAACCATTTTACAAAAAAAAAAAAAATAACCGACTTCAATGTTAAAAAACACTGAAAAGGATAAAATAACTTAAATTTCGGAAGTCGGTGTTAAATAACGAAGAGACAAAACTATTATCTTTTGTTGATTGCCACTTAAGTTGAGCGATTCTTATACGTGTGCTTCGGTCTAATGTAGTTTTATCTTTATGCTATGCACATTTTTATATCGACATTCATGAATCAAGATCAATTCATCACGCTACTTTTTGCTAGCCGCAGACTGTCAAATTAAATCAATTGGTTTTTCTTTCTTTTGCTTTGTAATATTACACCGGAGAAATGATATAATAGGTGATTTTTATTACCTAAATCATTTTTACAATGGTTTGTTACTAAATATCATAATTATGAAATTTTACTTATTAATTTCGATTGAGTGTGTTTCAAAACATCTTTTGATACACGTGCGCAATTGTCATTGCAGTTTCTCTAACTCCAAAACGACCTCGCTTGTAATGACAAACTTTGCCTACTTGCAAAATTAAAATCTAGTATTTCTCTTCTATTTTCTCCTGGTACTGCTTACCATCAGTAACTTTATTTATTTGGTATTTCTCTCCATTTATCAACAAAGAAGATTGAAATTTTATAATTAGGTATTTTCGATTAAGTCTGTTTCAAAATTTTGATACTCTTGCGCAATTGTCATTCCGGTTTCCCAATTCCAAAATGACTTCGCTCGTAATGACAAACTATGCCCACTGTTTTTTTAAGTCACATAAGTGTATGACTGATCCCACCTGATGGTAAGCAGTGATGCTAGCGTTGATGATGAGGCGCACTAGTTTATTAAGAGCTATCACTTTAGCTTTTCAGACTTCTAAATTATAAACGGATAGGTAGGACTATCATCATCTTCCTGCCCTTGTCTCGTATTATTCGGTATCGGCGCAACAAGTTTTTTTCTTCCATTCAGTCCTGTCACCCGTCACGTTATCACTATTCGCTTTTCTTTCATATCACTTCTCACACAATCTATCCATCTTTTCTATGGCCTCCCTCTCCCTCTCCATCCATCTACATGTATATTCATAACTCTTTTAGTAACATACGTTTCATCTCTCCACATGACCATACCAAGAAAATAATTCCCCATCAACTTTTCAATCATTGGCGTCACTTTCAATCGTCCTCTTATATACTCATTTCTCATTTCATCCATTCTATCACAACCTACAGGACAAGAAGACCGCAGCAGGCAAAATCGAAATTGTACCATGATTTCACATCCATTGTCTTCTAGCTCTATCTCCTATCAATCATGGGCGCCGACTCCGTGGGTGCTCGGGGGCTCGAGCACCCATAAGAAATAAACAGACCACCCCTGAGAATAGACATCAAGGAACAGATCAGTAATTGCCTTTTTTCATAACCCGATGACTCGTTTAACGCAATGATTTAGAGCGCCGGTTGAGACCCAAGGGTCAGCTTCGATTCCCGCGCTAAAACAAATGATTGTTGATGAAAAAGATATTTGTGTTGGGTCTGGGTGTTTGTGCTACCTTCTTTGTTCCTGGTTTCCATAGAACTAGGGAAAACCTTAGTTTGGGACGCTGCTGTATGTAAGTAGGACATTTATTTATTTATCGGTCGATCAGTGTCAAATTAGTGCGCATTTCTGTTCTTACACTTCGAAGTTCTCTAAAACCCCTGCTATCAGTAGCTTTATTTATTTGATCTTTCTCTTCATCTATCAGCATATAAGATATTATATTAACCATCAGTAATTGAAGAGGTCATATGTCAGTTTCTTCATGTCAAATATTGATATTCTACAGTGTTTTTTGTTCCTCTAATTGCGAACAAAAACACTTGTTTTTTTCGCCTAACTTACACGAGAACCCTAGAACTTATATTTACTTATGTGCAGTGTCATTGAACTCGTGCAGACTTGCTAACATGTAGCGGGTATGTGAGAGATAATGAGGTGATCTCAGTCTACAAAAAACTGTGTATGTTTAGTATCTACATACATCGCGTAGTTACCTATTTTTATAACTATTAGTACATCCCTCTTTATCAGAGGAAGCTGAATGTTACTTTTTCTTTAGTAATGGAAATGTATACCTACAATGTACCAGTCAAGATTGTCAATTATAATATAGCATAGTCGGTCTTATAATGTTTTCACTGTTGAGGCTCAGGCCTCCTCTCTGAGAGTGAATGGGCCGTAATACATCACACGGGCCCAGTGCGGGTCGGTTGTTATTATATTGATAAGCTGTTAGTAACTATCTTTTTCTTTTTGAGGTTAGATATCATATATGACTTTTCTCGCTTCAAATGAAGCAAAAGAGCGCGGACGTCCCATATTTTTTCGGACTAAAACCTACCTATGCCACGGTAACTCGTTCAAAAGTCTCTACAGCCCTAGTAGACCATTACTAAGACTGTGGGGACCTAGTAGGACCGATGCTGACTGACCGTGGACAATATCTACGTCTGTCTGAGTATAGTTTCCGAACTATACTCAGACATGATATAGATATGATATACAGGGTTATTTGTAAAACACTGGGAACCTTTAGGACTATGGTCTTAACATCATAAACAACAACTTATGTTCTATGACTTTATTATATTAAAAAAAAAAAAAATTATTATATTTTATTTCATCAGATTTTCATACAAAAATAAAAATATTTAAATTGAAAGTTCTAAATATTACGAAGTCTATGTAAAGCAAGCGATAGTACAATAGCGGAGGAGAGCGTCATACAGACGTAGGTAGGTATACCAAAATACAGAGTTGCAATGTGTTAGATAGAACATCGAAATCTTGAAGGATTGTTATGGTAAATGAATTATGTTTTGTAAAAAGTCGTAGAACAAAAGCTGTTGTTTATAAAGTTAGTAGTACAGTCCTGCAAAGTTACAAGTGTTTTACAAATAACCCTCTAAATAAGATTCCTTTCCGGTACGTGGGCCATATCGACTGTAACCTTAGGCGGGCTTATTCCAACCAGCCCACCTATCTCCACTATCTCCAAAAACAGATTAGGCCTCTCAGGTTTTTCAGGGCATGGGGAGTTCTGGGATCTTAGGGTTAATGTGCGTTTTTCAGTGACACCTGTGCAGTCTAAGCACATGCGAAAATCTGACCATGGACGAAAGCCAGAGCTGTTTAAGTTATATTTAATTTTAATTTTCATTGTGGCGTCGCAATCTCTATGATATAACCGATTTTAGCCAAATTCCTACGTAAATTTCTTATTTTTATTAAAAGAACAACTAGTCTTAGGCAACTTCTCTAAACCTGATCCCTTGTTTCCAGGCTGAGCGATATCGCGAGAGACGCAGGCTGGCCACGCCGAGCCCGACACCCTCCCCCCCGCGGAGACAGGCTGCTCCTGCGCCCGTTGCTGGCGGCAACTGGTTCAAGTCATTGGACAGGCTCACCAGGAAAAAGGGAAAGAGTACTAAGGTATTTTAGTTGTTCTTTTAGAGAATAAACATAATTGAGGCTTTTAAACCCATCTTGAGATCAATCTCTTCAAGGGAATGTAGCAAATAAGCTAACTGATAAACAGCACTCGCCTTTCTCTTTCTTGTTCTACCAAGCTCTCTCTATTGCAGCAGCCATCTTGGCTTGTTTCTTTGGAGCATCTATCTCTTTAGCTTTTTTTAACTAGCTTTGGATCGGTTTTTTGATTGAATTACACCCACTCTTTTTAGGGTTCCGTAGCCAAATGGCAAAAAACGGAACCCTTATAGATTCGTCATGTCTGTCTGTCTGTCCGTCCGTATGTCACAGCCACTTTTTTCCGAAACTATAAGAGCTATACTGTTGAAACTTTGTAAGTAGATGTATTCTGTGAACCGCATTAAGATTTTCACACAAAAATAGAAAAAGAACAATAAATTTTGGGGGTCCCCATACATAGAACTGAAACTCAAAAATTTTTTTTTCACCAAACCCATGCGTGTGGGGTATCTATGGATAGATCTTCAAAAATGATACTGAGGTTTCTAATATCATTTTTTTCTAAACTGAATAGTTTGCGCGAGAGACACTTCCAAAGTGGTAAAATGTGTGTCCCCCCCCTCTAACTTCTAAGATAAGAGAATGATAAAACTAAAAAAAATATATGTTGCACATTACTATAAAAACTACCAACGAAAATTGGTTTGAACGAAATTCAGTAAGTAGTTTTTTTTTAATGCGTCATAAACCGAAAAAAATACACATTATTAAAACATCGATCAAAATTACAACACATTGCAAGAACTTTTATATTATGTTACTTGCTGCTACGGAACCCTTCATGGGCGAGTCCGACTCGCACTTGGCCGGTTTTTCAGCTTTCGTTTCTAGCGTTTTCATTTTCTACAAGCTGCCGTTTCTCAAACTTTATTTTTGTTTTCCTCCAACATATTCTATATTTTTGCACCATTTATTCTTATCTATAATGTACCCTTTCCACTCGTCTCCTCCAAAGTATCTATCGCTGCATGCCTGATAAACCCAGTCATCTCATTACAGATTATAGATCATATTTGTGACCCATCTCTTTGTCCACGACTCGCTCTCCGAATTTCTTCGCTCAATCGTTCATAGCAGTTTGTTCTAGCATAATTATTATAATTTTATTTATATTCATATTGATGAGCGCAATGACCTCTTTTATGGAAAGCCCATCTGTCGTTTGAACGTTGTATATTTACATGTACAAATAAAAATTGCGTGTGTCGTGGTAGATAAGTCAATAGGATAATAGGAAGTATGGCTGATTGCTCACATTCTGTGACACACACGTGTGACGTCACAAGATAAAAGTAGATGTTCCTAAGCTTGGTAGGTATAGTTAGTTATTAGGGCTAAATATAGATAGTTACTGCCAATCTTCATGATCAGTTTTAAAACGTGATCATCTTTTGTGACCTACATACAACGCACAACGCTAATCATTGACGCTAATCATTGACAAAACTCTCCTAATAAAATTGTATTTTTCCTTCAGGTCGAAAAAGAGAGCATAATAACAACAGAAGACGAAGCACCACGCAAGATCTATCCAAAGCCTTCGAAACCCCTAACATCTCCAGCAAAGAACCTGCGTTTCTTCGGCGACACCGACCCAGATTCCGATGCGAACGTCAAACCCTCAACGGAAAAACGATACACTCACACGAAACATGGCACTTTGAGAAAGACTATATCAAATTCAAGCACAGGTCTTGATGAGGTGGATCATAGTGAGTTAACCAGCAAAAGCTACTCACTATCGAACTTGCATAGAGAAGACAAGAGCGAATCCCCAAATGGAAAGGTCTACAAGCGTAACCTTCAGAATATAACAGAGATACAAAGTAATTCAGAGAATGAGAGTCAATTTGATAGGAAAGTGAATGCCAAGCCGCCTATCAGTCCGTATGAGAGGTCGAGGAGTCATAGCAGCTCGAAGACTTTGAAGGGTTCGAAGGGAGATGTGAGGAGGAAACAAGATGATAGAGGCAGTTCGTCTGAGTTGAGAGGAAGCAAGCAGGAACTTAGCAGGGATATGAAGTGAGTATCATGTGTCTTTTTATTGTTTTATTATGGATAGGCCCGCGCTTGACCACTATCTTGGAGATTACGATGGAGCATGCTTGCTTAGAAATAACCTATTCACTCTTGACTTAAAGACCCCTAGATTATAGCTATATTTGTTACTTTGATTATTTCAAATATGTTGGACATCCTATCTATATGTACGTGTACGCACAAAGCGTTTTGGAAACACATTCTTTGTACGTACAGCTAAGGAGTGGAATTTCCTGCCGGAGTGTGTTTACCTACTACTAGCTACAACCTAGGGATCTTTAAGTCAAGAGTAAATAAATTATTTCTAGAGAGCTCCATCTTCAAACACATCGTCGCTTTCCATCACGTAAGAGCTGGTAAATTACGAGCCTATCAAAAGTGAAAAAAAAATGTAATGGGCGAATAAAACTATTGTCAAACTTATTTCAGACACCGGCGTAGAACCCCTGTCACCAACTCCGGAGAGAGCAGCACTGAAGGCGACTCCAGCCACCAATCACAACGCAGCGTCGTCTACCTACACGCTACCACTGGTACGTTTCTTTACATTATTTCTAAATTAAATTAATACGTATCAAACTGACCGTTCGAATATTATCTTAGTAGCGACATCTATGGCGCCATATATGAACTAAATTACTAAATCCTGCATCGCGCAATTGGAGTTCTCCAACAGTCTGAAATCATCTCTCGGTCCGTTGTGTATGTTCAAAACGTGAATGTACCAACAAAAACACTTCCGCCTGATCACCGCTAAGTTCATTTTTGCTTGCACTCGTAATATAAATTTCAAAGGGTTTGATTTAACCCCGCGATGCAGAATTAAAGCGATTTTTTTTTAAGTGATCGTGTAGAAACGACTGCGATGCTACTGTAAATCTTATAATATGAAGTTCAACATCTAGTTCCTTAAGAACACTTTTTAAGATACCTCTCTCTCTTAATAAGACTTACCTTGTGTAATGTATGTTATCAAAATTATTCACAAGATCCCCTTCATCTTTCTTTCAGAACAAAAAATCAGTAAGCCTTAAAAACTTATAATTTCATTTCTATTTCAGTTGGTGACATCCCAGACCCAGGTCGCATCACGCGCAACCGTTCCCGGGACGACGTCTCCTCTGTCAATTCCTCCAACCTTCAAGTTCGCAGCACCACAAAGAGCTTCTCAATATTCGCACCCTGGACCCCGAAACATTACAATGACCAACATGACGTACACTACGCTCAACGAGCAAGGAGATCCAAGCCCAAAGAGATCGTCAAAAAAGCATCTTCAACAAAAACTCTAACAGAAGACAAACCAGCTACATTACAAAAGAACAAGTCATACAGCCAAACCACACTTACTAGACGTCCACAAAATAATCGACTAACAAGCTCCAGTACAACACTATATAAAAAATCCGATAAAAGAATTAAAGACACTACCAACACTACGCCACGAAAATCAGTTGCTAGAGATGGGAAAAAAAGTCAGTCTAGCGAATTGATAAGCCGAGAAAGCGACCGGGAAAGGGTTTCGAGATCAATCTCAATGCCTAAAGACAATAATAAAAAAGCAGGCTGGTTTAAACTGTCGAGTAAAAATAAAAAACCAGAAATCAATACTAGAGTACGTTAGTTCACACTAAAGGAATCGACTAACCATTCAAATGGATTAAGTTCAACAATATTATAATAATAACTGTAAATAATACAGTACTAATGTCTATTTTTGAAATCGGAAAACCAGTCAAGTTAATGGTACTTACCTAAAGATTATTGTAAAAACAAATGAGTGCCATACTCAAAACTGTATCTACCTAAATATGCATCAGGCACATCCCTGTTCGATTTAACGTTCTATTAGTCACTACACTACAATTGCTGTAGGATGGTGCGGGTGACAGCTGTCAGATTCATACAATGTTGCTACCTATCCTTTTCTCTCATCTTAAAGATGCATATTTTCGTCTTGCTGTCATCCTACCCATGCTATGTAAAAAAGACCAGGTCAATCATGGTCAAATACTAAAACGAAATGAGTAATAGTTACAATCTATAGCCTGATTCACGTAAAATCAAACAAGCCAAATATCGTTGAAGTTTTTACAGTCGGTCGATCGAAGTCTTATCCAAAAGCGGTATTCACAAACTCGATTGATGGATGTGTATAGGGAAATGGTCTAAACTTCTAAATCGCTACGATATCGTTACAATTTTCATTACCTGAATCAGGCTACTAGAGACTTGTGCGATTCTACTTTATTTCTCAAAAAAAGTTTGGTATTATTGCCATAACGAATATCATAAGTGGGACACATCATGAATAAAAATCAGCCTCAAAATTGACAAGAAAGCTTGCTTTTCATCAGCGGTGCTATGATCGTTAAAATATTAATAAAATAACATAGTATCTAGTGGTTACTTCTTAGTGCCATGCACCACTCTATATTCAATAATGTTACCATTTTCTTTTATTTTAGTCATTACGTAAAATGCTTTTATTACTAATAAGATATTGAAAATATCTGTGCATAATATTTTTAATTTAATTTTTTCTTATTGTTTAAGTTTTCTTTTGATTTCTAATGTTTTATGCTTTTAAATAAACTTAAAGTGTCGAGTGTTGTGATTTGATATCAAAATTGGCATCTACGAGCTTCGTAAAGCCGTTTGTAATATTTTAGTTGATATTTTGATGAAAACCTAATGTAGTTCTATTGTAACTTGAATGATTTATAAATAAACGTCTAATTATAATGTTTTTTGTATTTATTACTTCTACGCCTATCTAGGGTCAATGCTACAGTTATTGGTAATTTGACGGCCTAAAATAAGCAATAACCTGAGTGTCATTCCGAATTTCGACACAGTCTCAATTTCGAAAATCATATCATTCGACTACGTACTACCAGAATAGTAGATTCAAAACTACATTAATCAGTAAGCAGTTTGAAATGGCTAAATAATAACTGTATACCTAGGGGCCAATAACTGTCGCGTTGCCCCTAGTAATTAATTTTTTAATCTCCTAAGATGAAAAAACAAGGTATACCTATACAGACTTGAATCTATAGCCTACTCGCGTTAAGATTAGAAATTCTATAAAACCTTTTTGTACTGTCTGTTCAACCGATTTTAACTTCTATTTAGTAGACATAAGGATGGCATTAAAAGCAAAAAAGTGGACAATATCAACTTTTACTGCAGCCGCCATTTGTCAAGCTACCTACGTAGTATCCTAGTATATAAACGTACATAGCTGGCAACTTTGATAGAAATTACTTAAAAAACTGTGCCAAAAAATATAGTGCAATTAGATTATAAATGCGAATGTTAAGTCAAAAATAATAATCAAAAACTAATGAAGGTAAGTGCTCCAGGATAGTTCAAAATTCATATTTTCAAAAGTTTTTGTTGCAGCTCATTATGGAATAAATAGTAAGTTAATAAAAAGTGACAATTATCTAAATCCTTGCGAAATGAATTATGAGTTGTAGGGCAATTATTAAAAATGGTAAAGATTTAAAGTACCTAATGGCCCATTTCTTAACCCCTCGCGCATATAGGGTTATTAACTAAGAAAAAAACAAAAAACGAAAAAAGAAAAAATTGCATTGGATTTTCTTAGGAAAAACGAAGAATAAAATTTTGGTTTATAATTGAAACTAAAATTTTCGGCTAAATAATATTCACACACCTGTATGTACATTACGGCGTTTTTCAAGATCATTCAAGTTGTTGTTGTTGTCCGTGCTCCGTCGTTGTTGTTGTTTTGTTTCTCGACTGTGTTATCATATTGATTATATATGACGTGGGCTTTCGATCCAGACGCGTGCATAAAGAAACAAAGTCTAAAATTACAAAGTACTTCTATAGGTAGATATCTTTGGGTTAATAAATTTTTATCTAAATAAAATTATTGACCCAGAGATAGTAGGGTCTTTCTTGTAAATTCTTTTTATTAGTTACTATGTTTTCGGCTATCAAAATTACAGATGGTGATCATCACCATCATCTTCCTGTCCTGCCCTTGTTACTTGTGGTCGGCACTACAAGTTTTTTTTTGGGTTTTTTAGGATCACTTCTTTGTCCATGTTTCTGTCTGTCTGTCAAGACCCTTTATCTCAAGAACGCGTGGAAGTATCGAGTTGAAATTAAAACCATGTACTTACTCAGGTCTGCGGTCCCTTCAAGCTGTGAAGAAATCAAACGTATAAGTTAACGAATAAAAAAGTTTATGTCGCAAAAAAACGTTTATTTTGATACTCTCAAAAATCGAAATTCATAGGGTACAAACTACCGGCACGAATATTGAGCGCTCGGCGTCAGAGTGGGGATCGCTTTACGCATTCCATACATTGGCGAGCCAATCGTCGTCGTTGTTAGATACATGCAGCCTCTCTCTATATTTATTGTACTCTGTGCATGCAGCAAACGCAGGGAACGAATCACGAGTGACACCTATGACACAATGGCGCGGCGAGCCAATCATTGACACTCCTTGCCCCCTCGTCTCACTTCGCAGAACCAAAGAGACCGAATATTTGACTTCTGCTCAACTTGAAGCCAGCGCTCAAGATCCGTTCCGGTAATTGTACTTCCCGTTGACCCAGAATCCTGAAATTTGGTACAAAGCAAGGTCTTATAGCATAAGTATAGGGAAAAATCTGAAAACAATAAATTTGTTGTTACGTACCTTATGTCACAAAAAAAATTATTGCAATTCGGAAAAATCTTCGAGACTTCATTTGGGAATAATTGTAGTTTGCACGGAACCCTGAGTGCGCGAGTCCGATTCACACTTGCCCAGTTATTTTTCATTTAATCTGTCCTGTTACCCGTCACGCTATCATTAGCTCCCTTGTCTTTCCTAACACTCCTCACAAGATCCATTCATAATTAGGTAAATGATTTCATTTTCTTTGGAATACTTTTACCTCTTACGGTATACTCCTAGGTCTTTTAGCAACATGCGTATGAACGCTCCTCTGACTCGGTCCACAAAAAATTAAATTTAGGCCATTGTAAACAACAAAATATTACCTGATGTGAGCAGTGGTGGCCGAGTGGTAATGGCTCCGACTTACGAGTTGTAGGTCGAGGGTTCAAACCCTGCCAGGCGCATTACTTTGTTTAATTTATTTCATCACCACTGCACTCAAAACGGTGAAGGAAAACATCGTGAGGAAACCGGCATGTCCTAGAACCAAAAATTAGAAGACATGTAACATACACCAACCCGCACTGGGCCCGCGTGGTGGATTACGGCCCATTCCCTCTCTTAAAGAGAGCAGGCCTGAGTCCCAGCAGTGGGAACATCAAAAAGGCTGATGATGATGATGATGATTAAATATTACCTACTTACTGGTTTTTATTTAGGAACGTATTTTGTTAAGTCTTGGTCACATGGTTCATAAGAAGTTAATTTTTAAGATAAAGATTTATTTGTTGTTTTTTTGAAGTTTCAAAAATTATTTTTCTCCAATCTCAAAAAATATTATTGGGTGAATACAGGTGAATATATTTTTTTTTTAAATTTTGATGGCAAAACTTTTACCTACTTTAGCTTTCACGAATCGCCACCAAAGTTGAAAAGTTTGAACAATATGTATATTCACCTTATACGGCATTGATGAGCAGTTGATTACACAATTCCAGTTGCTGCATTTTAAGGATTATTATCTTCTGTTATTATATTCCTTTAAAAATGTTTGTTTTTACTGTGCTCTACACCTTTATGCGCCATCTGTCGTCGAGTAGCATAACTTCATGAATTTGACAATGCTTGCTAAATTCATCTGGACGGTTACAGATGGCGCTATTTTTACTGCAGACCTTTATTATGTATGTTTAATTGACTCCATTATTACGATGTTTCTAAATAATTCATTTAATATCTCAAATAATAATAAAGATTTCAAATTATTCGGTAATTAAAAATTTTTTATTTTTTTATTTTTATATTTTATTTTATGTTGTTGATAGTAGTACTTTCTTCAGATTTTTGGATTTAGAAGAATAGATTTTTTCATTTCAGCTTATCAGTATTAGTTATTTTTCTTTTTGTTGATGTATTCAAATGATATGAGATCTAATAATATTGATAATGTTTTTCTTTTTTCTCCAAAAATATGACGTGTCCCAACGTTTCAGTTTAGTTGTCATTATGACATTCTTCAAAATTCTAAACGTCGATATGAAACGTCAACCAAGGATTTCTGTCATTTGATATTTTCTATTCAATTTCCACCGGAAAATTGAAAATACTTCAACTTTACACATTGATTTCACGCAATAATAACCATGGCGCGCCGATACAAAGACGCTGCCGCAAAATTGCAGCAAAACGTCCAAAAACATCTAAAAGAAATGAAGGAACTGTCATCGTCTGAAGATGAAGATCCTTGCGAGTCCAGCGTCTTGGAAACTATGTTCCAGAGTTACTGGCGAGGTGGCGGAGACACCCAGATGTTGAACAGGACCAAAAACCTTCTTGAAGAAGCCATGAGCGGCCGTTCTGTAACTTGTCTCATATGCATATCGTCGATCAAAAAATCTCATGCTATTTGGACTTGTGATCATTGCTTTGCCTACTTCCATCTTTCTTGCATCCAAAAATGGTCGAACGACAGCATAAGCTTGCGTAGTGAAGAAAGTACGGGCCCGATAGCTGTGATAAAACAACAGAAAATCGAATGGTGTTGTCCAAAGTGTCGAAATTCTTACTGTAAGGAAGAAATACCTCGGAAGTATCGTTGTTTCTGCGGCAAAACTGATGACCCACCGCACCATCCTTGGCTCATTCCTCATACCTGTGGTGAAGTTTGTGGAAAGAGGTTGTCTACTGGCGATAACTGTAAACACAAGTGCTTGCTTCTATGCCATCCCGGTCCCTGCCCTCCGTGTCCACAAACTGTTAACGGGGTATGTTTCTGTGAGAAGGAACGCAAGAGAGTGAGATGTAGTGCTGCAACTTGGTCCTGTGGCCAAGTTTGTAAGAAAACTCTTTTGTGTAAGGCTCATTACTGCAAAGACGTCTGTCATTCCGGTGATTGTCCACCATGCAGCTACACAAGTATTCAGCCATGTCAATGTGGTGCTGAGAAAACTAAAAGACCATGCAATGATCCATTTTGGCAGTGCAAGAAGCTATGTAACAAACTATTTTCATGTGGCTATCATAAATGTGAGAGAATCTGTCATTCTGGCAACTGCGGGGACTGTCCTAATTCTGGTACATTATCATGCCCTTGTGGTGCTAACCAGCGCTTTGTCCAATGTCCAGATGTCATGGAAACCTGCCTAGGCACATGTGGTAAAAGACATGAAGGTTGTGACCACAAATGTCCAGAAAAATGCCATAACGGTAACTGTCCACCTTGCCAAGTTTTAATTGAAAAGAAATGCCACTGCTCAACACATACACGGTCCTTACCATGTAGCAAAGACTTCAAATGTGAGACTAAATGTAGAGGAATAAGACTGTGCGGCAAACATGGTTGTGGAAGAAAATGCTGTAACGGAAACTGTCCTCCATGCGAGAAAACATGCGACAAAGGCCTCCAATGTGGCCGGCACAAATGTACAACTATATGTCATCGGGGACCTTGTTATCCATGCCCTTTAGAATCGAAAGTGACCTGCAGATGCAAAGAGACTTATGTAAGAGTTCCATGTGGTCGGGAACGGCAGACTAAACCTCCAAAATGCAACTTGCCATGCAAAATAAAATATAAATGTGGTCATAGTGAAGAAAATAAGCATTCCTGTCATTTTGGCGATTGTCCTCCTTGCAAAGCAATCTGTGACAAACAATATCCAAATTGTACGCACCAATGTAAAGCAGTATGTCACGAATATGTTGCAGTGCTGTTCAAACAGGTTGAAAAACCTGCTACACCATGGGAAGTGCAACCACCTAAGACCAAGATAATGACCCTACAATGTCCACCTTGTGACACACCAGTACCAATAGTTTGTTTCGGAGAGCATGAAACAGACCAGCAACCTTGCCACACAGCTTCTCGGAGGCCTTGTGGAAGAGAATGTGGAAAACCATTGGCGTGCGGTAATCACAAATGCTCATTACTCTGTCATTTATATAGACCTGATCCTGCGTACCCTAATGTGCCTTCGAGTTGTAAGCCATGTAACAGAGAATGTTCAGTTCAGCGTCCTCCAAAATGTGCTCATAAATGTTCTATAAGAGCTTGTCATCCTGGCCCATGCAGCCCTTGTGAGATACTGGAACGACTAGCCTGTCACTGTGGCGTGACCGAAATATACCTGCGTTGTCGAGAATTGTCTACAGCTACAGAAGAAATGTTATCATGCAAGCAACAATGTCCTAAGAACTTAGACTGTGGTCACCGTTGCCGTAATACTTGCCACTCTGGACCTTGCGGTAACCAAGTTTGCACTAAGAAAACTAAAGTGCATTGCCCTTGTGGTAACATAAAGAAGGAGGCTCCGTGCAACTCTGTTAAAACTGGAGAAACAAAGGTAATGTGTGATGAAACCTGTGAGGCTAAGAAAAAGGCGGCTAAAATAGAACAAGAGAAAGAAAAACAGAGATTGAAAGAACTGGAAGAGGAGAAGAATCGTAAAGAGTTAGCGGAGTATGAGTGGAAATTAAGTGGTAAGAAGAAGAAATATAAGGAAAAGAAGATGGTTGTCGGTAAAGATGATCGTGGGTTCCTGAAGAGGTATTGGGTTCCAATATCATCGTTCCTAGTTATGATGCTAGCCTCAATTTATTATATATTTTATGTAGGATTGGAATAGATTTGTCAATTAATATGGATTGTGGGGCTCTTTAGAACGGGAACTGTGGTTCCAACTTTCAACTATAAACATTTTTTTAAATTTTTTTTTTAGTAGTATTTTGAGACTAAAATACTTTAAATTACAGTAACCAAAAATACTGTATTTAATATTTATTTTAATTGTAGTCCCCAAATATTACTAAACATGATTAATTTTATAGGTGAAAGTTGGGACCAACCCGTTAATATTAGTGTACCAATCGAGTGATTAGATTTTATAGAAATACGTAAAAATGCTAGGCATTGCTAGATTTTGTCCTTACCAAATTTTAGGATTGTAGTTATAAAGGGTATTTATAGTAGTGTTATTATTATATTTGAGATTAAGGTTTGTTTCACTGATGAGAGTTTATGTTGCACATTATTTTATTATTTAATAATTGAAGCTCATGTTAAGCCGTCGCTCTATGTAATTGTGCGTCCATATCTGGCGAATGAGCCGATCGCGAACCGTTCGCGAGCCGCTTGCGAACTGCGCGCGTGCATTTATTGTTCATACGAGGCGCGCGCGTCGCAGGTGCTTCGTTCGAACGAGCCATGCGCGAAATACATGCGCGCCGTTCGTTCGCAAGCAGCTCGCATCGTCGTTAGGCTAGTAGTCGAGCGAACTAGCTTAGTACAGTACAATTCACGAATGATGGCGGGCGTGAAGTTAGCCTTTGCGAACTTTCGCGCATACCACACTCTTCTAACACACGCTCGACGTCATTTGGTTCCTAAAACATGTTACTGCGCAGCCTTCTGCGCAAACTTCACGGCCGTCAACATTCGTGAATTGTACTATAGTTCTGAAAAAGGCTAGGGAGATAAATCATTGAAGCCCAGTGTCTGACTTAATGCTTGTTTTTGGTCAATATGCTCGAGTTTTATTATAATAGATGTAAAAATAACTTTTTTTTTACTTTGATGCTATCCGTCGACTCATTGACGCTCAGCATCTGTTGTGTTCAAATGTATTGTCCTCATGCTTGGCATGCGCCCACTGGTGCACTTACATCAATCCTTTGTATGATATTAATGACTAGTTTACACAGTGCGAGCTAGTGTACGAGCCAGCCTGCCGAGTAACTGCACTGCATCTCGCACTGTTTGGACGTCACTTACAAGTAACTTACTCGTGCGAGTTAGTATCTCGCATCCGAGTTACTTCAACATTTTTTGTTTTCACTCGCCTGCTCATCTGGCAGCAGCTCGGCCATCGCTCGCATCGTTTGGACGCGTTCGGCAGTGCCAGCCGGACAGATAGTGGACATCGCGATGAACACGCTAAAACACTGGACAGCTACTATCATTGTGAAAACAACTAAGGTGAGCCGAGCTGCTGGCATACGAGTAGCTGGGTACTGTCTACTCACTAGCTTGCATTGTGTAAACCAGCATTAGTGACATTGTCAAGTCTTGAGGCCGTTTGAGCCTCCTGAACATTTTGGTTCTCATAAAGTTTGATGCCAGTCTATTTGGATGGATCGTGATCCTGTTCTTGTATGCTCACACTGCTTGTGTGACTTCTTCCTTTACGCTTGTTATTTTCAAGTCGCGTTGCAAGCTATCATTGGTGATGTACCACGGTGCGTTAGTCATTATTCTTTTTTTTTTTTACTGGAACCTCTGGAGTATGTATGTTTGTATTTGCTGCTGTGATCGTATTGTATTCAGTATGTCCAAATGGGTTTGGAGGTATGCAGGACAGAGAGTTAAGTCCCACATACTTCCGTTGCAGTGGCGTAACTATAGGGTGGCAAGAGTGGCAAAATGCCATGGGAAGCAGCGACGGGGTCCCCGGTCTCAGAGGCTGCAAGCTCAGAAGAAGTAACCCGAAATATATTAAAACATTTTAATTAAATTAAATGGGCCCCAGGCCCGACGGGGTCCCCGGTCTCAGAGGCCGCGAGCTCAGAAAAAGTAACCCATAATATATTAAAACATTTTATTAAAATTAAATCACAACTTAAATTGCAACACGTTAAGTTGTGATTTAATTTTAATATATTTTTTTTTGTCGGGGTCCCCATCTAATGAATTTGCCACGGGTCTCGGATGATATAGTTACGCCACTGTTCCGTTGAAAAGGGAAGGTCCTCCGACTACACGGGTGATATGTCTGGTGTAGAGATGTGTCGTTGCTGGCAATATTGCCGTGAAGTGGGAATATTAGTGACAATATTTCCAGCAATATTCACACTTCGGGCAATATTGTCAGCAATATTCACACTTCGGGCAATATTGAGAGTAATATTTTCACTTCGGGCAATATTACCAGCAATATTCACACTTCGGGCAATATTACCAGCAATTTTTCCGGCAACAGCACATCTCTAGTCTGGTGGGACTCTGCCCGATAGATGATTTTGACCTTTTCTATATGTTCAAATCGCGCGGAGAATTTTAATTGCGCGATGCAGGATTAGTTCTTATGTGACGCCATAGATGCCGCTACATGACCCTTATGATAGATTTATAAACGCTGAGCTTATTTTCCAATGAAAGCCTGGACTTTTTTGTTAGCAGCCCATAGTGTTTGCTGAGTTGTAAACTTAATGGTTTGACGGACACTGGCCAGTTGCTTTAGGTGTTAGTGGCTCTGACTGCTATGCCGGAGGTTGTGGGTTCTATTCCCACCCAAGACAAATGTTTTTATGATGAGGATCATGATCATTTGTTGTGTCTGGGTGTATTTAGTCTATAATATGTATGTATTTAGAAATACATAGTCCGTTTATCATTTGTCTAGTACTCATAACAGTCAAACATAAGACTTGCTTAGAGGTGAATTACTCGTATGAACCAAAGCCCGGCAAGAGAAGTCGCTTTGGCCGATTCACAGCCACAGCGGCCCAACTGTCAATCTTTCAATTTGTAGTTTTCATCAACTAAAGCGCAGGCCACATCGCCAGCTAGCGGGCGGGCGGGCTAGGCGGGCGGGCGAAGCGAACGAAGGAAACTATACAAACTACGCGAAATATTGGCGAACTAAACTATGGGGTTCACACCGAAAACTACGGAAAGACGAGCGACGAGCGGAGCGGGCTAAGCGGGCGAAGCGGGGGTAGACGACGAGCGTCGACTAGTCTACTCGAAACGGGGAGGACGGGCGAACGAACCGGGCGAGCGGGCTGGCGGGCGAGCTAAGCTAGCGAAGCGCGGGCGCGCCAACGAGGCGAACGAGTAGCTTCGCTGGAATCGTCGGATATTTCGTTAGCTTAGCTCGTTAGGTTCGTCGGTAGCTCGCGGTGTGAACCGAAGTATGTAAAGAGGTGAAACGATGTTCGCCCGCCTAGCCCGCCCGCCCGCTAGCTGCCGGTGTGGCCTGCGCTTTATTGTCAACTTCTTCATCTCTTGGTCGGTTCACTCTTTCCAGAGTGGTCGTAGTTAGCTCGAGGGTAAGTCTTTACGGACGACATCAGGGTACGCCGCACGACTTCTTGCCACTTTTGCCTGTTGGCAGTCATCTGGGCGCATTCGTTCCTTGACTCAACATATAATGGATACTTTATGTATTAGTAATAATATTGCTGGTAGAACCCGTCTGAAAATATTATAATGCTCAAATTAATGCCTTGATCACACGTACCGAGTAAAAGGGCGAGACGGTAAAATGTTGTTTGATCGAGACAGCGATGGCGGTGCCGGGATTCCGATCCCGATTTCCAGCCACCGTAGGCGCGGGCTTGCGGACAGTGAGCAATGGGTAGCTCGCTGTCCGGCCGTCCGGTAACTGTCCGGACCAAGCCCAAGTCGTCGACGGCGCGCACTGTTCCCGCGCGCTTCAAGGAGTTGTCAGCAACAGCAGGGGCCCAGCCGGGTCGAAGCCTACTGGGGCCAGGGTTATCCGAAAGGGCGCTCGAGCCCCGGTATGAAGGCTTGAAGGAACGGGATGGGTTTTTTAGTCAGTAAGAGTCTGACACTATCTCCCGCTCCGCCCAAGAGCGGGGGTTGTCATAAGACGATTTTTCCCATCGAAGAAAAAAGCGATGTAAGCGAGTTGTAGAGATAAGTGCTCTACCGAGCACTCAGCGCTTTGTCTATACTTACCGAGTAGGTATCCGGGCTAGAGCACTGGCTCGCCCGTTTACTCGGTACGTGTGATCAAGGCTTTAGTTAATTCTGTATGAATTATTGTCAATAGATAGATGGTAAGTGTCGATGTAATGCTAGTCTTTGCTAGGCTTTGTTTAATTAGGGTAATTAAAATTTCTTAAAAAAGACAATAGACATAGTCTAAAATGGGGAAAAAATCGTAATTAACTGAATTTAGTTTTAACTAAATTTTAGCTCTTTTACCTATATAAGGCGATTATCACACTGACACGCATCACGCTGCATGTTGCGTGTTAATGCACCTACGCGCGTGCTTGCGGGAGTGCAGATCTGAATCATCGTGCGGGTTTTTTACGCACTCACGCGCGTAGTTGCGATTTGTAGATTCACGCAGGCCATGACTCATTTCATCCAAAATCACCCACGCGCGTATGCATGTGTTTCTACGCTTGTAGGTGCGTGACCTGCATGAACGCGCGTGGATGCATTTTCAGTGTGTTGAACTGTGCGTTATTTCTATACAAACGGAGATAATTACAAACAACGTTAAAACACGCATTCATACGCTACGCAGCGTGATGCGTAGCAGTGTAATAATAGCCTTAGGCGGCAAGTGCGGTAACCCACAAATTGTCGACTAAGTCCAAATTGCATTGACAGCCAACTTATGTAGCCTAGAGCACTTTGTGTCACCAGAAATCAAAAGCATTTATTTCCAATAGACCAATATGACACTTTTGAATAGGCTAGTTACTGTAAAAAATGTAATTAGTCCGTCTTTTAGATTATTCAAAAATAAGGGACACGTATTTTTTTATTTGTAAATTAGACCAAAAATGACAAAGATATAGCCCATTAAAGTTTTTTTTTTTTTTTTATTAATGATAGGCTTGCGTTTGACCACTATCTCACCTGATGGTAAGCGATGATGTGGTCGACGATGAAGCACGCTTGCCTAGAAGAAACCTATTCACTCTCGACTTAAAGACTCCTAAGTTGTAGCTATCAGGAAACACAGATTCCGGCAGGGAGTTCCACTCCTTGGCTGTACGCACAATAAATGTGTTCGGAAAACGTTTTGTGCGTATGGGTGGGATGTCTACCATGTACCGGTGGCGCAACGCTGTACGTCGTGTGGTCCGATGATGGAACGGACTTGGCGGAATTAGATTGTGCAATTCCAGTGCACACTCCCCGAAATGTAAACGATAGAAAACCGACAGACTAGCAACTCGGCGGCGATGCTCAAGGCTTTGGAGCTTCGACTCTACAAGTGCATCATTGCCGATGATTCTCTTGGCTCGCCTCTCAATCGACTCCAGCGCATCAAGCTGGTATTTGGCAGATCCATCCCAAAGATGAGAACAGTACTCCATACACGATCGAACTTGGGCTTGATAAAGATTGAGCAGCTGTTCCGGCGTGAAGTACCGTCTCACCTTTGCTAAGATCCCCAATTTTTTGGCAGCCAGTTGAGCCTTTGCATCGATGTATGTAAGTTACATGTAAGTCACGCCGTGCTGTATTTTTTCGCACGGGGTGACGTCACCCGTAACTTTAATGGGCTATATGTCTTTGCGTGCTGTATTTTTTCGCACGGAGTGACGTCACACGTAACTTTAATGGGCTATGTCTTTGTTTAATTTATGTTTAATCGAAAAAAGAAAAAATACGTGTCCAATATTTTTTTTTTATAATCTAAAATACTGACTAAATAAAATGTAATTATTTTAACCCTGGACACTACCCTGTTGTCAAAATATCAGTCAGTCAAAAAAGTAAAACTAAGGCCCCTCACTCAAAACGACTTTTTTTAGCGATGTTGTCGCGCGTTTCGTAATTAGTTAGTCGCATTTGCAAGCGCTATATAAAAGATGCCAAACGCGCTACAGCATCGCGACTCGGCTATCGATATCTACAAAAAGTCGTCGTGGGCGAGAGGCCTAAATTGCACGTTCTAAAGCTCTCTATGGAGAAGAACGTGCAAGAAACTCCATGAACACTATTTTAAATTATATTACAAGTTACATAATAGTACGTTATGATATAAGTGTGTAATGTTAGTTTAGTGATTTCCGTCGAGGCGGTATTTATACCCGAGCCGTGGCGAGGATCTTAAGAGAGCCGAGAACGGTAATCATTAATTACTCACGTGTATCATACGACGTTTTTCAATATACTTGTGATGAAAATAACTGTAAAACTAGAAAACTTTTGTGGCGGTAAAAATCTGTTCTCATATGCGCGCCCATATTTTTTTTATTTACCTTTCAAAACACTCACTGAAATGAATAAACGCGGGTTGACCGGCGACTCGTGGAGGACGACGCGCGCCCATCCTGATACGATAGTGTACTACGCGTTCCAAATAAGAGTAGGACCGATTCCTGTTTTGACGTCTCGTACTGTCAAATCGAAGAAATTTTGGCATAATTGAAGAACTTAAAACCCTACCCTTACCCTTAAACCTTAAGCGCAGGCCACACCGCCAGCTAGCGGGCGGGCGGGCTAGGCGGGCGGGCGAAGCGAACGAAGGAAACTATACAAACTACGCGAAATATTGGCAAACTAAACTATGGGGTTCACACCGAAAACTACGGAAAAACGAGCGACCAGCGGAGCGGGCTAAGCGGGCGAAGCGGGCTAAGCGGGCGAAACTAAACACTGCACTGCTATTCGAAAGACGAGCGTCGACTAGTCTACTCGAAACGGGGAGGACGGGCGAACGAACCGGGCGAGCGGGCTGGCGGGCGAGCTAAGCTAGCGAAGCGCGGGCGCGCCAACGAGGTGAACGAGTAGCTTCGCTGGAATCGTCGGATATTTCGTTAGCTTAGCTCGTTAGGTTCGTCGGTAGCTCGCGGTGTGAACCGAAGTATGTAAAGAGGTGAAACGATGTTCGCCCGCCTAGCCCGCCCGCCCGCTAGCTGCCGGTGTGGCCTGCGCTTAAGACTTGCGTAAAATTTGATTAAACTTTTTTCGTTAACAGTTCATAAATAAACTAAATTTTTCGTAAATTAATTAATGTTTAAAAATTTCTTTCCTCGATTTGACAGTAAATCGTGACGTCACAACATGGCGGGCGATCCCTCTCATTTGGAACGCATTGTAATAAAATTACGGCGGGGGAGAGAGGTTGAACAAAACGGTTTTAACTACATTATAGCACTAGTGCGTAATGGTAATCAAAATGTCACAGTTTGGTAACAAGGGCCTGTACCTAACCTACTACCTAACCTAAGTAACCTAAGTGTATTGAAAATCTTGGTTACATATTTCATGATATAAATGTTGGAAAATGTTTTTTATCAACCGCATTAGATTGGTACAAGCTTGGCTACCTGTAGGCGCCACGCGCACTTTGCGTCCGATTAGTATAAAGGTTTCGCCCTCTATTATAATATTAACAATTATTGTAACGTCCTATTTATTGATGTTATTTTTTATTGTTATTGATAATTTTTTTAATAAATGATTAAAACATATATTTTGTAACTTTATTAAACGGGTACTGAAATTGTGCTAGATCGTGCATTGTAAACGACTCTACTGAACCCTTAAACCACACCATGGCGCGTTGCGGCGAAGGAGCGACGCCGGAGCGGTGTCGCTGCGTTTTACATACAAATGTGGTGCAGTGGCGTTATTTTAAAAACATTGGTTTGGGCTGGGCGTTGGTAAGTCAGTGACTGAGTTAGGATTTTACCTTTTATATGGTTTACAGAAGTCTTTGGTTTTTATAGATATACCAGCATATGATGTATAACCCCAATGAGAATATATTGTTGTATCGTAGCAAGTATTCGCCCGTTCGGAACAGGAAAAAAGGTTGTTACAGGAAGTCATCTTCAACATCGTTTGACGAAGTTGTAAAATTTATATTACCATTATCATCATCGTAGTTCTGACGGTTTATTAGAATTATTGTCGTAGTTGGAGTCATTATCGAAAAGTGTGTTTTTTATTCACTCATTCTCGTCTCTTAGGCTGAACATTGCGTTAAGCGGGCGCACACGCGGTCCCATACAGAAGTGCTCCGTCACGGGCAGACGCGCCCTGTCTCCGTTTTGCTACTTAATAACACGTTAAGTTCTACATCGACACGACTACATGCACAGTAAAGTTGAACTAGTGACATTGCGCAGGTAATAAACCGATTTCCGCAACGGTGACCGCCGCACACGATACAGCGATGGGTGCAGGCGTGGTAGCCTGCAGGCTCCCGCTTAACGCAGCGTTGGCCTTCAGTTCTGCCATGTTTGGAATAGAAGTTGAGTGTCAGTATGACGTTCGAATTTCTTGCTTTATTTTACTTTACCCCTGACATTGGTCTCTGTTGTGCTAATAAAAAGACTTCATTGAGAAAAGGCGTACATTGAAGGATGCCTTAATGCCAGGAAAGGCATCTTTCAATGTGCCATATTTAATTGCTTCTGTTAGGCATCTTGTAAAAAAATTATCAACATTTGTTAGATATTATAATAATTATGTTCCAGTCATATAATGAATTAGCAGACTTGTTTTTATCAGTAATTACCATTTGCTGTTCCAAAGAAGAACCAGGGATATTACATCGCTAACGGCAGTATCTGCCATGGTGTTCTTCAAGAGATTTGTATGCATGTTGTGTAGGAATATCGCTTTAGTTTTATACAGTTTTATAATTGCTAGGTATCGACTACCGTCCGTAAGCCGTCTAGCAATTATAAAACTGTTGAAACAGTCAACTTGAACGGTCTGTTTTAACAGTTTTACAATAGGGTAGTTTCCAGGGTCATAATAATTACATTTTATTTAGTCCGTATTTTAGATTATAAAAAAATATTGGACACGTATTTTTTTCTTTTTTTCGATTAAACAACAAATAACAAAGATATAGCCCATCAAAGTTACGTGTGACGTCACCCCGTGCGAAATTGATATAACATTGGATATGTTTTACTACAAATTTCGGGGTTTGGCCCACAAAATTATTTTCTTTCCTACTAAATAAGGGGTGAGTTTCCTTTTAAAATCATGAAGCGGCTCCTCAATCCAAACGGACACAAAATTGCAGCACGGCGTGACGTTACACGTAACTTTAATGGGCTATATTGACTTTTTATTGGTCAGTTTAAATTAGTAACAGGTAACCCCACAATACGCATAGGTAGGTACTATAATTTCGAAGTTGAATTTGTAATAGATATACTGAAGACACCTGTTCCCTTGCCAGCAAACCGTTTAACAGTTTAGCAGAATTTCTGATTATAAGAATTGTTAGATGGCTACTTCAACATAACTTTGTTCACATAAATCACTTATTACTCTGACTTGCTCGTTACACGGTTGAGAACTGACTGGCAGATAGTTTTAGCGTGCCACTTCGACTTTTAGATACCGTGCAATGTAGTAAATGTTAAACTCAGTCTAAGTACTTGTTCACGTTGAAACGCGCGGACGCGGTGGCGGGTGCGGTGCACACCCGCCTGGCGACAAGTTAATACCATTTGAACTTACTGACGACGCGGGTGAATCGCGCGCTCCTCCGCTAGTTCGACGTGAACAGACACAAACATTTCAAGCGTTTGATACAGCCGCGAGCTCGCCGCGTGCGCCAATCGTTAGTATGCCCGCTACTTAGACCGCACGTGCGTTTCGTACGTGAACACTTCGATATTAAGCCATATGATTGATATTTCGTGACCGCGCCCGCGAGTCAACGTGAACGAGTACTTAATGCCAATATGGACGCATACCTAGAATCCAGCTGTGGGGCGTAGCCAGTTAATTCAATATACTCTGCTTGCATATATTTAGTTCACAATGCTATGTTAAGATTAAGATTAATAGTTAATGTTGTTTTGCTAGGAACGATGAAAACCACGACTCGTTGTCACCTCTAAAATTGAGCGACATAAAACTCAAAAAAAAAACAAGGAACGCCTAACACGATATCGATCCACGTAATGAAAATCGTAACGATATCGTAGCGATTAAGTCGTTTAGACCATTTCCGTATTCACATCCATCAATCGAGTTTAAACGACACCGATTTTAAAGTCGTTTGAAATTCGTCGATTAAAAAAAATCTGTATTAAATTATCCTGGTAATACTTATTAATGTAACTGGAAATAAGTCGATAGATCGTGAATACCTACCGTGTTTGGATAGGACTTCGATCGAACGACTATAAAACTTCAATGATATTTGGCTTGTTTGATATTACGTGAATCAGGCTACAGGATTGGCTGATCAATCTGAACATCATATGTGTCGATTGCAGATAGAGGAAGGAAAAAAAAAGACATCTTGATTATTTCTAATAAAAGATCCATCCATAGTCAAATTATATTGTGAGAAATAGTAAGTTGTGAGTTAAGTTATTTACAGAAAAGCAAATTGCAACAGTACTATAGCGTAGCTCGTGAGAAGTCCCATGAAACGTATTGGTAGCATAGCGTCTACGTAGAACAAGCCGCACGCGGTCATCTTACTGAACGATCTGTTCGTCTGTAGCACTTTCTTGCAAAGACGAGCTTGATCATCTGTTGGAAAATACAATTAAATTAAGCTTCTTTTGTGATTCAAATTCATCAACATCATCAATATCATCAGCCATTTTAATCTTCCGACTGCTGAGACTTAGGCCTCTGCCTCGAATTTTGCGGGCAGCGGGGCGGCAGCGGTGGCGGCGCGGGAGCGGAGCGGGCAACGCAGACCCGTTTTCGAAACCAGCGGGCAGATCGCGCGGCAATATAGCGGCGTAGTGTTGTTTTCGTGGTTGTGTCATCCTGATATTTGTTTTTATTCACGAACAAAATGTGTAAACAATGGCGACAACATTTTTTTGGTTCAAATTTATTCCTAAGGGTCTATTTATTGTGGGCAAAAGAAGAAGTGAATGCCTACTATAGGGTAAGGAAAAGGAAAGGCGAGTTGTATAGAAATTATGAAGAACAGAGACAATGTCCTGACAAATTCTACGGCTAAAATAAATTGCACAACACTGCAATGCAGACGCGCGGGCGATCACCGCTTGACTGGCGCTCACCGCTCGTTGCCCGCCCCCGCTCCGCTGCCGCGCCGCTGTTTTCGAGAACCGGTCCATTTGATTTCACGCGTTAGATCCTACCGCTCCCGCGCCGCCGCCGCCGCCGCCCCGCTGCCCGCAAGATTCGAGGCAGAGGCCTTAGGCCTCCTCTCTAGGATATCCCAATAAGCCGTAATCTAGCACGCTGGCCCAGTGCGGGTTGGTGAATGTCACATATCATCGAATTTTTGGTTCTAGGACATGCCGGCTTCCTCGCATGTTTTCCTTCAACGTTTTGAGAACAGTGGTGATGAAATAAATTACACAAAGTAATGTGCCTGGTGGGTTTCGAACCTGTGACCTACAACTCGTAAGTCGGTTTATAGTGATACAATCAGGGACTCAAACTGTAACCGTAATAATGTGTTATAACACTGTTTTTTATATCAGTTATAACAGAAAAACACAAATGTAACAGATAAAATAATGTTACCGAATTAAACTGTAACCTTTATATTTATTAAGAAGTGCTACCGAATCAAACTGTAACCTGTTATATGTGTTAATAAGTATTAATATGTGTAACTGAAATAATTGCACAGTACCATAAATAAGTAAATTGTAACTTTGGCAACGCTGCGTTTACCTGTTACACTTATTAACACTGTTAACACTTTTATATCTGTTACAGATATGTTACGGTTACACTTTTTTAAGTGTTTTGGGTTAACACATTGAAAACACACACTACTAGTTTGTTTTTATATTTTTATCTAAGATTAACGTCATCATATCAACATCATCATCATCTTCTTGTCTTTTCCTAAATTACTTGGAGTCGTCGCAACATCTTTTTTTCTTCCATTCTACCCTATCAGCAGTCACGTTTTCTTACATATCATTCCTCACACAATCCACACACTTTCCATGGCCTTTCTTAAGTAAGACTATTAAATATTAATTTTATTAGTCTGCAAATGATTTTTATTTTTTTTTTATTACTAGATTCTGCCAACAGAGCATATTCCCGGAAAAAATCAATGTTTTATTAAAGGACATAGATTCACCAACCCGCACTGAACGTGGTGGATTACGGCCCATTCCCTCTCTTAGAGAGGAGGCCTGAGTCCTAGCAGTGGGAACAATGAAAGGTTGATTATGCTTATACTATTATGCTATGTTATTAACGACATGGTCTACCCTTATGTCATATTTCATCCGTCAAACCGTTCGACCGTGATATCTCACGCACAAACGCATCCTCACACAAACACAAGTGAAATCTCTTTATAATATTAGCGTGAATAGTGTGATGACAAGCGTGACGAATTTTTGAATGCGTACTTGGATAGTTCCTGCTCTTTAAGAGCTGTATACACGCCAATTCAGCTTTCTCAACAGATATATAGAACATCTCGCATTGATAGCTGTGGATAAACACGAGTAATATATCCTTAATTATCCACATTGTTAACATAAATTGCATGATCAGAGGCTGTATACTTTCGAAGTCCTGAAAAGTTTAAAATATAAAAATGAAATTTATCTTAAAATCAATATTTTCAAAATCAATCAATATTAATTGTAACTCTACTTTATGCGATATTTTCTGTACCGAAAGGCTGATAATCATATAAAATTAATTATCATGGACTCGTCAATGTATAAAAATGGAATATAATATTGTGTATGTAATATGTATAAATGTGTGTGCCCAAAGATTCGAACCGAAATTAACATCACACCTCCCTGAAAGAGGTTTATTGCATCATGTGGAGTCCAAACTAGGCGATGGTGACATCCGAGGGGCTTCTAAGATTATCTTTAGCAACGATGTGGTCGTGCTGTACTCCCCAGAGACACTTATGGCTCTGGAAAGTAAACACCCCGCCGGCAGATGATCTCACCTTCCCCGATCCGCCCAATCCAGAAACCAACTCCATTCAAATTACAGCTCAACAAGTATGTGCGGCCGTGTGCTCCTTCCGGAGTGGATCCGCCAGTGGTCTCGACGGCTTGAAACCGCAACACCTTAAAGAGCTGATGTGCGCAGGCGCCGGGGAAGCTGGTGCGTCCCTCCTTAAGGAGCTGACAGCCCTCATCAATCTCATGCTCTGCGGCAATGTGAACGAAGCCATCATTGATGTTCTGTACGAGGCAAACCTTTGTACTTTGGAAAGGATGGCGGCATTCGTCTTATCGCCGTAGGGTCTATACCTATCGACGTATCGCAGTTAAAATTTGCTGTGCATTCTATAGTGAAGCACTTGCCAGCAATTCTAGCCCCTACAGCTTGGTTTCGGATCCAAAGGGGAATGTGAGGCTGTGGGACATGCCCTTTCTACTTACCTCAACAGCAACGAAGGTAAGGTCATTCTTAAAGTTGACATTAAGAATACCTTTAATTCCGTGAATAGGGACACCTTGTTGACAGAAGCTAAATACCCAAAATGTATAGTTTCCTTTATCAATGTTATAGGCACCCCTTTATTACTTTATAAAGAAAACCTTTTGGAATCAGCCGTCGGCTGTCAACTGGGTTGACCCTCTTGGGCTGTCATTTTCAGTTTGGCAATGAATCCAATCATTAGGCAGCTAAATTCTAAATTTAATATCTGGTATTTGGATGACGGAACCCTAGGAGGTGATGTAGACACGGTCTTAAAAGATTTAACTTTTTTGAAAAACAAATTTACTTCTATTGGATTACAAATAAACCTTTTAAAATGCGAAATTTACCTCTCCCAAACGACTGACTGACAGACGACTAGCGTTTAACTCAATAGCACTAAATATACAAATCATCGATAGAAATTCTCTTCACCTCCTGGGCTCCCCAATTTCCGATGAATCTTTTCCAACATTCATTGAACAAAAGATACAAAATTTTAATGACGTCTCGGGGTGGGTTGCACCATTTAACTATAACGATAACCAAACCATAACCAGTCTTGAAACGGCCGCCTATTGGTTAATTTTACGATTTGACAACTGTTAACGGCTTTGTTATCGTTATATTTAAATGGTGCAACTCACCCTCGGAAAGATTTTTCAAAATTAACATGCATTCTGCTTTCACACTCATTCGATACTGTTGTTTTGGGCCAAAATTTACGAATAGGCTTTGCGCTTCCCATCTTTGGAAATACCCAAAACTTTTGGATAATGTCGATCAAATTATTTGGAACACATTATCACCATATCATTCAATCTTAAATGTGGCCTTGGACGACCGAGCATGGCAGCAAGTCACGCTTCCCATCCGGCTAGGTGGTCTCGGAGTCCGCAAAATTTCCAGTATAAGTTTACCAGCTTCCCTCTCCTCGGTGCATGGTACTGAAACATTAACCAGGAATAATTTATCTACTTCACTGGTTGATGTTGAGCACGGTATGCTTGTCCGATGCGTTGAACGCTAGGAAAATGGCTTGTCACAACACGGATTTACCCACGATTTACCCGACAATCTGTCCTCACAGAGACGGTGAGATGTGCTGCTCAGCAGTATAGTACGGAACAACCTATTCAATAAGTCATCAAGTACTGCTGAGCGTGCTCGTCTCCTGGCTGTGGGGGAATGGAAGTCGGGTTTGTGGCTTCAGGCACTCCCTTCATCCACCATATGAGGTTGGTACCGTGGAAGGTGGGTATGCCTCTGGTGTGGGATGCAACCTGTGTCGACACCCTTGCGCCATCCCATATTCCAAGTACCGCATGCTGTGCTGGCGCTGCCGCTGCTGTTACTGAGACCCTTAAACGGCGCAAATACTGTAACCTTATTGGTAATTATAGTTTTGAGCCGTTTGGGGTCGAAACGCTTGGTTCATGGGGTTCGAGTGCGCGTCTCCTTTTCAAGGAAATTTCACGCCGACTGATCGACACTTTATGTGACTGGCTGGCTCGTTCTTCGCCCAAAGAATTAGCAATGCCATTCAACGTGGCAATGCTGCCAGTCTTCTGGGCACATTTCCGGATGACAGCGATGTGAAGGAATACTGACGCCTGAGCGTACTTTGTCATTTTGTATTATATTTATGTACAAGTACATAGGTGGGATCGTAGTCAACCACTAGTTTATATCAATAGAAAAAAAGATTTACATTTGGCGAATGTAAATCTTTTTTTTTACAAGGCAAAAAAAAGCAGACAACTTGACAATTTTCTCTGTTTTCAGAGGCTGGGTAAAATAGTAATAAAACTTTTGCATAAACATACGAGTATACAGTAAAATAGTACCTGGTTCTGTATTATCTGTATATTTTCAGTAATCTTTAGCATTACTTCCAAGAAAAATAAATTACGAGAAAATACATCGACTGTGGTGTACAGTATCTGTAAAAGAGATTTTTTTTTAAAGTATTTAGCTACAAGGTGATTTACAATTTTTTCTGAATCCAATAAAATACTAACCATCACTTGAAAAACGATCTTGTAAACTTTGTACGCATCCAAAATATTTTGATAAATCTTAAATAATTTGATACAACATTCATCATTTTCTCGTGCATCATTCAGCTTCTGAATGGTTTTGGTCCATTCATTGAGGTACTTTGTTAACAATACCATAACACGAATTGCGAAAACATAATCCATGTTATATTTAGTTAACACATAGTTACGAATTAGTATGCCAAAATGAGAAAGACCGTATTGAAAAATTTTTTCGAAACATATCCATATTATCATGTTGACACTAAAGGCAATAAAAACGAAGATCCAATTCCATGCGATGTAAGCTCGGAAACTTTTGCTAATATCAATACTTTTATGTATAATCTGAATCATGACAATTAGCAAGATATTGTCTTGACTATGAACAATCATGTAAATAAAAGAAATTATCATACCAATACAAATATAAATGCTGGAAGCAAAAAATGTCGTTAAAACTATTTTGTCACTTTGGGCAACAGCGTAGTCTAAGGCGGATTCATTGACATATATGTCACAAAAATTGGCCACAGCAATGTAGCAAACACTGAAAAACGACAACATTATACGAATCTTCCCATTAGGATAAATGAAATTATTCTTTATAGTAAACTTCGAAGAGAACAATAGAAATAGTGGAAGATGTAAAGGATAAAAAAAATTTTGAACTGCTGATTCAAGACGATTATTTAGTGGTTCTTCTGATGGATACAATGGTAAAGGTTTATTTGTTTTCTTGGAAAATAAGTTCAAAAGCTTAGACGGCATGGTCGATAACGTTACCAGGCCGTTATATAACGATTAATGGATGAGACACTATAATAATAACAAATCAACAAAAAGCATCAACAGATACAGCTACTAAGCGATAGTAATAATTGTTATTCGTTGTTGTTAAACGTTAAATTTGAAAATGATATTCTGATTATTTTTGAAGTATATGACAGTACGTTTTAGTGTGTGTATTTATCTTTTTATGATCGAATGCCGTCATATTTCTAATGCTGTCATAGGTATAACAACCGATATGTATGATAAATAGACATAACAACCGATAAAATTACATGACAAGATCGAATAAACATAGATCACAATTACAAGGACGCACTATTACTTAGTGCCTAATGTACATTTTAATTATTTAAATTTTTAATTTGATGTTAGTCTCATCCATTTTCTAACGTGCTGGATACGTTGTCAATAATGTCGCTTAAACTCACGAATATATTTTCTAAAAAAAAAACGAAGCTTAACTTAGCTTTGTATCCATCTGAAGTATTACTAAATAATCGTCTAGAAAAAGATGTTCAACTAATGATTTGTCCATTACACTGTCCACTTTTTCTCTTGTTCTCTCCCAAATACTCCATTAAATATAATTTAATTGCTCCTAATGGAAAAATCAGCATTATGCTGTCTTTTTTGAGTATGTGCTTCGCTACTGTGGTCAGTTTTTATTATATGTACTTCAATGAATCCAGTGTAGATTACGTAAATACCCATAGTGATACTGTGACTTTGCTTTCGATATTTTTCTCCTACATATATTTAATTATTGGTATGATAATTTCTTTCGTTCTCATCATTGTTCACAGTCAAAATAACATATTGCTGGTTATCAAAATTCAGATGATGCAAAAATGTATTAATATTAATAAGAGTATTAGAACTTACATTATGTGGAACAGGATATTCGTTTTTATTGCCTTTAGTGTTAACATCTCGATATGGCTGGCATACTTCAAAATGTTTAAATACAATTCGTGCGAATTTCCAATACTTTTTCGTAACATTATGATTACTAAATTCGATATGGACTGTGTTTATGCAATCAGAGTTATGGTATTGTTAACAAAATACCTTAATGAATGGATCGAAACAATTATAAAGCTGGATGATAAAGTAAAAAATGATTTATTTTGTATTAAATTGTTTATGATTTATCAAAATATTTTCGACTCGTACAAAATATATACGACCGTTTTTCAAGTATTGGTAAGTGTTTTATTATCTATTTGTATTGAGTAGCGTTAACTGACTAAAATACCTTACGCCTAACTATTATCTTAATCTAACCTTTTGCAGATACTATACACTACTGTCAATGTATTTACTCGCAACTTATTTTATTTGGAAGTAATTTTAAAAATGTTTGAAAATCGAACCGCATCACAAATCGAGGTAAATATTAGGAGGGTACATAATAGTATTTATTTTATCTTTATTGATCTTTCTTTATAAAATATATTTTTCGGGTCTTTTTAAGATTTAATCGTCTTGACTCAAAACTCCGGTTCGCATATTTAAAAAATAAGTTAACTTTTTCAGCAGATAGAAAATATGCAGTCTCCTGTAATGTTATTCGCGATGACTCTATGGATTACCAAGGATATAGTGCTGGTATTTATTCACAGCTTTCAATGTGAGAAGTTTTATATCACTATTGAGGAAGCTGAGTCGGCATGTATACAGAGTTTAATAAACAGGAACTGCTCAAGTACGTGTAGCAGATTACGATTAATTTTTCATTTTCTTACGTGTCATCTATATCACTTCTTAACTACGTGATAATGATAAGATAAATGTAGTCACTTAATGCTTTATAAAAGTTTCTTAATATTGCTCTTACTATTTCTGGCAGATGGTCAAACACGTCTTTGCAAGAAAGTTCTCCAGACGAACAAGTCGTTCAGTAAGATGTCCGCGTGCGGCCTGTTCTACGTAGATGCTTTGCTACCAATACGTTTGATGGGACTTCTCACTAGCTATGCTATAGTTCTGTTGCAATTCGCTTTCCTGTGAAATAACTGGTTGCACAACATTTACTGTTTTTTAAGATCATTAAGATTGTAGTTGTTCATGTTAATCGAATACATAGGCTAAATATCGATTTAAGTTTAATAAAGCAATCAATCAATAATAATAATAGTCTTTGCTATAATTAGAATGTCAAACTGATCTTTACGTTAACATTGCGTCAATAAATTACTATGATATGATTATAAATACACAAAGACGTCTCAATAAAATATACAGGATGAATATTTATAGTGGTTGTGGATGGACAAATCCAAAACTATGAAAAATAACGAAAAATACTCCACATAGTCTGGGGCCCAATTTTGATGAAAACTAAAACGCTATCATTGGCATTTTGAAATATTAATACATATTTCTAGCCATGAATCGATCCCGTCGATTTTGGAAATGAAGCACAGACACTGCATTATTACACCTTTCAACATTATAACTAACTTCAAAATTCTAGAAAGTGATTATGGCGCACTTATGGAAATCGAAAAATTTTAGTCAAATGATTCTTAATTAAAGTTTATTTTCAACACACCTGCAGCGAAATTAAACTTCATTGTATTTAATATATTTTTTTAGTTTTTGGTTCACGAAAACATAATTGTATCCAATTCGGTGATCTAATAATATCGTTATAATAATAAAGTGTTTTTTTCAGAACTACTCGTAGATTTAATCATCGGATATTATACATTTATCTGAATTCCAAATAAGCAGTGTTTCATTTTATCTAATTATGGAACGACACGCCTTTGAGTTATCATTCACTATCATTTCAGCCGAAAGACGTCCACTGTTGGACATAGGCCTCCCCCAAGTGTCGCCATAATGAACGGTCCTGTGCGTCTTGCTTGCATCCATCGGATTCCCGCAACCCTTACCGCCTTTGAGTGTGTATCGTTAAAGGTGACTTGGCGATATCAATACACCGTCCACTCAATCTTCAACCAGTCCAATCATCAACCTGTATATTTTCATTATTATTAAGTGCTTTCTCTTTAACTATAATGACGTCAATACTAACTTGGTGTACAATCTACACAATAAGCTTCGTGTTCACAATTCTTTTAGTTGAATTTTAAATGTTAACAAGTCTCGTCCCTTCATCATCTTGCAACAGGCTTTATCATTAGGCAACGTTGAGAATATGTGGAATAAGATTTGGAAAAAGGATCAAAAAAAGAAAATCAAACCAAACTTGTCATTGTATCCATCAGAAGTTTTACTGAACAATCGTTTAGAAAAAGATGTTCAAAGAATGTTTTATCCGTTACACTGTTTTCTTCTTCTTTTATGTTCTTCAAAGTATAGGATACGAAATAATTATATTACTCCCAACGGAAGGATGCACAATTTTTTGTCGTTCATGAGTGTCACTTATATTATTGTGATCTCTATTTATTACATGTATTTTGATGAATCTGACATCACCTACAAAAGAATCCATGAGGATATTATCAATTCGTTTCTTACTTTTTTCACATTCCTTTCCTTTTTCACCGCTGTATCAATGATTTTTGTTGTCAACATCGTACATAGTAACAACAATATTTCACTCATTATATTAATTCAGAGTATACACAAAAGTATCGATTTAAATAAAATAGTCAGAAGTTTTGTAATTGAGAATTGGATCTCTGTTTTTGTTTGTTTTGTTGTAAACTGTGTTATTTGGCTCGCATTTGGAGCAGGGTATAAAAACAGTCTTTGGGATGTGCCTCGTCTGATTCTCAACTATATGCTTACCAAAGTTGATTTAGATTGTATTTACGCGCATCGTGTTATGGTTTTGTTAACAAGATATCTCAATGAATGGATCAAAATAATCCTCAAACTTAACGATGCACAAGAAAATAATATATCTTGTATCGAGCTATACAAGATTTATGAAAACATTTTAGAAGCGTTCAAGTTGTATACTAGTATTTTTAAACTATTGGTAAGTACATTAAACAATCAATATTCTTTATCCTGAAAAAAAAAAACGTGTTGCGCCGACTCCAAATAAAACGGGACTAGGGCAGGAAGATGATGATTCTTTATCCTGAAGGCTCCAGATGTGGTACTTGTTTTTTTTTGCATTTGCCTGACAGTATAGTCCCGGAGTTCAGTGTACCTAAGGCCTCCTTTTACGGCTTTCATTGTTTTTTGTCCTTTGCAATTTTTCTCTAGTTTGGACCTGCTGAGCTGAGCTTTAGTTCGTCCTCCCCTCTTTTGCGTTGTTGAACTCTATATTATTATGTTTACCGCTTTTAGGGTATAGTTCCGGTCAAGGTTTTGCTCCATTTGCCCCGAGGACTCCGTAGCATATGTGATATATCATCTTCGAGACAGGAGTAACAGAAATGGCACTCCTGTACTAGTTCTTATAGATGAGTTCCTTTCTCTGTATAGTTTCGTGATCCTCAGCATACTTCTCTCTATAACTCTCTGATAATGTTCTAGCACACCCCTGCCTTATTTAAATAGTGCCCAAGTTTCGGGTTCATAGGTAAGTTAGGGGGGAATACAGGTAAACTCAGTGACCAGTATCTTTTTTATTCATTGGCTATTCTTCTCTTGAATTCTTTGGTAGTTATATTGATTTGAGAGATTATTTGCCTCCGATATATGTATACCACACATTGCAGAAGTTGTTGTTTGTTATTTCATATGGGTAGAATTTGAAAGTAGGTTTGTTTTGTTTATGTTAATTGCCAGCCTGATCTTTTGGCTTTCGTTGTTTAGCTCTTGTATCATTTCTTGTGATGTTTTTTTCAAACATGATCTCGTCCTGTAAATTAGAGATAACGTAATCTCTTTTCATCTATGTTTAGCTCAAAATCGCCCCATTCAAGTTTTTTGATATATTTTCGAGATGTGCGGCAAATTATTTCGAGGACAATGGGTCACCTGGCCTGACATGGTGCGCAGGGTGCGGGGCAGCTTCAACACAGTTCTGGCGATGATTGCCGGCAGATTTTGTCCTTATATCGGACATTGCTGTAGCAGACATGTTGCTTCAGTAATGTCCAGACATATCCGATAGTGTGAATGAGTGTGTTGTATAATGTATTTCTGTGTATTTGCTGTATGGGTGCCTGAATTAAATGCTTTTTTTATTATTTTGAACAATGCACCTAGTATTTTTTCAAATTTTTAATTTACTGTTTTGTCTATGTGAATTGGGTATTTCTTATTTTTCTAAAATTTCCCATATCTCCTCAAGTTTGATACTATGAAAAGCTTTGCACAGTTAATAAAAGCCATTTACACAGGTTTGTTATATTCGATGTACTCTCCATCATTTGTTTAACTTTGTGTATGCGGTCAATTGTGGCGAAATTTTTTCTGAAGCTGACTTGTTCATTTTCTACTATAAATATAAGTAGGTTTATCAGTTATTTAATACTCATAGCACAAGCTCTGCTTAGTTTGGGACTAGATGCCGTTATATGATAGTTGTGGTATGACTTTATTTTTGTACATAAGAATCTGATGTGAGATTTCTCATTGTTCTGGTATAAATACTGAAATTATTAAATATTTTGAACAAAATAGGGATGAGTTCATCTAAAGAGCCTTTCACATTAGCATCATAAAAGCGCACTATTTAATCATCATGTAAATATTTTGATGAAAATAACCATTTTGATTTACAGATATTATATTCAACGATCAATGTATTTACTCGGAATTTATGTTTTGTGGAGACTGTATTACAAACGATGAAAAATCAAAAACCAATACAGAGCAGGGTAAAATTTACATTAATATAAATACTGTCCATACAAAATTAGTTTTAGTATATAATATGCGAAACCCTAAACATGTAACTAGAATTTTTATGTAAAGAACCTGTGTACAAACTTTAGTAACTGTATCATGAAAAATCACCAAGTTATAGGCTTGTTATGTTACCTAGTTGGCCGCACAAATACATGATCACCGTTCCACACGGGTGACTGAGGTGTTGCTTTCCTCTCGCATCCAGCTGTGCGCTAGTGTCTTACCTGCCATGAACTGTCGTGACTGCAACTTGTGTTCTTCTTAAAATATTTTTGGAAAAAAATATAACATGGTATAAAAATTATATTGGAATTGATTCAGTTACTGCTTCTGAATAAACTATATTCAGGTGTCGTATTTACTAAAACGCCTTTGTAATGAACAGTTTAGGAGGGAAAGAAATTTTGGTCTTACAACCAGCCTCCTAACACATTGCGACAAAAATTTATGATTGCGACTTGTTGTGCTGTTAGTCGTGGTCGTATGCGCTTAGTGCAACTACTCTTGCTCAAATGCTCGGCATGAGCAGTAAACAAAGATCGTTATTTATTAACACACAAAACACTCAGAAGAAATAATATGAAAAGCACGCAACCGCATTTGTAACTGGTATTCATTTAATTTTAATATCGCAAATACTTCTAACATGTACATAAATAGAAAATATTTGATTGAACATCAAAATTGAAAACTATTCTTCTACAACATCAATGATAAATAAGATATATTACTACTTTCAGCACTCTGAAATGTTGCAAACTCCGATAATAGCAATGGTGATAATTATATGGATAGCAAAAGATATATTACTAGCATTTTTTCACAGTTTACAATGCGAAAAATTCTATATAGCTATTGAAAGAGCTGAGACAGTGTGTGTACAGCTTGTAAAGAAGAATTGTCCAGGTACGTAGAAAAAATACTCTATTATCTCTAATCTGACTACTGGTGCCGAATCTGACAACTACTTATTACGTTTTCTTACAGATGATCAAGTTCGTCTTTGCAAAAAAGTTCTACAGGCAAACCGAACGTTCAGCAAAATGACTGCATGTGGCCTATTCTATGTAGACGCTACGCTACCAATATCTTTGATGGCACTTCTCGCAACCTACGTTGTTGCCCTGTTGCAATTCGCTTTTCTGTGAAATAACCATGAGTAATACATACGATTAAGAAGTATCTTAGTCGTTGTTTTAAAATATAATGTTTGTAGAGTATGTAGTAATGTATAGTAATGTATGTAAATTATAAAAAAGTACCTACGCTTTACGTTAATCGTTTCGTTACCAATTTTTACGGGCTCTTGAGGAGGCCCAAGGTATCTTATCCTGACTAGATTATGTGAATGTACTAATCAGATAGCGTCGTCGTATTTTTTTTTTATATATTTATTTATCTCAGGACTCTGAGGACCTTTGGAAGGCATACGAGAAGCCGAAACCAACTCGCAGAGGCCCTTTTAGATGGTTTTAGTGGGACGTGGTACCAACCGGTGATTATCCCTGTATGCGCTATGCTAGTGCATCCAAGGACAATCGCCGGTTGAAGGGAAACTATTGCAACATGTGGAAAACTAATATAAGGCTATGGTTTTTGGAGTCTTAAGTGGACTGGTTACCAGGAATTAAGGTATGTTAAGACTGGCCCCTGCCTGAACAATGTTTGTAATTGTCATCGATAAAAAGGCAGGGGGGACTTGCACACTCAACAAATGGGCCCCCGATACGGTCGCTGGCACGAAGCGGCGTAGCAATAAGAGAATTATTATTATTAATTATAATTCTATACAATAATATTATGGTGTAAAAATTTAATCTAAAAATACTGCCTGCCTTATTAAAAGTTCAGAAACGGCTATTGAATAACAGATTAATTAGTGATATATTTAGAATCAAATAACTTGCTGTCCCAGTTTCAGTTGAGTTTTAGTACTATTAAAATGACAACCATGGCGGTGCACGAACTGCCAAACTTTATAAATTTAGCTAAGACCTTTGATACAGTGTTGGTTCCAATCTTGCTACGTAAGCTTGAAACCCTCGATATATCTGGGAATCAGTTATCACTCTTCAAAGATTACCTAACTAACTGCACGTAATTTGTAAAAAATTATAACCAATTTAGTGACCCTCAACTCTTAGCTTTTGGAGTTCCTCAGGGAAGCATCCTTGGGCCCACGTTGTTTTTGGTCTATATTAACGCCTCTCACTCTCTTCAAAATGGGTGTAATACTGCCTTTCTAGATGACACGGTGATTATTTTCAGTTCAGACTCATGGATAGAGGTCAACTCGGGCTTAATACTGTAAATGATTGGCCGAAAACTAACATACTCACCTTAAATTCCGGTAAAATTAAGTATAATTAGCCTTGTGTTTACATTACAGAACAGCCCGCAGTCATTTCTCCAACTAGTCTCCATTCTTGCTCAAATCTGATCATTTTGGTTTCAAATTATGCTTTACTCATTAACAGATTACGGAAAGTCAATGTAGTTAAAAATCTTTGCTTTATTTTTAACTCCAAGCAACTAACTACCACTTGTTTAATTTGCATTGTGCTAATCTCTCTTGACATAATTATTGCATCACTTTTTTTTACGTTTGCGACATCTTAGCACTACATAGTACCCCAAGATTGGTTGACGAATTGCGAAATGTTTAGTTTTTTTCTTTAACGTGACATTGGCTATATTTGCCAATCCTTTAAATATGGACATAAGTTTCCTAACTCTTGTACGTAATGCATCTTATGCTTGAACCATGACAAACGATTGTCCGGGAAGACGCCCAAATATTTTATACTAGTTGTGTTTTCAATCGAAGGGCAGTTACAGAAGATACGAAACAGAAATTTTTTGAGTTCTAATGTAACAAGTACTTTAGGAGCAGTTAGTACAAAAACGCTAAAGCAAATTGCTATACTTATCGCGACGTCAAGGTTAAGGAGGTTCATATTTAATCAATCAGCAACCGACAGTAAACTAGTTTCTGCCCTATTGCAAGCACACACCAGAAGTCACCGTAGAAAACATTCAGTGTCTCCGTGTAAGTAATTACATTTGCTGCAGGTAATATCAGCGTGCACAAGCCGTTGATGTATAATAAAGAGAGTAGGCCCGAGAATACTTCCCTGTGGTACGCCAAAGTTTACTGAAGAGATACTTCTACGATGGCCTCCTATGACCATATTCGGTTCCCTGTCATAGAGATAGGAACGAAACCAATCAATGAGGCGAAACGTGTGCACCTGCACTATATAGGTGTCAACAATGTAAATATATACGCCATATTTCATTTACATGTTACGAAAACATTTTGTAATTTCATTTAAAAAGGGTTGCGTTTTTGTCGAATTATGTACGGGATCTTAATAAATTTTTGACCTTACAAGAATATTACAAGCGTTTAATTTTTCAGAACTATTACATTCTTGTAGATACCAAACAGTGTTCGTTTTTATCAAACTAGAGCCCGAGAACACTTTGAGTATGTATTGCTGTTTTTCAAGGCATATTGCTACTTGAAAAATTTAACCTGTGTGTATATTTATCGAATTTTAAATGTGTTACTATTTGTAAGTCCTCTCTGTATAATTACAACGATGTCAATATTAAACATCTTATAATCTAGATACAACATGCTAGACTTATATGTTTCTAGTTCTTTTTATTGATTTTTTTTTTCAATTTTAATAATATGTAAGTCTCGTTAATTTGTCATTTTATAACAGACTGTAAGCATAGAGAACATGTGGTATAAGATTTGGAAAAAAGGACAAATAATGAAAATTAAACCGAACTTGGCATTGTATCCAACAGAAGTTTTACTGGTTAACCGTCTAGAAAAAAATGTTCAAAGAATGTTTTATCCTTTACACTGTCCTCTTCTTCTTTTGTGCTCTTCGAAATATAGGATACTAAATAATTATATTACTCCCAATGGAAAGATGCTCAATATTTTGTCATTCATGAGTGTCATTTATATTCTTGTAATCAGTATTATTTACATGTATTTCGATGAATCTGACATCAGCTACAAAGGAATTCACAGCGATATTATCAGTTCGTTCATTACTTTTTTCTCATTCTTCTCCTTTTTCAGCGCTGTGTTAATAATTTTTATTGTCAACTTTGTACATAGTAATAACAATATTTCACTTATCATATTAATTCAAAATATACACAGAAGTATCGATTCAAGTAAAATTATTAGGAGTTTCATCATTGGGAATTGGATCTCTGTTATTATTTGTTTGAGTGTGAACTGTTTTGTTTGGTTTGGGTTTGATGCAAAGTATAAACACAGTCTTTTGAATTTGCCACAGTATATTTTTAACTACATCCTTATCAAAATTGATATGGATTGTGTATATGCAATTCGTGTTATGGTTTTGTTAACAAGATATCTCAATGAATGGACCAAAATAATCCTCAAGATTAATGATGCTCATGAAAATAATATATGTTGTATCAAGCTATATAATATATATGAAAACGTTTTAGAAGGGTACAAATTGTATAAAAGTATTTATAAACTATTGGTAAGTGCACTATTACAATCAATCAAAGACTTTTATTCCTGATGTTTCATTTGATGTGGTACTTGTTGATGTTCTTCACATTGTATATCCCGGAATTCAGTGTGCCTCTCGACGTGCTGTAAGCATTAGTTCGTCCACTTATCTTTTTGTGAAGAATCGCACCAATCTGGAAGTATAGTATAGGTTACTTCCAGGCAAGCGTGCTCCATCGTCGGCCACATTATTGCTTACCATCAGTTGAGACAGTCGTCAAACGCGAGCAAATCAATATTTTTTTTTTAATAAAAAGTAAAAAAATAATAATTGCAAATCGGACCATACACGACGGAGTTCTGAGGTAACAAACATAAAAATACAGCCTTATTGAAAATCTCTTCCTTTTCTTAAAGTTGGTTGAAAACCTATATTTCCTAATGTTTGATGTTATCAAAAACCTTTGTATAGTCAATAAAAGTCATGTGCGTAGGTTTGTTATATTCACTATATTTTTAATGCTTAATTTGACTGTGTATTTGGTCTATTATGGCAAAATTTTAGCAAAAGCCAGCGTGTTCGTTTAGTTAGTTTTCATCCAAAATTATGCTTATTCGGTCCAATAGTATCTTGGAAAAGACGTTATACGTTTACGTTTGACATTGGCCTATAGTTAGATAAGTCTTCTTTTAAGATTTTATGTATATAAGAATCAATGTTTTGGTCAAAATAGGGCCTTTCAGGTGAGCATCACAAAAGTACACTTTTTGATAACATTTAAATCATATTATTTTGTCAGTATTTTTTTTCAAATTAACATTTATTCGGCCATTACCCTAATTCGTTATTTTTGTTTCGGTCCTAAATATATTGCCTTCGTTCTTCTCACCTATGGAAGCACCCTCACCTTTTGGAAAAAATGAACCAAATTATCCAGCATACACTTACATTAATTTTAAATGTGACCTTGGATGACCGAGCTTGGACTCAAGTTACTCTTCCCGTCCGTAAAATTGCCAGTATTAGTTTACCAGTATTTATATCTTCGGTCCACGGCACTGATAATTTAATGAGGAACATTCTTATACTGATTTATTTTGATGTACCGAGCTTCACTGTGGCTATGGATGCCTGGAGACTCGCTTGCCCAAACACAAATCCGCCCGACAACTTCTCTTCCCAAAGGCGGTAAAATGAGCCGCTCTGCAAATTAGTTCAGGAAAACCTAACCTTGACATCTACTACTGCAGAGCGTGCGCGTCTGCTGGCTGTGGGAGAGTGGGAGTCAGGCTTCACGCACTACCATCGTCGAACATAGGCACCTTTTTCGACGATACAACTTTCCGCCTTACTGCTTCCCTACGCCTAGGCGCCCCTTGCTGCTCTTCTCATCGTTATCACAACGGCGAAGTTGTCAACAGCTTCGGTCACCACGGCCTGTCAGATAAATAAATAATAATAATAATAATAGCGCAGCACGCGAATATGATATGATGTCCTTAACATCATCCGACGTGTTTTTGTCACCGTCGGCAATCCGGCTAATTTGGAACCTGTTGGCCTGGAACGCGACGATTATGAGAGTCCAGACGGTATGTCTTTATTTCCATGGAAAATGGGTAGGACTTTAGTGTCGGACGCTAGCTGTGTCGACACTTGCGCCATCCCATCTTCCTAGCTCGTCCTGCTATGCCAGTGCTGCTGCTGCGGCTGCGGAGAATCTCCAGCGGCAGAAATATAACAACCTCATCGGCGGTTATATTTTTGAGACGTTTGGGGTTGAAACTCTTGGGCCGTGGTAGGGACCGAGTGCTCATGTGCTTTTTAAAAAAAAATATCCGAACGCCTTGTTGGCATTTCGCGTGACCCAAGGGCTGGCTTTTACCTTGGTCAGAAATTAAGGATTGCCATACAACGTGGCAATGCCGCCAGTCTTTTGGGCACACTTCCAGTCGACAGCGATTCGGAGGAATTTTTCGAAGCCATATTTTTGGTAAAAGTTATTGTGTACATATAAAGTTTTAATAAGTCAAGTGATTTATTTTTCGTGTTCTTTTTATGTTTAAATAAATATTTGTTAGAAATCTTCGAACTGTCTTGCTTAACCCTTTTGATTTACAGATATTATATGCAACGGTCAATGTATTTACTCGGAATTTATGTTTTCTGGAAACTTTATTACAAATGATGAAGGTACAGAGTGAGGTAAGAATTACTTTAAAATAAATACAGTCTAAATATATGTTGTTCATATAATTATTAATCATTTAATTTCAATTATTAATTATTAAGATTCTTGGAGAATGAGCAGTTATACTAATGAGGGAAAAACATTTTAGAGTTACTACCAGCCTTCTAACATGTTGGGAGAAAATTTAATAAAATAAAATGAATGCGACTTGTCGTCTGAGTTGTTGTGACGTATGCGCTTATTGTGACTATAATAGACATGTTCGTACGCGCGTAATGCGACAGATGACAAAGATTTTTTGAGATTTGTTGTTTGTTCTTTCGGTTCAACAATCATAACGTTAAATATTTGGCAGTAGTTTAGAAGTAATACAAATGGTATTCATTTAAATTTAATATCGCAGTACGTTCAGGCCTATTTTCACTTGTTTTATGGAGTTTGTTTTTGTATTTTAAATATGTGTTAAAAACAGTTTATTTAGACGTTCTCTTAATAGTGATTTTGCTTTTTTCAGGAGCATGTAGTTCAAACAGGCACAAAGATAGAATATATTCGATTGAACATCTAAATTGAAAACCAATTTTTCTACAATAATATGTAAATAAAAAAATATTTTATTACTTTCAGCAGCTTCAGATTTTACAGACTCCTATGATAGCAACGATAATGATTCTATGGATAACAAAAGATATATCATTAGTATTTTTTCTCAGTTTACAATGCGAAAAATTCTATATAGCCATTGAAGAAGCTAAGACAGTGTGTATACAGCTTGTAAAGAAGAATAGTCCAGGTACGTAAAACATATTCTGTTATCTCCCATCTGACTACTGGTGTCTAATCTATCAACAATGCATGTATAATAAAGTTCCTAACTCTATTAAAAATGTGACAACAATAGAATTAAAAAGGGCGCTAAAAGAATTTTGAATTATGAAAACTTATTACACGACTGATGATTTTCTTAATGACGGTGCACTTATTAATTGACATACTCCTTTGTTTGACATATAGCTATGTACTCTGTTTTACCTTATTATTTTAATCCTGTTTCACTTACTTTTTATTTCCGTTTGACATGTAGTCTTATTTCGTTTTTTATTCTTATGACCTTTATTACGCTGACATTTTGACCATAATTATATAATTTTATTCCATTTTTAAAATTGCAACGTAATCCAAAAATTTGCATGCAAATGTGATGGCAAAATATGGAGGACTCTGTTATAAAAAAACACCTGTATACTATACCCATGTTTGCAAATAAAAAAAAAAAATGATATTACGTGTTCTTACAGATGATCAAGTTCTACTTTGTAAAAAAGTCCTACAGGCAAACCGAACGTTTAGCAAAATGACAGCATGTGGCCTGTTCGATATAGATGCTACTCTACCAATATCTTTAATGGCTGTTCTCGTGAGCTACGTTGTGGCACTGTTGCAATTTGCTTTTCTGTGAAGTAACTAAGTGCACAACATGTAATATTTATCTTTAAACATAATCAAAATTGTTTTTGTCCTTAAGTTGATGTCTGAACAAAGATTTTATAATTATATCGATTCTAGTTTAATTTATCCCGTCTCATGTGCTTCTACTGTAAATAGAACGTCAAACTGTTTTTCATTTTAACGCGTAAGGTTGACGTGAGTCAATAAATTAATATGAAATGATTATAAATACTCAATATGTAAATATACAGGATGAAGTGGTTGTCGATGGTCTAATCGAAAAGTACGAAGAATTACAAAAATCAATTTTTTTTTATAGAGATCAGGCTCATCATTTCCAATATTATGGCTAACATAGGACAAATTCTGTGCAGTATAAGAACTGATTTATGGTGAATTTACGAAAATCGCAAAATTTTAATTAAAATATGATTCTCAATTCAAGTTTTTCTATAAATTCATACATCTGCCGTACCATGCTCGAAATTATGCTCAACTTTGTACTTGTCTAAACATGTGCAGCGGAATAAATTTCAAGGCATTATGTTCTAATTTTACTTTTTTAGTTTATGGTCATATGTTATTATAATGTCTCAGTATTTTATCCGATTCGGCAACTTCGGCAACAAATATTCTGAGGAATATAGACGATTAGTAATGATCATTATAGATTTGTATACTGATAAAACGTACATTAAAATGGAGCCCGAGACTCTTTAGTGTGTATTGAAAAAGTCAACCTGTATATTTATCGAATTTTAATCGTTAACATTATTTTCAAGTGCTTTCTCTATATTAATAACGGCGTCAATATTAATCGTGATACAATCTATACAACACAGTAGAATCTACATGTTCCCAGTTAGTAGTAGTTAGTTTAATGAATTTTAAATGTTAATAAGTTTTGTCCCTTTATCATCTGGCAACAAGCTGTAAACGTTGGGAATATGTGGAAAAAGATTTGCACAATGGCCCAAACAAAGAAAATTAAACCAAACTTATCTTTATATCCACCAGAAGTTTTACTAAATAATCGTCTAGAAAAAGATGTTCAAAGAATGTTTTATCCTTTACACTGTTCTTTTCTGCTTTTGTGCTCTTCAAAATATAGGATACGAAATAATTATATTACTCCCAATGGAAAGATGCTAAATATTATGTCATTTATGAGTGTCGTTTATACACTTGTCATCTGTATTTACTACATGTATTTCGATGAATCCGACATTACCTATTTAAATGTTCACAGTGATATTGTCAAAACGTTTATCACTTTTTTCTCATTAATTTCTATTTTCATTGCTGTGTTAATTATTTTTGTTGTCAACATTGTACACAGTAACGAAATTATTTCACTCATTTTATTGATCCAGAATATAAATAAAGGTATCGATTTAAGTAAAATAATCAGAAGTTTCATCATTGGAAATTGGATCTCCGTTTTTATTTGTCTTGGTGTTAACTTTTTCATTTTGTTCGGATTTCAAACTGGATATACATTAAGTCTTTTGTATTTGCCACAGCTAATTCGTAACTACATGCTTATCAAATTTGACATAGATTGTATTTACGCGATTCGTATTCTAGTTTTGTTAACAATATATCTTAACGAATGGACTAGAATGATCCTTGAACTTAGCCGTGCACAAGAAACTAATATATGTTGTATCAAGCTATATAAGATTTATCAAAACATTTTAGAAGCATACAAACTGTATAAATCTATTTTTAAAGTATTGGTTAGTGCACCACTTAGTAACATTTAAGTCATATTACTTTGTTAGTAAATTGAAATCTTCGATATGCTAGCTTAACAATTTTGATTTACAGATATTATATTCAACGATCAATATATTTACTCGGAATTTATGTTTTCTGGAGAATGTATTGCAAATGATGAAAAATCAAACAACACGGAGCGGGGTACTATTTACATTGATAATATAATAATTACGGATAATTCGGGTGTATAATGTGACGCCATAATTATGACGTGCCCAGCACTGGAATTCGACAGTCACTGTCGCCATTCCACTACAAGATCTCACTTAATTCGCACCGGCATTGCACCGTCGCGTGCAAATCGTGCATGCGTGCAAGGACTGTTGCCTCCAGATTCCACGGTGGTATGCTACAAAACTAACAAAAAGTTCTGTCGTTTCGCGGGAAACCGTGCGGTATCCTCGCACCATCCTGATGGCCATGACCCTCTGGCATGCATCCAGCTTGGATGGCGGTCGCTTTTATAAAGGGCCATAGACCGAACAGTACCTGCGTAGAGCCTCCGGCGGAGAACGTCCGTATCCCTTTAAGTTAGGCTGGATTCGCTTGAGGGTAACTCCAGTCTGATCTAGTTTGGTAGCCAGACATCGGAGGTGCTCCTTAAATTATTATCGTCTATCGAAGATGAGTCCCAGATATTTCATCGTCCACTCGATGCCGATGAGAACTCCTGCTAACGTTATTTGGGGACCCGGCGGTAACGCGTTCCGAGAGCCGTGAAAACATATGGCTACCTCGAGTCCCAACTGCTGGATCCTCTCACTACTCTCCGCCAGAACAAGCGTGTCATCTTCGTAACAGTCCACGCTGACCCTGGCAGAGAGGTCGCCGCGCAACCGTGTATACCTTTTTAATCAGTCATGTCATAGCTTTATCAAATGCAAGTAATCCAAATTGAAAAGCAAATCTTTTACAGTAAAACTGATAAAAAAAAAACATAATATTATTCCAGCAGCTTGAGATTTTACAAATCCCGCTTATAACAACGGTGATAATTCTATGGATATTAAAAGATATATTTTTTGCATTTTTTCAAAGTTTGCAATGCGAAAAATTTTATATAGCTATTGAAGAAGCTGAGACAGTGTGTATACAGCTTGTGAAGAAGAATTATCCTGGTACGTAAAAATATGTTCTGTGATTTCCTATCTGACTACTGATATCGAATCTGATAACAGTGCTACTTATTACGTTTTCTTACAGATGATCAAGTTCGACTTTGCAAAAAAGTTCTACAGGCAAACCGAACGTTCAGCAAAATGACCGCGTGTGGCCTGTTCTACGTAGACGCTACGCTACCAATATCTTTGATGGCGCTTCTTGCGACATACGTTGTTGTATTATTGCAATTTGCTTTTCTGTGAAATTACTACGAGTAATGAAATAAAAAAACTGTATTGTGTACATATACTGTACTGTTTTACTTTGGAAGCAATGCCTAATAAAAAAATTGGTTTTAAAAAAATACTATGTTGTAATTTAGTTAATTTTATTATGGATTACGTGTTGAGCTGATCTAAAGTAATATATACCTATTATTGACCTAGACTGAACTAAATGAATTATTATTTTAAGACCGAAAATCTTGGAAAGTTATATCGATATCTTATCCTCGATAAATCCAGGCCGATGTTAATATTTTTATAAATATCGATACATCGATAGGTATATGGATATTTTTTCTCTTATAACACTCATCTGCTTAAAACACATTCTAACGAACGTCCTATGTGCACAACTCAGAGATATGTCGCAGATTTTTCTTGTGACCCGTTATTTTTGTGGCCTAGTACATAAGATTTGATTAACAAAGTAAGCAAGCATTATGAGAAGTTCAGTTTGCGACTATTATTTATCGTAAACTGCAACGTATTAGGATGAAACTGCAACCAGTCAGAGAACAATGTGCCAGTTCGGTGTAGGTTGTTGTTATCTATTTATAAGCGTACGCACGACAACGCGTACGTACAACCTGGGGGATCTTTAAGAGAGAATAGGTTACTTCTTATAGGCAAGCGTGCTCCATCATCCACCTAATCGTCGCTTCCCATTTGGTCCAATAGTGAAAAAGCGCGAGCCTATCGACAATTTAAAAAGAACGTGATGATGATTACCTAAATATCGCTACTTATAGTATTAATGTTTAATAGTATCCATATTTTTATTATAGATAGTCAAGCAAGTTTTTGCAAGAATGCGCTACAGTCGAATAGATAGTTCAGTAAGATGATCGTGTGTGGCCTGTTCTGTGTAGACGCTACGCTACCAATATAATATGGGCTAACAATATTGTCATGGGCAAAGACTAAATATCAAAGATAAGCAATTACAATTTATCTTGATATTTATATCGTCAAGAGCTTCTACTATAATTAGAATTTCAAACTATTTTTCATGTTATCGTTAACGTGGGTCACAAAATTACTATGACACGATTATAAACACGTCTCAATAAATATACAGGATGAATTTTTAAAGGGGTTGTGGATATTCAAATCCAAATCTATGAAGAAAAATGAAAAAATCTGAACATAGCCTTGGGTCCAAATAAAACTGCATAATTAGTATTTTGAAATATTATGATAGGAGTAGAACCCGTTGACATAGAAAAAAACAGACACTGTATTTTTACCATTAAATATTGTCGTCACTAAGGTAAAAAGTATTGGTAATTATTAAGATATGCTTTAAGGCAATCTTATGAAAATCGATGTTTTAATGAAATGATTTCATTTTTTTCATACTCAACCTTGCTCGAAATTGTGCTCCAGTTTTATATTTCCAAATAACTTGTAATGGAATCAACTTCAAGCCATCAGATCATGTTTTAATTTATTAATGGTCGTAACAATTATTAAAATTAGAACGTAACATAGAAAACAAGAAATTTTTAAAAATATTATGTTATATATGCCATATGTCATTATTTATCAAAATTTTATCATATTTGGCGACATTATAGGTTCATTTAAAATAAAAAAGTGTTTTTTTTTTTTTTCATGACTACATAGCTTTGGTTTACAGCTATACTAGAGTTTCAAAAATCAAATAAGCTGTGAAAATTTTCGTAAAAATGGAGCCTTTCGGGCTTTGAGTGTGTACTGCAATTTTTTATGCTTACTTGACTTGGCTTTGGCCATATGAACCTGCTTGAAAAATTCACCCTGTGTATTTACGGAAATTCAAATGGAACATTAATTTTAAGTGCTCTTTCTATAATTATAACGGCGTCAATATTAATTTTGATACAATCTAAACAATACTGTATATTCTACGTGTTTCCATTATTGATTGAATTTTAAATATGAATAACTGTCGTCCACTTATCTTTTTACAACAGATTGTAAACGTTAAGAATATGTGGTATAACACTTGGACAATGGGCCAAAAAAAGAAAATTAAACCAAGCTTGTCTTTGTTCCAATCAGAAGTTATACTAAATAGTCGTCTAGAAAAAGATGTTCAAAGAATGTTTTATCCTTTACAGTGTTCTCTTCTTCTTTTGTTTTCTTCAAAATATAGGATACGAAATAATTATATTACTCCCAACGGAATGATGCTTAATATTATGTCGATCATGAGTGTCGCTTATATTCTTGTTACCTCTATTTATTACATGTATTTCGATGAATCCGACATGAGCTACATAAGTATTCATTGTGATATTGTCGTTTCGTTCATGACTTTTTTCGCATTCATCTCCTTTTTCATTGCTGCGTTATTGATTTGTTTTGTCAACATCGTACATAGTAACAACAATATTTTACTCATTGTAATGATTCAGAGAATACACAAAAGTATCGATTCAAGTGAAATAATCCCTACTTTCTTCATAGGGAATTGGATCTCTGTTTTTATATGTTTTAGTGTTAACATTTTTATTTTACTTGCATTTCAATCAAGGTATACATTCAATCTTTCGTTATTACCACAGCTAATTCGTAACTACATGCTTATCAAAATAGATGTGGATTGTATTTACGCGATTCGTGTCATGGTTTTGTTAACAAAATGTCTCAATGAATGGATCAGATTAATGTTGAAACTTAATAATACACAAGAAACTAATATATCTTGTACCAAGCTATACATAATTTATCAAAACATTTTAGAAGCATACAAATTGTATAAGACAATTTTTAAACTATTAGTAAGTACCAGTTAGTGACATTTAAATCATATAATTTTGTTAGTAGAGGCCGTCTAAAAAGTTAAACGATTTGAGTAATTATTAAGGTATAATAAAACCTGATGTAGTCAACACTGGTTCAATAATTAAGGTTGATTAAGAGATTTTTATCATTGTTTAATAATAGAAGAACCTTACAGTGTCCAATACAAGTATTTTCTAAATGATTAAATATTACATTAAATTCTCAAGTCGTTTGACCTTTTAGACAGACTATAAATTGTAATCTTCGAACTAGCTGGTTTAACAGTTTTGATTTTCTTACAGATATTATATTCAACGATCAATGTATTTACTCGGAACTTACGTTATTTGGAAAATGTGTTGCGAATGATGAAAATGCAAACTATATGGAGCAAGGTACTATTACAGACCCGTAATAACTGTAATTATTGATAATAATTACAGTTATTACGGGTGCATCACAACGTAATCATTTATTCTCTGGGATCGAATATTATATTAGAAATTTTGATCGTATGGACTGTCTCCTGACTAATTTTAATTTATAATTGCGGCTTCTCGCTCGATTAGTCGTGGCCGTAGGCGGGAAATGTGACAGATCCCAAAGAATAATGATTTGTACTTTTGGTACAACAATATAACTGTCGATATTTGACATTAGTCTATCGATTTATGTATTTATGCACACACAAAACACTAACACACTGTTGTTCAATTGGGCCTGTGTTCACTCATAAGGTTTTTTTTATTATTTATGTGTAAGCTGTGTACTTCTTTAAGTGACAAGTTCACCATAATAATTGGTATATATATGCTAGTTATATTTTGTAAAATGTTATTAGTGAATAAGCCGTTGGAGTACCTTAATAAATAAATAAAATAAAATAAAATAAGGTAATTACTACTAATTTGTATGCTTGTTCTTATGTTTAATCAGTTCTCGCATAGTGATATATTTTAAATATCAAATGTATTTGTCTCAATTCGTACAATCGTATATAAATAAATTGCTGCATTGAAAAATCAATCGTTCACAATATTACTTAAAAAAAGCATATATTCATATATATATTACTTTCAGGAGCTTGAGTTTTTAAGAACTCCGATCACAGCAACGGTGATAATTCTATGGATAATGAAAGATATATTACTAGTATTTTTTCAAAGTTTGCAATGCGAAAAATTTTATATAGCCATTGAAGAAGCTGAGACAGTGTGTATACAGCTTGTGAAGAAGAATTGTCCAGGTACGTAAAAGTAAATTCTGTTACCTCTTATACGACTGCTCGTGTCAAGTCTGACAAAAATGCTACTTATTATGTTTTCTTACAGATGATCAAGCTCGTCTTTGCAAAAAAGTATTACAGGCAAACCGAACGTTTAGCAAAATGACCGCATGTGGTCTGTTCTATGTAGACGCTTCGTTACCAATATCTTTGATGGCACTTCTCATGAGCTATGTTGTTGTACTGTTGCAATTTGCTTTTCTATGAAATAACTGGGAGTAGAAATACATACGATTGGAACTTGTCGTACGACGTAGTTTTTTTGAGTTATTATTATGTTATCATCAACGAAAGTATCTATGTAAATATTGATTTATATTGAGGTAACAACAAAAAGCGAGATCTGATCATAAATTTTATACTAGGTGACGCAGATTTTAAGTCGGAGTCGAGAACTACTATGTTAGTGCACAGGTTTGCTAGATGTAGAGTAGCAAGTAAAGATAACTTTATTCAGAGTTAAAACTTTTACGCCAGGGCCCTGCGGATAAATTATACACAGCGGGCCTACAGTGATTATTTCAACTTTTAGGGTTCTGGTGTGATAGGTTTATACAAGTGCATATTTTGTAAACTATTTATTTAGCCTGTTTTTATTTTCACAATAATTTGAAATCGTTAAACATTCTTTACGATCAGCAGTAGAAAACTTTAATTTTCGATAGACATGTGTGCTGAATGCTTAAGAACCTGTGTTAAGGCTAAAGGTGGATACTTTGAGTAGAAGATTGTATTAATTTTTTGTTTAGATTCTCTATCACATGTAAAAACTTGTTCTTAGAATATTACATAATTTTTATGAAGTTATCAGTTATTTTTTCTTCCGGATACTGTGGTTTTTTTAACGTTAATAATAAAATTTACTATTACTGGATTAATTTGTTTAAGATCCGTACTGTAATATCGTCCGACCCTGGCATTTTGTTACAATCCCATGTATCAGATTTTACATCTATTGGTATCACTTGTTGAAACCTAAATAGTACATTACAATCATTCACATAGTACTTTCTGTCCAAAAAATATGTTGAAACTTATGCTATCGACTTCTTTTGTATTTTTTTACAGAAATTCTTATACGTAGTTTGCAAGTTTTCACTTTTTACCAAATGTTTTTCTATTATAGAATCTACACTTATTTTAGCCCTACAAAGTCAGTTGCTGACATATTTTTCGCATATTTCTATTACAACTAGTCTATTTGCAAGAATACCCTATTACCAAAATTGACAACTCAAGATAGAGCTACTAAGCGCAAGAAAGTGAGGAGACCCGACGCCAAATAATAGGACAAGGGAAGGAAGAAGAATAACTAGTCTATTTGTGATTCATTAGTTTTACTACAAAGCCAAGGCATAACCATACTTCCAAATTAGATCTACATCAGAATGTAAATGTACAACCACATTAGAAAGTAAATATTAGAAATAAAGATAATCAACAATAAATGCCCGCGCACCGGAAAACGCAGCGTTGGAAGGTCTCCTACAAGGTGGTCCGATGACCTGGTGAAGGTTGCGGGAGTAAGATGGATGCGGGACGCACAGGATCGTGCATTTTGGCGACGCTTGGGGAAGGCCTATGTCCAACAGTGGACATCTGTCGGCTGAGATGATGATGATGATGAAAAATAAATGAAAATTGGCTACGCATAAACAAATTATTTACAATTTGGCATCGTTTGCCACATCTTGAAAACGTAGGTCTATTTTGCATAATTTCAAAAATTCATGTGAACGATCTCTCAATTTTTTTTCATGGCGATTTCCTTGGAATACGCTATATTAGGCTTTTTTAACACCATGATATCAGTTTGCTCTTTAATATAAAATTTGTATAAAGGTCAAAAAAAGATAAAGGTATATTGAGTATTATTTAATAATCTATTCCATTATTATTTAATAGTACATTGCCTTTACTTTATTTCGAGTTCTACGCAGTTGCAATTTATTTTTCGTATATATAGACCACAATTATGCCCATAAGTTTCATTTACACATAGTACGTTTCAAAATACTGTAATAAGCAGCATTACGTAGTAGTATGTCTTATTCTTCTGGTGGTACACTCTCTCTAAGAGGTTTAATTGCGTTAGGAATTTCTTCAAGCGGAAGATAGGATTGATTTCAGTGAGAAGTCAATTTCACCACCTTGATCGTTGGATATGCTTCCACACATTTTGGCCTAAGGTGGCTTAAACAACCTTGATGATGAGCATAATTACGCTGCAAACGATTGATATCGTATGCAATATTAAATTACAAATAAACATTGTCAAAAGCAAGACGTTAAAACCAAATTCTGCCATCAATTTTGAGTACGTGAAGACGATAACGAAAACTACAATAAAAACTGATATCCGACTGTAAATAATAAAACTTCTTACCAACCTACTGATATTAATATTTTAAGGTATAATCTGAACTTTGACAATGAGCATGATGTGGTTTTTACTGTAAACGATGTTAAGAATGAAGCAGGTTATAAAACCGAAAGCAAGGTAAATAAACGAGAACGTTGTAGTAAGAGAAATATATACTTTGCTGATCATTTTTGTAGTTATCGATAGCTTCATTGAAATAGATGTAATGAAAGAGAGTAATGTATTCATTTTGAATAATGTATTTGGAAGCAAACAATAGAAAAAGCATACAGTTCATCGGATAAAAAATCGCTTGAACTTGTTTTTCAAGACGATTATATAGTAAAGTTTCTGGCAGATTCAATGATAAGTTTAGTTTAGTTTTCTTTTTTCGAAATTTTTTACCTATCTTATGCATTTTATGCTGTGGCTGTCCGTCGCTAAATAATAAATAGACAGGACATTTACTAAGTGTATTGATCATATCGTTGAGGATAATATTATTAATTTACAAATTACAGTAAAAGCATTTAATTATTGTATAAACTATGACCGGTAGCGTTAAATTCATTATAAGTACAATCTCTATGAAATACATTTTAATCGATAAATTAAAATCACCATCATTACTTAAGCTATATAGTATATTGAAAGTTTTTGATGGCTTCATCGAGATAATGTCCTGCTCGGCGTAGTGGTCAAAATAAACCGCGGTGCATCCGCTTAGGATCAACAGATCCTGAACGGAGGCACCGCTACATATTATTATAGCTCGTAGTAGTTTCGGGTAGTTTGGTTAAAATCACTGTCCTAGTTAATTTTTCAGTACGCAGTAATATCAAACAAGGCAATTTATGAGCCGCTCCTGATGTTGCCCTGAGTTTGCATATAAAGTTTCATAATAATATTTTTGGATACATCCGTTTTTTACGTTCGTTTACTAGAATTTGGTATCCAACAAAGTAGTGCTAAGAATAAACTCGGTAATTCTATGCACAAAAATGCATTATATATGATTTTCGTTGACTTGTCTTAGGAAAAGCTGGTCATACAAATCAAGAACGGTTTTATTTCAACCAGAGGGGTCTTGTCGAGATCGCTGCCATCGCGCTGCAATGCTTCCGATTTATGCCCTTGGTGTTACGACTTACGTCTGGAAACATCGGGGCATATCACCACCATATGCTGTACGGGGACTTTCGGGCGGTAAGTACAATGGTCACACTCGGGCGTTTTTTTCACCTAAATCCGAAACAGGAACTTTTCTACGAAGTCCTAAGGACCTACGTCCTCCCCGGACACCTCTTTGAGGATTGGCTGGTACTATGGTGCCGTCCTCGGAGATCCTTAAGCCTGTTAGTGAGTTTGCGTCCAGGTCTAAAAACTTGATATAAAAAGAGAGAGATAAATTGAACTGGTTTATTTAATATAGATAGTATTCGAAATTTTAAAACTTAATCATTTAACTCAAAGCATACAAATAAATTACTAAGTGCAAAATAAAGCGTTTAATGTTCTAGAGCGTTCTAATATATTAATTTGTATGTTCCACTGACAGTTCAATTACAGTGATAGCATAAAACAATTTGAGTAATATACATTTATATTATGTAAATACCTACATCACATTCTATAAGACTTGTTATTTGTATCTTGCTTTTCGTTTTTATCTCAATATAAAAACATTATTTACAGAAACACTTTCGTTAACTATAACAAGTGTACACGACGGCCGCTCAAAGTTTAGAATAAATCAAGGAAGAAGAAATCTCATAATTGTTTTATCTTATATATAAAATTCTCGTGTCACAATGTTCGTTCCCGTACTCCTCCGAAACGGCTTGACTGATTCTCATGAAATTTTGTGAGCATATTGAGTAAGTCTGAGAATCAGCCAACATCTATTTTTCATACCCCCAGACTAAGAAATTACTTAAATATTATTTATATGGAAAAACAACGTTTATTATTATTTCACAGAAAAGCAAATTGCAACAGTACAACAATGTAGTTCGTAAGAAATGCCATCAAAGATATTGGTAGCTTGGCGTCTACATAGAACAGGCCACATGCGGTCATTTTGCTGATTGTTCGGTTTGCCTGTAGAACTTTCTTACAAAGATGAACTTGATCAACTGTAAGAATATGTAACATTATTGTTGTCAAATTCGACATCAGTAACTATAGTAGAAAATGATATTAATAGAAAATGTTTTTACGTACCTGGACAATTCTTCTTCACAAGCTGTATACACACTGTCTCAGCTTCTTCGATAGCTATGTAGAATTTTTCGCATTGTAAACTGAGAAAAAATGCTAGTAATATATCTTTTACTATCCATAGAACTGTCGCCGTTACTATGGTCGGAGACTGCAAAATCTCAAGCTCCTGAAAGTAATAATACGAGTTTATGTTTCTATATGAAATGTTAGCCGATCAACGTCAAGCTGTCGCCGATGGCTAATGCTAAAAATCAGGGCTGTGGTTCTGTCTTGCACACGAGCCCCAGAATTTTGCTGATCTCTGGCTGTTTTGGGCGGATGTGACGCATATTTTCCCAATATATTACATTTGTGGTTGGTATCCACCATGTTTGATACAAATAAACTCATTTTCTTTCTTTCTGAAAATGGGGGTACTCAAGGTTAAAGTTTAGGTCCTTTTTTATTTTTACTTTTTGTCAGTGGTTTACTCCATTTATTTTGAAGTGTTGTTTCTATTCACCCCGTTTTACCATAACAAAGTTTTTCAATTTTGATATTCAGTTCTACCTATTAGAACAACTTGCATTTGATATAAAGTGGTCCCTGATAAGAAAAGTCTGATTAAAAATTTACGTAATTACACACACATACACATGGCTGTAAAATTTTGAAACCAAATAACTAACAACTTATACCAGACACCTAAAGGCAGCATGAACGACCGCGCGCGGAGCGCGCTCATAGATCACTAAGGCGCGCGCGCCGGCCGCGTATGTGTATATGTAGTTACAAAACTATGTACCTAGTAAACCGAAGAGGCGACAGTAGCGACACATTTTGATACCACGGCGGACCCGCGCACTACACACACTCGTTTGCGATTGGTCCGGTATTATTCTAAAGATTTTGTGTGAAATCATAATTGTATATATAGGCTGAGCAAATCATCAAATACACATTCTGTTCCAAGCTCCCACCTGTGTTTCAATTATTACTTGCCTACCTTTGGTAAAAACTAATCTTTGGAATCTGTCGCATTACGCGCCTCTGACCACGGCTAGTTGCGTGGCAGGCTACAGTCATAAATTAGGTTTGGTCGCAATTGGCAAATGGCACAAAATCTTTCTCTTAGTAGAGCGCTGCTTACTGCGCAAGGTCTCTTAGAATAAATAATTCATTGTAATACATAATTTTAAATACATGTAAATTTTACCTCGTTCTGTAACGTTTGAATATTCATCAATAGCAACACATCTTCCAAATAACACAGATTCCGAGTAAATACATTAATCGCTGAATATAATATCTGAAAATTTAAATTGTTAAACTAGCTAGTTGAAAGATTTCAATTTTTTAAGAAATAATATGAGTAAAATAAGGTTCTGCATTTACCAATAGTTTAAAAATAGTCGTATACAATTTGTATGCTTCTAGAATGTTTTGGTAAATCTTATATAACCTAATACAAGATAATATGTTATTTTCTTGTGCATTGTTTAGTTTGAGGATAATTATGATCCATTCATTCAGATATCTTGTTAACAAAGTCATAACACAAATCGCATAAATACATTCCATGTCAATTTGAATACAAATGTAGTAACTAATTATTTGTGGCAATTTTGGAATACTGTATTTATATCCTGCTTGAAATGCGAGACAAATAAAACAGTTAAGGCCAAAACAAATAAAAACAGAGATCCAATTCCCAATAATGAAACTTCTGATCATTTTACTTAAATCGATACTTTTGTGTATACTGTCAATCAATACAATGAGTAAAATATTGTCGTTACTATTTACGAGGTTGGCAACAAAAATCATTACCGCAGCTATGAAAAAGGAACAGTATGAACAAAAAGTTATCAACAAAATGATAATATAACTGTGATTATTTATGTTGCTCATATCGGATTCATCAAAAAATATGTAATAAATAGAGATAACAAGAATATAAGCGACACTCATGAACGACATAATATTGTGCAGCTTTCCATTGGGAGTAATATAATTATATCGTATTCTATATTTTGAAGAGAACAACAGAAGGAGAGAACAGTGTAAAGGATAAAACATTCTTTGAACATCTTTTTCTAGACGATTTTTCAGTAAAGCTTCTGTTGGATACAATGACAAGTTTGGTATAATTTTCCTTTTTCGTCCTTTTTTGGAAATGATATACGACATGTTCTCAACGTTTACAGATAGATACATTTAAATTTAAATTAAAAGATCTGGGTGGTGCTATTTTTATACTGCTAGCTACCACTTAGGTTGTAGGTTCTATCATATTATATAAAATTAAAGAGCACTTAAAAATAAGGTTAAATTTAAAATTTAGGAAATATACAGGATGAATTTTTGTCTCGGTATGGTCATGTAAAGAGGAAGGATTAAACGCATGTTACTAAAAGAGTTATGAATATTCATGTGGATGGTTGAAGAGGTAGAGGGAGGCCAAAGAAAAGATAGAAGGATTGTGTGAAGAGTGATTTGAAAAAAAAAGGAAGTTAGTGATAGCATGACGAGACCTAAGCTAGGATGGAAGAAAAAAATGTGTTGCGCCGACCCTATATAAGATGGGACAAGGGCAGAAAGGTGATGATGATGGGTGGAGGTTCAAGGACTCTACTAAAATTTAGATGAGCAATACCCTAGGAGCCAGTTCCAGATGTTTCAGTTATATCACTATTGAATCTTCAACAGCAGCACCCTTACCGATTTTTAATACTTTTATGACCAGTATATGCTATTCTTCATGAGAAAATGAGAAATTACATTTGGTCATCTCTATACTCACTTTAAAAATTCATCCTATATATATACACTCGTGAATTTTTAAATTTATTTACTGTGCCGTTTATTTATCGTATTTATAATCATATCATAGTAATTTATTATCGCTGACGCTTATAGAAATAGTTTGATATTCTAATTTGAGTAGAAGCAATATGATAAATGTTAATGTTAAAAATGTTATAGATTAATTAAAAGTTTTGTTTTCGGGATGGTAAGGTGCATACAAATCATACACAAATGTCGTACGTCGTTGCTCGCTCATCGATAAACGGGGCGGGAAGGGCCTTCTTAAGAAATGGCAACCTTGGCTAATTAAAAACATGGCACCACATAATCCGGCATCGAATTGGCACAATATCCATTATTTGGTTCGGATTCTACTCTATTCCCTTATTTTAAATTAACCAGAACTGGAAACTGGCTTAATTTAAATCTTATCTTATTCACTGGGCCGCAAAAATAACGGTTAACATAATGAAACGCGATTGTGGTATGATTGAGGCCATGTTCCACTGCACACTGTTCATATACCTTCAACATCTGTTTCAGACCTCCGGTTGAGGGGGCTCAACAGCACTGTATCGTCAGCATAGCTTAAATTATTGACACATATGTTATCAATATGGCATCCGACAATGCATGTCGCTGCTGAGCTCTTCAATCTGATCGTCAACATAAATGTTATAGCCGTGGTGACGTCAAACCTCCCTGTCTTATTTATTTATTTAGTAAATGGAGGACTTCCAGCTTATAAAACCAGACAAAAAAGGAAACCATAATCACTAGAAAGCCACAAGTCCTCACGTATAGACATTATAATTAAACATGGTGTGAGCACAAAAACAAAAAAGCTTCGCTTTTTAATGCCTAATCAATAATTTGTTATTCCGTATTGCAGCGAGTATCATCGGAGTACGCAATTCCTTACCAGTGTTGAAATGCTTAGATGGCCTAAGCTATACCAGTGTGCTTTATAATCCATGATATCACTAGAGAAACTTGCTTCTTTTAGGTTCATAGCTTATTGTATGACACTAGGTCAAACGCCTCGGACAAGTCTTAGAAACATGCGTAAACAGGCATTTTTCTCTTTACATAGTGCACAGTGTATTTTAGAGACAGTATTGTACTATCAGTCGACAACCTCGGCCGGAACCCAAACTACGTATCTCGTAATTGGACTACTACTACATATACACATTACTACTATTACTACATTTTCTACGGAACTGCAGTGCGCAAATCCGTTTCGCTTTGGAACGGTGTTTTTATTATAACTAGCGACCCGTCCCGACTTTGCACGTGCAATATATATAGGCTATAATATGGGTGAATGTAGCTTTACATTAGTATAAGAATTTTTGAAATCGGCACCGTAGTTTTTGAATTTATTCATTTCAAACATACACACAAAAATACAAATTTTCTCTCTTTATAATATTAGTATATTAGTATTAGTGTAGATTTGATGCTATAACCCCTAATATTAATGATAATAGATTCTAAATGACTAAAATATTTTATACCTAATACATATTATATTTTAGTGATCCTTGAGTAATGACTTTTCAACCTGTGACAAATAAATAATTTGGGTTTGAAACTTTAGTCTTTTCTCTTGCCGTGACGCGAGCTTTGTTATGCCAAATAAATTCATTTTCTTTCTTTCAATTCTGCTTCGTTGTCGTTCATAAATCTGGACGTAATACATATGTTTACTCAACGTAATTGACGTTTTGAACATTCACCATTTTATACAAACAATAATAATAAGATTTTGTACTGAATCTTACCCTCTCCTGGGATCTCTATCACTCAATGGTTTACTGAGAGAAAATTCAACTTTGAGTTAAGCTCGCTTATGTACATGAACTCTGATATCTACATATTTTGTTATTTATCATGGTGATCATAAAGAATTAAATAAGATTCTCTCGTATTGATACGCAAGCACAGATTTATTGATCACATTATTGTGATTTTACAAACTGGGCGCGAACAAACTCACGGGTGACATCTAGTAAACTTATGAATAATGTGTGATAGATATCAACTACAACTCCATGTAATGTTTGCTTATTATAATTTTTATATTCGACTTCATTGGAATTTGATTAGGTTCATTGAGAGTGGTTATTAATTTGATTACAATAGAAATTATTGCTTTCCACAAGCTTGAAATGTTGTATTTCTCCTTTACAACAACTTAACGTATTCATAGTAAAAACACAGACAGCAGAAGTCATAAATAGAAAAATGGTTTTAATTAATTATGAAACTAAGAAAAAACATATTATAGTTCCTCCAGAAATATTACTTGACAATAGAATTGAAAAAGATATAAAAAATATGATGTATCCAGTGAATTTGATGCTGTCACTCTTCCTATCATCGAAATATTCTATAAAAGATAATTTTATTACTCCAAACAAGAAAATTCTTACATTTTTGGCGTTTTCCAGTGTGGCCTTTATGTATGGATTAGGTATCAATCGTTTGTTCATTGAAGAAATGGAAGGTACTATGGGAAAAAATGATAATTATACCATCACTATCATCTTTACATTCTTTCTCGTCTTTTACTGTATGGTGTTTACCATTATCTTCATACTCAACATTGTTCACAGTGATTTCAATATTTCTATCGTTTTACTGATCCAACGAATTTATAAGGACTTAGACTTTAGTAAAAATCTGAAGAAAGTCGTCCGTTGGAACTGGATCTCAATTTTAAGTTCGGTCAACATTAATATATTTCTTCATTCCTTGTTTTATGGTATTTATTATGATTTCAATTCTGACTTTGTCTTCGATTTAATGTTCATTATCTTTGACGTCAACTTAGTTTATGCTATTCTTCTTATTGTATTATTGAGGAAATATCTCGAGAAATGGATTCAGGATGTTCCAATATCTAGCGAGTGCGGAGAAAACAAATGCGTCCATTTATTTGGCGTGTATCGAAATATTTTGGAAGCTTACCATTTATATAAGAAAATTTTTCGGATTTTGGTAAGAATTTGTTGATGTTTTTGGTTTTTATTAATAATTTTGAACTATGTATTTTCTATACTAATTAAAACTCATTTAATTTCACAGATATTACTCCATATCGCTGATACATTTTTTCGAAGTTTATGCTACTTTGGTATTATACTGCAAATGTTGGCAATGTCAGCCGCTTATGGTGAAGAAGTAAGCATCCTATTACTACTACTAAAAACCAGCCGTTCTTAATTAGAATAATTATTTCATCCAATAATATAACATTTTAAGATATTCACAAAATAGCGTAGAATATTTAAAAGTAAAAGTAATAAGTTTTTAAGTAAATAACAAACATAATTACAGTTTAGATTTTTTGGTGTACAAAATTATCCAATTTTGCATTTTCATAATTATGGTTTTATTTGCAGATTTTAATCGTTACTTTATTAGTTTTTATTATTTTTACTTACAATTAAAAATATAATAAAACCAGGGTTGTTATCGCTAAACATTATGACTTTAGAAGAAATAGTATGCACACTTTATTATAATTTGGGTGTCTTCAAGGCTAGAGTGAATAGGCTCTTAATAAACAAGTGCGCCTCATCATCAGAGATTGCATCACTGCTTATCATCAGATGGGATCGCAGTCAAGCACTAGTTTATATCAATTTAGAAAAAAAAACACTTAAATACAATTTAGATCCAAAGACACGCTTAATAATAGCAACAGTAGGTGCTTTTATTTTTTTGGGATTTCTTACACTAAAAGTTCGAAGGTTTTGTATTCACAAAACCTTGAACTGTAACGGAGTTCTAGTTCTAGTTTCCGTCCCCAAGTACATACCAGTGAAAAACTTAAACATCAAAATCAACTTAATCTAAAGATAAAGCTGTTTATTATTTATTTATTATTTTTCATATTTTAGGAAAGCTTACAGACTAATAACAACATAGTAACAAAGTAGGTAATTAAATTGCTAATTACAAGCTTCCACATGTAGGTAGTTATAATGACGAAAAAAATGCTCCCATTAACCGTATATTTTGACACTAAGAAGCTAAGAAATCGAAACCTATAGGGTATTTTCCGTTGACCTAGAATCCTGAAAGGCATGAAGTTAAAATAAAATATTGGCATATAAACTATTACCGTTACAGAATTATTTTCTATTTGTTGATAGAATACATTGTATAAATATTATGAGATAAAATTATATATTGTTTAACATTTGTTTAGCGTGACACTGACGGAAAAAGTTGAGATAAATATGACCATATCTACGAGTCAGCTGCACATCTGTCAGATATAGACGCAGACGCGATCTGAACGAATGAATTACTAAAACTAATAGGTTAACTGTTAATAACCAAGTGTGGAACCTATTTGTTACATTAACATTTTGTCATGCCAGCTTAGACCTTTTTAATCTTTTAGGAAAAGATGCAGTTTTTAATAACAAACTTTGTAGGAGCTATATGGCTGACAAAAGATTTATTTCTAGTAAAAATACACTGTGTGCATTGCGAAAAGTTCTATATTACTGTTGAAGAAGCTGAAATGGCATGTATAGAGCGCTTGAAGAATATCAACTATCTAGGTGAGTGTTTAGAACAGTTGCTTTGCTAGACGCCGAAGTGTTTTCAATAAACCGATACTTCTCACTTCCTTACTCAGCCTCAATGTGAGGACAACACAATGTACACGTTCTCAAGCTACGTCTAGTTGCGGAGGTTTCCTGCTAAAAGTCCAAATTACGTGTGTCGCTAATTTTTTTTTTATTGTTTCAGTAAGAGGCCATGGTGGCCGAGTAGCTTATACCTACTTAAAAAAAAATTAAGTCTTCTATGTATTTATTGGCGTTATGCAGGGCTATTCTTTCCAATTAAAAAAGGAGTCAAGGAAGATTGCATATGTCCAGGATTATATCTATCTTGGCTAAATAGTCTTCTTTCAGGCGCGACAAGATAAAGAAGTTGCTCGCCGCATTGACAGTGCCTGGAGGAGCTATCGGTCAATGAAAAATGTTCTCAAAGAAAATCTGCTGCAATGCCTGAAACGGAAAATTATGGACATGTGCATTCTCCCTATACTTACGCACAGAGCACAAACCTCATCTTTGACGCTTCAGCAGAGGTCCAGGCTCAAAGTTTGTCAGCGAGCCATGGAGCGCAGTATCCCGGGTGTTCGAATATCCGACCGCGTAAGGAACATAATGCTGTGCGCCAAAACTAAGTTACAAGATGCTGCCCAAAAAGCTGCTAGTGTAAAGTGGGATTGGGACGGACCTGTTTACCGCATGTCGGATGAGTTGTGGGTTAAATTAGCCACGCAAGGCGACATCGCGGCAGACCAAGGCGAAGAGCTTGACAACTACCGGAGGGACTGGCCCGCAATGGCCGATGACAGACGTGTGTGGAAAAAGGAGAGGGAGGTCTTCGCCCAGCAGTGGGACATAATAGGCTAACTAACTGACTTGAGCAAACTCTAAATATTCATCGATTATAGTGAGTTTTGGTATTAAAACACTGTGCATGAGTGGTATCAAGAATTCGAGCAAAATCAAAAATCGAAAATTTAAAAAACATGACACTAGTGCACAGGTTTACTAGACTAATTATTTTCCTAGACGCAAACTTTAAAATTCATGGCATTTTATTTTTTCTTACAGACTGTGAAGAAACTCTCTGCCTTAACGTGATACAGATAAATCGTGGTTTCTTCAGTAAGATGAGCGCCTGCGGCCTGTTCTATATTGATGCTAGATTACCGTTGGAACTGATGGGCATCCTTACGAACTACATCATTGTGATGCTGCAGTCCGCTTTCTTATAAATATCGATGCCACTCCTAAAAAAAGATGTCAGAAGAAAAATTAATGTAAAGATGAAAAAATTTATAAAAACAGTCTCATTTTTTAAAAGAGGGACTGAGGTTATCACTAAACAGATGAAAGAGGTTAGAATGGCCTTACGGGCGGGAAAGGCGTCGTGGCACGCCTTAGTAGCACAATAGTCTTAATTCAACTACCGTTAACAAACTTGCGATATAAGTGTGCGTGTGAAGTGTATGCCTTCCTTTACATTATTTTGTATGCATGCTCCTTAATATTAAGTATCAAGTTAATGCTTGATTAGGTTTTAAGTCTTTTACTTGTTTCTTATTAATAAAATGCATTACACTATTGGCAGTCAATCAGAGTTGTTCTTTTACCAAATATTCCCTACGACCCTAAACATCTCATGGCGACCCTGCCTTGGCCTGTCCTTGGGGTTCGACAGTTAAAATTTGAATTTAAAGTATAATAACTATATCTAACGTAATAATTAGCGAAAATGTGCCGCTCATCGGACGAAAAAGATAAGATAACCCAAAACGCAGCGGGTAGCAACGAGGCTACTTTGAGGGGAATTGGTCAACACATAGCGCAAATGAATAGTAGTATCTTTATTTTTATTTTCATAACAACATAGTTGTGTCGAACAGATTGATAATTATAAATGTCTTTAAACTACATTAAATTAATTTCTAGAATAAATAAAATCATTACATAATTTTATCAAATACAATAATAATAATTTATAACAAAAGTCATTGGTTAAATCATAAATAATGTCCTAATTGCTATAATTAATTACAAATTAAATACCTGCTCAAATATATTATACAATTAAGGTCTCCAACTGAGTATACACACTTTTCCAAAAGAAACGCATGGTTGTGGTAATTACCACAACCATAGATAATTGGTTAATTGGGGTTTAATGAATTAAAAAGTGCAAATATTTTCATCTTACTGCCTTCAAAATTCAAGAATGTGTGTTTACATTCCTATATTCATCTCTTTCCGGTATATACCTATCGAGTTAAAGGGACTGAGTTCTCAGCGTTTCAAATATGGAATAACGTTTCGTTGACATCAGCAAATTCAATGGTATCTAAATGACTGTCCTGGTTGTCTCACGCCCCACCTCCCTATCAAAACCGAAAACTGTGTGAGCTAAGCAGCCTCCAGGATAATTAGGTGCGGTGCAAACCTTCCGGGGTGATTCTAGCCTATTTTTCACAGACACGTCAAGTTCCATACCCGACAACAAGACAAATTAAAAAATTCGAAATCTTTCGCTTGAACCGCTCAAACGACGCTTTCAGTCAAGACATCTAGTGTGTCTTCTCGCACTCTAGATTCGGGCATGTCAGACTTTCATCGACAAAAATCCACTATTATCATCATCATCATCATATCAGCCGAAAGACGCCCACTGTTGGACATAGGCCTAAAACCACCTTGAGTTTCAGGACCCTGGGTTTTCCTATCAGAAGCGAACACATACCCTCAGTTAAGCTTCGCCCCTTCCAACCCTTACAATTTTGCCAATAATGTTAAGGAGGTTTATAGTAATAAAGCACTTTGTTATGTATAACACTTTAATACCGCGTTTTTTACACATACCATACCATAATTTTAATCAAATACTTATACAAAGCTTTCAACGTCACGAAATGTTTTGAAACGTGAAGTACTTATTTATAATGCACTCAAATAAGTATACTTTATACTCGCGCTCTACCTATTTTCCATTTAAAAACGTGTACTGCAAAAATACAATAGTGTACGTAGATAAAAAGCTCGAAAACTGTAGAGGTAGCTCAGCATCTATGATGAACAAGCCGCACGCAGTCATTTTCTTGAATGATGCCTTCTGCACCCGCTGGATGTTCTTGCAAACCTTTCTAGCTGGATCTGTTAATGGAAAAGTAAAGCGTTAATACGTTTATCAGCCCAGCAAAATATCTGTCGCCTAGATACGAGATTGCTCTTCGTGAAGTGTGGGTTGGTAAACCTTGGTTGAATGCTAATCCAAAAATCTTTTAATCGTTTTGCGATCGCAGGTTGGTTGCTATGTAAATTTTCATCATCTTCATCATTTCAGCCAAAAGAAGTCCACTGTTAGAAAGAGGCCTCCATGCTATGTAAAAATCTGGCCCAATGAGAACCCCTCCCAAATCCAGTAAATCAAGCCAGCCATGCATTACATTCTTTCTTGCTTTACGACCGCAACTATCTACCAAGGAAGTAAAATTCTCAATCGAACTGGTTATAATAAATATGTTTACTGGTTAGTGTTATAATGCACGGATTTCAGTAACATAATTACTTAACAACTGCCACTAACTTTACTTTCTTGCTGATGGTGTAAAAGTCTAAAAAATTGAAGAAAAAAAAACAGTAAATCGGAATATAGTGTACATCTTACCAGAACAATTTTTCGACTTCATGATCAAAACACAGGTAGTCTGAACATCTCTCATACAAGCATAGAATCTTTCAAACTCTACGCTTAAGCATATAATAACAATGACATTCTTAAAAGTCCACATATGCGCTAGTGTTGGTAGTATCAGGACCTAAAATGTATTGATTTGTTTGAAAGAAGTATAAAACTGCTGCCAGTCTTCTGGGCACATTTCCGGATGACAGCGATGTGGAGTAGTACTTTGACGCCTGAGCGTACTTTGTAATTTCTTTTTTTTTTTTTTTTTTTTTATTTATGTACATAGTTAGGCTTTAGCATAAATAGTTTAGTTAGTATTTAAGTTTTTTTTTTATGTACATGTATAGATAAAAAGGAATAATAACAGAAAATTAACATTCAAGAAATCAAGTACTTACACGAACATCACCTGTAATATCTGTAACTTTTTTTACAGACAGTACTATAGCTACGTTCCACAAACTAAGAAAAGCACTGAAAAAAGTATAAAACAAAATCTGGAAAAGAAAATGCTTTAATGTAATTATTTTGTAAGGTCATCATTTTCATCGCCTATCTACAGCAACAGGACAACAGATCTACAATTGCACTCTGTTCACATCAATGTATGACAAGTTTTTTTCAAAACCAACAAAATCCATCACTGGGTTGACTTCATGACGACGTACCTTCTCAAGGTCTACCCACACTCTATGAAAGTACGTCGACATCATCAATTTCACTTATAAAAAGTACAAAATAATTATAAAAGTTACTAAAATAACAAACCATATGTTGAAACGTTGTCTGAATTATCACGTAACTGTCCAGTATAATCAAGTATACATCTAACATTACATTCCAAGACTTTTTTGTTTCTAATTCATCGGTGCTTTTCAACTTTTGAACATTTTCTATCCATGTACGAAGTATTTTCTGTATTAACTTCAATAGTAACAAGGCATAAACAATGTTAATGTCGTAAGCAATGCTAGCATACGCAGTAGTTACTTCCATAATTTTTATTTCGGTTATAGTAACACAATAGCAAACGACGAAAGTGATACTCAAAATGTTAAAGATTATAATGTAAGTCCAGTTGATGACAATAAGAGATCTGATCACGTCGCCATTTATTTGAAGAACTCTGAGCACGTGTTGAATTTTTAAGACCAATAAAAAATTGTTGTAACTGTGCAAGATGTTAGAGAAACCATCCACTAAATCTCCAATCAGGTAAAACATGAAGTTAATAGAATAGCTAATGACGTAAAATAAACTATTAATGCCCCACCATTCATTCTGCAAACGGTTGATCTTACTGTTAATGTAATGCAAGGTCGCACTGCGATATATTAGCGTCAAAAACACTCGTACAAAGTAGTAAAAGTTAGTGTTGCAAGAAATAATATTGTTACGTATAGAATATTTCGCACAAATTAAAAGGCTTTGCATCAGATTCATTGGTCTTAGAATTGATTGTAAATCTTCGTCAATTACGTTATTGAGTAAAATCTTCTTAAATGATACCATTGGTATATTTTTTACTTTAACATGATGTAAGTTTGAATTTAACATATGTTTGATATAAGAAAACATGTCTGATACACTCGTCAGTTTGGTGGTTCTTGCTGTAGAAAATGTTATTAAATCGATAGTATATCTAGTTATACATAATAAAGTAATAGCTTTTTAAGCAGCGTTTTATATTTACTGTCCTGTTTAATGACTTCCGCATTGGTAATGTCTTCATATTATTTAGATGTTACTTAGATTAGAATTATAAATGATGTATTAATGATGGGTGGGCCTGGAGTTCTAAGATACAGGCTTAGGACTAAGTTATATTCTAGATCTCTCACAAATTGAAATTTCATCTGTTTTTCTGTCAAACAACAATATTGATGTTTGAAGTGTAATTTGTGGAGATTAATTTAAAACATTTTTTTTTTTTCTTTTAATGAAGTCAATAGTAGTAATTCTTAGTCATTTCGATGATGATGCTTCACTGTCTGCATCTATATTAAGTCATTTAATAATATCCATTTAGCTTGCAACATATTTTTTCGATCATTTTCCGAGTTCTGTACCATAATAAACTAGTGCTTGACTGCGATCCCACCTGATGGTAAGCAGTAATGCAATCATTAAAATAAAAACAAATATTAAAAACACCCTAAATATGCCTATAGTAAATAATTGAAAAAAAAGATAAATAAAAACATATTTTTAAAGGCCGTAAAATAAATAAAAGACGTAGTTACCATTTACTGTAATAAAACAACAGTATATGTAGTGTTATTATTTATTATTTATAATAAGTATACATACATTAAAACAAAGCTACTTAAATAAAGTAAATTAATAAAACTTACCAAAACCGCTGGAACTTGAAAAATTGAAAAAAAAAACAAATTATTAGCACTACGGACACCTCGAACGACGTCAAAGCACTGATGTACTAACGCGAAACGCGGCACTTTATCAAGCGGCATCGGTGCCTGTAAAACTTTTGTTACTTTCGCTACCCTCAAACGCAGCATTGTCGAATACTGCGTGTAGTTTAAGTGACGCAAGAAAAGCTCTTTATTATACTTGCTACGCCCAAACGCAGCATTTTCCAATACTGCGTGTTGTTTTAGTGACGCAAGAAAAGCTCTTTATCTCTTTGAATGCCGTAATTAGAGACACAATAGAAAGACAATTGCTTATGTCGAACTGTGTAACATAAGACATTCAAAAGGTTATTATACTTGCTACGCTAAAACGCGGCATTGTCGAATACTGCGTTAAGCTTTATTTAGTATTCGTTGAAAAGAACTAAAATATTAAATGAAGTTGCAGTAACCATACCAAGTACTGCACAACCTTCTAGCATATACTGAGTACTTTATATCCTGTTAGCAAAAGAAATAATTTGGTGCAAGTACTGCGTTTCTTGTTCTATAAAAAAACATGTTTATAATTAAATAAAAACATGATAATTATTTTTTATGTATAGATTAGCCCTTTGAGGTAACATTTTTGCAAAAAAGTGAAAATTGCAAAAAAGTAGACTACTGCATTTACAATAGGGGGGGAGTTTCCAGGTTACAAATGTAGGGAAGGGACAAATGTAAATAATTACATTTGTTTAGTCCGTATTTTAGATTATAAGAAAATATTGGACAGGTATTTTTTCTTTTTTCGATTAAACAAAAAATAACAAGGATATAGCCCATTAAAGTTACGTGTGACTTCATCCCGTACGAAAAAATGCAGCACGGCGTGACGTTACACGTAACTTTAATGGGCTATAATCTTTGTTATTTTTGGTTTAATTTACAAATAAAAATATACGTGTCCCTTATTTTTGAATAATCTAAAAGACGGACATTTTTTAAGGCAACTAGTCTATTATCAGGGCAGAACTGCACAAACATACGTTTTAAGTTAATGACATTTTTTTTCGAGTGAGAAATCATCCAAAATCTTCTTCTGCTCTTGGGTCGAGCAGGAGGGTGTGTTAGACTTTTACTGACTAAAACCCACTATACATTTTATATATTCTCCATCTTTGCTTTAAGTCCTAAGACCCCGGGTTTTCCTTTCAGAAGCAAACCCATGGCCCCCGTAAGCTTCGAGTCGTCTGGGCCCCCCTACAATTTTGACAATGTTAAAGAAGTAATTTATTAATACTTAAAGCACTTTATTATGTATCACAATTTAGAGCTGCGTTTTTACACATACAACAAATCTATTAGAACTTGTATCAAAGCTTTTGACGTCACTTAGTATTTTGAAAACGGAACTACCTATTTTCCATTCAAAAACGTGTACTGCAAAAATAGAATAGTGTACGTAGATAAAAAGCTTGAAAACTGAAGAGGTAGTTCAGCATCTATGGTGAACAAGCCGCAAGCAGTCATTTTCTTGAATGATGCCTTGTGTAGCCGCTGGATATTCTTGCAAACCTTTTTTGCTGGATCTGTTAATGTAAAAGCCAAATGTTAACACGTTCATCAGTCCAGCAAAATATCAGTCGCCTGGATACGAGGTTGCAGTTCGTGGATGGGGACTCATGGTACTGGGTTTGTGGACCTTGGTTGCGTGGTAGCCAATCTACAATGCAATGCTACATTGGTTGCTATGTAAAAATATGGCCCAATTGGACCCCTTCTAAATCCAGTAAATCAAACCCCTTCTCCAGACGTGCATCACATTTTTTTTTTGCTTTACATGTGCTACTACCTAAACAAGAAAGCGAAATTCTCTACCGAGCTGGTTAAAATATTTTTTTTCTATTTGTTACTGTTATTATAACCAATACATATATTAGTAACAAAATTACTTAACAACTACCGTTATCTTTACTTACTTAATAGTGGTAAACCAGTATATAACATTGGAGAAATCGATACAAAAAGAATATATCAAACGTATCAAAGTGATATAGTGAGCATTTTACCAGGAAAATTTTTTGACTTCATGATCAAAACACAGGTAGTCTGAACATCTCTCATTCCAGCATAGAATCTTTCGAACTCCACGCATAAGCATATAATAACAATGACATTTTTAATGTTCCAGAAATGCGATAGTAATGGTAGCGTCAGGATCTAAAATATATTGATTTGCTTAAAAATAATTTATAACAATAGAAAATTAAGATTCAAGAAATCAAGTACTTACACGAACATCACCTGTAATTCCTAACAGATTTTTTAAAGATAGCACTGTAGCTACGTTCCCCAAACTAAGAAAAGCACTGAAAAAAGTATAAAACAAAATCTGGAAAAGAAAATGCAATTATTTTGTTAGGTCATCATTTTCATTGTCTATCAATCATCTATCATCTACAGCAATATTCCGGCAGATCCACAATTGCACTCTGTTCACACCAATGTATGACAAGTTTTATTACATTACAACAACATTCTTTTCTGAAACGACTTCTTGGCGATGTACATTCTCAAGATGTACCCACACTCCGTGAAGGTACGTTGTCATCATCAACTTTACTCAAAACAAGTACAAAATAAGTATAAAAACTTATTAAAATAACAAACCATATATTGAGACGTTGTCTGAATAATTATGTAACTGTCCAGTATATTCACGTATACATCTAGCATTACATTCCAAGACTTTTTTGTTTCTAATTCATCGGTGCTTTTTAACTTTTGAACATTTTCAATCCATGTGCGAAGTATTTTCTGTATTAACTTCAATAGTAACAAGGCATAAACAATGTTAATGTCGTAAGCAATGCTAGCATAGGCAGTAGTTATTTCCATAATATTTATTTCGGTTATAGTAACACAATAGCAAATGACGAAAGTGATACTCAAAATGTTAAAGATTATAATGTAAGTCCAGTTGATGACAATAAAAGATCTGATCACGTCGCCATTTACTTGAAGAACTCTGAGCATGTGTTGAATTTTTAAGACCAATAAAATATTGTTGTAACTGTGCAAGATGTTAGAGAAACCATCCACTAAATCTCCTGTCAGGTAAAACACGAAGTTAAATGAATATCTCATGATGTAAAACAAACTAATAATGCCCCACCATTCATTATGCAAAGGGTTGATCTTACCGATAGTGTAATGCAAGTGAGCACTACGATATGTTAGCGTCAAAAACACTCTTACAAAGTGGTAAATGTTAGTCATGCAAGAAATAATATTGTTACGTAAAGAATATTTTGCACAAATTAAAAGGCTTTGCATCAGATTCATTGGCCTTAGAATTGATTGTAAATCATCGTCAATTACGTTATTGAGTAAAATCTTCTTAAATGATACCATTGGTATATTTTTGACTTTTACATGATGTAATTTTGAATTTAACCTCTTTTTGTTATAAGAAAACATGTCTGATATACTAGACAGTTTGGTGTTACTTGCTGTACAAAATTTTATGAAATCGATAGTATAATTATCTTGATATATAAAAAATTAATAGCTTTTTAAGTAGTGTTTTATATTTACTGTCCTGTTTGATGACATCCGAATTGTTAATGTCTCAATATTATTTAGATGTTACTTAGATTGGAATTATAAATGATGTATTAAAGTAAATAATTATGCTAATTGTTACCTAGTCACAGCACTAAGTCATTTAATAATTTTGCAACATTCACAACACTCTTACAACATTCTAAGGAATAGATAATTTTTAGGGTTCTGTACCAAAATGGTATTTAAAAGAATACTCATGGCACGTTTTCGTATGTCTATCTTTTTTTCTAAAGTGATGAAAACTAGTGCTTGACTGCGATCCCACCTGGTGGTAAGAATTGATACAATTGTTGATGGTGAGCGCACTAGTTTATTGAGAGCCTACACTCAAGCCTTGAGGACACTTAAATTATAATCGAACGGGAAGACTACAGGCAGGCTTACTGTTTCAGTCCTTCGATTTACGCAGTATAAACAACGAGGTGAAACGCTTAGTCCGGATCGTAAACCACTTATTACGGTAGAACTGAGGTGCAAGTCTGATTATTGATTATATGAACTAATTTACAAGTCATGTTTTTGATGGCGTCTCATTTTCCTTTTAATTCATTAAACCCCAAGCGAACGCCGGCGTTCGCGCACCTATTGTCTTTCAATTGTGTCTGTAATTATCACGATCGAAAATGAGGAGGTTCTATGTTCGTCTGGATGTATGTTTTTTTATGTGTGTTCATCGATATCTCACTCAATTGTGGACTGATTTTGAAAATTATTTTTTTGATTGATAGTTTATGCTTCCAAATTGGTTCAATAGAAATATTGTTATGATCTGATCATGGACTTCGAAGATATGGAACAGAACTCATAGAATCACAGCAGAACTGTAGTTACAAGTAAAGTTGCTTTGTTTATACGTGTAATTGATGACTGACTGTCAGAAAAGGGGGGGAGATGTATGCAACTGATCTGATGATGAAGCCAAAAGCAGAAAAATTAAATTAATGTATTAGATTATATTGCGTGTTTGGGATTAAAAATATAACCGACTTCAATGTGATAACACTGAAAAGTATAAAATAACTTTCATTTCGGAAGTTGGTGTTAAATAACGAAGAGACAAAACTACTATAGAAACACTGTCACAAAGATAAACAAACTCTAGTAAAACAACAGTGTAAGAAGTAAAAACCGGCCAAGTGCGAGTCAGACTCGCCCATGGAGGGTTCCGTAGCAGCAAGTAACATAATATAAAAGTTCTTGTAGTTCGTTGTAACTTTGATCGATGTTTTAATAATAGTGTATTTTTTTAGATTAATGACGTATTAAAAAAACTATTTACTAGATCTCATTCAAACCAATTTTCATTGGTAGTTTACATGGTAATAGTAGTTTTACATCATATATTTTTTTAATTTTATCGTTCTCTTAATAAAAAATATGTTAGAAACCTCAATATCATTTTTGAAGACCTATCCATAGATACCTACCTCACACGTATGGGTTTGATGAAAAAAAAAATTTTGAGTTTCAGTTCTAAGTATCGACCCCCAAAATTTATTGCTCTTTTTCTATTTTTGTGTGAAAATCTTAAAGCTGTTCACAGAATACATCTACTTACTAAGTTTCAACAGTATAACTCTTATAGTTTCGGAAAAAAGTGGCTGTGACATACGGACGGACAGACAGACAGACAGACAGACATGGCGAATCTATAAGGGTTCCTTTTTTGCCATTTGGCTACGGAACCCTAAAAAGCAAGACGGTTGCAAAAATAACTCGGCGTCTTTAATATGTGCTCACTATTGGTGTTCAGGCCTCTTCTCTAAATGAGGGAATGGGCCGTAAAATCTACCAGTGCAGATTGATGGATATCACAGTCATGTCTTATAATTTTTGGTTCTAAAACATACCGGTCTCTTCACAATATTTTCCTTCGCCGTTGTGAGAGCAGTGATGATGAAATAAATTACACAAAGTAATGCGTCTGACTGGGTTTGTACTCGTGGCCACATTGATGATTACAATATTTACTTTTCCCAAGATATTTTATAAAATTTATGTTGGTAATAGTAATTTTACTTATTCGCATTTGGAAACATGAAAATGCACCGTATTCTTAGAAAAGTTAAGCTGAAGTGTACCTATGGGTCTACCCATATCTCATCAGGCATGTGTTTCTCCCAAAATAGACTTTGGTCAATTAAACTCATGAAGTCATGCTCAGCAGTGACACTTGCGATCATTAAACAAACGAGGCAGTTTTAGTTACACAAGTTAAAATGAAATATTAATTGTTATTAGTTTCGATTGTATTATCGTAATGAATTAAACGTACTCAGCTTGATACATTAACAATCGATTGTTGTAACAGTCAGGAAATAGGTAGCTTGTAAATGGTTTGATTCTGACAATAATAAAGAAAAAATGAAGAATCATTTTAAAGTCAAACGAAATTATCCTGTGAATTTAGTTTTAGGTGAATCAGTAGATAAAGACGTGCAATCGATGCTTTTACCTGTAAATCTAATGCAATATATTTCATTTTGTCCTAAATATAACTTAATAGACGATTGCATAACCCCGAATAATCTTAGCTCTAATTTTGTTTCAATGATTGGAACACTAGTGTTCATATTTCTTTTCTTATATCGTCTTTATTCACTTAACTTTAGCAAAACATATTCTGATTTTAGTACTTTTATGACCATTACCACTTATTTTGATGGTATTTTCTATGCTTTCGGATGTGTTATGAATTTTGTGATCGGTGTCATTCAAACAAAAAATGCTGTCAACTTTGTTCTTACTTACCAAAAATTGCACAGGATTTTGTGCTGCGAAACTAGTACCAGATACTTTATCTATTGGAATTGGATTACTGTTATTGGGTTTATTACAAGTTATCTCATTACCTTCACTTCTATTTGCCGCATGCTAGAAACACCTTTCTTTTACATCTTCTGCAGTTACTTAGTGATGTTCTTTGATATGAACATAATCTATGCAATTCGTTTGCTTAAATTATTAGAAATTAATTTGAATCAATGGAATACTCATGCTTTAAATACTCATGAAGTAGAAGATGCACATGAAGAGAGTTTTTGCAAAGGGATGTTGAAAGCTTATACCGGTATATTAGAATGTTATAATATCCAAAACGTTAGTTTTCAGCAATACGTAAGCAATATGCCTTTTATTTCATCATTTTCCAAATCTATATTTAGCTTTCATTGAAAACGGACGAGTGCAATTTGTAAATTGTTAGTTGTAGTTGCTAGCTTATCACAAGCGCTAACGCTGTTATCACGGACGTGCGATTCGCTTTATCAAGGCTACTGGCATTAAAAAAAATAACAAAATATTTTATTGCACATAGGCTTACATGGACACTTATAAAACGTCAGAAGCTAGTGCACCTTGTTACTGAATATAGCGTAAACAGTGAAATTAAAAAATAAGTGCCTTGTGAGAATCCACCATACCTCGGACAACACGGTAAATTCTTGATCCCGGCTGTTACTTTTAAAACTGTTTCAGTTGAGACCAATAATTTATCGCAAGCCTAAAAGTAATATTGGTGGAGCTGTGTCTGGTATTTGAAAGTTAACCTCAGCATAGGTCTAAGAAAAGTTCTAGAAAAGGCTAGCTACATTAATGACGTGTAATAATGATTTTTGTCTAATTTGTGCTCTACGCACATCATTTTCATGCAGAATGTTTTGTTATCAAGAGACCAAGTAGGCAACTGTGTATTCTCATTTTAGCGAACTATTGATAAACAATATATAAATACAACAAACATCTTAAACTTCTCATTATTTGTGTTTTCTTTATTTTTTTTTATTTTTTTTAATTGAGATAAACTAGTGCTTGACTGCGATCCCACCTGATGGTAAGTAGCGATGCAATCTTTGATGGTGAGGCGCACTAGTTTATTAAGAGCCTATTCACTCTAGCCTTGAAGACACCCAAATTATAATCGGACGGGAAGACCGCAGAAGGCAGACTGTTCCAGTCCTTCGACGTACGCGGTATAAACGACGAGGCGAAACGCTTAGTCCGGACCGTAGAGGTTTCAACAACGTAAGGGTGAATATTCGCCGTACGTCGGGTTGTCCGATGGTAGAATTGCGATGGCGGAATCAAGTCATGCAATTCCTGCGCACACTCTCCAAAATGCATCCTGTAAAACACCGAAAGGCTGGCTACCCTACGCCATATGAGAAGGAAGGATAAGGGCAGGAAGAAGTGAAAACCATTTTAATTTTTCAGGTACTCTACTACTTCATAGAAATATTCATTCATGCTCTTTTCTACATTCAAGTTCTTATTGAAATGCTGAAGAATCAGGTGATTCTTGATACGGCTTTGGTAAGCGTTAGTTGCGATTTGTAAAAAAAAAATGATGTTAAAGTATAAAATACTACTTTTACATCCATAATTTTTTTCATCCACTTCGTATTAGGTTGTTTTATATTTTACGTATAAAATTACTTTTTAACTCAAAAGTCCAAACTCAAGGTTTTCAAAGAGCAATGGAGCGTAAGATTCTGCAAATCGAAATTGCCGACTGAATCTGTAACATAGTTATACCGAAACTGATATAGTCGATGTTGCAGACAACTCTGCGAGTGAGGTGTGGCGAGTAGAGAAGTACTGTCTGAATGGAAACGGCCTCGCCTTACGAGTTGTAAATCGCAGGTTCAAACCCAGATAGGTGCATTACTTTGTGTAATTTATTTCTTCACCACAGCTCTTAAACAATGAAGGAAAACATTGTGAGAAAACCGACATGTCCTAGAACGAAAAACACTAACCCGCAATGGCCTGTGTCCCAGTAGTGGGAAAACTAAAAGACTGATTATGTTATATTTATTGGCGGGTTACGCCTACAGGGTACATGCAAACAGATAAGCCAACATCGTTACCTAACAAGTTGGTCAGGAATGACAACAATCAAAGAGAGCTAGGCAAATACAGAAGAGACCCACTTGATGGATAACATAAATAAAATGAGACATCGTTTGAGCTGTACGTCTAGAGTACAACAGATGTTCTTATCGACATAGGTCATTCCTAAGTCGTAGGGCCCAGCAGGGTCGAAGCCTACTGGAGCCATGGGTTCACTAAGGGCGGGAGATATCATTGGATGATTTTCAACCAAAAACAAGACTATTCCTAAGTGAAAATGAAATGAATGAATGAAAATGTATCTCGAATAAGGGTATTATTCCAGATACATTTTGAATTTTGATTAATGTATTACTAACGTTGTTTGTTTTCGTTATAGGATGTAACAATTTTAGGGACATCATTGATATTATGCTGGTTCCTAAAGAACATGATATGGTTAACAATACTGTGCAAGCAGAGTGAAGTATTCTACGCAACCATGAACAACGTTCAGGACTCTTGTGCACTCATTTTAAATTCACATTACTCAGGTACTCTTATAAACAAATATTGTACTACTGCGCTTGAAGACGTGGTTCATAGACATAAGAAAAAAGGCTGCCATGTTAGAATGGAATTGGTTGGGTCACCCCAATTGGTGGTTGACCACTTGCATATGACCGCTGGGCATAAAAATCTAGATGCCTGAGTATGGATGACAACGCCGCCGAGCTCGACCTGGGAAGAAGTGGCAAGTTTCCTCATGACTACCGTAAAGGCTGATTCAAAATAGCTCAAGATATAATACTTGGAAGAAGTAGAAGAGGCCTTTGATCAGTAGTGGAAAAGTATAGGCAAAACAAAAAAAATATAAAACTCAATTTTTTTGGAAATTTTCTACAAATAAAGAAAAAAAAGGCATAAATAATATCGCTTATTCATTCAATTCAACAATAAAATTACTTGTATTATAAAATGTTCGTATCTATTTATAGTTTTTTCTGCTTACACTTTATGTTATTTTAACAATTTACAGCTAACGCCAAGAAAATGTGCAAAAACGTACTGCGCTTGCATCGAGCATCATTCAGCAAGATGAGTGTGTGTGGTTTCTTCAACATAGATGCTGCGTCACAATTAAGTATGATGAGTCTTCTGACTAGTTACACTGTCGTCTTACTACAGATAGCAATTTTGTAATCTGGTCTAAACTAAAATGGATTTATAGAAAGTAATATTTTTTCTTTTCTCAACGTACGGCGTTGCGCCATCGGTAGATGGTGGACATCCCACCCATACGAACAAAGCGTTTTGGGAACATATTTATTGTGCGTACAGCCAAGGAGTGGAATTCCCTGCCGGAGTCTGTGTTTCCTGATAGCTATAACCTAGGGGTCTTTAAGAGTGAATAGGTTACTTCTAGGCAAGCGTGCTCCATCGTCGACCACATCATCGCTTACCATCAGGTGAGATGGTGGTCAAACGCGAGCCTATCAATAGTAAAAAAAAAACAAAAGAACTTTAGACTGGCTAATGAATTTTTTAGCAAGATGTCCGCCAGACTGAGATGAGATGACTGAAGACTGAGATGTAGACGCAACGCTACCTATGGATTTGGTAGAAGTTAGCGTTTATTACGTTATCATGCACTTGCAATTATATATTTTTTAAATAAATCGTTTGTGAAAAATACCACTGAATTTCCATTAGTAATTTCAACATATTTTGAGGTATATATGGACCCCTCATAGGGTCCCTTTGTTGTCTCTCTGTCAAGACTCTTTATCAAGAATACAATAGAGCTTAAATAAGCAGAAATAACTTTTATCGGTTATTACGCGCATATCGAAGGACTGGAATAATTTGTCTGCTGCGGTCTTCCCGTCCGATTATAATTTAGGTGTCTTCAAGGCTAGAGTGAATAGGCTCTTAATAAACTAGTGCGCCTCACAATAAACGATTGCATCTCCGCTTACCATCAGGTGGGATTGCAATCAAGCACTAGTTAAAAAAAATATATCAAATACTCAGGTTTGCTATCCATTGGAACAGTAAAAAAAAATGTCAGTCAACACAAGCCAATGATAATGCCGTTTATACTCCGTTTCCGCTCCATTGCATATTCTGACACTTATAAGGAAATCAAAACCTATACTTACTTCCTGTAGACCAAGAATCCTAAAATTTGGAAAGAATTAAAGTCTCCTAGCTATATTGTATATATCTATCGAACAATTCCACAAGAAGTTGACTCCTATGAAAAGCTCAATTTTTCTTAGTTTTTCCAAATTTCAATACTATTGCTCTACCTTAAGGAGTTGTCACTATTAGCTGTATTTTTCAGTACTCTTTTGGTTATGGGTCATATAAAAAATACAAGAAAATCCCAATTCGAATAAAGTGTTCTTCCATCCAGCCTAATAGGACACAGAACCTATTGAACTCCACTCATTTACTGATTCTGAACAAAATATATTCAGATTTTGCATAAACTAAAACTAATTTTGTTTAAATAATAACGCGCCCTGTGTAAAAATAACCGGCCAAAATTTAGTAATTATTAATAGTGTAAGAATCATGTGACAGCTTCCTGTTTGTAGACCAAGATACAGAAGGTTACACAAGTTTCCTGGAGTATCTTTCTGTTGATGGTTTTAACCAGAATTATTAGGATTCCTTTTGTAGATATTTATTTTGTAACAGGTTTTATAAACACGTTTCCTTAGACGTGTCGAAGGCCTTCGACAGGGCAGACACGCTAGTATTATGAGTAAGCTTTTAGTGTACAGCATTTCTCCTGATCTGATTGCCTGGATAATCTTACTGTAATTCCTGAGTAATTGGTCTCTACGAGTTGTTGTTGATGAAGGCTTATCGGAACCCATGACGACGAAGGGTTCCTCAGGGGTCTGTTCTCTAGGTAATTCTCTTCCATCAGCAGAAAAACGATCTGCTGCCATCTGCATGTCCATAGATACCGCATGCAGATGGCAGCACAGTAGTGGGGAGATATCTGCCGACTGCTCAATGCTAGTCTGGAAGAGAACCTTGGTAGAGCGTATGAATTTCTCACTTCAGGCTGTCTTCAAATGGGGCGAAGCTAATCTGCTGCTTTCCTGCTTTCCGAAAAATATCCCTGGAGTTCATCGACCGCCTTCAGCTCTTGGGAGTTGAAGTTTCCTCAGAATGCTACTCAGAGGTAGCACTAAGAAACTTGGCGTTTATGCAAAGATCCGGCGGTACTTCATTATACAAAACATAGGTTAGATCGCTTGTGGAGTACTGCAGCCACATATGGGCTGGTGCTGCAAAATGCTATATAGTAGCTTTGGGCTCAGTGGAAAAAGCGCATGCGAAGTCTAGTCTGTAAAGCTTTTGGTACTTTATAGGATGCATTTTAGAAAGTCTGTGCGGGAATTGCATGACTTGATTCCGCTACCACCTTTCTACCATCAGGCAACTTGAAGTATGATGAGTATTCACCCTTGCGTTGTTGAAACCTCTAAACGTTTCTTCTGGTCGTTTATACCGCGTACATCGTAGGACTGTAACATTGCATGCCTTGGTGTCTTCAAGGCTAGAGTGAATAGGCTCTTTATAAACTAGTGCGCTTTACACTACTTTGCGCTTTGCTTACCGTCAGGTGGGATCGTAGTCAAGCACTAGTATATAACAATTTAAAAAAAATTTGAAGGATAACTTTAACACTATTTCATGATTTCAGGTTAATGTTATGTGTGTCAGTTATGTTGCGTCCAGATTTGGCGAATGCGCTGGTTACGAGCCGCTCGCGAGCCGCTTGTGATCGGCGTGCTTGCATTTCGTGTACGGCTCGGTCATACAAAGCCCCTGCGCCAGATTAGCCTGATTCACGTAAAATCAAACAAGCCAAATATCGTTCAAGTTTTATAGTCGTTCGATCGAAGTATAGGACTCCAAAATCGGTATTCACGTGTTCGTCGAATCGAGATTGTATAGAATGAGAACTCAACTGGCTCGAAACTAAACGATCTATCAACGACTTATTTCCAGTTACATTAACAAGTATTTTACCAGGATAATGAAATACAGATTTTTTTTTAAATTGCCTCTTCGACCAAACGACTTTAAAATCGGTGTCGTTCAAAATCGATTGATGGATGTAAATACGATAATGGTCTAAACGACTAACTCGCTACGATATCGTTACGGTTTTGATTACGTGAATCGGGCTACTGGACGCACCATTAAGGGAATGACTTATTTAACAGAAAAAATCTTTGATGTCACAGCAACGTTTAATCATTTCATATACTCATAGGTACCTTTGTAATTATTCCTAAGGTTTTATGTTAGTTTAACTCTGAATAAATATTATTCTTTATTATTTTTTATTTATTATTTTATTATTGTGTGTACATAAATTGTTAAATAAATTATTATTATTATTTAATTTCTTCCATCAACACAATAACAAAAATATTATCTATTTTATTTTATTTTATTTGGGTGGCTTACAGCTGACAATACAAGATAAACGTTAAAATAGATCACGATGAGCCATTTACAAGCCTCCACATATAGTATGGAAGTATTGTGGAAAGTTACAGTTAGGAAGTAATTGAGATATACAAAGTTTGGTAGCAAGATAATATAGAAGACAATAATGTAATGCAATTACAAAACATTGCTTTTGGACATAACAATATTTATGGATGCTAAGCTGCTTGTAATGAGATCAACTAAGGTGTGTTCTTTCACTAAATTGTTAAATGCTTTTGCTGCGCGAATCAAATAAGAGTTACTACGGTAGACGGTGCGTGAATGAGGAGCGTGAAGAAGATTTCTAATCCGACAGTGCCGAGGAGGGACATTCAGGGATAGCTTTGACAATAATTCAGGGCAATCTATCATAGAGCGTGCTATTATCATTAGAAAGCGAATATCAGATATATTTCTGCGATATCTTATAAAATCACATTTTCCTTATAAAACAACTAAAAGGGCAATTTAGTTACATATTTCTATTTACAAAATTGCAATTATAAATAAAGAATTTTCTTAAATAAGGATGGTATCAGACTAATCACAACTGCAACCTTAATTTTGACCAATTTCTGAGCATTTGCCTTCTGGAAAGACATTCTACATTTTACTAAACTTTGTTACTATTCGTTTAAGGTCCGACATTGCTATAGTAATAGCTTCCACTGGAGCAGCAACGACATTGTTAGAAATATTGCGTACGGCTCATTTTGCATTAAAATTGCTATCATTATGGGTACTTTTGTCAATCACCAATGTTTTAGTAGCGTCTAAAATTATCATATAAAACGTTGTTAAACACTAGCTTATATCAAAAAATCTGTAGCGCTATGTGAAGACACTTTAGAAGTGAGTAAACATAGAAGTCATGCCATGTCCGGTGAGGAATTGCATCACGTATAAACTAAGAATGGAGTGGTGCCTCTTTAGCCACTTCTCAAATAGGGTCTTACCGTCGTGATTATTGTAGATATATTTAGTTTAACCTGTATTACAAAATGGCAAACTGTAGCAACACAACAGTGTAATTCGTTAGAAGACTCATCAGACTTAGTTGTAATGAAGCATCTATGTTAAACAAGCCACACACAGTTATCTTGCTGAATGATGCTCGATGCAAACGCAGTACGTTTTTGCACATTTGTTTCATGTTAACTGTAAATTGTTAAAGCAAAATTATAATTTTTGGTTGAAAAAACTATAAAGTTTTCTTGACATTTTATAAGATATATTACTCCATTTAATGAAAAGGCTATGTTATTAATGCCAAAAAGATGTTCTGGATTTCTAGGAGGACTTTTTCATTAAACTTATGAAATTACTAGCTCTTGCTTTGGCTTCGCCCGCGTACATAAAATATAGCTTATGTCACTCAGGAATAAAGCAGCTTTCTGTCGGTGAAAAAAATTTTGCAATAGGACCACTACTTTCAGAGATGACCTCCTACTAAAAAAAAAACATAAAAACAAACTTTATCTCTTTATTATATTAGTGTAGATTATTTAACAAAAATACCTGAGTAATGTGAATTCAAATTAAAGACGCAAGAATCTCGAATATTGTCAATAGTTGCGTATAATTTTTCACTTTGCTTGCACAGTTGCGTTAGCCATATCATGTTCTTTATCAACCAAAACAATATCGACATTACAACTGATGTTAAAAAAGTTACATTCTACAACAAAAAAAATAACATAAGTAATACATAAATCGAAAACTAACTGACATCATCACAAAAAAAACTAAATGATCAAAATAATTTTGATTTTGGAAGTTACTTGGTCTTAATCACTTCCAAAGCGACTGCGTCCATATCGGAGTGCAACTGTGCCATTACTGGGTTCCTGTAAAGGCCTAAAGACTGTAGATCTTCGGGTAAAAGACGTTTGGACGTCCTAGCTTGAAGCAGCTTGAAGGCAGCCCCAGCCCACTCAAGTCTAGAAGTCTGTAATATTCCACGAAATTCTTCCGGTTGTTGAGAATAAGTTCTAGGTCATCGTCAACTCAACACTAAAAAGAATTCTTGCTACTCTAACTTCGAGTTCCGATAGTAGATTCAGAAAACAGTTCCTTGTGTAGAGTCCTTTTGTACCTTTTAAAGATTTATAGAAGCTGTAAACATATATGGATGTATAATATTATATAAAATACTAACCGCAATGTCATCAACCGTCACCAGATATTTAACCATGTCAATGAGCACTTGAATATGAACCAGAGCATGAATGAATATTTCTATGAAGTAGTAGAGTATCTGAAAAATTAAAAGAACTTTAAAACCTGGTTCTCATAAAAGTGACAAAGAAAAATTTAGGAACTCACAATATAAAAAACAAAGGCGAAAAAAACAATGCTCAAAAATGTATTGACACCGTCTCCACTCTTGAAGCATTTTAAAACCTATATTAGGCATAGAGTTTTAAAGGGTATGCAGAACAGATTGTAGTCCCGCAAATCTCCGTTGAAAAGGGGCAGATCCTCCGACCAGACAGGTGAAATGTCTAGTTTGGGCATGAGAGATAATTTTGTACTGTCGTATGTATTAAAATCAAGCAGTAAACTCTAATTGCACGATGCAAAATTTTGTGGTTTAGTTCATTTGAGTCGCCATAGATGTCGCTACAGGTTTTAAAGTGCTATAAGGTTGGCAACGTTTTAAGCATTGTTCTTTGTGAGTGTAGTTTTGTTACTTCATCACACTCAAACGGCTGAACTGATTTAGATGAAATTTGGTTCAAGTCTAGCCGTGTCCAGAAATAGCACAGCATAAAACTTTTTTTTTTTTTGATAGACCTGAGTCTGACCTGGTCTTAGGCTTTTTTGTAGCCTCCCATGCCCGCCTCCAATTTTTTTTCTTTGATATAATTTATGTAGCAGAACGACGTCAATTTTTACTTACTGACTAAGTAAAAGTATAATTGTTACATATTACTTACGAATTGTTGATAGCAAAATTTATGAATGTTATAACATTCTAATATGTTAGAGTAAGCTTTAAACATTCCTTTGCAAAAAATTTCTTCATGTGCATCGTCTATTTTATCAGTATTAAAAGCACGGGTATTCCACTGAATAAGAGTAATTTCCAATAATTTAAATAAACGAATTGCATAGATTATGTTCAAATCAAAGGATATCACTACGTAACCGCAGAAGTTGTAAAGAAAAGGCTTTCTCAGCAGACCGCAAATAGAAGTAACGACAATGACATAACTCGTGTTAAACATAATCACTGTAATCCAATTCCAACGGATAAAGGGTCTGGTACTAACGCTACAGTTCAAAATCCTGTGTATTTTTTGATAAATGAGAACAAACTTGACAGCGTTTTGGGTTCGAATGATCCCGATCATGAAGTTCATAATAAATCCGAAAGAAAAGAAGATGCTGTCGAAAAAAGAAGTGATATACATAAAAGTTGTAAATCTAATATCATTTACATACAAACTCATCAAACAGAGGCGATATATGAATAAAAATATGAATACTAGTGTTCCAATCATTGAAACAAAATTAGAAGTAAAAGTATTCGGAGTTATACAACCGTTTTTTAATTTGTATTTAGGACAAAATGAAATATATTGCATTAGATTCAAAGGTAAAAGCATCGACTGCACATCTTTGTCTACTGATCCATTTAAAACAAAATTCATAGGATAATTTCGTTTGATATTTAAAAGATTTTTCATTTTCTTTTATAGCCTACTAACAGAAGTCAACCATTTCCTGACTGTTACAGCAATCGATTGCAAACGTAGCTATTACACTACGAACACTTAATCCATTATGATAATAAAAACGAAACCAATTAGATATTAAGTAAATAGTAACTAATAATACTATGTACGTTTGTCTGAAAAAAAAAAACTTTTTATTATTATTATTATGACAAAAAAACAAATAAATATCACACTAAGGGCCCTTTTCTTGTCAACCGTATTTTATCCCGCACGCGGGTCTTGTCCGCACGTGGGTGATAGCACGCTACGGGCCACACGCAGGACAAAGATTTTGTTTCCACACCGTTGCCATCTAAACGGCACGGCGCCATGGCGAGCAAGCTCTTTCACATGTATACGGTTTACGCTCAGTCGCTCAGCGGTGGTGGTGAGGGGTGATCGCAATATTATTGAGGTGCCTACTAGAGAAGACGCCGCCGCCGTGCTGTTCTGCGGCCGTGCATGTGAACGAGTCTATAAAAGTCAATACATGACTGCAAGACGATTGCCGCGTCAAAACCGTGCTTACAGTGGATAGCACGGGTGCCACACGGTCACGACACCGTGCCGTGACCGTGTCACGTGAAAGCTGTCTATGTAGCTCAAACATTTGTACTTTATAGGCGCTCGAGCCACGGTATGAAGGCTTGAAGGAACGGGATGGGTTTGTTAGTCAGTAAGATTCTGACACTATCTCCCGCTCCGCCCAAGAGCGGGGGTTGTCATAGGATGATTTTTCCCATCGGAAAAAAAGGCACAGCGACCGTGCCGTTACCGTGTGCATGTGAAAAGGGCCTTACGAGTTGTAGGTAGCGGGTTCAAACCCAGCCAGGTGCATTATTAATTTGTGTAATTTATTTCATCACCACTGCTCTCAAAACGGTGAAGGAAAACATCATGAGAAAATTGTCATAATTACCGACAAATAAAAAAGGAAGTGTGTTATTTATATTCCATCAACAATATTTACCTCATTATGATAACGACATGTCAGTGTTAGCTATTGATCATAAACTTACAGACATAAGTTGACCTGACACAATGCTCCGAACACGAACATTGTTACAAAATAATAAACTAGAAAAAGATATAGAAAAAATAGCCTTTTCTTTAAATTTTCCCCTAAATATTTTTTTAACTTCAAAATATTACTTACGAAAAAGTCGTATTCAACGGCATGGACTTAAATATCATGTGTTTGCATTTTGTTTATTGATTTTTACAATTGTGTTGTATTATTCATGCAGGCTATTTGTCATAAAAAACCTTAAAGTGAATAAAACACTATTCAAATATGACCTTTATTCACCGTCTTATCACATAAATTGTGTTACATATTCAGTTTGTTTCGCTACGATATTCATTCTGGGTATTGTTCATAGTGATAACATCGTCTTACTTATTTTGATAATACAAACTATCCACAAGAGCATCAATTTCAGTAAGAATATCCGGAGCTACATCATTTGGAACTGGATCTCGCCTATAGCAATTTTAAGTTTTCATATTCTCTTATGTTGTGCTTATTATGACCCTACTTATTCTTTTGATGACATTTATATTCGAGAAGTTATTTGTGACCTAATGTGTATTGGATTTGATAACCATTTTATAGTATCTATCCGACTTATAATACTGTTACGGAAATATCTTGAAAAGTGGATCGAAGATGTTCTTTTGTTGAACGATGAGAACGACAATTATGATCAATGTCGACAACTGTTTGAGATTTATAAAAATATTTTGGAAGCTTACAATTTGTATAAGAAAATCTTCCAGGTGTTGGTAAGTTTTAAATATTTTAAAATGTCTAGTCATTGTATTATTAGGTAAGTTGTGATGTCACATCACATATAAGAATACCGAATAATATTCGGTTCAATTCTTACCAAATCGAATATACTGCCGGATAATTTGATTTTCCGTTCTATATTTTTTCCGCGAAAACCACTTCCGAAACGCCGCGCGCGCGATCTGAATGATTGCCTCTCGCTTTTCACTGCACCTCTTCATTGTCATTGCGTACGAATACAATATGTATGCCAGTTTTAAGTGCAGTTCTTGACTATGTTCAAGTTTAAAACCATATTTAGGTAGCTATATTAGTGTTAAGATAGTTTATACAGATTTGCCTAGATGGCGTATATTGAATTAGTTCATATTTTATTTGATAGATGGCGTTGCGTAAATACGTCACATCTTTATAATTCGCTGTTAAGATTTTCAGTGCTTTCATGACCCTCCGCGGTACGTTTCGATGAGGTCAGTTTCAAAATAACTCACGGTGGTTACGTGTACTACTAAGGTAGTCAGTGCGCGTAATCAGATCAAATATTGGTCCTTCGAGCCGGATGTGACTGTAGTCACAATAGTGGATCGCTCCTGATGGAGCCAAGGTGCTGGTGAGTTGGGTGCCGAAGTGGATACCCCCAGGTCGAGAGGAGCGGAGCAGTTCGAGGCGGCCAGCGGCGGAGCAGTTCGAGGCGGCCAGCGGCGGAGCAGTTCGAGGCGGCCAGCGGCGGAGCAGTTCGAGGCGGCCAGCGGCGGAGCAGTTCGAGGCAGCCAGCGGCGGAGCAGTTCGAGGCAGCCAGCGGCGGAGCAGTTCGAGGCGGTCAGCGGCGGAGCAGATCGAGGCGGTCAGCGGCGGAGCAGTCCGAAGCAGTGTGGCGGCTGGAGTAGTTTGAAGCAGTGGCGGCCGGAGCAGTGCGAGGGTAGCGCGCTCAGCGCACGCACCGCGCGCCCAGTCCAGACGCAGCGCGCCCAACCCTCACGCGCAGCGCGCTCAGTGCACGCGCTGCGCACCCAGTCCACGCGCAGCGCGCTCAGTGCACGCGCCGCGCGCCCAGTCCAGACGCAGCGCGCCCAATCCTCACGCGCAGCGCGCTCAGTGCACGCGCCGCGCGCCCAATCCACGCGCAGCGCGCTCAGTGCACGCGCCGCGCGCCCAGTCCAGACGCAGCGCGCCCAACCCTCACGCGCAGCGCGCTCAGTGCACGCGCCGCGCGCCCAGTCCTCACGTGCAGCGCGCCAAGTGCACGCACCGCGCGCCCAGTCCTCACGCGTAGCGCTCCCAGTGCACGATCTGCGCGCCAAGCCTTCCACGCGCAGCGCGCCCGGTCCACGCGTAGCGCGCCCGGTCCACGCGTAGCGCGCCCAGTGCACGTGCAGCGCGCCAAGTGCACGTGCAGCGCGCCAAGTGCACGTGCAGCGCGTCAAGTCCACACGCTGCGGGCCCAGTCCAAATGCAGCGCGCATAGTGCACGCGCAGTCCAAGTTCAGCGCGCCAGTCCAAGTGCAGCGCGCCAGTCCAAGTGCAGCGCGCCAGTCCAAGTGCAGCGCGCCGGTAGAAGTGCAGCGCGCATAGTGCACGCGCAGCGCGTCCGTGCCAGTCCACGCGCAGCGCGCGTCAGCACGAGTACGAAGTAAGGCGAGCGACGGTTCAAGGCGTCACTTCGCACAAGCAGACAGGGGTTCAACAAAGTGCGTGAGTGCAGTGATAAACTGTAAGTACTCTAACTTAGAAACTGTTTTAAATTTGTAAGGGTATTGATTAAGTTCATAATTCGATATACGGAGAACTTATGACCGATTGTCCATACTAACTTTAACCAAACATAAACTTAACTTATTTCTTGACAATATTATCATGGAGTCATTATTAAGATTGCAACTTGACGTTAAAAACATAATTGAAAAGGGGAGAACTAATTTCAAAAAATCTTCCAAAGAGAGAATAACACTAGGATATATCGAAGCTAGATTAGAGTCACTAGAAGCACAATGGATAAAATTTGCTGACACTCACACACAAATAATTGAAAAGGCCTCAGTCGAAGACTTAAAAAGCACATATTTCAAGTCCGAGATATATGACAAAACCGAAGATATATATATTACATATAAATCGGAACTAAAGGATGCTCTATCAGTAAATTCGGTAACAAGGGAAATACGGCAACAAACAATACCTACAAATGATAGCAAAGGTTGTAATATAAGGTTACCTAAAATCAATATACCGACGTTTTCCGGAAAATACGAAGAGTGGACAAGTTTCCGTGACTTGTTTAGATCGCTCGTTCATTTTAATAAAACATTAGATGATGTACAGAGGCTGCATTATCTAAAGGGATGCTTAACGGGTGAGGCAGAACAGCTGCTCAGACAAATTCCAATAACTGCGGCTAACTATTCAGTGTGTTGGGAACAATTAGAACATAGGTATAATAACAAGAGACACTTAGCGAATTGTATATTGCAGAGACTGTTTGGGCAAAAGGGGGTAAGCACTGAGTCTGCTACAACGTTGAAGCATCTCTTAGATACGACTAATGATTGTTTGAATGCATTAGGCAATTTAGGGATAGATGTTATGACTTGGGATATAATTGTCATTCATATTGTCTCTGATAAGCTCGACCAAGAAACTCGCAAGCAGTGGGAATTAAAGGTCGCCTCTGAAGAGGCCAACGACTTGCCTACTTTAGGTCAATTTAAATCATTTCTTGAGAGTAGGTTTAGGGCCCTCGAGTTTGTTGAAATGAAGGGACAGTGGCGTACTGGGTCAAGGACAAACAAACTAGGCGAAAGGGTCATGCTTGTTACGGATAGTAAAAATTCCACCCGCTCAAGACAGACAAAAATAAGTTGTGAGAATTGTGGTAAAGACCACAAACTGTGTTTTTGTGAGCCTTTTATCAAAAAGGATGTCTCTCAAAGAAGACAGTTTGTGCTAGATAAAAGGATGTGTTTTAATTGTCTAGGTGGAAATCATTTAGTTTATCAGTGCAAAGGATTGAATACTTGCCGAATTTGTAATAAAAAACACCATACGCTTTTGCATATTAATGTTCATGACTCTAAGTCAAGTTCTGGATCAGCTGATACTAGTACTTCGGTTGATCCAACATCAGTAGTGTCGTGTATCTCCACCAAGACAATTAGCCGCGCTAACCAAGTATTATTGCCTACAGCGTTAGTTGAAGCGCAAACAGCTTTGGGTAAATATCAGGTAGTTCGAGCGTTAGTAGATCAGGGGTCGCAGGCTTCGTTTGTCACGGAGGCGACAGTACAGTTTTTAAGGTTGAAAAGAGTTCCGATTAGAGGTATTGTGTCAGGGCTCGGTAGTTACAAAACCACCATAGCCAATCACATGGTTAAATTAGTTTTACGATCAGTGACAGATCCTCAATTCGAGTTCGAGGTAAGGGCGTATGTGTTGAAAAACATCACGACGTCCCTTCCTGAAAAACAACTGCCACCTCTTATGTGGTCGGAGCTAGAGCACGTAACGCTAGCAGATCCTCAGTACAGTGAGCCCAACAAGATCGACATCTTATTAGGCGCAGGCATTTACAGCAAAATAATTAAAGATGGTTTAAAGAGAGCACCTGCAGGATCGATAGTAGCACAGTGTACCAGTTTAGGTTGGATTCTATCTGGTACAACACATATGGATAAGAAATCGTATACATCACCCAAAATTACTTCTTTTTATACCCACGTAGAACAAAACGATATCATAAAGCAGTTCTGGGAGATTGATGATCAACTGCCCCGCACTACAAGGTTATTTAAAGAACAAGAACAGAAATGTGAAGAGCCGTTTACATCAACAACGATGAGATCTACGGACGGTCGTTACATAGTGAGGCTGCCATTTAAAGACTCAAAACCAGCTTGTGTGGGTGGTAATATCAGAGAAATAGCATTGCGCCGATTCACAGCATTGGAAAGGAAGCTCGCGCAAAATCAACACCTGAAACGCGCAAAATCAACACCTGAAAGAAGAATATACAAAGGTGATGGAGGAATGTCTACAATTGAATCACATGAGAAAGGTACAGAAGCCAGACCATACGTGTGTAACTTGTGTTAAGACAAAGGCTGAAACTTACAATCAGCTGATGGGATCACTCCCTTCGGCACGTTGTACTCCAACCAGAGCATTTCTACATAGCGGGGTGGATTTTGTAGGTCCAGTTCAAATCCGTACTTCCAAAGGTCGAGGTCATCGTTCACACAAGGGGTATATTTGTGTGTTCGTCTGTATGGCTACTAGAGCCGTACATTTAGAAGTAGCTAGCGATATGAGTACGCAAGGTTTCATGGCCGCGTTCCGTCGATTTGTAGCTAGACGTGGCCATTGTGCACATTTATGGAGCAACAATGGAACAAATTTTGTTGGAGCTGCGCGAGAGCTCAAAGAATTGCTTGCAGTCCAACAAGATAGTGCAGAGTATTTAGAGACACATGGAACTACGTGGCATTTTATACCTCCCCACGCCCCTAATTTTGGTGGACTATGGGAGGCAGCAGTGAAGTCCATGAAATTCAATTTAAAACGCGTGATAGGAAACAGTACTCTGACATATGAAGAGATGAGCACTCTACTAAGTCAAATAGAGGCTTGTTTAAATTCTAGACCAATGACTGTTATCAGTGGGGAAGACATTAACGAACCTATGCCATTGACTCCTGGTCATTTTTTAGTTGGGGAAGCATTAATTACTGTTCCTAGTCCTGATTATGCACAGTCCAATATTAGTTCGTTGTCTCGGTGGCAACACATGCAAAAAATATTACAAACCTTTTGGCAGCGCTGGTCTACCGAGTATTTAAGTAGTTTAGTACATCGATACAAATGGTCTCGCCAAACGCCAGAGCCCAAAATCGAGGACATAGTGCTAATTAAAGAATCAGATCTACCTTCTGTTTGCTGGTTACTTGGTCGAATAGTAGAAAAACATCCTGGTCCCGATGGTATAACGAGAGTGGTAAAAGTACGTACGAGTAAAGGTCTCTTGAAGCGTCCGACTTCAAAACTATGTGTCTTACCGGTAAATGATTAAGCTTTATTTTCAAGGTGAATTGAGTTCATGTTTGGTTATTGTTATCACAAGATTTGGATTAAAATGTGAATAGGTTAGGAACTTCTTGTAACATATTATTAAAGGTTACGTTCACTGTTTTGTTGTTACAGGATATTTATGTTAAAATAAGATCTTAAGATGTTATGTTGTTCTTGTAATTTAGGCTAGTTCTCTGTTAGATCTATCACTGTTATTAAAACTTGACTTTGTATGTTTATATTGAGATGTCAACTACCACTTATCAAGGACTTAAGGTCAAGAAACCCTTTAGAGATCAACTGCAGAAAGTTATTATTAAAAAACGTTCAATTTTATAAGGACATTCTGCAATAATGTCCTTGGGGGGCGGTATGTTCAAGTTTAAAACCATATTTAGGTAGCTATATTAGTGTTAAGATAGTTTATACAGATTTGCCTAGATGGCGTATATTGAATTAGTTCATATTTTATTTGATAGATGGCGTTGCGTAAATACGTCACATCTTTATAATTCGCTGTTAAGATTTTCAGTGCTTTCATGACCCTCCGCGGTACGTTTCGAATAGGTCAGTTTCAAAATAACTCACGGTGGTTACGTGTACTACTAAGGTAGTCAGTGCGCGTAATCAGATCAAACAGACTATTTGATCAAAAGTGTGGTGTTTGGATGATTTGAAAGAAGATAAGTCGACAGAAAAAGTCGCGTGTGTAGGAGAATTTCAAAGAAATCGAATATGATATTAAATACAGAGTAGAATTTAAGAAGTACTAGGAATATTTATTTATTTATAACTTTATTGCACACCTTAGCCTAATACAGGATAAACATTTACAAAAGATTATGCGTACAATAGGCGGTCTTATCGCGCAAGGCAATTTCTACCAGACAACCTTTGGATGGACTGAACGAAAGGAAAAAGATTTGGGGCTGTCAGTGTACAACATAAATATTATAGTATAATAATATAGTACAATAGAAATATATATATATATAATACATAAATAAACTACCAAATAATAAACTAATACATATTAAAAAATACAATAGAGAAAGGGGGAAGAACAATTAAAGTGAAAGGTAGTGCTCCTTCACCATTTTTTAATAACATATAACATAAAAAACATTTTTAACGAGTTGATTCGCCATCGTCTAGTGGCCTGGTTTCAGCACCAGTGGGTGGAACATCATCGATTGCTGGGGTAATCGGTTTTGACTGTGCAATACATATTGCAGGATTTCATACAAAGTGGGATATTAAGAACTAGACAGCAATACATAATGTGATTGTCTAATAAATGTGATTGTTAGAATAAAGCATATCTTTAATTGACATTGGACAAAATAGTCTCAAATGGCTGATTTATAGTGATCGAATATATTCGGCATTTCAACCGTATGGTTTGGCCGAATATGCCGAATATCGCATATAAAACAAATATTCTGCACATCTCTACTATATCAGTTCAAATTAAAAGGTATATTAATTTTAATAATTCATAAGAAATCTCTCACAATGCCACACATATAGGCCATTGCAGAATACTCATACTTTACAAATAAAATATCTTTTAATAATTTTAAAGGTCAATGTTAGGAAATTCTAAAATACTGAGATAATGAAATTGACGTTTTTGCCTGTAAAAGCGTTGTTAATATAGTTGTCAATCTGGTCTTACCCACGAAAATAATTTACTATCTTCTATCGTTAACAAGTGTATAAGACAATATTTCCTATTAGGTGTAATTATCAATGTTTTTTTTTTTTTAGATTCTATGTCGCACATTTTGCACATTTCAACGCACTCTATGCTACGTAAACTTTCTAATTTATGAAACGAGTATATTTGCTGAATTGGAATATGAAGTAAGTAAATGATGTTATTCGGAGTCAAATCTAATAACTAATAATAATACAGTTATTTTTTTATCTTTTTTATAGGCTTTAATCTTGATTCTTGGACTTATTTCGTATCTTGCAAAAGATGTAGGACTAGTAACGTTACTCAGTATACATTCTGAGAAGTTCTATACGACTATTGAGGAAGCTGAGACGGTATGCACGCAGCTTATGAAGAACCAAAACTATCCAAGTAAGAATCAGAAACAAGATTAGTTGAAAATATAATGTAATTTATACTGTAAACATTGCTAAATAATAATAAAGTAACGATGGACGTTTTTTTGTTGCTTTACGATGTTTAAACATAGTAAAGCAACAAAAAAGGAGTATATAACAAATTTATCTACTTTTGTTTTTATAATATTAAAACTACTTAGATACAACCCGAAGACAATCGTTCTTGCAAAGATGTAGCTCTGCTAGCTTTTTTCTTCATTATGAAATTGACTATGACTGCACCCCGTCCCCGTAACAAAGTGCTGTAAGAAATGTATATAAAAGTAACTAAAATAGACTAACTAGTCTTGCAATATCTACGGGTCGTCATACACGGGCCCCAGAAGCTACAAACTACCAACATAAGAAGGTAGAAGTGGCCACAAATGCAGCTGAAGCACGTGACAGCCACTCGTGGGCGATTGTAGATACGCCATACGTGCGTGTGTTGCTTTCGACTCGAACAGGTTAAATGAGGTAAGGGAGATCGCCGTGTGTGGTAATGCCGCCGTTTCGCTCGGTAACTCGTGTTTGGAGACCCTTTACGAATACCCCAACGAATTACCTCCGTACAATTTTTCTGAAAGCATATGCTGCTGAACTAAGCTGCCTTATTTAATATTTCTTGTGAAAATGTTAAATAAGGACCCCATTGAAGCTGTGAGTCGAGCGTGTTTCCCAGGAAAACCATGTTTACAAAGAATTCAAGATCTATCAAATAATCATTTAATTGTTTTCACAGAGTGTTATGGAAATCTCTGCAAGAACGTGAAATTGGCTAATCAGTCGTTCAGTAAGATATCCGCGTGTGGCCTGTTCTACGTAGATGCTACGCTACCAATGTATTTAATGAGAATTAGCGTTCATTACGTTATTATACACTTGCAATTTTATTTTCTGTAAATAAATAATTAATAGCAAAACATCTCTGCCTTTTTTAATTGACATAAACTGCTAATGCAAGGCCGTTGCATTAAAGTATCCCCACCCACCAACAGACTTGGGACAGGTGTAATTCAAAGAGTCTAGTTGTAGTGTTTGTATTAGGAGTATCTATACTTAAATATAGATATACGCTATCTCGGGCAAGCGGCGCTTATGTGAGCCACGGAGTTAGTTACGAGAGCGCTGTGGGCGAGAGTACACGTGTTGTTCCAGCGCGTGCGCTTGCGAGCGAGCCAGTGTTTGTACGAGAACATTACAGTGGACAGAGGTCCTACATTTGGCGACGAGTAAAAAGGTATGTTCAGTATTTTATATATATAAATCAAAAGAAGGAAAGGAAAGTACCTACATTTTATGACTGGTAGCAACAATACTCGTAACGTTTTCTTAAGGGGATGCATCCCATACATTTTCACTGTTTTTCGTACAACCGCTCTTACAAATCTAATAAAAAAATCAAATCCAGTTAAGACCTCTGAAAATCTGCTATTTTGCATGAGCTTTGACACTTCATGATTTGCTCACAAGTGAAAAGTAAAAAAAAGAATACAACATGGAAGCCTGGCAGATTTTGTCAGGATTCTGAATAATGACAATGTTTTTCAAAACTTTTAAGAAAAAAAAAACACGCATTTGCTGAAACAAGTTTTGTAGAATTTTCGAGTAAATCACGGAATTTACTATTACAGAGTATTCAGGTATTATCACGTTGCCTTTTCGTCAAGCATCGCGCTGGATTGCGGTTGATGAAGCGACGGGCTTTTGAACCATGCTCGGTGTTTGCGATGGGTGGGTGGAAAAGCAGCTTCTTAGATATCAACCTACATAATATACGCCTTTCAACTTTGTAGGTACGAGTACATACCTACGGTTATTTTTCTATAATCCACTACGTTTTGTTTTGTATACCTTCGTGAAGACGTTATGTTGTTTGAGATATGTAGCTACATTGTAGCGGATGTACACTGTACGTATGGTCCGTTTCTGGGCTTGGAAATATAAAACAACGTGATGGCAAAATAAATATGGTGTACAAAGTTGCAATAGTGGTTGCGTTGTGGAGCACTTAGAACAAGGAAACATATTCTTCACTGCTTGAATAATTAACTGATATAATTTGAATTCTGATATTTGTACTTGTAATGGACGGGCCTGTTGGTCGTGGGTTCGATCCCCGCCTCGTTGGCGAATGTTTGTGTGATGGACGCGAATTGTGTGTGATTCACCTCCAAGGTGAATGGGTGTGTTTGTCGATCGTCTGGTGCCCATGACACGAGCTCTGCTTGGCTTGGGACTGGATGGCGTTGTGTGAAAAAAAAAAAAAAAAAAAGTCCTTTGTAGGTTTAAGATCTCCATTAAATTGGAAACATACTGCGATCTAGAACCATCCATTAAATTGGAACTTTTGTGATTTAAAGATCTCCATTAAATTGGAAATTACTGTGATCTTTAAATATCCATTAAATTGGAAACATACTGCGATCTAAAACCATCCATTAAATTGGAACTTTTGTGATTTAAAGATCTCCATTAAATTGGAAATTACTGTGATCTTTAAATATCCATTAAATTGGAACTTTCGTGGGTTTAAGATCTCCATTAAATTGGAAATACTGCGATCTAAAACCATCCATTAAATTGGAACTTTTGTGATTTAAAGATCTCCATTCAATTGGAAATATTTTGCTCGCGAGAATTAAATGTTCATGTTCTCCTGTATACTATACACTTGTCATTGACAGCAGGGTACAGTTTAGAAATGACTTTTCAAGTTGCCACAATAGACCTCCTGAAGTCGATTTATCATCAATTTGCTAACGCCCGAAATACTCCATTAGGGCAATAAGTTAGACCGTGAGGTATTGTTGTAAGGACTCAGTTCAGTTAGTATGATCGCGATATATTTTAAAAATTGCCAATTTTCACGACGTAAGCAATTGTAATTTCAACTATCGTCGCGCGTTGGCAGATCTAATAGATACTGTTACGATTTCTTTTATGACAGTGCTTATTTCTCCGTAGATAATTTTGACATTGTTGACATTGACGTATCCCTGGAATATTAATCTGCGATTATTTCTGCGTTAAATCGAAATTGAACTATTTTGTTATCGGTATGCTACAAACGCGTGTCACATAAAGTGACCTTATCCGTTTAATTAACTCATCTTTGTAAAAGACGACCATAGCGGTCTAGCGCGGAACAATAAAAATAATGCGTGAGCGGGTAGATAGATAGATAAATCCTTTGATAGATAAATCCTTTATTGGCTACAGCACAAAACATGCACCAAAATACATAAAGCACACAGATTATAAAAACTAAGCACATAGACAACAACAAAAGAAAGAAAAAAAAAATAATAACACATGTAGGTACCAAGAAAAAAAAAAGAGAAATAGCAATATAGACCCATAGTGCGGGGTGCATGTCGCGCTGCACCAATGGGAGTCTAGCTCAGCATGTGTCAGGCAAAAGTACCTGACGCTGATATTATGCTGGATCCTTGTGGTGATATTCGGACGCTCAGATGGTTTTGAGTGAAATGTAGATAAATATATAAAGTTAATAGGCATAAAATAATAAGCAAAGTGAATAATTAAAAAATAATGTAATGTACATAGATATCGATATCCATGGTAATGTACGAGTATGTGTGTGTAATGGAGCAAAAAAGGTGAGGTATAGACAGCATTTTCAATATGTGTACCTATCTAACGCAAGCTACCAAGCGGAATATGTGGGTACGCCCAGCAGACTGTCCCGGAAACAAGGAACACGCAGACCAGCTATATGAAGGACGTATTCGAAATGAACATACCACGTTCTAGGGTAGATGAATTGTTGCGTGTAAATATTATTTGACCGAGTAGTTCAGTGTTATTTAGGTAGCTTAAGGTAGTTGTTAGTTAGGCAGGAGTAGTCGGCTAGGTAGGAAATCATAATATTTATATTTTATTGGACTACCATAATATTCATTAGAAACATTTATACGACAAAACAATATTTGCCGAATCAGCTGGTTTTCTATACTATTCTCGCGTTCAGAAGAAACTAGTCTTTGGGCTACGGTTTCTTTGGGTGTCTTTTTGGTAAAATTATAAAGGGAATAAAATTAGTGTGCTGGTAGTCCAAAGTTGCTCGTTTTAAATGAAATTAAAAGTTGATTCGAAACTAAGTAAACAATCTATTTCAAATTGTCATGATTTTTAGATATGTATCTATATATGTCGGAAAACAAACTAAAAATTGTTTTACTAAAATGTTTTTTTTTAGAATTCAAAATAGTAACTAAAAAGTTGAAGGAGTAAATTAAATGTACCCTCAGTTTTAGTTACAAGCTGCGATTGTTACTGATATCAAATAAAATTTAATGTTGTGGTCCGTAGTAAATAACTGATATCACTGACTTAAACTATGATCTGTAAAAGAGTAAATAGAAGATTCAACGTTCAGAGCAATTTGCAATAATATTGTCAGGTTGACCGAGCGATGTATTATGTTGGTAATCTTACTAAAACAGGCTAAAGTTTATAGCCAACTGGAATAATATTAAATTATTGATTAGCCGTTTATTTTGAAAACAAATTGATGCCACTGAGTCGCCACTGAGTCAAAATGATTATGTTCGAACAGAGTACAGGTGAATATAGTTGGCGTGACTAGGCATTTGGCTTAATGATTCGCTGATAAACTATTAAGAGAGACGTCGGGAGCCTTAATGTAGTTTTAAAAAATCGTTGTCTACAGCCGGATTTTCGTTAGATTTGGAAAAGTGAAAAAAAAAGGGTTGTTTTGATAATGCAACTCGTGTTGCTAGGATATGAAATAAAGTCAAGTGGTGAAGTTAGAAGAAATAGGACCTATTAGCAGAAAACAGATAACGTACATTCGACTCTGCCCCTACTTTTTATCGTAGCTCAGTTAGAACAGTTTATAGGTCTAGTAGCTTACTCCTGGTGGTTTTTACCTAAGTTTTCTCGAGTATGGGGCCGTTCTAAAGACGATTTGACGTGTGGTAAAGTTTATTTTTTGGCAACTGCGCCACAAAAAATTGAATAAGAAATAATTTAATTTTATGAAAGAGTCGGGTTTTATGATTTAACCTTTCGATCGTGTCAATTGGAGGCACAATGGAGGGACAGTAAATGCGCGGGCGCCGGCGTTTGCTTGGGATTTAATGAATTGAGACTCGCAAGTACCTAGTCGTAGAATTTCATACTGATACCAGTTAGCGGGCTACCTCAAACGGGTGAAACCATAAGATATGACTGGACCCTAAGCGTACGTCCTGTAGTAGTGCCATACGTGACTTCTTATCGCGAAACTGTATCTCGTTGCGTGATCGTAAAGTTAATTTACCGTCAGTTGGAAGTTGGTCAGAAGGTAAAGCTAAAAATAACTCTCTGGTAATTGGTAACGACACTGAAACATTGAAGGTTTTGATTAAAATTACTGGTAGTCTCATCTAAATAATTTAGAGTTCTGTGATTCAAGTAACATTGTCTAACACTTTCATCGCGACGGGACAAACCCGTGTGAATGAGGAGGACAAATATGAGATGTTCGTGTTAGAACCAATGCTAATAGCGACTGTAGAGACCAGGGACCATTTGTGGTAGGGTCCATTAGGCGAAGTCCAACTCACGATTGGCTGTACAGTTACAGACACTTAACCAAACGACGAACACTGATGCTCCTTTGGAACTCTCGATAGGCAAGACTTCGTTTTCTCTGCCGTTGATGTCAAAAGAGGATGTAGAACCCCGAGGTTAATTTAAGTGCCATGATAAATGATGCGTTACGCAATATAGAGTACGTAGTAACCTAAAAAAAAAAAGTGTAGGTTTAATCAGAATAAGAAAAAAAAAATTTTTTTTCTTCAATCCGAGACTTCCTAATGATTATAAACGGGCAGAGCAAGTAAACTAAGCTAGATCCATTTAAAGATTTGTTAAAATAACGGAGATGAGGATTAAGGATCAGCTGTTAATCAAAAGTTTAAATCGATGTGGAAGGATATTTCTTTACTGTACCCTTGCTTCGAATTATTTCATAGTTTCTTTTTAATCTCAAATAAATATTTTTGAACATGAAAGGGATGTAGTGTTTGTATTAGGAGTATCTATACTTAAATATAGATATACGCTATCTCGGGCAAGCGGCGCTTATGTGAGCCACGGAGTTAGTTACGAGAGCGCTGTGGGCGAGAGTACACGTGTTGTTCCAGCGCGTGCGCTTGCGAGCGAGCCAGTGTTTGTACGAGAACATTACAGTGGACAGAGGTCCTACACTAGTTAATTAGAGTTTTTTTTTCTCTCCCCATGGTAAATATTTCGAGATTTTGCTAGGTACCTCCATTCTAGATCTTTCGAACAGCAATGCGTTTTAATTATTGGATGCTACTACTGGAAGATATCGCTTTCAGCGATAAGACCGCCATAATTGTACCCACAAATTGAAGTTTTTGTATAAGCTGTATTACTTTTTGGTGCACAATAAAGTCTATTCTATTCTATTTTCTCGAAGATATGGCGTGTTCAAGTTTAATGGCGTAACAATATATTTATTTATGGACAAAGCATTCCATTACTGCACTCAAATTATTACAAGTGCTCATTTTGTATTTTAGATACTAAATTATCAAATGACTCCTGAAATTGTAGGATGATCAGACGAGGCCGTTTATACTAGTAAAGTGGAACCTGTTCTGTGGTTGCATTTTGAGGATTAAATATAATAAAATAATTTTTTCTCGAGGTTTAAGATTTTATTTATTTTAAGGACAACCATCAAAGCACACACCCCACACACTTACACATGCTAAATCATTCAGCATTCTTATATTTTATAGTGTGGCCTCAAGTAAAGGCTGTCACTGCAATCATTCAACATAGAAAGAGTTTTAAAATAATATATCTATTAATATTTTGTTCAATATCTCTATCATAAATCTTTATATTTATGTAAGTTTCATTCTTATGGTAATGGACTTGGACTTACGCGAGATTAGAATTTACGCAAAGAGTTAGACATATCAATATCTACACTGGATGAGCGTAACAGGCGACTTAATTGAACCCGAATTGTGTTAACGGTGGAAAAATGATACAGATTGGATTTTGAAGCTCTTAGCGCAGAACAACTGATATCTACATAGATATACGAGTCATGTTTTAAGGCACATTAAAGAAGAGATTGGTCTTGTTTAATCTCGTCGTCATCATCTTGATGATGATAATTCATTAATTACATTCTTGTTCGATATGAATTTTAAAAATTCTTCAAATTGGTATCTGTTCATGATTACAATTTACTTTTTTTAAATTTTTCGTAATCCGTATCCGTAACCGTAGCATACTGCTTAAAATTTACCGCACTGTTTTTCGGTAGATTATAATCTAAATTTTATAACATGAAAAACATCTTGCGCAATCTAAACTATAATATATAATATTATAAAGAAGTAAAGTTTGGTTTTTTTTTTTTAGTTCGTAATATGTGATCTCTGAAAGTAGTCCGATTGCTAAAAAATTTTCACCACTAGAAAGCTGCTTTATTCTTGAGTGACATAGGCTACTATATTTTATATACACGGGTGAAGCCGCGAGCAAGAGTGCTTCATCCGATTTATGGATAATAGTGGCGACGACTTAAGTTAACTTAAGTTTTAAGTCATCATTTGCTAAGTACCAGAATGCATTAGCAGCATCTCTGTTTATTTATCAATTGCTTGTTATACTTACAGTATGCACCAAAGCGTATAGCAAGCCAACAAATCAACAATCTATGAACTAAACAATATACAAATATGTAATATCTTTACTGCTATAAAAATATGTTGAATTTTGGTCCTTGAGCATTTATATTAGTATAGTTAATTTTTTTTTCATTAATAGTATCTATATAAATATAAATAAAAAGTGCCTTACATATTACAAGAAGCTAAACTGTAATATAACGATAAGATACCCTAATACCAAACTAGTGAACGCCTGAGGTAGACGCCCATCAATCGTAAACATCCGACAAGCAGTCATCTTGTGAAAGGCTGCTCGATTCAATCGCTGCACGTTCTTGCAAAGCCTCTTGGCTTCCACTGAAACAATCAAAGGTTACTGATACTTGTAATGTAAAACCAATTCATGTGATATCCCAGAAATCATGGAAATCTGTAAATATCATTTCCTAAAAGTTTTTCTTTTCAAATATTAAAAAAGTATTGCTGCAGGCGTTGTTATAACATAAAAACAACAATTCATCATCATTATCATTTCAGCCAAAGGACGTCCACTGTCGGACATGGGCCTCTTCCAAGTGTTACCATAAAGAACGGTATTGTGCATCTCGCATCCACCGCATTACCGTGACTCTCACCAGGTCGTCGGTCCAACTTGTGGAAGGCCTTCCACACTGCGTTTTACGGTGCGCGGTCGCATTGTAGAACCATTTGGCCCAATTGACCATCCGTTCTAACGAGCAATGCGCCCTGCCCACTGCCCCATTTCTTTGGCAATTCTAACAACAACAACATTTACTAAAATTTAAAGCAAATGCGATGTTGTCATTAAATTGCTAGTATGCTAAACGTCTACTAGATGATGCTACGGTAGTAATATAGATGACTTAAAAAGAGAAGAGACACTTGAATCCAATAAATGCTTAAACAATACCAAAAAAAGAAACTATCAAACAAAAAATAATCAAGTAAAAAATTTGCATAAAAAAAAGTAAGAATCGATAACAAACAGAAAAAACCGGCCAAGTGCGAGTCGGACTCGCCCATGAAGGGTTCCGTAGCAGCAAGTAACATAATATAAAAGTTCTTAATATAATAGTTCGTTGTAACTTTGATCGATGTTTTAATAATAGTGTATTTTTTTAGATTTATGACGTATTATTAAAAAAAACTACTTACTAGATCTCGTTCAAACCAATTTTCTTTTTTCTCGTCCAAACGCGTAAACTATTCAAGTTAGAAAAAAATGTTATGAGAAACCTCAACATCATTTTTGAAGACCTATCCATAGATACCCCACACGTTTGGGTTTGACGAAAAAAAAATTTTTTAAGTTTCAGTTCTAAGTATGGGGACCCCCAAAAGTTATTGCTTTTTTTTTTATTTTTGAGTGAATTTCTTAATGCGGTTCACAGAATACGTCTACTTACTAAGCTTCAACCGTTGTAGCTCTTGTAGTTTCGGAAAAAAGTGACTGTGACATACGGACGGACAGACAGACAGACGGACAGACAGACATGACGAATCTATAAGGGTTCCATTTTTTGCCATTTGGCTACGGAACCCTAATAAAAGGAGCAAGGATGTATCTACTTATAAATGATCTAGTAAGAATCAATTTGATATACCAGTTAGCTGAGTAGACTCCAATAGCCAACAGCATGCAGCGTCCGCATGACAAACAGTCATATAGAACTTCTCACAGTTAGTACTGAACACTATAATTGCCATCACTTTCTTTAAAATCCAAAGAATGGAGGCTATCTGATATGGTATGATTTCGAACTGTAAATAAAAGTTTTTATTAATTGTTAAATCGTGTTCAATACGTTAACATTTGATGTAATAATAATGATATTGATTTAAAAAAATGTAAGTCTATGATAAGACCTGTCATACTGTATGGATCAGAATGTTGGGCTGTGAAAAAGAAGAATGAAAAAAGATTGCGTTTAGCAGAGATGAGAATGTTGAAATGGATGTAGGGTGTGACGAGAATAGATAAAGTGAGAAATGACTATTGAGTATATTAGAGGAAGTTTAAAAGTGGCGCCAGTGACCGAAAAGTTGAAAGGAAATCGTTTGTCTTGGTGTAGTCATGTAAAGAGGAGGGATAAAACGCATGTCAGAGTATATATGTAGATGGATAGAGAGGGATGCCAAAGAAAAGATAGAGAGGGATGCCAAAGAAAAGATGGATTGTATGAGGAGTGATTTGAACGAAAAGCAAGTTAGTGATTGTGAGACGGTTGACAGGACAGAATGTAAAAAAAAACGTGTTGCGTCGACCCCAAGTAATATGGGTTAAGGATATGTAGAAGAAGAAGATTATAATATTGCCCGTCTACGTGAAAAACTTTGACGTCACCTTAGCAGATAGTCAAGAAATGATAGTTGGATTATATGAGAAATAATAGATAAAGCTAAACCAACCCTTAGTAACATGGATTGTGAAGGCAGTTTAAAATGTTTTTTTTTTTTTATAGAATTGAGATCATTACTTTAAGAATTCGTAAACTATTTATTAAAATTATTAAACTTACCGTGTCTGAATGAGTCGCATAATATTTCTCTATTTCTATGGTTATTTGAAGGGACTGTAAAGTATGAATAAATACGTCTACTACTTGTAATGTAATCTGTAAAAGCATATAAAAAGAAATAATTTGATTTAAAAGTTTAGTCACATATTGTAATAGAGTAGAAAGTAATAATTGTAACTATCCCAAAAATTTGTTAAGAGATTGATTAATATACCACTCGAAAATATGTAGTCCGCTTCTGTGCTCATGTGTGCATAAAGTGTTAAATAAATAAATAAATGTATGACTCTTACCGTATATCCAATTATCTTCTTAAATATATCAAATGATTCGATAAGATCGGCGTACGCTTCAAAAAGCCTTTTCGAGGCTTCTTCATCTATTTTTTCATCTACATCTGAGCAAAGCTTACCATAGAACTCGATCTCTGAGATCCATGTAATCATACCATCTCTTATCAAAGACAAAACACGTATGCCATATATTATGTCTACTTCAAAATAAATCAAAGCATACATCCAAAGAGTCAGAGGCCACCCACATATAATGAGCCCGAAGATCAGAAATAGAATATATAACAAAATACTAATCCAGTTCCACATAGTAAACATTTCGAAGTGCTGGTAATTAATAAATTTAAATGCTTTTTGAATCTTCAAAACCATTTGAATGTTATCCTTTGTTAGAAGAATGTTAATAATGTAGAAGATAATAAAATTTACAGACAATAATTGATTTAACTCAGTGAACACGTCTATCAACCAACTACAATTGTAAATTATACAATTTACCTGATCAAGCCATTTTATAATGTTACAAGAGTATATTAAAAATCCAAGAATACCAAGAAACGATAACACGTAATAATACACACAATGAGGTTTAATACAGTTGTATTTAACAGAGAAGTGTGACTTGAACAGCATGTGCCGCATACACTGGAAAGGTAATAATAAATTTTGGAATCTTCTGTCCAAGACATTGTCGGCCATGGACATTTTCTGCGCTTTTGTCGTAATTTTTAAATCTCTTTGTAATTTCCTTGCGTAACTCAACAGTCATAAAGCTATCAGACGTGTCAGCCTACTGCAAGTCTTAAGTCAATAATAAAAGAAATCTATGTAATTAATTTTACAAAAAGAAAAAGTAGTTGTAGAGGCTAATTTCAATTAAGTCAAAAGGGGTTTATCATTTGTCTTTCTGTAGAATGAACATTTGAATAAGGAAATTTATAGATGTATTGCTTTCCGATGCATGATTCGGCTTTCGCTACTTACGAGTGTTATGTCGTGACTTCGATGCTTTACTTTGTGTAATATATTTCACCACAACAGACTATTCTAGACAATGAAGGTAAAATTGTTAGGAAAGCGGCATGTTCTACAACCAATAATTCGAAATGATGAAGATTTGATATTCACCAACCTACAATGGGCCCACATATTGGATAGCGACAAAAAGACAATTTAAATCATTAAAACATATTTAATTAACTCGATTTACAAAATTGAAATTTGTAGCAACATAATAATGTAATTTGTAAGAAGGCTCATTTGATTTAATTGTAACGTAGTGTTTAAGTAGAAAAGGACTTAAACACAACTATGCAGTCTTTAAAAAGTCAGGACAAACATAATTATTTTTGTACTTTGAACTATTCCGTTCATGAAATTCATTGCGAATCCAACAAAATAGTAAATGCAGTCATAAACAGAAGTCATAAACATAATATTCATAAAAAAGCTTCGTAAAATCGTACTTAATAGATGCTATATGCAAACATAGATATGAATAATATTGTAGCAATCATTGAAACAAATTTAGAGGTAAAGTTATTGGGTGTAATGTAATTATTTACACCGAACATAATATTATTTTTTTAGGACAGAACATAATATGTTGCATCAGATTTAAAGGGAAAAAGCATTGACTGCATACTCAGAGTCAAAGCATTTATTTCAAATAGACCATTTGCAGGCATTTTTTTGAATAGACAAATGTCGGTCAGTCCTAGAAAAGTGAAGCTAAATTGCACGTTCCAAAGCGTAGGTCTCTATGGAGAAGAACGTGCAAGAAACTCCATGGAAACTCTTATAAATCATATTATGTGTTACATATAATGCTTGGTTAATATCTATATCTACTATATTATTTAATTTAAAATTCACTATATATCTCTTTGTTTTTTTTACCGGGTGTTCTTCATTTACTACATGGGTGTTTTTCATTTTTTTTTACTAGAGTAGCTTTATGAGATTTGAGTGACAAAATAGTAGATATAGAGTTACTTAGTTAGGTTGCATTTAGTTAACAGTAAATTAATTTACTGTTACACTTTATGTTTGTTATTTTTAATATTATATTATTGGTTAAAACTAGAGAGAATCAATATTTACAAGGGTTAGTTAATCACTTTAATGAATTTGACTTACCGACGTCCTTTCCAGTTATAATTAAGAATATGAAAACAAATAACACTAACCTAACCTAACACTGTGTTACATTATTAAAGTACCTATAACGTATGATTACGGCTTTTATTTTTGTTCTGTTCGTGTTTTTCCAGTTATCTTGTTTATTTTAGCATCCTGAAAATCTTGTTTTCGAATTCAGGTTTTAGTTTTTAAGTTTATTTTTTTATTTTAACTATTATGGTCTTAAAATCACTGTGATAAATTGTCAAATTAAGAACTAGCTACTTAAGACAGACTTTTTTTAACACAAAACTTTTGTCCACTAGAGGGTGCCACATTAAATTTTGATGTTTTTTGATAAGTACCAGTGAAGCCCTTTAAATGATATCAAACAAAGTGTATCTTAACATTTTTATTTACATATGACGTTTTGTCCGCTAGAGGGCGCCCTGTCAAGTTTTGTGATACGTCACCTATATTTAGCTGACGATTAAGACGGTTCTAACGACACCTCATATGTCGAGTTTCGATAAGAAGATTAGGAGCTATGAGAGAACAGATGAACATACTCACATACATACAAAGCCTGTCAAAAACATAATCCCCCATTTTGGCTTTGCCATAGTCGGGTAAAAATAAGAGAAAATCAATATTTACATGGACTACTTTATTACCTTAATTAATGTAACTTATAATTCATTTAGCATATGATAACAATGATTTTCATGAAATATGAAAACAAAGACTACTATTGAAACCACAAAAAGTAGGTATACATTATACAAATGTTAATAGGAAAAATCCATAGCTGACATACATATTTCGTAAAGATGATTTAGAAAATTTTCTTTTAATCTTTATAAGATACTTAGATCAATGTTAGTGGTTATCAAAAGATGTTTTATTAACTCAAATTGATGACATTGGAATTACAAATAAGCAAACTGTAGCAGGACAATGATATAATTTGTTAAAATGCTCATCAGATTTAATTGTAACGCAGCGTCCAAGTAGAACAGGCCACATACACGTATCTTGCTGAATGATGCTCGATGCAAGCGCAGCACGTTCTTGCATAGCCTTTTCTCATCATCTGTGTATTAGTTAGGAGTAAATCAAATTAAACATAGGCTGGACAATAACTTTTTACGGCACGGTGTACGGTAGATAATATTCAGTTTATCGTCGTTACGACTTTAAGACCTTTTATGTATAAAATTCAACTTTATGAGAAAATCGATAAAACCGTCTACTGAAAAAAAATTAACGAGATCAACTACAACAAAAAATATAGGTATCAGCCATATGCCCTGCCTGCTTTTCATTTTGCTATTGTTAGTTAAAATTAATATGACAGTAAAAAAAGCAGTTTACTTGTAAAAGTAGTTTAAATAAGCAGGTAGTATTTATTAGGAAGCACATCGTTGATCTTGAAATTGGTAAACAAATGACGATTAAATCGTCATGAGAGTTTTTACATTCGATAAAGCATCAAAATGTGGACGTGGTGGACATTCCACTCATACATACAAAGAGTTTTGGGAACACATTCATTATACGTACAGCTAAGGAGTGTAATTCCCTGCCGGAGTCTGTGTTTCCTGGGCCTCAAGTCTGCTATTACAATAGTGTCAGAATGGTCTATCATTGATGTCATAATTGTCGATTTTGACAAGTTTGGTAATCTACTAATAATAATGGCGTCATTATGACTTTCCAATGGCCAACCACTGACACTCCATTGAAAAAAGTGACATAGAATGGTAATCTCGTACATATTGACAAATAAATATTTGAAGATTGCGATAATCTGCTAAAACTTTGACAGTTTATTTGATCAGTGTTTTACCATTTGAACGTTATTGTGCAGTTATTGGTTTTAATATGCTCGATATTATCATTCTACCACAATTCTATTACAAGACCATTGACCGATCAATGATCGGTCATTATGAATTAGCAGATTACAAACTTATAGGAAAATGACAATGGGGTCGTGTTGGAATGACAAATTTATAAAAATAGCAGACTTGGGGCCCTGATAGCTCCAACCTCTCTTCTGGGTCTTTAAGTCAAGAGTGAATAGATTGCTTCTAGGCAAGCGTGTTCCATCGGCGGCCACATCCTCGCTTGCCATCAGGTGAGATGGTGGTCCAATGCGAGCCTATCCATTATTGAAAAGAATGGCGTAAAAAAAGTGATTTTGCCAAAAGTGACACATAAGAGATCTTAAAGTCGCAATGACGTTGTATAGGTTCAGTATGATAATATGGGAACAATAATACTCTCGACCAAGTTTCTATCACGCAAGTACGCAGGAAATATTACAGTGTTCAAGTGTGCTTGAACACAGATGTGCTCTATATTAATTGACTATCATTCAATCCGATGCAAGCGGAGAGAGATCAGATCAGATCAGAGACTTTACGTGCTTTCCGAAGCACGGGGTATCACACTGCCTATTACCTACTGAGGACATCATGAGATATATACGCAGTTTAATTTATTGTCGTATTATCGGCGCCAACGTGTCTTCTTCGTCTTCCTGCCCTTATCCCATATTAATTGGGGTCGGCGCAACCCGTTTTTTTTTCATAGTGTTCTGTCACTCTTCAAACTATCACTAACTCCCTTTTCTTTCATATCATTCCTCACACAATCCATCCATCTTTTCTATGGGCTTCCTCTCCCTCTCCATCCATCTATATGTATACTCAGATCTCTTATAGTAATATGCACTTCATTCCTCCTCTTCACATGACCATACCAAGACAAACGATTGACCGCCACCTTGTATATGTGTTTATTAAAACCAACTACTAGTGGAAGAAAAGAATTTATTGCCGTATGAATTTTATTCCATTCTGTTAATTAAGGTACTTACCCTTCTGACACGGAACCTATTGTATCTATAAACGCTAGGGTATACCTGACAGGTAATTTTGTATGGAATCCTGCACAGTTGTGCAACATACCGCTCCGGTTTACCTGTAGAATTCACCTGTACAGGCAAAACTGTCAAGTATACCCTAGCGTATATGGCAGGAATTACAAATGAAAATGATTGTACCGTTTTTAATTAAATTTTAGTAAAAGGCATTAGGATAATCACGTAGTGGTGGATAATGATAAAAACTTACCACTGCAAGTAGACTTCAAAATAATTGTGCATGTATCTTCAACACTCTGTATGGCCAAATAAAATTTTTCACATTGCTGACTCAAAATTGTCTGGAACATCAATACTTTTGATATCCAGCCGTATATGGAAATTGATGCGACAGAAGCTGCACTCTGTAGCGAAAGAAAATATAATAAAATAAAATATTAACTTTAAAACACTTTAAATAGATAATAATACTTCTCTTTGCAAATAATTTCATATCAATAGAAAAAGGAAAAAAAATCTGGGCAAGTGCGAGTCGGAACCGCAAACTGAGGTTACCGTACAAACCTACCCATGTAAATAGTTCAATTCCTATTTACAGTGACCATATAACCCATTTAATGATGCGTGATTTTTGAAAGTTGTATATTGTATTGCAAATGGCAAAAATATCGACAACTGAAGTAGATAGTAGGAACGTAAAAGCTAAAGAGTGTGAGTATAACTAAAGAGTGGAATTCCCTGCCGGAGTCTGTGTTTCCTGATAGCTACAACCTAGAGGTCTTTAAGTCAGTTTATTTTGGCCGTGACGGCACCGTTTCGTGAAAAATATTTTAAATTATTAACAACAATATACTTACTTCGCTGTTTAGGATTACTTTGCCCTTTTTCAGCAAATCTATTACCACTTGAATGTTAACTAGAGAGTGCATAAATACTTCTATAATGTAATAAAGAATCTGGAATGAGAGGAAAGTGAATATAAGTGAGTGAAAAATGTCTAAGGATTAAGGTTTTATACTATATATACTATAAGACCCTAATCCTGTGATAATGTTTACCAAAATGTCATGCAAGCACTGTCTTCCAATGTATTCGTATCAAACTTCACATAATCTGTTAATCTTTTCATTGGCCTCTTAGTCCCTCTCTATTTGGATAAATACGGCTGGCCACGAGTATATTATAACTCTTTTAGGAGCATATATTTCCTCTCAACTCTTACTGTAACCTTCGTACCTCTTCTTATGGCCGTACCAGGACAAAGTGTTCCTTTGATTTATTTACCAATAAAATCTAAAATAGTTACTCACAAATTGTTGTACGCAGACTTTATGTATTTCATAACACTCTATGATATCAATATAAGATTGAAATAGTTGGTTGCTATAACTTGGATTGTGCGCCCTTTCACTTTTTTGAGAACATAAAACACGATTATTCCATAGAATGACTTTATCTTTCAGTATATTAAAAACTCGAATAGTACAAATATAATTAAAATCAAAGAAAACCAAAAAGTAACCATTAAACATAGCTTCAAAACATGCAAGCTGCACGCAAAAATATGTGTAACTAATGAGGTAACTACCCAAAGTCAGCGTAAAGAAAACCCAATTATACATAACACAACGTCTAAAATTAGTTTCATCATTGAGAATTCTGTGCAATCTTTGAAAAGTCAAGACGAATTTAATATTTTTTTTGGTGTAAATTAATCCAATCATAAAATTGATGATGAATCCGAAACTATAATAGATGCATTCAAAGTAAGACACGAAACATATGTAACTTGTAATCCCAAGATAGTCTTTGAAGACACAAAGCATATAGACGTGGTATACAAATGTTGATATAAATACTAATGTTCCAACAGCAGAAATAACATAGGAAAGGAGACTGTTTGAAAATATCACATTATTTTTAATGCGGTATTTAGGACAAAGCATGATTTGTTGCATTATATTCAAAGGCAAAAGCATTGACTGCACATCTTTATCCACTGAATTGTTTAAAATATAATTCACAGAATGTTCCATTTTCAGTAATATGTAGTTTCCTAACAAACGTGTAAAACTTTAATCAATGTTAAACGTAATGACAGCACACAGCGAGTAGAGTAATCATTAATTAATCAAGAATTTCAATTTACTCAACCTATGTATACAAACGTTAAAGAGATATGTCGGAAGCTAAAGAGACAAGCAGTGAATTAAGTGTGGCGGTTGATGATGACGTCGATAATTTATACCTATCTTGTATTAGTTTTGGCCAACTTATAATAATAAGATAGATGAACAAAAATGGATAACAATATGTATGTTGACAATGATCCCGCTTGGGCGAAGCACCTCCGTGTTCTTGTGAGGGCGAACAACCGTGGCAATCTTTTGTGCCCGGCCCTGGTTCACGTTTTGGTACGAAGCGAGAGACAGAATGGAAGCTGAGATGATATGAAAGATGGAGCAGTCATATCTTTGAATGAAGCAGTAACACGGGCAAATGAGGTAGTGGAAAGTATGAGGCGTTGACAAATCAAAGGGTGACTCACCTCCTTCGTAGGCGTGGGCTTGCGTGACAAGCAGTAGATATCTCGCCAGGATTACGACGGTACGTTATCTTCCACGCAGGCAAATTAGTTTTAGTTGATTGTTTCAGAGATGGCACTAGTAGTTTAGTGTCGTAAACGTGTGTGATTGATACGTTACTGATGCATGAAACAAATAGAATACGGAGTGCTAGAACGCTTTTAGAGGACACTTCCCGATCCGTCCACCAACAATGTGAGCATGGTTTTAAAGCTTGCTATTTCATCAGTTCAACACAAAGTTCGGTGAAGAGACAACGCGTAAAGACCCTATGCCTAAACGCTCTTTTTCTAGGGCATTTTGTAAGTCATTCGAATATTGCTCAAAACTTGTTCAAGGATATACGTGATTTTTTTTAAAACCCTATAAAATTAGAAAAATATGCTATTTTGAATTTGGATTTTTGCAAGGGTAAAAAGGTACCTAGCAAAATTTATGTAATTTTAACTTTTTTAAATAGACGATTTGTCAAAGGTCTTTACTAGATTAATTTATATCACTTTTAGATTGGATTTCAATAGATGCCTAGATAATATCCACAAGATCTGTGTTTCCAAAATACCTAAAGATAGACGTGTTCATTACACGTCCATCTTTAAACACATAAGACAGATTGTATGGAATAGAAATGTATCTCGGGTTGGCCGCTCGTAAGTCGACGGAAAACTATCAGAGATTGGAGATACGGTCGGATATGAAAGTGAATAGGGCCTGTGCCTTAACAATGTTAATTTATTGATACGGTTCTAGTTTCCTAGCTAGCCTAGTTTAAAATGATTGTGTCTGAGACAAGCCCTTTGTCGACCGGTACTTGCAATTAACTGGATATTGTAGTATCAAAGTTAGTGTTATGATATTTTTTTTCAAAGTGGCATGTTATTATTATATCATATTTCGTGGTTTCATTTTATTAATTTCATTTCATTTATATAGATATAAAATTATTATTTCTTACAGTACAGTGTATCTTTGGGTGTTAGGTTGGGTGCTAGGTGTTACCTACAAATCAATATTTTGTTTACCCTGGACGGTGGATATAATTATATATCATTGAGGGGTGCCAACTGAAACCCTACACTTAGTGGGATAATTTTAACTTAGTTTTTGTTTAAGAGTATAATAAATAAATAAAATAAAACATAAATTTCATGCTACAGCCTAACCGTTTGTTCAGAAACATGTTAGTGTGGGGTTTTGCTAGATTGACACTTAGCTACCAATATATTTAATACAATTTAGTCTTCTGTAAAATAAATTATTTACTCTATTTTCTTTTTCTCTATTCCCGAAAAGCTGCCACTCTAAAGTGGGATTGGGCCGGACATGTCTATCGCATTTCGGATGAGCTGTGGGCTAAAAGAGCCACTGATTGGATCCCATTATACGCAAGGCGACATCGCGGCAGACCAAGACGAAGGTGGAGAGATGAGCTTGATAAATAGGTACCGGAGGGACTGGCCCGCAATGGCCGAAGACAGATGTGTGTGGAAAAGGAAGAGGGAGGCCTTCGCCCAGCAGTGGGACATAAATGGGCTAACTAACTAACTCTATTTTCAGAATTTATAAAAATAGTAATAAAATTAAACGAACGACGTTACTTATCTTCCATTTCATCGGATTACATTTATACATTTATCCATATTTAATCCATTCTATAAATTACAGTTGTCTAAGTTTTATAAGTTACAATAACAAATATATATTGATTAAATTGGGTCTCCCACCAACCTACTGCTGTCTATATAGTGGATCCGATATGTTTCGAAGTAACATCACCAGTTCTTCTACCATTCCATCCAATGAAGTACAACCAAATAATGAAATAGAAATAGATCTACAATCAGTACTAAAACCATTAAATTTAATGCAAGTTCCGTTTTTTTGCTCAAAATATACAATACGTGATAATAAAATTAAACCTAATAGCTGTTTGTACGATTTTTTTGGAGTCGTTTGCATGTTAACATTACGAATGGCAACTCTGTACATATTAATACTTAGATCTTTTTCTATTGTCTGGTCGCGTTGGACTATATACGTTTTTGAAAGCTATGTGTGCGATTTTCTGTTCAATTCAGCCTGCTTCATCTTAAACAACTTTATGAATATAATCGGGAGTGATCATAATATTGTTTTAGTCATAAAAATTCAGCTTGTTTTCAAAATCCTTAAGCTTAATAAACAAAATCTCAGAAGCTTGATAATATGGAACTGGATTTATGTCATCTCGTTATACAGTTTCCACGTATGTTTCATCATCTATGTGTGCTTTGACTATCCCATCATCTCAACTTTTGGTGTCATATCTACTTTTGCCACCATATCTTTTGACATTAATATTGTATACGCATTACGACTTATGGAACTACTAAAGCAAATGCTTAGAATGTGGATTCTAGAAGTTGAAAAAACTGACAACGTTGAAATATATCGGAATATAGAATCTTACTGGTGTTTGATGTTTGACGCGTACCAAAATATTTTGGAAGCCTATAAAATTACAAAGAAATTATTCAAGACAGTAGTAAGTGTAGTTTATATTTTCTAGTATTATTAATCTTAAGATTAGACTGTTTAAAGAAACTGATTATTTATGCAATAATTGTCATGGCAGGCTGTGTTAAATAATGGTACCTAAAGTCACTTTTACGCTCATAATCAACTTTTGGAAGTTGTCTTGTGTTACTAGGGTTCGTCGTAATATGTTTTTTTCTTGCATTCTTCTCAATCAACTGTTGGACTATCAGTAAACTTCTTTTATTCCTCACATAATTTATTTTTCTTTATTATGACCTTTTGCTCTATTCTTTATTCTAACTTATTTATTTAAATCGGCTGATTTACCACTTATAATGCTAATTATACGTTGAAATAATTATGCCTTGCTATGTTACTGTCCCGTTTACACTTATGCCTTAAACCGGAGGCTCACTAAGCTACATAGACACGTCGTCAGAGTCAAGTCATCCTCTACTAAACTATAATCTTTCCCAAGCGTCACTTCAACTACAATATTCTTGTGATTCTTCCATCTTGTCAATATCCATATTTTTATTTTATTTTCAGATCGTATTCTATGTCATCAACACGGCTTTTCATAGTTTGTTTAACATACAAGCAATATTAACAATCAAAAATATTATTGCAAATGGTGGTACAAAAGTAAGTTGTATACGAAAACAAATTAAAAAATAAAATATCTATGATAAAAAAAATTAACTAAAACTTTGTCGAAAAATAATTATTATGCAGCTTCTTCTAACGTCAACTAATCTAGTTAAATTGATATACTTTGTTTATGTGCTTGGGTAAGGTGGACGCCTGGGTATTGGCCAGGTGATTGGCGAGGCGGGACGATAAATTGCCATATTTATAAGAGAGCGGCAACTTTTTTATAGCTTTTATATCATTTGCTTGCAGGGAGGAACTATTGTCAAATGAATCACAATTTTTTTTGTAAAGCTGTTACTACAATTTTTTTTAGCTCATCGTGCGAACACTAATATCTCAATGTTGGATATTTAAGAACATATTTCTTCTTCTGTGTTTGAGCAAACAATGTGAGAAATTTTATGCAGCTATAAGAGATGTACATAGTACTTGTGTATTGCTGCTGAAATCAGAAAACTGTGAAGGTAACGAATAAAATTTTGTCAACGTGAATCGTTTATGTAATGTTTAGAATATATTTAGTTGCAATGCAGCAATTTTAGATTTATTTCATTTTCAACAGGTACTAAAATAAGGATTTGTAAGAATATCCAGCGTTTTCAAAAGGCATCGTTCACGAAGATGACTTGTTACAATTTATTCCTGATAGACGCGACACTTCCTGTTCAATTGTCTGAATTTATAATTACTTATACCATTGTATTATTACAGTTTGCATTTTTGTAATTTTCTATTTGTATTCACTTTATTCTGGAGCTTTGAATTTCTTTTGAATAATAATAAATAAATAAATAAATCTTGTATTTCAGATAGTCTATAGTTGGTTAGTATAAACACAACTTTTTAAGTAATGTAATTATAACTACCGAAAACAATATTTAAATATCTTTTATTAAGGGCCATTTTCCTGTCACGCGTATTTTATCCCCCACGCGGGTCTCGTCCGCATGCGGGTGACAGCATGCTCCGGGCCACACGCAGGACAAAGATTTCGTTTGCTGCTGCAATGTTGTGTGTGTCGCCAGTGGGTAAACTTGTTTGCAATATATGCGGACTATGAGCATGCGTGCAACCCGCTTCACAGTAAAAACAACACTGAAGGCCGAAGATCACCGCCCGCATCCGGATAGCGCGCATGTGGACTGCGCGCCCGCAGCCAATCCGCGTTCCACGCGCGTGCTAGCCGCATTTTAAGAAAAACATGTATCAAATGATAGGATGAGGGCAGTCCGCATGCGGACGAAAACTATGTGCGGGCTAAAAAACGCATGACAGGAAAATGGCCCTTATACACCACAGGGGCATGCAGGCGTATCCAATGCTCTAATATGGGGCTGTTTCACCTGTCCACTATACTTTTTCTACTACGTTTTAGCACACTATTAATATTTTGTTACTTATTTTATTTTTAACTTATTCATAGGACTCGACAATTTTAAATACACATTAATCAAATACTTTGACAAATACTTTGTTTACCTGAAGTATATTGGATATTAACATAATGTACGAGCACAACATCAAAGCATTTAGAAATATTAGTCGCGCCTTTTGATAATGATACGATCAATAATACATGATAAACAAAGTATAAAATCACTCCGATTGCGTGAATAAGTCATCAAGAAAAGGGCCAATGTTTATAAATTAGGCCATAATGTCGCAAAAGCAAATAAAAGTTCCAGAAACCTCGTTCCGAGTGTTGCTCAATAATAGATTAGAGGAAGATATACAAAAAATTCTGTCCTGTTACAATATCGCTCTCAATATTTTTTTGTTTTCCAAATACGATGTTCGAAACAATCATATTCGTTCAAATGGAAAAAAATATCACATATTCGCATTTTGTTTCACACTATTTATAAATGCACTGTGCATCTACAGGCCATTCATTCTAGGAATCGCAGATAACATTAATTATTTTGAAACTGTCTTATATGTGTTCTTTGCTATTCTCTTTGATGTCTCTGTCTTGATCGGGTTGACGGTGATGTGTATTCTGGACTTCGTACACAGGGACAACAATGTTTTACTTATTTTAGAGATTCAAACTATCCATATAAGTATCGGCTTTAGTAAAGACATTCATTATTTTATTATGTGGAACTGGATTTCGATTATGGCAACTATCGGTACTAACATTATTATTATTGCTGTATATTACGAAGCTTTTGCTATATATGACACCGGTGCTATAATAGATATGGTTAGTGACATTATGTGGGTCGTAATGGATATAAATTTTGTTATATTTATCAGAATTATAGTTTTGTTAAAGAGTTATCTAAATAAATGGATCACGTAATGGACCACGTACAATGGTCCGCATAGGACTAAGTGCGGAAACCATTCTCAGACATAAGACATAAATGGATCAAAAAAGTCCTACTATTAAATGATGAACACGACAATGATGAACAGTGTTTTAAACTGCTTGGGATATACAAACATATTTTAAAAGCTTACAGTTTATACAAGAAAGTTTCCGAGGTTTTGGTAAGTTTTTGTTGCTACTAAATTCGTTGATACTCTTTATGAATCTATTACGTTAAGTATAAGAAGAAAAGTATAAGATTATTTTAAAAAAAACAGTTTAATAAAAAACGCTATCATAGCATATCAAAATAAAAAGTGTAAAATAATTTTCAATATAGGTAGAAAATAATAATAATGAACGAAAAATATTAATATTATTGTGAAAAAAGCAAGGTGTGCTTGATTTACAAAAAATATGACACAAAGCGCCTGAAAGAATATCTGATCGCCCAAAGTTGGGCAAAATCGAACTCAAAGGCGTTGATTACAAACAAACATACAGGTGAAGCTAATAAAAGCGTGTTAAAAATGTGATGGAACTATCAAAAAATACTCTTCCAAGCATAAAAAAAAATCTACCGAATATTAGGACAAGACACATTGTTTTGTTGAGAAAATTAATATTTACATTCTTACAGATTCTTACAAATACCAACTTGATAATTATTTTTAACTTAAAAAGTAATTAATTACTAGTATAACCTGAAACATTTCTTTATACAGGAAAGGGTGTTTCTTGATAATTCCATCGCTTTAAAGAAACCTTAAAACGAACTTGTAGCAAAAATTATACACTTTTGCTATGCTATGCTGATACTTCTCGTACTAATTTTGAACGTAATGAGTTATGTTTTTTTTTGGGAATTTACTATAATATTCTTGAAAAAAGTTGATTGTTTTTATGGGCAAAAGGAGTATCTAAAATATGAATACCCACTTCTAGTGCTCCTATCATATAAATTGCATTTTGGTTTCAGGCTTTATGTCATACATTTAGTGCATTTTTCCGCACTATATCGCAGATGAACTATATTATTTATCTATTAAAAGTGTATGTAAACAGAGAAAAAGAAGTAAGTTTCCGATTTATTATTATTATGTATATTCTAAAGAATATTCCTTTTTTGACTTTGTATTTTTTTTTTTTGTTAATGTGACGTAAATTGTACGCCACATAAACAAAAAAAATACAGGTCAATCATTATTAAAGAAAAGCGTACAATGGCCGTTTTGCGCATATGTGACTCATTTGTTGTCTATCTATTGATTATGTTTATTAGCTAATTTTAACATTGCGTCATGTCGCGTAAATAAATTGTTTTTCATTCTTCTTTTTTCTAAAAGCGAATCTTATTTTTCAATTGATGAAGATTTTTTTTTAAATTTTTCTCTTTATGACTTTTTTATCTTCAACTTCTTATATTCAATACTTTATGTATTTTCCAGATTCTACATCAAAGTTTGGCGCTTATATTGTGGGTTCTAAAGGAAATTGTTTTAGTTATTATACATAGTATATACTGTGAAAAGTTTTACGTTGCCATTAAGGAAGCTCAGATGGCGTGCATTCAACTCGTAATGAACAGTAACTGTCCAAGTAAGATTTTAATCATATATATTCTAGTGATATAGTTGATCAATGGAATCGCAGAAGATGCTAATATTGTACATAATAACACAGACTTTACTTAGAGCTAAAAAAATCTATCGGTAGGTATATCTTAACCGAGTTCAATAGTGTCGTCATTATTATGGAATTATGTGTGACCGTTCATAATCCTTCAAATAATGTCTAAATAATCAGCGCGTTTCACTTACAATAGCAAAGATGATAACGCGTTAATAAATTGTCACTTGGAACGACTGTTAGGACGCTAACATCGATGTAGTCAAAATCAAAATTAAAATCAAAGCATTTATTTCAAATAGACCATTTACAGGCACTTTTGAATAGTCAAATGTCGGTCAGTCCAAGAAAAGTGAAGCTAAATTGCACGTTTCAAAGAGTAGGTCTCTATGGAGAAGAACGTGCAAGAAACTACATGGACACTCTTTTAAATCATATAATGCTTGTCATAAGTCGGAACGCGGTGAATGTTATACTTATTTGACGTCAACTGTAAAATAAGTAATGGGTTTTTCCTGAGGACAATCATCAAATAACTTATCGTAGTCTAGATGGAGCGACAGCAACTGTCATACTTTTACTTGTGTTCCTTTAATTTGCTTTTTACGTTCCAAGGCTACGGTGACTTATTTAAACGATCACACTGAAAATAAACATGATTAGGTATGAAATCAAAATCTGATAATAAAGTATGTTTCTTTACAGGAAGCCAAAAACTTTTTTACAAGAATATAATACAGTCAGAACGATCGTTCAGTAAGATGACCGCATGTGGCTTATTTTATGTAGACGCTACACTACCAATGTATTTGGTGGGAATTATAAGCCATTACATTATTATGCAGTTACAATTATATTTTGTGTGAATTAATATATGTTTTTTTTTTTTAATATTTTAATGAAATATATCTGACTTGCTTATATTTCTAGTTCATTTAGCCTCCTCTCTAGAATCGTAATACTATTTAATGGTCTATCTAAAAAAATAGGTCTCAGTAGCCTGATTCACGTAAAATCAAACAAGCCAAATATCGTTGAAGTTTTATAGTCGTTTGATCGAAGTCCTATCCAAAAGCGGTATTCACGATCTATTGACTTATTTCCAGTTACATTTACAAGTATTCTACCAGGACAATGTAAAACAGATTTTTTTTTAATCGACGAATTTCAAATGACTTTAAAATCGGTGTCGTTCAACCTCGATTGATGGATGTGAATACGGAAATGGTCTAAATGACTAAATCGCTACGATATTGTTACGGTTTTGATTACGTGAATCGGGCTACTGGACCTTTGACCTAAACTAGCGTCCAAAGCGAGTGGTCGCCTTTTTCCCCGCTGAATCGCCATGTCCAGTGTGGACCTGCATCAGGTGGATAGTGAGTGATGCCACGAAACCTTTGTAGTAATTGCTCAAAGAGGTGACTTACCATCGCAATTGTGGTGTACTTAGCCTTATCAAAGAGCTTTATGGGTTGCTCTACGATAGTTAAACAAAACTAACGGTGGTATAATGACGGATTCCGATTAACTTTAACATTTCTCAGTATCACAACAATAGGCTAGTTGCCGTAAAAAATGTAATTAGTCCGTCTTTTAGATTATTCAAAAATAAGGGACACGTATTTTTTTATTTGTAAACCAAAAATGACAAAGATATAGCCGATTAAAGTTACGTGTAAGGTTACGCCGCCGTGCTACATTTTTTTGCATGGGGTGTCGTCACACGTAACTTTAATGGGCTATATCTTTGTTATTTTTTGTTTAATCGAAAAAAGTAATTATTTTCACCCTGGAAACTACCCTATTATGTATATTAAAACTGCGGCCTTGTCTTGTCATCATCCTAAATAGGTAACAATAAATTATTCGTCCTACAAGAAGTTATTACTTATAAAGTGTCTGCCAGTTGATATTGCTTCTGAACACAATGTCCCAAACACGAAAAAAATTAAAAAATAATCAACTCGAAAAAGATATAGAAAGAATTGCGTATTCTTTTAACTATCCACTTAATTTATTTATGAATTCAAAATATTGCGTGCATAAAAGCTATATCTATACAAGTGGACAAAAATATTTTTTGTTTGCGTTTTTACTAACGTTAATTTTAATCGTCTTGTGCTTTTTAAGAATTTTCACTGTAGAAGACACAAAAGTGAACAGGATGCAGTTTAAATATGATATATTCTCCCTTTCCACAGTCGTATATTTCACTTCCAGCTTGGTAGGGTACACGCTGATTTTTGTTTTGGATTTCATACATAAGTACAACAACGTCTTCTTGATTTTGAACCTTCAAAATATTTATAAAAGCATCGATTTTAGTAAGAATGTCAGTAGTTTTATTACTTGGAACTGGATTTTAACAGCAAGCACTGCCTCTATTCATGTTATTATTGGTGGTTTTTATCATATACCTTTAATGTTTGCTGACATAGGTTTTATTATTGATCAATTTTGTGATCTTATGTGTATTCCTTTAGATCTTAACGTTGTAATAGCCATCCGAATTATAATATTATTAAAAAAGTATCTAGATAAGTGGATCAAAGAAGTTTTGGTGATGTCTGATGAACACGATAATGATGAACTTTGTTTCAAACTAATTGACACATATGTAAATGTTTTAAAAACTTATAATTTGTATAACAAAATTTTTCAAGTATTGGTAAGTTGAAGACTAAACACAAACTAAAATGATAGATATATGTGAGCTTGTTGAACTAATCATCTAAAAGCTCATACACAAGAACGGCATGTTACCAACGGCAGAGGTAACTGCAGTCGTCGAACCACTGACACTTGACATCTTGATCATCCACCCGGACGCGATTTGCAGTGGCCTGTACGGAAAGCAATCGATAGACTGCGCACCCAGGTAGGCCGTTGCAAACATAACCTGGCAAAATGTTGAATAATAGACCCTTCTGGTCCCCATTGCGAGTGTGGTGCCCCTGATCAGACGATGACCTACTTATTAGAGTACCCAAAGTGTCCCAACGCAACTGACGCTGCTATAAACATGGCAACATACTTTGAGGGAACAGAAATTCGAAAAGGACTTCTTCTTTTCAGCCATCCGTGGCAGCAGGCAGCCGTCGTGAGTCAAGTCTTCATTGCTACACACGACGGCTGCCGTTGATCTTTATTTGTTGGAATATCGACGGCCGCCTCTATGACGACGGCTACAGTTACCTTTGCCGCTAGCATCATGCCGTTTATGTGTATAAACTCTAAGACCAAGATTTTTTCAATTTTTAGGTCCTGTATTTTACATACTGCGCATTCCAACGCGCTTTATGTTACTTCAACTTTATCATTTACGTGATGAACTTAACTGATGAAATGAGATACGAAGTAGGTACAAAATGAAAAACGTAACACTTTTTTTCTTCCATCTGTTCTGTCTCCCGTCACACCATCATTAACTCTCTTTTGTTTCATATCACTCCTCACGTAATCCATCCAGCTTTTCTTTGACCTCGCTCTCCCTCTCCATCCATCACGTAAATATCTTGAAATATGCAATTGCATTTGAAAATAGTCGGAAATAGGAACTTTTATTGTTAATTTTAACGTATGTTTTATTGGCTTTTTTAGGCTTGTCTTCGGAGTCTTGGTCTTATTTTATTTCTCACTAAGGATATCGGACTTGTAATTATTCACAGTATTTACTGTGAAAAGTTTTACATTACTGTTGAGGAAGCTGCGACAGCGTGTATAAAGCTTATGAAGAATATGAACTATAAAAGTAAGAACACAATATTAACACCTTCAGAATAAATATTCAAATAGTAGATTTAAAATTTCGTCCTTCGCTTTTTCATTTTAATTCATTAAACTCCAAGCAAAAGCGTTCGCTCTCTCATTGTCTTAATTTCTATTGTGTCTCTAATTACGATATTCGAAAGTTAAAAGGCTCATGTTCTGTTCTTTTTCTTCTTTTTATAAATAAACCCAAATGTGATTGGGTACTTTCACAAACTTAATGTAAACTCCCTTACTCAAAATATCCGAACCCGACACAAAGTTGTCACCTGTCATCACCCTGCCTGCTATAACTGCTATGCTGGACGTCGCAAAACAAATGTTTTTGTGATGAGAACAATCATTTCGACGGGTGGAAAGTAAAAACAAGTTCAATAATTTTGCGATTTTGTGATAGTTGCAGTAATTTCCTAAAAAATTATGTTCTAAAACATGGCAACTGGTCTTTCAAGTGTCAACAATGAATAAATAATAGTTCTTTTTTTCAATTATGTTTTTGAAAAAAAGAAAATGACTAAATAATTGCTTATTTTTCACTTATTATTACTAAGTATCAGAAAATCGAAAAATTGGAGATAACTTTTTTTACTTTGCACCCGTCGATTTGTTCTGTATCTGAGTGTAATTTATATCTAATAATGATATTTATGTATATTTAGGAATAATAAGTATGTTTATTTGTGGTTTAGTACTCATATTACAAGCTCTGCTTAATTTAAGACTAGATGTGGAATATTAGTGTATGTTAGTGTTTGTTGTTGTTTGGAGAGGCAATCACGTACCGGAAAATGCAGCGTAGGAAAGTCTTCCACAAGGAAGACGGATGACTCGGTGAGGGTCATGGGACTCCGGTGGATGCGAGACGCACAGGACCAGTCATTATGGCGACACTTGGGGCATAACACACACAGGCCTGTTGGTCTAGTGGTTAGTGACCCTGACTGCTATGCCGGAGGTCGTGGTTTCGATTCCCACCCAGGACAAATCTTTGTGTGATGAACATGATCATTTGTTCTGTGTCTGGGTGTAATTTATCTATAGTATGTATGTATTTAGAAATATATAAGTATGTTTATCAGCTATCTGGTACTCATAACACAAGCTCTGCTTAGCTTGTGTGATAGTTTTGGAATATTATTATTTCTTTATTTTTATTTTATATACATGTTATAATATATTTTTAAATATTCCTTAGAAAAAAATAATTAAAAAAAAAACATTTAAAAATATAAAAAACAGTATCCCACCGGTATCGGGTCCAAGCTACCGGCGGTCAGGGCTCGAGAGAAAGGAACCTCCTAACGATACGGGCCGTGTCCAGAAGAACTGCTCTCTGAATCAAGCCCTTGATCCAGTTGCCTAACGAGAGCCTCCTAAGGTGTTGGTCGAGGCTCTTGGCTCTCTTAATATGTCCTTATTATTATTATTAATCAAAAGCACTGTGCGTGTCATGCCGTCAGGTTGTATCTCTTTTTGACTAATGCAATGTTAATTTATTTTCAGAGTGCTATAGACGTCTCTGCAAAAATGTGATACTGGCTAACCGATCGTTCATTAAGGTGACCGCGTGTGGCTTGTTCTATATAGACGGTGCGTTACCTATGTACTTGATGGGAGTCATTGCTCATTATGTCATTATGCATCTGCAGTTCTATTTTTTGTAAAGTAAATAATAGAGTAATACCATAATTTTCTTTTTGTGCGCCTACCATATTTTCTCTTCACAACCCTAGGTTGACTGGTAGAGAATGCCTAAGGCATTAAGTCCGCCTATGTACTTTGTGTTTCATGAAGATTAAATAAATAAATGGTTTCAAAAACTCTATTTTTTTTTAAACTTATTTTAAGACTAGCTTCTAACAGTGGTTCCGCCGGCGTAAAAGTAGAAAATATATTGCCAATGTCACTCAGCGACAAAGTATCATTGTATTACTAAAACAATAATTATTTTTAAAATCGGTCCAATAATTTGAGTTTATTTATTACAAACAAAAATAAAAATCTTTTCTCTATATAATATTAAACCAATATAGATTGTTTATAAACAACGTTTTTCAAGCATTCATCATCATCATATCACGTCATCATCACGTCCACTGTTGGACATAGACCTCCACCAAGCGTCGCCACAACGACTGGTCTTGTGCATCACGCATCCATCGGATTCCCGCGACGCTGACCAGGTCATCGGTCCACCTTGTTGGAGACCTTCCAATGCTGCGTCTTCCGGTACGTGATCGCCACTCCAGAACCTTTCGTCATCGACCATCTGTTCTGCGTGCAATGTGCCCTGCCCATTGCCACTTAAGTTTGGCGATTCTTTGAGCTATGTCGGTATACCTTCGTTATTCTACGGATATCCTCATTCCAAACAGAATAGATGGTCGTTGGGGCTGAAATATTCTGGAATGGCAACCAAGTACCGGAAGACGTAGCGTTGGAAGGCCTGCTACAAGGTGGACCGATGACTTAGTAAGGTTTGCAGGAATCCGATGGATGCAAGACGCACAGGACCGTTCATTTTGGCGATATTTAGGTCTATGTCCAACAGTAGACGTTTTTCGGCTGAAATTATGATGAATGATAAGGCATGCTGGTGGTTGGAATCTGCACTAATATAATATAGAGGTAAAGTTTGTTTTTATGTATTTTTAACAAGCTAATAAGCTTCACCTGTATGTTTGTAACCAACGCCTTTGAGCTCGATATTGACCTACTTTGGGCGATCAGATTTTCTTCAAACTTACACCCATCAAAGACTGATGACAATACAATAATCCGTTTTTTTGTTTATGTAACTACCTGCAGCTGTTTCTGGTGCCCCGACTATAGGCAGCTTCTAAGTTCGTTTGAAAAAATGGCTTATCAAGCAATCTTTTTATTTTTTTGACGAATTAATGTAATTTAACTTAGACGTAAATATTAATTTTGACCGAAAATTGTTGTGAATTTTAATTTTATGATTTATTTTAATCTGTGATTTGACTTCTATTGACTTGTTTTCTTGTATTTTATTTTATTTGTTTGACATTTTATATTATTTGACATTGTAATGTAATTATTTGTATCATTTGTTAACTAATTACTACTACTTTGAAATATATGTATAATGTTTATGACTTGTAAGAATCCCTTACCAATAAACTACTATGACTATGACTATTGAAGATAATCTCTGGAAGTACTGTTCTGATTTCTAAAAATTTTTTAGTCGATAGAAAGCTGCTTTATTCTTGAGTGACATAGGCTATATTTTATGTACGAGGACGAAGTCACGGGAAAAAGCTTGTATTCTATAAAGTCATGGGTGCTGTATGTCTTGCTCGTTGCTCGAGAGTTTGAAGAAGTGACGATGATGTTACGAGGTAGTAGCTGCATAAAGGCTGCGCTTCGTGTTTAAAAAGTAGAATCCTTCGACCAGACGCGTGTGATATTTGGTCCGTTCAACTGCTCGATAGTTTATTTATTTATTAGGCTCACCAACAATTGTTAACACTTATAAAATTATACATTTCACTTAAATCTATAGTCTAGTGTCACAATTTATTACAGGTAAGCACCACATATCCAAAACAGTACAAAATGATTTATGTGTCCAACTCTAAGGTAAAATCAGACATTGTAAATTTTATACAATAAATATCTTTGCGTAGCTTACTATTTAGTTCATTAATTCATTAAACCCCAAGCGAACGCCGGCGTTCGCGCACCTATTGTCTTTCAATTGTGTCTGTAATTATCACAATTGAATGGTTAAAACCCCAAGCGAACGCCGGCGTTCGCGCACCTATTGTCTTTCTATTGTGTCTGTAATTTCCACGATTGTAAGGATATAAGTATATACTTAACATAAAGATGGATAAAAAATACAAAAATAAGACAAAACAGGCCCGTTACATTGCTTTGTGTGTCAATTTCCGGAATATCGCATGTGAATCCGTATGTACATCTACCAGGGGCCTAAGTCTGCTATTTTTACAAATTCGTCATTCCAACGCGATCCCATTGTCATTTTGCTAAAAGTTTGTAATCTGGTAATTCATAATGATCGGTCAATAGTCTTGTAATAGAATTGTGGTAGAATGACAATATCGAGATTTTTAAAAGCACCAATTGCGCAATGACGTCGTAATGGTAGGTCACTGATCAAAGGAACTGTCAAATTTTTTGCAGATTGCCGCATACGTCAGATATTCATTTGTCATTATGTACGAGATTACCATTCTATGCCTTTTTTTTCAATGGAGTGTCAGTGGTTGACCATCGAAAAGTCATAATGACGCCATTATATTAGTAGATTACCAAAACTTGTCAAAATCAACAATTATGAAATCAATGATAGACCATTCTGACACTATTGTAATAGCAGACTAGAGGCCCAGATCGCCGCAACTATTAACAATTTTACACATCCGGGGAATCGCCAGTTAGCACCGAGAACAGTTCTACGTAGTGGAGGGTAAAAGGGAGTGATTTGTGCACGGAGGTATCTGGACGGAGCTCGGAATCTGATTTTGCCTAATAACTGAGGGCAATCTATTTTGTATCGTAAAATTTTAATTAAGAAACTCGTATCTATCATATTTCTACGTTTCTCTAGTGAGTAAGTATATCTTATAATACGATAGACTAGCTGCATATGATGGCTTCTTTTTAGCAACTCCGGCCGAATATGCCAAATGCCAAAGGAACCTCTTCTGAATTTGCTCCAGTATCAACTTATGTATAGCATAATGTGGCCATCAGACAGTGCTACAATATTCTAAAATGCTGGGAATGTGGCAATTGTATTTTTTTCAAAGAATTTTATTTCGACTTCGTCGAAAACCTGAAATGTATTCTAATAACAAATCCAAGCATTCTTGAGGCTCGTTTGATGACGTTCTCTAAGTGAGTGATAAATGTGAGTTTTGTTAACACATAGTATACCCAGATCCTTGATTTGGTCCACTTCTTCTCGGAGTTTTTTCATAGTAAACTAAAAAAAAAAAGACGTGTGGCACTCCGGGACTGCCGCGGTAAAGCTATTACATAGCATTTTTTATCAACTTATGCAATTATAATTATTTGTTTATTTATTTATTTATTATTTGTTTTTTTTTTCTTTGATATTAATTGAAGTTACACTTTCACACATTGAATTGAATTTTGATTGATTGTTCACTCATTTGTTTTCTTATCGGTCACCACGCTCAAAAAACAAATGAGTGGGGGGTGTTAGGTTATTTTCGTTACGGAATTTCTTTCTGGATTCGGTCTCCACGCTCAAGGCCCGCGATAGAAGCTATGCAATAGCTTAAAACATTTTTGAAAATAGTTGTTTTCAAAATGTTGAACATGTTCTAATTACGAGGATAACTCTAATATCCTAACATAGAATTTTAATTTCTATGTGGCGCCATGGATGTCATTACAATAGAAATGATTGTCATTTTTGGATAATCAATTTATTGAACTATATTAATTGTGTCAATGATAGTGGGTATGTATCATAATTTCAATGTAATAATAATTAATAACTTGACGCGTACACATAAGTGTAATTAAAACAATACGTCTGTCACTACTAAATTTAAAATAATAATTTCGAATCTATCATCATTTAGAAACAAATTTCCTACTATCATTACATTAATATTAAAACTGGTACTAAAACAATCGTCAGTGCTTTATTAAAATACCACTTGAGAGTCAGTATTAGTCATCAAGCTCGTGGTGACTATTGAAACTAAAAACAAATGATTAAAAAAGTAATTTTACTGAATAATGAACTTGAAAAAGATATACAAAGATTGGCAAATTCTCTTAACTTTCCATTAATTCTGGTTTTGACTTCAAAGTATTATGTAATAAATAATCATATTTATCCAAATGAAAGAAAATATAATATATTTGCGTTCTGTCATATATTATTCTTGAACGCGATTTGCCTTTACCGAATATGTACCATGGACATCACAGATGTTAATATGTCACCCATTGAAAGTCACGTCTTAAGTTTTTTCAATATTTTAAATTATTTGTCTTTTGCATTTGTGTTTACAATGATGTTTATTTTGAACTTCGTGTATAGGTACAATATCGTCTTTCTTATTTTGAATATTCAAACAATTAATCGCAGCATTAATTTAGGTAAAGGTATCAGGAGTTTTGTGTTTTGGAACTGGATCTCAATTACAACTATAATTACTAGTAATATTATTATATTTGTTATGTTTTATGTAAAATTTGACAATCCTTACGATATTGATATTTTATTTGATAATTTAGTTCATTGTATGTGCGTCTCATTGGATATTAATGTAGTTATAGCCATCCGATTAATATTACTGTTGAGAAAATTTCTCAAAGTGTTGATCAAAGAAATTTTAATGATAAAAGATGGCCAAGAAATTGAACAGAAAACTAAAGAACATTACGTCAGATTACTTGGGATATATCAAAATATTTTTAAAGCTTACAACATGTATAAGCAAATCTTTCAAGTGTTGGTAAGTTTATGATTATTGAATACTTTGTTTTGTTATTGGCAGCGAAAATTAGTAAAACCCTACCCGTAAAATCAAAATTAAGAACCAGCAGTAACAATTTTTGCCAACTTCGTCATGACTTACTTAATTTCTTTTTTATCACAGGCTTTGGCTTTCACTTGTGGTGCATTTTATCGTAATCTATTTTATTTTGAAATAATGATTGCGGTGCGGAGAATAACTACAGGCGAGGGTATGGACGTAAGTAAGAAATGTGTCGTAAATTAAGAGCTCATACACAAAAGCGGTATGTTAACGACGGCAAAAGTAACTGAAGCTGACGACCCCACTGACACACGATAGCTGCCATTGATCTTCATTTGTTGGAATGTCGATGGCCAGTTAGAGTCTGTCTAATAAGTTAAACAACTTGGGTAATTATTAGGATTTAATGAAATCTGATGTAGTCAACACGGGTTCCATAATCAAGGTAGTTATGTTCCCAACCTAACGCTGAGGTAGAGTCTAGACGCTGACTTGACACCTAGGCGTACGTGACAGGATGTGTGTCGCGACCGCGGGTGGCCGACCACCAGCCTATGGATAAGTTTTGCGATGTACTAGAATTAATATAGGCTAAGTTAGTCTTACATGAACTTCTGTAAAGCTCGGGTCGTAATAAACTCTTACTTCCACGCAAACACCGTTTCATTTGCGCTCCCGAAATCTAACTGGCGCAGCCGGTAGGATTGTCGCAAACTGTTTCCGCCGCGAAAAGTCAAGTGTGAAAACCTGTGAAATACAACAAAACACGTGGACTGTGTTTCGCGAGTGGTTACTGATTATATATAGAGTCGTCGTGCTTAAAATCAGTGAGGCATTCTATATTGGGCAATCTTCGAACCAAATAAATAAGTTTAGATAACGCGCAAATTAAGTGAGTGAGCAGAGATGGTGGAAATATATCAAGCGGTTGGCATGTGAGTAACCTTCTACATCCTTCCTCATTCCCTACATTCAAAATTGTGATTAGACGTAATTAGCATTTTAGTAGTTTAATTTACTTAGTTTATATAAAAAAAAAAAAAAATAATAATGTTTCTGTCTATTCTTGTTAACTCTATGGTGTGATTTAACATATGAATTGAGGTTTATTTTTTTTTTTTTTATATAATTTAATTGCATTGTTAGTTTTAATTTTTATCTAAAATGAATCAAGGTCAAATTCCTTTAACCGCGACGGCGGCCGCGGCGACCCCTTCGGTTCGTTCTGAAACACCGTTTCCAATGCAATCGTCAGACACCTTGATACCTCAAGATATTTTAAAATTAATCCCCGAATTTAGTGGTGAAACTAATATACTTAGTTTATTTTTACGGAAGTGCGAATATGTCATTGGAAAATATCAAGGGACTTCAGAGCGAAACGAATTTTTAATGCAAAATATTACAAGTAAATTAAAGGGTAAGGCAGCGGCTCTTTTAAGTGAAAGAGGCGACCTTGAAACTTATTCTGAATTCAAATCTTTGATGATCCAACATTTTGGTGATCCCAGGAGTGAGGAATGCGTGGCTATTGAGCTCGAGACTCTAAAAATTAAAACAAATGAATCATACTTAGAATTTTGCAGCCGTATCCAAGACATTCGCGCCGTATTAATATCCAAGGTTAATCAAAACGGTTCCGCTATGCTAAGAGAAGCTAAAAAAATTATCTACAATAATACTTCTCTTAACGTTTTTATGTACAATTTACCAGAACACATGGTACGGATTGTTAGAATTAAAAATCCTAGCACCTTGGAAGAAGCCTTACAATTCGTTCTTGAAGAGGTTAACTTCCAGGAACAATACAATTTACGCAGCAAAATGTTACAACACCGACCACAAGGTCATCAGTTATTACCATCATCTGAAAAAGGCGCTATTTTAAGTTCTAACAATTCGAAACCTACGGTTGCAGCGCCTCAGTTGCAACATAATTACTACAGGCCTTTTACAAATCAACCTCAATTTAAATTCGGCATACCTAACCAAGTTTTTGTACGTCCAAATATGCCGAATCAACAAATAGGTTTTCGACCACAATTGCCACAACTCGGGAATAAACAACCACAACAAGTCGGTTATAGACCCCAAGCAGCACAATTTGGTTATGGACCCCAAGCAATACAATTTGGTTATAGACCTCAAGTAGGACAATTCGGCTATAGAGTTCCACAACCTCCGGGCTACCGTCCCCCTAGCAATTTATCAGGCGATCGTGATGTGACAATGAGAACGGCTCCAGCACCTGTTAAGCAACCACAAAATTTTCCTATAAACGAGCTTTATACCAGTAATGAACAGTACTATTATGACCCCAATTACAATGATTATGGTATATGTTATGCGGGATACTGTGACTATGACTATACAAATATGTACATTAATAACGATTGCGGGGACCAGAACCTAAATTCTGAAATTCCTAAAGCTATTGAAAAAGTTGATGATTCGGATTCAACCAAAAACAAAGTAGACTCGAAAGATGTCCCAAATTTTCAAATAAATTTGGTTTGTGTTCGCCCGAAATGATAGAACTTAAGTTTGACGCTAATCTTAAACATCCTTATATAACCATTCCCGACATAAACGGTAAATTTATGTTGGATACAGGAAGCACTAGATCTTTCATAAGCCCAAGGAAAGTTGATGAATACTTCCCACAGTCAAAATTCTACGAACCATTTACAGTTACAAGTACACATGCTACTAGTGAACATAATGAAGTAGCTAACGTCCCTCTTTTTGCAATTTTTAAAGTAAACGGTTATCATAAGTTTTATATTTATGACGTGGATAATAGATATGATGGATTGATAGGAATGGATCTTATGTCTCAACTTAATGCTAGTATATGTTTCAAGAATAAAATTTTAAAGATAAGCGACATTAATATTCCTATAATTTATAACACTGACCATGAACTTAAACTTGAACCTCGCACAGAACATAAGGTGAAGCTACCCGTAAATAAGAAAGACGGCTATGCCATATTAGATTACACGCAGTTTCACGAAAGTGTTAGAATGCCAGCTGCAATTGTAAAGTGTGAAAATTACCTTGCCTCCACTATAATTCAGAACGCAACTGAATTTGAGGTAAGGCTAACTATAACTGCTCCTTTCAAAGTCACCAACTTCTCCGAAGACTGTATAGTAAATAACACAACTGGGTTAACCGACATCGACATTGACTCGTTACTGACAGCCAACTTACAGAAATTGAGACTTGATCATCTTAACCAAGAAGAACATGAACTAATTAGCAAATTATGCTATGAGTATAAGGACATATTTTACTGTGAAGACTTGCCTTTGACTTTTACAAATCAAGTAAAGCATCACATACGGACTACTAATGAAGATCCAATCTATATTAAACCTTATAGGCAAGCTCCAGCACAGGCCGAAGAAATCAAACGACAGGTCGAAAAACTCCTCAAGGACAACGTGATCCGAGAATCACATTCACCTTGGAGCGCACCTGTCCATTTAGTACCAAAAAAGGCAGATGCCTCCGGTCAGGTTAAATATAGAATGGTTATAGACTACCGCCGACTCAATGACATAACGATCGATGACAAGTACCCACTTCCTAATATATGCGACTTATTTGACAAGCTTGGCAAAAGCAACTACTTCACTACATTGGATTTAGCGTCCGGTTATCACCAAATTGAAGTTTCTGACAGCGAGAAGACAGCCTTTTCTACACAGAATGGGCATTATGAATTCCTCCGTATGCCATTTGGTCTCAAAACGGCTCCGGCCACCTTTCAAAGAACTCTCGATAACGTCTTGAGAGGCCTACAGGGTATACATTGCTTGGTTTATTTGGACGATATACTAATATATTCAAATGGCATAGTAGAACATATTCAAAAACTACGTTCTGTTTTCGATAGACTTCGTCAAACTAACCTGAAGGTTCAGTTAGACAAGTCCGAATTTTTACGCAAGGAAGTGCAGTACTTAGGACACACACTAACTAAAAACGGACTACGACCAAACAACGACAAAATACAAGCAGTTCTTAAATATCCCTTACCACGGACACAGACGGAAATCAAACGATTCTTAGGTTTTGTGGGTTATTACAGACGGTTTATTAAAGACTTCTCCAAAATCACACAGCCATTGACAGCCTGTTTAAAAAAGGGTAAAAGGGTAGTCATGGATCAAAATTATACCGAAGCTTTTGAAAAATGTAAGGAACTTTTAATAAACGCACCAATATTACAATACCCAGATATGAACAAACCATTCTTATTAACGACCGACGCCTCTGAAGTGGCAATTGGCGCAGTTTTGTCACAAGGCCCTGTAGGCAGTGATAAACCGATAGCTTATGCCAGTCGGACCTTGACAGATACAGAAAAGAAATACAGTACTATTGAACGCGAGTTATTGGCAATTATATGGGCCACAAAACACTTCAGACCTTATTTATATGGACATAAATTCGATATTTACACTGACCATAGACCGTTAGTCTGGCTGTACCAACTTAAGGAACCTAACAGCAAGTTAACGCGTTGGCGCTTGCGATTACAAGAATATGATTTTAATGTTATATATAAAAACGGTAAACAGAATGTCACTGCAGATGCGTTATCTCGAATTCAACTTAAAGCACTACGAGAAGCCAACGTTTCTGACGATATTTCCATGATTGTTAATATAGACGAGAAAGAAAGTAGACTTCAAAATTATTTAGAGGACGTAGCCACACTAAATTCTGATGACTCGAGAACTATTTCTATTTCCGACTCTGAAAGAACCGCGACAGCTAGCCCAATGACTATAAATTTAGATTCCGAGACAGACTTGGAAGAAATACCCAATAATTACCTTATACCAACTGAACCTTCTAGTATCCAAACAGTTCATTCAGCCGAAGATCTCGAATCCCATGGAATACCGATATTGAAGGAAGCAATCGATACCAAGCCTAACCAAATCTTAGTTTTTAGCTGGTTTCGTAATGAGCTCCACGTAAAAGACTTGTCTAGAGACAAACAAAAATTGTTAGAAGTGTTTTTGCCTCTTCATAATCAAGATCATATTAAAAGATTTCTAAAAGAATATGTAAAACCGAAAATGAAGTATTTCATTTATTTTGAGAATCCAGAACATAGAAAAGACTTTAGTAATGTCATAGTTTCACTATTTAAGAAAGATATGGTTAATTTCTATGAATGTACCGAACGCGTTATTTACGTTGAAGATGAACAGGAACAGAAAGCTATTGTGATTAAGTTACACGAAGGCAAAACCTGTCATCGTGGCATTACGGAGACTGTTAAAAGAATCCGTCGTTACTATCATTGGCCAAATTTATCCGAAACCGTTGCCGCCATAATCCATTCATGCGATCGTTGTAAAACTTCTAAGTATGACAGAAAACCAATTAAACCTGTACTGCAGCTCACACAAACTCAGAACAAACCCTTTCAGGAAATATTTATAGATCTGTTTAGTATAGAATCGAAATACTATTTAACTTTAATTGATGCTTTTAGCAAATTAGGACAAGCTATAGAAATTGCATCTCGCTCTACACCCGATGTGGTCAGAGCATTAATGAAATACTTTTGTTTTTACGGCGTACCACAGAAGATAAGTTCTGATCCGGGAACCGAATTTAATAATGAATTACTAAAAGAATTGACGGACTTGCATAAAATTAAACTACACATAGGCACACCCAATAACCCCAATTCTATGGGACTCATAGAGCGGTTTCACTCCACAATTATAGAAATATATCGATTAGCGAAATATGAAAAGAGATTTACAGACGCAGCATCAGTTATGACCTACGCCGTCATGGCTTACAATAACACTATACACAGTACCACTGATTTAACACCGTTTGAAGCTGCGTTCGGTCACACGGAATTAAACTCTACTTTTAACTCTGAATTCGATAAAGCATACAATCAGCAACTAATTAGAGACCATAAGAAAAGAACACGAGCAATTTATAAATATATTTCTGAAAAAATAAAAAGTAATAAGGAAAGAATTATAGCCAAGCGAGGAGGTGAATCCAGACCAGTCTTAGAAATAGGCCAACCGATCTTCACTAAAGCCGTAAATAAAAGACAAGCTAAGGATAAACCTAGGTATCAAAAGGCCATAGTTACAGGTCAGATAGAACGTAACATCGTACCGATAAAAGTAAAAAACAGAGATACTAAAGTTCCAGTTAAGAATGTTAAACGTCCTCCACAGGTGGTGTTTGATCCTGGTGACATGGACAACGACCAGTTGGGCTCACCCAAGCCAGGCCCTTCAAGTGGTAAAGATTAACCAAAACCCTGGGATTCTCCCGGTGAAATTAGGCCAAGCGTTTCTACAATATGATAAATGGTCTATTGTTAAAATAATCAACCTCCAATGCATTGGTACTGACCTTTCCTTTAATATTAAAAAATATTCCGAATTTAGTCAAATGTTACACCCAAACAAATCGTATTCAGATGAGTTCAGGAGTCTTAAAATACAGGTGGAGTACATTAAAAATGAGAGTCTAGAAAAATTACAACAATTAATTCCACCTAAAAGATTCAAACGTGGTATTATAAACCCTCTAGGGTCGGTCATCAAAATTATAACAGGTAATCTTGACCATGAAGACGCAGTTAAATATGACGATCTGATCAGTAGTATTCAGACTCGGGAACAAGCAATATCTAACAAATTTACGATGATATCTAAAATGTTGGATCATTTTCTGAACTCTACCGAAACAATCAATGAAAATACAAAAATAATAGACGCGCGTATTAAATTACTCGAAAACCTTGTAACTGATCTCACTACAAAAGATAATCATTCAATTTATATGACCTATGTCTTCGGATTACTTAATCAATTTATTGTAAATTTTAGAACTCTCTATATAAAACTCAGTGAACTTGAAACGGCTATTGCATTCAGTAAACTGTCAGTTTTACATAAGGCCGTAATGAATCCTAATGAACTGTTGGAAGTGTTAAAATATGTAAGCCAATATGATAACCTAATGTACCCTGTAAACGAACGAAATTTGATTAATATAGAAGAATCATTATCTGTAAAAGCTTACATTAAGAATGAAGAACTAACATTTGTAATCGAAGTTCCGCTAATTTATAACGCAACTTATAATTACTATAAACTGTATTCCATTCCTATGTCAGATGATTCCTTAAATCTTACCTTTGCTGTTATCCCTGAATTTCCTTACCTATTAGTAGAAGGGTCAAGGTATCGTCCAACTGATCAACCGTGTCAAGAGATCACAGCCAAAGAATACCTCTGCTCTGAAGATAAACTGATCCAATATGTGGAAGAAACGTGCGTTGAGCAACTAATGAAGTACCACGACCGCCCGGCACGCTGTTTGCCACGTAAGATACTATCTGAGTTCTTGAAACTTCAAAGAATTGGTCCCAATAGTTGGATAGTGTATTCGAAACACAATCAAGTCATATCACAGACTTGTAATAATGATGAAACAAAGGAACGCATTCGAGGAACATACCTGCTTACTGTAAGAGGACAATGTGATGTCTTTATAGATAATATCCAAATCCATGGACGACGCTCTTACTCACTACAAACAGATTATATGCCTGTTCCCCTGTTAAACTTACCTGACTTGAAGGATCTAACCCTCGACGCAGCAAGGATCGAACCTATAAATCTGAAAGGAGTAAATTTGGATGACATACGCCAGCTGAATTATATTCTGAAGAATAGTGATAATAACGTGAAAAGTGAAACCACAAGTGGAAGTGTTAGTGTCGCCCTTTATGTCTTATACGCGTTTGTCATTTTATTGTCTTTAGCTATAATTATATATAAGTATTCAGATGATGTAAGAAAAATGTGTAAAGAGCGAGATCGTCGTTTAGGAGCTATTGAAGATAATCCCGCTCAACCTGAAGATGGTCAAGTTAATCAAAGACCTATACTATTAGTGTAATTAACTTTACAATTTTCAGGTTATGATTTTATTATAGGAATAGTTTGATCATTTTATTATTTCATATAGGTTTAAGCGATAAATTGTAACGTTCTAATTTGTAATTATGCAAAGTTCTCGGAAAATCCCTGTTTTTCCTATAACTTTGATCTATGGGGGGAGGAGTTATGTTCCCAACCTAACGCTGAGGTAGAGTCTAGACGCTGACTTGACACCTAGGCGTACGTGACAGGATGTGTGTCGCGACCGCGGGTGGCCGACCACCAGCCTATGGATAAGTTTTGCGATGTACTAGAATTAATATAGGCTAAGTTAGTCTTACATGAACTTCTGTAAAGCTCGGGTCGTAATAAACTCTTACTTCCACGCAAACACCGTTTCATTTGCGCTCCCGAAATCTAACTAGGTTGATTAAGAGATAGAAATCATTGTTTACTAACAGAAGAACCTTGTAAAAATAATCGAATATAAGTATTTTTTTAAATGATTACATTTATACAAAATTTCCAAGTCGGTTGACTTATTAGACAGACTATATACCTCTGGCGTTGGCACCATGTCGTTCGTGTGTATGAGCTGTAAGGTTCTAAAATTGTGAGCATTTTGCTGTTTTTTGCATGTATTTTACATTTTTTACATCTACGTTTATCTTGTGAGTTTTTCAGTAAAAAATATTACTTTTTATTTAATTTTCTTTGATTATTTTTTATTACGACTCACTTTATTTATTATGCTTATTTTTGTGTACGATATTGACTGGTCCACACTGTTCTTACTTAATATGTATTAATAATGTGATATGAAAATATTGTATCATCGAACACTTTCTTTAAAAGAGTAGCCATGGAGTAGCTTATTTCTAAAAAATCTCTTCCAGCATACCTGCAAAAGGAAAATTGGAAAAAAAGAGATGTAGACACTGTGTGTAAAATGTAAATGGAAAATGAGTACACACAAAAAAACATAGATAACAATGAAGTAATATAACATGCAAAAAAAAGATATACTATATTTTTTTTTTATTTATCACTTCTTAATTATTATTTTTTTGTTACAGTCTTGGTTCAGCAGTTTTGTGATACTTGTATGGATGAATAAGAGTATATTACTTATACTTATATATTGTATAAGCTCTGAGAAATTCTATATAACAGTTGAAGAAGCTGAGATGGCGTGTATACAGCTTTTGAAGAATATAAATTATACAAGTAAAAACTTATTAATAATAAAATATACAAGTTCAGGACAATCGTCCGGCGGGATCTCATGGTGAAATGGCGTCAACGAATATCTCTGGAAAGACCTCACGGCGTCCTTACCTTCCGCATGACGCAAGTCCTCACCGGAGGACACGGTGGAGCACACAGTTGAGGTGTGCCCTGCTTGGGCGGAGCATCGCTGTGCCCTCGTGGGGGCAATCGGCGGCGGAGACCTCTCGCGCCGGGCCTTGGTTGAGGCCATGGTCCGGAGCGAGGAGGATTGGCAGGCGGTCGCCAACGCCTGCGAAGCAGTAATGCTCGCAAAGGAGGAGGCCGAACGCATCAGGCAACGGCGTTATCGCCGCCGGATTTCTGATCCCGATTTCCGGCCACCGTAGGCGCAGGCTTGCGGACAGTGAGCAATGGGTAGCTCGCTGTCCGGCCGTCCGGTAACTGTCCGGACCAAGCCCAAGTCGTCGACGGCGCGCACTGTTGCCGCGCGTCTCAAGGAGTTGTCAGCAACAGCAGGGACCCAGCCGGGTCGAAGTCTACTGGGGCCAGGGTAATCCAAAAGGGCGCTCGAGCCCCGGTATGAAGGTTAGAAGGAACGGGGTGGGTCTTTTAGTAAGTAAGGGTCTGACACTATCTCTTGGGCGGAGCGGGGGAAAAAAAGGGACAATCGTCAAGTAGTGCCGCCGAATTTTATTGTGGCTAACAGCCTCATTGTTATGATATGAATTATTGTTGTACTATAACAATTTTTTTTTTTTAAATCAATGTCTTTTCTTTACAGGAAGTCAGAAACGTTTTTGTATGAGCGTGATACTTGCAAATCAATCGTTCAGTAAGTTCAGCGCGTGTGGACTGTTTTGTTTAGATGCCAAGCTACCAATGTGTTTAATAGGAACCATTACTACATACATTCTTATACTGCTGCAATTTAATTTTCTGTAAATCATATTTTACTATATTGAATAAAATCTTACGCAATTATGAAATTATTCCCGTGTGCATTAGTTATTATGCCCATGTGAAGATTGTTTGGCACATGTACAATAAATATTAGTATAGAATGTCTTCTTTTTTTTTTGTTCTTTCTTGTAGGAGGAACGAATTTTTTCACCTATGTAAAATTGCTTTATTCCTGAGCGACATACGCTAAATTTTATGTACGTACGCGGGTGAAGTCACGGGCAAAAGCTAGTAACTTATGAACAGAGTTTTTTTTCATTATTGATAGGCTCGCGTGACCACTATCTTATCTGATGGTAAGTGATGACATAGTCGACGATGGAGTATGATTGCCTAAAAGTAACCTATTCACTCTTGACTAAAACACCTTTAGGCGCTATCAGGAAAGAGACTACGACAGTACTACAATAAATGTGATCTCACAATATTGTCAAAATAATATGGGTGGTATGTTCATCACGAAGCAATGACGCAATGCCGTACGTCTAGTGGTCCGATGATAGAATGAGCTTGGGCTAGTGGTGATGCTTAGTCAAACCAAACATATTTTATATTATATTAATATTACCGTAGTGTGGGGGATGTAGTCACTGCGATCTAAAGGACCTATTGTGACTCGCCACTTTGTTAGGGTAACTCTTTTAGCCCGGAGGCTTCCAGGAAATGTAGAATACTCCTAGATTTTAGAGTTTTAATCTCCTCCGGGCGAATAATGTGTCGGCCCAAATGGACACTGCGTTTGTGGATAAGGGGCCCGCATTCACACAAAAGGTACTTAGGCGTCTCCCTCTCCTGATTACAGTACCGGCAAACATCAGTGTCACTCAGTTTCATGTGAAATTGGTGCCTGTTTAGTTTGCAGTGGCCGGTTAAGGCGCGGGCTATCGCACAGATGTTTGTCCTGCTAAGCTCAAGAAGCTCGGCAGTTTGTTTTTGTGAGTAGCCTTCTATAAGAGATTTGGCATGTAGCAGTCCTGGTTGTAACAACCAGTGCTTTTTTGAATCGCCAAATAGGTTGCCCTTAAGGGTCTGCATGGCCTGGTTTTTTGAGATACCACAGAACGGTTCTGGTCCTATCTGATGACCTTGAGCCCCAGTCCTTGCAAGTTCATCGGCTTTTTCGTTGCCAATGAATCCAGAATGACCCGGTACCCATCTCAGAATAACTTTATTCCTTTGCCCCAGGTCATTCAGTTTGTTAACGCAGTCTTTTACCAGTTTCGAAAGTTATGGTATTCGAGTTCAGGGCGTTAAGAGCTGCCTGGCTATCTGAGTAAATCAGGATTAATTGATTTATGTAGTTTCGTTGACGGTTGGCCTTTGCACATTCTATAATGGCGTATACCTCCACTTGGAATATGGTGGCATGTTTACCCAGATTCAAGCTTTTGCTGAATTTCGGGCTAATGCCAAATATTCCACATCCTATATTCTCACCCATTTTGGACCCGTCTGCAAACCAGATCAGCCTTCCAGCCTTGCAAGTAATGAGGTTGCTTGACCAATCCTCTCTGCTCGGCAGTTCCACTGTGTAATTCCTTGTGAAGTTACACTGTGGAAGCATGACGTCTGTTGTCATAGCTAGTTGATCGTGTTCAAGTACTGATTCGTGTAGCGATCACAGTGCTCGAGCGTGCCAGTTTACTTTGCCAGTGCTGTTTGTTCTATACATGCCCGCTTTCGCCTCCTTCGCAATGAATAAAATACTAAATTATTACTAAAACTAGAATATTATAATTACTAATACAGATACTACAATGGGGTAACTGTATATATACAGAGTTATTTATAAATCATTGGCAACCTCTCAGGACTGTTACTAACATCATAAACAACTTTGGTTCTATGACGATAGTACAATAGCGGAGGAAAGTGAGCTTGCGTGGCGTCGTTTTTTTTTGGTATATGTATTATGTTTTGTGAAAAGTCATAGAACAAAGATGTTGTTTATGATGTTAGTAATACAGTCTTGCAAGGTTGTTAGTGTTTTACAAATAACACTAAATAAAAAGCAAAAACCTTAAAAGAAATACTTTAACGTATATTTAGATTACACCGAAAAATATAATAGTACTAAGGGCACACAAAAAATCATTAATCTTTTCAATGAATAATGTTTGAAAATGGTTTATAACTTCCTACCATCATTACATTAATATTAAACATAGCATTAAACGATCATCAAATTGATCCACTAAAATATTATTTCCAACTCAGTATTAGTAGTCATCGAGCCACGAACAGCAAATTTATATAAAAGTTTTAAACAATGTCTCAAAAAATTATCACAGGGGACCCTTTCAAAGTTGTATTTAATAATAATGGACTCGATAATGATATACAAAGATTGGCAAATTCTTTTAACGTTCCACTACATCTGGTTTTGACTTCAAAGTATACTGTAAGAAATAATCATATTTACCCGAATGAAAGAAAATACAAGATATTTGCGTTCTGTCGTATGTTATTCTTGAATGCGATTTCCCTTTACCAAATATGCAATAAGGATATCACAGATGCCAATATTGCACCTATAGAGAGAAACGTCATATTTTTTTTCAATATTTTTAATTCCTTGTCTTTTGTGTTAGCATTCTCGATGTTATTTATTCTGGAATTCGTGCATAGAAACAATATCATCTTTCTAATTTTAAACCTTCAAACTATTCATCGCAGCATCAATTTCAGTAAAAATATCCGAAATTTTATTATTTGGAACTGGATCTCGATAACAACTATAATAATTACCAATATTATTATATTTACCTTATATTATGTGACAATAAATAGTTCCTATGACATTAATCTTCTTCTTGGCAACATATGCGATATTGCGTTTATCGCATTGGATGTTAATTTAGTTATATCCATTCGGCTAATGTTATTATTAAGAAAATATGTCGAAGCTTGGATTAAAGAAATTCTTATGATGAAAGATGGCCATGAAAATGAACTGGAAAATAATGAATGTTATGTCAGATTGGTTGGGATATATCAAAATATTTTCAAAGCTTACAATATGTATAAGAAAATCTTTCAAGTGTTGGTAAGTATAAGTTGTGGTCATGGCAATTTCATTGAATACTTATAATACCTAAACAAATTCTGAAGTACAGTGCGTTTCACTTAAGAAGTTCCTTCGCAATGTTGACAATACGGAAAAATAGTGTTGCTATATTCTAAGCAATGAAATTACTTAAAATTAGGGAGATTAACTGATATTTTGTTACTTATAACAATCATCTTTTATGTTCGTTTTTTTTGTTTTGGTAACTGTAAAAAATATTTTTGTATAAAATATAGGACGCGGGTTCCATTTCGATTGTCCTGCAATTTTTTCGAATACCGAAAACGCTTCGCCACAATATCGTACCTCTCCATTAACAACTTCCTTTTAGACTTACTTTTTTTTAAATAAAATTTCATTCCCGCAATAATTCTGCAAAAAGTGTTGCAACTACTCGCATTTTGTGCAACTATTTTGGTAGAGTAGGCAAATCTTCCCTTTTTCCTTTTTTTTTTCTGTAGACAGGCAGGGGAGCCAACATTATGGCGAAGGAAATTTCAAGTGAAACGCACTGTACCTATTCATGTTGATTTCTTCGTCATAATTTAAAACAAAGTGTTCTTTTTGTCATAGGTTTTAGATTTTACATGCGGTGCATTTTATCGTTATCTATTTTATTTTAATATGATGGTTGTAGCGCTGAAAATAAATGCAAGCAAAGGCACGGAAGTAAGTATAAATAAGATATAGAAACATCTTTGGTGATTTTGTTTCTTAACATTCTGAGCATGGTGTTTTTCTATTGTATGTGTTGTCCTTTATATGAATGGAAAATGAGATCAGTTTGTTAAAAAAATCTATACAATTTTTTTTTATGTTACCTTTCATTATTTTTGAATAACAGTTTTTTCATTGCAGTCCTGGTTCTTCAATCTTGTGGTTATTGTATGGCTGAATAAGAGTACATTACTAATAGTTATACAGAGTATATATACTGAAAAATTTTATATAGCTGTCGAGGAAGCTGAGACGGCGTGTATATTGCTTATGAAGAAAAGAAACTGTACCAGTAAGTATGATTTCAATATCTAATCTACAATTTTATTTTACGCCCGAGTCGACTGAGGCAGATTTTTATCTTAACTACTATGATTCTTGAGTTCACCATTGATTGTATGTGGAAGAGCTGTGCCATGCTCGATAGGGTTGTATGTTACGTAGAGGGTATCTGCGTCAATAACAGTATTCTAACTCATTAAAATAAACATGCTGGCTCTAAAATTTGCACGATGCTCACGTCCAGTTGAAATTACGTCCTTTAAGCTTTACTTCTTATTAAAAGAGTAGTTTATGGATCAGATGTAAGCACGCAAAGATTATAATACGCTCTCTGGTCTCTTGCTAGACTACTCCAAATCTGTAATATGCTAGGGATGTTACATAGGGTGACTGGTAATTAGTGTACGATACTTAAACACGTGATTGTGCTCATGATAACCAACAACTTTTACTATGGGGACAAACTTGAAAACGCGAAAAAAAATCAGCTATTCAGTACATTTAATTTTGCCTAATGGACTAAACAGCTGATATTTTTTCGGGATTTCGGCTTTGCTCCCATAATAAAAATTGTTTGTTATCATGAGCACAATCACATGTTTAAGTATCGTACACTAATTACCAGTCATCCTATATATTTCGCTTTTAAACAATGTTGCATATAAGGCGCAGCGCTTTTCTTACGCAACATTGTTGATGCCGGATACCACTAATAACATCCAAAGCATTATCGTGATGTGTTTGATCTGTATATAAGAGGGCAACAGTAAACCCTTATCAAATTGTTGTAATGCTTATTTTTATTTGTATTTTGCATGTAGTTACATAGACAACAGTTTTATCAACCTTTTTGACTCTCGGTTACTTGTTTAAATTATAATTTACTAGCTTTTGCCTGCTGCTTCACCCGCGTACATAAAATATAGCCTACGTCACTTAAGAATAAAAGTTTTTTTGCAATCTAACCATTACTTCCAGAGATTACTTCCTACAAAACATACTTTACCTCTTTATTATAATATAAGTATAGATTGTTATAATTGTAGTACACTATTGGAAATTGTATATTAAATTTTTCGTTTTTTTTTTTTACAGTTATTCAGAAGCGGCTTTGTATGGACGTGATACATGCGAATCGATCGTTTAGTAAGATGAGTGTATGTGGCCTGTTTTATGTAGATGCTACGCTACCTATACGTTGGATAGAAACTACTACTACATACATTCTTATACTGTTACAGTTCAATTTTCTGTAAAACATAATATAGCTTATCAAATAAAATCTAACGCAATCAAATCATTTTGGTTCTTACTACCTCACATTTATTACACATTTATAATATTAAGAATTAGCGATTCATTTGTATCATATCTTTTTCATATCAATCTTTTTTTCCTCTCTCTTTTATTGCACCTACCACTATTCTTCTCTACATCACCCAAATGTTGACTGGTAGAAAATGCCTAAGGCAATAAGTCCGCCTCTGTACCTTTACGTGTATGAAGTATGAAATAAATAAATATTACGCTGCTCGCCCACGTCAGATAGTCGGTGACTGATTTTTTGTTGGTGAAAAATAGTACACACTGATAGCAATAGTGCACCGCACACGTCATACAAAAAGTCGGTCAGAAATACAGAACAAAATAAAATAGGCCCGATTATCTGTCCTACAAAATGTCTGACGTGGGTGAGCGCGCTTAGATCGTAAGTTTACCACTAAACACAGTTATTTTGATAAGTCTAAAACTGGCACAGTTACTAGAAAAGTGGGGTGGAGATGTGAGCAATTTTAAAAATATCATTTAATTATGAACGTGAGTGGCTGGAAGAGATTTACAGCAGACCTCTTCGGACGATGAACTGTATGCAAAATGATATAGCTCGAAAAGTAGTGACTACTTAGATGTCAACTAAAAAGTATGGAAGAAGGCGCTCAAAAAGGTCGCATCGAACCTCTATATATAGGACAAGGCTAATGGTGATTGGCCTACGGCTATGGTTTTTCTTCCCAATTTGTCTCTAAACTAGACCCTAAGCTAAATAAACCAATTCCGGCTATTTAAGAATCAATTCCATTTATATATTACACCACCTATAATAGCGACTGCATACATGCTATATAAGCATAATCAGCCTTTTTAATGTTCCCACTGTTGGGACTGAGGCTTCCTCTCTAGGAGAGAGAATGGGCCGTAATCCACCACGCGGGTCCAGTGCAAGTTAGTGGATGACACATGTCTTCGAATTTTTAGTTCTAGGATATGCCGGTTTCCTCACGATGATTTCCTTTACCGCTTTGAGTATTTGTGCTTTGTGTATTTATGAAATAAATTACACAAAGTAATGCGCCTGGCTGGGCTTGAACCCACGACCTACAACTCGTAAGACGGGGCCATTACCGCTCGGCCACCACTGCTCTACTGCCACTTTACGGTTTGACGTTTTGAAGGACTCACCCTTTATATTATTATAGTGTAACTTTCGTCAAATTTAAAAATATCGTTAAAACTAAAACAGTAAACTTTTAAGCTAATCTTTCTGTTCAAGGCAAAAATCAGCCCTTGGGTCACGAGAAGAGCCATCAAGACGTTTAGATAGATCTTTATATAGTATATGAGCACTTGGACCATACATTCTTTGAGTTTCAAGCCTACACAGCTCGAAAATATAACTACCCACAAAGTTATGTTTCTATCACTTAAAGTTTAGAAAGATGGAAGATACAAGCATCGACTCCAGTAGCTTCTAACATTTACGAAGCTAGAACTGGAAACTGGCGTTCCTCAAGGCAGCATTCTGTCTCCTGTTCTGTTTTCAGTTTTTATTAATTTTATTACTTCGGAATATTAATATGTATATTGTATACAGTTGACCTGCAGCAATACCATCTGAAGAGAGTCGAGTCTGCCACTATCAAATTAAAAAGGGAGTTCAGTTTAAAAAATCTTTATTTATGATATAATGCGGTAGGTACAAGTAGAAGTGCCAAGGCAGTAATTTAATGTGCAGCTAATCGTAAAACAAATATTTTAGACGAATTTGTAAAGAACACAAAAGCAAAAACACATTACAAAAGCATTTATTATTGAAATATATTTTTATATCGACACCACACCGTTTAAAATCATAGTCATATGTTTCTTCCCGCCGTATCTGATATAGGAATCTCCTGAAACAAATGTCCAGCGAATACTTGCGTCAGGTGGAAAGTAAGAACCCACTTCTTCAAAGGGGAATCTTATTGCGCGATAGTTGTGTACCTAATCAAGTTATTAATAGATTCATGATGTTGTCCAATCCAGATTTCGACATCGAATCAAAAGCATTTATTTTAAATAGACCATTTGTAGGCACTTTTAAATAGTCAAATATCGGTTAGTCCAAATTAAGTGAAGCAAAATTGCATGTTCCAAAGCGTAGATCTCTATAGAGAAGAACGAGCAAGAAACTCCGTGGACACTCTTTTAAATGATATTATGATTTGCTGCATTTGAAGACCCAAATAATAAAAGAAGCATCAATTTCATTAATAAATATACGGACTTTTATTGCTTGAAACTCGATTTCATCAACAACATGTGATGTGCTTTAAAGTAATATTATTACTTTACCCAAATTTTCTCGGTGCGCGTTATAAGTTTCTTTTTAAAAATTGGTATAGTGCTTCCCACCTGATGGTAAGCAGTGATGCAATCGATGGTGAGGCGCACTAGTTTATTAAGAGAGCCTATTCACTCTTGGTCTGTTCTTCTTGCTCTCGTGGTGTAAGTTATGTTTTTGATGGCAGTTTATGTGTGAACAAGTTGATGCAGAGGTTATCAGTAGGGTTGTTTATTACATAGCATAGTATGTTAATATAATTTATCAGTTACGTGGACAAAGTTGGTTTTAACGCTTTCTGCGTTCAATATTACAGCGAGTTTAAGATTCTGGTGGAATTGCAAGATGCAAATTTTGACTCATCACATTGCGCATGAGGTGTAGTTTCCTGCCACGGTAACTTTTTACGGTAGAACTGAGTTGCGAGCCTAGGTGTTCTTACAATTTATGTTATCGATGGCATCACTATTATCGGAAACAAGTGAAATTTTTAAAACTGATCTTCCTTTACAGGAAGTCAATAGCGTCTTTGCATGAGCGTGATACAGGCGAGGCGATCGTTTTTTAAGATGAGCGCGTGTGGCCTGTTCTACGGAGATGCTACGCTACCAATATCTTTAATAAGAATTATAACTACATATATTGTTATACTACTACAGTTCAATTTTCTGTAAAACCGGCAAATACTTATCAAAGATTTTTTGATGAACTTAAAATAATAACTATATGAGTCGGTTACTTACCGACTAATATAGTTATTATTTTCTTTTTTATTGTTCATGCGTAGTTAAATAAGTATTAAATTTCATCAATAATTGTAAAAAAAAAACAAATACAATATCATAATTAGCCTAACCTTAACCTAATCCAAATGTTTCACTAACATTAGAAAGGGATCTGGCATTAACTGATCGTTATACCAAATAGAATTAAATTACCGATTCAGTTGATAAATCTTGTAAATAATAGAGATTTTGTAATTATACTTTAGATTACTAACCTCTATCCTAACCTACATGATAGCTTTGTTCGCTCGCCATCGCGCTCTTATGGTCACTATTCTAACCTGACCTAATAATAATACGAGTAGTTACTATTTATATGACAGTAACGTTTTTCAATAAACTTTTAATGCAAACAGTGTGTTATATGATACAGTTGCGACAAATATATATTTTAAACGATATACCTTATGATTTTTAATGAAATAAACTTTAAGTATATCCAATAGCAACACCAAATAAGTTTTAGAGTGCATATAAACTTTATATCTATATGTAAGGAAATTAAATCAACAGTTTGTAAATCTCATGTGTATCTTGTGAATGTTATTGAAATGAAAATATACCGAATAGCTTAATATGATACTAGCTTTTGCCCGCGGCTTCGTCTACGTACATAAAATATAGCCTGTCACTGAGGAATAAAGCAGCTTTCTATAGGTGAAAAATTTTTAGCAATAGGATCGGTACTTTCAGAGATTGCCTCCTACAAACGAAAAGAAAACAAAAATACAAACTTTACCACATTATTTTTAATATATAATAATAGTGTAGATGAAATTCACCCGAAAGAATGTGGCTGTAAAGAAAATTATCGTCATCTAAACTTGATCTCCTGTTTGTTCGTAAATCCAGTTTTTTTATGGAATTCCACAATATGAGGAATGATTAAATAATGTAGATATAACTGACACACAGCGCTATTTGGATAGATAACACTACTTTTCGACACACTTGCTCAGAAAGTGACTATAATTGCACTACACTTAGGTATATAATGTAGCTTGTAACCAAACTGACTTTTTGATTACCATTATGCATTAATGTAGTGATAACCTTTTTTGTTAAACCTCTGTTCTCAAATCAAACATTGAATTCGAAAAAAAAAAAATACATTAGGTATTGGGTTCAATAATACAAATTAGTGTCTTGCTTGCTTATTTTATGCTAATTTGTATTTAAATAAACTATTTTAACTTTTACATGTTTAATAAAAACCTTTCATAAAATAAAAATATTTTTTCTGTTTATAAACATAAGCAACCTCATTCTTATTTTTATTCAAACAGCCTAGCTAGTCTATGCCCGCCATTTTGGATGCGTGCGCATAAGAAGAAAGAACATTTTTTTGCCGCTATGCTACAAAAAAAAAACAGTTTTGCTGAAGCAATAATTAATTTGTAAAAATTTTCTTCTCAAGTGTGTCGAAAAACGTCGTATGATACACGTGAATATTGGCGATTACCATCCTCGGCTCTCTTAATGTACTATTACCGTTTTTTTTACATTAAATAAAACCTACTCGTACTCTAATATAAGTGGTTTGGCTTTCAGAGATTCCCGGTAGGTACTGGCCCGATTGCTAATATTATTTCACGTTACTTTATTCTTGAGTGACCTAGGCTATATTTTATGTAAGCGAGCGAAGCCGCGGGCAAAAGCTAGTCTGTGATAACGATCTTCCTAAAAGTGTAAATATAATATTATTTAACTACCTTGTGCGTCATTAATGTTTGAAGATAATTTGAAAAGTCCTGCCGTCGTGACGTTAATTTATTAAAGATGACAATAGAATTATTGTCAAATTGCTACATTAAAATACCATTTTAGAGTCAGTATTTAATTAGTCATCAAGCCACAACCAACTATATATTAAAAATGTCCCAAAAAATAATAACGGTGTTTCCTTTCGAAGTTCTACTTAATAATCGTCTTGAAAAAGATATACAGAGTTTGGCAAACTCTATTAACATTCCACTCAAACTGGTTTTGAATTCAAAGTATAATGTCAGAAATAATCATATTTATCCAAATAAAAGAAAATATATTATATTTGCGTTCTACCACGTATTATTCTTGAACGCGATTTGCCTGTACCAAATATGTACGATGGATATCACAGATGTCAATATGTCACCCATAGAAAATCACGTTTTATGTTTTTTTAATATTTTAGTATATTTATCGTTTTCATTGGTTTTCACGATAATGTTTATCCTTGACTTCGTGCATAGGAACAATATCGTCTCTCTTATTTTGAACATTCAAACAATTCATCGCAGCAACAATTTAAGTAAAAATATCGGAAGTGTTATAATTTGGAACTGGATCTCAATATCAACTACAATTATAATCAATATTATTTTATTTATTATATATTATAAGTCAATTATTCAATCTTTTAATATTGGTTTTTGTCTCAATAATTTACTTGAAATTACGTGCATCACATTAGATATTAATGTAATAATAGCCATCCGACTAATAACACTGTTAAGAAAATATCTCGAAGAGTGGATTAAAGAAATTGCAATGATGATGGATGACCACAAAAATGAAGAAGAAAATAATGAACATTGTATCAGATTGCTTGGAACATATCAGAATATTTGTAAGGCTTACAAAATGTATAAGAAAATCTTTCATGTGTTGGTAAGTTCACAATAGTTTAATACTTACATATAACAAATTCAGAAGTACCTATTATTGTCTCATTTTGATAGTTGATAATAGTAAAACGGTGGTTTTAACTAATTTTTATTCAGCAATAATACTTCTACTCTGTGTTCGGAAATTGTCAGTATTGCAGGCGCTAAGTATCCAATTCGTTTTCTATTATGATTACTTTTAATTGCTATATGTATTTTTACGACTCTTCTGTAAAAGACGAAGCCAACGTATTTATCTATTAGCTAACACATATGCCTCTTTGCCTAGCGTATGTAGACTACGAGTAAGCCTTTAATTCTATCAAGACTCGGGCTATGTTGCAGTCTCTCCAACGGTGCAAAATTGACTATCGGTACATTGAAGTGCTAAAGTGTGTGTACAAAAATGCCACTATGTAAGTTCGACTCCAGGTGCAGAACTTAAACTTATCTTCCTGCAGCTGGGTGTGAGTCAGGGAGATGTCATTTCTCCAAAACTGTTCACGCCCGCAATAGAGGATGTCTGCAAAGTCCTGAACTGGAGTAAACTAGACATTAATGTGAATGGCTAATACATCACTCACCTTCGGTTTGCCGACGACATAATAGTCACGGTTGAGACTACGGAGGACCTTAGCACAATGCTCAATGACCTCAGTAGAGCTTCCGAAAGAGTGGGTCTTAAAATGAACATGGATAAAACCAAAATCATGATTAACAACCATGTAGTGCCCACTCCTGTCAAGATTGGACACTCTACACTTGAAGTTTGGACGATTACGTCTGCCTAGGACAAACAGTTTAGTTGGGTAGATCTAATTTCGAGAATGAGGTTAACCGTCGAATCCAATTCGGCTGGGCAGCTTTCGGGAATCTACGCGGTATCTTCTCGTCTATATATACCACAGTGTCTCAAGACGAAAGTCTATGACTAGTGCGTGTTGCCAGTGATGACATATGGCTCCGAAACGTGGTCTCTCACAATGGGCCTCATTAAAAGGCTTAAAGTCACCCAAAGGGCAATGGAAAGGACTATGCTATAGCAAAAGAATTGCCAAATTTAAGTGGCCTATGTCCAACAGTGGACGTATATTGGGTGAATTGATAATGATGGTGACCACATCTTAGTTTCATATACGAGCTGATTTTCATTGCCCTTGGAACAGCATCGTGATATTCCACGATGTGGCATCATATAGTTTGAGAATTCTTTATGAACTGGCTATAAAAATCTTCCACTTTCGTAATTTGGATACACACATGCCCATCTAGCTTAAATGTTTATGAACTTATTGTGTTATTTGTCATCATTTAAAACAAAGGTTTTTTTTTTATTCTAGGTTATGGATTTCACATGCGGTGCATTTTACCGTAACCTATTTTATTTTGATAAGACACTTGCGGGTCTGAGAATGATTGAGGGCATAGAAGTAAGTATGAAATGTCTTTCGGTGATTTACTTTAGTTTATTGTAGTTTTCGAAATCACGAGGTTGCTGCTGTTCTTTTTATACTTTTTTTTTTGTTGAGTTTCGCTAGTTGATAAAAAAACTTTTTACAAAAAAAAAAAAAAAAAAAACCGACTAACTAAATAAAACACTAAAACCATCAAAATAACTTTAATTTCAGAAGTCGGTGTTTCTATAACAGTTTTGCCTCTTCGTTATTTAATGGGTTTTAGTGTTTTTTTTAGTAAGTCGATTATATTTTTTTTTTGTAAAAAGATTTTTATTTCACACTTTTTAGTTGCAATACACTTACTGCCAGAGTACCTTTTTCTCATGACAATTCCAATTAACTCAAACCCTGCTAGGATACATTGTTTTATTATGAAGTTCCCGTGTCTACCTTCCGGCTCCATTATCATCATCAGATCAGTTCAATTGTACCTGATAGCCAAAGTGCATCTCATGACAATTCTAATAAGCCCAAACACGGCTAGGATACATTGATTAATTACGAAGTTCCGGTGCCTATCTTCCGGCTCCATCATCATCATCAGGTCACTTCAACGATACCATTTTCAACGTACCTATTCAGAACTATTCATTTATTTATAACTATGTTCATTGAGAGATCTGTGTGAGTATGAACTTCCGTTGCCATTTCAGGTCTTCTTCACCAGTTCCACTTCATCAAATGTCATGTTTTGACTGTAAATGCTTAAGTTTTTGATGAAAATATCAAAAGAACTATATGGTAACCTATAATATTTGAGGATTTCCCTCGATTTCGCCAAGATTTCATCATCAGATCCCGACTTGGTGACTATGGGACCATTTGGGAAGTATACCCTTTCCATCAAAAAAAGAATTTTTCAAATCGGTTTGCAAATGACGAAGTTGTGCGCGAACATACATAAAAAAAAAAATACACATCCGAATTGAGAACCTCCTCCTTTTTTAGAAGTCGGTTAAAAGTATGTTTTTCTTTTTTTGTGTTTTTTACCGTGATGTCTTGAATAGAAGTTTTTTTTGTTGCAGTTCTGGTTTAACATATTTGTGACGGTTGTATGGCTAAGTAAAAGTGTATTAATGATAGTTATGCATTGTGTAAATGCTGAGAGATTCTATATAGCAGTTGAAGAAGCTGAAACAGCGTGTATGGTACTTATGAAGAAAACAAACTATACGAGTAAGTATGTTGTTAGTAACAAACCTACAATTCTATAATCAGGGCTCCAAGTCTGCTATTTTTATAAATTCGTCATTCCAACACGATCCCATTGTCATTTTGCTAAAAGTTTGTAATCTGCTAATTCATAATGATCGATCATTAATCGGTCACTGGTCTTGTAATAGAATTGCGGTAGAATGATAATTTCGAGCATATTAAAACCAATAACTGCACAATAACGTTCTAATGGTAAAACACTGATCAAATAAACTGTCAGAGTTTTAGCAGAATACCGCAAACGTCAAATATTCATTTGTCAATATGTACGAGATTACCATTCTATGCCACTTCTTTCAATGGAATGTCAGTGGTTGACCATTGGAAAGTCACAGTGACGCCATTATATTAGTAGATTATCAAACTTGTCAAAATCAACAATTATGACATCAATGATGGACCATTCTGACACTATTGTAATAGCAGACTTGAGGCCCTGGTCGATTGGTGTCGATTTTTATTCTAACTTATAAAATTGTTCATCTCAGCAACGCTGGCCAAACTATTGTTTATTTGTGAGCAAGCTGATGCTGAGGTCATTTTTTTTTAAATTTTAATCTTAGTCTTAATTTTGACCATGTCGCTCCATCATGGCAAAAACTTTGTATTTTGATTTATTTTAGATGATTGTAATACATATTGTATAAAACTCTTGCCTCGTCTGACGTAGGCTGCTAAAATGTTGTTGCAAATACCGACATCTAACAAATTTAAAGTTCTAAACATATTACTCCTGAGGCGTTCGCCCCACTCACACTCCACCAGAATATATTGTACGTCCTCAATTATTCCGCATTTTATAAAATTAGGTGAACCTGTGATACCCATGCCCATGAGGAACGTAAACTTCCTCGATGGATGTGATGGATCGAAGCCTCATGGCAGTAACAATGTTTTTTCTATTGAGAGCATAATTGTCTATCCGAGGAATTGATATTGGTTCGGGTTGAATGGTGTTGTACCAGATACCGTTTTCCATTTTTTTAATTGGACCTTTGCAAGAACGCCTAGTTTCCTAGCAGCTACCTTGGGTTTGGACTCAATGAACCGCCCAAAGTTAAGGTCTGAGGGAATTTCAACCCCCAAGAGCTGAAGGCGGTCGGTATACCCCAGGGATTTATTCTAAAAAGAAGGAACCGAGGTGCACGGGCTCCTTTTGGCGGTGAACAGACACGCTTGTGTTTGTATTTTGGCGGCGTTGAATCCCACCAGATTGGCTTCACCCCTCTTGGAGACTGCTTACTAGCCCGAGCACTGGGCAGGTATCTCTCTACAATTGTGCTTTCATCTGCATACCCATAGATACCGGGCACCAGCAGGTCGTTGATATGCAACAGGAAGAGTGTTGCAGAGAGAACAGACCCCTGAGAAACTCCGGCATTAGTCGTCTTGGGCTCTGATAAGCATCCGTCGACAACAACTCGGAGAGACCGTTTACTCAGGAAGTCTTTTACCCAGTTAATCAGACCAGGGGAAATGTCGTACGCTGGAAGCTTACTCAAAAGGCTAGCGTGCCATACCCTGTCGAAGGTCTTCGTGACGTCTAAGGAAACAGCAATCGCTTCCCCATTCTTCTCGAGGGCCTCGCCCCACAAGTGGGTGGCAAAAACCAGTAGGTCCCCAGTAGACCGTTGCGGCGAAACCCGTACTGTCGGTCACTGAGGAGATTGTTACCTTCCAGGTATGCACGACTGCCCTTTTTGGGCACAGGTTGCACGTTGGCAAGCTTCCAGGACTTGGGCACTATGCCAGTCCTAAATGAGAGGTGATACAAGCGCGTCAATACAGGAGACAACTCGGGCGCACAAGCCTTTAGAACAATCGCTGGTATGCCATCTGGTTCACTAGCTTTATTCACGTCTAGGCGACGCAGCTCTCTCAGAACTTCTCTGTTCCTCATGTGAACCTCCTGCGTCCAATATTTCAGCGCGTTCAAGATTCTGGTGGAACTGCCCGAAATAGCCGATACAAATATAGATCACTTTCCTGCCATGCAAAGTGCCTCACCACTTGCTGTTCGTTAAAAAGCGACGAAAATATATATTATCGTCAACCACAACGATAATATAATATTTTACAATTGATTCATTTGAATGGGATGTCCATCATGAACCGGTGGCGTATTGCTGTACGTCTGGTTCTCAAGGTCCAGACAACTTAATCGTTGGGCAATCTGTCATGGGTTGTCGCCGTAGTGTTCCGAACTTAAACTGTATCAGTGCTAACATAGTTGTCAATTTTACTAACAATTGTTGATTCTTGGATACTCGTAATAATTTAGAAATATCACTATTACCGGCCATAAGGGTTTTTTTTAAACTGATCTTTCTTTACAGGAAGTCAAAAGCGTCTTTGTATGGGCGTGATACAGGCGAGGCGATCGTTTAGTAAGATGAGCGCGTGTGGCATGTTCTACGTAGATGCTACGCTACCAATATCTTTGATAAGCACCATAACAGCATATATTGTTATACTACTACAATTCCATTTTCTGTAAAACCGATTATTATACTAACTAATATAGTTACTACCAACTAATATAGTTACTTTTTCTTAATTCTTAATTTTTTATTGTACACACCAAACCTAACCTTAATACATTCTTTACATATACATAGCTCGCCTTTGTACATGAATTGTCAATTATTGACAATTCATGTACAAAGGCGAGCTTAACTCAACAATGAGTTTTCTGCCAGCAAACCTTTGAGTGAAAGAGAGAGATCACATTCGAGAGTAGGATTTATGTAGTATTGTAGGGTTTTATGTAGTATTTATGTAGGTTTATGCTGTACACTGGTACAGCATAAACCTACATAAAACCTACATAAAGTAAACACATCTGAGTTTCATTTTTGGGCTGATTTTTTATGTCTTTGGGATAACATCGTGATGCCATACGATGTGCTATTATAATGCCACAATGATTTATGCATTTATTGTATTATTCATCATTTTAAAACAAAGATTTTGTTTTCTAGGTTATAGATTTCGCATATGGCGCATTTTACAGTAATCTATTTTATTTTGACACTAATATTGCGAATCTGAGAATGACTGAGGGCTTAGAAGTAAGTATGAAACCAAAAGACGTGATTTAGTTTTTAAAGTCAAGATCTTTCTGCTGTTCTAAGACTGACAGACTAGCCAACTTTGCGTCAATGCTAGAATAAAGAAAAAAAGATGTAAGTCTTGTGTCCCGCGTTCACTAGCTTCAGGTGACTTACTCGCTGTTGTGCAATCTGTCATGGGTTGACGCCGCAGTGTTCCCATTTTAAACTGTATCAGTGCTTACATTAGTAAAAATCAAAAATAGTTAGCAAAATTTACTACAATATTAATAGTCGTCAATTTTGCTAACCATTTTTGATTCTTGGCGTTTTGTAATAATTTCATAAATATCACTATAACCGGGCAGAAGTGATTTTTTTTAAACTGATCTTTCTTTACACGAAGTCAAAAGCGTTTTTGTGTGAGCGTGATGCAGGCGAGACGATCTTTTAATAAGATGAGCGTGTTAGAAATAAACAAGGGTAAACTAAATTGATATAAATTTATATCTACCTGTATATCATACTAAAATTTCAAGATGGATAACGGTTATGTACTGTGTATCAAAGATCCTATGACTGTGGTGTGTAAAGAAATGGTTTTATGAAGAAAAGCACAGGAAGACAAGACTAAGTATTTATTTGAAATATACTTGTCAGTTATTCGAATAAACTACTGGCTCGTTCGGAATATAGGTCTTCGAGGTGAAGAACGGCCAAGAAACACCTCGGAAGCATTTTATCATTGTTACAATAACATAATTATTAACTAAACTTACAGTATAATAAAATACAAAGAATCAATACAACAGTAGCAATAATACTAAAATATAACTTACGTGGTAGTCCGTAGAGGTCTAGGGCTGAACAGCAAGTAAAAGAACGTTAATAGTAACCAATCTTATTTATAGGGAAGACCTGACGTTTAAATGTCAAACCTGTAGGTTGACACTTAAACGTCAAATATCAATCTACCTTTCCTCAAATCTCAGGTTGTCATGAAATTCCTTACTGGTTCAACAACTTACTATAAGTAAGTAGATATTTAAAATCTGAGATATATTACAAAGATCGTTAATAATTACACAACAATTTAGAGAATTATCAGCCTTACTGCTTTATACAAGTTTAGCGTTATAAATTTGTAAACACAACAATATTATCTTTGGCAGGTACTTCAACATTAGATTCAAGCTTCATAAATGTTACCAATGTATATAATATTACTAACAATTTACATGACAAATGAAAATTCATAATTTAATTATGTCATAACAATACAGAATCTAACAAGCGCGTGTGGCCCGTTCTACGTACCTAGATGCTACGATACGAATATCTTTGATAGCACCATAACTACATATGTACATCATTATACTACTATAGTTTAATTTTCTGTAACACTGTTATAATAACATATCAAAGATTTATTGATGAACAAGTAACAAACCAAAATAGTTCTTGTTTTTTTTATTATTTCGACATGGTTAAATAAGTATTATACATCAATCATTGTTAGAGCCATATTTCACCGGGACACCCTGGTAGCGCCACTGGTTGCGCCACCATGGTGTCCTAGTGAAATATAGCAAGACACCAAACAAGACACCAAACAGACACCAGAGCAAAGATTTTATGTATCCTATGGATAATTTAGATTGCCTACGCAGCAAACACACTCTATAGTGCTCTTTATTCTCATTGCCATTAAGTTCATATTGACAAGCAAACGGGGAAAAATGTACTGAAAAAGACAACGAGAAAGGGTCAGTGTGTCCCTTTCTTACCCCCATTTTAACTAGGGTAACCATGATTTTACTAAATTAATTGTTATTATTTTTGACACTGCAGCATGTGATATTAATTGATGGTGTATTTTTTTATATCGACAGCAAAGTACTAATATCTCCAAACTTTTTGTGAAACCTGAAAACAAAAAAATCACTTCGAATTTTACTAAGACGATTATCACATTGCCACGTTCCACGCAGCGTAGCGCGTAAATGCGTGTACCTATTAACATTGCTCGTAAATATCTCCATTTGTATAGAAAATAAGCACAGTCCAACATACCGAAAATGCATCCACACGCGTTCATGCAGATCACACGCTTACATGAGGAGAAACATGCACACACGCGCGTGGGTGCGGGGCGGCACGCAAGGTATGGCAAACCGAGTCTCGTAATGTCATATGATTTGAATGAAATAAGTCAGAGCCTGCGTCAATTTACAAAATGCTCCTACGCGCGTGAGTGTGTAAAAAAACCCGCACGATGATGCAGATTTGCATTTCAGCAAGTACGCGCGTTGGTGCGTTGACACGCAACATGCAGCGTAATGCGCGGCAGTGGGATAATCGCGGAAAACCCTTTTTAAATCCATAGCGGTAAATTATGATTTTCTTGAAAAAATATTTTTAGGAGGTATTGGTACTTCACGGTCGACAAATATCATATACTAGCATTTGCTCGCGGCTTCGCCAGCGCACATAAAATATAGCCTATGTCACTTAGGAATAAAGCAGCTTTCTATCGGTGAAAAACTTTTTGCGATCGGACCAGTACTTCCAGAGATTACCTAATATGGCTTGTTCGTCAACTCGCTTAAGCAATTTGCGCGAGTCCGCGCGAGTTGGGACCTTCCGATTTCACCTACTTTTTCTGTCGTCATTTCGCATAAACGTATAAAATACAGTTAAATAATAACAATTACTATAAATAACTAGGTATTTGCCCGCGGATTTTTTCACGCAGGCTATACCGGTTATCTACTTAGATTTCGGGATATTAGTTAAAGGTGAGGAATGAGGCGAGTAGGATGTGGCCAATGGTACACGATACCCAAGTTACTTTAAAAACATTTTACGTTACTTTTGATTTTCTCATGTTACCTGCACCTGCATGGTCCTCACCTCACCAAGGCAAGTTCGGTCGGTTTCTGCATTGGATTCAGACGGAAGTAACGCTCGGGTATCACTATTGTGTGGACCATCCGGAGGACACGGTGGAGCACCCGAGGACATGGTAGAGTTGTGCCCCGCTCGGGCAGAGCACCGCTGCTTCCTCGTGGAGGCAATTTTTGGCAACAACCTTTCACGCAGGGCCCTAGTTCAGACTATGGTCCGGAGCGAGGAGGAATGGCAGGCGGTCGCCTCTTTCTGCGAAGCAGTAATGTTAGCGAAGAAGGAGGCCAAAGGACCATCGGCAGCCGAAATTTCGACCCCGACGACGGACCACGTTAGACGCGGGCTTGTGGACGCCGAGCAATGGGTAGTCCGCTATCCGGCCGTCCGGTAATTAACCGAACCGAGCTCAGTCGTCAACAGCGCGTAGTGATCGACGTGCTCCTCAAACAGATGACATCAAACCGTAGGAGTCCAGAAGGGCCGATGCCCGCAAACTAGGACCCCGGCGAATTTCTGGAAAGGAAACCCGTAGTTCTAGAATACAAAGGGCAACTGAAGGTCACAGGTTAATCGTGAAATGGAACGCATCCAAGAAAGATTTTGTTCATCGTGTGGGCGCTCTTGACTTTTTTGACACATACATGACGTATCGATACTGCATATTCACTCACTTACGTGTATTTCTAAGTCTCATATTTGTACTCTAATATTTGTACGTCAACTTTGGTTGCTTATTGCTGATAATGTTGTGATTTGTTGGTAATTAATAGGTAAATATGCAATATTATATTATTGTAATGTTGATGAATATCTTTCTCATTAACGATAAGTGTTTTATTTTAATTCATTAAACCCCAAGCGAACGCCGGCGTTCGCGCACCTATTGTCTTTCAATTGTGTCTGTCATTATCACGATTGACAGGTTAAGTCAAGTCGAATACAATTTCTATTACATTTTTAGTGGGTACCTATGTTATAATTTTTTTTAGATTTTCAAGTCTGAGCGAGTTGACGACAGAAAAAGTAGGTGAAATCGGAAATTGCCAGCTCGCTTGGACTCGCGCGTATCGCTTAAGGCCCAAGCGCCCGAAAAGTGCCATAAAACCGTGAATGTGAATGATTATTTATACATTTTTGAAAAAAAAAATTTTTTTTTTTTCAAAAATAAGAAACAGTCATATTTTGATGTTGTTTGGCCCTGTGCTATAGTCTCTTCTTATTTACCTCGGTGAGGCGTGGTTTTTTGGTAGGCCGATAACCTATCAACTTCTTTTTTGCTTATTCTCGAAGAATTATTGTCTTATCGAAAACTTCTAGGCTCTCGTAGTTTGTAATCGTGGTAAGGTCTTACCTAAGCTGTCTAATATACATATTAGTTTTTGATTAGTTGTCTAAAATATAATGTATTAATAACATCTTGAACTTCTTTATAACACAATGGCTCGTAGTACGAACTAATCTATGGACACACTAGTAGAAAGAGATAGAGAGTGTTCTTGAGTCGCCACACCCAAGAATCTTTTATACTATCTGGATTGATTACGTCAACCTCAAAAATGTACTGAAGAGTACGATACAAGAACGCCCTTTTTTTAATTCTTTTTTATTTTGTTTTTTAGACTATTCCATAATGTGGGATGTCGTTAGATAGGTCTTTCAAAAATATTGCGAGTGTGTGAAAACTATTTATCAATTTAGGGATCCTATTGTGAATTATAAATATAGTTTTTACCTAATGCTAGTTTTCAATTGAACCTTATTGAGTTAACAGATGAAAACTAGTTTATTTATTTATTTCCACACTGATAAGGTGTAATTTGTTAAGCTTAAAATAAAGAAAAAACAGGTTAAATAAAATAACACTTATAGGTATTTCACCTAGTATGTTTCAGTACATTTGCTATTACTATTTTTGTCTTGGACGGCTTAATATTCTCACTTTACTCAGATTTCTATGAACACACTTGTTTTTCCAATTTACAATGGACTTGGCAGAATAGTCGAAATCGGCTCGACTTGAATAAAGAATACTCAAAAAAACACTAAAACGATCAAAATAACTTTAATTTCGGAAGTCGATGTTTCTGGTATATTTTGTTATATAACACCGACTTCCGATTTTAAAGTTATTTTGATCGTTTTACAGTTACTGTAAAACAAACATAAGTAACTAATTGTTGTTATAGATAGTTTTTGTTAAAAAACTAACTGTTAGTTTGGTTTGATTCTAGTTTTGTACCAACTTTATGGTTATATATTTTTGTTAAATTTTTTGTATATTTAATTGGCTATTATTGGTCTTGTTAATCAGTTCAACTTCATCAAATGATACTTTTTGACTGTAGTAGAATGTAGATCACTATATAGACTATGAATATGAATACAGAGACTTCTTGATAAAAACACCAAAATCCCTATATATATACAAACATACATAATCAGCCTTTTTAATGTTTCCACTGCTGGAACTCAGACCTTCTCTCTAGGAGAGGGAAACGAGCGAAACGGCCCGTGCTTCTCAGAACGCGGACGCGTTCAGCGCGGACTGAAGCTTGGTGGGTTCAATAAAAAATGTATGAAGATTTTTTTAGAGAGGTTTTATTTTGGTCATAAATTATAAAGTTATTTATGTAAGTTCAAAATAATTAGCTATAGGTGTAGAAAACTATAGAAGCTGTGGTATTTATGATTTTTAAGCTAAAAATGTGCACTGGATTTAGCTTACGTGACCTACTCACACCCTTGTGTTTTGTAATTTTCTTGATTAGTGCGTTGGTAAAATTGTATTTAACTATATAAAAATTTTATACAAAACTATAATATTTTTTTATGCCATCCTAGAGATGAATATGTATATTGTCTTTTATTTGATGCCATGACATCCTCATAGTTATGATTCTTGTTGAATTATAATGGTACCCGAAAAACCGAGATATTTGTCTAAAAACGGTCAAAGCGTCCGTTAGCGTTAGCGTTATTATTAACATCTTGAACTTCTTTAGAACAGAATGTCTCGTAGTACGAATAAGTCTTTACACATTAGTAGAAAGGGATAAAGATTCTTGTATGGTACTTCTTTATTACATCTTTGAGGTTGTCGTAATCAATCCAGATTGTATTGGACAAGATTCTTGGTTCACTGTCACTGACGTTTGGCAGTTGGTTTTAATTATGGTTTTCAAAGGTTAGATTTCCATCTTATTACATACTCTTTGATGGGGGGCGTGACTGGCGGCCGGACTGGTGTCCGCACTGGTTGCGCCACCAAATTGGTTGCGCTACCGAACAGACACCAGGTGAGTAACGCTCTATAGAGCTCTATACATTTTGCTGGTGGCGCAACCAGTTGCGCTACCAGTGGTGTCCCGGTGAAATATGGCCCTTAATTCTTTTAAACAAATTCAATTTCCTACTTGGTGTAAGCATGATGTCCCTAAAAGATCTAGCAAATTGGGGAAAATAGACGTACGAATATGTTTCGATTAAGTAGAGTTATTTAAATAATATTTAATGTCAGCTTATTGTAATCTATTTATTATAATTATGAGCTTGTTGTATCCCAGAAATTGAAGGTGAATGATGTATAAAATATTTTCCTTTGATGTTGATCTACATGAATTAAATCAAATTACACCATTGTATTTGAGAAGACAAAAAATACATTGTATACTAAAGATACAATACTCTACCAAAATTACAATGATCAAATAAGATTAAAGAAAAAATTTGGCTAAATTCTAAATTACGATGTACCTGGACTCATAGAAAAAGTAAAGTTAATGACCGTAACTACTTAAAAATTTAAAGCGTATTGTATTCAACGTGGAGTATGAATTGATTTTTTTAAGCTATTGCTTAGCTTCTATCGCGGGCCTTGAGCGTGGAGACCGAATCCAGAAATTCCGTAACGAAAATAACCTAACACCCCGCATTCATTTGTTTTTTGAGCGTGGTGACCGATAAGAAAACAAATGAGTGAACAATCAATCAAAATTCAATTCAATGTGTGAAAGTGTAATTTCAATCAATATCAAAGAAAAAAAAACAAAGGAAAAAAATACTGCATAAATAAAATAAATAAATAATTATAATTGCATAAGTTGATAAAAATTTTAAATACCAGCCACTAGTTTTGGCTCCATATGAATAATCTTATTTATTTGTAATATTCTGTTCAAAAACACAATTTAAATTTTCATTAAATTTTAAAACATCAAACATTGAAATTAATTGGAAAAAGCCCTTGTTATGATAAATTTAAAAAAAAACTATAATGATATAATTATAATAACTAAACTACAACAACCACTAATTATAATAATATATACTACTAATTATAATTATTACTAATTAACTATTAATCAGTATAATTTATTATTATTCCATTTATTATCCATATATGTACATATTATTTACATTTTTAAATATTTCTTAAAAATAACATAAAAAAAAACATTTAAAAATATAAAAAATAGTAGACCACCGGCATCGGGAACAGGGTCCAAGCTGCCGGTGGTCAGGGCTCCTGACAGAGGAATCTCCTAACTATGCGCGCCGTGTCCAGGAGTACTGCTTTCTGGATCAGGCCCTTGATCCAGCTGCCTAACGAGAGCCTCCTTAGATGTTGTTCGAGGCTCTTAGCTATTAAGCTATTGGCCGTTACGACTATCGGCACAATGATTGCTCTATCCACTTCCCACATGTCGACAACCTCGCGAGCTAAGTCAAGATATTTGATCTGCTTATCTTTCTCAGCTTTCACAAGGTTCTCGTCATGAGGGACCGCTATATCAACATTGCTACGAACGTACCAAAGAGCAACAAGGCTACACAAAATATTTATGATTTTAAACATATAGTCACTTCTAGGCGTGGGTAAATTGTCATCTTTGCGATTGGATCATATGCATCTGAATCACTGAAATGTTCCGTAACAGTGATATTAATCATATGGAACATCGGCTCAAAAGCAACAAACACAGATACTGACTGTTATAAATCGATATCTCTGTAAGAATGTAGAACTGGTGAATAAGACCAGAAATAGCCAAAGGAACTTCATACTATGAAGTTCATAGTATGAAGTTCCGTTGGTCATTTATTTTTCACCAGTTCTACTTCCTCAAATGTCACTTTTTGACTGTAAATGCAGTCCTCGATGAAAATACCAAAATAACTATATAGTTGCCTATAATATTTGAAGAGTTCGTTCGTTCGTAAGGACTAACAACAACAACATGTAAAATTTACTTTATGTCGCTTAGATCATTTTGCCTTTCAATCCGTCGATATGGTAGCCTATAATATTTAAAGAGTTCCCTCGATTCCATGGTGTAAGTGTAAGCAACAAATGCGCTTTATGTAAGGACTAACAACAACAACATTTATATTCTTGTTCATTGTTTATTAAATTAAACCCGCGAGAAAGATATAAATTTGTTAAATTTAATCATTTCTTTAACAATTGTTTAAGTATAAAACATAAAATTTTCTCTTGTACTTCAAAGTGTACCTACTTATCATTTATTTATTAAAACTTCATGTCAAACGGCCTTAGGTATTCTCTACCAGTCAACCAAGGGTGGTGAAGAGAGAACATGGCGGGTACATCAAAAAAAAGAAAAAAACCAGGGAAGAAACTCAAAGCGACACCACACATTATTTTGTTACATTAAATTGTAACGTTGGGTCTAGAATCAAAGCCCGCTAATACTGTTACCGCAACTGCTTGTGACGTGCCGCGTACTTTTCTGGCCAGCAGTAATTTTAAGTCACCATGACTCACTCGCACGCCGCTTCTAATAACTCTGCGACTATGGCAAATAATGCATAAGGTAGTTTAACAAATAAGCTATTAATTAATAATAGTGTTATTATAATTTGGTTAGATTTTTGCGCATTAAGACGTGAACGGTTATCAGGATGGACGATTGTTAAAATGCTAACCGCCAAGTATACTGTTGTGTATTTTACAATTTGGCACATGCTCTATATAATTATTTATCTGTGATAACGATCGTAAAAGTGTGTAATAATTATTATTTGTTGAACTACCTTATATGCGTCATTAATGTTTGAAGATAAGATAAAAGTCCGGCCCTCGTGACGTTAATTTATTACGGATGGCATTAGAATTATTGTCAATTTGCTATATTAAAATACCATTTTGGAGTCAGTATTTAATTAACCATCAAGCTGTAACCAACGATATATTAAAAAATGTCCCAAGTTCTACTTAATAATCGACTTGAAAAAGATATACAGAGTTTGGCAAATTCTTTTAACTTTCCACTCAAACTGGTTTTGAATTCAAAGTATAATGTCAAAAATAATCGTATTTATCCAAATAAAAGAAAATATATTATATTTGCGTTCCATCATATATTATTCTTGAGCGCAATTTGTCTTTATCAAATATGCACGATGGACATCACAGATGTCAATATGTCACCAATAGAAAGTCATGTCTTATGTTTTTTCAATATTTTGATTTATTTATCTTATTCATTGGTATTCACGATGATGTTTATCCTTGATTTCGTGCATAGGAACAATTTCGTCTTTCTTATTTTGAACTTTCAAACAATTCACCGCAACATCAAATTAAGTGAAAATATCCGAAGTTTTATAATTTGGAACTGGATCTCAATATTAACTATAATTATTATCAATATTATATTATTTGTTACATATAATAAGGCAATTAATCAATCTTTTGACATAGGTTTTTGTTTTAATAGTTTACTTGAAATTACGAGGTTTACATTGGATATTAATTTAGTAATAGCCACTCGACTAATATCACTGTTAAGAAAATTTCTCGAAGAGTGGATCAAAGAAATTGCAATGATGATGGATGACCATAAAAATGAAGAAGAAAATAATGAACATTGTATCAAATTGCTTGAAACATATCAAACTATTTGTAAAGCTTACAAAATGTATAAGACAATCTTCCATGTGTCGGTAAGTTCACGATAGTTGAATACTTATATGTAACAAATTATTGTGTCAGAAACCTTAATGGGAGCATTTGAAAGTTGAAATTAGTAAAACTGTGCTCTTAACTATTTTTTATTCAGCAATGATACTTTTATTCTGTATTCCAATATTGTTAGCACTGCAGAACTTAAGTATAGTATACGATCCAACCTTTCAATCATGGAAATCACAGACACAATAGAAAGACAATAGGTGCGCGAACGCCGGCGTTCGCTTGGGGTTTAATGAATTAAATAACGATTTTACTTGTTATAATTATGAAGAATACATAATAATTTTGTAAAAGATGAAGCCAACGTATTTATTCGTTTGTAAACAGTCATCTGATTTTCATTTTGGGGCTAGTTTTTGACGCCTTTGGGATAGCATATGCTATTATGCCCAATCAGCTCATAAATGTTTATGAATTTATTGGGTTATTTTGTTTATGAATTTATTGTTTTATTTGACATAATTTAAAACACAGGTTTTTTTAAATTCTAGATTGTGATTTTCACATGTGGTGTATTTTGCAGTGATCTATTTTATTTTGATACCAATCTTGTGAATCTAAGAATGACTGAGTGTATAGAAGTAAGTATAAAACGTCTTTTAGTGATTTTGTTTTTAAAATCACGAGCATTTTTCTGATCTTATGATTTTTTTTTATTTATGTTAGATTTCGCTAGAGAATAAAAGTATAATATTTCTTTTTTGTTTTTATCATGATTTCTTGGATATCATTTTGTTGCAGTTCAGATTCTTTCTTGTGACGATTGCATGGCTAGGGAAAGATATATTAATTATAGTTATGCATTGTATAAATGCTGAGAAATTCTATATAGCTGTTGAAGAAGCTGAGACGGCGTGTATGCAGCTTATGAAGAAGACAAACTATACGAGTAAGTCTGTTGTTAATAACAAACCTACAATTCTATAATCTTGTTGTGCGTAACTTATAAGATTGTTGTACTCAATAACACTGTTCAACCTTTATGTTGCCTTTATGTTTATGTGAACAAGCTGATGCTCAGTACCAGTAGGGCTGTTTGTTACATAGACAGTGCCTGTTTCAATAGTATTTACCAGTTTCTGGCCGGAGCCAGCCCGCATGGGCCGAGGCTGCGGTGATGAGCGTTAAAATCGAGCGTTAACGACGATAATTTCGCGTGGGGCCGCTTGAACCGCGCAGCACCGCAGCCTTGGCAGAAACAATGTTTTCTGCATGTTGGATGCTTGCTGTATGTCTACTGAATGTTACATGCATGCTTGCATGGTGCATGGTGCATGCGTGATTGCATGCTGCATGCCTGCTTGCATACTGCATGCCTGCTTGCAAACTGCATGTCTGCTTGCATGTTACATGCCTACTTGCATGCTGCATGCCTGCTGCATGTTGCATGCCTGCTTCCGTGCTGCATGCCTGCACGATAATAGTTGAAATGTTAAACGTTAAATGAAATCGAGCACGTTTACCTAGTTGTAACTTATTCTCAGGTTATAGCTATTGAGGTATACAGACCCCGGCAGGAAAGTCAACTCCTTAGCAGTAGCCACGCGTAATGATCATATGAGTTCCCAATTTTTTATGAATTTGGATGAGATGTCTATCATGTACCGGCAGCGCATTGCTGTACTTCTAGTGATCCGATGCTAAGACGTGCTTGGCGGAGCTAAGTTATGCAATTCTGAAGCACATTTTCCGAAATGCAACCGATAAAAGTTTGGTAAACTAGCAACTTTGCGTCGATGCTCTAGACTTTGAAGCTACAATTTGACAAGCATAATTGTAAGTCGCCTAGACCTTGTTTCTCACGATCACAAGGTCCAGGCAACATACTCGCTGTTGTAGAATCTGTCGTGATTTTTCACAATGTTCCGATCTTAAACTGTATCAGTGCTTACTTTTTAGTCGTCAATCGAGCTAACTGTTTTTTACCCGACTGCAAGAAGGGTTATGTTTTTCGCGCGTATCTTGTATGTATGTAATATTCTTTATTACCTCATATCTTCCAAACCGCTGAACAGATTTTTATAATTAACATATCGTTAGACTCGTCTTGATAACCCAAGTGTTCTTAGATAGGTAACGTTATAAAAAAACAACACATCGACTCTGAAATGCCATGTGTTAGAGTAAAAAAAAAAATATTAATTCTGCAATATGGGTGTCAAAATAAAGGGCTTTTCATGAGGATTTCAAAATGGTATGTCATGATCATATTAAAAAAAAGTACAACAGGAAATCTATGTTATTTATTTTGTACTGAGGCGACTCGGGACCCATTAAAATAATTTAGGCTAAAATCATTATAGCTAATGAGGGTCCCGACTGTTGGTGAACTGTGGACTGAACTTGTTTATTTTTCTTTTCAGTTTTTATTTAAAATATTTTTTTACGCAGTCGGGTTTTTTTTTATTTTTAAATTATTTTTTTATTTTTAAGATACTCAAAATAATTTAATTTAATAATTACTACAATTGCAGGGGACAAGTTAAAAGTGATTTTTAAAAGTGATTTTTCTTTACAGGGAGTCAAAAGCGTCTTTGTATGAGCGTGATACGGGCGAGGCGATCGTTTAGTAAGATGAGCGCGTGTGGCCTGTTCTACGTAGATGCTGCGCTACCAATATCTTTGATATGCACCATAACTGCATATATTGTTATACTACTACAATTTAATTTTCTATGAAACCGATAATTACATTTTAGGAAATCGGATAAAAGATTTTTTGATGAACAAGTAACAGACTAATATAATGACTGTTTTCTATATTACTTTTACATAGTTAAATAAGTAATAAATTGCATCAACGATTTTATATAAAAAAAAAACTTTAATTAGTGTTATTATGCTAACCTAAGAGATCTGTCAAATAAGTAAAAAAAAGATGTTCTTATATACAAAGTCAATTGAGAAACCAAAACTTTAGTATAAAACATAATAGTTAAAGAACAAACAAAAAATGCAAAATATAACATTCCGAAGGAGTGTTCCATATTTCAGTGTTTATTTATTTCATTTCATCTTGTATACAAACAAAATTCACATTAGAAATTGTGCAAATCTTAGCACTAAAGTGTAACACGTTTTAAATTTGATGATGGTTTAATTTTAACAGTAATCAAGTTTACTGTTTTTTTCTAAAGGAGATTGTTGTGTAGGATGGCAAAATCTTGTCGGAAATTTTTTGACATTTCGAAGAAGAAAACTTCACTACAAAGAAATAAAGATAAATAATGCCAGTTTTAAGGTGGATAACGTGACGACAGGATGTATGACTGGTAGGGAACCAGTCTCTAATGCCAACCTTAGTGGAACGGGTAACCACTGTTATATTTGCCTTTTCCTGGGAATGGGCGTCACCCCAGGAACCGACTGTAAAATCGTTCATACTTATAGAAATTAAAATGAATGACTCCATAACAAACAACCAAAAAACCAGTAAAGCAAACAAAAAAAAAAAAACGAATAAAAAAGGTTTCCAAAAGAATGTTTGAAACTAGACCTAGAGCTTTGTCACTTGATGACCATCCAAACGCAAATACTACCACTGAGGACATCATTTCAGAACCTTGTGGAAGCAACCGTTATAATAACTGGATAAGAGACCTATTTCAAGCCCAGTAAAGCAAATTAAAAAAAAAAAAACAAAATGGACACATATTGACTGTCCTAAAGCCAACTAATACCAATTACGAACCGGTGTGCTAGCTTTGATAGGGATAACCTCGAGGCAGAACAAACCGCTGCCATTGAGAAAATAGATCCACCAATATTTTTTGATAAAGTGGAAAATATTCAACCACTTCTTAACATTTTAGTGTGCCTCACTATCAACGATTCCATCACTGCTTACCATCAGCTGGGATTGCAGTCAAGCACTAGCAAAAAAAAAAAATATCTACGGACCAACAGATTCTAAATAGCCAACATCAGTGATACAAAAATGCACTTACCAACAAAAAATAATTCGAAAGTAAAACATAAGAGACGAATCACACTAACCAACACAACATGCACGAATTAATGACATTGATGAATGCCACAACTGACTAGGTACCCTGACAAATCTTATAATACTCAACCAAGATATCAACTTCGATTGCTTAAAAATTGCCATATAAGGAATGCTACGACATATTAATTTACCATTCCCACCTCGTATACTAGCTTGAGCAGACGTATTATAACTTTTTACGTTAATTGTGAAGTTCGGTGCCAAATAAAATCAAACCTTGCTACTAAGACAATAAACTTAATTCCATCGTACACTTATTTATTTAAAATTAATAAGTACAGGACACAGTGTGCGTGTTTCGAGTGTGCGGCCCTCTTCACCCCCGCGAGGAACCAGTGTGGACTATATTTTTGGACTCGCTCACACTACCAGGGCCCCAAGTCTGCTATTTTTATAAATTCGTCATTCCGCTATTAGTAGAATGATAATTTCGAGCATATTAAAACCAATAACTGCACAATAACGTTCTAATGAAAATACTGATCAAATAAACTGTCAAAGTTTTAGCAGATTACCGCAAACCTCAAATATTCATTTGTCAATATGTACGAGATAACCATTCTATGTCACTTCTTTCAATGGAGTGTCAGAGGTTGACCATTGGAAAGTCATAATGACGCTATTATATTAGTAGATTACCAAACTTGTCAAAATCGACAATTATGACATCAATGATAGACCATTCTGACACTATTGTAATAGCAGACTTGAGGCCCTGGTGAGTGCGGCCCTCTTCACCACCGCGAGTAAACGAGACGGTGGTTATTTTTCATCTCTTTTACTCAACACCGGTGTTGTGAGTGATTGTAGTACAACCCTATAGTTAGTCTATGCACATCACTACCTAATAAAAATGGCTGAAGATGGCGTCTGTCCTGCCTGACTATTGTAATTATCTTAATAGTGATATTAAATAAAACGTGCTTTCATACAAGGTGCTTTCAATAACCATATCAAGAATATTACATGGCGCTGCGTATCAGAAATGGCAGAGAGCAAATCTAAAGGTATTTCGGGATTAAAACCCCCGTCTTGTATGAAGAATTTAAGCATGGAGGAATACAAAAGATTCAAACAAAGATTTGAAATACATATATCTGATTGCATCGAGAGCTAACAATGAGTCAAGTGAAATTAAAGCTGCATTATTGCTTCACTGCATGGGAGAGACATGTCAGGAAATATATTTAACGTTTGATTTGAACACAAGTGATGCTAAGAATTATAATAAACTCGTAAAAAAGTTTGATCAATACTTTATCCCTAAGAAAAATAATAGTGTAATGATTATTATGTATATGAGCTCGCTTCATAAGAAAGGATGTGATATAAAAAATGCAGATACAAAATTATTGTGCTCAGCTACTTTAATAAATAAGTTATATGTGTTAGACACTTATGCAAAAGGTAATGAAAGTGCACATTTGGTCTCTAATAAAACTAATGTGAATGATGTTAATTTATGGCATTTGCGTATGGGGCACTTGAATATCTCAGACATTAGAAAATTGCCAAATTGTGTAGAGGGTGTGTGTTTGACTCGGGATAAAAGTAATGACATTACATGTCGACGGATCCCAAAAACAAAATCTCATCGAAAAATAAGACGCAATGCATTTTATAACTTATTCACAGAACTTTAAAATCTCATACTATAAAATGTTCTTTGGTATCGTCGATGTGTTCATTGTTTTGAAGGTAAACTTTCGAGGATGCCGTTTAAAAATGTAGGTTCAAGAGTAGGCAGACCACTTCAACTGATACATTCCGACTTATGCGGCCCTATGGAGAATTTGTCATATGGAGGTATGAAATATTTTATTACTTTCACTGATGACTTCACACGAATGGTTCATGTGTACTTTCTCAAAGATAAAATGAATGTTCTAGAGACCTTTAAAGATTTTAAGTCAAAGGTAGAGAATGAATTGAATCATAAGATCCAAAAACTCCGCACTGATAATTGTAAGGAATATTGCAATCACAATTTTGAAAATTTTCTCTCTAATCATGGTATTATTCACCAGACATCCACTCCATATACGCCGGAGCACAATGGCTTGGCGGAACGAATGAACAGGACACTCGTGGAACTTGCGAGGTGCATGCTGTTTTATGCCATCCTTGAGAAAATATTGTGGGCAGAAGCTTTAGCAACTGCTGCATATATTGTTAACCGGTCTCCCACAAAGTCATTAGAAGGTAAAACACCATACGAGTTATGGAAAAGCAAAAACCTCAATTTATCTCATCTGAAAATATTTGGCTCCTTTGCTATGAGGTCCTTTGCATTTTTTTTTTTTTATTGTTGATAGGTTCGCACTTGACCGCTATCTCACCTGATGGAAAGCGACGATGCGGTCGACGATGGAACGCGCTATAACGCGCATGGTACATGTTCCACCACAAAAACGCCAAAAATGGGATAAAAAAAATCTGAGAAAATAATAATGGTGGGTTATCGTGAAAATACCAAAGGATACCGTTTAATGAACCCTATAACTCATAAAGTGATGAAAAGTAGAGATGTAGCCTTCATTGAAAATTACAATGAGAAAGTCAGTGTACACATTCCATGCGATGTTGATGTTACAGCCAAGGATAGTCATCCAGCCAGTGACAGCACCGGTTCACCTGCTAACAGTGATTTGCCTGGAGGTACATCTACCACTCTGGACCAGGATAAACGAGCTCAGCAGTCCGAATTAACTAATAAAAAAATCCGAATTCAACTTACCCCAAGAACCTATACTGTCATTAAACAAAGATCATTTAACCCTTACAGATCCCATGAATTGCAAATGAATTCAATAATTATTTTATAGAGGTCATTGAAAACAATATTAAAACTAAAGGAGCTTTAACTAATAATTACGTTATTGATAATTCTAATTCACAATCATTATTTATGCTACCGGTTTCAGATTCTGATATATTCAAAATAATTAGTAGCCTAAAAAATACAAATACTGTAGGATTTGATGGCATATCAACTAAAGTAATAAAACACGTTAAGGAAATAATAGCGCCTCTTCTATCACATATAATTAACCTTTGTATTGCTGATGGTACATTCCCAAATAGCCTAAAAAAAGTCATCGACAAACCGATTTATAAGAAAAACGATAAAAGTGATGTTCAAAATTATAGACCTATTGCAAAGATATCAGTATTTTCCAAAATAATTGAGAAAGTTATTTATAACGCCATCTATTCTTATTTCGAAAAATTCAAACTTTTCTGCATTGAGCAAAAAGGCTTCCGAAAAAATTCAAATGTTAATATGGCTCTATTTGACCTGCTATCCAGTGTTATGACATCTGTAGATAAAGGTAAACCTGTGTGTGCTCTACTGACAGATATGACAAAAGCGTTTGATTTCGTAGATCATAATATTTTGCTTCAAAAATTACAGAGTTATGGCATAAGAGGAAACATTTTGAAACTCTTAGAATCTTATTTAAGTGACCGAATTCAATGCACAGAAATCACTAGAATTTGCCCTACTACTAAACTGGAAAAAAAATACGTATCGAAACCAAGGCACATAAAGTATGGTGTTCCTCAAGGCAGTGTTCTGGGGCCACCCCTTTTCTTAATATATATTAATGATCTCCCTAAAACTATAGATTAAAAAATGATAATATTTGCAGATGATAGCACGGCTATTGTAGAATGTATTAATCCTGATAATTATGAAAATGACATAAATAATTCTCTGAGTGACATTATAAATTGGCTTGACAAAAATAATCTTGTAATTAATTTAAATAAAACTAAAGTTATTCATTTCCACCAACGCTGCGAGCATCCGCCAGTTAAAATTGTCCGCCAGTTAAAATTCCATAATAATAGTATAATAGAAGAAGTGACAAATGCAAAATTCTTGGGTGTAACTATTGACAGTAAATTAACCTGGAAACCTCATTTAGAGGAAATCTGTAAACGTCTGAGTAGATCTGCATATCTATTATTCCAACTGTCTAAAAAAGTAAACACTGACACACTAATAGCAGCCTATCATGGATTAGTCGGTTCTATCATAAGATATGCTGTTATTTTTTGGGGACAATCAACTAATAGAGTTCTTATTTTCAGGATGCAAAAAAGATGCATACGATCAATATGTGGCCTAAGAACAACGGATAGTTGTGTTCCTTACTTTAAGAAATTTAACATTTTAACTTTTCCATCACTGTACATATTTGAAACAGCATTATTTGTAAAAACAAATCAGCAATTATTTCAAAAATTTTCAGTAGTTAAACGAACTCCAATACGTGCTCAATATGAAAATGTATTATGTCAAAATAAATGTAAAACTGCTTTATTAAAAAAGAGTTTCTTTGGTATTGCTCCAAACATTTATAATAAAATACCTGATAACATTAAAAATGAGAATTTGCACAACTTTAAAAGAAAATTGAAGAATTTTTTTAATAGACAAATGTTATTATTCAATCACCGAATATTTAAATGACACGTTGTGAAAAGCTTCTGACATTTAATAAGTAAAAATTATTGATTTTCTATATTGATATTCAATCTTACATTTAATTATACATGTCAACATTAAAATTTACATTTTGACATTTAAATCTTACATTTTGACATTTAATTTTACCTTTTGACATTTAAACTTTACTTTTTGACATTTAAATTTTACATAATGACATTTAATTTTACATTCTGACATTTAATTTTACATCTCAACATTTAATTTTAAATTGTGACAATTATTAATTTACTATTTCTGATAAGTGATTTAATAATTGTGACATCATTTCAATTTCTTTAACATTTTTTTTTTAAATAAGTGCTGACAATTTGACATTATTATCTAACTGCGGACTTTTATTTTTTTATCTCCATTGTTTTATCTCGATTTATTTTTTTATATGTGGTTCATAATATTAATTTCTTGTTTTAATAATATTGCATGTATTACTACTTTGTACGCCCTAGAGGCAAAACATAGCGCCCTCAATGTATTAAATAAGAACTTGAAATGTACCTACCTATGTTTTACAATGAATAAACGAATCTGAATCTGAATCATGCAGCAGCCAGAACAGTTCAGACAAGGATCTCAGGTATGCAAGCTAAATAAATCCATATATGGCCTAGCAGATTGTGGAACACTAAACTGAATAATGCCTTACTTGAGCTGGGAATGCAACAGTCAAAAACAGATCCCTGTGTCTACTACAATGCTGAGAAAAATACATTTATAGCTGAATATATATGAGAATTTAAAACAACACCTTGAATTGAAAGATATTGGCCTAGCAAGTCAGTGCGTAGGCCTACATATTATGAGAGACAAAGGAAAGGTAATGATAGATCAAGAAAAGTACATAAAGAAAACATGGCCAAGGTTCAGAATGTCAGACAGCAAACCTGTGAAAACGCCGCTCGAAGTTGGTATGAAATTCAATCATAAGGAGAATGAAGAAAAGTTTGACTGTCCTTATCAACAAGCGATTGGCTCCTTGCTCTTTGTGGCTCAAGGTACCCGATCATGTATATCTTTTGCTGTCAGTACGCTGAGTAGATATAACAAAAATCCAAGCAGTGAACACTGTTGTACAGTGAAGAGAATATTTACATATCTACAGGGTACAAAAGATTTGAAGTAGATAACAGGATACTGTGATGCCGACTGGGCCAGTGACGCGCGGGACTGACAGTCGTGCACAGGTTATGTATTTCTGTTACAGGGTGGTGTTATTTCGTGGCGGTAACACAAGCAACAGACCGTCGCCCTGTCGACCACCGAGGCGGAGTACATGGCGATGTCTTCTGCGGCGCAGGAGGCGCTGTGGCTGCAGCAACTGCAAAGAGAGCTTGGTGGACAGCGTGATAACACTCTAATCATCTACAGCGATAACCAAAGTGCCATTAAACTCACTGCTAATGATTGCTACTTACCGAGGTCCAAATACATAGACATAAGACATCATTTTTTGAAAGAATATGTAAACAATGTAAAGTTAAAATTTTGTTATGTAAAAGGCAAAAATAATGTTTCCGACATACTAACTAAAGGTGTAACTGTAGATAAGAATCTGTATTGTTTATTTGAGATAGGTTTACGTTCTGGGGTGGGTGATGAAATTGGAACGCACTTCTACTAGTTTTGTCTTTGCTCACTTCCTCCTGTGGCGCCACTTGTGCCCTGGCTTTGTAACAAAAACTTTTAACGTGCTATCCAAATTATTTTACTTACGTTAAACGGGATATCAACAAATTACCGATTTCTTATTTGCTTAAAACCCTGCAATTTTAAACATAAAGTCACTTCTAGGCGTGGGTAAATTGTCATCTTTGTGATTGGATTATTTGCATCTGAATCACTGAAATGTTCCGGAACAGTAGGATGGAACATCGGCTCAAAAGAAACAAACACAGATACTGACTGCTATAAATCAGGATTTGTTACGAGTATCTCATGACCATTCTAATAAGCCCAAACACTGTTAGGATACATTGATTTCTTATTGAGTTCGGGTGCCTAACTTCCAGTTCCTTCATCATCATCAGATCTGATGATGATGAAGATACCATTTTTAACAGAACTATACAGAACCCATTCATTTATTTGTATTGTCATAGTCGCTTAACTATGTTCATTGTGATATCTCTGTAAGGATGTAGAACTGGTGAAGAAGACCAGAAATGGCCAAAGGAACGTCATACTATAGAAGACAGAGACTATGAAGTTCATAGTATAGTTCCGTTGGGCTTTTCTAGTCTTCTTCACAAGTTCCACTTCATCAAATGTTACTTTTTCACTGTATATGCTTAAATCCTCGATGAAAATACTAAAGTAATTATATCGACAGTTGAAAGGCAAAATGGCGTAAGCGAACTTGAGTAAAGTTTACGAAAAAGTGATTTAAAGTTAAAATATTGAGTTCACTTTTGTAAAATTTACTTTATGTCGCTTAGATCATTTTGCATTTCAATCCGTCGATATGGTAGCCTATAATATTTAAAGAGTTCCCTCGATTCCATGGTGTAAGTGTAAGCAACAAATGCGCTTTATGTAAGGACTAACAACAACAACATTTATATTCTTGTTCATTGTTTATTAAATTAAACCCGCGAGAAAGATATAAATTTAATCATTTCTTTAACAATTGTTTGAATATAAAACATAAAAGGGTGGTGAAGAGAGAACATGGCAGGTACAAAAAAAAAAGAAAAAACCAGGGAAGAAATTCAAAGCGACACCACACATTATTTCAGATCAACCCACCTCAAAATGATAAAACAAATTATAACGTTGGGTCTGTAGTATCAAAGCCCGCTAATACTGTTACCGCAACTGCTTGTGACGTGCCGCGTACTTTTCCGGCCAGCAGTAATTTTAAGTCTCCATGACTCACTCGCACGCCGCTTCTAATAACTCTGCAACTATGGCAAATAATGCATAAGGTAGTTTAACAAATAAGCTATTAATTAATAATAGTTATAATTTGGTTAGATTTTCTTTTTGCGCATTAAGACGTGAACGGTTATCAGGATGGACGATTGTTAAAATGCTAACCGGCAAGTATACTGTTGTATATTTTACAATTTGGCAAATGTTCTACGTAATTATTTATCTGTGATAACGATCGTAAAAGTGTGTAATAATTATTATTTGTTGAACTACCTTATATGCGTCATTAATGTTTGAAGATAAGATAAAAGTCCGGCCCTCGTGACGTTAATTTATTACGGATGGCATTAGAATTATTGTCAATTTGCTATATTAAAATACCATTTTGGAGTCAGTATTTAATTAACCATCAAGCTGTAACCAACGATATATTAAAAAATGTCCCAAGTTCTACTTAATAATCGACTTGAAAAAGATATACAGAGTTTGGCAAATTCTTTTAACTTTCCACTCAAACTGGTTTTGAATTCAAAGTATAATGTCAAAAATAATCGTATTTATCCAAATAAAAGAAAATATATTATATTTGCGTTCCATCATATATTATTCTTGAGCGCAATTTGTCTTTATCAAATATGCACGATGGACATCACAGATGTCAATATGTCACCAATAGAAAGTCATGTCTTATGTTTTTTCAATATTTTGATTTATTTATCTTATTCATTGGTATTCACGATGATGTTTATCCTTGATTTCGTGCATAGGAACAATTTCGTCTTTCTCATTTTGGACTTTCAAACAATTCACCGCAACATCAAATTAAGTGAAAATATCCGAAGTTTTATAATTTGGAACTGGATCTCAATATTAACTATAATTATTATCAATATTATATTATTTGTTACATATAATAAGGCAATTAATCAATCTTTTGACATAGGTTTTTGTTTTAATAGTTTACTTGAAATTACGAGGTTTACATTGGATATTAATTTAGTAATAGCCACTCGACTAATATCACTGTTAAGAAAATTTCTCGAAGAGTGGATCAAAGAAATTGCAATGATGATGGATGACCATAAAAATGAAGAAGAAAATAATGAACATTGTATCAAATTGCTTGAAACATATCAAAATATTTGTAAAGCTTACAAAATGTATAAGACAATCTTCCATGTGTCGGTAAGTTCACGATAGTTGAATACTTATATGTAACAAATTCTGAAGTACTTATTATTGTGTCAGAAACCTTAATGGGAGGCATCAGTTTGTAAGTTGAAATTAGTAAAACTGTGCTCTTAACTATTTTTTATTCAGCAATGATACTTTTATTCTGTGTTCCAATATTGTTAGCACTGCAGAACTTAAGTATAGTATACGATCCAACCTTTCAATCATGGAAATCACAGACACAATAGAAAGACAATAGGTGCGCGAACGCCGGCGTTCGCTTGGAGTTTAATGAATTAAATAACGATTTTACTTGTTATAATTATGTATTCTTCATAATAATTTTGTAAAAGATGAAGCCAACGTATTTATTCGTTTGTAAACAGTCATCTGATTTTCATTTTGGGGCTAGTTTTTGACGCCTTTGGGATAGCATATGCTATTATGCCCAATCAGCTCATAATTGTTTATGAATTTATTGGGTTATTTTGTTTATGAATTTATTGTTTTATTTGACTTAATTTTAAACACAGGTTTTTTTTAAATTCTAGATTGTGATTTTCACATGGGGTGTATTTTGCAGCGATCTATTTTATTTTGATACCAATCTTGTGAATCTAAGAATGACTGAGTGTATAGAAGTAAGTATAACACGTCTTTTAGTGATTTAGTTTTTAAAATCACGAGCATTTTTCTGATCTTATGATTTTTTTTTATGTATGTTAGATTTCGCTAGAGAATAAAAGTATAATATTTCTTTTTTGTTTTTATCATGTCTTCTTGGATATTATTTTGTTGCAGTTCAGATTCTTTCTTGTGACGATTGCATGGCTAGGGAAAGATATATTAATTATAGTTATGCATTGTATAAATGCTGAGAAATTCTATATAGCTGTTGAAGAAGCTGAGACGGCGTGTATGCAGCTTATGAAGAAGACAAACTATACGAGTAAGTCTGTTGTTAATAACAAACCTACAATTCTATAATCTTGTTGTGCGTAACTTATAAGATTGTTGTACTCAATAACACTGTTCAACCTTTATGTTGCCTTTATGTTTATGTGAACAAGCTGATGCTCAGTACCAGTAGGGCTGTTTGTTACATAGACAGTGTCTGTTTCAATAGTATTTACCAGTTTCTGACCGGAGCCAGCCCGCATGGGCCGAGGCTGCGGTGATGAGCGTTAAAATCGAGCGTTAACGACGATAATCTCGCGTGGGGCCGCTTGAACCGCGCAGCACCGCAGCCGTGGCAGAAACAATGTTTGCTGCATGTTGGATGCCTGCTGTATGTCTGCTGCGTGTTACATGCGTGCTTGCATGCTACATGACTGCTGCATGGTGCATGTTTTCTGAATGTCTGCTGCATGTTGCATGCGTGCTTGCATGCTGCATGCCTGCTTGCATACTTTATGCCTGCTTGCAAACTGCATGTCTGCTTGCATGTTATATGTCTACTTGCATGCTGCATACCTTCTGCATGTTGCATGCCTCTGAATATTGCATGCCTGCTGCATGTTGCATGCCTGCTTCCATGCTGCACTCCTGCTTGCATATAGCATGCCTGCACGATAATAGTTGAAATGTTTTACGTGAAATGAAATCGAGCATGCTTGCCTATTTGTAACTTATTCTCAGGTCATAGCTATCGCGATATACAGACCCCGGCAGGAAAGCCAACTCCTTAGCAGTAGCCACGCGTAATGATCATATGAGTTCCCAATTTTTTATGAATTTGGATGAGATGTCTATCATGTACCGGCAGCGCATTGCTGTACGTCTGGTGATCCGATGCTAAGACGTGCTTGGCGGAGTTAAGTTATGCAATGCCGAAGCACATTTCCCGAAATGCAACCGATAAAAGTCCGGCAAACTAGCAACTTTGCGTCGATGCTCTTGACTTTGAAGCTACAATTTGACAAGCATAATTGTAAGTCGCCTAGACCTTGTTTTTCACGATCACAAGGTCCCTGGACCTTGTGAGCGAGTATGATGCCTGCAACATACTCGCTGTTGTAAAATCTGTCGTGATTTTTCACAATGTTCCGATCTTAAACTGTATCAGTGCTTACTAATTTAGTCGTCAATCGAGCTAACTGCTTTTTACCCGACTGCAAGAAGGGTTATGTTTTTCGCGCGTATCTTGTATGTATGTAATATTCTTTATTACCTCATATCTTCCAAACCGCTGAACAGATTTTTATAATTAACATATCGTTAGACTCGTCTTGATAACCCAAGTGTTCTTAGATAGGTAACGTTAAAAAAAAAAAACATATCGACTGTGACAGCCATGTGTAAAAGTAAAAAAAAAAAATAATTCTGCGATATGGGTGTCAAATTAAAGGGCTTTTCATGAGGATTTCAAAATGGTGGTGGTGGTGGTTTCATATATAAAAAACTAGTAACATAATATAAAAGTTCTTGTAATGTGTTGTAACTTTGATCGAAGTTTTAATAGTAGTGTATTTTTTTCGATTTATGACGCATTAAAAAAAAACTACTTATTAGATTTCGTTCAAACCAATTTTCGTTGGTAGTTTTTATAGTATTGTACATCATATATTTTTTTTAGTTTTATCATTCTCTTATTTTAGAAGTTAGAGGGGGGAGGGACACACATTTTACCACTTTGGAAGTGTCTCTCGGGCAAACTATTCAGTTTAGAAAAAAATGATATTAGAAACCTCAGTATCATTTTTAAAGACCTATCCATAGATACCCCACACGTATGGGTTTGATGAAAAAACAAAATTTGAGTTTCAGTTCTAAGTATGGGGACCCCCAAAATTTATTGCTTTTTTTCTATTTTTGTTTGAAAATCTTAATGCGGTTCATAGAATACATCTACTTACAAAGTTTCAACAGTATAGCTCTTATAGTTTCGGAAAAAAGTGGCTGTGACATACGGACGGACAGACAGACAGACAGACAGACAGACATGACGAATCTATAAGGGTTCCGTTTTTTGCCATTTGGCTACGGAACCCTAAAAAAGTACCACAGGAAATCTATGTTATTTATTTTGTAGTGAGGCGACTCGGGATCCATTAAAATAATTAAGGCTAAAAACATTATAGCTAATGAGGGTCCCGACTGTTGCTGAACTGTGGACTGAACTTGTTTATTTTTCTTTTCAGTTTTAATTTAAAATATTTTTTGACGCATTCGGGTTTTTTTATTTTTTAAATTAATTTTTTATTATTCTTAGATACTCGAAATAATCTAATTTAATAATTATTACAATTATTATGATTTTTCTTTACAGGGAGTCAAAAGCGTCTTTGTATGAGCGTGATACGGGCGAGGCGATCGTTTAGTAAGATGAGCGCGTGTGGCCTGTTCTACGTAGATGCTACGCTACCAATATCTTTGATATGCACCATAACTGCATATATTGTTATACTACTACAATTTAATTTTCTATGAAACCGATAATTACATTTTAGGAAATCGGATAAAAGATTTTTTGATGAACAAGTAACAGACTAATATAATGACTGTTTTCTATATTACTTTTACATAGTTAAATAAGTAATAAATTGCATCAACGATTTTATATAAAAAAAAAACTTTAATTAGTGTTATTATGCTAACCTAAGAGATCTGTCAAATAAGTAAAAAAAAAATTGTTCTTATATATTTCTAATAAGTAGAGTATTTTTTGTATGTTATTCTAGTCTAATACAGAGTCAATTGATAAACCAAGAATTTAGTATAAAACATAATAGTTACAGAACAAACAAAAAATGCAAAATATAACATTCCAAAGGAGTGAAATGAAGTAAATAAACATTGAAATATGGAATATTTCAATGTTTATTTACTTCATTTCATCTTGTATACAAACAGAACCCACATCAGAAATTGTGAAAATCTTAGCACTAAAGTGTAACACGTTTTAAATTTGATGATGGTTTAATTTTAACAGTAATCAAGTTTACTGTTTTTTTCTAAAGGAGATTAATGTGTAGGATGGCAAAATAAAGATAAATAAAGCCAGTTCTAAGGTGGATAACGTGACGACAGGATGTATGACTGGTAGGGAACCAGTCTTTAATGCCAACCTTAGTGGAACGGGCAATCACTGTTATATTTGCCTTTTCCTGGGAATGGGCGACACCCCAGGTACCGACTGTTAAATCGTTCATACTTATAGAAATTAAAATGAATGACTCCATAACAAACAACCAAAAAACCATTAAAGCAAACAAAAAAAAACGAATAAAAAAGCTTTCCAAAAGAATGTTTGAAACTAGACCTAGAGCTTTGTCACTTGATGACCATCCAAACGCAAATACCACTGAGGACATCATTTCAGAACCTCCACAAGCAACGGTAATAATAACTGGATAAGAGACCTATTTCAAGCCCAGAGAAGTAAAGCAAATTAAAAAAAAAAAACAAAATGGACACATATTGACTGTCCTAAAGCCAACTAATACCAATTACGAACCGGTGTGCTGGCTTTGAAAGGGATAACCTTGAGGCAGAACAAACCGCTGCCATTGAGAAAATAGATCCACCAATATTTGTTGATAAAGTGGAAAATATTCAACCACTTCTTAACATTTTAGTGTTCCTCACTATCAACGATTCCATCACTGCTTACCATCAGCTGGGATTGCAGTCAAGCACTAGCAAAAAAAAAAATATCTACGGACCAACAGATTCTAAATAGCCAACATCAGTGATACAAAAATGCACTTACCAACAAAAAATAATTCGAAAGTAAAACATAAGAGACGAATCACACTAACCAACACAACATGCACGAATTAATGACATTGATGAATGCCACAACTGACTAGGTACCCTGACAAATCTTATAATACTCAACCAAGATATCAACTTCGATTGCTTAAAAATTGCCATATAAGGAATGCTATGACATATTTATCATTCCCACCTCGTATACTAGCTTGAGCAGACGTATTATAACTTTTTACGTGAATTGTGAAGTTTGGTGCCAAATAAAATCAAACTTTGCTACTAAGACAATAAACTTAATTCCGTCATACACTTATTTATTTAAAATTAATAAGTACAGGACACAGTGTGCGTGTTTCGAGTGTGCGGCCCTCTTCACCCCCGCGAGGAAACAGTGTGGACTATATTTTTGGACTCGCTCACACTACCAGGGCCCCAAGTCTGCTATTTTTATAAATTCGTCATTCCATTATTAGTAGAATGATAATTTCGAGCATATTAAAACCAATAACTACACAATAACGTTCTAATGAAAACACTGATCAAATAAACTGTCAAAGTTTTAGCAGATTACCGCAAACCTCAAATATTCATTTGTCAATATGTTGAGATTACCATTCTATGTCACTTCTTTCAATGGAGTGTCAGAGGTTGACCATTGGAAAGTCATAATGACGCTATTATATTAGTAGATTACCAAACTTGTCAAAATCGACAATTATGACATCAATGATAGACCATTCTGACACTATTGTAATAGCAGACTTGAGGCCCTGGTGAGTGCGGCCCTCTTCACCACCGCGAGTAAACGAGACGGTGGTTATTTTTCATCTCTTTTACTCAACACCGGTGTTGTGAGTGATTGTAGTACAACCCTATAGTTAGTCTATGCACATCACTACCTAATAAAGATGGCTGAAGATGGCGTCTGTCCTGCCTGACTATTGTAATTATCTTAATAGTGATATTAAATAAAACGTGCTTTCATACAAGGTGCTTTCAATAACCATATCAAGAATATTACATGGCGCTGCGTATCAGAAATGGTAGAGAGCAAATCTAAAGGTATTTCGGGTTTAAAACCCCTGTCTTGTATGAAGAATTTAAGCATGGAGGAATACAAAAGATTCAAACAAAGATTTGAAATATATCTGATTGCATCGGGAGCTAACAATGAGTCAAGTGAAATTAAAGCTGCATTATTGCTTCACTGCATGGGAGAGACATGTCAGGAAATATATTTAACGTTTGATTTGAACACAAGTGATGCTAAGAATTATAATAAACTCGTAAAAAAGTTTGACGAATACTTTATCCCTAAGAAAAATAATAGTGTAATGATTATTATGTATATGAGCTCGCTTCATAAGAAAGGATGTGATATAAAAAATGCAGATACAAAATTATTGTGCTCAGCTACTTTAATAAATAAGTTATATGTGTTAGACACTTATACAAAAGGTAATGAAAGTGCACATTTGGTCTCTAATAAAACTAATGTGAATGATGTTAATTTGTGGCATTTGCGTATGGGGCACTTGAATATCTCAGACATTAGAAAATTGCCAAATTGTGTAGAGGGTGTGAGTTTGACTCGGGATAAAAGTAATGACATTACATGTCGACGGGTCCCAAAAACAAAATCTCATCGAAAAATAAGACGCAATGCATTTTATGACTTATTCACAGAACTTTAAAATCTCATACTGTAAAATGATAACATTTTCATATACGATTTTGTTCTTTGGTATCGTCGATGTGTTCATTGTTTTGAAGGTAAACTTTCGAGGATGCCGTTTGAAAATGTAGGTTCAAGAGCAGGAAGACCACTTCAACTGATACATTCCGACTTATGCGGCCCTATGGAGAATTTGTCATATGGAGGTACGAAATATTTTATTACTTTCACTGATGACTTCACACGAATGGTTCATGTGTACTTTCTCAAAGATAAAATGAATGTTCTAGAGACCTTTAAAGATTTTAAGTCAAAGGTAGATAATGAATTGAATCATAAGATCCAAAAACTCCGCACTGATAATTGTAAAGAATATTGCAATCACAATTTTGAAAATTTTCACTCTAATCATGGTATTATTCACCAGACATCCACTCCATATACGCCGGAGCACAATGGCTTGGCGGAACGAATGAACAGGACACCAGTGGAACTTGCGAGGTGCATACTGTTTTATGCCATCCTTGAGAAAAGATTGTGGGCAGAAGCTTTAGCAACTGCTGCATATATTGTTAACCGGTCTCCCACAAAGTCATTGGAAGGTAAAACACCATACGAGTTATGGAAAAGCAAAAACCCCAATTTATCTCATCTGAAAATATTTGTCTCCTTTGCTATGATACATGTTCCACCACAAAAACGCCAAAAATGGGATAAAAAATCTGAGAAAATGATAATGGTGGGTGGAACCGTTTAATGAACCTTATAACTCATAAACTGATGAAAAGTAGAGATGTAGCCTTCATTGAAAATTACAATAAGAAAGTCAGTGTACACATTCTATGCGATGTTGATGTTACAGCCAAGGAGAGTCATCCAGCCAGTGACAGCACCGTTCCACCTGTTAACAGTGATTTGCCTGGAGGTACATCTAACACTCTGGACCAGGATAAACGAGCTCAGTAGTCATCAAAAAGAGTTTTTTTTTTTAAAAAAAAAAGGAGTATTGAACACAGAAAAAAATAAGAGCGAAGATTCAAGTGAGTATGACACTGATAGTGAGGAACTAGACGAAACCTACTACCCGTCTAGTTATGTGAGGCGGAACTATGACTCTAATGAGGCGGTAAGGTCACAACGGTCACGTTGTAAACAAATAATGAGGATAAAGAGAGTTATGAGATAATAAGAGAGTGCTTCTTTTCTGATTTGACTGATCCTCAAGACTGTTGAAGAGGCTTTCTCATCACCACCGGCCAGTGCATGGAAAACAGCCATGCACGAAGAGTACAGTTCCTCAACAAAAAATAAAACATGGTGCTTAACAGATCTTCCTCCAGGCAAAAAGGCCCTGCAAGTGGGTGTTCAAAACAAAAACTGATCAGAGAGGAAACACATTGTCCGTTACAAGGCAAGGCTGGTAATAAAAGGTTACGCCCAAAAAAGGGGTGCGGACTATGAAGAAACTTACTCACCAGTTGTTAGATATACTACTATTCGTTATTTATTTTCTTTGGCAGCCAAATGCGAGTTACAAATAGATCAAATGGATGCAGTGTCAGCCTTTCTCCAGGGAGAAATTTATAAAGAAATCTACATGCAGCAGCCAGAACAGTTCAGACAAGGATCTCAGGTATGCAAGCTAAATAAATCCATATATGGCCTCAAGCAAGCTAGCAGATTGTGGAACACTAAACTGAATAATGCCTTACTTGACCTGGGAATGCAACAGTCAAAAACAGATCCCTGTGTCTACTACAATGCTGAGAAAAATACATTTATAGCTGAATATATATGAGAATTTAAAACAACAACTTGAATTGAAAGATATTGGCCTAGCAAGTCAGTGCGTAGGCCTACATATTATGAGAGACAAAGGAAAGGTAATGATAGATCAAGAAAAGTACATAAAGAAAACATGGCCAAGGTTCAGAATGTCAGACAGCAAACCTGTGAAAACGCCGCTTGAAGTTGGTATGAAATTCAATCATAAAGAGAATGAAGAAAAGTTTGACTGTCCTTATCAACAAGCGATTGGCTCCTTACTCTTTGTGGCTCAAGGTACCCGACCATGTATATCTTTTGCTGTCAGTACGCTGAGTAGATATAAAAAAAATCCAAGCTGTGAACACTGGTGAACAGTGAAGAGAATATTTACATATCAACAGGGTACAAAAGATTTGAAGTAGATAACAGGATACTGTGATGCCGACTGACGCGCGGGATAGACAGTCGTGCACAGGTTATGTATTTCTGTTACAGGGTGGTGCTATTTCGTGGCGGTAACACAAGCAACAGACCGTCGCCCTGTCGACCGCCGAGGCGGAGTACATGGTGATGTCTTCTGCGGCGCAGGAGGCGCTGTGGCTGCAGCAACTGCAAAGAGAGCTTGGTGGACAGCGTGATAACACTCTAATCATCTACAGCAATAACCAAAGTGCCATTAAACTCACTGCTAATGATTGCTACTTACCGAGGTCCAAATACATAGACATAAGACATCATTTTTTTAAAGAATATGTAAACAATGTAGAGTTAAAATTTTGTTATGTAAAAGGCAAAAATAATGATTCCGACATACTAACTAAAGGTGTAACTGTAGATAAGAATCTGTATTGTTTATTTGAGATAGGTTTGCGTTCTGGGGTGGGTGATGAAATTGGAACGCACTTCTACTAGTTTTGTCTTTGCTCACTTCCTCCTGTAGCGCCACTTGTGCCCTGGCTTTGTAACAAAAACTTGTAACGTGCTATCCAAATTATTTTACTTATATTAAACGGGATATCAACAAATTACCGATTTCTTATTTGCTTAAAACCCTGCAATTTTAAACATATAGTCACTTCTAGGCGTGGGTAAATTGTCATCTTTGTGATTGGATTATTTGCATCTGAATCACTGAAATGTTCCGGAACAGTAGTATGGAACATCGGCTCAAAAGAAACAAACACAGATACTGACTGTTATAAATCGGGATCTGTTACGAGTATCTCATGACAATTCTAATAAGCTCAAACACGGTTAGGATACATTGATTTCTTATTGAGTTCGGGTGCCTAACTTCCAGTTCCATCATCATCATCAGATCACTTCGATGATACCATTTTTAACAGAACTATACAGAACCATTCATTTATCTGTATTGTCATAGTCGCTTAACTATGTTCATTGTGATATCTCTGTAAGGATGTAGAACTGGTGAAGAAGACCAGAAATGGCCAAAGGAACGTCATACTATGAAGTTCATAGTATAGTTCCGTTGGGCTTTTCTAGTCTTCTTCACAAGTTCCACTTCATCAAATGTCACTTTTTCACTGTATATGCTTAAATCCTCGATGAAAATACTAAAGTAATTATATCGTCAGTTGAAAGGCAAAATGGCGTAAGCGAACTTGAGTAAAGTTTACGAAAAAGTGATTAAAAGTTAAAATATTGAGTTCACTTTTGTAAAATTTACTTTATGTCGCTTAGATCATTTTGCATTTCAATCCGTCGATATGGTAGCCTATAATATTTAAAAAGTTCCCTCGATTCCATGGTGTAAGTGTAAGCAACAAATGCGCTTTAATCATTTCTTTAACAATTGTTTAAGTATAAAACATAAAATTTTCTCTTGTACTTCAAAGTGTACCTACTTATCATTTATTTATTAAAACTTCATGTCAAACGGCCTTAGGTATTCTCTACCAGTCAACCAAGGGTGGTGAAGAGAGAACATGGCGGGTACATAAAAAAAAAAAGAAAAAAACCAGGGAAGAAATTCAAAGCGAGACCACACATTATTTTGTTACATTAAATTGTAACGTTGGGTCTGTAGTATCACAGCCCGCTAATACGTTACCGCAACAGCTTGTGACGTGCCGCGTACTTTTCCGGCCAGCAGTAATTTTAAGTCACCATGACTCACTCGCACGCCGCTTCTAATAACTCTGCAACTATGGCAAATAATGCATAAGGTAGTTTAACAAATAAGCTATTAATTAATAATAGTTATATTATAATTTGGTTCGATTTTTTATTTCGTGCATTAAGACGTGAACGGTTATCAGGATGGACGATTGTTAAAATGCTAACCGTCAAGTATACTGTTGTGTATTTTACAATTTGGCACATGTTCTACGTAATTATTTATCTGTGATAACGATCGTAAAATTGTAACTATAATATTATTATTATTTGTTAAACTACCTTATGCGTCATTAATGTTTGAAGATAAGATAAAAGTCCGACCCTCGTGACGTTAATTTATTATGGATGGCATTAGAATTATTGTCAATTTGCTATATTAAAATACCATTTTGGAGTCAGTGTTTAATTAACTATCAAGCTATAACCAACGATACATTAAAAAATGTCCCAAAAAATAATAACGGGGTTTCCTTTCGAAGTTCTACTTAATAATCGACTTGAAAAAGACATACAGAGTTTGGCAAATTCTTTAAACTTTCCACTCAAACTGGTTTTGAATTCAAAGTATAATGTCAAAAATAATCGTATTTATCCAAATAAAAGAAAATATATTATATTTGCGTTCCATCATATGTTATTCTTGAGCGCAATTTGTCTTTATCAAATATGCACGATGGACATCACAGATGTAAATATGTCACCGATAGAAAGTCATGTCTTATGTTTTTTCAATATTTTGATTTATTTATCTTATTCATTGGTATTCACGATGACCTTTATCCTTGATTTCGTGCATAGGAACAATTTCGTCTTTCTTATTTTGAACTTTCAAACAATTCACCGCAACATCAAATTAAGTGAAAGTATCCGAAGTTTTATAATTTGGAACTGGATCTCAATATTAACTATAATTATTATCAATACTATGTTATTTGTTACATATAATAAGACAATTAATCAATCTTTTGACATAGGTTTTTGTTTTAATAGTTTACTTCAAATTACGAGCTTTACATTGGATATTAATTTAGTAATAGCCACTCGACTAATATCACTGTTAAGAAAATTTCTCGAAGAGTGGATCAAAGAAATTGCAATGATGATGGATGACCATAAAAATGAAGAAGAAAATAATGAACATTATTTCAAATTGCTTGAAACATATCAAACTATTTGTAAAGCTTACAAAATGTATAAGACAATCTTCCATGTGTCGGTAAGTTATACAACTATAGTTGAATAATATGTAACAAATTCTGAAGTACTTATTATTGTGTCAGAAACCTTAATGGAAAGCATCAGTTTGGAAGTTGAAATTAGTAAAACTGTGTTTTAAACTATTTTTTATTCAGCAATGATACTTTTATTCTGTGTTTGAATATTGTTAGCACTGCAGGACAGTATAGTACACGATCCGTTTTAAATAATGTACTTGTTATAATTGTGTATTCTTCATAATGATTTTGTAAAAGAAGAAGCCAACGTATTTATTCGTTTGTAAACACAGTCAGTTGAGGGAGTCCTATGTCCAACAGTGGACGTGTATCGGCTGAAATGATGATGATGATGAAACACAGTCATCTGATTTTCATTTTGGGGCTAGTTTTTGACGCCTTTGGGATAGCACATGCTATTAAGCCCAATCAGCTCATAATTATTTATGTATTTATTGTGTTATTTTCTTCATGAATTTATTGTTTTATTTGACTTAAATTAAAACACTTAAATATTTTTTTTATTCTAGATTATGATTTTCACATGTGGTGTATTTTACAGTGATCTATTTTATTTTGATACCAATCTTGTGAATCTAAGAATGACTGAGGGTATAGAAGTAAGTATAACACGTCTTTTAGTGATTTAGTAAAGGATTTAGTTTTTAAAATCACGAGCGTTTTGCTGATCTTATGATTTTTTTTTTTTATGTTAGATTTCGCTAGAGAATAAAAATATATCCCTTTTTTGTTTTTATCATGACTTTTTGGATACTATTTTGTTGCAGTTCTGGTTCTTTCTTGTGATGATTGCATGGTTAGGGAAAGATATTTTAATTATAGTTATGCATTGTGTAACTGCTGAGAAATTCTATATAGCTGTTGAAGAAGCTGAGACGGCGTGTATGCAGCTTATGAAGAAAACAAACTATACGAGTAAGTCTGTTGTTAATAACAAACCTACAATTCTATAATCGGGTCGATTGTTGCCGATTTTTATTGTAACTTATAAGATTGTTGTACTCAATAACACTGTTCAACTTTTATGTTTTCTTTGTGTTTATATGAATAAGCTGATGCTCAGTACCAGTAGGGTTATTTGTTACATAGACAGTGTCTGTTTCAATAGTATCTACCAGTTTCTGGCCGGTCAAGCTGGCCCGCATGGGCCGAGGCTACGGTGATGAGCGTTAAAATCATCTGTGACGATAATCTCGCGCCGCTTGAACCGCGCAGCACCGCAGCCTTGGCAGAGACAATGTTTGCTGCATGCCTGCACGATAATAGTTGAAATGTTATACGTGAAATGAAATCGAGTACGTTTACCTAGTTGTAACTTATTCTCAGGTTATAGCTATTGAGGTATACAGACCCTGGCAGGAAAGTCAACTTCTTAGCAGTAGCCACGCGTAATGATCAAATGAGTTCCCGATTTTTTATGCATTTGGATGAGATGTCTATCATGTACTGGCAGCGCATTGCTGTACGTCTGGTAATCCGATGCCAACACGTGCTTGGCGAAATTAAGTTATGCAATTCCGAAGCACATTTCCCGAAATGCAACCGATAAAAGTTTGGTAAACTAGCAACTTTGCGTCGATGCTCTAGACTTTGAAGCTACAATTTGACAAGCATAATTGTAAGTCGCCTAGACCTTGTTTCTCACGATCACAAGGTCCAGACGACATTCGCTGTTATAGAATCTGTCGGAGTTGTCACAGTGTTGCGATCTTAAACTGTATCAGTGCTTACTAATATAGTCGTCAATCGAGCTAATTGTTTTTTATTCTTAGATACTCGAAATAATTTAATAATTATTACTATTGCAGGGGACAAGTTAAGACTGATTTTTCTTTACAGGAGGTCAAAAGCGTCTTTGTATGAGCGTGATACGGGCGAGGCGATCATTTAGTAAGATGAGCGCGTGTGGCCTGTTCTACGTAGATGCTACGCTACCAATATCTTTGATAAGCACCATAACTGCATATATTGTTATACTACTACAGTTTAATTTTCTATAAAACCGATAATAACATATCAAATAAAAGATTTTTTGATGAACAAGTAACAGACTAATATGTTTTCTATATTACTTTTACATTTTTATTTATTTTTCACATTTTAGGAAAGCTTACAGACTAATAACAACATAGTGACAATAGTAGGTAATTAAGTTGCTAATTACAACCTTCCACATGTAGGTAGTTATAATGACGAAAAAAAGAAACCAATGTTGGTCCCACAAGGTTGACACAGAGTTGATTAAGTCTCAATAATTTTAACAAACAATAATATTATGTTTTACATAGTTAAATAAGTATTAAATTGCATCAACAATTGTATAAAAATATAAAATAAATACAATACCATAATTAGTGTTATTATGCTAACTTAAGAAATCTGTCAAATAAGTAAAAAAAAGATGTTCTTATATATTTCTAATAAGTAGAGTAATTCTTGTATGTTATTCGAGTCTAATACAGAGTCAATTGAGAAACCAAAACTTTAGTATAAAACATAATAGTTAAAGAACAAACAAAAAATGCAAAATATAACATTCCGAAGGAGTGTTCCATATTTCAGTGTTTATTTACTTCATTTCATCTTGTATACAAACAGAATCCACATCAGAAATCTTGAAAATCTTAGCACTAAAGTGTAACACGTTTTAAATTTGATGATGGTTTAATTTTAACAGTAATCAAGTTTACTGTTTTTTTCTAAAGGAGATTAATGTGTAGGATGGCAAAATCTTGTCGGAAATTTTTTGACATTCCGAAGAAGAAAACTTCACCACAAAGAAATAAAGATAAATAATGCCAGTTCTTAGGTGGATAACGTGACAACAGGATGTATGACTGGTAGGGAACCAGTCTCTAACGCCAACCTTAGTAGAACGGACAACCACTGTTATATTTGCCTTTTCCTGAGAATGGGCGTCACCCCAGGTACCGACTGTTAAATCGTTCATACTTATAGAAATTAAAATGAATGACTCCATAACAAACATGAACATTTCATGGAGTTTCTTGCACGTCATGGAGTTTCTTGCACGTCATGGAGTTTCTTGCACGTTCTTCTCCATAGAGACCTACGTTTTGGAACGTGCAATTTAGCTTCACTTTTCTTGGACTGACCGACATTTGACTATTCAAAAGTGCCTGCAAATGGTCTATTTGAAATAAACGATTTTGAATTTTGATTTTTTGAATTTTGAAACAACCTAAAAACCAGTAAAGCAAACAAAAAAAAAACGAATAAAAAAGGTTTCCAAAAGAATGTTTGAAACTAGACCTAGAGCTTTGTCACTTGATGACCATCCAAACGCAAATATTACCACTGAGGACATCATTTCAGAACCTTGTGGAAGCAACGGTAATAATAACTGGATAAGAGACCTATTTCAAGCCCAGTAAAGCAAATTAAAAAAAAAAAAACAAAATGGACACATATTGACTGTTCTAAAAAACTTCTTAACATTCTAGTGTGCCTCACTATCAACGATTCCATCACTGCTTACCATCAGCTGGGATTTCAGTCAAGCACTAGCAAAAAAAAAATATCTACGGACCAACAGATTCTAAATAGCCAACATCAGTGAAACAAAAACGCACTTACCAACAAAAATTAATTCAAAAGTACAACATAAGAGACGAATCACACTAACCGACACAACATGCACGAATTAATGACATTGATGAATGCCACAACTGACTAGGTACCCTGACAAATCTTATAATACTCAACCAAGATATCAACTTCGATTGCTTAAAAATTGCCATATAAGGAATGCTACGACATATTTATCATTCCCACCTCGTATACTAGCTTGAGCAGACGTATTATAACTTTTTACGTGAATTGTGAAGGTCGGTGCCAAATAAAATCAAACCTTGCTACTAAGACAATAAACTTAATTCCGTCATACACCTATTTATTTGAAATTAATAAGTACAGGACACAGTGTGCGTGTTTCGAGTGTGCGGCCCTCTTTACCCCCGCGAAGAAGTCCAATGCATGGAAAACAGCCATACACGACGAGTACAGTTCCTTAACAAAAAATAAAACATGGTGCTTAATAGATCTTCCTCCAGGCAAAAAGGCTTTACCCTGCAAGTGGGTGTTCAAAACAAAAACTGATCAGAAAGGAAACATTGTCCGTTAAAGGCAAGGCTGGTAATAAAAGGTTATGCTCAAAAAAGGGGTGGGGGCTATGAAGACTGTAAAGAAACTTACTCACCAGTTATTAGATATACTACTATTCGTTATTTATTTTCTTTGGGAGCCAAATGCGAGTTACAAATAGATCAAATGGATGCAGTGTCAGCCTTTCTCCAGGGAGAAATTTATAAAGAAATCTACATGCAGCAGCCAGAACAGTTCCGACAAGGATCTCAGGTATGCAAGCTAAATAAATCCATATATGGCCTCAAGCAAGCTAGCAGATTGTGGAACGCTAAACTGAACAATTTCATTTGAAATAAGCAGCACCTTTGTACTCTTTTTTCTGTATTTGTCTATTTCATTTTTAAGTGTTTGTGTGTGTACATAAATGAATAAATAAATAAATAAATAAATGCCTTATCTACTTGAGCTGGGAATGCAATACTCAAAAACAGATCCCTGTGTCTACTACAATGCTGAGAAAAATACATTTATAGCTGTCTGGGTTGATGATTTAATATTGTTTAATGCTCAAGAGTCAATCAAAATATTATTAAAGGAGAATTTAAAACAACACTTTGAATTGAAAGATATTTGCCCAGCAAGTCAGTGCGTAGGCCTACATATTATGAGAGACAAAGGAAAGGTAATGATAGATCAAGAAAAGTACATAAAGAAAACCTGGCCAAGGTTCAGAATGTCAGACAGCAAATCTGTGAAAACGCCGCTTGAAGTTGGTATGAAATTCAATCATAAGGAGAATGAAGAAAATTTTGACTGTCCTTATCAACAAGCGATTGGCTCCTTACTCTTTGTGGCTCAAGGTACCCGACCATGTATATTTTTTGCTGTCAATACGCTGAGTAGATATAACAAAAATCCAAGCAGTGAACACTGGTCTACAGTGAAGAGAATATTTACATATCTACAGGGTACAAAAGATTTAAAGTAGATAACAGGATACTGTGATGCCGACTGGGCCAGTGACGCGCGGGACAGACAGTCGTGCACAGGTTATGTATTTCTGTTACAGGGTGGTACTATTTTGTGGCGGTAACACAAGCAACAGACCGTCGCCCTGTCGACCGCCGAGGCGGAGTACATGGCGATGTCTTCTGCGGCGCAGGAGGTGCTGTGGCTGCAGCAACTGCAAAGAGAGCTTGGTGGACAGCGTGATAACACTCTAATCATCTACAGCGATAACCAAAGTGCCATTAAACTCACTGCTAATGATTGCTACTTACCGAGGTCCAAATACATAGACATAAGACATCATTTTTTGAAAGAATATGTAAACAATGTAAAGTTAAAATTTTGTTATGTAAAAGGCAAAAATAATGTTTCCGACATACTAACTAAAGGTGTAACTGTAGATAAGAATCTGTATTGTTTTTTTGAGATAGGTTTGCGTTCTGGGGTGGGTGATGAAATTGGAATGCACTCCTACTAGTTTTGTCTTTGCTCACTTCCTCCTGTGGCGCCACTTGTGCCCTGGCTTTGTAACAAAAACTTGTAACGTGCTATCCAAATTATTTTATTTATATTAAACGGGATATCAACAAATTACCGATTTCTTATTTGCCTAAAACGCTACAATTTTAAACATATAGTCACTTCTAGGCGTGGGTAAATTATCATCTTCGCGATTGGATCATTTGCATCTGAATCATTGAAATGTTCCGGAACAGTAGTATGTATCATATGGAACATCGGCTCAAAAGAAACAAACACAGATACTGACTGTTATAAATCGGGATCTGTTACGAGTATCTCATGACAATTCTAATAAGCTCAAACACGGTTAGGATACATTGATTTCTTATTGAGTTCGGGTGCCTAACTTCCAGTTCCATCATCATCATCAGATCACTTCGATGATACCATTTTTAACAGAACTATACAGAACCATTCATTTATTTGTATTGTCATAGTCGCTTAACTATGTTCATTGTGATATCTCTGTAAGGATGTAGAACTAATGAAGAAGACCAGAAATGGCCAAAGGAACGTCATACTATGAAGTTTATAGTATAGTTCCGTTGGCCATTTCTAGTCTTCTTCACAAGTTCCACTTCATCAAACGTCACTTTTTCACTGTAAATGCTTAAATCCTCGATGAAAATACTACAGTAATTATATCGACAGTTGAAAGGCAAAATGGTATAAGCGAACTTGAGTAAACTTTACGAAAAAGTGATTTAAAGTTAAAATATTGAGTTCACTTTTGTAAAATTTAAAAAAATTAAATTTAAACAACAACATTTATATTCATGTTCATTGTTTATTAAATTAAACCCGCGAGAAAGATATAAATTTATTAAATTTAATCATTTCTTTAACAATTGTTTGAATTTTCGTTCGTCAATTCAAAAAACGTTCATCATCCTCCATTTTACGTTCATCATCCTCCATTTTAACGTTCATCATCCTCCATTTTATATTATAATTCCTTTCACATCGAACGTAACTACAATGAACCGTAATCTCGTTAAAAAACCTAATTTCTTTAAGGCAAATTATGATCTTTTAAATAAGGAGTTGATGGAGGTCTCTTGGAACATGATACTTGACCAACTTTCCGCAGATAATGCGGTTAACTTATTCTATGAAACTATTTACGATATTGTCAAGAAAAATGTGCCACTTTCAAAAACTAAACCAGCACGATACCCAGTTTGGTTTAGCCCGTCTCTCATACACATATTTAAAAACAAACGTAAAGCTTGGATTAAATGGAAAGCATATAAAAATGACTCGAATTATGAAATCTTTTCACTATACAGAACCCGTTTTAAAAGTGAGGCTACAAAATGTTACCATAAGTATATTAATTCGATAGAGGATTCTATTCTCAAAAACACAAAACATTTTTGGTCTTATGTATCTAACAAAAAAACCAAGCCGGGTATACCGTCAAGTATGTCATATAAAAATCAAACCTCTCAAGATCCCGAAACTATCTGCAACCTGTTTTCCTCTTTTTTTCAGTCCGTTTACCAGCCCTCTACCTTAGAGTCCCAATGGTCACCACCTAATAATTATTCGGATCAGTGTGAATTACTACACCATATTTATTTTGAAATAAGTGTTATTAAAAGAGAATTAAAAAAATTAGACCTCTCCAAGGGCTCAGGACCAGATGGACTGCCAGCAGTATTTCTCAAGCGCACTGCTGAATCAATTTGCGAACCATTACATATTATATTTAACAAGTGCATCACCGAGGGTTTCTTTCCAGACATTTGGAAATGTGCCTACATTGTCCCAATTCATAAAAGTGGTTCAAAACATGACGTCACAAATTATCGTCCAATTTCTATCATCAGTGCAATATCAAAACTCTTCGAGAAACTTGTTCATAATGCCATCTACCCTTTCATTCATAATTATATCATACCTGAACAACACGGCTTCGTAAAACAAAAATCCACTATGACGAACTTGGCACTTTATTCTAATTTCCTCTTCCATAGCATTGACAAAGGAGTGCAAGTGGATGCTGTCTATACAGATTTTCAGAAGGCATTTGATAGAGTGGACCATGAAATCCTTCTCAATAAAATAGCGTTCAATGGAATTAGGGGTAACCTTTTGCGATGGTTTTGCTCATATATTACCAATCGCAACCTGATAGTCGTGATTAATGGGTACAAGTCGGGAAGAGCTGGGATGTCCTCCGGTATTCCTCAGGGCTCTATATTAGGACCCCTGCTTTTTGTTATATTTATAAACGATATAAATTCATGTTTTAAATACACCAATTTCCTTTTATATGCTGACGATTTAAAATTATACAAAACCATAAAAAATGTTAATGACTGTTCAGAACTTCAGAGTGATCTTAACCGACTCTCTGAATACTGTTCAATTAATAAGTTAAGTTTAAGTATACCCAAATGCCAAATCATCAGCTTTACTAAAAACAAAACTGTAATAAAATATGATTATACCTTATGTAATACTTTACTAAGTAGGGTGACGAACCTTAGAGATCTGGGAATACTGTTTGACTGTAAATTACAACTGGATCTACACATAGAAAACATCATAACCAGAGCGTTTAAAATGTACGGCTTTGTTATCAGAACAGCTATAGACTTTAGGCGCCCTTGTACATTTTTGCAACTGTATCGCTCACTTATTCGTTCTCAGCTTGAATATGCTTGCCTGATATGGGATCCGTTTTACAATAAATACAAAATAGCCATTGAAAGAGTACAACGGAAATTCTTACGAACTATGCAATTCAGATGCCAACGTACACGCTTACCTTACGCAAATCTTTTAGTAAAATATAATTTACAATCACTCGAGAAGAGACGAATGCTTCTGCAAGTAATGACACTGCACGACCTTCTTCATAATAAGTTAAATTGTATAGACCTTAATAATGAGATAAAGCTTGTAGTTCCTAGATCAATCCACCGTCGAGGGGTGCGCGATTACCGTTTGTTTGCCCAGGCGTCACACCGTACAAACGCAGGTAAGCGTGCACCACTTCGGCGTCTCACGCAAATTTATAATGAACATTTCATAGAAATAGATATATTTATGTTTAATAGAAATGCTTTTCGACGTAAAGTTATTACTGTACTAAATAACTTATAATTTTTTTTTTTTTTTTTGCGGTAGCAAATTTGTAACTACATAGAGTGTTTCTTCTAATAATACCTAGCTCACCGAGAAGTTCTCATCATAGCAAACCTTTAAGCTAATATGTGGAAAATGTTGTTGTTATTACATTGATTTAGTTTTGTATACATATTTGTTAAGTGAATATATAATGTAATATCGTTTTTTTTCCCAAATAAAATAAAATAAAATAGAATTTAAAACATAAAATTTTATCTTGTATGTACTTCAAAGCATACTTATTATTTATTTATTAAAACTTCATGTAAAACGGACTTAATGCCTTAGGTATTCTCTACCAGTCAACCAAGGGTGGTGAAGAGAGAACATGGCAGGTACAAAAAAAAAGAAAAAACCAGGGAAGGAATTCAAAGCGACACCACACATTATTTCATATCAACCCACCTCAAAATGATAAAACAAATTATAACGTTGGGTCTGTAGTATCAAAGCCCGCTAATACTGTTACCGCAACTGCTTGTGACGGGCCGCGTACTTTTCCGGCCAGCAGTAATTTTAAGTCTCCATGACTCACTCGCACGCCGCTTCTAATAACTCTGCAACTATGGCAAATAATGCATAAGGTAGTTTAACAAATAAGCTATTAATTAATAATAGTTATATTATAATTTGGTTAGATTTTTTTTCGCGCATTAAGACGTGATCAGGATGGTCGATTGTTAAAACGCTAACCGTCAAGTATACTGTTGTATATTTTACAATTTTGCACATGTTCTATATAATTATTTATCTGTGATAACGATCGTAAAAGTGTATAATAATTATTATTTGTTGAACTACCTTATGCGTCATTAATGTTTGAAGATAAGATAAAAGTCCGGCCCTCGTGACGTTAATTTATTACGGATGGCATTAGAATTATTGTCAATTTGCTATATTAAAATACCATTTTGGAGTCAGTATTTAATTAACCATCAAGCTGTAACCAACGATATATTAAAAAATGTCCCAAGTTCTACTTAATAATCGACTTGAAAAAGATATACAGAGTTTGGCAAATTCTTTTAACTTTCCACTCAAACTGGTTTTGAATTCAAAGTATAATGTCAAAAATAATCGTATTTATCCAAATAAAAGAAAATATATTATATTTGCGTTCCATCATATATTATTCTTGAGCGCAATTTGTCTTTATCAAATATGCACGATGGACATCACAGATGTCAATATGTCACCAATAGAAAGTCATGTCTTATGTTTTTTCAATATTTTGATTTATTTATCTTATTCATTGGTATTCACGATGATGTTTATCCTTGATTTCGTGCATAGGAACAATTTCGTCTTTCTTATTTTGGACTTTCAAACAATTCACCGCAACATCAAATTAAGTGAAAATATCCGAAGTTTTATAATTTGGAACTGGATCTCAATATTAACTATAATTACTATCAATACTATGTTATTTGTTACATATAATAAGGCAATTAATCAATCTTTTGACATAGGTTTTTGTTTTAATAGTTTACTTGAAATTACGAGGTTTACATTGGATATTAATTTAGTAATAGCCACTCGACTAATATCACTGTTAAGAAAATTTCTCGAAGAGTGGATCAAAGAAATTGCAATGATGATGGATGACCATAAAAATGAAGAAGAAAATAATGAACATTGTATCAAATTGCTTGAAACATATCAAAATATTTTTAAAGCTTACAAAATGTATAAGACAATCTTCCATGTGTCGGTAAGTTCACGATAGTTGAATACTTATATGTAACAAATTCTGAAGTACTTATTATTGTGTCAGAAACCTTATAGACCAGTGTCGATAATTTTTAAAACAAAAAAAAACGAATAGTAGGATGAAACCCATCACAAAAGGAGGAGAATATTATAAAAATGAAAGGAAAAATAATTTACGGGCGATCTGAGGTCGGGAAGGGGGTGGGGGTGACTTTTTAAGGGGAAAAAACGGTTTTTCTCGATTTCCGGCAAAACTAAAAGTCCTATGGAAAAAAGTCAAATGGCAAAGTTGTAGGTAATAAAAAGATCTAAAACTTTTGGATTAACACTTTTTTCACATAACCTCAAAATTTATGTGAAAAATTCAAAAAACCATGTTTTTGGTTTTTTATTTTTATCTCTTTCAAAAAACAATATTTTATCACGAAATTTGGTGAAAACTTACCTTTTTATGTCCCAAATACGCTGTAATTTATTTGATTAGAAATATTTATTTTTTCACCTTATTTTGAATAAATATCGAAAAATCACCCTAATTTTCAATCGAAAAATCACCCGTCAAAATATCTTTTTTTTTCAAAAAGTTTATATGGTGTCTGTTCGTTGAAATCTCTACTTTCCGATGGTGAAAAAAAATATATATGTTACCATAGTAAATCTTCTCAGCAAATGCAAAAAACCGAAAAAAACTCGAATTCGAATTTTTTTTTTCAATTATTATATTGAATGTAGAGCTATTTATTAAAATTTACACTTTAATTACTCGAAAAACGTAAAATTACATGTTACATAGATAACAAAAAAAATTGCAAATCAAAATATAGTACTATAATTAACAAACAAATAAGTTGATAAAATTAATACTTATAAGACGTCTACAATATTTGGAGAAAGGAGTCGAATCTTCTTTAAGTTATATGCGTAGATGCCTATTTATAACTATTTTTAGATAACTTATATTTATCTGAGTGACCTACGAAAAATTTTAGCCCATCAAAAGGTATTTCATAGAGGAGTGGGGAATGGGCTAGGCGGGTCCGGGTCTTACTACATACATACCTAATATATTATTTCGTAGCAGCTGTAACAACCGTTAGCCTAGCCAGTATTCGAAATACAGTATAGTATACAACATCGTTTAAAAAAATACACGTGCACGTTGAGTTTCTTGAAGATAATTGTGACAAGTTTACAAAAAAACTAAGAAGATTAAAAAAATAATAATCTCCTTTATTTTGCACAAACAAACTTAGTTACTCCCATATGATATATAAAATACACATCGTAAATATATTTTTACTAACTTTTGGCCGATTTTCATATATATATTACACATTTCAAATATATTCAATTTTTTTATTTTATTTTTAGCTATGTTTTTTATGTCTTTTAGGATATATTTTGAATGTATCTAAAATATATTTAAAATATATGAAATATATATGAAAATAGGCCATAAGTTAGTTAGTAAAAATATTTGAGAGATTTCAACGAACAGACACCATATAAACTTTTTGAAAAAAAAAGATATTTTGACGGGTGATTTTTCGATTGAAAATTAGGGTGATTTTTCGATATTTATTCAAAATAAGGTGAAAAAATAAATATTTCTAATCAAATAAATTACAGCGTATTTGGGACATAAAAAGGTAAGTTTTCACCAAATTTCGTGATAAAATATTGTTTTTTGAAAGAGATAAAAATAAAAAACCAAAAACATGGTTTTTTGAATTTTTCACATAAATTTTGAGGTTATGTGAAAAAAGTATTAATAGAAAAGTTTTAGATCTTTTTATTACGTACAACTTTGCCATTTGACTTTTTTCCATAGGACTTTTAGTTTTGCCGGAAATCGAGAAAAACCGTTTTTTCCCCTTAAAAAGTCACCCCCACCCCCTTCCCGACCTCAGATCGCCCGTAAATTATTTTTCCTTTCATTTTTATAATATTCTCCTCCTTTTGTGATGGGTTTCATCCTACTATTATTATTTTTCACTTTTTATTATTTTTGAAGGCATCTACCCTGGTCTATTAATGGGAGGCATCAGTTTGTAAGTTGAAATTAGTAAAACTGTGCTCTTAACTATTTTTTATTCAGCAATGATACTTTTATTCTGTGTTCCAATATTGTTAGCACTGCAGAACTTAAGTATAGTATACGATCCAAACATTCAATCATGGAAATCACAGACACAATAGAAAGACAATAGGTGCGCGAACGCCGGCGTTCGCTTGGGGTTTAATGAATTAAATAACGATTTTACTTGTTATAATTATGTATTCTTCATAATAATTTTGTAAAAGATGAAGCCAACGTATTTATTCGTTTGTAAACAGTCATCTGACTTTCATTTTGGGGCTAGTTTTTGACGCCTTTGGGATAGCATATGCTATTATGCCCAATCAGCTCATAATTGTTTATGAATTTATTGGGTTATTTTGTTTATGAATTTATTGTTTTATTTGACTTAATTTAAAACAGGTTTTTTTAAATTCTAGATTGTGATTTTCACATGTGGTGTATTTTGCAGTGATCTATTTTATTTTGATACCAATCTTGTGAATCTAAGAATGACTGAGTGTATAGAAGTAAGTATAAAACGTCTTGTAGTGATTTAGTTTTTAAAATCACGAGCATTTTTCTGATCTTATGATTTTTTTTTTTTTATTTATGTTAGATTTCGCTAGAGAATAAAAGTATAATATTTCTTTTTTGTTTTTATCATGACTTCTTGGATATTATTTTGTTGCAGTTCAGATTCATTCTTGTGACGATTGCATGGTTAGGGAAAGATATATTAATTATAGTTATGCATTGTGTAAATGCTGAGAAATTCTATATAGCTGTTGAAGAAGCTGAGACGGCGTGTATGCAGCTTATAAAGAAGACAAACTATACGAGTAAGTCTGTTGTTAATAACAAACCTACAATTCTATAATCGGGTCGATTGTTGCCGATTTTTATTGTAACTTATAAGATTGTTGTACTCAATAACACTGTTCAACCTTTATGTTTTCTTTGTGTTTATATGAACAAGCTGATGCTGAGTACCATTAGGGCTGTTTGTTAAATAGACAGTGTCTGTTTCAATAGTATCTACCAGTTTCTGGCTGGTCAAGCCGGCCCGCATGGGCCGAGGCTGCAGTGATGAGCGTTAAAACCATCTGCGACGATAATCTCGCGTGGGGCCGCTTGAACTGCGCAGCCACGCAGCCGTGGCAGAAATAATGTTTGCAGCATATTGGATGCCTGTTGTATGTCTACTGAATGTTACATGCATGCTTGCATGGTGCATGTTGCATGCGTGATTGCATGCTGCATGCCTGCTTGCATACTGCATGCCTGCTTGCAAACTGCATGTCTGCTTGCATGTTACATGCCTACTTGCATGCTGCATGCCTGCTGCATGTTGCATGCCTGCTGCTGGCAAAGACAATGTTTGCTGCATGCCTGCACGATAATAGTTGAAATGTTAAACGTTAAATGAAATCGAGCACATTTACCTAGTTCATGGCGGTAAGTCCCCTCTTTGAGGCGTGGCTGGAAAGGCCTCACGGCGTCCTTACCTTCCGCATGACGCAGGTCCTCACCGGACATGGTTCGTTCGGGAGTTTCCTGCACCGGATTCATGCGGAAGTGACGCCCGGGTGTCGCCACTGTGCGGAACGCCCGGAGGACACGGTGGAGCACACAGTCGAGGTGTGCCCTGCTTGGGCGGAGCATCGCCGTGCCCTCGTGGGGGCGATCGGCGGCGGAGACCTCTCGCGCCGGGCCTTGGTTGAGGCCATGGTCCGGAGCGAGGAGGAGTGGCAGGCGGTCGCCGACTTCTGCGAAGCAGTAATGCTTGCAAAGGAGGAGGCCGAACGCATCAGGCAACGGCGTTATCGCCGCCGCCGTCGCCGGGATTCTGATCCCGATTTCCGGCCAACGTAGACGCGGGCTTGCGGACAGTGAGCAATGGGTAGCTCGCTGTCCGGCCGTCCGGTAACTGTCCGGACCAAGCCCAAGTCGTCGACGGCGCGCACTGTTCCCGCGCGCCTCAAGGAGTTGTCAGCAACAGCAGGGACCCCAGCCGGGTCGAAGCCTACTGGGGCCAGGGTTATCCGAAAGGGCCCTCGAGCCCCGGTATGAAGGCTAGAAGGAACGGGGTGGGTCTTTTAGTCAGTAAGAGTCTGACACTATCTCCCGCTCCGCCCAAGGGCGGGGGATGTCAATGCATGATTTTTCCCACCATAAAAAAAAAAGCACATTTACCTAGTTATAACTTATTCTCAGGTTATAGCTATTGAGGTATACAGACCCCAGCAGGAAAGTCAACTTCTTAGCAGTAGCCACGCGTAATGATCAAATGAGTTCCCGATTTTTTATGCATTTGGATGAGATGTCTATCATGTACTGGCAGCGCATTGCTGTACGTCTGGTAATCCGATGCCAACACGTGCTTGGCGAAATTAAGTTATGCAATTCCGAAGCACATTTCCCGAAATGCAACCGATAAAAATTTGGTAAACTAGCAACTTTGCGTCGATGCTCTAGGCTTTGAAGCTACAATTTGACAAGCATAATTGTAAGTCGCCTAGACCTTGTTTCTCACGATCACAAGGTCCAGACGACATTCGCTGTTGTAGAATCTGTCGGAGTTGTCACAGTGTTGCGATCTTAAACTGTATCAGTGCTTACTAATATAGTCGTCAATCGAGCTAACTGTTTTTTATTCTTAGATACTCGAAATAATTTAATAATTATTACTATTGCAGGGGACAAGTTAAGACTGATTTTTCTTTACAGGAGGTCAAAAGCGTCTTTGTATGAGCGTGATACGGGCGAGACGATCGTTTAGTAAGATGAGCGCGTGTGGCCTGTTCTACGTAGATGCTACGCTACCAATATCTTTGATAAGCACCATAACTGCATATATTGTTATACTACTACAGTTTAATTTTCTATAAAACCGATAATAACATATCAAATAAAAGATTTTTTGATGAACAAGTAACAGACTAATATGTTTTCTATATTACTTTTACATTTTTATTTATTTTTCACATTTTAGGAAAGCTTACAGACTAATAACAACATAGTGACAATATTAGGTAATTAAATTGCTAATTACAACCTTCCACATATAGGTAGTTATAATGACGAAAAAAAAAACCAATGTTAGTCCCACAAGGTTGACACAGAGTTGGTTAAGTCTCAATAATTTTAACAAACAATAATATTATGTTTTACATAGTTAAATAAGTATTAAATTGCATCAACAATTGTATAAAAAAATAAAATAACTACAATACCATAATTAGTGTTATTATGCTAACCTAAGAGATCTGTCAAATAGGTAAAAAAAAGATGTTCTTTTTTTTTATTTAATTTTTATTCATTTGTTACACCGATATTCTTAATATAACATCTGCCAAACTGCATAGCAGTTTGTCGGCAGGGCGTTCTCGTGAACTTCACTTATATTTATATTTAAGTTTATAATCTATATTTAAGGTCACATCTGGTCACCCCCCAAGTTTGTAAGAAGGTACTCGTTGTGAGGTAACCAGATAAAGCCACACAACACTAACCGACCGAGATCAACATGGCGCAGCAACTATGGACACATAGACAAATAATGTTTCCTTAAAACATTTTTAATTGGTTTCTATTTTTGGCCCGATTTATTAATTCATCAGGTAACTCATTAATACGTGTAGGTGCAATCCATCGTCTCGCACGCTTACCGTAGTAATTATTTACCCGAGGGACCTGGAGTTTCCTTTTCTTAGATTAGCGAGTTGGGTAGTTATATATTTCTAATAAGTAGAGTAATTATTGTATGTTATTCTAGTCTAATACAGAGTCAATTGAGAAACCAAAACTTTAGTATAAAACATATTAGTTAAAGAGCAAACAAAAAAATTGCAAAATATAACATCCCGTAGAATTTGATCTTGTATACGAACAGAACCCACATCAGAAATTGTGAAAATCTTAGCATTAAAGTTTAACACGTTTTAAATTTGATGATTGTTTAATTTTAACAGTAATCAAGTTTACTGTTTTCTAAAGAAGATAATTGTGTGGGATGAGAACAGCAGTGGTGAGATTAGAGACCTATTTCAAGCCCGGAAATTAAAGCAAAAAAAAAACTGGACACAAATTGACTGTCCTAAAACCAAGAAATACCAATTATGAACCGGTTTGCTAGCTTTGAAAGTGACAACCTCGAGGCAGGACAAACCGCTGCCATTGAGAAAATAGATAAATATCACCAATATTTGTTGAAAAAGTGGAAAATATTCAACCACTTCTTAACATTCTAGTGTGCCTCGCCATCAATGATTGCATCACTGCTTACCATCAGCTGGGATTGTAGTCAAGCAGCTAGTGCAGCTTGATATCATATAAAATTTTTTTACGGACCAACAGATTCTAAAGAGCCAACATCAGTGATACCTACAAAGACGCACTTACCAACAAAAATCTATTCGAAAGAACAACATAAGAGACGAATCACGATAACCAACACAACATGAACGAAATAATATAAAGAAAGAAAGCTTATTTCTGGATGACAGCGTGGAGCAGTACTTTGACGCCTGAGCGTACTTTGTCATTTTGTATGATATTTATGTATATAGTTAGGTTTTAGTATAAATAGTTTATTTAGTACTTAAGTCTTTTTACTATGTATTAAAGTGTATATGTATTTTTCTACAGTAAATAAATATTATAGTTTTGCTCTCTTTTATATATATAAAAAAAGAAAGAAAGAATTTTTTTTGGCACACAAGTAAACACAATGAGTTAAAAAAACAATACTGTAAACAAACAAATCTATAAACAAGATAATAACCAAAATATCCAAAATCTATACAAAACATAGATACAATAGCAGGAACCAATTATTCAATACGGAAAGTCGCTAAAAAACTTAAACGTCCTGTTTATAACCGACCTCTTATCCGAAAGAGTAACTCAGAATGGGCTTCCAGTGATGCAAACTAAGTTAACACATTTGCTGAGCATCTTAAACAAGTTTTTATACCAAAACAAGATAAGGTTCTTCTAAAACTCACCAAGTAACCCATTTATTAGACAAAATGCATCAACTAAATCTTTCCATTCACTCGGTCAAAAAAAAAGAAGTCAAAACAGTGATTAAGGTACTAGACCCAAGTAAAACTCTTAAAAACGATCTCATAACTGGCAAAATCTTAAAAGAATTACCCAAAGAAGGCCTCCAATATCTAACTTCCCTGATCAACGCTATCCTGTGAAGAGGTATGGTCCCGCTTCAGTGGAAAGTAGCCCAGGTTATAATGTTAGCAAAGACTGGTAAAAATTTTGTAGAGGTGCAATCATATAGACCTATTAACCAACTGCCCATACCATCGAAAATCATGTAGATACTGTTTCTAGATAGATATAATAGTTTCCGATTATCTCTTCAAAAAAACTGTTACCTGACTACCAGTTTGACTTTCGCCGAAGCACGGTACCATAGAACAAGTGCACAGATTAGTGGAACACACAACACAACAAAGTTCTTGTGTCAAAACAACACAGTGCTGCAGCCTTCTTAGATATATCTCAGGCGATCGTTTGATCATGTTCGGCATGATAGACTGCAGTACGAAATTAAACGACAGCTTATTTAAGCGAAAGCATTGAATATTGTCCAAACTGGAATACTACAGGGTAGTGTGATAGGCCCAATGCCATATCTGCTTTTCACAGCCGACCTCCCAATGACCGAGGGCGTAGTCACTGGAACATTTGCTGACAACATAGCAATTCTTTCGGTATAAATTTTACCAGATATTGCATCACAAAAGCTCCAAACTAGTCTCAATCAAATATCCAAATGGCGAATCAAGGCTAATGAAACCAAATCTGTTAAGGTGACTTTAACTAACAGGAAAGTAACATGTCCTCCTCTCATTCTAAATGGTATACCTAAAAGACTATGCCAAGTATTTTAGAATATATCTATAATATTATATATGTTTCTGCTTACTATCAGGTGGGATAGCAGTCAAGCACTAGTTTATAACATTAAAAAATATATATATCTAGAAAGGACGTCTTATTTGGAGAAAGCACATATTTAACAAACGACTGGCTATGGGTTAAAAATTATGCACAATGTATTGGCTACAGAGTACCAAATTCGATTTATGTTCGATTGAGAGTTGAGTCTCAAACGAAAATAATTTGCTGATATAAATGCATAATAAAGCCTACATAGACGGGGCTCAGCAGCAAAATAATATGTTGAAATAAAATAATTCAAAGGTTCCAGTCAAAAATATTGAGAATGATAATTAACGCACCTTGGTATGTCTCAAATAACAGACTCCATCACGATCTCTGTATCAAAACTGTAACAGAAAAGATTTCAGAAAGAACTAAAGCGAACAAAGTGCGAATCTCAAACTATCCAAACAAGCTAGCAGTAAACCTGACGGACATAAAAACAGTCGCTAGGAGACTAAAGAGAAAGATTCCTTAAGACCTCATTTAGGAGACTAAGAATAATCGGGGCGATCACTGGACAGCCTGCGTGCAAATTTGTTACTTGATAATGATAGAAATGATAGATTGCAATAAAATATAAAGCAAAAAAACTGAAAAATGATTAGGAGAGAACGAAAACCGCAAATTGCTTGCAAATAGATTTGTTCAAAAAACATCATGTGCTGTTACAGAAAACAAATTTAATTAAAATAGAATGATCCTGTTTTCTCAAACATTTCTGAAGAAATTGATGCATAGATGTCTCCAAATGCTTCATTCATGTTATTCATAAGAAATTATAATAAAAGTGCATTTTTTAATTTAGAGCCATACATAAAATATCTTCTGATGTACTCATCAGAGAGAAGATACTCAGAAAATATCAGAAGGTCTTTTATAAGTCGAGGTCGAGTTCAAGCACAAACATCTTGACTACATTTGTTGATGAGGTGAAGTTGAAGGGTGGCCATTATAAAATATTTTTCTTTGTTTGTAAATTTATATGAATTAAATCATCACCATTGTATTAAAAGAGACAAAAAAGTAGGTACCAGAGATACAATACTTTACCAAAATTGCAATGGTCAAATTATAATTAAAGAAAAAAATTGGCCAAATTCTAAATTACAATGTACGTGGACTCTTAAAAAAAAGAAAAGTTAATGACCATACTTTAACATTTAAAGAGTATTTTAGTTAATGTGAGTCATGGATAGAAATATCAAAGCAAAGTCTGCAAAATCTCATCTGCAAAGTTCAGAATTCGATAAAGTACCAACATAATCCAGTAAAAAAATCGAGACTAACAACTTAAAAACAATTGGCTAAACATTTGATATATAAGCCAGCAATTTTGGTTCGTCATGAATTGGCTTCAAAATTAATGTCAAACATCGAAAAATTTTAACCCCTCAAATTGTTGACATCTGTATATACTTTGCGAAAAATTAAATCAGATGCAAAACTTGGCGATTTGTTCGACAGGAATCTTTTACATATATATTCATCATCATCATCAGCCTTTTTTTTAATGTTTCTACTGCTGGGACTCAGAGCTCCTCTCTAGGAGAGGGAATGGGCCGTAATCCACCACGCGGACCCAGTGCGGGTTGGTGAATGTCACATTGTCTTCGAATTTTTGGACCATAGAGTTTTTATCACAAGATGCTACGTGATCGTTTTAAAACCCATGCGCTTATAAGATGGTACAAATAGTACAAAGACATTGTTCTTGTATGCTGGGCTGATTACAGCTAATGACAAATTAAAATCTGTTCTTATTTTTTAAATTATGATCTCTGATTCTCATAATAATAAATCAATTTTAAATTGGTTTAAAAAAAAATGCCTACGTTACGTAAATACCCCGTGAAGTAATTATCGACGATTCATCTGCCTTATTATCTCTTAATACTTAAACCATACATGGCATATATTAGCGTAAAACAATACATTCAAAATCTTTTTTCAGTTTTAGAAGACAAAGCTACCAATTTGCTAGCTACTTTCATAATACTTGACACTAGTCATTTTATCAAAACTTTGTATAATTTAACATGTTTTATTGATAAAGTAGAAACAAATGTAAAAAAAAAATGTACGTTGGGAAATGGGCATTTTATTTCTTAAGAAATGCAAGAATTATGCTATTGTTTAACAAATCATTCAAGATATTGTAAAGATTTGTCTAGGGCAATGTCATGATGATAGTGAATTTGACAAATCCGAAGCTAAAGAATTTAAAAACGATTTGATAAGTTACTAAATATTGCTACTGAGATAGCCACTAGACAGACACACAATAAAGAAGGCTTTGAAAAAGCTATATTCGAAGAAGAGATTTCGTGTGACAAGGAGTTAAATAAATTAAATAACATACTTTTTTCACGTACTTTGATCGAATAGTCGAATCTAATAAAAGTAACGATATATATTGGGAAACACCAATCAATATTATTATCGACCATTCATTTCTACACTAAGGAGACTAAATGTACAAACAGCCCTTAGCCCGTGGTCTAATTTACTTTTTTCGTCTTTTACGTCAAAATATAAGTCTCCATCCCCGTCAGATGTTGAAAGCATTTTAAAACTTTAAAAATATTAATCTTTAAAATTAAAATTAAAAAACATAGGATCGATCCGTTCCTTAAAACACATTTGGAATATCTCGATGGAGAGATGAAAATAGCACTAAGTGATTTATGTCGGGATAAAATGAACAACAAAAGACTTTCTGCTAACACACCCTCAAGAAAATGCAAAAACTGCAAAAAAATTTTAATAAAAAGCATAACCGAACTAAAATATCCAAATTTAATACTGCAAGCAATGACTAACCATTGCAAGCAATGACCAACAGAACTCAAAAGTAGATGTAATATTCGTAAAAAACGGTAACAAATGTGGCAAGGTTCTCTACCGAAGGTAAAAATAGAATAGAAGTTCTTGTAAGCTGGACTGATGAGAGCTATTGACATATTAAAATCTGCGACAATTTTTCAAATGATCTCAGATTCTATATAACCAATTTTAAATAGTTTTGGAAGGCGAAGCTATCAATTTGCCAGCTACCTACATAAGACTTCATACTAGTAATTTCCCCTACACTATGGGTGATACATAGCCCTTTATCTTCTTATTTCATCAAAATGTTGTATAATTTAACATGTTTTAATGATAAAGTAGATCGAATGTAAAATATTTTCATGTACATTTCACTTCGTAAGAAATGCGAGATTTATATTATTGTAAAACAAATCATTTAAGATATTGTAAAGATTTGTTTAGGACAATGTCATGTTGATGATGAATTTGATAAATCTGAAAATAAAGAAGCCAAAGAACGGCTTAATAGGTTACTAAATGATGCTACTGAGATAGCCACAAATAAGGAAAACTTTGAAAAAGCTATATTCAAAGAAAAGATTTCATGTGACAAGGAGTTAAATAAATTAAATAACATACTTTTTTTTACTTGGTATGATTGAATAGTCGAATCTAATAAAAGCAACGACATATTGGGAAACACCAATCATTCCTTCCACCATTCATTTCTACACTAAGAAGGCTAAATGTCCAACAGCCCTTGGCCCGTGGTTTAATTTACTTTTTTCGTCTTTTACGTCAAAAAATAAGTCTCCATCCCGTTAGCTGTTGAGAGCTATTTTAAAACTAAAATTGAGATTTAAAAAAACATAGGATCGATCAGTTCCTTACAATACATTTGGAATAATATATCTTGATGGAGAAATGAAAATAGCACTCAGTGATTTATGTCAAGATAAAATTAACAACAAAAGACCTTCCGCTAAACACCTCAAGAAAACAACTGCAAAAAATGTATTAATAAAAAGCGAAACCGATCTAAAGTTTCAATTTTTAGTATATTCAATTTCCCTTAAATTTTATATTTTTTGATGAACCATCTTTTTGTGGAAATTGGAAAAGAAAAGTGAAAATGCCCATACCGAACTCAAAAGCAGATGATGTCGTTTTTTTACGCATGTTCGTAAAAAAACGACAACATGTGCGACAACGTTCTCTACTGAAGGTAAAAATAGAATAAAACTAACGAACACCTGTGCCTTAGACTCAGTAATATATTTTTAGCTTTAGGAGATATCTCAAATAATAATGTCAAAAATTATTTAAACTCATTGAAAGGTATTTTAATTACAGAGTACATAAAATATTTATCTAATAGAGATACAAATCAAAATACTTTTACATTGTAGGCTCGCATAGCACTTCAGTATTTCAAAAGTAAAAATGTCAACGAAAAATATATCGAAGTCGATTGTGCTTGCTATTGCGAGCAATGACTAACAGAACTCCAAAGTAGATGTAATATTCGTAAAAAACGGTAACAAATGTGGCAAGGTTCTCTACCGAAGGTAAAAATAGAATAGAACTAACGAATACGTGTGCCTTAGACTCTGTAAGATATGTTTTAGCTTTTAAAAATATATCTCAGATAATACTGTTAAAAACTATACAGACTCATTGAAACGTATTTTAATTACTGAGTACATAAAATGTTTATCTAATAAAGGTGCAAATCAAAATATTTTGATATTGTGGACTCAGCACTTTAGTATTTTAGAAGTAAAAATGTCGATAAGTAATTTGTCAGTGTTGATTCTGAGAGCAATGTCTCGTTTATTTTTGGAAATTTATTGACTTTTAAACGTAATAAAAACTATTGACAATTTAAACGTGTCATGTAAGACAAATAAGACGATAAAGAAAACTGCATTCCTACTCATCAATATCGATATGCTTTTTGTTTCGTTCGGAATTTCTGCCCTAGAACAAGCGATCTACGTTACTCGTGAAACACTATAGTGTAAATGATGTAAAAATTATACTCTCATGACTAATAAACTTTCACATTTCATAGCCTATGATTTAAATGGGATCGAAAAGGTATTCTTACAGGATATACCAAAAACTATTCTTATAAGAAATACACAATATAAATAGGTGGACTGTATTAAATTCGTTCCTGGAATGGATCCAAATAATCTTGGCCACTACAAAGCACATGGCATGATTAACAGTAATATAAAAAGATGGTATTATTACTTTAGACGCTTTATCAATCTGTCTTTTAGGAGAAAAAAAGAACCACCGAAAATGTAAATGTAATTTTTTTACTTTGATTCCGCATCTCATGATCAAATACTTAATTATTATTTATGAAAATCTGTTAACTTGGCTCCTATTTTCACATTTATATTTTTGGTTGGATATCATTACTGGGTTAAATACATAATAGAACCCGCGAAAAAACTGTCAGATGCCTTAAAGTTCTCCAAGTTTTATCTGGCTCTAGGGAGTTCATCCGAAACACTTAAGAATTGCATATATTTCCCATAGATGAAGTCGGATTGACTACGCTAGCTTTTTATACGGAGATAATTGTCACTCAAACTTTTATATATATGTTTTTTTTTAACTTTAATAATATATTAAATTATTTTATTATATTATTTAATATGTATTTTTGTGATATTTATTTTACTATGTGTATGTTTATCTTTTTTTGCATGTTATATTACTTCATTGTTAGCTATGTTTTTTGTGTGTACACATTTTCCTTTTACACACGGTGTCTACATCTGTTTTTTCTCCAATTTTCCTTTTCCTCGTAGGTATGCTGGAAGAGATTTCTTTAGAAATAAGCATCATCTTTGTACTATTCTTCTGTTATTTTAGAATTGTGCATAAATTGTGAAATAAATAAACAAATGAGGATTGGCAACTTTATAAAATCTACTCCCATTTATGTCATTAGTAGTGAATTAAGTTTTCAACCTTTATTTATTTGTGGAAATTATTTAGCAGATTAATTTTATTTATAGTGTGATGTAAACTCTTTGCTGCAACTCTATGTTCTATGATTCTTTATAAGCATTGATTGTGAAATACGTCTTATTACTAAACTGATTTTTTTTTACTGACTTTTTCTCATATTAAAACCTTGTAAATTAAAGGTTTTGTCTATCCATTTAAATTAAAATGCGAAATGAATAAATAATACAAAATTGACAAATATCTTCGACCAGAAAAATTGGATGCTGATCCGTCGGACTCTACTGCAATGAAAACTTGGCAGCATTGGCGGAAAATTTTTAAATGTGTCTTAGCAGCACAGAAAGCGACAACTACATTAACTGAAAATGAATGAGCTGAAGTAAGCTATCAACTTTTCATAAACCATATTTTCTCGAGCGTTTTCTAGCTGTAGATATTCTAGCTAGACTGTATGTGAAGCAAAAATATTATATTTGCACGACACATGCTTGCTTCAAGAAAGCAACGAAAGTTTATAGATAGTTATCTATAAACTTTAAAACAATTATTTAAAGATTGTGGCTTCACTTCCGTCGACGCTGAAACTTATAAAAACGAGTATTCGTTACGTACGTTGATAAGATGCCTGCTATAAAGGCGTCACGTTCTATATAGCAAGCATCTAATCAAACAAATACTGATAGCGGCTTTTAGAAAACCTGACTCTAACGCTCGATGAAGCTATAATAATATATATAAGGTGTAAAAAAATTAACTGCAAGAACTTCGTCCACATACTCGACATCGAAAAACAAACACATTAAAAAAAAAAAAAAAAAATTTTTTTTTTTTATATTTTCACCTTAATAAAACAATTTAGTATCATATTTTTTTGTGCACTGTACGCAGGGCTGCGCTAGCGGCTCGCTCCAATACCGCGCGCGAGCGTCGTACCCCCGCCGCCCGCTACTATTCCCTCCCGCAGCCCCCAGCGCCCCGTTCAGTCGTCCGATATCCGTCGCGCGACTAGGGTGTATTTCCCTGATTTATTACGGCAAATACGTACGTTCGCGAATACTTCAATAATGCCTTTTACGTATTCCAATCGAGAGTACTTGGATATGATAGTGTGTTACATTACGACTGGTGAAAGTTTAGCTGCGGCTCGTAATCGTTACCGTGAACTGTTTGGTGAGCAACGACGAGTGCCTGCTGTCCAAACAATCCTAGGAGTCTACCAGCGGTTATTAGACTATGGCCAGTTTCGTCCTCATCAAGCAGATGCTGGTAGGCCACGGCTCTCCGGGGACATTGAAGACCGAGTGCTGGACTATTTCAGTGAAAATCCACATGCGAGCACACGTGACGCAGGTCGGGACCTAGGGATAAGTCACGCTACTGCGTGGAATGTGCTGCATGAAGAAGGTCAACATCCATACCACTTTTTAAGAGTACAGGAACTTATTACCGCAGATTACGAGCCAAGGTTAAGGTTCTGTAGATGGTTGGTGGAAGAACCTCGTAATATTCTTTGGACAGACGAGGCAACTTTTAGTAGAGTAGGGTTATTTAATATCCACAATGCTCACTGGTGGTCGTACGAAAACCCGCGTGCTGTGGTCCCTGACCATTTTCAACATAGATTCTCAGTGAACGTATGGGCTGGTATCATAGGGCAGACAGTACTTGGACCAGTTTTCCTGGAACGCCTCAATGGCGAAACATATCTGGACCTGCTTCAGTCTGTGCAAGAGATGCTGGATGAGGTTTCTCTTGCCGAAACAAGGAACCACTTTTTCCAGCATGATGGAGCGCCTGCACACTACCACCGAGAAGCCCGTGCGTATTTAGACGCTACCTATCCTAACCACTGGATAGGTCGTGCTGGGCCTATTGCATGGCCGCCTCGGTCACCCGACCTGACGCCTCTAGATTTTTTTCTTTGGGGTCGTGTCAAAGACTTAGTTTATGGACATAGTGGCAACAACATTCGAAACGCGGACGAATTAAAAACCCGTATTATTAGTGCATTTGACTCAATTAAAAGTGACAGAGACACATTAATCGAAGTGCAAAGAAACGTTATGCGTCGTGCTAACTTGTGCATTAGACAAAACGGCGAACATTTCCAGCACCTTTTGTAAATAAGATTTAAATTAAGACTTCTTGTAAGTAGTTTCTAAATTATTGTAAATAGGTTGATTCAAATTTTTTAAACATACCAACTTATCGAGCTACTCGTAACTTAATGTAAACAGTCATTTAGTAGTTCGATGATTTGCCAGTCCAAAGTCTGAGAAATGTGATGGGAAAATTAGAATCAGCTGTTTCAAATTTGCGCCGTCGCGTGTCGTACTGCAGGGGTGAACGACCCACGCGTGCAGAGCGGCGCGCGCGGCGGCCGGTCGCGGAGGCTTAGGCCGCCGTCGCCGGCGCGCGTGCGGTGTACAGTGCGCATATTCAATAATTTTGTGCAAATTGAAAATATTGCTTAACTCTGAAAAGGGTTGTTATTTTGAAATCTTTTTTTCGCATTTTTTTTTTATTTATAATTCTAAACAAGTACTTAATTTTCTTGCAGGTAATTTTTTTACACCTTATATAATGAATAAATTTATAATAATATATAAAATATACATAATAAAGCGATTTCTCTAGAAACTGCCGAGGGTTCATTAATGTTTCACCAAAACTCCATTGACAAATTTTTTGTTGACAACTAACGTTTCGTACACTATTTATTTCGCAAACGATTCGTTCTGCAGTCATCATCATCATCTTCCTGCCCTAGCCCGTTTTATATGGGGTCGGCGCAACACGTTTTTTTCTTCCTTTAATTGGAAGGTGCCCCACTTGAAAAAAAAATGAAATGTGTCTCGAAAGACGAACGCATCACGAGAATATTGATGCACAAAGAAAAGTATTCCGAATGTAAATGACTAAAATGTTTAGCAAGCCATTTGCAATTATTGTAAGAATAAAATAGATTGCAAAATTTTATTTTAACCGACTTCAAAAAGAAGGAGTTTATGTGTAAGCCTGCATGTGTTTTTTTATGGATGGTCACCGATTTCTTGGTCAATTATGGTCCAATTTTGAAAATTATTTATATTTTGAAAAGTATTTCTATAATATATGACAGTGAGCGTCTCATGCCACTTATTGATTTACCTCCACCACAAGACTTATCAACCCTCAGGTGAACTCTCGGGATGTATTCGACTACCCAAAATGGATTCCTTTCAGAACGTATTCACTCACTTGTTAAAACGACAACTTTTCCCCTACAAATGAGCAATACCCACAATGTTTCCAGAGCTTGAAAAATTATATCGCAAAATCTTCTATTCGTGCTATCAATGAACAAAACCTTTTACTGTCGAAACTGATGCATCTGACCATTCTATCGTGGCAGTGTTTTTTTTTTTTATCTTTTATAAACTAGTACTTGACTGCGATCCCACCTGATGGTAAGCAGTGATGCAATCGTTGATGGTGAGGTGCACTAGTTTATTAAGATCCTATTCATTCTAGCCTTGAAGACACTTAAATTATTATCGGACGGGAAGACCGCAGTTGTTGACACAAGGCCAGTAGCATTCTTCTCAAAAACCTTAAACCCAACTGAACAAAATCATTCTGCTATCGAGCTATGCCGTTATGCTGACGTACAAGAAATTCTTTATGAAAGAGGTCCACAAGTCGAACCATGGCCTACAATCCATAGGGCAATGGACAAGTGGAGAAATCGAATGCAATGCCACACTCTGGAAAACGATACTTTTGACATTAAAAACTCAAAACTTTTTGGTAGAGAACTGGGAGAAAGTTTTACCGCAAGCCCTAAATTCAATTCGTTCTCTACTATGTACAACGACCAATTGCACGCCGCATGAGCAAATGTTGAAATATCCACACAGATCCACGAATGGAACTTCCATTTCGACTTGGCTCAGCTATTCCGGCCAAGTATTAAGAAGGAAACAAAATAGGAGTAACAAATATGAACCTTGAACCAGAAAAACCTTTTGAGAGCAGTGGTGGCCGAGTGGTAACGGCCCTGACTTTCGAGTTGTAGGTCGCGGGTTCGAACCCAACCAGGCGCATTACTTTATGTAATTTATTATTTCATCACCACTGCTCTCAAAACGGTGAAGGAAAACATCGTGGTAGACTACGGCCCATTCCCTCTTCTAGAGAGGAGGCTTGAGTCCCAACAGTGGGAACATTAAAAAGGCTGGTGAATATGAACCTTACGTTGAAGAGGTAGAATTCCTACACAGCAACCCTGACCACTCCTTCATTTGATATCCCGACGGAAGAGAGATAACCATTTCAAATCGTCACCTGACGCCTCTGGGGTCAGAGGACATGTTCCCAAAAGAAATTGAAAACCAGAATTCAACATCGCCTAATTCACCCGCAATTTGTACAGAGCCAGAAGCATCAGTCCCTGGCTAGAGTAAAGTGACACAAGAACTGCCACCATCATCGCCGACTGCAGACACAGTTCGTAAATCCTGTTGCAAGCGCCAAGCTCCAAACAGAGAAGTATCGCAAGAGCTGCCGCCACCATTGGAGCCTACAGAAACAGTTCGTAGATCGTCTCACGTACGCCAAGCACCAAAATGTTTAAATTATTATGTTCTAGTGCGGGAAAAAGATGTAAACTCTTTGCTACAATTCTATGCTCTAAGATTCTTTATAATGCCTTGATCACACGTACCGAGTAAAAGGGTGACACAGTAAAATGTTGCTCGGCCTAGACAGTGATGTAAGCGAGTTGTAGAGGTAAATGGTAGGCCGAGCACTCGGCGCTGTGTTTACACGTATCGAGTACTCGGCCGAGAGTACTGTCTCGCCCGTTTACTCGGTACGTGTGATCAAGGCATAATTGGCATAATTTATTATCAAATACTTCTTAATACTAAATCGAATTTTTAGGATATTAAAACCTCATAAATTAAAGGTTCTGTCTATCCATTTCATAGTGTAAGTCATAGTCGTTAAATTGCTGAATGATTTTTTACCTCAATTCCCTTTTTGGAAACGGAGAAATAAACCTTTGGTAATTTTAAGCAATTAATACCTTAAAAACGTGCGAATTCACTGCAGCCAGAATTTGGAGATGTTTGGCTATCACTGTTGGATCAATTGTAATGTTATTTATACTCACGTTATTAATTACATCAAATTATATAATCAATGATACACTCGTCGAGTCGAGGCTTCAAAGTCTTCAGCATCGACGCAAAGTTGCTAGCCTGTCGGTTTTCTACCGGTTGCATTTCGGGGAGTGTGCGTCAGAATTGCATAACCTAATTCCGCCTAGCCCGTTTCATCATCGGACTACCAGACGTACGGCTATGCGCCACCGGTATATGGTTGATATCCCACCAACACACACAAAACGTTTTGGGAACACATTCATTGTGCGTGCGGCTAGGGAGTGGAATTCCCTGCCGGAGTCTGTGTTTCCTGATACTAGCTACAACCCGGGAATCTTTAAGTCGAGTGTGAATGGGTTTCCTTTAGGTAAGCGCGTTCCATCGTCGACCGTATCGTCGCTTTCCATCAGGTGAGATAGCGGTCAAGCGCGAACCTATCAACAATAAAAATAAAATAAATAAATTATTTTTATCTTTGTTCACATGCAAAGAGATTTAAGGTAGTATATATAATTAATGTCTTTGTTCACATGCCTTTTTAGTATAATTATGTCTTTTGATAGCTTATATTAGCTTATTTATTCTTGTTACATCAACTTTAACTCTTAATTATTATTTTTTTGTATTTCATGTTTTGTTTACTTTCTGTATGACAGATGACGTTGTCATTTTCTAAGTTTCTTTTCCACTGAATATTAGTTATGGACCTCAAAGAGTATTATAGCGAATTATTGTATTTTTCTAGAGTCTGTGCGGAAAGTAAACCATCGTGGGATTTGAGGGCGCTGCTGTAGATAAATATCGTTTTTGTTGTGTAAGCAACATTGTGACGTCATTATAGTGCGACTGTTACATCTTGATATTTTGAAACTCAGTTAGACTAGCTTCTTCCAGCGGCTTCACCCTATAATAAAAATTATCCTATTGGCTGAATTTGCTGACCTAACAAAACTGCAAAGTTATTGCTTATGTGCTATATTATTACAATGTTTATGATTAAGTTTATCTGTCTAGTAGTTTTTGCACGACACATCCATATATACGAGTACCTTCATCCATCTTCACAAACTTTCGCATTTATAATATTAGTAGCCTATTTATTAAACTTGCTCACGTGATGAAACTTATAAAAAAAATAGGTTATAAGCTATATTATTGCAACGTTTTTCATTAAACTCATCCGTTTATAAGTTTTTGCCTTATGAGTAACAAACCGTTAATTGTAGCGACACCTGGGGGAGGACTATGTAGAACAGTGGACGTCTTTCGATTGTAATGATGATGGACATTTAAATGCAAACAGGAATCGGTAAAGGAAAATAGCGTGAAGAAACTGCTGTACTGCCTATCTAGGTAGGTTCCACCAACGACCACTTACCCAATTCCAACGAAAATGGTTCTATCACTTTGACTGGGATCGGTCTATTATCACTGACTAGAATATTGTGGCTAACAGCATGTTTATGTACTCCCTAGGTAAATATTAAGGTAAAACCGGAACACACTACCACTTTCTCGTTGTCTTCCTCAGTTCATTTTTCCCTTTTGCTAATCAATGAAAAATATGAACTTAATGACTATGAAAATAAAATACACTTCAGAATTTGTAATGTTGCTTCGTAAAAAATCTATTTAGCCTATAAGGGATCATCTCGTATATAAGATCCTTGGGATCACTTGGTTGTCCGTCTGTTTATCTGTTAACCCTTTAACTCGAGAACGCTTGGAGGTATCGATTTAAAATTAAAACCATACACTCAAGTCTGCGGTCTTTTGAAGTTGTGAAAAAATCAGACTTCTGAGTTAACGAAAAAAAATACGGCCGTTTATGTCGGAAAAAATACGTATATTTCGATACTCAAGAGAATCAAAGAAACCCGAATCCCGTTGACCTAGAATCCTGAAAGGCATAAATCAAGGTCTCATAGAACAAGTACAAGGAAAAATCTTAAAAATTTAATTTGCAATTCGGAAAAATCTTTGTAACACAATTCGGGAATTGATTTCATAGGTAAATTTGTACAGAATCCTCAGTGTGCGAGTCCAACTCGCACTTGCCCTTTTTATTTTAGTTACTTCCTTCCTTACTCAAGCCTGAAAAAAAATATTCTTAGTTAGTCGAAACGCATTATAAATTTAAAGTATCAATACTCTTTATACTAGCCATCGAAAATATTCACCAAAACAAAATAAACAAATATCGTCATGTTTAACTGAATTTCCGTTTAATTTATATATATTTGGAGATAACTGGGACAGGAGTTTACCTAGGAAGTCTAAAAAGATTAAAATAAAAGTGTTACGTACCAAAAAAAACAGCATACCAATGTTTCCTAAGTTCGTGACTTTGTTTTGATCAATTATGGTGTGATTTGCCATTTGTTATCTTTGGCAAAACTGTAATATATTAAATATTATTTTCCTTGCAGCTCGGTGAAATTTTTTATCACATTTCTGAAGATTTCAATTGAAAATTATAACAAAATAACATAATCAACAAACCGGTGTCAACATTTTATGACGTTTTGCATTTGACGGATGGCTGGGTTGGGTTGCTACTTAAAATCTTTAATGTTGTTTTCACTTTACGCCACGACGGTTCTTTTATCGCACAGACAATATAAATAATTTAATAGAATTAAGTATTAATTGTTGTTATTCTTACATAAATTGATGTTCATAAATATAATTGTAATAATATTTCTTTTGCGATACAGTAATTTTTTGAATTTTAAAAAGTGAATGTCAAGAAAATTGTGTTGAGGGGATTAGAAAACTAAGTAGCGTGTTGATTGGTAAATGTTAAATGATCTTTATTTTGCAAATAGGTTAAAAAAAAAAAACACTTTTACACGTCAATTTAGTTTTCAGTTAGTTTAAACTAGATGAGGCCGGTGTTTCCTAGCTGACTACCCCGAGAAGAAATACTGAAACAAATTCAGGGGTCAAAGTCTCTTTTAAAGTCCATACAGTAAAAAAACCGGCCAAGTGCGAGTCGGACTCGCCCATGGAGGGTTCCGTAGCAGCAAGTAACATAATATAAAAGTTCTTGTAGTTCGTTGTAACTTTGATTGATATTTTAATAATAGTGTATTTTTTAGATTTATGAGGTATTAAAAAAAAAACTACTTACTAGATCTCGTTCAAACCAATTTTCGTTGGTAGTTTGCATGGTGTACATCATAATTTTTTTTAGTTTTATCATTCTCTTATTTTAGAAGTTACAGGGGGGGGGGGGGCACTCATTTTCCCACTTTGGAAGTGTCTCTCGCGTAAACTATTCAATTTAGACAAAAAATATTTTAGAAACCTCAATACCATTTTTGAAGACCTATTCATAGATACCCCACACGTAAGGGTTAGATGAAAAAAAAATTTTTGAGTTTCAGTTCTAAGTATGGGGACCTCCAAAATTTATTGCTTTTTTTCTATATTTGTGTGAAAATCTTAATGCGGTTCACAGAATACATCTACTAACTAAAATTCAACAGTATAGCTCTTATAGTTTCGGAAAAAAGTGGCTGTGACATACGGACGGACAGACAGACAGACAGACATGACGAATCTAAAAGGGTTCCGTATTTTGCCATTTGGCTACGGAACCCTAAAAAAATATAATGATCAAATCTTATGAGAACCATGCAGATTAGTGTCTCAGATGGTCTTTTGAGGAAAGAATCACACATGTTGGAGTAGACCTGTCCAGTCTGTGCAAGCCTTTGTCAGTATTCATGTAGCTCAAACTTAGGACTATTAAGGAGCTCAACAACTTGACGAACAATGCTAAAGAAAGGACATTTGGGTAGACCACATCAAATACTCAAAACTGCCAGACATTATGTTAAAATACAGAAAAGGAAAAGTAATTAATCCACATAAAGACAATTTACAAAATGTGACACTTTACACAAATAAAAATAATAATTATTATTCTTATCAATGTCAAAAAGTAAAATAAAATAAAGAACCTACTAAGTTCAAAAAAAAAATTAAGTAAATTTTTAAATAAAGTTTTAAACAAAATCATCAAATTAATGTCAAATGCAAAAAATAAAATAATAATAGTAATAAAAAGGACATATATAACTACTAATATAGTACAGTACTGGAGCAGATCAATCCCAAGCCGTTTGTCTTCAAGGTACTCTTTTACTGTTTAAAAAGCCTTCTGACAAAGTTTTCGCTTTACAAACGATTTGAATTTATTCAGGGTAAGTTCTTGAATGTGACTGGGAAGTTTATTATAAAAGTGTATACAAGTGCATCTAAATGAGCCTCCTATTTTTTTTAACCTAATTGCAGGAACCACAAATTTGTGTTTGTTCTAGGAACATAGACGCTATGGTAATCACTATATTTTTTAAACATGTTTTTGTTTTTATGATCATACAAAATATTTTCATAGATATACTGAGAAGATACAGTCAATATTTTAACATTTTTAAATTTATCTCTGAGCGAGTATCTGGGTATCGATTCATAAATTGCCCGAATAGCCCTTTTCTGCAAAACAAAAATTTACTGAATATCGGCGGCATTTCCCCACAATGAAATGCCGTATGATATTACACTATGAAAATAGCTGAAATAAACTAAACGGGCTTTCTCTAAGTCAGTTAAATTTCGATTTTTTCTGACAGCATATGCTACAGAGCTAAGTTTTTTTAGATAATTACCCCACTGAAGCTAAGAATCTAGAGTTATGCCCAAAAATACTGTAGTATCTTCATGAGTCAATTCTTTACCTTTTATTTGTACACTTGTTTTCACTTGTCTAACATGTGGTATCGTAAACTTAATACATTAAGTTTTTTTTTTTTTTTAAGAAGAAGGTTATTGACATTAAACCAGTGTACTATTTTAGAAAGAGCGATATTTATATTGTCAATATCCGATTGCTGACGTTTGAGCTTAAACAAAAGTAAAGTATCATCTGCAAACAACACTTCCTTTATCAGGTAAGGTAAATCATATAGACATATAAATTAGAAATAAAAATGGTCCAAGAATTGAGCCCTGGGGGACACCCATTGTTATAACAGACCCGGGTGATCTTTTCCCGTTTACGTCAACTCTCTGAATCAGATAAGAAGTAAGAAGATCCAAAGAGGAGTTCCGAATTCCGTAATGGCGGAGCTTCCTGACTGAAATTTCATAAAGAACACAATCGAAAATCTCAGAAAATGCCCAAAGCATAGCATTTGTCTGCCGGCGTTGAACTTTTAGAACATGTCTATAACATGTTCTAAAAGTTCAACGCCGGCGTTGGTTGTTGAACGACCCCTTGTAAAATCGAACTGCTTAGAATGTAACAATTTATGTCTATTAAAAAATCTTTGTTCTAAAATAAATTTCTCAAATATTTTACTAAAAATAGGTAGCACTGAAATGAGTCTATAATTTGTTGAGTCAGTTGTACTACCTGTTTTAAACAATGGTATTATTTTACTATACTTCATTAAGTCATGAAACTCACCACAATCAATACAACTATTAAAAATAAGTGCTAGACTAGGAGCTACTATGTTGGTAATCGATTTTACAACTTTCACAGAATTTCCCCATAAATCTGTAGTCTTTTTTACATTCAAAGTGTTAGAGGTTTTAATTATATCTAAATAAGTCACATGTTCGAATTTAAAATCAGAATCGCAAACTTTAACATTTTCTCTAAGCAGAGACTCTGTAGTTAATATGCGGATTGGTCGATTGGAGTACAGTGTTTTTCTTATATTAGAATTAACTGTGTCCGGCAACCGTCCGGACCGAGCCAGAGTCGTTACGGCACGTAGCGTGCCACGTGTGCCTCAAGGGGATGTCAGCAAACCATAAGGGCCCAGTATGTTTGAAGCCTACTGGAGCCATGGGTTCGTTTCTGAAAGGAAAACCTTAAAAGCCGAAAAAAGCTATGGCTAGCTTTGGGTTTGGGCTTAACGAGGGGAACGCTCAACAAAGTAGGAACATAGGAGGTTTTAGTCATAAAATTCTGACAAGCCTTTCTACCCCACCCAAATGCGGGAGAAGTCAGTGGATGACGTCCTACCTAAAAAAAAATTGTAATTTAATTTAACCACCGTTTTCACGTGTGTGTTAGAGTCAATTGTGAAATCAAAACCTTGACGTTAAGCACTTTTTATGTAGACCGTACAAATTGAAAATAATAAAAATATATGTAATCATATTTATCGCATTCGGGGTCTTTGGGAATGGGGCCCTCGGGGATTGGGGTCCTCAGGGATTAACCTGAAGTTCTGGTACGTTTTCTTGCTTCACTTTAAAGCGAAAGAAGTTATTTAATATTTTTTCAGCTCAAAAAAAGAGATATGGTACTAATATAAAATTGTAATACGTGTTATAATTCAATTTACTAATTCACAGTTTCGACATAGATAAATATCATCATAGATAAACACCATACCATAATTACATTAATATTAGACATGGCATTACGGAAATCGTCAAATTACTTCATTTAAACATTATTTCACCGTCAGTACTACTCATAAAGCTACACAATTATCAAAATAAGTGTTAAAAATTACCCTAAAATTAATTATGGGGGTCCCTTTGCAAATATTGAATAATCGACTCGAAAAAGATATACTAGGTTTGGCAAATTCTTTTAACCTACCACTCAATTTGATATTGACTTCAAAGTATAATGTAAAAAATAATCGTATTTATCCTAATAAAAGAAAATATAATATATTTGCGTTTCTCCTTATGTTATGCTTGATCGCTTTTTGCTTTTACCATATGTGCAACTTGAACGCAAAATATGCCAACATATCGCATATAGAAAGTCACATCCTATATTTTTTGAATGTTTTGAACTGTCTGTCATATGCGTTGATGTTCACGATGATGTTTACTCTGGACTTTGTACATAAGAACAACATTGTCTTTCTTATTTTGAACATTCAAACAATTCATCGCAGCATCAATTCCAGTAAAAGTATCCGAAGTTTTATTATTTGGAACTGGATTTCAATAATAACTACAATTATTGGCAGTATTAGTTTACTAGCTATATATGATGTGACGCTCAGTTATTCATATAACATTGGTGTCCTTTTTTACAATGTATGTGACGTTACTTGCATCACATTGGATGTTACTTTAGTTATAGCCATTCGATTAATTTTACTGTTGACAAAGTATCTCAAAGGGTGGATTAAAGAAATTTCAATGATGAAAGATAGTCACGAAAATGAACAGGAAAATAATGAATATTGTGTAAAATTACTTGGGATATATCAAAATATTTTTATAGCTTACGATATGTATAAGAAAATCTTTCAAGTATTGGTAAGTTCATAACTGAATCTCTTCTACCGGTTTAAAAAAAAATGCATTGTCTTCTAAACTATGTCAGTTACAATTAACGAGCACCTAAACGATGCTATCTTAGCCACTAGTTGTTTAAGAAAAACCGTAAGTAAGTAGTATGAAGGTTAAAGTAGGAGCTGCGCTCTGCTTTGCTTTCATCTCAGATTTTTAATCTAAGCCGGGTCAGAGTGCCCTGCAATTCCGAGCTCGCTTCGGATGTTTTTGAAACAAGAATATTTAGTTGGTTTTGTAAAAAAGACGAATGAATTTAATCTATCTCATTTTCCCGTTGCTTAGTTATAAAATGAAAAGTTAGATGATATGGTTAATAAGAAAATGTGTGTAAAATCTTTTTCAAATATGAAAACACAGTATTGAGTATTTACAGTACCTGATTTTCTTTTTTTTTTAAAGTTCCGATTTCCCTAAATTTAATCATTAAACGAACACCTTTCATTTCATTGCCGTTTCGCAGCATACTTGGGACAGTACAGCGACATCTCATGGCATCACGACGGAAAGGATAAAATCGACCATGGGCGAAAAATGCCTCTTATCAACCTTCCTTTTTTGGGAATACCTGTGTTGAACTGATAACAACGGGCATTAAAAATCCAACTCTACTTTAATTTGGAAAAATTGCTAACTTATATCTGAGTTCCTTCCTCATAACTGTTTTCTTAGTTATTGTGTACGTTATTATAAACTTAAACATTTTTTTGTAGGTTTTGGATTTAACATGTGGTGCATTTTGTCGTAATTTAGTTTATTTTGACTTGTTGCTTGTGACGCTGAGATTGACTACAGCCGGGGGCATGAAAGTAAGTATGAAATGTGATTCATTGATTTAGTTTCTAAAATCCTGAGCTTATTGTTATCTTTTCATGCATATGTACAGGGCCTATGTGTGCCCAAATAAAGGAAGACATCGCAAAATAAAAATCCCGTAAACATAATAACCACACCTATTTACTGCCTCACTTTGTGTCGAACAATAGCAACCATATATAAAGGCCCAGTTAGGAAATTGTAGTGGTTTTTGGATTAAGGTTATTTTATTTTATTTTAATAGAATAATGACATGTAATTGAAATTTAATTTCATACTATTATTTAATTTTATTTCGATTTTTAATACAATTCTTTTGATATTTGACTGCTTGACTACATAATTATAAAATGAATTTAATTTAATGATTAATCATCGGATTAATGCAAAATAACGATAATGCAATATAAATGATAAAATAATCTAATGCAATTTAAATTAATTTAATTTTGTTATTGACCTTTCAATTTTATGTAATTTTGTAATACCTGTGTATACGTATGATTTTGTAACTGAAATGAGTCTTTGGTACTTGAAATAAATAAATAAATAAAAAATTAAAATAAAAAAAAGACCTGGTATTTAAGGAAGTTGATGTTAATGGAGAAGTACGATATTGTGGCGTGGCGTTTTCAGTCAAAATGGTGCCCAGCGTCGTATATTTTATTCAAAAATAGTTTTTACAGTTTCCAAAAGAAAAAAAAATCAAACTTAGAAGAAAATTGTCAAAAGTAACGAAATATTAGTTAATCTCCCTAATTTTAAGTAATTTCATTGCTCAAAATATAGCAACACTGTTTTTCCGCACTTGAAACGCACATTAGCGCCTTTTCTGACATCCTTTGAAAACTAATTCAAATTAGAAAGCGCCGTTACTTACATTACCTATTTTTTTTGTTGTAGTCTTGGATCCACAGTCTTGTTATTATTGCATGGCTAAGTAAAAGTACCATACTGATAGTTATTCATAGTGTATATTTTGAAAAATTCTATATAACTATTGAGGAAGCTGAGATGGCGTGTATACAGCTTATGAAGAAAAGCAACTATACAAGTAAGAATGTTTTAAAAAACTTTGAGTGTAACTTATAAGATTGTTGAATGTTAAGATTTATCAACGTTGTTCAACCCTCATATTTGAATGAATCGATATTAAGCTCAGCAGTAGGAAGGGCAGTGGGAAGGATGTGCAATTGAACCGAGCAATCGACAGTCAACGCAAAATAAGTGATGAATGCAGGTACGAAGGGAAACGATTTCTGCGAAGCAGTTATGCTCGCAAAGTAGGAGGCCGACCGCATCAGCCAACGCCGCTCTCGCCGCCACCGCCGCCGCTCCCGATTTTTGCCCACCGTAGGCGCGGGCTTGCGGACAGTGAGCAATGGATAGCTGTCCGCTGTCCGGCCGTCCGGTAACTATTCAGACCGAGCCCAAGTTGTCGACGGCGGGCACTCTTCCCGCGCACCTCAAGGGGTTGTCAGCAACAGCAGGTGCCCAGCCGGGTCGAAGCCTACTGGGGCCAGGGTTATCCGAAAGGGAACTCGAGCCCCGGTATGAAGGCTAGAAGGGACGGGGTGGGCTTTTAGCCAGTAAGAGTCTGTCACTATCTCCCGCTCCGCCCAAGAGCGGGGGTTGTCATTGGATGATTTTTACCACAATAAAAAAGGTATAAGGTAAAGTTTAAAAGTAGAGCTAGTAGCTGAAAAGTCGAAAGGAAATCTTTTGTTTTGATATGAATATATTGTGAATGAAATGTATCTCAATAAAAAAGTAATAAGTGTACAGGTAGATAAATGGAGAGAAAGGGAAGCCTAAAACTTAGATTAATAGATTGTGTGAGAAGCGATATGAAAGTAAAGGAGGTCTGTGTAACGGTTTGTCAACCGTCACGGTAACAAACAAAATTTCGACAAACAAACACACAAACAAAACTACAAGAAATAAAATTTATATATATTTAAGTGAATTGACATAAAATTTTCTTTCTTTACAGGAAGTGAGAAGCGTTTTTGTATGAACGTGATACAGGCAAATAGATCATTCAAAAAGATGACCGTGTGTGGCCTATTTTATGTAGATGCAACGCTACCAAAATATTTGATGGGACACTTTACTACATACATTTTTATTCTGTTACAATTAAATTTTCTACAAAACACATAAGGCAGTATGAACATTTTGTTTCAATGCACATTTAAAAAAAATATGATTTTGTCATATTTACAAGGCCTTGGACAGATTAAAGTATTTGAGTAAAAAGCTCGCATTTTTTTTCTTAACCGACATCCAAAACAGGAAAACGTTTTCAAGTACACTTAAAGTTTTTTGTTTTCTATGTATCTTGTTCAGCAATATCTTTTTCAAATATTAACAGATTAAGAAAAAAAAGTTTACAGTACTAATATTCTGTTAAGGACAGGAGTTTTTAATTAGATCTATTTTACAGGCTCTGGCGCTCATAAGAACCTATGTATTTTATAAAATTAATTGTCCTACAAACTTTGTCAGATACTGTTTTTAAACAATCTGATATCATTAGAATCCCTGAGTCCCAGCAGTGGGAACATTAAAAACTCTGCTGCTGATGATGATGATCATTAACATATAAACCTATTTTTGTCCAACCAACCCACCCCTCTCTAAAAGAAGAGTTCTTACATACCTATTGTATCTTAGACCTGAACATATTACGAGCATTTACTACTTTAAACAGATCTACTCGAAAAAATGCGGTATTTCCATGTGTAGGGAATAATCCGGGATACGTGGTAGCAAACAAAGAAAAGATGATTGTTTTTGGAAATAACTGTATTAATTAAGATTTAAGACAGTATGACAATAATAATCGACTGTTATTGGCTGATTTATATGGCGTTTCGCTATGACGTTCGCTATCTGGCAATAGGCTAACATTATACAAACAAAATTAGTGCCTCAATGCTAAGGCGTCAATTCAGCTTGATTCAAATTGCATTCGAGTAAAAATATTTTATTTTAATCTCATCGTAGTGTTTATTTTAGCTAAAAGACGTCTACTGTTGGACATAGGCCTGCCCAAGTGTCCTGGGTGTCTCGCATCCATTGGATTTCCACGAACCCCAACAAGTCATAGAGCCACCTTATGGTAGGTTTTCGAACTCTACGTTTTCTGTCTTCCAATACACCATCTGCGTTCCAGAACCTTTCAGCTTCAATAGCAATCTGTTCTACGAGTAATGTCACCTGCGTACTGTCACTTAAGTTTAGCGATACTTCGGGCTATGTTCTTGTGGGTTGTCAGATGGTTTTTGGCTGATGGTAATTTTAGACTAGCGAAAAAATAAAAAGTGAAAATAACAAAATTCTACTGTATTGCAGTATTACAAAATAGCGAACTGTAGCAATACAATAATATTGTTAGTGAGAAGACTCATTAGACTTAATTGAAACGAAGCGTCTAAGTAGAACAGGCCACATATACGAATCTTGCTGAATGACGCTCGATGCAAACGCAGAACATTCTTGCATAGGACTTTCAGATTATCTGTGAAATACAAAAATACCATTACATCGAATATTGTATAGTGGAGATATTATCTCAAAGTGTCTTCAATAATAGATAATTTTAATAAACATTTATTTCGGACGACGTCCATATTTTTTTAGTATCACTAATGAATGTTAGTAAGTATTAACAACACATTTACACAATTACATTACAACATTAAGCCGCACCCATCTATGAAAGACTCTCGTCTATCTATATAGTGTTGGTGCTGCCACGAATGAGAGTGAGTAGGGAGGCGCATCTTTTCCTGATTATCGCGGCAAAACCATTAACTCGTGTCTTGGCAAACATCCCTGACGCATTGCATCGCCACGGCAACCGCCACAGTACCTTGACTGCATTAAACATAACTCACCTGCACAATTTGTCATCAAAATCAGGCTGCATGAATCTTGAAGAAATTGAATAGACAAGTAGAATTTGTCGCATTGCTTGCTCAAAATTGTAAGATACATCAAATACTTCGTCATAAAAATTACAACGGATAATGTTCCCCAGAATGAAATATCCTGTAACAAAATTAGCTTAGTATTTATGTAACATTTACATTCGTAATCTTTTATACTCTAAGATCCTTGGGCCGCCAGACATTACTTACGTTCGGGTCAGTCTAACAAAATTTTTTGTCGAAGTGGGCAAGGTATAATTGGGCCGACATCCAACACTTTATAAAGTTACTATTTGAAATATCAATGAGGGTGTTTTCCCCCTCAAACCTAGGTACCCGAATCACGGCAGTATTTTATTAACCGACTTCAAAAAGAAAGTAGCCATACGTTCGACTGTCTATATTTTTTATTATGTTCACCGATTTCTCGGAAAATCGTGGACCGATTAAGAAAAAAAAAATTGGTTAATGATTAGATCTCCCGAATTGATCCCGTAGATATATTGTTATGCTCTGATGATTAACTACGAAAATATGGAACTGAACTCCTCATAGGATTATAGCACAATTGTAACAATAAAAATTGCTCTGTTCATACGTGTAATTGAAGACTGACTGAAAGAAGAGGGAGAAAGGATATGGAACTGATCTGATGATGGGACCGGAAGGGAAGCACTGAAACTCTGCAATAAATTAATGTAAGCTAACTGTATTTGGTATTATTAGAAAAGTGCTGATAGAATGACACTATCTAGGCTTGGCCATACAATGTAGGTAGGTCTTTAGTCTCATAATTAAATTAAAATAGTCTATATTTAAACTGTACTTACTATTTCATGAACTATGATACCAAGTTTCAACGACTCAATTGATACTTGACAGTAAATTAGCGCATGCATGAATAGTTCAATGATGTAATAAAGTATCTGAAATGTAAAAAGAAATATAGAGGATTTTATATGTACTATGTACACGATATACTTAAGATATATATCTTGTTATAATCAAAATTACATGCTTTATCAAATAAATTATTGTGTTAGATATCTATGCAATAGGATTCTATTAAAGGTATCTCTAGGACTTTATTTTTTTTGCACTGTCAAGGCTGCTACAAAAAAAGGCGGCGAAGTGATTTGGGCATACACTATGAGTGCTGATTCGAGGTGATACGGAAGAGATTACCGAGCCGCTCGGTAACAATGACTGGTTACAGTTTGCTTCGTTGACTGCCTGATTCAATTTGATTATCAGCCACGTACCTATTTGTTCATAGATTGGATTTTAATCAATACCCTAGCTATCTTTTATTATCAAACTTTTAACACAGTTCATAAACATTCATAGCTACCAAAGTATCAAGAAGTACTTACGTATTGCTGAAAACAATTTTTATAAATGCCATAACACTTTAATAAATCTTCGTAAACTTGAAACAACTGTTTAGTGTAATTTTTTCTCCAAACATCTTCTATTTCTCGATTATTTAAAACGTATGAACTCCACAAAGCAACTTTATTGTCCAATAGTTTTAAGACTCGCACAGCATAAATAATGTTTATATCAAATACTATTGAAACATAGCAAACGAATAACGAAAGGTATGGTATACCAGACAGAAAGCAAATACCAGTGAAAACTATAAAATGAATACTAAGAGCCAAGATTACAATAATCCAATTCCATATGGTAAAATACTTGATACTAGTTTCATTGTTCAGCAGTCGATGAATTTTTTGAAATGTTAGAACAAACGTAATGTTGCTTTTAGTTTGAATTATTCCACTGACAAAATTTAAAATAAATCCAGAAGAATAATGGACATAGTCATAAAAAGAAATTCGCTCTAAGAAAGTAGTTGTATCTTTATAATCTTCATCACAGTACACTACATAATTGGTATAAACAAGAAAAAAACATAATGTCACTGTAGTAATCATAGAAACTAAGTCAGATACGAAACTATTAAGAGTTAGAACATTATTTTTGGTGCAATATTTTGGACAGAAACTGATATATTGCATCAAATTCAAAGGCAAAAGTATCGACAGCACATCACTATCTACCACATTGCTTGGAATAGTTTTTACGCGACTTTTGAATGACATGTTTGGAATATTTTCCTTCCGAGTCTATAACTTCCGTAATATACAATTACGTTACAATGAAACGTTAATGTATTAACAGTGCCTTTTAGAGTTATTAGAACAATATATGTATATGGAATCAATAATTAAAACTACTTTACTAGATTTGTATGACCGATTTATTATCAAATGCTTTTTATTTTATGCTGGGTATACACGGCAAACAGAAAAGATAGACACGTAGCATAGGGGTCTGACTATATTTAATCAAAATGTTTTCCTCACCACTACTCTGAAAACAGTAATGAAAACTTTTGAACATACCAACAAGTCTTTAAATTAAAACTTGTAAGATTGTGTACCATCCACAAACGCTTTCTGGCCAATACAAAATGGGACATCCCATTACCATCTGAACACAGAGATAATACTTGTGAAGTTGTGATCAATTAATGGGAAGCACGGAAAATTGGTCTAACCAATCTAAGAGAACTTTGTTATCAATTTAACCTTGAAAATCCAAAACAGAATATGTTTTATTTCTTACACATTTTATTTTTGAAGACAATCTTAAAAAATGTAAAAACATAAAAATTAAATGAAGCCTGCATTACAAAATTGCAAACTGCAGTAACACAACAGTATAGTTGGTAACAAGACTCATCAGACTTAATTGTAACGCAGCGTCTACGTAAAACAGACCACACACACGTATCTTGCTAAATGACGCTCGTTGTAAGCGCAAAACGTTCTTGCAGAGCTTTCTCTGGCCATCTGTAGAAGAATATAAAAATAATAAAACGAGATAAAAATTAAAACAGCTATGATACGCATAAACCACGATAATACCTGAACGACTTGACATTAAAATTATTGAGCATGAATCTTGAATTCTTTGAATCGATGTGTAAAATTGTTCATATTGATGACTCAATAATATTTGATATATTAAAGTTTTAACCATCCAAACGAACATTGACATAGCTCCCCAGAATGATACATCCTATAACAAAATAGATTAAAAAATAGTTAAGTTGTATTGCATTTTTATACCATATAAATATTTAATACGTATAACTGCTGACAGATATTTGGGAACGCTTTGTTAATATAACTTCCAACTGAATAATTAAATTCATTACTTTTTTATAGCCCTTAAGTCTCATAGCTGGGCAAAGCCCTTCCCTTTCTACTTCCAAACCTCTTTGCCTAGGGCGATCTCTGGCCAATTTGGCACCGCGAACATGATCATGCCATTTCACCACCTTCGACGCAGTCGAACTCGATGGCGTCGACCTCCCTTAGGTGTCCAGTGAGTGATAATCCTCGCCCATCTGTTCGGGTGCAATTGTGTGATGTGACCAGCCAACTCCTACTTCAACCTGCCTGTTTTTTCCCTGACATCTGCTATTTGCGTTAACTGCTACAGAGCGCAGCATAATAGGTGTTAATCGAATAGTTATATAGTTATCGCTCTAAAAACATCACGCTTCCCTCAATTGCCCTTTAACAAATCTTGAGTATAGACATTGTTCTGTAAGTGACCAACTTTGAGCACCGTAGGTTAAGATGGGCAATATACACTTACACATGTCATCGAATTTACTTTTGCAGTGTCATCAGAAAGCTACCATTCATGATCTTTAAAGGCATAAAATGTCTTCCAAGCAGTTCAAATTCGTCTTTCGACTTCCTTAACATGCTTGTTTTTAAAAGATACAATTTGACCTTTATACGTTAACTCATTCACATATTGCATCAATTGCCCATCGACTTCGACCCTATTTACACCTATTATGCTGCTCTCCATTGCTCTTTGACAAATCTTGAGTATTGACTTTTTTTGTTCAGTAAGTGACCAACATTGAGCACTGTTGTTTAGGACCCGCTATACTAACAATTATACTATACACACACATGTTAATGAATTTTGCTTTCAGTGTTATTGGAAAAAAAATTGTGGTTCAGAAATTTTTCAAGCATTTTGAAATCATCTTTAGACTTCCTTAGCTTGCCTATTTTTAAAAGATGCAATCTGGCCTAAGTACGTTTACTCATCCACATATTGCAACACTTGCCCATCTACTTCAACCGTACATTTCATGCTGTTAGTCATGACCTGAGTCTTAGGTCTGTTCATGGTATGGCCAACCTTTAGACTTGTCGTGCTCAGATCTTTTAGCATTTCTTTAAGTTCTGAAGGTGATGTGGGAATAGCGCAATATCGTCAGCAAAGTACAGGTTCGATAGTTGGTGACTGCCGACATTCATGTCTCGTGTCTGCTAAATAAATCAGGCAAGTAGTCAAAAAAAACCTCCAGCAGTGCGCTTGTGAACAGCTTGAGTGAGAGTGAATCGCTTTATTTAACTCTTTTTTCTATTTTCAGATTCCCCACTTTTTCAAAACGGACTATGCCAATTCATTTTTATTTTCAAAATAATAATAATTTATCATAAATATTTTTATTATTGATATGCTCGCGTTTGATCACTATCTCAGTCCTTGACTATGCGTTTGACGATGCAGAAACTTTTGTGCTAGCCATCCATTCTGAAGGCAATGTGCCACTGCCTACAGATACTTAAGTTTTTGATGTTGACGTCTTCATCAGATACTAGTCAAATGGTACTTACTATCTCATTAATAACCATTCCATATTTTAATAAATCTATTGATACTTGGACGTAAATCAAAGTTTGAGCAAACATTACTATAATGTAGTAAAGAATCTGAAATTAAACTTAAGATGAGTTGGTAATACTGATAAAACAAATATAAAATTAATTTATTGATTATTAACTTGAAAATATTGATAGCACAAAATACCTTGTCACAAAATCTTCATGCATGGATCAAAAGATACTTACAAAATGCTCAAAACAATCTTTCTGTGTATCATAGCAATGCAATAGATCAACATAAGCCTGAAATGCGTGACTATGTTTACTGTAATTTTCCTCACGTATGTTTCCGGTCCCTTGAGAATTTATAACGTGAATACACCAGAAAACGACTTTACTTTCGATCAATTTTATAACTCGAACCGCATAAAGAATATTAAAATCAAAAATGACCACGATGTTGGCCATATAAAATGTATAAATGGGTAAATTAGCCAATATATTGATAGCAGTGGCAAGTAAGACATGACTACCCAAAGCACCAACTATAATAATCCAATTCCAAACAATGAAATCGTTTAGACTGCCTCGAACGTTGAGAAATCTGTGCAATTTTTGAAAAGTAAGAACAAACTTTGTTGACTTTTCAGTTTGAACTGCTCCAATTATGAAATTTAAGGCGAATCCAGAACAAAAGAATAACGCGTTAATATAAGTTGCGATGTACGTAAAAGTAGATGTTCTTAAGGAGTCGTAGTAAATAAATAGCTTAAAACAACTGTATATGACTATCGAACTTGATATCAATGTTACAATCATTGAAATGACCTTTGTGGTAAAACTATTGGGAGTTATGAAGTTATTTTTAATGCTATATTTCGGACAGTATATAATGTATTGCACTAAATTCAATGGCAAAAACGTCAACTGTATATCTGTATCCACTGTGTTATTCAATATATTTGTTACAAATGTAGGTCTCGTACTTCGTAAGAACCTATATTTTTTTATGGTTCGGTTAATTGTTTCCATGTTCACAAGAAAGAATGAAATAATAATATAATTGATGTAACCACTATTTAGGTGCTTACTGAGATACGTCAAAATTATGTTTGTAAAGACGGAATCAACAGATATAACGTTTCAAAGTAATAGTTTTAATTCGTCCACAACTTAAGTTAATGTACAATCGATATTCGTTTAATGTTAAAAGTCAACTAGCAGTTTCCCGTGGCTTTACTCAACTCAACAATATTGTAATTTTATATTAGTGGTATAGTTTTTTCTATTCGCATCAATACTACAGGGCCTCAAGTCTGCTATTACAATAGTGTCAGAATGGTTTAACATTGATTTCATAATTGTTGATTTTGACAAGTTTTGGTAATCTACTAATATAATGGCGTCATTATGACTTTCCGATGGTCAACCACTGACACTCCATTGAAAGAAATGGCATAGAATGGTAATCACGTACATTATGACAAATGAATATCTGACGGCGGTAGTCCGCAAAAATTTTGACAGTTCCTTTGATCAGTGACCTACCATTAAGATGTCATTGCGCAATTAGTGCTTTTAATAAGCTCGATAGTGTCAGTCTACCACAATTCTATTACAAGACCATTGACCGATCAATGATCGATCATTATGAATTAGCAGATTACAAACTTCTAGCAAAATGACAATGGGATCGTGTTGGAATGACGAATTTATAAAAATAGCAGACTTAGGCCCCCTGTCGCGTGGTGAATTAACTCTTTGAATGCCGTAATTAGAGACACAATAGAAAGACAATTTCTTTTGTCGAACTGTGTATCATAAGACATTCAAAAGGTTAAGATTGCTCGGCAAAAGTGGAAGAGTATGCGCAGTATTCAATTCTAAGGTCTATTTGGCGACGTGGGGGCGGGTGTGCGCCGACGGCGACACGTCATTTGTAGATCAGTCGCTCTTCTATTCCCACGTTGCGTCTCATTAGATACTGGTACTTGGATACTGTAACGTAATGCATGTGTTATCGTTAGTAATACCCACGTAGTTGTAAAAAAAATAGTTAAAAATAAAGTTTTAAAACAGCAAGCCAGAAAAATCGTTTACGACGTGAATTGTTACGTTAGGAAAGAAACTAACGAAATTATCTTTTTTATTTTTATTTAAAAATAAATAATTTTTTGAATTTACCTACTTACAAGATAAATTACAAGCAAAAACTAGTGTAGTTTGTAACATATTATAAGTTATGTTACTAAGGTTCAAACATACGAAATTAAAAATAAAATCCACTAAGAATTTCTGTGCAATTGTAAAACTAATAATAGAAATACTTTTATGTGAACGTGTTCTACAAAATTCCAAACTGTAATAATATAACAATGATGTTGGTAACAAGACTCGTCCCAAAACAATTTGTCTGTATTTTATAGCACTATAATAAATCAACATAAGCCTTAAAACATTTAATATTATAATTTTCTTCAAGTACATTAATTTCCTGCCTCTTGAGAATTTAAAATGTGAAAATATCAGCTTAACTTACTAACAGTTTTATTACTCAAATCGCTTAAAGAATATTTAAAATAAGAAACGATAACAATAAAGCTCACATAAAATTTACTCTAAGGTACATATAACAAAATGCAGTAACTAGAAAAAACGAAGACATGGCCACCTACAGCTCTGAATACAATAACTCAATTCACAATTATGTAATCATTAAGTGTTGACTTTTTATTTTGAACTGCCGCAATTATGAAATTCATAGCGATTCCCAAACAATAGAAGAATGCAACAAAATAAGTTAAAAAACGAATAATATAAAAACTAATAATAATAAGGTAGACAAGGGCCTCACCCCGCTCTCCTTAGCTAACGAGAACTGGCGCAAACCTTTAGTACTGGATACTAATGACCGCAGGGAAGTATGGCAGAGCAAGGAGCTTCATGGACGCTTTTACCGGGCCTTACATGGGCCCAATGTAGACCTATTAGCGTCCGTATCTTGGCTACGTTTCGGTGACCTCTTCGGGGAAACCGAAGGTTTTGTCTTTGCAATTATAGACGAAGTTATGATGACGAACAATTACCGGAAATACATTGTGAAGGACGGTACGGTTGACATCTGTCGGGCATAGTGATGGGCAATGATAATAATCCGGTTAATAATCGATTAAAACTTAGTTAATAGCCATTAATAGCAATTATGGATGATAACCCTGCTATTAATGATTTTAGTATTGAAAATTTCCCTTCATAGTTTTCAGGCTTAGGACTGTCAGATTAGACTTCATTTTCATTATCTTTCTTTGTAGTAAATAAATATGCAATTTAAAAAAAAATCTGGCCCATTTAAAAATTTTCAATCAGCTATTTACATTGATTTTTGATAATTAGATTTTTATGTACTTAGTTTTTTTTTTAATTCTTATTCAGTCATTTATTTTGGATATTTTTTGGGATTGTTTTATTTTCGTTTTTTTTTATATTTGTTGCTCAAAAATAATTTTCAGCCTAACTACAGCTAGAATCACCGGATTCTTCAAAATCTCCTAAGTTTGGTACATCGATTGGATCGGACGCTAATGGATCTATTTCTGGTGAATTAAAAAGAACAGGTTCGTCACAGTCACAGGATATTTCATCGATTTCTGATGTTGGAGAGAAAGGTTCCGAATCCATGTGGAAATCACTTTCCGTATCTATATTTGACGGTCTGTTTTCCAAATACCAGTTGTGTGATATATAAGTTATTTTTCCTGCTCGTTCAGTAGTTAGTTTATTTCTTTTTTTTTTTGTATGTACATCGGCTTGAGTACTAAAGGTCCTTTCCGTAGCTGCTGATGTGTAAGGAGCTGATAAAATAGCAACTGCAATTTTATGAAGCTTAGTAGAACTGCAAATACCCTTCCACCAGCTAAGGGCGTCTGTTTCTTCGACTTTAGACCAAATAAAACGATTCTTCCAAAAGTTATCTTTTGCTTTGTAATCGGCTAATTCTTTAATGACGTTTATTTTTAAATGTTGGCCTAGTTCAGAAATATATTGCATTGCTTTTATATCTTCTTCTGGATCTAATTCTATTCCATGTGAAGCAGGGTTGAGCAAATAAGCAGCCAAATGTATTAGTTCAAGCCATTGCAGTCCGATTATCAATAAATTTCATAATATTTTTTTTAATATCATTGTCAAGAACTGTGACGTCTGATAAAATAAAGTTGATTTGGGACCTTAAATTCTTAAATATGAGAAATACTTTGTCTATTTTAGTTTTATTACCTTCTAATTTTTTTATAGCATCAGCAATCGGTTCTAAGATACATTAAATCTGCTTCAAAAGGTCCCAAAATGATTCTTCTAGCAAGTTGCTTTTAACATCTGATGGAAGTTCTACGGCTTTCTCGTCTATAGCTAGTGTTTTCAATGCTATTTTTGTGTTCTGTAAGCTTTTCAACAAGGTCAAATGACTACTCCATCTGGTTTTTACTGCTAGTTTAAGTGTTTCTCCTGAACCTTTTCTTTTCACTATGTCCTGAAGCAACGAATTAAGAACTTTGTGGTTTTTGATAGAGTTCACAACTTTAGTTGCAGTATTTATAATTTTGTCTCTAATATTTATTCTAATAAAATCATGGCAAAGCAAATTTAAGTGCAGAGCACCCCAGCTTTGTGATGTGTGGTTGTTGCAATTTAACTAGCTGAAAAGCTTTTTGCATATTTTTTGCATTGTCTCCGATTAGAACAATGAATTTTTTCTCATCAAATTGTTTCATGATTCGAATAATTTGTTCAGAAATATATTTTGCTGTATGAAGTGATTGTTCAGTGGGCAAAGATTCCACCAAAGCAGGTACCTGTGTTGATAATATAAAATTTATAATACCTTCGTGACGGATATTACTCCATCCATCGCATTGTAAGTGCAAGTATTGGCTAAGGGTTCTGTTATTGACTGCTTCATTTCAGTGTAACAGTTTTCAAGAAGTGTGGTTGAAAGTGCTTTTCTTGATGGTATTTTATACGATGGGCTTAAATCATCAAAAAAACTCTGCCATAGAGTATGATGATGTAAAGATAAAGAACATCGAGTCACGAATATTGCCTTTGCAAATTTCATGTTTAATCTTGTTTTTTTTTTCACTTAAAACTCTTGTTTGACTTAAATTTTGTCCTTATTCTCGGTCTATTGTCTGGGTAAAATTTGTGGTTGCAGTACTTTCCGATATATTATTTCTTATATCAACTGGACATCTAAAACACTTAGTTAAATGTTGAGACATTCTTTTTAAATAAGCCTGTTTATAAACCATATCACAGTGTTTACATTTCACAGATTTATCTGCCAAACGTTCATAATTATTCCACATGAGATTGTTCTTTGGTCTAACCATTTTCTCACAAACCAAGAACGACACACTAAAAAGGACTTCTTCACTGAAACATATCAGTCGACGTACTGATTCCGGATTCGGTTGGCATCGCTGTAGTGCAGTTCATGCATCTCTTTCTGGCACGAATAATATTAGCGCCAGAAAAAGATAGCACGAGAAACGGGGGTGCGAGGATGCATGTTATCTACTAACCACTCTGGTGTTTTCCATTGTTATAATTTACCTACGTCGTATTCACAGAAAAGAGCTAATAAGTAACTTACTTATTGTACTTGATAGTATTGGATCTCTAAATTAACAAAACTGAATTTCCCAAAAAATGTTTATTTATTTTATTATTAACACTTTTTCACATACAAAAAGTGAAAATAAATAAAAAGAATTACTATACATTGAATGACACTGCGTACACGCACCCAATTTATGTTCACACCCACAGATTTTACACTAAACAAAAAAAAGCAAATATTTTTTTAACAATACATTAATAGCAGGGTTATCATCCATTGCTAGGCTATTAATGGCTATTTATGGATTATAATCGATAATAACTCAAAACATCCGGCTATTAACCCAACACTAGTCGGGCATGCCACCGCCCCGGAGAATCAATCCGACACATTATTTCTGTGTGTTCTCGTCTGGCTAACGGAGACTATTTGCATAGACACAACCTCGTAGCCAGGATTATTCACCAGCAACTTGCTCTTAAATACAATCTTGTAGAATCAGAAGTACCGTACTACAGGTATGTGCCCGACCCAGTTCTCGACAATGGCAGTATCACGTTATATTGGGATCGATCTATCATCACTGACAGGACTATTGATGCCAATAAACCTGATATAGTGGTGATAGATCGACTAGAGCGTCGCACAGTGATTGTTGATATAGCGGTCCCTCATGACGTTGACCTTGTGAAAGCTGAGAAAGATAAGCAGATCAAATATCTTGACTTAGCTCGCGAGGTTGTCGACATGTGGGAAGTGGATAGAGCAATAATTGTGCCGATAGTCGTAACGGTCAATGGCTTAATAGCTAAGAGCCTCGAACAACATCTAAGGAGGCTCTCGTTAGGCAGCTGGATCAAGGGCCTGATCCAGAAAGCAGTACTCCTGGACAGGGCGCGCATAGTTAGAAGATTCCTCTCTCAGGAGCCCTGACCACCGGCAGCTTGGACCCCGTTCCCGATGCCGGTGGGCTACTATTTTTTATATTTTTAAATGTTTTTTTTTAATGTTCTTTTTAAGAAGTATTTAAAAATGTAAATAATATGTACGTATATAGATAATAAATGGAATAATAATAATATAACTGAGGGTACCGTCTAAATTATTACCAGAGCATATCAAAAAATAGAAACCAATTAAAAAATGTTCTAAGGAAACATTATTTGTCTATGTGTCCATAGTTGCTGCGCTATGTTAATCTCGGTCAGTTAGTGTTGTGGGACTGCATCTGGTTACTTCACAACGAGTACCTGCCTACAAACTTGGGGGGTGACCAGATGCGACCTTAAATATAATTTATAAATATAAGCGAAGTTCACGAGAACGCCCTGCCGACAAACTGCGATGCAGTTTGGCAGATGTTATATTAAGGTTATCGATGTAACAAATGAATAAAAATTAAATAAAAAAAAAATAAAAAATTTAGGCAAAAACCGTTTGAAAAGTAATTAATTCTATTGATCCCATGTAGATCAATAGAATTAATTACTTTTCAAACGGTTTCATTTGTTTTATAACGTGCTAGTTGTAAATATTGTGAAAATTCCTATTTATTTATTTAATTCATGTATAGTAGTGGTACATATGCAACAAAACATTCAAAAAACTGTTTCTAGGGATAAACTGTTCAAATTAAAAAAAAACTACTGGTTCTTTTCTTTATTTCCTAAATAAATCCACAAAATGTTAGATTTTTTTAAATTTTACATAAAAAATCTGAATTACAAAAATTCAAACTGTAGAAACACAAGAGTGTAGTTAGTAAGAACACTCATTAGACTTAACTGTAACGTAGCATCTAAGTAAAAGAAGCTACACAGACGTATCTTGCTAAATGTTGCTCTATGTAGGCGCAGTACGTTCTTGCATAGTTTTTCTTCATCATCTGTCAAAATAATTATAACATTATTTTACTAGTCTAATAATAATAATACATTTTTATTTCGGTCATCCAGAGTCCATAAAACATTGCACATACAGAAACAATTTACACATGCAAAAAAACAAATTATATACACAAAAAAATAAAAAATAAATAAACAGAAACAAATGACACATACAGAAACAAAAATTACATTTACACAAACATACAAACTACAAAAAACTTACATTTACACAATGAAGTTGAATTTGCATTTAAAACTAATTGTAATGAATAATAATGTAATGAATCTCAAATATATTACCTGAACAATTCGTCATCAAAATTATGGCACAAGAATCTTGAACATTTTTAATAGCCGAATAGAATTTTTCACATTGCACGCTCAGAATTGCTTGACAACTTAAGTCCTTTAACACCCATATCAATAGAGGTAGCGTCTGTATTGTCGCATCATCCTTTAAAAATCAATTTTATTTACAAGAAATGCTCACGTAATATTTTAGTAGAGTTTGTCAATCATAGTGAACTTATAGACGATAAGGCTAAAGAACATTAATAAAATAATCTTGTTTGATCACTAAAAACTACTTTACGGATTTTAGAGATGTTAAAATAGGACACCCTCGAAAGGCTAATTGTGACCGGTAAAGTGGACGGGAAAAGGCCTCGCAGGCGCAGCCCAATACGTTGGTCCGACCAGATTCGCACCGCCCTTGACCCCACGATGTACAATGTCCTTCACACCGCCAGAGACAGGAACAGATGGAGGAACATCATAAGGGATAGAGTGATGAAACAGGGGGGTCACGACCCTCAGCATTGAGGAATAAAAATAGGAGAAGGAAAATAGGACACACTGTAATTGATTATTAGTATAAATATGTAGTTACTGCTGATCTGATCACAAAATCTTAAAACTACCAAGTAATTATCAATATTTTGAAAGTATGAAAGTACCAATAACTTGTTTCACAAAGTAAATCATATGCTATGTGATAACGGCAAACATAGTAAAATTACTCCAATCCAAACCTACTGGTCCTGGAGTCATTTGACTATGCACTGACTACGCTATTTCGTACCATAGAGTCGGTTCAAAGAAGAGAAATATTAAAACAAACTTCGTGATAGAAAGGTCGTGAAGACACAGAAGATTATTAAAGGAAGATATTTGCTCAGCACTTAAACAGAATACATCCAAACTTACTATATTCTCTGACTGTATTCCACTTTTCCATGTGACAATTGTTGCGTGAACATAGACCAGTGAGTGAAGTAATGCTACTATAATGTGATATAGTGTCTGGAAAGAGATGAAACCAAATGATAAGATTTTATTCAATGCGAGAAGTTTGGAAAGAACTGGAAAGCGTAGCAGGCTGTTTTTTAAATAAACTTGCCACTCGTGTCCCTCACACACATTCCCAGTTTTTTGTATATAATGATTGCGGCTTCCATAACTTTTTTCAGTTAGAGTGTTATTTAGCAAGGCTAGGAAATCGAAAAGATAACGTAGGTGTTTTTTCCTTCGCTTTACTGTCGTACACATCTCTAGTGAAAATGTATCAAAACCTTGCATTATACAAAGTATTTGTGTGTTTATAGTACTTACAAGATGCTGAAAACAACCGATATAAATGTCATAGCACTCTAATATGTCAACATAAGCCTGAAATAATTTTTTGCAATGTCGTTGTCTAAGTGTTTTCTCAATATTTTTAGAATATAAAGATTGAATATTCCATAAGGCTACTTTATTTTCCAATATTTTTAAAATTCGCGTAGCATAGATTACATTAAAATTAATTAAAACTAAAAGATACATGCAGTACAATAAATAGAAAGGTAATTGTAATTTTAAAAAGAAGTAAGTATAGAGAAGTATATAAACAAACTGAAACGTGATAACAATAATCCAATTCCAAATAATATAACGTTTAAAGGAGATTTCATTGTTGAGGAATCCATGCACTTTTTGAAAAGTAAGAACACATCTTATATGTTTTTTGGATTGAATTATACCAAACAGAAAATTCATAACAAAACCGACACAGAAAAAAATGCAGTCTAAATAAAAATACATAAAAGATCCACCATTACTTAAAAATATAAAAACGAACTGATATAATAATGAAGCTATGGAAAGTAATGTTCCTGTTAATGAAAATAAATTTGAAATCAAACTATTAGGAATTATCAAATTATTTCGAATACAATATTTAGGGCAAAACAAAAAATATTGCATCAAATTTAAAGGTCGAAGCATTGACTGGATATCTTCATCGACTACGTTATTAAATACAAAATTCTGAGGCTGATTTTGTTCGTCATTATGGATTTTTTTCATTTTAGGGACAATTTACAGTTAGTTCCGATAACTCGAGTAGTTGATACTGAATATATTAAACGCACAAATGAATCCATTATGAAAATTGATATGAATCTATAAAACGTGTCCTATTTACTTATCATCGATTATTGAGACATATACATATATGTATGTATTTGTATTGGCAAGTTACAAGTCAGGTATATTTTATCCAGTGGAGGTTTTTGATATGGCAAGGCTTGAATATGCTCAATGTCTAATACCAAACTTGAGTGTTTCAAGTCCAGGTGGTTATTGGTGGACCTAGGAATATTTCCGACTAAAAAAATAATAATAATAACAAGAATAATAACGAAAATTGACTATGGAATAGAAAAGTTTAATTTGTTTTTACATAATATTGTAAAGAGTGAGCCTTTAAATCAGCTACAAATCGTATGTTCACCCAATCTACACCATTATAAATAATGTTACGTGTGTGTACTCAAATACTTACTCTCTCCTCTACAAAGGTATATTTCTCTACTACAAAAGTTTTTGAGTAAAAATCATTTTTCTTTGCATTGGTTGACTGGTAAAACATACCCACGGCATTAGATACGTCTCTGTACTTTCGCGTGCATAAAGCATTAAATAAATAAATTAAGATAAGACTTAATTATAAAACTGCATTGGTTGAAATCAAGATAATAAAAAAGGAAACTTAACAGTGTAATTAGTAATAACATTTAACAGAATTAAGTGTAATGCAGCGTCTATATGGAACAGGCGACTCACTCTCTCTCGCTCGGTGTTTTTGGATAGAATCTCTTCTTCATCTGATAATATATTTTTGATATTATTAAATTCTTAAACTGAATTTGAATTCACATATAACTCGCTTCATAGATGGTATATAAAATATCTGAATAATTTGAATTCAAAATGATTACGGAACTGAAACTCCCCAAGTATCTAGCTTATAACTTCAAGTTTTTCAGCGAAGGGAGTGCTGTTTTATTGATGTACAAGCACTGTCATCAATTACTGTAAATATATATTTTAAAGATATGCTGTCATAAGTCGTTAAAATTACAATAATGTAAACGATCAAAACTTTGAAGTTAAAGTTTAAATGCAGTTTATATTTTAAGCATCAATTTACGAATGGCACCTATTCCAACCAGTAAAAAAGATTTTTGTTACAGAAGCTTACCGACAGATCTTGACGTATTACATGATATTAATGTATATGTCCAGCAGGATTTACATGCGTAGGACTTTAGGCCAACTGATGTTCTGCAATAATGTTTATCAATAGCTTAAAAATATATTAGACTAGCTTCTGCCAGCGACTTCGCCGGCATGAAAGTGCAAAAATTGTCTCAAGGGAGCATACTTTAGAGATAAAAGTATCCTGTGTGCTATTCCAAGACATAGACTACCCGTGTGCTAAATTTTATCCAAATCCATGGAGGAATAACAAACATAATATACAGACTCACAAACTTTTGCATTTATAATATTATTGTTATAGACCACTTATTATTTCCTTTTGCTTGTCAATCCTGTATATTATAATGATTACACTTATTGATGACCGTTGTCGCTGATATAATGTCAATTTGACCATGGCTTTCAGATGGCATTATCTTAGTCATTAACTATTTCAGCTATATTATTATTTTATCTTTCTCTTTCCGTCATTTGGTATCGTAGGAAATGAACTTAATTTGGTTATTTGGTACAGTTTGGTTTTCGATTATTGTTCCAATATATTACAAAATGAAGTACACGACATGTAATGTCAGACAAGAATATGCTATAAGGTTTTTTTCAAACGACAATAGTGTCGATAAAGATGTGCAGTTGATACTTTTACCTTTAAATCTAATGCAATATATCATGTTCTGTCCTAAATATTGCATAAAAAGTAATTTAATAACCCAAAATAGTCATAAATCTAATTTTATTTCTTTGATCGGAACAGTTGCATTTGTATCATTATTCATATACCGCACTTATAGGCAATGTTTTTTAGGAGAATGTCTAGGATGCAATTCATTTTTGTACGCCAGTATTTATTTTGATGGCATCTTCTATTGTATTTTATTCATTATGAACTTCTCGATCGGGGTGATTTACACCAAAAAAAGTGTAAAGTTCGTCTTGACTTTTCAGAAAGTGCACAGATTTCTCAATAATGAGACCAGTTTTAACAACTTGATTATTTGGAATTGGGTTATTGTTATTCTATTCATGTGCGGATACGTCTCCCTGTTTACATTTTACTCTACTCGACAAAATGCGCTACCCTATACTACATTATGTCTTAACGTTTTAATTAGCTTTGATCTTAATATTATTTATGCCAGCCGTGTCATCGAAATGTTAGAAAGTAAAGTTGTTCTTTGGAACTTTAATGCATGTTGTACTCAAGAAATAGAATGCACGTACAAAGAACATTTTGGTGTAAAAATGTTTCAAGCTTACGTTGATATACTTGAGTGTTATGACATTTACAAAGTCTGTTTTCAGCATTATGTAAGTACTGATGGCGATAAAAAAAATTGCATTAATTTGTAATAAAAAGTGCTTAAATTTTTAAACACAGAGGGCTAAAGAGCTTTTGTATGGCTGAGGAAATTCGATTTCTATTTTTCTTTTAAAGTTTCTGTGACACTTTTCAGATACTTTATCACATTATAGAAACATTCGTACATTCATTGGTTTACATTCAAGTATCACTAGAAATGTTTAAAATGGCGGTCACGGTTGAAGATGTAGTAAGTAATACCTATAGTGTTCTTATTTCTCTGTTTCATTTAATCTGTATTTCAAATCGTGATTGGTAATATTTTATTCAAGCACTTTCACTACAGAAATCTTCGAGGTTTCTGGGTTTCTTTTTATTTCACAGTGAGCTTGCTCATGACATAGAGCTCGCTTGACGGTAAACTATGGACGAATCAAACTTATAGGTAAATAAATGCCTGCTAATTCTAGATGACGCAAATGGCTGGTATTCCCGCCGATACGCTATCATTCTAGCATTACCAGCTACTTTCTATTCTCAACTATCCTACAGTAAGTCTTACCTATTGCTGAAAGCGGGATTGAAGAAATGAAGACCTCTCTAATTATTTTTTTTATTTGTTAGCCTGTTCTCACTCCTTCCATCTTTTGCGAGCCCGTGCTCCCTCTTTTGTTAATGTTAACGGCAGAGTAAACAGTTCCAAGTGTTGTAAAATTATCAATTTCCGTTTTATACAGTCAATTTTTTTTTTAGAAACAAGCAGCTTTGTTGAGCCTACCCATGTTAAGTTGGATGATTAAAGATTTGGGTTGGCAGGCAATACTAAGCAAACAATGCGAGAAATTCTACATAGCCATTCAAAATGTCCAAGATTCTTGTGGACTCATATTGAAGTCAACTTGTTCAGGTAATTTATAAAAAAACTGCTTTCTTATGCTAATGTATTATTTGGTGATCCTGATTTTATTATTTCCTATATACAAAGCGATAGAGTAGCTGACCTTTCGGGATTAAATGACTTGATTCCGCCATTACCTTTCTACCATCGGACAAGCCGACGTACGTCAAAAGTCTATTCTTACGTTTTTGACACCTCTACGGTTGGGACTAAAAGTTTCACTTCATCGTTAAAACCTTGTGCATTGAAGAACAGGAACAGTACACTTGCAGTGATCTTCTCGTCAGATTATAATTTAGGTGTTCTCAAGGCTAAAGTGAATAGGCTCATCAAAAAATAGTGCGCTTCACTATAAACGACTGCATCACTGCTTACTATCAGGTGGGATTGCAATCAAGCACAAATTAGTACTAATTATCGTCTACCTAGCGTCATTAAAAAATAATAATATTTATTAATATAACTTAACCAATAATTTACAGATCAAGAGAAAAGGCTATGCAAGAATGTACTGCGCTTACATCGAGCATCATTTAGCAAGATACGTGTGTGTGGCCTGTTCTACGTAGATGCTGCGTTACAATTAAATCTGACGAGTCTACTTGTTCACTACATTGTGGTGTTACTACAGTTTGCACTTTTGTAAAATAGACTTTAGTAAAACATTGCACAAATAAATAAAACTTATAATATAAAATATTTTATGATTGAAACCAATTCATAATATTTCAAAATAGGTAAGCATGTGTTGCGATTAATATTGTATTTTCATTATAAAAAACCGGCCAAGTGCGAGTCGGACTCGCCCATGAAGGGTTCCGTAGCAGCAAGTAACATAATATAAAAGTTCTTGTAATGTGTTGTAACTTTGATCGATGTTTTAATAATAGTGTATTTTTTTCGGTTTATGACAGACAGACAGACAGACAGACATGACGAATCTATAAGGGTTCCGTTTTTTGCCATTTGGCTACGGAACCCTAAAAAGACGTGTGGCACTCGGGGACTGCCGCAGTAAAGCTATTGCATAGCATTTTTATCAACTTATGTAATTATAATTATTTATTTATTTTATTTATGCAGTATTTTTTTTTCCTTTGTTTTTTTTTCTTTGATATTAATTGAAGTTACACTTTCACACATTGAATTGAATTTTGATTGATTGTTCACTCATTTGTTTTCTTATCGGTCACCACGCTCAAAAAACAAATGAGTGGGGGGTGTTAGGTTATTTTCGTTACGGAATTTCTGGAAATTTTTTAATTAGTAATAATTTTTTCTTCAGTCTCCACGCTCAAGGCCCGCGATAGAGCTATGCAATAGCTTAAAAAAAGATTTTTGTATAAAATAACCAATGTGTTCATTCTGCCACTTTTCTTATCATTCCTTGTGAATTATCCCAGTTAAAATAATATAAAAAATAACATTTTGAAAAATAATTAAAAAAGAAAAAACAATGAGTAAATGTTAATATAGCAAAGTGAATATTTAAACGACAAAACTGTACAGCTCGCATAATGATATAAAATAATAACAATAATGAGGAATATGTAATGAGATTCTTTTTGTTCTTTCAATTATCTTTGTTGTGCTCAACAGGATCCAAGACTGCTCTTGCAGATACTTCTCCATAGAGACCTACGCTTTGGAATGTGCAATTTACATAATTTTTCTGACTGACTGACTTTCTGACATTTCAAAAGTGCCTGTAAATGGTTTATTTGAAATGTTTTGAATCTTTGTTCTAAGAAATACGTTGTAGCATACAAAAAAAAAATAAACATTGTAGAAAACAGTAAAAGAAAGGAGTATTCTCAATAAATCTTCAAAAATTAAAAAAGTTAATATATAAATAAGCACCATACCATTTACTATACACCATGCCAAATTACAGTTAAGACTGACTTTTCTCTGTAAGGGCTCACCACAAAACCTCTCGAGGCATCTTTATGCCTTTTTGAGGCCAATGAATACCATATCCATGATTTTATACGCAAAACGTTACCCATTGTATAACATTTTTTTGCAGGCTGAACAGGCTTTAAACCGAAATGGTTCTGTGAAATTTCGCTCTCTTCTTTTTGCTCTGACCTTCAATCATTAACAATTTATACAATATCATAGTAAAGAAATTTAAGAAATAGAATATATAGAAGTTACTAGTTAGTTAGTTAGTTATATAGAAGCTAGAGTGAATAGGCTCTTAATAAACTAGTGCGCCTCACCATCAAAGGTTGCATCGCTACTTACCATCAGGTGGGATCGCAGTCAAGCACTAGTTTATGTGAATTAAAAAAAAAAAAATGTTATAGCTAGAAATAAAATAGTACATTTACAAGTGCAGAAAGTTTGTCATTGTGACCGAGGTGGAATCCGCACGAGCCGTAGGCTAATGTGATAAGGAGCCGAGGGCTACTACTACTTGATACACAAACGGCGTTTTTCAATACACTTACGAAGAAATACTTTCTATGAAAAAAAATGTTGCAAAGTTGACATATATTTTAATTTGATTTGATGGCAGTAGGCTATCACAAGTATTTTTTACCTTAATCACAATATCTGACGGCGGCGGCGTACCATCTAAAAAATCTCTTCAAATCTTAAATTCAACATTTTAATAGAATTATTGTTTTTTTTTTTATTTAATAGAATTTTTTCACCGAACCGTTTAACATCCTACTTAATATTAAAAATATTTTTAAATTTAGAAGAATTTACAGATAATTGTTATTTTTTTTTTTTGATAATAGTAATCTTATTTACTTATTCATAAAAAAAACATAAAAATCTGTGCCTCTTTGCTTTAAAAAAACACTGTTGACCGTGACGAAATGGGACAGAAAAAAGCCTATGTTGTTATAATTAAAAAAAAACACGAGAATGATATGATATTGATGAACCTATTCCTATTGCAATAAGTATCAGTTTTCGAGGAAGTATGTTGAAAAGGTCATTGGAAAACTACGGCAACAAAACATAATTACAATAATGGTATCGATAAGTTTGTGTTTGGTCAACAACTTATAGTAATGATCTAGTATATTTCATGCTACTAAACACAATATTGGATAACAGCCTTGTATTGAACTAGGGGGTATTGCCCCCAATCCTTGTAAAGATTACCTCGATATTACCAGTAACAAACTTGTCTCAAAAATACGCAGTACATTCTGTCTAAAAGTCAAATGACTTGGCAATTTTGTATAATATTTAATAATTATAGGCGTGCGAAGAGGCTGATTGGTGATCCAGATTTGGTTAAGTCTAATCTTCAAAGCCTTGAGCACAGGCGTAGGGTAGCCAGTCTTTCGGTGTTTTACAGATTGCATTTTGAAGAGTGCGCAGGAATTGCATGACTTGATTCCGCCATCTCATTTCTACCATCGGACAAACCGATGCACGGCACTAGATACTACTAGCACTAGGCTCTTAATAAACTAGTACGCCTCACCATCAACGATTGCATCACTGCTTACCATCAGGCGGGATCGCAGTCAAGTACTAATTTATAACAGATAAAAAAAAATACTTATATTCGATACTTTATATAAGTTCTTCTATAAATATGCAATGATCAAGATCTCTTAATCAACTTTGATTATTGGACCAGTGTTGACTACATTACAGATAATTTTGCCCTAATAATTACCCAAGTTGTTTGACTTTAGGTATACAAACTTCTATCAATATATATATTGGAAGTTCGACACATAATTCACCATTCTGCAACATTTAAATTCAACTACGATGTTATAGTATTAATGCTGGTTTATTGCTATTAGTATAGAGTTATGGTGATTCCTCAATCGAAACTTTTCGTATTATAAGCACCTTTCAACAATGCCAAGTAGACGTTCGCCTACTTTATTATTCTACCTACAGTTTGACATCGTTATATTTATTTAGGATTTTAGGATACATATTATTTCAGTATGGGAGTTTGGAGATTTTTTTTATTGTTGTATATGTTTTTTTATGATTAGTTCGCGTTTGACCAATATCGCACCTGACGGCAAGCAACAATGGAACACGCTTGCCTAGAAGTAACCAATTCAGTCTTGACTTAAAGACCCCTTATTGGTTGCTAGTTGGAGTTTTAGTATTTATGATACAGCAGACTTCAGTCTCAATGAGTTATTCTATGAGTAAGAGCTAGAATTACAGTATGAACAAATAAAAGACTTGAGAATATTTTTAGCACTCAGTTTACTTATCAATAAAAACTATATTTTACAAAAAAGTGAACTGCAGCAAAACAATTATGTAATTAGTGATAAGACCCATCAGTAGTACTGGTAATGTAGCGTCGACATAGAACAGGCCACATATGTTCATCTTACTGACAGTTTGATTGACTAGTAGCACTTTCTTGCAGAGATGTTTTTGACCTCCTGCTAGAAATAAAAAGTGTATTTGAAAGTAGTTGCAGTGCTTTTCCTACAAGCTATGAAGAAATTGGCTGCCATGGAATGGTTATAATTGATGAGGAGATCATAGGATAATAAACCGGCCAAGAGCGTGTCGGGCCACGCTCAGTGTAGGGTTCCGTAGTTTCCCGTCCGTCACAATAAGTGTACCCACTTATGAGTTTAAAAAAATGCTTATAAATAATCGTATATCGATTATACTACAAACAATCCAGAAATTATTTTGTAGAACCTTTTTGTCTTTTTTATACAAAAACTGTTCTTTCCATCAAGTTCAAAATAATTTTCCTAGAAAGTTCTTATAAAGTTCTACTTTTCAGATTTATTTCATATTTTCTAAACTTATGGTTCAAAAGTTAGAGGGGGGTTGTTTTTTACTTTTGGAGCAATTATTTCCGAAATTATTGACATTATCAAAAAATGATTTTAGTAAACCCCTATTCATTTTTAAATACCTATCCAACGATATATCACACGTTAGGATTGAAATTAAAAAAAAAAACACTTCACACTTTACATATAGCGGGGCTACCCTAATAAAACATTTTTTTCCAATTTTTATTTTACCACTTTGTCGGCGTGATTGATATACATATTGGTACCAAATTTCAGCTTTCTAGTGCTAACGGTCCCAGAGATTCAGCGAGGACGGACAGACAGACAGACATGGCGAAACTATAAGGGTTCCTAGTTGACTACGGAACCCTAACAATAGATATTTTTATATCACACATCTTATCATCGCTCTTTATACTATTCAAATGTCGTAATTTTTACAGAAAGCCATAATAGGGGAAGATGAATAAAACGGCCAGACCAGTCAAACAAAAAATTTATCTCTCCATTTACCCATAATCCTAGGTCTAGCAAAATAGTCAGTGATACTAAGAATAATAATATATTTTTTTTAACTAAAACATACATTTTATAGGTTGAAGTCATTCGGTAAGCGATCCTGTGTTAAGTTTGGTTTAAAGGTAGAATTTTGTGTTGGTTATTGAGTTTTTTATAAATATGTGGACCCGTAAAACCGTAAGATCTTCTGCCGATAGTTTTACGGCATCGTACCTGCCAATGTACCTTTCAGCTTGACTTGATACGAGTGTTCATGAGCGTTTTGTGAAATCGTAGGGTTACAGCTAGGATATAAAGCTGTCTAACTCTAAGAACTCCCGCTTCAATGTATAGTGTGTTAGTGGGGTATCGGAACGGTCGTCCATAGGCAATTTAAGCAAGACTTGTTGAGCTTATTAAAGCGCTTTTGTCAGCCCCACCCCGCACTATTATAAGACTGTTTAAGACGGATTGGCAGTAGATAATTTTTAATCCTTTAATCTGCAATTTTACCCAACTTTTTAAAAATACGCCGCTTGTATCTAACCGGGTAGGGGTAGAAAGTCGCTGCGTATTTTTTACTTAGAGCATTCAGATGTGTGGACTATGTTAAACAATTATTTAAAAATACTAAGGGTGAGTTGCACCAATTAACTATAACGATAACAAAGCCTTTAACAGTTGTCAAATTGTCGAATTGACAAATAGGCGGCCGTTTCACGGCTGGTTATGGATTGGTTATCGTTATAGTTAAATGGTGCAACTCATCCTTAATTTATTCAGTTTGTTTGACGAAAGGGCAGGTACAACAGTCTGGGCTAGAACAAGAGTGCAACCGTAGAGAAGCAACATTGTTGGGACGATTAGAAATAGCAAAGTTTATTGCCTTAGTTTTTTCGATATTTAATGCCAGGAGATTATGTAGCAGCCAGTTTGCCACAGTTTTGTACCCGCTTTTAACCGCTAAGGTATGTACCAACACACTCCTTTGGGGCACAACGAAATGTAAAGTAATTGAGCTACTAGAATAATCCTCTCATACCACTCTTTGCATCCTATCATTACGGTACAAGGTAAATCAGTCCAAGGCAATACCAAAAATCCCCAGAAGCAACATTTTTTAACCAATATTTTCCTGGAAATTGTATCAAATGCTTTAGCTTTTCTATAGAAATTGTAAAATCGATTATCAACGTAGTAGCTCCTAGTCTAGCACTTATTTTTAATAGTTGTATTGATTGTGGTGAGTTTCCTGACTTCATGAAGTATAGTGAAAAAAATACCATAGTTTAAAACGGGTAGTACAATTGACCCTACAAATTATAGACCCATTTCAGTGCTACCTACTTTTCGTAAAATTTTTGTTAAACTTATTTTAGATCAATTACAAAGATTTTTAATAGACATATATTTTTAAATTCTAAGCTATTCGGTTTTACAAGGGGTCGTTCAACAACCGACGCTGGTGTTGAACTTTTGGACATGTTTATAATACATGGGAAGACAAATGCGATGCACTGGGCAGTTTTTGTGATTTGTCCAAGGCTTTCAATTGTGTTCTCCATGAAACTTTAGTCAGGAAGCTCCGCTATTACGGAATTCGGAACTCCTCTTTAGATCTTCTTACTTCTTATCTGAGTGATAGGATTCAGAGAGTTGACGTAAACAGGAAAAGACCACCCGCGTCTGTAGTAACAATGGGTGACCCCCAGGGCTCAATTCTCGGACCATTTTTATTTCGAATTTAAATAAATGATTTACCTTACCTGATAAAGGATAACCATGACATAGAGTTGTTTGCAGACGATACTTCACTTTTGTTTAAGCTCAAACGTCAGCAATCGGATAGTCCAAGATAATAAAATAGGCTAAGTTTATTACTGCATCCTCAGTGGATCTGCCTACTCAAAAACCGTATTGGTTATTCGATAATAATCTATTCTTTTTCTAATTATGCGAGTAGCGTTTGTTTTCCAGTTTCACAAGGAATTTTTGAGAGGGCTGTCAGCAAAGAAATCGGGCGATAACTAGCAATAATTAGCAAGAGTTTGGGCTAGTGTGAACAGTACTGTATTGCTCATTGTTGCAAGCTAATTCAGTTACAATTAAGCTCAGTGGAGTGAGTGTTTTCTACAAGGTTTTAACTATTTGAAAAGATAGTAGTTAATTTACTTTATTTAATGTGGGCACAGGGTTGTCGTTGTCTGTCATAAGCTTAGTGTTACCTTTTTTTATTTATTTTGAATATTTTAGATATTCAAAAAAATGCGATAAGCGTAAAATAATCATAATCATAGTTACTTACTTGAATAGTTTGGCGTTTTCATAAGTTGCAGACATGCCGTTTCTGCATCTTTGATAAACAGATAAAACTTCTCATTATGCATACTATGTAGTATCAATAGCGTCATATTCTTTGTCATCCATAAGAAGCTCATGAGGCCAAAAGCTATCTGAAAAGATTTTCCTCTGCATCACCCAAAGATTTTCTATCAGCCAATGGCAAAAAATGTCTAAGTCCGCTTCTATACCTTTATATGCATAAAGCACAAATAAATAAATATATTTTGAAATTAAATATTTGTGTTTATAGGTTAAGTTATACCAGAAAGAACGATAAATTGATGTAATAGGAATTCCCTTATTAAGAAATAAAGTGATAATAAAGAATAAGTGCGTTGATTTGCCGTAGTTGATAAAGAATTGGCACCACCAAGTTGGAAACACATGGAAGTGATGATATGGCAAAAAAAAAAATGAAAAGCCTATTACAGTATGAATTATATTACATTAATATTTACCGCATGCCATAACTCCGCTTGAACTTTGAGCATATCTAACATTGATTCACAATAATATAAAGTGCGCAAAAATGTATCAACCGTATAATATAATAACTGTAAAAGAAGAATTAAAGAAGGTTAGCTATACATATTAATCAATATCAATACTTAAAATCTTTTCATTTACTTCAAGATGTCATTTTCTAGTTTCATTATTTTTGTCTATCTTTATTTTATGTCATACATCCAGACTAACTAAAATTATGCCACTGTGTGATTCTCATATAGTTAGGATTTCGACTGATTACGAACTTACCGGTACTTGAAAAATCATTTTGAATAATTTATATGCCTTCAAAATATGTTTGTAGGTCTCGAGTAAATAATCATAATACTCAATGTTATTTTGCTCTTCATTCGGTTTCAAAATAATTTTAACCCATTCTTCAAGATACTTGGATAACAATAGCAAAATTCGAAAACCATAAACTAAGTTCAGATCAAAAATAGTAAATATAATATCACTTATAAAACCTAACCAACTTAACGTACTGAGGAAGTAATAAAATAAAGAAAACAAGATAATATTAGAAAAAACCGCTGATAAAACTGATATCCAATTCCAAATAATAAAACCGTGTACACTTTTACTAAAATCTAAACTTTTGTGTGTAATCTGAATCATTACTATAAGCAAGACGTTCTTACGACGGTGGACAATATTCAGAATAAAACACATGGCAAAACCCATATAAAAATAAAACAAATGAAAATCAAACATCAGCATAGACAGCTGGTATTTTTGGATATCTTTTGATAAAAACAGGGCTTTATCAAAAAATACACGGTAAACTAATAACAATATTAATGAAAACAAACTTAATGATGAAAATATAAAAGTTTTAATTCCAACAGGAGCTATCTTGTTATTTTTTATGATGTATTTTGATGTGAACAGACGAAGAAAATAATTTAAAGGACTAAGCATTCTTTGAACTTCTTTCTGTACCAGGAAGTTATTGAGGTGTATTTCTTTTCGTTTCAAGAACATATTTTCGATTACTAAATAATGATTATGAGACATTGATAAAAAATACGGACACGTAAGCGATATGTAAGCATCTAATTCTGAATTGTATTGATTGCATTATTAAATTAACGAATGGCTATTTAATCTAATGTTAAATTAAACAACATATGACATTAGCATTATCAAATTAAAATAAATAGGAAACCTTTGTAATTATGTTATTTAGATCGATAAATAAAATTATATTCTTTGTAGCTCAATAATTCACTAATTAAAATGTAGTTTAACAATAACAGCAATTTGTGAATGAGTGTATTTTTGCATGAGGTATAAAAACAAGTTAAATAATATCAATTATATTACATCACCCTTTGTGAGAGACTGGAGTCTATACTAGGATACCCAATGTGACGGATCACCTGGCTCTCACCCTAAAGTGCCGATGCTTATTTATTTGTTAGATATGCTGTAAACCTAATCAGCTAGTTAAAAAATTGGGGCCTTTACCACTCTGCCACTGCTGCTCTCATTTATTTGTTACTCTAAACAAATAATTTTATGACAGAATGAATGAATGAGAGAAAACTGACTAAGAACAGTTTTACCTTTTGATAATTTAATAAAGAAATATGTATGTAGTGAAGTATATATATTAGGTGTTATGAAAAGTGCTTGTAGTGTGAGATGGTGTGAGTGTGAGCAAGCACACGTGTAAGGTAATATGTCTTGCGAGAGAACAATGTTGGTAGGATGGAGAAAAGGTCTATAATAATCGTTAACATAAGCTCCATTGTTACTTTTTAAGGTTGGGCAAGTCTCTAATTTTCTATGCATCTGGAGATAACCGGAGTCAAAAGCAACGTTGCAGATAAAAAATGATTGGAGAAATGAGGATCTTCCTATACAAGGTTGAAAGAGATGTTGTCATAGCCAATAGCGCTATCAGACCTCAGACTTTTCAACCTCTTCTAGGTCGATTGGAAGAAAAACCATTAATAATAATAATAATATTCCACAATTATCACACAATGCCGTCTAGTCCCAAGCTAAGCAGAGCTTGTGATATGGATACTAGACAACTGATAAACATACTTATACATTTCTAAATACATACATATTATAGACAAATTACACCCAGACACAGAACAAATGATTATGCTCATTACACAAACATTTGTCCTGGGTGGGAATCGAACCCACGACCTCCGGCATTGCAGTCAAGTTCACTAACCACTAGGCCAACAGGCCAGTCAAAATTGTATGCGGGTGTTGCTTAAACAGAGGCGATGGAGTGAAATATTACTACCAGAACTACTTAGTCAGCGATAATTTTTACATTATTATTATTAATTATATCTAGACCATACTGTCCCACATTTTTACATATGTTCACAATTTGTGGAAGAAATCTGATCCAAGGTATTGATAAGCTGTGAGGCCTCATTTTTAATGTTTTTGTGTGACTTATATCTTTTAGTTTTAGCCACGGTCTGAAGTTCCATTTTGTCATGTTCATTTTTTATTTTCTTTATCAATTCGTCAAAAACTTCTGTATAGGTCGTTTTATAAATTGATTGTTAGATTTTTTTTCCTTTTTATTGCAATTTAACCTGAATTTCCATTATTAACGTAATACTGCCATCAAAAGCCTAAAAAAGTATTTCAAATTTTTCGAAAATTCAGACAGAATTTTCAGATTCTCACAACCCTTACCAGGTCATTAGTCCATCTTGTCAGAGAACTTCTGACGCGCGTCTTTTGACGCATTCGCCACTCCAGATCCTTTCACCTTGGGGCATCCATCTGTTTTGTGAGTAATATGCCCTACCCATTGCCAATTAATTTTGGCGATTCTTCGGGCTATGCCCGTAATCTTGGTTCACCTGCGGATATCTTCATTTCTGATGCGATCACGTATGAAAACTCCGAACATAGCCCTTTTCAATGCCCTTTGAGAGACTCTAAGCCTTCCGATGAGGTACTTTCTAAACGACTACGTTTCGTTTTGCTAAGGATATTAAAAAAAAAACTGATTACAGCATCGAGATTATTAATAACATTTATTTATTTTGTACACGAGTTATAGAAATGCGAACTGCAACAGTACAACAGTGTAGTTAGTTAGAAGTTCTATCAAGTGTAAGGGTAAACAAATATCTACATTGAATAAGCCACAAGCACTCATCTTGCTAAAGCAGGCACCGTGTAGTCGCAGGACATTTTTACACAACTTCTTCTGATGAACTGAAAAAGAAAGCAAAACAATTTGATCAGGACAAGACTCTTATAGATCCATGTAAATAAAATGAAGATAGTAAGGTGGGCAGGATAAACAAAGTGAGCTTGGAGTACTTCGGAGCAGTTTAGGGTTACATCCATCACCGACAAAATGACAGAGCTCTGCCTCTGATGGCATGGATATATAATGAGGCGTAGCGAAGACCATGTGATAAAATCAACCTTAAAACCCGAACAAAAAAGATAGAGGCTGCCTGCCATTAACCTGGTGATTTAACGTTTAGAGAGATCTCAAGAAAGCCCAAAAAAGAAACAGTTGTTGTAAGATGATCAAACACTTACAGCAACTGTAAATGTTTGATCTATATATATAAAATAGATAGTTAGTAGATATTTTTTTTTGGCTGTGTGTTGATGTGTTAGTCGGGCACGTTTTCCTTTTATGTATGGCGTTTCTAGTCACTGCTTAATGCTAGGCGCTGCGGTTTCTGTGCTCTGTCGTATTATAGTCATCATCATCATCATCATCATCATCATCATTTCAGCCGATACACGTCCACTATTGGACATAGGCCTCCCCCAAGCGTCACCACATCAAACGTTCCTGTGCGTCCCGCATCCATTGGTTTCCTGCTACTTTCACCAGGTCATCGGTCCACCTTGTAGGAGGCCTTCCAACACTGCGTCTTCCGGTAAGCGGTCGCCACTCCAAAACCTTTCGGCCCCAACGGCCATCTGTTCTGCGAGCAATGTGCCCTGCCCATTGCCACTTAAGTTTGGCAATTCTTTGTGCTATGTCGGCAACCTTAGTTTTCCTGCGGATATCTTCATATTTTATTCGATCACGCAAGGAAACCCCGAGCATAGCCCTTCCATTGCTCAGTATTATAGTATTTTATAAGTATTATTACTAATATGTTTTCTCACCGGTACATTCTGATGCCAAAATATGTTTGCTAGAATCCGTCCCGTGCTTAATAGCATCATAAAACGCTTCAACTTGCACGCTTAGTGTGAGGTGAATAATCAAGGTTTTTACCACACCGCAGTACAGGAATAATGATACGTAAGGACTTTTTCGCTTGAAAAGAAAAATTTATTAAGTATTAAAATAAGGCATAATTTCTTAATTTAAAAACAGACTTGAAGAAATTCTGCAGTCATCAAACATATATCAGAAATCTTAATACGATTATCAAAATACTCACCAAAAACCAATTACGAAATTCAATCATTACTTGAATGTTTACTAAGCAACGGAATAAAGTCTCGATAGTTTGATACAGAACCTAAAATTTACAGATAACGTTAAGATAAAACTAAACATTGATTTATCAGTTTGATCAAACTTACGGAAAAGACTAACCGATTGCTCGAAAACGTTTTTAAATAACTTGTAGCATTTTAAAATATTCTCATAAACTTCAAACATTCGGTTGCAATGCGTATCGTTACACTCATTATTTGGTAAATTTACTACTTCTACATTCCAAAGTTTAGCTTTCTCAGTCAATACTTTTATTACGATAATGGCATAGATCAGATTACTGTCAAGACTTAACACAGCCAATAAAGTAAAAACAATATGCCAGGGAGAATATAAAATATGTATAATAAAAGTTGCGATATAAAATGCGAAGATTAATGTAACATGGATCCAACATTTTCTAATAGACCACTTGAAAGAGTATTTATCATTCATAAATCTATGCACTTCTTGAAAAGTCAAAATCAATTTGACCAACTTTTTTGTCTTACTGAAGTTAATGTAAAAGTTCATGATGAATCCCAAACAGTAGAAGATGAAATCGAAGAAGGAAGCGAAATATAAGAAACTGATTGTAACATATCGTCTCAAATTTGTATCGAACGCAATTTCAATGATTCGGTATGTGTTAGCCGATAGAAATATTAGCACTCCGCAAAATAGTATTAGTATATTGAAGCAATGGTTTGAGCCTAAACGATTATTCTTAACGCAATACTTAGGATTTAACACAACTAATTGCAACAGATTTAAAGGAAAAAATAAAGACTGCACGTCTTTATCAATTTTTTCATTTACACTGGTTTTAATGTCAATTCCATAACAATTGACGATTGTGGACATCATCGCATAGCAATTATACGCCACCAAGTGCTCTACGCAATTTTAATTGTAGAACATGGAAAAATACTAGAACCTTCTATTACTTGACCACACATAATGTAGCTGTGTTATTTCATACATATGTATTTACAGAGTCAGAACGATAAGTAATTATCGAAATTAAAAAATATTATTGCGTTTTAGTATACATAAAGATTAATTTCTTTGGAATATTAGAAAGAATAAGTAATTACAATTAAAAAAGTATGAATGTGTTAAGAAAATAATACTAAAAAAACAATGGGTGGATGCTATAAATGCAAAAAAAGGTGACATAATGCTAGAAAAAGACTATTTCTATTTGTACGCGACTGAATGGAACTTTCTTGAATTTCTTTGCACATACAATTAGTGGAGGTAGTTAGGAACCGAGGTACTACAATTGAATATGAAATAACGTAATGACTCATTAATCCAACTTAAAAACTAAACAAAATAAGACGCGTCGTCGTTTGTTGCTAGGACGGATAATACTAAAGAATGAAAATCTCGCATCAGATTTCTCCAGGGTCTCAAGTGTTTCAACTATATCATCTATCAGTAATGGTTATTTTGGTATTTTATTACACAGAAAAAAAACATTTAATTGTAGCCAAGATCCCTAATAAGACCTTATTTTGTCCTAATTAGGCCCGGATTTAATTTTCAGATCATTAACCGACGATACAGGTAGTCAAAATCACTATAAATAAAATTGATAACTATTAAAAGGTTGGCAGTTATTTCATGTTAACTACTAGTATTTGGCTGCACCTGGTTAAATTGGAAGCAAACCCGGACATTGCTTGGAATAGCATTAGCAGGTAATGGTCTATTAAAGAAAATAAAGCTATGCTTAATTACCTATTACTCAATGGTAATGAAACAGCTAAATGATTAAAAAAAAGTATCAACACGTTGTCAAAGCGGTTGACAGCTTACGTATTTAATTACAATTAAATAAACAATTTTGGTAATACATATGATAACAACGAATCGTCAACAAAGACAGTTCCATATTTGGCATTCGAAAAGGTGTTTGTCGGTTGTTTTTGTGAATGAGATATGAAGACACAGATCAAAATAAACTCTATCACCCATAATTTCCTGGATAAAAGTTTCCAGAACATGCTCCTGCCATTCCGGTGTTTACATCATATGATGTTCCTATCGAGATTCTCCATTAAATACAATTGCATAAGGCCACATCGTGTATCATACTACATCGTGTCGTTCATTGGTACTCTTGGATTTATAATTTTTCATGCTCAAAATCTCTTGGCAAGGGAATTTGATGGAGTAAAAAATGTATTCCTTTTTATTTTTATAAAACTCAATGTAGCATTTGTCGTGCTACCTTTCGTTTTGTTTTACATACTCAACATCTTTTTAAGATTAGACCACGTACTTATGATCTTAAAGATTCAAAAAGCTTTCAGACTGGTAAATTTTAAGAAGTACAAAAAAGCTATCCGTAGGAGTTGGCTCGGGGTGGCACGTCACTGTGTTTATTATGTCATCGTTTTGTTATTAACTCAAGAATTTAAATTGGCTGTGTATTTTTATTCTACAATTTATACCGATGTGAACTTAACTTATGGTAATTTCATAATTGCTGTAATCAGAGATGGAATGAATTCATGGGTCTCTGAAGTTGAGCACTTTAGTGGACTCTGCTTAGAGCTAGAAGACAATAAATATAATGATAAGTTCAAAAGACTGCATGATGCTTATAATACTTTAATGGATGCATTCTATATTTTCAAGAAAATATTTAAGATTCCGGTAAGATTAATACTTTTTGAGAAGTGTTTTTTGTAAATATCGCTTAAATAAATGTAAATTACGTTTTCAGACATTACTTATAGCATCAAACACATTTTTTCTGAGTCTACTTTACTTACAAACAATTATAGAACTATTTAATTCCGGGAATACTCATTATGGAACGGTAAGGATTTTAGTAACAGTTTATAGGTCTTCTTGTTTTTAATCGTAGTATCCACGGTCAGCCATGACAGCGCAAGTCTTGAGTGGTTCGATCAAATAATAATAAGAATTATGATATTACTCAAGATGCATTTTAGTATAGTATATTTCTTTTGATTGCAGTATGACTCCGGAGAATTTTTATTTGTGACGGTCCTTTGGTTAATCAAAAATATCAGCTTCATCAAAGTATTCTGTTCGTCTTGTGATCAATTCTACGTTACTATCAATGAGGCAGATAGTGCTTGCTGTCGGTTGCTTGGAAGTTTACAATGTACTGGTATAAGTAGCAGTATGTATTTCTATGTTGTAAATTAAGCTGCAATGAGTGTATGTACTCACGGAGCAGGCAATCGTCCCATACCCATTTAGCGGCAAATATTTTTTTTTTTTTTCTGTTACAGTGGAAGCTAAGGTGCTTTGTAAGAACGTACAGCGGCTGAACCGTGTAGCCTTCGACAAGATGACTGCTTGTCGAGTATTTACGATTGATGCTCATCTACCTTATAAATTTAATAATCTAATAATGGGATACATATGTATGGTTTTGCAATTTGCTTTCATATCATATATTAAATATAATAATATTCCAAACTCCCAGAATAAATAATTACATTTTAATGCTAATTTGAGTATTTATTGTAATTTTTTTTTATGTTATTGATCAAACTCTCTCAAATTATACTGTGACAAAATTTAAAGAGAAAACCGGCCAAGTGCGAGTCGGACTCGCCCATGAAGGGTTCCGTAGCAGCAAGTAACATAATATAAAAGTTCTTGTTATGTGTTGTAACTTTGATCGATGTTTTAATAATAGTGTATTTTTTTCGGTTTATGACGCATTAAAAAAAAACTACGAACTGGATTTCGTTCAAACCAATTTTCGTTGGTAGTTTTTATAGTAATGTATATCATATATTTTTTTTAGTTTTATCATTCTCTTATCTTAGAAGTTAGAGGGGGGGGGGACACACATTTTACCACTTTGGAAGTGTCTCTCGCGCAAACTTTTCAGTTTAGAAAAAAATTATATTAGAAACCTCATTATCATTTTTGAAGACCTATCCATAGATACCCCACACGCATGGGTTTGATGAAAAAAAAAATTTTGTGTTTCAGTTCTATGTATGGGGACCCCCAAAATTTATTGCTTTTTTTCTAATTTTGTGTGAAAATCTTAATGCGGTTCACAGAATACATCTACTTACAAAGTTTCAACAGTATAGCTCTTATAGTTTCGGAAAAAAGTGGCTGTGACATACGGACGGACAGACAGACAGACAGACAGACAGACAGACAGACATGACGAATCTATAAGGGTTCCGTTTTTTGCCATTTGGCTACGGAACCCTAAAAAGAGAAATATGGTAAAGTGAAAAGTAAACTTAGGTAAAAGGAAATTAGGATTTAGAGTGAAGAGAGAAAAGTCAAGAAAATAACATAATTTTCTTGCAAAATATTTAATGATATAATAACACAAAGCTGAGGGGAGACGCTTTTTTTGGTTGTGAAAATCATCCAATGACAACCCCCGCTCTAGGGTGGAGCAGGAAATAGTGTCAGACTCTTACTAACTACAACATGGCCATTAAAAGCATTGTGAAAAGATCCTGCATGGCCTGTAGATGCCTGCAATGATACGATGTCGGAAGATTTATACACTTAGTACTATTTAGCATTATTTTATTATACAGTAACTGTGCCCACGATTTCGTTCGCGTGGACTACAGGATTTTGAATTCATTTTCCCTAAAATAAAAGTAGCCTAACTACATCAGCTACTTGCTTACTCTTTATTACATCAGCTACCTGCTAATAAAAGTCCCGTCAAAATCGGTCAAGCCATTTCAGAGATTAGCCGGAACAAACAATTTCGATTTTGTTAATTACTCACAAAATCCGAGCGTTTTTTTTAGTTTATATTGTTTTTATGTTACTTAAAATTGAATTTTGCAGCTTTTTCATATTGAGGTTTTTATATACTATGTTCAATTTTTACAAACGAAAAATGGTAATAGAAGCATTATAATTTCTTCACTTGCACCATACTTTCCAATTTGATAATGCAGGCGAGGATATGAAAAATAAAAAACCATTAACAGCATCCACATTACTAATACTATTAATTATGAAGTACTAGGATTACAGAAATGCGAACTGCAGCAGCACAACAGTGTAGTTAGTAAGAAGTGTCATCATGCGTATTGGTAAACAAATATCTACGATGAACATGCCACATGCACTCATCTTGCTAAAGTAGGCACGATGCACTCGTAGGACATTTTTGCATAACTTCTTTTGATCCACTGCAAAAAAAAACAAATGCGAAATTTTATCAAGGCTAGATTCATAGAAAATAATTAGACTTTATTAGCAAGTAAATGTCATCTAATAATATGGACACCCCCCTTATTGACTATTTTTTCGGCGTTCTCAGCGGCTTCATTCACTTGAAAGCAGAAAATTATCCCAAAGAAATACTAACGTGATAAGCTGAGTAAAGTAAGACTAGTGTCAAGAAGCAATAAACATATCGACACGTACATACATACAGTCACAAAATTTTGTCTTCTAATACTCGTATTAATTCATTAAACCCCAAGCGAATGCCGGCGTTCGCGCACCTATTGTCTTTCTATTGTGTCTGGGATTTCCACGATTGAAAGGTGTAATTATTAATATGTTTTCTCACCTGTACATCCTGATGCCAAAATATGTTTGTTAGAATCCACCCCATGTTTAATAGCATCATAAAAAGCTTCAACTTGCATGCTTAGTGTGAGCTGAATTATTAAGGTTTTTATCACAGTCGAATACAGGAACAGCGATACGTAAGGACTATTTTGCTGGAAAACAATTGAACAGGAACTAAATGAGCAATAATCAATCAAAAACAACAATAAAGTATTTTGTGCCCATTAAACATATCAGAAAACTCGTCAAAGTGTTCATAATACTCACCAGAAACAAATTCCGAAATTCAATCATGACTTGGACGTTTATTAAGCAACGGAAAAATGTCTCGATCGTTTGATATAGTACCTGAAATTTAAAAATAATATTAAACTCAATCTAAAAAAGGAATTATAACAATTGTATGGAGTAAAAAGACTTACCGAATTTCGGAAAATGTTTTGAAATAACTTGTAGCATTTCAAAATCCTCTCATAAACCTCAAACATACGTTCGTACTGCATATTGTTGCATTCATAATTCGGCAAATTCACTAATTTTACATTCCAAAGTTTAGCTTTCTCGGTCAATACTTTAATAAAGATAATTGCATAGATTAGATTACTGTCAAGACTTATCACAGCCACTATACAGAAGGCAATATGCCATGGTGCAATACACATGAAAATAAATATTGTGATATAACACAAAAAGATCAACATAACATGGATCCAACATTTTCTTACAGACCACTTAAAACAGTATTCATTATTAATAAATCGATGTACTTTTTGAAAAGTCAAAACTAATGTGACCCATTTCTTAGTCTTTTTAAGGTTGATGAAAAAGTTCATGATAAATCCCGTACAGTAGAAGATGAAATCGAAGTAGGAAGTGAAATACAAGAAACTGATTGTAACATATCGTTTCAAATTTGGATCGAGTGTTATTTCCAAGACCCGGTACAGGTGAGCTGATAAAAATATTAGCAGTCCACAAAATAGTATTAATTTATTCCTACAACAGTTTGGACTTATGATATTATTTTTGACGCAATACTTAGGATTTAGCACCACTGTTTGCATTAAATTTAAAGGAAAAAGTAAAGACTGCATGTCTTTGTCAATTTTCTTTTCCAAAAAAGATTCGAAGAGAATAGGTGTTTCTATTTTGCGACTATTTGTGCTTAAGGACTTCATCGTGTCTACAACGATGTTACGCAACCAAACACCTTTGAAAAAAAATTATTGTAAAACATGGAAAATTTTGCGTTACTTTCACATACTTAATTTAATTGTGTTATTGTTTTCATATGTAAGAAGTCATAGGGTAAGAAAGAAAAGTAATTATTGAAATCGATAATTAAACATGCATTTCAACGTACAGGTTAATTAATTTTGCCGCTAGGTTCTAATACGGTAATTACACCGGTAGTAACAAGAACTGGACGATTAATATCGTTGATAAACTTGACTTGCATTCTCCAACAGTCAGCAGTCATGCACGCTCAGCAGTACTTAATGACGTGTTAATTACGTTATCACATATACAACTGCAGAAATTAAAGTTGTAAGGATTTTTCAGTATCAGAGATGTTTTTATTAGCAAACCAAATACATGATGTATCATCTGAAAACTGGCATACGGATGCCGAATTTATAGTATAACTTACATTTTTAATATCTCCTCTATCTGCTCTTTATAGATGAAACCTTTGTACCAAACACACTTTCTATTTTATCAGCAGTGTCTCTGTTTGTGTGGTAATATTTCAATAATTCTAATAGGGGTCATTGTATTCGATTTCATGACTACTTGTCATAAAGTACAAGTATTGAAACGGAACCTGTCAAACGCTCTGCTAAAATCAATAATTTCAATTTTTTTGCATTGTGACCGACATGTGGTCTTTTGCTAGTTATTTTACTGTTACTTCATTGAATTAGATATTTTTAAACATTGTTAAATTTCCATTTTGCAAAAATAGTAATGCTTCTATTTCGCTCACACTATACTTTTATATATACTATGCTAAGGTAAGGTTAATAGAAATAAAAAAACCAATAACTTCATTGATCGATTAGTAATGCCACTTTATATTATTTAGTACTTGTATTATAGAAATGCAAACTGTAACAACACAACAATATAGTTAGTTAGAAGCGTCATCAGGCGTAAGGGTAAACAAATATCTACGTAGAATAAACCGCATGCACTCATCTTGCTAAAGCAGGCACCGTGTACTCGCAGTACGTTTTTACATAACCTTTTTTGATCAACTGAAAAAGAAAAAATAAATATTTGGTCAAGGCAAAGCCTATAGAAAACTATAAGACTTTATTACCAAGTAGTTGAGCAAAACGATTGCTATTTAGAGATATCACCAGTATTTGCAATTTCAAAATATTAACAAAGTAAAAGCGCTGTCTGAGGTTGATCTACCTATAAGCCCAATTTACTAAACTAGGTGCCAGATCACCGTTAAAAAAAGGTCATTGACTCTTTACATTTGTTGACATTTTTAATTTCAAAAACGGAAATAAAGACTTAAAGCTGTCTTGAATCGACATGTATCAAGATCCTTAACATGATCTAGTTATGAAAAGCAGTTCATTGTTTGTTTTTCGGTTACCTACGCAGAGATAGAAAAGGTCAATGTACTTTTTTCTACGGTTATCTGGCGCTTACTCTAGCTAACTACTGAGTCGATATTTTTATCACAATACTTTCAGTGTAAGCATAAGCTTAGGTTTTAGAAGTGGACTTTGTTGTTTACTATCTAGTCTCGTTGTGTAAACCAAGCACATTACTGAGAGTCACACTGTTTATTATTATTATAAGTTAGCACCAATTTCTGACTTTGGCTATCATGTCGTTTGTGATAGTATAAAAGTGATGGCGCTTGATGATGCCTTGAATTCTGTTTTCTGTCATGTTAGGTTTCTGAATATACACCGTTAAATTTTAATCGTTTTAATCCCGTGGAGGGTCGATCCGGTACATGAAACACTATCGATTTGTAAAGATATAATTAAAAAATAAAGTACCTTTTTTTCAAAACTCGTATTGATTTACGCATGTACAAAATAATTTCTTTAAGAAAACGTCAGCTGAGTGAGTTCAATGACCTGTAGATAGTTTGTTCGCAACACCGACTACTAACTACAGGTCATTGAACAGCTGGATTAACACGATCAGAATTTAGCGGTGTATACACCTCTTTTTTTAATTAGTACTCGTTATTGATCTTATTGTAAGTATAGTCAAAAGTAAAAAAAAAGGAAATCGCAAAATTGTCCAAGAAATGTCATAATTGGTAAATTCATTATTGAATTAATCATTTATAGTAATTGCTACTAGAAAAAACTCCGACAGTGTATAATACAAGGACTTTATAAATATCCTATGGATAGTACAATATTTTCATAAATTGTGTGACATTTTGGGAAATAAACTTTACTTAAATAATAACCATTTCTAATAAGCCCTTTATTTGTACCTAGATTAACGGTGTATTATTAAAATATTGTCTTACCAGTACATTTTGATGCCAAAATATGTTCGCTAGAATACGTCCCATGCTTGATGGCTTCATAAAACGCTTCAACTTGTACGCTTAGTGAGAACTGAATTATCAAGGTTTTTATTATACCTGAGTACAGGAACAACGACACGTAAGGAGTTTTTTGCTAGAAAATAATTGAATGGGTATTAAATACATAACGATTTATTTGTTCAAAATTAGTTGTAAGGGTATTTTAAAGTTATCCTATCATACATATGTCAACAATAATTATCAGAATACTCACAAAAAAAAATTTACGGAATTCTATCATGACTTGGACGTTTTCTAAGCAACGGAAAAATGTCTCGAAAGTTTTATATAGAACCTGAAATTGGTAAATATATCAATATTAAAATCAAACTAAACAATCATTAATACTATTATATTCGAAAAAATGTATGGAGATGGTAACAACACTAACCGAATACTGAAAAATGTTCTTGAATAACTTGAAGCATTTTAAAATATCCAAATAAACCTCAAACAATTGTTTGGTATGCATGTCATTGCATTCATTCTTTGACAAATTCCCTACTTCTAAATTCCAAAGTTTAGCTTTCTCAGTCAATACTTTCATTATAACAATAGCATAAATCAAATTGCTGTCAAGACTCACCATTGCCAACAAATTAAAAACAACATGCCAAGGAAGAACCCACATGTAAATTATATTCGCGATATAATATGCGAAGATTAATAAGACATAAATTCGACATTTTCTAATAGTCCATTTAAAATAATGTTCAACATTGATAAATCTATGTACTTCTTGTAAGGTCAAAATTAATTTGACCGATTTCTTTGTCTTACTGATGTTAATGAAAAAGTTCATGATGAATCCCCAACAGTAGAATATGAAATCGAAGTAGATAGCGAAATACAAAAAGCTGATTTTAATATATTGTCTCAAATTTGTATCGAGTGAAATTTCCAAGATTCGGTATAAGTAAGCTGCGGAAAATATTAGCGTCCCACAAAATAATATTAACTTATTACAACAATGATTTGGACTGATGCAATTATTCTTTATGCGATATTTAGGGTTTAACACCACTGCTTGCATTAGATTTAAGGGAAAAAGTAAAGACTTCAAATCTTTATCAATCTTGTTATCAACTGTGTTGGCCATTCTAGTTTCAATGGAAATATGTGTTTCAATTTCGTGGCTATTGATGCTTATGGATCCCATCGTACAGCAATTTTACCCAACCATGTGAACCAAGAACAAAATAAAATAATTGTGACTAATGGAAAAATACTCGATAATTATATTACTTTAATACACTTAATTGAAATGTGTTACTGTTTTCACAGGGTGAAAAAGAAAACCAATTATCGAAATTGATAAATATTTTGATACAGCAAAAATACAAAAAAAAAACCGAATTGGTGGTATATTAAACCTGTTACGTCTTGAAAAGTGAAAAAATTATACAAAAAAATAAATAAACATTAAATCGTTGTCAAGGTGCTTTTACTGTGATTGTGTTTTAGAAATCTCATAAATAAATAATTTTAACAATGATAAATCATCAACCCTGTTACCTACCTACTACCTATATTTTTAAATGTTTTATTTTTGAAATAATTAAAAATATAATTTAATATGTTACCATTAATAGAAATTAAATATTTTCTGTTTTATTTTATCTAACATTTTCATAATTCTTTAAAACTATGGTCACTCATTTATGCATAAGCTGTGATTGCCTTGCCTTAAATAAATAAATGTTGATACGAGTATAATGAATAAATGGAATAATCTTACACTAATACACAATAAAGAGGTAGTTTAGTCCGATTTCTAAAATTTTTTCACCAGTAGACAGCTGCTTTATTTCTGATTGTCATATGCCATATTTTATATACGCGGGCGAAGATGTTGGCAAAAGCTAGTCATAAATAGAAATATCATTTAAAGATCATTGAGAGCTGTTAGGGTAGTCAGAAGAACTAAAATTTGTCAACTGTTAAGGTAGGCAACTGCCTGCTGTGTAATGGTTTTTTACCCGATGGAAATAACCTCAGCTAATATTACTATTTTATTGTTTTAAAAGCGAAAAAAAATTATAGGTATACTTTATTCAATTCAAACTCTACCATGTGATGGTAATAAACTACGTAAACATTGTAACAACAACTTGTCAGGAAGTTGTCAGTGACTTGGGTACTTAATTGAAATAATTAATTTTAGTACCACATATGGCAACAACAACATTGTCTAAATAAAAAGCACTTCAATATAGACCATTCTAAAAGGAGCACATTAGTTGTTTAAGATATGAAGACACAGATCAAAATACACCCTATCATTCACAATTTCCTGGATAAAAGTTTTCAAAACATGCTCTTTCCATTCCGGTGTTTACATCACATGATGTTCCTATCAAGATTCACTATTGAGTATAACTGTATAAGGCCCCATCGTGTACCGTACTATATTTTGTCACTCGTTGGTACACTTGGATTTATATTTTATCATATACAAAATCTCTTGGCAAGGGAATTTGATGGAATAACCAACGCATTCCTCATCGTCTTTAAAAAGTTCAATGTTGTTTTAGTAATGCTACCTTTCGTCATCTTTTACATACTCAACATTATTCTAAGATTAGACCACGTACTTATGATTTTAAAAATTCAAACAGCTTTTAGGTTTGTAAATTTTAAACAATACAAAAACGCTATCCGTAGAAGCTGGCTCGGGGTTGCACGTCACTGTATTTATTATATCATTGTTTTGTTACTAACTTTTGATTTAAAATTGGCGGTTTATATTTATTCTACGATTTATACCGATGTGAATTTAACTTATGGTATTTTCATAATTGCACTAATCAGAGATGGAATGATTTCATGGATCTCTGAGGTTGAGTACTATAGTGGACTCTGTTTGGAACTAGAAGACGATAAATATAATGATAAATTCAAAAAACTCTATGAAGCTTACGTTACTTTAATAGAAGCGTTTGATATTTTCAAAAAAATATTTAAGTTTCCGGTAAGAGTTTTTTTGTGAATATTATAATTTATATTTATAGAACATTGTAAAAATTAATATATTTTACATTTTCAGGCTTTACTTGTAGCGTTAGACACATTTTTTCTAAGTTTACTTTACCTGCAAACCATTATAGAACTGTTAAAATCAGGAATTACTCACTATGGAACGGTAAGCATTCTAATACTGAACATAGGTTAATCTTTTGCTTCCTGTCGAGTTCCATCTAGGACATTACAAATTTTTCAATGCTTCGAAAGAATATATTTAAAGAATTATGCTACAAAATAAGTTTGTGTTTAACATTTCTTTCTTTTAATTGCAGTATGACATCACCACATTTTCTACAGTGACTATAATTTGGCTGTTCAAGAATATCAGCTTCGTCAGGATATTCTGTTCATCATGTGAAAAATTCTACGTTACTGTCAATGAAGCAGATAGTGCTTGTTGTCGATTGCTGGGGAGTCTGCAATATTCTGGTTAGTATAGTAGCACGTAATTAAATATCAAATGCATCTATTAAAGTGATATCTGAAAAAAATATAGTGATGGGTAATACTTCATTAAATTTTTTTTGTTGGATTCTTTATTTTATTAAGTAATAATTTGTTTTAATAAGACAGTTAAGAACAATTTGATCATATGCGATTACTACTCACGCTAGCCTCTAAATCCTACCGATATTGCGAACCAAAGGTTCGACGGTCAGGACTCCAGACTAGAAGACCTTTTAAAAATACGAGATGTGTCCAGAATTACCGTTTTCCCAACTTAGGTTGATTTGCTTATCTTTCTTGGCTTTGACGAGGATTTTGCCGTGTGAGAAATTTATCAATGCTCTTTGCACGCCTCTTGATTTAGTTTAATACAGTTATGTCAGGCTTCTTCGTTACCATCAACATTTCAAACAAAAAACGGACATAGCCTGCTCGAAGTGTTGACCAGTGCATCGGAGTCTGGACCCTCAGCAGGTCATAGATCTATCTATTGAGAGGCTTTCCAACGTTGCATCTACTGGTACGCGGTTGTCACTTCCAGTCATGCCAGCCCCTTTATTTTTGTATTATCAGGTACATACCTGAAATCCAAATCTTGTCAATACTTTATTCTCTGTTACAGTGGAAGCTAAGATTCTATGTAAGAACGTGCGCCGACTGAACCGTGTAAACTTTCACAAGCTGACTGCTTGCCGGATATTCACAGTTGATGCCCGACTACCTCATATCTTCATTAATCTAGTATTGGAGCATATATGTATCATACTGCAATTTGCCTTCTTATCATACATAAAATATATTTATATACCTGAACATGAAAATAAAATGTAATTTTGAATATTTATTATATTGAGTGAAGCATTTAAACAACACTGAAAAATATTAATTTAATTTTATAAAATTATAAACATTATTATTAATGACAATTCAATCAATAAATAAAAAGAATTAACATTAATAAAATGAAACGTCAATTGTCAATTAATAACCCACCCCTGATCGTTCCTGGTGCAAAGGTGTCCATAACACTCGCCGCATTACCTCGCTGAATAGCGATGGCCATTCTTTGCACCAAGAACGAATATTTATTATTGTAATAGTTTTATTTTTACAATACAACTAGTTTTTGCCTCCGGCTTCACCCGCGTACATAAAGTAAGCCTGCCTCGTTGCTAAGCAGATCTAGGACCAGCTCCAATAGTATTCTTAGAATCTTAGCCGACAAGCATGATGGGCGAGTGATTAATCACTGGTTGCGATTGCTGGTGCGGCAGTAAATTAAAGCTTTTTGTGTTTTTTTAAGTGTTACTAAACTTTTAGTTTGATCAATCACTATACGACAACACACTCTTACAGACACACACACACACTCCATACACTCTCAAATATTCCCACACAATACTAACCGTACTAACACTATATAGAATATAGAATTTATAACATAAAAATTGTTAATCGCGACAACTGTTTCTCAGAGCATAAGGCAATATAAAAATGTTAACAAAACCTAAGGGTGGAGTCCTGGTGTCCTGAAATACAGGCCCCAAGCCTAGTTTAGGCACCAGTCTCCCACAATATGTTTATTGTACCTACTTTTACCCTAGAAACTGTAATCATTGTGTATTGTGGCGAGAAATAAATCTTATTATTATTATTAGTTGTTAAGTTGTTACTAACCATTGGACCTATGTAGTCTTTTCAAAAATAATAATAATAATTGGAATTACTATTATTATAAAGTCTTCATCGAGAAATAAGGAAACTTTGCTTCTTCTGCTGGTGATATTTTTTTTGTTACCTTTTTTCCACATTGTTGTCAACTATTTATTTAAATCTATCCGATATTACTAAATTTGAGAAATTGTTCTTTATTTTATTATAAAATACTAGGCTTAATAAATGCTTTAGCATTAAACTAAAATACATAGTTCAACCTGTATTCACCTGTGTTCTGTGTTTTTGTGTGTGTGGGTGTTGGAGCGAAAACTCATCGAAATGTGTATCCTGCCCATCCTAACCTACGGTGCCCAGACATGGTCGCTCACCGAGTCGCAAAAGTTTCGCCTTGGTGTTTGCCAACGAGCAATGGAACGCAGCAATCTAGGTGTCAAAAGAGCCGTCAGAATGAGGAAAACCACGCTACGTCAAAAGACGGGTATTATAGATGTAAGAAAAAAGGCTGCCAGGCTAAAATGGGATTGGGCGGGTCACATCAGTCGCATGCACTCTGACCGTTGGGCAAGAGTTTCCACAAAGTGGGTACCTGAAGATGGACGACGCCGCCGAGGTCGACCTAGGAAGAGGTGCGAAACGACCTAGGTGCCTACCGCGGGGACTGATTCGAGGTGTAGCTCAAGAAAAGGATACCTGGAAGAAGTTGGGGAGGCCTTTGCCCAGCAGTGGGACAGTATAGGCTATTAAAAAAAACCTGTATTCATAAAAATGGACAAAATATAGGCAGCAGTTCATTTTATCCTTTACTATTTCAAGATTGACCACAAAGATCTGAGAACCAAAAAAAAAATGTAGGTGTAAAATATTTTTTTTTTTTTTAATTTTTAATTAAGCTCGCAATTTAAAGTAGAAACTGTCTTTTATTGTTTCTCTAGAAATAATACTAGGCTATTTACAAAATAGTGAACTGTAACAGAACAATTAGGTAATTTCCGATGAGTCCAATAAAATGTACTGGTAGCGCTGCATCTACATTGAATAGGCCACACGCGCTCATCTCAGTAAATGTAAGATTTATCTGCAACACTTTCTTGTAAAGACGTTCTTGACTCTCTGTAAAAATAGTTTTTTTTTTTAAATGATTGGGTAAGTTGACGAGCTTTTTCTTCTTATTCCTACCTCGAACCCATATTACTTGAGGTCGGCGCAATACGTTTTTTTCTTCTATTCTGTCCTATCACCCGTCACACTGTCACAAACTTTTCGATATTGCAAGTAAAAAAAAATTAACATAGTCAGCTTATCATATTAGCCGTTTTCCGACGACCTTTAGCATAGTTTGTTTGAAAAATGCATGAAAACACGACCTCAGGCTAAATGGAGCGAAGATATTCGAAGAAGAGATGTGATGGTGAGATTAGCCGAGTTTTGAGACAGTAACGAGAGATGAGAGAGATGTCCTGTGTCCGGCAGTGAATGACTTGGATGACCTTTAGTAGGCATACTCGTAGTTTGAAAAAACACAAGAAAACACGATGTCAAGCTAAGTAGGATGACGAACTTCGAAGAGTACAGCAGGGGTCCAGCCGGGTCGACAGCAGGGGCCCAGCCGAGTCGAAGCCTACTGGGGCCAGGGTTATCCGAAAGGGCGCTCGAGCCCCGGTATGAAGGCTTGAAGGAAAGGAATGGGTTTTTTAGTCAGTAAGAGTCTGACACTATCTCCCGCTCCGCCCAAGAGCGGGGGTTGTCATAAGATGATTTTTACCATCGAAAAAAAAAAAAACTTCGAAGAGTAGATTTGTGATGGTGAGAGTAGCCGAGTTTCCATACGAATGGCAAGAGATCCGTACGTCATGTGTATGGCAGTGGCTGAGAAGCTAACTGCTGTCAATGGCTTTTCCGGAGTGATAACTATCTCAAGAGAACATAGTTCTGGGATCAAAAGTTGTATGAGTGGATCCAGGACATTATCTATCCGTGAATCAAGCTGAAATCCGTTTTGCCGTTTGAGTGTGAAAAAGAAACAAAAATACTCAAAAACTTTGCCATTATTTTATTTATTAGTGTGACTGCCTTGAGTGGTTGCAAATTCTATTGCTAAACAAGAACTTGAAGAAAGTTAAATTGATTATTCAGTTTTACATTTAGAATTTATAGGAGAATGGTCCGGTACTGGATTTGTTCTTAATCAAAAGCAAATAACAGACGTAAAAAAATTACTTACTTGGGCAATTCGGGTTTTTGAGAAGCTGTACACACGCAGTCTCAGCTTTTTCGATTTTTATATAGAAGTTCTCGCAGTTAATATTAAGTAAAATGAGTACAGTCATATTTTTAACGAGATACAAAAATAACATCATGCCAATAGTGACCTGGAAAAATTAAAAATTCTTTATTTGCTAGTTGACCTGATCAGGAGGTTCACGCAAATATATGCCTGAATAAAGAATCATGATTATGAAATATTAATTAATCTTAAATGTCAGTTTAAACTCAAATTTAAAATTATTTTATTATTTATAGGCCTACATAGACACCGATGAAACTTTAAAAGCTAGTATATGGTTCTAATTGGTCGTTTTCTATAAAGAAGAACAGGCAAAAACCTCCATGATTGCTCCATTAAAAAAATATTTTACAATATATTTATGTTACGATATTAATAAGTATGAAAGAAAAGTGTAGACCGGTCAACAAAGCACCCAAAAGCAAAATTAAAATAGTAAAATAACACCGTTTCTTGTGCATCGTTTCCCATTCCAAGCAGTTTCAGAGTGTTTGCCCAGTACATTATAATACGGTAAAACGTATCCACAGTATAATATAATATCTGTGAAATAAAATGTTTAAGGACAACTTTAGTATTTGCGTCTGTGAAAATTTAATGCATTAATTTATACGAATATTACTTTACCAGTACTTCGAAAAGTTTCTTAGATAATTTGTACGTTTCCATAATATTATGGTAAGTCTCAAATAATTTCGAATCAATCTCCTGCTTATTATTTAGAATCAAAATACATTTGATCCAATTATCCAAATACTTTGCTAACAACTTTATGATACAAATAGCGTAAACTATATTAACATCAAAAGTCATATAAGTGATATCGGAAATGAAATCTATGTAATCAAATTTATTGTACCATGTGTAAAAAAATAATAAAATCAAGATATTATATAAAAAAATTGTTAAAACTAAGATCCAAATCCAAATAACAAAATTCCTGATGCTCTTTCTAAAATAAATGCTATTATGAATGATTTGGATTTTGACCAACAGCAAGAAGTTGTTATGACAATTAACCATCTCGTAAATGAGCATCATTAAAAAACCGAAAAATAAAAAGATGGAATAGCCAACATTTAAAGAGAATATCAAAACATTGTCATTGTTATGGTAACGGTTGGGATCGAATACGCACAATTGATAGGTACTCTTATATAAAATGATTATTACTATAATGAACCAGATTGCAATACGTTTTTTCCCGATGGGAGTAACACAATTATTTTGAATATTAAATTTGGGAATTGACAAGACTAGAAGAAAAATGTGTATAGGATAAAATATGCTCTGCACTTCCTTTTTTATCTGATAATTACGTAAAACTTGCGGTTGATTCGTAGAGGTCATTGAAACAACATGGCCATTTTGATACATAGTTGGTAGCCTTAATTTTCTGTAAATTAATTTACAATGTTCAATAGTTTATTTTATGAACTTGATCAAAATGTGGCTTTAAAATAACTTTGCGCAAACTATAAAAAAATAAAATGGAATGATATATTATAATGATTACTTCAAGTAAAAATATTACTGATCTTTAATAATATTAAAAGCTAAAGATAAGTACTCGTTTCTGATAATGTTGAAATATGAAATAGAATATCCTTATCAAATTAATCATGTAATGGTATATAAAATAAAACACGCTATTTATAGTTCTTCAAAAGCCATAGATATGATCATACAGTTTTTGCCCTTTCAACTTCTTTATACACAATAAGATGGCAAACTGCAACTGTACCAGCACATTCTACAGTTCACTATCTTAGACAACTACTCGAACTCGTACTACCTTACATCATCAATAGTCTGATTCAATAGTGGATTATTAGCCTATTGAACATCAGATAGTAATTCATTAATTACGAGCCCAGCCAGGTGCATTACTTTGTATAATTTATTTCATTACCACTACTCTCAAAATGGTGAAGGAAATCATCGTGAGGAAACTGGCATATCCTAAAAACAAAAATTCGAAGACAGGTTACATTCACCAACTCATATTGGGCCTGCGTTGTGGATTACGGCCCATTCCCTCTCCTATAGAGCCGGCCAGAGTCCCAATAGTGGGAACATTAAAAAAGCTTCTGATGAATCATGAAGATACTACAACTGTAACAGTAGCAAAAGAACAATTTCACGCACTTATCAATACAATTATACGAAAGACTTGTGTTGGTGGGCTGAGTTTAAACTCAGAAGAAAAATTGAAAATAAGTATAAGTATCAATAAAAAGCCGTCATGTCAAAGGATACTTCAAGCACTTTGATATACTGCCTGCCTTTCATGTTCGGTTCATATGTACGTAGCAGCAGGTTAAAAAATCTGAATGGGCAATATTAGAATGCATCTTAGGCAGCCTACGATGCATTTTAATATATCTCATATCGATATTAGGTCTTTTCTAGTGACTATAAATCTTTCAGCAGATATGATCAAAAATATTATTAATGTTAAAGATTAAAAGCAAAGTGAACTATTTAACCATAAATTACTCACGGTATTAGTATTTAGCCGCTTTCAGTTAAACGTTATAATTTTCAAAACAGGACAAAAAGACGAACTTCCTGCTCTGGCTGACCTGCAATCTGCAGTCCATCACCTAATTACTCTCACCTAATAATTCTCAAAATGTACCCATCTATTCTTTCCTCTCATTATAAAGATGCATATTTTTGTCCTGCTTATGATTTGTAAAAAAGGTCTCACCTATATGGTAAGTTTGACAGTTAACAGTTAAAGTTTTTTACTCCATGTTGCATGCAGTTTAAGAAAACAAAAACTACATTAATTTCAATTAAAAAAACAGAAATTACCTTTTTTTATGTTGGGAAAAATCATGCATTGACATCCCCTGCCCTTGGGCGGAGCGGGAGATAGTGTCAGACTCTTACTGACTAAAAGACCCATCCCGTTCTTTCTAGCCTTCATACCGGGGCTCGAGCGCCCTTTCGGATAACCCTGGCCCCAGTAGGCTTCGACCCGGCTGGGTCCCTGTTGTTGCTGACAACTCCTTGAGGCGCGCGGGAACAGTGTGTGCCGTCGACGACTTGAGCTTGGTCCGGACAGTTACCGGACGGCCGGACAGTGAGCTACCCATTGCTCACTGTCTACAAGCCCGCGCCTACGTTGGCCGGAAATCGGGATCAGAATCCCGGCTGCGGCAGCGGCGATAACGCCGTTGCCTGATGCGTTCGGCCTCCTCCTTAGCGAGCATTACTGCTTCGCAGAAGTCGGCGACCGCCTGCCACTCCTCCTCGCTCCGGACCATGGCCCCAACCAAGGCCCGGCGCGAGAGATCTCCGCCGCCGATCGCCCCCACGAGGGCACGGCGATGCTCCGCCCAAGCAGGGCACACCTCGACTGTGTGCTCTACCGTGTCCTCCGGGTATTTCGCACAGTGGCGACACCCGGGCGTCACCTCCGCATGAATCCCGTGCAGGAAACTCCCGGACGAACCATGTCCGGTGAGTACCTGCGTCATGCAGAAGGTAAGGACGCCGTGAGGTCTTTCCAGCCACGCCGAAAAGAGGGGACTTACCGTCCCAGTATGATTGTGGCGTGCCCAGCACTGGGTTACGATAGTCGTTGACGCCATTTCACCATGAGATCCCGCCGGAGCTCTGTCCCCCCGGCGTTGCATCTCCACGCGCATATCGTGCATGTGTGCAAGGACTGTTGCCTCCAGATCCCACGGTGGTAGGCCAGCCAGAAGGCTCGCCGCTTCGCGGGAGACCGTGCAGTATCCCCGCACCAACCTGCCAGAGGGTCATGGCGATAAGCCATGACCCTCTGGCAGGCGTTCAGTATGGCCGCCGGTCGCTTTTTCAGCGACGGCGCCCACACCGGCGCCCCGTAGAGGGCCATGGACCGAACGATCCCTGCGTAGAGCCTCCGGCAGGAGGCATCTGGACCCCCAAGGTTAGGCAGGAGCCGCTTGAGCGCAGCCCCATCCCGGTAGAGTTTGGGAGCCAGACGAGTCCCAGGTACTTCATCGTCGACCCGACACCGATGTGAACTCCTCCTACCGTTAGTTGGGAACTCATTGGCGGCGCGTTTCGAGAGTGGCGACCGTGAAAGCACATCGCCTCGGACTTGTGAAGCGCCACCTCGAGGCCTCGAGTCGTCGACGGCGCGCGCTATTCCCGCGCGTCTCAAGGAGTTGTCAGCAACAGCAGGGGCCCAGCCGGGTCGAAGCCTACTGGGGCCAGGGTTATCCGAAAGGGCGCTCGAGCCCCGGTATGAAGGCTTGAAGGAACAGGATGGGTTTTTTAGTCAGTAAGAGTCTGACACTATCTCCCGCTCCGCCCAAGAGCGGGGGTTGTCATAAGATGATTTTTCCCATCGAAAAAAAAAAAGTCCCAACTCCTGGATCTTGTCAACGACCATCGCAACCCCGCGTGTCACTAGAGTGACCGCCGCCTGGTACGACTCTCCCTGCGCTAGAACCAGCGTGTCGTCTGCGTAGCAAACCACGCTGAGCCCGTCAGGAAAGTCGCCGCGCAGCACGTAGTCGTACCCGTTGTTCCACAAGGGTGGCCCTAGTACCGACCCCTGCGGAACACCGCACGACAACTCTCGACGTTTCCAGTCTCCCTGGTGACCGAAACAGAAATTACCTGCAGGACGAGAGAGGTGGACACGCGACACGGTCAGTCATCAAAGAGAAATAATAAAAACAAAAATCACATTATGTATACGCAAAATTACTCGTATTATAAAACGATACTGTTTTAATAAAAATATGCCAGAGATATAATACATAAACAGAGGGACATTACAAAAGTACAATCAATTTTTTTGAATTTTGTTTATAAATTTTACAGTGAAACAATGTTTTTTATAATAAAACTTAATATATAAAAAAAAACACTTTCATTATGATGTATTACATAGAGCCATCAAATTTCCGTATATTGGAATTACGATACTATAATATTTTTACAATCTTTAATCATAATTACCTTGATGTTTCCATCATGAATGTCTTGAAGTGTTCAATAACGACGCGTTTATAGTAGACAACTGAAATTAATGTTTCATTAAGTAACACTTCAGTTTCATAGGAATATCTTTTAAAAGTACACGATAAACAATGCTTCAAGGTCATCAAGTTATTTCAATGACTTCCGCGAATGAGTTTAAATTATTGCATAACAATAGACTCGAAAAGGAAGTCCAGAGTATATTCTATCCTCTCAATATAATATTGTTAATCTTGTTCACTCCTAAATTCATTGTACGTAAGAATATAATTTCTCCAATTGGAAGAAAGACTATTGTGTTGTGGTTCATTATTGTTATTTTGTGTATGTTTAGTTCATTTAATTTGATGTTAACTGATAGTAGTAATGACCGACGCCGTAACAAGGACAGTCTTATGATTTACTCAATAGACTTAAGCCTTTGCTTTCTTTATTGTTTCGGTTGCATAGGTTTGTTCATCGTTGAGGTCACTAATCGTAATTACAATTTCTCGCTTGTTGTATTAATCCTAACAATTCATAAGAGCATAGATTATAGTATCCAGAGAATCGTTATTTGCAATTGGATCTCAGTTTTTACTGTTTTTTGCAGTAATATGTTTTTATTTGTATTTAATTGTATTTCAACAAAATCAATAACTGTGGCAGATTTATTTTGTGACCTTACGTATTTGACAATAGACTTTAACATAGTTTATGCTATTCGTATTTTAATCTTATTAACAAAGTACTTAGACGAATGGATCAAACATATTATAATGCTTAATGATGAACGGGAGAAAAATACGGACAATGGTGTTCATTGCAAAAACATATACAAGACATATTACAATATTTTTAAAACGTACAATTTGTGCAAAAAGCTTTTTCATATGCAGGTAAGAGTGTTGACCATTGGTTCCAAGGAAAATAATTGGTAGAAGTGAAATTTTATATAAGATTTTTTAAAGTCTTTTTTTACTTTTTGCAAGACAGTATCAACTTGTAAGTTGATTGTTACCATAAAACGTCTCTATTTAAGGAATTATAATAATTATTACAACTCTTTAAGCTCTTCTAATTTTATTGAATAGCTTTTTTATGAAAAAGTATTAAAAAAAAATGAATTCCACGGGCTACCCTGGAACAACCTTCCTAAAAATTGCCATAAGACAGCGCTTTTGCATTTAAATTAATTTTCATGAGATATCAGAGATAGCGCTAAAAGTTTAAAAAGTCTTGAATATGTGTGGCTGGTAGTAATACAGGAGACATTTCATGTAAAACGGATTGCAAAGAATAGTGTAATTTTAATGTTAATGGCTATTTACTATTATGCTAAATAAGTAATTAGATAAATAATAATGTTACAGTACTATTTCGATTGCAGGTTTTATATCACATAATTACTACGTTTTATAATACATTGTTATACTGCGAGTCAAGTTTACAAATGATTGTAAGGCGAATGGATGAGAGACAAACGGTAAATGAAGAATTACTATTTTTTTTTTTTATGTTTGTGATTAGATGTTTCGTGGTTTTTTCGTTAAATGTTCGGTAATAACTTTTTTATTAATTTATCTAATCATCCTCAACAGTACATTTTAGACGGTATTTCATAATGTACGAGGTGTTTGAACTTAATCAAGCTCAAGTTCGTTCGTGGTTCATTCTTATCTTTAGGACGGATCTGCCAGATACCAGATTAATGCACTTGGTTCAATTGAGAAGCAAGATAATTACTTGTTATGCACTCGTTGAGAAGCTATAAAGACTTGAGTATCGATGCTCGGTTTCCAATCGGTTGCATTTTGGGGAGTATCCGTCGAAATTGCATATCCTGATTTCGCCAAACATGACTTATCATCTAACCACTACCCCGCGTTTGAAATTATGATATCGGCACTGTCAGCGTGTCAACAACTCGCTTGATGTATGCGTTTACGGTAATTCGAAGCCAGCTGTGAGCACGCTGACATCGATAATATCGCAATTCGCAACGGGGGCTAGACGTAAGGTGATGCGCCACCTATTCATGGTAGATATTCTAAAGTTACACACAAAATGTTTTGATACACTTGCGTAACGCGTACAGCTAAGGAGTAAATTTCCTGCCGAAGCCTGTGTTTCTTGATAGTTACAACCTGGAGATTTTTAAGTTAAGAGTGAATAGGTTACTTCTAGGCAATCGTGCTCCATCATCGACCACATCATCGCTTTCTATTAGGTGTGATAGTGGTTAACCGCGAGCCTATCAACAATAAAAAAATATGATATCATGTCTATTTCTACCAAAGCAGTATTTGTAATTACAACTCTGCCTATGTTACGCTAGCACAACTCCAGACCACGGATCGTCAGTGCAAAATTCCCAGTGATAGAGAATAAGGCCTGTTATGAGTTGGGAAGCCATCGAATAACTTCTGCTTTGGATGAGGCAAGAGGACGTGTCAGATTATTACTGACTTAAACCCACCAGTATTCTTCAGCTACCCTTTGTGTTCCCGTTGTAACTCTTTGGACATTTTCACAGCAGCCTAAAGCCAGTTACTCAGCAGTAGCGCTATATGACGACATAATTAGTGAGGCAACCAATATGTTAGATCAAGTGATAGCAGTAGCCAAAGTTTAATGAAATCTAATTCTTCCAGTGGATTGACAGCATAATGATATCGTGTTTTCTTATGAAGAATATGACGTTACTGATAATGTTTAGTGTTTGCTGTGAAAAATTCTATATGAAAGTCGAGGAAGCCGAAACAGCCTGTATACTCCTTGTGAAAAACCCGAACTGTCCAAGTAAGTTGGAAACTCTATTGTGTGTGAATATTTCAGTGACAACAATAGGAATATTATGAATGTTTCTAAGTTTTTTGATGAATTACAACTAAGGCCCAAGATCCATCAGCATATATAATAGAACCATTTATGTTAGGGAAACTTGTGAACTAAAAACGAGTCAAGTGATGCTGATGTCACTCGTTACTTTGACGGTACCCCTATCCAAGTTGATAATCTGCAATTGTTAACGCTAGTAGAAAAATTCAAATGTACGGGAACGACGTCATCTCAAAGCTCAGTCACGTGGCCAGAACAAAAGAATTGGGGACGTGGTAAACTCGAGGCATTCGACGTTAGAGAAACGGTTGTAACTTGGCTAGAGGTGCTGGACTGCTGCTGCATTCGCACGAGCCAAACGGATAAAAATTCCGATCGCAGAGACTCTTCGATTGAGAGCTCTATCTATCTCAATCAAGGGACTGTCTTAGGGACAGACAGACACGGTGGGGTGAATTAGTACCATTCTTATCCATAAAGGTCTAACACAAAATCTTTCCTTATGGAAGCAAGGATAATTATACAACAATTTTATTTTTTCTTACAGAGAGTCAGAAACGACTTTGCAAGAAAGTGCTACAGTCAAATCGAATATTCAGTAAGATGTCCGCGTGTGGTCTGTTCTTTATAGATGCTTTATTGCCAATTTATTTATTGGGACTCATTACTAATTATGTGATTGTACTGTTGCAGTTTGCTATTCTGTAAAATAATCTTTGTTTAAGTCTAGTCAAAACTGCTAAAACGCCGCTACTGAGCTGCATTTTTAGTATAATAATTATATAAAAATTGAAATGGAATTGTTTGTCTTGGTATGGTCATGTACAGTAAGGAGACAAAAGTCCATAGGAACGTTAAAGATTACATTGCTATGAACCGAGCGAGCGCGATGCGTATGTGTGCGCATGTATGAGTATCCACATTCCACAGATAACACACACTAAGGAACTGTCGTCGCACTGAGCAAAACAATATTATTTTTCTGTTCTTACCATAGCATTGATAAAATTCGCGCAAATACGTCATGTGCTGGTAGCCGTGTGAACTAAGTGTTGGATTCGCAAATCACGTAACCCGAGTTCAAATCATGGTCAGTCCGTTGCAGTTATTTCTTACTTTGAAAATTCCCAATCTATATTGATATAGTCATTTTTTTAAATTTCCATGAAAAATACTATTGCATTTTTTGCACTAAATAGTTGCAAATTACGAATGTGATCTATTAACCACAAGAAGAATCACATTCGTAATTTGCAATTATTTATTTGTTACATCTTTTCGATGTTGTAAGGTGGAAATAAAAAGACGTGTTTAATAAAAATGTTTATGCTTTATATTTACAAATTAAACATTTATGAGAATTGTGACGTCGAATAGCAAAAAGTTATCTTGTAACCGTTATCTATGTTACGCGTAAGATTGTTTGTTGGAAGTATACCCACTTAGACCATTCATATTATGAATAACGTAACAATGAACGGATATTCAAATTTTAATAAAATAAAATATAGGTAATTGTTTATATCCAGTTATTTATTGAAAAGTGATTTTTGATTTAGACTTTGTAAACATTTAATTTTTGTGTAACGTCACAATTAATGTATTGAGGTCATAGCTTAATTGTTCATTTTCTTGACGAAAAGAAGATTGAAACTAAACCTCAATTTCTGTTAAAAGAACTTTAGTTCTCACAAGATAATCGTCAATTAGATGAGCAAAATAAAATGAACTATAATATTATGTTATAACAGTGCGGGTAGAAGAATAAAAAACAAAATAGACTCATGATTATTGTCAACAAAATTGATAGCGAGTTCACTGCATTCTTAAGATGAGGCGATGGCACAAATTAAAAGATATAGCTGTTTTAAACGAAAGTAAACACAATATAATACAGTGTTTGTTAACGAATAATCACAGATATGTTAAAATAAAATGGTAGGCCCTTTAGTTTAGTTAACATTAAACATCTAGTGCGAAACGTAATCGTTCTTGTTTGTGCCTCTCTGTCAAGTACGGCTTTTTAGCAGGTTTTCTGTGATGCACGCCTTCAGCGTGAAGTGCACGGCGAACAGTATCCATCGAGATGTCATATAATTCCGCAAAATGTCTCGTTGGTGCGAAACCATTCGTTTCGTATACGTCCACCATATGTCGTCGCTGCGCCTCGCTAATAAGCTTCGGTCTCCCACTTCTCTTTCGACTAGCAAGGCTACCTTCTTCCTCATATCTTTTTAGCCAAAGATTTACAGTATTTTTCTAAAATAAAAAAAAATATATATATTAGGCAGCTATACCTACTTCACTTCATTTTCATTATATAAAATGTTAATAATCATAATTATTGAATATAATTTTAAAATAAAACTGCATTTATTAATCCAATAACCAATCCAATAAACCCAACGATTTACGTATTTCTCTTCTAAACCTCTTATAGATACGATGAATGGATTCATAAATGGCATACGTTTTAATTAGAAGATTAATTTGTAATAAAGTTACAATTCATTAATAGCTATTATACTCACATTCAGTCCGGTTTCTTCAGATATTTGTGTTTTATTAAAACCACTTTTATGCAGCCCAATGATAGTCGCCCTCACTTCAATACTAATATTAGCCTGCATTTTGCGAATATTACAATACTGTCAACCACACGTCACTAACCAACAACTAAAACCAAACGACAGTTCATTTCGGTCAAGTTAAAACTCATGTCTACCTCGCAGAAATCTAATTCTTTATTTAGTTTTTTTGTGATCTACCTTTCTAACTCTAAGAAATGTGTGAACAAGTTAAAGAATAATTTAATATATGTAATGCAAATACATAACTTCCAATCGGGTAAGAACTTACAAAAAGTCAATAATTGCGTGGGATTTGAACTTGCGGCACACTGATTTGCGCTTCAATCTGTGTGCCTATACCACTGGGCCATCTTGACTTATGCTAAGTTGATGAAATTGTGAATTTCAATCATTTGTTGGCGAAACTTGAAAATAAAAGGTCGTAAGTCAAACTAAACGTCAAACGAATACGTTTTAAGAATTCCTATCGACTTTTGTAAGTGAGTGTACAGAGGAGGGATTCAACACATATCATTATAAGTAAACATGTAGATGGATGGTAAAGGAGAGAGAAGCCAAAGAAAAGATGGATGGATTTTGTGAGCAGGGATATGATAGAAAAAGGAGTAAGTGATAGCATGTTGGGTGATAGGTAAATGTAGAAAACATATGTATGTTGCACTAAACCCAAATACAACAGAACAAGGATAAGAAGATGATGATAATGATAATTTACTGTGGTGGCACCGCTTTTTGCTTTGTGGAGATCACCAACGGAATACCACGAACACAAAATAAAACTATAAAAAGTTATATGTTGGCATTAGCCACAAATGCATCCACTTCCAAGTAGGCTCGCAGTCCGTGTGCAACCGTGCTAGGCCGTGTGAACTGGACACTGGTAAAGTTGCAGCATCGGTTACCAATAACATGATCAGATAAGTAGAATTTCGTTTGCTGCCGTTCATCAAGCCTTGGCCTTTAATTTTTTTTATTAAATAAATTTAAACAACAATTTTTTTAACGAATGTAAATATTTCATTATCTGAGCAGTTGTTACATACCTTGTCTAATATCTGTAAGTATAGTCAGTTTTTTTTTAGTTTACGGACTTAATTTCTTCATCAGAATTATCAATAATGCACTTACTGAGAAACTAAATTTACAATATTTATGTGTATTATGTTGTCTCCAACTTTTATCAAATAAAAAATATATTTTCATTTTCAAGTATTTTTCTATTTATTTGTTATCGTTCATCCATGATAATATGGCAAACTGTAATATCACAACAGTGTATTCTACCATTAGACCATTAAATTTTAGAGGTAGAGTCGCATCGATTGTGAACATTCGGCAAGCAGTCATCTTGTGGAACGCTGCACGATTAAATCTCAACACGTTCTTACAAAGCTTCTTAGCTTCAACTGCAACAGAAACAAAACAAATTGTATGGTACAAACAAGATGTAAAATTTTAAAGTTTTTAACAAAAAAAAACATGGTTTAGTGTACATTACCTGGTTATCCTGAACATAAATTAATATATATAACATAATATAAATTATTATGCAGGCCGATGGCCAACTATGGACGTCTCTCGGCTGATATGATGATGATGATGATGAATATAAATTATTTACTCGTGAAACAAACGTATATAAAGCAATACATTAAACACACACGATGACAATATGGTTTAGTCTAGGAATGTCGAATTCGGGAAATATTCAAAGAATTGTACATTCCCAGAATCAGTCATTTCGTGAATCTATTTCGCAAGTAAATAATTACACTATATATTCAAATTTAGATATTATGCCCAGGATAACCAGGTACTCTACATAACTTCCTTGTAATGGACGAGTCATTCTAACCTATTTTTCCATACGAAGAGTCAAGTGACAGACTGCAGTCAGCAGAATTTCAAATAGCTATTTGACAAGGTCTATACTATCTACACTAATATAATAGAGGTAAAGTTTATTTTTTTGTTTATAGGAGGTAATCTCCGGAAGTACTGGTCCGATCGCTAAAATTTTTTCACCAATAGACAGCTGCTTTATTCTTTAGTGATATTTTATGTATGCGGGTGAAGCTGCGGGCAAAAGCTAGTGTCTTATAAATTGATATTGCTAAGTCTTGTGCAAGTTTTTTGTACAAATCTTGTGTTTACTTTTATATGAAGATGTCGTTGACTTGCAGTGGAACACTGGGCAGTACTGACATTGATATTACTATTTTCTTACCAGTGCTTTGCAAACTTCTCAGCATCCTACAGCAAGCAACATCTGCTGCCTCAACTGACATATAGAAGAACTCACAAAAGGTATTAAGTAAAGTTACAAAAATTAGATTCTTGGACAGCCATAGGATGATGGTTGATATAAGGGTTTTGACGTCCTTCTGTAAATTAAAAATACTTAAACAAAAAATTATATACACTTTACACATAATTATTGCGTTAATCTTCTCTCATTAGTTGAATATTGAACTTTAATTTTTCTAAATTTTATAAAAATGAAATATGTGATTATACTTGCCCCGTCGACGTTTGCGTCGCCTAGATTTGCTATTTCTATTATTGTTTGGACATACAATAGACCATGAAATAAGGTGTCAACTGCTTGAAATAAAGTCTAAAAAAATTAAATGATGTAATAAAACGTGTTATATAAAAAAAAAACACAAATAAAAAAGTAAGTATTACCGAATACTTAAATATTTTCTTGAAAATATCAAAGGCTTCCATCAAAGCAATGTAAGCTTGGAAAAGTTGCTTGAAATTGTTATTGTAAGTTGCGTCTTCTGCCCTTAAGCATAGTTTATTATAATAATCGACTTCGGAAATCCACGAAATTATTCCATCTCTTATTAAAGAAATTAATATAAAGCCATACGTTAAATGCACGTCAAAATACATCACTGAATATAGATATATAGATATTTTGACGTTCCAGGTAATGGAAACACAGATAATGAAAAAAATAAAATGCCTCAAAATTCCAAACCAGCTTCTAATAATAACTGTATTCCAATTCTTATGATCGACTAATCTAAAAGCAGTTTGGATCTTCAATATTATTTGAATGTGGTCCTCTCTATGTATGATATTGAGTATGTAAAAGAAGACAAAAGGAGATACCACTAAAACGACATTGAGCTTCACAAAGATGACGATGAATGAATATCTTACTGTATCCAGATTCGCAAATGATCTTTGTTCAATATTAAAAATTATAAATCCAAGAGTACCAATTAGTGAAACGATATAATAAGGTACGCGATGAGTTTTTATACAATTGTACTTAATGGAAAATCTTGATATGAACAACATATGTTGAAAAATACAGAAAGGGATCAGAATTTTTTGAAAATTTTTGTCTAAAAAATTGTTCGAGATAAGGTTCATTTTGTTATTCGTGTTTATGTCTAATTCACATTGACAACAGTGCGTGCGTTAGCTGTCAATCTAAGGATAGATCTGTCAATAACATAATGTATAATTTAGTAAATTTCATTAATAAGTGTTTTAGACACCGACAATTTTAATTTAATCAAGTAAAAAGGTATCGTTTATATTAAAGTTATTTGAAATGTCTATATTGATTGAACAATAAAAGAGGTAGAAGAATGCTAGTAAAATTGCTACTGTTAAGTGAAAAAGCGTATTGGACTAACATCATGTGCGTTAGAAAAATTCTCCTCTTTTTAAGTGAAAGAGGCGAAAGATATAGTTATCTTACCAGAAATAGGGGCTAATTGCTTTGTCCAGATTTCAGACTGGCTAGAGAGACATAAGGAAGATATTAAGTGTTAACACTCCGAAATGATATGTGAAAATCAGAATAACTGTAATCCAGTTTCATTTGACAATATTCTTAAAGATTTTTGTGTTGTTAAGGAGTTTATGCACTTCTTGTATAGCAAAAGCACCCTTAATATTTATTTTAGAATGGATAATGTTGATTACGTTTATAACGATGATAGCAGGACTGTTGAAAAATAAATCTATATGCAAGAGGCAGAGTGCAAAAATTTCACGCTTGAATAGTTCTTGTCCCAGAGTACAACGTGTACTAAATGTAATGACGCGCAATGTTGTAAAACATGATGATAAAAAATTCGTCTTTAGCTTATTTGGAGTTATATACCCTTGTTTCAATAAATATTTTGGTAAGAACAGAACCATCTGCATTAGATTCAAAGGTAAAAGTAGTGATTGTACGTCTTTGTCAACTTCTTGAATCCATATAAATTCCACGTCTGTATCAGTTTTCTTCTTGAATATCTTATAGTAAAATTCTTTCAGACCCATTTTAGTAACATTTAAGCAAATTGAAGGTTGCTCATGAAAATAAATATTCCTCAAAATTCCCTTAGTATTTAGGATATCAGGAATTAAAATCTCGAGACTTATCATCTGTCATAATTTAGACAAATTACTTATAAACATCGATTTCATTGTTAATGTTTAAAAGATAATTCACCATTTGAGTTTTAATCGAATCAATATCTATTATTCCATCATTAATTTTGTCATTTACGCACTTTAATAATATACATACTAAATTATTTTCTTAATAAAGGTACACTTCACGAAGCAGTTTAAGAAATTAGAATGAATATTTGGTAACCTATGAGAACACGGCGATGCTACCGTATGCTTCACTATATCCTCTGATCTGTTCACACAAATGTAACACCCGCGCGTTTCTTCCGCACAAATCTGGAAACTCCCCAATTCACCATGTCCGGGAAGAGCTGCGTCATGCGAAAGGTAAGGACGCTATCACGTCTTTCCAGCCACTCCTCAAGGAGGAAACTTACCACCATAATTATGGCGTGCCCAGCATTGGGTTGCGTGAGTCGCTGTCGCCACGGATCCCGCCGGATCTCTGTCCGTCATCCAAGTTGTGATCTGAGTTTCGCTTGGGCAGATCGGGTAAGATCCGGCCCCACCCTTCACCTTGATCGACCTCGAGAATTTTAAAGTATCTAGTTTGATTGAAGTAATGGTTTAAGTTTCATGTGAAGATTTAACAACTTAATAAATGTTACCACACTGATACACCCCTTGTTAATTTAATTATTGGATCTTGAATGTTAAAGAGTAATTTTATTTGGAAAATAAATGTGCTACGCCAGCTCTAATATAACTTTTTTTTTTAATCCTATATTTCCGGAGAGGCATTTTAATTAAATAAAAGACTAATGACGTAAATCAAATATTTAATATTAATCTTAATTTCTCAGAAAAGCAAACTGCAAAAGCATGACAGTGTAGTTCGTGAGCAATCCCAGTAACTCAAGGGGTAACGCATCTATTGAAGTCCAAGCCACATAAGAACGTATATACCATATAGTCTGTCTTATTAGTCAACCGACTTGGGAATTTTTGTATAATATTTAATCATTTAAAAAATACTTATATTCGATACTTTTCATAAAATTCTTCTGTTAGTAAAAAATGATCTCTATCTCTTAATCAACCTTGATTGTTGAACCCGTGTTGACTATATCAGATTTCATTAAATCCTAATGATTACCCAAGTCGTTTAACTTATTAGACAGACTCTAACATCTGCATTTTAATTAAATGAAGACAAAAAAAGACTAATGACGTAAATCAAATATTTAATATTAATCTTAATTTCTCAGAAAAGCAAACTGCAAAAGTACGAAAGTGTAGTTAGTGAGCAATCCCAGTAACTTAAGAGGTAACGTTGAGTCAACTGTAGCCAAGCCACATAAATCAAACTTGCTAAAATTTGTTTCGTGTAAACGTTGAATATTTTTGCAAATTTTCTTCTCCTCATCTGTAAATCAAACGATGTTTTTTATGAACTGAGCCTAAACGTCATTTCTTGCTATACACGGCTAGTTAAATTTGAAGCGAGTGTTCTGATGCAAATTCCGCCAGCATGTGATCACTCAGAATTATTCTTTATTGTCATTGTTTTGGCCATCCCATTGCTGCACCCTCTTTATTTTTTAACCTCTCAAGGACCGCCATTATTTACGTCAACCAATATTAATAATCAGTAAAAAATTTTCTGCCGTCGAGAACATTCGTTCAGAAACGATTTTAAGACTTATCTTTACTACAAAAACAGTTTTAAATCGGCGGGTTTGGTGGCACAAATTTGTGCCAACGGGGCTCAACGGTAATACTTGTACGGCACGTTTTTGTGCCGCTGGGGCTCTAGAGTTTAAGTGTGAAATAATCTAATGATTTCTCCTACTCTTGGGTGGAGCGTGAGGGCGAGTCAGATATTTATTGACTAAAACTCACTCCTGTTTCTTATATGCCTTCATTCCAGGGCCTCAGAGTTCTCTTTCACACAATCCATGGCCCCAGTAGGTTTCAACCCTGCTGGGCTACGATTTTACTGACATCTCCTAGAGGCAATCGCTACATCAATGACGAAATCTTAGCTACAATTGTCTAATGAAATCTGTCGCCTTTGTGAGGAGCGCCCTTTCGCAGCGCCCAAAAGCGGAAGATTCAAACACAGTTTACACAAATACATTTCCAGATGTAAAGTAAATGAGAGTTCGCTATTCGACATATTTAGACACGTGAAATTTTTATATTTTATCATATCTTGCTAGGCTGATTCATAATTAAATCATTGCAACTGAAGAGCCTATCATAGTTATTCAGGCCAATAGGCTAGTTGCGGTAAAAGTGTAATTAGGCCGCCTTTTAGATTATTCAAAAATAAGGGACACGTCCTTTTTTACTTGTAAATTACACCAAAAATAACAAAGATATAGCCCATTAAAGTTACGTGTAACGTGACGCCGTACTGCATTTTTTCCCACGGGGTTACGTCACACGTAACTTTAATGGGCTATATCTTTGTTATTTTTTGTTTAATCGAAAAAAGGAAAAATATGTGTCCAATATTTTTTTTTTAATCTAAAATACGGACTAAATAAAGTATAATTATTTTGACCCTGGAAACTACCCTATTGTACCAGTTTAGAGCAGTACCTTTATAAAGTTAACAATTAATGATTATAATACCTGAACAATTTGAGCTCAAAGTAAGTGTACATGAATCTTGACATGCTGTCAGTGCCACGTAAAACATCTCACACTTCCAGCTGAACAGAAATTGCAAAAATAGATTCTTGAAGATCCACAGGAAATTGACAGTTAATCCCACATCAATGTACTGTAAAATAAAGAAGGAATAAATTGCAAAAAAAATAAATAAAAATCAATCAGTTCTTTTTCTTGAGTTATGTAAACATAAATTAATGTGCTTGATATTATTATCCGCGATTTCAAAGTGGATCCCTTAAGGGTACGGTAAGTCCCCTCTTTGAGGCGTGGCTGGAAAGACCTCACGGCGTCCTTACCTTCCGCACGATGCAGGTCCTCACCGGACATGGCAAGTTCGGGAGGTTCCTGTACCGGATACGTGCGGAAGTCACGCCCGGGTGTCCCCACTGTGCGGAACGCCCGGAGGACACGGTGGAGCACACTGTCGAGGTGTGCCCTGCTTGGGCGGAGCATCGCTGTGCCCTCGTGGGGTGCGATCGGTGGCGGAGACCTCTCGCGCTGGGACTTGGTTCAGGCCGTAGTCCGGAGCGAGGAGGAGTGGCCAATATAGCCCTAGCCCTACGGGTAACGTCACGCCGTGCTCATTTTTTCGCACATGGTGACGTCACGTAATTTTAATGGGCGTAATTTTATATCTTTGATATTTTTTGTTTAATCGAAAAAAGAAAAAAATACATGTCTAATATTTTTTTATAATCTAAAATACGAACTAAATAAAATGTAATTATTTATACTATACATAGGTCTCGATTTTTTTTTTCAAATAATCAGTTAATTGAAAATTTTTGTTACGTGATTTATAAATTGAACGAATAACTCTTTTCTGTAAAACAAAAATTATCTAAATATGCGTGGTTCTTCCACACAGCAAAATGACACTATAAAAATAACTAATGGAAACTGAACAGGCTGTCTCTAAATCAGTTTAATTTCGAATTTATCTAACAACGTATCCTGTTGAGCAGAGTATTCTCGATAATTTGTCTATAGTGGGCCCCAATGAAGCTTAGCGTCTAGACTTATGCCCAAGAACACTGTAGTATCTTCAGGACTCTACTCTTTACCGTTTATTAGAACACTAGTTTCTTTCAGCATGAGGTATGGTAAACTTAATTCATTAAAACCCAAGCGTATGCCGGTGTTCGCGCACCTATTGTCTTTCTATTGTGTCTGTGGTTTCCACGATTGAAACGTGATTGAAAGGCATTTAGTTTGTTTTTTCATTAAGGAACAGGTTATTTACATAAAATGTATATTTTTTTTAAACAATGTTTATCGTCAGTTACCGGCTACTGACGTTTAAGTTTGAATAAAAGTGAAGTGTCGTCTGCGTGTAATACTATATAATGATTATTCTCTTTGAGGTAAAACTTAAGTGGCAATATGCAGGGCAAATTGTTCGCAGAACAAAAGGCCGTTGGGGCCGGAAGGTTACAAGGAAAACGCAGCGTTGCAAGGCCTCCTGCAAGGTGGACCGATGATCTGGTGAAGGTTGCGGGAATCAGATGGATGCGGGACGCACAGGATCGTTCATTGTGGCGACACTTGGGGGAGGCCTATGTCTAACAGTTGACGCCTATCGGCTAAAATGATGATGATGAAGTCGTTTATATAAATAAGAAATATAAAGGGGCCAAGAATTGACCCCTGGGGAACACACATTTTTACTACAGACTCGAGAGATTTTTTTTCCGCTTACGTCAACTCTCTGATCCTTTCAATCAGATATGACATAAGAAGATCTAAGGAAGAGTTTTGGGTCCCATAATAATATTTTACATCGACACGTAAAGAAGAATTGGTTTGAGTTCTACCAGTATCACAGTTTATTGTTGTGCGTCCAAAAGAGGCCCGTTCACCTTAGCTCCTGCTTTCCGTAATGTATACCTGGAGTGTACCGACCGTCTTTAGCTTTTAGGTGTTGAAATTTCCTCAGACCTGAACCTGTGGCTGCTAGAAAACTCTTCTTTTCTTGCAAAGGTCCGGTGGTACTTCACACCGTTGCATCACTGCTTTCCATCAGGTGGGATCGCAGTCAAGCACTAGATTAGGTCAATTAAAAAAAAACACAATACTAGAATTACTTACGGACTCATTGCTCACTAACTTAATAATAAATTGAACGTCAATAAGTGTATGGATACATGTTTCAAACGTGTGAATCAGCACCTGAAAATAGAATAAACATTCTTTAAAAAATAAATAACACGTTCTTCTACTTCCTGCCCTTGTCCCATCTTATTTGGGGTCGGCGCAATACGTTTTTTTCTTCCATTCTACCCTGTCACTCGTCAAATAACACGTTATGAAAAATTAATTTAAAAAAAGTTTAGTACTATAAAATAACTTTAATTTTATTGTAATTGTAAGTAAGTTTTACACAAAGAAATAATAAACAAATTAAACAATTAAAGTTGCTTTTTTTTCAAAAAAAAAAGGATAACTATAAAATTTAAACCAAAACTAAAAAATTCAAACCAAATTTCATAGTCATAAAACATACAACAAAAATACACATACTGTATGTATGTGTATTTTTGTTGTAACTAAAACTTACCAAAGGCTGAAAACACATTCTTAAAACATTATAACATTTCAATATTCTCTTGTAAAACAGAAGCTTGCAAACCGTTTTATGTTTGAGGTTATAATTATTTTGGGATTCTAAAACTTGACAATTCCATGACATAACATTTTCTAAGTAACTAATGAGTCTGACTGCATAAATTATATTTACATCAAGACAAAATAAAAGTAGAAGGCAAATATTCAGGGTCCAAGGAGACTTAAGAAAGATATGAAGGGTTAATACTCCTAAATGAAATGTCAAATTCAGAATAACTGTAATCCAGTTCCATTTGACAACGCTCTTAAAAATGTTCTCATTTTTAAAGAGTTTGTGCACTTCTTGTATTAAAAAAACACACGCAATATTTATTTTAGAGTGGATAATGTTGATAACACAAATGGCAATGAAAGCAGGACAGTAGAACATGAAGTCTACGAACCAGAGGCAAAGCAAAAAAATATCATGCGTGTATTCTTGTGCCATATAGCTACGTGTCGAAAATGTAATAATGCGCAGTAATGTAAAACATAGTGACAAAAAATTGGTCTTGAGCTTATTTCTAGTTATATAGCCATGTTTTATTAAATATTTGGGTAAAAACAGAATAATTTGCATTAGGTTCAGAGGTAAAAGCAGTGATTGTACATCTTCGCCAACTAGATGGTTCGATATAATTTCAACTCGATGACTTTTATGATCGTCCGAATCAGTTTTCTTCGGGAATAACTTATTATTTTTTTGTTTTAAACCAATACAGTTACGTTTAAACATATCGGTGATTAATCATGAAATGAAATTTTCTAGAAATATTACCTTATCTTTTGAGATATCAGCAATTAAATTCTTTAGACATATCATCTATCATAGTTCAAGTAAATTCCTATAAACGTCAGTTTTACCGTTAATGTTCTAAAGATAATCCATCATTTGAATTCTAATCGAGTCAAGATCTGTTATTCCATCACTTATTTCGTCATCTACGCACTTTACTTTAGAAACTAAAAAAAACTAAGTTTTCTTAAGAAAGGTACACTTCACTAAGGAGTTGACGAATTCAGAATGAAATATAATTTAGTTCCAATACTAAGTGACAAACGTGTACCAGAAGACGCAGCATTGGAAGACTTTCCACAGTTAGACCAAGGGTGTTGAATTACACTGGATAATATGAATAGCGCAGGGTCGGCTGATGTAATAAAGCATGCAATGTCAGAAGTTTATGTCAGTGGATGTCTTAAGATCGGAACATATCTGACGGAAAATGCGTTGAGTATATCATCGGTCGTGTCTATTTGTATAAAAATCTATTTTGAATCTCTTACAGGTATCTGTTAGTATGTTTTACAAGATAAGTGAAGATACAACTACATAATTATTACGAACCACACACGTATTGTTTGTTTGCCTTAGTGAAACTGATCTATTGATATCCAAAAGAATAGATAACATAAAACAATAGTAACCCTATCCAATTACTTCTACCTTACCTCTTCGATGTGAGTTTGAGAATTACCCTTGGAATTGACAGGTCATTAACAAAAATGTTTTATACATTTTCCGTTTTATAAGTATAGATAGAAACAATCGTTTGGTAAGTAATGTTTGTTACGGAGCAATATTATAAAAGCAGCGACCTTATTAAAATTACAGACCTTTAATTAGGGCGAAATATACATACAGCTATAAATTTAAAATACAAAGGTAAAGCATATACCACAATTTTTCTTTTAAATAGAAAAAATAAAACCTGATATGCCAATAATGATAATAAGAAGTAAAACACATGTCAATCAAACATTGATAATAAAATTAATAAATTATTAGAATGACGTCTAATTTAAGAATTACAGAAATGCAAATTGTAACAATACAAAAGTATAGTTAGCAAGCAATGCGATTAAAGTTAACAGGAATTTAGTTTCAACGTAGAATATCCGACAAGCATTCAGTATTTCAAATCTTGCTTGATGGACGCGTTTGATATTCTTGAATATCCTCTTCTCTACATCTGTAATGATTGTAATGGAAAAATAATATATAAAAATTATAAAAGCCACTAAAGTATTATAAACTCGGAAATACCTGAACTATTCGAATTCAAAAAACGTACACATGAATCTTGAACATTAATCACGGATAAGTAGAATTTTTCACAGTGTACGTTCAAGACAATCAGCAAAGTCAGTGACTTTATATACCAAATTTTTAGCCACAGCAATACCATAAATGATATATTTTGCAAAAAAACAAAATAAACAAGTCACTTTTAGCTTACACTGCTACTACATAATGCTACAACAAAAATAACAGTAAAGGAATTTAACAACATTAATAATCTCGCGTAATCGAGTAATTGGACATACTCTGTAGATACAAACCCTTTAAGTACAAACTCACATGTAATTTTGTGATCAATAGGGTTAAATTAGAACCATCTTTTAATGCCTTTATGCTTGAAATATAGTGATAAAAGAATTGAATTGTACAAAACACAATCTGTAAACGAGATTTATTTGATGAAATTTCATTATATTGCTTAAAATCTAATATTGCGCTGCTTAATTAAAAGAAGATAACCATTTTTTCAAAGAAAACTTTTGACGTGACAACGTCTTATAAATTGGTTTGCCGGGTGACACTTCAAGATGCGTTACGCTCCGCTCACGTTATGCGCTCACAATGAGAGCGAGTGAGAGGCACGCGAGCGAGAGAGACAGACATAAAAAGTGAAAGGCACGCGTCCCTTCCACTCGAAAGTCGTTGTCACGTAAAACATTCGCCCGTATACCGACTTTACAGGCAACCAATTTTTTTTATAGGTCATAGCAATCCCATTATCAAAGTAAGTCTGAAACATTTTTTTCCAATATAGTTTCATATCCTTATCATACATGCTTTGATATTGTAGAGCTTGATTATTCCAAAGATCAACCTTGTCTTTAAATAGTTGGATAAGTCTGATAGCGTACCCTATACTTGCGTCTAAAGTCGATATAATAATATTGTTTATTAAAGAGCAAAATATTAAATTTATGATTATGCTAAAACTAATGCCCATGATAATGAGCGAAACAAAGAACAAGACGACAACAAACTAGTTACCAATTAGGAAGTGTTTGAAATAAATCTTATTATTGAGATACCGATGTATATCTTGTATTTTTAAAGCGAGCATAACATTTTCTTTGCTATAGAGCAAACTAAATAATGAATTCATTATTATTTGAAAACTGAACAAAGCAAAGTCCAATTTCGTGGTTAAAGACCTTGTAACACTAAAATCCCAAGCCTTCTTGATATATTCGTAAAAGCTTACATAAAATAATACTGAAAGAAATAACATTATCACACACACTGAAACAACATTCGATAGTCAGCTGTTTTGAGTTATTAAATTATTTTTTATGCAATATTTTGGACAATACTGAATCATTTTTAATAAATTCAAAGGAAGAAGCATCGCCTGCACATCTTTGTCGACGAAGATATTTGACAAAACTTCTACATGATTACTTTTAAAATTAGTAAACATTTTTCTTCTTATTGAATTCATTTTATTTTGGCCCTTTACCAAATACGAATGAAACGAAAAAAACACAACTTTTTCTTCTACAAATTCTTACACACCTAGTCTTATTCACTTAATAAGATATAGATTGATGGAAAGATTGAACCTAATAAAATGAAAGTAACCATACACAATTTGTTAAATTAATAATTTTATCTGAATTAATGTTAACAAAACTGGAAGGGCACCTTTATAAGAGAAACAAGGATCAGTGGAAATAAAAAAAGCGTTTTTTGATAGTAAGGTATGTAGGTATTTCATATCGTTTGAAGTATTAGTACAAAATGAAAAATCTGAGTTACCCTTATAATCCAAAGATAATTTTCTTTCAAATAATCAACTGTATCTTAATGCAATGTTTTGGACAAGCTTGAATATTTTACAAACAAATTCAAAGTTTTGCAGTGCTGTAAATTTTTTCTTTTAATTATTTACATAAAAAAAGCCATGAATGCCAAAATATGCGACTCAGAGTGCTAACTGCTAATACTTTTATATACTTAATAAAAGAAGCATGGCATGTTAATAATATATTTTCTGAAAGTAATTGTTTTGGTTTTCAGCAGTTTTAAGTGATAGTAAAATAAACTAATTAGATCAGAATCAGAAACGTTTATTTCAAACAGACCAATTACAGGCAATTTTGAATTTTCAGAATGTCGGTCTGTAAAAAAAAACCGTAGATAGAGAAGAACGTGCAAGAAACTCCATGGACATACTTTTAAATCATATTATTTCTTACATAAATCTTGTGGTTATATATTTCTTGTGGTTTTTAATAATGTCGGTCTTTTCGGAATGAATCGCGACCAAGGAATAATTAGGTTAATTTGCGCAGTTTCACAAACTAGACGTGGACAAATTCACAGACATCAATTTGTTAACGTGTAAAATAATGGACAACAACATGACATGTGTCATTAATCTTAACATGATATTTAGAATAAAATAAAAGACATTGACCAAACATCTCTGTCTACTAGGTTATGTGTCAGAACCACAACTTGAATTATATTTGTTAAATTAATGTGCTTTTCCTCTCTTTAGAACCTCATTATACTAAGACTTTGCACACACAAATGAGCTATTAAGGAAAGTTACGAATGATAGATAGATTACTTTTAATAATACTAACATGAAAATCCAAACAATACTTTTGAAAGTTTGAAAATTAAACATTGTTACTTCAAGTTTTAAGAATACTATTAAATACAACGGTTGAGCTACCTCTTCGTAATAGCATTATAATATAAGAATATAAACAGGTTTATAAAAACGCAAATTCCAACACTACAAAAGTATAGTCAGCAATTAACGCCATAAAACTTAAAGGAAAAGTAGCATCAACGTTGAACATTCCACAAACGTTGAACCTATCAAATGACACTCGATGTAGGCGCCGTATATTCTTCCACAGCATTCGTTCAGTATCTGTAATTATATTAATGTTTATTGTAAAGACTATAGTTTTCATAATCATTTTTCAAATAAATAATTTTGTATCAAATACCTGTATAATTTTCTATCGAATTGAGGGCGCATAAGTTTTGAACTCGATTCATTGCTGTATAGAACTTTTCACAGTAAAAGCTCAAAATTATTCCAAATATCAAACTTTTTGTTACCCAAAAGTTAAATAAAAGCATTGTTATCCAGGCATTCTGTAAGAAAATATTTTGCCATATGTATGTGTATATTTATGGTAGTATATATTTATATTGTAGGCATATTCTTATAATAATTTTTTAGTTTTGTTTGTTTCTTTTTCCTTACACTTTTACACACAGTGTCTACATCTCTTTGCTTTTCCATATTATATTAACATCTTGTTCACACCGAACCGACAGTACGTTAGATACATAATGCATTGTCGCAGACTCTTTCATGTACTACGAGTAGCAAGCCTAATCTTTTGTTCACACAAATAACATTATTCTACGCTATAGCAACCGTGTCGGCTTGGTGAGAATGTAGACTGAGTTCACATTCACACTGGGGATGACAGTGAGCACACTTACTGTTGGCAGCGGACAATATATTTGGTGTAAACGGTGCCAAAGGTCTTGTAACCATGAGATCTGGATGAAAGATTTTTAGTAACGAAAAACAACAATCTTTATATACTCACAAATGGCTGGGTCAAATTGCCTGCATTGAATTTTATAAAATTAATTGTCATTTGCAATTTCATTAAAACTCGTAAAAACAGCTCGACTGTTTGATAAGCAATCTGAAAATAAAAATGTTTGTATAAAAGGTTCTTTGTAATAATTTCTATTTAATAAAAAAAATCATACCATGTGCTGAAACGAAGATCTTAATATATTGTAACATTCCAAAATATGGATATAAGCTTGAAACATTTTTTTGCTGTAAATTTCTTTATCACAGTAATCTAACTGTTGCAAATGTTGAGCCGCAATAATCCATAAGTCAACTTTATTGCACAAAAGTTTCAAGAGTCTACTAACGTACAGAACATTGACTTCAAAACAAATGACGGACATCCCACAAACGCAACTATTAATAGAAATATTATTAAATTTCAAGTAAGAATAAGTAATAATTAAAATGTTATAACTAAAGGTCAAGATGACAGTGATCCAATTCCAAATGATAAAATACTGGGATTCCAATTTTTCTTTTAGATGTTTGTGAACCTCTTGAATTTTTAAAACAAATCTTATATTTTTTTTCATATGTAACAAGTTGGTGATATAGTTTAAAATGAAACCGATGGAATATAAAAACAATTCGAAGTAAGAAAGGATATACATTAAATTAATATGTTTTCTGACAGATTCGTCAAAATGTAGCTCATAAACGTTATAAGCATTTACAAAGATATAGATAATCACAGCACACAATGCTACTAAATTGGAAGTCAGGCTTTTTGGAAATATAAAGTTGTTCTTAATAGTGTACTTTGAATTTGACACAATTGTTTGCATGAGGTTTAAAGGCAAAAACATTGTCTGGATATCTGTGTCAATTAACTTTTTGTGAAATGGAAATGCTACATGACACGTTTTTCTTTTAATCAATGGTTTAGACTTCATTTTATTAGGAATGTTAGAACACATATGACCAATTTATTATTAGACATATCGCTATTTTACAACAATTTATCAAATGTGGTTATAGTCCATTTACTATATTAAATTGTTTCAATTTCATGTTATGTGCTTATGTATTAATTGGTATAAACTATACAATACAACTTTTATTGTTTTTTACCCGACTACGACAAAGCCAAAGTAGGGTTATGATTTTGACAGGCTATGTATTATATGTTTGTATATTCATTTGTTACCATAAAGCTAATCTACTTATCGGAACTGGACATATGAGGTATCGTTAGAACCGCCTTAATTATCCGCTGAACATAGGCTACGGTGACGTGTCACAAAACTCGATATGGCGCCCTCTAGCCGACAAAAAGTAATGTGTTAATTCATTAAACCCCAAGCGAACGCCGGCGTTCGCGCACCTATTGTCTTTCAATTGTGTCTGTAATTATCACGATCGAATGGTTAAAAATAAAAATGGAGATAAATTAGATAAATACGCCGTCTTTGGTATCATTTGAAAGGGCTTATTTTGTACATTTCCAAAATATTGCTCAAATTTAAAGTGACGCCCTCTAGCAGACAAAAAGTAATGTGTAAAAAAATGTTAATGTTAAGATAAATACACCGTGTTTCATATCATTTGAAAGGGCTTCACTGGTACTTAACAAAAAATATCATCAAAATTCAATGTGACGCCCTCTAGTGGACAAAAAGTTTTGTGTAAAAAAATAAGATTTTTACGTCGTGTTTGGTATCATTTGAAAGGGCTTCACGTAAATATGATAGAAACACAGTGATATAACACCAAATTTGTTAAATAAAAAAAACTAAAACCCGACTACGACAAAAAAACGACGCTGAAAAAGAATGAAACAAGATTTTCAGGATGGTGAAAAACAAACACAAAACAAAAAGAAAAGCCGTAGTCACACGTTATAAAAGATGTTAATTATTATTAATTCATTTATTTAAAAAAAAATGGCAAATAAGTTTTAAAAAACACTTTTACGTTGTTATTTACAAATAAATAACAAATAAATACTCAATTAAATCCAGATCTAGTTCTAAATCTTGACAAACTGTTTTGTTAACAAAACTATGAACAATGTTCTCTAGAATAGTATAAAAAATACATGTTGATGAAAAAGCTGACATACTCTACCATAATATTGAAATCTCTAAATTCTTGTACTTTTGTTGACATATATCTCGTATTTAATGTGTAAAATAAAGGACAATAGAAATAACACACTATAAAAACAATTTTCTAACAAAGTAGAGAATATTGCATGAAGTTCGAGGGTAATGACTAAACATCTGAAAATCTATATGTAATAATAATTAATTTATCTATAATATGTACAGTTGCCATCACGGATCTTGAACACTTGCGCAGAAGTCAAATATTCGGTATCTTTAGTGGTGCGAAGTACGATGCGGGGGCGGTGAGTGTCAGTGATTGGCAGGCCGCGCCATCACGTCATAGACGTCACTCTTCATTCGTTCACTGCGTTGCTGCATGTATCTAACAACGAAGACGATTGGCTCGCCAATGAATGGAATGTGCAAAGCGATCCCCACTCTGACGCCGAGCGTTCAAGATCCGTGATGGCAACTAATAATAATAATATTCTACAACTATCACACAACACCATCTAGTCCCAAGCTAAGCAGGGCTTGTGTTATGGGTACTAGACAATTGATAAACATACTTATATATTTCTAAATACATACATATCGACGGCGAAGTGCCAATAACTCCTAACTATCGAATTAAAAATTTCCTGTCCCAAAAATGTTCGGAGGTAATACTATAAATTGTCACGTTGGTTTAGTTAGGAAGTGTTTCCAGAATTATCTTGATACAGTTGCAACTAAATATCTGCCTCAGAAATTACACAAAAACATCCGGAAACACACGTTTAAATTATTATAAGCGCTAAAAACGAATTTTCTCGAAGTGTCAGTTAGAAGGTATTGGTACTTCACCGTCGATATTATACATATATTACACCCAGACACAGAACAAATGATCGTGCTCATCACACAAACATTTGTCCTGGGTGGGAATCCAACCCACGACCTCCGGCATAGCAGTCAGTGTCACTAACCACTAGACCAACAGGCCTGTGTGTCTGGGGTGTGTGAACTGTATGTATTTAGAAATAAATGAGTATATTTATCAGTTGTTTAGTACTCACAGTTTCTCACTTTAGTGTCCCAGACTAAGCAGTGCTTGTGCTCTGCTTAGTCTGGGACAAGATGGTATTGTGTTAAAGTTGAGGACTATTTTTATCTACTACACTATCTGCCACTGTCTGGAAGACAGTACCATGATTTTTACACAAATGAGCTGTTTGGGACCCAAACAATTATTTTTTAGGTTAAAAAAGTTATCAACGATATCAAGACCTTAACTATAGGTATGTATCTAAATGAAAATCCATCAAGCATATGAATTTTTATTGAACATTAGACGAAAACAATACAATTCAAAAATTTATTTTATATTAAAATACTCAATGTTCCAACGCTACCTTCTATTTACATACATGAAATCTGTAAATTTGCACACAACCAAGATTTTTGCATAAACATTTAATAAAATTATTCTTAGAATAAGTTATTTTGTAAGTCCAGTAAAGATGAAAATTCTTTGCATTGTGTTTGCTGTACCCAACAGGGTCTTGATTGTGTCCAATATTTTCACCTACCACCTAATCATGTAAATTGTGGAATGCAATAATATATTTAGTGTTGAATAAAGGTACTTCAGTTCGAAAAAAATCTAAAATTTTGATGTAATCAGACAAAAATTTGACAAAAGCATCATAACAATATAACAAAGTTTATAAAAACGCAAACTGCAACACTACAAAAGTATAGTCAGCAAGTAACACCGTCATTTTTAAAGGAAAAGTAGCATCTACTTTGAACATTCCACAAACGTTCAACTTATCGAATGACACTCGATGTAGGCGTTGTATATTTTTAAACACTTTTCGCTCAGCATCTGTAATCATAGTCATTTTTAATGTAAAGATTTCATTCTTAGTACCCATTTTTTGAAGTAATAATATAGTTTTAAAATACCTGTACAATGTTTTATCAAGTTGAGCGTGCATGAGTTTTGAATTTCATACATCGCTATGTTGAACTTTTCACAGTAAAAGCTTAAAATAATTCCAAATATCAAACTTTTAGTTACCCAGAGGTTAAATAAAAGCATTGCAAACCACATATCCTGTTAAAAATAAACCTGACGTTACAAATAATACTCATTACAGTTAGGTAATATGTGTAACAATAAGTAATAAATAATAATAACTTAAAAATTATAACAAAATTATTATAATTTCACATGAGATATGAATGAAAGATTTTTAATAGTGTCGAATGATAAACTAATACTCACATTAGCCGGATAGAAATTGGCTGCATTGAATTTCAAAAAATTAATTGTCAGTTGTAATTTTATTATAATTCGTAAAAAGAGCTCGACTGTTTGATAAGCAATCTGAAAATTAAAATTTTGTTGTTGCATCAATTTAAATTTTTGTTAAGTTTCTTCATATATATTTTTTTAATAATAAAGTTTCAAACCATGTGCTGATACGAAGTCCTTAATATATTGTAACATTCCAATATATGAGTATAAGCTTGATACATTCTTTTGCTGTAAAATTCTTTATCACAATGATCTAATTGTTGCAAATGTTGAGCCGCAATAATCCATAAGTCAACTTTATTGCGCAATAGTTTTATAAGTCTACTAACGTACACAATATTAATTTCAAAACAAATTATGGTTAACCAACAAATACAATTGGTAATAGTAATATTAAATTTAAAGTAAGAATGAGTAATAGCTGCAATATTGTAACTAAAGATCAAAATGACAGTAATCCAATTCCAAATAATAAAGTACTGAATTTTTTACTTTTCTTTTAGAAATATGTGAACTTCTTGAATTCTAAGAACAAAACTAATGTTGTTTTTCATTTGTGACACATTGGTGACGTAATTTAAGATAAAACCGATGGAATACAAAAAACATTCAAAATAGGAAAGAATATACATTAAATTAAAATATTTTCTGGTAGTTTTGTTGTAATGTAGCTCATAAACGTTATAAACGTTTACAAAAATATAGATAATCACAGCACATAATGATACTAAATTGGAAGCCATGCTTTTTGGAAATATAGTGTTGTTTTTAATACTGTACTTTGAACTTAACACAATTGTTTGCATGACGTTTAAAGGAAAAAGCATGGATTGAATATCTGTGTCAACTAACATTTTTTTTTTTTTTTTCAAAAATGTTTTGTGGGAACGTTTCACGACACGTTTTATGTTTTGATCAGTTTTTGTGTTTGTACTTCATTTCATTAGAAATGAAAGGACACCATATGACCAAGGTAATAGATATATCCACAAGGTAAAACAAATGACTGGTATCAAATGCTATTATAATCTATTAAGGCGTATAGTCCCTTGAACCATCTGACCGAAATTATGTGAACGCAACTCTCGCACTCGCTTAGGCGGCAGTACGCAAATCTGTGCATTTATTTGCGGCCAGCAGTGCCCGGAAAGCGCTTTAAGTCCATTTTCTCTGCGAGATATTGATTGATTTACATATGCAATGTTCACTTTGAAGAATATTTAACCACCAATTTTTATGTGTAAAAATGTTTCTAAAGGTCCAAGCCGTTTCGAAGGAGTTGGGAAAAGTTGTGAAAAGTTGCGAAATTGCAAAATTTTTTTTTTTTGACATAAGTATTAATTGCACGAAAAAATCAAATGTTGATATTGTTGTTCATGAATCTATAATAAACATATTTTTTTTTTCAAACCAATTGACCTAGCCATTACGGAGGAGTAGGCCTCAGAAAATCACTGTTCTATGGCACTTTTCGGGCGCTTGGCCCTTAATGATAATTTAATAAATTGATCTATATAGGTACTTGTTAAATGTTTCATATTAATTAGTATTCGGTATGTCACATGATGATTGAACCTTTTTTAATGTATTGACTCTAGTTCCAATTTAGTTTTACTCATTACGTGTTTTTCTTATTAATTGATTGTAAATAAATACATAATCTGTTTATTTTAGGCACTTTCTTTGATAATACTAAAATGTACGTTACGGTTAAAATTTAATCGGTTCAAATATTACCAAATCGATCAATTACGTATCCAACTCTAATCTTCTATATTTATAAAAGCGAAATACCATTTACATTACGTTATAGTCCATTTACGATATTAAATTGTTTCAATTTCATGTTATATGCTTGTGTATTAATTGGTATAAACTATACAATATATTTTTGTTGTTTTTTACCCGACTACGGCAAAGCCAAAGTAGGGTTATGATTTTGACAGGCTATGTATATATGTGAGTATGTTCATCTGTTCCCTTATAGCTCCTAATCTACTTATCAGAACTGGACATATGAGGTATCGTTAGAACCGCCTTAATTATCCGCTGAACATAGGCTACGGTGACGTGTCACAAAACTCGATATGGCGCCCTCTAGCCGACAAAAAGTAATGTGTTAAAAATAAAAATGGAGATAAATTAGATAAATACGCCGTCTTTGGTATCATTTGAAAGGGCTTATTTTGTACATTTCCAAAATATTGCTCAAATTTAAAGTGACGCCCTCTAGCAGACAAAAAGTAATGTGTAAAAAAATGTTAATGTTAAGATAAATACACCGTGTTTCATATCATTTGAAAGGGCTTCACTGGTACTTAACAAAAAATATCATCAAAATTCAATGTGACGCCCTCTAGTGGACAAAAAGTTTTGTGTAAAAAAATAAGATTTTTACGTCGTGTTTGGTATCATTTGAAAGGGCTTCACGTAAATATGATAGAAACACAGTGATATAACACCAAATTTGTTAAATAAAAAAAACTAAAACCCGACTACGACAAAAAAACGACGCTGAAAAAGAATGAAACAAGATTTTCAGGATGGTGAAAAACAAACACAAAACAAAAAGAAAAGCCGTAGTCACACGTTATAAAAGATGTTAATTATTATTAATTCATTTATTTAAAAAAAAAATGGCAAATAAATTTTAAAAAACACTTTTACGTTGTTATTTACAAATAAATAACAAATAAATACTCAATTAAATCCAGATCTAGTTCTAAATCTTGACAAACTGTTTTGTTAACAAAACTATGAACAATGTTCTCTAGAATAGTATAAAAAATACATGTTGATGAAAAAGCTGACATACTCTACCATAATATTGAAATCTCTAAATTCTTGTACTTTTGTTGACATATATCTCGTATTTAATGTGTAAAATAAAGGACAATAGAAATAACACACGACAAAAACAATTTTCTAACAAAGTAGAGAACATTGCATGAAGTTTGAGGGTAATAACTAAACATCTGAACATCTATGTGTAATAATAATTAATTTATCCATAATATGTACAGTTGCCATCACAGATCTTGAACACTTGCGCAGAAGTCAAATATTCGGTCTCTTTAGTGGTGCGAAGTACGATGCGGGGGCGGGGAGTGTCAGTGATTGGCTGGCCGCGCCATCACGTCATAGACGTCACTCCTCATTCGTTCACTGCGTTGCTGCATGTATCTAACAACGAAGACGATTGGCTCGCCAATGTATGGAATGTGCAAAGCGATCCCCACTCTGACGACGAGCTTTCAAGATCCGTGATGGCAACTAATAATAATAATATTCCACAACTATCACACAACACCATCTAGTCCCAAGCTAAGCAGGGCTTGTGTTATAGGTACTAGAAAATTGATACATATACTTATATATTTCTAAATACATACATATTATACATAAATTACACCCAGACACAGAACAAATGATCGTGCTCATCACACAAACATTTGTCCTGGGTGGGAATCCAACCCACGACCTCCGGCATAGCAGTCAGTGTCACTAACCACTAGACCAACAGGCCTGTGTGTCTGGGGTGTGTGAACTGTATGTATTTAGAAATAAATGAGTATATTTATCAGTTGTTTAGTACCCACAGTTTCTCACTTTAGTGTCCCAGACTAAGCAGTGCTTGTGCTCTGCTTAGTCTGGGACAAGATGGTATTGTGTTAAAGTTGAGGACGATTTTTATCTACTACACTATCTGCCACTGTCTGGAAGACAGTACCATGATTTTTTTGTTCATTTCATTTTTCCCTTTCTTTTATGTGTATACACAAATGAGCTCTTTGGGATCCAAACAATTTTTTTCAGCTTAAAAAAGTTATCAACGATATCATGACCTTAACTGTATGTACCTAAATGAAAATCCATCAAGCATATGAATTTTTATTGAACATTATTACGAAAATAATACAATTCAAACATTTATTTTATTTTCAAAATACTAAATGTTCCAACGCTACCTCCTATTTACATACTTGAAATCTGTAAATTTGCATACATAACCAAGATATTTACGCGAAACGAGAAGACATTCAAGCAAAATGCGCATTTCGACACAGAACACATCTAAAATCCTACCAAAATCTTGATTGTAAAATGCATTCATTTGGTTCACTAGTAATTCCGATAAAAATTTATAATAAATTACCTAAACTACTAATAAACAAGAATGTTAATGTTTTTACAATTAATTTTAAAGACTATTACTTAATAAATGGTATTATAGCTTGAATGAATATTTAAAGCTCGAATACTATTATGAAATAATAATTATAATTTATAAAATGAACGTTTAATAAAATTATTCTTAGAATAAGTTATTTTGTAAGTTCAGTAAAGATGAAAATTCTTTGCATTGTATTTGCTGTACTCAACAGGGTCTTGATTGTGTCCAATATTTTCACCCACCACCTAATCATGAGTATTGAGTAAAGGTACTTCAATTCGAAAAAAATCTAAAATTTTGATGTAATCAGACAACCACTTGACAAAAGCATCATAACAATATAACAAAGTTTATAAAAACGCAAACTGCAACACTACAAAAGTATAGTCAGCAAGTAACACCGTCATTTTTAAAGGAAAAGTAGCATCTACTTTGAACATTCCACAAACGTTCAACTTATCGAATGACACTCGATGTAGGCGTTGTATATTTTTAAACACTTTTCGCTCAGCATCTGTAATCATAGTCATTTTTAATGTAAAGATTTCATTCTTAGTACCCATTTTTTGAAGTAATAATATAGTTTTAAAATACCTGTACAATGTTTTATCAAGTTGAGCGTGCATGAGTTTTGAATTTCATACATCGCTATGTTGAACTTTTCACAGTAAAAGCTTAAAATAATTCCAAATATCAAACTTTTAGTTACCCAGAGGTTAAATAAAAGCATTGCAAACCACATATCCTGTTAAAAATAAACCTGACGTTACAAATAATACTCATTACAGTTAGGTAATATGTGTAACAATAAGTAATAAATAATAATAACTTAAAAATTATAACAAAATTATTATAATTTCACATGAGATATGAATGAAAGATTTTTAATAGTGTCGAATGATAAACTAATACTCACATTAGCCGGATAGAAATTGGCTGCATTGAATTTCAAAAAATTAATTGTCAGTTGTAATTTTATTATAATTCGTAAAAAGAGCTCGACTGTTTGATAAGCAATCTGAAAATTAAAATTTTGTTGTTGCATCAATTTAAATTTTTGTTAAGTTTCTTCATATATATATTTTTTTAATAATAAAGTTTCAAACCATGTGCTGATACGAAGTCCTTAATATATTGTAACATTCCAATATATGAGTATAAGCTTGATACATTCTTTTGCTGTAAAATTCTTTATCACAATGATCTAATTGTTGCAAATGTTGAGCCGCAATAATCCATAAGTCAACTTTATTGCACAATAGTTTTATAAGTCTACTTACGTACAAAATATTAATTTCAAAACAAATTACCGATAACCAACAAATACAATTGTTAATAGTAATATCATATTTAAAGTAAGAATGAGTAATAGCTGAAATATTGTAACTAAAGATCAAAATTACAGTAATCCAATTCCAAATAATAAAGTACTGAATTTTTGACTTTTCTTTTAGAAATATGTGAACTTCTTGAATTCTAAGAACAAAACTAATGTTGTTTTTCATTTGTGACACATTGGTGACGTAATTCAAGATAAAACCGATGGAATACAAAAAACATTCAAAATAGGAAAGAATATACATTAAATTAAAATATTTTCTGGTAGTTTTGTTGTAATGTAGCTCATAAACGTTATAAACATTTACAAAAATATAGATAATCACAGCACATAACGATACCAAATTGGAAGTCATGCTTTTTGGAAATATAGTGTTGTTTTTAATACTGTACTTTGAACTTAACACAATTGTTTGCATGACGTTTAAAGGAAAAAGCATGGATTGAATATCTGTGTCAACTAACATTTTTTTTTTTTCTCAAAAAATATTTGTTGGGAACGTTTCACGACACGTTATATGTTTTGATCAGTTTTTGTGTTTGTACTTCATTTCATTAGAAATGAAAGGACACCAAATGACCAAGGTAATAGATATATCCTCATAGTAAAACAAATGACTGGTATCAAATGCTATTATAATCTATTAAGGCGTATAGTCCCTTGAACCATCTGACCGAAACTATGTGAACGCAACTCTCGCACTCGCTTAGGCGGCAGTACGCAAATCTGTGCATTTATTTGCGGCCAGCAGTGCCCGGAAAGCGCTTTAAGTCCATTTTCTCTGCGAGATATTGATTGATTTACATATGCAATGTTCACTTTGAAGAATATTTAACCACCAATTTTTATGTGTAAAAATGTTTCTAAAGGTCCAAGCCGTTTCGAAGGAGTTGGGAAAAGTTGCGAAATTGCTAAATTTTTTTTTTGACATAAGTATTAATTGCACGAAAAAATCAAATGTTGATATTGTTGTTCATGAATCTATAATAAACATATTTTTTTTTTCAAACCAATTGACCTAGCCATTACGGAGGAGTAGGCCTCAGAAAATCACTGTTCTATGGCACTTTTCGGGCGCTTGGCCCTTAAGGATAATTTAATAAATTGATCTATATAGGTACTTGTTAAATGTTTCATATTAATTAGTATTCGGTATGTCACATGGTGATTGAACCTTTTTTAATGTATTGACTCTAGTTCCAATTTAGTTTTACTCATTACGTGTTTTTCTTATTAATTGATTGTAAATAAATACATAATCTGTTTATTTTAGGCACTTTCTTTGATAATACTAAAATGTACGTTACGGTTAAAATTTAATCGGTTCAAATATTACCAAATCGATCAATTACGTATCCAACTCTAATCTTCTATATTTATAAAAGCGAAATACCATTTACTGATTAATCACGAAATCTCAGAAACTATAAAAGCTACAAACTTAAAATTTGGTACATACACAGGTTATTTTTTTTATCCAAAACGCAAATCGTTGATGTGGCTTAAAAGGCTGCCCAACTTATATGGTACTGGGCAGGACATGTCTGCCTCATGTCTAATGAGCTGTGGGCGCGTAAAACGCAGGATTGGTGCCCGGACACAGCAACGCGGGGCCGAGGCAGACCACGAAGGAGATGGCGGGACGGCCTGGATGCCTACCTTGGGAAATGGAATGAGAAAGCGAGGAGCCGTGATAGTTGGAAAGAGTGGAGGGAGGCCTTTGCCCTGCAGTGGGACAATATGGGCTAACTATAATATAATAATAAGGTTTTTTATAGATTGTAGACATCCGTTAAGAACGAATTTTTCGAAATTTATTTATTTATTTAGCCTTTATGCAACAAAAAGTACATAGGCGGACTTAATGCCTTAGGCATTCTCTACCAGTCAACCTAGGGTGGTGAAGAGACAATATGGTAGGCGCACAAAAAGAAAATTTTGGTATTAAAACAAGAGTAAAAATATACATAATTATAGATAAAATACACATACATATATATTTAATATAATATATATACTACATATATATATTTATATAAAGTAAGGACAGAAGTTTTGAGACGATTCTGCTATTGGTGTAGAAAATGATTCCGCAACTTCCATTTAAATGCATACCGACTTTCGGCCGTCCTGATATCGAGAGGAAGCGCATTCCACAGAAGGATGGACTGTATATGAAAGGAAGAATGAACAAAATCAGAAGTATGAGAAGGACAAAGCAGAAGAAGATTGTTTGAAGAACGCAGATTCCTTGCGTGTGAAGAACAAAGAAATTGAAAGTGAGTTATGAGATAGGATGGAGGCGTGGGAGAGTTGAGCAGAGAGAAAAGTGTAGTCAGTGCGCGCACATTTCTTCTCTGTCGAATTGGCATCCATTTAAGCTCAGATCTATAAGTAGAGATATGGTCATATTTTCTAAGATTAAATATGAACCGAATGCAGTTGTTGAGGAGCCTGTCTAGTTTATCCAGCAACACCGCGTTCAGGTCAAAGTAGCACACGTCACCATAGTCAATTATAGGGAAAATTAAAGTTTGCACAAGCATTGTCTTCGTCTTCGCGGGCAAAAAGTTAATTCACCCCTTAAGAGATGAAACAGGGTTTCAAATTTTATATGGAGAATCCGACTTTCACGGGGGCGAAGCCGCTGGTAGATGCTAGTCTAAATACAATCGCAACATAATTCCAATAGAAGAAAATAAGAGTTTTGACTCCATTTGTGACAGAGATGTTGTAATTTGTTTTATTTAAAAAAAAAATACGGTTCTTCACGGACTTTGCTGGATGATTCTGTGATTATTTTAATCAATAAAAAGCAGCAATTATAAAGCACTTAAAAAAAATCATAAAAAAAGCTTTCTTTTCAGTGAAATTAAACATTTTTTGAGTGACTTATAAATCATCGTAATGTATTGTAGTAAAAATTTTACAGTGCACGGAAATAACAGTAAGGAAAAATAAATATAAAATGAAGACATATCTCAAGAGTCTATCCGAACAACAAGCATGAATCAAAAGAACGAATTTAAATCAACAAGAAGTCCTATTATTATTATTATTTTTCGAGTCCTTCTTCTTCTTCTTCCTGCCTTTGTCCCGTTTTATTTGGGGTCGAGTCCTTCATAAGAATTAAAATTATTAATGTCATAATTTTGATTATATTTATTTATATTCTAAATAATAAAATAATTATAATCAGAATTATGAGAAATAATCTAGTTGTCTGGTAGATATCGCTGTCAGCATAAGAGTGCCATTGTACCCATTTTAACTTTGTGTATAAGTTGTGTTACTTTTTGGTGTACAATAAAGTTTATTTTATTCTCTTCTAAATAGTAAACTTCTTCTGTGGTAGAGTCTGTGCGGAAAGTAAACCATCGTGGGATTTGAGGGCGCTGCTGTAGATAAATATCGTTTTTGTTGTGTAAGCAACATTGTGACGTCATTATAGTGCGACTGTTAAATCTTGATATTTTGAAACTCAGACTAGCTTCTTCCAGCGGCTTCACCCTATAATAAAAATTATCCTATTGGCTGAATTTGCTGACCTAACGAAACTGCAAAGTTATTGCTTATGTGCTATATTATTACAATGTTTATGATTAAGTTCATCTGTCTAGTAGTTTTTGCACGACACATCCATGTATTCGAGTACCTTCATCCATCTTCACAAACTTTCGCATTTATAATATTAGTAGCCTATATATTAAACTTGCTCACGTGATGAAACTTATAAAAAAATAGGTTATAAGCTATATTATTGCAACGTTTATCATTAAACTCATCCGTTTATAAGTTTTTGCCTTATGAGTTACTTGTAGCGACACCTGGGGGAGGACTATGTAGAACAGTGGACGTCTTTCGATTGAAATGATGATGGACATTTAAATGCAAACAGGAATCGGTAAAGGAAAATAGCGTGAAGAAACTGCTGTACTGCCTATCTAGGTAGGTTCCACCAACGATCACTTACCCAGTTCCAACGAAAATGGTTCTATAGTCTGTCTAATAAGTCAACCGACTTGAGAATTTTGTATAATATTTAATCATTTAAAAAATACAAATATTCGGTACTTTTTATAAGTTTCTTCTGTTAGTAAACAATGATCTCTATCTCTTAATCAACCTTGATTATTGAACCCGGGTTGATTACATCAGATTTAATTAAATCCTAATAATTACCCAAGTCGTTTAACTTATTAGACAGACTCTATCACTTTGACTGGGATCGGTCTATTATCACTGACTAGAATATTGTAGCTAACAGCATGTTTATGTACTCCCTAGTTAAATATTAAGGTAAAAACGGGACACACTACCACTTTCTCGTTGTCTTCCTCAGTACATTTTTCCCTTTTTCTAATCAATGAAAAATATGAACTTAATGACTATGAAAATAAAATACACTTCAGAATTTGTAATGTTGCTTCGTAAAAAATCTATTTAGCCTATAAGGGATCATCTCGTATATAAGATCCTTGGGATCACTTGGTTGTCCGTCTGTTTATCTGTTAACCCTTTAACTCGAGAACGCTTGGAGGTATCGATTTAAAATTAAAACCATACACTCAAGTCTGCGGTCTTTTGAAGTTGTGAAAAAATCAGACTTCTGAGTTAACGAAAAAAAATGTGGCCGTTTATGTCGGAAAAAATACGTATATTTCGATACTCAAGAGAATCAAAGAAACCCGAATCCCGTTCACCTAGAATCCTGAAAGGCATAAATCAAGGTCTCATGGAACAAGTACAGGGAAAAATCTTAAAAATTTAATTTGCCATTCGGAAAAATCTTCGTAACACAATTCGGAAATTGATTTCATTGGTAAATTTGTACAGAATCCTCAGTGTGCGAGTCCGACTCGCACTTGCCCTTTTTATTTTAGTTACTTCCTTCCTTACTCAAGCCTGAAAAAAAATATTCTTAGTTCGTCGAAACGCATTATAAATTTAAAGTATAAATTAAGGTCTCATAGAACAAGTACAGGGAAAAATCTCAAAATTGTAAATTTGTAGATCCGCAACAAAAAAAAAATTGTTTGCAATTTGGAAAAATCTTCGTAACTCAATTCGGGAATTGATTTCATGGGTTTTGTACAGAATCCTCAGTGCGCGAGTCCAACTCGCACTTGCCCTTTTTTATTTTAGTTACTGTATCCTTACTCAAGCCTGAAAAGAAATATTCTAAGGTAGTCGAAATGCATTATAAAAATTTAAAGTATCAATACTCTTTATACTAGCCATCGAAAATATTGACCAAAACAAAATAAAGAAATATCGTCATGTTTAAATGAATTTCCGTTTAATTTATATATATTTGGAGATAACTGGGACAGGAGTTTACCTAGGAAGTCTAAAAAGATTAAAATAAAAGTGTTACGTACCAAAAAAACAGCATACCAATGTTTCCCAAGTTCGTGACTTTGTTTTGATCAATTATGGTGTGATTTGCCATTTTTGTTATCTTTAGCAAAACTGTAATATATTAAATATTATTTTCCTTGCAGCTGGGTGAAATTTTTTATCACATCTGAAGATTTCAATTGAAAATTATAACAAAATAACATAATCAACAAACCGGTGTCAACATTTTATGACGTTTTGCATTTGACGGATGGCTGGGTTAGGTTGCTACTTAAAATCTTTAATGTTGTTTTCACTTTACGCCACGACGGTTCTTTTATCGCACAGACAATAGTTCCCATTTTCTGTTGTGTGTACTTTGCTTTTTCCTGATACATAATTATGGGGAACAAATGGGCGTAATCTGTGTGTTATTTTCAGATTGTTTCCTGTTTTAGCACCAGGAGACTAAAATATCCGACTATACGAACTGAGAAGTTTGATTTTACAATACTTCAAGGGGTAGCAAACTTGAGTATGCAATAATATATCAATTCTGACATAAAACCTCCACGCGATCTCGAAAAAAATAATCTTGACAAACAAATAAGAAAGTGATCCTATAAAGGCTCAGTTTTTGTCAATTTAGATTATAACACTAAAATAAAATAAAAAATTTATACTATACTGTTTATTGTTTAGCATAACATACTTAGCCAGAATCACAAAAATGCAAACTGCAACAGCACAATCGTATAGTGAGAAAGAAGTGTTAGCAAATGTAATGGATGACAAATATCTATATAAAACAGGCCGCACACACTCATCTTGCTGAATGACACACGATGCAACCGCTGAATATTTTTGCACAGCTTCTTTTGTTCAACTATAAAAAAATAAAATGGTTAAAAATAATGAAATTATTTAAAAGCTATTGGAAAAGACGTGTATTATTACAGATACTGAGTCATAGGAAACGAACGATCACAAAAATAAGTCACCTGTACAATCTGTAACCAGCATAAATTCACAAGAATTTTTAACAAACTTGACAGCTTCATAAAATGCCTCGAGCTGTAGGCTAAGTATGATTTGAATGGTTAAGTTTTTTAAAATCCAGAAAGAAAGAAATATAGACACAATGTGATCAGAACTCTGTAAGAAATAAACAAATCACATGAATATGGTACACTAAATATTTTTTTATTCAAAAGCAAATTATAAAGCCACTGCATAATAGGGTAATTTCCAGGTTCAAAATAATTACATTTTATTTTGTCCGTATTCTAGATTATAAAAAAAAAAATTGGACACGTATTTTTTCTTTTTTAGATTAAACAAAAATAAAAAAGGTATAGCATATAGATAGGAAAAAATGCAGCACGGTGCGCGTGACGTTACACGTAACTTTAATGGGCCAATTACCAAAAATGACAAAGATATACTTTAAAGATATACTTTAAAGATATACTTTGTCATTTTTGGTTTAATTGACAAATAAAAAATACGTGCCCCTTATTTTTGAATAATCTAAAAGACGGATTAATTATATTTTATACGGCAACTGGCCCATTATGTTAAAATTATGGGATCAGCATTTTAAATAAGAAAAACTCTAAAAAAACCAATATAAGAATTTACCTGTTTATATTTGAATAATTCTATGAAAAACTGAACATGAACCAAACCTTGAGAAAATGCTTCGGCAATTAGATACAGGATCTGAAAAATATAACAAAAAATAAATAAATGTACAATGCTGTGACATCAAAAACTTTATAAAGACGACTCACTTACTCTTAGCTGATAAATTTTCGTGATGTACTTATAACATCTTAATATATGCACATATACCTCTAACATTCTCTCAATATTTTGCTTACTGCAGCCATTTTTCCTTATCAGCAGTAACTGAATATTCCACAGTACAACTTTATCAGTAAGTAACCTAATTAATCTTATAGCATAAATACCATTTGAATCAAGAGTCGCCATGATCAGTATATAAAACATAACATTCCAGGGAGGTCTGAGGTACAGTACGTAGACATAGATAGATATAAAAATATAAAATCCAAAGATGGCTGCGACACTTATCCAACTTCGCATAATGAAACGTTTAACGCAAGTTTTATTATTAATGAACCTGTTCACTTCTTGAAAGTACAATACAAACAGAACATTCGACTTAGTTTGACTAAAACTAACGATGAAGTTCATTATTAACCCTATACACCGATAACAAAAGTCAAAGCTAGATGCAAACATCAAGAAATTAATTGGACTATATCGTCTGAAGTTCTCGTCCAGGATTATTTCCAAGATACGGTAGACATACGTAACTAAGAACGTTATAATACCACTTATTAGTATGAAATTATTTAGGCAATTGTTTGGACGTATGAAATTGTGCTTGATATGATATTGTGGATTAAGTAGCAGAATTTGCATTAAATTTAGAGGCAGAAACATTTGCTGTACTTCTTTATCGATTTGATTATTAGGAATCACCATTTTTATAAGAATGCACAATTATAACGTGTTGCGCCGACCCCAAATAAATTGGGTCAAGGGCAGGAAGAAGAAGAAGAAGCACAATTAAAAGTGATATAATTTTAAGAGTAAATAGTAATAACAATATGCCTTAAACAGATAAAATGCTGACAGGACATCAAGTGAAAATATTTGCCTAAATATTCATTTTAGCGAAATTATTTTTCCAACAAATAAAATCGTTGCAAACAGAGGCCTTAATGACGAATAAAGTTCAAAATAATGTTTTTTTTATAGTATATGTTCGATTCACAGGCCGGATTTGTTGAATTTTTTATCGATTTGGATATTTTGAATAAGTTATAATATATTAATATATGTTATATATATAAAATTCTCTACATAGCAGCAAATATAGAATTTAACTAACTAAACTAACATTTTAAGTAGTTAGAGCTGTTTATATAAAAGTTCATATCGTTGATTACTTTCATCATTGTAATGGGGGAGTTTCTCATTACATTAATTGACTTAACAAATTGATATTACTTGGTACTTTTGATAAAATTAATTAATATTTAAATTTTGCCATAGCATAATTACGACAAAAATGCTACCAATTATTCTACACAAACGAGACTTATGTTATTAAGTGTCCTATATAAACAGGTTGAATTTATCAATTAGACGTGTATGGGCCAACATGAATTTGCGAGGTAAAACGAAAAAAAAAATAGTCAAGTTACACTTCTCGAGTGGTAACGGCCCCGACTTATGAGTTGTAGGTCGCGGGTTCAAATCTAAACCCTAATTTATTTCATCACCACTGCTCTCAAAACGGTGAAAGAAAACATTGTGAGGAAACCGGCACATCCTAGAAACAAAAATTCGAAGACATGTGACATCCACCAACCCGCAATGGGCCCTGTGGTGGATTACGGCCCATTCCTTCTCCTAGAAAGGAGTCCCAGCAGTAGAAACATTATAAGGCCGTCTATTCTATGCTGTGACTGTTGATAGATTTGAATGATATTCTTTTTCTTTAGTAATAACATTATTTAAAATACAGAAAACGCAAATGTTCCCAACGTTATTTTTCCGCGACTTTTTTATAGTCTATTGCTAAGCATAATTAAGAAGGATTACGTTTATTTTGCCTATGCTATAGCTGCAATAACGGATTAAAGAAATGAATATTTCAGCAAATATTTTCACTTTACATTCTGTCAACGCTTTATTTATTCAAGAGTGTTGTTATACTCCTACAATGTTAGAAATGTGTCATTTGCAAATGTGAATTCAACAAAAATGGTGACTCATCATAATCAAATCGATAAAGAAGTTCAACAAATATTTCTGCCTCTAGATTTAATGCAAATCCTGCTACTTAATCCAAAATATCACATCAAGAACAGTTTAATACATCCAAATAATTGTCTAAACAAGTTCATACTAATAAGCGGTGTGATAACGTTCTTAACAACGTATGTCTATCGTATCATGGAAATAATCCTAGACGACAACTTCAGACGATATAGTTTGATTGATTTCATGATGTTTGCATCAATTTTTGACTTTTGTTATCGGTGTATAGGATTTATCATGAACTTTATCATTAACTTCAGTCAAACTGAGTCAAATGTTCTGTTTGTTGTGTACTTTCAAGAAGTGAACAGGTTTATTAATAACAAAACTTGTTTAAAACGCTTCATTATGCGAAGTTGGATGAGCGTCGCAGCACTCTTTGGATTTTATATTTTTATATCTATCTATATCTATGTGCTATACCTCAAGCCTCCATGGAATGTTATATTTAATACATTGCTCATGGTGACTCTTGATTCAAATTTAATTTACGCTACAAGATTAATTAAGTTACTTACTGATAAAGTTGTACTGTGGAATATTCAGTTACTGCTGATACGGAAAAATAACTGCAGTAAGCAAAATATTGAGAGAATGTTTGAGGTATATGTGCATATATTAAGATGTTATAAGTATATCACAAAAAATTATCAGCTAAGAGTAAGTGATTCGTCTTTATAAAGTTTTTGATGTCACGGCATTGAACATTTATTTTTTTGTTATAATTTTCAGATCCTCTATCTAACTGCAGAAGCATTTTTTCAGGGATTGACTCATGTTCAGCTTGTAATAGAATTCTTAAAATATAAGTTAGAATATGAAGTGGTACGTACAAATTTTTTGCAGAGTGTTTATTATTTATCGTGTGGTTCCATAGAAATTAAAACATCATTGAAAACCTTAAAAACGCTATTATTTTTTGATGCATTAGTTTGCAGTAAGCTGGAACCTAGTGCACGTATCTGAAACACCATTACTTTTAGGAAAGTTTCAGCCTTTATGGCTATTATCCATTCTTGTACCATTATAACTTACTCTTTATTATTTAATTCTCTAGAGATCAAAAGACCAAATCATCTGGTTCTGAGAGTTATACTAAGTTTCGTGACTAGTATCCTATCCTCCGCACCATGTCCGTGCTTAAAGCTCTCTTGTATACAGAATCTGATTGTACTGCCTTGCTAGATGTGTTACATGTTACATTTATCTTTTGTCTGAAGTATCATGAGATGAATGTATGTAATTTTTAATTAATGTGATTGGCTTTTATGTTAAAGTAAATAAAGATCGGAAGGTCTTACAATAGTATTTGATTGTGAATAAAATTAATTAGTCTTCATAATTTTATGTTTTGTTTATTTCTTACAGAGTTCTAACCATGTCGTGTCTTTATTTCTTTCGTTCTGGATTATGAAAAACTTAATCATTCAAATCACACTCATTATACAACTCGAGGCATTTTATGAAGCCGTCAAGTTTGTTCAAAATACTTGTGAATTTATTTTGGCTACAAATTGTACAGGTGACTTACTTATATGATTGTTCATGTCTAACTAGCTAAATACATATATAGGGCTTTTAATTTTTTTTAACGAACATATTTTTTGACAGATGAACAAAAGAAACTATGCAAAAATCTTCAGCGGTTGCACCGTGTGTCATTCGGCAAGATGAATGTGTGCGGTCTGTTTTATGTGGATATTTGTCATCTAATAAATTTGCTAATACTTCTTACTCACTATACGATCGTGCTGTTGCAGTTTGCGTTTTTGTAATTATGTCTAAATATGTTGTTTAGCAATAAACATTAAAAACAAACCATTTTTATTTGAATTCCAGTTTGTCCACCTATACATTTTGAAAAGGTTTAGGTTTTAGGTTTTTATTGTTTGGTTTGGTCTAAATGTCTACCAGTTTCAAGACACGTCATTTTTTTTAATAGCCATTACTGTCCCACTGCTGGGCAAAGGCCTCCCCCAAGTCCTTCCAGACATTCTTCTCTCGCGCCGTCTCTAACCAGTTCTCGTGATACGCGTCTAGATCATCTCGCCACCTCTTTCTAGGGCAACCTCGATGGCGCTTACCGTTTGCAGGAACCCACCGGGTGGCGATACTTGCCCACGTCATTAGGGAATAAAAAAAGGATATAGAGCATAAATGTAACAGTCTGGTCCCATGGCATTAGTTTATAAGTATTCAGCTTACGAACGTTTTAAGATCAAGTATCACCACTGGCATCAACTTATAATCCAAAAAATATATATATTTCTGGTCTAGACCAGCATGGAAGCACATTTTTTTCAATACACTCACTCAAAAACTCGCTCTTATCTCAACTGTTATACATTTAGACGTGCATTCGGGCATCTACCTTCGTTTATATTTTTATTTATAAGTGTATTAGAAAACATCATTTAATACACGTGGTTTATCACTGCAGCACTCAGCTTCATAACACTTCCAAATAAATAAATAAACACTCTCGCCTGTGGCTCGGGCGAATTCCGCCTTGGTCGCAATGACAGACTTTCTCCAGTTGTATCAAAATATACAGTACGACGCTTAAATGTCTTTCAAAGTCATTCAAGTTGTACAGACGTATGTACAATCGGCGCGCGTCAAACTTGACGACATGTGTGGATTTAGAAAAAAATGTTAAATTTAGGTTAGAAAAAAAACCAGTTAAAATTATATATATTATTTAATATCAATATCGACTAACCAATGATAGACAAGTACGTTCATGGAAACTATTTGTCAAAATACTGAACATTTAAAACAAAAGTTCGCAACATAGCTACATTGACATTGTGTCTTCTAACAGAACTACTTAAACATACACCGCTAAGATAGCTCTTAGAGGTTACTTTTTTCGCGACCAAAATGTCTGAAACACCATCAATTTTGTGGCACTTAGGGTCAATTTATATAAGCTCAGAGTCGCGTCAGAGAAGCGTCTAACCAAACTAAACATAACAAATTCAACTTTAATTCTACAGCGTAACACATTACTTCTGAGATTTTAAAAAGACACGCGCACTCTTCGGAATTGTATTATTTTGTTTGTGAACATAATCTCTGAAAGTATTGGTCCGATTGCTAATTTTTTTTCACCGTTAGGTAGCTACTTATTCCTGAGTGACATAGGTTACATTTTATGTACAGGGGTGAAACCGCGGGTAAAAGCTAGAACTTATATAATATTGTTTTTTTTAGGAATAGAAGATAGAAGATAGAAGTACGGCAAAATACTGGCAACCTCATAGGACTTTGTTCTTCAAGGTTGTTTGTGTTTTTTAAATAATCTTATATAATAAAGTAACTGAAACAAGCTAACATGTTTTAAAATTTTATTATAGAATGTTGTACAATCAAAATTTACTGAAGCGTGCAAACAAGCATGGAAGAAAATTAGTAATTTATTCAACTTAATGAACATGTTGAACATACGGTACAGCTAGAACAGTGATTTTTATAAAAAAGCTAATTGCAGCAAAACAATTGCGTAATGAGTAAGAATGGCCATCAAACACAATACATGGCCAACACCTATGTAGAACAAACCACACACACTCATCTTGCTGAATGACGCACGGTGCATTCGCAAGACATTTTTACACAACTTCTTTTGGTTATCTGTAAACAAACAAATCTTAGCGTTAGTTGTAATTAAATTATAAGGAAAATATAAATTACTAGCTTTTGCCTGCGACTTTGTCCGCGTACATAAAATGTAGCCTATGTCACTCAGAAACAAAGTAGCTTTCTATCGGTGAAAAAATTTTTAGCAATCGGACCAGTACTTCCAGAGATTACCTCCTACAGATAAAAAAAAATAAAAAAAAACAAACTTTACCTCTTTATTATATTAGTATAGATAGCCTTACATATAAATTATAAATACCTTAAAAAACAAAAATAATTACAAAATTTATATACCAGTGCACTTTGATGCCAAAATTAGTTCACATGAATTTTGTACATACTTGACCGTATCATAAAATGCCTCAAATTGCAAACAGAGTGATATTTTGAAAGCCAAGATTTTTACCATCCAGATTGATAAAAATATCGACGAAGTATAGAGCTAAAAGAAATAAACAAAATAGATATAATAAAAATGTTATCTGGTAAAATTGTTTTATAATTTGCTTTGGAGAAAGACCCAAACCAAAGGTGACCATAAGAGAAATCAAAGTTATTTCGGATGTTTATGAAACTCACCCCTTCAGAAACAGATCGATTTTTGAAAAACTCTATTAAAATTTGAAATATAACCAAGCTTAGAAATAAAGCTTCCACTGTTAGATACAGTATCTGAAAATTAAGAACTGATCATAACTATGACAAGGGTAGTTGCCTTAATGGCAAAGAATTTACGATTCATGTTAACACTGTATCGTATGGTATCATAATATGAAAGTCATAAAGGATAAAACTGCGAAAAGTGATTATACCAAGCCAATTTAGTTTTATATAAAATCGAGATACAATAGACAAAATTTTTGGTAATCTTATATTTGACTTAGAATGGTAGATTTAAACACACAAAAATTTCGATAACGATGAATTGTTCATTGATGTGGACAAGAGTATACGATTGCACTTATGAGGGAGTCTACAAGCGGTGTCGTTGTTAAAATATTTGTGTGGAAAACAGTTCTAAATGTTGCATGTGATGCGGAAGAATGTAAGAAATATGCTGTGCCAAAATCAGTGTCTATAAGAGAAGGAGCAGAATAGAGATATCTAGAATAGGGTGAAACAAACAAAAAGAAAGATCAGATCAATGTTGCATCTAGTGGGTAGCAGCCTGATGGTTACTATGAAAAAAATTGTCTACTGAGACGACTTACAGAAGTATGGAGAGATGGGCATGTCGAGTCAATCTAAATAAATTTGAAATAAAGACAATATAATAAGGACTCTAATTTTCGTGTTTTTACTTACTGGATATTGAAGTAGTTTTATCAAAATCTTGTAACATTTAAAAATTTCGACATAAGCCTGAAACAATCTCGCACTTTGGAGTTTAGTGTATTTTTTTTCTTGTGCATGTAAAAATTTAATATTCCATAGTACAGCTTTATTAGCAAGTAATTTAATAAGTCTTATAGCGGAAACTGAATTTGAATCAACAGTCACTGTAATCATTAGGTACAACTGGACATTCCACGGAGGTTTAAACATCATTATGTAAAAGTAGATAAATACAAAGATATAAAATCCGAAAAGTGCCGCAATGCTCATCCAACTTCTCATGATGAAACGTCTGAGAGTTGGTTCAAAATGAAGAAATCTGTGAACTTCTTGAAAGTGTAATATAAACATTACAGTTTTCTTTGATTTACTAATGTTAATGATGAAATTCATGATTAGTCCCATACACCGCTGACCAAAATCGAAGTAGGACGCAAACATCAGGAAAGTAATTGGACTGTATCGCAAGTAATTGACATCAAGTATTATATCCAAGAAACGATAGATATACGTGATCAGGAATGTTATGAAACCAACTATTAATATGAACTTGTTTGTGCAATTATTTGGATTAATAAAACTGTTTTTGATGTGGTATTTTGGATTGAGCACTATAATTTGCATGAAATTCAAAGGCAGAAAAATTTGTTGTACTTCTTTATCGATTGTGTTATTTATAACAGTTTTAACTTTTATTTTGCTACGAATATCTATGTTTAAATTCTCCATTGTATTATTAAATTACACCAAAAATGTTAAGATGGTGCTGAGAGAAACAAGCAATTCAGTGCCACTCTAATCAAGTCCGATACATTACGAATTAAAAATAATCGTTGAATCATTCTATTGCCTTCATTTGTTAAATTGATGACTACCAATAATGAAATTATAACAATGATTATATTACCTATGTTTCGAGATATAAATCTTAATATAATTGATTCCACATAGATAGAAAATAATTTCTAAGATGAACTTACAAATTATTTTCTATCTATGTACAGGCTGGTGCCATTTTAATTAACTGCCACTTTGTTAGAAATGAAAAAGTGAGATTTTGTTTCTGTAACAAGTTTATTTGAATGTGTAAAATTGATGACATTATGTTGTTATATACGCGTCTGTGATATAATATTATGGACAAAATCGTATATCCTTTTTATTTATCATCTCTTGATCCTGCAATTTGTCAGGAAAAATAACAAAGGTTATATTTTATGCACGCAGGCGAAGTCGCGGGCAACAGCTAGTTTATAATATAGACATCTTATACTTTCAAATTTTATTTTAAAATAAATTCCAATTACATGAGTCAATTTGACAGAAAAGCAAACTGCAAGAGCACAACAGTATAGTGAGAAATAAGAGAAATCAAATGTAATGTATGACAAATATCTAGATAGTAACAGCCACAAACACTCATCTTGTTAAATGATGCACGATGCACCCGTTGGACATTTTTGCATAGCTTCTTTTGATCATCTGAAAATAAAACGAAAAATTGGTGTGGTGAATATTGCACATTTTTAAATCTATTTACATACATGTGTTCCCCGCGTGAATTTTGGAAATAATGAACACAGTACTGGGACCAAAAACCGATCACATGAGAGTTGAACTTGGATATGAAGGGCTCCGGATCATTAGGGGCCTTACTTCTTGCATAATTTAAAGGTTTTAGGTAATAATCCTCCTCATTTAGCTTGCGTTTGACCGCTATCTCACCTGATAGTAACCGATGTCAGCTCATACATCGAGGCAAAAGCTCAACTGGCTGCCAAAAATTGGTAATCTTAGCAAAGATAAGACGGTACTTTACACCGGAACAGCTGCTTAATTTTTATCAAGCCCAAATTCGATCGTGTATGGAGTACTGTTCTCATCTTTGGGATGGACCTGCCAAATACCAGCTTGATGCTGTGGAGTCGATTGAATGGCGAGCCAAGAGAATCATTGGCAATGATACACTTGTAGAGTCGAAGCTCAAAAGTCTTGAGCATCGCTGCCGAGTTGCTAGAAGACGTACGACGTTGCGCCACCGGTACATGGTAGATATTCCACCCATACACACAAAGTGTTTTGGGAACACATTTATTGTGGACAAGGAGTGGATTTCCTTGCTGGAGTCTGTGTTTCCCGATAGCTACAACTTAGGGTTCTTTAAGTCGCCGCCGGGATTCCGATCCCGATTTCCGGCCACCGTAGGCGCGGGCTTGAGGACGGCAAGCAATGAGTAGCTCGCGGTCCCACCGTCCGGTAACTGTCCGTACCGAGCCCAAGTTGTCGACGGCGCGCACTGTTCCCGCGCGCCTCAAGGAGCTGTCAGCAATAGCATGGGCCCAGCTGGGGCGAAGCCTACTGGGGTCAAGGTTAATCTGAAAGATAGTTCAAGCCCCGGTACGAAGGCAACGAAGGAACAGGTTGGGATTTAAGTCAGTAATAAGAGTCTGACACTATCTTCCACTCCGCCCAAGAGCGGGGGTTGTCTTTTTCCCACCATAAAAAAGGGTTCTTTAAGTCAAGAATGAATAGGTTACTTCTAGGCAAGCGTGCTCCAACGTCGACCACATCATCCCTTACTATCAGGTGAGATGGTGATCAAACGTAAGCCTATAAATAATAATAAAAAAAGTCGTGGTCAACGAGGAAGCACGATTGCCAAAAAGGAACCTATTTACTCTTGACTAAAATACCCCCAGGTTGTAGCAATCAGGAAATACCAGCAGATAATTTCACTTTCATGTAGCCTACACTGTTCTCTCATAGCTATTAATATTGTAAATTCGTTAAAAAGTAACTATAGAGTTCTGTCTCGTTCCATCAGTCTTAATTTAGAAACCTCCAGGTTTTTAGGCATTAATAAGTTACTTCTAAGTAAGCTAGCTCTATCGTCGATCATATCATTAGGTCATCATTATGGTGATCAAGCGCGAGCAAACAACAATTTTTAAATTAAATTTGCAGTTGACCTACTTTGTCAAAAATTTCACAGATACCCATTAAGGATGTCATTGGCTTCTAGGTGTGCCAAAAACTTACTGCTAAACGCAAGCAATAGTGCAATCAGTATTTGACCATTAACGCTGTTCAAGATAAATTAAAAATATGTGTTTATACCTGTACAATTTGAAGCCAAAATTAATACACAAGTATTTTGTGCGCACTTGATAGCTTCGTAGAATGTCTCGAATTGCAGACAGAGATAGATTTGCGTAACCCAGGTTTTTGTCACCCATGCAAGATAATACATAGACGCGAAAGGATTTTCTCTCTGCAAATTGATATAAATTTTGAATGTATGAAAAGTATAATAGTCAAAAGTCTTTTTTTTTTGGGATGGTGATAAATTATTACAAACTATCGGTATGGAATGATGTAATAATGAGTTTTTAGGATGAAACGCTATAATTTAGCGTTCAATGCAATGTTTAGTTACTTTACTTTACTGTCAGTCAGTCACGTGAAGAAAATAAATAGTAGTTTACTTTTAGTGATAGTATTACTAGTGAAACTACTATTTATTGAAATATCATTGGATGACTTACCGTTTGATTATAATTGCGTTTACAAAATTGTATTATAATTTCAGTATTAATCAAGCCATGAAATATAGCGTCCATAGTTTGATACATAATCTGAAAGAGATGAAAAAAATACAAAAAATAAATACCTGTCACAATTTAGATTATTCTAAATTTACCACGCCCATACTGGATCCCCAATAAAAGGCCATGGATCGCACAATTCCTGCGTGAAGCCTCCAGTGGAAGGCGTCTGTACCCCCTAGATATAGCACGAGCCGCTTGAAGGCAGCCCCGGGCTACTCCCGTCTGGTAACCAGATATCAGAAGTGCTTCTCGAGGTAGCTCCGGCTGTTGACCACAAGTGCCAGTTACTATAGTACCGGGGAGTTGTGGTCTACTACCATTATTTAGATTTCCGATGGTGATGCGTTTCAAGGGCAATGGAAACATAATAGCCTCGGTCTTGTACGAGTTCCAATTTTTTGGATTTTCTCAACAACTGTCACTTATTCAGCTGTCACCTGGTGCAACCCCCCTGCACCAAGACCAACGGGTTGTCAGCGCAAACCAAGCATACCTAAATATTTATTAATTAGGATGAAAAACAATAATATAAAATATGATACTTACTGGATGTTGATATATGTTTACGATAATCTTATAGCACTCTAATATTTTGTTGTAAGTCTTAAACATTTTTGTAATCTCTTGATTACTGCACCCATTTTTTTGAATCGATAATAACTGAATATTCCAAAGCACAATTTTATCAGTCAACATCTTAGCTAGTCTGATTACGTATATTACATTTGAATCAAAAGTGACTATAATCAATATGTAAAGAATGACGTTCCAAGGAGGCTTGAGGAACATTATGTAGAGGTAACAAAATATGAAGACATAAAATCCAAAAAGTGCAGCGACGCTGATCCAACTTTTTATAATGAACCATTTGATAGCAGCCTTATGATTAAGAAAACTATGTACTTCTTGAATGTACAAAACAAGCATAACACTGATTTTACTTCGAGTGATTCCAATGATTGAGTTCATAAAGATACCTAAACATCGAAAAATGAAATCGAAGAAAGATGCAAAAAATAAGAAATTAACTGAACTGTATCGTCTGAAATTGTCATCTATAAATATTTCCAAGATTCGATAAACATATGTAGTAAGAAATATTACGGTTCCAATTATAATTATGAATTTATTTAAACAATTATTTGGATTTATATAATTGTTTTTGATGTAATATTTAGGACTGAGCAAAAGAATTTGCATCAAGTCTAGAGGTCGGAAAATTTGCTGAATTTCTTTATTAATTTTATTATTTACTACTTTTTTATTTCTTATTCCAGTTTCGTTATCAATGCTTTTATTTTGAGTCTCCATTATTGAGCGTATACTGCAGTATTAGCTCCGTCACGATCGTAAAGTGAACTCTTAATAAATATTAAAATAACATAAATTAAACGTGGACGTACTAAATATCGAACTTGTTTGTCTAAATGGTCATAACATTATTGCTTCGATTACTTACGTTAAGGAGCTGAATTATTATTGTTAGTTTCAACGTCTGATATTTTTAGCCATTCCTAATGGGGTCATGGTATCATCAATAATAACCTAGCACCAAAATTTGATTGGCTTGAAATAGCAATCAAGTTTTGTAATTCTTTTAATGGTTTTTACAAAAACAATAACGCAAAAGTTCTTATTTCAAGCACACTATGACAACAGAATGTTCACTTTTAATTTACCATTTAAAAGCAATTTTATGAAAATAAAAATCACTAAACCGGCTTATGTCCATTTTTTTCTGGTGGGAAAAATCATCCAATGACAACCCCGCTCTTGGGCGGAGCGGGAGATAGTGTTAGACTCTTACTGACTAAACGACCCACCCTGTTCCTTCTAGCCTTAGTTCCCTTTCGGATAACCCTGGCCCCAGTAGGCTTCGACCCGGCTGGGTTCCTACTGTTGCTGACAACTCCTTGGGAACACGCAGGAACAGTGCGCGCCGTCGACGACTTGGGCTTGGTCTGGACAGTTACTGGACGGCCGGGCAGCGAGCTACCCATTGCTCACTGTCCGCAAGCCCGCGCCTACGGTGGCCGGAAATTGACCGGCTAATGTCCTAGATAGAACTAAAACATTCGAAGGTATGTGACATCCACTAACCCGTACTAGCCCGCGTGGATGACACTACAGCCATACATACAGCCCATTCCTTCTTTTGGAGAGGAGGCTTTAGTCTCGACAGTGGGAACAATAAAAGGGTGAATACGTTATGTTACAATTATCTTAATATATTTGATGGATTGTCAAAATGGTTCTTACTACGATCAGCTATTAGCCAGGACTATGTGGGTATCGTGCAATAAGTAAGAATGGCTAGCAATTGAGTTTCTATAGATAGATAGATAGATAGATAAATTCTTTATTGTACACCAAAAATAAAGCAGTTACATAAGAAACTTATACAACTTATACTATACTTCTCAATACAATTTGATACAATGAATTATTATCAGGTAACATAGGATAGTTCCTGTGCGTCTTTACTCCCTGTTTGAGAGTTTCCGTCCTGGCGGGTCCCAATAACTTTTTGATTTGTTTCAGATGTCGAGAAGAATAGAATAGAATAAACTTTATTGTACACCAAAAAGTAACTAAACATAAACTTAAATGGGTACAATGGCGATATCTATCAGACAACCTTAGGAACAATACAGGGGTAGTCTGCGGTGTGCTGCTAATCAAAGACTAAATAACTTTGAAATGATATATATATATATATTTCTATGAATAAATATTATATTATACATATTATTTTTTACCCCTTTTTTCCCTTTTATTCAATGAAATTGTGTTAGATATCTTACAAAATTTCATTGAATAAAGAGGAACAAATAAATAAAGTAGGGTCGATGAAAGAAATTGAATTAAATAACTACAAACGTAAAGTTCGGAACTACTACTTGAAGTCCTCTCAACCTTAGTTTGTTCTTCGTCAGAATTGTTATTAAGTTCTCTTTGTAATTTGATATTTTTTTATAGTATTTATTAGTTTATTATTTTTGCATATTTATGTATTTTATTATATATTATATATAAATAACTTATTATTATTATTATTTTTCCGTTTCATTATTCGTTATTTGTTTATTGTGCAAACCCTACCACAGTGATCTCTTTTTTAACCCAAAGGTTGACTGGTAGAGAATGCCTTGTTGCATTAAGTCCGCCTATGTACCACTACTGTACATGAAGTTTAAATAAATAAAATAAATAAATAAATAGAACCAGGAAAGCGTTAGAGAGAAAGAAAATGTTCTTTAACTGGATTTTTGAAGGAAATTAGTGACTGGGCTTGCCTAATTGGTAACAGCAACGCGTTCCACAAACGCACCGCCTGGATCGCAAACGACTTGTCACAAAAATTAGAGGAATGTAAGAGCATTAAAAGTCAGATTCTTTGCAAAAATGTTAAATGCAGTGGCGTGCCTAGGGTTTCAAAATAAGGCAAGCCCAATAAAATTTTAACCAATTTCAAAAAAAGAAAAAATATGCAGCACCAGCAATACAACTTATTAGTGTGCAAACAGCCAACAATCCAACTAGTTTTATACACTGATCTATTAAATTTTCGTTTATGCGATTTACTAGTCTGAGAAATACACAGATTAGGCGTCGGTTTTGAAGAAATTAACTGTTTTTTCTGAGCAAAGTTTAAAGATTTTACCTTATCTTCGCCAATCAAAACTAGAACGCATTTTAAGTCCTCACAAGGTACAATTGCCTCCTTTGTTGTAGGTAAGTCACCAAAACAATTGTATCACTGAGAAAATCTAAGAAAACACAAAAAACAACAAAAAACAAAAAATGTTTTCCACTCAAGTAAATGAAACTGAAGTGAGTTGCAAACAGAGTTCCAGTGTTGTCATTTAGTCAATATAAAGTCTCCAGTTATATGAAAAATCTAGCTAAATGTCGCAAATTTTTTATTTTTAATATATTGCTTGAATATTTAATTTCGTTGTTTTAAAAAGTCGCTAGTTTTTATTGTTGCAAAATCTTAAAAAAAGTTTCCAAACTCGTTAAAAATCTCCAAGATCTCACAACGTTGCTAAAACGGCAACACTGCAGAGTTGGCAAGGTGACAAGGTCACGCATACGCGAGCAACTTCATACGAATGCCCGGCTTAAGTCTTCCATACTGATCGATCTGTAGACGCAAAAGGTCCTAACTCGTTATACGGCACGTCGCCATAGGTGCGAAAGAGACAGAGATAGTATTTGAAAGCCCGGTAAAAGCCGGCGTGTGTAAGCGAGATAGCTATATGTATATGCTGCAAATGCGAAACTCTGCGCGCGAACAAACGCGATGTGTTGTGAGTGTGGCATACTTTGTGTTATTTTGATAAGAATTCAGCGCGCGAACTTTTAAATAGTTCGGGTTTGATATTGATTCTCTATCGAGCATTTTAGTAAGGCATGGGCTTCTCGGCTTCTATGAAGGTACCGCCACTGGTTAAATGTCTGCATCAAGTGAGATTCTGTAAGCTGAATGCCTGTCGATTGTTTGATATGATGCTACTACTCTGCTGTTCAAAGTGTTAGAGTTACTCAAAAAAAAATATAATTAGTCCGTCTTTTAGATTATTCAAAAATAAGGGACACGTATTTTATTTTTTTTTGTAAATTATACCAAAAATGACAAAGATATAGCCCATTATACTCGTAGTTACGTGTAACGTCACGCCGTACTGAATTTTTCCCACGGGGTGACGTCACACGTAACTTTTATAGCCTTATTATAGCCATGATTGTATATAAACATATATCCATATAGTTAGGTATAACCTCTTTAAGCGCTTATTTAATATTTTAGTAAAGTTTTTAGTGGTCATTCCACGGTCATTCTTACTTACAGCAACGAAACCTTTACATGTGTGTGCAACAGGATGTAAGGTCCCACATATATCCGTTCTTATTTTCTTTTTATGTGAAAGTTCCAAAATTTGTTTCTATCTACTGAGTCTCAAGTAAGGTAACTAAATTAATGTTTCGTCTTCAAAATTTGAATAAAATTTCATTGATTATAACTGATTTACCGATTATAATGACTGTTGACTTATAGTGAGACTAATACGTGATAATGGTGATGATGATGCCATCTAGCTGATCTCTGCTACAGTGACCGCATTCCTTGGTTCTTCATGGTGATTGTGAGCTAAGATAAAGATATAAAATGCTGTTCTGTTATGTACTCTCATGTGACCGAATCTCTGAGCACAGGACAGACATATCAGAACATCATTAACGAAATAATAAATTATATCTTTTGGTGATCTAACTTTGAGGTCGTCATGAGTATCATTAATAATATTCTGTCAACCTCAGGGGTAATAAAATTAAATTAGTAAGCTGCTTGAAGATTCACTTACTTCGTTTCCAAATTAACTTTTATGTTCCAAAAATAATTGGATTAAGTCCAGTTTGTACTAACTAGCCAATCATTACAGGCCTCTACCACTACAAAATGAAACTAAATAAAAGTAAAATACGATACTTTCCCAAAAATCTTCCTGCCCAAACTTCAGACAAGAACTTCGTTGACAAAGATATGCAGTCGTTGCTTTTACCTCTGAACCTGATGCAAACTATTCAGTTGTGTCCAAAATATTGCATATGGGATAGTAAAATATATCCTAATAGCTGTCTATCTAATTTATTGTCAATATGTGCAACAATTTTATTTATATCGTTCTTATTGTATGAGCTTATCGTGATAGAACCAAAGATTCATTATGGTATAATGTATGTCTTACATATCTTTACATGCATTTTTTTTAGTGTAGGATTCTTAATTAATTTCAATATTAATGTTTCCTATACAAATGAGAACGTTTTATTCGTGTTAACATTACAAGATGTTCACAGGAGTTTGAATAACAAAACCAACTTCAATCGTTTCATTATTAGCAACTGGGTCGCTGTTATCTTATTTATAACAGTTTCTATCAGTATCTTAACAATTTTTTGCACAATAATTTATTTTGACGTTATTAAATCGTTTAATCGTTTATTTATGTTGAGTTTTGATACTAACATTATTTATGCAATCAAATTTATTCAGCTGTTAAAAGATAAAGTTGATCTATGGAATTTTCAAGCTCTTCAAGGTTGCAGAATTGACGGTAGGAATAAAGAAGATTATTGTAGAAAAATGTTTCAGGTTTATCTTAATATATTAGACTGCTATGATATTTACAAAGTTTTATTTCAAAAAATGGTGGGTAGGCATAAAAATATTTATTTCTGCATGGGTTAAATATTTGTTGTTGTTATTTATAAATCATGAATTATTTTTTTTAGATCGTGTTTCATACAATTGAATTCATATATTTCAATCTTTTTCAAATTCAAATAATTATTATGTTTTTAAGAAAAAAATATCAATTACACGTAAGTATAAAGAATAAAATATTTATTTATTTATTTATTATTTATGTGTATTATTTGTGGAGATATTAACATCGATCTGCTCTATGAAAATAGAAAGCGTACGGAATTAACTTGTCTTTTGCGATGTTATAATTTTAAAACTCTTATTCAAACGGCAACTTTTACTCGAAATCAGTCATCCTCTTGCATAGACAATTTCATCACTAACTTAGATGACTCGTACATTAGAAAGGTTTCTGTAGACCACAATGGCTTGGCAGATATGCATGCAGGATTTTTTTGTAAAATTCAGCTTGAGATGGTAGAGGAAAAAAAATAATAATAACCAGAACATTATTGTTGAAAAACGAATGTTCACAAAAAATAATCACAATACATTTGGTGAAAAAATTTTAGGTATCGACTGGTCTTCGATGGGAATTAACACGTTTTTAAATAATTGCTTTTCCGAGTAGTTTCAGAAAGCGAAAAAAGCACGTAGTTTTAAATAATAATAGTGCTGGTATAAAATGGACCACAAAGGGTTGTCGAGCAATACAAAAAGGTTTTTGTGTGTAAATAATGGAAATAGTCATAATACCACACTAACGTATAAAATGAATTATATTCGGCTGTTTAGGAAGGCTGTAAAAAGTGCAAAAAGTATTGCTGTGAGGGACCAAATACAAAAAGCTAAAAATAAAAGCAAGGAAATCTGGCAAGTAGTAAATCGCCATAGGAACAAACACAAACCAACATTTTTGAAGAAACTTATAGTAAAATTACAGTAAAATTACAGTACCTAGTCTTTATATACTAATAGTCTTGACTAGCCTGGCAAAACACATAAATGATTATGAAATGCAGGACGAAAGACACCTAAGAGAAAGCACACAGAATCAAAACTTGAAACACAAAGTAAATCTCAAATTAAATATTGCAAAACATTATGTTCAATATCAAGCAATAAAATTATTTTATTGTTTACTTAAAGAACTAAAAGAGATATTATATAAAACCACTCAATTTAGAAATAAACTCAAAAACTTTTTATTGGAATAATGTTTCTACTCAGTTGAGGAATTCATGACTCAACGCTATTGTTAATGATGTTAATTTCATTTGTTGTTTTTATTTTTATTATATATGTACCTCAAAAGAACTGTTTTTTTATGGGTTATCAAATATGTTTTTAAATTTTTTTACAGTAAATATTTTTCTTTTTCTTTTTTTCACTATGACATTATGACATATTTAACTATTTTAATAATTTTGATTTAGATGATTTTTGACAAATGATGAATTTTAAATTTTACTATCTATTATCATTATTATTATTTTTAATTTTATTCATTTTTGTTATTATTTTATAAAATACTAGTGGTTGACATAGTGAACTTGTGACATTATTATTTCTTTGTGTGTTGACATTGTTTTATAATTGTGATTATTATTTAATTTTATTGATTAATTGATTTTATTGTAAATGTTTTAGCTATTACTAATTTATTTTCAATTTTTTTGTAAAACATTCAGACACAAATTCAATATATGAAAGTACATGGAGAACTTACAGCTAATAAAACGAAACAAAATAAAAGGAATCCATTATAGCTTGAAAGCCAATTACAAGTATATGTATATTTACACATAAATTTTTATTAACAACAATTTTTTTATGTTATTGTATTAAAATTTTTACAGTTTGTCTTGTATATGTGGATGAGTTATTGGATAATTAAGACTTTGTTATTGCAAGTCGTATTGAACCTGCATTGTGAAAAATTCTACATTTCTTTGAACAATATTCAAGATTCTTGCGGAGTTGTTTTGAATTCTAATTGTACAGGTATTTTGGAGTTTGTGATATTACTTTTTGAGCAATTGTTATAGAAAATCGTATTCAATGGATTCATAAAAATATTTTGGTTGTGTTGAGATCGGTTCCCACAGTTAAGGCAGAAAGGCTTTAAAGGAGATAACTAGCTAGTTACGACGGCAAATAGACAATGTACGGATAAGAAAAGTAAATTCTTCGACGCCTCTAAATGAATTTAATAAAATACAAAGAATGAAGATAATATATTTAGAATACATGGGATTCTAAGCATTTTAAATCACTCAAGATTCGTTTTCAGTTTTTGATTGAATTTGTAAAACACTAACAACCTTGCAGGACTGTATTACTTACATCATAAGCAACAACTTTTGTTCTTTGACTTTTTACAAAACATAATTCATTTACCAAAAACAAAACCTTCAAGATTTCGTTGTTCTATCTAACACATTTCAACTCTATATTTTGCTATATACTACCTACGTCTGTATGATGCGACGCAAGCGCATGCAGCATCCTCACCACCCGATTCCCACTCACTTCCGCTATTGTTCGCGTCGCATCTCTTGCTTCGCATAAACTTCGTAATATTTAGAACGTTAAAATTAAATATTTTTATTTTTGTATGAAAATCTGATGAACTAAAATATGATAATTTTTAAAAGTCATAAAACAAAAGTTGTTCTTTATGATATTGGTAGCAGTATCCTAAATGGTTGCTAGTAGGTACTTTACAAAAAACCCTGTATAAAGGCCTTGGTACTTTGTTAAAATTTATACAACTACTTACTTAATTAAAAAATATTTCAGATGCCGAGAGGAGATTATGCAAGAATGTTAAACGCTTACATCAAGCGAGGTTCTGCAAACTGGATGCCTGTCGATTATTCCAACTTGACGCAATTTTCCCATTGAAAATTATAGCATTACTTGCTAACTACACTTTTGTGCTACTGCAATTTGCGTTTTTGTAAACGTGGTTCTAATAAACATTATATTTAATAATATTTTCATATGTTATATAGAATACTGCTTTTGCTCGCAGTTTCGCCCACGTTCGTGAAATATAGCCTATGTTACTCAGAATAAAGTAGCTTTCAACAACTTTTGTTCTGTGACTTTTAAAATGGTTATTATCATATTTTAGTTCATCAAATTTTCATTCAAAATTAATAATATTTAAATTGAACGTTCTAAATTTTACGAAGTCTATGCGAAGCAAGCGATAGTACAATAGCGGAGCGGAACGGGAATCAGGTGCCGAGGATGCTTGATGTGCTTGCGTCGCGTCTTGTAGACATAGGTAGGTAGAGAAAATACAGAAATGAAATGTGTTAGATAGAACAAGGAAATCTTGAAGGTTTGGTGGTTTTTGATGAACGAATTATGTATTGTTTAAAGTCATAATAATAAAAGTCATTGCTCAGATGTTAGTTATAAAGTCCTGCAGGTTGTTGGTTTTTAACAAATACCAAACCAAATTGGTTTTTAACATAAATGCATAAATATAATAAACACCAGTGTATATTACGTGTGTGTGACCGCACTGCACACAGTTCCAACTCACCGAGGACTAAGCGGCTTCTGGTTCCAATGCACTGAAACTAACCTTCCATTGGGATCGCAGTCATGGATCAAAAACCGAAGATTTATAACCGGAGTTATGTAGCGACACCACATAGAAACCCAAATTCAAAATCTTGCATCGCTGTTTAAGAGTTTTCGAGTACATCACTCACCTTCGGTTTACAGACGACATAGTAGTCATAGCTGAGACTATGGAAGAGTTTAATACAATGCTCAATGATCTCAATAGATTTTGCGAGAGTGTGGGTCTTAAAATGAACACGGACAAAACTAAAATCATGATAAACAACCATGTAGCACCTACTCCTATTAGGATCGGAGACTTTATACTCGAATTTGTGGACGATTACGTCTACCTCGGACAGACAGTCTAGTTGGGTAGGTCTAATTTCGAGAAAAAGGTAACCATTTTTGATCAAATCACGGAGGATGTTAAAATATCAGCACTATTTTATCATTTCTTTGAACAACTCTAGGAATTCGAACTAATACCAGAACTGCTTAAGTGAAATGACAAAGAAAAACTTATCTAAATTCAAGAATATTATCTGATGCACAAAATATAAAAAGATAACGAATAAAGAAGACTTGACCTGAAATGTCTGTTTTTATCCCTGCGACATATAAACAACAATTTTCAAGTATGAAAATGAGATGGTGCAGAAGTATCAATACAAATAGCATCCTATACTAAAGGCCACCAAAAGCAAGAAAATATACCGTCTAATCTCTTGCCATTATCTGTTTTTTAGTTTAGTTTGATGAAAAAATAATAATTTAAGTTTCAGTTCTAAGTATACACCCCAAAATTTATTGCTTTTTTTCTATTTTTGTGTGAAAATCATATTGCGGTTCACAGAATACATCTAGTTACAAAGTTTCAACAGTATAGCTATTATAGCTTCGGAAAAAAGTGGCTGTGACATACGGACGGACCGACAGACAGACAGATGTTGTGGGTATCATAGATATATGATGTACATAAAACCTTCAACCTATATAATAAAGTCACTCGACTCTTTGGTCAGTCGCTAAACAAACTACGGTGTTTTATTACACAACATGGTGACAGCGGTGAAAATAAAATCCATAAAATACATAATTATTGAAAGTGGTTGTAATTATTATACGTACAGGGTACATATAAGTATTGTTCAAGTATGGAACACGCGCGACCACCGTCGGAACTAAGTTTAGAAGGCGGCTCCGTCAGCCGGGCTGACGCTTGGAAAAAGTGGAGAACCCAATTTGTGTTGTTTCTAAAAGCATCGGGGGTGCATAAAGAGGAGCATGGTGTGCAGGCCAGTTTACTGGTCAATTTAATTGGACCCGAGGGGTTCGATATATATGAGACTTGGTGATGCCGGTCATATGTGCGACTCGTAAAGTACCGTTAGGTTTACGCGATAAGTTACAAGATGAATTGAATAGGATGATTGAGTTGGGAGTTATTAGAAAAGTGACTCATCCAACTCCATGGGTTAATTCACTAGTGATTGCTGCTAAGAAAAATGGGCAGTTACGTATTTGTTTAGATCCGAGACCACTCAATAAGGCTATACAGCGTGCACATTTTCAATTACCAACAATAAATGAATTGGCTACTAAGCTTCACGGTGCTAAGTATTTTTCCGTTTTAGATGCCAACTCAGGATTTTGGACAGTAAAACTAGATAATGCGAGTGCAGACCTATGTACATTTAGTACTCCCTTTGGGAGATATCAGTATTTGCGATTACCGTTTGGTCTGAATTGTGCACCTGAAGTGTTTCATGCAAAAATAAAACAATTATTAGAAGGATTAGAAGGAGTAGATTCTTTTATAGATGATATTATTTGTTGGGGTAGAAGTAAAAATGAGCACGACATGCGATTGAAAGCTCTGTTGAATAGAGCTCGGGAAATCAAGTTAAAATTTAACAAAGATAAATGTCGAATAAGTGTGGAGGAGGTTACGTATTTAGGTCATATTTTTAACAAAGATGGAATGAAAATGGACTCGGAAAAAGTTAGGGCTATTCAAAAAATGCCCGAGCCAACGGATCGCAAAGGTTTAGAGAGATTTTTAGGGGTTGTTAACTTTCTATCAAAATTTATACCTAATTATTCAGAACATACATTTCCATTAACAAGATTATTAAAAAAAGATGTTTTATGGAATTGGGAAATTGGGCACGTGCAAGCATTCAACAAACTAAAGGAGTTAATATGTAATGCGCCGGTATTGTCATTGTATAACGTTCGCGGTCCGGTTCTGTTGTCTGTTGACGCGAGCAGTGTCGCGTTGGGGGCCGTGCTCATGCAGGACGGACGCCCAGTCGAGTATGCGTCTCGCACGCTCACCGAAACACAACAGAGGTATGCACAAATCGAAAAGGAAATGTTAGCTATAGTGTTTGCGTGTGAAAAGTTTCATCAATATATTTACGGTAAAAATAAGGTAATTGTTGAATCTGATCACAAACCATTAGAAAGTATTTTTAAAAAACCTTTAGATGCGATCCCAGCACGCTTACAACGTATGATGTTGAAAATTCAAGGCTATGACTTATGGGTTTCTTATAAGCCGGGAAAGTTTATGTATATACCAGATACATTGTCACGTGCACCTCTTCCGGATTTGTATAACGATGGCATTAGTGAGGATATTCTTTGTCAAATAAAAATGATTGTTAGTAACGTTCCTATGTCACAAAATAAGTTTACCTATGTGAAACGGGCAACAATGGGAGATAAAACTTTAAAGTTATTGCTACAATACATTAATCAGGGTTGGCCTGACAAGTTCCATGTATCGGATGATTTAAAATATTATTGGTCTATAAGAGATGAACTATATTCTGTGGATGGGGTGTTATTTAAAAATAAACGGGTAATAATACCCCAGTCCATTCAAAATGAGATGTTGAAACTAATTCATGAAGGTCATTTAGGTATTGATCGTTGTAAAAGACGTGCCCGTGAAGTGTTATTTTGGCCGGGTATAGCAAAAGACATCGAATGTTTTGTTAAAAAATGTAAAGTGTGTCAGGAGAATTCAAACAAACCGAGTAAAGAACCGATGGTACCTGTGTCCATACCAGAGTTACCATGGAATAAAATTGGGACGGATATATTTGAGTACGCGAAGAAAAGTTTTTTAATCATAGTTGATTATTATTCGGGTTTTGTAGAAGTAGCGCAATTAAGGGATACTTGCTCTAATTCGGTAATTAAAATAATAAAGGAAAATTTTGCGCGATATGGAATACCTGATACGGTCATTAGTGACAATGGTCCACAATATTCTAGCCGCTCTTTTAAAACATTTGCGTTAGAATGGGGTTTCAAACATGTCACATCTTCTCCATATTATGCACAATCAAATGGAAAGAGTGAAAGAGCAGTGCAGACTATAAAGAGGATGTTAAAAAAGTCTTTACAGAGCAATACAGATTTTTATTTAAGTTTACTAAACTACAGAAACACTCCGCGAGAAAATTTGGATTCTCCTGCACGACTAATGATGGGAAGGCGTTTAAATTGTAGATTGCCTGTTCATCCTGATCTATTAAAACGAAACAATTGTAATGACGATATACAACATAAAATATTATTAAAGCAACAAATAAAAAGTAAAACATATTACGATCAACATTGTAAGTCGTTACCTGAATTAAATGTGGGCGATGACGTTATCATGCTTGAAAATAATAACGAACGAATCCATGGCAAAGTAGTAGCAAAGGCACCAGCACCGCGTTCATACTTAGTGAAAAATAAAAAGGGTATCTACCGCCGTAATCGCCGACATTTGATTAGGAATACGTCAGTGAGTAATCAAAGGGAAAAAATAATGAATGATAATGTTGTTATATCGGATGATGATGACGACGATATCTACCTTTCAGGTAATGAGAACGATGAGGATTATGTGCCTAGGGGTGAAATAAATAAAAGTATGCAAGATTCTTATTCACCAGCAAGAAACAAAAAATATAACAAGTTTATTAGTGCTAGTTTTATTAGTTTATTTTTATGTAGGAAACAGTTTATTTGATGTTATAATAAGTTCGTTTATAAGGGGAAGATGTTGTGGGTATCATAGATATATGATGTACATAAAACCTTCAACCTATATAATAAAGTCACTCGACTCTTTGGTCAGTCGCTAAACAAACTACGGTGTTTTATTACACAACAACAGACAGACAGACAGACAGACAGACAGACAGACAGACAGACATGACGAATCTATAAGGGTTTCGTTTTTTGCCATTTGGCTACGGAACCCTAAAAACACTGAAAAGTACCAAATATCTACAAAATTATTTCGGAAGTCGGTGTTTTTATAATAGATATTTTTATCTCTTCGTTATTTAACACCGACTTTCGAAATTATTTTGTAGTTATTTTGTACTTTACGTAACTAAAAAGTGAAAAATAACAAAACTCCACCACTAAAAAGTACCCCTCAGCCAAACTAAATACCTGATAGCCAGAGTAAATCTCCGATTCTAATAATCCCAAACATGGTTAGATTACATTAATTTACCTTCCGGCTTCATCTCCAGGAAGGAAGGAACTTGGAAGCATAACCTTTCAGTCAAAGAAATATATTTCAAAATCGGTTCATAATTGACTGAGATATCAGTAAAAACATAGGTACATTCAGCCAATTGCAAGATACAATTTTCTTTGCACTTCAATATTTAGACCGAATCTAACCAAACCAAACCTTTTTTATTAAACGAATAAACGAACGATTTACGATATTATCAAGTCCAGACCTTTTAGAGGGCAAACCTTTTCAAAGACAGAACTGCAAAGACACCTACAAATCTTATAGCAGACATGGGCGAAGGTCATTCTTCCAAGGAAAAATGAATGACGTCACACGCCAACGCCATCTGTCGAATATCTAAATTCAATATTGCACGTAGTTGATCTCTAGATAAAGTCCAGTTTAAGTTTGATAGATGGCGCTGTTTCAATATTTTACTTCGAAAAGAATATTATAATTTTAGTAAATTTTCATTTTTTTACTATAAGGCATGAACTGATTACGATGAAACAAAAACTTAACATTACTACAATTTACGCACAATTTATTGTTATGTCTTCTTCTTCTTCTTCCTGCCCTAGTCCCGTTTTATTTGGGGTCGGCGCAACACGTTTTTTTCTTCCATTCTGTCCTGTTACTCGTCACGCTATCATTAACTCCCTTTTCTTTCATATCGCTTCTCACACAATCCATCCATCTTTTTGTAATACTAAATAACGTGAAGGAGTTAGACCAAGCACACATGACCCTAATTTTACTTCTGGAAAACTTTAAATTCAAATATCTTTTGATAGATTGAACCGATTGCAATGAAACAAAAACTAAATGTTACTTCAAGTTACGCTTAATCCTTGTGTATAAAATTTACCTACATTGCTTTCATACATTTTACGTGATGCCCGTACAAATAAACAGTGAAACAGACAAAAAATCTAAAAATGCTGAAAATGGGTTCAATTGGTTGTTCTTTAAAACCCTAGCTATTTTATGGATTTTTTTTTCACGTACTAAAACCACTTTTTTTACAGTTTTATTATATGTATAGATTTTAGTAAAGTTTTTAGTTGGATCATTCCACGGTCATTCTTAATTACAGCAACGAAACCTTTACATGTGTGTACAACAGGATGTAAAGTCCCACATATATCCGTTCATATTTTCTATTTATGTAAAAGTTCCAAAATTTGTTTCTATCTACCGAGTCTCAAGTAAGGTAACTAAAGTAATGCTTCGTCTACAAAATTTGAATAAAATTTCATTGATTATAACTGATGGACTGACTATAATGACTTGACTTATACAGAGACCAACACGTGATAATGGTGATGATGATGCCATATAGCCGATTTCTGCCACAGCGACCACATTCCTTGGCTCTTCATGGTGGTTGTGAGCTAAGATGAAGATATAAAATACTGTTCTGTTATGTACCCTCATGTGATCGAATCTCTGAGCACAGGACAGACATATCAGAACATCATTAACGATATAATAAATGGCTTTTGGTGATCTAACTTTGAGGTCGTCATAAGTATCATTAATAATATTCTGTCTACCTCAGGGGTAATAAAATTAAATTATTAAGCTGCTTGAAGCTTCACTTACTTCGTTTCCAAATTAACTTTTATGTTTCAAAAATAATTGGATTAAGTCCAGTTTATACTAACTAGTTAATCATTACAGGCCTCTACCACTACAAAATGAAACTAAATAAAAGTAAAATACGATACTTTTCCAAAAATCTTCCTGTCCAAACTTCAGACAAGAACTTCGTTGACAAAGATATGCAGTCGTTGCTTTTACCTCTGAACCTGATGCAAACTATTCAGTTGTGTCCAAAATATTGCATATGGGATAGTAAAATATATCCTAATAGCTGTCTATCTAATTTATTGTCAATATGTGCAACAATTTTATTTATATCGTTCTTATTGTATGAGCTTATCGTGATAGAACCAAAGATTCATTATGGTATAATGTATGTCTTACATATCTTTACATGCATTTTTTTTAGTGTAGGATTCTTAATTAATTTCAATATTAATGTTTCCTATACAAATGAGAACGTTTTATTCGTGTTAACATTACAAGATGTTCACAGGAGTTTGAATAACAAAACCCACTTGAATCGTTTCATTATTAGCAACTGGGTCGCTGTTATTTTATTTATAACAGTTTCTATCAGTATCTTAACAATTTTTTGCACAATAATTTATTTTGACGTTATTAAATCATTTAATCGTTTATTTATGTTGAGTTTTGATACTAACATTATTTATGCAATCAAATTTATTCAGCTGTTAAAAGATAAAGTTGATCTATGGAATTTTCAAGTTCTTAGAGGTTGCAGAATTGAGGGTAGGAATAAAGAAGATTATTGTAGAAAAATGTTTCAGGTTTATCTTAATATATTAGACTGCTATGATATTTACAAAGTTTTATTTCAAAAAATGGTGGGTAGGCATAAAAATATTTATTTCTGCATGGGTTAAATATTTGTTGTTGTTATTTATAAATCATGAATTATTTTTTTTAGATCGTGTTTCATACAATTGAATTCATTTATTTCAATCTTTTTCAAATTCAAATAATTATTATGTTTTTAAGAAAAAAATATCAATTACACGTAAGTATAAAGTATAAAATATTTATTTATTTATTTATTATTTATGTGTATTATTTGTGGAGATATTAACATCGATCTGCTCTATGAAAATAGAAAGCGTACGGAATTAACTTGTCTTTTGCGATGTTATAATTTTAAAACTCTTATTCAAACGGCAACTTTTACACGAAATCAGTCATCCTCTTGCATAGACAATTTCATCACTAACTTAGATGACTCGTACATTAGAAAGGTTTTTGTAGACCACAATGGCTTGGCAGATATGCATGCAGGATTTTTTTGTAAAATTCAGCTTGAGATGGTAGAGGGAAAAAAATAATAATAACCAGAACATTATTGTTGAAAAACGAATGTTCACAAAAAATAATCACAATACATTTAGTGAAAAAATTTTAGGTATCGACTGGTCGTCGATGGGAATTAACACATTTTTAAATAAATTTAATAATGCTTTTCAGTGTAGTTTCAGAACGCGAAAAAAGCACGTAGTTTTAAATTATAATAGTGCTGGTATAAAATGGGAGAGACCAAATACAAAAAGCTAAAAATATAAGCAAGGAAATCTGGCAAGTAGTAAATCGCCATAGGAACAAACATAAACCAACATTTTTGAAGAAACTTATAGTAAAATTGGATCAAAAAATTATTGATAACTCCAGGGAAGTTGTGAATGTGGTCGCTGAACAATTTAATAATTTAAACCATTCTTTGGATAGTGCAGACGAATATTGTTCACTGTTTTATTTAATAGAGTCTTCTGACAGGGTTAATAATGAAATGCATTTGACACCCGTGACTCCTAAAGAAATAATAAAAATCGTGGAGTCAATGCCAAATAAACCATCAAGCGGGTATGATGACTTACCAATACGTGTCATAAAACAACATGTTAATATCCGCGCCTACGCCGCGCGCGCGTTGCCTTTATCGGATTTTTTCAACAATTGTTTTGATGACGGTGTTTTCCTTGAGCAGCTCAAGATAGCGAAAGTTATTCCCTTACATATAAAAGGTTCACAAACGGATCCAAAAAACTTTAGACCCATCTCAGTTATACCGACACTTTCAAAAATCTTTGAAAAATCAATTAAAATTCGTCTAGTCACTCATCTTAATACAAATAAAATTATCAATAAAAGACAATTTGGATATCAAAAGGGTGTTGGAACTGCAGAAGCGATTAGCACATTGGTTGGCGATGTGATCGAAAAACTAAATAAAAAACTCAAGGTAGAACTTAGACCTAAGTTCTGCTTTTGATAGTATTAAACATACACTGTTGCTTGCTAAAATGGAACATTATGGTATTAGAGGACAGGTTCTGGAGCCTTTTTGCTCGTACTTAAATAGGAGAATGTATGTAGAATTAAAAGATTTAAATCAAGATAACGTTCAGAAAGTCTACCATTCAAAATTACGCAGGGTTTTGACAGGTGTCCCACAGGAATCTATACTAGGTCCAATCTTATTTTTAATTTTTACGAACGAATTACTTAACCTAGTAATAAAAATAAATCCAGATATAACATTAGTAGCATTTGCATACGATACAAATGCTGTTGTTAGCGAAACCAGTGCAGAGGCATTGAGCAACAGCATAAATACGGCTCTTGAGTTCTTCAAATTGTGGTTTACGGCAAATAAATAAATTACAAATAAAAATTAAAAAAATAGCAAACATCTTACTGTTTAAGTCTACATCACGTGCTAGTGATAATTTAAATGTTCATGTAAATGGAGATAAAATAGATACAGTAGATTCAGTAAAATTTTCAGGGGTTCATATTAATCATTTATTAAACTGGAAAAATGAACTAAAAGCCATAGACGGGTCAATCTCATCAGCATGCTATGCCATGCCTGCCATCCATCAGGAGCCTACGAGATGAATTTAGCTTAAATATTTTAAAATCAGTTTATTACTCACTGGTGGAGTCAAGATTGAGATATAGCATTCAACAATGGAGAAATAGCTACAAATATAACTCTGATAGAGCATTTCTACTACAAAAGAGGGCGATCAGAACTATGGTTCGCATTCCCCAAATCGAGTCCTGTCGAAAGTATTTCCAAAGTCTGACGATACTTACAGTACCTAGTCTTTATATACTAACTCTCTTCTACTTCTTCGTCTTGACTAGCCTGGCAAAACACATAAATGATTACGAAACGCAGGACGAAAGACACCTAAGAGAAAGCACACGGAATCAATACTTGAAACAAAAAGTAAATCCCAAATTAAATGTTGCAAAACATTATGTTCAATATCAAGCGGTAAAATTATTTTATTGTTTACATAAAGAACTAAAAGAGATATTATATAAAAGCACTCAATTTCGAAATAAACTCAAAAACTTTTTATTGGAAAAATGTTCCTACTCAGTTGAGGAATTCATGACTCAACGCTATTGTTAATGATGTTAATTTCATTTGTTTTTTGGTTTTTATTATTTATGTACCTCAAAAGAACTGTTTTTTATGGGTTATCAAATATGTTTTTAAATTTTTGTACGGTAAATATTTTTCTTTTTCTTTTTTTCACTATGACGTTATGACATATTTAACTATTTTAATGATTTTGATTTAGATGATTTTTGACAAATGATGAATTTTAAATTTTACTATATATTATCATTATTATTATTTTTATTCATTTTTGTTATTATTTTATAAAATACTAGTGGTTGACCTAAGTAACTTGTGACATTATTATTTCTTTGTGTGTTGACATTGTTTTATAATTGTGATTATTATTTAATTTGATTAATTGATTTTATTGGAAATGTTTTAGCTATTATTAATTTATTTTCTATTTTTTTGTAAAACATTCAGACACAATATTATATATTGTTAAAATGAATAAATAAATGAAATGAAAGTACATGGAGAACTTACAGCTAATAAAACGAAACAAAATAAAAGGAATCCATTATCACTTGAAAGCCAATTACAAGTATATGTATACACATATATTTTATATGTACACATAAATTTTTAGTAACAACAATTTTTTTATGTTTTTGTATTAAAATTTTTACAGTTTGTCTTGTATATGTGGATGAGTTATTGGATAATAAAGACTTTGTTATTGCAAGTCGTATTGAACCTGCATTGTGAAAAATTCTACATTTCTTTGAACAATATTCAAGATTCTTGCGGAGTGGTTTTGAATTCTAATTGTACAGGTATTTTGGAGTTTGTGATATTACTTTTTGAGCAATTGTTATAGAAAATCGTATTCAATGGATTCATAAAAATATTTTGGTTGTGTTAAGATCGGTTCCCACAGTTTAGGCAGAAATGCCTTGAAAGGAGATAACGAAAAGTATATTCTTCGACGCCTCTAAATGAATTGAATAAAATACAAAGAATGAAGATAATATATTTAGAATACATGGGATTCTAAGCATTTTTAAGTCACTCAAGATTCGCTTTCTGTTTTTGATTGAAATTGAAAATATATTTGTAAAACACTAACAACCTTGCAGGAATGTATTACTTACATCATAAACAACAACTTTTGTTCTATGACTTTTTACAAAACATAATTCGTTTACCAAAAACAAACCTTAAAATTCCATTGTTCTATCTAACACATTTCAACTCAATATTTTGCTATAAACTACCTACGTCTGTATGATGCGACGCAAGCGCATGCAGCATCCTCACCACGCGATCCCCACTCCCTTCCGCTATTGTACTATCTCTTGCTTCGCATAAACTTCGTAATATTTAGAACGTTAAAATTAAATATTTTTATTGAAAATCTAATGAACTAAAATATGATAATTTTTAAAAGTCATAAAACAAAAGTTGTTCTTTATGATATTGGTAGCATTATCCTAAATGGTTGCTAGTAGGTACTTTACAAAAAAACCCTGTATAAAAGCCTTGGTACTTTGTTAAAATTCATACAACTACTTAATTAATTAAAAAATATTTCAGATGCCGAGAGGAGATTATGCAAGAATGTTAAACGCTTACATCAAGCGAGGTTCTGCAAGCTGGATGCCTGTCGATTATTCCAACTTGACGCAATTTTCCCATTGAAAATGATAGCATTACTTGCTAACTACACTTTTGTGCTACTGCAATTTGCGTTTTTGTGAACGTGGTTCTAATAAACATTATATTTAATAATATTTTCATATGTTATATAGAATACTGCTTCGCCCACGTTCGTGAAATATAGCCTATGTTACTCAGAATAAAGCAGCTTTCAACAACTTTTGTTCTGTGACTTTTAAAATGGTTATTATCATATTTTAGTTCATCAAATTTTCATACAAAATTAATAATATTTAAATTGAACGTTCTAAATTTTACGAAGTCTATGCGAAGCAAGCGATAGTACAATAGCGGAAGGGAGCGGGAATCGGGCGGTGGGGGTGCTTGATGTGCTTGCGTCGCGTCTTGTAGACAATAGGTAGGTAGAGAAAATACAGAGTTGAAATGTTTTAGATAGAACAAGGAAATCTTGAAGGTTTGTTTTTGATGAATGAATTATGTATTGTATAAAGTCATATAATAATAGTCATTGCTCAGATGTTAGTTATAAAGTCCTGCAGGTTGTTGGTTTTTAACAAATACCAAACCATATAAGCATAAATATAATAAACACCAGTATATTACGTGTGTGTGACCGCACTGCACACAGTTCCAACTCACCGAGGACTAAGCGGCTTCTGGTTCCAATGCACTGGAACTAACCTTCCATTGGGATCGCACTCATGGATCAAAAACCGAAGATTTATAACCGGAGTTATGTAGTGACACCACATAGAAACCCAAATTCAAAATCTTACATCGCTGTTTAAGAGTTATCGAGTACATCACTCACCTTTGGTTTACAGACGACATAGTAGTCATAGCTGAGACTATGGAAGAGCTCAAAACAATGCTCAATGATCTCAATAGAGTTTGCAAAGGGTGGGTCTTAAAATGAACATGGACAAAACTAAAATCATGATAAACAACCATGTAGCACCCACTCCTATTAAGATCGGAGACTTTATACTCGAATTTGTGGACGATTACGTCTACCTCGGACAGACAGTCCAGTTGGGTAGGTTTAATTTCGAGAAAAAGGTAACCATTTTTGATCAAATCACGGAGAATGTTAAAATATCAGCACTATTTAATCATTTCCCTGAACAAATCTAGGGATTTGAACTAATACCAGAACTGCTTAAGTGAAAACTTATTATCTAAATTCAAGAATATTATCTGATGCACAAAATATAAAAAGATAACGAATAAAGAAGACCTGACCTGAAATGCCTGTTTTTATCCCTGCGACATATTAACAGCAATTTTCAAGTATGAAGATAAGATGGTGCAGAAGTATCAATACAAATAGCATCCTATACTAAAGGCCACCAAAAGCGAAAAAATATACCGTCTAATCTCTTGCCAATATCTGTTTTTTAGTTTAGTTTGATGAAAAAAAAAAATTAAGATTCAGTTCTAAGTGTGTACCCCCAAAATTTATTGCTTTCTTTCTATTTTTGTGTGAAAATCATATTGCGGTTTACAGAATACATCTAATTACAAAGTTTCAACAGTATAGCTATTATAGTTTCGGAAAAAAATGGCTGTGACATGCGGACGGACCGACAGACAGACAGACAGACAGACATGACGAATCTATAAGGGTTTCGTTTTTTTGGCCTTTTGGCTACGGAACCCTAAAAACACTGAAAAGTACAAAATATCTACAAAATAATTTCGGAAGTCGGTGTTTCTATAATATATATTTTTGTCTATTCGTTATTTAACACCGACTTCCGAAATTATTTTGTAGTTATTTTGTACTTTTCAGTGTTTATTTTTTACATTGAAGTCGGTTAATTTTTTTTTGGAAAAAGGTTTTTTTTTTCATTTTTTTAGTTATTGCCATAACTAAAAAGTGAAAAATAAAGAACTCCACCACTATAAAGTACCCCCTAGCCAAACTAAATACCTGATAGCCAGAGTAAATCTCCGATTCTAATAATCCCAAACATGGTTAGATTACATTAATTTACTTTCCGACTTCATCACCAGATCGGTTCGATACATCACCCGTAGGCGATGACTGACTGAAAGAGAGGAGGGGTCCTTTCTTTCAGTCAGTCTTCGCCTACACGTATAAACCGACCAATTTTACTTGTTACGACAATTCTGATGTGATCCTATGAAGAGTTCTGCTCCATATCTTCGAAGTTCATGATCACATCATAACAAAATTTCTATAGGACCAACTTGGAAGCATAACCTTTCAATAAAAGAAAAATATTTCAAAATCGGTTCACAATTGACTGAGATATCAGTGAACAAACATAAAAAAAAAACATAGGTACATTCAGCCAACCGAACATAGAACCTCCTCCTTTTCGAAGTCGGTTAATGAGAATATAGTTGAAGACCAACAAAATATCATACCAAGAAGTAAACAAATCTAAGTAGATTTGTTTACTTCTTAGTTTGATATTATGTCAAGATTAATGAATTTTTGAGATTATTTTATTGAGATTTTAGTGTTTGTGTTTTTGTTTTGTTGTTTGAGTCAAGTGATATTGCATATATTGACATATATATTGCAAGATACAATTTTCTTCGCACTTCAATATTTAGACCGAATCTAACCAAACCAAACCTTTTTTATTAAACGAATAAACGAACGATTTACGATATTATCAAGTCCAGACCTTTTAAAGGGCAAACCTTTTCAAAGACAGAACTGCAAAGACACCTACAAATCTTATAGCAGACATGGGCGAAGGTCATTCTTTCAAGGAAAAATGAATGACGTCACACGCCAACGCCATCTGTCGAATATCTATGTTCAATACTGCACGCAGTTGATCTCTAGATAAAGTCCAGTTTTAGTTTGATAGATGGCGCTGTTTCAATATTTTACTTCGAAAAGGAATATTATAATTTTAGTAAATTTTTATTTTTTTATGAACTGATTACGATGAAACAAAAACTTAACATTACTACAATTTACGCACAATTTATTGTTATGTCTTCTTCTTCTTCCTGCCCTAGTCCTGTTTTATTTGGGGTCGGCGCAACACGTTTTTTTCTTCCATTCTGTCCTGTTACTCGTCACGCTATCATTAACTCCCTTTTCTTTCATATCGCTTCTCACACAATCCATCCTTCTTTTTTAATACTAAATAACGTGAAATAGTTAGACCAAGCACACATGACCCTAATTTTACTTCTGGAAAACTTTCAATTCAAATATCTTTTGATAGACTAAACCGATTGCAATGAAACAAAAACTAAATGTTACTTCAAGTTACGCTTAATCCTTGTGTATATATAAATTTATCTACATTGCTTTCATACATTTTACGTGATGCCCGTACAAATAAACAGTCAAACAGACAAAAAATCTAAAAATGCTAAAAATGGGTTCAATTGGTTGTTCTTTAAAACCTATTTTTAAAGCTATTTTATGGATTTTTTTTTCACGTACAAAAACCACTTTTTTTTACAGTTTTATTATATGTATAGATTTTAGTTAAGTTTTTAGTTGAATCATTCCACGGTCATTCTTAATTACAGCAACGAAACCTTTACATGTATGTGCAACAGGATGTAAAGTCCCACATATATACGTTCATATTTTCTATTTATGTAAAAGTTCCAAAATTTGTTTCTATCTACCGAGTCTCAAGCTAAAGTAATGCTTCGTCTACAAAATTTGAATAAAATTTCATTGATTATAACTGATGGACTGACTATAATGACTTGACTTATAGGGAGACCAACACGTGATAATGGTGATGATGATGCCATATAGCCGATTTCTGCCACAGCGATCGCATTCCTTGGCTCTTCATGGTGGTTGTGAGCTGAGATGAAGATATAAAATGCTGTTCTGTTATGTACCCTCATGTGACCGAATCTCTGAGCATAGGACAGACATATCAGAACATCATTAACGATATAATAAATTATATCTTTTGGTGACCTAACTTTGAGGTCGTCATGAGTATCATTAATAATATTCTGTCAACCTCAGGGGTAAAAAAATTAAATTAGTAAGCTGCTTGAAGATTCACTTACTTCGTTTCCAAATTAACTTTTATGTTTCAAAAATAATTGGATTAAGTCCAGTTTGTACTAACTAGCCAATCATTACAGGCTTCTACCACTACAAAATGAAACTAAATAAAAGGAAAGTACGATACTTTCCCAAAAATCTCCCTGTCCAAACTTCAGACAAGAACTTCGTTGACAAAGATATACAGTCGTTGCTTTTACCTCTGAACCTGATGCAAACTATTCAGTTGTGTCCAAAATATTGCATAAGGGATAGTAAAATATATCCTAATAGCTGTCTATCTAATTTATTGTCATTATTTGCAACAATTTTATTTATATCGTTCTTATTGTATGAGCTAATCGTGATAGAACCAAAGATTCATTATGATATCATGTATATCTTACATATCTTTCCATGCATTTTTTTTAGTGTAGGATTCTTAATTAATTTCAAGATTAATGTTTCCTATACAAATGAGAACGTTTTATTCGTGTTAACATTTCAAGATGTTCACAGAAGTTTGAATAACAAAACCAACTTCAATCGTTTCATTATTAGCAACTGGGTCGCTGTTATCTTATATATAACAGTTTCTATCAGCACCTTAACAATTTTTTGCTCAATAATTTATTTTGACGTTATTAAATCGTTTAATAGTCTATTTATATTGAGTTTTGATACTAACATTATTTATGCAATCAAATTAATTCAGCTGTTAAAAGATAATGTTGATCTATGGAATATTCAAGCTCTTCGAGGTTGCACAATTGAGGGTAGGGATAAAGAGGATTATTGTAGAAAAATGTTTCAGGTTTATCTTAATATATTAGACTGCTATGATATTTACAAAGTTTTGTTTCAAAAAATGGTGGGTAGGCATAAAAATATTTATTTCTGCATGGGTTAAATATTTGTTGTTGTTATTTATAAATCATGAATTATTTTTTTAGATCGTGTTTCATACAATTGAATTCATTTATTTCAATCTTTTTCAAATACAAATAATTATTATGTTTTTAAGAAAAAAATATCAATTACACGTAAGAATATTTATTTATTTAGTACATGGAGAACTTAATAAAACCAAAGTAAAAAAAAGGATTCCATTATCACTAGAAAGCCAATTACAAGTATAAATTTACACATAAATGTTTAGTAACAATAAATTCGTTACGTTATTCTATTAAATTTTTTTACAGTGGGTCGTGTATATGTGGATGAGTTATTGGATAATAAAGACTTTGTTATTGCAAGTCGTATTGAACCTGCATTGTGAAAAATTCTACATTTCTTTGAACAATATTCAAGATTCTTGCGGAGTTGTTTTGAATTCTAATTGTACAGGTATTTTGGAGTTTTGTGATATTATTTTTTGAGCAATTGTTATAGAAAATCGTATTCAATGGATTCATAAAAATATTTTGGTTGTGTTGAGATCGGTTCCCACAGTTAAGGCAGAAAGGCCTTGAAAGGAGATAACTAGTTAGTTACGACGGCAAATAGATAATGTACGGATAAGAAAAGTATATTCTTCGACGCCTCTAAATAAATTGAATAAAATACAAAGAATGAAGATGATATATTAAAAATACATGGGATTCTAAGCATTTTAAGTCACTCAAGATTCGTTTTCTGTTTTTGATTGAAATTGATATTAAATAACTGTTCTTTATACAGGGTTATTTGTAAAACACAAACAACCTTGCAGGACTGTATTACTTACATCATAAACAACAACTTTTGTTCTATGACTTTTTACAAAACGTAATTCATTTATCAAAAACAAACCTTCAAGATTTCGTTGTTCTATCTAACACATTTCAACTCTATACTTTGCTATATACTACCTAAGTCTGTAGGATGCGACGCAAGCGCATGCAGAATCCTCACCACCCGATCCCCACTCCCTTCCGCTATTGTACTATCTCTTGCTTCGCATAAACTTCGTAATATTTAGAACGTTAAAATTAAATATTTTTATAATTGTATGAAAATCTGATGAACTAAAATATGATAATTTTTAAAAGTCATAAAACAAAAGTTGTTCTTTTTGATATTGGTATCATTATCCTAAATGGTTGCTGGTAGGTACTTTACAAAAAACCCTGTATAAAGCCCTTGGTACTTTGTTAAAATTTATACAACTACTTACTTAATTAAAAAATATTTCAGATGCCGAGAGGAGATTATGCAAGAATGTTAAACGCTTACATCAAGCGAGGTTCTGCAAGCTGGATGCCTGTCGATTATTCCAACTTGACGCAATTTTCCCATTGAAAATGATAGCATTACTTGCTAACTACACTTTTGTGCTACTGCAATTTGCGTTTTTGTGAGCGTGGTTCTAAATTACATTATATTTAATAATATTTTCATATGTTATATAGAATACTGCTTTTGCTCGCAGCTTCGCCCACGTTCATGAAATATAGCCTATGTTACTCAGAATAAAGCAGCTTTCTATCAGTGGAAAAAATTTTGCAATCAGATCAGTATTTTCAGAGATTGCGTCCAACAAAGAAAAAAACAAACTATACCCCTTTACAATAGTGTAGATTATTAAAAAAACTTCCGCCGCACTATTGTCACCGTCGCCATTCCGGCCGTATCGGAAATCCTTGTATGACACCCACGACTATAGTAAGGCTTTATTTTTCAATTTTATTTAATAGGTAGTTTGTACCTACATAGCATGAAGATGGTATGGATGGGAAGATGATATTAAAGCAATAGCTGGTCCAAACTGGAGACAAGTAGCTGAAGACAGAATCAAATGGGCATCACTACTGGAGGAGGCCTTCACCCATTAGGGGTTCCGGTAGATTAAATAAAATTGTTTAGATATAGATGTAAGAGAGAAATAATTAACATAGAATAAACTAAATAAAACTAACACATACTCACACATAGATTTTATGAAATGTAAATTTACTGGAAATAAAAGGCTTTTTTATTTTTATTTATTTTATTGTACATAGCTTACAGAGATGTCTTATACAAGGTTATTTGTTAAACACTGGCAACCTCTCAGCACTGTGTTACTAACATCATAAACAACAACTTTTGTTCTGTGACTTTTAAAATTGTATCATATTTTAGTTCAACAAATCCAAACTAATATTATAAATGCGAAAGTAACTCTGTCTGTCTGTCTGTCTGTCTTTGCTTCACGCCTAAACTACTGAACCGATTTGTGTGAAATTTGGTACAGACATAGTTTGGAACTTGAGAAAGGACATAGGATAGTTTTTATTACAAAAAATAAAATAAAAAATAAAATTTATTCTGGACATACAGCGCCATCTATTGGTCAAGAGTCGGCATCAATTCGGGGAACTATGTGGGTAAAACCAAAAATCTGCCGGAAGTCACTATTCCACGCGAACGAAGTCGCGGGCAAAAGCTAGTTTTCATATAAAAAAAATTATTGAAATTGAACGTTTTAAATTTTACGAAGTATATGCGAAGCAAGTGATAGTACAATAGCGGAGGGGAACAAGAATCCGGTGGCGAGGGTGCTTGATGTGCTTGCGTCGCGTCTTGTAGACATAGGTAGGTAGAGAAAATACAGAGTTGAAATGTGTTAGATAGAACAAGGAAATCTTGAAGGATTGTTTTTGATGAATGAATTATGTATTGTATAAAGTCATAATAATAAAAGTCATTGCTCAAATGTTAGTTATAAAGTTCTGCAGGTTGTTGGTTTTTAGCAAATACCAAACCAAATTTTCCGGAACCGGTTTTTAACATATACGCATAAATACAAGGTATCGTTTTGAAGATGAAAAATATTTCAGGAGGTTGTAATACAACTCATAATTAATCATGTGAAAAAACGATACCTGGTCAATAATCAGTAATACTTGTTATTTTATTTTTTAATTATACTAAACTAATTCGATTGATCGATGGCAGCGGGAGCGTGGCTAGGGTGTGGCGTGGGGGATGATGATTGGATGATACATTTATTTATGAAACTATCGTTGCGAGTTAAATTTTTTTGAAATTGTGTGTGTGAAAACGCCCTTTATTTTTCCGTGTTTGTGTGTGTGAAAGAAAGCGCGGTTATAAGGCAGGTATCAGACTGGCTGCTTTTTAAGAAACGTAGTTCACACAAACCGATTTTAATAAAAAAAAAAACAAAAAAAAAAATCCTGCTCATTTTATTATTGATTCGGGTCTAGAATCACTAACATAATTACCTCCTGAAATATTTTGCATCTTCAAAACGACACCTTGTATAATAAACACCAGTATATTACGTGTGTGTGACCGCACTGCACACAGTTCCAACTCACCGAGGACTAAGCGGCTTCTGGTTCCAATGCACTGGAACTAACCTTCCATTGGGATCGCAGTCATGGATCAAAAACCGAAGATTTATAACCGGAGTTATGTAGCGACACCACATAGAAACCCAAATTCAAAATCTTGCATCGCTGTTTAAGAGTTTTTGAGTACATCACTCACCTTCGGTTTACAGACGACATAGTAGTCATAGCTGAGACTATGGAAGAGCTCAATACAATGCTCAATGATCTCAATAGAGTTTGCGAAAGTGTGGGTCTTAAAATGAACACGGACAAAACTAAAATCATGATAAACAACCATGTAGCACCCACTCCTATTAAGATCGGAGACTTTATACTCGAATTTGTGGACGATTACGTCTACCTCGGACAGACAGCCCAGTTGGGTAGGTCTAATTTCGAGAAAGAGGTAACTATTTTTGATCAAATCACTGAGGATGTTAAAATATCAGCACTATTTTATCATTTCTTTGAACAACTCTAGAAATTCGAACTAATACCAGAACTGCTTAAGTGAAATGACAAAGAAAAACTTATCTAAATTCAAGAATATTATCTGATGCACAAAATTAAAAACAACAATTTTCAAGTATGAAGAGGAGATGGTGCAGAAGTATCGATACAAATAGCATCCCATACTAAAGGCCACCAAAAGCAAGAAAATATACCGTCTAATCTCTTGCCATTATCATGTGGTAAGCCATGGGATTCTAATAAAACAGGAATGCCGACGGTGACTTTTGGCCACCATTTTGGCACTTTTGCGTGTCCATATCGTTAATATTCGCATGCCGCGCTATGCTATATGACTTCATTATTTTAAAGTATATCTCATTTTCTAGGTTTATAGTTCATCGGTATATCACTTAATGTCACTGTAGTCTAATCAAGAAGAGTGTTCAGTTTTTATATTAAATTATATTAAAGGAAATACTGAAATAATATTCATTACATAACACACACACACACAACACAAAAATACACATATCACAATTATACATATACATGTAACAATGGTTACCGACTGAACCCTACGATAAAAGAATACCAACTGTGTTCTGACAGTTAATATTTGCCACACGTATAATTTTTATCTTTGCGACTAATTTCGCAACGTTTCCTGCCGCAAAAGTTATAAAAAGTTTTTTTTAATAAGAAGAGTTTCATTTATTAATTCAAATAACATTGACTGATGATGAAAACAAAAAAAAAATACAATACATTAATATTTAAATATTAGTCACACACTGATAAATTTAAATTTGTAGACACTGGCACTGTAGGTAAAGTGTAAGTTACTGCAGCATCTTATGTATGAACAGTCGAGAATAAGATTGTTTTATTATTATTTACATATGTGTGGGTAAAAGATGGCGGTAGACAACCTATATAGCTCTGCCTCTTACCGACACTGGAATAAGATTTTATCAATCTCACTTTGAACGTCATGGTAACACAGCAGGGCCTCAAGTCTGCTATTACAATAGTGTCACAATGGTCTATCATTGGTGTCATAATTGTCGATTTTGACAAGTTTGGTAATCTACTAATATAATGGCGTCATTATGACTTTCCAATGGTCAACCACTGACACTCCATTGAAAGAAGTGACATAGAATGGTAATCTCGTACATATTGACAAATGAATATTTGAAGTTTGCGGTAATCTACTAAAACTTTGACAGTTTATTTGATCAGTGTTTTACCATTAGAACGTTATTGTGCAGTTATTGGTTTTAATATGCTCGAAATTATCATTCTACCACAATTCTATTACAAGACCATTGACCGATCAGTGATCGATCATTATGAATTAGCAGATTACAAACTTTTAGCAAAATGACAATTGGATCGTGTTGGAATGACGAATTTATGAAAATAGCAGACTTGGGGCCCAGGTATGAGCTCCGCTTGCACATCGTTGCATAAAAGCAGTCGATACTTAAGGCGGCATACATACCTAAGGCTAGTGCCTCGGATATGTTTGCGGCAGCCCTTTTAGCAACATTAATACATTGTTATATTGAATAAGAAAGGTTCTGATGGAACTAACCCACTATCTCACAGGTTATTTGTAAAACACTGGCAACCCCCTTTTTTCCGATGGGAAAAATCATCCAATGACAACCCCGCCTCTTGGGCAGAGCGGGCGATAGTGTTAGACTTTTACTGGTTAAAAAACCCATCCCGTTCCTTCAAGCCTTCATACCGGGGCTCGAGCGCCCTTTCGGATAACCCTGGCCCCAGTAAGGCAACCCCTCAGAACTATGGTTTTTGAAAAGTCATGGAACAAAAGTTGTTGTCTATAATGTTATTTCTGCAAGGTTGTTAATGTTTCACAAACAACCCAGTATAGTGGTAAAATAAGCCCTGAAAATGTTCTTCTTGACTGACCTGAAACAGTGGGCAAATCTTTGAGCTCTTCTTTATTATACACCGTTACACCTTACGAAATTAAAACTTAAAAACACATATGCTCATATGTGTACCACCTTATTGCACATGTTAACTGCCAAAACTCTCCGCTCTTTCTTGATACTAGCATCAATATTGTTATGTTTACTTGGACTGTATTCACAAAAGTGCAAATTGCAGCATCACAAAGGTGTAGTCGGCAAGTAGCACTATAATTTTCAATGGTAAAATAGCGTCAAGGTAGAATAATCGACAGGCATTTAGCTTATGGAATCTCGATTGATATAGGCGTTTTATATTCTTGCATAATCTCTTCTCGGTATCTGGAATATTTTTAAATTAAATAATTTATCAACTTTTAATACACACTGCCTATAAAGATTTACTAAATTGCATTAATAATAATCTTCCCAGAATACTGTTGATTAGCTAGAATAAAACTGGGTACAAAAGTACCCTAAAACTTAGCTTAATATAAAATTTAAAAATCAATAGAATATGGTATTAATGTACCATTTCTCAAAAATGCCAACATATTTTTCTAATATACCTGTACGATTCAAATTCAAAATTATTGCGCAAGTATCTTGAGTACTATTCATAGAAATGTAAAACTTTTCACAATGAAGATTCAGTGCAACTTGCAATGCCAAAGCTTTCATTATCCAATAGCAAAAGAATATATATTCGACGAGCTGTAAAAATCAAATGAAATATAAAAAAACGAATTGTTTACTACAAAACATTGAAGTCTATTTCATACTTACATGAAATTTGTAATTTACTTTCAAAATCTGAAGTAACACTTGAATTTTAAGAAAATAAAAATAAATAAATTGAATTGTTGTATGAAACACGATCTGAAAAAACGTACTTTATGGTTTAGATATAATAGCTTTAAATATTTGACCAATGCAACTAAAAATAAATTTATGTTTACTGACCATTTGTTGAAATACAACCCTGTAAATGTCATAGCAGTCTAATATATTAACGTAAGCCTGAAACATTTTTCTACAATAATCTTCTTTATCTCTACCTTCAATTCTGGAATCTCGAAGAGCTTTAATATTCCATAGATCAACTGTATCTTTTAACAGCTGAATTAATGTGATTGCATAAATAATATTAGTGTCAAAGCTCAGTAAAATTAAACTAGTAAATAATTGAATAACACTAAAATTAATCGTCATGCAAAAACTAGTTACGGTACTGATAAACGCCATTTTAAATAAGATAATAACAACCCAGTTTCTAATAATGAAACGTTTGAAACTGACCTTTTCATTGAAATATCTGTGAATTTTTTGAAACTTTAAAACGAATAAAATGTTATCATTTGTATAGGAAATATTATTCTTTAAGTTTATCAAGAATCCTACACAATACACAATATATGTGAAGATATGGACGACATAAGTTATATCATAAGAAAACAGCGAACTCACGGAGTATAGCTCATATATGAAAAATGATATAAACAAAATCGTTCCACATAACGACAAAAAATTAGATAGACAGCTATTTGGGTATATAAAATTATCCTTTATACAATATTTTGGACAAAACTGAATAGTTTGCATCAAGTTTAGTGGTAGAAGAAACGACTGCACATCTGTATCAACAAAGTTATCGTATGAAATTGGGACAGGGAAATTTTTTAAATAGGATCGTATATTTTTTTTAGTTGGATTCATTTTCTAGCGGTAGAGGTCCGTAATTGACTAATCATGGACCGGAACTAATTCAATTGGTTGATATTGATTGATGAAAATGATGTAAAATTTAATTTGAGACAAAGCAAGTGTATTACCGTCAAGCTGCTTACTTTTTGAAATTTACATTTCGCTTGGCACTGACAGGTTATTGATGACACTAATCATTCCACTTGTAACTGTAATTTTGTTTATTATTTTTATTGATTTATTTCTGTGCTTTTATATTTGTGTATAATTATATATTAAAACTTTATGCACATGTTCTAATGTGGTACTAATACATAACATGGTAAGTGCAACTTAACTCTTTGAATGTCGTAATTAGAAACGAAACACAATAGAAACACAATTACCTTATGTCGGACAGTGTAACTTAAGACATTCGAAAGGTTAATGGCAAACAACCAGAAAAGTAGAAAAATTGCACAAAAATAAAAACATACTTCGATAAATACATATAAATAACCAATAAATCAACGCTGTGATGATTGTATCAACTTCTTGCGAGTATGTTTGCGTGCCTTTATTTTGAGGAATTTTATACTATCGCTCCCATTTGATCTTTCTCAGCAGAAGTAGTTATTTGACGATATCTCACCTCAAAAAACCGGCCAAGTGCGATTCGGACTCGCCCATGAAGGGTTCCGTAGCAGCAAGTAACATAATATAAAAGTTCTTGTAATGTATTGTAACTTTGATCGATGTTTTAATAATAGTGTATTTTTTTCGGTTTATGACGCATTAAAAAAAAACTACTTACTGGATTTCGTTCAAACCAATTTTCGTTGGTAGTTTTTATAGTAATGTACATCATATATTTTTTTTAGTTTTATCATTCTCTTATCTTAGAAGTTAGAGGGGGGGGGGACACACATTTTACCACTTTGGAAGTGTCTCTCGCGCAAACTATTCAGTTTAGAAAAAAATGATATTAGAAACCTCAGTATCATTTTTGAAGACCTATCCATAGATACCCCACACGCATGAGTTTGATGAAAAAAAAATTTTTGAGTTTCAGTTCTATGTATGGGGACCCCCAAAATTTATTGCTTTTTTTCTATTTTTGTGTAAAAATCTTAATGCGGTTCACAGAATACATTTACTTACAAAGTTTCAACAGTATAGCTCTTATAGTTTCGGAAAAAAGTGGCTGTGACATACGGACGGACGGACAGACAGACAGACAGACAGACAGACAGACAGACAGACAGACAGACAGACAGACAGACAGACAGACAGACATGACGAATCTATAAGGGTTCCGTTTTTTGCCATTTGGCTACGGAACCCTAAAAAAGGCGTTATACAGCGCAATTTCAAAAAACTAAATCGTTTAATATTTTACTACAATCAAAAAGCTATATAAATAATGTGAGTGTTATTGCTATGTCAATCCTAGAAATTAAAATAAATATTTGTACATAATTTAAACACAAATATAAAAACACCGAAAGAAATCAGTAAAATTAATAAATGAAATAACACGTCCATGTAAAATTTATGATATGTGTCATTAATAACCTGTAAATGCCAAGGACAACATAAATTTCAAGAAGTAAGCAGGTTGTAGGTAAAAAACAAGCCAAAGTCGATCAATAGTCAAAGTCATGTTGACTGTTTTCTTTGACCAAAGCGGTGTTGTGCACTTGGAATTCTTACCGGAAGGTCAAACGGTAAATAAAGAATATTATTTGAGCGTTATGCGGCATTTAATAAAGCAAATTCGACGAAAAAGGCCAAATTTGTGGAAAGAAAATTTTTGGATTTTACACCACGAAAATGAGCCTTCGCACAAGGCCATCAGTGTGAACGAGTTTTGGACCAAACACTCAACAAATACCATCGAGCAGCCACCATATTCACCAGATATGGCTCCAGCCGACTTCTATCTTTTTCCTAAACTCAAATTACCACTTCGTGGCATCCGTTTTCAATCTGTAGAAGACATAAAGGAGAATCCGCGGCGAGAACTGAACTCAATTTCGGGAACAGCGTTTAAAAAATGTTTTGATGATTGGATTATTCGTTGGCGTAAGTGTATCGTTTCTGAAGGGGCATACTTTAAAGGCGATAAAATAAATTTGGATGAATAACAAAAAATTGTGTATTATTGATCTTTTCTCGGTACTTTCTTGACAAAGTAGTAAATTAAAAAAAAAATAAACAAAATACATAATTAAATAGACTATATTATTTAATCCCATAATGCATATATATATTATTATATAATAATAACAGTAAATAAATGTGCATTACATTGCTTGTGTTGAACTAAGCATATCCTCAACAAATACCCACTGACGTAAACTAACGCGTTTCAACGGTAATTCAAGTTGTAATTATGTTGTTTCTTGTCGAAGAGGTTTCTATATCACCTACCTCGATGTCGAGTAAACATTTTGTTGTTTTCAGTGCAGTTACTACTTTTAGGCGATTTTAAAATATTTAGGTAAAATGTTTTTCTAAAGGCTGAAACCAGCTGCCAGGATGTTGGTTCCGTAGAATTTTTATTCTTGGTCCTAATTTGACCAAAAAAGTTTTGTAGGCAGTCATGATTCAATCTTTCTATTTAGGAGAACCTTTCAATCCATAAATCTTCATACAACAGTAAAGCTTTAATCTTGAGGAATTAAGTAGGTATAAATAAGGAAAAATGGAAAGGTTGCTTATTTTCGATGTTTACAGACTACTTTACGAAAAACTTCTTATTTACATTCTTAGGTACATACCCTATAAATTAAACACTCAAATAAATGCAAACGTTTTATAATCTTAGTGTTAACCAAATGGTGCGACATTACGCGGGAACGCCGGCGTTCGCTAAAGATTTTAAGGTTATTTGGAAACCTCAAAATAAACTTTAGATGTGACATTTTGGCCATTATTTATTTATTTAGTACATGGAGGACTTACAGCTAATGAAACCAGACAAAAAAAGGAATCCATAATCACTAGAAAGCCAATTACAAGTCCTTACGTGTAGACATTATAGTATACATTAAATATGGTGTGAGCACAAAAACAAAAAGCTGCGCTTCTTAGTTACGTAGAATACAGCAAAAATCGTAAGCTTGCGCTTTAAAAACTAATTAATAAACTATTAAACCTAATGCTATATTTATTACATTATCTGGGTTAATTAATTTCAACGACGCAAATAACTTTAACATGCTATTAATATAAGCAAATATTCTTCACCACAAAATACGTTTTTACATTGTTTGTTTCCATAGTGAGTAAAGTGAAGTGTTTAAAAAAATCAAACAAATCATTCATAATTTCAATAATTTTTATATTGCCTTTTGCAGAATTTTCTATAATGCCAAAATCCCTGAAAGTAGATAAACCGGCTGCAACGGTAGCACTAAGAACTTGCACAGTGTACTTACCTTCTTTCTTCTTCTTCTTTCAAAATTTGTCGGTTTAATATGACTGTCCGTAAGCTTCGGTGCAAGTCTTAATCGTCTCAAGTCAAATAAGTCTCAAGTCTTTTATTTATTTAATGCATTTTGTACACAAAATTACAGAGGTGGTTTTAATGCCTTAGGCATTTTCTGCCAGTCAACTTTTGGGTGATGCAGAGAAAAATAGTGGTAGGTGTAATAAATCAGAGAGAGAAGCAGCTTATCCAACTCATAAAACTAAAGAATATGCTGCCACTTGCCGTATTGTTTTCAACATGAAATTCGTAGTTAATTAAGTTATTTCGCACTAATTTTATTTGGGAGGCCTTTGCCCAGGAGTGGGACAGAACAGGCAACAGTAATAATAATAAAAAAATTACTAAGTGAGGTGGATCAAATATATAATGTATTTTCCTGTCACCAACAAAAAAGGGACTTTCGGTAGACACTGATCTTTTTTGGCACTGTTCAAAAAATCAGAACCCATATCTGACACTATACTTCGGACATGGAAATCAATTGAAAACAATTCCAGAATTAATTTATCAATCCTACCTGTTACACTGATAATTTTTGCACTCGGCTAATAATGCAAAATCTACTGGCTGCTTATAATTTTCAAATAAGCCGTGGATCATTACTACTAAAGCGTACTTTGCCTGGAGATTGTACACCGTCAACTTCATGGAAACCATATATTCTGTCTTTTTTAATGTTGTAAAACAAATGTGCTTTAAGACTCATAGCATCAACGACAAGTGAAAAATTTCTATCCATATCACTCACACATTCTACTTTGGTATGAAGAACATCCATTAGATGCAACTCCCACAGCAGATATAGTTGTTGAGGATTTCTCACATTAAAAAAGGTGTTATATAGCGCAATTACAGAAATTAAATCGTTTTATACTTTTCAACTAACAAAAGGCTTTATATTGAATGTTGGTGACATGGTGATATAATTTTAAGAAAGTATAAAAAATATGTGTCACTAAATTAAGTATGTGGTCTTTTTGCTTTTGTGTATAAATATACATAAAAGTATTAACACCGGAAGAAATCAATAAAATTAGTAAACAAAATAACACTTCTATGTAAAAATTACGATAAGTATCATTAATAACCTGTCAATCCTAAGAGCAACATGAATTTCAATAAGGAAGCAGCTCGATGGTAATATACTTACGTTATCTCTAATTAACTGTCACATTTTTTCAATCTACATCTAGAATCAGTTCCGGTCTGTACACGACTAGTCAATCACTCTTATGGACGTTTGTGGCTATAAAATGAATTCAATGCATAGACATAATATACGATCTTATCTCAAATGTCTCACTGTCCCAATTTCGATCAACAAATTTGTTGACAAAGACATTCAGGCGTTGCTCCAACCACTAAACTTGATGCAAATTATTCATTTTTGTCCAAAATATTGCATAAAAGACAATTTTATATATCCTAATAGCTGTCTATCCAATTTTATGTCATTATGTGCAATGATTTTATTTGTATTGTTTTTACTCTATGAGGTATTCATCGCGAACCCAGTGATTTGTTATGATATAATTAATACCTCGCAGACCTTCTTATATTTTTTATTTTGTATAGGATTTTTGATAAACTTGAAGACTAGTGTTTCCTATACAAATAAGAACGTTTTGTTCGTTTTAAAATATCAAGATATTCATAGGTATTTAAATGACAAAGTCCGTTTCAAACGTTTTATTATTTGTAACTGGGTTTCTGTCATTTTATATAAAACAGTGTATACTAGTGCCGTTATTGTATATTGCACCACGATTGATTTTGACATTATTCACTCATTTAATAGTTTAATTTTTTTGAGTTTCGACACTAACATCATTTATGCAATCAGATTAATTCAGCTGTTAAAAGATAAAGTTGATCTATGGAATGTTAAAGCTCTTCGATATCGCAGAACGGAAAGTAGGAATAAAGAGAATCATTGCAGAAAAATGATTGAGGCTTACGTTAATATATTAGACTGCTATGACATTTACGGGGATGTATTTCAACAAATGGTCAGTAAGCATAAAAATAACAGTTATTACATTGGTTAAACAGTTGTTGCTGTTATTTATTAATCACGAAGTACAATTTTCAGATTGCGTATCACACAATGGTTCAATTTATTTATTTCTATCTGCTTCAAATTCACATGTTACTTGAACTTTTGAAAACAAACTACAAACCTCATGTAAGTGTCCTCATAAACTGTTGAATGTTTTGCAGTAACTAATTCGTTTTGTCTAATGTCATTCATTTTTTTCAGTTTATCGGATATATATTTATGTGCTATTGGATAATGAAAGCTTTGGCATTGCAAGTTGCGTTGAATCTTTGTTGTGAGAAGTTCTACATTTCTTTGAATACTATACAAGATTCTTGCGGGATTATTTTGAATTCAAATTGTACAGGTGCGTTAGAAAAATATGATATTATTTTTCAAGAATGGAATATTAATGCCCTAATCTATTAATTTTATTCGATTAAAAATATTACAGATATCGAGAAGAAATTATGCAAGAATATAAAGCGCCTACATCAATCGAGGTTCAATAAGATAAACGCTTGTCGGATATTTTGCCTCGACGCAATTTTACTATTAAAAATGATTGCGCTACTTGCTGACTATACTTTTGTGTTGCTGCAATTTGCGTTTTTGTGAATGCGATCCTAGTAAACATTATACAGATGCTAATATTGAGAGAGAGAGAGCAGAGCTGTTTGGTAGTTAAAATTAATATGAACGAACACCACCTATTGTATGAATATGTTTAAGTTTTAATTTTGTGATACCGTGTACAAATAAATGATAGGTCGTAGATTTACGCACTATTCCAACTCAGTCAACCAAACTATTTTCGGAGCACGTTGTACCTTCATGAGCAACTCCAGCTTGTGTGTGAACTACACCCAATTAGCATATGAAATCCTTCTTACTCAAAATAATAACGCATACCTGGACTGCCAAGAAACTGCCTCGGTCACGTTTGCCGCTGCAAGCGTCGACTGTTCTTATATAACTATCACTAAGCGGAGCGCATTGGTGTGCAGGGTGCAAGGCAGCTCAACAGAATACTGTGCAGTGATGATAACCGATAAGTTTTATTGTTCATACAAGAGACGCTGCAGTAACTTGCACGTCACCTACAGTCGTTATCTGTTATTTTAACTATGTGTACCCAATATTCGAATGTTTTAATATGAGCCATTTTTGCATATGATATTCTTATTATTTTCTTTTCTTAATAATGTTATGTTCGAGGTACCTCAAAAAAAGGATATCTGGAAGAAGTTGGGGGAGGCCTTTGCCCAGCTGTGAGACAGTATAGGCTATTAAAAAAAAATGATATGTACTCCACAGCGCGGTACGCGAACGATATCATCCAACGTGTTTTTGGTCACTATAGGCATTCCCGTCGTCGGAAAAGTCGAAATCTACTGTTGACTGATGCCGTGGTAATAAATATATCTTGGTAAATTTTTTTTTAAGCAGTGGTGTCCGTATGGTAACAGCCCCGACATACGAGAAACTGGCATATCCGAGAATCAAAAATTCGAAGACATGTGACATCTACCAACCTGCACTGGGCCCGCGTGGTGGGTTACGGCTCATTTTCATTCCTAGAGAGGAGGCTTGAATCCCAACAGTGGGAACATTATAAGGCCGACTATGCTATAGTAAAAACGGTTTCCGCCCTAATCCTTTTGAAAAATGGAAGAAATTGATATAATGGAGACTCAACTTACACTGTGAACGGATTTTTTAACTGACAGAATCCAATGCGTTAGGGTAGGTAGCTACACCAGCATTGGGCTTCTGGTGACCTATGGCGTACTGCAAGGTAGCATACTTGGCCCGATCATTTTTCTCGTTTATATAAACGATCTCCTTTGGCTCAACATACTCCTTAAAAATATTATCTCTTATGATGGAAAAACATCGAAACGGCTAAAATTTTAGATACCTGCGCTGCTAGTGTTAATAATGAACCCTGGTCATTTAAAAATCCTCTTTTATTAACCGACTTCGAAAAGGAGGAGGTTGTATGTTCGGCTGAATGTGTTTTTATTTTTTGTTCACCGATATCTCAAAAATTGACCGATTTTCAAAAAAAAAAGTTAGGTTATGCTTCCAAGTTGGTCCCATATAAATATTTTTATGATCTGATCTTGAACTTCGAAGATATGGAGCAGAACAGACTCCTCATAGGATTACAGCAGTACTGTCGTAACAAGTAAAATTGCTTTGTTTATACATGTAGTCGATGACTGACTGAAAGAAAAGGGGGAGGGGATGTGTCTAACTGAACTTGTAAGTTGTGATGAAGCCAGAAGGTAAATTAATGTAATCTAACCATGTTTTGTGATTATTAGAATCGTTATAAGATACACTCTGGCTATAAGATATTTAAGTTAGAATAACTAAAAAGTGAAAAATAAAATACTTTTTACAAAAAAATTAAACCGACTTCCATGTAAAAAAAAACACTAAAAAGTACAAAATAACTTTTATTTCGAAAGTCGGTGTTAAATAACGAAGATATAAAACTATTATAGAAACACCGACTTCCAAAATTAAAGTTATTTTGTACTGTACTTTACAGTTTTTTTCTACATTGAAGTTGGTTTAAGTTTTTTTTTGTAAAAAGTTTTTTTTTGGCGTATTTGTTCAAGTGACTAGTCTGGTCTGTTGTCTGGTTATTTAATTTCTCACCTTGAGAAAAGGTGTTACATAGAGAAATAAAACAAAAATGTGTAATTGATTAGCTTTATAAGAATTTATTTAGTCAATTCAAAATAGTATTAAAAATACGTATAGATAATAATATTCCTTCCGAGCTCTTGCTGATCTAGACTATCTTGTTTTTTTTTTCTAGACAAGCTTACTTTTTCATCTTATTTGACTTTCCAAATTTAATACTTTTGCTTTCATTATAGTAAAAATCTCAAAACTTACAACGACGTGTCTCATATAGCTGTGGGGTTATTCAGTCGTCTTTCTTTGTTTCGGCAATCTCTTTTTAGTATGTGCTTCGTTTGAACATCAGACTGTCACCCAGTTGGTTCTCCTTCAAGGCATAGGCACGTGAACATATTCACAAGAAACTGGTAGAATCATCCCAGCATTAATTTGTTGGATTCGTTTCTCATAACAACATTAGTTACTTCTGTGTATTTATTTAAGTATGCATTTATTATTGTGTTACTATTGTATTTGTTTGTTTGCTATTAATCTGAACCTACCGTTTTAAGTTTCTGCAATACCTTAAGGTCGATTGGTAAAAAATACCTAAAGTATTAATTGTTATTTGTGCAGGGTGTTCTTGTGTATAAAGTATTAATACATTAATAAACATGAATGTAAAAAAAACACAGGAAGAAATCAGTTAAATTAATAAACAAAATTCCATTTACATTTATGATGAGTGTCATTAATAACCTGTCAATCCAAAGAACAATATGCATTTCAATAAACAAAGGTAATCTCTATTTATTTCATCAATCAACATCAACGGAATCAGTTCCGGTCGGTACACGACTTGACAATCATTGTCACGGACCTCTACTGCTACAAAATGAATCCCATCAAAAGAAATATAAAATCCAATCTCAAAAGACTCCATGTCCCAATCATATATAACAATTTCATTGACAAAGACGTGCAGTCCTTGCTTCTACCACTAAACCTGATGCAAACTATTCAGTTTTGTCCAAAATATTACATAAAGGATAATTTTATATATCCTAATAACCGTCTATCTAATTTGGTGTCATTATGTGCAACGATTTCATATATATCGTTACTGTTATATGAGCTAATCTTTGTGAATAGAGTGATTCGTTATGATGTACGTTATTTTGTACGAATCTTCACACGCTTTTTATATATAGTGGGATTCTTAATAAATTTAAGGTCTAGTGTTTGCTACACCAATGAAAACGTTTCATTCGTTTTAAAATTCCAAGATATTCACAGATGTTTCAATGAAAATGCCAGTTACAAAAGTTTCGTTATTAGAAACTGGATTGCTGTTATCTTATTTAAAACAGTGTTTATCTGTATCATGATTATTTTTTGCACAATGATTTATTTTGGGGTCATTTACTCATTTACTAATTTTATTTTATTGTTTTTTGACACTAATATTATCTATGCAATCAGATTAATTCAGATGTTAAAAGAGAAAGTTGATCTATGGAATGTTCAAATTTTTCGAGATAACAAAATGGAGGGAAGGGATAAAGAAGATTATGGTAGAAAAATATTTCAGGTTTATGTTAATATATTAGACTGCTATGATATTTACAGGGTTATATTTCAAGAAATGGTCAGTATAGTAAGCATACAAATATTTGTTATTGCGTTGTTCAAATATATGTGTTGTTGTTACTTATTAATCAAGAAGTGCTTATTTTCAGATCGTGTTTCATACAATAGCTCAATTCATTTATTTTTATCTTTTACAAATTCAAATGATGCTTGATTTATTAAAAATATATCACAAACTTCATGTAAGTATAATATACATTTGAATGGTTCGTATTAATCAATTCAGTTTTATACTATTCCATAATTTTTTTACAGTTTGTGTTGTATATATGTATGTGCTATTGGACAATGAAAACTTTGGTTTTACAAGTTGCACTAAATCTCCACTGCGAAAAGTTTTACATTTCTATGAATAATATTCAAGATACTTGCAGCAAAATTTTGAATTCGAATTGTACAGGTATGTTAGAAAAATATAATGTTATTTTTGGGAAATGATGTATGAGTCCTAATACTATTAATTTTTAAAATTTTATGTAAGACTTTGTTACTCATTTAACAAGTTTTATTTTTGCTAATCTAGCATTCCGCGAAGAGTGATAACATAATTGTACTTCATATTTATTGATAATTTTTTATTTATTATTACAGATGCTGAGAAGAGATTATGCAAGAATATAAAACGCCTACACCAAACGAGGTTTCATAAGCTAAATGTCTGTCGGATATTCTACCTTGACGCTGTTTTACTATTAAAAATGATGGCGCTACTTGCTGACTATACTTTTGTGTTGCTGCAATTCGAATTTTTGTGAATACGATCTTTCTCCTCCCTGCGTCGTATTCCTGCTTCATCACTTTACTTTTTATGGTGTTTTTCCATTTAGTCTTGTCTCTGGCGGTGTGAAGGGCCTTGTATACTGTGGAGTCAAGAGCGGTGCGGATCTGGTCAGACCAACGTATTGGGCTGCGCCCGCGAGGCCTTTTTCCATCTACTTTACCAGTCACGATTAGCCTTTCGAGGTTTCCATCGTCTTTCCTTGCAATGTGACCGAAGTATTGCAGAATTTTGCGAATACCGTTTTATTAAACTTTATATTGATGCTAATATCGAAAAAGAGAGGAGGGTTTTTTGTAGTTAGAGGTAATATGTGCGATAAGGCTGCCCATTATAGTTATGTGTTTTAGTTTTCTTATTGGATGTGTATAATATAGTGTGTGTGTAGTACTAGTATTCAGTAAATATGATAGCTCATATATTTGCGCTCTGTTCCAGTTTGTAGTATGTAAGTATATCGTTATATTCATTTCTGTGTATGAGTAAACTATAGAGACTAAGGCAATGTATTTTTCTTAAGTGTGACGACGAATAATAAAGCAAGCCATTAACACAACCACGTGTTTTTCATTAATATCGACACTTTTTTTCGATCCTGCCATACAAGGTCGCATCGCTAGTTAATATAATTTTATAAGAGTGGTCGAACTAGTGATACGCAGGGTTGCGACAGTCGTTGAGAGAATCCAGGAATTGGGACTAAAGGTGGCGCTGCACAAGTCCGAAGCCATGTGTTTTCATGGCTCTCGGAGCACGCAACGTGTAGCGATATATAATGTGTCACGTAAAAACCAATCCTGCATCGCGCAATTAAAGTTCCCCGCGCGATTAGAACATAATAGAACAGCCGGAAATCATCTTTCGGGCAGTTGTCTACCAGACATAAAACACTAGTGTGGTCGGTGCAGACGGCGTGCAATGGGTAGCTAGCTATCTGACCGTCCGGTAACCGTCCAGACCGAGCCCAAGACGTCGACGGCGCGTAGTGTTTCATGCGCGCCTCCAGTAGTTAGCAAACCGTAAGGGCCTAGCAAGATCGGAGCCTACTGGGGCCAAGGATTTGTTTCTGAAAGGAAGATTTGGCCCCGGTACGAAATGCAACAAAGGAACAGGAGTGTAGTATTATTATTATATAGTCAGTAAAAGTCTGACACTATCTCCTGCTCCGCCCAAGAGCGAGGGAGGTCGTGAATGATTTTTCTACGTAAAAAAAAAATGACAATTCAAAATGTCATAAAAATATAATGGCATAAGTGTAAACACAGGAAGAACACAGCAATAAACAAAATAACATTACTATGTGTTAATGATATGTGTCATTAATAACCTGTCAATCGCAAGGACATTATAAAAATAAGTAAGCAGCTTGAAGGATTATCTTCAAGCTTACTTACGTTGTTTCAAATCATCTTTCATATTTTATCAATCTACATCAACAAGAAACAATTCCGGTCGGTGCGTGACTAGTCAATCACTTTTATAATCCTCTACCGCAATAAAATGAATCCTATCAAAAGAAATATACGTTTCTATCTCAAGAGATTCCCTGTTTCAATGCTATGTAGCAACCTCGTTGATAAAGATGTGCAGTCGTTGCTTCTACCACTAAACCTGATGCAAACCATTCAGTTTTGTCCAAAATATTGCATAAAAGATAATTTTAATATCCTAATAGCTATCTATCTAATTTTGTATCATTATGTGGAACGATTTTATTTATATTGCTATTATTATATGAGATAATCCCTGTAAACTCAGAGATTAGTATTGATATATTTTTTATCATACAAATCTTCTCATTTATTTTGTTTTGTATAGGATTCTTAATAAACTTAAAGGCTTGTGTTTCCTATACAAACGATAACGTGTTATTCGTTTTAAAATTTCAACATATTCACAGATATTTCAACAAAAAAGCCCGTTACAAACGTTTTATTACTAGTAACTGGATTGTTATTATCTTCTTTAAAATAGTGTTTATCAGTACCTTTACTGCATTTTGTTCAACGATTAATTTTAATGTGATTCACTCATTGAACAAATTAACTGTATTGAGTTTTGACATTAACATGATTTATGCAATCAGATTAATTCAGCTGTTAAAAGATAAAGTTGATCTATGTAATGCTAAAGCTCTTCGATATCGCTATTTGAAGAGTTCCGCTTTTCCCCGGCCACCTTGGACGAAGTCAAAAAGATTATCCTATCCATAAAGTCCAAGGCTGTGGGTCATGACGAAATTAGTCGTTACATGATTACCTTAATCCTCGAATTTCTTCTTCCTCCGATTACCCATTTAATAAATTTTTCCCTTGATTCCGGACAATTCCCATCCCTGTGGCGTATGGCTTACGTGCGTCCACTTCCTAAAATCTCTAATCCCTCTCTGCCTAACCATTTCCGCCCAATTTCTATTCTTCCTTTCCTGTCCAAAGTACTTGAGGCCTGCGTCCATAAGCAGTTATCAGGATTTGTTCACCGTAACAACCTGGTTAGCTCATTTCAATCTGGATTCAGGCCTGGTCATAGTACCTCCTCTGCTCTCCTTAAAGTGACTGGTGACATTAGGGAAGCTATGGAGGAAACCAAGGTTACCGTTTTGGTTCTAACAGATTTCTCAAATGCCTTTAATGCTGTCAGTCACGATATTCTCCTATCTATCCTTTCCCATCTTATGGTTTCGTCCGAGGCGCTGGAATGGTTCTCTTCTTATCTTCGGGGACGTCAGCAGTCGGTTCGCGTTGACGAGAATTCGTCGAGTTGGCGTGATCTAGAATCTGGTGTTCCCCAAGGCGGTATTCTTTCTCCCTTGCTATTCTCCATCTTCATAAATTTTATAACTCTCTGTCTTCGGTGTTCGTATCATCTTTATGCCGATGATCTACAATTATATGCGGCTGCGCGGGTGGAGAGTTTGTCAGACGCTATAGAGGATGTAAACCGAGATTTGGAAGCTATCAAGGGTTGGTCTGATAGCTTTGGGGTGTCCGTAAACCCCGCAAAGTGTCAGGCTATTATTATTGGTAGCCCGCGCATGATGGGTAGAGTGGTGGTTAACTCTCTTCCTCCAATTGTTTTTAACGGTGCCGTCATCCCCATCAATCCTAGCGTAAAGGATCTCGGTTTGCATCTTGACTCGACGCTTGGCTGGCAAAGTCAAGTTTCAAGTGTCTGCCAAAGAGTCAACGGGACTTTGCGGTATCTGTATCGTCTGAGGAACTTTCTGCCTGCGAAGACAAAGACAATGCTTGTGCAGACTTTAATTTTCCCTATAATCGACTATGGTGACGTGTGCTACTTTGACCTGAATACGGTGTTGCTAGACAAGCTTGACAGACTCCTCAACAACTGCATCCGGTTTATATTTAATTTGAGGAAATATGACCATATTTCAAGTTACAGAACTGAACTTAAATGGATGCCTATACGCCAGAGAAGAAGTTTGCGCGCATTGACTACACTTTTCTCTCTGCTGAATTCTCCCACCCCTCCTTCTTATCTTATATCAAACTTTCAATTTCTATGTTCTTCCCATGCCAAGAATCTGCGTTCTTCCAATAACCTTCTTCTGCTTTGTCCTTCTCATTCTTCTGATTTTGTCCATTCTTCCTTTCATATACAGTCTATTCTTCTGTGGAATGCGCTTCCTCTTGACATCAGGACGGCCACCAGTCGGTATGCATTTAAGCGGAGGTTGTGGCTTCATTTTCAACAGAAATAGCGGAGTAGTCTCAAAAATCCTTTCGTTACCTTATATAAATTATATATATTTGTATGTATGTAGGTTTATATTATATTGAATATTTAAGTATGTTTATTATATAAATATTTGTACACTTAAATTGTTTTCTTATAAAACTATTCTTTTTTTTTTTTATGCACCTGCCATGTTTTCTCTTCACCACCCTAGGTTGACTGGTAGAGAATGCCTAAGGCATTAAGTCCGCCTTTGTACCTTTGTGTTGCATGGAGTTTTTTAAATAAATAAATAAATAAATAGATATCGCAGAACAGAGAGTAGGAATAAAGAAAATCATTTTAGGAAAATGTTACAGGCTTACATTAATATATTGGATTGCTATGACATTTACAGGGTCGTATTTCAACAAAAGGTCAGTAAGCATAAAAATAACAGTTACTACATTGGGTACACATTTATCTATGTTATTTATAAATCACGGAGTATGATTTTTCAGATCGTCTTTCAGACAATGGTTCAATTTATTTATTTTTATTTTCTTCAAATTCACATGTTACTTGAACTTTTGAAAACAAACTACAAACTTCATGTAAGTATGAAAAACTGTTGAATGTTTTGCAGTAACTAATTCGTTTGGTCTAATGTCACTCATTTTTTTCAGTTTTTTCAATTTAAGGTATATCTGGCCAATGTAGGAAAATGAAAAATAATAAAATTTTAATAGAACTTAGAACTTATTACCTAACTAGGCGTTTCAAGATCTATTGCGATTTTTTTCTATGACATTGTGTTTTTTTTTTTGTATAACGTAACGCCATCTTTCCTACACGTTTAAAACTATTTGCAGCAAGGTTTTGATGGTTGACTGTTTCTATAGTCTAAGTTTGTAATTGAGTTCTGAGATGTTAGAAATGTAACTAGATGGCGCTGCCCTTTTGGTTAGCTGCTAGAGAAAAATAATTATATTTTAGAATATTAAATAATTATGTGGACTTTGAATAATAAATAATTACTTTTCGTTCATCATCATCTTCCTGCTATTGTCCGTTTTTCACTGATGACATAATAGTGTTTCCATAGAGAGAAAGTTAAAAAGCGATTGCCAATCAGGGGCCGTATTATGACCTCTTAAAACCATCATGTTTTCGGTGTGAAAAAGAGACGGAGCTATACAGGACGAATAGAACTATCCTTTTCTCACACAGAAAACATGATGGTTTTAAGATGTCATAATACGGCCGCAGATCAAACGCTTGTTATGTGCGTTTAGTCACCCCACTAGTACCTAGATAATACGACCCTCTTTGGCAAGATTGGTGATAGATTTTCTGTCTTCTGACCATTGGCAACGATTATCGAAGATATACTATTGAGAGCTGGAATCAACAACTGTGCATGCTTTCCAAATGACTGATGAGTCTCGGTATGAAATGACCGGTCACCCATCCATAAATCGACTTCGGTATGCGCTGCTTAACCTTGAAGATGGATTCTTGTAGCATACATTATATAAAAAACTGTATATTGTATAGAACATTGTTAATAAGAACTTTAAGTACAATTCAGACCACATCATCATCATTTCAGCCGATACACGTCCATTGTTGGACATAGGCCTCCCCAAGCGTCGCCACATCGAACGTTCCTATGCGTCCCGCATCCATCGGTTTCCCGCTACCTTCACCAGGTCATCGGTCCATCTTGTAGGAGGCCTTCCAACGCTGCGTCTTCCGGTAAACGTCGTTACTGCAGAACCTTTGGACCCCAACGGCCATCATCCCAATTTTTTTATCGCTATTTTATTGATTTATACCAATTAATTATTTTACTTTTTGTTGAGATACCGGTAATACATTGGCGGAAAGTATATTTTTAATACTTACACTTATAAACAACTTAATAACTATAATTACAGTAAATTACAAAATAAATAAATAATAAAACCCTACGCTAAAATACACTATCTAAAATATGGCGTCAAAAAACTCTTCCACATCGCTGTCGACTGGTAATGTGCCCAAAAGACTGGCGGCATTGCCACGTTGTATGGCAATGCTTATCCTCTACATCAATTTTAAACGTGGCCATGGACGACCGAGCTTGGGCTTAGGCTACTCTCTCTATCCGTATGGGTGGCCTCGGCGTCCGCAAAATTTCTAGTATTAGTTTAACAGCCTTTATTTATTTATTTATTTATTTATTTAAAGCTTTATGCACAAAAACTGTACAAAGGCGGACTTAATGCCTTAGGCATTATCTGCCAGTCGACCTTAGGGTGGTGCAGAAACAAAACATGGCAGGTGCAACTTAATAAAGACGACATCATCCCAAAGACGGTGGGATGAGCCGCTCTGCAAAGTAGTGCAGGAAAACCTGATTGAAACATTTACTGCCCCTGCGGAGCGAGCGCGCCTGCTGGCTGTGGGAGAGTGGGAGTCGGGTCTCTGGCTTCACGCACTACCGTCGTCGAACATCGGCACCTTGCTCGACGATAATACTTTCCGCCTCGCTGTTGCCTTACGTCTAGGCGCTCCCTGCTGTTCTCCTCATCGCTGTCACTGCGGCGAAGTTGTCAACAGCCTTGGACACCACGGTCTGTCATGCAGCCGAAGTGCGGGTCGCATAGCGCGACACGCGAATATCAACGACATATGTAATGTTATTATTTTATACTCACATTATTAATTATTTCTTAATCTTTTCTTATCGTTGTTCACATCCTTTTTATTGTAATTATGTCTTCTGATAGATTATATCATTTAATTCTTGTAAATTTTTGTATTTCATGTCTTGTTTACTTTCTGTATGAGATGACGTTGTCAATATTTAAGTTCTTTTCAACTGAATGTTAGCTATGGTAAACAAAGAGTATGGTAGCTAGCTAGAGAATATTGTATTCATAAGTAAACATGATGAATTAATATAAATTAATCATATGTTTTTAGTTAAGTATTAATTGTTATTATTCTTACATTCATGTTCATAAATATAATTATTATAATATTTCTTTTGTGAGACAATAATACTGGCTGGTTCTTACATCAAGCTTCACTTTTAAAATGGGAAAAAGAAGGAACACGGAGCCAGATTGTCAGAACTATGATGTGGAGAGGAGCGAACAAAGAAAAGCAGCGTGTTGATTGGTAGATTAGAGTACAGTGTTTCTTATATAATGTACTTTGCGGGTTGATTGGAATCCTACTCGTCTCGTGTATATTTGTTGCTGGTGGGTCTACCGCCAGTTGAGGAATCTCCTCCTGCTCCTTGCTGCTGAAGAAACAGAACGTTGTATGTGCTCCGGGCCTCTGGGGACCGCACTCCTCTACAAGACAAGAACATACACCACCAAACTACACCGTTTTTGACCCTGCGGACCACCCTCAAGGTCCGCGTGAGTTGGTCTGCCGTCTGCTGCTACCTACCTACGAACTGCCAGTCTTCAAAACCTGCCTGCGAGCTGCCAGTCTTCAACTACCTGCCTGCGTGCTGCCAGTGTTCCTACCCACGTGTCACTAAATTAAATTACCTCTCAAGGACAAATCTTATTTATTTACTTTTCTCCCACTAACACTCAATCCATAGCGTACCTTAACGTTACACATAATCAGACGCGCTCTTGTCACCGCCAGCGTTCCAGCCGTATTGGAACCCCATGGCCTGGCACGCGACGATGGCAAGAGACCGGATGGCATGTCGTTATTTCCTTGAAAGATGGGAAGGCCTTTAGTATGGGACGCTACTTGTGTCGATACTCTTGCGCCTTCACATCTTCCTAGCTCGTCGTGTCGTGCTGGTGCTGCCGCTGCGGCTGCGGAGAACCTCAAGCGGCGGAAATATAACAACCTAGTTGGAAGTTATATTTTCGAACCGTTTGGGGTTGAAACTCTTGGATCGTGGGGTCCGAGTGCTCACAGTTTGTTTAAAGATCTGTCGAAACATCTAGTTGACACTTCACGTGACCCAAAGGCTGGCTTTTACCTTGGCGGAAAGTAATCATATTATTCGAAGTCCTCATCATTATTAATATTATAGATACCAACAACATACCTACTTCTACTAATAAAACCAACTACTTAAAAAGCTATTACGAACTTTTACAACACGCCTTCGATAGATAGTCACAAAAACTAGGTACAAAAATATACGAAACCAGAAAAATGATTTTGGTGGATTACGATTTATTAGGCGTATTTTTTCCTTCATACTTCATCGGTGTAATCGTGTTTGAGCAGAAATATAATGACAGTATTAGAATGGTACAAAAAGTGTGTCTAAAAAAAATTATGTATGCTGTTATTGGTAACGCACTATATTTTTGTTTGTTATTGGCGACTATTATTACCAATCCTTTTCGTTCTTATCTGTTTAAAATGTTCTATGTTTTTATATACTTTTTATTTTTATTGAACTTCATTGCTATTTGCTATATCAATATATTCAGAAGCAACTCAATTGTGCGCATAATTTTTTCAATTCAAGAAATTAATAATCGCCTATACAGCAGCAGAGACATACAAAAAATCAAAATATTTTTTTCTGTCTATTTCTTTTTAGTTTCATGTCTTTGGGCAACAAATGTGACTGGCAAAATGGTCTTTGATCGTTACTGGACTTGGGTTAGGGTTTTTTTCGGTTCTCTATCCATATTTTTTGATTTCGATATGGCACATACACTAACAATTGTATATATTTTGACTCGTAAACTTGAAACATGGAATAATGTAGTAGAAAATATGAATATTGGTGACAAAGGTGAAGAGATAACATTAGACAGAAAGACTAAGATGACGAGCATGCATCGAGTTATGAAGCTAATTTGCGAAGCTTGGAAAATTTCAAATGAAATATCTGGATTTAAAGTTAATAACTATTTTATTGTGTATTCAAATGACCTAAAATGATTTTAAAATAAAAAATTAATACTTAATTACATACAATATTATATTACAGATTATTCTTCATTTCATTTCTACTTATATCATGTTTGTGATGTATGTTATGATGATATTAATAGTTGTGTGTACAGATAAGGTTAGTACATGTTTAGTTAGTATTGTTTAATGAATATACATGCTGTTATGTACCATTATTAGACCAGAAGCCGTCTGCTGCTAAATATAGGGCTTTCCAGAAATCGCACCACCAGTTGCCACTCACTTCAGTAATATTGTCGATTTATGTTGACAAATGGAGTCCTTTTCTATTCTTTCCTATTTACAGTCTCCATCCCTACGTCTTCATTTTTTTCAATGTTAAATATATCTTTGTTTATGTTAATCAATCTGATTTTCCGCTCACCTACTTCACCTATTTTTCACTAAGTTTGAGTCAGTTTTACGTCTAGATCAAATTAAATTTAATACCTATTATGTCACGTAGAGACCTAAGTGGCATGGTATTTATACAAAAATTGGTGCACTCGACTCAATATGTAACCAGTGTTTAACGTGGAGTGAATATCTTGTCTCTGTCATAACTATATTTTTAGATGGATAGAAATTTAATAATCAGCCATACGTTTGGAATGACTATGTGCCTGTGCAAGTTAATCATCGTTGATTGGTCAATGTGTATTGCTTGTGAAGCATTTTACAGAGAAGCAGCAAGAGCCAGGGGTAATGTCATTTTGAAATCAGCACATGATTGTAAGTTTGATATCATTACTTTTAATTTACATAGTGTATCTTTTTAATTTTACCGTCGACTATTAGACATGCAGTATCTGGTTTTGTCTTCACTGTCTGTTAGCAATTTGCACTGCCTTTAGGAGGTGGTTCTATTTAGCAGCAGTAATTCTGGTTTCTCTACCTATCAAACTTCAGAGAAATACTTTATCATGTATGTATCAAACCTTTGTATTTTTGTTTCAGTTTCATCAAAAAGACTTTGGAAGAATATCATTAGGATTATGGGCACGAATATAAAAAAAATGAATGCATCCGGATTTTTCACAATCGATGCAGTAACAATGATACATTTCAGTTCTATCATCACAAGTCACATAATCGTGTTATTACAATTCGCTTTCCTGTAATTTTTAAAATAATAAAAAAGTATAGAAAATGGCTTCCTACTTCTTTTATGTAAGACATGAACTAAGTTGTTTTACAGATATTAAACATTTTCAGATAATGAATATAATAATATCAAGAAGTTTTGTTAGTTCCTAAAAGTATAATTTTCTTCTAAGACAAAATAATATTGTATTATAATATATTTTATATTCGGGCTACATACAATTTCTCATATTCAAAGTCTCACTCAAGACTCTCCGGGTGATAGATTAACTTCCAGCAGTCAGAAAATAGTAAGTAATGAATAAAATATAAATAGAGAAGACATAAAGGTGCATTCGACTGTATTTAATAATAATTATGAGCTAGAAAAGATGTACAAATTAAAAAGAACAATTATTCAAAACCAATGCCCAATTAAAAAATGGTTAAACTTGAATTATCGTTCAGAAATTGTGCATTATTTTAAACATCAGGGCAAACAGAATTATTATTAATTTGAATGCTTTTGTTTGTGATATTCATAATTGATCCGAAAGTAAAGAAAATGAAGATAAAATAACAAATGTATGTCATGAAAGGAATATCAGATCTAAGATTTTCACTAAAAGTCACCATGTGAGAGCTGTATAATGCACATGAAGATAATATTACTAACGTTGCAATCATTGAAAAAAAAACTTCGAGATGAGGTTATTTAGATTGATAATATTATTTTTGATGTGATATTTAGGCCATAACATTATATGTAACATCAGATTGAATGGTAAGAGCATCAATGGCATACTTTTCTGAACCATATTATTTGAAACAAGTTCTACGGAATATATTTGTCCAATACTTTTACCACATAAACTACTTTTTCAATATACTGGTGGTAAACATCAGACATTGTCTGGAATATTTCCATTTAATTTATTACAAAAGCAATTAAACAACCAAACGCCAATTACTGTAATGGATTTGGTTCAACACAATATTTGTAGGTATATGATATGCATGTATCTAAATATAATAAACTAGGCAGCAATAATTACAGGTCACATTGAAAAACTGCGATATCTTCCAAAGCTTTGCACACTAAAAGCTCATATAAATAATATATTATAAACAGATTACTAATGTTTGTAAAAATATTCAAAATAGGTTCCTAGTTTCTTCCATATTTATAATGTTTAGGTATTTATTTACAACATTTTATTAAAATGGATACTCTATATTAATAAAACAGCCTAACGTGAATTGAGATATTACTAAATTGTAATAATCGATATGGCCAGGTCTATTTTACCCGGTTGTAATATGAAATGCAACTACTCCATAAAATGGCCAGTCACATCATCAAGCAAATTCTAAAATCTGGCCACGACAAACTTGAAAAAAAAAACATTTCCATTAACTCTTTGAATGCCGTAATTAGAGACACAATAGAAAGACAATTGCTTATGTCGAACTGTGTAACATAAGACATTCAAAAGGACAATCAGAAAACATAAGAAAAAGGGAGACCGTTACATTAAATAATTTTGTGTAGTAGGTAATGATAACGAATGAATTGTCTATATCATTTTGTTCAAAAGAGGGATCATTTTTTTTTTTTACTTTTCACTAAAAATACTTATTAAGTTATTATATTAAAGAACTTGGGGCACCCAGACAGATTAGCTTAGCAGGGGATGATAAGGTTTAATGAGCAAATAATGCACGCAAAGACGACTCCACCATCCCCTTCGTGGTTATTTTTTTAAACCACCCAGAAAAGCATACTTCGGTGCACAATAAGTTTTTTTTGGAGCAAAGACATGTTTCAAGGCATATAGTAATAGAAAACAGAAATTTCTTAAATTTCTTAAATTTCAAAATCTCCTAAAATTTCTGATGTTTGTACACTGAAAACCCTAAATCTATCTCCTTTCTTTCAGTCCATCCAAAAGTGACAAACTTTGGCGATCTCTTACAGACATGTAAGAGATTGCCCTGTGCAATAAGACCACATATTATTCACTTATTCTTTGGTGTACAGTAAAGATTATATTTATTAAATGGAACATGGCGATAATCGAATATTATTTTGTCACCATATACAAATATCACAAAATAATACGTAGTAGTATTGTGTCTGTAGTATTCCAATATATGTAAAGTAATTACAAACTAATACTCTTAATGAACTGTTAGCTTTTACATAGTCTAAACGGAAAAACAGCAATTCGTCTATATAAATGAACATTGTTTTACAAAAAACTGAATACAATGACGTCCATAAAAATAAAATCTTTTATGAAAACAAAAAATGAACGTGTGACTCTTTCACTAAACAACTTGATTGATAAAGATATTCAATCTATGCTTTTGCCTTTAAATTTAATGCAAAATATTTTGTTGTGTGCAAAGTATAGGATTAAAAATAATATTATATATCCAAAATCCCGAACATCTAATTTCGCGTCATTGTGTGCCATGATCATATCCATTTCTATTTTCTTTCATTATGTTTACGAGCTGCATTTCGATGAACTGACAAGAAATTATTTTAATGTAATGTACATATTTTCTTACGGTGACTTGATCTTGTATTCCATCGGATTTATCATGAATTTTGTAGTTTGTGTGTCACAAGTGAAAAACAATATATCTTTTGTGTTGAAAATTCAAGATGTTCACAGATTTCTTAACGAAAAGTCTCAATTCAAGTGCTTTGTCATATGGAATTGGATCAGTAGTATTTTGCTGTTTAGTTTTTATATCATAATTATCACTTTGACTAACTTATACGTTGGTCTTTCTGTAACCTTTTGCGTTGGTGGGTTTACTATTATAAGCTTTGATGCCAATATTGTCTACGTTAATAGACTTTTTGTGTTGTTGGACAATAAAACAATCTTATGGAATATTCAAGCTCGAAGTTTGCAACAAATGGATCGTAGTGATAAAGACACTTTTACCAAATTAATGTTTGAAGCTTACGTAAATATTTTGGAGAGTTACAATTTATGCAAAACTTCTTTTCAGCATATGGTGCGAATGTTTATTTTGAATTAATAATATTCATGTTGTATGCTATAAAAAAAAATAACTCTTTGATATGTAAAAAAATAATTACCTACTGGTATTGGAAACAGAAATTGCATTACATTTAAAATATTTGAATCAAACTTTTTTAATTTTCAGATAGTTTATCACGAAGTTGAGTTTTTCTTTCGCGTTTTAATGAAATTACAAATGACAATTATTTTCTTGAAATTAATTGCTAATAGTGAATATATCTTTGTAAGTATTAAGTTAAAAAAAAATATACATTTACGCCCCTATAGATACGTAAGGGTATATTTTTTCTTATATGCTTTATTATATACCAAGTTTTATTTAAAAGAAACCATAAACTAGAAAACATTTCATTTGACCGTCGAAAAAGAAAGTAATTCACTCTTGAATCAAAAACAGTCAGATTAGCGTACGTAAAATGTGGCCTATGTCAATTAGGAATAAAGCAGTTTTCTATTGGTGATTTTTTTTTTTAAATTGGACCAGCACTTCTAGAGATTACCTCCTATAAACAAAAAAAAACAAACTTTACCTCTTTATGATATTATTAGTGTAGATAGAAAAACCGACTTAACACAGGGATGTCCAATCTTTAATTATTCTTCTTAAGAAATCATAGAGAAGAGACTGAAAACGTTTCAAACTGGCGTACGTGTTAATGTCGATCATATGAATCGATCACTTTGTGAATCTAAAAAAAATATCACCGATAGTAAAACTTTGCAATAATGTTTAAGTCATTGGAGCTTTGACTCATTTAGCACATTGTTGCCGATAAGGTTTTGGGTCCATTTATCAATAGAATGAAGTTGATCATACCTCATCTCTGGGTCGGTTAATAGGTATACCATACCCAAAATAATACTTTATATACAAATTCGATTGAACAAAAATAAAAATAAAAACACTTTTTCTTTTACAGATGGCGTTGTGGTTTTCAGTTTTATTTTTGCACGTCTGGGTGATAAAGAGCTTGCTATTCGAAATTGTTTTGAGCATAAGATGTGAAAAATTCTATTTAGCAATGAATAAAGTCCAAAACTCATGTGCTGTCATTTTGAAAACCAATTGTACAGGTATTTTTTTCGTAATATTTGATAATGGCTACAAATATACTTTATATGATAATGATTATGTACTTTAAATAGATATTAATAGCGTTGCAAGAAGTCCTTTAAAGTGAATAGATGACCTAATGTGGGTCGCGGGATTCCGATGGATGCGAAATGCATAGGACTCGTCGTTATGGCAACACTTAGGAAGGCATATGTCCAACAGTGGACGTCTTTCGGGTAAAAACCATTCACGTAAAATCAAACAAGCCAAATATCGTTGAAGTTTTATAGTCGTTCGATCGAAGTCCTATCCAAAAGCGGTGCTCACAATCTATCGACTTATTTTCAGTTACATTAATAAGTACTCTATCAGGATAATTTAATACAGATTTTTTTTTTAAATCCACGAATTTCAAACGTCTTTAAAATCGTGTGTGTCGTTCAAACTCGATTGATGGATGTGAATACGGAAATTGTCTAAACGACTAAATCGCTACGATATCGTTACGGTTTTCATTACGTGAATTGGGGTACTGATGATGAATATGAATAAAACTTATGAATGTTATCAAAACTTATTTTTTTACAATATTTTGATTACAGATGCTGAAAAAAAGATGTGCAAAAATATTCAACGCTTACATAGAACGACATTTGACAAGTTAAATGCATGTGGAATGTTCTACGTTGATGCTACCTTTCCGTTGAAAATGATGGGTTTACTAACTCAATATACTTTTGTACTAATGCAGTTTGCGTTCTTATAAACCTGTTTATATTTATATGATGCTTTTTATGAGGGGTTCTCAATTCTGATTTCTTTGATATTTGAGATTTGCTGTTGGACAGGAGTATCAATACCGTTGAGAAAATTAAATTGCATGATTTGATTCCGCCATCGCAATTCAACCATCGGACATCCCGACGTACGGCGAATATTCACCCTTACGTTGTTGAAACCTCTACGGTCCGGACTAAGCGTTTCGCCTCGTCGTTTATATTGGAACAATTTACCTGCTGCAGTCTTCCCGTCGGATTATAATTTGGGTGTCTTCAAGGCTAGAGTGAATAGGCTCTTAATAAACTAGTGCGCCTCACCATCAAAGATTGAAATGCTACTTACGATCAGGTGGGATCGCAGTCAAGCACTAGTTTATACCAAATAAAAAAAAAACACTTGTGCTTAGTAAATTTAATTTACTTCACGTCAGCCACGAGCATATTGACCTGGGCAAGAGTCTCCACAAAATGGGTACCTGAGAATAGATGACACCGCTAAAATTGAGGAAGAGGTTACGACATTACTTAAACGCATTTTTTAAGGATTAGTTCGAGGTGACTTGGGATAATACGAGAATATAAGCATACCTAGAATGATTTGTGTGAGGCCTTTGCACAATAGCGGATTAAACAAAAATTCATATCAGTGATTTGATCTTTCATTCTCTTCTCACCCTCCAAATCAAGAACCACAGTATCGTACACTGAATATATAGTTCCATTAACTTTATGGTTTTCTTTTTTACTGCTAATAATAATATAATATTCCACAACTATCTCACAACGCCGTCTAGTCCCAAGCTAAGCAGAGCTTGTGTTATGAGTACTAGATAACTGATAAACTTACTTTTACATATATTTCTAAATACATACATATTATAGATAAATTACACCCAGGCATAGAACAAAATATGATCGTGCTAATCACACAAACATTTGTCCTGGGCGGGAATCGAACCCACGACCTCCGGCATAGCTGTTAGGGCTAATAACCACTAGACCAACAGGCCAGTCAAAACTCTCACTCTTGACCACTATCTCACCTGATGGAAAGTGACGATGTTGTCGATGATGAAATACACTTGCCTATTGTTATTGCCCTAGCATCCTCATGATACATGTATTTGGCTTTGAGTCATAGTTAGAGTCATATATAAATCTATACAACACGTTGATAGATTCCTTCGGAATTGAGGAAACTGTTGGCTAATGGCTGTATTAATGGGAAGCAACTCCCTAGTACCACGGGACCTATTTCTTTATTCATTTTAAGAAACAGACATGACAGATTTTTTAAGCTATTGGTGATGACCGATAAGAAAACAAATGAGTGAAAGCAGATGTCGGCGTTTTGGATGGGTGATCTGGTTTTTGATGGAAGAGGTTAAGCAGCTGTTGGCGAGGTCTAGTTTTGGATGGAAGAGGTTAAGCAACTGTTGGCGAGGTCTAGTTTTGGATGGAAGAGGTTAAGCAACTGTTGGCGAGGTCTGGTATTGGATGGGTGGGGATAAGCAGCTGTTGGCAAGGTCTCATTTTGGATGGGTGGGGTTAAGCAGCTGTTGGTGAGGTCTGTGTTTGAATGGGTGGGGTTAAGCAGCTGTCGGCGTTTTGGATGGGTGAGGTTAAGCAGCTATTAGCGAGATCTGGATTTAGATGGAAGAGGTTAAGCAGCTGTTGGCGAGGTCTGGTTTTGGATGGAAGAGGTTAAGCAGCTGTTGGCGAGGTCTGTTATTGGATGGGTGGGGATAAGCAGCTGTTGGTAAGGTCTCATTTTGGATGGGTGGGGTTTAGCAACTGTTAGCGAGGTCTGGTTTTGGATGGGTGGGGTTAAGCAGCTGTTGGCGAGGTCTATTGTATAAATTGATAAAAAATGCTATGCAATAGCTTTACCGCGGCAGTCCCCGAGTGCCACACGTCTTTTTTTTTAAACTTTTCCCGTTCTAGGGCCGAGTGGGAGGACGTCAGTTGTCAGTCTTTTAACTAAAACTACACCCATGTTCCTTCAGTTGCCAGTTGAAAATTAATTCTATAGATAAACTCTCATATGTGGCGCCCGCTGGCACGCACGGTCACCACTTTGTGGGCAACTGGCGAACTATTGGCGATAATTTCGGCGCGTCTCATTAAACGACGATATCTTCGAATCTGCGTTAGCTAGGTCGCTACCAGTTATATCATTAGAATTGTTATTAAATTACCTAACAGGATATGTATGCATTTGTATAGTTTTACCTTGTAATAGATTAGTAATTGTCATGTATATTCAGTGAGAGGGATTTTTTACCAGTTTCTTGTGTTAATGTAATTTTAATTAAATAAATAGACCATTAATTATAAAAGGAATCGTTTTATTTTCACAAATACACTATATTTTACATAAATCAAATGGCCCTGCGTGTCCAATATAATAATGGATTTAGGATGTTGTTAGGGTTACCCCAGTTTTGTAGTGCTTCCGGTATGTTTGCGGAAGCCAGGGTAGAAGGCTTCCATGCCATCATGCGCAAGCGGCTTGCTTCATTGCTGAGCAGGGTCCGGAGTAGTACTAACGGCATCCTAGAGGTCATTGCAAATAAACAGTACTCAAACACACTGAAAGCATTTATTCGTGCCCAAATTATTATGTAATAGTATGCTTTTTTTTTAATTTATTGTGTTGATTATTATTTTTGTTATTTAATTTATTTTACTTGTTTTAAATGTGACTATATTTTTAAAATTTAATCTAATATTTTATATGAGTCGATAGTGCTCGAAATAAATGAATTATTATTATTCTTATTATTACTTGCAGAACAGATGGTCAATGAGAATGGAGACGATTTACCGAAAAATTCAGAGTTGAAAGGCATCCCACTTAATGGACCAATGACCCGTTGAGGGTCGTAGACGATGCGGAAAGCAGGAAAGGTAACATTTGGAAGAGGCCTATGTCCAAACGAGAAAAAGTCTTTCAGCTAAAATGATGATGATATTTATTTATGTTTTAATTCTATTTTTGAAAGATTATTTAGACAAGAATATTGTCAAAAAATAAAATCATACTATGATTACAGATGCTGAGAGTAAGCTGTACAAGAATACTCCCTACATCGAGTGACATTTAATAAGTTGAACGTCTGCGGAATGTATTACATTGATGCTATATTTCCTCTGAAAATGATGGCGTTATTTGCTAACTATATCTTTATACTGTTGCAGTTTGCATTTTCATAAATCTGGTTACATTGCTATGATGCTTTTGTCGCCAAATTTGATTATTTTGACATGTAAATTACTCTTCAAACAGAGCAGTAACCTTTAATTTTCAAACAGTATTATTTTCATTATAGTTGTCGATGAAAACTGAATGATATGAAAGAAAAGGAAGTTAGTGATAGCATGACAAGTGACAGGGTAGAATGGAAGAATAAAACGTATTGCGCCGACCCCAATAAAATGGGACAAGGGCAGGAAGAAGAAGTTGTGAATGAAAACTAGTTATTATTATTATCTCAATCATTTTTTAAACATATAGACGACTACATTTTTAAATATTTTTAAAGAAAATTATACAAAAAAAAAACATTTAAAAATATAAATATGAAACTATTATATATTATTATTATTATATCAAGCCTATACTGTCCCACTGCAGGGCAAAGGCCTCCCTTCACTCCTTCCAATGTTCCCGGTTTTGAGCCACCTCTTTCCAATTCCCAAGGAAGACATCCAAGTCGTCCCGCCATCTCCTTCTTGGTCTGCAGTGGCCCCGTCGTGCGATTTCAGGGATTAAAACTAATATACCATCAAAAACATACAACTAGTAAAAAGAAACCAAGGCTTGCTACTCAGTTCTTCTACCGTAAATAGTTGTGAGATCTAAGTAATAATCTAGTCGGTTAATTTATTCAGTCCGTATTAAAGGGACCTTTTTGACCTAGATTGATTTGGCGACTGATTATCTATATATATAAAAGAAAGTCGTGTTAGTTACACCACTTATAACTCAAGAACGGCAGAACAGATTTGGGTGAAAATTGGTAGGGAGGTAGCTTAGAGCCAGGAGACGGACATAAGATACTTTTTATCCCGTTCGACAGGTAGAGTAGGGTAGAGTAGGGTAGAGTAGGGTAGAGTAGGGTAGAGTAGGGTAGAGTAGGGTAGAGTAGGGTAGAGTAGGGTAGAGTAGGGTAGAGTAAGGTAGAGTAGGGTAGAGTAGAGTAGAGTAGGGTAGAGTAGAGTAGAGTAGAGTAGGGTAGGTTAGAGTAGGGTAGAGTAGGGTAGAGTAGAGTAGAGTAAGGTAGGGTAGAGTAGGGTAGAGTAGGGTAGAGTAGGGTAGAGTAGGGTAGAGTAGAGTAGGGTAGAGTAGGGTAGAGTAGGGTAGAGTAGGGTAGAGTAGGGTAGAGTAGGGTAGAGTAGGGTAGAGTAGGGTAGAGTAGGGTAGAGTAGGGTAGAGTAGGGTAGAGTAGGGTAGAGTAGGGTAGAGTAGGGTAGAGTAGGGTAGAGTAGGGTAGAGTAGGGTAGACTAGGGTAGAGTAGCGTAGAGTAGGGTGGAGTAGAGTAGAGTAGGGTAGGGCAGAGTAGGGTATAGTAGGCTGAAGTAGGGAAGAGCGGGAGCGAAGCCGCGCGGGCAAAAGCTAGTTATAGATAATAAAACCCGCCCCTAATCGTTCCCGGTGCAGAAGCGTCCATAACACTCAAAGCATTACCTCGCTGAATAGCGATAGCCATCCTTTGCACCAATAATTCTTTCAAGTGTTTCTTTTTGTTTAATCTATTCATCATTCCTTTTATTAGATAGCTTTGGGAGAGCAGGAATTTGAGGAGCTTGAAGGGAAATGACAACCACACTATGCAATTGACAACCAAAAACTTATATTTCTTATTAATTCTAATTTTAAAAATATATTTTAAAAAAAAATGAAACAAAAAGATTTATCAAAAAAAGTTCCATTGGGAACTGTTCCGGTATAAAAAAAAATAGCAGCATTTTTACCTAAACTGATGATCAATAACATACGTAAAACGCCATTATCATACTTATAAACATTGGACGTATTAGTGTGGAACAGTCTAACATGAATTAATATAAAAAGAAGAATTTAGAAAAACTAATAACTCCTAATGGACTCTTATTCCTACCATTTAATAAATCAAGAAGTAATTCGTTGTACCAAACGATAGACCAATTTTATTTAGTCATTTGTGCCTTTATATTCCTAATGAAATGAAGTCCATACAAGTAAAACCTTTGACCAAAAGACAAAAAAGTCGTGTGACTTTTGACAAAATGGTTGGCAAAGATATTCAATCAATGCTTTTACCTTTAAACCTCATGCAAAGAATTATATCGAGTTCAAAATACAGTATTCAGGACAACTTTATATATCCAAAAAGCCTCACCTCAAATTTAATTTCACTGTGTGGCATGATTATTTCCATTTTTGCACAATGTCATAACATTTATGAGCAACATTCCAAAGTTAGTAAAAAAAATGCTAATATAACGTACATCATTTCCTACTTCGAATTGTTTTTATACTCCATCGGTTTCATCTTGAATTATGTCATCAATGTGACGCAATCGAAGAACAATATAAGTTTTGTTCTGAAAATTCAAGAAGTTCACATATTTCTTAATGAAAAGTCGCAATTCAAATACTTTATCATTTGGAACTGGATCAGTGGCTTGTTGATAATTAGTTTTAACCTTTCAATTATTTTTTATACCTACACTAAATTTACTTTTTCCATTAGCAATTGCGTTAATGGGTTAACCATTATTTGTTTTGACGCTAATATTCTATACGCCAGTAGACTTCTGAAACTATTGTGTAATAAAGTTGATTTGTGGATTATTGAGGCTCAACATTACCAACAATTAGAACGTTGTGATGAAGAAACTCATAGTAAAAACATGTTTCAAGCTTATGTTCATATATTGGAATGTTACGATATATTAAGGACATCTTTTCAACACATGGTGCGAATCTTTATTCATTAAACAGAATTTATAAAACGCAAGTATTTAACAATACTATTTTTTTTTTACATTTTCAGATCGTTTATCACACAGTCGAGCTGTTTTTACGCATCATAACGAAATTGCAAATGACAATTGATTTTATGAAATTCGATGCAGCTGGTTTTACAGTCGTGAGTATTATCCTCATTTAGCTTAATTCTATTATTGATTTCAGTTGCAAAATTGGTAATGCGAAGTTTATTTTTCACAGAATGTTTGGTTTTTAATGTTAATGTTTAACCTCTGGGTAACAAAAAGTTTGATATTTGGAATTACTTTGAGCTCGTACTGTGAAAAGTTCAATATAGCTATGAATAAAGTACAAAACGTATGTGTGCTCAAAGTGATAAAAAATTGTACAGGTATCTTTTTTTTTAACCACCATTAATTATTCCTAAAACAATTTTTAAGACTATACAATAAATACGTCTTTGATTACAGATACTGAGAGAAACCTGTTCAAGAATATCCAGCGGCTACATCGAGTGACTTTCGATAAGTTTAACGTCTGTGGAATGTTTTATGTTGACGCTACTTTTCCTTTAAACATGATGGCGTTAGTTGCTGACTATACCTTTATTCTGTTGCAGTTTGCGTTTTTATAAACTTTGTTATATTGTTGATGCTCTTGAGAGATTGTTGATGATTACATTTTAACATTTTATATGACTCTTCAAACAGAGGTGTTACTGTTTAATTTTCAAATTGTATTATTTTCAATAATAGTGGTTCCATCCATGGTTCGATCCACTAGACACACGGCGTAGCGCCACCGGTACACGATGGACATTCCACTCAAAAGGCTTTTTACACTGTAAAAGGCTATCTTGAAGACGAAAAGGCTTGGCATTGACCTGTTTCAGCACGCAATACAACTGTTGTCGTTTTTATTTTCAAATGTGCTTTTTTTAATATATATTTTCTTACAATTTGACATTTGAGAGGAGTGGAATTTCTTATTGGTTTCTGTGTTTCCTGATAGCTTACCTAGGGGTCTTTAAATCAAGAGTGAATAAATTGCTTCTAGGCAAGCGAGCTCCAACGTCGTTCTACATCATCGCTTATCATTAGGTGAGAATGATAATGGTCAAACGCTAGCCTATCCAAAATAACAATAACAAATGCATTTGCCAACGTACCACTGTAGCGTATGAATCTGTATTGTATACGCCATCGTAGAATACGGTATTTAATGCTCCAGTGGGTAGCCCAACAGCTTTTTTTTTGTTGTAATGAACGTTGTATAAGCGTTCATGCGTGTTAAAAGTGCGTACTCACTCACTCCATCTCACGTCCCTCAGACAAGAGTATAAATACTCAAGGTTATTTGCTCAGGGAAGAAGATTACAGATTGAGTCATGGTATATGCTATTGAAGGCTTTTGTTTAATTAATCGATGAGTGTCACACTATAAATAATTAATTACTCCAATCGAAATAATTTGTTTATGTTAGTATAACAATAGCATGTGAAAAAATGCAGAAGAATATAAAACGCCTATATTGACATTTGATCATATTAATTGATATGAAATGTTTTACGAGAATGTCACATTTCAATTAAAAACGCTGGGCTAATACTAACTATGCCGTCGTTATACTACGGTTCTCTTAATACTAGTACAAATAGGTACATTATACTACTACCGACGCACCTATACCTAGTAGTACCGATATAATTTTTGAAAGTGAAAATATACTTAGACAGATTATATTAACGGATATATTATCATTGTAGAGTAAATCCCTACGGGCTTAAATAAACTGATCACAATGTTAATACAATTGTCAATATTAAAAGTCCGTAAGGCTTGGGATTGGACTCGGGAAATTTAGTAACGTATGTCAACCCCATCATATCTGCACTGCTCGTGTCTGTTCAGTATACAATGCCGTTCACAACTGAAAGTGATAAAGCTGGAAGGTATTCCACAATATTGAGGAATACGACACAAGGAAAACGAGGATGTCAATCCTATATATTTATTATTACTCATGTGTACAGGATTGCAGACATCACCTTCTTGAGAACCTTTGGGTAATTCCGAAATCCTAACTAGAAGTGATCCAGAATTTATTTTCATAAATATATTGGTAACAGTTCAAAATTTTTTAGTTTCTGTAAAAGTAATTTATTAATGTAATTTTTATTCGAATGTCGTATACTTAATGCTTATTAAATATTTTCAATGAATATTACTCATAACTTGATTACTTGAGACATACAAACATGGCACCGTTATATTGATACGAAACTCGTAAACGGTATGACTGATGAGTCTACATCAGACTAGTCCGTATATTCTGGAATAATATCACAAAAAATGGAGACCAAAGTGCGTCATGTCAATACGTTACTGAGTTACTACGTAGACAAAGATGTGCAGATGATTTTTTTACCTTTGAATCTAATGCAAACTCTATTACTTAATCCCAAGTATCAAATTAATAACAATTTTGTGAATCCAAACAATCCAATATCTAACTTGATATCATTTTGTGGGTTAGTCATGTTCATATTACTTCATGTTTACCGAAACAGCGTGTTGCTGTTCGACGAGAATATGCGACGATACCAAACGGTTAATTTCCTTTACTTCGCGACGGTTTCTGATTCCGTTTTCTACGTTTTAGGCTTTATCATGAACTTTGTCCTCTATTTAATTCATTCAAATGACAACATCAGATTAATTTTAATTTTTCAAAAAGTTCATAGATTCATTTATAACTTTGCTAATACCAAGTTGATTATAAGAAAAAATTGGTTGAATGTAATTACACTATTTGCATTCTATATCACAACATGTATTTATGTTTATGTTGTTTATATGCAACCTCCATGGTACGTTATGTTCTACATTTTGATGTTGATGACTATCGACAGTAATATAGTTTATGCTATTGGCCTGATCAATTTACTAACAATGAAAGTTGTACATTGGAATAAAATGGTTTTAACTTCTTTAACTGATAGTAGCCATTCGTTGCGATGTAACAGAATGGCCCATGCATATATACAAATATTAGACTGCTACAATATTTACAAAAAAGTTTTTCAAATACCCGTAAGTAGGCAAAATTATTACCTATTATTTTATTTAAATAAGAATGATTTTTATTTTATTTGTTTGTATAAAAGTGTTAAATGAAGAATTATTGTAATTTCAGATTTTATTTCATACAGTTGAGACTTTTTTCCTTGGTTTAACTAAAGTTCAAGTACTGATTGTTTTTTCACATTTCCATTCAAAAAATCCTGAGTTTGTGAGTACTTGTTTCATATCTAATGTTGTTTTGTGTTGTTTTCTATGATCACATATTAAGAAATGCAGTGTTAGATCGTCTTCCATGTCAGGTAATCTAAAAATCATAACATATCAAAATAATCATAATTCTAGGGTAACAGAAAACAAAGCTATACAAAACGAATAGCTTTATCCCTCTAAATGGTTTTAAGTCATCATTATACTGATCCATACGAGTCCGCTAAATGTAAAGACTAGTCGATATGATGACGATTGCAATGGACTTATCTCTAGTAGTAAATGTAGAATATAATATAATTACGTTAAATGCCACTTTATCTTTCAGCGGCTGTTGATGAAAACTAATTCAGAACTATAAATTGTTTTTTAATTACAGGACTTTACAATTGTGCAGGGATTACTTTATATATTTATGTTGAAGAGTTTGTTTATACAAATCAGTCTTTGCTACTTTACTCACGCATTTTATGATGCAATGAAAATCGCACAAGATTCATGCGTACTTGTTTTAGCATCTAATTGTACAGGTAAATAAAACAATTGTGATAATGAGTTTGCACTATATAAGGTTGGTAAAAGATAAAAAAAACTGAGCAAAGTAATAATTATGGCCATAATATAGACCATGGTGCACCGACTACAAATAAATTGAACTTACGCCATTGTTAAGATAACTGACGACATCCGACTGGCCATGGAAAACCGACTTCTTACAGTAATGATTCTACTGGACTTCAGCAGTGCTTTTAATTCAGTTGATTTTGACATCCTCTTAGGTATCCTATCCTCTCTCAATATATCTCCTCCCGCGATTGCATGGTACAGTTCTTATCTTCGGGGTCGCTCGCAGTCAGTTCGCCCCGGAGAGTTTGCTCTGACTGATGCGATCTCGCTGTAGGTGTTCCTCAGGGTGGCGTTCTTTCTCCTCTTCTTTTCTCTGTTTTTATTAACGCTATCACTAAAGTCTTATATCTTCACACTTACATCTCTATGCAGACAATTTGAAGCTTTAACGTCACTTTAAGTTGGGGGAGCTAAACGAAGCTATTTAATTGATGCCATCAGTAATCTGCAAAATATCTGTCAGTGCGCTAAAAATTTGGACTGTTAGTAAATCCAGCAAAATCACAAGCGCTCATTATTGGTGGCAGATATATCGTAAACTTGTTGAATAGCCAGTCTCTTCCACCTGTTTTGTACGATGCTGTCGCTATAGCCTATTCTAAAAAAGTTAAAAACTTAGGTGGTTTCCTAGACTACTCAGTCTATTCTTCTAACTCTTCTTGACTAGGTTAATGTCTGCTTCCTTAATGCGACTGAGGAACTTCTTAATAAACTGAAACGTCTGCAGAATTTGTGTATCCACTTCATTTTTGGCCTTCGGAAGTATGACCATGTGTCGGAATTTCGAAGGTAATTGAAGTGGCTACCTATTCGGCAGCGTCGGGATTGCCACAATCTTTCTTTTCTTTTCTCTGTTCTTCATAATCCCAACTCCCTCCTGTATCTTCGGGAACGCTTTGAGTATCTTGTTCCGAGAGGAAAACCTTGTCGCTCTTATTCTTCTGCTTATAATATCCTCTCTTCTTCTTCGTTTTCCTCCCTACTCTTCCAGTCGGTGCAGTGGATATTTTACTGTTCACTCTCTTCCGCACACATTGAGGGTTAGCCCTTCGTTAGAGGTTTTCAGGAAAAAAATTAAAGAACATTTCCTGTCAACATGACCTATAAATATGTATGTATTTAAGTATTTATTTATTGTATATATTATGTTTATGTATGTTGTGCTGTACACATATCTGTTTATTTTATTTTTAGTTTTAAGTTAAATTCAATTTGTGTTTATGTTTTTTCTTTTGTTGTTCATTCCTTAAATGAAATTTCATTTTCATGCAAACTATGTAAAGTTTGCTGTAAGAAAACCCAGTTGTGGGTTAAGCTCGCCTATGTAGATCAAATATACTGTATTTTGTAGTTTGTTCAAATTTTTGTGTACAATAAAGAATACGACATTATGACCGTGATAAGCTGGAAGTAGTGTATTGTGTGTAAGTAGTAGATAGTAGTAGTGCATAATTGTGTTGTAGAAAAAAATTGATTCTAAGCGTATTTAGTACTTATTATTGTTATTGATAGACTTGCTCTAGCCCACGATCTCACCTAATAGTAACCGAAGATAGAGCACACTTGCCTAGAAGTAATCTATTCACGCCTGATATTAAGATCCCAGGTTGAAGCTATCAGAAAACCCAAACGTTTAGTGCGTTGGGTGGGATCTCCGTTGTGTACCGGAGGTGCATTGCCGTACCTCTGGTGGTACGACGGTGGAACGAGCGAAGTCACTCTTAAAAATGCAACCGGTATAAAACCGACAGGCTAGTGACTCGACAAGTGTATATCAATGGTCCTTTTGGCTCGTTTCTCAATCGACTCAAGTGCATCAAGCTGGTATTTGGTAGATCCGTTCCAAAGATGAAAACAGTACTCTAAACACGATCGAACTTGCGCTTGACTTTGAGCAGCTGTTTTGGTTTCAAGTACTCTCTCATTTTTGCTAGAATTTCCAACTTTTTGACAGCCAGCTGAGCCTTTACCTCGATGCCCAAAACCGTATTGACGATCAATGAGGATGTCATTACATTCAAAATATGACAGAAGTTTAGTGTTGAGTACCAATTATATTATTATTTAAAAAAATGACTTTTTAACAGATGAAGGAACAAAAATATGTAAGAACATTCAGCGTTTGCACCGAGCATCATATACAAAGATGAGTGCATGTGGCCTGTTCTGCATAGATATAAGTCAACCACTTAGTCTTTTGGCACTTCTTGCTAACTACACTATTGTGCTGTTGCAGTTTGCATTACTATAATTTGTGATTTAATAAAGAATTGTTGTAATTTAACTTTCTGTTCTAGTATTATTCTTAAAACTGATCACTTTATTTTTGTCTTTGTGACTGTCTGTCACTTACTCCAAATTAATTACAAAATATTATATTTTATTTTAAACACCACGGCACTTTAATCATGTGGCGCTGAACGAAGGGCATAAATTGCCTTTTTAATGTGAAAGGAAGAATTACAAAAAAGGAAATATTTTAGCACAATAGCAAAGAAATAGATGCAATATCTAAAGATGAAGATGTGCACGCCGGGCGCGTCATCGGACAAGGACGACCCAAACCTTTTAGAAACTATACAAAAACAAAGCAATACAAATTAGTTAACAAAGCGTGGGAATTGATAAGGGATACTGAGCCGTAAGGCGAGAGGAGGCACGGGGTTGACTCGGTAGGATAGGACACTTCGCTTCAGGCGTGTAGAGGACACACGTCCAGGAGGATCTAGCTAAACTAGCCGACTCAATAGATGTCATAGGCCAATGTCCCGTTGTAATTCTTAGGAGTACCAGTATTATGATACAGTATTAGGTATTATAGGTGGACTGAGTCCAATTTAGGCTTGTCAAATATTTATAGTACAGATCTGTGCGTGTGAGTCAGGGTACGAATGGATGGGCGTTGATTATGATCTAGTGAGTAGTATGTAAGTACGCGAGTGAATCTCAGCGGTAGTGTTGAAGACTGGATGGGTGAGTGTTGTCTGTTTTATCCTTCCCTATTCCACTCTATGACAAGGTGTTTTAAGCTTGCGGTTGGTGTTAGGGACTCGGAGAAGGCCTTCCTTTGGAGTGAGCATGACATTGACTTTCCTTCGGGAGGATTTGACACTTCCCGCCATGCTTGGCGCAACCATGACTAAAACACTGCCAATTGAAGGTTGAACCGAATAAACATTCGCTACATGCTAAGGCTAGTTTGAGCTAAACTGAGATCACGAACCACCAAACGTTAGCGACGGCTACCTCCCCCTAAGTACTGACTGACAGTAGAGTGTTTTACATTGCTCTTGTTATACGCACACTTCCAGGGAGCGGGGGTAGGCTTCACCAAGTACCCCGAACTGCATTGATAGTCGTTCTAAGGAACGCTAGGGAACGTATCTCGTTAAAACACACCCGGCCCCCGTAGGCCTCTTACTGATTCAAAAAAATAATATTTAGCGAGACACGTAATTTGGACTCATCTCTGGAAAAGTCCGCAGCTAGACGTAGCTCGGAGACACGTAGGTCATGATGTCCTGATCTTTAGGTAGAGTAAGGAAGTGTGAAGTGTCGATAAATCACTTCAGTGTGTAGCAAGGCAACTGTAAATAGTTCTGCGACCGACTGACGATGCGTCACGCTTGTTTAAGTTTTGTATTGTCTTAGTGAAGAGTGAGTAAGCCGTTTTAAGGAGTCAATTGTAGAAGAAGTGTGTTTTATCCAATAGCGGAGGCCTCACAATCCTTTGCCGTAGGATTGATCAGGATACGCACAAGCGAAACGGATTAAAGTAGCTGTTCCTAAAATAATTTAACTTGCAAATACAAGCGTCACGTGTCTCTCTTAGTCTCATAATATTCATAACTCAAAAGAAAAGTAGATTATCTTTCCTTATCCTTCGGATTTCCAACCCTATTTGATTTTAACTTTGTTTTCTCAATTCCCCACCTAATCTCCTAGCTTTCTAAGTCGGGAAAAGGTGACATATTCCTTGGTATAACTGGTCTATAGTCTTGGTCAAACTCTCACCGACAGTAATGGATTTCATTACTGTCGGTGAGAGTTTGACCAAGACTCTGAGCAAGAACTACAAGGACGAGCGGAGGTGGAGCTTGTCCTCTTCCCCTTATGGGGAAGCCGACCTTCATACCTTCATGTAGGGAAATTCAGGAAAAATGAAATTTTTATCAGCCTAGGGTCTTATTGGAACAGTCACATCAGCCTAGGGTCTTATTGGAACAGTCACATCTTGACTTGGTTATGTAAAGAGGAAGAATTAATAGTATGTTATTAAAGAGTTATACATGTGGATGGAAGGAGAGCTAGAGGGAGATCAATGAAAAGATGGATGGATCGTATGAGGGGTGATATGAAATAAAAAAACCGGCCAAGTGCGAGTCGGACTCGCCCATGAAGGGTTCCGTAGCAGCAAGTAACATAATATAAAAGTTCTTGTAATGTGTTATAACTTTGATCGATGTTTTAATAATAGTGTATTTTTTTCGATTTATGACGCATTAAAAAAAAACTACTTACTAGATTTAGTTCAAACCAATTTTCGTTGGTAGTTTTTATAGTAATGTACATCATATATTTTTTTTAGGTTTATCATTCTCTTATCTTAGAAGTTAGAGGGGGACACACACACATTTTACTACTTTGGAAGTGTCTCTCGCGCAAACTATTCAGTTTAGAAAAAAAATGATATTAGAAACCTCAGTATCATTTTTGAAGACCTATCTATAGATACCCCACACGCATGGGTTGGATGAAAAAAAAATTTTTGAATTTCAGTTCTATGTATGGGGACCCCCAAAATTTATTGCTTTTTTTCTATTTTTGTGTGAAAATCTTAATGCGGTTCACAGAATACATCTACTTACAAAGTTTCAACAGTATAGCTCTTATAGTTTCGGAAAAAAGTGGCTGTGACATACGGACGGACAGACAGACAGACAGACAGACAGACAGACAGACAGACAGACAGACAGACAGACAGACAGACAGACATGACGAATCTATAAGGGTTCCGTTTTTTGCCATTTGGCTACGGAACCCTAAAAAGGAAGTTAATGATGGCATGAGGGATGACAAGATAGAAAGAAGAAAAAAGTATTTTGCACCGACTCTAAACAACGAGACAAAAGCTAATGATCAATGTGAAATAAAATATAACTGTCGTAAATAAATAGATAAATAATTATATAATTAGTTGCTTTAAAAAGGAGTTATTGACTAATATTTAATATACGGTTACGTAAGTCTTACTACAGGGATACTTTTATACTTTGATACGTAAGTACCTACTTTGAAGTAGCAACGACATTTGGTCGATCATGGCTCTTAATCGTACATCGCGCAAAATTTAGGTAGCCAGCTAACAATGGTCATTTTATTCAATGATACAAATATAACTACAAATTCTTATACAATTTAAAATGTAAGTTCTCGAACAATGTAAAAGCATATCCTCTATGCATATTTTAAAACAAGCAATTGAAAAAACTACTAGGATTACAGAAACTCGAACTGTAAAACTACAATACTGTATGTAGTGAGGAGACCAAATAATCGCAAGGGCATCGCAGCATCTATAACAAATAACCCACACGCCGTCATTTTCTTGAAAGAGGTAATTTGAACTCGTTCAATGTTCTTACAGACTCTTTTTTGGATTTCTGTGAACAATGGGATACTTTAAATAAGAAAATTATCATCAACGATCCAGTTATTTTTCACAAACCACTGAAAAGGCATGGAACAAAAAAGGTTTCTAAACTTAGTAGCATTATTGATTGTGAAAAGTTCAAAATATATGAAACTGACACTTGGAACTGATACTTGGTTTAGACCATGTCGAAGTTTGGTAGTTTGCTACCATTATTTTGGATTTCCGACCACCACTATCGTTGTAGTGATATGAGCTGTAGTGATATCGTAATTTTTGATCACATCTTTAGACAACCATTTTTTTTTTTATGGTGGGAAATATCATGCATTGACATCCCCTGCCCTTGGGCGGAGCGGGAGATAGTGTCAGACTCTTACTGACTAAAAGACCCACCCCGTTCCTTCTAGCCTTCATACCGGGGCTCGAGCGCCCTTTCGGATAACCCTGGCCCCAGTAGGCTTCGACCCGGCTGGGTCCCTGCTGTTGCTGACAACTCCTTGAGGCGCGCGGGAACAGTGCGCGCCGTCGACGACTTGGGCTTGGTCCGGACAGTTACCGGACGGCCGGACAGCGAGCTACCCATTGCTCACTGTCCGCAAGCCCGCGTCTACGTTGGCCGGAAATCGGGATCAGAATCCCGGCGACGGCGGCGGCGATAACGCCGTTACCTGATGCGTTCGGCCTCCTCCTTTGCAAGCATTACTGCTTCGCAGAAGTCGGCGACCGCCTGCCACTCCTCCTCGCTCCGGACCATGGCCTCAACCAAGGCCCGGCGCGAGAGGTCTCCGCCGCCGATCGCCTCCACGAGGGCACGGCGATGCTTTATACAACCAGATCTTTAGACAACCATTAGTGACTGATGCTTAGATAAATCATGAGCAAAAAAGCAAACTTGGTGCAATCTATATTTTTAAGTCAAACGAGCAAAAACATATTTCATAAAAATAAATACCTGAGCAGCTTTCCGATATTGTAAGTTGTACACAAGTACTCCGGATTTCTTTTAAGAGCATATTAAATCTTTCACATACCACACACAGGTATATGATTAAAGTAATGCACTTAACCATCCATAATAGAGATATCAATGACACTATAACCTGAAACATTTATTATTTTCTTTATGAAACTTAAAGTCATACGCATATTCAATAACACGTTTTACAATTATTCGTTTTAGTTTAGATTAAGTTAATCAATTATTATACTATGTAAGAAGAAGACTAAAAAAAAAAAAAAATATCGAAACCACACAATCTTAAGATTATGCAATTATAATCATTGTATAGGGAGAATACGCGCCACATCCACGCATAAGGTCAAACGCTGATCATAAAGCCCAGGTTCCAAGCATAATGAAACAAGACCACACCGCTGGTTTTCGGCTTGAGCTGGTATCAACAAGTCATTTAGAGGTATGTGAAATTGCCTGCAAACTTCTCTTGAAAAGGGGGGATCCTCTAACCAGAAGGATATTATGCCTGATCCGTACAACGGCCCGATAGATGATTCCGACCAGAAAAGATTCTCAATGGGTTTTTACGTGTCTGGCCGAAAGTGCTGTATGCTTAACTAAGGTCACTAATGAAGTTGAGGATGATAACCAGGTAGATATACTGGTCGGCGTCCTTACCTTCCGCATGACGCAGGTCCTCACCGGACTTGGTTCGTTCGGGAGTTTCCTACACCGGATTCATGCGGAAGTGACGCCCGGGTGTCGCCACTGTGCGGAACGCCCGGAGGACACGGTGGAGCACACAGTCGAAGTGTGCCCTGCTTGGGCGGAGCATCGCCGTGCCCTCGTGGGGGCGATCGGCGGCGGAGCCCTCTCGCGCCGGGCCTTGGTTGAGGCCATGGTCCGGAGCGAGGAGGAGTGGCAGGCGGTCGCCGACTTCTGCGAAGCAGTAATGCTCGCAAAGGAGGAGGCCGAACGCATCAGGCAACGGCGTATTCGCCGCCGCCGTCGCCGGGATTCTGATCCCGATTTCCGGCCAACGTAGACGCGGGCTTGTGAACAGTGAGCAATGGGTAGCTCGCTGTCCGGCCATCCGGTAACTGTCCGGACCAAGCCCAAGTCGTCGACGGCGCACACTGTTCCCGCGCGCCTCAAGGAGTGTTCAGCAACAGCAGGGACCCAGCCGGGTCGAAGCCTACTGGGGCCAGGGTTATCCGAAAGGGCGCTCGAGCCCCGGTATGAAGGCTAGAAGGAACGGGGTGGGTCTTTTAGTCAGTAAGAGTCTGACACTATCTCCCGCTCCGCCCAAGGGCGGGGGATGTCAATGCATGATTTCTCCCACCATAAAAAAAAAAAAACAAAAAAAAATGTAGATATACTGGTGGTCAGGATATCCTTTAAAGCCATGAGTGCTGGTTCTGCGACTCACTGCTTGAAAGCTTGAAGAAGTAATAATGATGGCATGATGTACTAGCTACACGAAAATCACCAGTTTAGAGGTATGCGGAACAGTCTAAAGTCCGGCAAACCTCCGTAGAAAAAAGAAAAAATCCTCCAAGTAGACGGATGCTATATCTGATCAGAGCAACTGCTTAATAGATAATATCGGGCGGTTTTATACATTTAAATCACGAGGATGTGGTGCCAAAAATATTACTACAGTCATGTCAGTAGAAAGTCATCTGCTACTGGACATAGGCCTCACCCAAACTTAACCACATCGACTAGTCCTGTCTTTCTTGCATCCAGAAGACTCAATTAGGGTTGAAACTACGTGCAGCGTAAAACAGGCGCCCGCGATGGGCGATAAAGCGCGTTTGATCACGCGGGGTTCCCCGGCTCAGCTCCTTATGACGGATACCCGCGCGGGTAACCGAAACGGAGCACTTTAGTATAGGACTGCGCCGGACGCCTGCTTCACGCAGTTTCGACCCTTAGTCTTGTTAAAGGCCTTCTAATGCTGCATTTTCCATTGCAGTTGCAAATTGATCTACCTACAATTTACTTTAATTTAATCTGCAGAATTCATTGATGATTCTGATTCTCTTGTGGACAATTTAAGAACAAATATCCGTTTTACTCCAAATGGCTTCGTAGGAATATTCCTACATTCTAAAAATCACTTCTGAGTCATGGGCTCGTTTACATTCATGTAAACTCAATGACAAGATATCCAGACTTAAAACAGCTAACTATAGACCACACAAATATTTGTACCGTATGGCAATCGAAGCCGTGACATCACACTGCAACAGCCTACTGTTCAACCACTATGCTATAAGTGCCGTCAACATAAAGAAATATTTATTTCAAATCACACTTACTTCACTCAAGCTATGCCCAATAACCTTTGTTAACTCTACGCGTATCCATATTGCAAGCACACTATTGACAAATATTTCAGAGATGTAGTAAAGAATCTGAAATTAAATGATGACAGTACGAATTAAATTCCTCATTAAATATTAGAAGATAGAATCAATTGAACGCCTGTTGCCACAATCCTCCATTCTAACGCGAAGATATACTTGTTAGTGACAAGTAAAATATACCACACGCAAGACAGCTGTATGAGTAGCTTTATTGTAATATTTATTTTGACTTGAAATGAGATACATTAAATATTTTAGCATCTTCTTCTTCTTCCTGCCCCTGTCCCGTTTTATTTGGGGTCTCAACACGTTTTTTTCTTCCATTCTGTCCTGACACTCCTCACGCTATCACTAACTCCCTTTTTTTCATATCACTTCTCATAGAATCCATCCATCTTTTCTTTGGCCTCCCTCTACCTCTTCATCCATCCACATGTAAATTCATAACTCTTTTAGAAACATGCTTTTCACCTCTCCTCTTTATATGATCATACAAATACAAACGATTTTCTTTCAACTTTTCAGTCATTGGCGCCACTTTCAAACTTGCCCTAATGTACTCTTTTCTCACTTTATCCATTCTCGTCACATCACACATCCATCTTAACATTCTCATCTCCGCTACACGCAATCTTTTTTCATCCATCTTTTTCACAGCCCAACATTCTGATCCATGCAGTATGACAGCTCTTATCACGGACTTGTAGATTTTACCCTTCAACTTGAGGGACATCTGTGGGTCACAAGTTGTTTCCGTGACCTGTCACTATTTCATCCATCCTGTGTTGATCCGATGTGTTACGTCCCGGTACCTTTCGATGCCCTTGGACGAGCAACCCGAACTACCGAAAGCTAAGCTAAGAGCACTGGATTGGAGAAACCGCCGAAATCGCAGAACAAGTACTTCCTAATTTCAGGTCAACACTCTCCAATCTGTGCCACCCACCACACCTCCAATCTGTTCTGGACCTCTAAGTCACTCTCGGCAACCAGCACAATGTCATCAGCAAACAACATACACCAGGGAGCCTCTTCCTGAATGTCGGCTGTGTTGTCGGATTATGTGACTGTCAGCTTACTTGGTGTAAGCTGACAGTCACATTTAAGCTACCAGTAGTGCCCACTGAAGACCGGACTTGGGTACTGCATCGACTGTACATTGCTCGGATTAACTGCACATACTTCCCTGTCACACCTTTCTTCTTAAGGGCCAACCACAGAACCTCACGAAGTACTTGGTCGTATGACTTTTCGAGGTCAATGAATACCATGTGCAAATTTTTATGCGCACCTCTGTATTTCTCGCACAGCTGGTATATAGGAAAAATGGCATCCGTTGTACCCCGACCAGACGTAAAACCAAATTGGTTCTGTAAAATTTCACTCTTTTCTCTCAGTCGCCTTTCAATAACTTTCTCCCAGGCTTTCATTGAACGTGACATTAGCTTTATCTTTCTATAATTATTGCACTCAAGAACATCACCTTTGTTTTTAAAAATAGGCACCAAAGAACTGTTGCATCACTCATCAGGTATGGTTTCTTCAGGCAAAAACTTCTGGACCAAAAAGGCTTTACCATTCTTCATTCCATTTACTGCTATCCTTACTTCATCCATACTAACCATTCTCACTGACCCCACATTCACTAGTTTATTCTCTAACACACTACTCAAATTATTTTCCACATTCATCAACCTTTCAAAATACCTTGTAGCTCTAGACCTTGCACCTCTTTTTGATTTTCTCATCATCAGATATAACCATTTCAGTTTCATTTCTTATACATCTTACCTGGCAAACATCTCTCGTCTTTCTCTCTGTTACTCTAGTAAGCCGGTATAGTTCTTTTTGAACTGCAGGCCTTTCCAGTGTGTCATATAATTTGTTCTGGGCTTTTGATTTTGCTATTCCCAGCTTTCTTCGCTTTCTTCTTTAAAATGTCATGCTCACTCTTTTTTTCAGCTTTTAAACTAGCGTTACCTGGCTCTTCACGCTGCTATTCCTTGAATTTTCTCTTTTTTTCTTTCAATACTTTCTGAACTTCTGTCGACCACCATAAGTATTATAATTATCAGTTTTATAATGTTCCCACAGCTGGGACTCAAGCCTCTTCTTCAGGGATGTATTGAGTATAAAATTAATTATCTTTTTATACAATTACGATAACAAGGACTTTCTAATATGGTTTGACTAACAAACCATATTAGAAAGTCGTTGTTATCGTTATTCGAAGATATTGCTTACTAACGTACTATGTACGCTAAATAGGTTTTCTACTTTTCGACTATTTATTTATACACAAAAAAACTGTACAAAGGCGGACTTAATGCCTAACTATCACTATGTCATTCAAAAAATGTTCTTATCTCTGCATCACGCAATTCCTCGATCTGTTCTTCTGGTCGATCACCATCCACTTACGTTTTTCATAGAATATGGATTATTATAATATCTACACTAATATAAAAAAGAGGTAAAGTAGTTTTCTTGTTTGTTGTAATCTCTGAAAGTACTGGCCCGATTGCTATTTTTTTTACCGATAGAAAGTTGTTTTAGTCTTGACTGGCATAGGCCATATTTTATATAAGCAAGTGAAGCTGCGGGCAAAAGCTAGTAGATCATACAGCAAAAACTTACCAGTGATTGAAAATTCTTTCCAACAAATTCGTAAGTTTCAACAATTTCAATATATGCTCTGAACTTTTTGTTCCAATAAAATTCTTTTTCTGACTCTAAAATTAATACCGACATTTGCGCATCGTCAATCCATTCTCTTAAAGGTTCCTGCATAAGCTTCAAAACTCTTGCAGCGTATAAAATATTAATGTCAAAGATAATGTAAAACAAATTTGTGATAGTTTCCCCAAGCGGAAAAACAGCGGAAAAGGCAAAATCAAAATAAAAGATCCAAACCAATTGGAAGCAAACAAGAATGATGATATAAGTCCAGTTGAATCGAGTAAAATTTTTCAAACTGTTTTTATTCACCATTTCACATATATTCTGAATTTTTAAAGTAAGTAAGACATTATCTTGCCTTTGTATGACGTTTGTAAAGTAATTGACCATATTTCCCACGACATACACGGAATAAATCAGTATATTAGAGGTACATTTAACAAAATTGAAACCTTCCAAACTAGATTGAAATATGTTTGTGAACATGGATAAAAAGTAACTACCAAGCAGTATCAGTGACCAAAAGCCTGAAATAACGTTGTAGAGGAAAGTATTGGAAGTAATAAAGCCGTCCTGTATTTTGTACTTAGACAGAATGAACAAAGATTGCATGAAATCAAATGGTTTTAATACTGACAATGTATTTTTTTCAACCACTCTTTTAAGATGAATTGCCATACTTTCACATATCGGTAAATTTTCCACTATAGTAGACATATTTTACAAGCCTTACTTCAATAAGTGTTTGTTGTGCTACTAAGGGGTATAATTATAACGAATGGAACTTACCTATGTTAACGTATAAATTATGTAGAAACCAATATTTTTTTTTTAGAGTTGGATTCTTATTATCGTTATTGCATTATCATTATTGACGATGTCTGGTCTTTAATAATGATAGTGTTATGTACTGGTGATAAATGCGTCGTAAATTTTAAAATTCTTTTAAATTATTAAATATAGTTACAATATATACATTGTTATTTATTTTTCAAATATCTTAATTTGACTGTTGCGTATTTAACATAAACTACACAAACACGTCTAAATTATTCATTAAAAATGCTGTCAGACGTAACAAGTGACAAACATCTACATAATTTGAATAAACCTCGTGGACTCATTTGGCTGGATGGATATATTTTGTACTAGCTTTTGCCCGCGACTTCGTTCGCGTGGAATAGTGACTTCCGGCAGATAGTACTGAATTGATGCCGACTCTTGACCAATAGATGGCGCTGTATGTCCGGAATAAATTTTATTTTTTATTTTATTTTTTTGTTTGTAATAAAAACTATCCTATGTCCTTTCTCAAGTTCCAAACTATGTCTGTACCAAATTTCACACAAATCGGTCCAGTAGTTTAGGCGTGAAGCAAAGACAGACAGACAGAGTTACTTTCGCATTTATAATTTTAGTTTGGATTAAACCAGTCATTGCAATCGACTTATTGTGCTGGCATCTTATCTGTAATAATGCTATTGATGTACCATAATGGGGTGGGTGACAGCTGTTTTCTTCAATTGGTGATTAATAGTTGAAATTAAATGCAAAATTTATCTCTTGCCTATTGTAGTAACAGCAAATATGTAACTGAAATATTTGCAATACGAGTACATAACATAATTTAAAAGTGTCCGTCCATAGTTTAGTATTAGTAGTAGCAGTAGTTATTTAGTATTAGGGATTTACGCACTGAAAATATGCAATTAGCATCATTTTTCTGACTGACTTTTTGATATTTCAAAGGTATTTGATGGATAATAGCATTGGTCACATGATGTGATGATAAATTTTCCGCACTTGCATCAACATGTACCATCACATTTTCTACACTTTCACCACGAGGCAATGTCGTTTAATTGGCGTTATAGCTAACAAACAGTACGACATAGAAGCAATCCTCATACCCCGGTGACTGCAAAAGATGCTATTATATATCAAGTAACACGGGATCATTTCCAGGACCGTAAACGCTAAACTTTGAAAAGCGAGCAATAGATAGCTCACCGACAGATCGGGACCAGGCCTCAAAGAGTTATTAGCATAACTGACGGGGCAGCAAGAGCGATTGACTTCCAGTGCTGTGTGACTTTTGAAAGAATCGCCACAAGAGAAGGACAAGAAAGTAAGGCAATAAGGGTGAATTTAGTCAACAAAAAAGTATATGCTATAGCTACAGTAAAACAAATATAATTTTTACAATTTATTATTCTTTTCAAACCCAAAAAAAAATTACAATCTAGTAATTTAGTATATTTAGAAAAGTTATAGGATTATAAAACGCGAATTGAAGCAACACTACAGTGTAGTTAGTAATTAATGCAATCATTTTTAATGGAAAAGTAGCATCGACGTTAAACATTCCACAAGCGTTCACTTTACGAAATGTAGCTCGATGTAGGCGTTTAATATTCTTGCACAACTTTTTTTCAGCATCTGTAAAATTTAATAACGATTTAGATCATAGATATTTTATTTAAAGGTATGTATGTGGAACCGAACGTAAAGTCCCAAATCTACACCTCCGTTGAAAAGGGAGGATCCTCTAGCCAGTGAGGTATTATGTCTGGTTTAGGAAACTGTCCAAAACAGGCTGTTTTATATGTTTAAATCGCGTGGAGAACTCTAATTACACGATGCAAGGTTTTATAGTTTTATTTCATATATGCCGCGATAGATATCGCTATAATATAAAAATTAACAATTGTATATGCATTAACTTTAATATTTTCTTATATTGAGTCGGGAATCCACTTTACTATATAATATAATATATCCATTGTATTGTATCTCCTATTTTGTGTAAAGGTATGACTCTTACTGATAGACCCAATGTAGCGAGATCTACAAGCAAAAGCATTAAGAGAATTCCCCACTTTTTGGAGATTGGTCGTTATACCGCAGAAGAACTAGGGTAACTGGTGTTGCCCGAAGCATCGCCAAACGTAATGGTAATGGTGTCCGAATACTGGAAGACGCAGCATTGGAAGGCCTCCACAAGGTAAACCAATGCCCTTGTGAGGGTCATGGGAATTCAATAGATGCAAGACGTATAAGAATGGTGACACTTAGGGGAAGCCAATGTCGGCTGTAACGATGACGATGATGATACTGTCCTTAAAAATAGAATCCTAATATTTATTTAAAAAAAAATTACGATTACCTGAGCAGTTTGAACTTAAAAGAAGAGCACACGAGTCCGGAACTTTATTTATTGCTATATACAATCTTTCGCAGTCCAAACTCAAAACTATTTCTAGTATCAAACTCTTTATCACCCAATAGTACAAAGATATAAACGTAAAACATACTGCAACCTGTAAAATACCAAATTAGTTTGGGATTTCCGATTCATTATGTAACTTTGCCATTTTAATTCTTTCAAACAGACGAAACTTATTTTGACTGGCTGTATTGTGTTTAAAAATATAAATTGTTTTTACTAGGCATGCCTTTTAAGTTCTGTCGTTTAAATATTTCCCGCTAATTTTGAATTAAGGATTGCTGAATTTTCAAATTTGTTTGAATTTAGAAGGGCAAAACCATTAAAATAATTAGGATTGATGCAACTATTTCACAGTCACAGTGTTGTTTAAATCTATCAAGTCGCACACAAAAATGAATCTCTCTTACAACTTTCGGAGAGGCCTAACTCGAATCCAATGTTTTAAGGAGTTAAAATCTGTATTTTATGATGAAGCTCCTTGTCTACGAAATGTCGAACGCTGGTATTTAGAATTCTAGCGTGGTACTAGTCTTAGTGACAAATCTCGCGAAGGACGTCCAAAATCCGCTTTTACTGTAGAAAACATCGTTGCTGTGAGACAACTGATACTCGAAGATCGTCATGTGACATATCGGGAGATAGAACCGTTAATAGGCATCTCGTTAGGGACATCCATTCAAAAGATCTTACATGAGGAGCTTTTTTTATGGTGGAAAAAAATCATCCAATGACAACCCCCGCTCTTGGGTGGAGCGGAAGATAGTGTCAGACTCTTACTGACTAAAAAACCCACCCTGTTCCTTCTAGCCTTCATACCGGAGCTCGAGCTCCCTTTCGGATAACCCTGGCCCCAGTAGGCTTCGACCCGGCTGGGTCACTGCTGTTGCTTACAACTCCTTGAGGCGCGCGGGAACAGTGCCCGCCGTCGACGACTTGGGCTTGGTCCGGACAGTTACCGGACGGCCGGACAGCGAGCTAGCCATTGCTCACTGTACGCAAGCCCGCCCGCGTTGCCTGATGCGTTCGGCCTCCTCCTTTGCGAGCATTACTGCTTCGCAGAAGTCGGAGACCGCCTGCCACTTCTTCTCGCTCCAGACCATGGCCTCAACCAAGGCCCGGCGTGAGAGGTCTCCGCCGCCGATCGCCCCCACGAGGGCACAGTGTGGCCCCGCCCAAGCAGGGCACACCTTGGCTGTGTGCTCCACTGTGTCCTCCAGGCATTCCGCACAGTGGCGACACCCGGGCATCATTTCCGCACCAATCCGGTGCAGGAACCTCCCGAACGAACCATTTCCGGTGAGGACCTGCGACTTACGGGAGGTAAGGACGCCGTGAGGTCTTTCCATCCACGCTTCAAAGAGGGGACTTACCGCCATAATTGTGGCGTGCCCATACATGAGGAGCTTGGTGTGAGAAAGCTAGTTAGCCGATGGATTCCGCATTTCTTTCCGATGATCCTAAGGCGGCCTGCGTCAGATGGTGTCAAAAAACTTTCCAAAGGTTCAAGCGGGTCTTCCGGGATGAGCCAAAGCCGACTTAAGTGGTTCGCTCTCGAAGCACTTCGAAGAAGATGGTGGCTACGTTCGCGGCGAAAACCGGTCACGTTGCAACAATTGCGCTCAAAGATCGTAGAACAGTTAATGCAGAGTGGTATACTACAATTTGTTTGACACAAGTCTTCGCCAAAGTTCGGAAATCTAACCCAGAGCGACTCATTATCTAGGATAATGGATAATGGTGGATAATGGAGTAGGCACCATGACAACACCAGCTCACATACCGCTAGTAAAACAATTGATAATTGGAAGCAGGAAAACGTAGAAATTCTTGACCATCCCACATACTGTCCTGACCGAAGCCCTAACGATTTCATCGCATTTCCTAAAATTAAGAAAACTCTTCGTGGGCAAGGGTTCCAGTCGTGTGAAGAAGCAGTCGACCCTTTCAAGTCGACCATTTTGGACATACCAACTTTGGAGTGGAATAAGTGTTTTAATAACTGGTTCGAGTGAATGGAAAAATATATGAAACTTCGAGGTGAATACCTTGAAAAACAATTCATAATACTTAAAGGTTCTAATTGTGTTTTTTTTTCTTCAAAAGTTAACATTTAAAAGGCATCCCTCGTATTTATTTATTAGTTACCTAGAATGCTATTACATATAACCTAACCATATTAAAGATATTCTTTTTATTGGTCTCAAAAACACAGGTTTTTGAGGAAAGGTTAATAATTAAGTAGTTTTGACTGATCTAAAATATACCCGACCTATTGTTGAAGTTAAAAGTGGTTAAAAATTTTAACTGCTAATTTGTTACTAAATTGTCGACAATTGTAAAATTTAATCTTAAGTCAATTTAGTTCCAAAAACCTTTAAAACAAATACTCACATACTCGCCATTATCCGCTGCAAATTTAAAAACTTCTATAGTTATTTGAAGTTTGATGAAAACGTGACAAAAAAATCCTACAGTGTGATACACGAACTGAAAAATAATAATTTTTGTAAGGTCATGTTTCTAAGATCATTGATCTTTTAAAAGAAAACTTAAGAGGCCATAACAATCTAAATATGACAATATAAATATAGGAACTATATACCATTTGCTGAAAACACGACTGGTAGAGGTCATAACAATCCAAAATATTTTTGTAAGCTTGAAACATAGTTTTGCAATAAGGTTCTCTTGTGCTGAGATCCATTTGTTGCAGATGTTGAATTTGATTATTCCACATATTAATTTTGCAGCGTAACAGCCCAATAAGTCTTGTAGCATACACAATGTTAATTACAAAGAGCATAGAAGCTAATCCGCAGAAAAAATCATAAAGAGGAAGTTTAAGTTTGATGTAAGTGTAGCTGATAAAATATATGTAACAACTTGAGGCCGAGATAATACTGAGCCAATTCAAAACGATATATCGCTTAAATTTTTTCTTATCACACAGAAATCTGTGAACGTTTTGAATTTTCAAGACAAAAGATATATTTCTCTTCGTATTCAGCACATTGACATAATAGTTAATGACGGATCCGATACTGAACAAAACAAAGTCGAAGTAGGAGCAGACATACATTATATTAATGTATTTTCTAGTAAATTCGTCGTGATACATATCGTAAATCCGATACAGGAAGAGAAAACTAAAGAGAATTGCACCACACATTGATACTAAGCTTGATGTAAAGCTATTGGGATAAATGAAGTTGCCCTTAATACGGTATTTGGGACTTAACAAAATATTTTGCAATAAGTTTAGAGGCAAAAGCATCAACTGCACATCTTTGTCAACCGAGTTGTCTGCCATGACTGTCACATGATAGTTCATTATTTTTTTTAGGGTGTTTTTTTCCTCTGATCGACATAATTTCAGTTGGATATTGCATACAAACGTGCCACTAAATAAATTGATAGGGTTGTTTAACTACCAAACATGTAATCAATTAAATACAGGTACAGGAAATGTAATTGTAAAGAAAATTCCATTAGTCATAATTGCTCTTATTTTAGTCCAATAATAATAATTCAAATTTAACCATTGTACATTTATGTTTTTAATCATTAAAACGTAAAAAAGAACAGAAGAATAGAAAAAAAAACTTTATAAAAATTTTATAAGTAAAAATAAAGTAATAGTAAATAGAAAATCAAACCTAACTATGAATAAAATATAAAAATAAATAAATCGGCGGCTGCGACTGCTTGCGCCACGTTATCTAGTTCACGCCATGGTACGGAGCGATACGGAAAAGAAACCTTCCGGGAAGCAGTAAAGCTACAGCTGGACACTAACCGAACCTCCTCACGGCCCAATTGCCGCTATTGGAGTCGCCCTAGATATTGGAGTAAGTCGCAGTAGTCAAAAGTCGCGGGCTTGTGAACAGTAAGCAATGGGTAGTTTGCCATCCAGCTATCCGGTAAGGAAAAAACCGGGTCGACAGCACATTATGTTCTTCACACGCTTCAAAGAGATGTCTGCGAAATTGACGGGATCAGTTAGGGTCGACGCTTGCCATGGCTGCGAATGTTTCGAAAAACTTACTAGAGCTCTCGTAAAAAAGCCATTGAAGGAACACTAAAATAATGTTTTCCACGTATAAAAAGACATGAAGAAGAATTCCTCCTGTTTAAGCAAGCAACAGCAAGTACTCGGTCAGCTAAGTGTTCCACACACTGAACACCACCGAGCGGAATTGAAGCCAACTTAATAAAGAGGCACTCGATATACTTTTTGCAGTGACAAATCACCTAAACTTATTTGGTAGAAACTTTTTAATACACACCGACCACCAGTTTTTGATTGTCGCAAATCTGTGACGCGGAAATGCCGTAAGTCCGTCCAGGGCGTGCTTGGAGCCAGGTGTACTGGTGGTCACCGGAAATTGCGGCACTGTACAACGCGTGCAATGCCGAGCGGCGCCGGTACGCTAGATACTGCAGACGCCGCATCCGCTCGCCATATGTGGAGGGACATTTTTGGTGCTAAGGATGGTATCCCAAGAAATCATGGCTAGCCAGCTACAGCCTAAGCATCGAGCTTGGCCATTTATGACTTTATTGAAAAAATTAGCTTAGCTCACAATGACTGTATACGTTGGACATGAAGACGTTTGGCGAAGATATGTCAATCAATTTACGATATAACCTTTCAATGAAACTACAATTACAAGCATATAAAGGCGAAGTGATCATGAGTATTAGAATACAATTGATCAGGTATAACAATAAAATAAAACGTTGTCACAATCCTTTAATAATTCATAAATTACAGAAATGCGAATTGCAACAGCACAACAGTGTAGTTAGTAAGAAGTGCAATAACACTAAGTGGTTGACTTATATCTATGCAGAACAGGCCATAAGCACTCATCTTGTTATATGATGCTCGATTCAAACGCTGAATATTCTTACTGAGTTTTTTCTCCTCATCTGTTAAAAAATACGAGTTTAATAAAAAAGACATACATTTAAATTTTAAATATTTGCTTCTTATCGTATTTATGCCATTATTACAATTTATTTATGTCGAAGCAATATGTCTTCATCAAGACATCTTTATTTTTCACAATTCTTATCTTTTACAGAAATAATTATTATGTTTTTCAATATATTCATTATTTCATTAATATAAAGGCTTACTATTGCAATTGTTTTTTATACCTGTACAATTAGATGCCAAGATAAGTACGCATAAATCTTGCAAGATCTTCATAGCATCGTAAAACGCGTGAATGTAGTAGCAGAGAATTATTAGAATTATCAAATTCTTCAGCATAAATACATAAAGTAATCCCTGCACAATTGAAAAACTCTGTAATTAAAAAAAACATAGTTTTAAATCAATTTATTTTCAAAACTCGTCATGCAGTCAAAAGACTTTTACTTCTAGTCATAGACTTATTGTAAGCATCACCATATCGATCGCCTCTGTGCGAGGTTAACACGACGCTATTTGCCTTGTATAATTCTTACTTCGTATGATTTTCTCTCTTACACTGGAATTATGATAATTTTGGGATACCGATCAATATCGTGTTTTTGTAAAATGCTGTTGTGGGGAAAAATTCCTTTTAAAAAAAAAAAGAACTTCGTGAACTATTAACTCACCCGTTCCGGATTTCTAGAATAGTAATGTAAAAAATTTATCAGCACTTGAACTTTTATCAAGCCAAGGAAAAACGTCTCAGCGGTGTAAAACAAAACCTGAAATTTAAATAAACATAATTATTCAATCTTGCAAAAATTTAAGAAACCAAACTAATTATGCAACTTTATCGTAAGTAAACTAGTATTAATATTTAGACTACTTACGGGTAGTTGGAAAACTTTTTTGTAAATATTGTAGCAGTTCAATATTTGTACATAAGCATTGCTCATTAAGTCACAACGTAATACATGGCTTTCATCAGTATAAGAAATCAAAACCTGTATATTCCACTGTACAGTTTTTTCAGTTAGTAGCTTAATCAAACTAATAGCATAAACTACATTGCAGTCGTCAGTTAATAAAGTTAAAACATATAACATAACGTACCATGGCGGTTGCATGTAAACAATGTACACATAGATACATGTCATGATATGGAATACAAAGAGTGTAATTACATTCAACCAATTTCTTCTAATTATCAGTTTAGTATTGGTAAAGCTATAAATAAACCTGTGAATTTTTTGAAAGCTCACAATGAATCTGACGTTATCTTTTGAATGAATAAAATGAAGAACACAATTCATGATGAAGCCTAAACTGTAGAAGACGGTATCGAAAACAGTCGCGAAGTACAGGAACTTTACCATTTGGTAACGGTGCATATTTTCGTCAAACAGCATTGAGCTAATTCGCCATGTATTTAATGATAGAAACAAAACTAACCCAAAAAATGATATCAAGTTAGATGTAAGATTATTTGGATTAACATAATTATTTCTAATTTGATACTTAGGATTTAGCGAGAAAGTTTGCATCAGATTCAGAGGTAAAAAAATCATTTGCACATCTTTGTCTATGTAGTTACCGAGAAATTCATTGACATGACGCGCTCCAGTCTCCATTTTATTTTATATTATTCCAAAATGGACGGGTTGAAGTTAACTAGTCCATATCATCACTTTAAAATTGTAACAATTACTAGTTTCAGATCAATGTTTTGATGGCATGTTTATTTAACTTAAGTAATTACATTTCAAATAATATAAGTACGCATTTGAAATATTTGATGGACATGAACATGTGACATCCGATAACAGATGTTTTGCTGCTTCAAAAATTGATGGCAAACACAACAACGTTGATGGTGAGGCGCACTAGTTAATTAAGAGATATTCACTCTAACCAAGAAAACAACCACATTATAAAATAGAATAGAATAAACTTTATTGGGCGGAAAGACCGCAAAAGGTAAATTGTTCCAGTCTTTTGATTTACGAGGTATGAACGACGAGACGAAATGCTTAGTCCAGATCGTAGAGGTTTCAACAACGTAAGAGTGGATACTCGACGTACGTGGGGTTGTCCGTTGGTAGAAATGAGATGGTTGAATCAATTCATGCAATAGCCGCACACACCCTCCAAAACGCATCCTGTAAAACACTGAAAGGCTGGCTAGCCAACGCCTGTGCCCAAAGTTTTTTAGATTGGACTTAAACAAATCTGGATCACCAGTTAGCCTCTTGACATGCCTACACCAAGTCCAAAGCTGCTAGGTGGCATTTTGCAACTCCAGCCCTTAAGTGGCTGTAGTAACTCAAATAAGATCTGACCTGTGCTTTGAACAACATTAAAACTGTCTTGGTGTAGTATCACCGGACCTTTGCAAGAACGCCGAGTACCAACAGCTACCTTGGCGTTGGACCCAAACCTCAAAACTCACCACCCAAAATTAAGGTGTGAGAAAATTTCTACTCCCAAGAGCTGAATTTGGTTGGTGCACTCTTTTGGCGGTGAACAGACACGCTTGTGTCTTAAAGAGTACAATGTTGAATGTCTTTTCCTTTTTGATGTTTTTTAGCATAGTTTCGTTTTAATATCCTTATGGCTTCTTTATTTTGTATCTAGAGGTGTTTTTTTTTTTTGCTTGTGTTTTGTCACAGGCGTATTCCGCTGTTTAGTTTCCATTTTCATCTTGAGCGCTGGATCAAATTATTTAAACCAGTACCATTACCATACCTTATAGGTATTTATTATTTTAATGTATTATTGTATGTCTGCTTTTAGGGGACACCGTTGTAAACTAGCCCTCCTACCAAGGTCACTTTGCTTAATGTGTTTGCTTTGTATTGTGGCTACATGGATGTAAACCACGTGCTAGTGTTGTAAAAACGCTCGAGTCGGCGCTAAAACGCTCGAGTCCGGACTCGAGCAGTTTAAAAACGCTCGAGTCGGGACTCGAGTCGGTTTGAAAACGCTCGAGCGCTGGCTTGAGCGTTTTTGAAAAAAAGCTCGGTAAATAGCGCCAACTCGACGCTCGACTCGAGCTTGAGCACGAGTCGTTTTATAATAGGTGAAGAACAAATCAGTTTAATACTAACTACTCATTGTAAATGTTATTCCCGCGGTTTTATCTGCGTGGTTTTTATTTGGTATAGAAAGTTTTATCACTTCCTTCGGGACTAGCGTTGAAAAAAGCAGGCAAAATTCCCGTTTCTTTCCAATACTGTTGTTTTATTCATTATAATATTCGAAACTTTCAACATTTATAAAGTATAAATTTCATGTATTTTTCCAATAAACCCGAAAAAAACGGAAAAATATCAAAAGAACCGAAAATTTCATGTTTGATTTTTTTAAATGCGTATTTTTTTTTAAATTAATATTACTAGCCCTTGACTGCGATCCTACCTGGTGGTAAGCAGTGATGCAATCTGATGGTGAGGCGCACTAGGTGTCCAAGTTGGACATAGGCTCATAAACTAGTGCGCCTGGACAGTCCAATAGAGGACACCGGTCACTATAACGAAGGGGAGGCTTATGTCCAACAGTGGGCATCAGTCATAGCGCCTAAATGGCGACACTTAGAGAAGGCGTATGTCCAACAGTGGGCATCAATCATTATAGCGCCTAGGTGGCGACACTTGGGGGAGGGTTAAGTCCAGCAGTGGGCATAGATCATTATAGTTAGGGGGAAACTTATACCCAACAGTGGGCATCAGTCATTATAGCGCCTTAATGGCGACACTTGGAGGCTTATGTCCAACAGTGGGCATAGGTCATTATAGCGAGGTGAGACTTATGCCCAACAGTGGGCATCAGTCATTATGGCGCTTAATGGCAACCCTTGGGGGAGACTTATGTCCAAGAGTGGGCACCGATCATTATGGCGACACTTGGGGGAGGCTTGAGGAAGCTCGAGTCTGATCAAGCTGACGATTCGTCAGACAGTGAAATCGAGATTTTGGCTGAGGAAAGTAACTTTAAAAAAAAAAATGCTTTTTTTTTATTTTATCTTTACAAATCGATAGTGTTTCATGTACCGGATCGACCATCCACGGGATTAAAACTATTAAAATTTTACGATGTATTATAAAATAATGATAAATTATAGAAATCTTTTGTGTTTCGAAAATATTATAAACACAAAAGATTTGAGTCGAAGTGCATCTAAAGCACGTCATGCATCACAACGATTAAAGATTTCCCTATAGTCAAATAAAATTATTAATATACCCCCAATAAAAATGTTAACGCTTCGACGCTCGAGCGCGCGACTCGAGCGTCGAGCGCCCGATTTTTCAACGCTCACGAGTCCTAAACGCTCGAGCGTTTAACGCTCGAGTCTTGAACGCTCAATAGCGTCGACTCAGCGCTCAACGCTCGACTCTCAGCGCTTATATTTACAACACTACCACGTGCTATCGTTCGGTGCTTAGAAAAACATGCTTTCCAACCAAGGGCGTTGAAGGTTATGGTTTACAACTGCTGTCTTTAGGGATTGAAACTAGCAAGCTCACCTTAGTTGCGACATTGGTTTGCAACCTTTGCAAATCTGGTCACACCTTAGTCTAAAGTTGTCACAATTTTTATTTTATTTCTTGATGCTACTTTAGCACACTTAGACATACGTAGCTTCGGTTTTATTTTAAATGCTTTTTAGATGTTTTCTGAGTCTGGGGACCGAATATAATGTAATCACGACTTGTACTAGATGTGCTAGAATACTTTATAGGGGAAGAATATCTACGCAAGCTTTCTAGAATGGCATGATTATTTATTAGATGAGATACCACTTTAAACAAACAGGCATTGTGCTGCTCTCAAACAAACTGGAAACTAAATTTTTCAAAAACACAGGAGGTGGTAAAGCAGCAATTGTGGAAAACGCTACCATCATCATCTTCCTGCCCTTATCCCGTTTTATTTGTGAAAGGCGCTACCGCAATAGCAAATTGGCTTTGCCTCCTGGGGCCGAGTGAAAAAGAGGGATAGATCTATACACCTGATATAACTCTTTCCATTAAATAGTTCAGTTTAAATCATCTAATGGAGAGCTCAAGGTCATATTTATCATAAGTGATTTTTTTTGCTCGATCAAAAGCGTCCAAGAAAAACTTTTTCCTCTGGTTAGTCTAACCAGAGGATAAATAGGTTCGGGAGAGTATTTGCGATTTTCTTAGTCTTGATGTGCCTACAAGAGCGGACCTAGTAACACATACGCAAGAAAAGCAAGGTCCAAGGTCAAGGTCAATTAGTAGGTCCTTTGTACTTTTCTATCCTTATTTGTTTGTTTCCGATTTTATGTATTTGTGTGTACATAAACAAATAAATACACGACCAGTGGAACTTATTAACCGCCAATAACAGCACTCGCCTTTATTGAGTTGCGAGGTATAACCCCTTACCAATGTGGGGCCTTTAGATCCATCAGAAAACTAAAACACAACACTAGACAAGAGTGAACGGGCTCTTAATAACCTAGTGCCGTGCGCTTCATCATCAACGATTGCATCACTGCTTACCATCAGGTAGGATCGCAGTCAAGCACTAGTTTCAATCAATTCAACATCGATTCCAATTTAAATACACCTCTAGGAACTTTTAAACATGGATTTTCTTTCGGTTCTCTTCCATATGGAACGACCAATTGGAACCATGCGCTAGCTTCTGACGTTTTGTAAGCGCCCCTGTGGGTCCATGCGAAATAAAATTATGTAATATTAAAACTAAGAGTTTATTTGTTTGTTTGAATGTGATAACCTCAATAACTATTGGTTCAAATTACAAAGTTCTTGTAGTATTAGATAGGCTAATAACATCATGAGAGTGGAACAGTAACCAAAACCGCGGATAAAACCGCGTGAAATAGCTAGTTATCAACAAGAAAATTTACTAAATTTACAGAAACTCAAACTGTAAAACAACAATACTATATGTAGTAAGGAGACCAAAAAATTTCAACGGCATCGCAATATCTATAACAAATAGCCCATAAGCCGTCATCTTCTTGAAGGAGGTAATTTGAAGACGTACAATATTCTTACAGACTCTTCTTTGTATTTCTGTGAACAAAATGGTGCTTTAAATAAAAAAAAAATCTCCAAACGAATAGCAGACGTTAAAATCTTTTTCTCTTATTGATTCTTTTAAATTATGAGCAAAAAATCAAGCTGAAATAGAATAGAATTGATTGATTTTAAAACATAACAAAGCTTAAACAACCTTAAAGAGAAATTCCCGAATAAAAATTAGCTGTCTGAAAAAATCTAGTCAATTCCAGTTTCCAATTATGACGGTTTTTTGAAACTTGGAATAAGCATTACTTAATTTGATAAAACTTAGTAAATTATTTCATCGGTATCTATCATAACGACATGTATGGATACTTAATATTTATTTCATCAACCATTTCCTCGTCCATGAGTTTTATGAGTACAATGGCATGGTCTTATCGCTCACAGCAATATCTATCAAACCACCTTTGTATGGATCGTTTTTTTTTCGCATATACTTATAATCGGACATAAAAAAGTACCTGAGCATCTTTCCGATGTTGTAAGTTGTATGCAAGTACTCTGAGTTTCTTTTAAGAGCATATTGAATCTTTCACATTCCAAACACATAGATGTTAAAACAGCTACTGACTTAACCAGCCATATTAGAGATATCAATGAAACGGCAACCTGAAACAATAATAACTTAACTCATGCATTTGCTATTTCTGAAGTAATACTAATGAGTATAAGTAATGCTTGGTCTGTAATATTTTTATGATTATCACTAATTCTCTGCTGCCAGTGGCTTCACGCAGTAATATTAGAAAATTATTCCGATTTCAATGGAACACACTCCCGGAATAAAAAGTACCTACATTTTCAGCTATTCTAAGACATGATATACCAAGTTTGTGCTGTGAAACAACACTAAGGGTGAGTTGCACCATTTAACTATAACGATAACCAAACCATAACTAGCCGTGAAACGGCCGCCTATTGGTCAATTCGACGATTTGACAACTGTTAACGGCTTTGTTATGGTCTACTAGCAAAGCGCCCTGCCCACAATTTACACATTTCAGAATTCCTCGAAATTAATCTATGACATTTGTTCTCTTGCGGTTCTAGTTATTTCTGATTCTATCACGGGTAATAGTTTTTGAGCTTAAAATTCCATTGTACTCATTAGTGACTTACTTTAATCAAACTGTCCCCAATGACCTTCATTAACTCTACGCGAATCCATATAGCAAGCACACCATTAATAAATGTTTTGAAGACGTAGAAAAGAATCTGAAATTAAAATTATGCCAATACGTAATGAACTCACACTTCACCAGATACAAAATAATGACGAAAAACAGTAGAACGCCTATTGGTACGACCCTTTCATACATACAGGAAAATATATTCGATAAAACCAGTAAAATACTTCTTAACTGAATCTTTAGAATTTACTTATTTACGAAAAATATGTAAATGTTTCTATCAACCATCACTATGTCAATCACTCTAATTTTCAATCCTTCAAGTAACTTTTTATTTATCTACGTTTGATCACAACAAAAACTTACCAGTGATTGAAAAGTCTTCCCAACAATTTCGTAAGCTTCAACAATTTTGATATAATCTCTGAACTTACTGTTCCAATAAAGTTCGATATTTGATTTGGATACAAATTTTGACTTTTGCGCATCGTCAATCCATTCTCTAAGAGGTTGTAACATAAGCTTCAATAATCTTGAGGCGAATAACATGTTAATATCAAAAATAAGATAAAACGTGTTTGTAATAATTTCAACAAACTTGAAAGTAGTGAAAAAGGCGAAATCTAAGTATATGATCCAGGCAAAATTAAAGCAAATAAGAATGATGACATAGATCCAGTTGAATCGAATGAAATTCTCCATAGTATTTTTATTAACTTTGACCATTTCACAAATATTCTGAATTCTATAGATAAATAAGACATTGTCGTGCTTCCGTATGACATTAGTGAAATAGTTGGCCATATTCCCCACGAGATATACAAAATAAATAAGTACATTGGAAGACAATTTAACAAAATTGAAGCCTTCCAATCCAGCTTGTAATGCACTATTGAAAATGGAGAAAAAGTAGCCAACTAGTAATATCAGCGACCAAATGCCTGAAATTACGTTGTAAAGGGCACTATTTGAAGTAACAAAGCCATCCCTTATTTTGTACATGGATAAAATGTACAAAGATTGGACGAAATGAAAAGGTTTTAATACCAACAGTGTATCTTTTTCAATCACTGTTTTTAGACGTATTTTGATATTTTGATGGCTCGTTAAATTTTCTACTATAGTAGACATATTATTTCTATGCCTACTTTATAAAGACTGTTTGTAGCGCTACCGAGTATTACTATATATAATTAATTAGAAACCTATGGAAACTAAGAGATCATTAATATTATAATGCTATGTACTCGTGACACGTGTACGTTATTCCACTGAAAGTGTTTTATTATTGAAAGTGTTTAAAATCATTAAAGATACTTACTTCAGAGTACGTTGATGTTTTTTGGTGACTAAGGTCACACAATTAAATTTGATTTTGAAGAAAAACATAATTGTATTGTCTTAGATATAATACAACGTGAACATTAAATGCACAAAATTTTAGACACCCCAAATGATTTTAAATTCAATTGACCTAATTCTGTGAGAAAAAAAAACAATTAAAAATAATATTTAAGGTTTTATGTGCAGTTTTAGTTAGTTTAAAATTTGTATCTGCATTGAAATAAGAACTTTTAACATCCCGCGTATGAAAAAATTTGATTTGAATTTGATTGGACTACAACCATTTGGATTTATTTACCTATTTAGGCGGATTTGCGCACGTGATGGTTTGACCTATTAATAAATAGACAGAGCAACATTTTTAATGAAGAATTTTAAAAAAAGGTAACCTATATTAAAAAGAGCAGTGGTGCCCGAGTGGTAACGGCCCCGACTTACTAGTTGTAGGTCGCAGGTTCAAACCCAGCCAGGCGCATTACTTTGTGTAATTTATTTCATCACCACTGCTCTCAAAACGGTGAAGGAAAACTTCGTGAGAAAACCGGCATGTCCAAGAACCAAAAAAAAATTGAAGACATGTGACATCCACCAACCCGCATTGAGCCCGCGTGGTGGATGGGACGTACCATTCTTTCTCCTAGAGAGGAGGCCTGAGCCCCAACAGTGGGAACATTATAAGGCCGACTTTGCTATATTAAAAAGTGATTCTGCTCGTTATTCTGATCAAATTATTTCTTTTTCGCATTTAACGTTATACGTTGTCTAAATAATTTTAAGTTAAATGCTTTGAATAGCGAAAGCTATGCTGATGGGAACAGAAAATGTTAGTTAATTAACGCATTAGATTTCTGTAATGGTAGCTTAAAATAAAATAATACTTAATTTTAATTTGCTTTAAAACCAATATTTCTTGCCTCTAGAGTAATGCAAATTGTAACAACACAACATTATAGTTAGCAAGTAAAGCAATCATTTTAAGTGGAAAAGTAGCATCAATGTAGAACATTCCACAGACAGCCATCTTGTCAAATGATGCTCGATGTAGGCGTTTTACATTTTTACACATTTTTTTCTCAGCATCTGCAGCAAAAAAAGAAATTTTTAATCTCTTTTCAATGGATCTTTCAAATATCAGTTTTTTATTAATTTCAACTGTATCTACAATAGTGTTGGCTTAATCAACTCAGTTTTTCAATCAATTGATTCCGTTACAATTGATTTATTCATGGCTCTTTGATTTTAGACGGCAAAAACTTTTTTGTCCGCTTTTTTAGGAAATAACATCCGCCATACTTATTTTATTCTTATGAATTTATGAAACATTTGAACTGTAATAACGCATCGATTGGCACGTTAATTATTAAAATTGATTCAATAGTTAAACGGCTACAATGAAACACACGTATATACAAACATTTGGCCATAACATTACACTTTCTGACTGTTGTCGGGCTAAAATGTTTATTTCGAAATTCACAATATAAACTTTTACACACAACATACAATTAGCCCCGAGAAATTAATAACTACATAAAATTAATTAATCGTCAATAGCCTTATCATTATTGATTTTTTTAGTTATAAGTCATGTTATGCTACCCAATACTGTCATAATAACGTGAACAAACATGTAACAGAATTGGAGCAACATGTACTCCAATATTGAATTATTCATCATCATCTGCTTGCATCATTTGCTTGTTTGGGGTTGAAGCAACATAATAGTCTTCTTCAATAAAGAACAATGGCAAGGGAATTGTTGATGAAATTATTAAGTCTGTTTATATAAGTACTTACTTGTATAAGTTACCATAATAATATATACCAACGAAATAATTGACTTTGTTTTATCTAATCAAGATTATGGCTAGTCTAAGGACTGCAGAAAAACATCATAATTGGAAACTGAATTGACTAGATGTTTTACAAATAAATAATCATGGCTTGGTTTCTTTTTATACTCATGTCTTTCATGGCTTTCGGCAAAATTTAACTTTTAATGTTGCTACTAATTTAAACCCAGACACAGAACACAGGATCATGTTGATCACATAAAAATTTGTCCTAGGTGGGGATCGAACCCACGACATCCCGCATATCGTCGTTATTGCATATTGACAAATGCTTGCACTGACTGGACATGTCCACTTAGAACTGTGTGGTTCTTTCTTCAAAAGACCATCTCAGGCTCAATCTGCATGGTTCTCATATGATTTCACCATTACATGTTTTGCTGTATGGACTTTAAAAGAGACTTTGACCCCTGAGTTTGTTTCGGTATTTCTTCTCAGGGTAGTCAGCTAGGAAACACCGGCCTCATTTAGCCACATTTTTTTCGTCAATTAATGACAAAAAAAAAAAAAATTGACGTGTAAAAGTGTTTTTATAAAACCTACTTGCAAAATAAAGATCATTTATCATTTATCAGTCAGTGCCACTAACTACTAGACCAGCAGGCCAGTCAAAATGTACGAAATCTCACTAACTTTAAATTGTAATATCTTTAATAAAAGGATTCTATTAATTGTAATGTCTAAGACAAAATTGTTAAGAAATTTAATCTGTATACTTTTGTATACTTTTCATCACAATGCGCTAAAAAATATGCCAGCAAAATTTTTTTCGAGTCTTCGCCATGATCCTTTGGAGTGGTTGTGAATTCAGTAGTCATCCGTATCGTCCCTAGATATCCCAGACCTGTTGTAATAATTTATCACAATGTAATAAATGTTTTAAAAATTACCTTTACAACTTGATTTTAAAATAAGTGCGCATGAAGTTTGAACATTATTCATCGCCAAATAAAAGTTTTCGCAGTACGAACTCAAAATAATTTCTATAATGAAACTTTTTGTTGCCCAAATACACAATATTATGGAAAAAAACTTCATAGAAACCTGTAAAGAAATACAATAAATAAAAAAATAAGATATTATTTACCAGCTGACCCGGTGAACTTCATACCACTTAACAGTCAATAGATACAGTATATCTTTCGTTATAGTTCTTATTCTTTGGTTATAGTTCATTACAGTCAACCGATTTTATCTCTCAATAATATGTATGTATTTAGAAATATATAAGTATGTTTATCAGTAGTCTAGTACTCATAACACAAAGCAGCTAAGCAGAGCTTGCTTAGCTTGAGACTAGACGGCGTTGTGTAATAGTTGTGGAATATTATATTATTATTATATTGTAATGAATCAAAGCCCTAAATCAAATTACACACAATTTTAAGTTATGTACATCAATTTCGTAAATTTTACGTGATGCACGCACAACTGAGAACTTCAACAGATTTATTATAAGTATAGAAAACCAGAGACTGACTGACATATCAACAAATAGCCAAAACTACTGGGATTAAGAGTTTAAAATTTAGCACATGGTTATTGTCTGAGTTCCGATAGAAGAAAGCTTGTCCCAATGAGGGAAGAGCCTCGCATAAAGAGATGAGTAAATGGCCATAATTTACCTTAATCTGTTATTTAATGAGAGCAGTGGTAGCTGAGTGGTAATGGCTCCAACTTACGAGTTATAGGTCACGGGTTCAAACCCAGCCAGGCGCATTACTTTGTGTACCTAATTTATTTCATCAGCTCTGCTCTCAAAATGGTGAAGGAAAACATCGTGAGGAAACCGGAATGTCCTAGAACAAAAAAATTTGAAGACATGTGACATCCACCAACCCGCACTAGGCCTGCGTGGTGGATAACGGCCCATTCCTTCTCCCAGAGAGGAGGCCTGAGTCCCAACAGTGGGAACATTATAAGGCCGACCATGCTATGCTATATTATTTAATCAATTTTTTTAAATGTTAATTTGTGTTTTTTTTTGTCTAATTCTCGTACAAGCTGTAACGATAGAACACAATTTGTAAGTAATTGGCTAATGCCGAAAATATAAAATGTTTGCGATCTCTTTATGCGAGGCAACTCTCCTATTTGCACCAAAAAAAGAAGGCAACCGATAGTTTCTCATTTCTCTGGGGCACAATCTTTCAGCTGATGCTCGACTTTCCCAAATAGCAAATGAGGATTAATGGATGTCAAAAATGTAACAACAAATTTTATTGTTTAACATCATTGGCACCAGATGTAGGCTGCCATCAGACGGACTGCATCGCAGCAACCGCACGCAGTCCATATATTCAACTGCAAGCAATTTGATCTGACTTTGCGCAGTTGGCGCCACGCATCTAGCCCAGGAGCTTAGTGTATGATTTGATCTTTAAGTGCCTCAAAATAAAGTTGACAATGTCAATGTGCGTTTGCCCTTTGTAATTAACTGCACACTGACTGTATGCGGTTAGCGATGGATAGCGTGCGTCGACAGTACATGACTGTAGCCTACCGTGTGCAGTACCCATGGAGTTTCTTGCCAGTTCTTATCCATAGGAAACGACCAATTTAGAACCGTGCACTAGCTTCTAACGTTTTATAAGTGCCTATGTAGGCCTATGTGAAATAAAATATTTTGACTTTGACTTTGACTTTTGAAAAAAAAAAATATGAATAAAGGCATTTTATTGATTTAAAAAAAAACTTGCATATATCTCATCTACTCTGTTAAAAGAAATTTCTTTATTTCCGGCTTGAATAAATCAGAATTCACACATGTAATTATTTAGGTTTCAAAATGGTAGTTTTTTTTTTAATATTATATGTACTCACATATCGAGCTTGGTCAGTATGATAAAATAATTTTAGAGTTTCAATAACTATTCCAGATCTGAGTAAAGTCAAAAAATTCAACGGTATGAAACATAATCTGGAAATTAAAATTTATATATTTTTCATAAATATTTTACATAATATAATTTTTTTCTTTAGAAGAAGGGTGCTTACTAGTAGTTGATATAAAGACTTGTAAATTTTAAAACATTCTAAAATATTAGTATAAGCTTCAAACATTTTTTTGCAATAAATTTCAATATCATTATCATCAATTCTTTCTCTATGTTCGGTTTTATTGTTCCATTTATTGACTTCATCGCCGAACAGTCGCATTAGTCTCATAGCAAATATAATATTCACATCAAAACAAATTGGAGCGTACGCGCCAATGAAAGTTATTGGGGAAACATTGATTTTTATACAAGTGTAAGTGAGAAGAATAATGTTAAAACCTATGACTAAGATGACACTGATCCAGTTCAGAATGGCAACACGCTTAAAATTGATATCTCCTTTAAGAAATTTGCACACATCTTGAATTTTCAGGACAAATATTATATTATTTTTGGTTTGCCATACGTTTACGATGATATTGATTAAAAATCCAATTGAGTACAAAAAAAAGTCGATTACTGCCCCGAAATACGATGAGATGGCATTTTTTCTTATAAACATATCGACTTGTATCTCGTAAATGCGATATATATATGTAGACATGAACATTATAACAGCACACAATGACACACATTTTGTTAAAAGGCTATTTGGCTTTATAAGATCATTCTTAATATAATACTTTGGACACAACAGAATATTATGCATAAGATTTAATGGTAGAAGAATCAACTGTACGTCTTTATCGACCAAATTGTATGGGACAAGATGACTTTTTCTCTTAATACAAGCATTTTTACTCTTAAAGCCCTCCATTTCACATGGGTCAAATATAGGTATTTGAAAGACAACCATGATAGTCTAGTATTTTATCCTATTACCTTTTCAACTAATGTATTTGTTAAAGGAAAACATAATAAACATATCGGATTGGACGTGAAGTCGTTCCATTAGAAATGACTAACATAATTATGTTTTTTTTTTTTTTTTTAATTCAGATAAACTAGTGCTTGACTGCGATCCCACCTGATGGTAAGTAGCGATGCAACCTTTGATGGTGAGGCGCACTAGTTTATTAAGAGCCTATTCACTCTAGCCTTGAAGACACCCAAATTATAATCGGACGGGAAGACCGCAGCAGGCAGACTGTTCCAGTCCTTCGACGTACGCGGTATAAACGACGAGGCGAAACGCTCGTTCGTTTTTTGATATTTTGAAGACCTTTATAAATGAACTAGTTTCTGACAGCAGCTTTGCCCGTGTGAATGTAGACAATTATTTCAAGGGTTTACATTGTCTACCCATATGCCAAGTACCAAACACAAATATTTTTTCATGGTGTTAAAATAGTCATATCATAGAAGTCATATGGTGCTAATATATGTAGTTTCTGAGTACTTGTTCTGCAATTTTGGCGGTCCCTCCGGTTCTGTGCCCTTAGCTCTCGCTGGAACGCCTATACCCATCTACTCCGACTCAGTAACCTCGGTTCTCCTGCAAAAGTCTTCATTCCAAACTAAATCAAACAGGAAAATTCTGAGCCTTTTCCATAACTTTTTCAAAGAAAGTTGCTGGTGAATAATGCAGGTCTTGTACCTGTGCAAGCACCCGCCGTCAGCAAGACGAGAATAATACGAGACAATATATTTGATGGACGCGTCTGATAATCTCGACTCTGAAGACAAACGTCAACCGTTCTTCGTTAAAAAAAAATGCCTCCGCTAGTTTTTTGTCAAGATACTATATACTTCATCCATAATTTTATAGGTTCTTTAGAAAAGTGGCCAAAATTTAATGTAGCTTGCAGAAAAAGAAAATGCAAAATTGGACGGCGTTCTAATAGGTGAATCGATGTACTGTACTACTAAAATCCACTGGACCTAAGGAACATCGGACAGATCGATCGATCTACTGAAATGATAATGGTGTTGCTTATAGCAACAATTGGTGCGTTGCATTTTCTCTATAAAAAACTTTATTATAACACTCGTAAGTAACTAATATTATCACGTATGTCATAATTTTTTTTCATTTCCATAAATTATTCATCATGAAGGCCCGACATGTTAATGCCGATATCATTATTGTGTCCACATTGAGTAATCATTTGAGCCATCAAAATAATTATGATCTAATGTTAACTCCACACTGGCTGGCCGTTTTACTTTTATTCAAGCTAACAACCTAAAATGACTACCACAAGCAAGAAAAAAACACAAAGCATTTTTATTAATAAAAAAATATTGAGTGTTTTCTACCCTATTTATTACATCAAGACAATGTTATGTGTGCGCGATTATAACATTAATGATAATCACATTCAACAAATTTCACCCAAAAATGTGATCTGCACCATATGCTCAAACTGTGTTATGGCTTACCTATGTAGCACAACTATGAAATACACCAATTTTAGTTTGACTCAATCCCCGATTATCTACAAGCTCTTGTACATCCAATTTCTTTGTCAGTTTGTTGTAGTTTCCATATTGAATTTGTACTATAGTGCTACAAGCGTTCGTTTAGTATCACTAATGCATGAGTTCCATCGAAGTCTATATTGCAGTAAAGATTTAAAGAAATTCAAATACATTAGTCGTGTATCTGTTTTTGCCATCGTGTTTGATTGTTTTATCTTCTTCGTCTACAAGTTTTTCTTTGCCTCACATTGGTCGTGGATGAGAACAGTATACGTTACAGTAACATTTTACTTGGATTTAGAAATTATTTCGATAGCACTATTTATTTATATTATTACTTGCAAAATAAGAAAATGGAATGATAATATTGAAAACATAAATCTGGGCAATGATAATAATGATAATACGAGTGACATACAACCGAACGTGGAAGAGATTGATATGTTGAATTTACTTATTGAAGCTTGGAATCTGGTGACAGAAATTTCAGGATTTAAAGTAATTACATAATATTCCTCTATAAAATAATCAATTACTAAAAAGCAAAAAAAATAAGAAGTGATAAATAAAATTTATAAAATATTAAGTTATACAAGCATGTTTTGGGGATATTGCTAAAATGTTTACTTTATTTTCAGATAATGTTACATTTTATGAAAACATTTACACTGGCTTTGGTATATGTAATTAATTTATATTAATACATATACATACTGGATAAAAGAACATTTCGTTAGTATTTACGTTTTGCTAATCTATGCCTTAGTTGTCCCGTATGCTAACCACATCTCACGAATGCATCCAGAGAGATGGACAAAGAGTTGAAAATGTTGCCTTTGAGGTCAACCACGGTGAAGGGTGTTTCAATTTCAATCTGTTTGATCACGTTTAGGTTAGGTTTGGTCAAAGATTACTCAAAATAGAGGCTGACAAAGTCTAACAGAAAGAAAAGGCCCCTTTCTGGTGGACTTTGCCAAGCCGGTCACAAATTACCTTTGAAGCGCTTAACAATACATAATTCATTGAAAACTCATATATCACCTTTAAATATTTTTTTTTAATTTTTATACTCCAGTTTTAAAAATAAATAATTAAAAATAATTAAAAAAACAAGGGTAAAAAAATACAATTATTAGAACCGCTTATGTTTGAACTTGCTACTAGTTACGACTTTTAAGTTTTACTTTTGACAAAAGCTGAGAATTTAAACTAAACCGTGACTAATTTTTAGTACGAACCCAACTCAGCTATCAGTCACACTGCAGGAATAATCTTGTTGTTACCAAAGATGATTTTTGTAGAAATAGCACTGGCTGTGTGTTGTGAAGGTTTCTATGCTGAAATAGCGAGAGCCAAAAGTAAAATTATTTTGAAATCATCACAAGACTGTAAGTATGAACTCGTTTAGAATAAAATGAAAAATATTGCTTCTAATTATCTGCTTACTGTTGGTTATAAGCTCCTTTTACTGTATTACATAGTCTTAACATATTCTATTGTGGATCAATACTTATGGTAGATTGGAATGATGGAAGGATACAAATACAACGCATGTTACTAAAAGTTTTAGAAGTATACCATGAGAATGAATAGACAGGTAGAGGAAGGTCAAAGAACAGATGGATGGATAGTGTGAAAAGGCAGATAGTGGAGATAGCATGATGAGGCACAGGACAGAATAGAAGAAAAACACGTTTCGCCAACTGTAAATAATACGGGACAATGGTAGGAAGATAAGGACTTGCAGAAGGATAGAAATTAGGTTACAGGATTGTCCAAGTCTCATTAACTACCAAGGCTCTGGTACGCAAAGGAAAACTAGATTAATACGAGTGGAGTTAAGTCGACAAAAGTTTGACACTCCCTTTTAGATTTTTGGTGTTATACAAGTGCAAAAAAAAATGTATTGAAATTTGTTCATCCATCTTTAACTTGACCTGCAGTTTAGTTCTTTATAGGATGCATCGTTTTTTGTCATTTTATATAACGTTCAAGATATTTTGATTACAGTAGAATCAGAAACAAAATGGGTCAATATGCAACGAGTGTTAGACACGGATATTCAAGAGTTGACAGCTTGTGGAGGGTTTACCGTGGATGGTGTCTTGGTGGTGCAATTCATGAAGACCGTCACTGCATATATTATAGTCTTGTTGCAGTTTGCTTTCCTGTGATTATTTTTAAAATATTAACTCATATCCTTGAACTTATTAAAATTTTGGCTTTATTAAAAAAAAAATCTAACACTGAATTTTTTTTTGTTTTACATCAATTTTAATTTAGCTACTTTACATAATTATTACTTAAAAATTGCAAAAAAACTCTTGAAAACTTTGTATAAAATTATACAAATCTAACACAGGTAGTTACCACCAAAATTATTCTTTTTTCTAAACAAACGTACCATCAAAGACACTTCCGCCTGACTGCTGCTAAATTCATTTTTGCTTGTACTTGAATCGAAAATTTCAAAAAAATTAGTTTAGCGTCCCGCCACAATTGATCAGGCAGAAATGATCGTGATGGTACCTACTGTTACTATTGTAGCCAAGTCATAGAAGTTTGCAGTAACAACTATTGTTGCTTGCACCTCTGAAAATTGCAACTGAACCCAATAAGCTAATCTCAGAGGTTATGTAGTAATAAAACCATTAAATTTTTTTTTTTTTCGTGTTTTTGTTCCATTTTAATTGCCCAAAACAGGACGCTCACACATCTGTGATCGTTGTTATAGAACTACTCAAAGTTTGTTTGGAGAAACCTACTTGTATACAAGCGAAACCGCTGACAGTAGCTAGTATATAATAAATAATAGAAATATGTAATTAGTATTGGCCGACAAACAGGGATAATAGAATGTGGTCATCATGTTACCGGAATTTTCCAGGCACGGTGTTTCATTTATTTAGCCATGGATAAGTGTAGGAGATGATAATGATTCATGCATATGATCTAAATTACAAGAATAATTACTTTTTTATTTAACACATGAAAATAAACATTATTCGTTAAAAATAAACACAGTTTCACTGAAATGTTTTATTATGAAGGATTAAATAAAGATATTATAACGAATATGGTTGTAATAATGATGAAATGAAAGATCAACAGAGTTCTGATACAATAGAAAAGAGAGTCCATTGTATCAAAGCGGTTGAAAAGACGCAATGGAAAAAGAAAACATTTTGCTGTGAGTCCAAATAAAATAGGACCAGGCCAAAAAGAGGATGATATGTTTAAACATATTAAAGAAACGCAAATTGTAGTAAAACAATAGTGTAAGTAGCTACAACGTTGCAGAAGTTCAGCAAGGTGGCCGCGTCAACAGAGAATAATCCACAGGCATTCATCTTTTCAAAATCTTTGTGTAGTACACGAAAGATGTTCTTCCAGACTTTTTTAAAAGGCACTGAAATTTTAATTAAAAAAAAAATGTTAACAAATTCAGTTTTGATTTATTAGCCCCAAGCACCATTCAGCCATGGTGCAATATATACTAAGGCCATTATGTATATAAGAGTCAATTTTCAAGCAATATCTCAGTAGCCATCCGGAGTATAATTAGTAGTTTTGAGCTTGGTATCTTTATATTTTAGTTCGTATGCCATTAGGCTTATCACTATTAAAAGAATTAAAATATATTGGAATAATAATGTCAATAGCAAAGTTACACAGAGGTGCGTTCTACACACTTTTGTGTAACTTTGCCAGGAATACGTGTTCAATACTACGATTGACTTAGTATTTTACATTACTGAGCATTCATACTTACGGTCCTGGGATATTTTTATCAAAACATTACTCTGTGCTTTTCCAAGTTCTGTATAAAATGCTTCACAAGCAATGCATAGTCCCAATTCCACAAGGAATACCTTGGTTAGCCACAAAATAACTCCAAATGTATGACTTATGATTACATCCAAATTTTCCTGAAATTCTTTCTAGATTAATTTTTTAAAAATATTATGGTATTTTGTAAAATAAATCATTTGCTGGTTTTCTATGGTCTGTTTTGTTGGAATTTATAATTAATATTTTTAAGAAGTGTTAAAAAAAACTAATTATACGTCACGACTGTTATTAATCTCATGCATATATGTTAATATTGTTCATAATTAGAATGCCTGCTAGTTCTGTTTCAATCATATTTTTTTAATTATACCATCATAGCTGCCATTTGCAATATCCATGAAAATTAATATTAGATACATTTTGTAGGGGCTATACAAAACCAACTAAATTAAAAAAAAAATCAATAGATACTACGATATCAAAATGTGAAAAATAATAACTTACAAAATACGATTTTGACCATATTATTAGAACTCCCACGTATGCTAATGTTTGGACAAATGTGGTTACAAAGTGAAACAATATCTGAAAAGAGTTTTAAGTACATGTAAATACTTTTTACAATGTGTTTTATAAAGATATAAATTACTCGTAATTTATACATTTCTATTGATAACTAGATAATCTGCCTCCAATCCCACCCTTGATTCTCTCCTATCAATGACGTCTTAAATGGTCATAATTCCGTTCTGACAGATAAATGAAGTTAAACAGAACGAATAGTATTATTTCTTTCTCACACCAGAATGAGCCAGAATTGTAATACTTTTAAGACACCATAGTACCCCTACTAAAGATCTGATAACTTCTGATGGGGATAGAATCTACTGAGATTCTGATCCCTACCAGAAGCTCTTAACGCGAACTATTTGACTAACTAAACTGAGCTGTTAAAGAGATGAAAATATATAGACTGTAAACCTCTATCCCTTTTTTGCTTGCACGTTTTAAGTTCCCTAGATTGCTATTAAAAATCGAACTAAAGTTAAAAGCGTATATGAAATTAGCCACAAGTGGTAATCAATTCAGCCATAGAATTTAGAGCAAGGTACAATCACGTTGATAAATAATTTAGATTTTTTTTTTACGACTAAAGTCTTGACACTCCGCCCTTTTGCTCTATACAGAGCGAGACAAGTCATTTGATGATTTTCTACCTCAAAAAAAAATAAGCAGAGGCCTATAACGAGGATAACCTGCAGTAAAAAACAGTGTGAGATACCAATACCAATAATATAATAAATATATATATATATTTACAATAAATTTAGCTGTTTCCACTACCAGGCCCCAAGCGTCATAAATTGATATCATTATATTCTTCATTTCTTCCAGAATCAGTTCTTTGTCTACTGTTATATCATCGTTGCCATTGCCAAAATTAAACTTCTTTATAATAAAATTCCACTGAACAGTTTTGCATGTCAGCATATAGGTGTACAGGAAGACATTGATTATTTCTAAATCCAACAATATTGATGTTGAAACGTAGATTCCTCTGACTAATGTCCAACTAGGATCGTAAGTAATTTTGAAAAGAACAAGGACCAAACAAAAGAACAGAATTATAGCAATTAAGGAAAACGACATTCTCTTAAATTTCTTTAAATCCCTGATACTGTAAAGACTATTGCCAATCTCGTTAAAAATTCCAAGTAAACGCACTGTTGCAGTGCTGTAATATAAATTGATTACGCACACTCCTATTGAGTTTAACAAATACTCGAAATATATAATGTTGTAAACATTCCAGTAACTCGTGACACTAAAATTAGTAGACTCCATGACACCACAGTAAAAACCAATCATTACACACATCATGATAACGGCAAACACTATATTTTTGCTTGAAATATTTTCTACATAATTGCTATTGATATTATATTTTCGCATACACCAAATAGTATTAATAAAGTAAAAAGGACAGAAAATAGTCTGCAACTCGTGATTTAAGGGTCTCTTAAGTTGTTTCATATTATTAAAGTTTATTTTTTTATTATCAAGGTGATACGTTGTAAAAAAGGACGATAAAAAGTAATTCTGATAAAGTGAGGTACCTTAACGATGTTATTTTTTATATAACACTTACCAAGCAATTTATTATCTTGAAAGCTAAGTCAATTTGAATAGTACATGATCTGACATATATGGCATGTAAATTAGAAATTTGAACTTTCATTCATTTGTTTAATGGATGCTCCGTCGTTAAAAATTACTTTTACAATTCATTCATTTCATTTTAAACTTAGAATCAATGCATTAGTAAAGATAGTATCGATATCGGTATAAACACTTATAAATGGTCAGTGGAAAGTAATGTATTATGAAATAAAAAATCACGCCATGATGACATAATTATTACAAGTATATTGAAAACTTAAACTTTAAACTGTTTTGCCCAATCCATAGAAGTTGTTCAATCAGTGCAATAATGATTCAATAATAATTATCATAATGTCTAGTAAGTTCGGTGGCGATGACTTCTTGCATCTAGTTCTAGTCTAGGCCATAATATAATAATAATATTCCACAACTATCACATAACGCTATCTAGTCTCAAGCTAAGCAGTGCTTGTGGTATGAGTACTAGACAACTGATAAACATACTTATATATTTCTAAACACACATATATATTATAGATAAAATATGGAGCGAAAAGGTATTGAAATCGGGTATCTCCTACTGCGAAGCAGTAAGCAAAATAGGCGGTACAAAGCATGAGGGAAAGGCAACCCTCTCGCCCCAGTAGTAACGCGATGCCCGGCTATAGAAAGCGCAGGCTTACGGACAGCGAGCATGAGTAGCTCATCATCTGATAAAGATCAGGCCCGGGTCAACAAAGCGTTCCACTTAGGAGACAAACAGATGTCAGCATAACAGACGAGCTGCCAATGCCTGTCAGGGTAGGGGGACTGTTTAAATGACTGAAACAATACGACGGGTTTTTGTCAGAAAACATTTTCACTTTTCCATGCTCCACCAACAGCGAGATTCTTTGATAAAAAAGAAGGTTCAAATCAATATACAATTCTGACTGATGTTAATGTTAAGTATATAAATCAAAAAAAAAAAAAGAATATTTGGTAATATTAAATTTAATGAAATATCAATGCTACAAAAACAAGCACTATTTCTTAAACATCCACTTTCCCTGCTTCAATAGCTAACGCTTTCTCTTTCTCCATCCTTTTTTCTTTCTTTGTTTTCAAGTCTTCATAAATCTCTTCCAAAATTCTTTGTTTTGTCTCTGGCACATAGAAAAATACGTACACAGTTGTGCAGAGACATACTACTCCGTAAAAGTAGAATGCTACGTGAGCTCCTACTGCACTCACTAAGGGCTTGAAGAATAATGATTGAAGGAAAGCTGCGAACGATGCGGTTGACATTGCTACAGCCATCACTGAGCCTCGATACTGAAAAGTTGAAAGAAGATAGGTTAATAGTCAATATCTTCCCTCATGCAACGCATTCAAAACCCAGCTGAGTCATTATTTAAACGCCAATCGGACATTAGTCGAAAAATGAATTGCGTTGGGTGGGTCAAGTTATTGGGTGGTTTTAATTGTTTTATGGCGGATGTTGTCGAACCCTCAAGTAAGTGACATGTAATGTTTTTTATTAAGAATAAAGTTTCTTTAAACCTATATGTCATATATGTTTCCTTGGTATTGTCTGTTAAGTCGTTGAGCTCCTTAGTAGTCCTGAGTAGAGCTTTGCGAATACTGACAAATGCTTGCACTGACTGGACGGGTCTACTAAAATCTGTATGGTTCTTTCTTCAAAAGACCATCTCAGACTAATCTGCATGGTTCTCACGAGATTTGACCATTACATATTTACTTTATGGACCTTAAAAGAGACTTGACCCCTGAGTTTGTTTCGGTGTTTCTTCTCAGGGTAGTCAGCTAGGAAACACCGGCCTCATCTAGCTTAAACTGATGAAAAAAAAAATTGACGTGTAAAAGTGTTTTTTAAACTTATTTGCAAAATAAATATCATTTATCATTAGATAGGTGAAATACGACAGCAAAATATCTATTAAAGAGTGTTAACAATAATCTAAACTTAATGACATTTTCTTTCAAAAGAAAAAAACAACAACATTGTTTAACCACTGCTGGGACTCGGGCCTCCTCTCTAGGAGAGGGAATGGGCCGTAGTTTACCACGCGGGCCCAGTGCGGGTTGGTGAATGTCACATGTCTTCGAATTTTTGGTTCTAGGACATGCCGGTTTCCTCACGATGTTTTCCTTCTCCGTTTTGAGAGCAGTGGTGATGAAATAAATTACATAAAGTAATGCGCCTGGCTGGGTTTGCACCTGCGACCTACAACTCGTAAATCGGGGCCATTACCACTCGGCCACCACTGCTCATGTATATACACAAACTGAAAATAATAATATGTACAAATGGGCAGAAAAAGATCTCATTAGGCATCAAAAATGTTATCCACATCAATGAGAAAAGTGGTCAGAACGCTGACATCAAGAACAATTTATGATCAATCAGATCCCATGGCCTTAGTTTCAACCCCATACTTATTATTGATGAATTGAGTTTGCTGTATTGTCTCTCAAATCAGGAATCCCTTTAAATTTTTCATCTTAACAATCTATAGTTTGGATAGTCATGGGCGAATTTTACGGAAAATAATGCAGGGCTCGTAATAATGAAACTGACCTTGAATGAAAATATTTCTCCAGTTACAATGACGGACACAGGTTGCAACCCAAGCGCGTCACAGAAGATGCACAAGCTGAGAGTGACGACTGGTAACCAGGCTGGTGCGAAAACGTTGTAGTCCCGAGCGACGTACCAGGAGGCTAGGGCACACATGCTTAGACCTGACACGAAGGCGGTGGCTATGAAGAGCGCCTGAGGAAAAAAAGGTTAAAAATTGACTAGGCGGAATTTTTTGTGTGATATTCTATGGCTGAATTGATTCCTTGTGAATATAAAATTTTCTTTATACATGTTTTGATAGCTACTTTTGATATAAAATTAATAGCCAAAATTAAACTGTTGCTTTTACTTCTCTGCCTTATAACAGGATACATCACTTTTGACCAAAGTACTTGTATCTATTCTGCTAATCACGACAAATTAGATGACAAACAATTACCTTAATGAAAAAAAAAACATCTGGAATTTGTAACAGATAAGGAAAAATATACAAATATGCAAACAGAAGGAAACATCATAAATTAGTATTGGTTGAATCTTTATAATAAATGCGCATAACAATTCAGGTATTTCCCTTTCAAAGGCGTTTTTCCTATTATGTAATGTCGTTTATTCATTTAATACTTTATACACATAAATGTGCAGAAGTAGACTCAATGCCTTAGCCCAGTCAACCTTAGGGACGATAGTATTAAAAATCTGGCATACCCATTAGAATTTGGTGTAAATATTTTTAAACCTACCTATATTTTCGGCTTTAATAAAAATGCGGCTTCATTTTTAATTATAAGTAAAATAAATGACTAGCAAATAATATAGATACAGTAGAAAGTTAGAAGATCCAGAGAATATCAAAAACTTTTGAAACAGACTTAATAAAAATTAGTAAATCTCACCTTCCTTCCCGCTTTTTCTACTGAGAAAGATGCCAATAACGCTCCAATAACTTGCACAGTACCCAAAGCCATGGCTTGTTGGTTGGGTGTCAAAACAATTCCTGTTCCTTCAGAAGACTTCAAGAAAATCTCTCCAGCAAAGTTTAAGACTGGTATAGAACCACACACTTCTCTTGCTAAAGCTAATACCATTGCTATTACAAAGGCTCTCATCAGTATTTTGTCTTGTACTGAAAAAGAAGATGGATTAAGTCAATAAATTACAATAGTGAATGATGTAAGTCATACTAAAGTCATCTTTAATTGTACCATTGTTGTAGGTAATCTAAGATACAAGTGTAAAAAAAAGATGGTACGAAAACGAATAAAGTAATGTAATATACTATTCAAATTTGCAATACGTTTGCATAATGCACGTGTCGTGTAGGATTTTGAAATCTTATTTGAATAAGTAACTACTATAAAGCCTGGTGATAGAAATCTGATTCTAGACATACCAAAAATAATAATAATATTCCACCACTATCACACGACCCCATCTAGTCTCAAGCTAAGCAGGGCGTGTGTTATGATAGACAACTGACAAACATACTAATATATTTCTAAATATAGACGTACTATAGATAAATTATACCCAGATACAGAACAAATGATCATGCTCATCACACAAAGATTTGTCCTGGGTGGGAATCGAACCCACGACCTCCGGCATAGCAGTCAGGGTCACTAACCACTAGACTAACAGGTCTGTCAATATAACAACGAAAGAAGCAGTAATGGGAGCAAAGAAAGTGGCTTAAAACGAGGAACAACTTGAGGGAGAGGACATCCTCATGCCACTCGGGCAATAAGAATTACAGGTTGAATCCCGGCTGCCGTAGGCACGGACTTGTGAACGACAAGTAATTGGGGCTCACCGTCCGGTTAAGACCAAACCCAAGTTGACTTCACGTTATAGTCTACGCACGTCTCAAAGAAATGTCAACAAAATGGACGGGCCCAACTAGAGCCAATGCTTGCCATGGCTGTGAGATTGAGAGTTACTGTGGCCCTGGACTGGATTTGAATATTTCAAATGGTTTTAGGTTAGCACAAACCTCTTGTACTACTTTTTTTGCGTACACTGAAGTTTATTCTATTCTATTCTAAAAGTGTGGCACTTTCACTCTACTCCGTGCATGCTATATACAATATTATTTCTAGTTTATGCAAAACCTGTTGCAAAACATGTTACTGATTTTGAAAATATAGATTGTTCAAAATCAGTAACTGAATGAATTTCAATAGCTTTTACACCATTTTATATATTTATTTTTATATTTAAAATAGGTCACAAGTTGGACACCACCAATGCTGACAACACAGGTCACAACAGGTCATACTGCACAGCTGGGTACTAGAGAAAAACAACACTTCAGTCCCAGCCCTGTGACACATGTTTTTGTGCAGGCAACCAGTTAAAATAACAAGCTTAAATAACTTTGTGATTTTTCTTAATACGGTTATGAAATGTTATACAATGTAGAACAACAATACTTTGCATAAAAATACTAGACACATATTTACTAAAATTTTTGATGTATCTAAATTATGTAAATTTAGATACATCAAAAAGGGCACAAAATTAAATTCGAATGTTGAAAAAACAAAACTTTGATAACTGATAAACAGCTGTTTTCGTTCAAATGTTCATAAGCTCAATGAGTAACAATTGAACAGCGTGCTTGACCATGTCCGAGCACTAATGAACTTGATTGGAATTAATAGAGTCGAGCACAACCAAAATATATTATTGGTTGCATCATAATAGAATGAAAACTGACGACCGTGATATTATTATTAGCCTTATATATCAGAATATCTCAGAACACTGAGGCCTTTGTAAAGTCAATTCACAGAAGCCCTTTAGACAATTTTAATAGAACGTGATATCAACTGACGATTAACCCTGTACGCGCTATGCTAGTGCACCCAATGAAATCTCCAGTCGCTGAAAAACTATTGCAATAACAACGACAATAAGGCTTTGGCTTTTGAAATATTAAGTGCCTCCACCTGAACAATGTTATTAATATCTATCGATAAAAAGGTAGGAACGATTTTTTTTTATGGTGGGAAAAATCATCCAATGACAACCATCACTCTTGGACGGAGCGGGAGCTAGTGTCAGACTCTTACTGACTAAACGACCCACCCTGTTCCTTCTAGCCTTCATACCGGGGCTCGAGTTCCCTTTCGAATAACCCTGGCCCCAGTAGGCTTCGACCCGACTGGGTCCCTGCTGTTACTGACAACTCCTTGAGGCGCGCGGAACAGTGCGCGCCGTCGACGACTTGGGCTTGGTCCGGACAGTGTGCTATCCATTGCTCACTGTCCGCAAGCCCGCGGCTACGGTGGCCGGAAATCGGGATCAGAATCCCGGCGGCGGCGGCGGCGGCGGCGGCGGCGAGAGCGCAGTTGCCTGATGCGGTCGGCCTCCTCCTTTGCGAGCATTACTGCTTCGCAGAAGTCGGCGACCGCCTGCCACTCCTCCTCGCTCCGGACCATGGCCTCTACCTGAGCCCGGCGGCAATCGCCCCACGAGGGCACGGCGATGCTCCACCAAAAAGGTAGAGGATGACTTGCACACACAAGAAATGGGTCCAATTATTAATATTATTTAACCTATAGTTTCCCACTACTATACAAAAGATCTCTCTAACATCATTCAGGTATTCTTGTCACATCGAGCTTTTTTTTTAACTTACTATGTTTATATGTCCGTATGTTTGTTTAGGGCAAATCTTTTGAATGGATTTTTAAACATTTAACATGTGACTTGGATCATCAATATCATTATATCATTTCTGTCGAAAGACGTCCACTGTTAGGTATAGAACGGCCATGTACGCCTTGCATTCATCTGCAACTCTCACAAGTCATTGGTCCATCTTGTTGGAGGCCTTCCAGCGCTACATCTTCCGATACGTGATCGCCATTTCATAACCCTTCAACTATTTATTCTATGAGCAATGCAGCAAAAGCAACTTTTCTAACCCGAAAAGTAACTTACTTTTGTGGCTGTCGGGGGGACGTTGCTCACAGCATAGATAGTTGAAGGGAGGGTTCTATGCTATCTTCATTCCTGACGTGATGCGTGGGTCATAGTTTAAAAAAAAATAAGATACTGGTCTAATGATGAAGGCAAATAGTTTCTATATAAACTATTGAGAGCAGCAAGATAACGCCATCGTGTTTGAGCTCTTTGCAATGGTCTTGATAAGTCTAGACCACAAAAACGTATTATATTCGATAATAAAATAAAAACTATTACTTAACTGCGATCCCATCTGATGATAAGCTGTGATAAAATCTTTAATAGTGAGGCGTACTAATTTATTAGAAACCTATTAACTCTAGCTTTAAATTATTACACCTAAATTATAATCGGATGGGAAGATCGTTGCATACAAATTGTTCCAGTCTTTGAAAAAAAACTTTGTTTTGAACTATATTGAAAGTAATCAAATGACCTTGCATTCAATTAATTGCCATCACAATCGTAAGTTGATCTAGAAAAAATACCATTAGTGGAAAGTTCCAGACAATATCTGCACTATAGCACTTAGGTTAATGATGTTGAGTTGTTGACATTCTTTTAAGGCGTGGAATATTAAACGTTTCTCTTCAATTTCTATATTTTAATTAGTTTTATTTTTTCATTTATTTATTACATATCAACATTGAGCTCACATAATAGAAACAACAAGAAATATGTAATCAAAATTATATAAAACCCATAAAATGATTTAAAAGAGTGTCCATGGAGTTTCTTGCATATTCTTGAGATCTATGCTTTGGAACGTGCAATTTAGCTTCATTTTTTTTTGGACTGACCGACATTTAAACGTAAAAATTTCATGATATGCCAACCATCGGCCAGAATGGCATCGGCCCTGCTGAACCCTACAGTTTTCTGACATCTCTTTGAAGAGGGCGTGAGACAGTAGGCGCTGTTGACAACTTGCTCTTAGTAAGGACGATTACTGGAAGGACACACAGTGAGCTACCTATTGCTTGTCTTTCGTAAGCCCGCGCTTACTGTGGCTAGTAGTCGAGGTTGGAGTTGCGGCGATTGGGGCGTGAGGATATCCGTTCTCTTACACATGCGGCCGTCTTCTCCGCTAACATGACTACTTCGCAGAAAGAAGCGACGGCTTGCCATTCTGCGTCGCTCCGGACCATGGCCTGAGCCAAAGCTGGCGCGAGATGTGAAAGGAGAAGGATGGGTGTACTAATATTATGCCTTTACCTTAATGGCATACTAATTAGTACACCCACCTTAAGCAGATTTATGTATCCAAAATAACAGAAGACGTGCTTATAGGTGGAACCAAAATATAATATAATTAATTGTCCTTGTATGTTTGCACTGCTGAGACTCAGGCCTTCTCTAGGAGAGAAAATGAACCCTAATTCACCAAGCAGGCCCATTGCAGATTGGTGGATGTCACATGTTTTTGAATTTTTAGTTCTAGAACACGCAGGTTTCCTTACGATGTTTTCCTGCATCGTTTTGAGAGCAGTGATGATGAAATAAAGTACACAAAGTAATGCGCCTAGTTGGGTTCTTGTGACCTACAACTTATAACCTCTCATAAATTGATCCTTTGATATTAATTTTCATATATTATCACCATCTTGTTTACCACTTCTTTTTATGACGATATGCTTACACGGCATTTTCATCAATATTAATCAATTTATGAATAAACTTACAAATAGCCTTTATAACGAAACGATTGCTGTCATCATCTTTCATTTGTTCCTTCTTTATTTGGTTTACTTCACTTATCACCTTAGGATCATCTTCTTGCCTGCATCTAAGCCATGCCATTGATCTGATTGCTTCCTGACAAAAAAAAATGTACATATAAATAAAATAGAAATGTCACTTATACTTTCAAATCAACCTGGATATCACGATTCAAAGAGTACAGGTTCAATTTTCAAATAAAAATTCTTTTGTTGTTTTGTGGAATACCCTGCCGGAGACTGTGTTTCCTGATAGCTATAACCTAGGGATCTATAAATCAAGAGTGAATAGGTTACTTCTAGGCAAGTGCGCTCCATCGTCGACCACATCATCGCTTACCATCAGGTTATATAAAGGTCTAACGTGAGCCTTTGCAAAATAAAAATAAAACTGTTAAAGTTCAACTGATTGCTAAACAAGGAAAAATAAAACCAAAGACACCAGTAAATATTTGCAGTACGATTGCAGATCTTGGGAATTTCCTTTTATCTAACATCTCAAATACAATGCTTGCTCCAGTCAATATTGTTAAACGGATGGAAAATTATAATCCTAGTCTATATTCTATAATTAGAAAGCATAGTAGCAGGGTTTTTAGTATCAATTATTACACTCCATCTATCTATACATATATTAATTTCATATGTATTAGTTTATTATTTTTAAGATTATTTTATGTATAGTGTTTATGGGCCATAGTAGCCTGAAATAAAGAATTATTATTATTATTAAATCTGTAGAAGTTTTTAGTTGTGCACGCATCACGTAAAATTTAGTAAATCAAAGTTTTTATTTCATCGCAATCGGTTGACTATATCGAAAGATATACTACATTCAATGACTGTAAGGGGTTACGAAGTTCACCAGGTCAGCTAGTTTGAAATAAGATTATACATTTTAGCTAATCTTTTGTACTGTCCGTTTAACTGATTTTGACTTTTATTCCATTGCATAAGGATAACATTAAAAGCAAAAAGTGGTTACAATACCTTATTAATAATATCTTACTTTGAATGGAGTATACGACACCTGCAAGGAATTAATCACATTGAAACTCAGTTTTAGATTTAGTGAGCAATGGTGGCCGAGTGGTAACGGCCCCAACATATGAGTTACTTTATGTATAATACGAGTTACTTTACGAATAAATGCTATTCTATTCTATTTTATCACCATTGATCTTAAAACGGTGAAGGTAAACTTAATAAGGAAACTGGCATATCTTAGAACATTTTAGCTATGCCTACGTCAGACGAGGCAAGAGTTAGAGAGAGTACAACATTTATTACAATCATCTAAAATAAATCAAAACACAAAATTTGGCTATGATGGAGCGACATGGTCAAAATTGTGAAAAAGGTCCTTAATAAAGATTTTAAAAAATTATAACATAAAACCAAAAAAATTTAAGACATGTGACATCCAACTACCCGCACTGGGTCCGCATGGTGGATTACGGCCAATCCCCTCTACCAAAGAAGAGGCCTGAGTCCCAGCAGTGGGAACATTTAAAAGGCAGATTATCTTAGGCAATTTGCATTCTGCATTCTATGCTGCAATAATAAATGATTGTAACTGACTGTAACTCACTGAGTTGCAATGTTATCTCTTGCAGGTATCGTGTAGACAATAAAATCTAGATAGTAATTTAATTTTATCTTACAAAATAATTACAATATAAGCTTATCAATGTAAACTTTTAAACACATGTCTTACAGAATAAGCAAATAAAGGATGCGATAAAAAATAAATATAACCTCTGTATCTCCTTTCTTTATTAAGTACGACGGTGACTCAGGCATCATAATGAAGAGAACCAAGTGTACCGTCGGCAGCGCCAGACAGATCCATAGGATGGTACGGTAACTCAGTATGTCTCCAATGATGTACAGGAAAAGATTGCCTGTTGTATGGAATAGTACTACCTGGGAAAAGAGATATAGATTGGTAAAACGATAGAATAATCTTTTCAGTACTGGCACGCTTATCGTTTATTATTCTGTACTATTTTCTCTTTCTTTGTTTTGTATGTGCATCGCATTGTATCGTATAAATATTAAGTATTATTTCTATTTCAGATTAATATGAATATATACTGATATTTTAGACAGCGGTTGTAGTTCTGCGACTAAAAATTTGCTTCAAGCGTGCTATTCTTTAAGAAAACAGCGTTGAGCGCAGCGCTGGCCACAGCGACGAAGTCCAAATAGGTACACTAGATTAACAATCCAATAGACCTATACATTGAATTGTTAATTCAATGTACTGCACTCTCGACTCGTCGCTGCGGCCAGCGCTGCACTCAAGGCTGTTTTTTTAGAGAATATCACCGCTGGTTTAAGGTCAAAACATCAATAAAATAATTAATAACTTTTCTCCAATCAATCTGCCTAGCCATTTCCTAGATATATTGGGTTGGCTACCAGTCTAATCATATCCAGCTAAATTCCTACCTATTGTATATTTTATATGCAGCATTTAGTGATCTAAACTCTTCAACCCAAGAATCGGGTAACACAATTCCTCTTTGTAGTCTGGAACTACGGCAGATCTGCCATTGGGGATCACGTCAAGTTTTTTCTACCTAGAAAAGACTGCTAACATGCTTTTCTAGGCACAGGAAAAACGGTGTATAAAGATGGTCATTCTATCTGCCTGACTGTAGTTATTTCAACTATGATCGTCTCCAGCAATTTTCTGCCTACCACTAAAAAAATAGAAACAGAGGTCAATATAGTAGATACGCCAACATGTCATTAGTTACAAGTCCTACAAAATGAGGGTCGAACTTCTGCGATTACTACAAAATCTAACAGATGCCATTAACAGCTACTTCATCCGAACCGCCGATTGAACTGTGGACTCAACTTTCTGACATCGTCGTGCGGTCATTGACGGTCCTCTAAATCCAAACAGAACAATACAAATATTTCTACGTTCAACTTACCAACGTTCCCAACATCCCTCTTACGCTTGCAGAACTGATCTCTTTAGTATACAATGGACAAGTGATGTAGCAACCCGCCATTGTGAGACCGAACATCGATCTAGCCAGGATGAAAGCCCAAACTTCCATAGATGTCAGTTTAATTGTCCAGCATGCCTGAAAGTTGGTAGAGTTAATGTCAAGCCTCAGATACATTAGGGTATAAAATGTACCCCAACATGACTGCCAACTAATAATAAAAAAATGCCCAATATTTGACAATGTGTTCACATCGATAATTTGACAGCGTTGCGCGACATATGTCAGTGGGACATTTTTCCCCTGATGGATCTGAAGCTTTATGATAACACAATTTATTTTCGACTTGGGTTCCGTTTTCTGTTAGGAACGCCTATACTATATTAGGGCCGTAGGGACAGAATGGCTCATTGGCGTTGGGGTGGGGGATGTATGATATATAAAAGGGCATTAACGAGCAAGTGGTGTAAAAAATTCTTCTAAATTTAATTTGATGCTTTTTAAAATAGTTGTCTCATCTGATCAGACATTTTGCTTCTTCAATTCTTTTAAGGCAATAAACATACCTAAATGTATTAACTTGAGTACGAAATATGACTTTTTATATATTATCCTTATCACGTTAAGCTCCTTAGTAGTCCTGAGTTGAGCTGCACGAATACTGACAAAAATATTTACACTGACTAGACAGATCCACTCAAATCTGTGTAGTTCTTTGCTTAGACACTACTTTGTAAGGTAAAATGCTTCGTTTCCCTTGGATCAGCATTTCGGACCAATGTACCCATTCTGCGTGAACTAAAAATTTCCTCGCGGTTGTTAACCGAGTGTCTTCGCAAAATCCTGCAATACTTCGGTCACATTGCAAGGAAAGAAGATAGAAACCTCGAAAGGCTAATCGCGACTGGTAAAGTAGATGGAAAAAGGCGTCGCAGGCGCAGCCCAATACGTTGGTCTGACCAGATCCGCACCGCTCTTGACTCCACAGTATACAAGGCCCTTCACACCGCCAGAGACAAGAATAAATGGAAAAACACCATAAAAAGTAAAGTGATGAAGCAGGGAGGTCACGACCCTCAGCATTGAGGAATACGACGCAAGGAGGAGGAATTTGTAAGGTGCTCATATTGATCGTTACATGTTTGCTGTATGAACTTTAAAAGAGCCTTTGACCCCTGAGTTTTTTTTTCGGTGTTTCTTCTCAGGGTAGTCAACTAGGAAACACCTGCTTCATATCGTTTAAATTGACGAAAAGTTGACGTGTGCAAGGGTTTTTAAAAAACTATTTGTTAAATAAATATACAGGACATGTTGTTGGATAGAGTGTTTACTAGGGTGGGTCATACGTGGACTCAACCTGTATGACAAAAGAGGTGTTTCTAGTGGTAGTAATAGATGATTCAATTGCGAATAATATCATCACTGTAGTACTGATTCGGTGAGGATGGGCTCTCCGAATCATTACTACAGTGAAGATGCTTTTGTTATTTTGGTAAAGACAAATGAATTCTAAAACTCACAAATGTTACAGCAGATATGAAGAACAAAGTCATTTTTCTTCCCAACTTATCACTTAATATCGCCAATAAGTAGTCTGCTAGTATACATGTTAAGTACGGTGCTGCTGCTATCCACGAAATCTGTAAGAAAATGAAAATATTAAATTATAATGTAAAAAATCTAAATAATATAAGAATATTTTACTGTCAGGTATTGAGGCCTGCGGCGTGTTAGTATTTAGAAATTTATTTTAACAAATGTCAAAAGAAAATCACATTTTTTTAAATTTATAATTCTGGATTTATTAATTTTTGCACGATGCAAACGTGATATACCTATTATGCCAAGTATAAATATAAAATAATCTAGATTTTAGCAGCTTTTGAAAAATCTTAAAGAAATAAATCCTACAACATTTGACAAACTGTGGAATCAAAACAGTAAGCTTGAACAGTCAAAAGCAGGTTAAAATTTAACGAAAATTCGCTGTATTTCCAGCTACAACCTAGGTTGTCTTCAAGTCAAGCGTATAAGACACTTCTAAGCAAACATGCTCTATCGTCGACCACATCATCGCTTACCTTCAGGTGAGATAGCGGTCAAACGCGAGCTTATACATAAAAAAAAAAATTAACCGAAATACTCCTCACGACACAGCACAAAACGCAACACTCTTATTATTATATAACATCAATACACACAAAGAGAAACGAACTCATTTTTTTTTAAATCTTATTTAAACAAGTGCTTGACCACGATCTCGCCTGAGCAAGCAAGCAATTGCAATTGTAAGCAATTGTTGATGGTGAGTTTATTAAGAGCCTATTCATTCTAGCAGTATATCATCGCAAAACTGAAAGTACTACGATTAGAAGCATGATATTTTGGACAAAGCTTATTTTTATGATATAGGCGAGCACTAAGATAGGACTTTGCAAAATTCACCCCAAGGGGGATGAAACGGCGGTCCAAATTTTGTATTGAGAAACCTACTTTCGTTCAAGCGAAGCTGCTGGAAAAACCTAGTCGTTAATACACCGAAGGACTGGAACAATTTGCCTGCTGCGGTCTTCCCGTCCGATTATAAGGGTGTCTTCAAGGCTAGAGTGAATAGGTTCTTAATAAACTAGTGCATCTCACCATCAACGATTAAATCAGTGCTTACCATCAGGTGGAATGGCAGTCAAGCACTAGTTTATATCAGATAAAAAAATAATATTGATTGACACTGACCTCAAAATCTGTAAGTGGGATCCCTCTTGGCGAATCTTTGGACTGTAGTAGCAGTGACATTGGAGACATCCAACCGATGCAGGTGCCATATGCAAATACTGGCAGGTTTACTGAACAAACATAAACTGATTTAGTAACATTTACTCTAAGATTAGAAATTTAAACAATCCTTTTTTGGTGTTTGTTCAACTGATTTTGACTTTTATTGCGTTGGCTGCATGATTAATGGCGGCTGCAGTAAATAGTTAGTATTGTAACCACTTTTTTGTATTAAACGCCATCCTTATTCCTACGACATAGAAGTCAAAATTGGCTGAATGGACAGTAAAAAAGATTTGTTTAATTGTCATATCCTACTTCGAATGTTAATGGTTTAAAGGAGAGTCTTGTCATGTTTGCATAGTATCTATCTTATATTATTATTGTTTGAACTTTGTGAAGTAAAACGCTCATTTGTCTGTAAGGTGACTGTAACCTTTGTTTCTTACCTCACTCTTTAGTGTGTTTTTAATATTGTGTGGATTTCATCAAGCATCGTTTTTTTTTTCGTTGTGGGAAAATCAACTCATGACATCCCCCGCTCTTGGGCGGAGCGGGAGATAGTATCAGACTCTTACTGACTAAAAACCCACCCCTTCAAGCGTTCATACCGGGGCTCGAGTTATCATCATGTGTGCGGGATTGAATATTTTAAAATGAAAAAATCGCATCTCGCGTGCGTATTCCGCGAATTACAATAAATATTCGTTTTTAAGTTAAGACATTGACATACCGCATGCGTGGTGAAATTTGCGTGATATTAAAAACAAGGTGTTTTTAATATCGCGCAAATTGCTACTACTAAAACGTTAATACTGACTTGCCCGCGACTTCGTTCGCGTGGACTACAGGATTTTGAACTATTTTTTTCTAAAATAAAAGTAGCCTATCTTACTCCTTATTACATCAGCTACCTGCCAAAATAAAGTCTCGTCAAAATTTGGCTAGCCATTTCAGAGATTAGCTCAGACAAACAGACAGACAAAAATTGTAAAAAAATGTTATTTTGGTGTATGTACCGTATGCATGTAGTAAAAAGCAGTTATTTCAATATTACAAACAGACACTCCAATTTTATTTATATTTAAAGATGTATAGATATAGATTATGTTAAAGTCTATATAATAAAGTTTTATATAGTTGCCAATTCCCTCTCTTAGAGAAGAGACCCTCTTGGAGAGAGTATCAGTAGTGGGAACATTAAAGGGCTGATTACGCGTATATCTCATAAAACTATCATGCAATAAAGTACTTGGGTTAATTATGCATGTCTAACTAATTGAAATTAAGGTGGATAAAATTAATAGATTCTCCTAACATAATTTATTATCATATGTCTGCAATTTTTACAGCAAAATTCCAGACTAGATATTCTGGCGAATTTTGTCCAGTATTTTGCAGACGCAAAACGATAATGACCATTCATTGATATTAATGTGACCGTGAACTCTAATATTTAGGCATTATTTTATACGTCGAAAATAAAACGTATGACATTAATATAAACCAGGATATAATTAATAGCAATATAAAGATTTTATGTCGTCTTCGCGTTGAATATTTATCAATTTAATTGACGCGTACTATGACCTTCTGGTTATGGTACGTGTCAAGAGGAAGATAAGGCACAGAAGCAACCAGTGCCTGCTGACATGGGTCTACACTAGACACTGCTCTCATAGGCTACATTTTTGGTTATTTAAACATTTACCAGTCCAGGCTCGAGGTCTGTCAGCGAGCCATGGAGCGCAGTGTCCTAGGTGTTCGAATTTTTGACCGCATAAGGAACACAGAGCTGCGCGCCACAACTAAGATTAAGATGTTACCCGAAAAGCTGCCACTCTAAAGTAGAATCGAGCCGGACATCTTTGTCGCATGTCGAATGAGCTATGGGCTAAAAGAGCCACTGATTGGGTCCCATTAAACACAAGGCGACATCGCGGCAGACCAAGGCGAAGGTAGAAAGATGAGCTGGATAACTACCGGAGGAACTGGCCCGCAATGGCCGAAGACAGACGTGTGTGGAAAAGGGAGATGGAGGCTTTCGCCCAGCAGTGGGGCATAAATGGGCTAACTGACTGACATAACTAAACATTTCCATTTCTGTCCGCGTCAAATATCTTGTCCGACTTTAGATTTTTTGCTTTTCTATATAATAAAAAATACAAAAGTTATGAGCGTTTCTTCATATCCCAAAATGTCATTCAATTTATGAAAATGTTGTACAGACTATAAAAAATATAATAATGGTAAAAATGTAAAAACACTGCACGTAGTATTTTTTAGTAGAAATTGTTATGAATGATTGATTCAATTATCAATTTACCATACACATTTTCGTGACTTTTGGTGGACAATTTTGGAAATTTGTTTTTTTTTTTACCTTCGATTACACAAATATGATTAGTAACGGATATGGATAGAGCCCCATTTTTTTGTACTAATTAAAAATATGGGTGTGTATTTAAATACACTAAATATTTATAACAAATCTAACACAACATAAAATATGGTTAGCGTTCGAAATGGTAAACTTTTAAACTTTTTCGTTATCTTTTTTACAGCAGACTGGACTTAGATTATAAATAACTAGCTTTTGCCCTCGACTTCGTTCGCGTACATAATATATAGCCTATGTCACTCAGGAATGAAGCAGCTTTCTATCAATGAAATAATTTTAGCAATCGGACCAGTCATTCCAGAAATTACCTCTTTATTATATTAGTGTAGATTTAAATGCAGTAGAAAACCATTTTCCAAATTAAAGGAATTTCTAAGCACCCATCTTGGTTCACACTCGCAAGTATTTAGAACTACGTACTGTTCTTCCAGAAACAGGGTTAATTTAAAAAAAAACATGATAATAATTACTTACTGAGTATTGCACATATTATTTGGTTGATCTTGCTCCCCTCGGAGAAAATAAAATAATATTTCTTCATTTTTTAATACCGTATAAACTAAAAACTTCAATGTTTAATGCTATAAATACTGCAAACAACACTATGTAGTACAAAAAAAACCTAAATTTTGCTTTTTAATAATAATATCACTTGAAATTAATCACTGTTAATTATTAAATTAAAATAAACGGAAACCAAAAATGGTAACCCGAAAAAAAAAATTATAAACGTCCCATTTTCACTGAAAACTATTATAAAAAATAGTTTTCACAATAAACCTAAGGTTGATGACGCCCGGACAGTCCGTTGTTCAACTGTAGCGTTCGCTTATAAACTGAGTTAGTTTGCAAGGAAGCTCTTTGATAATGTCTAGTTATATTTGTCTACAAGATTAATAAAAGTAACAGAAGGTTTTTTGTGTAAATATCAAAATATTATGAAAGTGATGAAATATCACGGCAGTATCTGTATGCAAAATGTATGACTCACGGTATGAGACCGTGAATGCCCAGTTAAATCCTGTTTTAACCGACTTCGAAAAGGAGGAGGTTCTATGTTCGACTGAATGTATGTTTATTTTTTTTTTTTCACCGATATATCGGTCAATTGTGGACCGATTTTGAATATTTGTTTTTATTGAAATGTTATTCTTCCAAGTTGGTCCCATAGAAATATTGTTATGATCTGATCAAACTTCGAAGATATGGCACAGAACTCCTCATAGGATCACAGCAGAATTGTCGTAACAAGTAAAATTGCTTTGTTTATACGTGTAGTCGATGACTGACTGAAAGAAAATAGGGAGGGGAGGGAGGGAATGTATCAAACTGATCTGGTGATGAAGCTGGAAGTAGTAAATTAATGTAATCTAACCGTGTTTGGGATTATTAGAAACCTTATGAGATGTACTCTGGTTATAAGGTATTTAAGTTTGGCTGAGGGGTACTTTTTAGTGGTGGTACCATAACTAAAAAGTGAAAAATAAAAAACTTTTTACAAAAAAAATTAAACCGACTTCAATGTAAAAAAACACTGAAAGTACAAAATAACTTTAATTTCGGCAGTCGGTGTTAAATAACGAAGAGACAAAACTATCTATTATAGAAACGTAGAAAATCATTTAATTATTTCTCCCGCTATTACCGAATAGATTGAATAGGCTATTAATAAACTAGTGCCCTTCACTACAAAATAGACAGGTAGGTACAGAAATCGATCTACATACAAAGCGCGCTCGAGCAACGCACACATAGACACCGCTCACGGACACGATATCTCGGTGGCGTCTTGGCTCACTCGTCGAACAGTTCCGGCTCAAACGCTCATTAGTGTGCGTCCACCGAGCGTAGGTATAAAAAGTGAAGTACATGCATGAGATTGTCTTCTGTACCTATCTGTTTTGTGCTAAAACTATCAACGATTGCATCACTGCTTACCATCAGGTGGGACCACAGTCAAGCACTAGTAGAGCTGTGCCACTTTTTTGCACGCATTAATGGGCCCCTTAATGTAAATATGCTTTTTACTATTATACTATTCTACTATATGTAAAGATAGAAAAGCGTGAACGCTTAAAATAAAAACATATCACGCATCATGCCACATTTATTTAATTAATTTTAGTCGCAATATTATGCAACAATTTACGCTTATTAAAAAATAAACAAATATGTTTTTAATTCAAATATTTGTAATGCTTATTATACAAACGGAAAAATAATAGTATAACTAGATCTTCGGTAAATTTACACATTTTTCTAAAACAACTTAGTCAATAATGATAAAACCGTTGTATATTATTTCTAAAGATTTTTTTTATTACGAGTATGATGTAATAGGTTATCGTAAATTTTAAAGTAAACAAAGATTTTATTATAGACTAGCTTTTGTCTTCTGCTGGCAGCTTTACCCCAAATAAAAGTAGGAAATAAATAGCCTATGTTACTTAGTGATGATGCAGCTTTCTGATGGTGAAGAATTTTTGAAAACGGGTAAGTAGTTTTTGAGTTAAATCGTAACATACAAACAATCAAAAATTAAATCTATTCTTTTTATGATATTAGTACCTATAAACTAGTTGACCCACGTGATTTCATTCGCGTCTATAGTTACTGCTCCCTATAGCGAAATGTAATAGAAGTTTAGGCGCAAAATGCCTAATTCTGAAAATGGCAACCAAGTCGCAAAAACTGTGTTCGCTAAATGGCCAATTCTCAAAATGCCTAATTCTCAGAATGTCCAATTCTCTAAAAAGGGGCTAATTATATACTTAATAAACAAACCAAAAAAATTAGAGATTATGGAAAATAATTCGTTGTTGCTATCATTTAAGAAATTTTTAAATTACTATGCAAAACAGTGGTAACCGCGAATGAATACCTTTTTAGGGTTCCGTAGCCAAATGGCAAAAAACGGAACCCTTATAGATTCGTCATGTCTGTCTGTCTGTCTGTCTGTCTGTCTGTCTGTCTGTCTGTCTGTCTGTCTGTCTGTCTGTCTGTCTGTCCGTCCGTATGTCACAGCCACTTTTTTCCGAAACTATAAGAGCTATACTGTTGAAACTTTGTAAGTAGATGTATTCTGTGAACCGCATTAACATTTTCACACAAAAATAAAAAAACAGTAATAAATTTTGGGGGTCCCCATACTTAGAACTGAAACTCAAAATTTTTTTTTTCTTCAAACCCATGCCTGTGGGGTATCTATGGATAGGTCTTCAAAAATGATACTGAGGTTTCTAATATCATTTTTTTCTAAACTGAATAGTTTGCGCGAGAGACATTTCCAAAGTGGTAAAATGTGTGTCCCCCCCCCCTCTAACTTCTAAAATAAGAGAATGATAAAACTAAAAAAAATATATGATGTACATTACTATAAAAACTACCAACGAAAATTGGTTTGAACGAAACCTAGTAAGTAGTTTTTTTTAAATGCGTCATAAATCGAAAAAAATACACTTTTATTAAAATATTGATCAAAGTTACAACACATTACAAGAACTTTTATATTATGTTACTTGCTGCTACGGAACCCTTCATGGGCGAGTCCGACTCGCACTTGGCCGGTTTTTTGTTTTGAGATGGTAAATCATCTAATTCTTTTAGTCAGACTTTTACTGACTAAAACCAAGCCAATATTCTCTTAGTTGCCTTTTGCTTTCCAGGACCACGGGTTTTCCCTTTAGAAGTCAACTCAAGGCCCTAGCTATGGCAAGTATGACATAGCAGGATTCGACCCTTACGGTTTTGCTGACATCTCTTTGATGGTGCACGTGGAACACTACACGCCGTCGATGATTCTATATAATATATCCCACAACTATCACACAACGCCGTCTAGTTTCAAGCTAAGCAGAGCTTGTGTTATGAGAACTAGACAACTGATAAACATACTTATATATTTCTAAATACATACATATTATAGATAAATTACACCCAGACACAGAACAAATGATTATGCTCATCACACAAACATTTGTCCAGGGTGGGAATCGAACCCACGACCTCCGGCATAGCAGTCAGGGCCACTAACCACTAGACCAACAGGCCAGTCTGGTTCGGACAATCTGGGCACACTTCCACCGTAGGCTCCATCGGGTTTTACGAACAGTCCACACAATGGTGACACCGGAGTGTTTATTCTGCCCGAATCTGGTAACGCGTTATCGATTGGCAATACCACACCTTTTTTTTTCGATGGGCAACCTTCAAAAGGCGCCCGGAAAGGGATTTAGGGATAAGTCCGGGGAGTGTGGGGTTTTTACCTCACTAAAACCACCCCGGTGATCACCATCAGCACATAGAAGGGGCGCCGTTACCTCTTAAAGGACCATTCCGGAACATCCTCTGTGTAACGCCTGTTAGGGCACATCCCTGAGGAGACTGTACTACGGTCTCCCCTGAGCCACTTTGTGCACGGCCGCACGTGATCACTGAGCCACCGTCTTCCTTGGAATCACTCGATGGACGGGCTGTCCCGTCTGCATTGGGTCAATACCAGACCTGATGTTTGTCAGACTTTGGGGCTTCTAACTCGTCACGACTGTCAATGATTTATTACTATAGCAGCCAGGACCACAGCTGAACGTGTTTTTCGAGTGTTAGTTTTAAAAAACTTCTTACTTCGTTTAGACCAAAACCATCTCATTAAGTTTGAGCATGTGTTTACATTGTAAAAATCATCTTCTGCTGGTTAAAGCGAGAGGAAGTATCAGACTTGTACAAACCAAAACCCACCCGTATTCAGTTGCCCATTGCGTTCAAGGGCCGCAGTGCAGCCTTGACAAGCATTGAACATAACGGCTCAATATGAAGTTAAGCAAAATACATCTATTTCTTGACATAGGCTATCCCTGTACTGATAACATCCAGCAGATTCTTTATGGAATCAAGGATTATCAACATCAGCATCGTTTCTGCCAATAGACGCCTACTGTTGAACATAGGCCTTCCCCAAGAGTCCCCATAATGACTTGCCCTATGCGTCTCACATTCATTGAGTCTCCGCGACCCTCACTAGGTCATCGGTCCACCTTGTAGGATGGTACGCGGACGCCGCTCCAGAACTTTTTAATCCCAATGGCCGACAGTTCTGCGAGCAATGTGTTCTGAATACTACCTCATAATTTTTGCGAGGCTTCGGGTTATATCGGTAACCTTGGTCCCCCTGCGGAATCTTCATTTCTGGTGCGATATGATAAACCTACTCTTACTAATCTTACTACCTCTACCCTCTATAATTATGTCTTTAACTGCTTCTATTATGGAATAGGCGATACATTTTGTAGTAAAGTTACAAAAGTGTGAATGTTCAAAGCTAGAGACATTATCAAGCAGCGTGCCATATTTATTTGTTTAAATTTAGTCACAATACTTTGCGACAGTTTACGCATGTTTAAAAATAAACAAATCTGTTTTTAATTCAAATATTTGTAATGCTTACACAACTGGCAAAATAATTGTAAGTATATCTTCTGTAAATTTGCACATTTGTCTGAAATATCTTGGTCAATATTGATGAAAACGTCAGAAATTACTTTTCCAGAGTTTTTTATATGATGCAATAGGATATTGTCAGTTTTAAAGTAAACAAAGATTTTATTATAGATTGCCCCTCTCCCGCCCCATCCCCACTTTAATCGCGTTTTTGGTTACTCTACTGTGCATAGTTGCATAATGCAATTTTTTTTTGAGTTGTGAAATCATCTATGACTCCTCTCCATCTAAGGCGGTGCAGGAGGTCCATGTTAGACTTACTGACTACCACATTTATATTCCTTCAGTTACCCTTTGTGTTCTAGGTTTCCCATTCAGAAGTCAACCCATGACTCCAACTATGACCCGCATGTCCAGTAGGCTTTGATCTTGCTAGGACCCCTACGATTTTGCTGACAAATCTCTGCGGCACGCAAGGACGCCGTCAGCTAATCGGGCTCGGTCAAACTAGGCACATCTCCTGACTTCTACCGTGTCCTCCGGGCTGTCCGTACCACAGAACAGAGCTGTATGATTTCTATGTTCTGTGGTCCGTACAATGGTGACACTTTTTTTAAGATGGTTTATTTTTCAATGTCGTTCTCTCTACATTTTAGTGTCAGACTTTTAGTGATTAAAACCCACTCTTGTTTCTTCTTTAGCTTCGTTTTAGAGCCCCGAGATTCTCTTTCCCATAGCCCCAGTTTCACATAAGAAGTTCCTTCGCCGTAATGTTGGCAATACCGAAAAACAGTGGTGCTATAATCTTAGTAATGAAATTACTCAATATCAGGGAGAATAACTAATTTCAGATTGTCCAATTCTTTCAAATGCTGAAAACGCCACGCCGCAATATCGTAGCTCTCCATTAACAATTAACTTCCTTTTAGACAAGCTTTATGTTTTATAAACCCTATTCCCCTCATAATTCTTCATAAAGTGCTGGTAAAATTGTCTAAAATTGATTTCATTTCGCAATTCGTGCAACAATGTTGGTAGATTAGGCACCTGTTTTCGTTTGTTCTTTCTTTTTTCTGTAGACCCTGTCTGTCTACCAAGAGACAGACCGGAGCCAACATTACGACGAAGGAAGTGAAACGTACTGTAGTCGTTTGACTTTTTAGACACGAAACGGTTAAAGCGGTTCTTTCATAACAACAAAGAACTCCCCTTTCTTTCATAACAACAAAGTTATAGGACCCCCTATAACTATGGGGAGTCAGTGACAGTGTGACGGGTGACTGGAAGAAGAAAGAAATGTGTTGCGCCGACCACGATAATATGGGATAAGGGCAGGAGAAGATAACTACGTTGTGTATAAAACCAGAAGCCGAAAAAAAAAAAATATTTCAGTAACCAACCTGGCATTGTATAATGTAAACATATTGACAATACAACTTGTTGTTAGAGTCCGTCTAATGAAAGCGTGACCTGAGAAAAGAAGGTTACAACCAAAAATTTTGAATGTGGTATTATTGAAATAGTAGGAGAAAAAAGTTTTGATACTAGAATATTTTTTCTATTTATAACAACAGGTACCTACACCAGATTCATGCAGAAGTGACGCCACTTTGCAGAATGCCCGGAGGACACGGTGGAGCACACAGTCGAGGTGCGCTCCGCTTGGGCGGATCATCGCCGTGCCCTCGTTGGGGCGATCGGTGGCGGAGACCTCTCGCTCCGAGCATCAGGCAACGGCGTTATCGCCGCCGATGGCGCCGGGATACTGATCCCGATTTCCGGCCACCGTAGGCACGGGCTTGCGGACAGTGAGCAATGGGTAGCTCGCTGTCCAACCGTCCGGTAACTGTCCGGACCAAGCCCAAGCCGTCAACGGCGCGCACTGTTCCCGCGCGCCTCAAGGAGTTGTCAGCAACAGCAGGGGCCCAGCCGGGTCGAAGCCTACTAGGGCCAGGGTTATACGAAAGAGCGCTTGAGCCTCGGTATGAAAGCTTGAAGGAACGGGATGGGTTTTTTAGTCAGTAAGAGTCTGACACTATCTCCCGCTCCGCCCAAGAGCGGGGGTTGTTATAGGATGATTTTTCAAATCGGAAAAAAAATGGCGCTATATAATATTCAAATAATATTCTTTATTTACCATTTGGTCTTCTGGCAAGAATACCAAGTGCACAACACCGCGATAGTCAAATAAAATGGTCAACATGATTTCAACTTCATCACGTCTCGCCAAAACTAATGTGTTTCAAGGTTATTGGGTTGGAATCAATTCGTTTTAGCATAGAGAAAATTCAGATCTTTTGGGATTAGTCAAGTGGAAACATGTTTTATACTCCAAAGATTGTTTCAAATGATACGGATCGACTCGTGAGACACAAAAAGTTCAACAGCTCTCAAACTTGAACTAGGATTTCAGTCACTATTTCCTTCACTTTCGCAATTTTAACTTCAGTTGAAGATTTTGACGCTTTATCAGACAAAGTGAGGCAAATCTTTCATTATATCTCAACTGCTTTTGAACGCATTCTACCACTCACTAGCATGTGTTTTTGATTAAGTCGATTCACCAAAAGCCTTCTTTGTTTGATGTTTTTGTCCATTATGAAATTCGCAATATATGTCAGATTATCTAAAAATATAAGAAAAACAAATTATCATTATGTCCTAAATATATCTAATAATATTAGTCGACAAGGATCAAGATTATAACGTCATACTAACTTAAAAATTCTGAAATCGTATGTAAACATTGTTGGTTTTCATTGAAAACACCTTCTTTCTCTTCTTGTTTTTGTTTGAACTTATTAACCATGGTGTGTAGCAGTTTTCGCACGTTACTGTTTATTGTTTTTCCCATAATTAAGCAATTATTCTTGAAAAATAAATATCTGTTTACAAAACTGACAATTGCGACCATAGACTTTGACGCGATTTTTTTCGGCAAAACGATGTTGCCAATTTAATTTAAAAAAAAAACTCCAGGTTACGCTTTCAGTAGACGCACTCTATAGGTAGATGGGATAGACAGTTTTCTTATTTGTAATGTATCCCAAAGACATATTGCATTACCTACTTTTAAGAAACTCATGCGGATTTTTTAATAATCTTTGGTTTGCTAAATTATGACAACTGCTGCCAAGAAATCTGAAGTGAATACCTCGTACATAAACTCGCGTATTATTCTTAGAGAAACGGAACTGCATCATATATCATGGTTTCTGAAGAGCCTAAAATATAATGCGGATAAATAAAGAAATTTGAAAAGAATGATACGGGTTAGTATACTTTATAATTGTTTTAATTTAATATCATGAAAACCTTGATCGACGAGTGAGTAAAACCGCGGTGTTATTGTTTGTCGGTAAAGCTAGCCAATATATCATTGCAATACCGTGGTTTTGTGGCTTTTAAGCTCGGCTCGCGGCTCGTCAAGATTGTAAAACCGCGGTATAGGCTCATACGTCGATCATCCACTTTAGACAGCGCTGACCAAGAATATAATCTATCTCCTTTCTTCCAGTCTATCCTAAAGTTGTCTGTAAGAGATCGCTCTGTGCGATAAGACCTCCCATTGTACACTTATTCTTTAAAATGTTTGTCCGGTGGGTGGCTTTCACTAAAAAGTGAAAAATAAATATAGTTTACAAAACTAAAAAACACACTTTTATAGCATATCAAACTAAAAAGTGTAAAATAATTTTCAATATAAGTAGAAAATAATAATAATGAACGAAAAATATTATAGAGTAAGATCCCAGGGCCACCAGACGTCACGTATTGTCTGGTGAACATATATAAAAATCAAGCATGAGAATTTACGTGAAGTTATGTCATTATTTTGGGAGCTTTAAAGCGTCTGTAAAGCAATACGGCCCACGAAATGTGTCTAGGAGTATTGACGACTTGATTTTAAAGATATTGCTTAAAATATACGTAAACATCAGCTTGGAGAATTTACGTGAAGTAAGTAATGATTTTATGTACCTTGATTACCTGATACCTGAAAATTTGCCATCTAAGCAAGCTAGCAGGTAGGCATGCGTTCTTAGTACATACTAACAGTACTCAATCGTCCACATGTCCTTCATCAGAAAATACGCGACGTCTGGCGGGCCTGGGATCTTGCACTATTAATATTACTGTGAAAAAAAAACGTAGGGTGCTCGATTTACGAAAAATATGGCACAAAGCGCCCCACGCTTTTATCATAATAATATTATTAATATTTTTCGTTAATTATTATTATTTTCTACCTATACTGAAAATTATTTTACACTTTTTAGTTTGATATGCTATAAAAGCGTGTTTTTTTTTCGGTGGGTAAAATCATCCAAATGACATCCCCCGCCCTTGGGCGGAGTGGGAGATAGTGTTAGACTCTGACTGACTAAAAACCCACCCCGTTCCTTCATGCCTTCATACCGGGGCTGAGCAACCTTTCGAGACTATCCTGGGTCCCTGCTGTTGCTGACAACTCCTTGAGGCGCGCGGGAAAAGCGCGCGCCGTCGACGACTTGGGCTCCTACCGGACAGTTACCGGACGGTCGGACAGCGAGCTAACCATTGCTCGCCGTCCACAAGCCCGCGCCTACGGTGGCCGGAAATCGGGATCGGAATCCCGGCGGCGGCGAGAGCGCTGTTGCCTGATGCGGTCGGCCTCCTCCTTTACTAGCATTACGGGCATAACCTGTACCAAGGCCTGGCGCGAGAGATCGCCGCCGCCGATCACCCCCATGAGGGCACGGCGATACTCTGCCCAAGCGAGGCACACCTCAACCGTGTGCTCCACCGTGTCCTCCAGGCGTTTTGCACAGTAGCGACACCCGGGCGTCACTTCCGCTCGAATCCGGTACAGAATCTCCCGAAATTACTATGTCCGGTGAGAACCTGCGTCATACGAAAGGTGAGGACGCCGTGAGGTCTTTCCAGCCACACCCGAGCTGTTTTCAAATAATCACATATCAAAAACTTTTCAACAGAGAAATCAAAGGACCTGGAATAATACTCGTAAAAAAATGGGATACTGGATGTGGTTTGCTTCTTATGCTGCTATTGCTGGTAAGATTTTCGACAAATCTAATAATTATTTAATTAAGTAAGCGAGTAAAAAAAATCGAAAATTTTTATTTCTCCTATTTGCTCTGTGTGCAGTGGTGACCCATTGGTATCAGCCCAAACTTACGATTGGACAAGTACATGCTTTGGTTTCTGTAACTTATTTCAACATTACTGTACCCCTAGCCATGTTGCAAATCTGCAATCGTTAACGCTTGTAGAAAGCTTCAAATGTACGGGAATTACGTCATCTCAACGCTCAGTCACGTGGTGAGAACAAAAGATTAGGCGATGCGGCCAACTCGAAGCGTTCGACGCGAGCGAAACGGTTGAAACTTGGCTAGGGGGGCTGGTCTCAAGACGGTGAAGAATAACATTGTGAGGAAACCGACTTGTTCTACAAGCGAAAACTCGAGAATATTTTTTTTTTTTTTTATTTCCACAACTATCACACAGCGCCGTCTAGTCCCAAGCTAAGCAGAGCTTGTGTTATGGGTACGAGACAACTGATAAACATACTTATATATTTCTAAATACATACATATTATAGATAAATTACACCCAGACGCAGAACAAATGATCATGCTCATCACATAAACATTTGTCCTGGGTGAGAATCGAACCCACGACCTGTGGCACAGCAGTCAGGGCCACTAACCACTAGACCAACAGGCCAGTCCATTCAATATGACACCCAGCAATCCGCATTGGGCTTGCATGGTAAATACGGCAAATTCCCCCTCCTACAGAGATAGCCAAAGTTCCAGCAGTGTGAATATTATAAAGCTGATTGTCCTTATGATAAATGTTTTGCTTCCCTACTGACCTACCTGACCTACCAGATGACAATTTATTGAACATCATAATGTTCAATAAACGAGTTGCTTCTCACACGGGCAACTGTACGTCGCTTGCTCCCGCGTCACCAGTCCTGACTCTCTTTACATTTTGGCTCCTAGGAGCATAACTACTAACGTAGTTTATAGGGAAGTGTTGTAAGGTAATGATACCTTTGTACGTATTTTTACTCTTTTGTGTCCTGGAATGTATTCCTGCATTATTTTCTCTATTTCCTTCAGTCACATCTTATGATTCAGCAGGATTCCCATATAACTCTTCACTTGCTTCGCTTGCAAAAAAATATTATATTTTAATGCTATCTTAAAAATTTGTTTACTTATAATGCTATAGTGACACTGGCATCTTAGGTATTTTTGGAGCCTTCTCGCAGACGACGTCTCGGGCAGCAGCGAGTGTTCAATAAATTGTCATCATGATTCTGATTTAAAAATTACTAATACTTCTATTTGTCCTGTGCACTGACAAATCAATTTCTGTCGATGAACTTTTCAAAGAAATAACATGAATGTAAGATAAAAACAAGTGGTGGCCGAGTGGTCGCCTCGGTGAGCCTCGACTTTTAAGTCACGGGTTTAAACCCAGCCAGGTGCATGTGTAATTTATTTCATCACAACTGCTTTCAAAACGGTGAAGGAAAACATCGTGAGGAAACCGGCATGTCCTAGAACTAAAAATTCGAAGACATGTGACATCAACCAATTCGCACTGGGTCCGCGTGATGGATTACGGCCCATTCCCTCTCCTCAAAAGAAGGCCTGAGTCCCAACAGTGGGAACATTATAAGGCCGACTATGCTATGCTAAGATAAAAACATGCTCAAACGTACTTTCTTCATTTTCAGGTGCAATATTAGCTTACAACGACGACTTCAAGATGGAAGCTTTGGAGGGATTCTCAGACAAGTTCCGGATCCTGGTGGAAGAGCTGACAATGGGCTTCAAACCGATCGGCTTCCCCATCGATCTGGTCGCTAGGTTCTGTATGGGCAAATTGCAGAAATAGACTCAGCGGTAATCGACTGTACCGTGGTATTTGGTATAAAATTGCCTGAACTGGTGAAGGCGGCTTTTTTGTATAGCCTGAGGCTTATAATATAATATAATAATAATATAATATTTTCACAACTATCACACAACGCCGTCTAGTCCCAAGCTAAGCTTAAGTGCTTGTGTTATGGGTACCAGACAACTGATAAATATACTTATATATTTCTAAATACATACATATTATAGATAAATTACACCCAGACACAGAACAAATGATTAAGCTCATCACACAAACATTTGTTCTGGGTGGGAATCGAACCCACGACCTCCGGCATAGCAGTCAGGGTCACTAACCACTAGACCAACAGGCCAGTCAAGTCAGTCAGTCTTATATAGAGTGACTGATAATTAGTGACCGATAATTTTACACGTGATTGTACTCATGGTTACATACAACTTTCCCAAAGAAACTATTTTTATACTCATTTTTTAAATTATATTATTTTTGCACTATCACTATAGCGCAGTTTCCAGGGTCAAAAAAATTACATTTTATTTAGTCCGTATTTTAGATTATAAACAAAAACTGGACACGTATTTTTTCTTTTTTCGATTAAACAAAAAATAACAAAATTATAGCCCATTGAAATTATATGTGACGTCACCCCGTGCGAAAAAATGCAGCACGACGTGACGTTACACGTAACTTTAATGGGATATATCTTTGTCATTTTTGGTTTAATTTACAAATAAAAAAATACGTGCCCGTTTTTTTTTTAAATAATTTAAAAGACGGACTAATTGCATTTTTTACGGCCTACAAGAGTGTTACGCAGCCGAATTAGCGCGAACAGCTGTTTTGTTATTATGATAAAACCAATTGTTAAAAAAAAAGATTCTTAGGGAAAGTTTTTTGTAATCATGAGTACAATATCGTGTAGTAAGCATCGGTCACTCATTACCAGTCACCCTATATAATTAGTCTTTTATATCGTAAAAGGTGGCTCAGTTAAAGTAATTATTCAAAACCCAAAGGCATTTAATTCATTAAACCCCAAGCAAACGCTCTCATTGTCTTTCTATTGCGTCTCTAATTACGGTATTCTACTACTACTACTTACTATTATGGTAGGCATGAAAGATTTTTCTAGCCAAACATATGGCATACCCCCCCCAAATATGAAAATCACAAAAAATAGATCGATTTCAAAACAAATAAAAAAAGAATAAATTGTAAAATCTTTTTATTGGTTCATTATTACACCTGGCAATACACTGTAGACTATGATTATAGAGTATAAAAAATTGTTATTGAAATGTAGTATATTAAATATTTGTAGATAAATTGAAAAACACAATTTCAATATGACTAAAAAGTACAATTTTTGTTCAATTATTATTAGGCTAAACATTAAAAAATAAATACGTAAATCTATGTTATTTGTATGTCAATTAAAATCGTAATAAAAACATTTGGAATGCTAAGGATGGAAAAAACTGATTCATTATTAAAAATTGCAATATTAGCATCTTCGTTTAACGTTTGAAGAGTTCATAATAAAACTTTTACAAGTATTCAAATTTTATTATTTTTGAAACTAAGGCTCGGCGCAAACGAGCCACCGACCACAGCTACCAGTGGCTGTTGCGCGCTACCGCCACATTTGTAATAAGTCGGAAACGATCGACAACCACCGGTGTTCGGAAGCCACCACATTTTATAACCCGCTCCCTACTGCGTAGTCTTACGATGGACTGGTTGATGATGGACTCCGACACGGAAAGTTTCAATTGAGGCGTCGTGCTTCGTGATGACGCGTACGAGACGTAGAACATCTAAAGGATAACTGAGCTGAGGGTGGAAAAGTGCAAGAATGACAGGTGTCAGCGCTTTTTGTGTGGCACGAGCAACTAAAAGTAGCGAGTCGCGAACACTGCTGTAACAAGTGGCCGCCACGAGCTAAATAAAGTGTGTTATGTAGCTGTCGCTGGCCACGGGTGATTGTAGTCGGTGGCCCGTTTGCACCGAGCCAATAGGTCTTTTAAATTTAGTAGCAGTTAGTTGATAGTCGACAAACGCATCCTAATATTTGAAAAATTTGTTCAAACGTCAAACGAAAATATGAAACAGTTATTTAAAATAGTGGAATGCTTGAAACCCTATATTAAATTTCGCTTAAATAGGCGGCAAACGCACACAAATGTCTCCAATTCAAGTAAAAATTCTTATTGTCATAATCGTTAAATAATAAAGTCTTCTTCTAAATGCATCGATTCTTATGAAAAAAACACAATAAATACTTCGAAAAATTCACTAATTATTTACAAAATATAATGATCTTACACTACACAGATAATAAATAAAATAAATAAACAGTCAAATATTAATTCTAACATCACTAAACATTATCTAAAGAGTTTTTAGTAAGGTCGGCCATTTTGTCCGCCATGATGCAAATTTGAGTTCGAATGTTTGTACTGATCTATTTTTAAAATGTATTGATTTGCATAGTTTAATCGATTTTGTTATTCTCGATATGAGGCGAATAAGAATACCCACACTAATTTATACGAAGCAGAAAGATCCAAATACCGTTACAATTAAAACCCAATATGAAGAAGTATTTGCGATTGATCAGTGTGGTGCCCTTACCGATTTTCAATCGATTATACTATGAATATAAATGAAGTGATACTTAAATTTATCGATAATTGGAAGACGAAGATTGGTCGCTTACATTATTTTACAGTATATTTTTACTTATAAAAAGTTGGCACTAATAGTGGGACTCCACTCCCGAGAGTACGATTATAGAAAGAAAGCGAGATATCGATATGACTGTTAATCGAATAGTTTATCGATATAGATAATTTTTCGGTTCTTCCGCGATGGGGTCCGTGCAGGTTCCCAAGTGTTTCAATTGTACCAGGCTCCTGAAATGAAAATGAAAAACAGATTAATAAAATTATAGTACTTCATGTGGAGAGGAGGGGTGAAACGCATGTTACTAAAAGAGTTATTGAGCATACATGTGGATGGATGGAAAGGTAGAGGGAGACAAAGGAAAAGATGGATGGATTGTGTGAGGAGTGAAATGAAAGAAAAAAAAGTTGCAAGACAGATGACAAGACGGAATGGAAGAAAAATACATAATGCCCAAATAACATGGGACAATGGCAAGAAGATGATGATGATGCTACTTATGAAAATTAATGTGAAATAACTAGGTAGAATAAAACACAAAGCTGCTATATGACGTAATTTACTCCTAATCATACATTTGCATTTGAAAATTCGCGTGTCTATAGAATCATTGAACACAGAGATGCTTCGGCTGCTAGAATCGGTATTGTCATTTAATTTTTCAAACTAACTAACCTTACTTGAATATTTACTATTTGAAATCTTCATTCAAAATCTGTCACTGAACTATCACCGTTAAGAGTAAATAGTACAAAGTAACAATAGAAATGGAATAATTCAATTTAATTCACAAAGTAATCACATGTTTGACGTCGATTATTAAAGATAGGTATCTGACGCAAATAGTTTTTATGTTATCAAAGATTTATTTATTTATTCAGAAGATAACAAAGTTAGGCAAGCGGTACCTACGATGTATTTGTTTAACGCAGTTAGTTTAAGTATTCTAAAAGTAAATTGAGTATTAATTTGTTACATCTTGTATTGCATCAGCGTGTAAACTTCATGGGCATGATATAGAAGAGCTGTGGGTTAAGGCTGTGGGTTGTGGCCGTATGTGTTTCTTGGCTGCACAGAGGCCAATGATAGACCATATCTCAGGTATCTCTTGCATGACACCGTTTCCTATGTCAACCACAGGTGTGGTGTACTTTGACATCAAAGTTCATAATCATACTTTTTTATTGGCATAAACATTGTTGTTGATGAAAATATTTTAAAAGTTCTTGCGTATTATTTTTACAAACGCTAAAAAATATATTTAATTTAACAAATAAAAATATTTTTGAGTAGCGCAAGATTGACATGTGATAGTGAAAGTAGGTACTAGGCTTTCATGAATCCAGAGAACTGAACTAGACCGACATTTCTCGATACCCAGAAGTACGTCTAATTGTCTAAAGGCTCTGCATAAAGTAAAGTAAAGTAATGCCAAAGTGTAAGGTGTCGATCAAGTGACATTTCTTTTACTCAAACATGTTATGCTTTTTCCAATCCCGACCGCCATCGCCACGCTTACGTTGATAAAATAACCCTTGTCTAGTTCTCAATATCATAACATGAAAGTACCAGGCCCCCATCAACTCAAAAATCTTACCTAGACCGACAGTTCTCCATCTCCAAGAAGCATTTGTTGGAGTAAGTCTTGTTGTCAGTACCGCAGACGGGGTCGTACTCGGGCGGGCACACGCGCGCGCATCCACTGTACTGGAAGCGCGCCAGGCAACGCTTCAAAGGTACCACGAACACGTGCTTGCTGTGAATGGAAAGAGCTCTTTGTTTAGTATGCGCGCCTGGTATCCTGTTTATTGAGTAACATGGGTTAAATGTGAAAAAGTTTTATACGTGTGTGTATATTACTGGCACGTGTGGAAATTTCTCTTGAATTCAGAAGAAAGTAGAATGCTGAGGTGGTTTCCAGCAAAATTCCCATGGTCATAAAACACGGGAGTAGATGTGAATGGTTACTATACTCGTATCCAATGTAATTAAATCCGTTTTCATACTCACAGTACCTCCGTCTTCATCAAACGCTAGTTCTTATAGAAGTGATTGTCGGAACCGTAGATGAAAGCAGACCTATTGAGACATTTATTCTTTCTTTTGGCTTATATCTTCTCTTAGGCTCACGTTTAATCACTATCATGATTGTCATCACCATGATCTTTGTGGTGGATATTTTTTAATGAACTTATGATTCCAAAAATGTAACTCACCCGCAGTTCTCCTTCTTCATCAAGCACTCGTTCTTGTAGAAGCGGTTGTCTGAGCCACAGATAAAGGCGGGTGTATCGGGGCAGTCCTCATGGCAGAGCGCGGTGGTTCGGCAGTGGGACGCGGCTACTGGTACCACGTGCTGCCCGCATGTTGCAAGGCGGAGCTCGCATTCTGATCTGTTGGTGGAGACAGCAAGCGGTTATTGGTTGACAAGATTTGAGAGCTATAGCTTTCCTATTGTCTGGCCATATTGCCATTGATATTTATGTCTTCAGAGAAAACTACTAATGGTTTGGTTTTATTTTAATCTCATAGGATTTTTGATCCTTAATACTTAGTTTTTTAAAACAGTTTTGTATACAGGGTTATTTTCAAAACATTAAGAACCTTGCAGGACTGTATTACTAACATCATAGACAACAACTTTTATTCTTGACTTTTTATATAATACATTTACCAAAAATAAACTTTCAAGATTTTTTTGTTCTATCTAACACATTTCAACTCTATAATTTGCTGTACCCACCAACGCTTCCGGCTTTTAATTCTCTTTAATTCTTTATTGTACACAATATAAATAACAAAATATGTGGATATCATAAGAGTTCATGTACATGTGCGTATGTGTCTATATGTGTGGTGTGCTATGTGTGTGGGCTTTTATTGTACTATCGCTTGCTTCGCATAGACTTCGTAACATTTAAGCTAGAACTACATTACACCGACGCACACGTGTAAGACGCCTGATTTGTACGTAGAACGACGTCGCGTTGCGTGGATCTAGTGTAGCTCTAACAGTCTATTTTCCATATAAAATGTATGGAGACCGACGCTCCCAGATCGGCGTGTGTAGCCCACGTGTGCGCAGTGTAGTTCTACCTTTAGAACGTTCAATTTAAATATTTTTATTTTTGTATCAAAATCTGATGAACCAATGTACGTTTTTAACATAGTCCTGAGAGGTTGTCAGCGTTTTATGAATAACCCTGTATTTTTCATTATCCAAATAAAATTAAATTGTAAAAAAATGGCATTTACATTGGTCTTTCACACAGAGCACTCACTCATGAAGTCACATCTTATAGATCACCGTAGAATAGTCTAAATCTAACAGACGATTAGATATCTACATACGTTAAGGTCTGATGAGCTTTAATCGCTAAAAAGCCTACATCACTTCTTCCACTTTTACCAAGCAGACCTGCTTTTACTCCAAAATCTAACTTACTTGTAAACATTTCCATCAGACCCACAGACGGGTTGCTCCACCACATTCTCGCAAGTATCGGGACAGTCCTCCTTGAATCGTGGCAGAAGCGTGCAGTTACCGAAGTGAGCCAGTTGAATTCCTTTACTGTAATTAAATACAAGACGTTATGTTAAATTTTATTGCAATAGATGATGAAACTGTAGTCAAGAAAGTCATTACCATTGAGAATAAAGAAAATTTGTTCTTCATAAACGTTGTATCGGCCGATAGTATTTTCAATGCTAATATAAAAACTTCCTTTGTAATGAGTATACAAATGGTTGGATAAAGAAGGAGAGGGAGGCCAAAGATAAGATAGATGGACTGTGTGAGAAATGATTTGAAAGAAAAGGAAGTCGGTCATAGTGTGATAACTGTCAGAATAGAATGGGGTAGGAAAATTATGACGATGTACGAAAGAGTGGACTGTAATCTACCAGGGGAGTATCAGTTGATACAAGTAACGTTATCATATCCTTGAACCTTTAGTTTTAGGAGATACCGGGTTTCTCATGATATTTTTCTTTATAATTTTTAATTAGAGTCAAGTTGGCATTAACCAAGTAAATAGCAGGTTTAATAATTTTCTTGTTTTTTAGTCAACGAGAAACAAATTTTTTACTGGACATACTAACAAAATTACTAAAAAGCATTTCAACCAAGACGGATTAAAAAATCTACTGGATTCGTTTAAACTTAATTATAATTATATTATATTGACTTGAAAAGAAGAATAATAAAAAATATGAATCTCATAGATAAAAGTTAACCTTCATATCAATCTACCAGGATAACATAAAATTCAAAAGCATACTCACAGGCAAGTAGCGACCTTCAAGAAGCAAGGGTTGGTGTAGACCTTCTGGTCGGTACCACAGACGGGGTCGAGGTCAGCGGGGCACTTCACTTTCATGCAACGGTTCATTTTGCCGCGGCACTTCTCCATGTCAACCTTCTTGACTATCTTCCGGTTGCTTACACTCCTGTTGAAGATGTTAAAGGGATAATTGAGACAAATTTCGAAAACACTGTATTTTAATTCATAAATCTGAGGCATTTATCCAATTTTGAAATAACAAACCCTACGATATACAAAACAGAGTTCAAACTAAATTGTAATAAAATTATGGTTTGCGTACATTTGTTTGGGTATTTGCAATACAAATGGCCACCAACAACCCAGCCAAAGAAGCAGCACTATAGGATGGTGATCAATCGAAATTGCCTCTACACTTTTGCCTTCTAACTATGTATCTATCTTGATCAGGTATAATGTTTTTTCAAATCGTCTTGTTCACCTACACCAACTGCTCCTAAACAGTTTGACCGATTTAGATGGAATGTATGTATTTAAGTGGGTCCCTGGATAGTTCGAAAATACAATAAGACCCGGCAATTGGGTTCCTAATTTTTTTTTCTACCTAAAAAACAGCTTTCGGGCAGAACAACTTCTGTCGGGAACGCTAATAATCTCTATAAGGTCCATTTTAATAATTTCTATTCTCATTTTAGGATATATTCCTGGCTTCCCCTGTATCCCTGTTGCACAATCCCACCAGCATTGTGCAATCTGTAAGTATTGGTTTATTTTATATTCAATGATTAAGTACATTAGACGTAACGATCGTGTACTGTATGTCCAAATAAGTATTGAACACCAAGTCGATTTTTGACTGCGCTTACACATTTTTGCATTTTTTCTATTACTGCGGTATGGGACGTTGAAGATCTCATTTGAAAACGATCATTATTACGGTAAGGGGCTTATTAGACCCCGTAACGTTTAAGAACCCAAAAGCTTTTGTTGGCTAAATGCAGTACGAGGTCAAATTAACCCCTTTTTAAATTGTTACACCACTGCATTCCGTTTTAATAGGGTATCTTAGATATGTGAAACTAGTGCGTCTCACCATCAACGATTACATCACTGCTTACCATCAGGTGGGATCGCAGTCAAGCACTAGTTTATTTCAATAAAAAAATAAACAAAAAAAATATATCATACTCGTATTATATATATAAATATATCATCTCTTTTCTAAACTAAACCAAATTAAAGTTATGGCCTCCATACTGCAGAGAAGCCTGTATATTTCTAAGCCACACTGCAAGGAAGACACATGAGTTCATCCGAAACACTTAAGGATTGCATATATTTCCCTTATACGAAGTCGGATGGACTACGCTAGCTTTTTATACGGAGATAGTTGTCACTCAAACTTGTATAAACTTGATAAAGTCCAAAACCAAGCAATGAGGATTATTGGCAGCTTTATTAAATCTACTCCAATTCATGTCATGAGTAGTGAATTAAGTCTCCAACCATTATTTGTTCGTAGAAATTATTTATCTGGTAAATTTTATTTAAAGTGTAGGTCATTATTAAGCAGTTGTGCCGTTGTTAACTTGCTGGATGATTTTTTACCTCAGTTGCCTTTTTGGAAACGGAGGAATAAGCCTTTGCTAATTTTAAGCCATGAATACCTTAAAGACGTACGAATTCACTGCAGCCAGAATTTGGAGATGTTTGGTTATCCTTATTGGGTTAGTTACATAGATTTAACTAAAAACATTAACTATAATATAAGTGAAGTAAATCAGGCAAAAAAACTATTTCAACCACAAGTTTTGAATGATTTATGTTGTCAACATTTAAGCGCAGAATACACACATTTTTATCAAATATTTACAGATGGTTCTAAAGAAAATAATAATTCTGGTGCAGCTTTCTATGACCCTCAACAAGATATTTCATTGGGTTTTTGTATTGATTCAAACGTGTCTATAATGTATATTGAACTGTTGGCAATCAGTGAAGCTTTATCATATGCTCAATCAATAAATCATAATAAGTTTGTAATACTAACTGACTCCAAGAGTGCATTACAACATGTGGCTCGTTGTACCTCGACAATTCGAGGAACACCGATAGCGTATACGATAATTAACCAGATTCTTGAATTTCAACAAAATTCTAAATCAGTAATACTGCAGTGGATTCCGTCACACATCGGGATTCATGGCAATGATATGGTAGATTCAATGGCAAAGCGAGCCTGTGTTGAAGGCATTCCATTAAATATAGCTCCCATTTTCTCTGATAACTATTCTCTGATTAGAAAACATTGTCATAAATTGTGGAAAGAATTTCATGATCAGAGGTCAAAAGAAAAAGGTATCTGGTACAACACCATCCAACCCGAACCACTAACAATTCCTTGGATAGACAATTATGCTCTCAACAGAAAAGACATTGTTATTGCCATGAGGCTTCGATCTGGTCACATTCCATCGAGGAAGTTTACGTTCCTCATGGGTATCACAGATTCACCTAATTGTGTAAAATGCGGAATAATTGAGGACGTACAACATATTCTGGTGGAGTGTGAGCGGGGCGAACGCCTTAGGAGAAATATGTTTAGCACTTTAAATTTGTTAGATATCGGTATTTGTAACAACATTTTAGCTAAACCTACGTCAGACGAGGCAAGAGTTTTATACAACATTTATTACAATCATATAAAATAAATCAAAACACAAAATTTGGCTATGATGGAGCGACATGGTTAAAATTGTGACAAAGCTCCTTAATAAAGATTAAAAAAAAAAAAAAAAAGGAAGACACATACGAGACTTCGTTCCACATTGAACGTGTTAATAAGGAAAAAAACCCTTCCTACAGAAATTGCGGCCTGTCACTTACGATGTCCTTCTTGTAAAAAAGCTGAACAATGATATTACCATCACAGACTGAAGTATAGGACCGATGTTCTACACTTAAAAAAAAAAGTTTTTCATTGTGCTTAACTATTTTTTGTTGCGACTGATCAGCAACAAAGTAGTAGGCAGTACCTTCAGGTAACGGTATTTTTGTGTGGCATTTTCCAATTCTATGTCTCACTAGCTTTTGCCAGCAGCTTCGCCCGCATGAAATAAGATTTTCCCATACAAACATTGGACTCCCCTTTCATCTCTTTAAGGATCGAATTTTGGAAAATCCTCTCTAGTGCTTGCCTATATAGAAAAACAAGCACAAAATTTCACGCTTCTAATCCCAGTAGTCTTCTAGTAGCACTCAGGTTTTTCTTTTAAATAATAACAGATTACTACTTACCCGCAATTCAGCATCTTCATCTCACACTCGTTCCTGTACACCATTTCATCGGAACCGCAGACCAGCTTTTCTTTCTGACCTATGCAGTCTTTAGGACACGACTCTCCTCCTGATGTCCTTTCTTGTGATACGCAGAACGCCATTGGTACTTCGAACACGTGTTTACTGGAAACATAAATTATATTATTAGCGGTTGGTACTATACGTTTTTTTTTTCATTCTGTCTTGTTACTGTCCCACTATCATCAACTCCTTTTTCTTTTTTCATATCACTTCTTACACAATCCATCCATCTTTTCTTGCCCTCTTCATCCTCTCAGTTCATCCATTGTTACTAAAAGAGTATAGCTATCCTTTATTCCTCCTCTTCACATTCCCTTTCTACCATCTGTCATATTTCTTGTTTGTTTCAAAGCTGTTTCTTTTTGAACACAGAACAAAACTTTACATACTTTCAATACGCAGAACTACTTTTTTTTCATTTCAATGCTCTCAAACTATAATATATATATAGCTCTATTGTTGGCCTTATATATATCCTGAAAACTGCCGAAAACAACTAATACCTTTACGTTTAAAGAGCCGTAAAAGTCTTATGCGATTTACGAAGTCTTCGACAGACAATGCAGAAGACGAGAGATGCGCGTTGTGGAGGCAAAAACATCCACTTTTTAGTACCCCATCGTAACATCTTCCCTCTGGAAGCGGATCATAGTGGCCAATTTGGAAATCTATAAACCGACTGCGAACCCAGGTTGGCCGCTGTAAAAAGTATCTTTGCAAATGAGGCTTTCTCGACCTATCTCTAAGACAGTGCCAGTTTGGAGCGTCTGCACAGGATATGCGTCACCTGCTATGCTGTCTATCCTGCAATTTTCAGGATCTATACGAGGTTGACAATAGAGCAGAACTATAAATTCATAAGAAAATCTCTCTGAGTTCCAAAAATACATACCCGCAATTGCTAGCCTTCATCCTGCAAGCGTTAGCATACAGTTTCCCATCAGACCCACAGGTAGGCCTGGCGACACGCCAACAAGACTCACGGCAATGTCGGGTAGTTTGGCAATGCTTTTTGTTGGTCCGTACCACGCCTTGTCTGAAAATGTTAAAACAAATATAGATCAATTTCATAAATCAGGCAATAGTTGAAATTTTAAGATTTGTCCGTTAAATTTAAATTACAAAAAAAGATATAAACTCCAATCTATTTGCTGAATTCACTTTCTTTTGATGGAATAAAGAGGTAAAAGTGGATTTCTGAATTGACGGCAGTGTATTAGGCCCTTTACTGTTCTTAATTTACATTAATAACCTGCCCAAAGCTATAAACTTCCCGATATCACTTTTTGCTGATGATAGTACGATCACAATAACATGTAATAACCCTGAATCATATGAACTTGAGGTCAGTAGTGCGGTGAATTCAATTATTTCTTGGCTTAATAATAACAATTTAAGAATTAATCTTGCAAAAATACAAGTAATGCATTTTGGAAAACCTAGATTGAAAATGTGCAATATCAAAATAGCAAAATTCATGATGTTGATAGTGCAAAATTTCTAGGCTTAATAATTGAAAGATAACTTAATTGGAAGAATCACGTTAAAGCGCTTTGTAAGAAAATTAATAGTTAAGCCTTATATAAACTTGCCCCTACGGTTTCCATAGATGCACTACTTACAGCGTATCATGGCCTTGTAGCATCTGTATTAAGATACGGTATTACTTTCTGGGGCAACTCAACAAATAGAGAAACTGCTTTTAAAGCGTAAAAGCGTTCTATCAGAGCCATTTTCAAACTTCAAGCTACAGCTGTGAACCATTTTTCAAAAAATGTAAAATTGTAACACTACCGTCTTTGAATATTTATGAGACTGCTTTATTTATCAAATTGAACTCACACCTGTTTCCTAACTTATCAGATACTGTGAAACGTAACAGGCGAAAAGATATGTTACGCGTACGTAAAGCTAAAACAGCACCAATGAGAAAAAGTATATTCTGCATAGCCCCACAAGTGTTTAACAAAATGCCAAAATCGATTAAAGACTTAAATTTAAATTTGTTTAAAAAGGAACTTAAAAACTTGTTGTCTAAAAACGACTTAAACGACTATTTGAATGATACTTTGACATAATAATTAAATTGTTATTTTATAAATTTTGACATCTCTCTCTAATAATTTCATACATTTTGACATCTCTCTCTAATAATTTTATAGATTTTGACATTCTCTCTTTAATAATTTGACATTGAATATTACTTTGAATTTAATCCACACTAAATTTTTAGATGACATGCCATATATTGTAAATTTTATTCGTACTAACTCAATGCTAACATAATTTTTTTTTTCTTAAACATAATTATGATTAAGTATCTACCTACCAAATATTTGCACGCCACACGTGGCAGAATGTGATGAGATTATTAATTTATTTCAAGACCATAATTATGTACAATATTCTGACTAAATAAATGATTTGTTTTGATTTGATGTGCACGACTCGAGACTATTTTCTCGTTACCATGGCGAGTGAGTCGAGTAGAGAGGAAGAATTTAAATAGATCTTATTTAATGCTGTTAAATTTTGTACTATTACCATCTCGGTTTTCTTTCCAAACTTTTAAATTTTATATTTAGAAAATACGTTTAATTCAAATCAGATCCCTGAACATCATAAGACAACACACTCACCCACAAGTCAAAAGCTTCATCTGACAAGTACTTTTGTAAACGTTTCCATCAGATCCACAGATGGGCCCATCGAGTGGAGCCTGGGAGCAGTCGACAGGGCAATTCTCTCGATGAGCGCTGATGTTGTTGCAAGCACCCAAATGAGAGAGACCGATTCCAACCCTGAAATAATCGAAGTAACTTATGAAAAAAGAAGAAAATTTTCAACGATTGCTGAAAATACTATGAATGATAAAGACACAATGACAATTGAAAATATTATGAAAAATAAAGGCACGATGACAGTTGAAATTATTAAGAAAACTAAAAGTAAGACGCAGTTTGATGATACTTTGAGAGCAAAGAGTAGTACGATATTTGAAGATACTTTGTATTTTCAAAATAAATCGAACCTTAAAGATACTTCTAAAAGTAACAATAAGACGACCGTTCCTTTAAAAAGAGATAGCAGTTTTTTTAACACTTTGAAATACATTGCTGATAAAGATACTTTTATAAAAGGAATTAAATGCAGATGTTATCATAATGAACACATTATATGTGGATGTGAAGGGGATTCCAATCAATCCGATGATGAATATTAATTGAAAGTAATCAAACTAGACCATAAAATATATTATTAAAGTTGCTTTTTTTCATTTTCACACACATCTGTCATGAATATTAGTCTGAAGACACTTTAAAAGATAAAAGTGAAAGTGCTTTGAATATTAAAAGTCAGACACAATTTGAAGATACCACAAAAGATCAAAATAAGATGCAAATTAAAGCCATACTTTGAAAGATAAAAGTAAGACAAAATACAAAGATACTTTAAAAGATAAAAGTAAGACGAAATCCAAAGATACTTTAAAAGACAAAAGTAAGATGTAATCCAAAGATACTTTAAAAGATAAAAGTAAGGCGAAATCCAAAGATACTTTAAAAGATAAAAGTAAGGCGAAATCCAAAGATACTTTAAAAGAAAAAAGTAAGGCACATTTATTTTATTTTTTTATTATTATTATTGATAGGCTTGCGTTTGACCACTATCTCACCTGATGGTAAGCGATGATGTGGTCGACGATGGAGCACGCTTGCCTAGAAGTAACCTAATATAATAATAATATAAAGATATTTAGAGAAATAACAGACCAGCTTTGGTAAATATATATGTTATACTCCATTTTCATTCAACCGATTTTAACTTTTATTCTGTAGGCATAAAGATGTCATTCAAAGCAAAAAAAAAGTATTGTTACCACTTTTTTAAAATAATAGTTTTATTTAAATCTTTAATCTCATTGCAAATGTAGTATATATGCGTATGTTATATGTTATATATGTGTAAACTGTATGTATATGTGATGATGATTCTAATCAATGCAATGATTATTATTAGTTGCACCTACTTTAATGTCACCATAAACCATTATGTTCCACAGGACAAAGGCTTCCCACTTCCGTGTCTACAAGAATGTGTCGTCAGCCATTACCTATTAAAATGAATTGGGGACTCTAATTTGTATACTATTGGAGATTTAAATTACAACCAAGCGACAACTTCCATTTTATGCTTTTTATTTAACATAGATCATTGTTTGTATTTCCAGAGACGATTATTATTCAAAAGATACCGAGTTGTAGTTTTGAAGGTCCTATAAGATAAATTTGAGATCTCAAATAAAAAATTCTATAAAATTTTCGATCTTGGATCCGAAACTAGATGTCTCGATCTAGTTTATCAAAAAGCACCCTTTAACCTGCTAACTATATTGCAAGTTGCATCCAGTTATACGGAAAGCCGACCCTAATAATATTCAGTGTAGAATACTAGCGACCTGTCCCGGCTTCGCACAGGTGATTTTTATCTTTTAAACTCGATTTTTCTCCATTAAAATATGTGTAACCCTTGCTCATGAATCACTGTGTAAATCTGTATAGTGATAAACACCGCATGAAAATCTCTCCTGTAGTTTTTGAGTGTATTGCATTCATACAGGCAGACAATGCAATGAGGAACTTGTATTTCATAATGTGTAGGATTAAATTCTGCCAGCGATTTTGCTCACATGAAAGTAGGTTCCGCCAAACAACTTTGGAACCCCATTTCATTGCTTTAAGGGCTGAATTTTGTAAAATCCTCTCTTAGTGCTCGCTTATGTTATAAAAGGAAATCTTGTATAAAATTCTATGTTCCCAGTCTCAGTATATTTTCTAGATATAGAAGATTACAAAAGAAACAAAAAACAAAAAGCATGCAATTCTAAAGTTTATTTTGAACTTATAGTTCCAAGTCACAATCCAGTTCAGTCAGTTTCATAGAGAAAGGCCTATTAATAGTAAAATGAGAGCAGATGATGATACAAAATCATTTTTGTACAAGTTACCTGCAAATTTCGACTTGCAGCATGCATCTGTTAAGGTAAGTTCTGCCGTTGGTTCCGCAAACCGGGTCCCTCTCAGAAGTACACCGATGTTCACATTTCGATCCTTGGGCTCGGGAGCAAGATGTCTGGTCTTGAGCTAAGCGTACACCTGAAAACATCAAATAGCAATTTGAATTGTTTATTCATGTCCAAAAATTTGGTACCGAGTAAGTTTAGAAAGACACCAGAGCGCTGGACAACACCACACACAAAACGCTGATGATCTTCGACACCAGGATATAAACAAGCTAAGAAGGACATGTCACACATTATTAAAACCTTTACCAAAAATCTCAGGTGACTGCACATAGGCAGCCCACGCCTGGTGGCGGAGACCATCACCGGACTCAGAATAAACACCTCCACACAATAGGCATCACAGACAGCCGCTGTGCAGAAAAGCATGCTTGCAGAAGGAGGAGACAATTACACATGTGCATCTTAACTGTACAGGTGTCACCGATACGATATGCATACGAACTAAAATCCCTGAATTTCCTTATATACGTCCTGAAAAATCTGGGAGGCCTAATCTGTTTCTGGAGAGAGGTGGGCTGACTACAATAAGTTCGCCGAATAATAGCCCACGCACAGTTGTCCATATAGAAAGAACTAAGAGCAAAAACCAGACTCCAATCTCCAAGTTAATCTATACATCTATACATATAAATAAAATTGGAGTGTCTGTAATATTGAAATAACTCCTTTTAACTACATGCATATAAATATATAAACGGTACATACACCAAAATAACATTTTTTTACAATTTTTGTCTGTCTGTCTGTTTGTCCGGGCTAATCTCTGAAATGGCTAAACCGATTTTGACGGGAGTTTTTTCGGCAGGTAGCTGATGTAATAATAAGTAACATAGAGGCTACTTTTATTCTAGAAAAAATAAATTCAAAATCCTGTAGTCCACGCGAACGAAGTCGCGGGCACAGCTAGTAAAAAATAAAATCCTAAGACTTACAGGTGACTTAATCGTAAAAGAAAAGCATTTTGTATACATTTTGGCAAAGAGACAAAGGTGAAGACTTATGGCCATGAAATTACACCGGTGATATAAAAACCTTACATTGGACCACATTATCGCTGCTTTGCGAAAGAATCATTCCGAAGCTTTAAAATCTGAGTTGTTTCAAATAAAAATAATCCATACCTTTCCCACAAGTCTTCTTCCTCATCTCACAGAGCGAAGGGTAGATGTAGCCATCAGTAGCGCAGACCGGTTCACTCTGCAGTGAGGGTCCACAGATTCTCGGACAGGTGGCGTCACGTGCACCCTCGCACCATGATGCGGCTGTAATCAAGAGATTAAATGGTGAGTAATGGAAAGAAAGTCGGATCTGTAGATCAGTAAGCATGATAAAAAATAAAAATGCTATCAGAGCATATTAGATCAAAAGTAACTGGCAAACAGTTCTAATATTCGACAAAGACGACGACGTCTTTTAATCGACTACAAAAAAATTAAAAGACCAATTTAAAAGTAAATCACTTTTAAATTGGTCTCACTTTTGTCTTAACCTTTTGAATGTCTTAAGTTACACAGTTCGACATAAGCAATTCTCTTTCTATTGTGAGTTCATCTAGTTTTGACAACCTATGAAAAATTTAATATGGGTGTATATTTAGTGACTTTGGAATATGATTTTGGTAAAAAAAACGCTAAAACTGATAAATAATAAAAAACGACACGTGTTAAATAACGAAGTTCAAACAAAACCTAGAAACAAATACTTTTTGTAAAATAAACATTTTATAAGAAGATGCGAAGCTATTGAAGCAAATACCGTAAAACGGGGTGAATAGAGACAAAACTTTGGTTTGGTTTTTCACTTTGATACTATAATATCAGCCTCTAACAAAGCATCGATTTTTTAGAATAACAATTCATTAATACATTGATATAGTTAAAAGCTGCAAAAAATATTCAAATATCGAGAAAATGCCCTTTAAAGTTTTGTCTCTATTCACCCCTAAGTCTCTATTCACCCCATTTTACTGTATTGAAGCAAAGAACGGTTTTATACAACTGTTACACATTTTGTACCACTACACCATCCAATATCTCTACTGTAATGGTGGCTAATCGTGCTCACACCTCTGATGTACTTTCTCAGCATAGATCAGCAATAAGAGCTCATGATTGCAACCCAGAGTCATACAGAAGTCAGTCACCAAAGCCAAGATTGGTACTTTTATAATAGGCCTTTACTACTGTTTTTTTTTTAAACGGGTAGTTTTAAGTGCAATCTTTGGATTGACTTAGAATTATACTAATAATTCTTATATTTTATTATTTGAACTTTCAAATAAATTTTATATTAGGTACGTTATTCTTAGAAATACTGCGATGTTACAGAAAATATAAAACACAAGGAAACCAATAAATCTATATTTTATCTGGAGAAAAGAATAATGTACCTTTAATGTAAAGTTTTTTTGAACTTATAATTCTAAGTCAATCCAAAGAAATGTATAACAGTTCTAAGCAATCCGTTTCAAAAAACGGCAATTTAATAGGTAAAGACCTATTGTGAAAATGTATTTTTGTTTAGATAATTTATTCAAAAATAAATGTGTTTTATGTGGTGCTTTGACAAAACAGCAAAAATCTACTAGATTATCTAATCAATTCACGGGTACAATGTGAAAAAAAAAACTGCAATTTTGTGTTTTTTTTTACTATTGTAGTAATAATTTACTCAAAGTCATAGGGACTTTGAGTTAAACTTTCTTGACTTTGATAAATCTTCTTTCATGTGCTAAAAGTACAAAAATAAGAAAGTATCTGTAAAAAAACTCACGATGTCGAATATAATATTTTTATTAGCCTACCTATGTCACTCAGGAATAAAGTAGTTTTCTATTGGTGAAAAAATTTTAGCTATCGGATCAGACTTTCAGAGACTACCTCCTCCTCCAGATTACAAACAAGAAAAACAAACTTTTCCTTCTTTATAATTAGTGTAGTTTTAAGATACTACAATTGTTAGGAAATTGCAGATAACTTTTTGCACTATCTTAATAGAAACGTATAAAAAAGTGCATAAAAATAGTTCAGTACAAATATTATACGTATCTCGCAATCTATTCTGAAACAAAGAGCATAATAAAGCAACGAAAGTAAAAATAAATTAAAACTAAAAAAGTTTCTATAAAGTAGAAATCCAACAACAAACTGAACAAAATAGAATAAAGCCTCTTTGAAATTCTCTAGATAAGTGATACTAAACTGAATCTCAACAATACAACACTCAGATAAGACGCGGCAGATATAAAATACGAGGTGCAGTGTCAGGCTAAGAGATATTGCAATGAAGAATATGGACGAGGAAATTGTTGACGATATTATTAAGCACCTAATTTTGTAATGTATTACCACGATAGATATCAACGAAATAATTTAATCTTCACAGTCGTACACTCCGAGAGAGAACGTTGGCCCTCTACTCTACCCTGTACCACTAAAAGTTCTAAAAAGGTTTCATTGTGGATGATATGTACAAACATTTTGAAGATTCGAACTTGCACAATCGATGAAAGTCTTTGGTGCGAAGCTCGTTTCAGAATGGAAACATCAGTTCCGTGAGCAGTCCATTTTATCCTCAGTAGACGCCTTTAGCACCACATCTCAAGAGCGTCAATTTTATCATGGTGCTTTTGTATCGTATTTGATTCTAATAATTTACTAAGTTTTATCAAATCAAGCTAATGGCCAGTCAAAGTCTCGTAAAAAATGTCATAATTGGAAACTGAAATGACAATGATGATAAATAATCATTTTACTTCTTTTTTCGCTGCCTTGACTTCATGTAAAGCTAGAAAAAAATAAACTATGCTAATGGCTAAACTGAACCCTTCGTGTGCTAGCCCGACTCATACTTAGCCAATTTTTTCTCATCCTTTTTCTTCCTTGGTTTTTTTTTCTTAGTGAAAGTGAAATATTATGCCCGTGACATGCGCCAAAGTTAAATAAATACATTAAACCAAACGCTTCAACTCTCTTCTTCTTCTTCTTCCTGCCCTTATCCTATATTACTTGGGGTCGGCGCAATATGTTTTTTCTTCCATTCCTGTCCTGTCACCCGTCAAACTATCGCTAACTCCCTTTTCTTTCATATCACTTCTCATACAATCCCGCCTCTATATTATAAAAATACTATCTTAAAGTAGGTCACGCGAATCCGACACCCAAAAACCATGACAAACAAATCCTTTCCCGATATTTCTCAATCCGCTCACTTCATAGCCATACCCATAGCTAGCAAGATGCCGCGGGCTCGCCTGTAACTAGGGAAGTCCATTAGCACAAACCGAGGACCGACATCGACACCTCACTCTTATCTTGCTAGATAAATCTTGTTACATAAAAAATGTTAGGGTGAAATGGAAAGGTTTTTGCTATCTTTTATTTTGGCTATCTCTCTTGCTAGATACTGATTTTTTATTTTATTTTAGATCTTAGAAAGACGTGGATAACCTTTTTGTTGTACACAAAATAGAGGCAAAGAAATCACGAACGCCACTCACATTACTTTTTGAAAGTGTGTTAAGTTTACTTTTGCTAGAGAAAATAATAAATCCAAAAAACATCTAAGTAAATACGAAAGTGAGTGGTTACATTTTACGCTTAAACCAATTAACTGTTTGTCATGAAATTTTGCATTTACGTTGTCAGGCGTATTGAAAAGGATATTGGTTACTTTTCGTCCAAAAAATACTATTTTTGAGCGATTGAATAGTAACTTTGCCGATCACATTTTTGCGTCAGCACACTAGATGAAGCTATGTTTTTCTGAAATCATGATTATAATTTTATATTATTATAAACTATAATCATGCCTATACATAGCAGTTATTATAAATCGAAATTGAGTGTAATCTAAGAGAAAACCTGTGAGTAAAATTAATACTTTGTCTAATATATTGCATCACTGTTCTAAAAACGGCGAAGAAAAACATCGTGAGGGAACCGGCATGTCCAAAATCAAAAATTCAAAGACAATGTGACACCAACCCGCACTGGGTCCGCGTAGAGGATTACGGTCCATTTCCCTCTCCTAGAGTGGAATCCTGAGTCTCAACAGTGGGAGCATTGACAACAGACTATGCTATATTTTTTACCCTGTGACTTTATTTCCCTTGGGACTATCGTTTACTTAGACAAGGTCGACGCTACTGACAGCAATTAGCCACCAATAAACATCTACCTAAATAAAACTAGATAAAATATTTCAAACGGTTAATAGTATGGTTATTTATTACAAACTAGAAATAGAGAGCTGCTGACCTCCAAAGAGAAAACAACTCAAGAAGATAAACCAAAGCAATCAGTAATCAGAAAATAGACTTAGAAAACGGCACCAGTCATAAAGTATAGGAAAATTATAAAAACAACTTATTGCAGCATTACCAGTAAAAGTAAATTATCCAGTATGAACATACGATGAAACGACAAACTATGTTGAATACAATCTGATAATGATATGAAATTGCTGTAGAAAATGTATGATTCTAGGCGATTTTTTTTAACAGGGCACTGTACCAGCACAATATAATTTATCATCACCACTATCATAATTTTGGCTGAAAAACGTCGAACGAAGGAGAACCAAGGTAACCGACAAATAATACATTTCTCTGCAATTGCCCCCTTTTTCATTTTAAGACTTGCCCTTGATGCATTTCCATCGACTAAAATTTCGAGCTTCCACTATGGTAACTTTGAACCATCATTTTGAGAGTGAGAAATTAAATAACTTCTTCTGCTCTGGATGGAGTAAAGTCGAATTCTGAGACTCAAGAGAGTGTTAATAAAAGTTTGACCATGGCCGCGGTAACTATTTTAAAGAATCATATTATTATGTTAGTGCGTTCTTTTTCATTTTTTAATACACTGCAACAAACGTAATAACCCTCCCAGTGTTCGGGAGCTAATTAAGTAAATCCCTCACTGCATTCGAAATTAAAACTTGACAACCTTCTGAAATTCAACGTGCTGCCTGCAATTTTAAGACATTGCTTTATCTTCTCGGGACTTAATCTAGTTAATCTTCTATTCAAGATTACAGCACCTAGGGCTTTTTACTTGAGTTTTACATACGTTTCTGACTATCCGAAGATGTAAACACCTTTTTCTACATACATATAAGACATTATTGTACTAGGCGATCATAGATCATGCAGAGCGTACGCTCGCCCTTGAGACTCCGAATTGGGTCACATCCCTATTGGCAGCCTGCAATGTATGCAGCTGCAATCCAAAGGGTCTGATTAGGGTCAAGTTCTAACTATTCAACTAGCTTGTTCTAGAAACGTCTACTTTACACATCAGCAAAAGTGTTAAACTAATCTTTATAATATTTTTTCATAATATTAATTGTTTGTGTGATTTGGATGAAATTTTGTGATGGAAATACTGGTATTTCATTCTGAAATGAATATTAGTGTGTTACTTCTTCTATCAAATAGGTACCAGGTTGCCAGAAATTCTAGTAGATCGAATAAAGACTGCTTTTTTAGTAAGGAATATTTTATGTGATTAAACAAAATCATCACTGCATCCAATTTAGGTTTTTAAAAATTTCTTGCATAGATGTTTTAAAATTATTTCTTAATTCTGCAACTAATATTAAACTAAGCAATATTATAAAGCCAAAAGCTTGTATCTACCTGTGTGTATGTTTGTTACTCCTTCACAATCAAATAGTTGAACAGATTCAGATGACCTTTGACATTCAGGTAAATCATGTCCTAGATTAAATTGATACTTTTATACCAGGAGTGTTGGAGATAAAACCTTCTTGCAAGCTTCCTAAATTATATGAAAAAATATGACACTTCTATTTGTCACTTGTCTTCACTTGTTTTTTGTAAAATATGTGGTTCACACCGAAAATTATTAAAAAACTAATTTGCATTGAGCATCCAGTCATTGATTTTCATTCAGAATACCCATAATTCTCGCACATGGTCCTTCGAGCCGGATGAAATATAATTAAGAAGATCAGCGATTATTTTCAAGAAAAAGAATAGAGACTGACTTCCACGCTGAATGGAGGTTCATGAGTTCACTGCTGGAGAACTGGATTGATTTCAAGCAAGTTAGTTAGTGGTGTACAGTTATAATTACGCTAATATCGTCACCCAACACTCAGGTAGTATATATAAGTAGTCATACTAAGGTCAGTACTATTTTATTAAATTACCAATTATATTGTGTTTGAGTAAAATCATTAGGTACTTTGTTGCATTGTGATTAGTATTTTATTCAACAGCAATGTTAAGTTTAAACTCATACTTTTAACAGTATAGTTAGCTATTTTGCTACATTATTAAACTTACATTATATTAAGCTGTAACTAATTACATAACTACTTAACAGTGGTATTAATTTTTAACAAGTATCTTGACATAATAAAAATATTTGAGTGTTAGATATTAGTACAAGTCATTGTTATAAATTATAGTTAGCAGTCAGAAAGGGCATAGACTACAGCTAGGCGTATAATTATTGAAATTATATTGTTGTTTTAATTTTTATATTCCTGTATCAATGCCAGGTTGACAACACTCGTCTCCCAGAATGTCTGAGGAAAAGGATTTAATTAAGAAGCGAGGCAGCTTCAAAGGTCGCTTGACTAGTTTCCTCAATTTTCTGGACTCATTCAAGGACAAGGAGCTATCTAGCTGTGATGTGTCCGAGTTGCAGTTGCGCATGGGCAAGATAGAGGCGTTGTATGAGCAGTATGATGAGGTACAGTTACGTCTAGAATGCATTGTTGACGACATCAACTTACAATATTCTCAGCGTTCCGAGTTTGAGTCTATTTATTATAAAACCTTATCTAGAGCCCAGAATATTCTGACTGACTACAATAAAGATAATAAATCGATGGAAAGTTGTAAAAGTACTCGTGTTAGCATAAAGCAGCCGGTTAAATTGCCAACGATTCAGTTACCAAAGTTTAGCGGATTATATTGTAATTGGCTTGAATTCCGCGACACCTTTACTAGCCTAATTCATTGTAATGATGACATAGACGCAATCAATAAGTTTCACTACTTGCGAGCATCACTTGAGGGAACAGCTGCTATAGTTATCAAATCCATTGAGTTTTCTTCAAGTAATTACTCTGTGGCATGGTCATTGTTATGTGATCGGTTTGACAACAAAAGATTACTGGTTCAGAATCATATAAGTTCATTATTTACTATTGAATCAATTACAAAAGAATCTTCTGTTGCCATTAAGAATTTGATCGATCAGTTAAATAAAGACTTGCGAGCTTTAGAGTCATTAGGGGAGCCTGTGAAACACTGGGATACACTTTTAATCTACATTGTCACACGAAAACTTGATCAAAAAACCTATCGTGAGTGGGAGGAGTGCAAAGGTAGGATAGACAAGGATGGCTTAATCACGTTTAACGCATTTATGCAATTCTTACGCAATCGAGCCGACCTCATCGAGACCCTGGAACTCCCCCGCAATCATTATTCGCAATCACCAGGTAAATCAGGTCCTAAGATCAAGTCAATGGTAGCACAATCTCCTATCAATTCTAGCACTGACTCAGCTTCTAAACCTTGTCCTAAATGTAATAACAACGATCACACATTAAATAATTGTCCACAGTTTCTCGCATTGAGTAACGATGACCGTCTCAAATCATTACCTAGTTATAAGGTATGTTTTAACTGTTTTCGTTCCGGACACTATGCTAACAAATGTAAAAAACCAGGCTGCAAACTATGCAAACGTAGGCACAACACATTAGTTCACGTACATTCTAATGGCACTGTATCGAATACACCTAGTGGTAATTCGATGAATAACTTGTCTGCTACGACTGAAACGAATAACGTAGCTTTATCCGCAAACATTGCATCTCCGTGTGGTCATACGCAACGAGATGTGTTGTTATCAACCGCTTTGATCAAATTAAGAGACCACAATGGGTGTGTGCATCTCGCTCGCGCGGTGCTCGATAGTGGTAGCACGTCTTCACTCATAACAGATAGGTTGTGCAATAAACTTAACTTAAAAACTAGCCAGGTAGATAGATCAATCCTTGGAAATCAATAACGTCACTTCGCACGTAGGTAAAATATGTCGGGTTAAGGGTACGCCATTAGATGATAGCTTTGTATTCGAACTAAATTGTTTTGTTCTTCCGTTCATTACGAGTAGTGTTCCGTGTCGTCAGATAAATATTTCTGATTTCGACTTACCCTCGAATATTACTTTAGCTGATCCTACTTTTTATAACCCTGCCGATGTTGATATTTTAATCGGCGCTGATCTTTTTTGGGATTTGTTAGGATCTCAAAGACTAAAGTTAGGTACCGGGAAACCAATATTATGTGAAACCAGTCTAGGATGGATAGTTTCCGGTCCAATTACTCAGAATACTATCTCACTGCTGACGAATGACGTAAAGTGCAATATGTCTAAAATGGTTGCCGACAGCGATGGTGACTGGGAAAACCTCAAGTCAGAATTGACAAAGTTTTGGCAATTAGAGGAGGTGAATGCGAAGTCTTCCAATTCTTATATGCCTGAAGAGAAATTGTGTGAAGACAATTTCGTTACAAATACGACACGATTGTCTGATGGTCGTTTTTGTGTTCGCATCCCCCTTAAGAAAGATCCTTCAATTTTAGGAAATTCTTTTAATAAAGCCACACATTGTTTACATTCTTTAGAGCGTAAATTAAAGGTTAAGACGAACTTTAGTAGAATGTATCATGACTTTTTGTCAGAATACGAGTTACTTGGTCATATGACAAAAATTAATAAACCTAATTTATGTTTGGGTTATTTTATTCCACATATGGGAGTTTTACGCGAGTCGAGTACCACGACCAAACTTCGTGTTGTTTTCAACGCTAGTGCTTCTACTTCGACGGGAGTGTCCTCTAATGACCTACAGATGGTTGGGCCAACCGTACAGGACGGTCTATTGTCTATACTTCTTCGCTTTAGAGTCCACAAGTATGTTTTATCTGCGGATGTGGAGAAGATGTATAGACAAATAGTCGTCCACCCGTCGGACAGATATTTACAACAGATTGTTTGGCGTGATAATGTTAGTGATCCTATTAATGTTTATCAATTAAACACCGTCACGTACGGTACGGCCAGTGCGCCATTCCTTGCGACACGATGCCTTAAACAAGTAGGACTCGACTGTAGGAACCCTAAGATATCGGAAATCATCCAACATGACTTCTATGTCGACGACTTGCTGACCGGAGGGGATGACTTAGATGAAGTAAAGTTCATTCGCACTGAAGTCACCAAAGCGCTTGCGTCGGCATGTATGCCATTGAGAAAGTGGAAGTCAAATGATTCTCAATTATTGTCGAATGCTGTCCCTGCGTCATACGATTTGAACATTGGACAAAATGAGCCAGAAAAGTTGCTTGGTCTCTGTTGGCATATCGGCACTGATGAGATAGGGTTTCCTATAGGTCTGACTAAATCTTCGACTAGGTACACAAAGCGTGACTTGTTATCCGTTATTGCGCGAATCTTTGATCCCTTAGGTCTGTTAGGTCCTATTGTTATTACTATGAAGATCTTGCTACAGAAAATGTGGTTAGATAAATTATCATGGGATCAACCATTACCTAATGAGATTTGTAAACAATGGGAGATTATTATTAAATCTTTACCTCTTTTAAATCATGTTCGCATTCCGCGACTTGTAGTCTGCAATTCATTTACGGAGTTAGAACTCCATATTTTCACAGACGCGTCTGAGTCCGCGTACGGTGCTTGCGTCTACATTCGCAGTGTTAATGCTAAGGGTGAGTACATGGCTCGCTTGTTAATGGCAAAGAGTCGAGTTGCTCCCATCAAGCCTACGACAATTCCGCGACTGGAGTTATGTGGTGCGGTAGTCGGTTCTCGTCTTCACGAGAAGGTGATGAGCTCACTTCGAGTGAAGATCAGTCGGGTTTATTGTTGGACTGATTCAACCATTGTCTTGGGATGGTTACAGATGATGCCTACCAGACTTCAGCCCTTTGTGCGCAACCGCGTTGCTGAGGTTTTGGATAAGTCGGGTAACTGTACTTGGAGGCACGTCCCAACAGATCAAAATCCAGCAGACCTAATATCTCGTGGCATGGATATTAGTGATCTGCAGGAGTCAGATCTGTGGTGGAAAGGACCAGATTTTTTAAAACTAGATTCGTCTGAATGGCCTTCTCAAATTACGAGCCCAGGACTACAATCGTTACCGGAGACTCGACCTAAAATCATATTACATGTTGTAAACGATTCGAAACCTGAAGTTTTAATTGATTTTAGGCGTTATTCCAATTACACACGGCTCGTACGATCTGTTGCCTACGTATTACGATTTATTAAGTCATGTAGAAAGCATTACCCTAAAACCAAATACTTGTCACATGATGAGGTACAAGATGCACTAACTCTTGTCATTATTAAGAGTCAGATTCAGTCATTTTCTGAATACCAATTATTTTTGAACAAAAAGAGTTTACCTAAAAAGAGCGCCCTTCTAAAGTTTAATGTTTATTTAGACGATAATAATGTAATGCGAGTAGGAGGACGTCTCGATAACTCTAATTTTGCTTATAGTAAGAAACACCCTATTTTATTACAGTCCACTCATGATTTCACTAAACTATTATTTAATTTTGAGCATAAAAGGCTGATGCATGCTGGCCCACAATTATTATTAGCTTCCATTAGGGAAACTTATTGGCCAATAGGAGGTCGCAAGTTGGCGAAAGCCTGTTATCATAAGTGTGTTTTGTGTCACCGTATGAAGGGTAAGGTTGTAGCTCCCTTAATGGGTAACTTACCACGAGAACGCCTTCGTCCAGGTTATCCCTTTGAAAGCACAGGCGTTGATTACGCTGGCCCTATTATGTGTGCTAGTCGCCAGGGCCGTGGATGTAGGTTAGTAAAGGTGTATGTCGCTATTTTTATTTGTTTCACAACCAAGGCCATTCATTTGGAGCTCGTTGGTGATTTAACTAGCAATAGTTATTTACTGGCTTTGTATCGGTTTATTTCTCGGAGAGGTAAACCTGCTGATATTTTTTCCGATAACGGTACCTCATTTGTCGGTGCATACAACGACCTTTCCAAATTTTTAAAATTAAATAGTTTGTCCTTGGGTGAAAGTGCAGCAAACGACGGAATAAGGTTCCATTTTATTCCCGCCTACACCCCACATTTCGGTGGACTCTGGGAGGCGGGTGTCAAGTCAGCAAAGTATCACCTTCAGAGAGTGTTGGGAAATTGTAACTTGACTTTTGAGGAGCTGTACACCACACTAACCAAGATTGAAGCCATCTTGAACTCTCGTCCATTGACGCCGTTGTCTTCAGATCCTGCAGATTATACTCCGCTCACGCCAGGACATTTTCTTGTGGGACGGCCACTTACTTCTTTGCCGCAACCTGATTACCAGGATAGCTCTGCCAATTATCTGTCTCGTTACCAGAGGATCGAGCAGCTTCGCCAGCATTTCTGGAGCAGATGGAGCAAGGAGTATGTTGCAGAATTGCAACAACGCTCCAAATGGCGTTCCTGCAAGGATGGCTTGATGCTGAACTCCTTGGTGGTGATCAAGGAAGACGATCTTCCTCCGTTGAAGTGGAGACTTGGACGGATCGTGGCTGTTCATCCAGGAACGGATGGTATCGCCCGTGTAGCTGACATTCGGACGTCTACTGGAGTCGTTCGACGGGCATTCAACCGAATCTGCCCTTTGCCTGTGTCTTCAGAATCTGGTTGAAACCATTGGTTTCAACGCCCGGGGAAATGTTGGAGATAAAACCTTCTTGCAAGCTTCCTAAATTATATGAAAAAATATGACACTTCTATTTGTCACTTGTCTTCACTTGTTTTTTGTAAAATATGTGGTTCACACCGAAAATTATTAAAAAACTAATTTGCATTGAGCATCCAGTCATTGATTTTCATTCAGAATACCCATAATTCTCGCACAAGGAGTATATCTCCTTAGAATTATTTTATAAGTTTATGTTGGCAGAATCATTGGTAAAAGTAAGTAAGCAAATTAAACAAAATCTACTTTTACGACGCAACAATAGAATTAAATTTCAATAGGCTGTATTTGCCTATAGAATATAATAATCATACACTAAAATTTGTCTTAGTCAAGATTAAGTGTTTCTTAATTAGAACCATAGCAAAAGATTTCTAATTAAAGAAGTTTACACGTACTAGGCAATCATGAACGCGAGAATGATCTTTATAGTTTGCTATCAAATAAATTGTGTGCAGTATCATCGGTCGAGTAAGTGCACGCTTTAACATTTTTTAATAACGTCTGAGAAATAGAGCATCTTTTAATTGTTATGATGTGGTCTTAATGTACAGTTTTAGATTTTTTGTATGCATCTATGTTTATGATACCCTAGTACACGAGATGCAATTAATAAACTTGTAAAATTGCTCGCTCCGTGTACTAAAACTTTAAAATTCATGACATAAAATATATTTTTTATGAAAATAAAAATGAATTGTGAGCCAAACCTAGCTGCTGCAATTAGACGATCGTAAAATTCAAATGAATTTTGTCGATGACTGTCCTAATTGCTTTTACATCAAAAGTCGGGGTTTATATTTTTAACAACCTGAGTGCATAAGGTTATTAAAAATACAATTCTTGACTTTTGCCCAAGGCATCACTTGAAATACAGTCGCTAACAAAAAACAATTTGCAATAATTATGGTTAAGAGGACCCTTTCCAATCCGTCTATTGTCAATGCGAGCATGGTTTAAAGGCTTGTCGCCTTGTCATTTCATCCAACGCAACACAATGCAATTTTTGATAAAAAAAAGTAACGTAAAAAAATAAAGAATACGTCTGATTGCTCAGTTGGCATTCGAGTTTGTTTTAGAAATCTTAAAAGTTTTTGGAAAAAAATAAGTTCTTTATTTAAAATTTTGAGTACCTAAATGTGTAAGGTTTCAAAAACACGGATATCTTTCACTAAGGAGTACATTATAAGGGGCTATCACGCAAAATAGCAGATTTTCAAAAAAAATTGATACTACATTTTTTTAACAATTCATTGCTGCCCCTAGTCTAGTTTTACATAAAATGTTTTGATATCAATAGAAACTCGATACACTCGTAAGAGAAGTTGTATGGAAATATATCACGCATTGGACGCTCTTAAGTCATAAAGTCGACAATTACGAGTATCATTTGCTCGAATTAAAATAAAATTTTTGGATCGATCCTGTATGTGGTCAAATTTATATGGGATTGTTCGAAAGAGTCTGTTACTATGATATTTGCAACAATAAGCGCAACTTTAGGCATGCATTGAAGTTAGGTATGACTATACTTCATATTCTTGTTGACAAACCTAACAACCAATAATAAAAAAAGAACCCAAACTTGTCAGACTGTCAACTCCATCAAATGTTCAAAAGCCATCCAAACCAAAAACTAGGTCAAAACAGTGATTCCAAATGAAATATTGCACTTCAAATTTTTTCATCAGTCCTGGTCCTATAAAAGTAATGGTCTGAAAAACGAGCCACTCGTCCCTGGATCTGTCAGTACCATAACTTAATAAATCGGACTGATTTAATAGAACCATTGATAAATTGGACTGATTTAATCGAAACGGTTGATAAATCTGATTTCCTTTTGCTAGTCAGGTCTCTAACTGTCAGTTCTATGTATTAGATTTCCTCTGAAAACTGATTTGAATCGAATATTCAATAGCAATTGGAAATATTGTGAAGTCATACTCTATTCGACACTAGATGAAACAAACTTTTTTTACTGCCCTTTCAAACGATTTTTCGTAAATGAAATTCTTATAAATATCTCGCAGAAAAATTGGTGGCACATTTTTGGCACGTTCTTCATTTTTTTTGTGTAATTTAGTGCAGTGAGTTTTTAGAAATTTTTAAGACTAAATTTTTAAGTGCATTTGAAGTGTTTCTTAAAAAAGATACTAGCAGGTTCGTTGTTGATTTAAAACTGTTACTATCGGTAACAGTTTTTAATCAACAACGGACCAATACATAGCTAATTATGCTAACTAACAAAAGCTACTGCTAGAATTTTAGTGAATGCACGTACGATAAAACTTATATGTGAATGCACCTACGCTACTACAAAAGTAATTCCTAGAGAGACGTAATGTTTTTTTTAAAACAAAAAATTCAAATAAAAACCAGAATAGACAGTAACTTCGAAGCACGACAAAAAAAAAACTTCATGCTGATTCTTTACAGTCACCTGATCTCAAACTCATCAACCGGTAGGATATGAATATAAACTCACTATGGACAGTAATAAAACAGGATTTACTGCAGATCGTAACAGTAGCAGTGCGCCCAGTCGTTATACTAACCCGTTTTATAAAATCGAGTCAAAAGCAGGAAGATCAATCAGGTAAAGTTCTATTTTTAGTTTCAGACTAAAAATGTTTATTAGGAACTCGAACAAAGTACACACACAAGTAAATGTTTAATACATTTGCACTCCCTCAATCAAAGGAGGCCATAGCATGATCACGAGTTCATAAAATTACTTGCTGTTGCTCGCGGCTTCGCTCGCGTTAAATTCGGGGTAACATGGTTCCCCTTTCAGTGGGGGGTTTGAAAGAGACAAAAAGTAGCCTATGTAACTCTCCATCCCTTCAACTATCTCCACTTAAAATCACGTCAATTCGTAGCTCCTTTTTGCCGTGAAAGACGGACAAACAGACACACACACACTTTCCCATTTATAATATTATTATGGTTTTGAAACTAAAGTAAGAAAAGGAATTAGGTACAATTTTTTTTTTAATTGGAAGGTGGAATCGCACCACCTGTTGGCAAGTAGTGATGCAATTGTTGATAGTGAGGCGCACTAATTTATGAAAAGCCTATTTACTCTAGATTTGAAGACAACTAAATTATAATCAGACGAGAACAGCAGGCAAATTGTTTCAGGCCTTCGAAGTACGCGGCGAGGTGAAACGCTTAATCGAGATCGTAGAGGTTTAAACAAAGTAAGGGCGGATTCTCGTCGTAGGTCGACTTGTCCGATGGTAGAAATGAGACCTAAAGTAAAACGTAAAAACTCTTTATAAAAAATATATGTTTCGAGATATGTGTACAAATTGCATCCGCCGCTCCAAAAGTTTTAATGGCTCGTTTACAGTAATTAGCATTTCAATTTGTTTTTCATGATATTTCTGAGATACACACAGCATGTGTTCACTAATGTTTTACGTCGATATATATATGAATATCTACTTATAAAGGGGTAATCTGCCTATTTTTTTATTTCCATCCTAGTACCAAAATCCCGAAATAAAAAAAGTACGAGTATCATGTCTTAGATGTTTGGTGATGTTCCAGGACATTTTTTGCCAAGTGTCTTAATAATATAGGTATATATTATTGGATAAAAATCCAATCAGCCAATTGAGTATGAAAGAGTAACAAGCACAACATATGTATGATGGTGTGTGTGTATACACACACCATCATACATATGTAAAAAACTTTCGCTTTTATAATGTTATTGTAAAGTGTGATTTAGTCCTGTCTAATCAATTTTACCGGCGCAACTGTTTATGTAGTTTTTCCAAATTGTCTTTTAGGGATCCTCACCCAAAGAGTGCGTGAAGACTTAGTAATAGCACAAAATAAATAAGTACAGAAGTCAATCTCCAAACAAAGCGCGCTCGAGCAACGCACACATAGACACCGCTCACGGACACGATACTCGGAGCGCCACGGCCCACTCGTCAAACAGTTCCGGCTCAAACGCTCATTAGTGTGGGTCCACCGAGCGTAGGTATAAAAAGTGAAGTACATACTTGAGATTAGCTTCTGTACCTATCTATTTTGTGGTAATAGAGTCCGTTTTATCTTTGAGGTACGGAACCCTAAGAAACACTGCAAGGCTCAATTAGTATGTTGACAGACTAAACAATTGCTAACACTCATCCACATTCGAAAGTGAACGTTTGAGGCTGAATACCAATTTTTCTCGGTCTAAGTGTGGGAACTATGTCCTTCTAGATTTCTTTATGCTAAGCAATGTTTGTATGCTTCTTTAAGCTTTTTGAGACGGTTGTAAGTAGGTCTTATTGCGATTCTGCATACATAAGAGCCTGTATTAAAAGTTACTCGTATGTTCTCTTGAATTAAAACCTATGCCTTGAAAGCTTTGGGCTCGAATGTTCTCTTGAATAGCCTTAAAAGGTTATTATTAGCTATTAGCTTGGACTTGCAGGTGACGAGGTAATGGGTAACTTGTCATCCGACCGTCTGGTAAGAGCCTGAATCGTCGACGGCACATAGTGTGTCAGCAAACCGTAGGAGTCCACAAAGACTGAAGCTTAGCACTATCTCACTTTATGGAAACGACGTGATCGAAGACGAGATAAGCACGCTTATCTAGAAGTACCCTATTTACACTTAACTTAAAGACTCCCAGGTTGTAGATAGTAGGAAACAGATTCCCGCAGGAAATTTCACTCCTTCCTCCTTCCGTTTTATGCGTATGGGTGGAAGATCCACCGTGTACCAGTGGCACTGCATTCTTTCATATGACTCCTCACACAATCCATCCATGTTTTCTTCAGCCTCCCTCTCCCTCTCCATCCATCCACATGTATACAACTCTTTTAGTAACATGCGTTTAATTCCTCCTCTTTCACAATTTTTCCAATCAACCTCTTTATAATCTTGGTTAAAACTGAATATAAATATGTGGGTAGACAGACTAAAGGTAGCACTACACTGCCCACACGTGTGTCACATACGCCAATCTGAGCGCGTCAGTCTCCATACATTTTATTATGGCAACTAGACTTGTAGGGCTACATTAGATCCACGCCTCGCGACGCGACTATACGTACAAATCAAGGCCTACTTCTGCGTCGGTCTAATATAGTTCCCGCAATTATATTTCTACCCGCGACATATTTCTATAATCACTTCTTGGCAGTCGGATTTAAGATTACAGTTACCTCGTAAGAAGTCTAAAGCTGTGATTAAAAGGAGTAATTGCCATTCGCAACACCCACGGGTGCGAAACGGTACCCATACCGGTTTTAATCGGGTAAGCCTGAAGGGTATGACCGTTATCTCTTCTAACATAAGGGTCAAAATTGTTCATAATTTTAATTACTGTACAATAAATATCTTATTTTAATTTAAAAGAAAAAGACCTTTTAGTGTTTAAAATAAAGTCCTAAACAAACGACTAAACCCCTACTAATAACTAAATAACCCTTACTGTTAAAAATGTGCCCATTGTTAGTTGAACTCCGATATAAAACTTAGCCTTTACAGTCTAAGGCCGCAAATTCAGAATGGCGGGACGTACAGCGGAGCGTTCCAGCGTGTATAATCGCGTGCAGTGTTGCGTGCAGCGTCGCGTTCAGCGTGCACGCAACTAGTTTTCACTAAAGCGTGCGTACGAGCGGGGCGTCCAAGTAAGTTGACCAATTGGCCATTCAAGAACAATACGAGACATTCGTGTATAATTGTTGTTGTTTGTTTTGTTGAATTTTCTTCTAATAATATGTCAATATCCTCCCATTCCATATTTTATTTATGAACACACCACTTCTTTTACTGGCAAATCTTGACACTCATTAAAACGCCAAAACACTGGTCACGTCGCTTAACTGCACGCTAAAAACGCTGCTACGAATACACCAACAGAGAAATCTATACGTTCAGTAGTCGAGCGTGCACGGTCAAAACAACGCGCCGCTGCACGCGCCGCCGTTCCGAATTTGCGGCCTAAGGATGAAGTTACAGTGGTGGTTCGTAGTTGTAGCTCAAGCCAGTGTAAGTTGAGCACTGAGTGCAAAGCGTGGTGTTTGCAGACAGGTTGCTATCACCCTTGGTGCGGACAACCCGTTTAAACTATATCACAAGTAGATACAGGATAAATGTACTGAATAATGAGTGTGTCGCTTAGAATGCTTCGAGGCAAGGGCTGTGCTGAAATCAATTACCATTTTCAGTACATATTTACGTTCTTCAGGTTTTTTATTGTAGAGAGGCTGTCTTTGCTAATATAAGTTGTGGCGCAGTTAGCGTTTACTATTTCTTCTTCACATAATCACTTTCTTTCTTCTTTATTTCTTTTTTTTTTTTTGTTTTCTTCACATACAAACAAAGATTTCTGCATCTACAGTTTTGATGTGGTTGTCATTAATTGAAAGATTAATAAATGAGGAAAGTCGAAATAAATGCCTAGATAAATGCTTTGTTGTATAAAGTCCGCCTATATAGGTACCACTAGTTTACATGAAGTTTAAATAAATAAATAATTTGCAAAGTTAGTGCGGGTCTCTACTACAGAATATTAGTTTATATATCATATTTATTTTAAGTTTAAAACCTTTTTTTTTCTCTGAATATAGGTATATATTGGCTGGTGTTTCGCATATTACTGTTGTACTATTGAGTGGTTAAGACTTGACAATTAAACGATTTGATATAAAAAGAAACTGATTTGGTCTAAGAAGTCGAATTGAGCAAATTAAACAAGTAAGGCGAATGTGGCCTACTGGTAGTTAAAAAGTGAAGCCAAAATCACTCCACAAAAAACTTATTAATTTTGGGCAAAACGATAAGATTGTAAAATAATAGACACCACGTTTCGACAACCCTACACTATCGTCATGCAACGCGCGAGCCGTGGGCGACTACATGCACCGCAACCTTCGCTTAAATTCAAATCTGTGCGCGCTTTAAATGTGATGCACGCGTAAGGTGAAAGACCCCTTATTGTCCGCGAAAATGGTAATTTACGCTATTCAACAATATCTCGCCCAGTATGCACTCCTGGTACAACGGAACTTTGTTATGATGTCATTGCTCAGTAGTGACATAATAGATCGCTTATTTATGAGGTCCTTGTCTTAAATAACTGTAGCTGAAATGTACTAGGAGTAATTTGTACTAGGGGCTCAGGAGATGTGAGGTAATGTATTGCTTATTCATAATTTTCTCGAGTCGACATTGTACTAGCAGTCACTTGTACTAGGAGAACAGAAAATACAAGTAGAATAAAAAGTGGTCCGTTACACTGGTTTTACTGATCTTTAGGGATGAAGACTAGGGTTTCTAATAGCAGTGACATCTCAAGACGTGACTGCTTATCGCCTTTATGTTTATTGTTTTCAATATTTCCAAGTACCTGCTATATGAAATGGGAGGATGTTTTAAACAGTAGAAAAAAAAAATGCTGGACCAACTCCTATCAGTCGTAAAGAAAATACTAGCCTAACATAGTAAAAATAATAGATACGAATGCAAATGCACAATAGTGGGACAATATAACTATAACTACAATAAATACAAGCTCTTAAATTATCACCAAAGACCAAAAAGGACCACATTCAGAAGCACTCAACAATACCAATGTAGTAGGCAGTTTTATCGTTTGTCGTACATCTGTACTGCGGGTAGCAAACGTTCACAACCCAATAGACATTTACGCGTTATTCTGACATTGTACGCGACAATGGTCGTAAAACTTTAAATGGTATCTTTACCAGTATGCTATCCTGGTACAACGGGACTGTTTATTATGTTATGACGTGCATGGCTGAGTTTATCTGGTATGCTTGTTATTCATTGTCACTATTGGTGGTATGGTCTTTTTGTTCGGGACATATTCTTGCTGCTTCTGTTTGTGGTTTGTTGAATTTTAAAGCATTTTATCTTTAACAAAGATAAATTCTCAGGTAAATCTAATGAACAGACCATGGGTGGCGGAAATATAAGAAAACAGAAATAAACTTTATAAACACCAAATACAACATATAAATAAACTTAAATCTAAGGCTGCAATGGTGGTCTTATCGCTGGCAGTAATATCACCAGATAACCCTAGAAAGAACTAACGTGGCCCCGGAACGCAAAAATGAATTGAAGGAACACAGATGCGATTTAGTCAATAAAAGTATGGCACACCTTCTCACTCTATCTAGAGCAGAAGAAGCTATTTGATGATTTCCAAACTAAAAAAAAACTTATGATGAATATGGTTTAATCACTCTGTCTATAAACTATCTTGTACAACAGACTATAGCTTTGACAGTATCTAACATAACAAAGATTTTATTGTTGCAAATTATTTAATTTAATTTCAAGACTTTCCAATTTTCATTTTCCGTTTCCTATAAATTCACGAATTATCTGTTAACAAATTTCCAAACTTTCTACCTCAGAAATTCAATACACACTTGTGAAAATAAAGAATGTAATAAATCTCCATACATTTACATCCATGTGCGAAAACAGAACACTACAGACTGCTTCTACAGACGCACCTTTGTTTGTCCTACATGTGTTTCTATTAAGTACTCGAATACAATTTCTCTGACCAAAATTTTTAAAGAAAATTATTTGAAGAATCTATTTTCATTATTTATCTTGTCACTAATGCAGAAATGTTTTCGATTTCAAGTGTTTTCTACCATGTGTGTGTAAATGCAATGAAGCGGTTTCGAGAGTATTCGTTTTTTTTTTATTGATATGTATAAACTATTGCAATCCCACCTGATGGTAAGCAGTGATGCAATCGTCGATGGTGAGGCGCACTAGTTTATTAAGAGCCTATTCACTCTAGTCTTGAAGACACGTAAATTATATCAGACGGGAAAACTGCAGCAGGCTCTTACTGTCAACAATACTTAAATTATCTTTTGTAAAAATATATATTCCCCCATCTAGACCTTAAAGATCGTCTTCCCTCAACATTTCCACAAGAATCAGGTTCATGTGAGATTCTAAAAGAGCGCTGATTTTTTTTTTTTGTGCTTTTGGGTATGATATTGACTGGTCTGCACTGTTCTTACATAATACCTATCTATTATTATTGTAATATGGAAATATTGTACTCGTAACAACACCACTTTTTAAAAAAAAGTAACCATGGAGTTTCTTGCCTGTTCTTCTCCATGGGAAACGACCAATTTGGAACCGTACACTAGCTTCTGACTTTTATAATATGTGCCCAATATATTATAGGCCTATGTGAAACATTTTTTTATTTGAATTTTTTACGCTGTATTACCGTGCTTATGTGACCCGACGCTTGCCACTAATTTGAGATTTCTTACTTCAGAGTAACAGATTTTCAACTGATTTGTGCTCTATTGGTATCATTTTCCCAACACAAATTGCCACATTAAACTGTTCAGTACACACATATCATATGGGAACTATGGGTTCTAAACTTTGTGTTCAAACATCGTCACTTAATTTTATTACTTTAAGATTCGATCAACTTCATCAATATGGTAATTTTATGCAAGACTATCTTGCACACGATCTAATCACGTTAAAGATCTGCTTTGACAAAATTGATAAAGGTGTTAGATATGAATCACAAGATGATCAATATTCTTTATTTATATACATAATAATATATTCATATTAAAACAGCACAAACATTTATTAAAGCAAGTGTACAATAGGCGGTCTTATCGCTAAGAAAAGTTTTTACAGACTTTTAACAGATTTTAGTTTGAAAAGAGATTTAGAAAATCAACCGGTGTTTGTCAACGTAGATAATTCTATCTACTAATAAAAAAAAAAACAATTGAGAAAAATTAAAGTGAAATGTAATCGTTCTTCACCACTTTAATTTTGCTTCATGAAGGGTTTCGGCCCAAAGGATCAAACAATTTTTTCGTCAATGAAAGTGTTTTTCATAATATGAAAGATTCATTAAATTACTGAAACTAAACAGCTCAAAATGCTAGAATTAAATTTCAACTATATGACATTAAATTGATTTAAAAATGCTTACTAACTACCACACTAAGTTTCTTAATGCAAGAAGTTTTCAGAGCGCATTATAGAGTTACAAATAAGAAACTTCTCCCAGCGATTTCAACAACGATAGTAAATCTAATGGGCAATTTCAGGACTTAGTCTATCCATATACTAAGTTTCATTGAAATCCGTTCAACCGTTTGAGCTTCAAAGAATAAAAACATATACACACATACTTACAACTTCGGCCTTGGTAACATATATTATATGATTATTTTTACCTTTATAACCAAAGTCAGGAAATTCCCATTGCCAGTCATAAAAGTGAAATTATCGTTTTCGAATGCGACACATGACATCAACTCAAGATCGAAAGTACCATGTCAATTACCTTCAACCGTGTACCATGAATAATGTACCATGTGGGTAGGTCCTCGTAAAACATAGATAGGTCCCTTTCACTTTCCTGAGATAAGCTTTCTTAGTCTTGATCAGTAGTTATTTTGGAGGTAATTTGAGTTCAAAATACTAAAAAGGTTTTATTTAAACTTCATATATAGTAGTGGTATATAGGCAGACTTGCAACAAGACATTGTTTACTAGTTAACCTTTGGGGTAAAAGAGTCAACACTGTAGCTGTGGTATGTGTGCACAATAAATAAATATTTGATTATTATAAATAGGATTAAGTATCATTAAATTCAGCACAGGAACGTTAATTTTGACGACACTGGGGGAGGCCTAAGTCTCACAGTGGACGTATATTGGCTGAAATGATGACGATGATCATCATTAAATTAAAATAAAAGCTAAATTTACAAACTAGTAAATATTTAAATGTTAAAATTGAGAGAATTTAAAATATAATAATAAAGATAAAGTAAGGTTGAGACGACTTAGAAGTAGTAATTCTGAATTTTACGCCTGAAGTGAAATTTACATTCAGCTTTTTTAGTTTTGATACGAAAAGCATCAAATAACATAAGGAGCACCAAAAATCAACTTGTAAAGCTCAAAATAAGACAAGAGCTTTAAAGCTTAACAATATGAGTACTAGGAAAACATAACGTGACAGCAATTTCAAGAAGCTAGCGCAAACAGTTTGTGCTGTTCAAAGTTTATCCCCGCATCAAATATTATGTACCTGCGAGCTTATGCGTTCCTGGTAGGTATTTATACAAAATTGTCTTTACTGAGAAAACGTTTTGTGAATCTGGAGCGTACGGTACATCCAGTCCGTGTTGCCATCTCTTTCTTGTAACCTGTTGTCTTTGTTAGGCATCAAACTTGAAGTATGTGAGTATTTGGTTTCATCAGCTGTTGTTTTGTTTGACCAAGTGCAGTGCCCATGATTGATGATGGAGTAAGAAAGATCCTGTTTTCTGATTTTGAGTAACGAGTTGTCTCGATAAGAATATTTACATTGTGGGCACATTAACATTCCTGATTGTGTAGTGAAGTAAAGGCATAAATAAACCAAATGGTATTTGCAAGTCAACAAGAATGTATATTGCATGTAACAAGCGCTGTTACTGAATAAAAAATATTTTAGAATTAGACTCAACCCAAACAATTTTTGTTTATCAATTGAAAAGGGAGTTAGTGACAGTTTGACGGGTGACAGGACAGAATGGAAGAAGAAAACGTGTTGCGCCGACCCCAAGTAATATGGGATCAGGGCAGGAAGAAGAAGAAGAAGAAGAATTGCAATTATTTCGTTTAAAAATCAGCGTCTGACTATTATATTCATGAGTTACTGACGATTTGGACACAATATATTGGGACAAAGTGTCCAAATCGAGACTTATTATTTTCAATATTTTTACTGAAGATTCAGAGGTTAATTCCACTTTAATACCAAACACGTAATACCGACCACCAAATTTATTGAAGCTGTTTATTATAGTCCGCCCTAAATCCACACTAAAATAGTTTTGGTAATGCTTTCTACCCCATGTATTAGGTATTTTACAACTTTTTATCTGACTGTTGTACTCAACAGTGTGTTGAATAGAAAAATTGCTAATTCGAACACTGTGTCCAAATATATTTTGTCCGAATCATCAGTAACTCATATACCCATTGCTTTAAAATAAACCTAATTCCAATCTGATAGACCAAACCACTTAGTATCCTACACCCACCTAGTAGTCTATTGCAGGTTCTACTCATTTTGAACTATTTTAAACCTTTGAAAATCCACAAATATAATAGTAACCACTGTAAAAAAAATCGCGAATCAGGCATTAATTTACGATTTCAAACATCTGTCATCAGTCTATGAGATTATGTCACGGAAATATTTGAAAGTAATAAAAAGTAATAAAGCTTGTTTTTTTTTTATTGATATATAAACTAGTGCTTGACTGCGATCCCACCTGATGAAAAGCAGAGATGCAATCTTTGACGGTAAGGCGCACTAGTTTATTAAGAGCCTATTCACTTTAGCTTTGAAGACACCCAAATTATAGTCGGACGGGAAGACCGCAGCAGGCAAACTGTTCCAGTACTTCGACGTACGCGGTATAAACGACGAGGCGAAACGCTTAGTTGTTTTTTAAAAGGGACTCGCAAAAAGTAAGTCTCGAATGTTGTTGCTTGATTTTTGTTTTTTATAAAATTATAAAAATAAAACTACTGTTACGGGGCCGCTAAATCAACAAATACCCGGGCGGAGGTCATACAAAATACTCAATGAATACAACCGGCTCTTAATTAACCTAATAATATGTATGTATAACATAACCATCTGTTAACCTACAAACCTCTTCAACCATGAAAGAAAAACATGCCTACGTCTAAAAATATGCTAATGAAGAAGTCAATAAATCAAGCGATTATTCTGCCAGAATACTAAAAGCGTGGTTTTTATAATGTCCATATTACTATGCGGTGTGTGATAGCTTGAGGCTTGAATAATATAAATAATAGAATTGGGATCTGTTTGAAACTAGGTCAATGGGAATATTATAATTTCTTAATATGTCCCACTGCTGAGCCTCCCACCCCCTTTTCCATACACATCAGTACTTCTATCATGAGTTTAAAGCAAATTTTGGTTCTGTAAGTGACCGCTAGAGGCGCTGTAAAATTTGCCATACAAAATATTTATGTAGTCGGTATCGAGTATCGACAAATACTATTGCTTTAAACTCATGGTAGAGGTACTGTCCTCAGTCATTGCAGACTGTCATTACTGACCGATAGGAGTCAAACTAATCTCTCCACCTTTGCTTTGGTCTACTATGATGTCGACTTGCATTTAATGGGACTCACTAACCAGTTCTTTTAGCCCCCAGCTTGTCTGACATGCGGCAGACATATCTGACCCAATCCCACTTTACTTTTCTTTAAGATAAAAGATGTTACAATTTAACTAAAACAATAATTTTGAACCATTTCCAACCAGAAAAACCAAGGTTACAGACATAGCCCAAAGAATTGCCACACTTAAGTGGCAGTGGACAGGGCACATTGCTTTTAGAACAGATGGTCGATGGGGATGAAAGGTTCTGGAATGGCGACCACGTATCGAAACACGCAGCGTTGAACAGCCTCCCACAAGGTTGAACGATGACCTGGTGAGGATCACGGGAATCCGGTGGATGCGAGACGCACAGAACAGATCATGGTGGCCACTTGAAAGAGGCCTATGTCCAACAGTGGACGTCTGTCAGCTAAAATGACATTAATGATGATGATGACGATGAAGTTGATAAATGGGCCACCCTATATATTATCAAATATAAGGTAGATACTACTAATAAACCTAGATAAAAATCTTAAGACCTGTCACATCTAAATCGCATAGACCGTCCCGCTTTCTCATTTTAAATAAAAGATATGGAAGCACTATTTTAAACTGAAGTACTAAACGTCATTCAATTTAGAAAAAATGTAATCCCTTGGAGTTCCATAAACTTTAGTAACATAGAAAAGTAAGGATTAAAATAACATCCAGTATTTATGACAGCATAAACTATCTTTTATGACAAGATGATCATAATATAAAATATAATAATTTAGCTTGCAAATTCTCAATAATTACCAAGAAAGAGCCGCCTTTAAATACTATTGTACAAGAATTTGAACTTAATGGTTTTCGAAATAGGGTTTGGAATTTATTGTCTACTGAATTTGTACCGGCAGAACCTTAGTCTGATTTTTATTAAAATGGTTTTTATGGTAAAATTCAATTAAATTTTAAAGTTTATTGAAACTTTATACTTGAGCTTATACCATAATTTTAATCATATACTTAACTTGAAGTATGTAAAAAAATTTTGAGTGCAATTTCTCTGTTGCTTATTATGATTTGTAATAAATGGCATGTATGAATGTACATCAGATAGGTCTATTTTTTTTTTTAGAAAACCAATCGTCTTCTTCTTCTTCCTGCCTTTATCCTATATTACTTGGGTTCAGCACAACATGTTTTTTTCTTCCATTCTGTCCTGTCACCCGTCAAACTATCGTTAACTCCCTTTTCTTTCATATCACTCCTCACACAATCCATCCATCTTTTCTTCGGCAAAACAAATCTATCATATTTTATCTGACAAATTGCGGATAGAATAATCCTTAGCTGCAATAAAAATATAGCTTTTTGTCAGATGAGCAGTCAGTAAGCAAAGTTTAGTACCCACCTGGTGAACCATCGGCACCCTTTGAGTAGATTCTAAAACCCTATTTATTACAATATTAAATTATGGCACACAATTCTAATTTAGCTATCAATAATTTTTATGCATAAATTTCAGAGGAAACGACATCACAGAAATAAATTTATAGCAAATTAGCTCATAAAATTATTAGAAAAGTAAGATGAAAATCATTTATATTTTAAATTATGCATTTTGTGTATTACGTCTTTTAATAAATTAATAAAATAAGTTTCAGGAATTTATTAAGTTTCATATTTTTTTATAAATGGTCGTATCGACAGCTTTGGTATTCTATTTAAGCTTGAAGTACGATTTAGCAGGAAACTTTATTAGAATTTGAACGATTTCCATTATTAATTGATTAATATGACATAATAATAAGACAGGAAAGCAAAAACAAATAAATAGAAAAATAGTTACAAAGGTTATGGTTTCTTCTGAATACTAGTATCTTTTTTATTATAGGCTCCCGTTTGAATACATGTCAAACGGGAGCCTCATCATCTTATGGTAAGTGTATGGTTGATAATGGAGCATGCTTGCTTAGAAGTAACCTATTCACAAGCTATCAGGAAACACAAACTCTGGCTAATATTTATTATAAGGAAGTCAACTGTTAGTTCAAACAAACACAATTTTGCTACACATTTTTAAATATCTGACTTTTTTTGTTTTTGTAAAATATCTTTCAATCACTTTAGCTAGTTAACATGGCTAGTTATCATTATATCAAAAATCAAATTGTAAAAACAGTTTCGCACGATCTGACGCATATTAATCGAAGCACATTACCAGGGCATCATAAACGTCAGAAATATGCATTCTGATTTATATATTACCTGACATAAATAACAAAAATAGAGAGCAATATGAATGATCCGCGGCTACCCGCTCTTGATCGATGGGTGTTTTAAATGATTTATTGTGGTTGTTAGACGAGTATTAATTAAAGTGCGCCTGCAATTTATATGGCCCTAGTACTGCTGTGTCTAGATTTATTTTGCATTGATATAAAAATAGACTAGAATAGATTTGTTTTGTGATACATATGTTCTGAACTTTAGGTATATTATTATTATTTAGAAGATAAGGGGCTATGCATCACCCATAGTGTAGGGGATGTAGTCGCTGCGACCTAAAAGATCTATTGTGACTCGCCACCTTGTTAGAGTAACTCTTTTAGCCCGGAGGCTTCCAAGAAATTTAGAATACTCCTAGCTTTTAGAGTTTTAATCTCCTCCGGGCGAATACTGTGTCGGCCCAGATGGACACTGCGTTTGTGGATGAGGGGCCCGCATTCACACTGAAGGTGCTTAGGCGTCTCCCTCTCCTGATTGCAGTACCGGCAAACATCAGTGTCACTCAGTTTCATGTGAAATTGGTGCCTGTTTAGTTTGCAGTGGCCGGTTAAGGCGCGGGCTATCGCACAGATGTTATACTATCTTACTACTATCGTCCTGCTAAGCTCAAGAAGCTCGGCAGTTCGTTTTTGTGAGTAGCCTTCTATAAGAGATTTGGCGTGTAGCAGACCTGGTTGTAATAACCAGTGCTTTTTTGAATCGCCAAATAAGTTGCCCTTAAGGGTCTGCATAGCCTGGTTCTTTGAGATACCACAGAAGGGTTCTGGTCCTATCTAATGACCTTGAGCCCCAGCCCGTGCAAGTTCATCGGCTTTTTCGTTACCATTAATTCCAGAATGACCTGGTACCCCTCTCAGAATAACTTTATTTCTTTGCCCCAGGTCATTATTATTCTGAGCTTTAGGTTATATCTAAAGCTCAGAATAATAATGACCTGGGGGGTCCAACCAAAAAAAGTTTAATGAAAGAAGCTTAGCAAAATTAATAAATAAAAGATGGATGCTAAATTATTCAGATGGCATATAAAATTTTAATTTAACGTACGATTAACGTACGACTATCGTAGGACTATAGAAAAAAGAATACAAAAATAAATCATGAGCAACCATTTAAATAATTAAAATAAACATAACATATCCCGAAGAATCATCCCCCCCTAGCCAAGTTACAACCGTTTCGCTTGCGCCGAACGCTTCGAGTTGGCCTTGTCGTCGAATCTTTTGTTCTGACCACGTGACTAAGCGTTGAGATGACGTCATTCCCGTACATTCGAAGCTTTCTTACATACTAGCGTTAATTATTGCAGATTGGTAACTTGGCCAGGGGTACAGATTTCTAATTTTAATATAATAACTATTAATAAGGACACTAAAATAAAATTTTGATAACAACTATAATTTCTAATCATCTTTAAATATTATGCAATGAATTGATACCATAATATTATAAAGCAAGGTATTTTTGAGCGCGTTAATTTTAGATAGGTACTACTGTTTTGAATTGACAAATTTTTTTAATTATTAATTAATTGACAAAATCCATGCTACGATAGAAAAAGCGGAACAGTAACCGCGGGTAAAACCATGGTGTAGCTAGTCATTTAATACTAAATGAAAAGCAAGTCAATGACAATTTTACTCCAAGGAAAGCATGAATCGTAAAGAAAACCTATATTTATCGGTGTTCGATCCGTAATGCATCAACGTTGCACCAGCAATTGCAGGTACATGACCAGAATTCATTATCAATTTGTACCTATCTCTCCTCATGTTTTCCTTAATCGATCGTGGGCTGTGATACATTTAAATAGTGTATCCTCATGCTAAACGCTTTGAAAGTTAGGTTTGGAAATCACGCTTGCCTTGCTTGTTTTCTTTTTGTTTACTCTTTTGCTTTATGCGATCCTGGTAGTTTGATGGTTGGACATTTTTAAGTAAAAGGAGATTTAGTTTGGTTTTTAGCATCAAGGTTTATGATGTAGGTGTCCAAAAAGTAAGATATATTCAAAATGTTGTCTATAGAAAGCATAAACACACGGTCCGAACTAAGCGTTTCACCTTGTCGTTTATACCGCGTACATCGTAGGACTGGAACAATTTGCCGGCTGTGCGGTCTTCCCGTTCCATTATAATTTAGGTGTCTTCAAGGCTAGACTAAATTAGCTCCTAATAGTGAGCCTCACCATTAACGATTGCATCAATAAAGTGGGATTGCAGTCAAGCACTTGTTTGTATTACTTAAAAAAAAAAAAACAGCTCGTTCAAAAAGGGAAACAAACTCTTCTGGCTTGGAAATCACGCTTGCTCTTTGTTTTCTTATTGTTTACTGTTTTTCTCTATGCGATCCTGGTACTTTGATGGTTAGACATCTCTAACTAAAAGGAGATTAAGTACGAATTTTAGCATCAAAGTTTATGATGTACATGGCTATCCAAGAACAACAAGTTTCAAAATGTAGTGTCTATCGATCTTACTTTTTTTAAAGTAGAAAATCATCTATGGCGTGTCAGACTTTTACTGACTAAAACCCAACCTGGAGGACTCCACATTCAGCATTCGCGCTTGCGACCACAAGCCTAAAGAGAGGCAGTCTATACTAATATTATAAAGCTAAAGAATTTGTTTATTTTTTTAAAGGGGCTTACTTCAGGGCCTACTGGTTGGTACCGAATTTTTTTTATGGGTAGCCCATTTTGCGAGGAAGGCTATAAGCCATATAACATCACGCTACGACTAAAAGGACTGGAGTAGTAACCAAAGACGCATGTGAGTCCGCGCGGGACACCTAGTTATTTATTAAGTCAAGCTTACACTTAACTACTCATTCATTAACTTAGCCACCTTAAGTGAAGGTAATCGCAGTGTTCTACTTTCTTGAGAATCTTACTTTCATAGATATTATATGGTAATCATCAATCAAAAATGTCGGATGCTAATTAAGACGTGAATTTTGAAAATAAATTATGATTAGCTTACTTCTGTTTTGTGTTACTTTTTAGGTATATAAGTATAAGACAATATGTCAACTGTATGTAACATATGTAAGTTTTAGTATATGCAAAGCCAAAAGACAGTATGCTGAACTGAACCTATTTGGCACTACGGTGAGACACATTGCTGCTGTTTTTTTTTTTTTGTTTTAAGTTTTATATTTTATTAATGTTTCAATATTTATTTGTTTTGTTCATTGTGTGCCAAATAAACATGTTTTTTTTCTTTCTTTCTTTCAAAACCCGAAACATGTGCCTAGCATTTTTCTGTAAAGAATCTATGTACAAAATTTCATACCTGTATCATGAAAACTGACAAAGTTATGTCAGCGCTTTTGGGGTGTTGATCACTTTTTTTTTTATAGCCGAACTCACTGCAAACAATACTGTTCTGGCATAAGCCAGAATCTGTCAAAGCCCATATACGACATTTGACACTTCAGCCTACTGTCCACAGACGCGTGTCTTTATAGACGCGCGCATTGAATCGCCAAACTTAAGTGGCAATGGGCAGGGCACATTGCTCGCAGAACAGATGGCCGTTGGGGCCGAAAGGTTCTGGAGTGGCGACCGCGTACCGGTCTCCTGCAAGGTGGACTGACCACCTGATGAAGGTAGCGGGAATCCGAAGGATGTGGGACGCACATGATCGTTCGTTGTGGCGACGCTTGGGGGAGGCCTATGTCCAGCAGTGGACGTCTATCGGCTGAAATGATGATGATGATGATGATTCGTCATTAAAAGCTTGGTGTACGCCTGCGTGAAGCTTACAATGAAACCATGACACTTTGTTAACGAAGCTGTAACTTCATGCCAGTGTATCGTTACCGCTACGCTGACAGAGTTTCAGACAAGACAAGCGTACACCAAGTGAGAGATGAGAGCAGTGGTGGCCGAGTGACAACGACCCCGACTTACGAGTTGTAGGTTCAAACCCAACCAGGCGTTGGGGCCAGGGTTATCTGAAAGGGCGCTTGAGCCCCGGTATGAAGGCTAGAAGGAACGGGGTGGGTCTTTTAGTCAGTAAGAGTCTAACACTATCTCTCGCTCCGCCCAAGAGCGGGGGTTGTCATTAGATGATATTTTCACACCATAAAAAAAATCCCAACCAGGCGCGATACTTTGCGTAATTTATTTCGTCACCACTGCTCTCAAAACGGTGAAGGAAAACATCGTGAGGAAACCAGCATGTCTTAGAACTAAAAATTCGAAGACATGTGACATCCATCAACCCGTACTGCGCCCGCGTGGTGGATTACGGCCATTCCCTCTTCAAGAGAGGAGACCTGAATCCCAACAGTGGGAACATTATAAGGCCTACTATGCTATGCTATGTACACCAAGTATTCTTCTTCTTCTCCTTCCTGCCATTGTCCCGTTTTATTTGGGGTCGGCGCAACACGATTTTTTCTTCCATTCTGTCCTGTCACTCGTCACGCTATCACTAACTCCTTTTTCTTTCATATCACTTATGTACACCAAGTATAATAGTGGCAAATACGTCTCTATGAAACTAAGCATCCGTCCAGTAGGCCATCGATTTGTTGTCAAAATGGCTTCCGTGCTATTGCATTCACCGACATATATTTTAAGAGAAACAAATAAGTATTCAAAACTCCAACATAAAACATTATAGTTTTACGGCTACACGTGTTGACAATCTCGTATTATATGAGCGTAAAAAAATATTTTATTTCCATGCAACTTCTAATTTAGAACAAATTTTAATGAATAAATTCAAATTAAATTGATAAAGATGTCAGTTTTAAATTATAATCCACTTAAAATTCGAAGAAATTATCGTCCGATTCAATTAAATGTGTGATGAATAAATTATTGGCGCGGTTTGATCAGTAAATGAATGAATTGATTCATAATGAATGAACATGGAATTTTAAACGAGTTGTAAAAAATAGCTTTTAATATGCCCGTGAGAATGTTTCTAACAAGGTAATTGACCTAGTCTACATATGATTTAGAAGACTTGATTTTAATTTAACTTTGCTAAAATATACTTCAATAGGCCTTTTTTCGTGAGAAATTATCAAATGACTGTGATGAATGGTTGTAGAGCGGGAGAGAGTGTTTGGACTTTTACTTTTTTTTTATTAGTGATACGTTTGACCACCATATCACCTGATGATAAGCGATGATGTGGTCGACGATGCAGCACGCTTGCTTAGAAGTAACCTATTCACTGTTGACTTAAAGGCCCCTTTTTTTAAGGGTGGAAATCATCCAATGACTTATCTGAGGAAGGGGTTTTTTATGGTGGGAAAAATCATCCAATGACAACCCCCGCTCTTGGGCGGAGCAGGAGATAGTGTCAGACTCTTACTGACTAAAACACCCACCCCGTTCCTTCATACCGGGGCTCGAGTTCCCTTTCGACCCAGACTACAGCAGGGACCCCCTGCTGTAGTTGACAACTACTTGAGGCGCGCGGGAATAGTGCGCGCCGTCGACGACTTGGACTCGGTCCGGAACCGGTACTAGGCTCACATAAAGCCATCAGAGGCAACCACAAAACCTCAGGTCAATAGGCTACGACAACAGTTACCTTCATCAGCAAAAAGTAAACAAAATAATGCACGCTCGATCGTAAGTCACTGTATCTAAATCATGTTTATGATAATCTGGCATGCACGTAGCGACAAAATGTCGCATAGCTGGCAAGATCGGTGCAAAAAGTCGTGCGTCTGTAACGGTATACTACTTAACGTGATGAAACTGTACCTAGTTTGCATATAACATGGCGCCCTGGGGAATGGAGCTGTAATTTTGTTAAGTGTCTATCTGGTTTAATTTGGTAATGAGAGGCAGTAAAATGTTTATTTGAAAAGCGGTTTTTTAGGGAGCTTTCATTTCTTTTTTTGGGTTCCGTACACGAACCACCAATGGTGTCTTCAAGGCTAGAGTAAATATGCTCTGTGCTCTTAATATAAGGCATTTCTTTTAAGGGTGAGTTGCACCATTTAACTATAACGATAACCAGCCGTGAAACGGCCGCCTATTGGTCAATTCAATGGTATGACAACTGTTAACGGCCAGTCTCTCGCATACTAGTGTGCCTCACCATCAACGATTGCATCACTGCTTATCATCAGGTGGGATCGCAGTCAAGCACTGGTTTAAACCAATAAAAAAAATGGGAACCTATTATCAAAGATCCGCTGTCTGATCGTCCGTCTGTCTGCCCGCCCATCTGTTGGTGGGCTGTATCTACATAAACCGTAGAAGTAGAATTGTCACAGAATATAATATGTATTTTTATTGCCGTTACAAGAACAAATAATGAAATTAAAAATTGAAGTAGCTTTCCATATTCTCAACGCCGAAAACTAACTATTTTATTCAGCAGGGCCGAAGCCTACTGGAACCATGGGTTTACTTCCAAAAGGAAAACCGGTGGTCCTTGAACGCAAAGGGCAAAGAAGACGCATAGGTGTGGTTTTAGTTAGTGCTATTCTGACAAGCCTGCTATGCTCTAGACCGAAAGAAGTAAATATAAGCATAAAACATTTGGGAACACATTCATTGTGCGTGCAGCTAGGGAGTGGAATTCTTTGCCACAGTCTGTTTCCTGATAGCTACAACCTGGGAATCTTTAAGTCGAGAGTGAATAGGTTTCTTCTAGGTAAGCGCGTTCCATCGTTGACCGCATCGTCGTCGTCATTTCAGCCTATATATTTCCACTATAGAATAGAATCGTTTATTTTTCGTACTCAGTAAATAAACGATTCTATTCTTTTTTTTTAAGGTGAGAAATCATCCAATGACTTCTACACACGTATAGGTACATGGAGATCTTAATATTTAACGGACTGTTGGACATAGATCTCCCCCAAGTGTCCCACAATGAACGATCCTGTGCGTCTCGCATCCATCGGTTTCTTGCAACCTTCACAAACAAGGCTACCTATTAAGCCTCAATATTTTGACAATGATACTGTAGATCAAATAAAATGCTGATTATCTTCCTCCTCGAATCGTATTCATTATTGCGGGTCGTGAAGTTTCTGCTGGATTAGCGTGTTAATGGTGCCTCGCTATCTATACGGTTCTTGGCGTCATGAAGTGCGACGTGTAATTGAAGGTCCAGTGTGGAGCGGACCCTATCTACCCATCATTTTGGACTGCGGCCTCTTGGTGCTTTGCCATCAACCATGCGAGATACGATGACTTGTTCAAAGTTGTGGCTATTTTTCCTGGCTATGTGACCAAAAAACGTACTCAGTTCTCGTAAGATTGAAATTGAGCAGTGGAGGCCGAGTGCTAACGGCCCCGCCTAACGAGTTGTAGGTCGCGGATTCAAACCCAGCCTGGTGCATTACTTTGTGTAATTTATTTCATCACCACTGCTCTCAAAACGGCGAAGGAAAACATAGTGAGGAAACCGGCATATCCAACCATCAAAAATTTGGAGACATGTGACATCCACCAACCAGCACTGAATCCGCGTGGTGGATTGGCCAGTTCCCTCTCCTAGAGAGGAGGCCTGAGTCCCAACAGTGGGAACATTATAAGGCCGACTAAGCATGCTATACTATTCTAAGTTTGAGATGATTGCACGGAAAGCAGTCCAGTAAATTACGTGCGCTATTTGAATAGCAAAAAACTATAGCAGATGTAATTTACACATATGTACGCCATGGTAAACGAAAGCCTTGTCAAGTCTGCCGGCATCACTCAAAGCTAGCTAAACGTGTCGGGTCTAAAGATCACTTTTAAATTACTGTACGTGAGTGGTGACGGGTTGAATTATAATCTACCTCTTGAACCAACCTACTTTTCACTGACTTCTTGTTTAAGAAAGATATCACACGCGTTTCTGTTGTGTATGGCAATGCTTAAATATGCTCAAAGTAACTAACGCAGAATAAATAAATTATTTATTTAATTTTCATGTAACTAAAGATACAAAGGCGGACTTAATGCTTTAGGCATTCTCTACCAGTCAACTTAGAGAAGTGGAGAAACCTTTAATGTCCCAGCCTTTTAATGTTCCCTTTGCTGGGACTCAGGCCTCCTCTCTAGGAGAGAGAATGGGCCGTAATTCACCACGCGGGCTCAGTACGGGTTGGTGAATGTCACATGTCTTCGAATTTTTGGTTCTAGGACATGCCGGTTTCCTCACGATGTTTTTCTTCACCGTTTTGAGAGCAGTGGTGATGAAATAAATTATACAAAGTAATTGCGCCTGGCTGGGTTCGAACCCGCGACCTACAACTCATAAGTTGGGGCCATTACCACTCGGCCAGCACTGCATCTAGTCTGATGTCTAAGACACAGTGGTTTAATTATGTAGTATTGTAGAAAAACCTGTCCTTCAAAAATTCCATTTTACTCTCGCACCTACAATAGCAGTCATTAGACTAGTAAAACCTTGTAAATGTAATTAGTATATACTTTCACATGCGTCGAATAGATTCGGTTATAAACACGTGTCAGTGGGTTGGCGCTTACGAATGTAAAACGCGTCTGTAGTTCGATACAGGGTGCGTTTTATTTGAGAGTTAAAAAGTTAAAAAGAAATGCTTTGAATAGGTTGTTCTAGCACCGTTTATTCTTTTTTTTTTAACAGATATTATTTTGGTTTTCGTACCAAAGGCTAAAAACGGAAACCTATTGCTAAGACTCCACCGTCACCAAGCTTTATCATATGAACCGTGATAGTTAGACAGTTACAATTTTCACAAGTGATGTATTTCTGTTGACGATATAGCAAAAAATTAGTAAAACAGAATATTTTTTTTATATTTAATAAATTATAACACCTTTAATATTTATTATTTATTTTCCTATACAATAAGTATGATTTTTTATTCCGTTTTTTTCTCGATATTAATAATAGTTATAAAATAAGGTCTACTGTTGTAGGTATAAATAATGTTACAGCAACTTTCATGCGAATATTTGACACGCATATGACCTTTTTTTAAAAATTGTGATGCGATTTTAAGCTTAAAATAAAAAACTTTAAAGTATTAGTTATTAACCTTTATTACCATGTTTTATAACGTGTATACCATAAGAAACACGTGAAAGGAAAAGATTTTATTGTAACAACTTAACTTGTACGTTACACATTTATTTTCACAAAAATTGAGTACAAACATGCCGATTTCATTATTATTTTTTCCTTTAAGGTGCTAAATGTTGCTCTCATTTTTCTGCATTTCACCGCTAATGACTATTACTTATCAAGCTCGAGCTACATTCTGAGTAAGGACTGTGATCAGATAAGACTGGTTTTTATTTTAGTTTTAATTAGCTACAGATTCCGAGATGCTGACAGTTAACGGACACTTTGCTGTTACATAATGGATATTGATACTTTAGATCCAAACTAGATAGACATCTGTTGAGGAATTGAAAGTCTGTCGTACGAGATTGTAAAGATTTTTTTTTTATGAGACCGAGAAACTCTCCTGCTACGCCGCAATGTTCATAAAATATAAACAAACAAACCGTTTTTAAAAAGAAAAAAAATATTGATAATAGAATAGAATAGAACAGAATAAACTTTATTGTACACCAAAATAACATAGCTTTTAAAGAAACTTAAATTTATTGGTACAAAAGCGGTCTTATCGCTAACAGCAATATCTTCCAGACAACCTTAGGATGGATAAGAACTTAAAATAATACAGTGGGTAGTCTGCGGTGTACTGCTAACAAATCAACAATAATTTTTTATCAATTTTTACCGTGGACAGGTTAATCTAAGCCACATTGATTTAAACGCAGGTAACAATAATAAGCTAATTTTAAAATTAATTTGAGGACAATAAGATACAGGTAAACTATTTGTACGAAAACTTTGAATATCGAATTAGATACATAACTTATCATTATCATTTCAACCGGAAGACGTTTACTATTTGGACATGGGTCTCTTCAAGTAACACCATAATGACCAGTCCTGTGCGTCTCGCATCCATCGGATTCCCATGTGATCCTCACCAGGTTATCAGTAGGTCCATCTTGGGGGAAGCCTTCCGGTATTTGGGCGCCCCTATAGAACTATCTTCATCAACCATCTGTTCTGCGAGCAATGTGCTCTGACCACGTTTCTTAACTTTGGCGATTCTTCGAACTATGTTGGTATACTTGGTTCTTCTGCAGATATATTTATTCACGAAGCGATCACGCAAGGAAACTCCGAGCATAAACTTTTTCATTGCCCTTTGAGTCACTTTAAGCCTTTCGATGAGGCCCATAATATAACTGCAAGAGAACTATTATAATTACGACGTCTGGATTTAGACAGATTTTACTTCAAATTGCTGCTTTTACTATCTTCGCAGACATTTTATGAGTATGTAGACCCTAAGGGAAAACAATTTTGAAATCCCTTTACCAATGCGTAAACAGTTACATGCGTAAGTTATTATAGAAACACTAATAATAATAATCAACGGTGTTTTAAACCGGATTCATTTCACACTATTAATCGTTATTCACAAGTTTTAATAAGAAATATCCGGTTTAAAACGATTTGCGCTCGATTAAAAACCAGTTTCAATGATGTTACTGATTTCGCTCTAGTTTAAAAATTGTATTGATGTGAGAAAGTGAAATTGTAGTCGTTTGTAAACAGATTTATAATGGTATTAATTCGCAGGTTTGTATGTAGTTACGAGTACTATAACAGCACCGTTTGCGAAATGCGTAAAATATGAAAAAAACGTGTTATTAAATGCGGTAAGTATATTGGAATCAGTTCAATGCTGCTTTTATTTCTTTATCGAAATAGGATAATATATAAACTTTAAATTTATATCTACACTAATGTTGTATTTTTTGCTTGTAAGAGCTAATCTCTAAAAGCACTTGTAATTTTTTTACAAAAATAAAAAGCTGATTTATTTCTAAGTGACGTACGTAAGGCGAAGCCGCAATTCAAATTCTTCTGTACTTGCGCTTGTCACCTAACTGCTTCTAAACTTCTTGATCGATTTGGATCACATTTTGTGTGTGTCCTGGATGGTTTTAAATTGAAATAAACCCGTTAGGTGGCGCTGCAGTCGGGTTATTGATTTTTTTCTGACGAAAAGCTAGGTTACGGCACGATGACGACTGCCGAGACCGCTATAATATACTAAAAATATAAGACCGTACTAATGTAGAAATATAAATATATTTTTTTGCAAAGTAAATTCATAATATTTGAACCATTCATGGTTTTATGTAATCAATCAAATAAATTGTCAATTTCAGGATTTAAAGCAAAAATGTACAGTTATAGAAAATAAACAGCTATCGATTATTAAAATGATGTTTACAGTAAAAAAAAATATATTTATTATACTAAAAAAAGTAATCGGCTTACGAAATGCTAAAAAATATTGACAAATTATCAAGTTCATGACTGTATTTTGCTGAAATACATAAACAAACCAAACAAACGAACAAACTTTGTTGAAACCTCTACGATCCGTACTAAGCGTTTCACCTCGTCGTTTATACCGCATCAAGGGACTGGAACAATTTGCTGGGCTCCTCATCCGATTTTAATTACGTGTCTTCAAGACTAGAGTGAACAGGCTCTTAATAAACTAGTGCGCCTCACCATCAACGATTGCACGACTGTTTACCATCAGGTGGGATCACAGTCAACGATCCCATCTAATGGTAAGCAACACTAAATTATTTAATAAAAAATAATAATACACGTACCTAAAAAGTCACACGCACTTACGGAAATGTAAAAATAAAAACAAACAGCCTGTATAAGCGGATTTACCGCTAAGCTTTATTCGCAGTGCAAAAAAAAACAAGCTCAGTGTAACACAGTCGTACGTGCGAGCATGCAAGCTCAGTTTTAGTGGGAAAACGTGCAATTTTGTGCAAAAGAGCATTTTGGCACCGTGTAGAGGAATTTTGCTAGGAAAAAAACATGATGAAATGGGATATACTCCAACGTAACAGACGTACGATTACACCGAAAAAAATTTTTAGTGTTGAAAACATACCAGGGGTATTAATTACTGGTAAAGGTTGCGGGAATCCGATGGATGTGGGACGCGCAGTTCATTGTGGCGACACTTGGGTATGCCTATGTCCAACAGTGGGCGTATATCGGCTGAAATGATGATGATGATGAATTAGTTACCCTCGGTAAAAGACTGGCATGCCCTCTTGTTCCACTCTAGATCGGGAAAGTCATTGGATATTAACCACCTTCCACGAAGAGGAAAATTAGCGACTAGACCATTTTTTGCTAGGAAAAATGCATGATAAAATGCGATTTACGTAGTCAACATACGATTACAGCGAAAAAACTGTTCTGGTGTTGAAGATACACCAGAAGAATGAGTTACTCTAGAACCTAAATGAAAGACGCAGGAACGTTTTAGCCAGTAAACGTCTGATACGCTCTCTTTTTCCACCCTTAAATGGCAAAAGTCGGAAAGAGGAATTGATAGGCTCGCGTTTGACCACTATCAAACATAATGACAAGCTGTTGATAGATGATGTGCCCGACGATGGGGCGCTCTTGCCTAGAAATAATGTATTCACTTTAGACTTAAAGAACCCTAGATTGTAGCTATCAGGAAACACAGGAATATGTAACGAAGCATTATATGTAACACATAATATGATTTAAAAGAGTGTCCATGGAGTTTCTTGCACGTTCTTCTCCATAGAGACGCTTTGGACCGTGCAATTTAGCTTCAATTTTCTTGGACTGACCGACATTTGACTACTCAAAAGTGCCTGCTAATGGTCTATTTGAAATAAATACTTTGACTTTGACTTTGACACAGACTCCAGAAGGAAATTCCACTCCTTAACTGTAAGTGAGAAAAAAAATGAAAGCCATAGTTTATGTCACATTGCACCAAAAATTGCCATAACCCAGAAATATTTTATACGACCTACATTTTATAAAGATTTGTTTATCTAGTGTATATTGGTTTTTAAATGTTAACACACAGAGATTTAAAACCAATATTTACTTCAAATATGAGTTTCAAACTCTCACACGAGTACTTATTATGCGTCAATAACACATCTTGTATTTTTTTATAAACACGCAAGTTTTATTTTAACACCTTAAATAGCAACTTTAACAGTGATTAGCAACCTTTCAAATGAAACCATTTTGGTAACGCCACAAAAATGTTCCTAGTTCATTAATAACAAAAAAAACATGGAATAATAAATCAAAACAAGTGTCGTATTAACGGTTATTGACGTGTGCGCACGCGTCATCGATCACGTTCTATAGATCATTGATCTAACGTCGAATAGCATTAGCGCTATGATGAACTGTGAAGTAGAGTTATAGAAGTTTCACTCATTTCAATACGTTTGATTCTGATACGTCTTCTTCCTGCCTTTATCTCATATTACTTGGGGTCGACGCCACACGTTTTTTTCTTCCATTCTGTCCTGTTACCCGTCATACTCTCACTAACTCCTTTTTTTCATATCACTTCTCACACAATCCATTCATCTTTTCTTCGGCCTTTCTCTACCTCTCCATCCATCTACATGTATACTTGAATCTGATACCTGTGTGTACGTAAATATTTTATTTATCTAATAACTTCAATAATTAATGTTTTAAGACCATTTCATTATATGAATAAATATTTTTAAACTAAATATAGCACAGCTTTTGTCAGACGTAAGTGATTTTAACTGTTATTTATAGTTGTAACCAGATCGCGCACGTACAAACTATATAAGATCAGTACGCAAAATTCGTGTAGACAGTTTTAATAGCGGATTTAATGGCTGCGTTCAGGCTTTGTATAGAATGATAATTCCCTGTAAGAGTGTGAGTTTCCTGATAGCTACAACTTGTCTTTAAGTCAAGAGTGAATAGATTACTTCTAGACAAGCGTGCTCGTCCATCGTTACCATCAGATGAGATGAGGGTCAAACGCGAGCCTATCAATAATAATAAAAAATAAAAACCGGCCAAGTGCGAGTCGGACTCGCCCATGGAGGGTTCCGTAACAGCGAGTAACATAATATAAAAGTTCTTGTAGTTCGTTGTAACTATGATCGATGTTTTAATAATGGTTTATTTTTTTAGATTTATGACGTATTAAAAAAAAACTACTTGCTAGATCTCCTTCAAACCAATTTTCGTTGGTAGTTTACATGGTTATGTACATCATATATTTTTTTTAGTTTTATCATTCTCTTATTTTAGAAGTTACAGGGGGGGATACACATTTTACCACTTTGGAAGTGTCTCTCGCGTAAACTATTCAATTTAGAAAAAAAATATTTTAGAAACCTCAATATCATTTTTGAAGATCTTAAAGTGGTTCACAGAATACATCTACTTACTAAGTTTCAACAGTATAGCTCTATTTGTTTCGGAAAAAAGTGGCTGTGACATACGGACGGACAGACAGACAGACATGACGAATCTATAAGGGTTCCGTTTTTTGCCATTTGGTTACGGAACCCTAAAAAATATTAATACACGGCTGGGTTTGACTATTACTACTAGGTAAATCGGGGTTGTGACCACTCTGTCACCATTGCTCATTACTTCATTTTGCTTCGTTCTTATGGTGTCCCATTTTGTGATACTTCTGGTTATTCTTTTCAGTATTTCTGATCGAGATATAACCGAATACAAAGCGCTTTGATCAAAAGCGAAACAAATTAAATTATGTTTAAATTCATCCTCAGTTTTTGCAGGCATGTTAAAATAATGAAGTAATTACACATTGAAGTGCAGCATGATATTTCTAGGTTAAGTCAGTCTTAAAGATAGCAATGATCGATCGTAATCTTAAGAATCGAAAGGCGTGCGCATGTCTTAATAAAGATAAATGCACTTATTTTTGTTTATGGGTTAAGCTTTCACTTGTAACTCCATAAATGTTATCGAAAGATATATCAGTTTTCACAAAAATCAGGTTTTTAGAATGACCTAACGTGCATTTTAACTTTTTAAGGTCCAAGCGTCCGAAAAGTGATTTAAAACAGTGACTTTCTGGAGCCTACTCCTCGGTAACGGCCAGGTTAATAGGTTTGAAAAAAATATATGTTTATTGTAGATTCATGAACAACATTATCAACTTTTAATTTTTTCGTGCGATTAATATTTTTGTCTAAAAAAAATATTACATACAACAACATCACATTCGCTGCTTTTCCCTACTCCTTCGAAACGACTTGGATCTTTAGAAACTTTTTTACATATAAAAATTGGTGGTTAAATATTCTTCAAAGTGAACATTGAATATATAAATCAATCAATATTTCGCAAAGAAAATGGATTTAAAAGTCAGCAGGGCTTTGTCCAGGTGCAGTTGGCCGAAAACAAATGCACAGATAGTCGTACTGTCGCCTAGACGGGTACGAAAGTAGTGACCATTTAAGGGTCGAAGCCTACTGGGGCTCGAGTTCCCTTTCGGATAACCCTGGCCCCAGTAGGCTTCGACCCGGCTGGGCCCTTGCTGTTGCTAACAACTCCTTGAGGCGCGCAGAAATATGGCGCGCCGTCGACGACTTGGGCTTGGTCTGGACAGTTACCGGACGGCCGGACAGCGAGCTACCCATTGCTCACTGTCCGCAAGCCCGAGCCTACGGTGGCTGAAAATCGGGATCGGAATCCGGCGGCGGCGGCGAGAGCGACGTTGCCTGATGCGGTCGGCCTCCTCCTACTTGCTCTACCCTAGGGCATGAAAAGTCATAAGACGATTTCCGACATCAACTCTACGGTGCATATCTGACAGATAAATTAAAAAAAAAGGTTAAAAAGCCTTTTTTATTCAATTTAAATATTTTACATGCCAATAAAAATACCTCGGAGCCATATTAAACGATAAAAGTCGATGCCAGTCCAAGATTCTGATTCGAAGAACTAATTACTGCTTAATTATGTACTGTTATGCTTCAAGTGTCATGGCCGCCTTATTTTATAAGATAATTGGTGCGTCTCGATGTTTACGTCTTATGGTTTACGGTGCAGCTACACAATAATGGTCTTGCATACTTAAAAAAAAACCGTTTTCATGACAAAAGTTTTTCTGATGGTAATCTGACAGTGATAAGGGTTTTTTTAAATACACCTACTAAAAATCCGCTCTTATAGCCGTTCATGGCAAAAATTGTTTGAGATGAATTTAAAAATCAATCAAACCCCTTTTTTATGGGAAAAACTTCCAGATGACATCCCCGGCCCTTGGGAGGAGCGGGAGATAGTGTCAGACTTTTACAGACAGACAGACCCACCCCGTTCTTTCAAGCTTTTATGCCGGGAGCTATCTTTCGAAATAACCCTGGCCCCAGCAGGCTTCGACCCAGCTGGGTCCCTGATTTTGCTGACAGCTCCTTGAGCCACGCGGGAATAGTGCGCGCCGTTGATGACTTGGGCTCGGTCCGGACAGTTACCGGACAGTCGATCAGTTACCAACTAACCGGGCTAAAGAACCCATCCCATTCTTTTGATGCCTTTTACCCGGGGCTCGGGGCTTCGACCCTGCTGGGCCCCTACGGTTGCTGACAGAGGCTCGTGAGAACAGTACGCGCCGTCGACGACTTGGGCTCGCTCCGGACGGTTACCAGACGGCCGAACAGCGAGCTATCCCTTGCTCGCCATCCGCAAGCCGGCGCCTACCGTGGCTTGTTAGAAAGGCTGCCATTATTGGTCATAGGAAACCAAAGTTAAACATTATAAGGCTAATTATACTTAAGCTATGCTTGCAAGAAAATATATGAATGTAAACATAATTCGAATGTAATATTACAAACATATCGTATTAGAATTACGTTTACAGCAATTTAATTGGTTAAATGTCAATAAGAGCAAATTAACATAGTTATTTTATTGCAGATGTTTAATACTTATAAAATTCATTACTACAACTTAATTGTAATGAAATTAAATTAATTATGATTACTGTATAATATGCAGTTTGCTTTTATTGCTCTTTGAACTACACCAATAACGGTTTTTACAGTTTATTAAATAGGTACATTATTAATTGAATATAATTACCCCGGAATAGTTGTAAATAATTATATTATTGCTCTAACGTAATTAAATATGTCATAATGAGATAGGTATCTATCTGTATTTTTTTTTAATGATTGTGGCACTCTTCTTCTTCATTTAGGTTTTTTTTTTCCTTATTGTAATTAAACTATGATTTTAATGTGGTGACGACTAATGTGGAATGTAATTTTATTTCTTTACCTGATCAATTACTGTACGACCGTTTCTATATAAATTGATGTTTAATTTTAAGTATTGTGATTTTTTGTTGTGTTGTTTATTGTATTGTTAAATTTTTCAAGCATTCGACACAAATGTAAATTTGTTGATGAAATGAATAAACATGTATGAATTCTTTTTGTTTTCGTGGCGATGTGCTCAAACATTTTTTTTTTACTAGTATTTGGCAAGCTGTACAGCTCTGTATGGCCTGAAAAGTACAGATGCTTGTGAAGGATGGGCAGCATAGTAGGTGACGCATGTCCTGTGCTGTGGCTCCACACTGGCACTATGTTAGAGATGGGTCAAGAAAACCCCAGTTAAGAGATGGCAGCATTTCTAACACATGGGAAACGGGAAAAGATCAATCATAATGGCCAAATTAATCTTTTATTAAACGGGTATTAACTAATCAATGGCCAATTGAACCATGCCCAGAAATTTAAAAGCATTCATTAGAATATTTAAAATCAGTGACTAACGAATTAAATAGATATTTAAGATGCAATATGCATTAATAAACTACCGTTTAAAATTCATAATACGAACGTCTATGAAACCTGTCTAAACGGTCTATCATAATCAAAAATAAGATTCGAATATAAATACAAAATAATATAAGTAAGACAGGCATGTCGGCAGTTTTGACATCTCGATAATTTTGTATAAATTTTTATGTCGTACAAAAAACTTGTGCCAATTTCAACTAAGCTAGGTACAGACTGCAAATGTTACATGCATTGAAAGAATTTGACGTCCACATTGTCGTAATGTATCATGCAATGCAACAGAATTCTCATAGTACGTGCGCGAACCGTGCATTTTTGTCGCCATCTGTCGGTATTTTTTGTCGGGCGCACAGTGTGCGTGGACCGTCAACGTGGTTGTGTAGGTAGATGTAGCCACCTCGAGTTTCATATGAGACTGCACTATAAAACTTCAATGAGGTTATTACATAAACTTTTACATAAATATGACCACTGAAATGCACTAAAAATTTAAATATTGGAGTCTGTTTCGCATACATACATTAAAACTATTACTTTAATTGCCGAAATTATTCGAAAAGATAAAAATATACTCAAGTCGACCTCTCAATGACAGTGACAGGCCTTTGTTTGGCTAACTTTTCAAAGTGAACTAAGCAGTTTTGTCTCAATTTTCTTATTTTTTTTTCGATCTAGCTTTTGCCCGCAGCTTCGCCCGCGTACCTACATAAAAAAGCCTACGTCACTCAGGAATAAAACAGCTTTCTATCGGTGAAAAAAATTTCGCAATCGGACCAGTACTTCCAGAGATTACAAACAAACAAACACAAAATAATAATAAAAAAAAACTTTACCTATAGATATAGAAATTTGATTTTCACTTCCACACTTCCCTACAGTCTCATGGCTACATCTATAAGTATATAATCTAAGTTTGTGTCAAATCAAATCAAATCAAAGCATTTATTTCAAATAGACCATTTACAGGCACTTTTGAATAGTCAAATGTCGGTCAGTCCAAGAAAAGTGAAGCTAAATTGCACGTTCCAAAGAGTAGGTCTCTATGGAGAAGAACGTGCAAGAAACTCCATGGACACTCTTTTAAATCATATTATGTGTTACACATAATGCTTGGTTACATATTACTTGTTGCTTCTATCATGTGAGTGCGTGTCTGTTCATACTTTTCGCGTGTTCTCGGCAGACTGAGCTATGTTCACGGGAACAGATGTGAGTAGGTACATGCACGGTACGTGCGTGCGCTGCGTCCACACTTTTGAAATGCTCCTTTTATGTTACATTGCATGTTACATTAGAGCGGTCTGCACACGGCCTAAGATGTGGTCTCACCATTGTATAAAACAGGTTGTAATCAATTTATTTGATGCAAGCGTTACGTTTCGAAGTTTATTAAACAAGAGCTCTCTTTTTAAATGACCGTCGCGCGTCGTCAGTTTTTGCTTATGTTTTTATTGGTAATATCATTTTGAGGATACAAAAAATTGTGCAAGCTTTTAACGTGAATGGTACTTAATTTAGATAGTGATTTATTTTTAAGAGACAGTGTTTTGAGGTCATTGATTGTGAATCAGCGTTGATTAATTTTATTTTGTCGTTGTTTTTATTACTACCGTTTTTTAACGTGGGAAATTCTCTACTGACTTCTCACGCTATGAGATGGAGCGAGAGGACGTGTTAGACTTATACTGGCTAAAACCCACCCCTGTTCTTTATTTGCATTCATACCAGGGGGCCGGGGTTCTTAACTCATGGCCCCAGTAGACTTTGACCTTGCTGAGCTTCTATGGTTTACTGACATCTCTTTGAGCCGCACGTGAGCACTTCGACGGGTCGAGCTTGCTTTGGAAGGTTACCGGACAGCGAGCTACCCATGCTCGCTTTCCGCAAACCTTCGGTGTTGAAAATAGGACTAAGGTTTGGAACTTGGTACCATGGTAACTTTTATTCAGTTAAAAATTATCTATCCAACGACATAACGCACAATTATCTGTACCAGAAGATGCAGAAAGCCTCCAACAAAGTGGACCGATGACCTGGTCAGGGTCGCGGGAATCCGATAGTTGCGTGACGCATGGGAGCGATCGTTGTGGCGACGCTTGGGGGAGGCCTATGTCCAACAGTGGACGTCTTTCGGCTGATATGATGATGATGATAATGAACATACATATCTATTGAAAGATTAGGCTCAGATTTCATTGAAACCCTGGCATCTTTGTGAATCTGCATAAAATCTCCTTGCAGCTTCATAAAAGTAATAAAAAAGCAGTAAAGGCACAAAATAGATAGGTACAGAAGGCAATCTCATATATGTACTTCACTTGTTATACCTACGCTCTGTGGACGCACACTAATAAGCGTTTGAGCCGGAACTGTTCGACGAGTGGGCCGAGGCACTACGAGATATCGTGTCCGTGAGCGGTGTCTATGTGTGCGTTGCTCGAGCGCGCTTTGTATGTAGATTGACTTCTGTACTTATCTATTTTGTGGTAAAGGCCAGTAGATATTTATTTTTAGATCGTCTCTTATATTCCCTTCTTATAAAAATATTGAACGAACGACTACAGATTGTGGTCGGACAAAATACATATTTTGTATACCATACTTTAACCGCATGACCAGACACTTTGTAAGCTATTTGCGTATAAGCAAAGTAAGTTGTTTTTAAGTTAGCTGTTATTGGTTGACATGTTCTTGGCCGCAGGATCTTTCTTGACAAACTATAGCTTAATTTTTTTTTTCATATACCTTTATAACTTTATGTCTACAAATTAAACTGATAATTTATTTATTTATACTTAGTATGCCGCAGACTCACTCTCTCGTAGTTACAATGGATACAACCTTACAAAAGTGTATTGTGTAAACGAATTATTATGTTGTGAGGGTTTTTTTTTTTTGATGGGAAGTATCATCTTATGACAACCCCCGCTCTTGGGCGGAGCGGGAGATAGTGTCAGACTGTTACTGACTAAAAAACCCACCCCGTTCCTTCAAGCCTTCATACCGGGGCTCGAGCGCCCTTTCGGATAACCCTGGCCCCAGTAGGCTTCGACCCGGCTGGGTCCCGGCTGTTGCTGACAACTCCTTGAGGCGCGCGGGAACAGCGCGCGCCGTCGACGTCCTGGGCTTGGTCCGGACAGTTACTGGACGGCCGGACAGCGAGCTACCCATTGCTCACTGTCCACAAATCCTATTCCCTCTCCAGACCATGGACTGAAGCAGGGCCCATTGCGAAAAGTCGCCTCCACGAGGACAATTGAAAAGCTGTTCAACGCAGTGTTATAAGTACGCAATCTCCACTCCAAAACTTGTAGGTTCTAAAAACCATTTGTTCTTAGAGCAATGTACTCTGTTATCTGTTAGCTGTCACTATAAAGTATCACTTACCAATTATAAGAAGCGCAGCCGCCGCAAGTATATGAGTCTTGGCCTCCATTTTATATAAACGAACACTTGAACACAATTTAACACTAGTCAGTCTTTAACAATAACTATAAATTAAATAACACTGAGCAGCGGAGTCAGTCGTCCATGATGTTGAGATTCTGAAACAAATAGAAAAGAAAAGTTAATATTTGAGAAATTTGGAATATAAACTTATCTATATTTATACTTATAATATTACTAGCTTTTGCCCGCGGCTTCGCTCCCGCTCTTCCCTACTTCAGCCTACTATACCCTACTCTACCCTACTCTATCCTACTCTACCCTACTCTACCCTACTCTACCCAACCACACTCTACTCTACTCTACCCTACTCTACCCTACTATACCCTACCCTACTCTACCCTACTCTACCCTACTCTAACCTACTCTAACCTACCCTACTCTACTCGACTCTACCCTACTCTACCCTACTATACCCTACTCTACCCTACTCTACCCTACCCTACTCTACCCTACTCTACCCTACTCTACTCTACTCTACCCTAAAAAAAAAAAGTATCCTATATCCGTCTCCTGGTTTTAAGCTACCTCCCCACCAATTTTCAGCCAAATCGGTTCAGCCGTTCTTGAGTTATAAATAGTGTAACTAACACGACTTTCTTTTATATGTATAGATTAACACGCTTATATTAGCTTCACCTGTATGTTTGTAACCAACGCCTTTGAACTCGATTTTAACCTACTTTGGGCGATCAGATTTTCTTCAAATTTTGCACACCCATCAAAAACTGATGACAATACAATAATCCGTTTTTTTGTAGTGAATAATAAAAATATAGTTTAAAAAAAAAACTAAAAAAAAACACGCTTTCATAGCATATCAAACTCACCCCACGCTTTTTTATATTGAAAACTATTTTACACTTTTTAGTTTTATATGCTAGAAAAGCGTGCTTTTTTTAGTTTTTTTTTTAAACTATATTTTAAACAGGTGAAGATTGTTTTTTTTTGTTTGTAGGACATAATCTCTGAAAGCACTGGTCTGATTGCGAAATTTTTTTCAGCGATAGAAAGCTGCTTTATTCCTGAGTGACATGAGCTACATATAATACACACGGGAGAAGTAGCGGGCAAAAGCTAGTATATATTTTGACTGGTCTGTTGGTCTATAGCTAGTGACCCTGACTGCCATGCCGGCAAATGTTTGTGTGATTAGCGTAATCATTTGTTGTGTCTGGGTGTAATTTATCTATAATATGTATGTATTAAGAAATATATAAGTATGTTTATCAGTTGTCTAGTACTCATAATAGAAGCTCTGCTTAGCTTGGGACTAGACGGCGTTGTGTAATAGTTGTGGAATATTATATTATAATTATAATATATTATATAATTATAAAAGGAGAATCTGAACGACTGGCATATCAACGTACAGCCAAAATTACTGTGAGTAGGATCGTGACATTTTCACAAGACATCTTATTATAACGTACGCAAGCACTAAGAGAGGATTTTTCAAAATTCAACCCTAAGAGAATGACATGAAGGTCCAAAGTTTGTATGGCGAACAGCGACATGACGCGACCGAAGCCGCTGGCAGAAGCTAGTGAGTCACTAATATTATAAAGTAAAAGAAGTTTTGTATGTATTTGTTACTTATTCACGTTCGAATGGCTGAACGGATTTTGATAAAATTTGGTACACGGGTTGTTCTTGTCCTAGAATAGATTATAAGATATTTTTTATCCCGGGAGTTGTTGCAATTATAAAATTTCGCGCGGGCGAAGCTTCTAACTAGATCGATGAATTTCAATTTAATTGAATTAAGTTAAATTGAATAGAATTAAATTAAATTGAATTAAGTTAAAGTGAATTGAATTAAATTAAATTGAATTGGATTAAGTTAAATTGAATTACTATTCACCTTACATCTATTATTATTTAACCACGCGAAAGTTACTATGTATTTAATACTCAACTACAAATACTTAACAATAAGATTGTTGTACAAATAACAGGCTTCTACATAATAACATGGTTTACCATTTTCCACACATCGAAGTTTAGTTAACACAGTGTTAGAAAGCTCTAGTGGGCACTTTACATCCATTACATTTAAGCTTAACGTTGGCTGACGGAACGATCTTAATACACATCACTTTAATGTAACAAATAAATGTTTTTACTGTCCATATTTAGTAGTTTTACTATATTTACGATAAATGATTAGGAGAATAATTGAGAACAGTGGTGGCCGAGTAGTAACGGCCCCGACTTACGAGTTGTAGGTCGCTGGTCTAAACCTAGCCAGGCGCATTATTCTGTGTAATTTATTTCATCACCACTGCTCTCAAAACGGTGAAGGAAAACATCATGACGAAACCGGCATGACTTAGACATCCACCAACCCGAACTGGGCCCACGTGGAGGATTACGGCCCATTCCTTCTCCTAGAGAGGAGGCCTGATTCCCAACAGCGGGAAAATTATAAGACTAACTATGATAAATTAAGATTTATTTTATAATCAAGCCTATACACATAATTAAATCTGTCGAATGTCAGATGACGAACGGGTTATAAGGACCAACGAATGGCTCAGACGTTAAACGTCAAATAACATCAAGGCATACAAAGGCAAAGATGGCAAGGGAAATTCAAATCCAATAGAAAAAATGTGTGAATCTTCATGAATCTTCATAACAGAATTGTGTGAAAGAGAGAAATGTAGGCCTTTGCCCTACAATGGAAAAAGTGACTCGTATTTGTCGATATCAACGTATCCATTTGGCAAGAACTCAAAATCTTCTCATGGCTGTCGACCGAGTGTCTTCGCCAGAACTGCAATACTTCGGTCACATTGCAAGGAAAGACGGTAGCAACCTCGAAAGGCTAATTGTGACCGGTAAAGTTCCAGCCCAATACGTTGGTCCGACCTTATCCGCACCGCTCTTGACTCTACGATGTACATGCCCTTCACACCGCCAGAGACAGGAACAAATGGAGGAATATCATAAGGGTTAGAGTGATAAAGCAGGGAAGTCACGACCCTCAGCATTGAGGAATACGACGCAAGGAAGAGGATTTGTCAATATTGTGTAGACCAAATCAAACTTCTTATAATTATATTCATATCGTTATTTTAATAATGTTTATTAGGCTTTGTCTCTTTACCTTGACCTCACAATTGTCCATTAACATTTATTTCTATATAAACAAACGGAGAAACAATTACTGTGTAGAATGCCTTACAAATCTCCAGCGCTTTGCAAACTTTCTAGTACTTTAGAATGGCCCTTCCCTCGCGACTTCTCACGACTGTGACCTTGTATTAAATGCCATTTACCATTTCTTGCTGTATGGCTATCCACTCAGTGCACTTGTGAACTTTCCCTATGTTGCTGAGAAGATGTATTAGAATCTCTCATCTATTAGTGGTGTTGAAAGGCATAATCACTGTGTTTTGTTTCAATAACATCAATTTCGTTCATGAGGTCAAAAATGAGAGTCTATTGAAAGGTTGTGAAATGTTTTACGATGACCTTTTTTCTTATAAAGCTCTAGTCGGTTAAATCGAAATAAAATTGGAGAACGATAAATTTATCGATATACGAGAGTAGCTTATCAAAAGATTTGGAACCAATTCGTTAAATAAGCGTAACTGGAGCTAGTTTTTACGTAAAAATAGGTTTTGTCGATTCGGAAAGTGAAGTGCATTACTGACCAGTTGGAGCAATTGGTCTCATCAATCACTAGGTCAGTCAGAGCTATTCGATGTTTGACTAAAGTATGTAGATCGGTGGTCAAGGTATCATGAGGAAAGTTTACAACACGCTGATTCTGGGACTGACAGAGTCAAATCTAATGGCGACGAAGTTAGCGGCTAGCGGGTTTGTTACAGTCGTTGAATGAATCTGGGACTCAATAGGGCCCTACACAAGTCCAAGGCTATTTATTTTCATAGTCCTCGAAATGCGACTCTATTAGCGTCCTAAATAACGCTAGAATGAGTTCACATCGGCACCGGTTCGACGCTGGACAACCTAGGACGTGTCCTTAACAACTGATGTTTTGTGGCACATTTTAGGCGAAAAAGAACGGGAAGAATGACGACTATTATAGAATTTCCGTATTCCGGGTTCCGTGGAAACAGATTTATTATATCAAAAGTCAGAAAATGATAACGTTAAAAAAACAGTCACTAGTTGAGACAGTTAACAAAGCACAAGAGAAGTCAGACAATATCTAGTATTTCCCGTACATGTGTGTAAACGGGCACCACAATGCATATTGTTCGATAGTTCCGCCACAGAACCGCGGGTACCGCTCGGAATGCCAGTATTAATCTCGTTGTCAACGGTAAAGTTAGGGCTGGCTGCCAATGCATTGGTAAAAATAAATATAATAATATTGATAGACTAGCCGCGTCGCAGGTAACCGATAGATACGAAACGTAGAGGACTATTCGTTGAGACGACATTTCCAACAGTAGAAGTCTTTCGGCTGAAATGATGATGACGATGATAGATAAGCAAACACAATCTAATATAAGGAGTATAGTGTCAGAAACGATAGTGATGTAGTTAATAAGATGTCAAGATTTAAACTGAATATTGAAGACGTTACTTCTAAAATTAGTAGAATTCAAAATTTTACAATCAAAAAATTTTTGTTATATGAGTGCTACTTTTGTTGCGTACAAATTGAAAACTGTTCTACATAAATTACTTTTACTTGTTGATCATAACATTATAGATTGAAAACTATTTTCGAAAGGGAAAGTCACCAAGATTTGCCAAAAGAAACTTTCGGTATTCTTTCCAAATACATTTTTATTTAGGCAGCCCTGTACCTCATCAGTATGTCACTCGGTCGGGCATGCATTTAATCCGAGCTTAAACCGTTCTCTGAGAAACATTCTTTTGAAAAGCGCCGATCGCTCAGTTTAATTTAATTTCATCTGGCCAAGATTATAATTTGAATTTTGAAATAACGTCCAATGCTGGTACCATAGACATTAATGCTATAATACAAGTAACAGAATTTACTGTTATATATGCAATTTTAGTTGCATCTAGGCTGCTACAAGATAAGCTTGCATTGTTTTAGAAAATGCATGAATACTAGCCTGAACTAGTAGTAAAATAAAGATTAGAATTTGATTCTGAATATATCGAGATTGACCAACTCAAGTTCACAAGCAAAGCTGCAATTTAATTGATGATTCGGTGAACTTGGAAAATTACACGGTAATTTTATAAAAGGTCAAGATGATAATATAGCACAATATACGAGTATATTGCACAGCAACAAAACGATCAATTCAATTATTCATCGGCTTTCTTCCACATCTTATTAAAGTTAATTGCATACTTAACATTATACTATTGTTCTATGTTAATTGTCTTTTCTCCGACCCACATTATGTTAAACTTAGCGTTTATACTAGGATTGCAGAAACATAAAGCGTTTTAACTTTCATCTCTGATATCTGGTGTGGATAGCGGGATCAGTACTGCTAGGGAAGTATATGTGCAGAAGTACCTGTATAAGTTACTTCTTAACCAGGTCAGTAAAATTAAGAAGTTTGGTAAATAAATATAATGAGCACATGTTAAGCCTAACAATTATAATAAAAGTAATAAACATGACCATGACCTACCACAGAAACCGCTTGAAGATACAAAGTCTAAAAATGCAAATGAAGCAGATAAAGTACCATAACAACAGTTTTGTGTTAACCCAGAACCAAGAAGATCTAAAAAGAATGAATAAATGACAGATTCTTGTTTATCATTGAATTGATATTGTCTTGTTACAAAAAAAAAATCAGCTGTGCTCTCGATTTTCAAATTAATTTGATTCGCAATAGCCTTCAAACCGTCAAAAAGGAAACGAACAAAAATCATAACCAAAAACTTCCAAACCTCTAAGCTTCTCTGATACTTTTTCTTGCACGTCTTTCTATATGATTCTCCTTTTGCCGTCACCTTTTCTCTAAAAACATGTTTAATCTTCACAGTAGATATATCTATCTATCTATATTTAGTCTTTCTTTGCCCATGTTAATGTCTACATCCACATTCATACTCAATACTTTCCTTTCAAAACCTACTTACATATCTTCTATCTCAAGAATATATGTCAATAGTAAAATCTCTATAGTAAATATATAATCATCACAAGAAACATCAATAGCTGCTAATAACGTTGTAAGTCAATAGCCTGCAAGTAATAATAATTTAAGTTGTTTGATCTGAGGTCAACGGCAGTTATGCCGTAATATTTCCTCGCTAACGGCATTAAGACCTTGACATTGGCTTTGAATGAATAAAAACTAACACGTGGGTTGATTCACCTAATTTTGTTATGAGTCAAACGTGGATGACCATCTGAGGTTGGATTGTGGTCAGTTTTAGGTGATTTTGAGTATTGTTTTTTTCTTTAGTCTTAGTATGTTAAGACACGATCTGAAGATAAGCAAGAGGTCAAAACTAATCATTATTTAATTCTAATATTTTTTTCCACGTGCACGGTATTTTCAAACAAAATATACCGTTGAGGACTTCACAAAGAACATAAATACCGTGAAGACAGCTTTTATGTAAACTTGTTCAATAATATCTTAGTAAAAGGCAAGAGGATAATGCACGCACGAATTTGTGTCAGCAGCTTCAACTGTGTATAAAATACTAGGTAATCATAAAATCAAACAGGTCATTGCATGGACCGATCAACCTTGAGTCCGTGTGACCCATGACCCGGAAGACTGCAACGAAAGTAGTTCTTTGTACAATACCTTGAAAGACTTTCTCGCGGTTAATGCTGACCTGGTACACTAGACACACGTTTAGAGTCGTTTTTGCACAATTTTACAAACTATAATTGGCTTTGGTTCAAATCGTTCTTTACGCTGATTTTGTTAATGACACAAATATATGTATTTCTATATGCGAAGGTGAATAAATCTTTTTTTAAATAATTTCCCACACTCAGGGTGAGGTGATAGAAAATGACAGATTTTACTGACGAAAACCAATCTATTTTTCAGTTGCCCTTTGAGATCCAGGGTTAAAATAAATCAAATTTAGAGCATAAAGCAAAATCAGTCTAAACACTAGTTTACATCATAATAAATAGTGGGCATCAACTATGCCATATACTATTAACTGCACGTGTTTGGCAAAGTGCACTTCACAGTTCCCGCAAATTATGCTGGTACATTCAACATGGTAAAGTTACATTGACGGTTTGATGATGCAAAAATGCGGGTTGGTTCGATAACGCAAACTGGCACTAATTTACATTAATGTGCACAAAAAATACAAGATTTTTTATATGATAAAGAAGACAGGTAGATGACGCATCATTGCCTAAAGTTGTCGACGACGCGACGACTTAGACAAACATCGATTTAGATTTTGAGGATAAGACCAAACAATGACAGCAATTGACATCTTTTCTAGATGTATTAAGAGCAGCAAAATCATAAGACCACATTATTGCCCTTACCACGTAAAACCACAAAAGAAACATTACTGTGACCCAAAATATTTTAGGCATAAAACAAATTGTTCAGTTTTTAGATTTACTATCATTTCCATAATATATTAAATAAGATTACTGACAACATATAAAACGGAGATAGGTTTCATCATTTCATTTTGGAACCTGTTTTTGCCTGCTGATAGCTGAAAAGTGTGTCAAATTAGCAACAATTAGTATCGGTTCGTTTGTGAATATCTTTTTTATGAAATTCCGTAGTACTGCGAAAAAATTAGCTGAAACATAATTTGAAATAAATAATGGATTAAATGTAACGATACAAAAACTTTGGATACAAAACTGGAGAGTTTGAGAGGATTGTGATCGGATATATTCATTGAATTGACAAAACTGGAGCACAGTCTAATAACACAGCTTATTACCTCTACCGTAAACAGCCAAAATATATCTAATAACATTCTTAATCTAGATTTGGAAAATAAAAGGTAAAAAAACATAATCTAGTTTAACTTATTACACCAAATAAGAACTAATTTATTATGAAGTTCCAAAAACACATATCATAATCATAATACCAGATGATCCAATCATCTCCTTAATTCAGCAAAAACTCAATGGACAATATATGAAAATAAAGTCATAACCATTAAGTATGATATACACAGAAAAACAGAAGTGGGCGAACAAAGATGACCCAGACGGGCGAAATTACCGCATTATTGGTCTTTTAAAATATCCGTTAAAATTTGTAAACGTTATTTGGATGACCTAATTGCTGTTGGAGAGGCTGAGAGTACTAAATGTGAGAAGAATCATATTTTGGTGAGAAAAATTATGATGCACAACAATATAGGTACAGATGAATATGATAGTCGGATCTTTGTGCATTAACAACTGTACGTAATGGAAAGCACAATGCAGAGGATCTTTATGATCGGTGAACTTGTGAATCACATCTTGAATTTCTTTGTGAATATCAGACATCCTTTGAATGTATTTGTCACAATGGAAGGAGGTCGAATTGGTTTTATAAGTATTTTGCGATCCGTCATCAAAACATTGTATTTTTATAATAAAAGCAAAAATTAATAATAAGTTTCCATTCCTTTTCAAGAATGGAAGAATTAAAGTCGACTCTGTTGCACCATCCTCAAATAGTATAAGACAAGAGGAATGAGGTGATGAAAACTTTGAAAGTGTGATGTCGTGAGATGATAATGTATATACAAAGAATGGAAATCGGACAAAATCATGCAAATACTAAAACAAAGGATTACTTTAATACAAACAATAATAATTCAAGTGGTAAAGAAAATGATAGCAAAAACCTAAATCAAAATAAGAATCCTGATTACCAAACCAATCAAAAACCAAAAATGATAGATGACGCCTCTATTCTTAGGACACGTAAAAGATTTAACGAGTAAAAGATTTTTAAATTGCCGTACAATACGATGACCCAGTTCACAAGATGGCGCCCATTAAAATGGTATTACGACATAATGATGAGTCTGTGTGGTCGTGGGATCGAGGATAAGAGTTATATGGAAGTAATACCGGCTGTGGTTTACCCCCTGGAGAAAGCATTGCACTTAGTACTTGGTAAATTACTGCAGCTAAAGTGTTTGGGAATCCTTGAGCAAAGTGAATTCGAGAGAGACCACTATACCTTTCTACTGCTTTCTGATAAGCAATCAGCGGTTAATTTGATTTAAGTAAGCTACAACTATATAATAGTGCTCTTTACCAATGAAGATCAGTGGAAAATTAAGTTGACTTTCAAAGACCTTAATCATTTAAAATTCTATTTTTCTACTCCAAGTAAGGCTATCAGTATTGTATGCCTATTCAGTTCTTCATTTTTATTAAATAATGTAACATCACCAACTGAAATCATCAGTCACCCTAAGAATGATTGAATTAGGAATGAAGATATCTAGATGAGAGCCAAGGTTACCGACAGAGCCCGAAGAATCACCAAACTTAATTGTTAGTGAGTGCAGTAGCCTACAGAACAACATTTGTGGTGCCAAAAGGTTTTGAACGGGCGATTGCATACTGGAGGACACAGAATTGCAGGCCCTTTCACAATGCGAACTGATGGCCTGGTGAGGGTAGCAGGATCCGAGATATGCGAGATTTGCAGAACCAGTTATTGTGGCGATTCTAGTAGGAAATCTTTATTCTACAGCAGAAACTGTAATTACGATTAGAATCATTTTTCTGCCTTTATCTCTGTATGGGTCATCGCAGCATTTCTTATTTTTATATCATCATCATCATCTTCCTGCCCTTATCCCGTTTTATTTGGGGTCAGTGCAACATGTTTTTTTTTCTTACTGTCCTATCATCTGACTTATTCTTATTTACATAGTTATTAAAATTGATTTAGTTTTACATATTTCTAAAATGTATTTTCTCTGCTCTAACAAATTGATGAAGAGAGCTGTGGTGGCCTTGTGATAACAAACACGCTACACTACCTCTCTCAAAAACGGTAAAAAAATTTAAGACATGAGACTTCGACTACAGCCCATTATATTTTTAGGGAGAAGGCCCGAGTTTCAGATGTGGAGACAATAAAGGACCATTCAAATTCACTAAAGACGAAATGGAGACCAAAATACATGATCATAAGGATGGAAGAAAGTATACAATAGCCACAGACGTACACGAGCGTAACCATGTAATACTAATTGTACCAGAGCCACATACATTAGCACTAGTCGTTAACTCCACAATAGATGAATTAATTACAATTATTCCTCAATCTTACGGCTAAACTATCTTGTTAATAATGGTTAACGGTAATTCGAGGCAACGGCACCACGGTTAACTGAATTGACCGTTAAACTAACCTTAGATTTACAAACTGTTGCCGTGTACGTCATTAGGGTAATGGTTCAGTTTTTTGGAGTAATACTTGCTAATTGTACGTTACAGATTACGATGGAGTAATCGCTGTTTTTTGCGCGGAAAAAAGAAGAAATGAATGTGAATGTGATCCGAATTACTTTAGCAAAGCTTGAGGAAGGCATTTGAGTAGCAATGGGTTTGAACGGCCAAGTTGAGATCATGATAATTACTTTCAAAGCATTTTTTTTTCTAATGTAACCTTTAAACAGAAAGAAAGGCCAGGGGCAGCTGATGAGATGGAGTATTTGATCGTGGATGTGCGATTCTGGCGGAATGAATGCAAAAGTGTTTGTCAAATATTTCCGATGTAGGCGGTTAAAAAGTTAAACAACATTGTTTATATTAATGAAGTTTTTTTTATATATTTTTTGTGTTATCGAAGGATAACGATAATTTATAAGGTTTATGCTTTTCATTGAATAAGTTTTGAATCTGATGAGCAGAAAAAGGAGATTTTTTTGTGTCAACAGAGGAATCAGAGAGTCTAGCTGAATTGGGCTACACGCATACTGACAAATGCTTATACTGACTGGACAGGTCCACTTAGAACTGTGTGGTTCTTTCTTCAAACGACCATCTCAGGCTCAGTCTGCATGGTTCTCATATGATTTGACCATTACATGTTTTGCTGTATGGGCTTTTAAAGAGATTTTGACCCGTGAGTTTGTTTCGGTGTTTCTTCTCAGGGTAGTCAGCTAGGAAACACCGGCCTCATCTAGCTTGAATTGACCAAAAAAAAAATTGACGTGTAAAAGTGTTTTTATGAAACCTACTTGCAAAATAAAGATCATTTATCATTTGTCAGGTCGACTGTGGAGCTGCTACACAAATAAAAAAAAATTAAGAGCTTCTACAGAGAGCTATCCTAATAAATTAATATATAAAATAATTTTATTACATTTTTGCCCTTCCACGGATACGAGGTCCTAGAAAGCAAGGAAAAGAAGGAAGATTTGAGTGGATTGTAATCAGTAAAAGTCACACGTCAGAAGCGAGCGGAACGAGTCATTGGATGATTTAAGACATAAAAAAAAAAAACATTTATATCCTTACAATACTTTGGAATGTCTTTAAGATAACTAATCTTTGTTTCAAGAACTTTTCTTTATAACTTCAATTTTCAAAGAAAATACTTTTAAAGCTTTTGCCAACATTTTTAATAACGGGGATTCTAGAAAAACAGTCTGAGCAATGTCTGCAAAAATGAATGAACAGAATTCAACTTTCCTCTTACCAGAATTTGCATGCTTTCAACTTTTTGCAAATCATCACATTGTGTGCAAAATCAAGGTATTATCATTCAATCAACGGCCAAATTTACCAAATTGTTAACTGACCGATAAGTCTAATTTCTGATCACCGTTCGTGACTCAAAAATGTCAAGTACCATCCACTTTTTTGCCAATACGACGACATGAATGGAATCGGTCTTAAAGAGCAGTTTTTGCTCAATAATGACTATACGGATCTCGAATAAAGACGGCTCTACAAGATCGATTAAATTAAAACGTATTTTTTGCGACAAATTCCACTGGGGAAAAAGCCGACGCAAAAAAATATTGATACGAGTTTCACAGGTTTGTTGCTGTTTATTTTTTAGCTTTTGGCTGATTTGGAACTAAATGAATGTTTGTTGACGATTTAGTTTATCACAGCACAACAGAAAATGAGAAAATGAGAAAATGTCACAGTATTTCTGACATTTAATTTTTTTCATGACAAACCGATTGCATAATCTTTTCTGGGGCCTTATGGCATGTCAAAACGTCAAACGTGCGAGAAAGAAAGAGAGATGGAGCAATACATCCTATTATAGCTCTATCCCTTTAACAGTTCAGTTTAGGTCGTCAAATGGAACGCATTAAGAGCTCCTAGTAGGGCCTCTAGTCTAACTAGTTTTGAAATAGCCAAATCTTAATTTGACTACTTATTTTAATCATGTATGTTGGTCAGACGTTCAATTGAAATTTAAATGGTACAAATTTCATGCAAAAAAGTAACGCTTTTCATTCAATGAAGCTACAAAGCATTTTGGGAATACATTCATTATGCGTACAGCTAAGGAGTGAAACTCCCTGCCCGAATCTGTGTTTTCTGATAACTACAACCTAGGGATCTATATGTCAAGAGTGAATAGGTTACTTCTAGACAAGCGTGCTCCTTCATCGCTTACTATTAGGTGAAATAGTCTTAAAAAGCGAGCCTATAAAAAAGAGAATGAAATGTTACATAGAATCGTAAGTCTATAACAAGCCTATGAAAATAAGAATACAGCTGATTTGAAAGCGAATTATGAATGCTTGATAAAAAAGAAAGTATTCAACAAACTCGCGTTTTTGACATGTGAATTGGCAGGTACTCATTTAGCTTGATGATATACACTGTTGCAGTGGCTGTCAAACTATACAAGTGATGAATTATGACTTATTTTTAAAATTGCTACTTGTTTCTTTTTTTCTTGAAAGAAGAAAGATGATTATTGTGCTGCAGTTTTGTGGACGTGTTGATTATGTTGTGACGTTACTATTTTTGGTAAATTAAGATGTAAAGAGACTTTTTGTCTTATTTATTATATTTTGTTTATTGCTAGCTTTTGCCCGCGGCTTCGCTGACTACTCTTTTCTACTTTACTCTACCCTACCCTACTCTACTCTACTCTTCCTTACCTAGTTCCCTATTCCACCCTAACTACCCTTTACTATCTACCTTACGCTACCTAACTACCCTACAACCTACCCTGTACGAGTATACTGGGGTACAAAACAAAAGAAGAATTATTAAAATTGGCCCAGCCTTTCTTAAGTTAAATAGGGATTCATTTATATATCTAAACAGATTGTGATTTTTTTAAGCTAAAAACTAGGCAGATATACTGGGCGCCTCTCCAATTTACCTCAGGTTTATTTTTTTACGTTTAGCGGGTGCAATTCCTGGTTCGGTCAGGTGATTATTTAAATTTCTTTGAATGCAGTTTGTATAAATTTTAAAATAAAAGAGATTTTACCACCATACAGTAAAATGGTATATCTACGGTATTTAATGTACTTTTTCTACCTGTGGCAAAGTCGTAGAATGTATGTGTATTAATACCTATATCTATGTAAAAGTCGCAATGAGTATCTAAGGATGATTTATTTGTTGAGAGATTTATGTAAAAATACTTGGTATAGAGTAGCCAGATCCAAAATAAATTGTGTTTTCCAAGGAAACGATAATGATAAAAAAAAGAATATAATTCTTTCAAAACAATAATATCAACTTAATATTGACGTTTTAAAACAAATTTCAAAAGACACGCTTTTAATTCTACTTCCTCATATGGACATGACCGTTAAGATTAACAAAATGATGCATACAATTATTTCTTCCATGCTCTTCTTTTTGGGAGCATTGAAATTTTTTTACCGGTTCCCTTTTTTGAAACATCTTTTTACCGATTAATTCACAAAACTGGTTTCTTTGATTGAAACCTTTAGTAATTCGACGATGGGATCTTATTAATGATATAATGTGAGTAATATGAAGAGACGTTTTCGGAGCGTTGACCTCTTTTACAATGTAACTTTTTCCATAAAATTTGCTCATTGCTTTTTGGAATTTCGAAAATTCAAATCTCGTTTTCTTACGATGTTTTCCTTCATTGTGTTTCAATATCGTTTGCAATTCCTAAATAAGAATTTAGATCAATATATCATTTTATTTTCTCATAGCCATCACCTCATGATTCTCAATCTTTTCTAGTTAGTTCTTTCACTAATTCATCTTTCCATTTTTTATCTTGTTTTACTTCTATATTCATCCAAAACGACTTGTTTTACTCACAAAGGAAAAACTTACTTCAAGACACAGCCTAGGAAATGCAATTTTAGAAGCAGGTTCAACCACATGACAACACCCTACAGGACCCATAGTTACTGACATAATTTTTAAACCAAAATATTATACTAGAATTATGTACAAATGTCAATCTATAAGATATTTAATTTGTTATACGGGTATTATAACTTGAAATAAAATGATTTATTTATTTACCTGTAATGCTCTAAACCAATAAACGTGTTGATTTAAAGATTTATGATGTGCTAAATAGAGTAACACTAATAAGGATTAGAATATACCAGTACCTATCAAATAATTGTAAAAAAAAACAAAGGAAAAACATTTTTTTTAAAACAGAACCAAGGATTCCAAAACGCCAAGATTAATACCAGTTATTTGTTACTCAAGGAACCTTCTCAAAATACTCTGTTCACCAAATACCGATAGATCACTTTCACAAAGTGAACTGTTTAACGCAGCGCGGGGTCAAGCGAGCCGGTCAGTATAATTTAATAGTGTTAGTGGACGAACAGGTCATCCATCACTGATGTTAAGTGCGCTGTTGTATTTAAGAGTCATAAATTACCCTTTATTGATAGATAGTTTAACTCCTCGTGGTAATAAGAAGAATAGAAATGGAAGTATGGAATTGGTTGTAGTAAATATTAACGTATTGGGTGCTAAAACTAACTTCGACGAATGACAATAAACGTCAGGCTGTCTTGACGGATATATTCAGCGAACTTACTGGCTTGTGGATCTTTTTTCTATGGTATAAGGTATTCTTCTAAGAGTTATAATTCAAGACAGTTTAAAGGACCTCCACTCAAGTCAAACGTCTTGACAGCGGAAAAAAATACTTCGTTTAGTGTTGATAAATAACAAGCTGTAACCATCAGTTTCATGAGTGCACTTGGAAGGCATGGCTCGAGAAATAAAATTCATACGTTTTTACTTTAGGCAAACATGGATCACCTCAGACTTCTTTTAAACAATTTTCACATCAAAACAACAATACTGGTAACTTTTTTTTGAGGTAGGAAATTATCAAATTACTCATTCCACTCTAAGTGGAGCTAGAGTTAGTGTTAGACTATTACTGACTAACACTCACTTGTGTGCCTACAGCTGACTATCACACTCTCTCACTCTCAGTTGACTACAATAACAGTAACTCTTTCGAACAAGCCTGTAGTCCTACTAAGTGCAAAAACATATGCTTGTACGTATGTTCTATCCTACGTACTACATTAAGAATCACAGATCAAAGTATTTATTTCAAATAAACCATATACAAGTGCTTTTGAATTGTCAAAAAGTCAGTCAGAAAAATGATGCTAATCGCACACCCCAAAGCGATGGATCTCGATGGATAAGAATGACCATGAAACTACAGGAACACTTTTTTTAAATCATTTGATGCATTACAACTTAAAATATTGTATAGTATAGTCTGTTCACAAACATAACGCATAAATTAAACACCACTCGGTCTAAACATTTTGAAGAGGATTGAATGATCCCACACACCTCCACTGCCATCAGTGAAAAATTGAGTGACAGATTTTCATGTAATGCTAATTTTTATCAAACAAATTTAATACTAACCTAAAAACATACTTCCACATTATACCATACTCCAATAACAATAGTTATTTCCAAATTATAATACTAATCAATCAGTAGTGATAGTGCTGAACCAGCATACTATAACATGAATCCAGGTTAAGCAAATATTCTACTTTGGTTTGCACACAACTTTTTCAACACAAACCTAAGTAGAATTTGCGTTGAAGCAAAAAATCGCAAACCACAATATTAATATTTCTCTAAACATTTCCCCAAATTATTAACTTGACGATGATCTCAACAGCATTCTTAATCACCATATTGATCAAAACTGGACAGAATGAGGTTCCCCCACCTATTGTTAATCACTACAAACCACTTGGAGCAGCATTAACAGCCAAACTTGATTACAGTACTATTCTAAGTATCATAACTGTCAGAAGATGTTATTAAGTCAAACAACCCGTTCCATTTTCAATTGTTTTGACAGCTATTGTACTAGTACAAGTGAAAGTCGTATTTGGAACTGTTCTTTTTAACTTTCGTTTTCACATCACTGGGATATGTGAAATACTTGAATTAGTTTTAGCGACTTTTTCCTTCTTGAAGCAAAGTGTCAATTAGAATTTCTAATTTTCGAATGTAGAAAAAAAAATTCTACTCATGAATTTTTTTTGTTACATTATAGTTACATAAGTCGAGACTTTTTTATCAACCATTAAATTAATTTAATTATTCATTAGAGAATCATGATTAGATTTCGGAGCATTTGTTAAAAACTAAAACATGCAGACAATGTTTGTTTAATATTCTGAAAGTATTCTTTCAATACACTTACTCGAAAATACACCGGTTTTAGATACGGAATTACCTGTTTTGGCACTAGTGCGGAAAAGTACGCGTGTTTGCCCCCGCCTCTATTTTATTATCACATTTATCGTATCAAGGTAGGCGCGCATCGACCACCAAATATCGCGCATTAACCACTGCGAGTCGCGCGTCAACCTCCGTTTATTTATGTCTTCGCAAGTGTATTTAAAAACATAATTTGGTACAGGTGGGAATTTTTCACTACAACCCTCGGCTCAATAACACCCTCGCCAAAGCTCGGGGGAACGTCTCCTCGGTCACAATGACAAACTTTCTCCACTTGTATCAAAATGTACTATTTTTATCAACAGTCTATATCCACGTAAAGTACCAGGCTAGCATAAATTCCCAACAGTCTTCCTAATGAATTGTTTGCACAACCGTCCTTCAGTTTACCACCAACGAATAATAAAAAACCCTTTCATCATTACACACAGGCTCAGGAGAGTTATCTTCCAATATCACCAATAAGTTCCTCTCCTGACAATAGGACTTTTAAGACCAGATAGCGGAGACTATTTTACTTTAACCTCCGCTACCTCTGTCTTGCAACTGAATGATGAAGAACTTGAGGGATCTTATAGACTGGATGGCTGATATAAATGGTTGGCAGATGCTGTACGTATTGAAATACGCCACGGCATTCTTGTGTGACTGCCTCGAGTCTACGTTCCAGTACAAGACGATAATATTCTTTATTAAGTATGAATATGTGCATAATTTAAAATGATTATAGTTGTGCTTTTATATAGTGTAAGTTATTTAGTGCGTTTTTAGCTATGGCTGCTGCAACTTACACATTTAAGAACTGTGAATAGCTTATCTTGTGGCGTCTGTAAGCTTAAAAATATATGATTATGTGTAAAATCAGTATTCATGGTGGACATCCCACGTGATGGATGTACGAAGCGTTTTGGGAACACATTCATTATGCATCTAGCTAAGCAGTGGGATTCACTGCCGTAGTCTTTTTCCTGTTAGCTATAACTAAGGGGTTTTTAATTCAAAGAGTGAATAGGTTACTTCTAGGCAAGTGTGCTTTATCGTCGACCACGTCATCGTTTACCATCAGGTGAGATAGTGGTCAAATGCGAGCCTATGCATAATAATAATAATTGTCGTAACCGCCAATAGTCTTATTGCCAAAAGCATCGACGACCATCTGTCGAAGCTATCGTTGTGCGGTTGGATCAAGGGCCAGATACAAAAGGCAGTACTCCTCGATACGGCTCGCATTGTGAGGAAGTTCCTGTCTCTAGAGCCCTAACCACCGGTAGCTTGGACCCTGCTCCCGACATCGGTGGACTACTGTTTTATATATATTTTTTTTTAATGTTTTTTTTTTGTAATATATTTGTTATAAAAATATTTAAAAATATCAATTAGATGTATTTAAAAAAAATAAAGGAGATAATAATAATAATAAAAAACAAGAGATGATTACGAGCAAAAGCAAATTCAGTATCGTCAATACTCTTTTAGATTTCTTATTGATATAATTATAATTTTCCGTAAGACGATATGATGTATTGCACGTATATTTAGAGCTATGCTAATGCAAAATTGATTTAATACTTGCAATGAAAGTACAAAATTCACTCAACAATATTTCAACAATCAACTTCTATCTCCCGAAAAAAAGATCGCAAACAGAAGTCTTAAAAAAGCTACAAATAAAATTGAACCAACAATTCAAAGGTCTTTAGGCCTTATATTTTAAGAATATGAAATAAATTACCATAATTATGTAACAAAACTGCATTACAACAACCTTTATACATTCCAGAGCAAACTATGCTGAATATCAATTTCTCCTTCCATTTTTGTACCAAAAAGAAGAACTACATTTTAATGAGCGTACCTTTTTCGTGGAATCCTTATAATTCTTGTTATTTTAAAAAAATACGGCACAATAATCGCGCCAAAAGCGTACATTCACGGTCTGGTACAACTATCATTGTCTTTACTCCTGCCATTGTCCGCCATGATGGTTTTTTATTTGTTCCCGCCACCCCGCGCTGTCATTAAACTTTTTAATATTTTTATTTGCGGCTAGCGTAGATTACTGTCCGGTTAGGTTTTAGTTAAAAGTAGTATTGTGCCCGAGGATCTAATTAGCCACATATTTATCTTGCGCGCGCAATTGTTCCGCTTTAGGAAAATAACTCGGATTCTGAACATTCCTTGATTTAATTAGTTCTGTATTTCATATCGGCAATTTAATTGTATTTTGTTTTACTTGCGTTTAAATACTTGATTTATTTTATTTATAAATTTTTATGATTTCACAAAAATTATTCATTTACATTAAGTAGGTACATAATGTTAATAAAGCCAAGAAAACTATTTTTTTTTTCTTAAAAAATAGATACATTAAAACAGAAATTACCTCCACAATCAAAAGTCGTTTATCACTTTGTTTTGCTTAAGTTCATAGTTAGAAAATAAATAAGTATTTAGTGACCGACCAACCCGCACTGGGCCCGCGTGGTAGTTTACGGCCTATTCCCTCTCCTAGAGAGGAGTCCCAGCAGTGAGAACATTAAAAAGGCTGATGATGATGATGATTGGTATACAAACATAGTAAAAAGAAAGAACACCAAAAGAACGGAATCATGAAATTAAAACTCAGTGCCGAGACAGAAGCTTATAAATGAACAAAGCTACTTTAACAAAGAAACCTCTAAGTAAAGTAAACACTACAAAATAACTTTCTTGTATTGCTTTCACAATAAATAAAATAGACAAAGACTCTGTGTATTCAAACGGACTCTATTTCAATTCCAATGTTACACAAAGGAATCGTTTCTGTTTAATCTAACAGCATATTTACTATCAGTAAAACTACGTTTATATCCAGTAACTTTTTCGCTCGTTCATTTGCTTCTTCTGTTTTTTAATTGAATGTAACTAAATTGCTAATTTAATAGTTAAGTGGGTAAAAGAGTACTAAACTAGATCAAGGAAATGAAGAATAGATTGTGTAAAAGATTGTATAGTTAGAAAGGTAGTGATTACTGAAATGTGGACTAAAAAAGTAAAGAACTAAAACCCGACTACGACGAAAAAAAAACGATGGTGTATTTATCTTAACTTTTTTTTCACATAAAAAGAAAGAAAGAAAGAATAAACGTTTACTCGAGCCTCACACAATAATCACGCACACACACATGACTTTTCCCATATAACAAACGTAATTTTTTTGCCTTAAATATTTCTGTTCTGTTTTTAGTATTTTTTGTTATAGCGGCAACAGAAATATGTCGTCTGTTAAAATTTCAACTAACTATCAAAGTTCACGTGATACACCCTGGTGACAGACGGACAGATAGACACATACGAATGGACGGAAACGGTAGAGTACCATTATACCCTTCAGGTACTGAACCCTAAAAACCGATCTAAAATAAAAATAAACAACCCACCTTTACTTAGTGCATCAGATTATATAAAGTTCAATTGCAACATTAAGATCTTAATGGCTATTGTGATAGTTGACGGTAAAGCCACAAAGTAGCGCGACAGATCAAGCCATTACTGGCACAATGGTCGTCTTAGAGCACGAACTGAGCAGATAAAATGATAATATATACTCACAATTCAATGGTAATACTAAAATGTTCTTGATATGAATCGTGGTTGTAAATATATCGTGGTTTGTGTTAGAGTGTGTTAAATATTCTGTTTCCTGTAACTTCTATAAAAGGTGTTTCTAGAACGCCATACATTTCTCTAACTGAATTATTTTATTGATGCAGTATATTTTTATTTATAGTCATATCACCATCATAATTTTTTTTTTCTTCTTTTTTTTATTGTTTCTGTACAACGCATTAGTTTAGTTAGACTGTAATGTTGTATGTAAATTGTAAATAAGTAAATAAATCATTTCAGCCGAAAGACGTCAACTGTTGGACATAGGCGTCCCCAGGTGTCACCATAATGATCGGTCCTGAGAGTCTCACATTCATAAGATTCCTGCGGCCCTCACCAGGTTATCGGTTCACCTTGTGGGAGACTTTCCAACGCTGCGTCTTCCGCTACGTGTCTCCAGTCCAGAACTTTTCGCCTTTGACCGTCTGATCTGCGAGCTATGTGCTCTGCCCACTGCCATTTAAGTTTGACAATTCTTTGGGTTATGTCTGTAACCTTGGTTCTCCTGCGGATCTATCTTCATTTACGATGTGATCACGCAAGGAAAATCCAAGCACAGCCTTTTCCATTATTTATAGTGCTAGCATTTATTTAGCTACATTTAATTAGACTTGAAGCTAACATCATCATATAGTTAGGAAGCCCTGTTTCTCATCAAGATCCTGATTATTTTTTTAAATTTTTTATGCCTTGATGAAAACTTTATAAAAATATTTATGAGTAAATTCTTATAGTTAGTTTCTTTCAATGTCCTTTGAGATCCTTTTTGACGGAGGATTTATTGTTTAGCCAAAGGTGCAATATAACAATTAGAATCCAGAGTAAGAGACCAATATGCAGTGTCCCAAGAGAACTACCGGAATAAAAATATATATTTTAAGACATAATCAATGCACGTGCTTGATTTCAGACGTGTGGGCTTAAAGCAGTAACAAATATGGATATACACACACAAATATGTACAAAATTTTACTTCAATAATTTCTTGTGTAGTGATGTTAATGTGATTAGTTATCATCTCAAAAGTCACTTCAGTTTTAGCTTCATTATTATGCACACAGTCCATAGTTTTTTCTATTCCACTTACTCAAATGACAGTCATTAATTCTATCACCGGAAATAAGCATGCGTCGAATCCCATTAAAAAGCTACAAATTTCATTTCGGATATATTAATAATCACCAATTAAATCTGTCTCAGATACTTAACGAACAGATAAACATATTTTAAACTAGACATTTATGTTTCCATTCATGAGAATAACAGAAAGAAAACTAGTTCTAGACATCCTTCACAATTTATTATAATGCAATTAAAATGAATGAAATAGTCGCCGTGAGCGTCAAGTTGTTAGTTCATATCCTGTGTACATTATGACTATTAAGACGTGTTCTGATGTTTGACATTCTACTTGATGTCTTCAGAACTTATCAAAAGGTATTGTAAGATATTTTAAAGGGAATTTGGATAAGTCTGGACTCTTGTTCGTTTTTTGACGCTAGACTTAATCTGTATTACATGGACCTAAAGCTTGGTTACTGGAATGTTTGTGAATCTTTTCAAGGATCTCATAAAATGACTTCCTCTGCACTGGATGGAGCAAGTTTTACTGAGTAAAATCCACCTATATTTTAATCAGAGCCCTTTAGAGTCGCAGCAACTCTTCCAAACAATCGCAACCCGGAGGAGATCAGCAGTGGCAACATCTCGCACTGGGTCCTGGTTCAGGCTATGGTCCGAAGTGAGGAGAAATGGTAAGCGGTAGCGCTCATTCTACAAAGCAGTAGTGTTATTGAAGGAGATATCTACTAAGCATCTTTACGCACTCTAAATTCCTTTTCTGTGAGTCATACAACCTAGCGCATTCATTTCAATCTCAAGAATTCTTCAGCACTAAATCCACACAAATTTATTTCCTAAAAACCTGCCCAGACTAACAATTTAAACACTTAACATTTTACGAACAACTCCGATCTGGATTTCGGAATTCAGTTAAATTCTAGAATTACATTTTTAACATGGAAAGTAACACGTTAGTTCTCAAAAGTTTCTTCTTTGTACATTAACATGCTTTCGACACTGTTAAAGTGGGTTTTTACGTTTTATTCGCCATGTTGGGAAGGTCAGAAACGCTTTTATGCACTGATTTTATTCTGAATGTACTAGGAGAGCATAACGAGGTGGTGATTTGTATTCAGTACTCGTATTTGATGAGCACTGGGGCGGCGTGCCGCAAGGTATTGTGTTCGGTCCAACAAAATTATGCAGACCGGACGGTTTGTTTACACCGATCATTTGCTAATTAACTCTTTTTGATATTTGTTTTTCGCACTTAACACTTAAGTCACGTGCAAATAAATTGAGGGGTCACAAACCATGTAAATATTTATAGATATTTGGAGATAAGCAAAGTCTTTGAAAGCATTGATAGACTCTGTGAAACTACCGTAATTCAATTACTAAAAGCATTTAGGCTAATGCTTTATAAACTGTTCTTTTAATCACGACACTAGATAAAAAGACAGACGTGTTCAAAGTATACTTAATTTTCAATAAATAAATAATTATGTAGGTATAATAATCGGTAAAAGCTTTTTATAATTTTAATTACTAAATTCAGCTTTCACATAAATTCTCTAACGTTTATAACAAAAAGCAAGCTTCAGAAAGCATATCAGTATAATAAAATGTAAGTAAGTAACAATAGTAATAAAAAGTCTCTTTATCTTAATTAACATTTACTTGCCTCGCTAGCAAGTAAACCCACTTTCTTAAAGTTAATCATTTGCTGTAACTTGCAATTTATAACAGAAAGTAATTGCGTTTACAGTAAATAATATTTTCACACATTGTGCTAAATTATTAGGTAGGTACCTATCTTAAATTCTTAAATAGATTCGTTCCTGACAGGAAAAGACTGGTAGGTATAAAGATATAGAGGAGGTATTTGCCCAGCCGTGGAATAATATAGGCTAAATAAAAAAAATAGAAACCGGATTGAATACACTCAAGTTTGTTCTATACATATTTGTAATAAACTTGACATTTTTGAACACTAATACTACAAAATTGTAAGCTCATAATTAAATAGAAAACTCATCGCAAAACAAACAAAGCACGATATTGGAATAACGCCATTCCGATTAAAACACTCTGAACGTTACTATACACCAATGAGCATTGCCGAGTGCATACAACCAGGGTCACTGCTCTCTGCCATAATTGAATTCTAACAAAACTATCGAACCGCTAAAATCAGTACCGTAAAGCGCTAGCCGCTAGCATTGAACAAAACCGTTCATTGTTAAGTTTATAAATAACAAATAATACAGCGATACAGCGATTGATTTACATAAAACCAAGTTGGTGACCGATTTTGGTGTGATAGTTGGAGCAAGACTTCTGTTTTGTCTTGCTGAGATATTTGAGCTTGGAATCCAGAATAACGTGCTTTGTGAGAATTGATAAAGGAATTATTTCTAAACAGTTGTATCCATAATTTAGGTTTATGGAGTAATAAGTTTAAAATGGTGGTAGATCTAAGGACCAGATAGAAATAAGTACAACATTAGTAATTTAAAATCTGTATTTTCTAGTTTGAATATTATTATAGTTATGGCCCATAACTTATAGGTATAATCCACTGAATGGGAGACGCATAAGATCGATCGGTATGTCGACAAGGGAGAGACCTATGTCTAACTGTGGACATCTTTCGGCTGAAATGATGATGCTGATGATGTAGTTTGACCCTAAATCAATTAAGTTATAGATATGAGGGCCTAGACTAATGACATAATCAGAGATGTGTAATAAACACTTACCTATATTACCGATAGAGCGTTTCTTTGTCAAAGGTGAAATTTTGTGATATCGAAAAAGATTACAAGAAAAATATGCTTTGTTAGTATGCCACCTGTTGGCCAAATATATATATATATACTTCTTAAAGTTTGTGCAAAGTTGAATAGGATTTGATTTGTGATTTCAATTTAATAAGAAAATAATATATTTTTTTAAATAAATTTTGATAGACCGTGTAACAGGAGTGCCGAAAATATAAAGTATTGAAATATCATAGCAGAAGTTTGTCTTAATTTAATAATCCCACCTCGAGTTTGAGATATAGTCTTCACAATATATCTTGAATCGGCCAATAATTAATCTGAAATCACCACCAAACTGCATCAATAAAAGCCAGTTGCTTTTGTGTCGCAGGCTGCAGGAAAATATAAAATTGAACGGGACTTTACAACTCCATAAAACTACAAATGTAAAAACCAATCATTTATATTCCACAGAAAGTTAGCTTTTGTTGAAAGCACCCAGCTATGAATCCACATCCAGTGTGACAATAGATGTTCACAACAGCGCAAACTATTGCAATACAACTACGACATTGTTTTTAAAATCGGTCACTATGTTCTTTTTTTTAGTCCAGTTGAATTGAATCCTTCGATAAATTAAAATTCAGATCGCGTAAAAAGCATTTGTGAGCAGCGATACGGAAGGTACGACCGACAAAAATTGAGCTATCAAAACTGAGCTTTGTGTTTTCCACAGAAGACTTTTAAAAACACAAAATAACAATACACCTTTATTTTTGCCGTAACTATAGGTGTAGGATTGGTACACGTAGCACTATCCTTGATAGTAAGTTTTTCGTAATATGAATCATGGTTATTGTGATCAACAGGGTACAAATCCGATCTCCAAGTTAGCAATAAGAAAAAATTCACAATACTTTACCCAACCTAACATTAATCCCAATACTCTTTTATCTAATCTAATCTACTACTAGTAAACCGAGATATTAAATAACTTGAAATTGAATATTATGTGTTAAAATTTTGGTACAATTATTTCAAATTTCTAATATTTCTATTCGCTAGACTTGCATTTGCATACTAACGTATCTCATCTGCATCGTCTTATCTTGTATGTATCTTGTGTACCGTTGGTAATTAATGATCATGAGGTTGTTAACAATCTTTTGGATGTAAGGTAGTATTTATTTGTTCATTATAACGATTTCAGTCAAGAGAGTTACATGGGAGATTTCATACAATAAAAATATTCCTTGTTTCTAATTATGGTGTATAACCCACTCTATCCAGTGTTTATGGCAGAAGTTTAAAAATACTAAATGGAAGCAAAGAACTAAAAAATATAACTTAGCAGAAGAAAAAATAACTTAAAGAAAAGAGAGTCATAAGGATAAAAACGGGACTGGGAGTCGTGAGTGATCTAGTAGACAGTTGATATAATCACAGATGATATACTCGAATTTCTGTTGCCACTATAACTGACAACAAACTATAAAAACAGAATACAATAAAAATTGAAGTGGGTTAGACAGTGTCTAATATTGTGTAATAAAAATGATACAGAACCCTTTGTGCACGGGTCCGGCTCGCACTTAGTCTGTTTTTTTATACCTTGTCCTATATTAAGGAGACAAAACCATAGTGAAAATGTTGACGATATTAACCTTGTTGCACTTTCAGTTGCTCAAAATATACATTACCAACAAGAATTTTTGAGTCTCTTCAAGGTAAGATAACTCTTACCTTGAAGAGACTCAAAAATTCTTGTTATATAGGCTCATAAACTAATGCACCTCATCATCATAGATTGCATCACTGGTTACCATCAAATGGGATCGCAGTTAAGCTCTAGTTTATATTAATTTAAAAAAATGTATTATACACAGCATTAACAATCATTAACTTAACACGTTCTTATACCAGTAAAAACTCTCTCTCTCTCTTTCTCTCCCTGAGGGCATCAGGCACTAACAAAAAAAAAATAAGCTACTTCGTTGGAGGTCGTCGATCTGGCTGCCGCCAATATTGATGAGTTGCCATAGCTAATCAGTTTACTAATCGAGCAGAAAATTGTGTCTCTAATGCTGGTTGCAAAAAGTATCTGGCTTAATTGGCTTAAGTTTTGAAGTGTAAAAAATGCTTGTTTTACAAGTAGTTTTAATAGGTATTTAGCGGCGTTTTTCGAACATTTTCTTGATCTATAGTCTACTTCACTAGCAGCAAATATTGCTATGGAAACATGTTTTTGAATTTTGTCCGTTTCCTTATACTATATAAAATTATATGTGTAGTTAACCTAAATAACTGTTTAACTTTTGATTATATCTGTATCCATTTCTTGATTCTAAAATGCTGAGTTAAAATGTTAATTACCATCTATTTAGACATTGTTATACTTTGCTACTTAATGACAATACAATCCACATGTATTTATCACTTCCTTAGTTCAACAAATACGGAAGCTTAAATCCTTCTAACGGAGCTTTTTGTCAATGATTAAAAGCTTCACTCGCCGCTGCATCACGTCGAAAAAAAGCCTCAGATTCATGAATATTTAATCTTATGGTATGCTTAACGCTTTGTAGTTTCCTGTTGAATTTATATTTAGACATATATACTGCACTTCCACCGTTATCTTCGCGTATGTAACAGTTACGCATAAATTTTAAATCGAGACATTCGGATTTCTTGATTTTTATCCACACTAACGTTAGCCATGTTTTGACCGGTAAGCAAGTTTACAGTTTTCTCTTATTCTCTTCCTTTACAACATCCATCATTATTTGTATGCTCTTATCGCTTTCATTATATTCATGATGATGGTCACGAAATAGTAAAATAGAAATGGGTTTAGGTTAATTTAAATCTGTTCTGTTTAGATTCTATAATTTAACGATGATTTAGATCGATCCTGTCTCACGATGATCGTGAATATAATCTAGAGAAACTAAATTGCTATCTCATCTGTTGCTTTTATAATAAATCAGATGCTAGCAAATTTTGTATATCTGGAGAGTAACGCAATAGAAATGCACGAAACATGACAGATCCACAATGGTCTAAAAAGTATGCAAATTGACATGAAAACGTCTAAAACGATTCACAAAGAAGAATTCGATCAGACGATTGGCAATTACCAGTTAACTTCAGAGGGCTGAATGCCTATCTAAAGAATACTGGACGAAACTAACATTAAAACTATTTTATTGAATCCAATTTTACGGTTCTACTGCACAATGAAGCATTGAGCCTCGACGGCTATACAAATAGTAATGTTAAATGTGTGTTGCACTTTCCAAACATTGAAATTGCTTTTGCTATCGTTAGGCGATATGGAACTTCAAAGTTGGTGTGAATCTAATCATAAAATAGACGAAGTTTTATTTAGATTTACGCACAGCATATAAATAAAATCTTTAGTAATATTCAAAAATAATTATTTATAAATTTCAATACAGAAAAAAGTTACCACGACTCGAAAGACCAAAGATAGGTTTGAATCAGTAAAAGTTCACAAAACAGAAACCAGATTACCGCTTCCTAATGCTAACTTTGGTATTCAATTGTGATGTAAAAAAGAAAAAGAATATAATAAAACTAAATAAATAAAGAAAACTATCTAGGCTACGAGTAAAAAAGAAACAAAACAAACAGAGTAAACAAGAATGAACTTGGCTAAGTTATTTTAGTGTGTATGGAAGCCAAAATTCTTGCTTTGAATTCCACTTTAGAGTAATGAATTAATTTCAAGTACGCACTTATAAAAATGATTTTGGGCTATTACAGTTACAAATGTTGCGTGCTGATTCGTAACTTTCGTTTGTAGAGGTAGTATTGATTATAGGAAAAAGTAAAATTTGTGCTGAACTTTTAATAAATCTAATAGACCAAAAAAACGTATATTCGAACAACTATCTTAAATTAAATTTTTCTTAATATTCTTTATAATACTAACATAGTTTTTACGACGCTTGTTACTAATATTATATGTGGACATTATTTTAGTTTGATATAAATGTATTTTATTTTTAAATTATATTCTTTTTTGGATTAGTATTTTCCAGAACCAGACTATAAACTCTGCTGGGCTCTCTTGACTTCTGCTAATCCCTACACTATACATTTCTACGTTAGTCACATTCCGGGTATTTTATTTACTTGTGTTACTTTTTTATTCACTGTATTTTTTAATCTGCAAAGCACGATCTTAAGCTAATCATTTCAGTCTTTCTTCCAATAATTATTCCGGAACATAAAGCACCATTTTATAGATTCCGATCTCCGCCATTTCACTAACAAGTAAAATATCGATCACTATCTCAACCTTGTTAAGAATTTCTTGACACAAATCAGTTCCACTTATCTTGTTAGTAAAAATAATGATAGTACAGTCATCTACAACCATGATTGTAGTTACAGATTCTGCACACAACAGTCATAACACGCGAGTAGATAATGACAACATTATAGTTATTACTACAACCATTATTCCATCTTACTGTGTTGAAGTAAGTCATTACGTTTGAAAGTATATTGATATGATTTTAATTTGCTTGCTCGTTGTGGATGAAAGTTGTGATTATGCTAGACAAGGTTTGGACGTTCCAATTCGCACACAATTTGCTACGTGATTGATAGCTTCAATCGAACTAATTCCATGATATCGATTAATTACACGTTGAAGTGTAAATTTGCTGTGATACCGTATGTCGATACATCAACTGGCGCTATCGAAACCGGAACTGCTAGAGATAGACAGTCTGCACACTTCACTTAGCAAAAAAGCACACAATGGTTTGACTCGCTAAACTTGCAACAATTTATGTACCTACCATCCCGGAACTTCCTGACTCAAACTACAGTTTTACAACCAACCCTTCAGTCAAAGATTCACTGGACACGAATGATAAAAAAATAACTTGAAACCCATCAAAACTAAACAAGAGAATTGAATTAAATCAATTTACTCAATAAAAAAGGTCTAACAAGAGAATTTCTTGCTCCACATTCATTCAATTGATACCAATAAGTAGTAGAATTAATTCTTAACGAGCATCGAGAAATTACTTGGGAGTGACCCGAAGGCCTCAATGCCGCGATTAAGGCCATACATTGTGTTCATTTACATCTTCGACTAGGCACACCACATTATTCGGATGATACTTGCTTTCTAGTTTTTAAAGCGGATTTTTGAAGTTATTTTTTTGTGTTTGTTCAGGATAATTACTACATTGGAAAACTGTGACATCGACAGACGAACAGGACTGTTCATTGTGATGACTTCGGAAAGACTTATGTCCAGCAATGGATGTCGTGTCCAGCAGTGGATGTCTTTCGGCTGAAATGACGATGATGAATATGAGATTATTGAAAATTTCTTAGCAGATGCTTTAGTTCAGATATATTTTTATCACTGTCTTAAAATTGTTAAACTTCAAGTGAAAGGTAAAGTCAGAAACATACGTATCTAAGCACATCATCATCATCTGGTACATGCTTTGGTTTAGAAATGTATGTTCCTTATTATTGTTGTTATCTCAACCTGTAATAGTTCTAGGTTAGGCTCTTTCTTGGTTTAACGCCTTGACCACCCCTGTATTATTTTAAGTTCTTACAATATATCTTAATGTTGTCTGGTAAATATCACTGTCAGTGATAAGACAATCATTTTTTCCATTGTATTATGTTTTTGTATATGTTGTGTTGTTTTTTTAGTTTACAGTAAAGTTTATCCTATTTTATTCTGTAACTGATCTAAACGTCTCCACGAATTATATTACTCAGTGAAGAACAATATAAATTCCTGATTTGTTGTTTATGTGCACTTTAGTAGTAAAGTTTAATTACAAAAACGATTTATAAACTTCAGGATGCGAGATTTCAATCAGTGTTAATGTTCAGTGTAATAGGAACACACTTAAAACTGTTAGTGATCCTCTTAAGATTGGATCAACAGTTATTACACATAGATAATTTAGGTCGACGGTAGCTTAAAACATAGGTGTGTTATGCGGTATTTATTACGATACCTCCGACACTTAAACCAAAAATGCACTTTTACAAAAGAGCCGTTTTCGCAATTTTAGTGATATAAGTAATTTGTGAAATACTTGTAACCGATTTTTTTGAAATATGTAATCAATATAATCAGTTTAAGATAACATTACTAAACAATGAAGAAAGAATAACCATGGAGTTTCTTGCCGGTTCTTTGCCTTAGGAAACGACTAATTGGAACCGTGCATTAACATCTGACGTTTTATAAGCGCCCATGTTGGCCTTAGATTTAAAAACATTTCGATTTTGTCAGAAGCCATTGGATGATTTCCATCTAAAAAAAGGACCAAACAATTTTCGTGTCCAAATATTGATTCAATTATCAAAAAATAATCCTAGGACCCAGATGCAGTATCAGCCACCGGGTTCAATTGCGAATTTAAACCAGGAACTTCAAACGGAGTCTAAAAGATTATCTTTCTTTTTTTTTATTTTACTTAGATCTGCATGTAGTGGCAAATATAAAACCTCAGAAGCTAGTGCATCATTTGTCTAACAATATAGCCATTAGATCAGAGAAAACAAAGATCCAGGATTAGCAGTAATACGGGTTAACTAAATTTTGAGTGTTGTTTTGAGAAATGACATTATCCCCGTATGGGGAAAATAAAATAATAATAATATTTCATGCTACCTGTATGTATATACAGGTAGCATGAAATATTAACACATCTTTATACATAATATATTTATGTACTTTTGTGTATATCGCTAAATTTCTCCTAAATGGCAAGATCGATTTTGATGCCCTTGGTGGGTAAAATCATCCAATGACAACCCCCGCTCTTGGGCGGAGCGGGAGATAGTGTCAGACTCTTATTGACTAAAAGCCCACCCCGTTCCTTCTAGCCTTCATACCGGGGCTCGAGTTCCCTTTCGGATAACCCTAGCCCCAGTAGGCTTCGACCCGGCTGGGCCCCTGGTGTTGCTGACAACTCCTTGAGGCACGCGGGAACAGTGCGCGCCTCAAGAGATTCTATAAGTGCATCGCCACTTCATGGCGAGGTCTGTTTAAATATTGTGTCACTAATTTTTTTCCCACCAGTAGTTGATATAAAGTAAATGACACTATTCTTGTTATAAGCACTATAAGAGAAAATAGGCCACAATATAATAACTGACGAAGATGGCAAAAAAGGATAAGAAACCAACTATAAAGTGCTGGCATTTGATATTAAAAATGACAAGAAAGGGATCGGATGAGCTATAAAACCGTAAAAGGCTTATTGCCCTAGAAAAAAGAAAGAACAGCTTAAAGAAAGAACAAAATTACACACATAATAGCACATTTAACAATGCTATCAACATCGCAGCTTTGAATAATGCTATAATTTTTAAAGTTTTACCGTACAGGCAAACTGACAATATAAATAAATTCAATGCTATCAAATCAATAAAGAAAGATTGCTTTATAACCAAAAACACCAAGGTTTACTTAATGATATGCTTAATATTCCCTATATTCCTATATGCAGTTGAAACATGGAGGATCCAACATAAGCACCATAAAAAGATTTACGCTCTTGCGATGTGGTGCTGGAGGCGTCTACCGAGGATAAAGTGTGATAAAGTGCTCACCGCAATAACAATAATATTAATTCATTAAACCCCAAGCGAACGCCGGCGTTCGCGCACCTAATATTCCACAATTATCACACAACGCCGTCTAGTCTCAAGCTAAGCAGAGCTTGTGTTATTCTGCTTCTTATTGATGGGATCTCGCCATCTGTGACGGTTCTTAGCGTCATGGAGTGCGACGTGCAATTGGGTGTCCAGTGTGGAGCGGAGCTGATCTGCCCATCTTATTGGGCTGCGGCCTCTTGGTCGTTTGCCATCAACCATGCCTGTTACGACGTGCTCACGTACGATGTGCCAGGAGTGTATGACTAAGAAGACAATCCAATCAATAATATAGACATTAAGCTCATTGTAATACAAACATTTTTTTTTTGTGTCACAATGAGCTTAATGTCTGAAACCAAAAACACTCAATAATATAGAAAAACTGTCAGTTACAAAACCCATGATTGCCATGTCACTTTAAATGCCGGTAATTTCACTGACAAGCTTGATTCACTTGACCTTTCACTATCAGAAGAAAAGGATCATAAAAACATCAAAGGAGACCAACAATTGGTTATTGTGGTCCACTTGCAGACCGTTAAGATCACAGCAGGCACCAGTAATGTCCAGAAACAGAATAGCAGAAGGTCAACTTGATAGAACAAGACAAAACAGGCGAAAGCATATATAAACGTAATGTATCTCCGGCAATTAGAGCATTTCCTGCGGCCTACCCAAATATCTTTTTCTTGGTATTGTTCGTCAAATTGTTGAGCTTTTTAGCTTTACGTTGACAAATGCTTACACTGATAGGACAGGTCCATTCGAATTTGTATGAATCTTTCCTCAAAAGACCATCTCAAATATCAATAGCCATGGTTTTCATGTGATTTGACCATCTAATATTTGCAGTATGTACTTTGACCTCTAAAAACTCAGGGGTCAAAGTTTCAGATTTTCTTCTCAGGGTAGTCAGCTAGGACACACTGGCCTCATCTAGTTTAAACTGACAACAAAAATTGACATGTATAGTCTTTCTAATAAGTCAACCGACTTGAGAATTTTGTATAATATTTAATCATTTAAAAAATACAAATATTCGGTACTTTTTATAAGTTTCTTTTGTTAGTAAAAAATGATCTCTATCTCTTAATCGACCTTGATTATTGAACCCGTGTTGACTACATCAGATTTCATTAAATCCTAATAATTACCCAAGTCGTTTAACTTATTAGACAGACTCTAAAAGTGGTTTTTAAAACTTATTTGCAAAATAAATATTGATTTAACGGAACGAACGTACAGAGAACTTAAAGAAATGACAGTCACAAGTGCGCTTGCATTTACTTTACTCGAAGCATATCTATGTGTGCGAGCCTTTTCGCTTAATGTACAGAGTTGACCTACTGTACCTATCTATTTTACGGCCCCAAATATCAAAATAATTTTCAAAACTGTGCCAAAATCTGACCCAAATCTTATGAACAATACCGGTCATTTTTTACATTACCGATTGATAGTTCAAAAGCCTGAATGGGATATCGATCCTTATAAATTGGTATAACGGATTTTTTGTTCAAGTTTTTTTGAAATTTGATCGACAGCAGCGTTTCTTATGTTTATTACGAGTATGATCGAGTGTTGATGTTTTGTTGTGGTTTATTAGATGTTCTGAATATGCAAGTTCATTTCTGATCTTTATCGGTCACTAGACGTTTTTTAAGCTAAAAGTTTTTAGATCTGTTCTATATAGTATGCTACATTTACTATATTGATGAAAGATATATATATAGCATTTAATACTGTCTTTCGTGATTAATGTGATCTACTGGTAGTTGTAGGTTACTAGAAGAAAAAAACAAATTATTTTAATAGGAAAAAAAAAACAAAGTATATACACGACTGCTCTGTTGATCTTGTGGTTAGTGCCCCTGACTGCTATGCATGAGGTCGTAGTTTTGATTCCTACCCAAGACAAATGTTCGTGTAATGAGTACGAATAATTTTTCGGTGTAATATATCTGAATTAGGTATATTTATAAATATACAAATATGTTTATCAGTTGTCTAGTACTCAAAGCACAATTTCTGCTTAGTATGGGACTAGATGGTGTTATATGATTGTGGTAAAAAAAAACAAAATATTTTTCAAGGTGCAAATAAAGAAATATAAATAATATAGTCAAAATACTTCACGGCTGCGTAAGCTTCAGTACAAGACAACTAGTGTCCAGCACTGGTCTTTATTATAATATAATATATTCCACACAACGCCGTCTAGTCCCAAGCTAAGCAGAGCTTGTGTTATGGGTACAAGACAACTGATAAATATACATATATATTTCTAAATACACACATATTATAGATAAATTACACCCAGACACAGAACAAATGATCACGCTCATCACACAAACATTTGTCCTGGGTGGGAATCGAACCCACGACCTCCGGCATAGCAGTCAGGGTCACTAACCACTAGACCAACAGGCCAGTCAATATAATATTGGATAATATTGGACTTTAGGTTGTAAGATCACCGATCAGTAAAGCACTTCGATTAGTACTTTACCATCCTCTAATTCTAAACAGCACATCATAAAGTTTCCATCAATCAATTATATAGATCTTAAACCACGATTAATGTGCCCTTAACACTTCCTATTTTAAAGTCTAGACTTGATTGCACATTACTAACATTACCGATATCAACGTGAAGCTAGATTAGTTTTTTATTACTTCCTTAGTGTGAATGAAGGGATCAGCTGCTTGTTATCTGATCATATAAGAACTGGATTCTCTTACTTTAATGAGTATATTTTATAAATCAACTAGCTGTGCCCGAGACTTCGTTCGCGTGGACTACAGGATTTTGAGTTTATTTTTTCTAAAATAAAAGTAGCCTATGTTACTTTTTATTACATTAGCTACCTGCCAAAAAAAGTCCCGTCAAAATCGGTCCAGCCATTTCAGAGATTAGCCCTGACAAATAGACAGACAGACAGATAGACAAAAATTATAAAAAAAAATATTTTGGTGCATGTAGTAAAATGCAGTTATTTCAATATTACAAACAGACACTCCAATTTTATTTATATATATATAAATGTATAGATAAAGTCATTGACTACCGTATTGATCGAGTACTAGTTTATTATTAGAAAAAAAATTCTTGATTGATGATCTGGATTATCAAGTTTTGATTCAATTGATATCTTGATATGTTTTTTTTTTAAGTGGGAAATCATCTAATGACTTTTCCCGCTTTATGACGGAGCTAAATGAAACGTGGTCGCTCACAATGGGCCTCATCAGAAGGCTTAAAGTCACCCAAAGGGCAATGGAAAGAGCTATGCTCGGAGTTCCTTTCGTAATCGAACCAAAAATTTAGATATCCGCAGGAGAACTAAGGTTGCCGACATAGCACGAAGAAATGCCAAATTTAAGTGGCAATGGGCAGGGCGCGTTGCTCGCAGAACAGATGGCCGTTGGGAACGAAAGATTCTGGAGTAGCGACCGTGTACTGGAAGGCGCAGCGTTGGCAGGCCTCCTACAAGGTGCACCGATGACTTGGTGAAGGTTGCGGGAAACCAATGGATGCGAGACGCACAGAAGTGTTCATTGTGGCGACGCTTGGGGGAGGCGTGTGTACAACAATGGACTTATATCAGTTGAAATGATGATGACGGAGCTAAAATACTTATGCTCCTTTATTTGCCCCTTGCGTTCGAGGACCACGGCGATACGATTTGCTTAACATCTCTTTGAGGTGCTAGTGAAACACTACGCGCCTTCGATGACTGAGGCTCGGTCCTTATAGGACGAGCGGACGGCGAGCTGCCCATTGTTCGTCGTCCTTAAGCCTGCTATGGTGGCCGGAGGTCCTGATCATAATGAACTTAATTCTCACGGATTATACCATGTTTAAGACTCAAATTATCATATCAACTTGTAAATCTAAAAGTTTTGTATTATTTTGCGGAATTTCGTTATGACGCGAACTGATCAACGCGATGATGCTTTTAGGAAGCATATGTTCAGCAGTGGTGTTCTATCGATTAAAATGTTTATCATCATCATTTTACCGGTACTATGTGTCTCAAATCCATCGCATTCCTGCAACTCTTACCAGGTATTTAACCCACCTAGTGGGAGGCCTTCGAGTACGCAATCGCCACTCCAAAAACTTTCAGCTTTTTTTTTTAAATCTTTATTTAAGAGCTTTGTCATGTCATTTTGACCATGTCGCTCCATCATAGCCAAACTTTATATTTTGATTTATTTTAGATGATTGTCATAAATCCTAACTAATATTATAAATGTTAAAGTGTGGATGTTTGTTATTTAATCACGCAAAAACGGCTGAACGCATTTGGATGAAATTTGGTTTGCATATAGCCTTTGACATGGAAAAGAATATAGGCTATCTTTTATCCCGATTCCTTAAGTACCTAATGCCACGCGAGCGAAGCCGTGGGCAAAAGCTAGTAGTGTATAAAACTCTTGCCTCGTCTGACGTAGGCTTAGCTAAAATGTTGTTGCAAATACTGATATCTAACAAATTTAAAGTGCTAAACATATTTCTCCTGAGGCGTTCGCCCCACTCGCACTCCACCAGAATATATTGTACGTCCTCAATTATTCCGTATTTTAACAAATAGGTAAATCTGTGATATCTATGAGGAACGTAAACTTCCTCGATGAAATGTGACCGGATCGAAGCCTCATAGGCAGTAACAATGTCTTTTCTATTGAGAGCATAATTGTATATCCAAGGAATTGATAATGGTTCAGGTTAGATGGTTTTGTACCCGATACAAACAAAAACTTTCAGCTCTATCGACTCTCTGATTTACAAGCAATATACCCTGTCCACTGCCAATTAAGTTTAGAGACTAAATTGATGATGATGATGATAATTTCTTTACCTGTTGATTGATTGAAAATGATCGCGATTGCGATAGGCTACCTAGAACTTCAGATTGAAATGAGAGAGCTATTGCTTTCAAAGAATGCGATCTTGATGACCTTAACGCAACGTTAAAATGATACTAACTATCGCTTTAAGACTTAATAACCTAGGTAATGCTATTATCTTTGTATCATTAAGCTACTCAGTAACGGTTAAAACCTAGATAATATCTAAAAGGCTGAACAATGTTCTATTTTTTATTAAATCGCGTTTGACCTTACAACATTTGATGGTAAGCGATGATGGAGTGAGGAACAGTGCATGCCTTGAATAATTTAGTCATTCAAATCCACCCAACACGTTGGAAACACAACTTGGTAGAATAGATTATAGACCCCTTCAGGCCCGACGATGGCTCACTTATTAAAATGCTCTAAGTTTCCCTATATATGCACTTTAGAGGACTTAAAAGACGCGATTGACGCCTCTATAAACGTGGCAACCTACTGTGCCCAAAAAAATTGAGGAAAGAGAAAACCATCGATTCGAGAAGAAGAAAATGCGTCACTGCGGGGTACAAGCTGAAAAGCAGCGCTGGGTGTTTGACGCCCAGCAATTGCTGAGTTGGTGACCCTTTCGGTTCAGGCACAGTCACTGCAACTGTATTGTATGTCTGTACTCTTTTTTTTGTTATTATTTTATGTTGTTGTATATTGTGTTGCTTGCGCCGAATAAATGCTATTCTATGCTAAAATACTTGACTACTTCCAGGCATAAATACTTTCAGGAGTGACGGTCCTCAGTATTTGTGTAGCGTATCTGGAACCTAAGGAGTCAGCTTTATAACTAATTTGCTGACTTGCCACTCATCTCTAGAAGTTTTTTTTCTAATAATAATCTGGCGCTAGACCACAATCTCACCTGTTGGAAAGCGACGATGTGGCCGACGTTGGAGCACGATTACCTAGAAGTAACGATTTAAAGATCCCCAGATTGTAGCTATCAGGAGACACTGACTCAGGGAATTCAACTCCTTTAAAAAAAAGCTATACCTACGCATAATGAATGTGTTCCCAAATGTTTTATGCGTAAGGGTGGCATGTAGCGGTGGTGTATCAGCGTACATCTGTGGCACTTTGATGGTGTGAAACTGGCGCAATTAGGTTATGCCTGAAGTGCAACCGGTAGAAACCGAGAGGCTAGCAATTCGGCGTCGCTCAAGACTATAGCTTCGACTCGACGAGTGCATCATAACAAATATTATGTTACGTTCTTCAGTTGAAAGTCTTGAAGAAGATGACTGACTTTGTCGAAATTTTTCGTAGTTCCCGTTTGAATAATTTGTCAGAAGCAGTGACAATTGCTTCTTATTAACATAGGCTTTTCCAAGTCTATTTCTATTTGTCATCAACATTACTAACATTTTTTCATTCGATCAAAACCGACCAGCTTTATGATAAACCATTCGCTTTCCGAGAATCCAACATCGACAACTTCTATCAGATCTTCTCAATTGCCACATCACAGTTAAACATAGCCGTCAACGAGTAATTTAACCGCACGCTTATTTGATTGTTTCTAATGTTTAAATTGCCGTGTCTGGACCGCACAGACGGTACCGTATGCAGTCTGGCGATGAGCGTGTTCGTTAATGATTCGATACCCATACGCGATGGTTTCATGGTGTTCGTCGGTTATTAGTTGCTTTAATAGTTCATGGGTTATGTTTCTCAGATTTGTTTGGTTTTATGTGTGTTCTAGCTGACTTGGCGAACTTCGTACCGTCTAAAAGTCAATTAATGTAGACTTTTGATATAGTCAACCGAATGCAATGAAACAAAGTCTAAGTAATATATCAAGTTACGCACGATTTTAATGTATGAAACTTATCTACATCGATTTCGTATATTTTGCATATATTGGGCTTTTGGTCTCGGTATATGTAATATAATAATTTACTAACCGCTCGGTGTATGATATTTTTCGGCTAAAAAATATTATCAATTAAATCAACTTTAGCCTATTTCACTCTAGAAATAATGTAGCTTGATAGGGGTAAAAGAATTTTCAAAATCAGTTCAGTAGTTCCAGAGATTACTTTCTACAAACAAAATTACAAACTTTACTTCTTTTTAATATTAGTGGATTAATGTACATTTAATTTAATTTCTATTTCCTGATTAAATTTTAAGTAGGTACTTAGACGATAAACATTAAATCACATTTATCCTCCAAAATCTGTGCTTAAATGATACTTTGATCTGTTTCTTTTGGTCATAAAAATTAAATTACTTATTTTATTATTAAGTAAGAGCTTTAGTAGTAAAAAAATAAATGAATTCTTCATCAATATCTCAATTGCTTTTGGATGACGGCGACTTTCTTTGTTATTACAATTCGCAGATTTCAATTGATGCAATATAGTTTTTATCCAAAAGCTGCAACACAACTTTCATTACATTAATTTTTTTGAATGAGTTACTGGTAGCAAAACAAGAAAAAAAAATGGTAAAAAGAAAGAAAGAAAAAAGTGAGAAATAAATAAAGAAAGAATATTGCGATGAAGATATCTTATAATAAGTTAACCCATAACTTGACTCGTATTATAATCATCTAATCTTTAAATTAAGAATAAATCTGCCAGCTTTCAAAAATATTCTCCATTTGAAAATGGAACGTTGCGGTTTATAACTTTTTTTTTAATTTAAGAGCGACAGTATTCAATGAACATCATAGATTATCCATGCCTTTCAATGAATACCAATGTGCGTAATGAGCACTACAGAACTTGTTTGTGATTTAAAAAATAGGTCTTGTAATGGTCAAGTGAAGTTTATTCACATATGTTGGTAAACTTTATTGCATGCATATTTTTTTGTTTTAGAAAAATATGTTATGGAGATCGTTTTTTGTTTTGTTTTAAATAGTTTAGTGGGTAGCCTATATAGTTTTCTGTTTATTTTTGTTGTATAATTTTTTTTTAAGCTAAAAAATAAATCTATCATATTTATGTCATCTACATAAAAGCTCAATAACTTTTAACTGTTACTTTTATTTTGAAGTAATTATTTTTAATTAACATTAATAAAAAAAAAAAAACAAATAAACTTACTCAAAATAATTCCCAAAGCACGCTTCAACACACAAACACAGCCACGTTCCAGCGAAATTCAAATTTGGAACGCTTAAACGCGATCGGGTTTAAGAAGAGCGATATACACGTGCGGTTCCGTCCGCGGACGCTTCGCGACTGAGCCCGCGTTCGCTTCTCCACAAGCTAATATATCTCGTATACTAGTTTTCATCGTCTTTCACTGGTTTAGCTTCGAGTCGACGGCCAGTACTTTCTGGGTTAATGAGGAGCCTGACGGAGCCCGCACTCGCCCGTTTTCTACGTTTTCGAATACGCGTCGGGTGCCGAGCGGTTTTCGAACTTCTGCGTTGCTATGCGCTCCTGGTAAAGTGCTGACAGTTTTTTGATGTTTTTTTCAGTGAAATTTTAAAAAAAAGCTTATTAAATTGTTAAGAATATATAAAAATCAATGCGACTTTTCGTTGTAATTTTGTAACTTAAAAACGGGCTCACCTATCCAAACCAGATGTTTAGGCTTTGTTCGGACTATTTAGTGGATAGTTTATATGATGTTTGGTAGGGTAAAGTAGGGCATAGTAGGGTAGAGTAGGGTAGAGTAGTGTAGAGTAGGGTAGAAGAAGAATAGAATTGAATAGAATAGCATTTATTCGGCGCAAGCAACACAATACACAACAACATAAAATAATAATAAAAAAGAGTACAGACATACAATACAGTTGCAGTGGGTAGAGTAAGGTAGAGTAGGGTAGAGTAGGGTATAGTAGGGTAGAGTGGGGTAGAGTAGGGTATAGTAGGGTGGAGTAGGGAAGAGCGGGGGCGTAGCTGCGCGGGCAAAAGCTAGTATAATATAATTTATTGCTTTCCTTTGACAGTAGTAACAAAACCTGGGATTAAAAACCGGCCAAGGGTGGTTTGGACTCACGCAAGAAGGGTTCTTTACCATCCGTAACAAAAAAAAAACGGCAAAAAGTTACGTTTGTTGTATGTGAACCCTTTTATTTTTTATTCTACTTTTGTTTTTTTTTATATTTTTAGTACTTGTTGCTACAGAAGCAACAAAAATACATCAGTAAAAAATTTCAACTGTCTAGCGATGACATGAACAGAGAGAGATCCAGCTGCTAGACAGACAGACAGCGTGACCTTTTGGGTACGTAACCCTAAAAAGATTATAAAACTAATTGAAATATTAGAAGAATAAGCTTTTGAACTATTTCTGAATAGAAACATCACAAACACAACAACAAAATATCTATCACAACACACAACAACAACAACAATATCACACAACACAAAGTAACATCTTTTTACATTATTGTTAAAGAAAACTACACGTTTATGCAAGATGGTGCTAACTTGCAGCCAGCAGTTGACTAAATTAAAATAACAGGAGAAATATTATAAAAAGAAACTGAAATGCATTTATCCAAGGTATACAAAGAAAATCTAATACTCGTATACATACAACGTTAGTATATGTCAAACCCGAAACATGTGTTTTTATGTAAAGAACAAAATTTCATAACTATATCATGAAAAATCACAAGTAATAAGCTGTTATTTCAGCAAAAATACATAGTCACTGGGTCATCCAGGCGACTGAGGGGTGGTTTTGCAATTGCACCCAGCTCTTTTCTGGTACCTAACACCCGCTATGACCTGCCGTGACCTGTGTTGTACTTAGTATCGGTGGTGTCCAACTTGTAATCTTTTAAAATATTTTTGGGAAAAAACTATTGGAATCCATTTAGTTACTGATTCAGAACAAACTATGTTTAGGTTTCGCATGTATTAAAAATAATTTTGTATACACCGCTAAATTTTGATCGTTTTAATCCCGAGGAGGGTCGATCCTGTTCCAGTTGAGTTTGTACGCAACGCTGACTACAGGTCATTGAACTCGCTGAGCTGACGTTTCCTTAAAGAAATTAATTTCGTACATGCGTAAATTAATACTACTTTTGAAAAAAAGGTATTTTATTTTTTAATTTTATCTTTACAAATCGATAGTGTTTCATGTACCGGATGGACCCTCCACGGGATTAAAACGATCAAAATTTAAGAGTGTATATATACTTTTTCTTCACTAACTATTACCATACAGATGAGTAAAGCAATGACTTACTAATGATTTGGACATAGTATATTTGGACACAGTGTCTGAATCGACACATTTTTATTTCACTGACGATTCGGAATCCACCAACCTTTGTGCTCTTGTACGATGGAAAAGAAGGAGCATAGGAGTGAGATTTAGTCAGTAAAGTATGACACCCTCTTGATTTGCCCAAAATTGGGAGTAATCATTGGATGAAATCGCACCTTCAAAAAAAAAAACGATAAATCATACAAATAAACAGCAAAGTCTTGATCATCGACGCCGAATTACTAGCCTGTCGGTTTTCTATCGTTTACATTTCGGAGAGTGTGCATTGGATTGCACGATTTAATTCCGGCAAGTCCATTCCATCATCGGACTACGAGACGTACGTGCGGCGTTGCGCCACCGGTACATGGTGGACATCCCACCCATATGTACAAAGCGTTTTGGGAACACATTAATTATGCGTACAGGCTCAGGCAGGAGTGAAATTCCTTGTTGGAGTCCGGATTGTGTTTCCTGATAGCTATAACCTAGGGGTCTTTTAGTCAAGAGTGAATAGTAGCCTCTAGGCAAGCGTGCTCTACCAGATGAGAGTAGTGGTCAAACGCAAGAGTATCGAATAAAAAAAAATATATATAAAAATAATAATAATAAATATATTTTTTTTTGTTGATAAGTTCGCGCTTGACCGCTAACTCAACATTCTCAACTGACGGAAAGCGACGATGCGGTCGACGACAGAGCGCGCATACCTTGAAGTAACATATTCACTCTTGACATAAAGATTCTCGGGTCTGATTCAGAATCATCAGAATCTGTGTTTCCTGATGGTGTAACCATCAAAGGCAATGGCAAGGGATTCCACTCCTTAGTTCTAGCTGGGTCATTCGGTTCCCTTTAAAGTGGTTGAGCTGAGTGGAGCTGATGCACTTGTCATACCCGTGAACGGGTGCCATCGGTTGAGGCTGGTCATCTCTTGGCTGCCAGTGGCTTAATTCGGTTTCTGTTTTTAATTACATTTAATAAGAAGAACAATAACTTATTATTGTTGCGTATCTGCCTACTTTGTGCTCACATATTAGAAGCGACAAGAAATATGTAAACAAGATCTATGTAACTCGTAATATGTTTTAAAAGGAGTGTCCATGGAGTTTCTTGCACGTTCTTCTCCATAGAGACCTACGTTTTGGAAAGTGCAATTTAGCTTCACTTTTCTTGGACTGACTGACATTTGACTATTCAAAAGTGCCTGCAAATGGTCTATTTGAAATAAATGATTTTGATTTTAGCTTTTTAGCTTAAATTCGCTAATCAGTAAAGCTTAGCAGCACTACTAGCGACCACTAGAGCAAGGACGCAGCCAACTTGAGACACACAGCAGCATTCTCATTAGAAATTCAAATCACTTGTAAGATACTACTTGCGAATAACAAACATAGCATTAACTGTAATGAACCAATAAAGAAAACTGTCAATTTAGGCTGTGCGCAGACTTAGATAGTCTTTACTAACTTCAGGTAGTATAAAATACAAAAATATCTATTCATAAGAAAAACTGATAGTAAAAAACCGGGCAAGTACGAGTCAGACTCGTGCACTGAGGGTCCAGTACAAACTTACCTAAATAGTTGTATTCCCGAATTGAGTTACAAAGATTTTTCCGAATCGCATATAAAGTTTTTTTTTTTACAATTTTCAGTTTTCTTCTTCTTATACTTATACTTTGAGACCATGCTTTATGCCAAATTTTCAGGATTCTAGGTCAATAGTCCCTGTGAACTTTGATTTCCTAATATACATTTTTTGCGACATTAACGTCTGTACCTTTTTTACGTTATTTTAGATCTCTGATCTTTTCATAGCTTCAAAGAGCCGCAGACTTGAGTATATCGTTTTATTTATTTTTTTTTGGTCGGTAAAGATCATCCAAATAACATCGCCCGTTGTTGGGCGGAGCGGGAAATAGTAACAGACTCTTACTGACTAAAACAACTGATCCTGTTCCTTCTTACCTTTCATACCAGGGCCGAGGTACCTTTCGGAGCTAACCTAGCCCCAAACGGTTCCGTTTTTTCCTTTTTTAGGTACGTAACCTTAAAAAACGAAGCCTAGAACACTACTGTTTTTTTTTATTATTATCCTCTTTATTTTTCATTATACATATACATTATTCAGTATACATTTTTAAATATTTCTTATAAAAATTAATAAAAAAAAAACATTTAAAAATATAAAAAACATTATTATTATTATTGATAGGCTCGCGTAAACTCGCGTTTGACCACAATCTTTTAGAAGAGACAACTGCATTATTTTCTGTGTGCGCACTGTCTTAGTTAATGCTCAAATACCAGCGCCTTACAATAAGATATGGGCTATCGTATATCATAACGGAATGGACTCGATGAAGCGCTGTAGTGATTAAGGGCCGGAAAACTGGGTTGATTTTATGTTTATGAGTATATCTTTGATTTGAACTGGGTTTCAATATTCTAGCTAGTTGGTACAATTAGCAATTACTTCAGTTTTAAAATCTTTATCCAAAGGAGATGTTAAGAATTAGGGGGATCTATTTATTAGGTCCATTGTTTAGGTATCCTCAAATATTATGGTCACGTTGTTCGCAACGAACACTCTAATGAGCGATTAGTTGTCCAGGGACAAGTGGAGGGGAAGCGGTCACGCGGGTGCTCACCTACGCGTTGGACAGACCTCATCAAAGCTGCAACACAAACCTCCTTGGTTCAGAGTTCTCGAGACGCTGTAAACCGGGAGAAACGGAGACGCATCGCGAGATGAACACTCACTCGCCAAATGAAAATGCAATATCATTCACCACGACCACTCTGTAAAGAGTGAACGACTAAGGTGGAGGATTTATTAGGTCAATAATTTTTTTGCGTGAAGGAATTGTGAATATAATACATTACAATAAACACACACACACACACACACCATCACATACAAACATTACATTACATTATTATTATTATTTATACATTACAGTATATTCACAATTCCTTCACGCAAAACATACAATATACCTATATAATTATATTCTACAAATTTCACACAACGCCATCTAGTCCCAAACTAAGCAAAGCTTGAGATATGAGTATCTACTAGACAACTGATAAACATAGTTACTTATATTTATTTCTAAACTAGCTTTTGCCCGCGCGGCTTCGCTCCCGCTCTTCCCTGCTCCACCCTGCTATACCCTAATCTACCCTACACTACCCTACACTACCCTACTCTACTCTACCCCACACCACACTAATTTTCATTTTTCTTTTCATCCTTAAAAACCTCACAATAACGAACCCAAAAAAAAGTATTAGCGAAATCGGGCCAGCCATTCACGCGTGATGGCGTGACCAAGGAAATATGGATTCATTTTTATATATAAAGAAAAAAAAATTACACCTAGACACTGAACAATGATCGTGCTCATCACACAAACATTTTTCCTGGGTGGGAATCGAACCCACGATCTGCGGCATAGCAGTCAGGGCCAATATATAACAACTACACTTACAGGTCCTTTTATTTATGGTGGGAAAAAATCATGCATTGACATCCCCCGCCCTTGGGCGGAGCGGGAGATATTGTCAGATTCTTACTGACTAAAAGACCGCCCCGTTCCTTCTAGCCTTAATACCGGGACTCGAGCGCCCTTTAGGATAACCCTGGCCCCAGTAGCTGACAACTCCTTGAGGCGCGCGGGAACAGTGCGCGCCGTCGACGACTTGGGCTCTTTCTGGACAGTTACCGGACACTCAGATAGCGAGCTACTCATTGCTCACTGTCCGCAAGCCCGCACCTACGGTGGCCAGAAATCGGGATCAGAATCCCGACGGCGGCGGCGAGAGCGCCGTTGCCTGATGCGGTCGGTCTCCTCCTTTGCGAGCATTACTGCTTCGCAGAAGTCGGCGACCGCCTACCACTCCTCGCTGCGGACCATGGCCTCGACCAAGGCCCGGCGCGAGAGGTCTCCGCCGCCGATCGCCCCTACGAGGGCACGACGATGCTCCGCCCAAGCAGGGCACACCTCGACTGTGTGCTCCACCATGTCCTCCGGGCATTCCGCACAGTGGCGACACCCTGGCCTCATACATGAAGTTGCGGGTTCGAAACTGGACAAGTATCAATTCGAATTGTTCAATTTTTTTTTAAATTATTTAATACACATTTATAAAATCTCCCCAATATGACACCGTATTTAAAATGTTGCTTTCGATTTTTGCTAAGAGCTGCTTGCGTATGATCGCACGCGTACCACAAGTTAAAATGTTTACACTTCAAAATATCGCTGTCAAGTCCGATGCACCGTAATGACCTACATACAGCGTAATGCTGACAGTGAGTATTATTATTGAAGTGAAATTAATACTCCTGTATATATTTCCAAATTGGTTCAAAGAAAGAAAAAGTAGGGAGTACAATTGCCGTCACGGATCTTGAGCGCTGGCTTCAAGTTGCGCAGAAGTCAAATACTCGGTAACGCGTGGAGGTATCGCGTTGAAATTAAAACCGTATAGTCAGGTCCCTTAATGTTGTGAAAAAATCAAACTTCTACTTCTAAAAAAAACGTATATTTCGACACACTCTAAATCAAAATTCATAGGGTTCTTCCCGTCGACCTAGAATCCTGAAATTTGGAATTAAGCAAGGTTTTACAGCACGAGTATAGGAAAAAATCTAAAAACTGTAAATTTATAGTTACGTCACAATTATTTTTTGCGTTTTGGAATAATCTTCGTAAGTTAAGTAAGTTTGTCCGGAACCCTTAGTGCGTGAGTCCGACTCGCCAGTGCCCGGTTTTTTTTTTATATTTTAATTCTTTGCCAATATTCGGCCACGGCAATGCCATTTTCTGGTAGTAAATAAATAATAATAAATAAACAAGACATTACAATATAAATTACCTTTAAATTGTCGATCAGAAATGCTTTAAGCTTAGCCATATAAGAACTAATATTTAACAATAGTTAATATGGCATTCCCATATTTAAGTTTAATTCAATTTATTTCGACTGGCCTTTTGGTATGCCGAAGGTCGTGGGTTCGATACCCACCCAGGACAAATGTTTATGTGATGAGCATAATCATTTGTTCTGTGTCTGGGTGTAATTTATCTATAATATGTATGTATTTATTTAGAAATAAATATCAGTTGTCTAGTACCCTTAACACAAGCTCTGCTTAGCTTGGGACTAGACGGCATTGTGTAATAGTTGTGGAATATTATTCTGAACTTCTGATCTACTTTGGGTTATTTTTTGGAACGAGAGCAGAACTCGTCCCAATAAATAAACCAAAGTGGTCCCAAAAAAAAGTTTAGGAACCACTGCATTAAACCTATAGGAGACTATTTTAATGCACATTGTCTACTTAGAGTGTTAAAGCGAAAGTGCTCAAACTATGTTAACACGTATCTTAAGCCTCTTCACACGAGTCAAGCTTGATGTAAACACATCTATGAATTGCTAATCAGTCGCCCATACGCGGTAGTAACCCACTTCCCACAAGTATCTAACTGATCAGCGTTTTTAATTGAATAAGTAACCTGTTTATTTTATTGATTTTACATGTAGGTTCATTAGTTGTACTAACTCATTGGTCTTGAAATCGCAAACGCGGCTGCTGAGCGTGAGGTCTCGGGTTCGATTTCCGGGTCTGGTTATTGGGTTTTTCCATTAAGATTTTGAATTTTTAGTTCTAGGATATGTCGTATTTCTCACGATATTTTTTATCATCATTTTGAGAGTAGTGGTGATACTTTCACTCCCAGAAAGTCAGTGAATCTAATGATTCCACATAATCATCCTTGACATACTTTAGCATCATTAGATACTAAAGTATTTCAAGGATGATTTTGTGGATGTTTACACTTGAACAATAATACCAAACAAAGTTGTCAAAAAAAAAAATACACGCAAAACTAGTACTGGCAATTTATTCGCTTTCAATTGTTCGTATAAAATGTATAGTATATATCAACTATCCTACACTTTTTAATTCCTTCTCTTTCAGTAGGCACAACGGATCTTGAGCGGTTGCGTAGAAGTCAAATATTCGGTCTCTTTAGTGGTGCGAAGTGATTGGCTCGCCGCATCATCGCGTCATAAACGTCACTCCTCATTCGTTCCCTGCGTTGCTGCATGTATCTAACAACGAAGACGATTGGCTCTCCAATGTATGGAATGCGCAAAGCGATCCCCACTCTGACGCCGAGCGCTCAAGATCCGTTGTGCCTACTGTAAATTGTAATTAATTCATTAAACCTCAAGTTGTGCCCCAAGCGAACGCTCTCTCATTGTCTTTCTATTGTGTGTCTAATTACAGTATTCCAAAAGTTAAATCAAAACTCTTAGGGTGAGTTGCACCATTTAACTATAACCATAACAAAGCCGTTAACAGCTCGCCGTTAAATCGTCGAATTGACCAATAGGCGGCCGTTTCGCGGCTGGTTATGGTTTGGTTATCGTTATAGTTAAATGGTGCAACTCACCCTTACTGTACGGTGCCAATAACATTTGTAAATTAATTTTTAAGTTTTCTAATGTAATAGAGTTGTAAATTCTTATCTATACATATAAATAAAATTGGAGTGTCTATTTGTAATATTGAAATAACTGCTTTTTACTACATGCGTAACTTATATGTACATATATTCAAATATATGTACATATAAGTTACGTGTAACGTCACACCGTGCTGTATTTTTTCGCACGGGGTGACGTCACACTTAACTTTAATGGGCTATATCTTTGTTTTTTTTTTTTGTTTAATCGAAAAAAGAAAAAACATGAGTCCAATATTTTTTTTACAATATAAAATACGGACTAAATAAAATATAATTATTTTGACCCTGGAAACTACCCTATTGTCAAAACGAGCCTTTTATTTTTTAACGAGTTTAACCTTTCGACTAACGTAATTAGAGAAACGATAGAAAGACAATGATGAGAGAGCGAACAAAGGCGTTCGCTTGTGGGATTATATCTGTCAACGTTTAACTTTAATTGCTAAAGTTCACCAATTGAAGTCAGTAGGTACATATGTGAATAACATTTACCCGCAATGGACCTGCGTGTTGCTTTATGGGCTACCCCGTCCCGTATGAAAGGACTTCTGTCCCACTTCAGCTGAGATACAGTTTGAGTAGAATAATTTTGCTTTTGTTTATTTTGGACTTCCGACCGCGTAAAGAACACAATGCTGCGCGCCAAAACTAAGATAAAAGATGTTCAAAAGCTCTAAAGTGGAATTAGGCCGGACATGACTGCCGCATCTTCGAGCATTGTACCCTACATTGCTGGTAAAATGGATGTCCGATTGGGCCGAAAAGTTTCGAAGATGGTTTGTTTTATAGATGGGAAATCATCCAATGACATTTCTTGACCTTGGGTGGTGCCAACCGTAGCCGACGTCCTCCTACGTATCATACTTTTACTGGCCCCTACGGTTTTGGTGACATATCCTTGAGGCGCGCTTGGAACACTGCGCACCGTTATTTTTGAATAATATCAAAGACGGACTAATTACATTTTTTACGGCAACTAGTCAATTTCCATGGAGTATAATGTTCTTCTCCATAGATATTTAAGCTTTGGAATCTTCGAGCTTCATTTTTCTGACTGTTTTTTTACTGTTTGTGACGTTTTTTTTACCTACTCCACATCGCTGTCATCCGGGAATGTGCCCAGAAGACTGGCAGCATTACCATGTTGAATGGCAATACTAATTCTTTGAGCGAATAACGATCCAGCCAGCTCTGGTAACGCAAGGTGTCGATCATTTGGCGAGAAATTTCCTTAAAAAGGAGACGCGCATTCGGAGCATCCATTGCATTCTTTTTTTGACTGGCCGACTTTTTGACAACTCAAAACTGTTTTTTTTTTGTAGTGGGAAGATTTCCCCGGTCTCGGGTGGAGCGAGAAACTTCTGCTGACTAAACCACACTTATTTATTTATTTTACTATTTATGTACACAAAAATAACAGAAAAAGATAATACATAAGAGACATTAGCACAAAGGTACTGCTTATTTCCAAAGAAACTTATTATTATTTCTTATATTCCTTCTGGTTTTTTTTTTGTGTTATAGAACAACAATTTTTAATTCAAAGTGCTTGTAAGTTATTTATTTCAAATAAATGTTTTGATTTGATTTTTGGTTTTTTATTGTAGGTATAGTTAATAATATAATAAAATAATATAATATTCCACAACTATCACACAGCGCCATCTAGTCCCAAGCTAAGCAGAGCTTGTGTTATGGGTACTAGACAACTGATAAACGTACTTAAATATTTCTAAATACATACATATTATAGATAAATTACACCCAGACACAGAACAAATGATCATCACACAAACATTTGTCCTGGGTGGGAATCGAACCCACGACCTCCGGCATAGCAGTCAGGGTCACTAACCACTGGTACAGTACAATTCACGAATGATGGCGGGCGTGAAGTTAGCCTTTGCGAACTTTCGCGCATACCACACTCTTCTAGCACACACACGACGTCATTTGGTTCCTAAAACACGTTATTGCGCAGCCTTCTGCGCAAACTTCACGCCCGCCATCATTCGTGAATTGTACTATACGCATTATTATCATCATTTTAGTCGAGAGATGTCGTACGTATACTGAGCAGATTTTTTTTTATAATACTAATCAATTTATTTGTGGCAACATATACCCATAGGTATCATAAATACCTTATAGACTATATGTATGTTAATACATAACTGCTTATATTAAATCATTTTGTTAATAAACATGATTTAAAATTATGTTTGTAACATTGCACTTCGTACTATTTTGTCTTGGTGCTGACTAGTGGCATTTGTCCGTGGAACCGACGGAATACCACGCGTTATGGCCAAATGTCTTTTTCCATGGCAAGGTACAGAGAACAGTTCGGTACTCGCACCACAAATGCCTTAAAATTGTCATTCCGGTGGTGCAGTGTATATGCGTTCATCGACACCGAAATAAGATGAAGAATATGTATTAGTATCTTACTATATTTGTGCACTATTTCGTTTTATTTATGGAGTAACACAACTAAAAACTGAAATATAAAAAAAAATAAAAAATAAAGCCCAAAAAATAGCATAATTACTTTAGCAAGTTTCAACTACAAAACTTTTTAGCTCACTGTCCGGCCGTCCGGTAACTGTCCGGACCAAACCCAGGGAGAGAGAGAGAGAGTTGTCAGCAACAGCAGGGACCCAACTGGGTCCAAGCCTACTGAGGCCAGGGTTAGTTTCGAAAGACACCTCGAGCCCCGGTATGAAAGTTAGAAGGAATGGGGTGGTTCTTTTAGTCAGTAAGAGTCTGGCACTATCTCCCGCTCCGTCCAAGAGCAGGGGTTGTCATTGGATGATTTTTTCCCACCATAAAAAATAAACTACAAAACTTTTATTGCAAAGAAATCTTTCAGAATGTTCTTCGAAGCCTTGCAGTGCACCGTTTTACACCTAAGATACGAACCATTACTTAAAGTTATCTTTCTCACACAGTTTATTACCAAAACCGTTAACTGAATAACTTCTAAGAGCTAAGGGATTGTAAACTATTACAATCTGATCCCGTGCCGGTTAAACTAAACCAATTAAAGTTAACCAAACATTACATATTGGGTACCAGGCATGCAGAGACTAAAGGAACGTTAATCACGTTTTAGAAGTTGTATCGCCTTGTGTAAGTTTTCAGGATAGCTTTGTTGATTTATGTTGTCTTAGTACGCTGTAGAAAAGCTGCTGTTTTTGATCACGTATAAATTAACATAATATGGTTATGAACGATATACTAGCAATGTTTGCCAAGAATACCTATTAAAAAATATTAAAAACCGGTCAAAAGGGAGATGACCTCGCGCATAAAGGGATCCGTACCATTATCTATAGGTACAACATTTGACACTCTTTTACAACTAATAACAATATCGATAAAAAAAACGGCAAAAATCACGTTTGCTGTATGAAAGTAGCACTATTATTATTACGGAAGCAGCACCTGAGCACTGCATAAATATTTATTTTATTGTGTTATTAGTATTTCTTGTTTTAGCGGCAACAGAAGTATCATCAACATTCTGGAAAATTTCTACTATAAGGTACAGCGAAGTGCCAGCCATGGTCACGTTTTACTCTTTGGGTAAGGAACTCTAAAAACTTGTTGCCGCCCGCGGCTCCACTCCCATAAAATTCATCTTTAAAAGCCAATCCCATACAAAATTTCCAAAACTGAATTTTTCAACCGGCTTCATAGGTGTCCAAATTTTTTTCTTTTAAATCTATTCATATAAATGTTGTAAAATTGTGGCGACTGTAATACCATTGTAATGGGAGTGAGCACGCGAACTTTTCTGCACTAGTGCGGAAGATAATACCTACAACGAATTATGGTGGGAAATAACTGGCATACATAATTATACGCAGGTGCACTCCTGGTGACATAACGATATGTTCAGATATCTATGGACTGGAACAATTTGCCTGCCGACATCTTCCCGTCCGATCATAATTTAGGTAAACTGGTACGCCACACCATCAACGATTGCATCACTGCTTACCATCAGGTGGGATCGCAGTCAAGCACTAGTTTATATAAGATAAAAAAAAAATATTCCCATCGTAATAAGTCTTGTATTTGTTTACGTCATAAATATTTTGGGTTTTTTAATTTACGCCACGATTTGCCATCGTTAGGTAATTAAGTGATACCATTGTGTTATCATTAAACACTTTTCCCGCCAGATTTTATCTTATTTTCTTAACAAATTTTATTACGGTTTTAAATTGTTGTACTCGTATTATGTAATAGTGATTAGGATGTTACGTCTGTCTATCATAATAATCATTATATCAGCCGAAAGACGTCCACTGGTGGACATAGGCCTCCCCAAGTGTCGCCAAAGCAAAGGTCTATCTATTTATCATCATCGTCATCATATCAGCCGGAAGACGTCCACTGTTGGACATAGGCCTCACGCAAGCGTCGCCACAACGAACGTTCCTGTCGATCCATCCATCGATTTCCCGCAAACTACACCAGGTCTGTCTATGCTATGAGTAAATTCGATATATCTATTGATACATAGAAAGAACCTGAAAAATAAAAACACTTACCTAACTAATTAAAACTATATATACACAATAACTTTTAAATATGACATCAAAAATTCCTCTGCATCTCTGTCGATTGGAAGTGTGCCTAAAAAACTGGCGGCATTGCCACGTTGTATAGCAATGCTTAATCTATGATCAAGGAAAAAGTCAGCCCTTGAGTCACGTGAAATGTCATCAAGGCGTTTGGATAATTCTTTAAAAAGTGTACGAGCACTCGGACCCCACGGCCAAAGAGTTTCAACCCCAAACGGCTCAAAAATATAACTACCGATGAGGTTGTTATATTTCCGCCGCTTATTATCGGGTATCTTCTATTTATTATATTATTACTAGCGCATATTGTGCCATTACTGGGGAAAAGCCTACTTCAATTCCTTCCAACGGTTACGATTTCTCGTTTCTTCTTTCTACTTCTTGAAGAAGGCCGAAAGATGAACGAGATGATGAACGTAGGCCTTCCCAAATATCGCTACAATGACCGGTCTTATGCCTCTCGCACCTATCCGATTCCTACAACCGTCTCCAAATCCCACCAGTCACCAGTCAGTCCACCTCGTGGGAGGACGACTCTAACGACTTCTAGTAGCCAGCACTGCAGAACCTTACGGCCCCATTAACTCTATTCGTTTTGCGAGCAATGTGCCCTACCCACTGACACTTAGGTTTGGGATCTTCGGGCTTCGTCCGTAACTTTGATTCTACAGCGGATATCTTCATTTCAGATTCGATCACGCAAATATTACTTTTTTTCAAAGTAGTATTATCTCACAAGTTAGACAAAACGATCTTGTAAATTGGATAGTCAATTTGCCAAAATGTTGGTATTGACTACATGAGCTTTGGTAGCATCTGCAAAACCAAAATAGATACTAAAATGTCTCATACATACACACATAATCAGCCTTTTTAATGTTCCTGTTCCTGGGACTCAGGCCTCTACTCAAAGTAAAATGTCTCATGGTGAGTCCTAAACATTCTACATAGATTTTCAGCAATTGTGATGTTTGAAGGTCATTTTGTCTGGTGGTCAAAGACGACGCGTATTGGTAACTTTTTAATTTGAGGTTGCAAATCAGCAAATAACTTCTACCATTGTGGGTGGTGACTAAAATATACTTGTATTCCTTGGATTTGTCCCAAGGTCACGGTAGCTCTATTGAACATTCTTGCAGCCCCGCATCACTATTTTGAGTTAAATATGACTGGTCTTACTTCTTTTTTCTTTTAGACGCGAATGGACAAGGTGGCAAGCATTGGACTTACTTCACTGTAGACTCCACCTGTGGCCTGGTGGTTTTAAATCAACTAGCTTTGGTTAACGTGCTCAAAATTAGGTAGCGAAAATTGGACTGACTCCACTGTAGACTCCACCTGTGGCCTGGAGGATTTTAAATCAACTGGCATTGGTTAACGCGCTCGAAATGAGGTGGCGAGAATTGGACTGACTCCACTGTAGGCTTTAGCTGTGGCCTGGAGGATTTCAAATCAACTGACTTTGGTTAGCGTGCTCGAAATGATTTGGCGAGATTTGGACTGACTCCACTGTAGACTCTAGCTGTGGCCTGGAGGATTTTAAATCAACTGGCTTTGGTTAGCGTGCTCGAGGTAGGTGGCAAGAATTGGACTGACTCCACTGTAGACTCTAGCTGTGGCCTGGAGGATTTTAAATCAACTGGCTTTGGTTAGCGTGCTCGAGGTAGGTGGCAAGAATTGGACTGACTCCACTGTAGACTCTAGCTGTGGCCTGGAGGATTTTAAATCAACTGGCTTTGGTTAGCGTGTTCGAAATGAGGTGGCGAGAATTGGACTGACTCCATTGTAGGCTCTAGCTGTGGCCTGGAGGATTTTAAATCAACTGGCTTTGGTTAGCGTGCTCGAGGTAGGTGGCAAGAATTGGACTGACTCCACTGTAGACTCTAGCTGTGGCCTGGAGGATTTTAAATCAACTGGCTTTGGTTAGCGTGCTCGAAATGAGGTGGCGAGAATTGGACTGACTCCACTTTAAGCTTTAGCTGTGGCCTGGAGGATTTTAAATCAACTGGCTTTGGTTAACGTGCTCGAAATGAGGTGGCGAGAATTGGACTGACTCCACTTTAAGCTTTAGCTGTGGCCTGGAGGATTTTAAATCAACTGGCTTTGGTTAGCGTGCTCGAAATGAGGTGGCGAGAATTGGACTGACTCCACTGTAGACTTTAGCTGTGGCCTGGAGGATTTTAAATCAACTGGATTTGGTTTACGTGCTCGAAATCTATATTAACGCGGTTAAACATGAGCTTAATTTTATTTTATTTTATTTTGTTAGTGTCCAACCAAAACCGAACAACTATCATAGTATAGTAAAGTTTGCAAATAAAAATGTGTCTGGAAAATCCTAAAGAAAACTGCGTATATTTGTTATCACAATTGCCTCGTCCCAACCTAGCACGTGTGATCGAAATATAACAGAGATGAGCTGAGATCTGGATTATTGTGAAAAACCCACAAAGTAATTTTGAAGCCCTTTTCAAATTTATGCAAACGATTACTATTTGCCAAGCATAAGCATATAATAAGCGTAATCATTCATGTATTTCTTGATAGCTACAACCTAGAGGATTCAAGTTAAAAGTGAATAGGTTACTTCTAGGTACGCGTGCTCCATCGTCGACCACATCATTGCTTACCATCAGGTGAGATAATGGTCATACGCGAGCCTGTATATAATAATTAAAAAACAGCCTCATAATGCTGACTCAGGCCTCTTCTCTAGGAGAGGAAATAGGCCATAGTATACCAAACAGGCCCAGTTCGGGTTGGTGAATGTCACATGTCTTCAAGTTTTTTGGTTCTAGGACATGCCAGTTTCGTCACGATGTTTTCCTTCACAGTTTTGAGAGCAGTGGTGATGAAATAAATTACACAAAGTAATGCGCCTGGCTGGTTTAAAACCCACGACTTATAAGTCGGGGTCGTTATAAGTAGGCAACCAGTGCACTCACTGGGCCACTACTGCTATCACTGGGCCCACAACTTATACCAATTATACTTTGCCAAGACACTTACAAATTCGACTAATTAGCAAGTATCGAATATCCGACACTTATAAGCAGAAAAAAAAATATGACACCGAATTATTGTGAACTCCGTCAGTTTGTAATAAATGTTGCAAAATATTTTGTTGTCAATATTTTCTAAAAAATTAAATAAAACTCAAAGAAATTTGATACTTTGTAATCTATAAGCATATTTTTTCTTAGAAAAGAGAGAGAGTGAGTTTATAATTTTACGAGATTCACACTAATATAATAAAGACGAAAAGTTTTTTTTTTTTTGTTTGTAGGAGGTGATGTCTGGAAGTACTGGTCCGATTGCTAAAATTCTTTTATTGTTAGAAAGCTGCTTTACTCCTGAGTGACATAGGCTATATTATATGTACGCGAGGCTGCGGGCAAGAGTTAGTTTTTTTATAAACTAAAAGATTTTGCAATCTATCTATATGGTATACTAATTTTATTTAGATGTTTACATTTTTGTACATTTTGTCTCTTCTGACACAAGGAGATATTTTAATAAAAATTGAGAATCATGATGACTGAGAATTAAATGGAGAATGTGATTATTAAATTACACCTGCATTTAATACCACCTATTTGTTTGATTCATACTAGCTTTAGGCTGTGACTTTGTCGGCGTTTACAGTAAAAAAATAATATTATTTTTTTAGATCCGATCCTAATTAAAAGCTAGTTAAGAGCGCCCAACCCGTGATTCTATTTCCATATAACCGCTCTTATGTGCTTAAGACGTTATTACACATCTTTTGTAGATATTTTGCTAACACTAGGATATCTTGTGAATATTATGTATGCTTTTTATAGAAATCAAAACAAAAATTTGTGTAAAACTAATTCAGTAAAAACCCTCTGAAAATCAGCATCACATACGTTAAAAAAATAAAAGAAATATATTTATTAACTACTTTGCACATTTAATCGAAATTCTGAATGAAGAATTTTCAAAAAACTTTTATGGTTTTTTAAATATTGCGTTGGATTACGTTGGATGAAATAACAAGCTTTTAAACCATGCTTAGGTTAACGATACACGGACGGAATTATTCTGAAGTTTTTAGAGAAAGAAAAATTATGATAAATTGACAGGCCTGTTGGTCTAGTGGTTAGTGACCCTGACTGCTATGCCGGAGGTCGTGGTCGATTTCCATGCAGGACAAATGTTTTTTGATGAGCATAATCATTTGTTCTGTGTCTGGGTGTAATTTATCTATACTTAATATGTATGTATTTAGAAATATATATGTATGTTTATCAGTTGTCTACTACCCATAACACAAGCTCTGCTTAGCTTGGGACTAGACGGCATTGCGTAACAGTTAAAATACCAGTTTAAGAAAAATGGGGGTCTCAAGGTCCAAGAGTCAAAGCCCCAGAACCCCTTGGTCTGTGTGAAGGGCGTACTGTCCAGCTACGGCGACGGGGAGATCGTCGATCTCTTGTTAGCGCAGAACAAACATCTTCTGCAAGACGTCGCTGAGGGTGAACAGGCGGCTAGAGTGCGATACAGGAAGCGTGCGAGGAATCCCCACGAGTGCCATCCGGTGTTGGAACTCTCACCAAAAATGTGGCTTATCTTCACCCAAGCCCAGAGAGTGCACGTGGGTATCAAGCGGTGCTTAGTCATAGATCAGTCCCCACTCGTTCAGTGCACAAAGTGCCTCGGATACGGACACAACAGGTCCATATGCGGGGCAGCAAAAGGAGTCATGCTTCTTTTGCAGCGGTGCGCATGATGGTAGGGACTGTCAGAACAGAGCCGAAGGCAAAGAGCCCACGTGTATAAACTGCAAGGGGGCACAGAAAAAAGGAAGCGACCTGGCACACACTGCGTTCAGCGAAGACTGCCAGGAACGCCAAAAGTGGGATGGGATAGCTCGGTCGCGCGTTTCCTACTGCTAAGGGCGACCCGCAGGAAAACCACCAACAAAGTCCCCCTCAAAATTCACAAAGATCGACAGCAAGATTGAAATTCATCCAAGTCAATCTCCAGCGCTCCAAGCTGGCCACAGATGAACTCCATCTGATGGCTCAGGCAAAGGGAATTTCCGTGGCACTTGTTCAAGAACCTTACGTGGGAAGAACAGGTGTAATGAAACAAAGTCCAGGCACACAAGTTATCCAGTGCAGCCTCAACCGCCAAAAACCAGTGAAAGCCGCAATAGTGATCTTCGGAAGCAGCTTGGAAGTCATTCATGACCCCCAACTTGTAACTGAGAACATTGCGGCCGTTCTGCTGAAGGTGGGCCAGCTTAGTCTTGGAGTGCTATCGGTCTACTTTGAGGGAGACCAAGAATTAAACCCATACCTTTCCACATTACAACACACAACAAACAAACTACACACAAACAACATCCTGGTGGGAGGTGACGTAAATGCCTGGAGCCAATGGTGGGGCAGCGTATCCGAAAACCATCGAGGGGCCGAGTACTGTTCCTTCCTCCACGAGCAGGATTTCCAGATCCTAAACTCGGGTCAAACACCAACTTTCGAGGTCTACAGAGGCGACAGGTGGTGCACAAGCATAGTAGATGTAACTGCATGCAGTCTGTCGCTGCTGGGAAAAATGGAGGAGTGGCAAGTAGAAAGAGGGTTGACCTCATCCGATCACAATGCAATCACCTTCTCTATGCGCTTAGAGAAAGCTTTAGAACCCCTAAGGCCAGTCTCGACGAAGAAGGCAAAGTGGTCCGATTTCTGCGCGCGCTTCAAAACCATCCTGGCAGAAAAAGAAATAACAAAGGCCAGGATCTCGGACGCCCCGAGCCCGGGGGATCTGGAAATAATACTCGACGAGTACAGAAACGCCATCCACAGTTCGTGTGATGAGGCGATTCCAAAACTGGGATCTCCAAAACACAATTCAAAGCCCCCTTGGTGGAATACTGCTCTTGACCGTCTCAAAAAAGACGCAATGACGAAAAAGAGGAGGATTAAGAATGCAGCCGCTCACCGGAGGGAAGACACCATTAAAAATTACGTCACGGCAAAAAATGAATACACTTTAGCAGCAACAGAAGCTGCCACTGCAAGCTGGAGGGAGTTCTGTACAAAGCAGGACCGAGAGAGCATGTGGGACGGCGTCTACAGGGTATTAAGGAAGACCGCCAAAAGGCAGGATGACACCCTCCTGAGAAACACCGCAAGAGAAACTCTTAGCCCACAGCAATCCGCGGACCTGCTGGCAAAAACCTTTTACCCTGACGACTCACCAGATGGTGAAAAGCCATACCACAGTGCATTGAGACAGTTTGCGAGGGAGGAAAATCCACAGGGATTATCCGCCAACGATCCACCCTTCACAACCACGGAGCTGGAAATGGTCCTGCAAGACCAAAATCCGAAGAAGGCCCCCGGCCCCGATGGTTTAAGGGCAGACATCTGCGCTGCAGCAATAAACTGTGACAGGGAAGTGTTCTTGGCGATAGCAAATAGATGTCTGTCGCTATCACACTTTCCGAGGCAGTGGAAGGTCGCTCACGTGTGCATCCTCCGCAAGCCAGGCAAGGATGATTACACCAGTCCAAAATCCTACCGGCCAATAGGTCTCCTATCGGTCCTCGGAAAAATCGTGGAAAAACTCCTTGTAGGCAGACTTCAGTGGCACTTCTATCCAACACTGCACAAAAGTCAGTACGGGTTCATGCCACAGCGTGGTACCGAGGACGCCCTCTATGACCTCATGGGGCACATACGTGCCGAAATCAAAGCAAAGAAAATAGTGCTTTTGGTATCATTGGATATAGAGGGGGCTTTCGACAACGCATGGTGGCCTGCATTAAAAAAACAGATGGTGGCCAAACAATGTCCCAAAAACTTGTACACTCTCGTCGCCTCATACCTAGAAGACCGCTACGTCAAGGTCAACTACGCCAGAGCGACTAGCGAGAAAGGAACCAACAAAGGATGCGTCCAGGGCTCAATTGCCGGTCCGACGTTCTGGAACCTGATCCTAGACTCACTCCTTCACAAACTGGCTAGTATGGGCGTATATTGCCAAGCATTTGCAGACGACGTCGTCCTGGTATTCTCGGACCACGAGACCGGTCCCCTGCAGCAAAAAGCCAATGAGACGCTAAGCGTAGTGTCGAAGTGGGGCGCCCGAAATAAGCTGCGTTTTGCCGCGCATAAAACAAATGCGATGGTTTTAACGAAAAAGCTTAAATACGACGACCCGATTCTGCACATGTCGGGCACAAGGCTGGACCTGGTCCAAGAGATCAAGCTGCTAGGTCTCATTATTGACGCCAAACTCACTTTTAATGCACACGTGTCTGCAATCTGTAAAAAGGCTACAGACATCCATAAACAACTCGCATGTGCAGCGAAGGTGACGTGGGGTCTCAATAGAGAGATAATCAGGACGATTTACGTGTCAGTGATAGAGCCCATCGTGATGTATGCAGCGAGTGCGTGGGCCCCGGCGGCTGAGAAACTGATGACACGAAATCAGTTTGATTCGCTACAGCGGGGTTTCGCGCAGAAGATCTGCAAGGCATACCGCACGGTGTCTCTGACATCGGCACTGGTTCTGTCAGGCCAACTCCCATTAGATCTCTGGGTGATTGAGGCGGCAACCCTCTACAAGATCAAGAAGGGCCATTCCCGAGAGTTCCTACCACCGGGCCGTGAGCTGGAACGGAATATAAATTATTTAAATCACCCTCATCCAGCGCGACTCACAACTACCGAGTACGCACGCCTAGAAGACTGGAATCCCGAAACCTTAGAGACTCACAAAGTTACCGGCCCCCAAATCTACACTGACGGCAGCAAGATAGAGGGGAAAGTTGGAGCTGCCCTAACTTGGTGGGAAGGAGAAAAGGAGTCCATGTCCAGCACTTTTGGCTTGAAGCCTTACAATACTGTCTTCCAATCTGAAATGTATGCACTCTTTCGAGCTGTCAGGTTGGCAAGAGAATCTAAAGCGGCCTCCATAAGCATACTGAGTGACTCAAGGTCGTCGCTCGACCTGCTGAGGAGACCGTCTGTTACTCACCACCTGGCACTTCAAATAAAGAGTTTCATTCGAGAAATCAGAGAGGAGGGCAGAAAAGTGAGGCTTTTCTGGCTCAGGGCCCACGTGGGAACTGCCGGGAATGAGCGAGCAGATGAGCTTGCAAAGGAGGCAGCCCTAACAAAGGAGACAGCGGACTATGACAAAGTCCCCGTATCATACGTGAGAAGGAAGATACGGGAGGGGACCGTAAAGAAGTGGCAAGCGAGGTATGAGTCCTCGAGTACAGGAGCGGTAACAAAGGTGTTCTTTCCAGACGTCATAGCGGCGAAAAGAATCCTTAGGGACACAACCCTAACACCGGCCCATACTCAAATCTTGACGGGACACGGAGGTTTTGCAGCTTACCTTCACCGCTTCCACCTCAAGGATAGTCCCTCGAGCGTCTGTGACCAGAGCTGCGAGGAAACAGTCTGGCACCTTCTCTTCGAATGCCCAAGGTTCTGCCTTGAACGAATGGAACTGGAGCGGAAAACAGGACTCCAGTTAAATCAATCCTCACTCCACAACTTTATGGAGAAGCCAGCTTCGAGGACTCCATTCTTAGCATTCGCGAGTAGAGTTGCCTTAACCGCAGCGGGGCCGAACAAATCAGATGCCCCCGCACGAAGTCGAGTCTGGCTACCATCTACTCGTACCCCCACCACAAACACAAACACCACCACCACCTACACTAAATACACAACATCCACTACCCACAACTACACGGCCAAGTACAAACACAACATCAACAACAATTACTCAAAACCTAACACTTTCAGATACATATCAAAGCACAAATACACAACCAGCATCAGTGACAGCGCCACCGGTGGCAACAACAGGGACAAACCAACAGACGATCCTAACCGACATGCCAGTAATACACTTCCTGGTATGCGGTAGAGACGGAGTCCCCGGTATCAGACTTCGAGGGGTCGCCCTGTTCATGAACAGGGAATCAGAGACGCTGGGCATAAGTTTCTGCATTGGTTCAAGCCGCACTGGAGCCCGAATTACAATTTCACCGGGCCTAGCTGCCCTGATCAACGGGAGCACATTAAAAACGAGCATCAAAGGAAGTAAGTACTCCGCGCTGCAGCAGGTGGAGATAGCCGCTCACAAGTGCCGTTTAGTGCGATTCAAAGGAAAGACAATCGCACTACTCGAGTGGAGAGCGGAGACCCCATTTGCCCAAGCCAGCTCGCTGCTCCAAAAGATTAGGGAAGCAGGTGAAAATACGTGCATAGCACCCCGCACGATCAGCATCGATGCTATGGTGGTCGGTGGAGAAAGAGGAGACATCGCAGACCGTTTCGGCTGTCTTAAAGCCTCAGAACAGCATGAGATCGTGGTCTATGAGGACAGGGGGGAAACTCTAAGCTTCCTCAAAGCCCCCCCAGACCACACAGGCAGCACGATGAGCTCCACTAAAAACCCGATCGCCCTGAGCGGAGCTGAGAGGGCTCAGCAGAAGTTAACGGCAGAAAAAGAAAAGAGGGACAAAGGCGGAAACTTTAGCCCAGAGGACCGAACCCGGTCCAAAACCCGTCTCAAAGCAATAGGCAACTTCCTCAGCGCACTGCTCCCGAGTACCAGCCGCACATCACCATCAGAGCGGCAAGAGTCAGCGGTCATGAGGTTTTTCAAACCGAAACCTAGAGAAACACTAGCACCAAAACCCAAACCGACCAGAGCCGACAAAGGGCAAGTCAGCCCACCGACCCTCGCTGTAAGCTCGGGTATCACGGACCACATACACAGCGCATTCCTCGAGTATATAGCAGTCGTGAGGGCAACCAGAGAGGTAAACCTCGCTACTTGTAGAAAGATTCTGCAGACCTTCCATTGGAAAAATGAGGGTCTGTTAAGGGTTTTGCTCGGGGAAGCAGAAGCAGCCGTGTACGACAACGTCAAGTCCCAGGTCATTGCTGGTGAAATGACAGGGTCGTACATGGCAGCTTATAGTGCTAAGAGTGGCTTTGTGACCCTGGACGTGGAGGAAACGGAGCGCTCAGGGAAAGCTACATTCCGAACACCCGCAGACGACCCGATAGTGGTTACCGCCAAGTGTACCAAAATTATGCTGGACGACAGGATCCTCGAAATGGCACAATCCATTTCGGGGGCCTGTGTTTCGCCAGCTTCGGAAGCACACTGGGCGGTACCCAGTATCAGGTGGGTAAACGGGGTCCCAGGGTGCGGAAAGACAACCTGGATAGTGAACCACTTTGACGAGGAGAGCGATATCATAGTGACCACAACAACCGAAGCTGCTAAAGATCTCAGAGAGAAGCTGGCGCACCGATTAGGAGATCGTGTTAAGGCAAAGGTGCGCACTATGGCCTCAATTTTAGCCAACGGGTTCAGACCAGAGGAGAAATGCCGTCGCCTTACGGTTGACGAAGCCCTCATGAACCATTTTGGGGCCATAGTCATGGCAGTGAAGTTGTCTGGAGCGGGCGAGGTCATTCTCATCGGAGACGTGAATCAGTTACCATTTTTGGACAGGGAGAACTTATTTGAGTTAAGGTACACCCGTCCGAATTTGGTGGCTAGCATCGCCCAGGAGTTGCTCTGTACGCATCGGAACCCAATGGACATAGCTTTGACCCTGAGTGAGATATACCCCGGTATATACTCCTCCAAGACGTCGCTGTCGCAGGTCCACTCTCTGAAAGTGGAAAGGTTCACAGGAGCGCGCATACCGAAAACCGCCCACAACACCTTATTCTTGGTCCATACACAGGAAGAGAGAGCCTCTCTTGCTGACCAAGGCTATGGGTCTGGCGAAGGGTCGCGCATTCTCACCATCCACGCAGCTCAGGGGTTGACCTGCGACAGCGTTATTATAATTAACACCAAGTCAAGGAGGCTCCAGATCCATGACAGTATCTCCCACGCAGTTGTCGCAGTGTCGAGACACACGGTCAGCTGTGTGTATTACACCGACGACGCCGACGATGCCACGGGCCGTTTCGCCCGGAAAGCGATGGATGCGCCGTCTAAAATGGTCGTCGAATACAACCTTAAGACGGCCATGCAGCATCGAGACACCGCAATCGTAAAAGCCCTGATGGAGTTAGTGAAGACTCTAGGTAGCAAATAAATAGAAACTTAATACCCCAATTGTACCCACAAACCCTAATACAGTAAAGTGTAAAAAGTACTTCTTTAATTTGTGTAGTAGTTTAGTATTATAAGCATAAGCGATAAGTATAATTGTTAAAGTAGCCATTAAGAAACATAAGTAATACAAAATATATATATATATATATAAAAAAAAAAAAATACAATAAAAAATAAATTAAAAAAAAAAAAATTATACATATTCATACATAATAATAATAAAAAAAAACGAAAAAAAAAAAGAACAAAAAAAAAAAAAGAGTGAGGTGGACTCGCGTAGTTTTTAAGCTTAGTTTTTAAGTAATATTTGACCAAGATGAGGGCACGACAATGTAAAAAGAATCTATAAACAAATAAAAAAAAAAAATATAAACAATTGCGCCGACTACCATGTCTGCGGTAAAATATGTACGAAAAAAAAAAAAAAAAAAAAGAAAAAAAAAAAAAACAGTTAAAATAAAAAAATTGCGGCGCCTTTTCTTATGATTTTTAAACATTCAATTTGGATAGAAGAATGTCCGACAGATTTGCTTGAAATATGATTTAATATCTTGGCTAAGAAAAGATTATCAAACCAAGACGGTCTAAAGTAGAGCTTGATGCACTTTTGAAACCCAGGACGACCAATAGTGGATTGCCCTAAGACCTGATTTATTCTACACTTGGCATGCTGACTATCTCCGCTCTGGACCATAGCCTGAACCAGGACCTGGCGTGAAAGGTCGCTGCCACCGATTGCTTCCACGAGGACACGGCGGCACTCCACCCAGACGGGGCACCTGCACCGTATGCTCCACCATGTCTCTGCGTGAACCGCCCGGAGGTTCACGCAGTGGTGACACTTGGGCGTTTCTTCCGAGCGAATCTCCATTGAGATCTACGCTTTAGAATGTAATTGGAATTGTGCAATAAATTGTGTGTCGTCCGGGCTAAGTTCCTGTAGGTTAATGGTTTATCTAAACTAATATAATAAAGAGGTAAAGTTTGTTTTTTTGTTTGTAGGAGGTAATCTCTGAAAGTCCTGGTCCGATTGCTAACTTTTTTCACCTATAAAAAGATGTTTTATTCCTGAATGACCTAGGCTATATTTTAATAGCGGGCGAAGCCGCGGGCAAAATCTAGTTTGAAATAAGATGCATTAACCTTTCAGATACCGTCAATTTGGAACACAATAATGTCCTCCTACAAGGTGGACCGATAACCTGGTGAAGGTTGCGGAAAACCGATCGATGCGAAACGCACAAGAACGTTCGTTGTGGCGACGCTTGGGGGAGGCCTATGTCCAACAGTATTCGTATATCGGCTGAAATGATGATGATGATGAGTAAGACAATAGAGGCGCGAACGGCGCTTTCGCTTAGGGTTTAATGAATTAAATCTTTGTCAGTGTCTTACTTTAGCAAAGAACTACGCATTACCAAAGGTAAAAGTTGCACTTTCGTTAGTTAAATATAGAAATCGGACATGTCCAGACCACACATACTAGAAGTAACGTGTCTTGGTTATCAGATCGGAGTCGTGGCACCACTAACAGAATAAACTCACGAAGATATTTATCTTCGAATCAGCAAGTCTAAATCAACTGTTTAGCAATTTTGAAAGAACTTGCCGTGGAAATGTGCCTATACTATGGGATTCAGGTTAAAAGTATTTATGTGTATTCAATTGCATGGATGTGTAACATCACGAGGTTTCCTCGAAGGAAAACACGGAGATGGACTATTTTACCCATACAGTAATGTAAAAACTGGGCAAGTGCGAGTCAGACTCGCGCACCGTAGAAAAAAAACGGCAAAAAAAAATTGCGTTTGTTGTGTAGGAGCCCCCCTTAAACATTTATTTTATTTTTAGTATTTATTGTTTAGGCGGCAACAGAAATAAATAATTTGTAACAACTGTCTAGCTATCACGGTTCTTGAGATACAGCCTGCTGACAGACAGAAGGACAGACGGACAGACAGCGAAGTCTTAGTAATAGAGTCCCGTTTTTACCCTTTGTCGGTTAAAAGAGATTCAGCGTTTTGTACTCAGTGTTTAACACTGGGAGTCGATACAAAATGCACATTGTCTTTTTTATACAATATATTCCGTATTTGGAAATCCTCATAGATTTTCTCCACCGTCGGCTAGCTCTGGGTGGAGAACCTTCAGAATCTTACTTAACAAATTACCTAAATTTAGTGTAATTTTCCATAGTAATTTACCCTCATCCGTACGTCACTGCGGTGTGCCAACTGAAAAGCAGTGTTGGGTGTCTGAAGCCTTGCTTAAGCTACCCAACACAATGCTATGCTATGCTTAAGGTACCCGTTCATTTCGGGTCTACTCGGCGCATTCTGTACTTCTGTTTTCTTTTACTTTGTGTCTGTAACCGTTTTGCTGTCTATCCCAAATAAGTTTTTCTATTAATTCATTCAAAATGGTCACTGCCACTTCAGCATGCTTATTTCGCAAGTTATGTCAACTATTATGGTTCTTTGTCAGATCACTACATAATAAAAGACTGTTAAACCAATTTTTTTAATAATTCTATTTGATCCACACATGTTTTCTAAATAGGTTTGCGAATTTTTAAGATTCTTTTAACGCAAGTGAAACAAACAAATAACTACAGGGTGACCAATTCGGGTGTAATCAATTCATTTTTTTTTCTAACGTTTAGTATAATTTATTTGATTACTGATATATATACTTAGTATAGTTAGTAATCAATTACGATTATTATTTGTTTATGATTTAACTTGGTTGATTTTAATTTTAAAACTGTAATTTTAATTGTGACTGATTTGATTATTATTTTTTATATTTGTATATGAGTCAACGTTACTTGCAATAAATAAATTAGTATTATTATTATTTCGTATATTCAGCTTTAAATAATTTTTATTATTATTTCGTTTATTCATTTCTTTACACGTTAGTATTTATTATTATTATTATTACACTAAAAACAATTATTAATCTACTTATCGAAAATAAATAATCCAAAATTAAACTTCTTTTTTATCATGACTCCTGGCAGTGATTATGGAGCGCTTTAGTTTCCTGATTGGTGTTAGCCTGAAAAACAAAAAGCACCATGTATTCATTCTGAGCAGCACTTGGTCCAACTCCCATACAAAGACGGGCAATATCCTATATACATTTTTCAAGATTCTTCACTTTGTACGGATGTACATGATGTTGACTGGCCTGTTGGTCTAGTGGTTAGTGACCCTGACTGCAATGCCGGAGGTCGTGGGTTCGATTCCCACCCAGGACAAATTTTTGTCTGATGAGCACGATCATTTGTTCTGTGTCTGGGTGTAATTTATCTATAAATGTATGTATATTATATTATATTATATTACATTATATTATATTATATTATATTATATTATATTATATTATATTATATTATATTATATTATATTATATTATATTATATTATATTATATTATATTATATTATATTATATCATATTATATTTTGTCAACATAATTATAATAAGCCCTATTGTTCACGAACACATCTTCAACTCTATCGAAGAAGCCGCAACGACATGATAGCACGAAGTTGCCGTTTCGTCGACAGAGTTTCATAGTTTCATAAGTAAGCTTCACGCAGTCGTTCACCAAGTGCATGCAATTGTCACAGATTACAAAAACGAGTTGCACAAATTGAGCTACGGGTGCATCGTGGTGTTGCCACTTTATAAAAATGTATTTGTCACTTTATCTATTTATTTTAATTTTATATTATAACTTTTCTGTACTTATTTTTAGTTCCTTTTTCCCTCTTCTAATTCACTACACCGTTCCGCGTCTTTATATCATAGGCATTAAGTCCGCCTTTGTACAGGTTTTTGTGCATAAAGCTTTAAATAAATAAATAAATATTTCGACACAACGACCGGCCCACGCTGGAAACCAGCGCTGTGAACTCAACGCATTATGCGTGAGGCCGCAGCTTTATGCTGAGCGTTCGGCCGTTTTGCGCGGAGGAGACGCATATCTTCCCTGTAAATTGCTGTAATGTTATATTTTGTTACCTAGTTTTAAGATTGCGTCTTTATCGCGTAAATAAACCATTTTTCTTTCTTTCTTTCTTTCTAAGCGTATTATGACGAATACGCGTCTATGAAGCTACACGTCCGTGGACAGTAGGCCTAAATTTTTACCCGTTTGCTAGAAAAACATGCGTTGCTTCTGTTAAGTTTTTTATTATATTTTTAATAATATACTTTTATTTTACAGAAGATAAAAATTTATAAAAAAGAAAAAATAACTACCCTACATCAATGGTGTTTTAGCGGGTCCACATTGTGCACCTATATACGAACGATAGACTATATTAGGCACATTAGAGCATATGATCACAACCCTTAGTTGTTTTTAGTGACAAAAACCAGCCACTGTAGCTGAAATCGACAAGGGAGTCTGTTATCAGCTAGATTCCATTTTAAGATGAACTAGTTCTGCCTAGGCCAAAACCACGATATTAACCCAAAACCATGCCCCAACACGGATGGGTTAGAAGGCTAAAGCGGGAGAAGAGCGAAGCTCCTACCTTAGCCTTTGTGGATATTTTTTAACACTTTGAAACAGACGCCTCGCGAACATGTCTCCACGTGGATATGAAGAACCGGTTTAGCGTTGGCGTACCTAGTTAACAATAATATTGGCGTAATTTTTTTATTGGGTATATTAAAAAAAATTTGCAATAATTGGCCTCAAAACAAAATGTTGTGAAAAAGAGTTAGACATATCGAATTTATTCACCCTTTATAATAGGGAAATGCCTAATAAAATTTTGTAGCTAATCTGCATAATAACCTAAGTTTTATGAACAAGTCTCGTCAGAAATCACGATGATGCGTAATCATTTGAATTACTTAATCCAAACTCATTGTATTTATGTTTGCTTAGTACTCTACAACATTATTACCCTCGATAACAGGAGATATAACTAAAAAATCTTTTATTTACAACTCAGTCGTACCCATGGACCAGAATTGGAAACGTCTGGAGACCTGAAGTTTTAAATTTTGTGATAGTTTTTTTTTAAGTTTTCAAAAACTCAAAATGGGTTTGCTCTACCAGTTTCTGGCGACGGCGATTAGTAAGTATTTTTTCTTTCTCTATTAATAAAATATTTTGACTGGCCTGTTGGTCTAGTGGTTAGTGACCCTGACTGCTATACCGGACAAATGTTTGTGTGATGAGCATAATCATTTGTTCTGTGTCTGGGTGTAATTTATCTATAATATGTATGTATTTAGAAATATATAAGTAAGTTTCTCAGTTGTCTACTACCCATAACACAAGCTCTGCTTAGCTTGGGACTAGACGGCGTAGTGTGATAGTAAAAAAAAAAATTGATAGAGTAATCTGGTATTTTCCAAAATCTTAAACATTTTGACTTACTGTTCTTAAATGTATGAGAAACAATTTACTTGGTCGTTTTGATAGTATTTGGTCTTGACGAAAAGTATTTCTTAACACGTCACTTCATGTGCATTAATGGCAAAAGTATCCTACGATAAATTGGTAGAGTACAATTACTTAAAAGTAAATTACAGTAAATGCATTGTAGTTTTTAGATTATTTACATATTTCCTGCACACAATGTTAAGCTTATTGCATTGTATAATTTAAGTTATGTACCTACATACTAGCTTTTGCCCGCAGCTTTGCCCATGTACATAAATATAACCTATGCCACTCAACAATAAAGCAGCTTTCTATCAGTGTAAACTTTTGCAATCGGACCAGCCCACCTAGCCAAGTTACAACCGTTTTGCTTGCGCCGAACGCTTCGAGTTGACCTCGCCGCCAATTCTTTTTTCTGACCACGTAACTGAGCGTTAAGACGACGTCATTCCCGTATATTTGAAGCTTTCTACAACCGTTAACTATTGCAGATTAGCAACTTGGCTAGGGGTACAGTACTTTCAGAGATTACCTCCTTATAACCAAAAAAACTTTATCTCTTCATAATATTAATAGCACGTTGTCAGCTACTTTTTTTTTGAGAGGATACGGATTTTAAATGTAGTTTTAAAAAACAAATAATGACAGTCTTTGTTATTTATTTTGATAAGAATTTGTGCCAGGTTTCAAGTGTATTAACCCAAGATTCTCCAAATACTGTAAACCTTTAACATATTTTAACTCGTTTTGTAGGGGTAGTTTTGAAAGATAAATAGTTAAAACTTTTTGTATACAAACAAAAACAAACCAATAGTTTGTTGGAAGAAAACTCAACTCAAAGAGTTAAGCTCGACTATGTACATGAACTCTGACATCCACATTTTTTGTTAATTATCATGGTGTATAATAAATAATTAAAGAATGTGAAAGAATGAAACAAACCCTTTATTAGCGCTCGCTTTTGCCCCTTTTATTAGGAAATCTTTGTGCAAAATTTCAGGTTCCTAGTCCCAGTAACTAAAGGAAATCATGGTTAGGAAACCGGCATGTTCTGGAATCAAAAATTCAAAAACATGTGATTTCTACCAACCCGCACTTTGCCTGCGTGGTGGATTACGGCCCTTTCCTTCTCCTAAAGAGAAGGCCGAGTCCCAACAATGGGAACATTATAAGGCTGATTATGTTATTTATTACAACATACTTCAAACAATTATATTAGTACATGTGCGAAGATAATTACTGCTGATAAAATGATATACGTAATAGTAAAGTAGTGTAATAAAGTTTATCATCGTGTTTATTTAGCTGAGTATTGTGTTGCCTTTACGTAGTTGAAGACTACGTTATAATTTTAGCTTCATTTTTGTCTTTTTTGAGAACAGAGATTTTTTTTTTCGATGGGAAAAATCATCTTATGACAACCCTCGCTCTTGGGCGGAGCGGGAGATAGTGTCAGACTCTTACTGACTAAAAAACCCATCCCGTTCCTTCTAGCCTTCATACCGAGACTCGAGCGCCCTTTCGGATAACCCTGGCCCCAGTAGGCTTCGACCCAGCTGGGCCCCTGCTGTTGCTGACAACTCCTTGAGGCGCGCGGAAATTAGATCTCCAAATTTTGTTAGACTCTCATTCATTATTGGCCTTTACATCAATTTCTGGTCGTCATTTGGTTTCCTTCGAAGTGGTTGAGTTCAGCTATTGAGCTGAACTAAATAATAAGGTGATGATCAGCTCAATCCTTTTGAAAGGAACTAAATGGATCATCACCATTTGGTTCTCTAAAAGACATAAAAACGAGCGAGTTAGGATTGGGGATGAATACGGACTAAAGCAAGATGGCTTTGACTACAAAATTTAAAGAACCACCTTTTATTGTTTTTTTTTTTATTTTATTGTTGGTTGAAAAATTATGTACGTACTTCTTCCATCCTTATAAATATGACCAATAAGTTAAAAGTCATACAATTTTTTTTTTGTTTTGGTGTGAAGTCATCTAATAACATCTTCCGCTCTATGACGAAGCGGAAAGTGTTCCTTCTTTGCCTTTGTTTCAAGAGGTTCAATCAGTTACCCGGGTTTCTCTTTCACACAACCTTATCACCAGTAAATCTCGACCCTGCCGGAGCAACTGTTTTGCTGACATCTCCTTGAAGTGCGTGTGGAAAACTTGTCGATAACTCAGTCTCGAGACGGCCGCAAAGCTCACGCGTGCGGTTGCCTCCTTCGCTAATATTCTGTATATCGAGATCAATTTCCAGTCACTCCAGATGCATATGAATAACAGTATTTTAGTAGCAATAACCTAATCACTCCTTATTTTGTCCACAGTAAGCACCATGGGAATAAACATGGGTGTGATCTTCGCGTGGCCAGCGTTCACCATAACGATGTTCCAAACGACAAACACTACACTAAATAGGCCGATGACGGACACAGAAATATCACTGTTCGGTAGCTTATCTTCAATAGGAGCTCTACTATCTACACCGACAGCTGGTTACATGTTGGAGAAGTTGGGCAGAAAATACTGTTCACTCCTGAATTGCTTGGGATTGATTGTAAGTGCTTACTTTTTTAGGGTATCCAAAGACAATGCGAAGACATGTGACATTCACCAACCCGCACTGGGCCCGCGTGGTGAATTACAGCCCTTTCCCTCTCCTGGAGAGGAGGCTGAGTCCCAGCAGTGGGAACATTAAAAAGGCTGATTATGTTGATGATGAAAGGTAAATAGGAGCTGGTCGATGGATCCAAAAGGTTGTGGAGCTAGAGACCACGTACTGGAAGACGCATTGGAAGGCACTCAAGGTGGACCGATGACCTAGTGAGAGTCACTGGAATCCGATGCTTACGAGACGTACAAGACCAGTCATTATGGTGACACTTGGAGGAGGCTGTGTCCAACAGTGAACGTTTTTTGGCTGAAATTATAATGATGATGATGGCTCAAAGGTTAAAAACGGGACCCTAGTACTAGGACTTCATTGTCCGTCTGTCTGCAACCAGGGTGTATCTCATAAACCATGACAGTTAGCCAGTTGAACTTTTCACAGATGATTTTGCCTGTTGCCGGTTTAACAAAAAATACTAAAAACCGGATAAAATTATATTTTATTGGGGCTCCCATACGTTGTTATAAAAAGTGTAGGTATAACTAGCATTTCTTTTTTCGAAATTGTATTAAAAACATATTCGAAAGCAGAAAAAATCTGATTCCGAATATTTAAATACATATTCGAAATGAGATTTTTTTTCCGCAGGAAAACAGAAAAAAAAAATATTTCACACAATTTCGAAAAAAAGAAATTGTGTCGCTGATACATAATTATTATTTTTATAATATATATATATATTTTTTTTTTTTAACAGCTCGTCTGGGCGCTTCTAATATGCACGAGGAACGTAGAAACAGTGCTTGCAGCTATATTTCTGTCTGGAGTCTCCAGTTCTGTGTTCTTAGTAGCGACGGTCTACATTAGTGAAATCTGCCAAGATTCCATTCGTGGTGCTATGACAGCGTCCAATATGGTGTCTTACGGAATAGGCATGTTACTGTCTTATTTGCTGGGAGGATTTCTGTCGTATTCTGTCATGTTATACGTCGGACTATCCATGTCAGTGGCAGGGGCTTGCTTACTGTTCATTATGAAGGATTCGCCTATGCATTTGCTGCGTATTGGAAAGGAAAAGGTGATTTTTTTTAATTATTATTTTAAATGTAAAGTCGTTTGATGTTTAGGAAGAGATATTTGAAAAAGAATCTCATTAAAGGTAACTAAATGGCTATGTCGGGCTAGTCTACAATTTTTTTTTTGGGTCTAGAGGGTGGAGCGAAAGAATGTGTCAGACTTTCATCGACTAAAACCCACCTATGTTCCTTTATTTATCCTTTCTAGTTACCATGCCCTCTTTCAATCGTTCCCGCAACCATAGTAGGCTTGGCCCAACTGGATCCGTTTGGTTTTGCTAACATGTCTTCGAGGCTCATATGAAACATTAGACTCCAGTTCGGTTCTCACTGAATGGCTGAACGGCGAACTACCTGTTGCTCGTTATCCTTGGTGGCCAGAAATCACCCTTCGACTCCCGATGCTCAGGTGTCTCTTGTGGCAGCGGCTGAGCCGTGAAGATTTCCGTTCCCTCACAGTTGCGGCCATCCTTGCTGCAGTGGCCAGTTTTTGCCACAGTGGCAAAAAATGGCCACTTCCCTTTCCTTTTCTCTGCAGACTATGGCCTGAACCAGAGGTCTCCGTCACCGATCGCCTCCACGAGGGTACGAAGACGCTCTATCCAAGCGGGGCAGACTTCCACCGTGTGCCCCTAACGTGTCATGTGCTTAGCTAGTAGCACTATAACAATAATATGGCTATTTTTATTTCAGGAAGCAGCACAATCGCTTGCGTTCTTCAGAATGTGGAAGTTGGATTCCAAAGAGCTTTTGGAAGAAATTAACAATATGAAACGCGCTCTGAACCCTGACCTTGGAGGTGTGTATAACTTTTTTTCTGTGGAAAGTCATCAAATTATTCCTCCCTTTCTGAGTGGAACTAAAGAGAGCGTCAGATTTTATCGATTATAATTTGGGTGTCTTCAAGGCTAGAGTGAATAGGCTCTTAATAAACTAGTGCGCCTCACCATCAAAGGTTGCATCGCTTCTTACCATCAGGTGGGATCGCAGTCAAGCACTAGTTTATCTGAATTAAAAAAAAAAAAAAAAAAAAGTTTGCCTGTGGCAATCTAGTACCACGGAAACTCTTTGGAGCAATGCTGTAGTTCAAGGCTGACCTAAAGTTCAAGTTAAAGTGGGTACAAGTGGGTACAAGTGGGTACAAGTTGGGTAGTGTTGTTCGTGCTCTACTTCTCTAAAGTCGGTCCACACTACACGAATAAGGCTCGCGTTTTACCCTTGCCCACTTCCTATATTTTTATCTTAGAAGAACCAAATGGTGCAATATAGCCGAAGCCATTTTGGCTTTTGACTTTGTTCATTACACGAATAAGGCAAGTACGTTGCGTTCTTTCTACCCTTGTTCACTTCCTATATTGTTATCTTAGAAGAACCAAACGGTGCAAAAAGCCGAAGCCATTTTGGCTTTTGACTTTGTTTTCAGAAAATTAAAATTATGTTTTCTCTTTTTCCACAGAAGAGACACCCGAGGAAGAAAAATTGAAACCCGACATGAAGCCTGCAGAAAAGATATCACTATGGAAGTTCATCAGTAAGTTTTTCTTACCAAAATCATCAACGTCATCCTGATACGTTTATTTAGACCCAGGAAGCATTTCACTTCTGCTATTTTTTAAGTTGATGTAAAGATTTCTTCCATATGAGGGCGGAGCGGCACACTTTTACTGACTGAAAGCACAACTATGTTCCTTTACTTACCCTTTGTATTTATAACCGTAGGTTTCTCTTTCAGAAGTCAACTCATGGCTCCAGTAGGCTTCAGCCTTGCTGGGCCTTTACGGTTTTACAGATATCTCTTTGAGGCGAGCTTGGAACATTACATGGCGTCAACGAATTGAGCTTAGAGTCCGGACGGTTTCCGAGCAGCTGGATGGTGAGACCTAACCATTGCTGGTCATCTGCAAATCCACACCCTTCTGCTAGTTGCATCATATATAACAAAATTCTGGCATTCAGCTGTTTCTGGTTATACTGGAAGCTAATTCAAACATGTTAGGAAAAAGCTCTAAAGCAAATTGAGTAATAATATGTTTCTTTCTACAGGAAAATCAAAGTCATCCCAAAGAGCCTTCCTCGTCAACATGGTAGTCATGACCGCAGCCATCTTCCAAGGTTTAGTCGTAGTTCAGATCTACGCGGAGCCCATTTTTACTGAAGCAGTACCCAATGCGTCCGCAACTCTTTTGAGTGTCTTGTTAGCTGTCACAACTGTCGTCGCTGGCATGATCGCTGCTTACGGCACTGACTTGCTTGGAAGACGGGTGAGACTCTTTTGTTATCTGCTGTCCTAGTACTTTATTAAAAACGTAATTAAGCGCTTTTTTAATAGGGATTATCTTGAATAACACTTTAACGGGCCTAGAAAATTCAAGGTCAAATTGTAATTCGGTTTTAACACCATGAAATAAATTCAATTGCACCATGAAGGCAAGAGCAGTAGTGGCCGAGCGATAACGGCCCCAACTTATGAGTTGTAAGTCGCGGGTTCGAACCCAGATAGGCGCATTACTTTGTGTAATTTATTTCATCACCACTGCTCCCAAAACGGTGAAGGAAATATCGTAAGGAAACCCGGCATGTCCTAGAACCAAAAATTCGAAGACAAGTTACATTCACCAATCCGCACTGGGCCCGCGTGGTAAATTACGGCCCATTCCCTCTCCTAGAGAGGAGGCCTGAGTCCCAGCAGTAGGAACATTAATAAAAAAGGCTGATGATGATGATGATGAAGGCATTATTATTATAATTTGGTGGGAAGTTGTCAAATAAATCCTCTCCCTATACGAGGACCGAGATAGAGTCGACGAAACACGAAACTCTAGTTCCTATTGCCAGTGATGATATATGGCTCTAAAATGTGATCGCTCACAATGGGCCTCATGGAGCTGCCCCTTGATCAGAGTTTCTTTACGTGATTGAATCAGAAATGAAGATAATCCGCAGGGGAATCAATATAACCAATATAGCCCAAAGAATCACCAAACTTAAATGGCAGGGTACATTGCTCGTCGATGGTATCGAATGTTCCTGAAATTGCGACGAAATTGCATATGTTGAATCGATGACAAGGTGAGAATCGACACACTCAGGACCAGTCGTAGTGGCGACACTTGGGAGAGGCTGCTTAAGAGGCTGGCTTAGAAGTCCAACAGTGGATGTCTTTTGACTGAAATGCTGATGATGACGACCATAAACATTTACTGGTGTAGCGTCAAAATTTGCACTTTCTTGCATGGCAGTTTTATTTCACCTAGCATTATCTTCTTCGGCAGAGATTAATCAAAATTAAACGTTTTGTAACTAGCTAAATGATAATAAAGAATTACAATTTATTTCAGCCTCTCATGGTATACGCATCCCTTGGCGCCGGAATCAGCTGCGTGGTACTAGGAACACAGATGCACTTGCACTGGGGGCCTAATTGGTTGACGGGTACGTTCATCTACGTGTTCGCGGTGATGTACACCTGTGGAGCGGGAACTGTGCCGTTCGTTCTTCTAGCTGAATTATTCTTGCCAGAGGTAAGTGATACTCTACCCTTACTCTTTTATGTGCTCCTAGTATATTAGGATAATAATAGTAGACTGTTATGTCCCAAAGCAGAGCAACTACCAATGCGTTCATTTAATAGGCCTTTGTTCTGCTTTGTTCTACTAATTTGAGTGTTTTACCAAAAATTTTGATCATATTCAAACTTATAGTAAAAACTGTGGGCTCGAGCGTGGTCATGTTTTTACTAGATGGCGCTAAACTCCTCATTATTTTTTAGTATATTTTTTGTGAATGTGTGGAAATTTGAAAGTGGCGCCAAAGACTGAAAAGTTGAAAGGAAATCGTTTGTCTTGGTATAGTCATGTAAAGTGGAGGCGTGAAACGCATTCAAGTCTTTTAGCAACATGCTAAAAGACTTATGAATTTACATGTAGGACGGAGAGGGTAGCCAAAGAAAAGATGGATGGATTATGTGTGAGAATTGATATGAAAGAAAAGGGAGTTAGTGATAGCGTTACGAGTGACAGGACAGAATGGAAGAAAAAAACGAGTTGCGCGACCCCAAATAAAACGGGACAAGGGCAGGAAGATGATAATGATTTATTTTTAGTACATGGGAGTAATGTTAAGGATATGGTATTTGCTAATTCTTCACTGTATTGAACACTAGCTTTTTCCCACAGCTTCGCTTGCGTACATAAAATATAGCCTATGTCACTAAGGAATAAAGCAGCTTTCTATCGGTGAAAAAATTTTATCAATCGATTCAGTACTTCCAGAGATCCCACAAACAAAAAAATAAACTTTACTTCTTTCAATTCAATTCAATTCAATTCTTTATTGCTATATCACATGTGTTACATAGGATGACAAAATATTTATATAAGTGCACATGGACCCTGTCGGGCACAGCAATGTCATACATGAAGTAGGTAGCAATACAATTAAAAAAAAAAAAATCGGATATAAAAATCAAATCAAATAAAAAGTACAATAATAAGTAATAAGATAAAAATAAAAATAATAATAAAATGTCAAAAATAAAAAAATCATGTCATAAATTTCAAAGTCAATCCCTTCATAATAAAAATAAATTCATTTTAAATGTCAAAATAAATTAATTACAAATAGCAAAAAAATAATAATAATAATAATACAAATGTCAAATAGTAAATGATTACAATGTCAAAATAAATTCATAACAAATGTCAATAAAAATGAAATCATAACAAATGTCAAAAGGGAGAAAAATGATAATATCAAAAATAAAATAAAAATCAAAAAGTAAATTATTACAGTGTCAAAATAAATTCATAACAAATGACAAAAAATAAATAAAATCATAACAAATGTCAAAAAAAAATAAAAAAGTATTATAATGTCAAAAAATTGAATAAGAATCATTGCAGATGTCGAAATAAATTCCAATAAAATAAATTATAATCAACAAAACATAAAACGGACATGGAAAAAATGACAATATATGAAAGTATTTAATTATCGTTAAAGAATTCATTTACCGAATAATAGCATTTGTCAACTAGCAGTTTTTTGAGTCGTTTAATAAATATTCTATCACTTTTCTCGGTTTTGATGTCATTTGGTATTTTGTTGTATATTTTTATGGAGCTTATGTGAGGACTCGAACTGTGTAGTTTTAAGTTTGATGGAGGTATTACAAGCATGTTTTTAAATTGAGAACGCGGTGCGTATCGGCGAGGTTGATCGGTTATTTTTTTATAGAAATTAGGGTTCTGCCTCACAAATTTACAGATTTCTAGAATGTAAATTGATGATAATGTAAGAGTTTCTAATTTACGAAAATGCGGTCTACAAGTGTCATCATTATTAATATTTACAATTATTCGAAGACATTTTTTTTGTAAGATAAACAAGTCATTGCTATCTACACTGTTTCCCCAAAGGATGATACCATACGAGAGCCATGCGTATGCATATGCATAGTAAGCAGACAGGGCAGTTTTAAGATCGGTTGATTTTTTAAGTTCACGTAATGCATAAATAAAGCTAGATAATTTAGATTTAATTTTCTGTATATGCGCTTTCCAGGTCATATGGATATCCAAATCCAGTCCTAGCAGGGTAAAAGTATCAACGCATTCCAATTTTATGCCGTCAAATGCAAAATTAATATCTAAGGGATTTTTTTGGCGAGGCCTAAATTGCATTATTTTGGTTTTTGAATAATTAAGTTCTAGATTGTGGTCTTTCATCCAATTTTGTATATTTTTCATAATGTTATTTAAATTAGCATTTAATTGTTGCGAGTCAATACATGAAGTAATTAGAGAGATGTCATCGGCGAACAGTACGCACGAATCTGTCATTATCTTAGGGAGGTCGTTTATATAAATCAAAAAAAGCAGACATCCGACCACACTACCTTGCGGAATAGAATGTCCAATGCAAAGCCCATTAGAACGTATTCTGTTTAATTCTCCAGTAAATTCATCCAAATGTTCTATTTCTACGAATTTTTCCCTATTTTGTAGGTAAGATGTAAACCATTTATGTGTTATTCCTCTTATACCGATACCGTACAGTTTGTCAAGTAGTATTTTATACTGCACTTTATCATATGCCTTAGTCATATCAAGCAAGATACCTATCGCGTATTTTTTATTATTTAAAATGTTCAGTATTTCTTGCGTGTATTTATAAGTTGCTAAGACCGTGGATCGTTTTATTCGAAAACCATTTTGACAGTCATCAAAAATATTGAATTTTTCACAAAAACTATAAACTCGTTTGCACATTGCTTTTTCAAATATTTTTGATGCTGTAGGTAGTAATGCAATTGGACGGTAGTTGTTGGGATCTAACTTCGAGTTTTTCTTATGGATTGGTTTAACTATTGTTTTCTTTAAAGCATCAGGGAATATTCCTTCAGTGAAAGATTGTTTAACCAATAAGTAAAATGGAGTTGTCAACTCGTTTACACACGTTTTTATCAATATTGGAGGAAGTTCATCTAATCCGTGACTATATTTACTTTTAAGATTTTTAATAATTTGTTTTATTTCCTGCGGTGTGGGTGGGTATAGAAACATAGTATTATCAGTGGGTCGGAGCACGGGTCGGCCGCGCGGCTCTGACTCACCCTGCTTTGTTTGTCCTACTGATGCGAAAAATTCATTGAACGTGTTAGAAACTAGTTTTGGGTCGGACGTAAGTTTATTGTGGATCGTCAATGTAATGTTTTGATGGGTTTTATTCAGGTTTTTATTGGTACGTTCCTTAATGATTTTCCACATCGACTTTGTTTTATTAGATGAATTTTTAATTTCCCTAATGTACTGTATTCTTTTTGATTTAATGACAACCCTTTTTAGAGTTCTTTCATACATTTTATAATGTTTTGTTAATTATCTTTATTATGTTAGTGCAGATGTATAAATTATTGCCTCAAAATTATTATCACCTAATTCCTCAAAAATAACTAGCTACAGTGCTTAAAAGGGGAGCAGTGATGGCAGACTTACGTCTTGTAGGTCGTGGGTTAAATCCATGACCTAGCTGGGCACATTACTCTGTTTAATTTATTTCATCACTACCTGCTCTCAATACGGTGAAGTAAAATATTTTCGACATGTTCTAGAACCAAAAATTTCGGAAATATATGACATCCACCAAACCTAACTAGAACGCGTGGTGGAAAAAGTCCATTTCTTTTCCTCGAGATGTGGCTCGAGGAATTTACGAGCATTATAATGAATTCAGCAAACTCATTCACAGAAACATTTTTGACCTCTCAGTCTGTTATCTTAATCATTGTTCTCCACATTTTTCAGGTCAAGAGTTTCTTCTCCATGGTGCTCGTGGAGTACGTGTGGCTCTGCAACTTCGTCATCCTCTTCATCTTCAACCCACTCCTCAAAGCTCTCGGCTGGGGTCCTGTCTTCTACGTCTTTGCCGTGATTTGCTTATTAAGTTCCACATTCTGCTTTTTCTTCTTACCTGAGACGAAAGGATTGACAGTGGAAGAGATACAAACTCGATTTGTGAAGCCAAAAAGAAAAGCGCCGTTGTACTAGCTTTTAGGATGTAATAAATTATTTTTGTATAAGAATTTTTGTGTTTGTTTTGATTCCGGAGGCTGATTAAGTGGTGCAGAAAGATTGAAAAAACCTGATTATTTGTGTTATAAAATATTTCTTTTTAGATTGTTATATTATTTTTGTGGGTTCCTGCAAACGGTAAGCGCCATCGAGGTCGTCCTAGAAAGAGGTGGCGCGATGATCTAGATGCGTATCACGAGAACTGGTTAGAGACGGCGCGAGAGAAGAACGTCTGGAAGGACTTGGGGGAGGCCTTTGCCCAGCAGTGGGACAGTATTGGCTATTAAAAAAAAAAAAATTTTTTTGTTAAATATTTTTCTAAGTAAATAAAAACTTAAATATTAATTAAACTAAAAATACGTATAAAAAAGTAAACTTAAAAATATAATCTAAGCGAAGCTAAAACGGTCAGAAATAACATTTTGAATACCGTAATTAGAGACACAATAGAAAGACAATGAGAGAGTGAACGCCGGCGTTCGCTTCGGGCTTAATGAATTAAGCTGACAAACTGCTAAAAATGAAACAGAAAGGAAATTAAATAGACTAAAAATAAAAAGGTGTGAGTTTAGGTCAATGTATCAATATTTTTATTATGCATTAAATTTCATATAAATATTTAAAAATAGTATATGTAACAACAAATTAACAAACCGTGAATTTAACCCTGAGACTCAAACGCCAAAGTTATATATGTATGTAATGTCTGAGATGGCATTTTTAAATAAAGAACAGCACAGATTTGAGTGAACCTGTCCATTCAGTACAAGCATTTATCAGTATTCATACAGCTTAACTCAGGACTACTAAGGAGCTCAACGACTTTACAAATAATACCAAAGAAAAACCCAAGATATCCTAGGTTGACTGGTAAAGAATGCCTAAGGCATTAAATCCGCCTTTGTTCTTTTTGTTGCATGGAGATTAAAGAAATAAAAAAAAATCGAAATACATTAAACTGAATGACATTGTCTGACTAAGCAGACCAAGTGTAGTGTATAACGACATAAGACAAGGTCGTTTTGAATTTATGTCGATCAAAGATGAAGAGCGGGTATCGAATAACCGATGGGAAATCGATACTTATGTAGTAATTGAAGGATTTTTATTTTTAACTCGATCATCAGTAGTGTAAAAATGTATTCATCATCATCATCATATCAGCCGAAAGACGTCCACTGTTGGACATAGGCCTCCCCCAAGCGTCGCCACAACGACCGGTCCTGTGCATCACGCATCCATCGGATTCCCACGACCCTGACCAGGTCATCGGTCCACCTTGTTGGAAGCCGTCCAACGCTGAAAAAATGTATTATTAATACAAAAAAAAAATCGGCCAAGTGCGAATGAGACTCGCGAACGAAGGATTCCGTATCGACTGTAGCAAAAAAAAGCAAAAAAGTTACGTTTATGTTGTAGCTGCAACAGAAATAAATCTAAATTGAAAATTTCAATTTTCTACCTATCTCGGCTCATAAGACACAGCCTGATGATACACGGACAGACAGACGGAAGGACAACGAAGTCTTAGTAAAAGGGTTATTTTTAGAGTTCCATAAAACGGGAACCCTTTTTTATACAGAACCCTAAAAATCAGTTAATTTGTTAGTGCACTTAAATTTTATATCAGCGTTGAGCAGCTATTTGCGCCTACCAACTTAATATAGCAATCTTTTGTCAGTTTGTAAAAACTTTAGAATCGGAAGAATAATATTACACCTTCCAAACCTTTACCCAACTAGCTCAGGGTCGGCTTTCAATCTAACTAAATGTGGCTGCATATCTTTGTTTTATCTTTCTTAATAAACTAGTGCGCCTCACCATCAAAGATTGCATCACTGCTTACCATCAGGTGGGATAGCCATAAAGCACTGGTTCACGGTATCATAAAAAAAAAATTCAGCCAAAAGACGTCCACTGTTGGACATAGGCCTCCCCAAAGCGTCGCCACAACGACCGATCCTGTACGTCTTACATCCTCCGCATTCACACGACTCTCACCATGTCGTCGGTCCATCTTGTAAGAGACCTCCTAACATTTTCCCGTGCGCGGTTGTCACTCTAGAATCTTTCGTCCCCATCGACCATCGGTTCTACGAGCAATATGCCCTGCCCACTGTCACTTTAGTTAGCGATTCTTGGGGCTATGTCGGTGATCACGGTTCTCCTGCGGATATCTTCATTCCTGATGTGATCACGCAAGGAAACTCCGAGCATGGCCCTTATCATTGCCCTTTTGGGTGACTGTAAGTTCTCTGATGAGGCCCATTGTAAGCAACCATGTTAGACCTCTACGACCTAGTTACTGGGCAACACAATACTTTCTTCGATAGACCGGTGGTCAGATTTTCTGGCATCTTCTTATTCTTAATTGTATTATTTGGCCTCCTTGTCCTTCTCAGTCCGTCCACATGTATAGCCATCCATCCACATGCATACTCATATACAACGTATAACGTTTTTTTTTTTTTTTGTTAGCTCACACTGTCCCACTGCTGGGCAAAGGACTCCTTCCAACGATCACGGTTCCTCGTTTTCTCATTCTTTCACACATCCTAAATGATTTTTAATTCAATCGACCTAATTGTGAGAGAGAAAAAAAAAACAAAAAAATATGTAAAGGTTTTATATGCTGTGCTGCATTGAAATAAGAACTATTATTATCCCGCTTATGAGAAAATTTTAATTGGACAACAACCAGTGTTTGTTTACCTACTCGGGCGGGTTGGCGCACGCGATAGCTTAACCTAGTAATAAATAGACAGAGCAACATTTTTAATGAAGATTGTTTTGAAAAATGTGGCCTACATTAAAATGTGGTTCAATTGATTCTGCTCGTTATTCTGATCAAAGTCTTTTCAGGTTTCACGTATTTAACGTTACACGTTGTATAAATTTTATCACCATTACAAAAGCCAAATACTTTCTAACCGCGAAATCGAAACTTATTCAAAACTACACACTCATCTTTACAAGAACCGAACAGCAAATATGACCTCTTAAACCTAATACAAGTTCCATGCACTACGGTGCAGTCAGCCGTCCCATTTGCTTGGTCATAAAGATTTACAATGGAACAAACAATGTTAGCCATGGTTGCATGCCATTGGCCTACTGCCCCGGTTTCATATAATTTCACCTTTATTGAATGGTTTTGCATCTTTGTACAACATACGTGTTATGAGAACCTAGTACTATCAGTTTTCTGGGTCTGCGATTTATAGATTTTAGTAATTTAACTTTCTACCTGTAAAAGCTTGATCATAATTTTTATCGTTAACATATTTGCTATAATAAAAGTGTCGTGGTATACGGCTTAGTGATTTTCTCTTTTTAATGTTTTGTATTTACATACATAAATAAAGTAACTAACCTTTCGAATGTCTTAAGTTACACTGTCCGACATAAGGTAATTGTTCTTCTATTGTGTCTCTAATTACGACATTCAAAGAGCTAATAATGATATAGACAGTCTTTACATTGTCGAAGCTATTTTTAATTTCTTATCTTTAAAGTAATTTCTTGTACCAACCTGCAAATTCCTTATCGCCTTTCCATTCAACATTTCGTACTTTCGGTCCTTCGAGCCGAATCGCAAAATGCATGCGGAAAAATACTCAAAGTAGTCGAGAGAGTTCTGTCTAATTGCCCTGGATGTATCGCGTCTAAATTGACACCACCATAGTTTAAAAAACGCTCTAGAGAAAATCCTTTCTGGCTACAGTATTTTCAGAAGTTCCAATACGACAAATTAACGACAACAGAGTAATTTCAAATTAAATGTAGTCCGTAATCTGAAAATTGCCTGCAGGCTGCGGTCTTCCCGTCCGATTATAATTTAGGTGTCTTCAAGGTAAGAGTGAATAGGCACTTTATAAACTAGTGCGCCTAACCATCAACGATTGCATCACTACTTGCCATCAGGTGAGATCGCAGTCTAGCACTATCTTATATCAACAAAAAAACATCAATTTTTATGTGTAAAAATGTTTCTAGAGATCCAAGCTGCTTGAAGGAGTAGGGAAAAGTTACAAAATTGCTAAATATTTTATTTTTAGACCAAGGTATTAATCGCGCAAAAAAAAACAATATCTAGTTGATAACGTTGTTCATAAATCTATAATAAATATATATTTTTATCAAACCTTTTACCTTGGCCGTTACCGAGGAGTAGGCTACAGAAAGAAGGTCTCTGTTTTATGGCACTGCTCGGGCACTTGAGCCTTAACAAACTAGTGCGCCTCACCATCAACGATTGCATCACTGGGATCTTTCATATCGCATCACCTACCATCAGGTGAGATTTCAGTTAAGCACGTGTTTATAATAATATCAATTAAAAAAAAACCTTCCTTAAACAAACCCAATACTCGTGTTTCTCAACTAAAATAACTTTATAACAGACAAGACATTACAAGTCATGCATAATCTCTTATTAGACATGCAAACAAAAAATAACACTAGCCAAACCTCTCCGGTTACAACAGTCAAAAGATCGTTGTACTAGGCAAACATAATAAACGTGGATATCGCTAACATTACGTAGTACAATGTACGCAATAGCGCAATAAAACCTAAGCTTTATGTGTTTTCGTGTAAAAGTGCTCTTTTTAACGTCTGATTTCCTGGTAACCAGTGTCAAGTTCAAGTTTTTGTGGCTTTCATTCATGGAACTAAAAAAAAGGATCTAGATGCTCGTTTTTGGAAGGAAGCAAATATGTTTACAAAAATATATTTTTTTCCAACCTAATCTACATATATAATAAAATAATTTGTGTAATTTATTTCATCACCACTGCTCTCAAAACGGTGAAGGAAAACATCATGAGGAAACCGGCATATCCTAGAATCAAATATTCGAAGACATGTAGCATCAACAACCCGCACTGGGGCCGCTTGGTGGATTACGGCCCATGCCCTTTCCTAGACACGAAGACTTTGTCCCAGCAGTGGGAACATTATAAGGCCGACTATGCTATGCTGTAATAGAATAGATAGGTTCTGTTAGGAGTGACATGGATGAAAAAGGAGTCCATGATAGTGTGACAGATGACAGGACAGAATGAAAAAAAAAACGTGTTACTTAGACCCTCTTTGGAGTTGACGCACACGGGTCAAGATCAGAAAGGTAATAATGAGAATTTAAAAATTATTTAAGAGAAATAAAACACGTTATGTTAATAAATAAAAAATCTTTTACTTAAAAAGCCACTTGTAAGACCTTACATAAAACGGCTTGCATACTGTACATTTATTTTACAAATTAATAAAAAATAATAACAAACGTAATCTCGTAAATAAGATGTTGTCCTGAGCTCAGCGATAGTTTGTCAAACTGTACAAAGAAGTGACATTTTAGTTTCCACATGACTCGGTTACTCAAATAACTTTATCTATAACATTGTTATCAAATATTTGATTAATTATAGTCGTCTAACAATTTTTATCTACCAAAAATAGTAATTCGCAAGACTTGTGTAACTACATAAATTATTTTTAATTCTTTGACGCATTATTTGCATGAAGATATATTAATATAATTATACTACTATGTACACACATATCAGCCTTATCAAGCTTGGCTGTTGTATTTAACTAACATTAATAGATAAAAGCTGGGCATGGCAGTATAATAAGCAACAACTTTTTTTTAGTAATTTGACTAAAAATTCATTGAAAAAAAAAAACCAGAACTAAGTCTTCAAAATCAACAACTATTCTTTTATCATAATTGTAAATCTATTCTTTTTTACTTTATTTATTAAATATAATTCAATTCATCGATGTCTTAATCTTTTTAATCCACTATTTTCTTTTTATTACCCTGCTTTGTTTTTTTTTTATGATGACAAAAAAAAACAGCAGTTTAGTTCGCATTACATGCATTTGCCGATCTAGGATCCCTACTATATATTTTTTTCTTAGTTCCTCCTAACCAAAAACAACCCTTCCAAAAAAAAAAAACCGGCCATGAGCATGTCGGGCCACGCTCAGTGTAGGGTTCCGTAGTTTCCCGTCCGTCACAAATTCACAATAAGTGTACCCTACTTATGAGGTTAGAAAAATGCCTGCATATACGATTATACTACAAACTTAGTCCAGAAATTATTTTGTAGAACCCTTTTGTCTTATTTGTACAAAAACTGTTCTTTCCATCAAGTTCAAAATAATTTTCCTAGAAAGTCCTTATAAAGTTCTACTTTTCAGAATTTTTTCATATTTTCTAAACTCTTGGTTCAAAAGTTAGAGGGGGGGGACACATTGTTGGGTACACTTATTGGACGGACGGGAAACTACGGAACCCTACACCGAGCGTGGCCCGACATGCTCTTGGCCGGTTTTTCTTTCTTTGTAAAGCCCCTAACTCTGACCTGCAAAATGCAAAAAACTTATGAAAATTAGAATTTTTCGGACTACACTGGCACTTACACCTTAACCTTTCGAATAGCCTCAATCAGAGACACAGAAAGAAAATGAGAGAGCGAACGCCGGCGTTCGCTTGAGATTTATTGAATTAACAGTTGTTTTGATCCATCATGCGGTCTTCTCGTCCGATTATAATTTGGTTATCTTCATGGCTAGAGTGAATACGCACTCAATAAACTAGTACGCCTCACCATCAACGATTGCATCACTGCTTACCATCAGGTGGGATCGCAGTCAAGCACTAGTTTATATCAAATAAAAAATTAAATTAACAATTTTAATTGTGATAATATCAAACAAAAAAATGTCTTAGTCTGAATTTGGTTCCAACATCTTTTTTACACTGATTCTTACAAAATAATTCTAACTTAATTCTTCTTTCTTACTCTAAGAAGATCTTGAATTTGAGCATTGGAGAGTCCTTTAGTTTCTGGCACTATCACAAACGATATGATTGCATTCACAAGGCTCATTACACCAAATAAATAGAAGCAGCCGTAGATTCCGAACGCGCTGATCATGTATGGGAAGACTGCTAAAATGAAAAAGTTGAGCCCCCACACCCATTCTATGATCACCATTGATGCTAAACCTTGGACCTGGAAACAAAAATCAACATAAGTCAATCTTTAGGCGTAGTCTCTTGAACATTTGGTTGGAGTTAAATGCACACATGCTCGTGCTGCTGTACGCTGCTACTTTCTTTGCAAAATATTGATTTGAACAAGCGAAAAAATATAATTTTGTTAAAACATTCTTTCTTGACACCAAATAGGAACTAAAATTTAAAATACTGCGCCGTGGGTGGCAGTTGCCTGGACCACACACAACCGTCTGGTCGGTTCTGACCACCGTTGGCGCGGGCTTGTGGACGGTAAGCAATGGGTAGCTCATTGATCGACCGTCCAGTAACCGTCCGGACGGAGCCCAAGTCGTCGACGGCGCGCACTGTTCCCGCGCGCCTCAAGGAGTTGTCAACAACTGTAGGGGCCCAGCAGGGTCGAAGCCTACTGGGACCAAAGGTCTAGATCCGAAAAGCCTCCCTTTCAGATCTGGACCTTTAGACGGCCCCGGTATGAAAGGCAACGAAGGAACAGTGTAGGTTTTTAGTCAGTAAGAGCCACTATCTGGCCTGTTGGTCTAGTGGTTAGTGACCCTGACTGCTATGCCGGAGATCGTGGATTCGATTCCCACCCAGGAAAAATGTTTGTGTGATGAGCATATTCATTTGTTCTGTGTCTGGGTGTAATTTATCTATAATATGTATTTAAAGATCTGTCGAAACGTTTAGTTGACACTTCACGTGACCCAAAGGCTGGCTTTTACCTTGGACAGAGGATAAGCATTGCCATACAACGTGGCAATGCCGCCAGTCTTTTGGGCACATTACCAGTCGACAGCGATGTGGAAGAGTTTTTTGACGCCATATTTTAGATAGTGTATTTTAGCGTAGGGTTTTATTATTTATTTATTTTGTAATTTACTGTAATTATAGTTATTAAGTTGTTTATAGGTGTAAATAAAAGTATACATTTATAAAAATTTGAATAAAAGTTTTAATATGTATGTATTTAGAAATATATAAGTATGTTTATCAGTTGTCTAGTACCCATAACACAAGCTCTGCTTAGCTTGGGACTAGACGGCGCTGTGTGATAGTTGTGGAATATTATTATTATTATCTCCCACTCCGCCCAAGGCCGTGGGATGTAATTTGGATGATATTTACTCAACGGAAAAAAAACCGTCTGAAGTACATTGAATTAACAATCCAATGTAAAGGAAAATTAGGTTGTTAATTCAATGTATTGCGCTCACGACTCGTCGCTGTGCCAGCGCTGAGCTCAAGGCTGTTTTCTTAGAGAATAGCAACCCAGAGGACCCTCCTTTTTCAATAGAAGTTTGCGGAACTTTGACATTTGCGGTTTAGGGCCTATCAATCCTGCAATCCTAGCAAGCCCTGTCAGTCTTGCTGACAACTTTTTGAGGCCCATGAGGACCAGAGCTTTATCTTTATCGGAAGGCGAGTTAGCCGATGCTGGCCGTCCACTAGCCAAAGCCTACGAGGTACGGGAATTATCTCCACTTTACGCTAACCGGCTCCTCCTAATATTGAAAAAAAAAACACTGGGCAAGTGCGAGTCGGACTCGCGCTCTGAGAGTTCCGTACAAACTACAATTCCCGAATGGAGTCTTGAATTTTTTTCCAAATTGCAATATTTTTTTTGTGACGTATGTAACAACAAATATACTATTTTCAGATTTATTCCTATAACTTTACTATAAGCCCTTGCTTCATGCCAACTTACAAGATTCTAGGTCAACGGGAAGTACCCAATAAATTTTTATTCCCTTGAGAGTGTCGAAGTATGTATTCGTTTTTTGCGACATAGAAGGACGTATCCCTTTTCAGCTTCAATGGACCGTAGACTTGAGTATTTAGTTTTAATATCAACTCTATACCTCTGCGCGTTCCGAAGTTAAAGGGTCTTGACAAACAGACAAACAGACGGACAACATAGTGATCCTATAAGGGTTCCGTTTTTTTTTCCTTTTGGGGTATATACCACTACAAAATATAACTAACTATATTAATGCTTACCTCAGACTCAAACACTTCAGCCAGTAGCACATACGGAACGGTACCAGCTCCAATGAGGAAAGAGAAGCAGTACGCCATGAGCAGCACCACGGTGAGCCACGCGGGCGCCGAGCGCGTCTGCAGCAGGAACCCGAGCGACGCCATGCAGAGGCAGACTAGTATAGACGATGAGATTATCAGGATCTGGGTATAAAAAAAATATTGGTTAGTTCTCACTGTTTTTTTTTTTTTCAATACACTTACTTGAATCCTTGCTTTTAGGCACACAATTTACTGTTTTCTACACTAGTGCGGAAATTAGAAATCAGAAACTCGTAAAAGAAGAAAAAGGTAAGTCCTCGATTTTTTTTTCAATACACTTACTTGAAACCCTACCGCTCTTAGGAACGCATTTAATATTTTCCGCAATAAGTGCGGAAAAGTATGTGAGTTCGCTACCACCAGAATTTAATAAATTTATCGTATCTAATTGAGCACGGAGCGACTCTCACGAGTCACACATACTTAAATATAAATATACGGGGGTTGCCCGTATATTTCTGTTTTGGTAAATGTGTTGAAAAATGTCGTTTGATACACTTGGAGGAAAAATTTGGAAGGAGGAGGAAAAATTGTCGTTTGATACAAAGGAGGAAGGTTGATAAGAGACATTTCTTGCCCATCACGCACTCAAAGAAAAAGTTTCGGTGTCCGACTACTTTTTTGCACATTATTTTTTTATTTTTCCAATAATTAACTTTAATTTCCAAAGCTAGCGCTCCATGAACCATATTCATTCGGGAAACTCGATGTAACTTTTCATACAACCGCTCTTACGTGATTAATATGATTTTATTACACATCATTCTAAGATACTTTGGATACATAGATATCTTGTAGATATTATCTAGGCTTCTATAGAAATCAAAATATAAAATCTAAAAGTAATTTATTATAGACCTCTAAAAATCTGTTAATTTACTCCAATTTTGGCCTCCATAATTTAATTTATATTAAAAATATAAAAAGTACCTACATCTTTAGAAGCCTTGCACATTTAATCGAGATTCTGAGTGATGACAATTTTTCTCAAAAACTTTTAAGGGTTTAAAAAAAACACGTATTTTCTGGAACAAGTTTTGTGAAATATTCGAGTAGAGTCAAGCACGGAATCACCGAATGCCAACAGAGTTTTCAGGCGTTATCACCCTTTTCTTGCGTTGCGTCTTCATCAAACATCAAAAAAGCGACAAGCTTTTAGACCATGCTCAATGTTGACGATAGATGAGTGGAAAAAAACCCTAATTATACTATTGTTAATAAACTTTTTTACGAGTACTAATATAATATAATATAATATAATATAATATAATATAATATAATATAATATAATATAATATAACATAATATAATATAATATAATATAATATAGTATAGTATAGTATAATATAATATAATATAATATTTGTATAACATAATGTGATTTATTGCCAGAGAAAAACAAAAATGTGCTTTACATTTCCTTTACATACTACATATATCTAGGTTTACAAATACATGATTATACACCGTTAAATTTTAATCGTTTTGATCCCGTGGAGGGTCGATCCGGTACATGGAACACTATCGATTTGTAAAGATAAAATTAAAAAATAAAGTACTTCCTTTTCAAAACTTGTATTAATTTACGCATGTACGAAATTAATTTATTAAAGAATAAGTCAGCTGAGCGAGTTCAATACCTGTAGGTACTTTGTACTCAACGCCGACTATTAACTACAGGTCATTGAACTCGCTCAGCTGACGTTTTCTTAAAGATACTAATTTCGTACATGCGTGAATTAATACGAGTTTTGGAAAAGACGTACTTTATTTTGTAATTTTATCTTTACAAATCGATAGTGTCTCATGTACCGGATCGACCCTCCACGGGATTAAAACGATTAAAATTTAACGGTGTATTAAAAGTACACAAAGAAAACAGAAAATTACTGTTGGACTCCACATTAGGTCGAGCCTGTCTCGTGGAGTCCGCGAGTGAGGTTACCAAGAGAACGCGTAATGAGGTAGAACTATTTGACTATAATGGTATGTTACAAACAAAAATCGTCATTGTGTATAAACTAAAAACTAATTGTAATTTAAAAATAGCAAGCATAAAAGGCAACGGAATAAAGAACAAATACAAACTTGCTGCACAATATACTTAAGCATGGGTGTAAGTGTAAGTGTAGGTGTAGGTATGTATGTATGTAAGGGTATTGGAGTGTGCGTATGGATGTGAGTATGTGTGAAGTCGGCCTACCCAGCGTCCTGCGTAAGTATTCTAATGAAGGATTCAGTTTCACAGTATGATTGCGTTAATAGCCATTTTCGGATAATCTTTTTGACAGCGATTATTCTGCTGGTTTTAATGTCACATATTTTGGCTACTTTACTTTGGTTCACTGTGCATGTCTATCCTATTCGGAAAATATACCTACATGTTCACGATAATGGTGCACGTGCCGATACGCTCAGATTATATTTAGGTTACCTATTCAGACTTCCAGTTTGATTATAGATTACAAAAACATTTCACACGAAGTTGCGAAAGCGTAATCACGTTCTGTTAGGTCATCGCCTTAAAAATAGATCTGATTAAGTGGACTATAACTCATATCTCTGTAAGCGCAATTTGGGAATACAGAGGCCGATTTTTGTGTTCGTGGGGAAGCCTTCAAAAACCTCAAACGATAAGTTTAATAATTTAAACCAGTTATAGGCACTTTTATATTTTTAGAGTCGATCAGTGAATGATATTTTATTTTACAAATAGTTTAAAAAAATTACACGTAAATTTTTTCGTCAGTTTAAACTAGACAAAACCAGAGTTTTCTAGCGACTACCTTAAGAAGAAATACCTATACGTCTAGTGGTTAGTAGCCCTGACTGCTCTGATGGAGGTCGTGGGTTCGATTCACACCCAGGACAAATGTTTGTGTGATGAGCACGATCATTTGTTCTGTGTTTGGGTGTAATTTATCTCTAATATATTTATGTATTTGGAAATATATAAGCATGTTTATCAGTTGTTTAGGACTCGTAACACAAGCTCAGCTTAGCTTGGGTCTAGGCGGCGTTGTATGATAAATGTGGAATATTATTTATTATTATAATATGATGATCAAATTCGAACCACACATTTGAACCATGCAGTGTCTGAGACATCGTCCTAATAGAACGCGAATGCACATGCATAGTTCACGCGAATTTTACTCGTACGAACGCGCGATCAAACATATTGAACTCGAATAGGTGTCCTAACTGACAATCGCACAACGCTGTCGCGCGACTAAAATGTTTGTAAATCTATTCGCGCGAACTTAGTTCGTACGAACGCGCGATCAAACATATTGAATTCGAATAGGTGTCCTAATTGAAATTCGCACGATTATTGTAAAATAAAATATCGTCTATTGTGACGTCATCCAAACATTTCCCGACAGCAAAAATTGAGCGTGACTGACTTCCATGGTTGTTGGTATCAACAGTGCCACTGCCCCAGACCATGTTCGCTCGCTGAGCGAGCAAACGTGGTCTAGGGCAGGCGAGCGAGCCTCGCTCGCGTCGTCAATTCGCGCGATGATCAATAGGACACCCAGTTTTTGCCATCACGCAAACGTGCGATGTTCGCATCACTTACGCGCGCGATGATCGCGTATTTGCGTTCTATTAGGACGATGCCCGAGGTGATTTTTTGAAAAAAGAACCACATAGATTTGAGTGGAACTTTACAGTTAGTGCAAGTATTTTTCAGCATTTATAGCTAAATTCAGGACTATTATGGAGCTCAACGACTTGACAAACAATATCTAGTAACATTTGGGTGGGCCGCAGGAAATACTCAAATGGCCAGATATACAAAACCCAAATCTTAGATCTAGGTCAACATCTCGCCTAACCAGAAGAGCAGAAGTGGCTGCCTAGCTAATTTCTGCAACACAGGGGCTATAAATAAAGTACGGACACAGTCGGCGCGTTCTGTATATTTTGTTCTCTTTTAATTTGTGTTTGTAACCGGTACTAACCACTAGACTAACAGGCCAGTTAAAATATGCCCCTTTACTGGGAAACAACACTCCTTGTTAAGACTGATCAAACTTCAGAGTTTCTGATGCACTTCTAACTATGTTCTAGTAAAAAGATAGATGAAATCATAAATCAAGTCGTTCGTGATACGAGTTCCAACCCACCATCTGGAGACCTTTTTGAGAGAGGACTTTTGGCCGAAAGGTGTCGTGTATCGACGTTTCCGAGGACGGCCACGCAGCGGAACACGACGCCGATATTACGTGTATAATTATTAAATAAGTTTTGTGGTTATAATATGTATTAGTTTATTAATTTATAAGATTATTTTATGTATTTTTTTTTCTATGGGCCTCTGATGCCTGAAAATGGTTATTATTATTATTATTATTATAAATATAAAATATCTTACCCTCCTTCCAGCCTTGTCAGCAACTAGAGCCGAAAAAATGGCTCCGCCGAACTGAATGACGGCAAACACTACGGTGTACAGATCTGACTTGCTCGGATCTGTTTCTTTGAACACTGTCTTAGCGTACACTTGTACGGGGACTATACCCATAAACACCTGAAATGGTAACAAAAAAACATTATTTTTACTATCAATATTGAGCTTTTGCACACGGTTTCACTTGCGTAGATAAATATAGCCTTTGTCAAGGAATAAAGCAGCTTTTTTTATCATTTTAAAGTATCGAATATTGATACTTTTTGTAAGATTCTTGTATTAGAAAACAATGATCAAGATCTCTTAATCAACCTTGATTATTGAATCAGAGTTGATTACAACAGATTTAAATTTGTCCCTAGTCGTTTGATGTTTTAGACAGACTATACAGAAAAAGTTCTTGTGTACCTAAATTTTTTACACAATTCCGGGCCAAAAGTAAGTAACATTAGAGTGTAGCGTCATCTATGGCGTCACATAAGAACTAATCCAAAAGAGTAACGTTATTTAGGTACCTGTAAAGTGATCACGGTCATCACTAAAATGAACGCCCTTCGCGAAACCGGTGATATAACTGAAAAAGAATAACAAATTATTGTTACAAAACTGCCGAAGCTTGTGTATCTTGATAGCTTTTTATTGGCCAAGGGGTTTTTACAATTTCCGTCAAGAGTAAACGAAGTACAGCCTTGGTAGACTGAGACGTACATTTGTAAATAATTTTATCTGTACAACATATGTACGAGTAGTAGTGCAAACAAATGTTTGTGTATTGGAAAAGTTGGAGATTTGTAAGTCTGTACTAAGTCAATTTAATTCAATTCTTTATTGCTACATCACATGTGTTACATAAGATGTCAAAATAGTTATACAAGTGCACATGGACCCTGTCGGGCACAGCAATGTCATACATGAAAGTAGGTAGAATTACAATTATTTGGGAACAAAGTAAAAAAATAGAGTAAAACAATAAACAAAATTAAAAATAAATCGAATAAACAAATCAAATAAAATAAAAAGTCAATAATATGGTAGATAAAAATAATAAAAAAATAATTAAATATAAAAAAATAAAATAAAAAAAAACGTCATAAATGTCAAAGTAAATTCCTTCATTAATAAAATAAATACCACGTACACGCTCCAACGCCAACAACGTGATATTTTTTCGCTAGTTTTCCCTACTTCTTTCAAACGGCTTTGGCCTTTATTAATATGTTTACACAAAAAAAAAATTGCTGGTTAAATGTTCTTCAGAATAACATTATATGTAAATCAATAAATATTTCCCAAAGAAATTGCTTTTAAAGCTTAGAGGAGGGGCTCTATGCGGGAGCAGACATCAGTACGAAATTGTGTGCATTTAATTCCGGCAAAATGTTCAAGGTTCAAAAAAATTATAGAGAAAATCTCCAAGTTAAACAGTTGGAAGTCTGTCTGAGCTCACAAGTACTTACATAACAGCTTGATGGGAGACAATGCCTTCGGCTGCTCGGGCACCACGTCTTCATTATTTAGCATTTGTTTCTCTGCTTCTTCTTGTTTTGGGTCGCGGTCGGTGTCTGTAAAAATGGAACGAAAATTTAATTTACGTATTAAAAATGATACGCCATGTACATGCATAAATTAATACGAGTTTTGAAAAAAAAGGTACTTTATTTTTTAATTTTATCTCTACAAATCGATGGTGTTTCATGTACCGGATCGACCTCCCACGGGATTAAAACGATTAAAATTTAGCGGTGTATAATTGATGCTGACCTTTTATGTCTTATGGTTTCAATTTTGTTTTTTTTTTTAAGTTATAGACTAGTTCTTGACTTCGATCTCACCTGATGGTAAACAGTGATGCAATCGTTGATGGACATACAGATAAGGTCTTTATAATTTAGTGTAAATTGTATATTAAGTGTGATTTAGGGTGGGTTCCTGAATTAAATGTTTTGAGTTAAGAATGTTTAAAACCCTACTTGAATGTCAAATTCTGACAGGTGTTTAGGCCAAAGAAGAATCTGTGTAAACTCAACTTTAATTGCTAATATAAGAAGTCGGAAGTAAATTAATATCTACGTAATTAATGAGACATACCTGTAACAGATATTAGCTCAACAGCCGGCATGATCTGATGCTTCAACCTCGTGAGCTCATCGATCACCACCATGGAAGATGCAGGCAACCCCCTGTACTTCGCTATCGCCTGTCTCGCATCCTGAAATTATTATTACATTTCTTAATTTGGTTCGTTTATATTGCTTATACTTGTAGCTTGTGAGAGCAGTCGTAGCCGAGTGGTAACGACCCCCACTTACGAGTTGCAGGTCGTGGGTTCAAACCCAGCCAGGCGCATAACTTTGTGTAATTTATTTCATCAACATTGCTCTCAAAACGGTGAAGGAAAACATAGTGAGGACGTCATGACGGTTTGGCATGTCCTAGAACCGAAAATTCGAAGACATGTGACATTCACCAACCTGCACTGGGCCCGCGTTGTGGATTATGGCCCATTCCATCTCCTAGAGAGAGGAGGCCTGAGAACCAGCAGTGACATTAAAAAGGCTTTGACTATGACTATCGTCAGGACACCATGCCGGTTTGGCATGTCCTAGAACTAAAAATTGGAAGACATGTGACATTCAACCATCTGCACTGGGCCCGCGTTGTGGATTATGGCCCATTCCCTGTCCTAGAGAGAGGAGATCTGAGTCCCAGCAGTGGGGAAATTAAAGAGGCTCTGACTATGACTTTACTCGTAGCTTGTGGGCTAGCTACAGCATACCTTGTGTCCAATTTAATAACGCATTCAAATCAGTTTTGGGTCTGCCTCGCTCACAATGGGCCTCATCAGAAGGCTTAAAGTCACCCATAGAGGAATGGAAAGGGCTATGCTCGGGGTTTCCTTGCGTGATCGAATTAAAAATCAAGATATCCGCAGAACTAAGGTCGCCGACATAACCCGAAGATTTTCCAAACTTAAGTGCCAATGGGCAGGCCACACTGCTCGCAGAACAGATGCCCGTTGGGAACGAAAGGTTCTGGAGTGGTAACCGCGTACCGGAAGACGCAGTGTTACAAGGCCTCCTACAAGGTGGACCGATGACCTGGTGAAGGTTGCGGGAAACCGATGGATGCGAGACGCACAGGAACGTTCGCTGTAGCGAAGCTTGGGGGAGGCCTATGCCCAACAATGGACGTATATCGGCTGAAATGGTGATGATGATGATCGAAATTCATCCGGGAGGATTATTGTCTCACAAAATTCTTCAACAACTGTTATTCAAACTCACCTCTTCTCTCTTCTGTCTCAGCAAATACACAGGACTCTCCACCACCAGCAATATGAGAATTGTGCAGCATATACTGAGGATCAGCTGCAGCCAGATGATAGTTCTGTACGTCAGGAACCAGCCCACTAGGTACGACATCAATGAACCCATGCAGTACATGAATATTGAGGCTGGAATGAGGAGAAAGAATATGTTAATTTTGATTCAAGAGTCAGATATTTAGATTTTAGATCCAAAACCACGACTTAACGGCTCGTCCGTATGTTTTGAATAAAAAATATACAAGGTGTAAGGGACAGCCCTCCACAAACTTTAAGGGTTTGCTCAGTAGACGAAACTGAACAACCTTGCACAGAATTTTTTTTCAGGAAACGAAAAATAAAATCGGCCTCGCCATACAATTTGTTCAATCAAGTTTATCGTTTTGTATTGCTGATTTTTTTTTTCTGAGCAAGGCCCTTAAAGTTTGTGGAGGACTGTCCCTTACACCTTTTATGTATTTACAACCTGGTGTAATTTATTTTCAAAGTTATTTCTAATGCAGACAAAGAGGTAAAGGTCCGGCAAAAGTTATTGGTTGTATTTTTATAAAACTTTTACAAACTTAAAGATAGTTTCGTTACCAATCTTTTGATACACGGTTTTTATTCTAATAGTGTTTAATAAATGAAGGACATAATAATATTATTATTCGAATAATCTCTATTATCCAATGACGCTAGTTGGTCCGGCAACCGTCCGTACCGAACCCAGGTCTTGAACGGTTTTTTTAGATGACAAATCATTCAATGACTTCTACGCTCTAGGGCGGAGTGGGAGAGAGTGTTAGACTTTCAATGACCCAACTGGGCCCCTACAGGCGACTTGGACCTGATCCGGACGGTTACCAATCGATCGGACAGTGAACTACCCATTGCTCGCCACCCACAATTCCACCTACGGAGTCACCGACGCGATGGTGCGTAGCGTTCTACGCATCATTTCACTTGTATGTCTTTTTCCAACAAGGAAGCATTTTGCTCATGAGACTTCCGCAAATTCACGTTTTAGATAAACTTTTAGATATGATCAGAATTGACATGTATCATCTCGAAATGATATCTTTACAACAGATTATGCAATTTCAGTTAGTCGTATTATCTACAAAGATTTAAAGTGATATATACACCACTTTTTAATGTTAAACGCACATCGTATAACATTCTAGATAAAATGTTTTGCCTTGAAGACGTATAGACAAATGAAAAAAATATACACCGCTAAATTTTGATCGTTTTAATTCCGTGGAGGATCGATTCGGTACATGAAACACTATGGCTTTGTAAAGATTAAATTAAAAAATTAAATAACTTTTTTTTTAAACTCGTATTAATTTACGCATGTACGAAATTAATTTCTTTAAGAAAACGTCAACTGAGCGAGTTCAATGAGCTGTAGGCAGTAGTCGGCGTTACGTACAAAAGAGTTTTTTTTAATTTTATCTTTACAAATCGATAGTGTTTCATGTACCGGATCGACCCTCCACGGGATTAAAACGATCAAAATTTAACGGTGTATAAGTATTACGAATTATTTTAGATTAAAAAAAAATCTGTGATAAAAAAGATAGCTTTTATTGCGTCACTAGCATTTATTTATAGGTAGCCCATATTGTCCCACTGCTGGGCAAAAGCACTAACATAGTAGCGCGTAAACATTTTTTTGAAATTTTTACATTATATTTTACCATTATACGGGTATGATTGCTTATACGCTTTCAACATATCTGATGAATATGCGCTACCAATGTTGTGCGTTGATGCCTAATTTATTTACCTAAATTATTATAATAGCATATTTAAAAAAAGCCGTATGAGCAGTGACCGCTGAGCAAGTTTCGCCACCCAGTAGGTTCCTACAAACCGTAAGCGCCATCGAGATCGCCCTAGACAGAGGCGGCGAGATGATCTAGATGCGTATCCCGAGAACTGGTTCGAGACGGCGCGAGAGAAGAATGTCTGAAAGGACTTGGGGGAGGCCTTTGCCCAGCAGCGGGACAGTAATGGCTGGAGAAAAATAAAATAAAAAAACGTCTACCTAATTGGATGTATTTTTTTTTTAGTCTATACATTAATATAGCGGCACTCCAAAGGTTTAAATATTTATTTAAACAGTAACAAAAATAATCTCACCTGATGCTAATCCTCCTCTTATAGCATCCTCAGCAACTTCCGATATAAATATAGGTGCTAACACCAGGTAACCCCCACCAGATACACCGGCTAAGAACCTTGCAGCCAGGATCAGGTTTATTGAAGAAGACACGCTTACTAGAGCCCATGATAACTGTAACATGATAATGGAAAATGATGTAATTATATCTAATCTGTTCCTACGGGGTCATCCATGAATTGCGTCACATGAATTCCATGATTTTTAGCCCTTCCCCCCGTCCTTGTCACAGCTGGTCACATTTTTTAGACTCCCTCTCACCCTAGTGTGGCGTCACATATTTTGCAAATTTAGTTTTATTACCTTTTAAATTATTTTTTTAGAAAATGAACAGCAAATCAAACAATTAACAAAAAAAAACGATTAATTATCTCAATTAATCAAACAAAAAACGATTGTCTATGTTAATTAAAGAAACTAACAAACAAAGAACGATTGACTATATTAATTAAAGAAATTAACAAAACAAAAAATATTAGATACAAACTTAACATAATAGATTTTGAAATGTGATGTCACAAATTTTACGACCACTCTTAACCCCTTGTCACACTATGTCACACTTTGTCAACCCCCTCCCTCCCCCTTAACATGTGACATGCACTAAGCCACTAGTGGTAATAACCCCTTGCGAGGTCGCTGGTTGAAACCCAGTGAGGTGCGTATTACTTTGTATAATTTATTTCATCGCTACTGAAATAAAAACACTGAATTGTGAGGAAACCAATAAATATCCTTGAACAAAAAAATCGGAGACATGAGTGACATCTAGCAATCCACACCGGGGCCCCCCTATGGAGGCTTGCATCCTAGCAGTGGAAACATTATAAGGCTGATTATGATATGCTACGATTGATAATAGCCAATGACGTAAATAAATCTAATAAGGCCCATAATGCTGTGTAACAAACCAAGTCAGATGCAACTATTTTTCTCTTATTATAACAACTAGTAGAAGCAAGCAAAGAAATACCACTCACCACCACTGGCAAAGACAGCATTACACCACCATTTCTTCTGCCAAATGAATTAATCAACCAGCCAACGAGAGCTGTTCCCAACATAGCTCCCAATGATGGTAAACTGCCCAACAACGACTCTTCGGCTTTGGTCATGGGTGTTGACAAAGGTGTTGTTGTGTTTGAAGTATAAAGCGGGGAGGTGTAGGAGGGCCAAACGTTGAGAGCCCCCATGACTAGGGAGCCGAAGCCAACTGGAAAGAAATAAGAAGAAGCTGAAGAAAGAAAGCCAAGTGAGGGTATTTTTTATACCATAAATCATCTCATTTTAGTAGGCGTATAAAGGGCAGAAGACTCGCTAAAACCCCGTTAGACTTTAATAAAAAAACCGGCCAAGAGCGTGTCAGGCCAGGCTCAGTGTAAGGTTCCGTAGTTTCCCGTCCGTCACAATAAGTGTACCCACTTTTGAGTTTAAAAAATGCTTGCATATACGATTATACTACAAACTTAGTCCAGAAATTATTTTGTACAACCTTTTTGTCTTTTTTGTTACAAAAACTGTTCTTTCCATCAAGTTCAAAAAAAATTTCCTAGAAAGTCCTTATAAAGTTCTACTTTTCAGATTTTTTTCATATTCTCTAAACTTATGGTTCAAAAGTTAGAGAGCCCCGGACACATTGTTTTTTACTTTTGGAGCGATAATTTCCGAAATTATTGATATTATCAAAAAATTATTGTAGTAAACTCCGATTCATTTTTTAATACCTATCCAACAATATATCACACGTTAGGGTTGAAATTTAAAAAAAACCCACTTTGCATATAGGGGAGCTACCCTAATAAAACATTTTTTTCCAATTCTTATTTTGCCACTTTGTCGGCGGGACGGACAGATGGACAGACAGACAGATGGAAGACAGACATGGCGAAACTATAAGGGTTCCTAGTTGACTACGGAACCCTAAAAAGAGGCATCATTAACCGATATATACCGAAACCGATAAATATTAACTCAATTTCCCAGCCCATAAAACCCATTTTTATTCCAACTCTTCTTTTCATGCAGTACGACTATGGAACTCACTGCCAGCTAAGATCCGAGATGCTAAAAATATATTTGTCTTCAAAAAGCCAGTCAAAAAACACAACCTCTCTACCATCTCGTAAAGATATTTATTATAGATATATATGTATTTTTATAATTTATGTATTGTATCTATTCATATGTACATTTATTTACTGTTATTATTATACTCATCTGTTATGCTCATCACATAAACATTTGTCCTGGGTGGGAATCGAACCCACGACCGCGACCAGGGCCACTAACACCACACGACGTACAGCGTTGCGCCACCGGTACATGGTAGACATCCCACCCATACGCACAAAACGTTTTGCGAACACATTTATTGTGCGTACAGCCAAGGAGTGGAATTCCCTGCCGGAATCTGTGTTTCCTGATAGCTACAACTTAGGAGTCTTTAAGTCGAGAGTGAATAGGTTTCTTCTAGGCAAGCGTGCTTCATCGTCGACCACATCATCGCTTACCATCAGGTGAGATAGTGGTCAAACGCAAGCCTACCATTAAAAAAAAAAAAACCACTTGACCAACAGGCCAGTCAAAAATAAATAAATAAATAGATGATGACTACATTTGATGGCAGGCTACATTTCGGCAGTTCATTTCGTAGTTGTGAAAAGAGCAAGTGCGCGTCGCCAATAAAACCACAGGTTTGTAACATTTTTGAATTTTAGTGTAACTGGTCTTGATGGTATAACCTGTTTTCTAAATAATCAGAGAGGTATCTGGTGTCATATTTGCTCCGTAAGGCTTCCTTTTTGCGTCGAAACTACTTTTTGCTATTATAATTATTTTCGTTTTTACTATTTAACCTCAAAAGACCAATTTTGGCGTTGGAGCTAAAAGTAACATTTGCACGGGGTAGGTCGTGACAAGTTACAACCTACGCTATGGTTTTTTTCCAAGACGTGATACAATGTGGACTATATAATTTATTGTTTTTATTTTGTAGGACATTTATAAGAAAAACGGAATGTGACAAAATATCTGTGAAAGATATTTACGAACAAGTTGCTTGCAACTAGAAAAAAACAAGTTACAAAAAAAAAAAATTACGGCTACATTTTATTCTTATTATTGAGATATAATGTGAGTTTGGTTGACTGGTTTTAAGTTTTGGTTCAATAAATAAGTTAATTATCTTGTTAGACGTAATAAATAATCCATATTTTGTATTATAGTTATAAAACTAAATGACGAAAAAAATTATTTAAAATAAAACTTATAGTGAGGCAAAATACTACCTTGTAAAAAATCTAATAATAATATGTTATTTATTTAAGAAACGCAACTGTCTGTGATGGCTATTACTGAAAAAAAGTATCTATTTGATTATGTTTGTCTTGTTTGTAACATTTTGCCCCTTGTAATGTAATAACCAACCATTATCAGAATTCGGTCATTTATGTCTAATCTAATTATTTGGTACATCAAAGATATTTTAAATTTGAATATTGAATAATTGCTCAACCAAACAAAATACTCAGATAAAACAATCAAACAAATAAAGAGATTTGACACTTTATAGTTAAAATGTCACAACCAGTCCTGGTCTCCCCTATGAGTACTGGTAGTGCCATTTGTGCATAAAGCTAGTATAACATAATACATTAATCCAAAAGTAAAAATAAAATTGAGAATCGTACAAGAAAAGAGGTGACATACTTATTACAGATTCCACCACACTGACACTGCAAGGAAAGAAAGTATAATAAAAATGATATTAATAAAATTAATTAACTCCAGTCTTTCTGAGTACCGAGAATCAATCCTTTTGGTATATCAAGAACCCATAAAATAAGAAAAGAAAGAAAAAGTTCATAAAGTCTGTGTTTCCTTATAATTACAACCTGGGTTTTTTTTAAGTCAAGAGTGAATAGATTACTTTTAGGCAAGCGTAATTTATTTATTCTTGACTTATTGAGCTAAATAAATAAAAAATAAGATAAGGGAACAAAAAAACTTAAAGATGAACCAGCGATTACATTCAATGTTGTATCTTGTTAAATATCTTTGAATACAGTATTGAATAATAAGTATCACATGTAGCAGTGCCACATGCTTTTACTATCGAAACAGACAAAAGCAGACCACCGGATGTATGAGATAATAAATATGTACCAACACTCTTTATCTCTTCAAATTAAATTTTGCATAACACATTCATATGACGAGCTCACTCAACTTAAAAGAACTATAGGAACCAATTCCTAGTTTTGTAATGCACAAAATTATTATGATCCACTGCTACGAAGAGAATTTGAAAAATAGGGTGTTTGAAAAATACTACATCTAATTTAGTACCTGCAAGAGAAAAATCACGAAGATGCCTCTAAAATTACTTGTATCGATTTAAAACCGAACTAATATACATGCAATAATTGTAAACATTTGTCAGATTATTCTACAAGCAATGTTTTACCGTTATATTGCTTGAATTTTATAATAAAAAAGTAGCAAAAAAGAAAAAGTAGTTCAAATCTATAGATTTTTCGCTAAAATGTTTCATATTTTGCAATAATATTGTGTCCGTAGATCTCTTTCAGTTGTGTGCAGTCAGCAGACAGTGATCACGTTTTAGGAATTGTAGTCTTCTTAAATGATTTACAACTGCGAGCCTAAAGGTGGGTCTACGCTAGAGAAGTCGACAACGAGCGCAGCGCGCGCCGAGCTCAAATTAATGTCACTCGTGCTTTGTTCCTTTAGAGTCGGCCCAAACAACATGAATTTGAGCTCGGGTCTTGCTCCGCTCGTGCTCGGCTCCTCTAACGCAGGCCCACCTTTATTTAGTGAATCAACAAGATCATTGGACAACGTCATCGATATAAATGATGAAACCATCAAAAAATCTCGGAAACTTTTAAACATGCGAGTAAATACATGCGTTCTTAATTAATAGTTTACTAAAGAAATAGTTGTCCACAAGAACCGGTTCTCATCTATTTATGAATATTTTGTCTATTCTTACGGGTTCATCTTAAATTGCGTCGTTTACATTTAATATTTTCGATATTTCCTTTATCGAATGAAAAAATTTTAATAATTATTTTCTTAGTGTTTTGAAGACGCGTCTTGTCACTGTCTAAATTTTATATCTTTGACGATTATTTATTTATTTTTTATTTATTTATCTAATACAGCAAAATAGTCATTAACACTAAAATGCGTTAAAACCTTTCACTCTATCTTCTCACAGATCCGCAAACTTTCTAAAAATATTAATTTTCCATTCGTCAACAAATAAATTCAAACCAGGATTGATTAGTTAGACAGTAAATGTTTTTGATAAATATAATATACGATATCCCCCTGGTTTTATTAACTCATTCTAGTTATTAGTTTCATAGCTGTTTTTTTTTTTTTTTGTTTAAGATTATGAGTTTTTTTTTGAACCTCGTAAGGCCTAACCTAAATTTTGATCGAGGCATTACGACCCATGTATTAAAAATTTTCGTAAGTAGTTGCGACCCAGAACTTTAGTATAGTAAAAGTGTTCAAATGTAATGCTTTTTTGAGATTGTCTAAATCAAAAATTACGTTTAAGTAGCATGTCATAATTTTAAGTCGCTGGGCTGATTTTTGATTTTAAAAAGTATCTTGTGCCGGAATGTCTAAATATGTTAGCCCTTTAATTAGGTCATTGGGCCTCACGAGGACAACAGGTGATTAATTTTTATAACATAGAACTCTTACCCATTCGTTATCATTGTCATCCTTCCTCCAAATATGCATTTCATCACGGCTTCATTTTTTAAAAACTGATTACTTACACAATAATTTTCAAATAACCACACAAATAACACATCCATGCTCGAAATATACATATCAGAAGAGGATAACACGTCTCCAAGCATTCACTGTTTACGGCCAAATAACATGGAATAAATAAAATATCTCTCGACTGAAATGCCGCGATGCCTCTTCCTAAATTTAAATTCGCGTTAAAATATTTTTTCTATATTTCTTACCGGCCAATGCGGCATGGAACTGCCTTAGTCTTCCTTTATTCATGTTGATTCACTTCAAACTAACGACAATCGTCACTATACGCTCAAGTAATAGTAACATTTTGGCAAATAGTTTATTACATAAATGAATTAGAATACACAAGATGTGTAAACAAAACTTAAGTGTAAATATTTTATCTCTTGATAAGAGTCTGACATTCTTATCATTTGTGATGTAAAATATCTGTTTGTCTGAACGTTCTGATATTAATTAAAGATTTCCAAAATCAACATTTTGCTAAATTAATATTTAGTTTGGTATTTTTAAATTTCTGGCGTGTTTTTAGCGAATACTCTGTGAAGTGGAATCTAAGCGTGAGTCGGCCCCCACTACATTTACGAATGACGGAATGACCATGTGAAGGCCACGCGAAGCCGTTAAAACAAATAAGCTCCAAACTCATACATATAGAACGGGTGGAGAAAATCAAACAGTTTTTAAGATAACAATAAATCTTTTTTTTTTTGTAACCTATATAGATAGTGTCCTACTACTAGCTAAAGACTTCTCTTTTCTACTTCCAAATCGCTCTGTCTTGGGTGGTCACTGTTCGTCAAAGTCGACCGCAGCAATTGGAATGATGATCTGATCATGTTCGCGGGCCAAACTTGACCAGAAATCTTCAAGGACAGTAAATCTAATAAATGTTCAATAAAATTCTTTGATAAAAGGATATTTTGAATATGAAGATACATGATTTAATAAAGTAAGTCATTGAAATCACTTTGCAGATTTTTTACTAAATGTTTTGCAAAACAAACGCAAAATTCTTAAATAAATTGATTAATTTGTGTTGACATTGGCTTCTCACATCCCCTATAATATAACTAATCATAATCAACTCGAATTAACCGATCATTGATTGATGCCATCGAAAGATGTTAAATCTACCAGAAGAAGAAGATCACCGTCGATCGACACTCTTTCTGCATCAAAAGGTACTACACCAATCGGACGAGCTGGATCAATGTTATCAATCACTTTTCGATCAATCGGCGTATTAACACACATAGTATGTCATAGTTTGTTGTAAACTGAAGAAGACGGTAAAAAAACTATCGTCAGACATATATGGTAGTATACTGAATTGAAACTAAAATGACAGAGATATATCTTAAAGGTGATGTCCTCGTATTTAAGCCGAAACGTGCTATCAAAGTTACTTTACTAAAGGTACCTTGCGCAACAGTCTTAGACTATTCTAATGATCTACTTAAAATTTTTAAAGTACAGTGGGCTGCAAAAAATTTCGGGTCATCAGTAATAATTATGAAAGTTTGTTACGAGGATTGGTTTGAGACGGCGCGGGAGAAGAATATCTGAAAGCAATTGGTTGAGATCTTTGCGCAATAGTGGGACAGTAAGGGCTAAAGAAAAAAAAGTTTTTTGATGACTGATTAATGTACAGTATCATAAAGAGGTAAAGTTGTTTCTTTGGTTTGTAGGAGGTAATCTCTGAAAATACTGGTCCGATTGTTAACATCTTTTCGCCGGTGAAAAGCTGCTTTATTCCTGATTGGCATAGGCTATATTTTATGTACGCAGATGAAGCCGCGGGCAAAAAAATTATGCCAAATGTCACTTTTTCTAACACTCTTGATGATATCAATCATACGATATGTACTCTGAGCAGTTTATGGTAATTTGCTGGTCTATATATAAAACTGCCCTAATTTATAGGTGGCCCATAGATATGTCTTCGCAGGATCGTGTTAGAGCTCACATTGTTGTGATGAGTTTCTTGAAGGCTTTTTCGGACCTGAATAGCCGTGAGAGATCAATTTTTTCGTACTCAATATAAATCGGTAAAGCCGCGTAGTTACGCACTTTAGCCTTATTGAGATTTATAATCGGCTTCAATGATATTATAACAAATAATTTACACGAGCTCTATCTATTTACATAACTTTTTCCTTTTTTTATTATGGATAGGCTCGCGTATGAACTTGAACAAGATATAGAAGTTTTTTTCACTGACCCATTATTTTTGGGGCCTAATACATTTAATTGTGTTCATAAATTAAGGCCATGCACTACAAATATTCATTTGTAGGTTACCATGAGAGTACATAGGCAACACGTGTAACACGCCTGATTTGAAAAGAGTGTCCATGGAGTTTCTTGCACGTTCTTCTCCATAGAGACCTACGCTTTGGAACGTGCAATTTAGCTTCACCTTTCTTGGACTGACCGACATTTGAACATTCAAAAGTGCCTGCGTATGGTATATTTGAAATAAATGTTCTTGACTTTTTTTTTTGTACGTAGAACATTGCCGCGTGGCGTGAACCTAGTGTAACTCTACAAAACTGAAAAATGTATGAAAAACGACGTGCCCAAATCGGCGTGTGTGGTACATATGCGCAGTTTACGATACTGTTTCATAATCTACGTGACAGCATTGCTATTAACGGTTCATTCACAACCTTACCGCTGTGAACAGTTATCGCGGGGTGGTTAGAACAAAAGTATGAAAAAGTTTGAAGCTCGCCACAAGAAACCGCTCATAGCGCCACGCGTCTGCGTACTAATGTCACCCCACTCGTTGCACCGCTCGCCACGCCGCTCGCCGCTAAGACCGAAGAACTGGCCGTAACGCGGAATAGTCAGAAGCTATGCAATAGCTTAAAAAAATTTGAAGTGTAAAAGTGTTTTTTTATGAAACCTACTTGCAAAATAAAGATCATTTATCGTTTACCACAACCGATCCACGACCATAACCACACCTCAACTACATCATGTATTTCGTATGGAAAATGAATAGAGACTATTCACACGTACCACATTTCACAGTCGTTATCGACCGTGTGTGTGATACCGACCACATCGCAACCACAACATTGCGTCGACGCAACGTCAGTGCGTAACCGTGTCTGCACACCACTTAATCGCATCGCAACTACTGGCGACAACGCAACGACATCGACATTCTGTCGGTATCACATCGTCGAACAGTTCCGGCTCAAGCATAGGTATTAAAAGTGAAGTACATACATGAGATTGTCTTATGTCTCTATCTATTTTGTGACGAAAGATTCTAGAGTGGCGACCACGTACCGGAAGATACAGTATTGGAAGGTACAAGTTGGACCGATGACCTAGTGAGGATACCGGGAATCAGTTTTTCAGTTCGTACTTTAGAAGAAAAAACCGGCCAAGTGCTAGTCGGACTCGCCCATGGAGGGTTCCGTAGCAGCAAGTAACATAATATAAAAGTTCTTGTAGTTCGTTGTAACTTTGATCGATGTTTTAATAATAGTGTATTTTTTTTGGATTTATGACGTATTAAAAAAAAAACTACTTACTAGATCTCGTTCAAACCAATTTTCGTTGGTAGTTTACATGGTAATGTACATCATATATTTTTTTTAGTTTTATCATTCTCTTATTTTAGAAGTTACAAGGGGGGACACATTTTACCACTTTGGAAGTGTCTCTCGCGTAAACTATTCAATTTAGACAAAAATTATATTAGAAATCTAAATACCATTTTTGAAGACCTATCCATAGATACCCCACACGTATGGGTTTGATGTAAAAAAAAATTTTGAATTTCAGTTCTAAGTATGGGAACCCCCAACATTTAATGCTTTTTTTCTAATTTTGTGTAAAAATCTTAAAGCGGTTCACAAAATACATCTACGTACTAAGTTTCAATAGTATAGCTGTTATAGTTTCGGAAAAAAGTGGCTGTGACATACAGACGGACAGACAGACAGACATGACGAATCTATAAGGGTTCCGTTTGTTGCCATTTGGCTACGGAACCCTAAAAACGGCACCCTTATAGGATCACTTTTATCTATCTATTTACGTAAGTTTTTACGGAACTCTAAGTGCCACATAATTATTACAATCGCGACTAACTGTGCAAGTGGTAGTATAACTTATTTGTATATATTAATACCTGTTTTATTTCATTTAAACAATGATAACTAATATCTGCTACTGTATTTCATTTATGGTGTACAATAATGAGTATAATTATCTATCTATCTATAGTACCTGAGATTTGACATAAATTATGGCTTTACTACTTTAAGGTTACCGACATAGCACGAAGAATCGCCAAACTTAAGTGGCAATGGGCAGGGCACATTGCTCGCAGAACATATGGCCGTTGGAGCTGAAAGGTTCTGGAATGGCGACCATTTACCGGGGGACGTAGCGTTTGAAGGCCTCCTACAAGGTGGACCGATGACCTGGTAAGGGTTGCGGGAATCCGATGTATGGGAGACGCATAGGACCGCTCATTGTGGCGACACTTGGGGAGGCCTATGTCCAACAGTGTAGTACTTATTAATATTTACCATTTTGTCTTAGGTGGGATAACATCCAATGATATCCCGGCCTTGGACGAATCTCTTTTGCACAAGCCATAGTCCCAGTAGCCACAAAATAGATAGGTACAAAAGACAATCTCATGTATGTACTTCTCTTTGTATACCTACGCTCGGTGGACGCACACTAATAAGCGTTTGAGCCGGAACTGTTCGACGAGCGGGCCGAGACGCGACCGAGACATCGTGTCCGTAAGCGATGTCTATGTGTGCGTTGCTCGGGCGCGCTTTGTATTGTATGACTTCTATACCTATCTATTTTGTGCAGTAGGCTCCGACCCCGCTGAGCTCCTACAGTTTTGCTGACATTTCTTTGAGGCGCGCGTGGAACACTACACGCCGTCGAGGATCTGGAGTGCTATTCTCTAAGAAAACAGCCTTGAGCGCAGCGCTGGCCGAAGCGACGAACTCCAAATACGTACATAGGATTAACAATCCAATTGGATTGTTAATTCAATGTACTGCACTCTCGACTCGTCGCCGCAGCCAGCGCTGCGCTCAAGGCTGTTTTCTTAGAGAAGAGCACTGCTGGGTTATTAGAAGTCATTGCTAAAAACTAGCCATAAGTCCAGTGTCTGTGCTACTACTATACATATCCCGATAAAAAATCTAATCGCATATTGGTACCCACAGCATATTATCGGACCTGAGAATCGAACCCAAGACTTCATGAACATGGCAGAAACCGGCGGTGGAGACCTCTCGCGCCGGGCTTTGGTTCAGGCCATGGTCCGGAGCGAGGAGGAGTGGCAGGCGGTCGCCGTTTACCTTGATTACCTGATCTATGACTCGATGATGATTCCTGACTCGATGGCACGATTAGTAGTGCTAGGGAAAATCGAGGGCAAAAGGTCACGTGGTCGCTCTCCAACACGGTGGACTGACCTCATCAAATCAGTGACACATTTCAGCGTGAATGATAACTCCCAAGCTGCCAAACATGCTGCATGGCATCGTATCGCGAGAGAGGCGGTGGTGCAGGACTCGACCGAGACATGACCGCGACCACTCCGTTAAGACCTTAGAAGACGAACTTTTGTTAAGTTTAAATAAAAATTAGGTACTAAGAAATAATAAACAACAGCTTAAGAAATCAGTATGATTTATTTTCAGATCACTTAATCTAAATCTTAAAATAACAAGTTCGTATTAAATATATGCCATCTAAAGTAATAATCATTTTAATATTCATTTCATTAAACTTGCTGAAAATGCTTTCAAATCTCATGTATTTAACTTATTATTTACATTTGGCCTCTCAAACCTTTTTTTTTATGGTGGGAAAAATCATGCTTTGACATCCCCCGCCCTTGGGCGGAGCGGGAGATAGTGTCAGACTCTTACTGACTAAAAGACCCACCCCGTTCCTTCTAGCCTTCATACCGGGGCTCGAGCGCCCTTCCGGATAACCCTGGCCCCAGTAGGCTTCGACCCGGCTGGGCCCCTGCTGTTGCTGACAACTCCTTGAGGCGCGCGGGAACAGTGCGCGCCGTCGGCGACTTGGGCTTGGTCCGGACAGTTACCGGACGGCCGGAAAGTGAGCTACCCATTGCTCACTGTCCGCAAGCCCGCGTCTACGTTGGCCGGAAATCGGGATCAGAATCCCGGCGACGGCGGCGGCGATAACGCCGTTGCCTGATGCGTTCGGCCTCCTCCTTTGCGAGCATTACTGCTTCGCAGAAGTCGGCGACCGCCTGCCACTCCTCCTCGCTCCGGACCATGGCCTCAACCAAGGCCCGGCGCGAGAGTTCTCCGCCACCGATCGCCCCCACGAGGGCACGGCGATGCTCCGCCCAAGCAGGGCACACCTCGACCGTGTGCTCCACCGTGTCCTCCGGGCGTTCCGCACAGTGGCGACACCCGGGCGTCACTTCAGCATGAATCCGGTGCAGGAAACTCCCGAACGAACCACATCCGGTGAGGACCTGCGTCATGCGGAAGGTAAGGACGCCGTGAGGCCTTTCCAGCCACGCCTCAAAGAAGGGACTGACTCCGTTAAGACCTTAGAAGACGAACTTTTGTTAAGTTTAAATAAAAATTAGGTACTAAGAAATAATAAACAACAGCTTATGAAATCAGTATGATTTATTTTCAGATCACTTAATCTAAATCTTAAAATAACAAGTTCGTATTAAATATATGCCATCTAAAGTAATAATCATTTTAATATTCATTTCATTAAACTTGCTGAAAATGCTTTCAAATCTCATGTATTTAACTTATTATTTACATTTGGCCTCTCAAACCTGATGAGAGTCGCAGAAATTTGATAGATGCGATACGCACAAGGCCAGTCGTTATGGCAACGCTTGGGAAAGGCTTGATTATGTCCAACAGTGGACGTTTTTCAACTGAAATAATATAATAATAATATTGCACAACTATCACACAGCGCCGTCTAGTCCCAAGCTAAGCAGAGCTTGTGTTATGGGTACTACACAACTGATAGACCTACTTATATATTTCTAAATACATACATATTATAGCATAATATTACACCCAGACACAGAACAAATGATCGTGCTTATCACACAAACATTTGTCTTGGGTGGGAATCGAACCCACGACCTCCGGCATAGCAGTCAGGGTCACTAACCACTAGACCAACAGGCCAGTCAACAATAGAGATGATGACGTTGATGATTTACACTATAATATAAAGAAAAGTATGAAAGTATACTTTACTTTCATACTTTTCTTTAGATAATTTTACTTCTGTGTGCTGCAAGTTAAATCAAGCTATGTATTTTTTGCTTGTTTAAATTTACAAGCCTCTATTTATTTCTCAATTATTTTATTAATACTTTAATATTTAAAACCAGATTCTTTACTAAAAATCTAGGAGTGGAAGGAGTGAGTCGGAGTGAATTTTTTTTTTTCTTTTATATATTGCTCAATGACTTCTCCTGCTCGATGCGATGGAGAGAGGAGGCGTGTCAGACTTTTACAGACTAAAACCACACCTGTGTCCTCCGATTCTCCGTGGTCCTAACCAGTGCAGGCCCCCATCGGTTTTGCCGACATCTCATTATTTATAATATGGAACTTAATTTTATTATAGAAAATATTTTCAAAATTTGAGTTCTATAGTCGGTCTAAAAAATCAAACGACTTGGGAATTTTCAAATATTAATTATATAATTTAAAAAATACTTGATACTTTTTATTAGGTTCTTCTATTAGTAAACAATGATGAAGACATCTTAATCAACCTTGATTATTGACCTATCTAAGGCGTTTGATTGTGTAGTTCATGAAACATTGCTTCGGAAACTCAAGCATTACGGACTAGGCAATGCAGCGTTAAGCTTATTAAAATCTTATTTGAATAATAGACAGCAATTAGTGCAAATAAACGGTGTCAATTCGTCGGGATTGAATGTTGAAATGGGGGTGCCCCAAGGTTCAATTTTAGGTCCTTTTTTGTTTTTAGTTTATATTAATGATTTACCCAATTTGTTGCAAAATAAACTTAATATGGTGTTGTTTGCTGACGACACTTCTTTGATTTTTAAGATAAATAGAAAAACTAACAATCTTGACAACGAAAATAGCGCCCTATTGCAGGTTCAAAACTGGTTCACTGCTAATAATCTGGTTCTAAATGGGAAAAAAACTAAATGCATAAGATTTTCCTTACCGAATGTCAAAAGTAGTGATTGTGACATTGTATTGAATAATGAAAAACTAGAATTTGTTGATAAAACGATTTTCCTGGGGATTACGCTTGATTCAAGGCTACAATGGGGTCCTCACTTAACTTCTCTTGCAGGTCGGCTTAGCTCAGCAGCATATGCTGTTAGAAAAATCCGCCAATTTACGGATGTTGATACCGCTAGACTAGTCTATTTTAGTTATTTTCATAGTGTCATGTCGTACGGTATCTTACTATGGGGACGGGCTGCTGACATCGAGTCAATCTTTATATTACAGAAAAGAGCCATCAGAGCGATTTACAATCTCCGCCGGTGCGATTCTTTAAGGGAACTGTTTAAAGATATTAACATAATGACAGTACCTTGTCAATATATCTATGAAAACATAATGTATGTTAGAAAAAATCTTCATCTTTTTAGCAAAAGAGGCGATAGACATAATTATGTTACAAGAAATAGGGATCAATTAGTTCAACCAGGTTTCAGACTGGCTAAAGTGGCCTCTTCTTTCATGGGGTACTGTTTGAAATGTTATAATAAAATACCTCCCCACATATTAGAACTCAATGAAACGAAATTTAAATCTTGTATTAAACGCACACTATGCAGACAAGCATATTATAAGTTGGAGGATTATATTCAAGATAAAAATGCTTGGCTCAATGCTGGTCCAGCTCCACTACCACTAGGGCGTACTAATTAGTTGATTAGTTGGAAACTAATATTGTTATTTTTTAATTTGAAAGACACAATTGCATTGTATAATGTAGAAGCACTTTTTCCAAGTTTATGAATGTGAAGCACCATGGAGCATTTTTATTAGGTTACAACTTTTTTTTTTGACATTACGAGCATGGCAGTTGAGAGTTTTGTCATGCTCACTCAAATGTCTCGCTGTTGGTGGCACGTGTTATTGGGTCGTTCAGTTCCCTTCAAAATGGTTGAGCTGAGTGGGGCTGATGCACGCGTCATACTCGTGAACGGGTGCCGTCAGATGGGACTGGTCATCTCTTAGCTGCCAGTGGCTTAATTCAGTTTCTATCTTTTAATTATTTTACATTTTTATTTCACTATCGACATTGTGCTCACATGATAGAAGCAACAAGTAATATGTAACCAAGCATTATATGTAACACATATATGATTTAAAAGAGTGTCCATGGAGTTTCTTGCACGTTCTTCTCCATAGAGACCTACTCTTTGGAACGTGCAATTTAGCTTCACTTTTCTTGGACTGACCGACATTTGACTATTCAAAAGTGCCTGTAAATGGTCTATTTGAAATAAATGCTTTGAATTTGAATTTGAATTTGAATTTGAATTTGAGTATACATCAGATTTAATTTTAAATAATTATCCTTGTCGTTTTACTTTTTAGACAGACTCTATTCAAATCTATCTCTTTAACTTCACCTAACGTTTTGTCTACATTTGAGGCTGGATAGACAACGACTAGCTATAATTACATTTTTATCGATTTTCAGCCGAGCAGGCGAAGGGTTATGAATTTTAATCCCTGTTTAATATGCATGCAGCGTTTTGCTTTACATTGTGCGTCCGTAATCATTTTGTACAAGAGGTCATTTGTAACATTTTTGTAGGTGAATTTGGCTTTTCATACAGGTACAGAATTCTCTAACATTATTAATTTATTATGACATTTTTATATTGTTATTGAAAGCCTCACGCTTAAAGATTATCTAGAAATTTCTTATTCACTTAAACTTTTACACTTATTTCTTTGACTTGTCTAAAATCACTTGCGCTATAATTAGCATTACTCAGCTATTACAAGATTGTGTACATGTAACATCAAATCATGCAAACATTGTTCCAACTTATTTACAAAATATTTTCCAATCAAACAGTTATGTCGTCTTAGGCCTGATATCAAAATCGTTGGCACGCTCCAGATTTTTTTTCTATTAATTGATATAACCTAGAGCTTTATTGCGATCCCACCTAATGGTAAGCAGTGATGCAATCGTTGATGGTGAGGCGAACTACTTTATTAAGAACCTATTAACTCTAGCCTTGAAGACACCTAAATTATAATCGGACGGGAAGACTGCTACATGCAAATTCCAATGCTTCGATGTACGCGGAAATTCCATACAATTGGTGTTTTCCGAAACAAAATCTCTCAACCAATCTTGAGACTACTAACTGATAACATTTACAATCAGTAAGATCAAGTACAAAAAAAAAGAACTAAAGACAAAACTCTTAATTTAACTTATAACCTAAATCTAGCTACCTAAGCCCCAACTTTCCTTTTAGTTTTCTTAACAAATAAAGCTTGAATTGCATCTATAGACAATCCCTTAGTTTCTGGTAGGAAATACACGCAGTAGCCAGCTCCAACAAATCCTATTACGGAGAAAGCGTAAAATAGCGGAGCAAAGCCGACTTCTTCGACAACGGGAGTGAATATGACCAAAGTGACGAAGTTCATGGCCCATCCACAAGCCGTGACGATGCTACTACAAAGACCCCGAACCTGGAAAAATAAATCGGAGATAAAGATTTAGGACAATATAAACTAAATAATGAGACCACACCAGGGAAAATGAAAACGATAGCAGAATTTCTTAAAACTGATATCATTATCATAAAATAATTTAATTTTTAGAATGATTGTTGGGGTCTATACTTGGACTTGAAAAAAAAAGCAGTGGACTGTAAAACTGATATAGTATATCCAAAATAAATTAGTACTCAATGATTTATCACTTATTCCGCCCAGTTCACAAAAAAATTGATTCAATGCTTTGTATCTCTCTGACTTCTTAGTTACCTTTAAAATGCATGGAAATACTTGTCTCAATGTGCACTACAGCTAAAGTTCAGTAAGATACAAAAACACGAAAAAGAAAACATCCATGACCCATATTTTCATTCATAAGTACCTGACACATCAAGATAAGTGGTAGTAGATACTAGGAACTGAATTATCTCGTACTAAGATTAGATCATGTCGAGTGTTCCATAATATATCAAAATGGATTTTTGAATATACTAAATATTATCTACACGCATAACATGCGTTTTGTACGATAAAAAACAGATAAGAATCAGGCATATAAAGTATACTACTTCTGTTAACTTATCAAACAAAAAGTCCTAAATTTTTCAACCAACGACTTACAAGGTGATGAATAAATTTTGGAACACCGGTTCCAATCCCACATTCAGTTTGGAATGTTAAAGTCTAATGAAATTAGATAAGATTCAGTAAATGAACTCAAATTGTTCAATCATATTTTGAAAATCTGATTCATTCTGTATTCAAAATCTTTATAGATATACAGGATAAGGGTTAACGATCTTGGACAACAGAAATTACGGCGTATAGAGAAGTAAGTAAAGAACATATAAATCTATTCTGAAACTACACATGTAAGGCTATTAGCGATGCCACTAGTAGTAGTAGTTCCTATGAACTAAAATCCTACATCACGGTATCAGATACCTCCACGCGATTAGAACATCCACAGAGACCAGAGCAAGAAGATGATAAAAATAATAATATTCCACAACTATCACACAGCGCCGTCTAGTCCCAAGCTAAGCAGAGCTTGTGTTATGGGTACTAGACAACTGATAAACATACTTATATATTTCTAAATATTATAGATAAATTACACCCAGACACAGAACAAATGTTCGTGCTCAACACACAAACATTTGTCCTGGGTGGGAATCGAACCCACGACCTCCGGCATAGCAGTCAGGGTCACTAACCACTAGACCAACAGGCCTGTCATATGATGATAGTGATAACAAATTATCTATAGTACTTACTTCAGGCACGAAAAGCTCAGCACTCAAGATATAAGGTACAACAGCGACCCCCACGTTGAATATAAAGCTGTACAGATAAATAATGAGAGCCGTAAACCAATGAGGAGCCCAGTGCCATTGGATCTGAGTGCCCAGTAGCATTGTGCAAACACTGGCCAGAGTACATGTGCTGATCATCAGGAGCTGGAACAAACAGTTTGCTTTTATGTTAGCCTGGAACTTTTTATGAATAATCAGGCCCAGATTCAAAGTCAAAGTCAAAGTCAAAGTCAAAAGTTTTTTATTTCACATAGGCCTACATGGGCACTTATAAAACGTCAGAAGCTAGTGCACGGTTCGAAATTGGTCGTTTCCTATGGAGAAGAACCGGCAAGAAACTCCATGGTTACTCTTTTAAAAAAGTGGTTGTAGTTACAATATTTCCATATTACAGTATTAATAGGTATTATTTAAGAATAGTGTAAACCGGTCAACAATAAAATCATCAAAATAATCATTTAAAAAAAGTGAGTCGAAATATGAAGTAATCTAAGAATTCGTGGAGTCTACAGTGTTCTTCCATTTACGTTATAAAAAGAGGCTATATAAAAAAAAAAGCTGTCAATAAATGAGACGTTAACAACCAAAAAAGAAAAACTAACGAATTTAATGTGGTTGGAGTCAGATAATATAAAATAAAATAAAAATATTGCAAAAGCAATGTGTTAGAAGAAAAAAAAAATGTTACAACAAAGATGGAGCAGTTAATAGATACATTCACACAATATGAGTTACCAGGGGGCAACAAGTGCAGAGGTAGTCATTGCCAAACAAGCGTGTCTTCGACATAGTCTTTAACCTTGTAATATGCTTTTTCGGTTAAGACACGCTTAATATGGGTTTTGAACTTTCCTTCGCTAAGTTCAGTCACCGCTTTTGGTAGCTTGTTATAAAAGCGTATGCTATTTATTAAAAATGACTTACTGGTCTTGGCTAATCTCCATTTGGATTGAGCACCGAACCATACTTTTGTAAAGTGTAACTGTCTTAATGTCGCCAAGACAATTAGATTTATGGGCACTTATTCAAAATATTCATCATACACCGCAGTGCAATCTGTATAGTGATCCATATTTTAGTGGACTGATTAGTAATGTTATTAATTTCAAATTTTTTCTTTGAGAGGACTTTGTTTCTTTTAGCTTAAAAATCATTGATCAAGCCACGTTTTAATCACTGTTCAGACTATAATAATTAGCCTGTATTCGAAAGAGTTACCGTTGTCCTGGAAGGACTTGAGTCCATAAATGTAAGTAAAATTATTAGTCCGGGTCCCTAGTACATTTTTTCCACTTGATTACTATCAAGCTAATTTTCCGTGAGTAATGGACCGGGATAACGTAACGCGCAATTTGTAGGACAATATGACTGTTAAATTATATGAATATAAACTAAGTAACAAAAAAAATCAGCAGCTTAGTAATCATTTAAGATGACGTCAGTATCGATACATTTTGTAGGACAAATACTTTTTCGAATAATTTAGATAATTATCTTGAGATTTAACAAAAAAAAAACCAATTAGTAATCATCAAATCATACATATTTTATCCTGTTAGCTACCACAATCGAGAGTTTCGTATAGGGATTCAAAAAGAAAATTCTCATCAAAATGAAGCTACTCACGGAAAATAGGCTTGATAGTAATGAAGTGGAAAAAATGTCCGGATTCCCCGGGACTATATTATTTAACAAGTAAATAGGAATATTCTCATCAATTAAGCAACTCAAGATACTAACCTTTCTTCCAAGCTTATCGATGACAAAAGTGCACACCACGCTAGCCACCAACATATCTATCGCCAGAAAGATGGAACACTGGTTGGAATCCATTAACGGCAGAGCTTCCTTGAACAAAGTCTCGGCATACACCTGCAGTGCTATGTTACCCATCAGGATCATTGTCGCCATGCACGCAAGACTCGTCTTCAATGCGCGAATTGAGGTTTGTGATTGTTCTGTAGAGAAAACAATTATAAGTACAATGTGTTGCTAATGAGAATAGGATCGACCGCCATGTTGTTATGTCACGATTTACTGTCAAATCGAGGAAAGAAAATTTTAAACGTTAATTAATTTACGATTTTTTTTTATGCTGTGTGAACGAAAAGAGTTTAATTAGAATCCAGTTCTTCAATTTTACTCATATCTATTGTATTTAGATCATCATCATTGTCATCATATCAGCCGAAAGACGTCCACTGTTGAACATAGGCCTCCCCCAAGCGTCACCACAACGACCGGTCCTGTGCATCCCGCATCCATTGGATTCCCGCGACCCTGACCAGCTCATCGGTCCACCTTGTTGGAGGCCGACCGCTGCGTCTTCCGGTACGTGGTCGCCACTCCAGAACCTTTCGTCCCCATCGACCATCTGTTCTGCGTGCAATGTGCCCTGCCCATTGCCACTTAAGTTTGGCGATTCTTAGAGCTACGTCGGTAACCTTGATAGTTAGATATGTTAAGACATATATCGTTTGTTTTGTTTTTTTTTTTTATTCAGTTTATGTTTTATGAATATTTAATAATTTATTTTATTTGTGGTTTATCCTTTATGAGTACTTTTCTTTCGTCGTTTGGTTCTTTCCTACTTTCTTTTTTGTATGTCCTGTCTTTACAACAACAGTAAGTCAATGACGATATAATATGCTTGCAGATTCAATATCCTTCTTACTTTGATTTGAAAAAAAAAATAGTTCTAAGATTATTATAGATGGTCTTAGTAACAATATTAGAACAAAGGGCCACTCTAACTTGCCTTCTCGCTACACCTAGAGCAGAAAAAGTTAAATAAGGCATGCATTTTACGATCTTAAAATAAAAAAAGACAAATATATTTTGAAATTGATAAAGTATTTTTGTACAAAGTACGAATTGAATGTTTAAAGAATCAATAGTGAGTCGGAAATCGTGACTTCAGAGTGTTGTTAGACAACCAGTTCCTATATCTTCGATATACTCGTAGAGTAAAATATAAATTTGTGGTTGCTAGATTAAGATCCGCACTTTCTTTACGATGCGATACCTTTTCAATAAAGTCTTCCTTGTGTTTCAATGCAGTAAATTATTTGCAACAGGTCGTGTTCTTTTCAGCCCATGATGCTATCACACTATACACTACAGGATTTGTAGTAACACAAATCCTATAATAGGTATTATTTAGAGTTGAAACATTTTATAATTGGTCAATCGTTACAGGAATCGTCTATCCTAATTTGTCTTGCTTTTGAATGGTTTTTGAGGATTGCAATCTTTTAAAAAAATATTTAAATGCAATTTATAAGGAATCACCAATCTTAAATGGCAGTGTCGAAAGGTTCTAGGTTTGTTGGATGACCTACTTAATATCAGGTAAACCGATGATTTGGTGAGGGTCATAGGAATTCAATGGATACAAGATACATAGAATTCGTTCATTATGGCTACACTAGGGACGGTTCTTGTCCAGCAGTGGACGTCTTTTTGCATTTTATTAATTTACTTTCAATCGTGCAATTTACAGACACAATAGAAAGACAATAAGTGCCCGTACGCCGGCGTTCGCTTGGGGTTTAATAAATTAAACATGAATTTTTTTTTAAACTTACTCAAAAACTGCCATTCTGTTAGTTTTTGTGCTGGTGGTGGTGTGTGTATCAACTCCTTAGTAATGATAGGATCTGAAATAGATAAAAACAGTTTAGATTACATCAAGATGGACATGTAATGGCGTACCATTCGTAGTACTACAGAAGCCGAATTTAGAGTATTTCCGTTGCTGTGTTTTTCCACACCTTTGTTCTTCAAGAGGTGTGCTTTTACCGCCCACTTTTCTATAACGTCTATAAACAAATACTGTATTTTATTGCCTCTAACGTCATACATTAGTTACACAAATATAAACCTAATGTAATTGCCATAAATGATAATGATCTTCTAATCTATAAAGCAAATTTTATTTAAATAAATTCATTTGTTTTAAAAGATGTATGACGCTGACATATGTTTGACGTCACGGAATAAGGTGTCAATTTTATGGTATAAGCTTATGGATTGTTAGTCTAAATGTAGGGCATATGGAAAATATATAACACTTATCACTTGTTGATGTTTAACTTCATGAGTTCCACATACATATATCTTGCTTTGCAGTAAGGATTGCTCTTACATCGAAAGTACGTTACACAAACATATACGTTAGGCTGTTTCATATTTTTAAAATTTTCTATTTTTGTCTTTGCTCGAATTCTTGAGACCACTCATGCACAACGGTCTTATACCAAAAATGTCCATTATCAGGTAATATTTAGTAGTTGCTCAACGCCAATACAGATTTTAATTTCAACGACTGCATCACTGATTACCATCAAGTGGGACCCCTGTCAAGCATTGCTTTGTACCATTTAAAATAAAAACTTCCATATAAAGTCAAGTTTCTTCTCCAAAAAAGCTTTGGATTTCATACATCTCACACGTCTCCAAGATCATTATTTCTCTAGTTAGTTAAGTTTTTGCTGCCAGTATGTGCTTGCGACATGCGCACTCCTCTGAAAGAGGTAATCGTCATAACATGTACGTTTTCATGCCGCTTTTAAGGTAGTGAGTATTTAGCGCGTTTTTAGGGTTCTGTACCTTAAAAGTAAATAACAGAACCATTATAGGATCACATTGTTGTCCGTCTGTCTGTCTTGACAGACTAACTTTGGGTATTGGTTTTCCAGGTTTCGGATCGATGAATGGAATTTTTGCCTTCAATAAGTTACGAGCGGGGCACACCTATATTGTATGCTCTACAGTGTACTTCGGGTGGTCCACATAAGGGTGTACAGATTAATTTTACCCATGTTTAGCCCAATTCATTTAAGGTCGGTTCTTTTCGTCATTTATCGCCAGACATTTCGGTCCTGGGTCGTCGAGTCATTCGTCAAGGCTTTTTTTAGGTCATTGCTTATCACAGACATCCCAGTTAGAAGGGGTGAGAAGGAACTTATATTTTTTGCAATCGTTCACATGGCGACGCCTACGAAAATAATGGTTTTATTTGGCAACGCATAAATACGTAATTTTCACAATCAAATTATGCAAACAACAAGTATTAACATAATGATAATGTGCCACAAACAAAGCTAAAATGAGCAAATACTTAACACCTTCTTGTGATTCAAACAAATATCAATTTTACATCATTGTGAAGCATGTTATGTTATTTACAAGTTATTTTATCGTGTAGATTCGAACACTGGTTTAATTGTGTGTGAAGTACTGCAGCCACATATGGACTGGTGCCGCAAAATGCCATACGGCAGAATTGAACTCAGTGGAAAAGCGTTGAAAAAGAGAACTGGCGATCCAGATTGGGTCTACAAAGCAGGCGTAGGGTAGCCAGCTTTTCGGTATTTTACAGGATGCATATTGAAGAGAGTGCGCAGGAATCGCACAGCTTGATTTCGCCATCACCTTTCTATCATTAGACAACCCATCGAACCGCGTGTGCCCACCCTTATATTGTTGACACCTCTACGATGATATCACTGCTTAACACGTTCATTGCATTACGAGATCTATCAGGTCTCTTGCAGGACTTTTGTATTGTGCGTTGAAAATAATCGTGTTGTTTCACTCCTTGCGGGAGGGTCTAACGTGTCAAGTTCTTTAAATATGAGTAAGACAAATATACATATTTGCTTCCCACTTAAAGATGAATTCAAGGATATCAAAAAATAAATTAGAGATGGATTAGGTCCCTAACGCACAATACTGTAATTATTTTCATTCCTTGCGTTAGGAGATATGTCGGTACTCGTGGAATCGTACGCCTCGTAGACGCAAGAGAGTGAGTGTGAGCGGCGCGGGCGCTGCGTGACTCGTTTTAGTGTTATCCTAGCATCGACGTGGAGGTTGCTCGCAAGTTTTGGAAATAACACTCGCGTATATACCTACATGTGCATTATTTTTGATAAATAATGAGTGCTTTTAAGTTGGAGCTCACACACTAAATCGTTTTCCAGTACATGTGTACTGGAAAACGATTTAGTGTGTTTCAGAATACGATATCCAGTCCAAAAAATAGTAACAATAATACCATATTATTGATGACGTATACTATTTATAATATAATAATAGTTATATTAAAATGCATTATAATTATAATGCATTATATTATAGCATTCCCCGAAGGAAGATGTACGGATCATTATTTTCCAACGTGGCGACAAAAAAGACGTTCTGTGGGTTGTTACGAAAGATTACGACGCACATTAAACAGCAAACTGACGTTTCTAAAAAAACTAAACGAATTGTTACCATGTACGCGTAATGCAAGCAATCAATGTGCTTAACATGTTTTAATGAGAAACACTTTGCATTATTGATAAAACTTTTTCAATCGACAACTGAGATATTATTTTATTCCCATCACTACTTACTACACAATTTGAACTATCTTCGGTTGCGTTACGAGATACAATCGATATCAAATTTTTTTTAGGTATTTGTAGTTTATTCAAATGTCATAACAGCGTGCGAACCTAGCAAAATATAAAGCAGTAGGCTATCTTTCACCCACAACAACTTCAAAATATATGTCATTGTTTTTTTAGAAGATATAAATTATTTTCAAAACTGTATCTTTAGGAGACTGAATAAGTCTCAAACGCACCAAAAGGTAGGTTAGTTTCGAGATCTTTTAGGTCTCTAAAGCACCAGCTGAAAGTTCTTTGAAAATGATGGCGCAGTGAACATGTTAACTTCAGATGAGATCGCAGTCAAGCACTAGTTTACATAATTTTTATAAAAAAAAAATCAGTGAGAAATTCCCATACAATCGCAGTAATTATAAGATGGACTCAGAAGTTGCCACGTGATATTTAAATGCCGCATTTAAGTTAATAATATTGTTTTAAAGTGATATAAACTAAAGTGCTTGACTGCGATCCCACCTGATGGTAAGCTGTAATGCGTTCTTTGACGGTGAAGCGCACTAGTTTATTAAGAGCCTATTTACTCTAGCCTTGATAATACCTAAATTATGATCGGATAGGAACATCGGTATTTTAAATATAGTTATATATTTATATTTCATTACTATTCCAGAATATTATGTTGCTAACAGTGTCTCAAGACGAAAGTCTATGACCAAGTGGGTGTTGCCAGTGATGATATATGGCTCCGAACCATGGTCGCTTGCAATGAGTCTCATCAGAAGACATATAGTCACATTTTTTCACGTTCACGTATTTCCTTGCGTAATACATCAGAAATGAAGATATCTGCAGGAGAACCAAGGTTACCGACAAAGCTCGAAGAATTACCAAACTTGAATGACAGTGGGCTGGTCACATTGCTCGCAGAACAGATGGTCGATGAGACTTCTGCGAAGCAGTAATGCTCGCAAAGAAGGAGGCCGAACGCATCAGGCAACGGCGTGATCGCCGCCGCCGCCGGGATTGTGATCCCGATTTCTGGCTACCGTAGGCGCGGGCTTGCTGACAGTGAGCAATGAGTAGCTCACTGTCCGGCCGTCCGGTAACTGTCTGGACCAAGCCCAAGTCGTCGACGGCGCGCACTAATCCCGCGCGCCTCAAGGAGTTGTCAACAACAGCAAGGACCCAGCCGGGTCGAAACCTACTGGGGTCAGGGTTATCCGAAAGGGCGCTCGAGCCCCAGTATGAAGGCTAGAAGGAACGGGATGGGTATTTTAATCAGTAAGAGTCTGACACTATCTCCCGCTCCGCCCAAGAGCGGGGGTTGCCATTGGATGATTTTTTCACACCATAAAAAAAGGTGTTCGATGAGGACGAAAGTTCTGGAGTGGCGATTACGTAACGGAAGACGCTGTGTTGGAAGGCCTTCCACAAGGTGGACTGATAATCTGGTGAGGGTCACGGGAATCCGATTGATGCAAAACGCATAGGACCGGTCATTATGGCGACACTTTGGGGAAAGCCTATGTCCAACAGTGGATGTCTTTCGGCTGGAATGATGATTATGATATTGAAAACTTGGGCTATGCTGAAAATGTTCTGGTCATCAAAGTTTAGACACTATAGTCGTATTTTTTTGGCTAGCCTGTCTTATCCGTCGTGGGCAAAGACCTCCCTCCGCCTTATCCATCTTTCATGAGTTCGCACTTTCTCCTTCTATTTCTAGCAAAATCTATCCAGTTTTTTTTTTTATTGATATAGACTAGTGCTTGACTGCGATCCCACTTAATGGTAAGCAGTGATGCAATCGTTGATGGTGAGGCGCACTAGTTTATTCACTATCCTTGAACCGCTATATCCTTCATGGTCAGCCCCTATATTCAGTTAATTTAAATATGGTTTTATTTATTTAATACATTACCATCATCTCCTTCCAGTATTTTCTCCAATCTTGGGTCTAGTTGAAGCCTGATCTTGGCTAATTCCACTTCTACTTCTTTTGAAGTCACCCTCACTTGTCGGTAAAAAGCGATTGATTCAGCAGCTTCCTGTAACATTTGATTTAGTTAGCCAACATTATTCTTAGAACTAGAAAAGCTGTTAGAACTTTTTGCTTTAGAGTATAAACTCCACTTTTTTTTATTGTTGATAGGTTCGCAATTGACCGCTATCTCACCTGATGGAAAGCGACGATGCGGTCGACGATGGAACGCGCTTTGATTTTATTGCAAAGTGACTTAACCGGGCCAATAAGACTCTATCCAAATATTCTATACTAGCTTTGGCCCACAGCTTCGCCCGCGTACATAAAATATGCCTAGTATGTCACTATCACTGAAAAAATTTTAGCAAACGGACCAGCACTTTAAGAGGTTACCTCCTACAAACAAAAAAACAAACGCATCCTCTTTATTATATTATTGTAGACATATGATTAAAATTGAGATATTGGTTTGTATAAAAATATTTTGATATTTCAATTTTTATTCTACAAGCTTATGAAAGTATATTCGATACCTGCCTATAACGTAGAGCATTTTTTTAGGGTTCCGTAGTCAACTAGGAACCCTTATAGTTTCGCCATGTCTGTCTGTCTGTCCGTCCTCGCTTAATCTCTGTGACCGTTAGCACTAGAAAGCTGAAATTTGGTGCTAATATGAATATCAATCACACCGACAAAGTGGTAAAATAAAAATTGGAAAAAAAATGATTTATTAGGGTAGCCCCCCTATATGTAAAGTGGGAAGTGATTTTTCGCTCTAAAAGTAAAAAAACAATGTGTGTCCCCCCCCCCTTTAACTTTTGAATCATAAGTTTAGAAAATATGAAAAAAAAAATCTGAAAAGTAGAACTTTATAAGGACTTTCTAGGAAAATTATTTTGAACTTGATGGAAAGAACAGTTTTTGTACAAAACTGACAAAAAGGTTCTACAAAGTAATTTCTGGACTAAGTTTGTAGTATAATCGTATATGCAAGCATTTTTTTAATCAAATAAGTGGGTACACTTATTGTGATGGACGGGAAACTACGGAACCCTACACTGAGCGTGGCCCGACACGCTCTTGGCTGGTTTTTTTATTGTTGTCTGACTGTCAGACAGTCCTGTTTCTCTATCTCTCTGTCTATTTGTTTGTCTGTCTGTTTCTTCCGGCTAATCTCCGTGGACCAATTTTGACGGGTATTTCACTTGGAGATAGGTAATGTTATAACGAGTAACTTAGATTACTTTTGTTTTAAAAATAATTGGGAATCAAAGCAAAAAAATAAACTTTATGATATTGGGATTAAATTACATTGTGCTGTTTTATGAACACCAACTAGTATAATAAAAATTAAGACACATAGTTGGATTAGGTTATGTTAGGTTACCAAAAATCTTATAATGATAGTGTAATGAGTAGATATTAAACTAAGAACTACCAGAAGCAAGAAACCAAATAAAAAGTAACCACGCTATTTATAAATGCAGCAATAAAATAAAATAAATAAATATTTTACTTTGACTTTATATTTTTATCAAAGTAAAATTGATGCTTAGTTAAACACAGCTTGTTAATTCTTCAAAAGAACGCCGGCATCGTGCGTCAACGTTCATTTGTGAACAGATTCAGTCACGTGCTACTGTATCACTAGATAAAAGCTCACGATTTTTAGACGTGGAAACTATAAAATTGTTTTATCGAAGTTTTACAAACAAACGATTTGAAGTTGAAGATATTGTAGCGACATCTATGACGTAGCGTCACGGGATTAAAACGACTAAAAAGTAACCTTGTTTAAATAAGTTCTTTCAATCAATAGAAAGTGTTGTCTTTAAATGACCCCATTAAATAAATAGGTAAGCATACCGCGTACTGGTTAGATACTTACGATCTGTAGAATTGAGTAGTTCCAAATAAAAAAATATGTCGAGACATGTAGATAGTATAAAAACGTGCAATTTTATCTTAAAAATACATATGTAATGAATATTCATAAATATGAAGAAATAGAGTACTAAACTTGGATTTTTTATAATGTTTGATTAGCATTTATAGTAGATACTAGGTGTTTACTTACTGAATATTGTTCATTAGACTAATCAATATCTAATAATTATTAAACCTAACTAACTATTTCATTAGTATTTGTATGCCACTTACTGTGGCAGAACACAGAGACACGTAGAAATATTTTGTAACAACTTAATACCTAAATGCACAAATAAAATTTTTGTATATGTATTTACATAGAAACGAAAAAAAAATCTATATCCGCGCACTAGTTAAGCGCGTTGTGATATTAGAGCACTAGTATCAGAGTTATTCGCTTCGCAAGAAGTTGGTAGAATCATCACAGCGCTGATTGGTTGGAATTGTTTTTTTTTTCACTACGGCATTGCTTATTCATGTGTCTATTATTTTATTAATTTGCACTTGCAGCTAATGCCTAAGGCATTAAGTCCGGCTTTGTACAGTTCTATGTGCATAAAGATTTAATAAAATAAAATAAATAAATAGAATAGAATGTATACAGCAACCCAAAATAGAATAGAATATAATATAATAGCATTTATTCGGCGCAAGCAACACAATATACAACAACATAAAATAATAATAATAAAAAGAGTACAGACATACAATACAAGTTGCAGTGACTGTGCCTGAACCGAAAAAATCAATTTTGGGACAGTTGACCGGATCAGACATAAAACCCTCGCATACCTATTAAATATAATTTGTTCCTGAACTTTTATAAGTCTTTTAGTTTCGATTTTGTTTTTGTTTTTTTTATGTTATAGACTAGTTCTGTCGATTTCATCTGTTTAAAAAATATTATTTTCTCTACATACTCGTATATTGCTAGTTGTATGAATAAAAAAGAAGAGTCATATGTACGTAACTAGTTACGTTGATTCTTAAGATAGTTATTAGTAGTGCCATCTATTACACACAACATGAACTAAAGATACTGTGTTTAAAAATAGTACGAGTAATATTTATTTATTTTTATTTATTTATTCACTAAATCCACAGCTCTTTTACAAAAAAATTACTTAAAAATAAACTAATATTACAGCCAATTAAGGATTTACTATTTACTAACTAAACATTTATGCCTCAGAAACAAACAGAATAAAATGCTAGTACCATTCAAGCCTAGTAGTGGTGTGCTGTGTGAGTGGGTGTGTTGGAGTGAGTGTGAAGAGTTGATGTAGTGTATGAAATACTATTTTACTGTTATTAATGGCCATCATTCTTTTAAAAAATTATTAATATGATCACGTGTGTTGTGTTATTGTTATAGCAGTATCTCTATTAGATAATATATGTAAGCACAGTACTTTTACCAATGATCGTCATTCCTGCATCCTAGACTCAGCAGTTAGATTTTGTAGTATTAGACCGACTCAAAACTAAGACTAAACTATATCCTACATTAAGTAATTTATAATAATATATATTGGAGGGCCTTCTCCCTATATGTTATCGTATTTTCTTTTGTTATAGGTTCGCGCTTGACCGCTATCTCACCTGCCGTGCTATTCTCTAAGAAAACAGCTTTGAGCGCAGCGCTGGCTGCAGCGACGAGTCGACAGCGCAATATATTGAATTAACAATCCAATGTATATGAACACTGAATTGTTAATCGGACATCAGCCTTTTTAATGTTCCCACTGCTGGGACTCCTCCTCTCTAGGAAAGCGAATGGGCCGTAATCCACCACGCGGGCCCAGTGTGGGTTGGTGAATATCACAAATGTCTTCAAATTTTTGGTTCTAGGACATGCCGGTTTTCTCACGATGTTTTCCTTCACCGTTTTGAGAGCAGTGGTGATGAAATAAATTACAATGTTATGCGCCTGGCTGGATTCGAACCTGCGACCTACAACTCGTTAGTCTGGGCCATTATCACTCGGCCACCACTTTTTTTTTTATGGTGGGAAAAATCATGCATTGCCATCCCCCGCCCTTGGGCGGAGCGGGAGATAGTGTCAGACTCTTACTGACTAAAAGACCCACCCCGTTCCTTCTAGCCTTCATACCGGGGCTCGAGCGCCCTTTCGGATAATTTATTTATTTATTTATTTAACCAGAACGACAGAATGCCAATTATAGGCTTCGACCCGGCTGGGTCCCTGCTGTTGCTGACAACTCCTTGAGGCGCGCGGGAACAGTGCGCGCCGTCGACGACTTGGGCTTGGTCCGGACAGTTACCGGACGGCCGGACAGCGAGCTACCCATTGCTCACTGTCCGCAAGCCCGCGCCTACGTTGGCCGGAAATCGGGATCAGAATCCCGGCGACGGCGGCGGCGATAACGCCGTTGCCTGATGCGTTCGGCCTCCTCCTTTGCGAGCATTACTGCTTCGCAGAAGTCGGCGACCGCTTGCCACTCCTTCTCGCACTCGGCCACCACTGCTCACAAGCGAACATCGGACACGTAAATTAAATATATATAATAAATAAGAACTCACCTTCTCTTTTCCCCTCTGCATCAGAAATACTGGAGACTCTTTCAATAATGCCAACATCACGATATACAGAATTGACATTGACAAATGTATATACACAACCACGTTATAACTGAACTGCCCTCCAAATATGTATGACACCAACAGCCCCAAGAAATAAGAGCTCACAAATGTGGACATCATGGCTCCTCGTATTGAGTCCTGCGATATTTCTGATATGTATATTGCAGCTACCGTTTGGCCCGCAGTTCCTAAGCCTGCTAAGGCCATTGCTGCGAGGATCAGGGGCACTGAGTTGGTTACTGAGATGATTGTCCAGCACAGCTGAGGAAAAAAGAAAGTTAAACGTTATTATTGATTCTTTTTGTTTTCGAATAATTTTTAGGGAAGACTATATTTTAGCGACATTAATGGGAGAAGAGATTGACTTCTGTAATACAAGTTTCTACCTAGATCACAAGTCAGGGTTTTAAATTTCTTGCGGACAGTGAGCAATGGGTAGCTCGCTGTCCGGCCGTCCGGTAACTGTCCGGACCAAGCCCAAGTCGTCGACGGCGCGCGCTGTTCCCGCGCGCCTCAAGGAGTTGTCAGCAACAGCAGGGGCCCAGCCAGGTCGAAGCCTACTGGGAGTTATCCGAAAGGGCGCTCGAGCACCGGTATGAAGGCTTGAAGGATCGGGATGGGTTTTTTAGTCAGTAAGAGTCTGACACTATCTCCCGCTCCGCCCAAGAGCGGGGGTTGTCATAAGACGGTTTTTCCTATCGAAAAAAAAAAGGTTTTTATATTTTGCGGAGTCCAATTATTATAAGTGTGCGAGAATTATGGGTATTCTGAATGAAAATCAATGACTGGATGCTCAATGCAGATTAGTTTTTTAATAATTTTCGGTGTGAACAATATATTTTACAAGAAACAAGTGAAGACAAGTGACAAATAGAAGTGTCATATTTTTTCATATAATTTAGGAAGCTTGCAAGAAGGTTTTATCTCCAACATTTCCCCGGGCGTTGAAACCAATGGTTTCAACCAGATTCTGAAGACACAGGCAAAGGGCAGATTCGGTTGAATGCCCGTCGAACGACTCCAGTAGACGTCCGAATGTCAGCTACACGGGCGATACCATCCGTTCCTGGATGAACAGCCACGATCCGTCCAAGTCTCCACTTCAACGGAGGAAGATCGTCTTCCTTGATCACCACCAAGGAGTTCAGCATCAAGCCATCCTTGCAGGAACGCCATTTGGAGCGTTGTTGCAATTCTGCAACATACTCCTTGCTCCATCTGCTCCAGAAATGCTGGCGAAGCTGCTCGATCCTCTGGTAACGAGACAGATAATTGGCAGAGCTATCCTGGTAATCAGGTTGCGGCAAAGAAGTAAGTGGCCGTCCCACAAGAAAATGTCCTGGCGTGAGCGGAGTATAATCTGCAGGATCTGAAGACAACGGCGTCAATGGACGAGAGTTCAAGATGGCTTCAATCTTGGTTAGTGTGGTGTACAGCTCCTCAAAAGTCAAGTTACAATTTCCCAACACTCTCTGAAGGTGATACTTTGCTGACTTGACACCCGCCTCCCAGAGTCCACCGAAATGTGGGGTGTAGGCGGGAATAAAATGGAACCTTATTCCGTCGTTTGCTGCACTTTCACCCAAGGACAAACTATTTAATTTTAAAAATTTGGAAAGGTCGTTGTATGCACCGACAAATGAGGTACCGTTATCGGAAAAAATATCAGCAGGTTTACCTCTCCGAGAAATAAACCGATACAAAGCCAGTAAATAACTATTGCTAGTTAAATCACCAACGAGCTCCAAATGAATGGCCTTGGTTGTGAAACAAATAAAAATAGCGACATACACCTTTACTAACCTACATCCACGGCCCTGGCGACTAGCACACATAATAGGGCCAGCGTAATCAACGCCTGTGCTTTCAAAGGGATAACCTGGACGAAGGCGTTCTCGTGGTAAGTTACCCATTAAGGGAGCTACAACCTTACCCTTCATACGGTGACACAAAACACACTTATGATAACAGGCTTTCGCCAACTTGCGACCTCCTATTGGCCAATAAGTTTCCCTAATGGAAGCTAATAATAATTGTGGGCCAGCATGCATCAGCCTTTTATGCTCAAAATTAAATAATAGTTTAGTGAAATCATGAGTGGACTGTAATAAAATAGGGTGTTTCTTACTATAAGCAAAATTAGAGTTATCGAGACGTCCTCCTACTCGCATTACATTATTATCGTCTAAATAAACATTAAACTTTAGAAGGGCGCTCTTTTTAGGTAAACTCTTTTTGTTCAAAAATAATTGGTATTCAGAAAATGACTGAATCTGACTCTTAATAATGACAAGAGTTAGTGCATCTTGTACCTCATCATGTGACAAGTATTTGGTTTTAGGGTAATGCTTTCTACATGACTTAATAAATCGTAATACGTAGGCAACAGATCGTACGAGCCGTGTGTAATTGGAATAACGCCTAAAATCAATTAAAACTTCAGGTTTCGAATCGTTTACAACATGTAATATGATTTTAGGTCGAGTCTCCGGTAACGATTGTAGTCCTGGGCTCGTAATTTGAGAAGGCCATTCAGACGAATCTAGTTTTAAAAAATCTGGTCCTTTCCACCACAGATCTGACTCCTGCAGATCACTAATATCCATGCCACGAGATATTAGGTCTGCTGGATTTTGATCTGTTGGGACGTGCCTCCAAGTACAGTTACCCGACTTATCCAAAACCTCAGCAACGCGGTTGCGCACAAAGGGCTGAAGTCTGGTAGGCATCATCTGTAACCATCCCAAGACAATGGTTGAATCAGTCCAACAATAAACCCGACTGATCTTCATTCGAAGTGAGCTCATCACCTTCTCGTGAAGACGAGAACCGACTACCGCACCACATAACTCCAGTCGCGGAATTGTCGTAGGCTTGATGGGAGCAACTCGACTCTTTGCCATTAACAAGCGAGCCATGTACTCACCCTTAGCATTAACACTGCGAATGTAGACGCAAGCACCGTACGCGGACTCAGACGCGTCTGTGAAAATATGGAGTTCTAACTCCGTAAATGAATTGCAGACTACAAGTCGCGGAATGCGAACATGATTTAAAAGAGGTAAAGATTTAATAATAATCTCCCATTGTTTACAAATCTCATTAGGTAATGGTTGATCCCATGATAATTTATCTAACCACATTTTCTGTAGCAAGATCTTCATAGTAATAACAATAGGACCTAACAGACCTAAGGGATCAAAGATTCGCGCAATAACGGATAACAAGTCACGCTTTGTGTACCTAGTCGAAGATTTAGTCAGACCTATAGGAAACCCTATCTCATCAGTGCCGATATGCCAACAGAGACCAAGCAACTTTTCTGGCTCATTTTGTCCAATGTTCAAATCGTATGACGCAGGGACAGCATTCGACAATAATTGAGAATCATTTGACTTCCACTTTCTCAATGGCATACATGCCGACGCAAGCGCTTTGGTGACTTCAGTGCGAATGAACTTTACTTCATCTAAGTCATCCCCTCCGGTCAGCAAGTCGTCGACATAGAAGTCATGTTGGATGATTTCCGATATCTTAGGGTTCCTACAGTCGAGTCCTACTTGTTTAAGGCATCGTGTCGCAAGGAATGGCGCACTGGCCGTACCGTACGTGACGGTGTTTAATTGATAAACATTAATAGGATCACTAACATTATCACGCCAAACAATCTGTTGTAAATATCTGTCCGACGGGTGGACGACTATTTGTCTATACATCTTCTCCACATCCGCAGATAAAACATACTTGTGGACTCTAAAGCGAAGAAGTATAGACAATAGACCGTCCTGTACGGTTGGCCCAACCATCTGTAGGTCATTAGAGGACACTCCCGTCGAAGTAGAAGCACTAGCGTTGAAAACAACACGAAGTTTGGTCGTGGTACTCGACTCGCGTAAAACTCCCATATCGATGGTCATAGGTTGACAACTCGTAACCCACATTTTTTCGCAAAATGAGTTAAGCACATCAAAAATTTTTAAATTAAGCGCCGAATCTTCCTATTAATAACTCGTAATAAACAAAAAATGTCACTCGAACAATTTGTTCTACAGTTGACAGCCCACAAAGAAAAAGTATCAACCTGAGCTCACTAGTACGCGAGTTACAAGGTGTCAACGCAAAATACAGTTCGCAATAACAGAATAGGATTAGGCTACCATACTAAACAAATATAGGAACAGCAATAAAAATATCATCAGCTGAGGAAAAACAATTAAATAAGAGGCAGATGAAGGAAAATGCATCTTGTATGTTCTGTGAAAATATGTCATTATTATAGGAGCAAGCTTTTCCGAAGTCAACTCTGATACTCAGACAAGGTCAGGCATCAGTTTTTGTTAGATGCATATTAGATTAGTTTTATGATATGATTTCCAATTCTGATGGCGAATTTGTAACAAAACCTATCATTATTTAGAGTGACGGTTGTGCACCTGTCAAAATAGAATGCAGTGGTGGCCGAGTGGTAACAGCCCCGACTTACGAATTGTAGATTGCGGGTTCGAACCCAGCCTGGCGCATTACTTTGTGTAATTTATTTCATCGAAAACATCGTGAGAAAACCGTCCCAGAACCAAAAATTCGAAGACATGTGACATTCACCAACACGCACTGGGCCCGCGTGATGGATTACGGCCCATTCCCTCTATTAGAGAGGAGGCTTAAGTCCCAACAGTGGGAACATTAAAAAGGCTGGTGATGATGATTAGCAGCTAAATGCTCTAGCCAACTTTGCTGCTGTGAATAATGTGGTTATTTACCACTAATATCTAAAACCTGAGCATAAGCAGATGAAAGTGGATAGCATCATGCTGCCATCGAACGTGGCATAAAAAAATATGACGTTATTTATGTTCCATCTATCACCAATATGCAGACATAACTTGGATATCACGATATGATCCATACGACAAATTTTAACAAAATCCAAAAGTGAGGCGTCATGAAAGTATCAGGCTTGAAAAGAAAAAAGGAGATCCTGCTGTCACAGATCTTTAAAGTTTTATTGTACAAACCAGATAGCAACAAAACTATTCTTTGTTGCCAAGCAGGCCAAGAAATCTTGGTTCTCCTGCGGATATCTTCATTTCCGATGTAATCACGCAAGGAAACTTCAAGCATAATCCTTTCCATAACCCTTTGGTTGACTTTAAACCTACTGATGAGGCACATTGTCACTGGCAACACACACATACACAGTCATAGACTTTCATCTTGAGACACTGGTATATTGGACAAGAAGATACCGCGCAGTTTCCCAAAAGCTGCCCAGCCGAGTCGGATTAGACGATTGTTCTCTTTCTAGAAGTTAGACCTACCTAACTGAACAGTCTGTCTCAGGTAAACGTAGTCCAAAACTTCGAGTGTAGTCTCCGATCTTGATAGGAGTGGGTGCTACATGGATGTTTACCATGACTTTGGTTTTGTCCATGTTCATTTTATATCCCACTCTTTCGGAAGCTCTACTGAGGTCACCGAGCAATATACTGAGCTCCTCCGTAGGCCTTCCACAACCGATGACCTGGTGAGGGTTGCGGAAATCCGAGGGATGCGAGACGCACATGATTGGCCGTTATTGCGACACTTGGGGGAGGCTTATTTCCAAGAGTGAACGAAATAATGATGATGATGAGGCCAAGAAATATAAATTTTCCGGTAACAACCTACGAGCAACATTTTAAGAACTCGCATAAACTTTATAAAATTTTAATGACTTAAAAGCTCCTAAAACTGTAATACCTACTGATTATTACTCTTATTTACGATAATTAGCCGCAAATTTAATTGTTTCAATTTAATAATATAGTGTTTATTTAAATTGACACCTCGCAAGTGTACGTTGACGGCTCGTAACTCGTCAGAAGTGAGGATTTTTTAATATTGTTTCCTCGCAACTGTTTGTATATTGAATAATTAATAAAAAATCTATGTGGGTATTTCATTTTTTTAAATTATATCAATAGATAACTTGATTTTCTACCAACTACTTTTTTATTTCATTTTTTTTAAATTTAATTTCGAAATTATACAGTTTTTTCCCTCTCCTGTAAAATTCTATACATTACAGTTACGTGCTGTCAACCTATGACCATCGATATGTGGAATAAAATAACCCAAACATAAATTAGGTTTATTAATTTTTGTCATATGACCAAGTAACTCGTATTCTGACAAAAAGTCATGATACATTCTACTAAAGTTCGTCTTAACCTTTAATTTACGCTCTAAAGAATGTAAACAATGTGTGGCTTTATTAAAAGAATTTCCTAAAATTGAAGGATCTTTCTTAAGGGGGATGCGAACACAAAAACGACCATCAGACAATCGTGTCGTATTTGTAACGAAATTGTCTTCACACAATTTCTCTTCAGGCATATAAGAATTGGAAGACTTCGCATTCACCTCCTCTAATTGCCAAAACTTTGTCAATTCTGACTTGAGGTTTTCCCAGTCACCATCGCTGTCGGCAACCATTTTAGACATATTGCACTTTACGTCATTCGTCAGCAGTGAGATAGTATTCTGAGTAATTGGACCGGAAACTATCCATCCTAGACGGGTTTCACATAATATTGGTTTCCCGGTACCTAACTTTAGTCTTTGAGATCCTAACAAATCCCAAAAAAGATCAGCGCCGATTAAAATATCAACATCGGCAGGGTTATAAAAAGTAGGATCAGCTAAAGTAATATTCGAGGGTAAGTCGAAATCAGAAATATTTATCTGACGACACGGAACACTACTCGTAATGAACGGAAGAACAAAACAATTTAGTTCGAATACAAAGCTATCATCTAATGGCGTACCCTTAACCCGACATATTTTACCTACGTGCGAAGTGACGTTATTGATTCCAAGGATTGATCTATCTACCTGGCTAGTTTTTAAGTTAAGTTTATTGCACAACCTATCTGTTATGAGTGAAGACGTGCTACCACTATCGAGCACCGCGCGAGCGAGATGCACACACCCATTGTGGTCTCTTAATTTGATCAAAGCGGTTGATAACAACACATCTCGTTGCGTATGACCACACGGAGATGCAATGTTTGCGGATAAAGCTACGTTATTCGTTTCAGTCGTAGCAGACAAGTTATTCATCGAATTACCACTAGGTGTATTCGATACAGTGCCATTAGAATGTACGTGAACTAATGTGTTGTGCCTACGTTTGCATAGTTTGCAGCCTGGTTTTTTACATTTGTTAGCATAGTGTCCGGAACGAAAACAGTTAAAACATACCTTATAACTAGGTAATGATTTGAGACGGTCATCGTTACTCAATGCGAGAAACTGTGGACAATTATTTAATGTGTGATCGTTGTTATTACATTTAGGACAAGGTTTAGAATCTGAGTCAGTGCTAGAATTGATAGGAGATTGTGCTACCATTGACTTGATCTTAGGACCTGATTTACCTGGTGATTGCGAATAATGATTGCGGGGGAGTTCCAGGGTCTCGATGAGGTCGGCTCGATTGCGTAAGAATTGCATAAATGCGTTAAACGTGATTAAGCCATCCTTGTCTATCCTACCTTTGCACTCCTCCCACTCACGATAGGTTTTTTGATCAAGTTTTCGTGTGACAATGTAGATTAAAAGTGTATCCCAGTGTTTCACAGGCTCCCTTAATGACTCTAAAGCTCGCAAGTCTTTATTTAACTGATCGATCAAATTCTTAATGGCAACAGAAGATTCTTTTGTAATTGATTCAATAGTAAATAATGAACTTATATGATTCTGAACCAGTAATCTTTTGTTGTCAAACCGATCACATAACAATAACCATGCCACAGAGTAATTACTTGAAGAAAACTCAATGGATTTGATAACTATAGCAGCTGTTCCCTCAAGTGATGCTCGCAAGTAGTGAAACTTATTGATTGCGTCTATGTCATCATTACAATGAATTAGGCTAGTAAAGGTGTCGCGGAATTCAAGCCAATTACAATATAATCCGCTAAACTTTGGTAACTGAATCGTTGGCAATTTAACCGGCTGCTTTATGCTAACACGAGTACTTTTACAACTTTCCATCGATTTATTATCTTTATTGTAGTCAGTCAGAATATTCTGGGCTCTAGATAAGGTTTTATAATAAATAGACTCAAACTCGGAACGCTGAGAATATTGTAAGTTGATGTCGTCAACAATGCATTCTAGACGTAACTGTACCTCATCATACTGCTCATACAACGCCTCTATCTTGCCCATGCGCAACTGCAACTCGGACACATCACAGCTAGATAGCTCCTTGTCCTTGAATGAGTCCAGAAAATTGAGGAAACTAGTCAAGCGACCTTTGAAGCTGCCTCGCTTCTTAATTAAATCCTTTTCCTCAGACATTCTGGGAGACGAGTGTTGTCAACCTGGCATTGATACAGGAATATAAAAATTAAAACAACAATATAATTTCAATAATTATACGCCTAGCTGTAGTCTATGCCCTTTCTGACTGCTAACTATAATTTATAACAATGACTTGTACTAATATCTAACACTCAAATATTTTTATTATGTCAAGATACTTGTTAAAAATTAATACCACTGTTAAGTAGTTATGTAATTAGTTACAGCTTAATATAATGTAAGTTTAATAATGTAGCAAAATAGCTAACTATACTGTTAAAAGTATGAGTTTAAACTTAACATTGCTGTTGAATAAAATACTAATCACAATGCAACAAAGTACCTAATGATTTTACTCAAACACAATATAATTGGTAATTTAATAAAATAGTACTGACCTTAGTATGACTACTTATATATACTACCTGAGTGTTGGGTGACGATATTAGCGTAATTATAACTGTACACCACTAACTAACTTGCTTGAAATCAATCCAGTTCTCCAGCAGTGAACTCATGAACCTCCATTCAGCGTGGAAGTCAGTCTCTATTCTTTTTCTTGAAAATAATCGCTGATCTTCTTAATTATATTTCATCCGGCTCGTTATGGACCATGTGCGAGAATTATGGGTATTCTGAATGAAAATCAATGACTGGATGCTCAATGCAGATTAGTTTTTTAATAATTTTCGGTGTGAACAATATATTTTACAAGAAACAAGTGAAGACAAGTGACAAATAGAAGTGTCATATTTTTTCATATAATTTAGGAAGCTTGCAAGAAGGTTTTATCTCCAACAATAAGTGTCAATAAAACTATTTGATATCATTGATTTGATAAATTATATGAATATTTCATTATTCCAGGTGGACTGTTAATAACACACAGACGGGTTTTCTATCTAATATCTAATCGTCTAAGTACATTTATGTCATCATAATCATCATCTTCCTGCCCTTGTTCTATATTATAATATATAATATAATATTCCACAACTATCACACAACGCCGTCTAGTCCCAAGCTAAGCAGAGCTTGTTTTATGGGTACTAGACAAATAAAAAAAATATATTTCTAAATACATACATATTATAGATAAATTACACCCAGACACAGAACAAATGATCGTGCTCATCACACAAACATTTGTCCTGAGTGGGAATCGAACCCACGACCTCCGGCATAGCAGTCAGGGTCACTAACCACTAGACCAACAGGCCTGTCAATATTGTTCGAGGTCGGCGCAACACGTTTTTTTTTACTTCTAACCAGGATAAGTTGGAAGTAAAAAAAAACGTGTCAGCAGTTACGTTATCATTAATTCCTTTAATTGTCTTTCATATCATTCATTCATTTTATTTAATTTTACAATTTATGATTTTAAATTTGAATATGTTTAAATGTTTTTTTTCTTTATATGAGTATTTAAAATAAATTACTATTATTATTATATCACTCCTCACACAATCGATCGACCGATATCTTTGGCCTCACTCTCCCTTTCCATACATCCAAATGTACATTCATAACTCTTTTAGTACCTAACATGTGTATCATCCCTCTTCACATGATCACACCAAGACAAACGAATCCCTTTCAACATTTTAGTGATTGACGCTACTTTCAAACTTTTAATATTTTTTTTAGGTGGGATATCACCCGATGACTTCTCCCACTTTAGGGAGGAGTGTCAGACTTTTACTGACTAAAACCACACCTATGTTCCTTCTTATCTTCTTTGACTCGCGTTCCTCCTGAAACCGAGGAAAGACAACCCGGGGTGGGTTGTCTTTTCAGAAGCGAACCCATGGATTCCGCCTCGCTGGGCCCCTACGACTTTACTGACATCTTGAGGCGTGCACGGAACACTACGTGCCGTCAGTCGACGATTAGGGTTCGGTCTGGGCTGTTACCGGACGGCCAGATAACGAGCTACCCACTAATAATACAGATGGTGCTCCCAGACAAGGCTATAGGAAAACAGTAACTAATGAGTAACTAGGTATATATAACAAACTAGACATTTCAATCAAGAAGTTATAAGGGGTTTGGATCATTAAAAGGTGGGCACGAGCCCATTGAGTGCAGCCCCAGTCCTGTTCAGTTTGGGAGCCAGACATCGGAAATGCTTCACGAAATTCCACCAGCTGTCGAGGACGAGTCCCAGGTACTTCATCGTCGACCGTCGAGTTTCCATCTTCATTAATATCCTTGTTTTTCTTAAAATATCTAAGATACGATTGTAGTAGGATAAATTTGGTTTTTGCAGTACTCTATCAATTCCAGCAACAACTGTTATGGCAGCAAATGAGTATTGTTAAAAATATATTTTTATTTTTATTTGTTAGCCTGTTCTGTCCCACTCCTGGGCAAAGGCCTTCCTCCACTCCTTCCATTTTTCGCGCGCCCGGGCTTCTTCTTGCCAGTTCTGGTGGAATCTGTCAAGTTCATCGCGCCAACACTATATTGAAACACTATACTGCGCTCCAAAACCAAAATAGTCGATGTGGCTCAAAAGGCTGCCAAACTGAAGTGGGACTGGGCAGGACACGTCTGCCGCATGCCCGACAAACTGTGGGCCAAAGTAGCACAAAGTTGGTGCCCTGAAACAGTGCGTCGGGGTCGCGGTAGACCACGAAGGAGAAAAATATATATATATTATTTATTCAAAACAAATAAACTCACCACAAACGGTAATCCAAACAACATCGCGCTATACTTCCTTCCCAGCCCGTTGACAATGTAACCGCAAAAAGGTGTCACCAACATGGCGCCAATGTTGGTCAAACTGCCCAGTAGCGAGACGTGGACTGAAGACATAGGCTCCGAGAGGACGGTGTCGTTGGACATAAAGTTGGCCACATTGTAAGAAGGCCAGGAGAAGACCAGCCCAATGATTGTGGTGAGGTAAGCAACTGGAATTAGGAAAAGAGTTTGGAATTAGAATTGTACATTATTTTTAGTTTATGCGAAACCTGAATATAATTTGTTCATAGTCTAAGATCCGATTAAGAACGACCTTCACCGGTCTGTTTAATGGATGAAACGTATTTTATAATAAATTTAGTGTGATAAATAATATAACGCGGGTGGGTTACCTGAGAAATTCGTGGCCAGACTATTATTAATTAAAAATCGAAAATTTATTTTATTTTTAGAAAAATGCACAACCTTTATCCACACCAGATATTTTTGCAGACAACACTATAACACCGTATTAGTAATGAAACAGCGTTTATTTTGATTTAGAATTTGTTGTATACAAAAAAAAAAACACACCTGTTTATGCATACCTGTTTATACCTGGCAACCCAGGTATGCCAGGAAACAAATAGGCAACCTAACATTTTTATGTTCTAAAGGCTTCACTCTTTCGGTTAGTATTAAATTTATTCGTTAAACACACCGGTGCATTCTACAAAAAAAAAAAATTGTTTGGCCAGGAATTTCTCGGGCAACCCACCCGCGTTATATTATTTAATATACTAAATTTATCATAAAATAGGTTTCATCCATTAAACAAACCGGTGAAGGTCGTTCTTCACCGTTTTCCTGTACTATCAGAATCAGTAAATTTTTTCCCAAAAATATTTAAAAAGGTCACATGTTGGGCACCACCGACACTAAGTATATCATAAGTCACGGCAGGTCATAACGGGCATGAAGTGCTAGCAAATATCTGGGTTCAAGTGGAAAACAATCCGTCAGTGTCCTGGTTGACCCTGTGACTATGTACTTTTGCTATCATAACATATCTTTTTCTGAAAATAGTTCGTTGTTACATTAAGCAGCAATTAGCATTCCAAATATTGGTTCGAGGACGAGTGGGGGCACAGTGGAAATATCTCGGTATCTCTTTTGAACACACGTAACCTAATGACGGCGAAGTCACATTTCAGTATGTAATGTGCATGCTTATACTGTTATTTGACAGTTCCTCCTTTCACCAGATTTGAAAGGTGGCTAACTTGATTAATATTGAAAGATTTTGAAAATTTCTTTCTAATTGCGATTTTGCGTTAGATTTCAAATGCACACAAAATAATACCGCGATATCTCTTTGGAATGCGCTCCCTCTGAATATCGGCAACAAGCCGATTTTCTTTTAAGGGCCAAGCGCCCGAAAAGTGCCATAAAACAGTGATTTTCTGAGGCCTACTCCTCCGTAACGGCTAGGTCAATTGGTTTGAAAAAAATATATGTTTATTATAGATTCATGAACAATGATATCAACATTTGATTTTTTCGTGCAATTAACAGTTTTGTCAAAAAAAAATATTTAGCAATTTCGCTACTTTTCGCAACTTTTCCCTACTCCTTCGAAACGGCTTGGACCTTTAGAAATATTTTTACACATAAAAATTGGTGGTTAAATATTCTTCAAAGTGAACATTGCATATGTAAATCAATCAATATCTCGCAGAGAACATGGATTTAAAGCGCTTTCCGGGCGCTGCTGGCCGCAAATAAATACACAGATTTGGCTAGGCCTAGGCGAGTGCGTGAGTTGCGTTCACATAATTTCGGTCAGATGGTTCAAGGAACTATACGCCTTAAGGTGAAGGCACGTGAGCATATTCGCAAGATGTTGGTAGAATCATCACCGCGCTAATGTGTTGGATTTGTTTTTTCACTACAATATTGTTTATTTATATGTATGTATCTAAGTATGTATTTAATATTGTATATATTTGTTTCTCTTCTGTTTTGCCTATATATTAAGTTGCACCTGCCATGTTATGTTTCTGCACCACCCTAAGGTCGACTGGCAGATAATGCCTAAGGCATTAAGTCCGCCTTTGTACAGTTTTTTTGTGCATAAAGCTTTAAATAAATAAATAAAATATTTTTTTTATCAAGTATACAATTGTCGGAGAAGACAAAGATCAGCATAACCGGGAGTTGATCAATTGATACATGAACATTTTTTCAATCATGAATCAAAATATTATATAGATAGTGAAAAACGTACTCAAAAACGTCTATTCGATCCCTGCCAGGGCTACGGGAGTTCCACCGTAAGCGCGGGCTTGCGGACGGTGAGCAATGGGTAGCTCGCTGTCCGGCCGTCCGGTAACTGTCCGGACCAAGCCCAAGTCGTCGACGGCGCGCAATGTTCCCGCGCGCCTCAAGTAAATCTCAAAATCACCAATCAATCAATCAATTCTCGGAATCACCTTATCTCTTTCTCTTATTGCACCTACCACTGTCTTTCTCTGCACCACCCAAAGGTTGACTGGAAGAAAATGCCTAAGGCATTAAGTCCGCCTCTGTACTTTTATGTGCATGAAGTATAAATAAAATAAAATAAATAAGTAGTTGTCAACAACAGCAGGGGCCAGCTGGGTCGAATCCTGGGCCAGGGTTATCCGAAAGGGCGCTCGAGCCCCGGTATGAAGGCTAGAAGGAACGGGGTGGGTCTTTTAGTCAGTAAGAGTCTGACACTATCTCCCGCTCCGCCCAAGAGCGGGGGATATAAAAAAAGGGCTACGGGAGTTTTCGGAAGAGTTACCTAGATCCTGGACAGCAAAGAGCAACTGAAGATACACAAGCGGATTTTAGTTAGCTAATCTGACACTCGCTCACGCTTCACCTAGAGCGGATCATTTAATAATTTTCCATGTAACACAAAAAGTAACAAACGCCTCATACAATTTTATTTGTAACCATACTTAACTGTGTTAAAAACTTCTGATGTTATTCAAATGCAATTGTTTTTAAACTGATATTGCTATTCAACTTTAGGTAGGCGCTTGTCAATCATCTACCTAAACATAAAGAGGTAAAGTTTGTTTTTTTTTGTTTGTAGGAGGTAATCTCTGAAAGTACTGCCCCCCTAGCCAAGTTACAACCGTTTCGCTTGCGCCGAACGCTTCGAGTTGACCTTGCCGCCAATTCTTTTGTTCTGACCACCTGACTGAGCGTTAAGACGACGGCATTCCCGTACATTTGAAGCTTTCTACAAGCGTTAACTATTGCAGATTAGCAACTTGGCTAGGGGTACTGGTCCGATTGCTATATTTTTTCACCGATAGAAAGCTGCTTTATTCTTAAGTGACATAGGGTATATTTTAGGTACGCACGGGCAAAAGCTAATCAAATATAATCTAGGAAGTCAAACTGTTTTTGTTAAAGTCAGGTCACTGAAAGCTAATCAAAAGTGCACACCCTCTTCTTATTGAATCGCACAATCAATTCATATCGAAGATCTAACCCCTACTTTCTACATAGTAGGCTTAATCTATCTTATAATATTACTAAGTAACTTTACGCCGGGTGCGTACAGATATCTTGAATTTAGAGAAAAATGTGTATTCATACACCTGTTGCTTATTAAAACATAGTTCCATGTCATTATTTTCTTTTTAATTTATTGTTTTTGTAATAGAGAACATTGCCCACATTAGGAATTACTCTAACCGTGGATGCGTTCACAAACATGTTAACTCCGGAAACTACTATTTGTAGAACATACTTGAAACAATAGTTCGATGCGGGAAAGAAATATGCAACATGCAGCACAAGGTCGCACAACCACAACGCTAACCGTTCCGTCAAACTCACGAACAAGCCAAGTGGTTTACAATACAAACCGTTACATACATGTCATTCCGGGAAATAGGCTAGTGGCCGTAAAAAATGTAATTAGTCAGTCTTTTACATTATTCAAAAATAAGGGACACGTATTTTTTTATTTGTAAATTAAACCAAAAGTGACATAGATTACGTGTTGTGTATAGTTACGTGTGACGTCACGCCGTGCTGCATTTTTTCGCACGGGATGACGTCACGCGTAACTTTAATGGGCTATATCTTTGTTATTTTTTGTTTAATCGAAAAAATGAAAAACACGTGTCCAATATTTTTTTTTAAATCTAAAATACGGACTAAATAAAATTTAATTTTATTGACCCTGGACACTACCCTATTTCTTATCATAGATAAACTTTGTTGGTTCTATTCGTTTGGATACAAATACCGGCTAATCGCAAAGGAAACAATCGTGAAGAGATTAAAGCTAGCACTACACTGTGCACACGTGTGCCACACACGCCGACCTGGGCGCGTCGGTCTCCAAGACTTATAGAACTACACTTGAACCACGCCACGCGATGTCGTTCTACTTACAAATCAGGCGTGTTACACGTATGCTTCGGTCTAATGTCATTCTAGCTTAAGCCTAATAATCTGAATATACTTACCTACATTAACATGCAACAAGCAACAGCTGTATACCTATAAAGTTCTGTCCTACTCTATAAAAGTAGGTATGTAAAGCTACTTACACCCTTGAATCAGGCAGTTTTTCATCATGTTTTCACTAGATGTCAGTCAGGTCAATAGCGTTAGAATTTGCCTGGTACAGTATTTAAGAGTACCACTTTTTTACCATTTTTGATGTCATCACAATTGATAATATACACACAAACTGTTGATTTCTAATTTTTTTCATTACAGACTTTTTCACCACTTGTATCAATTACAATAAAAAAACTTATTTATTGATACTCTTTCCTAGTTTGGGATTTAGGATTGACTCTATCTGTGTGTCTTTAATTTATTTACTTAAATTTGACCCTCATGAGACCTAATATTCTAGGCCCTGTTATTTTTTTTTGCATAATTTATTGTTGGTAGACTCGCGCTTGACCACTACCTCACCTGGTAGTAAACTGATATGGTCAACGTTTTAGCACGCTTGCCTACCGATAAACTATTCACTTTTGATGATCTGAATATGACAACTACATCAGCTGCTTTTATTCGGGCAGATACTGTTGCTTATATCAGCATAATCACTCCGCCACTAGTATCAACACTACCGCAAAGACACGGAATATCATTACTTATTCATGTCAAATCAGAACCACACAAAAACATATAAGTACATATAAATCCAATACTAACTTGCTAGAGTCGCAACGCCCTGCACAAGAAATCCTCTCACAGTCACTTTATCACCGTCCATGCTGAACAATCACAGATTTAAGACCAAATGACAACTCACTAGATGTTACTCAATATAAAGAAGTAAAGATCTCTTATGCAAATAACATAAGACAACACTACTCATTACTCTTATTCATTACTCTTTATTGTTGTGTGTTTGATAGTGAGGGGTAGGCGAATAATTAACGTTCAAGATAAAAATTATTAGTTATAAGTGACACTATTGTTGTGTTATCTGCAAAGGTTGTTATCTAGTATAAATGTGCCGTAATGGATCATTTATGTGATACGGAATTCAAGGGATTTGATATTGAACCTACGTGAGAAAAGCCTATGGCCAGATGATTCATAAAACCTATTAAAACTTATTAGTTTTATGAATCATCTGGACATAGGCTTTTTTAGAAAATGACTGTATGTTTGATTCTTGTATTTTCCACTTGCTTAGTCTTCGACACTCTTCTTGATACTTAACTTATGTTATGAAGTTTTAAAATTTTTACTATAGCCAATTTTTCAAGCAGAATTTAAGTTTTAAATAAAAACCCCATATAAATTGAATACGAACCAGCTCTAGTTATGCAGAAGTTCCTGTGGTAGTTACCGAAGTACACCTTCAAGTCACTAAACAAAGTCCAAAGCATCAGAAAACCTATAATAGTAGTTTATGTGACTAGGGGATAAAGCAGTGTCTTTAAGTCGCGGGCGACATGTTGAATTCCGAACGAAACGAAGGTTGCTGATTTTAATCCCGAACGATAGTGAGGGATTTATAAAATTAACTCCCGAGCATTGCGAGGGAGTTAATAAAGAAACCTGAGTAAAGTGAGGAATTTAAACCGCCCAAGACAAAGACAGCTTTATCCCTGTGTTGCATACTCTACTTTTTACACCATCTGTGAGATAATTAAAAGACTGATATATGAAATATGAAGAATATATGATTTGGTCGACCAAATCATATATTAGAGAAATATAAGTATTATATTTATAAGTTCATCAAACAAACAAAATTCACTACTCCAAGATTCTATGTTTTCAATTTTCTATAATGCTCCCATGTCGTCAGGTTATATTCTATTTTCTTTTTTTGTTAGTGGCCAGTTTGAATCATAGTGATTACATACTCTTTGGTTTGAATTTCGAGTCAACTTATTCGATGCGCCTACATTTTAATTCACAATGTTGACGATTCTAGATGCTCCAAATTCAAATCTCATTATTCCCTAGGGATCGGCCATACTGCATTATCTCCCTAGGTATATAATAAATTGCTTTAAGTGAGGTTTGTATGACGTGTAAAACGACATTATCGAGCAGGTGGTGTAAAAAATATATTTTTCTACACAGTTATTAAAAACTATAAATTATTAAGGAAAAAATTATTTAAAAAAGTTAAATTAGTAGGTCTATAACTATAATTATATACAAAAAAAAAGTATGAGATCTAACGATGTACCAGTTATCTAGACTTTTAAGAAGCCTAGAATTAGGTGAGTGGGTAAGCCATGGTTTACCTGGTTCATATGTTAATAATGAGGTCAAGATATTTTCACAGAAATTCATCAACAATACGTTCAACAGCTACTATTAGAAGCTCTATAAAAAACGTTGAAATGCAGCAAACTAAATAAAGAGTATACCTTAGAACGAATTGGGGTTCCTCAGGGAGCAACACTTGGTCTCATATTGATTTTTATTATATTTCATAGAACCATAATTTTTCTTTATTTTCATTTTATTTACGTTCACACACAGTACACATATACACAAAATCTTACATATTATTCAAATATATGTGCCAATTGCAGGTAAACACAACATTTACAGATGCCAGCTTACCGCTTGGTTGCTTAACTTAGATAATATATACAATTGTGATCCTAAAAACCGAGGTACTGTTTAAATTTTGATCTTGTGGCGCATGGCCGACAACAATACACTTCACCCTACCAGATTACCTACACAACATCAAGCCAACGCTGTATACTCGTAAATCTAAGATAATGCAGTCTATTTGCAGACTAAACTTATATAATTGTTAGCTTGTATTGCATTCACAGGACTTGCTATTTTAAGTTCCCTTTATCTTCAATGCGAATGTACTTGCGCTATAAAGTCTTGGTTCTTTGTGTAGCCTCCACGAATTGTAAAATGCAAATAGATACGACCGATGCACACCCTTGCCAATCAGCTCCGTTAAGAAGTTTTTGCGTTTAACTTCTAGGTAGGTGTTTACCCAACACCAAATTTTTCACTCTTCAAACAAAAAAATATTTATTTAATCTTCGTGCAACTAAAAGGACAAAGGCAAACTTAATGCCTAAGGTGTACTCTACCAGTTTTCTTTTTTATGGTGGGAAAAATCATGCATTGACATCCCCCGCCCTTGGGCGGAGCCTATTTTTAAATAAATAATGTTACAATCAAATCTAACATGTTTTATCTCTTACATGTGTACGATTTATAAAGTATTTAATTTCTACTTGAGTACATTTATGAGACATCGGTTATGTAAATAGAGATTAATACGTAATTCCGAAACTAGAAAAAACTGCTATATTGCAGAAAAAATATAAATATTTCACATTTTTTTCTTGAATACTTTTTTGTACGTTTTTGAGCCGTGCGTGATGCACGCTTAATGATACATTGTAATTATGTCGTCTAAGTTTAATGTTCCGCCTAAAATGGGTCGATTTTTTAAATTAATTGTACTTTTTATTTTATTTCTATTCTGTCCTAGAGAGGAGGCCTGAATACCAGCAGTGTGTACATTAAAAAACCGGCCAAGAGCGTGTCGGGCCACGCTCAGTGTAGGGTTCCGTAGTTTCCCAACCGTCACAATAAGTGTACCCACTTATGAGTTTAAAAAAATGCTTGCATATACGATTATACTACAAACAGTCCAGAAATTATTTTGTAGTACCCTTTTGTCTTTTTTGTACAAAAACTGTTTTTTCTATCAAGTTCAAAATAATTTTCCTAGAAAGTCCTTATAAGGTTCTACTTTTCAGATTTTTTTCATATTTTCTAAACTTATGGTTCAAAAGTTAGAGGGGGACACACACATTGTTTTTTACTTTTGGAGCGATTATTTCCGAAATTATTGACATTATCAAAAAATTATTTTAGTAAACCCCTATTCATTTTTAAATACCTTGGATAGGTATTTAAAAATGAATAGGCGATATATCACATGTTAGGGTTGAAATTAAAAAAAAATCACTTCCCCCTTTACATATAGGGGGGCTACCCTAATAAAACATTTTTTTCCAATTTTTATTTAACCACTTTGTCGGCGTGATTGATATACATATTGGTACCAAATTTCAGCTTTCTAGTGCTAACAGTCACAGAGATTAAGCGAGGACGGACAGATAGACAGACAGACATGGCGAAACTATAAGGGTTCCTAGTTGACTACGGAACCCTAAAAAAGGCTGATGGTGATGATGGTGATGTGCACCTAATGACTGTCATCAATATATTTTATCTTTTTTCTAGTTCGTTCTTCTGCTAATTACCGTCACGACCACGAGATGTTGCGTGCGTCTGCAATGCACGTGCATGCGGGCATACTTTTGATTACTATCAAAGGTTGGTCGATATGTTATCTATTTATACATCTATACATACGTTTAAATAAAATAAGAGTGTCTGTTTGTAATATTGAAATAACTGCGTTTTACTACATGCATATATATACCTATACGGTACATACACTAAAATATTTTTTTTTACAATTTTTGGCTGTCTGTCTGTTTGTTCTGGCTAATCTCTGAAATGGCTGGACCGATTTTGACGGGACTTTTTTGGCAGGTAGCTGATGTAATAAGGAGTAAAATATACTATTTTATTTTAGGAAAAATAAATTCAGGATCCTGTAGTCCACGTTTATAATACATTTTTTTTTAAATTAGTTTGATTTCTCCATTCAATAAATAACTTTTCGTGAGGCTTTAAGTCTCTACCATAATGAGTCATAAACATAACTATGAATCACGGTGATTATGCATTTTTAGGGTTCCGTAGACAAATGGCAAAAAACGGAACACTTATAGATTCGTCATGCCTGTCTGTCTGTCTGTCTGTCCGTCCGTATGTCACAGCCACTTTTTTCCGAATCTATAAGAGCTATACTATTGAAACTTAGTAAGTAGATGTATTCTGTGAACCGCTTTAAGATCTTTACACAAAAATAGAAAAAGAGCAATAAATTTTAGGGGTTCCCATACTTAGAACTGAAACTCAAAAATTTTTTTCTCATCAAACCCATACGTGTGGGGTGTCTATGGATAGGTCTTCAAAAATGATATTGAGGTTTCTAATATATTTTTTTTCTAAATTGAATAGTTTACGCGAGAGACACTTCCAAAGTGGTAAAATGTGTGTGTGTCCCCCTGTAACTTCTAAATATGAGAATGATAAAGCTAAAAAAAATATATGATGTACATTACCATGTAAACTACCAACGAAAATTGGCTTGAACTAGATCTAGTTAGTAGTTTTTTTTTAATTCGTCATAAATCTAAAAAAATACACTATTATTAAAACATCGGTCAAAGTTACAACGAACTACAAGAACTTTTATATTGTGTTACTTGCTGCTACGGAACCCTCCATGGGCGAGTCCAACTCGCACTTGGCCTGTTTTTACTGATTAAAACCGACCATGTTCCTTGTCTTTTACGTACCAGTAGCCCGATTCACGTAATGAAAACCGTAACGATATCGTAGCGATTTAGTCGTTTAGACCATTTCCGTATTTACATCCATCAATCGAGTTTGAACGACACCGATTTTTAAGTCGTTTGAAATTCGTCGTTTCTAGAAAATCTGTATTAAATTATCCTGGTGCAATACTTATTAATGTAACTGGAAATAAGTCGACAGATCGTGAATACCGTTTTTGGATAGGACTTCGATCGAACGACTATAAAACTTCACTGATATTTGTCTTGTTCGATTTTACGTGAATCAGGCTACTGGACACTTTTGAGTAATCGCGCAGCCGAACAGCTTGAATATATCATTGAGTTTACACTAAATCACACAATTATATTTTTGTGTGCAGTCTACACTGTTCTTACATAATATATATAAATATTGTAACATGAACCACTTTTTTTTTAAAAAGAGTAACCATGGAGTTTCTTGCTGGTTCTTCTCCATAGGAAACGACCGATTTGGAACCGTGCTTAGCATAGACCTATGTGAAATAAAATATTTTGACTTTGACTTTTGACACAAACATTAATAAACAAAAAAACGCAAACAAAATATCAAAACTAAAATAAACCATTTATTTCATATAAAAACATGTCATACGCTCCCAAATATTTTACAAACATTTATAGACCAATCAAACATTGGTCCCAATACAGGACCGAACGCGCGATCGTGAAAGACATTTTCTTATTAAAATGACGTCATCAAAATTTATTCTACCCTCATTAGGCTTTTGGTTTACTACTTTGTCTTCTCCCTTTTAAAAATAGGGCTTGAATGGCATCAACTGATAGTCCTTTGGTTTCAGGGACACAGAACTGGCTATAAAAAGCTCCTATGAAGCACACTACTGAAAAGAAGTAGAAAACAGGTCCTAAGCCTACAGCTTCTACGAGAGGATGGAAGATGACTATAGTGACGAAGTTGAAGATCCACGTGAACGCCATCACGACGCTGTTGCAGAAGCTACGGACCTGTAAAAAACAATAATTATTTTAGAACAAACAGTTGTATTTTTATAGGTTGGGATTGAGATACTTGTAAAGGCACATGATTTATGTATAAATCTTTGGAAGGAGAAAAAGTTCTTTAAACTTACCTAGGACGATAGTAGCAAGCTACGTATGCCGTAAGACTTTAAGGATAGAGCAAGCGATAACTTAACGGGCAGTTTTAAGTATTAACTATTTTTGTTATATGTATGTATCTAAGTACGTATTTACTATTGCATATATTTGTTTCTCTTCTGTTTTGTCTATTTATTAAATTGCACCTGCCATGTTTTGTTTCTGCACCACCCTAAGGTCGACTGGCAGATAATGCCTAAGGCATTAAGTCCGCCTTTGTACAGTATTTTTTTTTTTTGTGCATAAAGCTTTAAATAAATAAATAACTCAGAAGCCCCTGTTTCGATCAATCAATGTCCATACAGTAAAATAAGCTAGTTGCCGTAAGTCCGTCTTTTAGATTATTCAAAAAATACAACCCTTCTTACAGTCTGGTAAAAATAAGGGACACATATTTTTTTATTTGTAAATTAAACCAAAAATGACAAAGATATAGCCCATTAAAGTTACGTGTAACGTCACGCCGTGCTACATTTTTTCGCACGGGGAGACGTCACATAATTTTAATGGGCTATAACTTTGTTCTTTTTTGCTCACTCGACAAAAGAAAAAATACCGATAGTTGTTTATGGGTCCAATTCTTTTTATAATCTAAAATACTGACTAAATAAAATGTAATTATTTTGACCGCGGACACTATTATGGGGACTAGTACGATATAACTAATGCCTAATGATAAGTTCATTGATCATTTCAGCCGAAACACGCCCACTGTTAGACAAAGGTCTGCCCCAAGTGCCACCACAAAGACCTTTTTGCAACTTTCCTTTGCAACTTGCATCAATTGCATTCCCAAGACTTTCACCAGATCATTGGTCCACCTTGTCGGAAGCTTACCAACCTAATAAACTCATCATCGTCATCATGATTTCAGCAACCTTTACCAGGGGTGCTATTCTCTAAGAAAGCGCAGCGCTGGCACAGCAACGAGTCGTCAGCGCAGTACATTGAATTAACAACCCAATGCCCCTTTAAATTGGATTGTTAATTCAATGTATTGCGCTCACGACTCGTCGCTGTGCCAGCGCTGCGCTTTCTTAGAGAATAGCACCCCAGATCATCGGTCAATAAACCCAACATCAGATTTTTTTAACTATACTTACCTCAGGCAAGAACACTTCGGCGGTCAACACAAAAGGTATGACAGCACAGCCCAGCGTGAAGACGAAGCTGAACCCGTATATTAGGAACACAGTAAACCAGGCGGGTGCCCAGTGGAACTGGAGCTGAGCGCCCAGCAGAACTGTGAAGACACCAGAACCAGCTGATGTCACGATGAGGAGGAACTGTTAAGAGAAATAAAGAATGATAAGAATAATATTAGAGAAAAAGCATAATAAAAATCTTGATTTCAAAACGATTTCAGTGTACTGATCCCTAACCACGAGGTCCTAATGCGATTCATTTGACGATCTTAAAGAAACTGTTAAAGGATTGGAGCTATATAAGATATATATAATAAATATATATAAGATATTTCTTTCTCGCTCGCACGTCTAACATTTTAACATCTAATGGCAAGGCCCCAAATTTTATGAAAAGAATTTTATGTAGGCCATCATCAATTCAACATCAAATCTACATGTACGGCGAATATTCACCCTTACGTTGTTGAAACCTCTACGGTCCAGACTAAGCGTTTCGCCTCGTCGTTTATACCGCGTACGTCGAAGGACTGGAACAGTCTGCCTGCTGCGGTCTTCCCGTCCGATTAAAATTTGGGTGTCTTCAAGGCTAGAGTGAATAGGCTCTTAATAAACTAGTACGCCTCACCATCAAAGGTTGCAGCGCTACTTATCATCAGGTGGGATCGCAGTCAAGCATTAGTTTATCTCAAATAAAAAAAAAAAAAACAGTTTTGTGCTACGTCTCACCAAAACGACCGGTTCTTGCATCCATCAGATTTCCACGAGCCTCACTAATGCCTTGATCACACGTACCGAGTAAAAGGGCGAGACAGTAAAAATGTTATTTGGCCAAGACAGTGATGTATGCACTCGGCGCTGTGTTTACACGTACCGAGTACTCGGCCGAGAGTACTGTCTCGCCCGTTTACTTGGTACGTGTGATCAAGGCACAAGTCATCGGTTCACCTTGTATATTATATATCCTATACACCTATCCGCGTCTCTCAGTAAGCATATTTGTTAACCTAACGGTTGATTGCTAAAGAATATCTCGTTGTTTTAGACCACCAAATACTTTTATCAAATAGGTAATCTTCGTATAACAACTAACCTTCCTTCCAAATCTATCAATAGCCAGCACACACAAAATACTGGCTATCAAGAAGTCCAGCGCTAAGAATACGGCACACTGGTTGGCAGGCATGGTCGGGGCAGCTTCCTTGAACATAGGCTCTGCGTAGACCTGGAGAATGACGCAGCCCATCATGATGGTTAGAGCCATAATAATGAGGACTGTCATCAGTGCTTTTTTGGAAGATTTTGATTTTTCTGTGGACGAAGAAAATTATTTAAATGAAATGTGATTTATCAGTGAAACGACAGTATCTGTAGCTAAAGTATTGACTTCATAAGAAACAATGTCCCTACACTTTTTATCCCTAAAAGAAATAATCGCGACGCTTTTATTGTAATTACGGTTAACTGCAGATTTGTAGAGAGAATATGTTCGCTATTAGTTGATATTAATGGATACTGCATCCCCTTTTCCTTATTTAACACTTCGTAGCTTTTTATCAGAGACATCAAGTGCTAATTTAACAAGATGCATGTAATTTATTACATATTTCACCCTCCTTTAAAGGAAAGTATTTAAAGAGTTACTTACTGAAATGTTGCCATGCTGATTCACTCTGTCTTTCTTCTGGTACTTTTTCTAATTTCTTTTCTACGAGCTCGCCAAGTACTTCTGGATCTGTCAACAAAGAAACACATTAAATGCCTTATAAGAACTTGAATTATTGTGACTTTCCAATATCCTTAACTCCTCCCAGAAATTGAGTCACCATGTGAAATGAAGGTTGATTCTAGAGCCATTTACATAAATCTGATTAGTAGGCCAGTTTTTCTGAGATTTCTATATGATACGAAGGCAAAAGGAATTAAAAACCTTAGTGCAATGTCTTGTCGTTTTTGTTCCAAATCCCTAAGCAATACATGCTTTCAAAGACAATCCTGCTCAAATTTTTGCCTAAATTTTACGATATTCACGTAGATATTTAAGTAGTACTTATCTGCTTGATCTAATGTTATTATTTAAATATACCAAAATCAGTTTTACAGCACAAACATTTTAAAGCCAGCATACCGTAATTTTAATTAGCGCAGGTTTTCCCCACGTCAATCTTAACCTACCAGGCGCCCAGATAATACAAGCAAATAGACGATATTTCTCAGTAAACATAGTAATAAAGTTATCACAGACGTGTTATGGTTTGTGCGTAGTTAATTTTGCTGGTAATGATCTTCAAAAATAAACGTCATTCACACTTTTCGTAACAGATTGTGACAGTAATGAACATGATCTTATTGTAATCTTTGATGATGCATCAAGAACATACACGAAAACATTAAAGTTTAAAAAAAAAATTGCTTATTTGATTTTCAAAGCCAAATCGCTGGGATATTAAAAGCCACTATTGGACTTATGGTTACAGCCCCTGTACATCGTGGTCTGTAGCACAGTATGTAAATTATCGATATGACTTTTGAAATCTTGGCAAATGACTGGAAAAATCTATATTACACTGAACACAATCTTGAATCGTGTTGAGATGCAAGTATTTTATAATAATTGAAAATTATTTCTTCATACATGGCTATAGACTTATCTTCCGTAGATTTATAAAGTTCAAAAACCCATTGTTGAACAATAAGCAATAATAACTTTATAACTTTTTTCATCGCCCTACTCAATGAAGCGCCTGCCTGATTGTGAAAAGCAACTTATGATATATTCAACACTCAGCTGATTTTTTCAGGCGCTCTAAAGAGACAGCTTTGTGAAAGAATTAAGTTATGCCATTGAGGCGGTTTAAAATTTTTCCAAAATAATTATAACTGACTTCAAAGTTAAAAAACTGGGCAAATGCGAGTCTAACTCGCGCACTGATTGTTCCGTGCAAACTACAATTCCCGAATGGAGACTCGAAGATTTTCCGAAATGGATTTTTTTTTTTGTGACGTAGGTAACAACAAATTTACTGTTTTCAGATTTATTCCTATACCTGTGCTATAAGACCTTGCCTTGTGCCAAATATTAGGATTCTGGGTCAACGGGAAGTACCTTATGAATTTCGATCTTTGCGAGTATTAAAATATACGTTTTTTTGCGACATAAAGTGCCGCATCTTTTTTATTCGTTAACCTATAAGTTTGATTTTATCACAGCTTAAAGGGACTGCAGACCTTAGTATATGGTTTCAACTTAATACCTCCACGTGTTTTCGAGATAAATGGTATTGACAGACAGACAGACGGACAGACCACAATCATCATTTCAGCCGATACACGTCTACTGTTGGACATAGGCCTCCCCCAAACGTCGCCACATCGAACGTTCCCGTACGTCCAACATCCATCGGTTTCCCGTTACCTTCACCAGGTCATCGGTTCACCTTGTAGGAGGCCTTCTAACGGTACATGGTCGCCACACCAGAACCTTATATCCAAAGTGCATCTCATAATGATTATAAAATCTTTTGATAATCCCAAACACGGTTAGATTACATTAATTTACCTTCAAGCTTCATCATCAGATCAGTTCGATAAATCCCCTCCCTCTTTTCTTTCAATCAGTCTTCTACTACACATACAAACAAAGCAATTTTACTGGTTACGATAGTTCTGCTGTGTTTCAATGAGAAGTTCTGTTCCATATCTTTGAGGTTCATGATCAAATCATAACAACATTTCTATGGGAACTTGGAAGCATGAACTTCCAATAAAAAAAAAAAATTTTTAAAGCAGCCGAACATAGAACCTCCTCGTTTTCAACGTCGGTTGAAAATAACTTGCTCTTTATATATTACTAGCTGACCCGGCAAACGTTGTTCAGCCAAAAAAAAAAAAAAGAAAAATGTTAAGGACAACCCTTATCACTAAGGGGTATGAAAAATAGATGTTGGCTGATTCTCAGACCTACTCAATATGCACACGAGAATTTTATATATAAGATATAGTTTTTAGAACTATTGCCACCCCGGTGCTCTCGATCGAATTCCGATGTGGTACTGTTGATGCGCCTGATTTACTTACTGTGCTGGCACGTTTCTTTGTCCCGGACAATTACTGCCGCGGCAAGAAGCACAGAATGTTTGCTGTGCCTCAGTGTCGCACTGTTGCCCGTGCTCAGTCTCCAATACCTCGTACTTTGGCTGCACTAAATGATCTCTTGGATTCTTATCCAACAAACGATCTGTTTGCGGATGAATGGAAGATGATTTTATTGGCATGTCAGAAGTACTGTGAGAGGAATTGATGTACGTGTTGTTTAAATGTTTATACTTTTACTTTTTGTTTAGTTACTGTAATTGGTTGTTTAACCGTTGTAATTAATTAAATTAATTAAATTAAATGTCTACCTATAAGTATTTTAAGAAACCTAATTTTTTCTGTGTTCCAGTGGTTTTGCAGCTTGACAGATACAAAATTGTCTTATTCTCATTATGCGTAGATCGATTTAGATAAGATTGATTACCATCGACTTCCTCAAGTAACTTCTCCAATCTTGGGTCCATCTGCAGTCTTATCTTGGCAATCTCTGCTTCAACTTCTTTGGACTTTACATCTAACTGTCTGTAGAATGATATTGATTTTGCTGCTTCCTGAAAGGTTAAAAAATGTTTTAATATGCATAAATGTACTAACTAATGTTTAAAAAATGCCGCTTGGTAATAAAAGAGTGGACTCTTTTGATTGAAGCAGTTTTGAATTTTCAGTTTAAACTATTAATTTATAATTGAATACATGCTACATAACAGTGAGTAGATGAATCTTCACAATGATTTGGAAAACCGTAGAAAAAAATGGGAAATATATTACAATATTTGACCAGCCCCCTAGCCAAGTTACAACCGTTTCGCTTGCGCCGAACACTTCGAGTTGACCTTGCCGCCAATTCTTTTGTTCTGACCACGTTAAGACGACGTCATTCCCGTACATTTGAAGATTTCTACAAGCGTTAACTATTGCAGATTGGCCACTTGGCTAGGGGTACAGGTTAGCTTTGAACGCTTTTTTGCTGCGTCTGTGCGTCCTCCCAGGCACGTCGCAGTTTTTCAGATAAAATGCAACGTCTTGATTTACATTAATCAAAATAAAAAAATAAAATACCTCTTCTCTTCCTACAAGAACTAGGAACACAGGAGATTCTGGAAGCATTGCAATCAATAATATACAGAGGATTGACAGCGATAAGTGCGTGTATACCGTTTGCATGTATGTAAGATATCCACCCAGTGTGTATGTCGTCAGGAGGCCTGGAGACAAAGAAAAATGCGCCCTTAGTTACATTCATCAATCTAAAATATCGAACAAGTGACTTCTGGAGTTCCTCAAGGCTTAATTTTTGGTCCCTTTTTATTTATTCTGTATAGGTATTCAGGACATCAGTTAACGCTCTCACAATACTGCGCGTTGACTTGTTTGCAAAATGGTCGATTCCTACAATTTTTGGACTATTGAACATATAAATATTTTTTCTTATACATGAAAGATACCTATACCTATATAAGTACCTATACTTTACTCGAAAAGTGCTAAGAATCTAGGCGTCCATATAGATACTAACCTTTCTTGGGAAGTTCATATAGCTGATGTTAGTAGGAGGGTCTTCTACTCTTTTCAGTCCCTTAAACGTCTCCAAAAATTCCTACCATTTCATACTAGGATCACCCTTGCGCAATCTCTTCTTTTACCGCTAATAGACTATGCGGATGTCTGTTTTCTCGATGCAACGGAGGTTCTACTAAACAAACTCGAGCGACTGCAGAACTTGTGCATCCGCTTCATTTTCGGCCTCCGCAAATACGACCATGTGTCGGAGTTTCGGACCAGATTGAAGTGGTTGCCGATTCGGCGTCGTCGTGATGCCCATATCCTATCTCTTCTCTACACTATCCTACACAACCCTAATTCTCCACAATATCTTCGTGAACGCTTTGAGTACTTCGCCCCGAGGGGTAAACCCTGTCGCACTGCCAATTCTCTTCTTCTTCGTACTCCGTTTCACACTTCTAGCCGTTATGATGGTTCCTTCTCTGTAACTGCAGTGTGTCTTTGGAACTCCCTCCCACACTCCTTACGTGACAGCCCTTCTTTAGATGTCTTCAAGAGGAAAATTAAAGAACATTTCCTTTCACAATGACATAGCATATATATATATATATATATATATATATATATATATATATATATATATATATATATATATATATATATATATATATATATATATTTATAGTATATAAAGTATGTGTGTATTTATGTACGTAGGTATATTTGTTTATGTATTATTATTTTATTCTTAATATTTCCAATTTTAAAATTGTACACTGGACCCTACCCTCTATTGTCATCTCTCTCTATCGCTCAATGGTTTGCTGGAAGAAAACTCAACTTTGAGTTAAGCTCGCCTATGTACATGAACTTTGCTATCCACTTATTTTTTGTGTTTATAGTGTACAATAAAGAATAAAGAAGAATAAAGATATCAAACTACAAGTTTAAAAGTCTAATACTTGAGAAGCTCTCTTCTATTTGCAAGGACCAAGCTTTAACCATTCAGCTTTGTTGTATTATTTTTTTTATGGTTTCATTTATTAAGATAATATTTTTTTTAATGGTGAATTTAGAGGGCGAGTCTGACTTTTACTGACTAGACCCACCTGACCTTCTTGTGTCATTCAGCTGTTATTTGTGTTCTAGAGTCACAAATCACTCTTTAAAAGTTTACCGCAACTCAAGCCACTACCATCTTGGATCTGTCTGAATTTATGACCGATCTATGGTAACAGATTTCTTCATTAAAAATTGATCTGACTCGTACAAGTAAAATAATAATAAAATTTATTTAGGCACTGCATATTACACGGATAAATACATCACAATATTTTTAAGACTAAACAACATTTAGTGCAACTAAGTAGCCCTTGATCCCACGCTAGCATACCCTGTCGTGGGATCTAGTTTTTATTCGACGTCCGTGACACATTATAATATTACCGTGTTATAAGTATGCTAGTACTCTGCCTTCTTGCTTTTGTAGTCACAAGTATATATTTATTTATAACTTATTCTTTAATTTTGTCATTTCAACAAGAATACTGTTCTTATGTTTTACATTATAGACTTACGATTGTGAAAGAGTTTGTAATTTTATGAGTTGCACAATTGGGATTCTGGGTTCGAATCCCAAATCGAAAGAAGTGCTAGTTTCTGTCTGATTTTTTTTTTAAATATAAATTAGTACTTTCGCAAAAGCCAACCGCAGTCTGAAATTACACCCTGCTGTGCCATAACCCTTCGGTATATAGACGTGATTATAGAAATATTATTTACCTAAGAAATATCCAGAAGCAGAGCTAGCAGTGAGTCCTCCTCGAATGGAGTCGTGAGAGATCTCAGAAATGTAGATGATAGCCACGTTCTGCCCAGCAATGCCCACGCCGGCCAAACATGTGGCCACTAAAACTAGAGGCACGTTGCTGGTCAGTGATATTATTAACCATGCGAACTGGAAAGAAGACATAAATGCTAGTTAGAATAAAAAAAATAGGGAGAGAGAAAGAATATACAAGAATATCGATGCTTTGATATGTTGGATATAAAAATCGGGCAGTGTTTACCTATATAACACTATAGCAAAAGAAGAAACTTGAGATGGCTGAATCAGTGACAAGATTGGATAAAATAAGAAATGAGTTTGTTAGAAGAAGTTTGGAAGTTAAGCCAGGGACTGAAAGGATGAAAGGGAAGCGTTTGTTTTCGTATGGTTATGTGACGAGGAACAGCAGGAGCCGGCAGCGCGGTAGGCCCAGAAGGAGATGGCATGACAATTTGGACTTCCACCTTAAGAATTGGCCAGAACTGGCTAAGGGCAGAAAAGAGTGGAATAACGGAAAGGAGGCACATGCCCTGCAGTGAGACACAACAGGCTCATAATAATAGTAATATATGAAGATGAGGGATAAAACACATGTTATAAACAGAGTTATGAAAATATATGTGGATGAATGAAGGCCTAAGAAAAAATAGATGGATGGTGTCAGGAATGACATGAAAGAAAAGAAGACACAGTTGACAGGACAAAATGGAAGAAAAACACGTGTAGCGCCAACCTCAAGTAATATGAAACAAGAGCAGAAAGACATAATATGATAGCGAAAGGCGGACAGAAATTCTGTGTAAAGGATTTCTCGGAAACTCCAGAAAATAAAACACAATATCTAATATCAACATTGATGAGAAAAGAAAGTGGCTGTAGGCTTATCCCATGAAACTTGGACTATCAGCACCTGGATACCATGATTGATGTAATTGATGAGTGATTGGCTGCTACACTGTGTGTCGAGATTCTAGAGTAAGTGGTTTTGGGTCAGGGTGTATGATATATGAATATGAGTTTAAATGCTTGTAACCTTATAGCAGAGCATAGCATAATCAGCCTTTTAATGTTTCCACTACTGAGACTCAGGCTCCTCTCTGGGAGAGAGAATGGGCAGCAATCCATCACGCGGGCCATGTGCATGTTGGTGGATGTCACAAATCTTCGTAATTCTTGGACATATCGGTTTCCTCACTATGTTTTCCTTCACCGTTTGAGAGCAGTTGTGGCGATGTAATTACACAAAGTAATGTTTCTGGCTGTGTTGGAAACTTGGAACCCACAAACTGTAACTCTGTTACCGCTGGGCTACCACTGCTCTCATTTTTGACCTAGTACGTATAAAAACTGCCAACTTGTAAGTCAATGTATTGCTAGATGATGATGAGTTTCTTAAAGATACTTACCACATAAGGTAAAGTGAACAACATAGTAGCATATTTCCTTCCCCACGTGTTGAAGGCGTAACCACAGAAAGGACTGACTATCAGCCCGCCAATGTTGGGCAAGCTGCCCAACAGTGACACGTCCAACGAAGACATTGGCCTTGATAGTACTGTTTCATTGGATATGAAGTTGGCCACTGTATTTGATGGCCAAGCGACCACGTAGCCCGTTTGACATGCTTGAAAACATACTGGAAAAAGAAAAAGATTTTTAAAATTTAAATAGATCTGTTTTCACACAGCAAGAAACTGGAAACAAAGGATTATTGTAGCGATATCTATAGCGCCACATACGAACTAAAAAAATCAACAATATTTGCTTCGTGGCATTAGTGTCAATGTACATGAGCCACATGCCACAGCCGCAAACGCCGCCACGAGTTAGAAGAGGCTACAAAAGAAGCTGAAGCGCTACAGCCACTTGTTGTGGCCGAAGGCTGCTATTTTTATAAATCTATACGAGTTGTATCATAATGCGAGTAGTATCACATGATAGAAGCAACAAGTAATATGTAACCAAGCATTATATGTAACACATAATATGATTTAAAAGAGTGTCCATGGGGTTTCTTGCACGTTCATCTCCATAGAGACCTACTCTTTGGAACGTGCAATTTAGCTTCACTTTTCTTGGACTGACCGACATTTGACTATTCAAAAGTGCCTGTAAATGGTCTATTTGAAATAAATGCTTTGATTTTGATTTTGAATGGTCTCTGACGAAGGTCTTGTGTGAGTAGCGTGTGGCGGCGTTTTGTATCAGCATTTACTTCACCGGCGTCAACCGTGTGTGGAGAATCCATATAAAATGTATGAAACCTACAGGAAATATACCGGTGGCGGCGTTTTTTGGTTGTGCCGGTGGCCGGTGTGCGGCGACTCTTAGAGTTCTCTGCCCGACTAGAACCAATACAACAGCTTCCAACCACCAATCGGGCAATAGCCCGAATCAGACATAACACCCGTCTTATCGGAGGATCCTCTCTTCAACTGAGTTTTGTCAGACTTTCACCGCGGGCCCCAAGTCTGCTATTACAATAGTGTCAGAATGGTCTATCATTGATTTCATAATTGTTGATTTTGACAAGTTTTGGTAATCTACTAATACAATGATGTCATTATGACTTTCCGATGGTCAACCACTGACACTCCATTGAATGAAATGGCATAGGATGGTAATCTCGTACATAATGACAAATGAATATCTGACGTATGCGGTAATCTGCAAAAATTTTGACAGTTCCTTTGATCAGTGACCTACCATTACGACGTCATTGCGCAATTATTGCTTTTAATAAGCTTATTATTGTCACTCTACCACAATTCTATTACAAGACCATTGACCGATCAATGATCGATCATTATGAATTAGCAGATTACAAACTTTTAGTAAAATGACAATGGGATCGTGTTTTAATGACGAATTTATAAAAATAGCAGACTTAGGCACCTGTTTACTTTCACCCTGTTCCGTAATACCTTTAAATTAACTAATTAAAATGAATAGAGTGTTTGACGGAACTCTTTGTTGCAATTTTTCAATGTGTGTATCTACTAAAATCTGTTCTACCACCGCCGCATTGTCAAGTAAATATGTAAATATAAGCATTGAAGACTTCTCTAGATTTATTTGGGATTCTGTCATCAGATATTGATCTAATGAACTCGGTAACCTTGAGCTTTTAAATAAAAAAAATATTTTTCCAAATCAGTCCAGGCATATTCAAGTAATTGAAGAACATGCATAAAAGTCAAAAAGCTGACATTAAATTTTCCTTCAAGCAAAAAATTCGATATTACTACTACCGTCCTCTCAACCTTAGTTCGGTCTTCGTCATAATTGTTAAATATGTTCTCATTATGTATGTGTATTTATTAGTTCATAATTTTAGCACCTATATGTATTTTATTATTATAAATAATATATTTTATTTGTTCTGTTTCAAGTATCTGTTAGTTTTTATTATGCAAACCAACCACAGTGTTGTCTTTTTTAACCCAAGGGTTGGCTGGCAGAGAATGCCTTGTTGCATTAAGTCCGCCTATGTATCACTACTGTACAAGTACCTACGTGAAGTTTAAATAAAGTTAAATTAAGAACCTCCTCTTATTAAAGTCGGTTAAAAGAGCAAGGCCTTCTGTAACAGGTCTCATTGTATTGAAATAGTATGATTTGAGGAAGTGTAATTATTGGCTGTTATCTATTAGCTGTTTATACATAATAAAACAATATACATATTATTATATTGTTCGTATGTAAAGATTCAGATAAACTTCTGATAAGGTATGCCACGTGTGTCCTTTTAAGATGTCTACAAAGTAGGGCGCACGATGCAAAACATTTTTTTTAATTTTAAACCGCAAAATTTTAATCGTTTTAATCCGTGGAGAGTCGATCCGGTACATGAAACACTATCGATTTGTAAAGATAAAATCAAAAAATAAAGTACCTTTTTTTAAAAAACTCGTATTAATTTACGTACGTACAAAATTAATTTCTTTAAGAAAACGTCAGCTGAGCGGGTAAAATGATCTGTAGTTGGTAGTCGGCGTTGCATACAAACTATCTACGGGTCATTGAACTCGCTCAGCTGACGTTTTCTTAGTCATTAATTTCGTACATGCGTAAGTTAATACGAGTTTTGAAAAAAGGTACTTTATTTTTTAATTGTAACTTTACAAATCGAGTGTTTCATGCACCGGATCTCCACGGAATTAAAACGGTTAAAATTTTCAAAATCAATCAAAATCAAAAATATTTTTATTTTACATAGGCCTACATGGGCACTTATAAAACGTCAGAAGCTAGTGCACGGTTCCAAATTGTTCGTTTCCTATGGAGAAGAACCGGCAAGAAACTCCATGGTTACTCTTTTAAAAAAGTGGTTGTTTTACAATTTGATAGATATTATGTAAGAACAGTGTAGACCAGTCAGACCAAATATTGTACACAAAAGCACAATAAAAATTTTCTTAGTAAAAAACAAAATAAGTCGTAATGGGAAGTAGTCTAAGAGTTCGTGGAGTATACAGTGTTCTCACATTCACTATACAAAAAGTGGCTATATAAAAAAAACATCAGGAATAATAATAATAATAATAATTACAACTATGAATAAAATATTAACAAAATAAATTACTAACAAATTTATGACAATTGAAATAAAAATAAAAATATTGCAAAAGCAATGTGTCAGAGAGAAAAAAAAATTATATATAATTATTAAAAAAATATTAAAATTTAACGGTGGATAAACTAGTGCTTGACTGTAATTCTACCTGATGGTAAGCAGTGATACAATCGTTGATGGCGAAACGCACTAGTTTATTAAGAGCCCATTGATACAAAGTATATCCTTGATAAAAAGTTTGTAAGACGCCCCAACTTTGCATTTGTCTTACAAAACTTTAATTTTCGACTTTTCTCAACTATTATTTTAGTAGAGAAATATTATACCTAGTCTATAATATTTCAATATTCCTCATTAATACCTTTATCTATTAGTGAAAACTGCGTAATAATCCGTTAAGTACTTTTTTTTTTAGTTTATCACGAACAGACAAACGTGGCAATATACGCGACTTTGGTTAATAATACATGCATAGGTTATAATATCTATGTAAGCATATTATAGTTCCAAAGTTTTTCAATTTTTAATATAACATACTTAAAAGAAAGAGTATTTTTAACAGATAAAATCTCAAAAATAAATGATGATAAAGAAATTATTATTACGTAGACATAATTCATTATTTTATACAAATTATTTCCATTTAAATTCCTGCGTGATAAATATTAAATTATAGCAAAATATCCCTTAAAATTAATTGGACCTTTCTGAATAGAACTATCAAGTTAAAAAACTGCTTTTAAGCTTCACATTTTAAAACTACTACAATACAACTATCACTAGATTTGGCTACTACACAATTCCCACACAACACTTCATACTACTACCCGGACGAGTCCATTCACAAACGCGGATAAATAAAAACAAATCAAATGCTACTCACTGACAGCAGTGGCCAAACTTTGAATTAAGAACTCCGAAGTTCTAATTTTTTCTTTCTCCATTTTTTTTTTTTTAAAAGAACTACACTCACTAACTCTCTATCAGTCTATTGTCAAATGTCGCACTTCTATTAATTATAGGCAACTAAATATGGAGATCATGTTGTGGTATCTTTAGTAGTATTTGCTGCCACGCTGGCAAGCAAACACACTGTGGGGCGAATGTCACAATTGTCTTCCTCGTTATCTTATTATTCAATATAGGTAACGCGTAAGTGCGTTTAATGGTTCTTATCACTTTGGTAGGTCAGGAATTGTTAGGAGAAAGAAGGACGGTATGACGGATTTAATTTTTTCTTATTGTTGGAAATCATATTATTATTATTATTTAGAAGATAAGGGGCTATGCATCACCCATAGTGTAGGGGATGTAGTCACTGCGACCTAAAGGATCTATTGTGACTCGCCACCTTGTTAGAGTAACTCTTTTAGCCCGGAGGCTTCCAATAAATTTAGAATACTCGTAGCTTTTAGAGTTTTAATCTCCTCCGGGCGAATAATGTGTCAGCCCTTATGGACACTGCGTTTGTGGATAAGGGGCCCACATTCACACAAAAGGTGCTTAGGCGTCTTCCTCTCCTGATTGCAGTACCGGCAAACATCAGTGACACTCAGTTTCATGTGAAATTGGTGCCTGTTTAGTTTGCAGTGGCCGGTTAAGGCGCGGGCTCTCGCACAGATGTTCGTCCTGCTAAGCTCAAGAAGCTCGGCAGTTCGTTTTTGTGAGTAGCCTACTATAAGAGATTTGGCGTGTTGCAGTCCTGGCTGTACCAACTAGGGTTGTAACGGAGGCGGATGCGGAGGTTAACGGAGGTGGAGGCGAAGCTGAAATTAGATGTGGAAAAACATTGTAATTTATAGTTTATACAATAAACTATAGTTACTATAGCTATATCAGTTTATAGTTTATTGTAAATATAAGCTATAAATTATTACTTTTTCCACGTCCAATTTCACCTCCGCCTCCGTTAACCTCCGTTGACCGCGGGAGTAAAAATCGCCGCCTCTGCATCTGCCTCCGTTACAACCCTAGTCTATAGTCCTCTATTATACAGTTGTACCTATAGTGGACAATAGAATAAGGCTGTCAGTTTATTGTAAAAATTATAAATGACTATTTTTTCTACATCCAATTTCACCTACGCCTCCGCCTCCGTTACAACCCTGGTACCAACCAGTGCTTTTTTGAGTCGCCAAATAAGTTGCCCTTAAGGGTTTGCATGGCCTATGTTTTATTAATGTTTTATTAGGGTAGCCCCCCTATATGTAAAGTGGGAAGTGATTTCTTTTTTAATTTCAACCTTAACGTGTGATATATTGTTGAAAATGAATAGGGGTTTACTAAAATCATTTTTTGATAATGTCAATAATTTCGGAAATAATCGCTCCAAAAGTAAAAAACAATGTGTGTGTCCCCTCTAACTTTTGAACCATAAGTCTAGAAAATATGAAAAAAATCCGAAAAGTAGAACTTTATAAGGACTTTCTAGGAAAATTATTTTAAACTTAATGGAAAGAACAATTTTTGTACAAAAAAGACAAAAGCGCTCTTCAAAATAATTTCTGGACTAAGTTTGTAGTATAATCTTTCTAAATCGTTTGTAGTATATGCAAGCATTTTTTTAAACTCATAAGTAAATTCAATATTTTTTTTTTTCAAAAGAATGAGCGTGGAATTTCTTTCTTTCTGTTTAATTATCAAGTGACCAGGCAAGTTTGTATGGCGGAGCATCGCCGTGCCCTCGTGGGGGCGATCGGCGGCGGAGACCTCTCGCGCCGGGCCTTGGTTGAGGCCATGGTCGAGGAGAGGTCATGGCGAGGAGGAGTGGCAGGCGGTCGCCGATTTCTGCGAAGCAGTAATGCTCACAAAGGAGGAGGCCGAACGCATCAGGCAACGGCGTTATCGCCGCCGCCGTCGCCAGGATTCTGATCCCGATTTCCGGCCAACGTAGACGCGGGCTTGCGGACAATGAGCAATGGGTAGCCCACTGTCCGGCCGTCCGGTAACAGTCCGGACCAAGCCCAAGTCGTCGACGGTGCGCACTGTTCCCGCGCGCCTCAAGAAGTTGTCAGCAACAGCAGGGACCCAGCTGGGTCGAAGCCTACTGGGGCCAGGGTTATCCGAACGGGCGCTTGAGCCCCGGTATGAAGGCTAGAAGGAACAGGGTGGGTCTTTTAGTTAGTAAGAGTCTGACACTATCTCCCGCTCCGCCCAAGGGCGGGGGATGTCAATGCATGATTTTTCCCACCATAAAAAAAGGCAAGTTTGTATTTTTTAAGTAAATAATGTTACAATCAAATCTAACATGTTTTATCTCTTACATGTGTACGATTTATAAAGTATTTAATTTCTACTTGAGTACATTTATGAGACATCGGTCATCGGAAACTAGAAAAAAACTGCTATATTGCAGAAAAAAAATATAAATATTTCACTTTTTTTTCTTGGATACTTTTTTGTACGTTTTTGAGCCGTGCGTGATGCACGCTTAATGATACATTGTAATTATGTCGTCTAAGTTTAATGTTCCGCCTAAAATGGGTCGATATTTTTTATTAATTGTTACTTTTTATTTTATTTCTAATATTAACTAGAGAGGAGGCCTGAATCCCAGCAGTGGGAACATTAAAAAAAAACTGATGATGTGGACCTAATGACTGTCACCAAATATACACTGTTAAATTTTAATCGTTTTAATCCTTTGAACCGGTGGTTTCACTTATAAAATACTATTCATCCAAAGCTTGTAGAGCGATGTAACTTTTATAATAAAAAAAACAGCAAGTGATAAGGTAATACTCGCAAAATACATGAAACAATTGGTAACGCCACGAGATAGTACCTACGTCTCGGCCGCCTCTCAAGTAAGGTCATTGACTCGCTCAGCTGATCTTTGCGTAAAACAAATAAAATGATTCCCAATTTCCTTCACACTTTTACAGACTTAGGGCGGACTTAACTGCTTTGTGCCTAAGACATGCCTAATAAAATAATTACTTATGCTAAAAGTGTTAGGTAATTAATTACATTACATGTAAAAATAAATCTCTACAGGCCTGCTAGTTATAGTGTATTTAAAAATGTGGAATCAATAATTTTGATTACAATGATTTAAAAAAGTTCTGTTACAATGATTTTTTAAAAAGTCATAATAGGTACTTACCTAAATCTCCTTTGTATTTTTATTTATTTAACACTTAAATTGTTCACTTAAACGACACGTTAAATTGTTCAAAGTTTTAAGAGTTCTGGGTCAATGGGTCGTCGTAGGGGCTATTATAAACCTAATAACTAATCACCTCCGAATCGTCAGTAGTTAGATAGACTTCACAAGAGCATAGCATTCCTTTGGATACATAATCTTGCATGTTTAACATAAAGAAAGCTGGTTTGGCACTGTAAAATTGTGGATTCGCCTGCGCAAAAAGAATCGCGATTTCGTCACCAACTCCAGGTTGGAATACACATAATTCCGAGACGCCATTATTTTCGCGCGACGACACAACACCTATGACGTCTTGAGGGAAACTGAATTATTCCATGACGTGTCACTCACGCGATGCACTTAGCGCGGGGCGCACGGGTCGCGCGCCGCGTCGCATGGCCAATCAAATAGGGTTTGGAGGCGTGTTTGATCTAGGATTGGCTATTTTTAGTGAGTTCACGTTGACTAGGTGAATGTGTGAATGCATTATTATTGTTATTGTGGAATGGTGTCTACTAATGGTTTGCATTATTTATTCATTTATGCGAGAATTGATTCGAGTTATTAAAAAAAAAGTATTTTATTTTTTAATTTTATCTTTACAAATCGATAGTGTTTCATGCACCGGTTCGACCCTCCACGGGATTAAAACGACTAAAAAGTAACCTTGTATTTTATCTTTTTTCTGGGATGTTGGACTTATCCAAAATATATTGGCATACCCCAAGTCAGAAAGAACTACACATTACATTTAGTTTTGTATTACAGTTTATTTACTTTTTACGGTTGTTACAGGAACGGAGTGGGTCTTTTAGTCAGTAAGAGTCTGACACTATCTCCCGCTCCGCCCAAGGGCGGGGGATGTCAATGCATGATTTTTTCCACCATAAAAAAGGCAGTAGTAGTATTTTTCTTATTTTATAATATAAGAATATGTTTATGTTTATGTGTGTAAATGGGGTATAAGGTACAATGGGGTTGACGTTTCCGTGTGGATAAAAACCCCTTAAAAAAAATAAAGATTAAAAAAAACCTTTTTTCTAGTTCGTTCTTATGCTATTCACCGTCACGACCACGAGACGTTGCATGCACTCTGCAATGCACGTGCATGCGGGCGTACTGTTGATAGTATTTTTTGTTTTACATATAAATAAAATTAGAGTGTCTGTTTGTAATATTGAAATAACTGCTTTTTACTACATGCATATGAATATATATACGTACATACACCAAAATAACATTTTCTACAATTTTTGTCTGTCTGTCTGTTTGTTTGTTCGGGCTAATCTTTGAAATGGCTGGACCGATTTTGACGGGACTTTTTTTGGCAGGTAGCTGATGTAATAAGGAGTAACATAGGCTTTTATTTTAGAAAAAATAAATTCAGAATCCTGTAGTCCACGCGAACGAAGTCGCGGGCACAGCTAGTAAGGTATAAGTTTTATAATCCATTTTTTTAAATTGGTTTGATTTCTCCATTCAATAAATGACTTTTCATGAGGCTTTAAATCTCTACTCTAATGGGTCATAAACATAACTATGAATCACGGCACTAATGCATTTATTTATTTTTACACCACCTGCTCGATAATGTCGTTTTACACGTCATACAAACCTCACTTAAAGCAAGTCATTATATGTCTAGGGAGATAATGCAGTATGGCCGATCCCTAGGGAATAATGAGATTTGAATTTGGAGCATCAAGAATCGTCAACATTGTGAATTAAAATGTAGGTGAATTAAAACCAAAGAGTATGTAATCACTATAATTCAAACTGGCCACTAACAAAAAAAGAAAATAGAATATGACGTTCGTACTGAAGACACGGGAGCATTATAGAAAATTGAAACTATAGAAACTTGGAGTAGTGAATTTTGTTTGTTTGATGAACTTGTAAATATAATTCTTATATTTCTCTAATATATGATTTGGTCGACCAAATTGTCTTTTAATTATCTCACAGATGGTGTAAAAAGTAGACTATGCAACACGGGGATAAAGCTGTCTTTGTCTTGAGCGGCTTAAATTCCTCACTTCACTCAGGTTTCTTTATTAACTCCCTCGCAATGCTCGGGAGTTAATTTTATAAATCCCTCACTGTCGTTCGGGATTAAATCAGCAACCTTAGTTTCGTTCGGAATTCAACATGCCGCCCGCGACTTAAAGACACTGCTTTATCCCCTTGTCACATAAACTACTATTATTATAATCTTTTTTGTACACCAAATAAACAAAAATACAGGACAAACATTTAAAAGAATAAGTGCACAATGGGCGGTCTTATCGCACAGGGCGATCTCTTACAGACAACCTTTAAAGGAAAGGAGATAGAGTAAAGGTTGTCAGTGTACAAACATCAGATATAATACTAACAAGATACATTAACACAAATACATACATACAATACAAAAAATATATATATAAAATAATAAATATCAAATATATAGTTGAACCAGGAGAATAAAAATATATCAAAGAAAAAGGTAATGCTCCTTCACCATCTTTTTAAATGTTGGTAGCGTTTGAGCACGCCTTACTTCTAAGGGTAATGCATTTATTTATGACTCCAAAATCATCAAATAGTTTTTTTTATTATTTATGCACACACAAAAATAACAGAAAAAGATAATACATAAGAAACGTTAGTACACAGGAACTGCTTATTTCCAAAGAAATTTCTTCTAGTAGACCTGCGAAAGGAGAAATCAAAAAGAAATGTAGACCATAGTGTGTAGGAAGTAAAAGAAGAATGTGTGAAGTCTTAATCCAAAGTCACATATATACCTAAATATAATATATACCTACAGCTATAAATATATACCACACATTATATATACAATATATAAATAAATATCACAATTGAGAGGAAAGATAGTGCTCTTTTACTCGATTTTTAAAAAGTGAGATCGATTCATTCATCATCATTTCAGCCGAAAGATGTCCACTGTTGGGCATAGGCCTCCCCCAAGTGTCACCTACAGCGACCAATCCTGTGCGTCTCGCATCCACCGTATTCCCGCGACTCTCACTAGGTCGTCGGTCCACCTCGTGGGAGCCCTTCTAAGGCTGCGTCTTCTGGTACGAGATCGCCATTCCAGAACCAGAGCGAGAGGTAATATCACATTGATTAAAACCAACCATGTTCCTTGTCCTATAAGTACCAGTACACTTTCGAGTAATCCCACAGCCGAACAGCTTGAATATATCACTGAGTTTATACTAAATAACACAAACATTAATAAACAAAAAAACGCAAACAAAACTAAAATAACCATTTATTTCATATAAAAACATATCACACACTTCCAAATATTTTACAAACATTAATAGACCAAATCAAACATTGGTCCCAATACAGGACCGAACCCGCGATCCCGAAAGAAAAAAAACTTTCTTATTGAAATGACGTCATCAAAATTTATTCTACCCTCATTAGGCTTTTGGTTTAATACTTTGTCTTCTTCCTTTTAAAAATAGAGCTTGAATGGCATCAACTGATAGACCTTTGGTTTCGGGGATACAGAAGTGGCTGTATAAAGCTCCTATGAAGCACACTACTGAAAAGAAGTAGAATACTGGTCCTAAGCCTACAGCTTCTACCAGAGGATGGAAGATGACTATAGTGACGAAGTTGAAGATCCACAAGAACGCCATCACGACGCTATTACAGAAGCTACGAACCTGTAAAAAACAATAGTTATTTTAGAACAAACAGTAGGATTTTTATAGATTGGGATTGAGATACTGGTAAAGGCACATTATTGATAATTATCGTTAATGTTATAAATCTTTGGACGGAGAAAAAGTTACTTAAACTTACCCAGGATGATAGCAGCAAGCTCCTATTCTTACCAATATTAAATTATAATCTTCAAGGATAGAGCAACCGATAACTTAAGGGGCAGTTTTAACTATAGACTCTAAAGTCCCTGTTTCGATCAATCAATGTCCCGTAAAATCCAATAGTGGGGACTAGGACTATAAAATGAATGCCTAACTAACTTATCATCATCACTTCAGCCGAAACACGCCCACTATTAGACAAAGGCCTGCCCTAAGTGCCACCACAAAGACTTTTGCAACTTGCATCAATCACATTCCCGAGACTTTCCCCAGATCATTGGTCCACCTTGTCGGAAGCTCACCAACCTAATAAACTCATCATCATCATCATTTCAGCCGATAGACGTCCACTGTTGGACATAGACCTCCCCCAAGTGTCACCACAATGAACGACCCTATGCATCCCGTATCCATCGGATTCCTACAACCTTCACCAGGTCATCGGTTAATAAACCTAACATCATATTTTTTTAACTATACCTACCTCAGGCAAGAACACTTCGGCGGTCAACACAAAAGGTATGACAGCACAGCCCAGCGTGAAGATGAAGCTGAACCCGTATATTAGGAACACAGTAAACCAGGCAGGCGCCCAGTGGTACTGGAGCTGAGCGCCCAGCAGAACTGTGAAGACACCAGAACCAGCTGATGTCACAATGAGAAGGAACTGTTAAGAGAAATAAAAAGTGATAAGAATAAGAGATTAGAGAAAAAGCATAATAAAAATCTTGACTTAAAAACGATTTCAGTGTACTGATACCTTACCACGAGGTCCTAACGAGATTCATTTGACGATCTAAAAGAAACTGTTAAAGTAATGGAGCTAATGTATTGCTCCATCTTTCTTTCTCGCTTGCAAGCCTGACATTTTAGCACTTCATGGTAAGGTCCCAGATTTCATGAAAAGAATTTTATGTAGACCATCGTCATCATAATTTTAACCAAAAGTCGTCCACTGTAATATAAAGGTCTTCCCCAAGTGCCGCCACAGCAACCGGTCCTGTACATCTCCGATGTCTAAATCCAATGGATGTTTCGGATTTCCACGAGCCTGACCAGGTCATCGGTTCAGCCTGTGAGAGCCCATTATGCATCTTAATAACCTTTAATTACTTGCGAAATAAATGTTAACTTTACACAATCTCTACTTACTCCAAAAAGAGACGTCATCTATACTATACTAGCTTTTGCCCGCACAGCTTCGCTCCCGCTCTTTCCTACTCCACCCTAATATACCCTACTCTACCCTACTCTACCCTACCCTACTCTACTTTACTCTACCCTACTCTACCCTACTCTACCCTACTCTACCCTGCTCTACCCTACTCTACCCTACTCTACCCTACTCTACCCTACCCTACTCTACCCTACCCTAATCTACCCTCCTCTACCTTACTCTACCCTACTCTACCCTACTCTACCCTACTCTACCCTACTGTACCCTACTGTACCCTACTGTACCCTACTCTACCCTACTCTACCCTACTCTACACTACTCTACCCTACTCTACCCTACTCTACCCTAAATTTCATTTTTATCGAAGAAGAACCTTCTCCTCATTATAACGAACACAACAAAAAAAAACAAAAATTAGCGAAATCGGTCCAGGAGTTGTTGAGTTACGCGCTTACCAACACATTTTGCGATTCATTTTTATATTATATAATATAGATTACATTGCTATATATTTTGAGAACAATGTCTCATAATATCGTCTGTTCTATTATTATAATAATTGTTTATTTGTTAATATAGGTAAATAAAATATAGATCTTATTTTCAATGAACAGAGCGCTATGTTATGCCTAGAGGCGTACAAATATGGAATTAAAAATTTATTGCAAAGTTTTAATTTGAAATTAGGTGTGCGCACTCCAACACGTCTTTGTAGCGGTACCTGCATCGATAACATTATCTACAATATAAGGGGAAGTAAATGCGAAACTGTTGAATTAGCAATGTCAGACCATACAGCGCAACTGCTACAATGTCCTGTCAAAAAAACTTGCACACTCCCGTACTGGTACATATTTAGACGTAGTTACTGTAAGGAGAATATGTTGAGGTTCAGAGACTGTTTACAAAATTTGACATTTAATGAGATTTATGCATGCAAAGAACCAGATGACGCATTTAACAAGTTCCATGACATATTTAAACTCTTCTATGATATGTGCTTTCCACTTAAGAGAATAAAAAGATATGCAACAAAAAAACCAATGTGGATAAGTAAAGGCATAAAATTATGCTGCAAACGAAAGCGTGAAATGTTGTGGCAATTTCGAAAAGACCCTAACTCGAAAACTAAAACAATGTTCAGAACATATACGAAACGGTTAAAAACAATAATTCGTTTAACTAAAAAATCCCAGAATATCAATTATATTAATAATGCGCCTAACAAAAGTAAAGCGACATGGCAAATAATAAATAAATGTAGAAATAATAAACCGCTTGAAGGAATAACAAAACTGACAATAAATAACAAAGATGTAACTGACCCAAAAGATGTTTCCCAAATGTTCAATGACTATTTTATTGACGAAATTGAATCTGTATCTGACATTAATAATATTAGTAATCAAAATTTTAAATTTGACATGCATCGTAATTCATTATTTTTAAGACCCACAGTTCCATCTGACATTATAAATTTAATTAAAGACTTAAATAACACTAGTAGCTCTGGATATGATGACATCACAACTAATGTAATTAAATCTGTATCGGATATAATCGCGCCAATACTTAGTCATATAATAAATCTATGCTTAGAAGTTGGTGTGTTCCCGGATAAGCTAAAATTGGCAGTTATAAAACCATTATACAAGAAAGGTAACAAATATGACCCAGCAAATTACCGGCCTATCGCCTTGCTACCAATATTCTCCAAAATAGTAGAAAAAGTAATGTACAATTCATTGTACTCATTTTTTGAACAGAACAATATATTTGCTAGTGAACAATTCGGTTTTAGAAGAAAAAAGAATATTAATATGGCAATCTTTAATATTTTTGAAAAAATTGTAACGGGCATTGATAATAGAAGTCCAGTGGCAGCTTTATTCATGGACATGAGTAAGGCATTTGATTTTGTGGATCGATCAATAACTTTTAAAAAAACTAGAAAGATATGGAATTAGAGGTAATGCTCTCGAACTTTTAAAATCGTACCTAGCAGACAGGAAACAAGTTACAAAAATAAACAAAGTCTGTATGAAGTCAAAAACCGAACGTTCATATATATCAAGCCAGAGACAAAACAAATATGGAGTACCTCAAGGAAGTATTCTAGGATCTTTATTGTTTATTATTTATATAAATGACATGCCCAGAGAAACATATCGACACCAGCAATTTATACTACGCTAACTCGAAGTTTAGGTAAAAATGCTTTTTTACGCCAAGTTACTTAAAATGTGTTTTTACATATGCCATAAAAAACTCGTGAAGAAATATACAAAAATAAGAAAGTTACAAATCTTATAAAACGCTAAGTAAAGGTACTTTTTGAAATCACTCGATTTATATTACGCCAATTATTATTAGCGGAGTGTGCGCGGGGAGGGGACGCACCGCTTGTTTGTTTACATTACTCTAACGACACTTGTCGCTGTGTTAGATGTGATTGCGCGGTTTTAAAACTTTAGCAGTAAATCATAATAGATATTATTATTGTAACCAGTTATTTAAACTATTGTTAGTGTTATTTTATTATTACAAAAATGTCTCGACAATGAGCTAAACATTTAGTGGAATTAACAAAAAAGGAAGAATATTCATTGATGAGTGTTGATAAAAATACTGAGATATCGCTTCATACTGTCGAAAGAGGTTAGTTTAATGTGTTATTAAGGAATATTAACGTATGTTAAAGTATATAAATATGTTTTATAGTAATACGCTAGGTTTTTTTGAAAATTGGAGCCACTTTGGTCAAAGTCCGTGCAACACTAGTTTAGTGCGTTCGTGTGTATACTTGTTCTTTTGTAAAATGAACTACTTAGCGACTTTTACGTAGTAAATACTTATGTGTTAACGTATTAATTAGTTTATTACTTACGAAAAAAAATAGTCAACGTGCCATACGTTGACTATTTTTTTTGTATGTTGTTTGTATGTAATGATTTTCAAAAAGTTTTAAGCTCACCACATGGTTTATTACTATAAGCGTATAATCATAAAATCATAAATCATAAATCATTTATTATCAGGCATCTTGGCCCATAGATATATACCTTACAGACTAACATACATATAGAGTAAATACAAGAACATGTCGTTAGTAAATAAGACTTAAGACTATGTAAGTAACACTTCACATTGCACTAAGTTCACTTCGTGCTGTTCTGTGGCACCTGTCCGCGGAAGCGACGGAACACCACGCCCTGCGGCCAAAAGTCTTCCTTCAACATGAGGGGCAGAAAAGTGTTCGGAACTCACACCACGAACGCCTTGAAATTGACGTTACGGTGCGACTCCAGCAGCTGTACCCTCAGTGCGAACTTCGTCTTTTGGCGCACGTACTCCACGATATCTTCCACCCTTGTCGTGTGATGCAGGCGGGAGATGTACACTGGTGTGTTCGGCTGGGCGGCACGCAGGCTCACGCTAGGAGTTGCAGGTGCTATGCCGCAGCGGTTCTTGTTAGTTTGCGTTCGACGCTTCCTCCTTTGCACCGTAACGAAACCATCATCATTTTCAACCTTGTTCGTTGCCTTAAGCACAGGTTTCGGTTCAGAAGCGCTAGGGACGCTCGTGGTGACGCTAGTGAAATCCCTACAGATCGGATTCGCTGGAGCTGCAGGAACAGGCAGCGGGACGGGGCGAAGGGCTCGTGCGGCGCTGCTTGGAGGAACCGCAGTGACAGGCACGGAGTTGCGAGGCGCACGAGCGGGGCACTCCGCAACCTCAGCAATCGACGTATGCGCCGGCGACGAAACTGCTGACGCGAAGTTCGGCGACGATATATCGAAGCCGGCTCCATGACGCATGTTTACGTTAGATGCATCGACTGATGACCTAGTTTTCGCCGCGTTTTTGCGAAATTCATCGAATTCCTTGCGCAAATCGGCGACGGTTTTCTGAGATGCATCTAACTTTCCTAGCACATCCGTAAGACTGGCCCTCAGAAAGACAATGTCTTTCAAAAGGCTTGTAACGTCGACGTGGTCGAAGGTGACTGGAGGGAGCTTATGCAGCTCCTTTGCTACAAACGTCGGCACGTCGTCAGGGTCGGTCTCCTTGAACAGCGTGATTATATCCTGCAGGCTTTTCTTAGTCCCGTCACGCCGGCGGGATGGCATCTGGTCGCGCTTATTCAGCACGCTGAACAGCAACAGCTTCGCAGCAGCTATGTCCTCCTCGCTGAAGTTCGTTGCGCAGATCTGGACTGCGAACACCTCATCCATCACATCCAGCTTCTGCTGCAGGAACGCCAACAACTCGTTCGCCACAAGATTTTCTGTCATGACGAGTACTTACTAGCAACAGCTTGCGCTGCGCTAATCGGTATAAATAAAACGTAAATAACACGTCCGCATCGAAACGCAGCACAAGCGAGACTCCAAGCTCAATGTATACAATTTTACAATTTACGATATGGGATCAAAAGAAGCATTTTGCTATATGTGGGACGAGCGAACGGCTAAGAGGGGAGCCAATGAAGTTGCCAGTTGTTTATATGATTTTTTCAATAAATTATCTTCTAAGGGAGTTAACAAAGTCAACCTATGGTCAGACAACTGTGGGGGACAAAATCGCAATCGTATCGTTATACTATATGTATTTATTAGCTGCAAAAATGTTTAAAATGAAGATTAGCCACCATTTTATGGAAAAGGGCCATACACAGAATGAGGGCGACTCAGTTCATGCTTTAATAGAAAAGACTGCAAGAGGTAGAGAAGTGTATTCGCCAGATGAATGGTATTCACTAGTGCGATGGGCAAAAGTCAATGGGAATCCTTACCTTTATACTGTTATCGAGGTCAATCAAAACATGATAGTTGATTTTAAAAGTAATATAAGCAAAAAAAAATTGGACTAAAACTATAAATAACGATAAAATTATGTGGAATAAAATTTAAAAAATTGAAGTTTCTCCTGATAATTACGGTTTGTTGGAATATAAATATAGTTTAGGTGATAGTGAAAGCAATCAAATACAATGTTTTAAAAAGACCACTAGATTATCCCAGTTGGAGCCTTTTCCCGAAAAAGCATACAAAGCTTTGTTAAAAATTAATGTAGCAAAATATAAAGATTTAAAATATTATTGTGATAAGAATATTATACCCGAAAAGTATCATACATTTTATAGAAATTTATTAACAGCTGAACATGATGTGGACAATGCAAGTGATGAAGATTAAGAGGTTAAATAATTACATCTTATTGTTTAAATTATGTGATTTATATTCACCAATTGAAAGTTTTAGTTTTCTCAGAATAATAATATTGAGTGCAATCTTGATTTAAATATAATTAATTATGTTTGAGTTCTTAATCATTACAACTTTTTGTTAAAAATTATGTGATTTGTATTTACCAATAGGGAGTTTTTTTTATAGGGTGTTTCCTCCTAAAATTATCAATATTGAGTGCAATCTTGATTAAAATATTGTTTAAATTATGTGATTTATATTTACCAATTGGAAGTTTTTGTTTTCTCCGAGTGCAATCTTGATTTAAAATTACAATTATTCGAACTCGAATTGTGATTGATCTGATCTCTTATCGTTAATTAATAGTAAGTACTTACCCATAATAAACTGTTGATTACCTACTACACTTATTTTATTTTAATTATGTATCTAGGTACCTACAAATATTACTATCTACACAATTTTATCTGGAATTTATAAAATTTAACGTGTATTATAGCTCAACGGTAAGTTAGATGATACGCTAACTTGTGGCACAGGGCGATGTATAGTACGCTATATATAATTTGACGGCTTTTAATACGAAATCCGCCAGAGACGCATGTACCGGTTAAACAAAGCTAACTTAAATAACTTGTTATTCAGCACGATAAATTACAATAATATATCTTGTGGGTGTATATAATACCCTAATGTTATGATTAATACACAAAATACTGTAATTTTTTTATTGCAACGTAATAAAAATAACACTTCTTTAGCACTACAACCTCCCGTACTACACTACGCTAACATTAGTTAGACGTGTATAAAATGTGACATTTTTTTGATGAATTACGTTTATATACGGCTAACTCGCGCTAAATCAAAAAATATAAATAATTAAGGAAAAGTAAATATGACATATTACAATGAATAAATTAACTATTAAGCATGCCAAATTTCAAATAAGTATCTTAATTAATGTAAAAGTTATCACGTTTTTCCCTTTAAACGCCTCTACTGTAAAGTACGCTTTTTTGAGTTAGCGTAGTATAAATTGCTGGTGTCGATATCATCCTATGGTTCTATTTGCTGATGATAGCACGGTTGTGTTTAGTGACATTAATGATGCGACGAAACTAGAGAAAGAGATAAACCAATGTCTCCAGGGATTAATAGAATGGATGGGTGTAAATAATTTAAAAATAAATATTGACAAAACTAAAATAATGACATTTGAGCAAAGGACAAATCATAAAAAACTTGACATTAAATATGGAGACAAAATTATTGCAGAAACAAGGACTACAAAATTTTTAGGACTAGAACTAGATAGAGATATGACTTGGAAAACTCACACTAACAATATATGTAAACGTCTGAGTCAACATTCGTATGCTCTACGCAATCTTGCGAAGGAAGTTAATCTAAAAGCCTTGGTTTCAGCGTATCATGCGTATGTAACAGCAACATTAAAATACGGGATCATATATTGGGGTAATTCCACAAATATGGACACGGTGTTTAGGGCTCAAAAAAGGTGTGTTAGGTCAATATGCGGCATTCAAAGCACGGAAAGCTGTAAACCATATTTTATGAATCTTCGTATATTACCAGTACCCTGTCTATATATATATATGAAGAAGCTGTATTTGTAAAACAAAATCTTCATTTGTTTGGAGTTTATAACAGCACGCGACACAGATATAAAATAAGCGGCAGACCACACAATAAAGCCATATTTCATAAAAGTTTCTTAGGAATGGCTCCACGGGTATACAACAAACTGCCTAAATTTTTGCTAGAATGTGACGATCTTAACGTATTTAAAAAACAATTGCACAATTTACTGCTAAATAAGAATTATTACACAGTGAATGAGTACCTATTAGACAGGAATTTATGTGTACAATAATGACAAGGGTTACTTCTTTCTAAGTCCGACTTACTTTACTTAATTTACGTATTGTATTTATTTTGAGTTTGTTTTTATTTTGTATTGACATTATTTGTTTGACTATATTGATTTTATTTTGTTTTTTATTGACATTATTATTAGTAGGTTTTAATCTCTGACATATAGTATCCATAATGTTTAATTTATTACAATTTATTAAAATTTTGCATGCCTAATTTGGTAAAACACAGTTTGCTGAGCATTCACATGACATCCAGAAATGTATAATTGATTGTACTGTGTTCTGCAATAAAGATTTTGACTTTGACTTTGATTTTGACTTTGAGTGCAATTATTGTCGCTCAGAATTACAAATTAAAAATGTACACAAAAAAATACATGCATATTTGTGGCAAGTAAAACATACTAACTATATAATATTACTCCAATATATTACTATGACATATCTTTTAACCCAAAGATTTTCATGTTAAATGCCTTATTGTAATGCCTTGTTGCATTAAGTTCACCTGCATGTGGACGTCATGCCAGTCAACAACTAATACATATTAATACATAATTTTACTTTAAATTAATAAGTTATCAATAAGTTTTTAATTGTATCTCATTAGTTAAAGCCGTGTTCTTTCCAAAAAATGAAATAGACAATAGTTTCAAATTCGACTATAATAAATAGTACTACTAGTAGGTAATAGTTTTAGTAAAATTAAATATCCTAACTGTTCCCTTCCAGTTAACTTTACCAATTTTATAATTGAGTTATGAATACAAACCAATAACTGTTATCAAATAGGTAATCTTAGTATAACAACTTACCTTCCTTCCAAATCTGTCAACAACCAGCACACACAAAATACTGGCTATTAAGAAGTCCAGCGCTAAGAATACAGCACACTGGTTAGCAGGCATGGTCGGGGCAGCTTCCTTGAACATAGGCTCTGCGTAGATCTGGAGAACGACGCAGCCCATCATGATGGTAAGAGCCATAATAATGACGATAGTCATCAGTGCCTTTTTGGAAGATTTTGATTTTTCTGTGGACGAAGAAAATAATTTTAATGAAATGTGATTTATCAATGAAACGACAGTATCTGTAGCTAAAGTATTGACTTCATAAGAACCCCTACACTTTTTATCCCTAAAAGAATTAATCGCGATGCTTTCATTGTAATTACGGTTAACTGCAGATATATAGAGAGAATATGTTCGCTATTAGTTGATATTAATGGATACTGCATCCCCTTTTCGTTATTTAACACTTCGTAGCTTTTTATCAGAGACATCAAGTGCTAATTTACCAAGATGCATGTAATTCATTACATATTTCACCCTCTTTTAAATGAAAGTTTTTAAAGAGTTACTTACTGAAATATTGCCATGCTGATTCACTCTGTCTTTCTTCTGGTACTTTTTCTAATTTCTTTTCTACGAGCTCGCCAAGTACTTCTGGATCTGTCAACAAAGAAACACATTAAATGCCTTAACTTGAATTATTGTGGCTTTTCCAATATTCTTCAGTCCTCCCAGAAACTGAGTCACCATGTGAAATGAAGGTTGATTCTAGAACCATTTACATAAATCAGATTAGTAGGCCAGTTTTGAGATTGCTATATGATACGAAGGCAATAGGAATTAAAGACCTTAGTGCAATATCTTTTAGTTTTTGTTGCAAATCCCTAAGCAATGCATGCTTTCAAAGACAATCCTGCTCAAATTTTTGCCTTAATTTTACGATATTCACGTAGATATTTAAGTAGTACTTACCTGCTTGATCTAATGTTATTTTTTTATTATACCGAAATCAGTTTTACAGCACAAACATTTTTAAGCCAACATACCGTAATTTTAATTGGCGCAGGATTTCCCCACGTCAATCTTAACCTACCAGGCGCCCAGATAATACAAGCAAATAGACGATATTTCTCAGTAAACATAGTAATAAAGTTATCACAGACATGTCACGGTTTGTGCGTAGTTAATTTTGCTGGTAAAGATCTTCAAAAATAAATGTCATTCACACTTTTCGTAACAGGTTATGACAGTAATAAATATGATCTTATCGTAATCTTTGATGATGCGTCTAGGACTTACACGAAAACATTAAACTTTAAAAAAATGTTGCTCATTTGGTTGTCAAAGCCAAGTCGAAGCGATATTAAAAGCCAGTATGGAACTTATGGTGACAGCCCTGCACATTGTGGTTTGCAACACAGTTCCTAAGTTATCGATATGACTTTTGAGTGAATGATATATTTATTTGCATGAATATAGGTATTTTACAAGTTCTTAAAATTTTGTGAGGTCACACTATATTCGGCATTTCAGCCGTACAAATATTTAAATTTTACATCTTTAGCATGCAGTATGTACACATTTGTGATTAAAAATCTCTAATTTCATCATTTAAATTTTAAAAACAATTTAACAACAAAACTAAACATTAAATAAGTAAAAAACAAATAATTTATATTTTTTTTTTAAATTATTCCAAGTCAACAAAAACAATTAAAATAAAATAAAAGACAATAATAATAATAAAATATAATGAAAATATTTAAATATTAAAGTAATGTCATAAAATTATTAAAAAAAAAAATAATTACATTTTGCATTCAAAATATTCATTGATGGAATAAAAACATTTGTCACACAACCAGTTATATAATTTTTTATTAAATTCCTAATCTGTATGTAGCACTTCTAAATTTTTCAGCTAAGTGGTTATATATTTTCACGGCCATGGTATAACAATTTTTGTTGCATACTTTTAATCTATTACGCGGAACTACTAGTGACTTTTGTGTTATTTTCCTCTTTGTCTTGGCCTTTTCATCTTTTTCAAAAGATCTTGGCAAAAGACTGGAAAAATCTATATTACACTGAACACAATCTCGAATCGTGTTGAGATGCAAGTATTTTATAGTAATTGAAAATTATTTCTTCGGAAATGGTTATAGGCTTGTCTTCCGTAGATTTATAGAGTTCAAAAACCCATTGTTGAATTGTACGCATGAATGAACGAAATGAAGCGCCTGCCTGATTGTGAAAAGCAACTTATGATATATTCAACACTCAGCTGTTTTTTTTTTTAACCTTTATGAAGGAGCTAAGTGATGCCAATGAGGTGTTTTAAAATTTTTCCAAAAAAAAATATTACTGACTTCAATGTAAAAAAACTAATTTTCAAAATCGGTCCACAATTGGCCAAGATATCGACTGACCTGTTGGTCTGTGGTTAGTAACCCCGACTGCTATGCAGGAGGTCGTGGGTACGATTCCCACCCAGGACAAATGTTTGTGTGATGAGATAAATTACACCCAGACACAGAACAAATGATCGTCATTTGTTCTGTCTGGGTGTAATTTATCTATAATATGTATGTATTTAGAAGAAATATATAAGTTTATCAGTTGTCTAGTACTCATAACACAAGCTCTGCTTAGCTTGAAACTAGACGGCGTTGTGTGATAGTTGTCGAATATTATTATTATTATATTATTTATTATTATTATATCGGTGAACATACAAAAAAAACATTCAGCAGCCGAACATAGAACTTCCTCCTTTTCAACGTCGGTTGAAAATAACTTGCTCTTTATATATTATAATTATAGTTTTTAAAACTATCGCCACCCCGGTGCTCTCGATCGAATTTCGATATGTCTACTTATAAGTCTTTTAAGAAACCGAATTTTTTTCTGTGTTCTAGTGGTTTTGCAGCTTGACAGATACAGAACTGTCTTATTCTCATTATACGTAGATCGATTTAGATAAGATTGATTATAAATTACCATCGACTCCCTCAAGTAACTTCTCCAATCTCGGGTCCATCTGCAGTCTTATCTTGGCAATCTCTGCTTCAACTTCTTTGGACTTTACATCTAACTGTCTGTAGAATGATATTGATTTTGCTGCTTCCTGAAAGGTTAAAAAATGTTTTAATATGCATAAATGTACTAATTAATGTTTTAAAAATGCCGCTAGGTAATAAAAGAAGAGACTCTTTTGTTTGAAGCAGTTTTGAATTTCAGTTTAGTCTATTAATTTACAATTGATAGAAAGCTCCAATAACAGTAAACAGATAAATCTTCACAGTGATTTGGAAAATCGTAACAAAAAATGAGAAATGGCACATATATTACAATATTTAACTAGTTTAGCTTTGGACGCTCTTTTCAGGCTACTAATAAATACTCGTCTTCCCAGGTCCTTCGCAGTATTTCAAATAAAATGCAACGTCTTGATTAACATTAATAAAAATTAGATTACCTCTTCTTTTCCTACGAGTACTAGGAACACAGGAGATTCTGGAAGCATTGCAATCAATAATAAACAGAGGATCGACAGCGATAAGTGCGTGTATATCGTTTGCATGTATGTAAGATATCCACCCAGTGTGAAGGTCGTCAGTAGACCTGGAGACAAAGAAAAATGCGCCCTTAATACATAAATCCATCTAAAATATTGAACAAATGACCTCTGGAGTTCCTCAAGGCTCAATTTTTGGTTCCATTTTATTTATTCTGTACATGTATTCAGGACATCAGTTAACGGTCTCATAATACTGCGCGTTGACTTATTTGCAAAATGGTCGATTCCTGCAATTTTTGGACCACTGAACGTATAAATATTTTTTTCTTATACACGAAAGATATCAAACTACAAGTTTAAAAGTCTAATACTTAAGTAGCTTTCTTCTATTTGCAAGCTTTAACCATTCAGCTTTGTTGTATTATTTCTTTGTGGTTTAATTTATTACGATAGTTATTTTTTTAGACCTACCTGAACTTCTTGTGTCTTCCAGTGGTCATTTGAGTTCTAGGGTCACGGCCACTCTTTCAAAGTTTCCCGCAACCCAAGCCACTACTATCTTGGATCTGTCTGAATTTATGACCGATCTATGTAACAGATTTCTTTTGCTTAGTTTTCGTGTCTGTTTCATTAAAAATTGGTCCGACTTGTGCAAGTACTCTGTCTCGTTTCTTTTGTAGTCACAAGTATATCTCTTATTCTTTAATTTGGTCATTTCAACAGTAATTTTTACGTGTTTTACATTATAGACTAATGATTGTGCAAGAGTTTGCAATTTTATGAGTTGCACAATTGGGATTCTAGGCTCGAATTCTAAATAAAAAAAGTGCTAGTTTCTGTCTGATTTTTTTTTAAATATAAATTAGTACTTTCACAAAAGCCAGCCGGAGTCTGAAATTACACCCTACTGTGCCATAACTCTTCGGTATATAGACGTGATTATAGAAATAATATTTACCTAAGAAATATCCAGAAGCAGAGCAAGCAGTGAGTCCTCCTCGAATGGAGTCGTGAGAGATCTCAGAAATGTAGATGATAGCCACGTTCTGCCCAGCAATGCCCACGCCGGCCAAACATGTGGCCACTAAAACTAGAGGCACGTTGCTGGTCAGTGATATTATTAACCATGCGAACTGGAAAGAAGACATAAATGCTAGTTAGAATTAAAAATCAGAGAGAGAGAAAGGATATACAAGAATATAAATGCTTTGTTATGTTGGATAAAAAGATCGGGCAGTGTTTACCTGTATAGCACTATAGCAATAAAAGAAACTGTTGAGATGGTTGAATCAGTGACAAGATTGGATAAAAATTAGAAATGAGTTTGTTAGAAGAAGTTTGGAAGTTAAGCCAGGGACTGAAAGGATGAAAGGGAAGCGTTTGTTTTCGTATGGTTATGTGAAAAGGAACAGCAGGAGCCGACCACGCGGTAGGCCCAGAAGGAGAAGGCATGACAATTTGGAATTCCACCTTAAGAATTGGCCAGAAGCGGCTAAGGGCAGAAAAGAGTGGAATAACGGAAAGGAGGCACATGCCCTGCAGTGAGACACAACAGGCTCATAATAATAGAGAGAGATAAAAAACATGTTATTAACAGAGTTATGAAAATATTATGGATGAAGGCCTAAGAAAAAATAGATGGATGGTGTGAGGAGTGATATTTTTTTTTATATTTTTTTTATTGTTGATAGGTTCGCGCTGGACCGCTATCTATATACTGATATGAAAGAAAAGAAGATCAGCGTTAGCGTGACGGCTGACAGGACAGAATGGAAGAAAAACACGTGTAGCGTGGACCTCAAATAATATGGAACAAGAGCAGATATATAATATGATAGCGAAAGGCGGACAGAAATTCTGTGTAAAAGATTTCTCGGAAACTCCAAGCAATCAAACACTTAACCAAAATACAAAACTTATTGCTATTTCTGTTGGTTGCCATTGGTGGGAAGAAGGTGGCCGTCGGCATGTCCCATGAAACTTGGACTATCAGCACCTGGATGACATGATTGATGTAGTAGATGAGTGATTGGCTGCTACATTGTGTGTCGCAGCTTCTAGAGGAAATTGTTCTGGGTCGGGGTGTTTTGTATATATGAGGCTACATGCTTATAACCACCATAGCATAATCAGCCTTTTAATGTTTCCATTACTGAGACTCAGGCTTCCTCTCTGGGAGAGAGAATGGGCAGTAATCCACCACGCGGTATCGGTGCCGGTTGGTGGATGTCACTAATCTTCTATATTTTGATTCTAAGACATTCCACTTTCCTCACGCTGTTTTCCTTTACCGTTTTAAGTGTAGTACCTACTGGTGACGTAATTACACAAAGTAATGTGTCTGGCTGGGTTTGAACCCATAATCTACAACTCGTGAGTCGGGGCCGGTATCACTAGGCCACTACTGCTCTCACTAGTGTGATAAAAAGAAAAAAACTGCCAACTTGTAAGACAATGTATTGTTAAGCCAGGTGCGAGATAAGCGTGGAATAACGGTCATAGACCCTGCTACATTTGTAACTGACATTCTTAATTTCATAAAAGGAAATAAAGAGATAAATCTATCTTGAATCGACATACTGTATCGTGATCCTTTACATGATCTAGTATTGAAAAGCAATTCATTGTTGGTTTTTCGGGTACCTACGCAGCGATAATAGAAAAAAAGACGTGTGGCACTCGGGGACTGCCGCGGTAAAGCTATTGCATAGCATTTTTATCAACTTATGCAATTATAATTATTTATTTATTTTATTTATGCAGTATTTTTTTCCTTAGTTTTTTTTTCTTTGATATTAATTGAAGTTACATTTTCACACATTGAATTGAATTTTGATTGATTGTTCACTCATTTGTTTTCTTATCGGTCACCACGCTCAAAAAACAAATGAGTGGGGGGTGTTAGGTTATTTTCGTTACGGAATTTCTGGATTCGGTCTCCTCGCTCAAGGCCCGCGATAGAAGCTATGCAATAGCTTGAAAGGTCAATGTACTATATTCCACGGTTATCTGGCCCCTTCTACAGGTGATGATGATAGATTTCTTACAGATACTTACCACATAAGGTAAAGTAAACAACATAGTAGCATATTTTCTTCCCCACGTGTTGAAGGCGTAACCACAGAAAGGGCTGGCTATCAGCCCCCCAAGGTTGGGCAAACTGCCCAACAGTGATACGTCCAACGAAGACATTGGCCTTGATAGTACAGTTTCATTGGATATGAAGTTGGCCGCCGTATTTGATGGCCAAGCGAACACGTAGCCCGTTTGACATGCTTGAAAACATACTGGAAACGAAAAATATTTTTTAAAATTTAAATAGATCTGTTATCACACAGCAAGAAACTGGAAACAAAGGATTATTGTAGCGATATCTATAGCACCATATACGAACTAAAAAAATCAACAACATTTGCTTCGTGGCATTAGAGTCAATGTACATGAGCCACATGCCACAACCATAAACGCCGCCACGAGAAGCTAGAAGAGCCAATTGTGACCCGAGGGTGCTTATTTTTTTAAACTTATACGATCAGTATCCTAATGATCTCTGACGAAGGTCTTGTGCGAGTGGCGTGTGGCGGCGTATTGTATCGGCGTTTAGTGGCCGGTTCGGGCCACAAGAAGCGAGCAGTGGCGATTTCTAGTGTGTGGCGGCCACCGGCGTCAACCGTGTGCGGAGAATCCATATAAAATGAATGAAACCTACAGGAACGTTAGCGGCGTTTGAAACTGCTTCATTCTAGAGTGACAAAGGCTATATTTTCTGTAAGCGGGTGAAGCCACGGGCAAAAGCTAGTATGAAACAAGTCTTCACTTCACTTACAAAAGTTTAAAATTCTCGGGATTCTGTAATATCATGCATTATTATACATTTTAACCTTTCTTATGCTGTAATTAGAGACACAATTAAAAAGTCATTGTGTCTTGCGTGGATCCACGTTCCGGACACACAAAAGGATAAATCTTCCTCATTAATCAGTCTATCTATAAGTGAAAATCACATGGTAATCCATTCAGTAGTTTATATCGAGCAGTCAGACAGACGCGATAGGGAACTTTGATTAATAATAAATGTATAAAAATATATTTATAATAATATAGCTCCAAAGTTTTTGATTTATAAAATAATATATTATATTTTAAAGTGTATTTTAAGCAACTAAAAGCTCAAAATATTTTTATTATTTATATTACAAATAAAAAGAAATTAAAATAAATTGTAAAAAAAGAAAATATTTACGTAGGCGTGATTCATTATTATGGAGAAATATTAACAAAACCTTTCCATTTAAATTACTGCTTATCGTGCAGTAATTATTTTATTTATTTTATATTAAGTTATGCCGAAGTAATTGGACCTTTGTGAATAGAAATATCAAGTTAAAAAAATGCTTTTAAGCTTCACAGTTTAAAACTACTACAATAAACTATCACTAGATTTGACTACTACACAAATCTCATACGACACTTTATACTACTACCCGGACGAGTCCATTCACAAACGCGGATAAATAAAAACAAATCAAATGCTACTCACTGACAGCAGTGGCCAAACTTTGAATTAAGAACTCCGAAGTCTTAATTTTTTCTTTCTCCATTTTTTTTAAAAAAAAAGATCTACACTCACTAACTCTCCCTATATCAGTCTATTGTCAAATGTCGCACTTCTATTAATTATAGGCAACTAAATATGGAGATCATGTTGTAGTATCTTTAGTAGTATTTGCTGCCACGCTGGCAAGCAAACACACTGTGGGGCGAATGTCACAATTGTCTTCCTCGTTATCTTATTATTCAATATACACTCGAGAGCAAAAAAATTGCACATCGTAACCCTTTTTGTTAATGCAGTTTTTGTCATGAATGTGAATAGTTATTGAAAAAAATGTCGTACATTAATAGAAAGCCTATTTAATTACCTTTCTAATGATATGAAATACAGTGTAAAAAAATATCCTTGAAAGGGTTTAGAGCACAAAATCCAAAAAATGGGAAAAATTAATAAATCTCACTTAAGAAAGAATGATAGTCAAACTTTAAATTCTTGGTCATACTGTTTGTGAATAAAGTGTATTCCCTCCCTTAGCCTTATTTACAGCTGTTATTCGATTTTCATCAGCCGTATTAATTTTACCATGAAATCTAAGGGTATAACGTCTCACTTCTCGTCAATGACAAATTGAAGCTCTTCGAGGCGTGGAGAGCCAGGCTTTTTGCACTAAGTCTTCTTTCAAGGTTATTCCAGATATGCTCAATTGGATTAAGATCAGAACTACGAGCTGACCTCTCTATCGCAATGATTCCAACATCTTACATGTAGTCGCAAACTGTTCTAGCGACATGAGAATTGGTATTGTTCTGCATTATGGAAAAAAAATCTACCATAAGCCACACAAGTGGCTTCACATATTCTTCGAGTACTTTTTTTGATGTATCATAAAGCCGTCAACTCTCTCGATATAAAGCCAGAAATGGCCCAGTGATGAATACAATGTCAGTTTTAGTGTCCAACATTATGCCATCCCAATTCGCCTCCAAAACCCACTTCTTCGCTTATGCAGCATTGTTAAAATTGCTCTGATGACCTTTTGTAGACCCTACAGTATTGATCATGGTCATCTAGGTCATTCTGCACTTATCAGAAAACACAACAGCTTGTCATTAGGCATACATCCAAGTTAAGTGTTTCGTGGCAAATTATTGCCGGGCTTGTCGGTGAGCTGTGGTCAATTTGGTTCCATTTGAAGAGTGATGTGTAGTCAGGCCTACTTCACTCAGTCTTTTCCTAATTGTCCACTGACTTATACTGATATTACAAACTTATTAAAGGTTTTGTGTCAGGTTAATCTTGTTCAGTGGCCGATTTCTCAAAGTACTTGTTACAGAAAAGCGATAATCACGCCCTGATCCTATGCGCCACCGGCCATATCCTGGTCGCCGAATATACCCACGGGTCTCTTAAAACCTCTGGTATACCAGACGAATAGGAAAGCAGCTAAAATTTAGCTATCGGGCGATTTCATTTTGATTATGGTCTGCTTTGGGCAAGGCATTAACTTGAACGGCTTTTACGGGCGTGGTGTATCCATATTTTTCCCATAAATTTGTCTGTTTCTAATAGAGACGTTACCATGTTAACGGAAACTGATAAAAACTCCAAAACAGCACCCTTTTTGTAGCTCCAGGTAAAGATGCAAGTAGTGAAATGAAAATGGGTGAATTTGTGGAATTGAGTATACCACTGGTTTTTGTAAGTTACGTGAAGGTCAATGATCTTAAATTTAAGTTTTTATAACTAACTTTATATGCTTCAATTTTGATTAATAATTTGTACTCAATATCTATAGATTTAAGAAAAACACAGTATTAAACGAAAATACAAGCCATGTGCGATTTTTTTGCTCTCAAGTGTAGGTAACGCGTAAGTGCGTTTAATGGTTCTTATCACTTTAGTAGGTCAGGAATTGTTAGGAGAAAGAAGGACGGTATGACAGATTTTTTTCTTGTTGTGGTAAATCATATTATTATTTCTCCTGCTCTAGGGCGAAACGAGAGGGCGTGTCAGACTTTTACTGACTACGACACCTGTGTCCTCTTCGCTTTGAATCAAACTATGGCCCCAGTAGGCATCACTAACACAGTGCCAGTGTGGAGCCTCCCCACAAGGCACGCGCCACCTGCTATGCTGCCCATCCTACGTAACGACCCGCAGTTTTCAGGATCTATACGAGGCCAACAATAGAGCTGTACAGGTTGCCAAATATTGGTCAAAAGAAGTATAGTTTGAGAGCATTGACACGAAAAGAAGAAGAAGAAGTAGGCTTCGGTCCCCCTAGCTCCTACAATTTTGCTGACATCTCTTTAAGGCGCGCGTGAAATACTACGAGCCGTCGACGACTCGCTCTTGGTCACCGGTTACCGGAAGACTGGACGGCGAGCCACCCATTGCTCGTCATTCGCAATCCCACGCCTACGGTATCTGGACATCGGGGAATGATGGGTACTGAGGTAACTGACATTTTTATAGAAATACAACCAAATTGTTAGGTTAACCGTCGAAGTCGAATCCGACTCGACTGGGCAGCGCTCGGAAAGCTGCGTGGTATTTTCTCGTCCGTGATATCAGTGTCTCAAGACGAATCTAAAACCATTCTAAAATTGGTGATTCGAACATTTTAGTTCATTTTTGTATTTCTAGCAGCACAGGATTCATTAGGAGAGGTGGTCATCAAATTACAAGCTTAACCCCTTTTTTTTATGGTGGGGAAAAATCATACATTGACATCCCCCGCCCTTGGGCGGAGCGGGAGATAGTGTCAGACTCTTACTGACTAAAAGACCCACCCCGTTCCTTCTAGCCTTCATACCGGGGCTCGAGCGCCCTTTCGGATAACCCTGGCCCCAGTAGGCGTCGACCCGGCTGGGCCCCTGCTGTTGCTGACAACTCCTTGAGGCGCGCGGGACAAGCTTAATTATATGTATCTAGTCGGGAATCCGATGAATGTGAGTTTCACAGGATCGGTCGTTGTAGCAATACTAAGAGATGGCCCATGTCTTTCAGTTGACATGACGATGTTGATGAGATACTTAGCCAAAACCTTTTTATAAGGTCATAGTGCACCGCTTGGTACACCACTAGTAGTAACCTGTATTATGAAACTCGGTGGAAAAAAAGAAAAAAAAATTCAAATGTCCTACCTACCAGAGTAAAAAAAGGAAAGACAAAACACTGTTATTTATTGTAGTTATGTATCTGGAGCTGGGGGGCCGTTTGCTTGGTGCGGCATTTTGGGCGGCGGGGGGTTGTATGCGTGTTGAAGGTTGGGAGAACCCTGATCTTTGATGCGTTTATGACTCGTTGTTGCTTGGGTATCGCTTCGGGCCGATGGCCTCTCAGCCATAAAATTTTGACGGGATTTACTGTAATAGCTTAAGTGCTCTGGAGTGACGCCACTTGCACTTGGTTTTAGTCAGTAGGAGTCTGACACTGCCCAGACTGGCTCGTTTGTGACGCAGCCTGGCCGTCCATGAGAATATCACACCCCTGGCGAAGAAAAAAAAAAAACCACTAGGATACATTATACAGGCCAACCCCTATGGTACTATGCGAGCTATAAGTTTTCAAGATTCAACTGATTGCAATGCATTTACTATGCATATCGTGCCAAAATACCGGATAAATTGAAACTCTAGACTGAAATGAAATGTTAAATTGGACCTATCTGATTAACCCATTATATTCTACTGCTGCGCAAAAGTCTCCCTCTTTGTTTTTCATACACGTCTGCCTTCTGCCGTTACGAGCCAGTTCCTCTAGTGAGAGGCAAGTTCATCTCTCCGTCTTCGTCATGGTCTACATTATACATGATAGAAGCAACAAGTAATATGTAACCAAGCATTATATGTAACACATATATGACTTGAAAGAGTGTCCATGGAGTTTCTTGCACGTTCTTCTCCATAGAGACCTACTCTTTGGAACGTGCAATTTAGCTTCACTTTTCTTGGACTGACCGACATTTGACTATTCAAAAGTGCCTGTAAAGGGTCTATTTGAAATAAATGCTTTGATTTGATTTGATTTGATTTATGTCGCCTTGCGTTTAATGGGACCCAATAAATGGCTCTATAGACCCTTATCTACACTAATATAATAAAGAGGTTAAGTTTTTTTTTTTGTTTTTATGTTTTTTTGTTTGTAGGAGGTAATCTCTGAAAGTACTGATCCGATTGCTAAAATTTTTCACCTACAGAATGCTGCTTTATTCCTGAGTAACATAGGCTATACAAGGTGTAAGGGACAGCCCTCCACAAACTTTAAGGGCTTACTCAGCAGATGAAACTGAACAACCTTCCAACACATTCTTTTTCAGGAAACGAAAAAAAAAATCGGCGTCTCCATACAAACTGTCCAATCAAGTTTATTATTTTGTATGGTGAGGCGGATTTTTTTTTTTGTTATATTTTTTTTATGGAATGTTGTTCAGTTTCGTGTACTGAGCAAGCCCTTAAAGTTTGTGGAGGGCTGTCCCTTACACCCTTTATATTAAGTACGTGAGTGAAGCCGCTGGCAAAAGCTAGTATTGAATACTTTTATAAATTCTTATTTCCTTAAGTTAAAAGTCAAAGTCAATAAAAATAAAGTCAGGCCAATAAATGGTTGATAACATTGTAACCTGTCATATATTATTTATTAATTGGAATGACTGATAACTGGGGCAGTCATCCTTTAGTCTCGTTTATAACTGATATGCAAATGCAGACACCCGTACCTATATGTTTGTTACTCTCTTTATAATTTATATACTTACTTCCTTCATATCTGTTATATACATCTTCATTTGAAGAATGGCCAAACATTAGTTGATGTAGGCAAACTACATTACTGCTTACGAAAAATATTAATATTATTGCAAAAAAAGCGTGGGGCGCTTTGTGCCATATTTTTCGTAAATCGAGCACCCCACGCTTTTTTCGCAATAATATTAATATTTTTCGTTCATTATTATTATTTCCTACCTATATTGAAAATTATTTTACACTTTTAAGTTTGATATGCTATGAAAGCGTGTTTTTTAAACTATATTTATTTTTCACTTTTTAGTGAGTATCTACCGAATGTGATAAAAATATTAAGGGGATAAATATTAAGTCATTTGTGTGCAAGTCAAAAAGCAGGTCGATGGTACAACATGCGCAGATTACGCATAATGGTTTTGAAATCAAGCTCTAAATCCCAATATCCCAATTTTACTACCGGTAATTTTATTTATACGTTAAGAATTATTTTCTGCCCATTATTTAAATACATATATGTTACAAATAAACAAGCGAGCTTGGTGGTGCAACTTTATTTACGAATTAGTCTTATAGATTATTCCGTAATCGTATTATTTCATTCAATGCTTCACTATTACATAGGGTCCTTCCTGTTAATTTTGAGCAATCAAGTTCTTCAATTCTAATACCGTCCAAGGATTTTCCACGACTATGTGCTACATAAGCTTGTCCTGGAGCAAACAATCGTGAACCTAAATAAATGACTGCATGGTCGACTGTACCACCTTGCATCTTGTGAACGGTCGATGCCCAACTCAGGATTAACGGCAACATCCGTCTCTCAACAGTTCCATAGCTGTATTTTACTGGAAACTGTATCGAAATCGGTTTAATTACATGTACACCATCTGCACGCTTAGCCAAGTTGTTTTTCTGCAATCGTTAACGCTGTCGAAAAGTAATGAAACATATGGGAATGACGTCATCTCAACGTAAAGTCGCGTGGTCAGTCAGAACAAACGAATAGACAATTCGTAGCCAAGTTCACATCGTTCAAAATCGTTTCTACAATATTTAACGCTACATCCTTTGTTATACAAACGCTACATTGTAGGACGAGCGGCCGACTCAGGCGCGTCAATATGACTACCAACTTATGGTTTTCTACAATTGCTGTCACCGAGTCGTTACCGATTAGAGAACGGAATTCGATTGTAACTTGGCTAGGGGGGCTGAACCGAAATCGACACGGACTGACGGAATATCTTCAGCGTAAACTTGGTTCCTACGAAAATTTGGCCAGATAATTTCTGTTATAAAGCCCATGTTACCGTTTACTAAACCTTTTGACACGTCAATGTTTGATCTTAACATCACTTTAGATCCTACGAATATTTTCAACTCTTTCTCTCCAATAGGCCGCAGAACCCCTCAAATTCTTAACATAAAGATGGACGTCTTCGACTGCTCCTTCTTGATTAACAATTTTCTTGCCGTATGCTGATATCGTGCTTTTGACTCGATAATATTCAAAGAATGATAAGGCATAAAAGAGATAGTCTTTGCGTTGAAATCTTGCGTCGCTTCCCAAAATTTTGAACTGAAAGTAGTCCAGTACTGTAATTTTTTTTTTTTTTTATTGTTGATAGGTTCGCACTTGACCGCTATCTCACCTGATGGAAAGCGACGATGCAGTCGACGATGGAACGCGCTTACCTAAAAGAAACCTATATATATTTTACAGGTCTTTCCTCTTTAAAACCGTTTTTTCCGTAGGGAAACAAATAGTACCAGGAAAATTCTTCTGCTTTCAATTCATGACCCACGTTTACGACATTGTCTTTTATCTTACGCGTAATTTCGTTGAGGTTTCGTGAGACCTGTATTTCATCCTCCACATTGGGTTGCATTACATCAATCGATGCCATCACTGATGTTTGCATTGGAATTATTTGATCAGATAGTTCCTGTTGGGAATTGACTGTTTGGGACGCTGGAGTTACCGTTTCAGTACTCTGATTTGCTTCTGTCCCCTCAGAGTCATCGTGCATATCAAAGACCTCAAGATCAACGTAATCAAGGGTATATTGTAAATTTTTGCTGCCTGTTGTACGCTTACATATCCTTACAAACTCATTGAAATTATCGCATTCGATAACGCAGGCTTTCCCATAATTGTCATTTGCTCTGGATTCCTTTGGTCCACAAGAATGAGAGTTACTGAAGTAATATTTATTATCATAGTGCATTACTCCAAAAGACTGACCATCTGTTAATAATATTCCTGCATTATGTACCATGAACAGATCTTTCAAACCTTGACAGAGAGTTTTCCCAAGTTTTGGTTTGTTTAATTTATCGTTCAAGTTCCCATATATACTCGGTTCTTCGTCATAAATGATCAGAAATCTTGTATCGAATATGTTCAGATCATTTTTGATGACATCAAAATTTCGCACCAATAGGTATTGATCATTTTCTATAGGATTTTATAGGAAATTTCCCGCTATTTGAAAACTTATGTTGCTGTAAATTTGGTCGCCTATAATCATGTTTAAATTGAGGGTCTTGGTATCCCAAAAACGTGGTGAAAGAATACAGGCTCTTAATATGTTTGCTAATATCATCGTTGCCTTGATGACATGAAGCACGTATAATTCTCGAGGAATTAGTGATTTCCATGTAAGCGCTGTCATATTCAGTAGACTCTTCGTTCGTTCCTACAGCAATGTTGACTGGTGCTTGTTCTAGTCTTAAAATATCCTCTTCGTTTATTACAACATCCTGATCGATAGTGACGTCTATGTAAAGTGGATTGTTAACAACTAACCAATGCAATGCATGATATACTTTTTGTCTAGATATTGAAAACTGTCGTGTAACGTTAATATTTTCAAGACGCTCAGTAATGACAACTATTTCAGCATTATTTGTAGACCTTGGTAACATTTTCGGAAGATTTTCAGTAATTTCAAAAACATCTTGCGCAAACAATACCACTTGACCTCGAAAACTATATTGCCCAAATATGCCGCTTAGTTATATAATTTTAACGAATGGTATAATACGCGAAATAAGCCTTCGTTCAGCTTGTGATAACGTTGCAATTTCCTCTGGAATAGAGGACCTGGGTCCAGATTGTTCCAATAAGATTTGGATGGTGCAATATTTTTCTTTGAATTCAAATGAGTCTTGCAACGGTTGCAAACGTCAAGCTATTTTTTTGTTTTAATACGTTGGGCAAATATGTTGTTTGAATATTAACAATCCATCTAGAAATTTGATGCTGATAGCACCGTTTAGTGCAAACTTCACAAATCTTATCACAGAACGTGTTTATTGCCTGCGTAAAGCCTGTTATACAAGATCTACTTAATCTTCTGGAGTTGGCGTTTCGTTGCTGCATTTTCTGAAAACGATCTTCTCTGACTTGTTCTGACTCTGCGGCCCGAATTTCAGCCGCATGCTGACGTACTTGCTGCAAACGGGCTTCTCTGGCTTTTTCTGATTGTTTAGCTCTATAAATTCTCATATAAAGATTTTTTTTTATCTTTCTCTCGTCTAATTCTTCGCTTGAGAGTTCGTATGTTCTTTTCATTAACAATTGCCTTCGCTTCTCCGATGTTCTTTTTCTCTGTGTATTGTTTTGTTTTTTTCCCGTAATGTTCCCAAGAGCAATGGACAAATAAACGCCCCCCCCCCCCCCCAGTAGTGCGTTTAAAAATAACCAGAGTCGAGTAGAATTGCAACCCCGGGTCGTTCTTAAATAACTCGAGTAGCTACCCTAGAGCTAACCCAACTAACCCTAATTTTGAGCAGGGTGGGTTGGAGTAAGCGGCTATATGGGCAATATGCTGGACATTGACAGTTGACTCCGTTCGCGTTCAAAAATACTAGGGTAGAGTAATTACAGTACAATTCACGAATGATGGCGGGCCTGAAGTTAGCCTTTGCGAACTTTCGCGCATACCACACTCTTCTCGCACACGCACGTCGCCATTTGGTTCCTAAAATACGTTACTGCGCAGCCTTCCGCGCAAACTTCACGGCCGCCATCATTCGTGAATTGTACTATACCCAACGACATCATTAGAGTTAACTCTAAACTCAAATTTGAATGCAGCCCAGAAACCTGTCAATCGCTACAACTGACTTTTGTAGCTTTTTTGTTACGTCAAATTACCACCCATCGATCGCTACAAGTGACAAATGTCCCTTTTTTAATTTACTTCGATAAATATTACATCATAATAATAATATGTTTATTTCTTTCTATCACAGATGTTTTTATACTTTTTCTCTTTTCCTCTTGAATCTAAATGAAATTCTTCACGCTAAAAATACGACAATAGTTTGGAATGGTTCATCATTCTATTTTTGCATGAATATTGCATGAATATAACCTATAATTTTGTATTTATTTAAATCCGTTATTTCATATCACTCAATAAGAATTGGCAATGAGGACTGATAATTTAATTGAACTTCCTTTTTAGCGAGTGTAGATAACCGTGCGTTATCCGGACCTTCCGTATTGCCATGTACCTCTGGCATGTGAACGCATATCAAAGAGTCATGCTGGGCCTTCGGTTGCTGACGCACCGACGGCGTCCACGCTAGCGCCCGATCGGCGACGGCGATCTTTCGTGCCAGGCCTTGGCACAGGCCATGGTCTGGAGCGAGGAGGAGCGGAGTGGCAGGCGGCTGCCTCCTTCTGCGAAGCAGTAATGATGAAGCAGTATGTAATGATAGCAAAGAAGGAAGGTCGGCTTTCTCCTTTGCTAGGATTACTGCATCAGGCAACGGCGCTCACAGCGCCCTAGCCGCCGCCGAGATTTCGATCCCGATTACCGGCCACCGTAACGGTCGAGGCCTATTGGGGCCAGGGTAAACCCTATCTCCCGCTCCGCCAATGGGTGAAGGATGTCATTTGTCATTTAGATGATTATTTCCAAAAAAAAACGGATTATTGTATTGTCATCAGTCTTTGATGGGTGTGCAAAGTTTGAAGAAAATCTGATCGCCCAAAGTTGGTCAAAATCGAGTTCAAAGGCGTTGGTTACAAACATACAGGTGAAGCTAATATAAGCATGTTAAAAATAAGAAAAAAGAGTATTTTTTTGCTCTTTTGTAATTATTCACATTCGCAACTTTACCATACAGATGACGAATAGATCTTTACGTGAGCAGGTATCAGAGCATGCGACGTAAGATAGGACGAGGAACATGGTCTGCGAAAAGACGTCCCTCAAAGACTGAAGACCGGAAACTGTAGATATTGTCTTTGCTGCAGCCGACCGGATTGTGGAGTTTGTTTAAATGAAATGACACTTTGTCTAAACCAAGTCTGATTTGGTTTTACGCAGTATAACGCAGAGAAGAGGTCCTAATGTCTAAGGTCTTGACTACTAGGCCCTTTTATTTGCTTGACACAAAGAGAAACTCTATGGTCGTATGCAAACCCTAGGAAAAAATAATAAAATTCATCAAGTAAATATCTGCATGCACAAACTAACTTATCTACACATTATAACATAGATACATAAAATAAGTAAATGTTGATAGTTTTAGGAAGTAAACATACTTATATATGGTTTTATTGTTTAGGATTATACCTAAAATATAACGCCACGTCGACAGACAAGACGTGGAGGTACTTTATTTGAACAATTATTTTTATCAGGAGCAATGGTATTGGTACGTAGTTACGTTTGTTGCTAGGGCCAATGACATACTCCGATCTTGGGCGGAGCGGGAGATAATGTCAGACTTTTACTAATTAAAAACTCACTCCTGTTCCTTCTTTGCCTGTTTTGCATCACCCATGGCCCCAGTAAGCTTCGATCCTGCTGGGCCCTTTACATCCCCATCTTGGGTGGAGTGGGAGATAGTGTTAGACTTTTACTGACTAAAAACCCATTCCTGTTTCTTCTTTTCCATTGTTCCAGGGCCCCGAGGATATCTTTCGCATCACCCATGGCTCCAGTAAGCTTTGACCCTGCTGGGCCCCTACATCCCCCATCTTAAGCGGAGAGGGAGTTAGTTTTAGACTTTTACTGACTAAAAACCCATTCCTGATCCTTCTTTTCCATTATTCCAGGGCCCCGAGGATATTTTTCGCATCACCCATGGCTCCAGTAAGCTTCGACCCTGCTGGGCCCCTGACATCCGCCGTCTTGGGCGGAGCGGGAGATACGAGTAGTGTTAGACTTTTACTGACTAAAAACCCATTCCTGTTCCTTCTTTTCCATTGTTCCAGGGCCCCGAGGATATCTTTTGCATCTCCCATGGCCCCAGTAGGCTTCGACTCTGCTGGGCCTTTATTTACCCATCTCATCATCATTCTAGCCCTATATCAGCTTTCGTGCGTAAGAAACGCCCGGGTGTCATCACTGTGTGGGCCACCTGGAGGACACGACGGAGTGTACTGTAGAGGTGTGCCCCGATTAGGCAGACCACCGCTGTGTCCTAGTGGGGGCGATCGCCGGCAACGATCTCTCGTGCCAGGCCATGGTCCGGAGCATGGAGGAATACAGGGCCATGCCTACTGGAGCCATGAGTTAATTGAAAATAAACCAACCCCCTCCCCCTGGAACGCAAGGCAAAGAAAGAACAAACCAGTGGGTTTTAGTCAGTAATAGTCTGTTGTGCAATTGCTGCTTTTTTTTTATTATGGATAGGCTCCCGTTTGACCACTATCTTACCTGTTGGAAAGCGATGATGTGGCAACCTATTCACTCTTGACTTAACCCGTTGTGTGTCTAAACGTGGATCCACGCGAGACACAATGGCTTTTTAATTGTGTCTCTAATTACGTCACTCGAGAAGTTAAGGATCCCTAGGTTATAGTTATCAGGAAACACTGACTCCGGCAATGAATTCCAATCCCAAAACGCTTTGTACGTATGGGTGGGATGTCCATCATGTGGTGGCGGAATGCCGTGCACTTGTGGTCCGATGATGAGAAGGTCTTGGCTGAATTAAATTGTGCAATTCCAATGCACACTCCCCGAAATGTAAACGATAGTTAACCGACAGGCTAGCAACTCGGCGTCGATGCTCAAGATTTTAGTTTTAACTTGACAAGTGCATTACCCATGATTTGCTTACATTACTGGGTATACAGATCTCCTCTTTGTTCTGTTTTACTTCACGAAACTGAATGTGATACATCCAGATACGCGATTTTGAAGATTTCGTCAACCTAACTCGCTTTTCAACAGCCCTGGTGTCTTTGGCCTAAACAAGGCCTCCATTGGTTTGTGGAACAAGCCACCGCCGATGGAGACATTCTGAATGCCAGGAGTTACAGGGCGATTTCTGGCTACTGAAGACGCGAGACGCATTGCTGACGATGAGCAATGGGGAGCTCACCATCCAGCAGTCCGGTAAAAACCAAGCTCAAGTCATAGTTATACACAAACCTTCTAAAATTACAAAATTTTCGATAAATACTAGCTTCTGCCAGCGGCTTCACCCGCAAGAATATAGATAATGATCCCATAGTAACATACTCCTGGGATCAAAACCATACCCTAAAAAAGTCAAAATCACACTCTGAAATAGGACATTACGGTATGACCCTATGTCTATTGCAGAGTGGCTACCGATGAGCTAAACATCCAAACCCATTCAGATGTTTGAGTGTAAAGCAGTAACAAGCATACACATACATAATATATACGTACAAACTTAGTCCTCTACAATATTAGTAGTACCAGTGTGTCCAGTGCGAGTCTAAATCGTGACTGGCTAGATCTGGAAGCGAGTTAGACGGGAGTCACATTTCCTACTTCAACCTAACCTGACCAAGTCGGCATTCTGGTCGCAGGTCATCCCCTGCCTCTCATCCTATAGGAGTCTCTCCTGGCGAGTCTTGACCGCCGATATAACGTAAAAAGTCGGCTGTGTGCAGCAGCGCTGTGATGTCCTACAGTATACACATACAATCATAAACACATAGAGCCATGCTCTACAACCGTAGAGCCTATTTAGACACCAAAATGACGGGTCCGTTGTAACGGACTCCGGCTAGACACCGCTTGACACACCCTCTGATGGGGATGTAGCGATAGCCATGACGTTGAGTTTGTTTGACGTTAACGCGATCAACACGTTTATGATGGTCGACGCTTCGACTAGCCCGCCCCAAGCTCTTAACCACTCATTGTCTAAATGCGGTACCTAAACGTTTCGATTGCGTTAAATTAAAAACCACTTGCATTCAGCACACTGATCACTACTATTAATAGTGATGAATGAAAGATGACCCTACATTATTACAAAACAACATGTTGTGTAGGTAATAACAAACAACTAATTAAGTGTAAAACAATGGATCATTTCACACTTGTGCTCAAGAACGATAACCATTTGATACACTGTTCTCATTCAATTTTAGACTATAACAGCTACTGTTTATCCTTTGAATTCAATATTTGTATTGTCATTGTTTGTGTGTGTTTTTTTTAATTGATATAAACCAGTGCTTGACTGCGATCCCACCTGATGCTAAGCAGTGATGCAATCGTTGATGGTGAAGCGCACTGAGCCTATTCTATCTATCCTGAAAGACACTTAGTTTATAGTCAGACGGGAAGACCGCAGCAGGCAAATTGTTCCTGTCCTTCGATGTACGCATTATAAACAACGAGGTGAGACGCTTAGAGACCGTAGAGATGTCAGTCAACAATGTAAGGGTAGATACTCGCCGTACGTCGGATTGTCCCATGGTAGAATGGCTCGCCGTCCGGCCGTAACTGTCCGGACCAAGCCCAAGTCGTCGACGGCACGCACTGTTACCGCGCGCCTCAAGGAGTTGTCAGCAACAGCAGGGACCCAGCCGGGTCGAAGCCTACTGGGGCCAGGGTTATCCGAAAGGGAACTCGAGCCCCGGTATGAAGACTAGAAGGAACAGGGTGGGTCTTTTAGTCAGTAAGAGTCTGACACTATTTCCCGCTCCGCCTAAGAGCGGGGGTTGTCATTGGATGATTTTTCCCAACATAAAAAAAAATGGTAGAATGGCGATGGTGTAATCAAGTCATATTCTCCAAATTGCATCCTATAGAATACCGAAAGGTTGGCTACCCTACGAATGTGCTCCAGGCTTTATAGATCAGTCTTGATCAAATCTGGATCACCAATCTCCCCCCTTCACACGCCTTTTTCTTACTGACCTGTCTTTTGCCCGTTTATGTTCCAATCGAATCGTATATACACCACTAATTTTTAATTAGTACAAATACTTAAAGGGCTTATTAGGAAAGGTCTTGTTATTATTTAAGTAAAGTTTCAATAAATAATATTCATAATCAGCAAAGTTAATAGCGTTTGTTTATATCCCAAAATCTCACTCAATTTATGGAAATATTGTACGGACTACTCGTATTAATTTTGAATGAATGAATTAAAAAGGAAAAAAAAACACTGCCCGTAGTATTTTTAGAAGCAATTGTTATGAATGATTGATACTTATGAATTTACCAATTATGACTTTTCGAGAACAATTTTAGGATTTCGTTTTTTACTTTTGTCTACAAAAACATGATCAGTAACTGATAGAACACCATTTTTTTGTAGTAATTAAACAATAGGAGTATATACAGGAACGGCTGATAAAGCATTGGTTCTTGTTGAAGTTAGTTATTGTAACTTACTCTTAGACATGGTTCACTAAATCCAATTAACTGTAGAATGATGTTGATGATAGGAAAATAAGTTCTAATTCAGGTGGATAAGGTATTAAATTCACCATGCTATTTCCTACGTACTTAAATAAAATCTACAAAACAATGATAAAACTTCAGATCTATGGATCATATTAATTGTAAAAGGAGTAAGTGATAGGTCTCCGCAAACTTTAAGGGCTTGCTCAGTAGACGAAACTGAACAATCTTCCACAAGACCTTTTTTGCAGGAAACGAGTGGGAGAGGAATTCCTTGCCGGAGTCTGTGTTTCCTGATAGCTACAACCCGGGAATCTTTAAGTCGAGAGTGAATAGGTTTCTTTTAGGTAAGCGCGTTCCATCGTCGACCGCATCGTCGCTTTCCATCAGGTGAGATAGCGGTCAAGTGCGAACCTACCAACAATAAAAAAAAAAAAAAAAAAAAAAACGAAAAAAAAGAATATCGACGTCCACATAAAATTATAAACTTGATTGGACACTGGACAGTTTATATGGCTGATGATATAAGCTGGGTCTCAAGATCTCCTCTCTAGGGGAGAAAATGGGCCGTTTTACACCACGCGGGCCCAGTGAGGGTTGCTGGATAGCATAAAATAGAATAGAATGATTGGAGACCAAAAAAGGTCACATGCCTTCGAATTTTTGGTTCTAGGACATGCCGGTTTTCTCACGGTGTTTTCCTTCACCGTTTTGAGAGCAGTGATGATGAAATAAATTAGATACACAAACATTAGTTTAAAACTAAACATTACTTTGTGTTCATATATACGGAACAATTATATAATAACTAGATTAATTTTATTATGTAATATATTATTTCACGAGACACCAGGAAAAGATAAAAACATTCTTTGCAGGGGATTTAAAGTTAATAAAAGAGGCGATTGTTTTACAAATAGTTTTTTTATTTAATACTTACAAAAGCTTAGGTTTAATATTTACATATAGAAATAACTTATTACAATACATTTACACAGCTACAGTTTAATCTAAAAAATACTTTTAGTGTAGGCTATCTTTATGAAGAACAAATACTTCATATTTTTCTTGAAATAAGTTCTGACGTAATGGTATATGTCGATGATGACGCAATACATGAGATTTTGTCATTCAAATGAATCAATTTCTGCCCATTGTATTAGAGTAACTTAGAATTAGGTCTTTGCCACACTTGACGGAAATCCCGTCGCGGAAGATCGGCGACGGAACGAATAACAGGCACACTACGCGAAAGATCGGTCGCTCCACATAGTGTACCCGCTATTTGTAGTTTATATGCAATAACATGTATAGGCGTTCCGTCGCCGATCTTCCGCGACGGAATTTCCATCTAGTGTGGCGAAGGCCTTAGAGTAACTTTTAGTGTTGATGTAAAAATGTTTGACTCTTAATTTGTAACTATGTAGTTACAAATTAAGAGTTTGCTTGTGTAATCCTCGATTAGTGAAACACGGCTCTAGAGAAAGTAACATTGACACAGCAATAACGATGTAAGCCACTATATGGGATGTGAGGTCGCTTGAAAGGATTACAACGAAACTAAAATGCAACCGTTTTTTTTTTTTTAAATAATCTAGTGCTCGACTGCATTCCCACCTATTGGTAATCATTGATGCAATCGTTGATAGTAAAGCGCACTAGATTTTTATTTTTAGTAAGATATTCACTGACAGAATAAAAGTGGGTGTTAGTCAATTATCAGTAACAGTCTGAGTCGCCCTCTCACTCTCACTCTCAAAACATCTTCTTACAAGTATGCAAGACAATGTTTTTTAATAATTTACGATCTTCAAAAAAAAAGGACTAAGCATATGCTATTCCGGTAGCTCTTGTCTATCCCATACTATTTGAACTTTGTGAACAACAATTATCACTAATGCCACGTCACTTTGTCTAGACCCCATGAGTTATCTCCTCATTATCATAGTCAAATGAAGTAAATAATATTGTTCTTAAAACTAATCTATTGGTAAGAACTTAAAAACAACGCTTTTATTGGCAGTGTTATTTTTTAATACTAGTTCCTACTATCCACTCTATGAAGTAAAACACTTTAATCACACAAATTACACAAAAGTTTTTAAAGGCCATCCAAAAATTATGTTACATGTTAAGGAGAAGGGACTTGCAGGAGTAATAATAATAATAGTTTATTTCAGAAAAACACACAGAAAATTCAATTGATAAAAATAGTTTTGCCAAACCATAAGTGGTAAAAATAGAAAAGGAGTTTCGTTAGTACCTGTACTAATGAAAAACATTGTATCACAGGCACCAGTTACATGTAGAAGAAGTCATAAAATTCGTGAAGTCTAATTTTGAAATCTATATTTATTTAAGTATCTATTAAAACGCAAAATTAATCAATAAACGAAAAACTTTAAAAACTCTGTGACGTAAAAATGTTCAAACGTTTGATTTTATGTTTGAATTTATAAGTAATACATTCATTTTTAATGTAGCTAAAATCAATTTCGTAAATGCTATCATTTTTAGATGAAATTGTAAAAAATGACACATTAGGAAACGGGAGTCTCATGAATGTGACCAACAGCTGAGGTAAGGACAAAGGGGGATCATAAATAATTAAAATCGTGTGACGTAACTTATAGATGGCCCCGTATGTGATTTTTTAATGAAAAAGACATACATTAACTCGTCGATAAATTATTTTAGATAAATGTGGTCAGCTAAAAATTGTTGACACTTTTAAAAGCCATATTTCACAATTAGATACTATAATTATAAATCGTAAACACAGCTTTGACAGGGTTAATAAGTACTCCAAGATTTGAAGATACTTAAAAACAAGTAGACGATACAAAACAAACCACGCCAGTACATGCAATTTTACTGACGGAAAACAATGACAGCAAAAAGGCATGCATATAAAAAACTCTAACGCAAGACGTGATATCTCACGCGGCAATCAAACGTATGGAATACTGCAGATTTTCTCATGGCAGACTAACCATATGGGAGGCAATGTATTCTGTTGCTAATGTCACTTCATTCTGATAAAATTGTTGGCAGTTTAACATTTTATATTGTTCCCTTAGATCTTGAGACATTACCTACATGAGTTTGATCTTTATCTACCATAGTTTTAGATTCATTCATTTTAATAGTATCAAAAGCCATTGTGCTACTAGTACATCATCTTTTTTATACTTTAAATACTTTGTACTATAACTTACTCTTTATATTACTGTATATCTTTACAACATTCCATATTTATAAATACTTATCAACCTACTGGTATTTCAAAGAATCATTATCGAGATTTCAGCAATAGGTTCATTTCGCTATCTTTATAAATAACAGAGAGATAGCAAAGACCAATTGATGTAAAACGTATTACGAAAACTTGGCGGAACCTCGAGATTTCTGCCAGCAGTATGATACAAGGACACTGCTCATTAATGATGCAAAAAGAACAAGACTACCCCCCCATAGAGCAGCTGGTGGAGACATACAAAAGCCTGTTGGCTGTGGAAGGTCTTCTGCCAAAACAACCCTCAATCCTTTACCAATAATCGTGGAAGGTTCCTGTATAGTACTGTTTCCAATATGAATAACGTCTCGTCTCTTCCTTCTAGGCTCTATGCTTCCTGGGTTAGGGCAGACATCACAGTCAGTCTTGCAAAGTTCTACTTCGCATTGGATAATAAGGTCCATTTCATCGGGGAATTTGAAGGCGTTGAAGTAAGCATATGCTATGATAGAAGCTCCAGTGTTTCCTGTGTCTCTTGTCTTTTGGAAAGCACCGAAGACCTTTGCTTTTAGTACACAACCGTTGCTGTCAGTCAGAGGAACGACATTGCGGCTTTCTGAGTCTCTGGCTATACATTCTTTTACTTGAATATCGAAACCAGCATCTCCAGTAACTGATACAACTAAAGTCATCTCTTCTCCAATCTTGACTAAGCCATTTGCTTCAGGACCGAATGGTCCTCTTCCAGTATGGATGTCCAAACGAGCCATGGCAGTATCTCCACTGAAATTGCTGGTAATCTGGTTCAACATACCAACACTAAGAGAATGGACCAGTTGCTTCTTTAGGTTTCCTTCCCATAGACATCTGACTCTTCTGATGTGATCCCAAACTTCCTGAATTCCGACTTCGTTTTGGAGTACAAGGACATTCTCTAAGTAAGCCTGGCCTTCGTTTTCGAAGTCGCTGTAGAATCTAGTACCGCAAGTGTTTAAGCTAACTGTGAAAGAGTATTTGGCTTGGTTGGAGTTTTCTCTGACGTAAACGCAATCAGCGTCATTGTAATGATCTTGAGAGTAGATGAGTCCATTATATACCTTGTTGAATTCGATGTTGATCGTCATCATTTCCTTACCACAGTCTACTGTTATTTCGTGAATATGAGGAGGATGACGGTCATCATCGTCAGTTTGTACTTGTGTTTGAGAAGCTTCATTAATTGATCCACCGACAGTGCTTGAAATAGAATTGGAACTAGACCCAGTGTTGACGGTACTTCCGCTTTCTTGAGACACGTATATCGCTTGGGTCGTCTGATCGGTCTGACTAGGTTGGTAACCAGGCTTTGAGTAATCGTAACCAGGCTGCGATGGCTGGGAAGGCTGATAGCTAGGAGAAGAAGGTTGATAACTAGGAGATGAAGGATAACTTGGAGATTGAGACGGTTGGGATGGTTGGTAGGATGGGGAAGAAGGAGAATTTGAAGGTTGGCTTGGTTGATAACTAGGAGTTGATGGACTAGGAGAGTAGGAAGGTTGAGAAGGTTGGTACGACGGCTGTGACGGTTGATAAGCCGGTTGAGTTGGCAGACTTGGTTTGTAGCTCGGTTGGAACGGTTGTTCAGGCTTGTAAGCTGACTCTGATTGGTAAGCTGACTCGCTTTCTTGGTAAGTTGGTTGAGACGGCTGGCTGGGCTGGTACGTTGGGCTTGGCGACGGTCCTTCACTGTAGGTCGGTGAAGGTCTAGTACCCGAAGCTGGGTATCCAGTTACAGGCGGCAGGTACAGGTGCGACGGTTCAAAAGGTCTCGGTTTCTCTGGTTTCCCTCCGAAGTACTGACGAGCTGAAAATATATAATGAACAAATTAGTAAAGTTACTTTCAAATATATTTTTTACGAAGACCCAAAGTGCTTTGTGCACACAGTGATTGCTGGAAAATGTGATACGTGCAAAATATGTGGTGTTTGAAGGCCCTACGATTTTAATTATTTTCCATTCTTTATGTGGGTATGTTAAACATTTTTCATACCAGTGGTCTAATGAAATATTATGCCGTCATTTCTTTTTGAAAATAACACATGACCTGTAAAAATTTTGTAGTACAAATTATTAACTGCAATTTATTAAACACTGTTGTGCCTAACATCAGATGAAATAACAAACATTTGCCTAAAAACTAGGTACTTAAAACTAGTTACAACTTAATTCTTAAAACTAATGTGCACCTTTCCTATTCTTCTGTTGATACAAGCCCTGAATCCACTGCAGCAAATTGTTCACCATGTCGTCCACCTCTGCCTGCTTCTCCGGCTGCAGGTCCGCTGGAAACCATGTTCTTCATCAGCAACCAGAAGATGGTTACACCCACCAACCATTCTACTCACTACTCGTTAGAACCACTTGAAGAATTGTAGTACGTAGTATAGGACTTAGAAATTGTTAAAGCCATTGCCAGAATCTATCAGCTAGACAAAGTTGATTAAGAAAGAAAACAGATAATCAAGGAATTAGGCAGTGAAGACCTAATTATATTTTAATCAGTTGATGTAAAAGAAATAAAAAGTACAATGATGAAAATATAAATAGGTCGTGAGAAAAATTAAATAAAAGATAATAACCAACTACGATGATAGAAAACTAAGCAACTACGACATACAAAGAATCTTACAAATTAGCTGAAAAAAAGTACTTACATTATAAAATTAGTGGTTTAAAAACTAAATTAAGAAATTAGTAACTAAAGAAAAACTACTTAAAGTATAGGCATGAAAATATTGTAGACAAATACAAGAAAAGAAAAATGACTTACAATAGAAAAAAAAGTAAAAGAAAGAAATAATGGAGAATACTAATAAAAACTACGCTAGTAGAACTATTACAGAAAAAAGAAAGAAAGAGGAGACGATATTATACAAACAAGAAAATTACTAAAGTGTTCAAATAAAATCCATTGATCAGTGAAAGTAACAAAAAGCATTAATTTGTTATACTGTTTTAGAAATGAACATGACCACATGAAATTGTATCTGAACACGTATTAAAAGGAAAACTAAGCAAAACTTCAAGACAAAAATTAAAACTTATAAATTAATAATTATTATTAACAACTATTTCATTAGTTTATATCTGCAGGCGACAAACGTCATGACTAATTGATTATGCTAATTGAGTTATGAAAATAAAGAAGGTATAATTAGTACAAAAGTAAATTTAATAAAGCACGTAAAGACATAAAGTGACGTCAAAGTAATTATGACGCTAATAAAACGTACCATTACTTTAATATATGGTCAAAAAACTGTCATTATACAGAGAAAAAAAAACAAAAAAGGTAGAAAGTGAAGACAGATCGAAAGTGCAAAGAATTAATGACTTCCGAAATTTTCGGATACTAACAGAGTTATTTACCGTGAAAATGTAATAGATTGCGTAAAAAATTTGCTTTTTATCACGATTAGTCATCTAGACAAGCATACACAAAGTTTATCTGTAAAAGTGATTGAATATTTTTGTTATGAATCGCAATTAAAATCTAAAGTTTAATATAGAAGAAACAAACAGGGGTGCCACGCGAGTGCAGCCGCGGGCAAAGCTGTGTAAGTGTCTAGAAGTATCAAGAAGATAGTAATATCAAGAATATAAGTTCTAGAAGCTGGGAGTGTGTGTAGCTATAAGTGCCCTCTGCTTGTAAACTTAATTTGAGTCATTGAAAATAACCAGTCAGATACAATAATCTGGACTGATAGTCTAAAGCAGGCAACTGTAGTAGAGTGAACGGCGAAAGATGGGAAAATATAAATGAGAACTGACCTTTTACCAGCTATAGATTTCATTGATGTAAAAGAAAACAGAGCTATCACCTATCAGTGCCGTGTAAGGGGCAAGAAGCATCAAATAATCTAAGCTATTAGTAGTTAAATGTTTAATAACGGGACAATTATTTGATATAGTAATTATTCAGTAAATCAGGCAAAACCAGAAAGTAATGATTGAATTAAAGCGAGTAGAAGTAAAATTGTAAGATTCGATGATACAAGTCAATGGGTACTTCTGGTAGATGGGAGCCCACTTCAGGTAGCAGTTGTTTAGAGTTTACAAGCAAAGGGCTATGTGAGTGTAGCAGAACATTAAACATTAAGTGACACATTCAGGTACAACAACACGCATTGAATTTCTCGATGGTTATTTAAGATTCATCATTAGCCTTGCTTCTACAATAAATTTTAAAGTTACCTTCCTGTTTAAAAGGTAGTTATTGAATACCAGTATCTTTGATAGAGCGACTACCTATGGGGCCTCTACTGAGTCCACATTTACTTACTGAGTTAATGTGAAAAGGGTCTTTTTTTACGAAACAATAGAATAAGGACTTTCTTTGAAGATAAAAAAGAGGTACATTTTTTTTCTTATAATTTCTTTGGTAATGTGTGTGTTACCAAATGCTCCTTATCTATCCTTTTTTGAGGTGAAATAATTAAATAACTTCTTCCACTGTGGGCAAAAGAAATTATTAGGCTTTCAATAATTAAAGCCTTTGTTCTTTCAATGCCCTTTGCGTTTTAGAGCCAATGTGCATCTTTCAAATGTCCCCGTGCCAGTTAATTTTGTTTTTCAACTCTATTTTTACTTATAATGAAAAGTGCTCTACGAATGACCTTTACAGTTACAATAAATAAACCAATTAGTAACCATCGATAAGTCAATAATGTTGTACCCGAAACGATAAGGTTGCACATAAAAGGCTGTATCTGTATGTGTACGTACCAGTCTTGCGTTTTCTTGGTTCTGTAAAACATATTTTACTATTATTCTAACATAATATACAAAAATATATAAAAATAACAATAAATACAGATAAATATTTATATACATATTTTTACAAAATTTACACTAGACTTAAATTACAAAAGAACATAAAATTTAACATGCATCTTGGTGTATATACAGGCATTTGCCAAAAAAATGCTTACGACAAAAATATGTACAAAGAGAGAAAAATATTTACAACTCATCACTCACTGTGCGTCAAATAGCAACCTATATTTATGAAAATGTATTCTATGAGTTTCAATTTATGAACATCAAGATCTAATTCATATAAAACCAGGTCAAAAATATTAATAACACCACATTATTTTTCATAACATTATGAGTTTTTAGATTATTCATCATTATACGTAACATAAATGTTTATATAATCAATTCAACTTATATCGTTGATGTGAAGGAACATATGTTTTTGCAAATCAATTATTTATAATTATAATGTCTATCAAAAATCACTTTATAAAAAGCAGCTTTGAATCTTTAAACTTACATAGAAAGTGAAGAGTAATTTGCAAAAGCGTGGCGTCTAGCAGCGAATCATTCGCAAAATTAATCGATTATTTATTTTTAGATATGCAAATCGAGAAACTCGTAATCGGTAATGTATTCAAAATCTATCTTATCTATCTTCCTAATCAATCTTTTTTAATTACCAATCAAATTATCACTACTAACAAAAGAGGTATTCAATAATGAGAAAAGTTTGACAATATCGGCGGTTTTTGCGATCACAATGATCTTACAACCGCCATAGTACTTGCGCGATTGTGAATTACATAATAAGCCCAAAAGTCTGACGATATTGTTTACCCATTGTATGAAACGTGTTTGTACGATTATTATGCATTCTAACTTTGAAAGAGTTGAAGGCTATATTAGGCGTTCCTTCATGTATATTATTTCTACACAATTCAAGCTTTTAAATCAATTTCACGCTATTTGTTTCGTTTTTGCTACGCAAAGAAAGTCTATATTTATCTACATCCCTTTCACTCTCTTTGAGACTATATTTGGCGTGTTATCGTGTGTGTTTTTCTACAAAACTTAATCTCGCTTTTAAATCAATTTGTATCGCTTTTGCTACGTGATGATTTTCTATATTATCTCATCGTTACACTCTTTTTATGCTTTAGGTTAGCAATACTTAGTTTGAATGATGATTTTCCTTTTAATATAATCTATACTATCACCGATATAGTTGCTCTTGCAACTACTATAGTGTGGTTAGCTTTATGAACAAGTCATTTTACATTATTGACCGCTTAACCAGACATTTAAGTACCTAAAAGAAATCCTTCCACGTTTCTTTCCTGCCAAGATATTTCCATAACAGCCAGCTGGATTGATAATAGCTATATATACTCTACCGATGGCTTAATGTTTGAGTTCAGCTTGTGCAATATCTATTCTAGCTATTTATAGATACTTAGCATCGTAAAGACTATTCAGTAGGTTATATTTTTGATATCAATTCAAAAATGTACCAGAATCTGTACCAACTTCTTTGTCAATGCAGTACTTACTTCCTACTGTCTCAAGCTTTGCATTTGTTACTCATGCAGACGTGAAAGTGCATAACATAACAGCTGGTCAAATCGTGGTACCAGGCGACCAGGAACGCATGAAGTGCATAAAGCAAACAACATATACATAGTTGTTGTTGACCATGTCAATAGACACATGTTGGTGTGCAATAATGTAACATAGGTGTAAACTGTGACATAAGGTACCGAATGTGGGTTTAGTGATAAGTGCACTACTAATGACACAGTGGGCGCAGTGGTTGAGTGATTGGCTACTGCCGTGCGCAGAACAAATATTTGTATGGCCTACAGATGGATTTTGGTCAGGCTGTCTTATGCGTGTGAATTTAATTTTTTTTGAACACACCCACGCCGAAGTAAAAGTACCAGGGCAGCCCGGGAAATTAATTTTTTTTCAAGTATTTTTTTTTTGTTTTTTGATGATACGTTGATTCAAATACGTTTTATTTACGAAGTTATAATTATTAAAATCATCTATCAGTATAATATAATAAAATAAATATAATCTCTCAGTTCGTTTTAACCTCTTGATTGGTTATTATTTAATGGAATTGAAAAAGAAAGAATGAGTGAGAGCAAGAGTGTTTTTGAGTGCTTGAATGCAATCTCACTTGATGGTAAGCAGTGATGCAAGTGTTGACGGTGAGGCGCACTAGTTTAGAAAGAGCCTTTTCACTGTAGCCTTGAAGACACCTAAACTAATTAGTGTAAAAAATTTTGCAGGCTACCTTGGAGCATCTTTCTCAGTTCCTAGTGTGAGGCAATTTCTTGAAAAAAAATACTTCTGATTTTGCATGTAGCATTATTGGTATGGTATGGTTTAGAGGGCATTTCAATTTAATTTATCTGTATAAATCGTTGTTATTAAATCAAGGTGCTTTTGTCATGCCTAAAAATTGAAGGGGATATTGATTTTATGTCCTGGACTACTTTGAAAATAAGCTTATAGGTGCTTCGACATCAAACAGCAGATTCAGTTCTCATTACCAAAACATATGGTTCTACAGACTTTTCTTTGAGGGCTCTTTTGGAGATGTAGAGAAAAGATGGCAAGATTGTGTAAGGAGTGGTATGAAACAGGGAGTTAGTGATAACCTCACAGCCCTGAAAGGCATATTTCACATATTTTAGAAATTTTACAAATTAGCTGTTAGACCACAGTTTCTTTTTCCAAAAATAATATAACAGCAGACGTAGAAGAGTTTTTTGACGCCATATTTTTTTTTGATTTTAGTTAGTTGTAATTAGCGTAGGATTTTACTATTATTATTTTTTTAATTTACTGTAATTATAGTTTTTAGTTGTGTATGTAACCAGTGTTTGCAAAAGAATTTCTCATATAACAGCAACGTTCTAATGATATTATTAGTATGTATTTATTTATCTCAGAACCCTGCAGTCCAGGATCTTTGGATGGCGTTCGAGGGACCGAAGCTAAAAGGCTTCTTAGATATTTTTCATGAAGCATGATACCAACCGACGAATGATATCCCCCGGTTAAACAAAATTATAGACCTATGGTTTGACCTCAGTGAACTGGTTATCAAGGTAACCAATTTTTGTTTTTTGCGTGGATGTTTGGTATCTGGGCATCAGCTAAGTACCAAAGTAGTAGTAGCAAGTAGTAATAGTTTTTATTTCTTTTTTTGTTATTATAATTTGTTAGTAAATAAATGACTACGTGTATTCGTTTTGATTATATATTAGTACAGAGAGTACTATATTAAAGTAAATAAATAATAATACAATACAGCTCTTTTTTGAGCTCTTACAACATTTTAAATTTTATTTCTGGTATATGATGGTATTAAATACTTTGTGCTCTATTAAATAGTATTACTTTTCCATTTTTAGATTTTAGATTTTATTAATTTCAAGTGAAAGGACTCATAATTAATATATTTTTTTTTATTTTAACAAGTGCATGTACTTACGGAAACGAGATGAGCTCTCCGCAGCATCAGCGCACGCGACTATCGCACACAGCGCCACCACAGCGCATATGCGCACCATCTGGAATCAAACAGATTTATTTTGTTAATTAAACAGTTTTTTAGAGGACTTAGTTGCGTCCAGTAAGGGCTGGACTGGAAGTGGACCAGAAAGAGTTATCTGGAAGGAACTGGCGGAGACTTTTTATTAAGAGGCTTTTTTCTTGATAGGAAAAATTCAATGACAACCCCGCTCTTGGGCGGAGCGGGAGATAGTGTCAGACTCTTACTGACTAAAAGACCCATCCCGATCCTTCAAGCCTTCATACCGGGGCTCATGCGCCCTTTCGGATAACTCTGGCCCCAGTAGGCTTCGATCCGGCTGGGTCCCTGCTGTTGCTGACAACTCCTGCTTTTCCACTCGTCTATCGTCAACATCGAGATGACGCCTGAAAACTCTGTTAGCATTCGGTAATTCCGCGATTTAACAGGAAAAACGTATATTTTTAAAACCTTTAAGAGTGTTTGAAAGAATTCGTCATCATCTAAAATCTTGATATAATTTGTAAGGCTTTTATTATTATACTTTTTTATTTTATTTTTTAATTTTTGTGTAAATTATGAAGTGTCAAAGTTCATGCAAAATAGCAGATTTTCAGAGGTCTTTAATGGATTAGTTTGACACAAATGTGTAAATTGATTTCAATAGAAGCCTAGACAATATCCACAAGATACTGTGTTTCCAAAATATCTAATGAAAAAATGTGTCATAACGCCATAATTGCGTAAGAGCGGTTGTATGAAAAACAGTGAAAATGTTAGTCCAGTTGCCCTTAAGGTTAAAAATTTCTATTAAACATCACGGAACAGTAGGTGTTTTGAACCGTACCTACTATCGCACTAGTGAATTATCTGACTATTGCGCAATAGCTATAGGGTTTCTCGCAACAGGATTTTTCGCACAAACACAGAATCGATGTTTATATATATTACATCGCACCAACACAGAATCGATGGAATAAAACATCGTACAAATGAATTATCGACACATCGTCTTTGATATAATAAAAATCGAATCATTAAGTTTCGCAGTCAAATAGGGAATTTCAATTGTCAACAATAAAATGAGAAGGTTTTTTTTTAAATTATTCTTTTTCACACACACATAATATGACGAGCAATAAGTTACGTCAGGTGAATATTCTGAATAACATTCAAAATTTAAAAACAAAAATAATTAATATAATAATTAATAATTTATTAACCCAGTTTCGTATTTTTACATAACCATTAACAATAACATCCTCTTGAATTGTTGTGCAAATTTAAAACTGCACTTTGTATAAGTTGATGAATAATACAAGAACAGATACTTAATATAGCATTGTATTCATGTAAAAACAACACAACATACAATTACAAATACCTAATCAAGTCATTAAATCGACACCATTCTACAACTACCCTCAATTCCAGTCGAAAATCAAAGTAAAACAAGTCAAGGTCTAATTAGCATAACAGCCTAGCAGATAAATCTATTGTTTGATAAGTCTGGGAATCGAACCAGGGACCACAATGCACAATTACTTAACGTGTAACGTGAGACGCCTGACGCAACGTAAACGTAAAAGTTAACGTTAGATTTAGACTTGGAATGTAGATCACTTAATTCATTAAACCCCAAGCCAACGTTCGATCTGTCATTGTCTTTCCATTGTGTCTCTAATTACGGTTTTCGAAATGTTAATAGGGAAACTTAAGGCCCTTGAATATCTGGCAGCAGTCATGCCACCTGCGCCTGCACAGAAACCCGCTGACCTTTAAAACCAATGTCTTTGCGAAATATTGATTGATTTACATTATGCTATGTGCATTCTGAAGAACACTTAACCAGCATTTTTGTTTGTGTAAACATATTTCTAAAGATTATAGCGTTTTGAAAGAGGGAAAACAAGCGAAAGGATTAGGCCTTGGGTAGGTATATCTGTTAAAACAATTGTATGTGCTTATAAAAATAAATAAATAAATAAATAAATAAATAAATAAATAAATAAATAAATAAATAAATAAAAAAATAAATAAATAAATATTGTGGCTAATTTTTTTTTTTTTGGCAAAAGTATTAGTCATACAAAGATGTCATATTTTTTTTTAATTATTAAACCTTCATGCAACATAAAATTACAATACCTTATTAAAGGACCGTATTGCCTTTTTAACCGACTTCGAAAAGGAGGAGGTTCTATGTTCAGCTGAATGTATGTTCTGATATCTAATGCTAAAATAGATATCAAAGAACATACATTCATTGAATCTATTTTTTTTTTAATCTATTAACCCAGGTTCAGGCTTCAGAAAGTCACTGTTTTATGGCACTTAATATGAGCCTTAGTAATTTATTGTGTAATTGTGTATGTGAAACGATGATAATCAAAGTCGTAAAAGATAATTAGCGAACGTATTTCATATTAGATTTATTTCATACTTTTACACCACAATGGAGTTAAAATGTGAAATACTGTTACAGTTTTTCATGAATTGGTAATTTGATTGTTGTATGGGAATGTCCTGGTCTTTATGTTACGGCAAGATTATACAATCATTTAAATTTTGCATAATCCTTCGAGTATGTAGGTCAGGACCTACATTTAACATAAATACGAAAGGTTTTTGTATGTAAAATGTATATTAAATAAATAATTTATTTTAAATTAATTAATAATCTACATTTGTAAACAACTTAATAACTATAATTACACTAAATTAAGAAATATAAAACCCTACGCTAAAATATGGCGTCAAAAAACTTCCACATCGCTGTCGACTGGTCTTTTAAAGTCCATACAGTAAAGAACATGTAATGGTCAAATCATATGAGAACCATGCAGATTAATGTCTCAGATGGTCTTTTGAGAAAAGAACCATACAGATTTGAGTGGACCTATCCAGTCAATGCAAGCATTTGTCAGTAATCTTGTAGCTCAAACTTAGAACTACTTAGGAGCTCAAGAGATGGTAGAATCATCGTCATCCTGTCCTTGTTTTAACTAGTATTCTGACAAAAAGTAATCGCGATTGCTCCATTTCAATACACACATACCGTTTACTTTCTCTAAAAACTAAACTGACGTAACTCTCAATTTCCCTGTAAACTTGCTAATTCATTGTCAGTCACACATCAAATATGACACATAATTCGTCGAAGTAATCCTAATGTCACGAGCGTAACTGCAACATATGTAAACTGTCAAATGTTTACAGTCTACATGTAATAGGTCACACATTCTGTTGTGTAATGTGATGTAATTTATTTGTAAAGTAAGTCTCACTCGATATGTTTTGATCAGAATAATGGAGTGTGTCTACACTGTAGTGTGTGAGTTTGTTTTTATTAAATACATGGTAAACTTCCTCTCCAGTGTCAGTCCTGTGGGCAGTGGTGGCTAAGTGGTAACGGCCCTGACTTACGAGTTGTAGGTCGCAGATTCGAACCCACCCCCAGTCGCATTACTTTGTGTAATTTATTACATCACCACTGCTCTCCAAACGGTGAAGGAAAACATCGTGAGGAAAACCGGCATGTCCTAGAACCACATTCGAAGACATGTGACATTCACCAACCCGCACTGAGTCCATGTAGTGGATTACGGCCCATTCCCTCTCCTAGAGAGGAGGTCAGAGTCCCAGCAGTGGGAACATTAAAAAAGCACTAAGCTTTTTGGGAGCACATTGTGCGTACAGCCAAGGAGTGGAATTCCCTGCTGGAGTCTGTTTTATTACAGATAGGCTCGCTTATTAATCGACTCTAGTGCTTCATGGTGGCATTTAGAAGATCCATCCCACAGATGAGAACAGTACTCCACATACGTTCGAACTTATGCTTGATAAAGGTTGAGCAGCTGTTCCGGCATACTGTCGTACTTGTGTTAATAACGTTTTTTTTTTTTAATTTTATGTCGGAAATCATCCAATGACTTCTCCCAGGAGGGCGTGTCAGACTTCCTCTGACTAAAACCCACTCCCATGTTCTTTTGCTCTACGTTCCAGTGCCCCGGGTTTTCCTTTCAGAAGCGAACCCATGGCTTCAACCCTGCTGGGCTCCTACGGTTAACGGGCGCCCGGACGGCGTACTACCCATTGCTCGCCGTCCGCAAGCCTACGCCTACGGTGGCTGGAAATCGGGATAGGGATTCTGGTGCTTCGAAGTGTGGGCCGTTACTAGCATTAGCACACTAGCTAGCATTAATACTTTGCGAAAGGAGGCGACCGCCTGCCACTCCTCCTCGCTCCGGAACATAGCCTGTACCATGACCCGACGCAAGAGATATTTACCGCCTACAAGGACATGGCGGAGCTCTGCCCAAGCGGGGCACACCTCTACCGTATATTCCACCGTATCCTCCGGGGCGGGAATCCGATAGATGTGAGACGAACAGGATCGGTCATTGTGGCGACACTTGGGAGAGGCCTATGTCCAACAGTACGTCATAGGACGTCTTTCGGCTGAAATAATGATGATGATGAATAATGAAAGTTTACATAATTCTATCAGATACCATCTCTTATTTTTACCTAAGTGCTTTACTGATTTGTTAAAGTTAAATGCACACAATTTGTTAAAGTTAATTATTACACGACCAGACTTATGTAATTGGCCAATAGTTCTCATTTCGACGCCCAATAATAATAACCGACTAGACAATGGGCGTTAAACGTGGCCCATTGTGTGCATAACCATCACAATGGCCACAAGTAAATTGTCACATCCGGATGAGCACGACACCTTCTTTAAATTATTAAGGCTGTAGGTATCAAGCAACTTTTAACCTTATTGAATTACTTATAAGGTTGAAACTTGCAAATTTATGAATGAGAAGTACCTTAGTAGGGAAAAAACTATTGTTTTTAAATTTGGAATCATTTTGACCTCAGTTGCAATGGTATGACGGAGCAGACGAGCGGTTGAAATGCGACGTTTTTTAACTTTAGAATACAATGATAATTTTGTAATAACACTAATACGAGGTATGTCATATTATCTCTACAATACCCTAAGGTCGACTAGTAGAAAATGCCTAAAGCATTAAATCCGCCTTTGTACAGTGTAGTGTTTTATTAGTGCATAATATTTTAAATTGACAATGTTGTAAAGGCGATTGATGTGTATATGTTGTTTGTTACTTCATCACGCTTAAACGGCTGAACGGATTTCAATAAGACTTGGTACACAGGTAGACCATGTCCTAATATAACACATACCTAATATAAATAATGTAATTTATTGACATTGTTAAGTCTTAATCAATGATATTTTATTTATTTGACATTTTTAATTGTTATTCTATAGCTTTTAATTTAGTGACAATATTATTCTGGATTTTCATAATTATGTAATTTTAAGGCAAAATTATTGGGCTTCTGAACTAACATAGTCATAAGGGATACTAACACATAATGTGGAACAAAAGTTTTCATTAAATTAATTATTATTAATAATATTTTTCGCCAGACGAAGCCGCTGGTAGCAACTTGTATGTCATAAAAATAATCCTCACAGCAACGCATTACTAAATCGATTAACGATAACGCGCCACAAAACTTCATTGCACGAATATGCATATTAATGTAAAGAAAGAACATAAGTCATTTCCCACCAGTAATGTTCACACTATACCTATTGTTCTTGCAATCATATTAATACATTCAGACCGCCATCAATCTTATTGCAACACTTTACTCGTAATTTGTGTTATTTTATTCTACGCGGCTTATGTTTTGAAGAGAATGACTAAAATAAAATAATAGATTTCTTTAAAAGTAAAACAGATTTGCAAGCTAGACAGCGTAATTTCTAGTGTCTGGCAGTCTTTTTTTTTATGGTGGGAAAAAATCATCCAATGACAAACCCCACTCTTGGGCGAAGCGGGAGTTAGTGTCAGACTCTTACTGACTTAAAGACCCACCCCGTTCCTTCTAGCCTTCATACCGGGGCTCGAGCGCCCTTTCGGATAACCCTGGCCCAAGTGGCAAAAAGTCTGTCACGCAGAAATTTTACCATAGTCTTCTTAGACTTTATTCTCTGTTCGCATACCTCCAAAGATAAAAAAAAAAATAACGTGAATGAGATGTTTGGACGTCCAATTAGCCATCTACTACAAAAATATACCTATTGATATAATTAGTCGAAAATTTGATTTTCAAAATACCTATGATATAATAAGTCAAAGATTCGAGTTGGAAAAATATGATTCCTATCTACATCACATCACATCACATTACAAAAACACCCGTCTACAACCCGAAGATGAACAGTTACATAAACAAGATGAAGAGAGAATGAAGTCCATTCTCTGTTCGCATACCTACAAAGATAAAAAAAAAAATATTATTAGAATGAGATGTTTGGACGTACAATTAGCCATCTACTACAAAAATATACCTAAGAAATAATAAGTCAAAAATACGATTTGGAAAAATATTATGATTCCTATCTACATCACATCACAAAAACGCCCGTCTACAACCCGAAGATGTACAGTTACATAAACAAGATGTGTGCCGCAAATATTCTCAGTATCACTTTTGCACGTCAGATTACATAATAGTGCGTTGTCATATTATGACACTTGACCTCACGACTGTATTTAGAAAGGAAGCGATTTTCTATCGGATATTCTTTTAGACATTTTTCGTTCACTTCCATATTAGATATTATTATTTGTGAACGATTATGATTTATAGATAAATTCGTTATTGGAATTGTGTTAGATAATAAAATTGTATAAGATTAGAATGTATTTTAATGTAGAATAGTATTTGAGAGAATGGCATTAATGTATTAGTTTTTTGTGTTAGTTTTGCTAACTGTTTAGCGCATAGTGTTTTTTAGTAGAGGTGGCCCAGTTGTTATGGTTCCGACTTACTAGTTGTAAGTCGCGGGTTCAAACTCAATCAGGTGCATTACTTTGTGTAATTTATTTCATCACCACTGCTCTTAAAACGATGAAGGATAGCATCATAAGGAAACTGACATATAGTATAATTCATAATAATAATAATATTTATTTTTACTTATATATAATTAATTTATTTATTTATTTTGTATTAATAATTCTTTATGAATTGACCGAACGCTGGCACAAGTTCAGTTTTCTAGATAATACTGTGATAATACGAGTACTACACAAAGTATAAAGAAAGTCTAGTCCGGTTTGCTAACCTTGATCTTAATACGGCTCACGACCACTCTAGAGTCATTAACCTTTAATACTGGTCTATCTTAACGCAGCTTATAGGTAACCTTTTTGCTCATCACTCAGTTTTTCACACCATCAATTTTATTAATCAAACTGAATGTCATAATATAACTCTTCATTACATTTTTACTGTATGGACTTTAAAAGAGACTTTAACCTTTGAGTTTGTTTCGGTGTTTCTTCTCAGGGTAGTTAGCTAGGAAACACCGGCCTCATCTAGTTTCAAAAGACGAAAAAAAAAATGGCGTGTAAATGTGTTTTTTAAAACCTTTTTGCAAAATAAATATATCATTTATCATTTTTATCCACTCGGAGTAGCTTCAGAGTAATTCCTTATGGGACAGCCTGTTAGCACTTTTTTGCCAGATCGTGGAACCGAACTGTGGAACGAACGAAGAAGCCATTGGATGATTAACAACAACTACGGCTTAAAAACAAGCTACTAACTACGGCCAGCGATTAAATAATAAATGATATTATTATTGCTCTAATAAATTATAAAGCTCTTTAAAAAGAACATTCTTATATCATCATTATTACATCCGACGATTAGCCGCTATATTATTATTTAACTAAGTATTACGATGATATTTAACACGTTGAATGACGACTACGTATATATCCGTAGATGCTTTCTATGCAGGGCACTGCTATGGGTATACAAGGTGCAATTTTGATTCTGCACAAATTTTCAGGAGGTTGTTATAAAACTCGTAAATAATCATATTTAAATACTATATTGATTTCATATTTAAATATAATTTCGATTATTGACCAGGCAATAATCGAAACATGCAAGTATATTAATTATCACAAAGTTCTGTAGTACTCATAGTACAGGCTCTAATATTATGTCATTTTATTGTAATCAATAATACTTGTAATTTTAGTTTTTTTTTTTTGTGGTTATTCCGAAAATGTCATGTCACAGTGTGCGTGAGTGCGACAGCCTGTACGAAGCTCCGTCCACTTATTCTATGAAACGTTTTTATCGATTTCCATAAATAAGTATATATTTTTTAATATCTACCTATTTTATTGTTAATTTGGGTCGACAATTAAATTCAATTCGTAGGTAAAACTTCTATAATACGAAACAAAGAAGTGTGCTGGGCAGTTAAGTAGGTATCAAGGATGACAAATCTACGTAATTATACGTATATATATTATATAGGTATTAGCTTCTGCCAGCAGCTTCGCCCGCATGAAAGTTAGTTTTTCCATACAAACTCTGGACCCCCGTTTTACCCCCTTAGGGGTGGAGTTTCGTAAAATCTGTCCTTAGCGGATGTTACACCTTATGCTGGCATCCAGGGTGTATTTTTTTTTCACTGTCATCATATCTAGGTATATCTACGGATATATTCGTAAATAGACACACGCATAAATTGGCAACTGACTTTGCCAATAAAGCCAATTTTGGCATTCAATGGGTTAACAGTATTATGAGTCGAAGATATTATCGTTTACAATTTATTTTAGTAATCCATTAACACGTAATAATGGATGTCTTCAAAGATTTTTAGAAGGTTGAAAGATATATATGATTAGAGCTTTGAGGGGTCACGGATATGTGTTGCAATCATTTATTTATTGTGCACGCCTATGACATTGTAGACTTTTTTAACCGAAAGGTTGATTGGTAGAGAATGCCTTGTAAGTACGATTATTATATAATATATTTTATAATATTCCACAACTATCACACAACGCTGTGTAGTCCCAACTAAGCAGAGCTTATCTTATGCATAGAAGACAACAGCCCCCCTAGCCAAGTTACAACCGTTTCGCTTGCATCGAACGCTTCGAGTTGGTCGCGCCGCCAATTCTTTTGTTCTGACCACGTGACTGAGCGTTGAGATGACGTCATTCCCGTACATTTTAAGCTTTCTACAAGCGTTAACGATTGCAGATTAGCAACTTGGTTAAGGGTACCGGTTGACATACTTAAATATTTCTAAATACGTACAGATTATAGATAAATTACACCCAGACACAGAACAAAATAATGATCGTGCTCATCACACAAACGTTTGTCCTGGGTGGGATTCGAACCCACGACCTTCAGCCTAGCAGTCAGGGCCACCTCTACACCAACAGGCCAGTCTATAGAAAAAACCTCATTGATCAATACTTCTACTCCACGGTTCATAACCATCTACTATTAAGAAATATCATAATGAAACGCATGATATTGCTATTGCTTCGTTTCCCCATAACATAGGTGATGATACCACATTCACGACATAATGAAACGATGATATCAAACTTATGTAATTCTAATCAAACTGACAAATAAGGAAATACTTATTTTGAATTCTCACATTTCCCAGCTACATGATAGTAAAACGAAGTCAAGTAAGGCGCTGCGCAAATGGAGACACTTTTTGATTCAGTTACCGAACACTTTTTGATCGTCATGAGTGTGTGTTAAGGTCCAAGCGCCCGAAAAAGGCCATAAAACAGTGACTTTCTGAAGCCTACAACCTCGGTAACTGCCAGGTTAATAAAAATGGTGGATTGAAAAAATAAATGTTTATTATTGATTCATGAACAACATTTTCAACATTTGATTTTATTGTGCTATTAACACTTTTGTCTAAAAAAAATATTTAGCAATTTCGCAACTTTTCCCTACTCCTTCAAAACGACTTGGATCTTTAGAAACATTTTTACACATAAAAATTGGTGGTTAAATATTCTTCAAAGTGAACATAGCATATGGAAATCAATCAATATTTCGCAACGAAAATGGATTTAAAGGTCAGCCGCGCGCTTTCCAGGCGCTGTTGGCCACAAATAAATGCACAGATTTGCGTACTGCCGCCTAGGCGGGTGCGAGCGTTGCGCCCACATAATTTCAGCTAGGCGATAAAAGCTCTTACACTATCGTTTTTGTATTACAATAATATTCATAACAATATATAAAAAAGTCTATAAATAGTGAAAAATATATTTAAAATAATTATAATCTTGTACATTGTATGGATGATTTCATACTGGTTCTATAGAAATCAAATATTCGTCGGTAGCTTGTATCTGACTCAAGACACACGTTTGTGCCTTGTCTAATATATCACCCTTTATGGCGGCACTTTCCCGCCGTGAACAGCTTTAGTTCCTAATCCAATACAGAGCACGGAAACTCTTTGTGGTCACGCGAGTACAAGCTTTTGCTGTCATAAACTCGAACTCAAAATTATTTAGTTCGCATAAGCCTACATGGGCACTTATAAAACTTCAGAAGCTAGCGTTGGAAGTTTATGGCGGGATTTTTTCAAGTGATGTACAGGCTGTCTTTGATATCGACGCACAAACGAATACCAAGGGTCTACTACTTGATTCTGGAAACCCCAGTTGTGGAATTTTCTTTTTAATCTTTTCGTTTTGTAATTTAAATTGTATAAAATCGATATTCAAACGTTTTTTGTGAAAAAAATGAATGAATTACTTTTAAAATTAAAAATATTATCGGAGTTGATTAGAACACCGCTTTTACCTTTCTCGAGGACATTTTAATTGTTTCCTTTTTTTACAAAAAAATATCATCAGGGTTGGTTAAAATAACGATTTGACACAGAAATTTAAAAAGTATTTTTTTTTTTAAGTAGAAAAAGCCGAGGAAAATTTCCACCACTGGCGGTCCCACTGGGGCCAGGATTAGCTTCTCAGTTAAGAAAGAACGGGGTGGGTTTTTTAGTCAATAAGAGTCTGACACTATTTCCCGCTCCGTCCAAGGGCGAGGGATGTCATTTGGATGATTCTTACCAACCAAAAAAAAAAAACACTGGCGGTCCAGAATCCTGTACTGGGTCCGTGGTATTCGTTTGTGCGTCGATGTCAGAGACACCCTGTATAATAGGTTCATAATAAACTACTGCGGCTCACTATTAACGATTGCATCACTGCTTACTATCAGGTGGGATCACAATCACCAATACAATGTGTTTCCTGATAGCTATAACCTAGGGGTCTTTAAGTCAAGAGTGAATAGATTGCTTCTAGGTAAGCGTGCTCCATCGTCGGCCACATCATCGCTTACCATCAGGTGAGATTGTGGTCAAACGCGAGCCTATCCATTATAAAAAAAAAAAACAATTCAAATTAAAAAAAAAAAGTGCGATTAATATTTTTTTACTTTTTCCATCCTTAGCCGCCAAGGCCTCTCAAGGCTCTGTGTTGCCAACATGCTCAGGTCTACCTAGGTCTCGTGGGAGTTTACTGATACCATCTTAAACCGCTAACAAGAAGTGTAGAACGTTTTGTCGTCTGTCTAAAGAGCGCCATTTTACTTTCATTTATACCTTACATGGTAGCCCTTTAGTTTGATGGCAGTTTGTTAGTGTTACCCTTGACTTATAAATGGGATATGCTGTCGAATTTCTTGTCAATTCGTGACTGATGTTTGTATAGTGGTTTATTGTAGGTACCTATGTTAGGTATACATTTTACAAGAAATTTTTGTAGCTGACTGTACCTACGTCAAATTTTTAAGTTCGAGCGAGTTGACGACAGAAAAAGTAGGTGAAACCGGAAGGTGCCGTGCCAACTCGTGTGGACTCACGAGTTGAATAACAAGTCGTGATCACTAGCAGGACTTCTGATCTAATTAAAGAAAACGTTAATGAGTTTATTTAATGGCAAATCGCAGAACGGACTGTTGATTGGGTCGAAAGGTTCTAGAATGGCGACCGCACAAATTCACCAAGAAATTCTTCGAAGACTGAATAGGCTCTTAATAATCTAGTGCGCCTTGCCATCAATGATTGCATCACTGCTTACAATCAGGTGGGATCACAGTCAAGCATTAGTTTATATCAAATAAAAAAAAACCTATGGGGATTGAAGAACTAAAAGATGGAGTCGCAAAGACACGACTCTGGCGGAAATGATGCGAAAATACACGTCGGTCCAACCCGTCGCGAGTGGTTATAAGGTTATTCGTTATCCAAATTAATAATAATAATAATATTCCACAACTATCACACAACGCCGTCTAGTCTCAAGCTAAGCAGAGCTTGTGTTATAAGTACTAGACAACTGATAAATATACTTATATATTTCTAAATACATACATACTATAGATAAATTACACCCAGACACAGAACAAATGATCATCACACAAAGATTTGTCCTGGGTGTCTGTCTGGCATAGCAGTCAGGGTCACTAACCACTAGACCAACAGGCCTGTCGTAATATCTTTCAACTAAACGAAGGTGATGATAATACATATTATGTTAGAGTGTTTTGTAACTAAGATCAAACTAACAATCTTCTTCCTCAAACTTACAAAGCTTACAACATCCAACCAAAGGTACCAACACTCAACCAAGATACAAAATAACGCAATACCAACATTACAATACGCAAATATCGATCGTCATAACTTATCGTCGATATATCGTCGATATTCTTTGACATGTCACTCAAAGCTACGCTCTTCCGACGAAGCAACCATTATGCGGTTCGATAAAAGTGACGTAACACATAATGTGCTTTTTGAATAGTTACGTAAATTAGTTATTGTACTTTTTAGAACAGTGATGCGATTTGGTGTTGCGACATTTATAAATATTACGAATATAATTTTAAGCTATTGCATAGCTTCTATCGCGGGCCTTGAGCGTGGAGACCGAATCCAGAAATTTCGTAACGAAAATAACCTAAGGGGTCACTCATTTGTTTTTTGAACGTGGTGACCGATAAGAAAACAAATGAGTGAACAATCAATCAAAATTCAATTCAATGTGTGAGAGTGTAACTATCAAAGAAAAAAAAACAAAGGAAAAAAATACTGCATAAAAAAAATAAATAAATAATTATAATTGCATATGTTGATAAAAATGCAATGCAATAGCTTTATCGCGGCAGTCCCCGAGTGCCACACGTCTTTTTTTTTCTTTTATATAACGGAGATGAGAATGTTGAGATGGACGTGTCGAGTGACGAGAATAGATGAAGTGAAAAATGAGTATATCAGGGGGAAGTTTGAAAATGGCGCTTTTGACTGAAAAGTTGAAGGAGAACCTTTTGTCTTGATAGGGTAACGTAAAGAAGAAAGACGAAACGCAAGTTACTAAAAGAGGAACTTACGCTTTTTCGACTGGTACTTGGTCCTTACCAGTCGACCACAGGACGAGCTACCAATAGCTCGTCGCCCACAAGCCCGCAAGTGATCTATGAGTAGGCTATTAGTTATGTGTACGATACTGCCGACAACGTGCACCATGCATAGCATAATCAAACTTATAATGTTCCCACTGCTGGTTTTCAGGTCTCCTATTTATCTATTCCCTACTCTTCTATGAGAAGGAATGTGCCGTAAACCACCACGTGGGCCCAGTGCGTGCTGGTGGAAGTCACATGTCTTTTGAATTTTTGGTTCCAGGACATGTTTTCTCACGATGTTTTCCTTCACCGTTTTGAGAGCAGTGGTCATAAAATTAATCAATTTAATGCGCCTGGCTGGGCTTGAACCCGCGACCTACCAACAATATGTATACAGCTCTATAGAGAGTTACTCACCTGGTGTCCGTTTGGTTGCGCAACCAATTTGGTGGCACAACCAGCTCGGACACGTGGCGACTCTGGTGTCTGTATGGTGTCCAGTTTAGTAGCTTATGGCTTTATTTCATCGAGATACTATGGCGTCGCAACTGGTCGCGCCGCCATGGTGACCCGGTGAAATTAACATGGTCCTACCGCTCGGCCACCACTGCTCACCGTGAAACCACAAAATAGATAGGTACAGAAATCAATCTACATACAAAGTGCGCTCGGACAACGCACACATAGACACCGCTCACGGACACGATATCTCGGTCGCGTCTCGGATCACTCGTCGAACAGTTCCGGCTCAAACGCTCATTAGTGTGCGTCCACCGAGCGTAGGTATAAAAAGTGAAGTACATAAATGAGATTCACTTCTGTACCCATCTGTTTTGTGGTGAAACCTACCACACACCGATTACAACCTCTCACTCAATTCTCCTAGCTATTAAAGCTATTAAAGAGCAGAGGACTATCTCATACATAATGTATGCCGCACTAATTAATATGGTAATTTATCGCAGTATGGTAAATATGGTAATATTCTCTGTTCAAAGCATTTCCGGTGTGCACTATGACAGTGGAATATTTAGCTAAGTTTCATGTAGATTTCGTTAAGTTTATCATATACTAGTTGTTGCCAGCGACTTCGCCTGTATAATAACAAAAAATATCCCAAGGGAACACCACTTTTAGCCTTACAATGATCTTTTTATGTTACACTTTTTATTTTAAGTTATATATAGTTTAATTAACATATTTTTTATTGTTGTTAACCTGTGCGATCACAAATAATGTTTAAGATTCTTTATTTTTATTTCTTTCTTTCTGTCTTTCAATAAGTATCATCGAAATCCTTTCAGTCGTTTGAGCGTAAAGATCTTACAAACATACACACACACAAACTTTAGCCTTTTTAATATAATGTGTGATTATTTGCATACAATTAATGATTTTGGTCTGATATAATTTTTTAAGTGTTACCTCACGACTTTAGTGAGTCATTGACTTGGCTGCTTCTTAAGATTATTCGCATTTAATTTGCATATTTTGATGATTTGTCTGCCTTTAGTCTATCAGAACTAGTCATTCAGTCTTTATGTCATTTTTTTTTTTTTCGATGGGAAAAATCATGCATTGACATCCCCCGCCCTTGGGCGGAGCGGGAGATAGTGTCAGACTCTTACTGACTAAAAAACCCATCCCGTTCCTTCTAGCCTTCGTACCGGGGCTCGAGCGCCCTTTCGGATAACCCTGGCCCCAGTAGGCTTCAACCCGGCTGGGCCCCTGCTGTTGCTGACAACTCCTTGAGGCGCGCGGGAACAGTGCGCGCCGTCGACGACTTGGACTTGGTCCGGACGGTTACCGGACGGCCGGACAGCGAGCTACCCATTGCTCACTGTCCGCAAGCCCGCGCCTACGGTGGCTAGTCTTTATATCATAATGAGATATTAACACGCTTATATTAGCTTCACCTGTATGTTTGTAACCAACGCCTTTGAACTCGATTTTGACTCGATTTTCTTCAAACTTTGCACACCCATCAAAGACGGAAGATGACAATACAATAATCTGGTTTTTTTAGTGAAAAATAAAAATATAGTTTAAAAAAACTAAAAAAAAGCTCGCAGCTAGCTCACTGTCCGGCCGTCCGGTAACTGTCCGGACCAAGCCTCAGTCGTCGACGGCGCGTACTATTCCCGCGCGCCTCAAGGAGTTGTCAGCAACAGCAGGGACCCAGCCGGGCCGAAGCCTACTGCGGCCAGGGTTATCCGAAAGGGCGCTCGGGCCCTGGTATGAAGGCTAGAAGGAACGGGATGGGTTTTTTAGTCAGTAAGAGTCTGACACTATCTCCCGCTCCGCCCTAGAGCGGGGGTTGTCATTGGATGATTTTTCCCATCGAAAAAAAAAGACGAGATGTTTCCAGTTTCGCATTTTGGTATGTGTAAATCTAGAAAAGCCTACTCTTTCCTATCAACAATTATTCAGACACTAAGTAAGTATGATAAATGCGTATGAAATCTTCAGAATCTTGCAATAGTTTGTGAAATATTGTCATCTAGGCAAGAAGGTTCATGGCTAATTGTTTAACCAAACTTTTTAGTTTTTGTTTAGTGACATCTATTGGCCAAAGATGTATACGGTCGCGCGTTGAGCAGTCTTAATACTGTTAAAAACTCACAGATGGAGTTGGTCAATTACGTCACTATCTTATAAGTCGCTAATGAGATTCTCCGTGATCTGGTTAAGTGTCTGGAAAACAATCTTGTCGACGAGAATAAAAACAGAATTGGTACAGAATTAAATACTTATAGAATAAACAGTGATCCAGCAGTTCTCCACTAATACAGAGAACAATAATTGACCAATATTTGTGAGTTTCGTAATTTCGAGGATTTTGTGCTAGTTGCATTATGTCAATGTTTGATTTTGTTTGCGCTAATCGGCGTGGCATTGTGAGAGGTTTCAGGATCCTTGTCGACTAGCTATGTACTGCTCAGGGTTTTCGTCCACGCGAATGTAGATAATAGGCTAGTGGCCGTAGAAAATGTAATTAGTCCGGCTTTTAGATTATTCAAAAATAAGGGACACGTATTTTTTTATTTGTAAATGAAACCAAAAATGACAAAGATATAGGCCATTAAAGTTACGTGTGACGTCATGCCGTGCTGCATTTTATCGCACAGGGTGACGTCACACGTAACTTTAATGGGTTATATCTTTGTTATTTTTTGTTTAATCGAAAAAAGAAAAAATACGTGTCTAATATTTTTTTATATTCTAAAATACGGACTAAATAAAATGTAATTATTTTGACCCTGAACACTATCCTATTTTCCCAAGGGAACATGCTCCAGCGATAATAGTATGTTATCTCTCTACAATCATTTAGCAGTTTTATCAGTATTTAAGTATTTTGGAGTTTTAATTTTTTTTTTTTTTTATATATTCTGATGGGGTCTTTTGTAATTTCAACTTGGCCACCTTGTATTTATATTTGCCGCTAACAACGCCATATTGGAAAAATGGCGCATAAATGCACATTTGATACCTACTAGTGCGCCTCACCATCAACGATTGCATCACTGCTTACCATCAGGTGGGATCGCAGTCAAGTACTAGTTAAAAAAAAACATTGTAAGTAAATATCTCTAGTTACATTTTGTACATAACTTTTTTATCGTAAAACTTGCTTCTTCCAGCGGCTTCGCCCACGTGAAAATAGAAAATTTGTAACCACTATACTTATTTCGAACCAATTACTGTAAGTAAGTACCATTCAGTGTGTGCAATTTCAAGACGATTGGTTCCCTTTATGTCTGTTTGTTTATTTAAGCCGTGTGTCTTAATCTGAATTTAACACCCGACCGGATCTCACGAATCTAATCTAATTAAATTAAAATACAGTTATTTCTTCGTGAAAAGAAACTATAAATGTTATTACGAGAGCACCTCACGACTCATCTACACAATATATCATTTACGTGTGTGCATGTAGGTACAACACTAAATAGGGTTGCTAACTGTACCCATGTGTAATCCGTATACTAAAATTATTTTTAGTTAATGTGAAACCTGAATACAGTTTGTTCAGAATCAGTAACTAAATGGATTCCAATAGTTTTTATACCATGTTATATTTTATCCCAAAAATATTTAAAAAGGTCACTAGTTGGACACGGTGGACATCGGCGGGCCGTATGAGCGGGGTAGCGTTACTCATGTGCCGCCGATTCGTCGAAATATTGCGGTGCGGCGCCGCAACGCATCGTATGGCCTTAGACATTGGTTTTAGTGGAACTGGTCATTTATGTTGTTGGTTCTTGGAGGAATGCGAGCAACAAAAACTGTCGAAGACTTCGGCCTGCACTTAGACGTTTTTTTTTTCGATGGGAAAAATCATCTTATGACAACCCCCGCTCTTGGGCGGAGCGGGAGATAGTGTCAGACTCTTACTGACTAAAAAACCCATCCCGTTCCTTCAAGCCTTCATACCGGGGCTCGAGCGCCCTTTCGGATAACACTGGCCCCAGTAGGCTTCGACCCAGCTGGGCCCCTGCTGTTGCTGACAACTCCTTGAGGCGCGTGGGAACAGCGCGCGCCGTCGACGACTTGGGCTTGGTCCGGACAGTTACCGGACGGCCGGACAGCGAGCTGCACCTAGATGGTGAACTAAAAAACAGTTGCCAACCCTAACTCCGCATGTAACGTTAACTGTACACTATAAAGACGTATCATACTCACGTGTTTAGCAAAAAACTGTGAAAGGTCACCGGCTTCCGCGTGTCAGTCAGTCATTATGTTACGTCAGAACTCGTAGTGTACTGAAAGTCATTGAGATAGTAGAACATCTGTGCTGTTTATACTTAGGCCCGCCTTCTAGAGCTTTTTTTATACATTTGTTACGAAAAAACTGCTAAAATTTGAAAAAAAGAAACGAAATTTTTTATTCGTGCCTCACACATACAGTAGACTTAGAATGCATTAAAATTAAAATACAGTAGATATAAGTGTGAAAAGAAGAATAAAACTTTAAAATCTGTGCATAGCCAAAAAGACGCCTAACTCAGCATATACTGCGATATTTAAAACGATAAATAACTTAACAATTTTAACTCTTTTCAAATACGTTGAACTGTTTTATTTTTAAGCGCTATTTATACGATCTTGTGGATAAGACCGATCCCGAATCATCAATGGCGCGTAGAGCTACACGCGTGCCTAAAGCTCGCCATCCACGCTAAGGTAAAACTGACAGTTTTGCTTGAACAGGTGAGTTGTACAAGTAAACCAGAGCGGGTATTTTGCACAACTGTGCAGGTTTCTATACAAGCTTATCGGACTGGTATAACTGTGCAGATAAACCTTTCAGGTATAAGTAGTGTATGGCTACCTTAAGAAAGGGCTATCAAAAAACTAAGGTATTACAATAGATTTTGCTTGTACATATCTGGAATTAGACCATTAATGACAATCAAAACGTAACACAAAGAACTTAATTGTTCAACCATTACATCAAATCTAGGTCGCAAGATTCCAATCAAACAGTTTTCAAGATTAATACAACTGAAAAAGCGTTATCAATCACCATTCAATCAGATCGACTCCCACGCATGCGCAGAATGATGTTATGCAAAATTATGACAGTATCATAGCATTGTTTTAAGTTGTAATATACAAATGTTACAAAACTTTTGTTTAATAAGAGTGTAATTCAACCTCATAAGCTGTCCGGCCATCCGATAACTGTCCGGACCAAGCCCAAGTCGTCGACGGCGCGCGCTGTTCCCGCGCGCCTCAAGGAGTTGTCAGCAACAGCAGGGACCCAGCCGGGTCGAAGCCTACTGGGGCCAGGGTTATCCGAGAGGGCGCTCGAGCCCCGGTATGAAGGCTTGAAGGAACGGGATGGGTTTTTTAGTCAGTAAGAGTCTGACACTATCTCCCGCTCCGCCCAAGAGCGGGGGTTGTCATAAGATGATTTTTCCCATCGAAAAAAAAAAAAAGGTTTCTTTTTTGAGGTTCTAGAAATCATCCAATGACCAGTTTCGAGAGATCGTTACCGCCGATCGCCCCGACCAGAACTTGGCGGGAACACCGGTACAGTATGCTCCACCGTGCCCTCCGGGTGGTCCAAACAAAGGTGACACCTGGACGTCACTCCCGCACGGACCCGGTGCAGAAACCTCCCGAAATGATCGTGTCTGGTGAGAACCTGGATTATGCGGAATGTGAGGACGCCGCGAGGTCTTTCCAGCCACGCCTCAAAGAGAGGACCTACCGCCACAATTGTGGCGTCTCCCAGCACTGGGTTGCGACAGTCGTTGTAGCCATTTTGCCATGAGATCCCGCCAGAACTCTGTCCGCTATGCTGAAATTTTTTGCATGCGGCGCAATCTGCGTGATAAAATCTAAAGAATTTTTTGTTGATAGGTTCGCGCTTGACCGCTATCTAACCTGATGGAAAGCGACGATGCGGTTGACGATGGAACACGCTAACCTAGAAGTAACCTATTCACTCTCGACTTAAAGATTCCCGGGTTGTAGCTATCAGGAAACACAGACTCCGGTAAGGAATTCCACTCCCTAGCTGCACGCAAAATGAATGTGTTCCCAAAACGTTTTGTACGTGTAGATGGGATATCCACCATGTACCGGTGGCGCATCGCCGTACGTCTGGTAGCCCGATGACGGAACGGGCTGGGTAGAATCATGTTATGCAAACTCCTCTTAAGACACCACGGTAAACTAAAGTGAAGCCCGATCGTCAATTGTTCAGATTTCAACAGCTGTGCAAACCAAAGTGCCAGTAATGACGATTCGTAATTATGGCAATAGCAAATATATGTAGATGCTACTTCACATCCATCAGAGTTATCCACAAGTAGGTCAATTACCTCTCCGTCACATACGCCAGTCATAACATCGTACACATACCCATGCCTAGTGGGTACAGCTGATCGAGTAATTTGGTATACAGTCTATATTAGTATTTCCTAGAGGAAGTGTCGATACTCTTCAAATGTATTTTTGTAATATAACAAGATAATGATATAATAATAATTGTAATAGTTTAGTGGTAAGGGATTCTTCCAAGTCTTCTAAAGAATATTACGTTATAGTTAATAAAATATCTACATCCACACTTATATTATAAAGAGGTAAAGTATGTTTTAATTTTCATTGAAAAGAAAATACAACCGACTTCAATGTAGAAAAAAAACACTGATAGTGCAAAACAACTCTAATTTCGGAAGTCTGTATTTCTAGTATAATTTTGTCTCTTCGTTACTTATTACCCTCTTCCGAAATAAAAGTTATTTTGCACTTTTAAGTGAAATTTTTCGTTCCATATCTTCGAAGTTCATGATCAGATTAAAACAATATTTCTATGGGACTAACTTGGAAGAGGCGATGCTTCAATCAAAAAAAAATATTTTCAAAATCAACCGAGAAATCGCAGAACATACATTAAAAAAGTACATTCAGACGAACATAGAACCTTCTTCTTTTTAACACGCTTAAATTAGCTTCACCTGTATGTTTGTAACCAACGCCTTTGAGCTCGATTTTGACCAACTTTGGACGATCAGATTTTCTTCAAACTTTGCACCCACATCAAAGACTGGTGACAATACAATAATCCATTTTTTTTTAGTGAAAAATAAAAATATAGTTTAAAAAAACTAAAAAAAAACACGCTTCCAAAAAAAAACTATATTTTTTAAATCGTATAAAGAATTAACGGCAAGTCAACTGCCATACTAAATAACTCATATAACTCTCTATGTGTCGAGTCATACACGTACTCACAGTAAATATATGCATCATCAATGAACAATTTGTTACAAGATTTCTCTCCTCCCCTACAATTGACTTATGAAAGTACGACCTCTGACTTTAGGCCTAAAATGTTGCATACTAATACATTATTAGTTATATTACTTTACACATTATTTTCTAAAAGAAACATTGCATAATAGTTGCGTAAGTAAGCAATGTTCCGCAGTAGGATTTTCTAAGTGGTTAAGCAAATATTTTGCGGGTCAACAATTTAGGTAAATTTTGCTACCGTGAGTAAAGTTTTGAGTCAATAGTTGTGATGTAAAAGGAGTTAAGTAGTGATGTTATGGGTAATGAGAAAATAGGACACATTTATTTTTTAAGCTTCTGTACGTGTGTAGAGTATGTGTGTTTGTAACCCTTTTTTTTAGAGGTGGGAGAATCATCCAATGACATCTCCGCGCCTTTGAGCGGAGCGGAAGATAGTGACTTTTACTGACTAAAAACCCACTCCGGTTCCTTCGTTGCCTTTCGTACCGGAGCCGAATCTTTCTTTCAGAAGCAAACCCTTGGCCCTAGTAAGCTTCGACCCCGAGTACTTGAATACCTTTATACGTAGAGCACAAAATAGGTACAGAAGACAATCTCATGTATGTACTTCACTTTTTATACTTCGCTCGGTGGACGCACACTAATGAGTGTTGTTCGACGAGTAGTCCAAGACGCTCCGAGATATCGTGTCCGTGAGCGGTGTCTATGTGTGCGTTGCTCGAGCGCGCTTTGTATGTTGATGGACTTCTGTACCTATCTATTTTGTACCGACCGTTTGTAACGCGATCTTTGATCGAATTAGATTTCAACCGAAGATTTGGATTCCGTTTCATCAAAAAAGCCGAATATCCGTTTACGGTTTCATCTGCAAATTGTGTTTTCGTCGATCACTAAACCAAAATAAAGACAACCTTACACAGATTTTAAATTTGTCTAAAATCCGTTATCTGTTAAGTTTTTTAATTTATCCTAATTCTGTTTTTGACCCGCGATAGAAGCTATGCAATAGCTTTATTGCATAGCTTCTATCGCGGGCCTTGAGCGTGGAGACCGAATCCAGAAATTCCGTAACGAAAATAACCTAACACACCCCACTCATTTGTTTTTTGAGCGTGGTGACCGATATGAAAACATTTAAGTGAACAATCAATCAAAATTCAATTCAATGTGTGAAAGTGTAACTTCAACTAATATCAAAGAAAAAAAATACTGCATAAATAAATAAATAATTATAATTGCATAAGTTGATAAAAATGCTATGCAATAACTTTACCGCGGCAGTCCCCGAGTGCCACACGTCTTTTTTTTCAAATTGAAATGTATGTGTGACGTACAAGCAAACGTTTTTCTTTCTTTCTTTAACACACAAGCAGATTAATGTCGGCAAAAGCAAGTTTAATATACCAAAACTACGTACTAAGGCATTCACTGCCCTTTTTATCAGGAAAGTCATTAATATATAGATCTATGACATTTATTGTATCATGGAACAAGCGTGGGAGACCACTGTTCTTGTTCAGATATCATCGCGAGCTGTCGTAAGGCGCCTCGATATGTGGCTAAATTATTTGGGTTGCATTTACACGCATAGGCTGGGTTCTTTCTGAGTGAAAGTATTATTTATTTATTTATTTACAATTTATGTACACACAAAAATAACAGAAACAGACACTTAATACATAAGAGACGTTAGTACAAAGGTACTGCTTATTTCCAAAGAAATTTCTTCCAGCAGACCTGCGAAAGGAGAAATCAAAAAGAAATGTAGACCATAGTGTGTAGGAAGCAAAAGAAGAATGTGTGAAGTCTTAATCCAAATTAATTCATTAAATGAAGTATTTAAATGCACAAAGAAGATCTACACACATTCATACGATCAGCGATAAGTGTTTGTCGAAATGTTAAAATGTGGCTTGATCATGTATCACCCTTAAATTTTGATCGTTTTAATCCTGTGGAGGGTCGATCCGGTACATGAAACACTATCGATTTGTAAAGATAAAATTAAAAAAAAAATGCCTTTTTTTCAAAACTTGTATTAATTTACTTATGTACGAAATTAATTTCTTTAAGAAAACGTCAGCTGAGAGAGTTCAATGACTTGTAGGTACTTTGTACGCAACGCCGACTATTAACTACAGGTCATTGAACTCGCTCAGCTGACGTTTTCTCAAAGATACTAATTTCGTACATGCGTGAATCATTACGAGTTTTAAAAAAGAGGTACTTTATTTTTTAATTTTATCTTTACAAATCGATAGTTTTTCATGTACCGGATCGGCCCTCCACGGGATTAAAACGATCAAAATTTAGCGGTGTATATGCCGTGACCAGATCTTAGAAATTTATCATTTCATGATATGGCCGAATAAAACTGACTAGATTGTTTTAAACGTTAAACTTTGATGATATTTCAATATTCATTTGGCCTACTTTCTTCAGACATTTTATTATTATCATTGAAATCTCTAACAATGATATAGCCAAACGGGGATTGTCATCTTATCAAATGTTAACGTTTAATTTGGGTGTCTTCAAGGCTAGAGTGGGGCTCTTAATAAACTAGTGCGCCTCACCTTTAGAGATTGCATTACCGCTTACCATCAGGTGGGATCGCAGTCAAGCACTAGTTTATATCAATTAAAAAAAAAACGATCTGGCCAGTTATAGCCTACTGGCGCTATAGTGTGGTGAATAAAAGAACTTGGGGCCTGGAACGAAGGCAAAGAAGAAACAGGAGTGGTTTTAGTCAGTAATAGTCTGATACACGCTCCTGCTCTGTAGAGCGTAAGAATTCATTGGATAACTGATTTTTCACTTAAAAAAATGGGGGGATGAAAAGGACTGTCATTATTGATGTTTTAAAACTATCCTCTAAGCACGGTTTATGACTCCGTGCCCATTTTTTTTTCAGTTGTCTAGTACAATTGCCGGCACGGATCTTGAGCGCTGCCTTCAAGTCGCGCAGACGTCAAATATTCGGTCTCTTTAGAGTGCGAAGTGAGACGCGGGAGCGGTGAGTGTCAGTGATTGGCTGGCATCCCGGTTCTTACTGCATATATCTGACAACGACGACGATTGGCTCGCCAATGTATGGACTGCGCAAAGCGATCCCCACTCTGACGCCGAGCGCTCAAGATCCGTGACGGTAATTGTACCCATAACACATGCTCTGCTTAGCTTGGGACTAGATCTTGCTTATCGTTGTGTGATAGTTATGGAATATTATATTATAATATAAAGTTGTATAAAACACTTCATGTAACTAAATATTAATTTATGGTTACTTTCAGTTTCGTTCCAAGTTACATTCTAGGGTATTTCTCAAATGTCAAAACGGGGCTTTTATTTTTTAACAAGTATAGTAGCTAGAAGTATAGTAAGTAGCTTAACACACTGAATTCATATAATCCAAGTCCTTTTGCATTACTCTTTAAATCACTAAAGCTACGTGAGTGAAACTACATAACAAGCTTCTAATGATATCTTCATGTAGCTTATTATACCATTATGTACAATTACATACATAGTTATGTCATTTAAGCAAAACACTAATGTGTTATGCGTAGGCCTAAGTGCAACTTACAAATTGAAAGGCATTTTGTACATAAACAACTTAAATGTCAAAAGGCTATTGACCTTGTCAGAGTTCGGTACGCATTGTACTTGTACTATATCAACCATCATCATCTAGTAGTATCCGGCATATAAGCCGGATATTCGATTGGATACTTCAATTAGTATCCGGCGAACGCTTGAAGGGTTTTTAAAATTTATAGAAACTTGAGGTGTTGAAACTTGAAAAAGTTGTGAAATAAAACATTTTAAATCGAATTGAATTGACAATATTTTTTATTAATTGTACTGTGTCTGGGTGTAGTTTATCTATATTATTATGTATGTATTTAGAAATATAATGTTGGACTGTGAAAAAGACGGATGAAAAAAGATTACATGTAGCGGAGATGAGAATGTTAAGATGGATGTGTGGTGTGACGAGAATGGATAAAGTGAGAAATGAGTATTAACCACCACTATTATTAGCCACTTACAGTATTAGCCACTTTCAAACTTCCCCTAATGGGGAAGTTTGAAAGTGGCGCCAGTGACTGAAAATTTGAAAGGGAATCTTTTGTCTTGGTATGGTCATGTGAAAAGGAAGGATGAAACGCATGTTGCTAAAAAAGTTATGAGTTTTCATGTGGATGGATGGAGGGGAGGGCCAAAGAAAAGATGGATGGATTGTGTGAGAAGCGATATGAAAGAAAAGTGATAGCGTGACGAGTGACAGGACAGAATGGAAGAAAAAAACGTGTTGCGCCGACCCCAAATAAAACGGGACTAGGGCAGGAAGATGATGATGACGATGACAGACGCCTTAACCACTAGGCCATCACTACACTATGATACCCGACCCCCCTTATAGTGAGTGAGTTAAAGTTAGTTAATTATAGTGAGTTAAATAATTAACCGTCTCCCATGGTGACCCAGCATAACTTCGCAAGTACCTACCTCTCCAATTAGGCGGCATTTTTTACAAATATTTATGCAAAGTCATTGAAGTAACGTAACATGATTATTACGTACCAATATGCCCCCAAAATAGTAGTGATTGATTGACGAAATAACCCAATGAAAGGTTACATTGCTACTTATGGTGTGTCGTAATGAGAGGATGGTTAGATGAAACCTCAAGATACCGTCAATAGACGCCAAAATCTTTATCTATATATATAAAAATCGATGCCACTTTTCCTTGTAATTTTATAACTCAAGAACGGGCTCACCTATCCAAACCAAATGTTTAGACTTTGTTCGAACTATTTAGTAGATGGTTTATGTGTAGTTTGGTAGAGTAGAGTAGGGTAGAGTAGGGCAGATTAGGGTAGAGTAGAGTAGAGGAGTGTAGAGTAGTGTAGAGTAGGGTAGAGTAGGGTAGAGTAGGGTAGAGTAGGGTAGAGTAGGGTAGAGTAGGGTAGAGTAGGGTAGAGTAGGGTAGAGTAGGGTAGAGTAGGGTGGAGAAGGGAAGAGCGGGAACGAAGCCGCGCGGGCAAAAGCTAGTACAACATAATTTTTAGTTTATGCGAAACCAGCATATAGTCTGTTTAGAATCAGTAACTGAATTAATTCCAATAATTTTTACACAACGTTATATTTTTTTTCAAAAATATTTAAAAGGATCACAAGTCGGACACCACTAACACTAAGTACAACACAGGTTACGGCAGGTCACGGCGGGCATTAGGCGCCAACGCACAGCTGGGTGCGTGAGCAAAACAACCCCTCAGTCGCCAGTGAGCAATGGGTAGCTCGCTGTCCGGCCGTCCGGTAACCGTCCGGACCAAGCCCAAGTCGTCGACGGCGCGCGCTGTTCCCGCGCGCCTCAAGGAGTTGTCAGTAACAGCAGGGGCCCAGCCGGGTCGAAGCCTACTGGGGCCAGGGTTATCCGAAAGGGCGCTCGAGCCCCGGTATGAAGGCTTGAAGGAACGGGATGGGTTTTTTAGTCAGTAAGAGTCTGACACTATCTCCCGCTCCGCCCAAGAGCGGGGGTTGTCATAAGATGATTTTTCCCATCGAAAAAAAAAAAGAAAAAATAACCCCTCAGTCGCCCGCGTGAACCGGTTAGTCCTGAGGGGTTGCCACTTGCCAGTGTTTTACAATTATCACTGTGTAGATAAATTCTTTATTTTATTGATTCTAACTCATTCGTTCAATGAATGTAAATATTTCTTTACCAGCATCCTATTTAACAAAAGCGAACACTAAGATTTGACTGGCCTGTTGGTCTAGTGGTTAGTGACCCTGACTGCTATGCCGGAGGTCGTGGGTTCGATTCCCACCCAGGACAAATGTTTGTGTGATCATTAAAATTTTTTCTGTGTCTGAGTGTAATTTATCTATAATATGTATATATTTAGAAAAATATAAGTATGTTTGTCAGTTGTCTAGTACCCATAACACAAGCTCTGCTTAGCTTGGGCCTAGACGGCGTTGTGTGATAGTTGTGGAATATAAAAAAAATCTTGTTAATTCATGCCCAGGGCGATGCTCATTTGTGAAAAAGTTCGACATTTGTACAGACAGAGTTTCCCATCCGGGACACAACTTATTTAATGAACAAAATAAGTTTTCCACACATTACTCTCAAAGAGATGCAATACTCCCATAGTTTGATAAACAGCTACTTCCTAAAATAACAATAATGACGTGAATCTCCGCCACTCTTCGTGTTTCATCGCCATTATTCGTGCACCTTCGTGAACCTTCGTGAGTATTCGTATACCGGTAGTTCACACACAGAGAGTAATGATAGCAGTCGTGGCGTTGATTGTACACATTATGTCAGAAAGGTGTGCGTGGTAGCTTCGGGATTTTATGCCTGAGGCAAAGTGCACTCGTTATAAATACAATGTGTGGAGGGTAAGGCGGTAATCACACTGCCACGCACCCCGCAGCGTAGTGCGTGAATGCGTGTCTTAACGTTGCTTGTAAGTATCTTCGTTTGTATAGAAAACACGCACAGTTCAACACACTGAAAATGCATCCACGCACGTTCATGCACCTACAAGGAGAGAAACATGCACTCACGCGCGTAGGTGCAGCGCGACACGCAGTGCCGTGCGTTTTGTATGAAATAATTTAAACAAATTTTTGCCCGCGGCTTCGCCCGCGTACCATCGAAGACAATTCCGCCTGAACAACGCTAATTTCATTTTTGCTTGCACTCGAAACGAAAACTTCAGAGTTTGGTTTGGCGACGCGCCGCGGGATCATGCGATTTTTTAAAAAGGTTTTTTTATGTGATCAGGCAGTAACGACCGCGGTGGTACATAAAGAAAAGAAAGAAAGAAAATACGTTTATTTGGCACATACATACAATGAGATAATAATTATTATACTTAGTATAGAAACTTAAACTTAAATATATCTACATGGTATGTCTCACGGCTGCGCCAAATAGGTCCAGTTCAGCATGATGCCAGGCAACTACGTAGCAGTTGCCTGACGCTGGTTTTCAACTGAACCTTGCTATGAGTCTACGGATGTTAATCAGTTTTTAGGTGTGAGATAAATAAATATATGTAGGTGTAAATTAGTGTGTATTAAATGATAAATAATATGAAACATGAAATATAGTCACTTAGAAATGAAGCAGCTTTCTATCGGTGAAAAAAATTTAGCAATCGCACTATACTTTCAGAGATTACATCCTACAAACAAAATAAATAAACATTACCTCTTTATAACATTAGTGCAGATGACCCGGTCAATGGCATAAAGTAATGGCGTAAGACCACTTTGGCTTCACACCCCAAAAAAGAAACGAACCATGACGAAACAAATATCATAATAAATATCACATAACCATATCTCAACGACTTCAAATCAACACAAACTTCAATTGCAGGTAATTTGTGATATGTAACAATACATAATACCTTTTTAGATGAAGTCGGATAAGTCATATTAAAGTTATCTCTATGGGAAACTTGACCATAAAGTAAGTATAATGCTGTGAACAATGTGCGGCCGATTTTGGGGTCAATTGTTTTGAAGTAGTGCATTGGGTTGTACTCAAATGAGTACACTTGGAGAGTATAGTACATTTTGATAGGTACTAGTGCAGAAAGTTTATCATTGCAAACGAGGTGGATTTCGCTCGCGAGTGTGTTATGGCTGCTGAATAAACCGGTTTTAACCGGCGACTCGTGCGGGTCGACGCGCGTCCAGCCTGATATGAGAAATGTAGTTAAATTGCAGCACAGTTTTGTACACTAGTGTGGAAAACAGTCAATTGTGTGACTAAAAGCGGTAGGATATGAGCGGGTTTTCGAGTGTATTGAAAAAGTATTAAAGTCCAGTTTTGAAAGTAATTTGTTAAATTTTTAAGACACTATATGACACACACTAATATATTCTATAGGCGAAAGTTTGTGAATGTGTTTATATTGATTTATAATATAATAAGAATAATTTCATATTCCCACTGCTGGAACTAAGGCCTCCTCTCTAAGAGAGGAAATTGGGCGTAAACCACCACGCGGGCGCAGTGCTGGTTCGTTATTATTATTTATGCTTCATTGTACATCTCATAAATGTTTGTGTTAGTTTCTTCTAGCTAGAACGGCTGAACGGATTTCGATTAAACTTGGTATTCGGGTAGACCATTTGGTGGAATAGTATTTAGTATAGGTACTTTTATCCCAGTAATATGTTACCTTGGCACAATTGTCTACTTTCATGGTCTACATCACTACATAGTATAAAACAAAGTCGCTTTCTCTGTCCCTATGTCCCTTTGTATGCTTAAATCTTTGAAACTACGCAACGGATTTTGATGCAGTTTTTTTTAATAGATAGAGTGATTCAAGAGGAAGGTTTATATGTATTAGAACATCCATTAAATAGTGGAAAAGTACTGTTATTTTTGAGGTTTCTAATGTGATGTCGTAAATAATTACATTTTTTCCGCTTACATTGCAAACGCAGGCTGAACCCTACGAGTTTTATCAAAATAATGTACTAAGTATTGTACACATTGAAAAGGTCTACAGAAAAGTCCGTGATGGTATATGTCTATCTCTTATGGATAAGCCACAATAACTTTTTTTGTCATTTACTTTTTACGACAAATAATGGCTAATTTTCGAAGCGATTTTAACCAATACAGCATTAATCCTTAACCAATTAAATACCTTGAATACATTTTTCATTTAATATAGATCTATATGGCCCTTTACACCGTATGATTTAAGTGAATATTTTCGAAGATATTACAGATTTAAAAACCGGCCAAGTGCGAGTCGGACTCGCCCATGAAGGGTTCCGTAGCAGCAAGTAACATAATATAAAAGTTCTTGTAATGTGTTGTAACTTTGATCGATGTTTTAATAATGAGTATTTTTTTCGATTTATGACGCATTAAAAAAAACTACTTACTAGATTTCGTTCAAACCAATTTTCGTTGGTAGTTTTTATAGTAATGTACATCATATATTTTTTTTAGTTTTATCATTCTCTTATTTTAGAAGTTAAAGGGGGGGGGACACACATTTTACCACTTTGGAAGTGTCTCTCGCGCAAACTATTCAATTTAGAAAAAAATGATATTAGAAACCTCAGTATCATTTTTGAAGACCTATCCATAGATACCCCACACGCATGGGTTTGATGAAAAAAAATTTTTTGAGTTTCAGTTCTATGTATGGGGACCCCCACAATTTATTGCTTTTTTTCTATTTTTGTATGAAAATCTTAATGCAGTTTACAGAATACATCTACTTACAAAGTTTCAACAGTATAGCTCTTATAGTTTCGGAAAAAAGTGGCTGTGACATACGGACGGACAGACAGACAGACAGACAGACAGACAGACAGACATGACGAATCTATAAGGGTTCCGTTTTTTGCCATTTGGCTACGGAACCCTAAAAATTGCGTACCGGCCGGCCGCCCGATGCGGCAAGAGCGTGCCTCTTCATGGTATAGGGAAAGGGGGATTGTTTTACTCCAAATTTAACGCGTGCGGGCCACGGGCAGTAATGAATAAATCAAAACTACTGAATCGATTTTAATCACATAGGCTATATATTTTATATCCGTGCGAAGCCGGAGCGGGCCGCTATGTTTTTATATACAACGTTCACAGTTTTACTGTAGTGTATTTAGTATCAGCATTGCACCCGTGCGAAGCCGGGGCGGGTCGCTAGTGTGTTCTAAATAAATGATGAAGAGGGTTCCACTAAAGTGGAAAAGAAGAAAAAAAAGGAGCCCTGTTCCCGTAACCTGTGCGGTACCGCACCGACTGGATTTGGTCCTGTCGGTGCGTCCTGCTGTGCCTACGACGCAGCTGTATATTTCGCGTCTGCATTGCTCTACGAAGGTTGAGGAAGTCGTGGAGTATATAAAGATAAAGAGCAACAGGACTCTAAGGGTCGAAAGGCTAGATTCGCGCCACGACACCAACTTCAAGTCGTTCGTGATACGAGTTCCAACCCACCATCTGGAGACTGTTTTGAGTGAGGACTTTTGGCCGAAAGGTGTCGTGTATCGACGTTTCCGAGGACGGCTACGCGACACCACGCAGCGGAACACGACGCCGATTTTACGTGTTTAATTATAAATAGTTTATTGTTTGAAACACTTTAATATGTAAGAGTTTATTTTGTTTATAAGATTATAATATTATGTACTTTATCTATGGGACTTAGTTGCCTGACAATAAAGAAATAATAATAATAAATATTTCAATCTGAACCCGTTCAGTCGACCGTGAAAAGTAACAAATATACATAAACACACACATATACAAACTTTCACCATTAGTATGGATATCATGACGTGCTAACTCACGACGCTCAACTAACCAATTAAAGCATTCCATAGTAAGCCTATAATTTTAATAGACAGCTACATTAGCCCAGCTGCCCTGACTTCAAATTTGAGTTTAGAGTTAACTCTAATGACGTCATAGGGTAACGACACCACTCTACCGTGCATTTTTGAATTTAAACGTAGAGTTTAACTGTCAATGTCAAGCATATGGCCACTTATTCCAACCTACTTTGCAGAGAGTTAGAATTAGTTGGGTTAACTCTATTCGAGTTATAAAAGAACAACCCTGGGTTCTCGTCCAATATACCACAGTGTCTCAAGACGAAAGTCTATGACCAGTGCGTGTTGCCAGTGATGACATATGGTGCCGAAACGTGGTCGCTCATAATGGGCCTCATCAGAAGGCTTAAAGTCTCCCAAAGAGCGATAGAAAGAGCTATGCTCGGAGTTTCCTTGCGTAATCGCATCAGAAATGAAGATATCCGCAGGAGAACCAAGGTTGCCGATATAGCACTAAGAATCGCCAAACTCAAGTGGCAATGGGCAGGGCACATTGCTCGCAGAACATATGGCCGTTGGGGACGAAAGGTACTGGAGTACCAGAAGACGCAGCGCGGAAGGCCTCCTACAAGATGTACCGATGACCTGGTGAAGGTTGCGGGATGCGCAGGATCTATCGTTGTGGCAACACTTGGGGGAGGCCTATGTCCAACAGTGGACGTCTATCGGCTGAAATGATGATGATGAACCCTGGGTTGGAACTCTTCTCTACACTAGTTATTTTGAACGCAAACCTGCCTGGAATAATCGAAGAGTTACCGCTCTGGAACGCAAAAGGCAACTGAAGTAACATGGGTACGTTTTAGTCAGTAAAAGTCTGACACTCCCCTTTGCTCCACCTAGAGCAGGAGAAGTTATTTGATAGTTTTCCCCCTTAAAAAAAACGAAAAGCACCATAAACCAATTACCACAGATAATAAAACACTGGTTTAATACCAGTAATCTAATAAGTATCATTAATGTCCAATAACAGTCATAGGAACCACCATCTAAATTAATACACACGCAAATCACGGTACGTGATTGGTGGAAATCTTTCAACTCGTGCTGCATCTACCCAATTAGCCAATCAGGAAACGGTATGCTTATAAATGCCTGACGCAACGTCAGGGACACGATTCGCCGGTGAAATGAGTTGAAATTATGGTAAAAACGTAAGGTCGTGACAGGAAGATGGACGGGAAATTGAATTGTAGATGCAGTGGACAGGAATTGATAACAGGAAGGTAATTGGAGACTTTTCAGAGGCCGCTTTTTTTTTATGACAATTCGGAATTACATCAAAAGTGTACACCGATATTTTTTTTTTGTAGCATTTTAGCAGTTCACTTCGAATTTACCAGAGATCAAAATTAAACGTGGATTGTCATTTAACAGGCAAGTTCTATGGGAAAAAAATGCAAAATAAAATCTAAAACTCTTCGCGTGACCAGAGGGTTGGGCTTTACTTCGGTTAACGGATCAGCATTGCTATCCAACGTTACACCCCATTATTTTTTTAACCTCTACCTGTAATTTGTAATGGTGTACAATATAGAGTATATTTATTTTATCACTTGGTGATTTAACAGTTTGGGTTTTATGTTCATACCTTTTTTTTTTATGGTGGGAAAAAATCATGCATTGACATCCCCCGCCCTTGGGCGGAGCGGGAGATAGTGTCAGACTCTTACTGACTAAAAGACCCACCCCGTTCCTTCTAGCCTTCATACCGGGGCTCGAGCGCCCTTTCGGATAACCCTGGCCCCAGTAGGCTTCGACCCGGCTGGGCCCCTGCTGTTGCTGACAACTCCTTGAGGCGCGCGGGAACAGTGCGCGCCGTCGACGACTTGGGCTTGGTCCGGACAGTCACCGGACGACTTTATGTTCATACCTGACCAATATGGTCATACATGCTACATATACATAAAATACTTCAGTCACATTTATAGAAAACTAGCTTTTGCCAGCGGTTTCGCCCGCGCACGTAAAATATAACCTATGTCACTCAAGAATGAAGCAGCTTTCTATCAGTAAAAAAATTTTAGCCATCGGACCAGTAGCCTGATTCACGTAAAATCAAACAAGTCAAATATCATTGAAGTTTTATAGTCGTTTGATCGAAGTCCTATCCAAAAGCGGTATTCACGATCTAAGGACTTATTTCCAATTACATTAATAATTATCCTACCAGGACAATGTAATACAGATTTTTTTTTAAATCGACGAATTTCAAACGACTTTAAAATCGGTGTCGTTCAAACTCGATTGATGGATGTGAATACGGAAATGGTCTAAAAGACTAAATCGCTACGATATCGTTACGGTTTTCATTACGTGAATCGGGCAACAGTACTTTCAGAGATTATCCTACAAACAAAAAAAAAACAAACTTTACCTCTTTATTATATTAGTGTAAATAAAGTCATAGACTAAATAACAGTCGATACAAAACCTATCAACAGTCAAACATTTCTCAATTCCCACACTCGCAAACATAAAACAATTATCGTGTTAAATAATTCAGAATCTACCTCATAAAACCAGACAGTACCTTTTAGCTTGCACGAACGAAACGGTGAAAACGAAAGATCGATCAGGTCGGGGGTCAGGGAAAGTTCCTTGAGGAGGACCCGTTCCTAGGTCCAAGGTCTAGCCTACGGAGTTGCAAGACTAGATGAGCATACCATAGTACAGGTTTGAGACGATAAAATTGAATGAAGTGAAACCTTTCGACGATGCCATTTTGTTTCCGAGTTCCATGATTGCTGTATTAGTGAGAGTATAGGAAGTGAATTAATGTTTTTTATTTTTAGTTGCATGAATATTTGGAAGATATAGTCTGTCTAAAAAGTCAAACGTCTTGGGTAATCTAATCAAATTCTTGAAATCAACACTGGTTGAACAATCAAGGTTGCAAAGAGATGATTGTTTACTAATAGAATCTTATAAAAAGTATTAATAGTATATATCAGGTTTTGTAATTCGTTTAAAATTTTCCATGTCTTTGACCTTTTAGACAGACTATAGCATTATTATTAAGTAACTTTTTTTTACTTTGACTGACATTTAAAAAAAACAAGTTTGTTTTTTTTATTCTAATTATTTTATGTCTATGTCAATCGTGTTTTTTTTTACTGTTGATAGGTTCGCGCATGACCTTACCTGATGGAAAGCGACGATATGGTCAACGATGAAACACGCCTGCCTAGAAGTAACCTATTCACTCTTGACTTAAATTCCCCTAGGTTGTAGCTATCGCGAAACAGACTCCGGCAGGGAATTTAGAATATTCGGGTATTGGAGTATTTTTGAATTTTCTTCATCTTATCAAATCAGGCTTTGTTTTAAGGTGGGGAATCAAGCAATGACTTCACTCACTCCGTGTGGAGTGAGAGAACGTGTGAGACTTTAACTGACTAAAACCACACCCATGTTTCTTTTTTGCCTTGCGTTCCAGGACGCCGGGTTCCTTTTCGGAAGTCAACCCAAGGCCCCCACCGGGTTCGGCCTTGCTGGGACCTTACGATTTTGTTAACATCTCTTTAAGGCACGTGTGGATCACTACGCGCCGCCGACGTCCAGAGCTCAGTCCGGACAGTGACCGGACGGCCAGACGGTGAGTTACCTATTGCTCGTCGTCCGGAAGTTTAAGTTACATTTTCTTTATAGAATTTGTGAAGTAAGTAATTCTTAACGCAGAAAAAAAAAAGCATAACATTAGCATTTTTTTCTGAGTCAAGAATTTTAATCTTCCTAAAATACTTTTACACCAAAAACTCATTACGTTACTGCAAAATACACAAACTCATGATAATTAAATCATAACAACCATTATATAGTTACATAAACGGCCACCAGAGGTCGCAGTGTCGTAAGGCTAACGATTCAAAATGTGTGTCATTAAGTACATTACAAATTGGTATTAATTAAATGAATAGTTACTTCAAATATATGCAGATACAATAAAAATTGGCCAGCTGGAGTTTTTATTGCTTTACGTAATGTTTTTTTTTTTCGTATGAATTATGTATGTTATTGAGTGTATGCTCTTTTGCCCGGTAACTGTTTGGACTGAAACTGAGTCGTCGACGATCCGTAGTATTCGAAGCCCGCCTCAAAGAGATGTCAGCAAAACCGTAGTGAGCTAGCAGGGTCGCAGGTCGAATCGATTCTGTCCCGGACGGTCGGACGGCGAGCAATGGGTAGCTCGCCGTCCGACCGTCCGGTAACCTTCTGGACCAAGCCCAAGACGTCATTGGCGCGCCTCAAGAAGTTGTCAGCAAACCGTAGGGGTTCAGCAGGGTCGAAGTCTACTGGAGCCAAGAGTCTACTTCAGCAGGCTTCGACCCTGCTGGGCCCCTACGGTTTCTGACAACTCCTAGAGACGCGCGTAGAACACCAGGCATCGTTGACGATTTGGACTCGGTGTGGACGGTTACCAGACGGTCGGACGTTCACAAGTCCGCTCCTACGGTAAAATCCTGAATGACATAGGCAATTACGCGGGCGAAGCCGCGGGCAAAAGCTACTCTTAAATAAAAAAAAACAAACAATAGTTTGTAGTCCGATGACTATGTAAAGAATGTTCTATATATATCCACGAATGTAGAATATGTGTAATTGTGGAAGTAGGTGAAAATACGAGTATTATTGCATACGAAACTCATTCTCATAGCGATACAATGAGACATTAAACTGGCTACCAAACCGTGTGACTCTCTGAAGATGTACTCTGTTTCATAATTTGTAAAGGTTACTTATCGAGTTATACTCAATAGGCCTTCATTTTTAGTAGTGATGGGCCGAATGTGGATTATACTGAACACGAACTTCGGCCGAACATTCGGTAAAATTTTAAAACTCGGCCGAAATTCGGCCGTACTTCGGTTATTTTTGGTGCGCTTTCTAGGGAGCGATAGGTCAGGACAAGTCGCAACTCGCGCACCTCCCGTAACGCCAGCCGACCCTCTGTCGTTATTGTTTATTAAATATCTCAATGTCCAATTCGTAAATAATAATTATATTAATTATATTTTCGTTAATAAAAAGTTTATTTGATTTTATAAAAAATAATGTGGAGTGTTATCTAACTAATTACAAAGATAAATAAATGACTGATATGACTATTAATTTTACTGGTATAATTTCTGTTTTCTTGTAAAAATAGATGAGTTAATTAGATCTTGCCTTAGACCGAATGTTCGGCTTTTGAACCGAAAGTCGGCCGAATGTCGAAGTTCCGTTCAAGCCACCGAAATTCGTTTAAATCGAATGTGAATTTCGGCCCATCTCTAATTTTTAGGGTTCCGTACCCAAATGGTTCGCTGTTTGTCTCTCTGTCTGTCACCAGGCTATTTTTTTATAAATTTTCACAGATGATGCACTTCTGTTCCAACAAAAACAGCTACTACTAAAAACATAAAATATTTAAGGCAGCTCCACACTCAGGGTCGGATTTCGTCCTTTGGGTATGAAAGTCCAAAGAATTAAGATATTAATAGGGGTGTAGTTCATAATATCAACAGTCACTATATCGATGGTCGCTGTATCGAAAACGTTCCATCGACGGGCTAATTTATCGACAGTACCCCAAATCGATGGTATGCTACATCTCTCATCTCTCTATATGATTATGAACTAGACCCATGGGTATCGACAGTGCCTTGACCGTGTATGGTGTATATAGACGAACTACAGGTTTGATCAAACATGTAGCGTCATACCGATTGGACGACAGGTTTGACCGTGTATGGCTAGCATTAAACAGGATATCATTCTATGAAGATAATATAATAATATTCCACAACTAACACACAACGTCGTCTAGTCCCAAGCTAAGCAGAGCTTGTGTTATAAGTACTAGGCAACTGGGGCCCAAGTCTGCTATTTTTATAAATTCGTCATTCCAACACGATCACATTGTCATTTTGCTAAAAGTTTGTAATCTACTAATTCATTATGATCGATCATTGATCGGTCAATAGTCTTGTAATAGAATTGTGGTAGAATGACAATATCGAGCTTATTAAAAGCACTAATTGAGCAATGATGTCGTAATGGTAGGTCACTGATCAAAGGAACTGTCAAAATTTTTGCAGAGTACCGCATACGTCAGATATTCATTTGTCATTATGTACGAGATTACCATTCTATGACATTTTTTTCAATGGAGTGTCAGTGGTTGACCATCAGATAGTCATAATGACGCTACTAATGATATTAATAGATTACCTAAACTTGTCAAAATCAACAATTATGAAATCAATGATTGACCATTCTGCCACTATTGTAATAGCAGACTTGAAGCCCTGATAAACATACTTATATATTTCTAAATACATACATTTATAGATAAATTACACCCAGGCACAGAACAAATGATCATGCTCATCACAAACATTTGTTCTGGGTGGGAATCGAACTCACCACCTCCGGCATAGCAGTCAGACCAACTGACCTGTCAAATATAAATGAAGATGTTGGTACTTTGTTTCGTCATCACAAAGAATACCAACTTATGAAGTTCTTCTCAATAGGCCAACATTCATTAACATCGATTGATCATTAAAACTTGTTAAAAACCATTTGAAAAATTTTGTGCCTTTGGCGATTTGACATTGATCGAAACAAAGCATTATTTTACCAAATAACATTAAGGTATAATGACGTAACAATATGACATTTTTGCAAGGACAATATATTTATAATTCACACGACGTCAATCATTGATTTCTGCATAAGTACCAGAAGTATGCTACCTATAAGTACGTACTCTCATTAAATTCCTCTTATTACCTTCAAAAAACATGGCAAGTACAACTTAACCTCGAAGATTACTCAATTTCAATCATAGTAAGCTTTTCTCAATAGCAACTACATAAACGATCATGTGGTAGGTATGGTTCTTTATGTAAGACTAGCTTTTGCGCATAATATATATGCCTATCTATGTCACTCAGGAATAAAGCAGCTTTCTATCGGTGAAAAAATTTTAGCAATCGGACCAGTACCCCTAGCCAAGTTGCTAATCTGCAATAGTCTATATAGCATCAGAAACATTTATCAGGATGTCAAAACTATAGCTTAATACTTAAACTGGATAAGCTAAAATATTAGAACTCAATGAAACGAAATTTAAATCTTGTATTAAACGCACACTATGCAGGCAAGCATTTATTATAAGTTGGAGGATTATATTCAAGATAAAAATGCTTGGCTCAATGCTGGTCCAGCTCCACTACCACTTGGGTGTATTGATTAGTTTGGAAACCATTATTTTTATTTTTGTAATTTGAAAACATAATTGAAGCTTGGGAACATTTAGTACTTTTGTTTTTGGAAACCATAGCATTGTATATATATTTTCCAATTTGTAAATGTGAAGTACCATAGAGCATTTTTATTAGGTTACATCTTTTTTTTTTTTGACATTTGAGCATGGTAGTTGAGAATTTGTCATGCTCACTCTAATGTCTCGCTGTTGGTGGCACGTGTTATTGGGTCATTCGATTCCCTTAAAAATGGTTGAGCTGAGTGGGGCTGATGCACGCGTCATGCTCGTGAACGGGTGCCATCAGTTGAGACTGGTCATCTCTTAGCTGCCAGTTACTTAATTCAGTTTGTATCTTTTAATTATTTATTTTATTTTTTTATTATCTACATTGTGCTTACACAATAGAAGCAACATGAAAATTTATAACCAAGCATTATATGTAACACATAATATGGTTTAAAAGAGTGTCCATGGAGTTTCTTGCACGTTCTTCTCCATAGAGACCTACTCTTTGGAACGTGCAATTTAGCTTCACTTTTCTTGGACTTCGGCTATTCAAAAGTGCCTACAAATGGTCTATTTGAAATAAATGATTTTGATTTGATTTGCTAAACAGAATATAAGCTTATTACTACCTCATCACCTTTATATCCACCATAATATTAGTAGAAGTTTGAAAGTGGCGCCATTGGCTGAAAAGTTAAAAGGGAATCGTTTTCTTGGTATGGGCATGTAAAGAGTTATGTGTACATGTCGCAGCCATCTGGTTAAATTAGCCATCCAATTGGACGCCTAGGGCGTTCGTTAAACGCATCCAATGAAATGGCTGAAGAACAACTAGCCATGTCGTTGACCGCAACGTTTAACCAGATGGCTGAACGTTGTGTAGTCATTTAGTTTAGTAGGGTAACCTTGAATTTATAAATTACATAAAACTACTTTTTAGTAATAGTGTCCACCAAGTAATATTGAAATATTATTAAATCAATAAATAGCGAAACTAAATTTGAATCACTTGGCTGAGTCTTGATCAGTCATTTCGAAAGGGCTAACTTTTAACACGCCATGCTGTTAAACGTTGAGTGATTTTAGTTCAAACAACTATTGGCCTAGGCATCCAATTGTATGCCGGCGTTTAACGAACGCCCTAGGCGTCCAATTGGATGGCTAATTTAACCAGATGGCTGCAACATATCATATGAATGGATAGAGAGGTCAAGGGAGGTCAAAGAAAAGATGGATGGATTGTGTAAGAAGTGATATGAAAGAATAGAGAGACAGGAGAGAATAAAAGAAAAAAAACGTGTTGCGCCGACCCCAAATAAAACGGTAAAAGGACAGGAATGATGATAAGCCTCAAAATTAGCTACCAATACTCACCAGCTCTACAACCAAAATACCTTCCATTATAATTTCAACTCTAAATGTCAGTGATAAGTCATCATTTGCAATGACATCTTGCTCAAAAGTCCAATTATATGTGTCAAGCGAAGATCGATGGTTCAAATATATTGTTAAGATATTATTTTCATCATTCTGACCGAGATGGTCATAATAATGACGTATTATATTTGTTAATGGGGATTGATACACAGATAAGCAACGTTGGGTTGATACTTGCCATACATCGGGTTGCCCTATGGTAGAAAAGAGATGGCAGAATCTAATCATGAAATTCCCGCGCACACTCTCCAAAATGCATCCTGTAAAATGCCGAAAGGCTGGCTACTCTATTCCTCCCAGAGGCGGAGGAAGTGAGATATGAAATTGTTTCAGTCATTTAATGTAGCGAGGAGTGGCAGGCGGTCGCCTCCTTCTGCGAAGCAGTAATGCTAGCAAAGGAGGAGGCCGACCGCATCAGGCAACGGCGCTCACGCCCCAACCGCCGACTACGATCCCGATTTCCGGCCACCGTAGGCGCTGGTTTGCGGACGGCGAGCAATGGGTAGCTCGCTGTCCGTCCGGACCAAGCCCAAGTCGTCGACGGCGTGTACAGTTCCCGTGCGCCTCAAGGAGTTGTCAACAACCGTAGGAGTCCAGCAGGAGCCAAGGGTCTATTTCTGAAAGAAGGCTCGGCCCCGGTATGAAAGGCAACGAAGGAACGTGTGGTGTGGTTTTTTAATCAGTAAAAGTCTGACACTATCTCCCGATCCGCCCAAGATGTCATCTGGATAATTTATACTCGTACCCACCGAAAAAAAAAAGTAAATTCCTTCAATGTACGCAGTATAAACGACGATGCGAAGAGCTTAGTCCAGACCGCTAGCGCTTACGAAACTTATTCAATTCGTGATCAAATAATATAAGCTTTAAGAATTGTTTTTCTTTACGATTCTGATTAACATGCTAGAAGTTTGGTAACGCATTGAAGTGTTAAACAATATGACCCTGACTTACTGTGTACCTAAATGTGACCAAAAGGTCATTTGTTAGACTTCTCAGGGTTTCAACTTTAATTGATTAAACGCCGGCGTTCGCTCTCTCATGGTCTTTCCATTGTGTTTTTAATCACGGTTTTCGAAAGGTTAAAAACACATATACACGTCTTTTTTTTGTCAATTTTAACTAGACGAGGCCGATATTTCCTAGCTGACTACCCTGAAAAGAAACACCGAAACCAACTCAGTAGTCAGTCTGTTTTAAAGTCTATCCAGCAGTCATATAATTTGACCATTACAAGTCAGAACCATGTAGATTAGAGTCTGAGCAGTTTGTTTTAGGAAAGAACCACACAGATCTGAGTGAGCCTGTCGAGGCAAGAGCAGTGGTGGCTCAGTGGTAACTGCTCCGACTTGCAAGTTACAGGTCGCGCGTTCAAACCCAGCCAGGGTGCATTACTTTGTGTAATTTATTTTATCATCACTGTGAAACTCACACTCAAATCGGCGAAGGAATAGTATAGAAGAACAGATTTGCAAAATAAATATAAAAAAATGAGCTAAGTACTAAATAAACTTAATTTATGAGTCTTATTGCAGAATAGCACAAATACCTGGCACAAATACTATTGCAATCGGATCAAATTCTATGAATTGTTTTCTTAGTATACCTAAGAAATCGGCGACGATGTATGCAATGGGAGCGTGTTAGTTCTTTTTTTAAACCGTTCGTTCTTAAGTTCGATAAAGAGACGTTCTATAATCAATTCTATTTTCATCGATATCGATAAATTCAGAATTAAAAAACACTATGATTTGGCATCGTCACATTTCGGTAGCGTATGTGGTTTCAATGGCTTTATTGCCATTAACAAAAAAGTTTATTCTTATGTATCTTCTGCTCAGCTTTTTTATAATGTGAATTAGGAACAACTGTAAGTCTATAGTCCACAGATTAAAAAAGTGGATCAAAACCCACTTTTTTATTATTATTTTATTGTACTCATTTGGTACTATGGTGACTGGCTTACATTGTCGTCTCACACCTATTAATTTTGTAATACAATAAAAATCAACCCTATTTTTATTAAAAAAGTAACCATCGAGTTTCTTGCTTGTCCTTCTCTATAAGTAAAGACTAATTGGACCGGTGCACTAGCTTCTGGCGTTTTTTAAGTACGTATGTATTTTGAGCTGAAAAATTGAATTGAAGCTTTTAAAACTAATAAAATGTCACTTTGTCTAGACAGGAAGTTACTGAGAGTTAAAATTCTGATAGTGAAAGGCGAAGACATTGTACTTAAAGATCTTTCCGTAAGTAAGTTTGATACGATTATAATGTGGCACCTTACCATTGACATAGGGTAAACTAAATAATTGGTTCAATATTATTTATCACAGAGTAGTAATTTCACTAATTTAATAATGCGAATTCGAAAATTATTTTTAGGTTTGACTCCTTAATTTTAGTTATCAATAGGCTAAGAAAACATACTTCCTCAAAATACTTCTAGGGTACAAAAAGATCGGATTTTAAGATTAAAAAGCAAGTAACCTTAGAATCACCAAACTTTCTCACAGACACTCTATTTCACCATAAAATTAATGCAGAAAGAAAACCCCAAAGATACAACACGGATCGGATAAAAAACTGGTTATTATCAAAAATAAAATTTACCATAGAAGGGCGCAGATATGTATTTAGTAAAACAATTATAATATTTGTCTATAGTTATTATTGGCGCTACTGGGCTATTAGAAACACTTTTAAAATCCGCTGAACAGAAAAATAGCGCCCAACACAATTTACATGTCCCTTACAATTTAACACTTTTACAAACAAAAGCTTTGTTTTGTTTTCAATCCTTTCGTTTTCTAAGTGTGTCGTAATAACGTGTAAACAATGTTTTATTACGCGGTAGGTAACCACGGAACAATTGAATGACTTAACTTAAAAAAAAAACAACACTATGATACAACGTCATAGGTGTGCTAAAGTTTCTGTTAATCTGACAACCCTAAGAATAGTACGGCTGGAATAATATTCTGCCATAAAAAACTTTTTTAATATTTAATTTAAACATATCATTCGCTACAATGTTAGTTTCAATACATATTTAAAAATGGCACTTTTAAAAAATAAAAAAAAAACTCACCTTGAATTTTTTTTTCTCAAAAAAAATATAAACACCGAAGCGAGAAACTATAAAAAAAAATAAACGAAAAACAATTAAAATAAAAATCAAGTCACAGCACTACAATCACTTTCCGATGTATCGGCGAAAATAAAACTCACGTTCCAAATTTAAATTTGAAAAAAAAGCGCGGCAAAAATTCAAAAATAGAATGCGATTAGAGTCTTCCACTCAATGGAGGCAAATGCACGCGTGCGAACCATAGACCACGCTTATAACGCTCTCCCATACTTAGACACTATTTTATGCCGACCCCGCCATACGAACTTTCACCCAACGACACTAGACCACTGTAAAATGGATACTACAACCATTATTTTCAGACTCCTTTCCTAGAAACGTCACTAACAAATACAGGGTCTATACAAAATGGTCGAATTCTTCTTTAACATTTTGGGGGGCATTTCCACCCAAATTAATAAAGATTCAACAATTAGAATAAACGCATTATGTCGGCACTTGGTACTTGCGTAAAATAAGACAATAAGAACGCCCGAAGGCTATTTCCATTCAAACGTCTTTAAAATTAGCGTCTAAAAGATTTCGTAGACTGACATTTATTTAGTGAGGTCCTAAATCGTAGAGACGTGTGGATCAGATACGGTTTTTTGTTAAGAGGTTGATACAACCTCCTTTGTATGTTAGTGTAAGAATTTCTAGGACAGAAATGCGTTTTAAAGTTCCTTACTCAAAGAGTAAAACGAGACCCTATTGCTAAGGGACTCCTGTTCCGTCTTTGCCATTGTTCCAGGACCTCGGGGGTCTTTTTCGCACCACACATGGCCCCAGCAGGCTTCGACCCTGCTGGGCCCCTACGGTTGCTGACAACTTCTTAAGGCGCGCATGGAACACTTTACGCCGTCGACGACTTAGGCTCGGTCCGGATGGTTACCGGACGGTCGGACGGCGAGCTACCCATTGCTCACTGTCCGCAAGCCCGTGCCTACGGTGGTCGGAAATCGGGATCGAATACCGGCTGGGGCGCGGGTGCCATTGCCTCGCGCGTGCGGCCGTCTTCTTTCACTCGTTCGCAGAAGTCGGCGACCGCCTGCCACTCCTCCTCGCTCCGGACCATGGACTGTACCAAGGCCCGGTGCGAGAAATCGCTGCCGCCGAACGCCCCTACGAGGACACAGTGGTGCTCTGCCCAGGCAGCGGGCACACCTCTACCGTATGCTCCATCGTGTTCTCCGGGCCATCCACACAGTGGAGACACCCGGGCGTTTCTTCCGCACGCTGTTCGTCCGTCTGTCTGTCCGTCTGTCACCAGACTATATCTCATGAACCGTGATAGTTTGACATTAAACAATTTTCAAATCTGATGTATTTTTGTTGCCCGTTATAACTTCAAATACCAAAAAACCGAATAAAATAAATATTTAAGGGGGCTCTCCTGCAACAAACTTGATTTATTGCCGTTTTTTGCTACGGACGAAATTGAACCCTTAGTGCGTGATTCCGACTCACACTTGGCCGGATTTTTCTTCTGTATTGATTGACAAAGGTCAACACTGTGTATGAATTGAGAGGCCTTTTGCTAAATTATGTAAGATCTGCGTAAGAAAATAATTGGTACTATATATCATCTAATGGAGAAATATAAGAGCTTATGCCACTTTTGGCATTATAAGTTCTACTATTCATACATGGGAATTCGTTTCAATATTGACCTTTGAGCTTACTATGCTAAAAATAATAATATTCCACAACTATCACACAACGCCGTCTAGTCCCAAACTAAGCAGAGCTTGTGTTATGGGTACTAGACAACTGATAAACACACTTGTATATTTCTAAATACATACATATTATAGATAAATTACACACAGACACAGAACAAATGATCGTGCTCATCACATTTGTCTTGGGTGGGAATCGAACTCACGACCGGCGGTATAGGAGTCAGGGCCACTGACCACTAGACTAACAGGCCTATTGTGCTAGGGAGTAGATTTAGAAAAACTGGGCAAGTGCTAGTCGGACTCGCACACGGAGGGTTCCGTGCAAACTACAATTCCTGAATGGAGCCTCGAAGATTTTTCCGAACCGCATTTTTTTTTGTGACCTGAAAAAGTTTACTGTTTTCAGATTTTTTCCTATATGTGTATAAGACCTTGCTTTGTGCCAAATTACAGGATTCCGGGTCAACGGGAAGTACCCTATGAATTTCGATCTTTGAGAGTATCCAAATATGCGTTTTATTTGCTACATAAACGGCCATATCTTTTTTATTCGTTAACTTACAAGTTTGTTTTTTTTTCATAGCTTAAAGGGATGACAGGCTAGGCCAGGCCAGGTATATGGTTTAATTTCAACTCGATACATCCACGCTTTCTCAAGATGAAGAGTCTTGACAGACAGACAGACGGATGGACCACAAAGTGATCCTATAAGTGTTCCATTTGTTCCTTTTGAGGTGCGGAACCCTAAAAACCGCAAACAAAAGTAAATGAGTGAAAAAAAAAACCAAAACAAACTAGGCATTTCAGCTATCAGCGCTAATCGAATCTCTTCATGAAACAGAATACCCCATCACAGTAGCTCTTTTTTTTTATTCTTGATAGGTTCGCGCTTGATGGAAAGCGACGATGCGGTCGACGATGGAACGCGCTTACCTAGAAGCAACATATTCACTCTGGACTTAAAGATTCCCGGGTTGTAGCCATCAGGAAACCGACTCATTTAGCTTCAATTTTCTTGGACTGACCGACATTTGACTATTCAAAAGTGCCTGCAAATGGTCTATTTGAAATAAATGCTTTGATTTTGATTTTTGACTCCGTCAAGGAATTCCACTCCTAAACACCACTCATTAACAAGATTTTAAACAAAGATCAAACTATGTCAAGGCGTTTCCATGTTTTCATTCGATACGGGCCGTAATTCCTTTTACATGATATTAGAATTCCTTACATCAAAAGAAAAAAGAAAAAAAACAGAACCCTTATAGCATCACTATGTTGTCCGTCTGTCTTTCTGGCTGTTTGTCAAGACCCTTTGTCTCGGGAACGTGTGAAGAAATCGAGTTGAAATTAAAACCATTTATACGTACCCAGGTCTGCGGTCCCTTAAAACTGTAAAAAAATCAAACTTCTTAGATAACAAATATAACTGAACCACAACTTTTTTTTTATGGTGGGCAAAAATCATGCACTGACATCCCCCACTCTTGGGCGGAGCGGAAGATAGTGTCAGACTCTTACTGACTAAACAGTTACTGGACGGCCGGACAGTGAGCTACCTATTGCTCACTGTCCGCAAGCCCGCGCTTACGGTGGCCGGAAATCGGGATCTGAATCCCGGCAGCGGCGGCGGCGGCGGCGATAACGCCGTTGCCTGATGCGTTCGGCCTCCTCCTGTGCGAGCATTACTGCTTCGCAGAAGTCGGTGACCGCCTGCCACTCCTCCTCGCTCCAGACTATGGCCTCAACCAAGGCCCGGCGCGAGAGGTCTTCGCCGCCGATCGCCCCCACGAGGGCACGGCGATGCTCCGCCCAAGCAAGCCACACCTCGACTATGAACTGGACCACCACTGATAAATGATATTTATTTTGCAAATAGGTTTAAAAAACACTTTTACACGTCGATTTTTTTTTCGTCAGTTTAACCTAGATGAGGCCGGTTTTTCCTAGCAGACTACCCTGAGAAGAAACACCGACACAAACTCAGGGGTCAACTCAACTGCTCTTGAGAGATGTAAAATAAATATGATGATTACACAATTTGCAACCGTTTACGAAAAAGTGTTTTTATTTAACACTCATATTCATTCATGCATCAAGAATATGCATAATATGCATATGCATATTCTTCATCTTTCATCAGTTTCGTCACTTGCCATAAATTACTTACCATTCCGCTTTGTTGCTTTTCGAGGACTGTCGAACGAACCCTACAAACAGCCATTATTCTCAAATGAATATTTTATGGAAATCGTTGAGGAAACAAATTAAAAGCGATGCTGTAAGTATGCAAAGGGGGCACATGCCGTCTTAGCAGATAGATGACCTATGAGACCCGGATTATGGAAAATTTATCAATTTAGTCTTCTACCAAGTACACTGACCTCTAACTTTTACCGGTAATACCTCTCTTGGCATAAAATTTTAAGGCATAATGTAGTTTGGCATAACGTTTTCGCATAACTTTTATTAGCATAATAATACTGCTGTATAATAACACTTTGGCATAATCCAATTGTTAGGTTAGCAGCAATCCCCGAATCAGTACATGTTCAGCGGGCGTGGGATGACAGGGGGGTGATGCTGCTCCAAGAGCAATTGTTACAGGGTGCGTTGGGAGTCGATAGGGCCAGACTACGAGCTGTGTCGCAACCCGAGTCCGGGGCGTGGTTACAGGCGATTCCTTCGCCTCATCTGGGCACTCTGCTCGACGATGACTCGTTGCGTGTGGCGGTGGCTCTCCGCCTGGGCTGTAAGGTGTGCGAACCACATACATGCACCTGCGGTACCATGGTGGAGGCCGATGGCCATCACGCACTGAACTGTCGGCGCTGCACGGGGAGGTTCCCACTTCACCATGCCTTGAACGACATAGTCCGTAGAGCCCTTATATCGGCAAACGTCCCCTGCGTGCTTGAGCCTTCAGGTCTTAGCAGGTCTGATGGTAAGAGGCCGGATGGGCTGACGCTGGTGCCATGGAAGAACGGGAAGTGCCTGATCTGGGACGCAACTTGCGTCAGCACTGTCGCCGCCAGTCACCTGAGTCGCACTATGCACACTGCTTTTGCCGCCGCTGAAGACGCCTGCTCTAAAAAAAGGCTGAAGTACGCTTCCTTGGAGCAGATTTACCATTTTGTGCCGGTTGCTGTGGAGACTCTGGGCAGTTGGAGTACGGAGGCAAAGTGTTTTGTGGGGGATTTGGGCCGTAGGCTCGGGGAGGCAACAGGTGACTCCCGGTCCGGGTCTTTCTTGGCGCAAAGATTGGCTATCGCAATTCAGCGGGGAAATGCGGCGAGTGTCATGGGCACTTTTGCACCGGGAATGATCAGGGGCGGATTATTTAATGATGTTTGACGGTTTATTTATTTATGACATTTTGTATTTAATTTTAATTGTTTCTATGACATTGTAAATTGTTAGGTTAGGTTAGATTTATAATGGCTTTACGTGCTTTGCGAAGCACGGGGAGTCAGTAATGTCCAGATATACTAAGAAGGAAGGAATTGAGATGTGCGAAGTAGCAGTATTTATGGCAACAAGCATTATGGCAAAATATTTATGCCTATAATAATATTATGCATAATGATCATTATGCTGAATTTCGTTATGTCAATGTAAATTTTGACAATATATTTTATGCTTATCATTTATCATCATCAGCCTTTTTAATATACCCACTGCTGGGACTCAGGCCTCCTCTCTAGGAGAGAGAATGGCCCGTAATCCACCACGCGGGCCCAGTGCGGGTTGGCCACATGTCTTCGAATTTTTGGCTCTAGGACATTTCGGTTTCCTTACGATGTTTTCCTTCACCGTTTTGAGAGCAGTGGTGATAAAATAAATTACACAAAGTAATGCGCCTGGCTGGATTCGAACCCGCGACCTACGACTCTTAAGTCGGGGCCATTACCACTCGGCCACCACTGCTCTATGCTTATTATTAGTAAACCCTATTTACCACACTAGACTGGCGACGAAGGAATAGGAGTGGGTTTTCGTCAGTAAAAGTCTGACACTATTTTCCGCTTCACCTAAGAACGGGGGATGTCATTAAATGATTTTTCCACTGCGACAAAAAAAAACACTGCTCTCAAAACGGTGAAGGAAAACATCGTATCTAAGCCTAAAATATACTAGAACCAAAAATTCGAAGACGTGACATCAACCAACCCGCCATGGGCCCGCGTGGTGGAATACGGCCCATTACCTCTCCTAGAGAGGAGGCCTGAGTCCCAGCAGTGGGAATATTAAAAGGCTGATTTTGCTTATGCTACGCTAGGTGTTTGGGACCGCGGTCCCGGTCCAAAAAGCCCTATGACCCGAAATATCAACGTAAGACTCCCAGCAATGTCATAATGTCAATGAGTCTGCGAATACTAATGTAACTAAACACATTACATAACACGTCAAGATGAAACTGTGTAAACGAGGTTATGTTCACGAAATATTAACGTTTTTTAGCTTGTTAACTTTTTGAGTTTACTTATTAGATGTCGTATGTAGATGAATAAGTTTTATGTAAGTAAGTTAATTAAGATAAGATTTATAAGTGCAATGAGGCCGTGACCCCTGTGTTAAGGCACTCCCTCCCATTTAGTGGCATAAAACAGTGATTTTCTGAAGCGTACTCCTCGGTACATATTAAAAAAAAAATAGAGACTCAAAAATATATATACATAGATTATGTTATAGATTATTGTTATTATTTATCCTAACTAATATTATAAATGTGAAAGTGTGGATGTTTGGATGTTTGTTACTTAATCACGCAAAAACGGCTGAACGGATTTGGATGATATTTGGCATGCTCATGTTCTTTTCCATGTCAAAGGCTATATGCCTTTGACATGGAAAAGAACTTAGGCTACCTTTTATTCCAATTCCTTAAGTACCTAATGCCACGCGGGCGAAGCCGTGGGCAAAAGCTAATTTATTATAGATTTAAAAATATTATTTTAGTACTTTTTGTCGCCCGAGTGTATTTTTTCATTTTGATATTTATGTACATAGTTAGGTTTTAGTATAAATAGTTTAGTTATCATTTAAGTTACTTTATGTACACAATTATGTTGAGAAATTGGAACCTAAAAAGAACTATTTTATAGATTCATATATAACATTATTAACATTTGGATTTTTTTCGCATGCCTTATATTTTTGCCAAAAAAATAATTAACAACACGATATTTTTCGTTGTTTTCTCTACTACTACTCTTTTCTGGCAACTTTGATCTTTACAAATATGTTTACATAAAAAAATGCTGGTTCTTCAAAATGTACATAGCATTATGTAAATCAAAATAAATAAATAAAAAATCAATCAAAGTTTTGCAAAGAAAATGGTTTTAAAGGTCAGTGGGGCGCTATGTGGGCGCAGGCGGCAGTACGAGTATGTGTGCTATAGGAACGATAGGAAGGGACCATACGCCTTAAGCTAGAAAACTTAGGTTTTTTACAACGTTTCGCATACTATGTCCCAGGTCGGAACGGTCCTACATTACGTCTAAAAGATAGAAAGAAAGAAAGAAAGATAACATGTTACACCATGGAAAATGCATCAAAAAGTGCAATGTTATAAGCATGGGCACTGAGTTGCTAGCCTATCGGCGTTTTATCGTTTGTAATGCACATAGTGTGCATTGGAATTGCAAAGTTTAATTCCGCCGAGACCGTTCCATCATAGGACCACTAGACATAAGGTGTTTAAATACCATCAATACATCAATGGGAGGATATTCCATCCATACGTAAAAAACGTTTTGAGAACACATTCATTGTACGTACAGCTAAGGATTGAACTTCCCTGCCGGAGTTTATGTTTCCTGACACTATGATGACTTATAGGTACTTTTTACTTTTTAGTGGTGACCCTGACTGCTATGCCAGAGGTCGTGGGTTCGATTCCTACCCAGGAAAAATGTTTGTGTGATGAACATAATCATTTGTTCTGTGTCTGGGTTTATTTTACGAGTATCTATAATATGCATGTATTTAGAAATATATAAGTATGTTTATCAGTTGTCTAGTACTCATAACACAAGCTATGCTTAGCTTGGGACTAGACGGCGTTGTGTGATAGTTGAGGAATATTATTATTATTATCAATAATAAAAAAACTGTCCAAATGCGAGTCGGAGTCGCACGGATTTTATTTTCAAAGTGAATATACGAGTTAATGTTCTGTGAATGTTTCAAGCATTTACGACCTGTATTATTGCAAAAAACAGCAAAAAAAGAACCACGTCTGTAGTATGGGAGCCCTACCTAAATATTTATTATAATCTGTTTTTAAATTTTAAGCTATTGCATAGCTTCTATCGCGGGCCTTGAGCGTGGAGACCGAATCCAGAAATTCCGTAACGAAAATAACCTAACACCCCCCACTCATTTGTGTAACTTCAATTAATATCAAAGAAAAAAAAACTAAGGAAAAAAAAAATACTGCTTAAATAAAATAAATAAATAATTATAATTGCATAAGTTGATAAAAATGCTATGCAATAGCTTTACCGCGGCAGTCCCCGAGTGCCACACGTCTTTTTTTATTATAACGGCATCAAAAATACATCTGTGAAAATTTCAACTGTCTAGCTATCACGATTCATAAGGTACAGCCAGTAGCCCGATTCACGTAATCAAAACAGTAACGATATCGTAGCGAGTTAGTCGTTTAGACCATTTCCGTTTTCACATCTATCAATCGAGTTTAAACGACGCCGATTTTATAGTCGTTTGGTCGAAGAGTTGTTTTTAAAAAAAAGAATCTGTATTACATTATCCTGGTAGAATACTTATAAATGTAACTGGAAATAAGTCGTCGATAGATCGTTTAGTTTCGAGCCAGTTCAGTTGTCGTTCTATCCAATCCCGATTAAGGAACACGTGAATATCGATTTTGGATAAGACTTCGATCGAACAACTATAAAACTTCAACGATATTTGGCTTGTTAGATTTTACGTGAATCAGGCTACTGGTCACAAGGACAGTGAAGTTTAGAACAGGGTCCTTATTTTACCTTTATTTATGGGTAAATACGGAACTACCGAGGTACCAAGGTTACTGACATAGCACGAAGAATCGCCAAACTTAAGTGGCAATGTTCAGGGCACATTGCTCGCAGAACAGATGGCCGTTGGGGCCGAAAGGTTTTGGAATGACGACCACGTTCCGGAAGACGCAGCGTTGGAAGGCCTCCTACAAGGTGGACCGATGACCTGGTAAGGGTTGCGGGAATCCGATGGGTGCGGGACGCTCAGGACCGTTAATTGTGGCGACACTTGGGGGAGGCCTGGGTCCAACAGTAGACCCTTTTCGGCTGAAATGATGATGATGATGATGATGAGATCCTCCTCCTCAAGTCGTATTCCTCATTACTGAGGGTCGTAATCGTAAGTAGTGTTGCCAGGCATCCCGATTTGCGCGGGATATCCCGATTTTTAGGGGATGAGGACGCGTCCCGATTTGCACCTGATCGGGACGCTAAATGTCCCGATAAATCAAAAGATATCTTAAAGCCATCATTATTACAATAAATTAATCTGTATCGCATTCGCATCACAATATCAAGTGCGTTCAAAAAGATACACGGCGCTTCACTGAAGGGGCCTAGTAGGGCCGATGCCTGCTAGGTCTGCAGGAACGTTTGAAATAGTGGGTTTTAGTCAGTAAAAGTCGAGAAGTCATTGGATTATTTCCCACCCGAAAAAAAAAAAACATAAAAAATGTCCCGATTTAAAACCCAAAATCCCGATTTGTTTTACCAACTGTCCCGATTTTTATCCAATCGGACCTGGCAACACTAGTCGTAAGTCCCCGCTGGATTAGCTTCTTATTGATGGAATCTCGCCATCTGTGACGGTTCTTAGCGTCATGAAGTACGACGTGCAATTGGGTGTCCAGTGTGGAGCGGACCTGATCTGCCTATCTTATTAGGGTTGCGGCCTCTTGGTCGTTCAAGTCGTCATCAATCACGCCAGTTACGGACCAATGTCTTATGACGGATAGACGGTTTTTTTTTATGGTGGGATAAAGTCATGCATTGACATCCCCCGCCCTTGGGCGGAGATAGTGTCAGACTCTTACTGACTAAAAGACCCACTCCGTTCCTTCTAGCTTTCATACCGGGGCTCGAGCGCCCTTTTAGATAACCCTGGCCCCAGTAGGCTTCGACCCGGCTGGGTCCCTGCTGTTGCTGACAACTCCTTGAGGCGCGCGGGAACAGTGCGCGCGTCGACGACTTGGGCTTGGTCTGGACACTTGCCGGACGGCCGGACAGTGAGCTACCCATTGCTGAGAGCTGCCATCAGAATCCCGGCGGCGGCGGCGGTGATAATAGACGGCTGATGAGATACGGAACTCTAACAAAGATAAAATTTTGATGTACCATCATTCTAAAGAAGACCAAAAGCCTAGGTACTAACTTACATAATAGATTTACAGGTCACATTACACAATACTCCACAACCTGTAGATGCATAACATTATGCTAAAATTAATAGCTATACGTATTTATACAATGTTTAGCGCATGCTGTGTTTTACTAACTTTCGTTTTTACACGAACTATGGTAATTTGTTTGTCCGTGTTTGTGTGAATTTTAAAATGCAGATGTGTTTTTATATTTTGTGTTTTTGAGGCTAACCAAATAAAAATTAACTAAACTAGCGACCCGCCCCGGCTTCGCAAGGGTGCAATGTTGATAACACTGAAACCGCTATGTCCCTGCATTTTAAATCTGCATATAAACATTCTTCTTGAATTACTCATCTATTAAAAAAACCGCATCAAAATCCGTAGCGTAGTTTTAAAGATCTAATCATACATAGGGACAGACAGCGGGAAGCAACTTTGTTTTATACTACGAGTATGTAGTGATAATAAGTAGGCTTACCTATGAAGTTAGCCTGATGGTAAGCAGTGATGCAATCGTTGATGGTGAGGTGCACTAATTTATTAAGAGCCTATTCACTCTAGCCTTGAAGACACCTAAATTATATTCGGACAGGAAGACCGCAGCAGGCAAGTTGTTCCAGTCTACAACAACTAAAACAACAACAGAACTTGATAGCATAAGTCTGCTTTGTACCTTGCACTGTGATATCTTCAGACTGACTTGGAATAAAAACTTCAAATAAACTTTATATTAAAAATACGTTATTCTTTTCGATGACGAGATGGTTTCTTCGTGTTTAATATATCCCTATTTTTTAATTAAGCTTTTGAATGTCTTAAGTTATACAGTTCGACATAAGCAATTATTTATTAATTTATTTATTAATTATCTTTCTATTGTGTCTCTAATTACGGCATTCAATGAGTTAATACAAAATGCAATGTGCCGTGGTCTTCTTCGAGCTACGTCGGTAACCTTGGTTCTCCTGCTATCTTCATTTCTGATGTGATCACGCAAGGAAACTCCGAGCTTAGTCCTTTCCATCGCCCTTTGGATGACTAAGTTTTCTTATGAGGCCCATTTAAGCGACCACGTTTCGGAGCCATAAGTCATCACTGGCAACACGCACTGGTGATAGACCGCAGGATATAAATAATCTCAAATGGCCAAATGAATAAAACTACCAATTTCAAAAAACGAAAAAAAAAATTGTTTAAAATGTAGTGACATCTATGGCGTAACGTGGGAGTTTAAAAATCTAAAATCCTGCATCACGTTATTAGAATTATAACACATAAAACCGCACGAAATCTGTCTCGATGGAGGATCCATACTTTTTAAAAGAGTTATACGGAATAAGGTCCGGATCTTTTTAAGGTTCCTTAGCCAAATGGCGAAAAAGGGAACCCTTATAGATTCATCATGTCTGTCTGTCTGTCTGTCCGTCCGTATGTAACAGCCACTTTTTTCCGAAAATATAAGAGATATACTGTTGAAACTTAGTAAGTAGATGTATTCTGTGAACCGCTTTAAGATTTTTACACAAAAATAGAAAAAGAGCAATAAATTTTGAGGGTCCCCATACGAAACTCAAAAATTTATTTTTCATCAAACCCATACGTGTGGGATATCTATGGATAGGTCTTCAAAAATGATATTGAGGTTTCTAATATCATTTTTTTCTAAATTAAATAGTTTACGCGAGAGACACTTCAAAAGTGGTAAAATGCGTCCCCCCCCCCCCTGTAACTTCTAAAATAAGACAATGATAAAACTAAAGAAAATATATGATGTACATTACTATGTAAACTTCCAACGAAAATTGGTTTAAAAGAGATCTAGTAAGTCTAAAACATACACTATTATTAAAACATCGATCAAAGTTACAACGAACTACAAGAACTTTTATATTATGTTACTTGCTGCTACGGAACCCTCCATGGACGACTTCGACTCGCACTTGGCCGGTTTTTTCTTTCTCTGTCAAATCCATCCAAAAATGGTCTGTAAAAAATTGTTATAGCGATAAGACCGTCCACATAGGTACATTTAGACACCCTAATAGGGTGTTTTAGCATAGGTAATTTTTTTTCTATCTACCTATCTATCTATCTCTCTAAAAATAATTACATTGCAGAGAGCTTTAGAGCTGTGGGTTCATGGTAGGTTTTTTACCATATAATTAACCTTTTGAATGTCTAAAGTTACATAGTTCGACATAAGCAATTGTCTTTCTATTGTGTCACTAATTACGGCATTCGATGAGTTAATTGCGAAATCACAAGTCTAGCCTACTTCTAGAATTATATTTAACGAGCCGGAAAGGATAATAAAAAAGTAATAAAAGTGAAAGTACTTACAATAAAATCCTTTCCGTTATTATAATTTATAAAATACTCGCAGTGTAATAATATATTAATTAAATATACAATATTTTTTTTTGTTTATAATGCTATTTTTATAATTATCATTCATTTGTTTATTATGTCCTGTTAGACATGTAAGCAATCATTATTATAATAGTATAAAATTAAAAATGGTTGACAAAAAAAATATCTTTGCATAAGATGTGATAGTTAATGAAATTGCGAAACGACCCATAAACAGGCTGATTGGAAAAATATATAGGGTGACTGGTAATTAGTGACCAATACTTAAACACGTGATTGTACCCATGATTACAAACAACTTTCTCAAAGAAACTTTTTTTTATATTCATTAGTTTTCTCACAATAACAAAACTCAGCTGTTAGCCGCGTCGCGGGCTTTCGGACAGTGAGCAATGAGTAGCTCGCTGTCCGGCCGTCCGGTAACAGTCCGGACCAAGCCCAAGTCGTCGACGGCGTGCGCTGTTCCCGCGCACCTCAAGGAGTTGTCAGCAACAGCAGGGGCCCAGCCGGGTCGAAGCCTACTGGGGCCAGGGTTATCCGAAAGGGCGCTCGAGCCCCGGTATGAAGGCTTGAAGGAACGGGATGGGTTTTTTAGTCAGTAAGAGTCTGACACTATCTCCCGCTCCACCCAAGAGCGGGGATTGTCATAAGATGATTTTAACATCGAAAAAAAAAAAAGCTGTTAGCCGCGTAATGCCGTTTTCTCATGTACCTTACCTACAATAGTGATAGAGGTGCTCTATTACTATTGTAGGCGTCGCTTGCAAACCTATGGGCGCGAACCAATGGGTGACCGCGGTGGGTGCAAACTTGCGTGAACAGCTGTTTTGTTATTATGATAAAACTAATAAGTATAAAAAAAAAAATCTTAGAGAAAGTTGTATGAAATCGTGAGTACAATCACGTGTATAATTATACACAAGCAGCAACACGGCACAACAACACAGCACAACAGCTGTTCACGCAAGTTTGCGCCCACCGCGGTCACCCATCGGTTCGCGCCCATAGGTTTGCAAGCGGCGCCTACAATAGTGATAATACACCTCTATCACTATTGTAGGTAAGGTAAAGTACAACAGCATTACGCGGCTAACAGCTGAGTTTTGTTATTGTGAGAAAACTAATGAGTATAAAAAAAAGTTTATTTTGGAAAGTTGTATGAAATCGTGAGTACAATCACGTGTATAATTATCGGTCACTAATTACCTGTCACCTCATATAAGTACATATGTATTTAAATATTTTGCTCCGTGTTTATATTCATCAGCACTACATTATAGGAACTTACGCCCCGAGGCCTAAGGCTTATCAAGAATGTCACAATAGTTACTTACTCTTCAACAGAATCTCATACCGTTTATCTAAATAAACAAAAATACAGCAAGAAAGCCATTTAAATGATTTTTTGGAAAATCATCCAATGACATCTCTAGTGTCAGACTTATTTATTTCTTTATTATAATCTTTATTATACACCACATAAATAAAAAATACAGGACAAATATTTTAAAAAAATAAGGAAGTAAGACAACTCTTGAAGTAATGCTATGACCACGGCTTCCAATATAACTTCAACTATTTTGAAGTTTGAAATTCGCGGAAATCTCATTTAAATAACACATAGCATATCAGCCTTATAATATTCCCACTATTGGAACTCAGGCTTCCTCTCTAGGACCGGAATTAAAGAAAGAAGAAAGAAAACTATTTTATTTGACATACACACTCGTAGATACACACAATGTAGTAACAACATGTAGACATTAATGATTTTTATCTATACATATAAATAAAACTGCAGTGTCTGTTTGTAATATAGAAATAACTGCTTTTTACTACATTCATATGAATATAATAATATATGCGGTACATACACCAAAATAACATTTTTTACCAATTTTGTCTATCTGTCTGTCTGTTTGTCCGGGCTAATCTCTGAAATGGCTGGACCGATTTTGACGGGACTTTTTTTGGCAGGTTGCTGATGTAATAATGAGTAACATAGGCTTCTTTTATTTTAGAAAAAAATAAATTCAAAATCCTGTAGTCCAAGCGAACTAGTCGCGGGCACAGCTAGTTACATATATAAATGGGAATGAGCCGTAGTCCACAACGCGGGCCCAGTGCGGATTGGAGGTTGTCACATATCTTAGATTTTTTGGTTCTAGAACATGTCGGTTTCTTCATGATGTTTTCCTTCACCGTTTTGAAAGCAGTGGTAATGAAATAAATTACATAAAGTTATGCACCTGGCTAGCACGAAGAATCGCCAAACTTAAGTAGCAATGGGATGGGCACAATGCTCGCAGAACAGATGGCCGTTGGGGCCGAAAGGTTCTGGAGTGGCGACCGCGTACCGGAAGATGCAGCGTTGGAAAGCCTTCTACAAGGCGGACCGATGACCTGGTGAAGGTAGCGGGAACATTCGATGTGGCGACGCTTGGGGGAGGCCTATGCCCAACAGTGGACGTGTATCAGCTGAAATGATGATGATGAATGCGCCTGGCTGGGTTTGAACCCACGACCTTTAACTTGTAAGTCGAGACCGTTACCCCGAAGCTTGCTTCCCAAACATTACCTACCGTAATACATTCCACTGTAAACTTAAAATAAATTAGATGTCGTTCATAATAATTAAAATTACAAACAAATATTAAAATTGAATTTTTAAAGCAGAAGTAATTTGCAATGACTACACATTATAATGAATTATGAATTGAAATTAATTATACATGTAATTCTTTTGGTTCTGCAGTTTATGATTACGTAAGTAGGTATTTTAAAATTTTATTTTAATCTCAAAAAATTAAGTTCTACGCCGCCAGAAGGCGTCACAGAATGTACCTTACCCTGATCAAAAGGTCTTGCCCCGCCACTGGAGACAAGCATAATTGTAAGGGCTACAGGCTTATTCTTTTTTTTATATACAAGGTGTAAGGGACAGCCCTCCACAAACTTTAAGGGCTTGCTCAGTAGACGGAACTGAACCACCTTCCATAAGATTTTTTTTCAGGAAATGAAAAATAAAATCAGCTTCACCATACAAAATGATAAACTTGATTTGACAATTTGTATGGAGAAGCCTATTTTTTTTTTTCGTTTCCTGAAAAAAAATCTTGTGTAAGGTTGTTCAGTTTCGTCTACTGAGCAAGCCCTTAAAGTTTGTGGAGGGAGGGCTGTCCCTTGCAGCTTATATAAACTAGTGCTAGACTGCGATCCCACCTGCGGTAAGCAGTGATGCAATCTCTGATGGTGAGGCGCACTAGTTTATTAAGAGCCTATTCACTCTAGCCTTGAAGACACCCAAATTATAATCGGACGGGAAGAACGCAACAGGCAAATTGTTCCAGTCCTTCGACGTACGTGGTATAAATGACGAGGCGAAACGCTTAGTCCGGACCGTAGAGATTTCAACAATGTAAGCGTGGATATTCGCCGTACGGCGGGTTGTCCTATGGTAGAATTGAAAGAGCTACTGTGATGCTGGTACGCAAAGGAAAACTAATAGAATTGGATGGAGTGGGTAAAAACAATAAAAGTCTGGCAGTCTCTCACGCTCCACCTAAGGGCCAGGCCACACGGTGTGGTGCGGCTCCGGCACACCACACCGGCTGAGCGACGAATCGGCGGGCACATGAGTGATGCCACCCCACTCGTATGGCCCGCTGATTCGTCGCACAGGCGCCGCGCTGGAGCCGCACCGCACCGTGTGGTCTGGCCCTAAAGCTGGTTATGTAACGAGTACCAACCCTCAAAAATAAAAGTTCATTTGCCAATTGCTTTTATTTAAAAAAAAATGGGAAGATGATTCTAATGACTCCTCCCGCTCTGGGTTGGAGGGGCAGGATATGTCAGACTTTTACTGACTAACACTACACCTGAGTTCTTTATTGATAATCACCCAAAAAAAAAAATTATAATTACCTTATAAATTACGGATATCAGTGTTCTAAATACACTGTTTGTACAAGATTTGGATTTCAGTAATTATGTAAATAGTCTGATCTCAATCTCGAAATTTCAAGAAAAAAATTATTTCACTAAACATTTCACAAGTCACTTGCGTTTGCATTTTATGCAAATTAATTTAACATATAATATAATATTCCACAACTATCACACAACGTCATCTAATCCCAAGCTAAGCAGAGCTTGTGTTATGAGTACTGGACAATTGATAGACATAATATATTTCTAACTATTTATATACTTATTATAGATACTCAATACTTTATTGCTTTCGATATGTACATAATATAGATGGTATAAAAATATAGATAAGACCAATATGGCCGGGCACAGCAAAGCTAGAAGAAAGGATGAAGGCTAATGAAATAAAGATATTTCACTTATTATTATCATCAAAATAAATGATGTGCCTATCTATTTAAATTAAATTGTGTATGCATGCATGCATGTTAATTTTAAGAACGTATTCATTTTGACAATATATGTATGATGAATCACCGGCTTCAGCTCGTCAGGTAAAACATAGCATTTTCCTTCTTCTGTAGATATTGAGGTTATGGCATACATTTGATTTGCTATCATTTGAAGCTATCATCGTAAACTCAAATTGCAGCTGGTCCATCTTATTTTAGTTAACAAAAATGTCGTTTTAAAAGGTATACTATTGAGGATTTTCGAAATAAACCAATATTTTTCTCTGAAAACAAAGTTTTATTTTATTCAACACGCTTTTACATTATAACAATTATCGTTTAACTAAAATTACACTTTTATCTCACCTGAAAACAAAGAAACGACATTTAAAGTTCACTAATATCGCCTCCTCAATTATATCCCTTTATTTATCTCTCTACAAGTTTTTTTTTATATCAATTAAATGCACAAAATAATCTAAACATCATCTGCCATTGAATCATACGTCACCCCGTATCCACAGCTTAAAAATTAAAAAAGTCATTTCCAAGGAGGTCATTACATATAATTATGTCCAATTATTGGTATATTTTATTCATTTATTGTCGTCATTATTATTAAATTTTGTTATTGTTAAAATTAATGTATGTATGTATATTATTATAATTTCTTAATTTAACTAATTTATGTCCAGTATTTTTATTTATTTTTATCGTCATTATTATTAAATTATGTATTTATTTAAATTAATCATGTATAGATAAATTACACCCAGACACAGAACGAATGATCATGCTCATTACACAAACATTTATCCTGTGTGGGAATCGAACGACTTCCGGCATAGCAGGGTCACTAACCACTAGACCATCAGGCCTGTCTTATCTTATCCATCTTTAAACTAACTTAAAGAGAACGTAATTAAGACAATAAAATTTCTCAAAACGGTGAATGAAAACAAGGGGAGGAAACCGGCATGTCCTAGAACCAAAAATTCGAAGACACACATTCACCAACCCGCACTAGGCCCGCGTGGTGGATTACGGTCCATTCCCTCTCCTAGAGAGGAGGCTTAAATCCCAGCAGTGGGAACATTAAAAAGGCTAATGATGACTTCATCATTAAGTAAGTAGGGGAAAAAAATCATCTAGGTATATTTTAGACACAAGAGCTCTTATTCATCATTTCAGCCGAAAGACGTCCACTAAGTGGCCATAGACATAAGTCCCCTAAGTGTGGCTGCAATGTTCGGTCTTCTGCGTCTCGCAACCATCGGATTCCTGCGACTTTCACCAGGGTCATCGGCCCACTTTGTGACAGGCCTACCAACGCTCCATCTTCCTGTACGCAGTTGCTACTCTAGAATCTTTCTTCGAGTCTTCGTTCCACGAGCAATGGGCCCTGCCCACTGTTACTTAAGTTTGACGATTCTTTGGATTATGTCGGTAACTTTGGTTTTCCAGCAGATATCTTCATTTTTGATGCGATTACGCAAAATAAGAAAAATATCTTAAAAAAAAAAAAAATATTTTATTAGCCTTCATCCTCTCTCCTAGCTTTGCTGTGCCCGACAGGATCCATATTGATCTTAACTATATTTTTATACCATCTATGTATGTACATATGGAATGCAATAAAGTATTGAGTATTGGAACTCCGAGTATTGCCCTTTTGATTACTTTAAGGCTTCTGATGATACCTATTGGCGCAAGAGCTCGCGACTGGATTCAAGATTTCAAGAACACAAGCGCTATCATGTCGATTTTTAACGTGCTTGTCCGAAGTAAGCTTGAGTCTAGTTCTGGAACTCACATGAGAAAAAGTATGCTTTGATGTTAAAGAAAGTGCAAAAAGCTTACCTTAGATATCTCTATTAAGCGTATCTATGGATACTATCCCTTTATGCACCCAAGTGACCTTTCAGCCCCCTTGACCACGCGTTCTACGAACTATGTGCCCTGCCCACTGCCACTTTAATTTGGCAATTTTTCGGGCTATGCCGGCCACCTTGGTTCTCCTGTGGATATCTTCATCCCTCATGCGATCACGCCACGAACGGTATTATAGGTATTTTTTTTTAAATTATTATTATTACTTGACACACTACACTTGACTACTATCTCATCTGTTGGTAAGGTAGATCAAGTTCTGGAATGTTTATCCTTATAATTTTCTACAATCAAGCAGGTGAATTCGCAGGCGGAAACTAGTGCGATTATAAAAGAAGACTATTGTTATGTCAGAGATAACTGATCTAATAAAGTGCATTGCACAAATCACGTATCTATACATCAAAGTAATCTTACACAAACGAATAAATGGCTCAACTGCACCGTTTTATTTTGGATCAATCTTGTCGTTCAGGCACTCACAAAGGAACAACACTTTTACTTTTGTGTCTAGTCTGGTATTTGTACAAAAGGCTTAGGATGAGTGTGCACTTACGAAATCTAGGTTTTGCGCTGCAGTTTTACGAGCGAGTGTGAAATCTTTTACAAATACAACGTATAACATTAAATGCGCAAGACCTTAGACACCCCAAAAGATTTTTAATAAAATTGACCGAATTCTGCGAAAAAAAAATTAAGGTTTTATGTGCAGCAGTGGGAGTTTGTTTAAAATTTGTATCTGCACTTCTTCTTCTTCTTTTCGTGTCAATGCTCTCAAACTTCTACTACTTCTTCTGACCAATATTTTGCATCCTGTACAGCTCTATTGTTGGCCTCGTATAGATCCTGAAAACTGCAGACACTTCCTATCATTCCCGGCGGTGGCGAGAGCGCCAATTGCCTGATGCAGTCGGCCTCCTCCTTTGCTAGCATTACTGTTTCGCAGAAGTCGGCGACCGCCTGCCACTCCTCCTCGCTCCGGACCATGGCTGGAACCAAGGTCCGGTGCGAGAGGTCTCCGCCGCCGATCGCCCCCACGAAAGCACGGCGATGCTCCGCCCAATCAGGGCACATCTCGACTGTGTGCTCCACCTTGTCCTCCGGGCGTTCCACAAAGTACCTTAAGGGGGTTAAAAAGGGGAACATCGTTTGTATGGATAATTTCATTCCCTGTGCTAATTTACTGGAAACATAGCACAAATAGTAACCTAAGTAAAAATTCATGGTTGTCATTATTTGTTTTTAGAACTACCCCCGATAGACAAAAGGGGGTTTTAAAAGATTATATGGGGATAACAGGATTCTTATTTCTTGAGTTATCAAACTTAAAACTTTGCACAAATAGGTTAGTTGCCGTAAAAAATGTAATTAGTCCGTCTTTTAGATTATTCAAAAATAAAGGACACGTATTTTTTATTTGTAAATTAAACCAAAAATGACAAAGACATAGGCCCATTAAAGTTACGTGTAACCTCAATCCGTGCTAAATTTTTTCGCACAGGGTGACGTCACACGTAACTTTAATGGGCTATATCTTTGTTATTTTTTGTTTAAAAGAAAAAACGGTCTAAATAAAATGTAATTATTTTGACCCTGGAAACTACCCTATTCTAATCGAAATTAATAATAAAGTAATTTTTCAAAACGACCTTGAGAATTCGGTATATGAGAAATTAAAGTTTTTATGACCATATTCTTGAAATTCCACTCACTGATAGAGTAGGTAGAGGGGTAGAGTTTCGTAAAATCCATTCTTAGCGGATGTCTATACTACACCCTTTATAGAACCTTCCGGCCAAATTTTCTCTCTTCTCTCTTCTTCTTCTAGGTCTCTCTTCTTCTAGGTGTTATAGTTTTTGAGATTTCATAATTAATCAGTAAATGGTATTTCGATATTATATATATTAGATAAATTGTTTTTTTTTTTGTTACATAAGTTTTTAGTTATAATTTAATTATAAAAACTTAATTTTGTAATCAATTAATCTCATAATGTTGGGATTGTCTATAAGCGTTGCCGCTCTAAAATAATTGTATAATAGTCTTACTTAAATATTTCAGTGTTTATAATGTTTAAACTCTTTATCAGAAAATAAATAACAGCTAGAAGTACTTCGTCGCTTACGATTTTTTTTTTTTTTGTATTCCTTCTTAAAATTAATTTAGCTTAAGGAACATGTTCCAAAGTCAAAAAAAAATGTAAGGTATGGAAAGAGCCTGGATCTCACGTCACGGGGAATCCTAGTGTGAGTTCCAGGAAGCAAACTTATATAAATATATCTTCTGTAATAATAAATTATTCTTATCTTCCTAAAACAACTAAATTTTTAGAAAAAGACTGATGAATTTCGATGTGCACCAGTCTTTACTGCATTTTAACATGGCATAACGATTTAATGACATAATCATTAACTGTACTCTCTCATTTGTAATATCTAATTACATCGACCTTATATAGGTAGAATAACATCGTAAGCGACAACTTGCATTTTTTGTTGCAAGGGATTTTATTTTTTCTTGAAAAGTATTTGTGATGATATCTCTAAAAGAATATGACATTTATTTTTTTAAATATTTGCTTAACATTAGAAATTATCATTATTAATATACAAGGTGTAAGGGACAGCCCTCCACAAACTTTATGGGCTTGCTCAGTAGACGAAACTGAACAACCACCCCCAAAAAATTTTTTCAGGAAACGAAAAAAATTTTCGGGCTCTCCATACAAACTGTCCAATCAAGTTTATAATTTTCTATGGTGAGGCGGATTCTTTTTTTCGTTTCCTGAAAAAAAAAATTGTTGAAAGTTGTTCAGTTTCTTCTACTGAGCAAGCCCTTAAAGTTTGTGGAGGGCTGTCCCTTACACCTTGTATATTACATCGTGGGTACGTTCACGCTCAGTTTTTTTTTCTTTCAAAAGTATTTTGTAATATAAAATAAATAAAATAGCCTTTATTTACGGAAGATGCTTTACAAAAATACAGCAACTAAATTTAACAATATTTTTACATTTAAAATTTGTGTGTGTATTTTTATACGTTTTTCTTTTCTTTTTTGTTATAAATATAATATGTAGTTGAGGTTTGTGTTTTTTTTTTCTTTTTTATACCTTTTTAAGTATATTTTTTTTTTTTATAAAATTTCTTCTGTGCGTCTCACATCTATCAGATTCCCGAGACCCTCACTAGTTCATCGATACACTTGTGTGAGATCTTCCAACGCTTCGTCTTCCGGTGCGCAGTCGCCACTCTAGAACCTTTCGTCCATTCGTTTGGGAACAGTTTGCTCTACCCACGGACACTTAAATTTGGCGATTTTTCTTGCTATCGTCGGTAACCTTGGTTCTCTTGCGGATAACTTAATTTTTGTTGCGACCACGCAATGAAATTCCGAGTGTAGCCCTTTATTGCCCTTTATGTGACTTTAATACTACTAAAATTCCAAAAAATCCAATTTTATTTTCCTAAAATTGTAAACTCAATTTATTAAAAGGTTAAGCAAGTGATGAATTTCGATGAACCTATCCTTACACTGCATTTTAGAATGACATAACAAGTCAATGACATTATACACTAACTGCACTCTTGTGTTAGTAATAATAGATATCTATACATATAAATAAAATTGGAGTGTCGGTTTGTAACATTATTTTTTTTTTACATAGGTACCTACATATTTATGCACATTATGTAAGTATAATCGATATTTACCTGTAACAAAAATGCTTTTATTTTTCTGTCTGACTTTCATTGGTAGGTAACTTATGTTGTAAGAAATAACTTAGGCTTAATTTTAACTTAGAAAAAGAATGAATAATAATAATTTTCCACTACTATCACACAACGCCGTGTAGTCCCAAGCTAAGCAGAGCTTGTGTTATGGGTGCTAGACAACTGATAAACATACTTATATATTTCTAAATACACACATATTATAGTTAAATTACAATTAGGGTTTCGCACAGAAAAACAATCTTAAAATGGTGACCAACTGGTATTCTGCTACTTTTTTTAATATTATGAGTCTGACACGGACAAAGTTGTAAGCAACAGCTTGTATATATTCGTACATTTAATATCTATTCGTATATATTCGTATCATTAATTATTTGACAACTTAACAATTGACGTTCCGAATAGTCTTCAAGCGAAGAAGATTATACCACATTATGTAATTGAGATGCTTTTTGTAGCCCGTTTCTCTATAGGTAAATACATCTATGCAATTTGTACGATTATATTTGGTCTTGTTTTAATTTTGTTTTATTAAATTTTGTGTCAAACTTGTTATAATGCTGTTTGAAACAGACTAAAACCTTTTTGACAGGCCTGTTGGTATAGTGGTTAGTGACCCTGACTGCTATGCCGGAGGTCGTGGGTTCGATTCCCATCCAGGACAAATGTTTTTGTGATGAGCACCATCATTTGTTCTGTGTCTGAGTGTAATTTATCTATAATATGTATGTATTTAGAAATATATAAGTATGTTTATCAGTTGTCTAGTACCCATAACACAAGCTCTGCTTAGCTTGGGACTAGACGGCGCTGTGTTATAGTTGTGGAATATAAAAAATATAAAACCTTGTTTTTAAAGGGTTTTTTTTTTAACATTCTACGCTGCGTTAAAAACGCAAGTCATTTGCCTTCTTTAAATATGACAGGAAAAAAAATTGTGTTAATGAAGGAGCAAGATGGTGTGCATTTTCAGTATATTATCAGGAATGCTAGCCCACTCATGCCCAGCATTGGGACAATCGCCATCATCATCAGCCTTTTTAATGTTCCTCTAGGATACAGAATGGGTCGTAATGCACCACGCGGGCCCAGTGCGGGTTGGTGAACGTCACATGTCTTCAAATGTTTGGTTCTAGGACATGCCGGTTTCATCACAGTACAACCAACCTTGTCCTGACCTTGTTGTATAAATTATAGGCAATACTTCTTTTTCTTTCTTTTCTTTTTCTACAACTATCACACAATGCCGTCTAGTCCCAAGCTAAGCAGAGCTTGTGTTATGAGTACTAGACAACTGATAAATATTCTTATACACCGTTAAATTTTGATCGTTTTAATCCCGTGGAGGGTCGATCCGGTACGTGAAACACTATCGATTTGTAAAGATAAAATTAAAAAATAAAGTACCTTTTTTAAAATCTCGTAATAATTTACGGATGTACGAAATTAATTTCTTTAAGAAAACGTCAGCTGAGCGAGTCCAATCACCAGTAGGTAGTTGGTACGCAACGTCGACTACTACCTCATTCGGTCATTGGACTCGCTCAGCTGACGTTTTCTTAAAATGTACACACAATAATAAAGGAACAGAGGAAAGAACCAGAAGAATAATAAAAGGTGATGCTTCATCACCATCATCATTTCAGCCGAAAGATGTCCACTGTTGGACATAAGCCTCCCCCAAATGTCGCCACAATGAACGGTCCTATGCTTCTCGCACCCATCAGATTCCTGCAACCCTTACCAGATCACCGCTCCACCTTGTAGGAGGCCTTCCGACGCTTCGTCTTCCAGTATGAGGTCGCCATTCCAGAACCTTTCGGCCCCAACGGCCATCTGAACCAAAGTTACCGACTTGGCAATGGGCAGGGCACATTGCTCGCAGAATGTGATGCTTATTTCTAAAAAAATCTCTTCCAGCATACCTGCGAAAAGAGAATTGGAGAAAATAGTGATGTAAAATTGTAGACACTGTGTGTAAAAGTAAAATGAGTACACACAAAAAACATAGAAGGTAATCTCTGAAAGTACTGATCCGATTACAAAAATTTTTTCACCGATAAAAAGCTGCTTTATTCCTGAATGACATAGGCTATATTTTATGTACGCAAGCGAAGCCGTGGGTATAAGCTAGTTAAGTATATAAATAAACCTTATAATTACAATCTATTATTCATAAGTTTTTCTACGACTCATTATCATATGGTAACATAAAGGCAGCTTTGTTATAGAAAACAAAACAGGGGAAGTGCCTTGATGCTGTGGCTAATTTGATAATCAGCATATAGCATAATCAGCCTTTTAATGTTCTCACTGCTGGGACTCAGGCCTCCTCTCTAGGAGAAGGAATGGCCCGTAATCCACCACGCGGGTCCAGTGCGGGTTGGTGAATGTCACATGTCTTCGAATTTTTGGTTCTAGGACATGCCGGTTTCCTCACGAGGTTTTCTTTCACCGTTTTTAGAGCAGTAGAAATGAAATAAATTACACAAAGTAATGCGCCTGGCTGGGTATGAGCCCCCCTACAACTCGTAAGTCAGAGCCGTTACCACTCGGCCACCACTGCTCAATTTTCAATTGATTCAATTGATAATGCAAAAAGTTATTTTTTTTTTGCATTATAAACTACTTTTTGTGTAGTTCGCTAACGAAGTATGCCCTTAGAGTGTTTCTATGAGCGAACTTCGTGAAACAAGCATGAATTAATGCAAGCAACACCACGAGCTAACTACGCCATTATGTAGACCACCCGGAGGATTCCGTGCAGCGTACCACGGAACAAAAAAAAACAGAGCATACGATAGAGATGTGCCCCGCTTGGACAGAGCACCGCCGTGCACTCGTGGAGGCGAGGTGGTTTGCGGCAACGACCTCTCGCACCGGGCCCTGGTACAGGCCATGGTCAGAAGTGAGGAGGAGTGCCAGGTCGCCTCTTTCAATGAAGCCGTTATGCTAGTGAAGAAGGCAGCCGCAAGCATGAGGGTACGATCATCACACTCCAGCTGCCGGTATCGGGATTTCCAGCCACCGCAGGCGTAGGCTTACGAACGGTGAGCAATGGATAGGTTGCCGCCCGGCCCTCCAGTGGCCGTCCCAGATACGCCCTCCCGATCCACCAAAGAGCACGAAAAGTTATTGGATGATTTCTAAAAAAAGAAAATAAAACTGCCAGCCAGCCACCTAGCTATTGCAAGTTTAGCATAACTTAGCTCAGCAGAGCTAAGGCATTTTTGGCATTACTGAATGTACTATTTGTTTAATTTTAAGGTGTTTCCGTTTTAGTAATGTCAATAAATGCAAGTTTCTTTCTTTTAGCTAACTAGCAATCAACCTGGTTCAAGCGTTCCCTAAAATATCGAACGAACGGTTCGACATCTGAATGATTTCAAATATAAAAAGTTCTGTACTTGTGTAGTGTGCGTTGTCATTAAAGGATCACATTTGAATTCTGAGCTTAAGTTTATTTTTCCACTCGCCTATGTCACCATCGAGCATGGTTTAAAAGCTTGTTACTTCGTCTAACATAATCCAACACGATGGTGAAGAGACAACACGAAAAAACGCCTGAAAACTAACAGAGTTTCCAGGCGTTAATGTCCCTTTTTTTGCGTATTCAGTAATTCTGTGATTTACTCGAATATTTCACGAAACTTGTTCCAGGAAATATGTGTTTTTCTTAAACCCTTAAAAGATTTTGGAAAAAAATATATAATCATTCAGAATCTTAATAAAAGCAAGGCTTCTATTGTTATATTCTTTTAAATATTTTAAATTTTTGAATGCATTATGAATGGTTCATGCAAAATAACAGACTTTCAGAGGTCTTTACTGGATTAGTCTTACACAAATTTATAAATTGATTTCAATAGAAGCCTAGATAATATCCACAAGATGTCTATGTTTCCAAAATATTAAATGAAAAATATGTAATAACGACATAATCGCGTAAGAGCATTTGTATGAAAATGTATGTTGAATTGTATAAAATGTATGTTGAATTGTATGAAATGTATGTTGAATTGTATAAAATGTATGTTGAATTGTATAAAATGTATGTTGAATTGTATAAAATGTATGTTGAATTGTATGAAATGTATGTTGAATTGTATAAAATGTATGTTGAATTGTATAAAATGTATGTTGAATTGTATGAAATGTATGTTGAATTGCATGCCCTTCTTATATTCGTGGTCTGGTTTCCGCACTTAGTCCTAATCGGACCATTGTACGTGAGCCGTGACGGCCTTTACTCCAACCAGCCCACCAAATTCCAGAAACAGATGAGTCTCTTTACTTCTCAGGGCGTCCATCAGTGAATTCGGTGCTCCCAAGGTTCGTGTTCTTATCTCGCTGAAGGCTCTGCACTCGATTGCATGCCCTTTATTAGGTTATGAGATATGGATGCATGTCAGTCCCGAATGCGGGACTTTTGACCGATTGTAACTCTTGAGTAACCGCCTAAACTAGAGGCTCAATTTATAATTGTTTGAGAAATTTTAATTAAAGGGTTTCAAAAGCTCAAAATTTAAATGTCTGTGATCCCTCGGTGTATACGCATTTGATTGAATCGTCAATCAATGATTGCTATTCGGGTTTCTTTATCGTTTCGCAACGCAGTTTGACATTGTCTAGCAATTAGCAATCGGAAACGCTTGATCACGTGACGTACCGGTCTATCGAAAGCTCATGTTAGTTCCGTACATTTCGGGCTTATCGAATTTTGTTAGTGACTTTGTCTAGGCCAGATCCCTTACTCTTTAGTTTACTAGTCAATTAAATACCACCTACTTAATTATAGAAGTTAAGTAAAAAGTAATTAAAACGGGGACTAAATGTTCTGGACTGGAGACTACGTAGCGGAAGATGCAGCGTTGGAAGGCCTCCCACAAGGTGGACCGATAACCTGGCAAGTCTGTTATAGACCGACTGGAACTAAGCAGACTTCGAAACCGTGAAGGTTTTAACAACGTCAGGGTGTACACTCGCCGTACTTGGGTTTTCCAATGGTGGAAAAGTGATGGTGAAATCAAGTCATGCAATTTCTGCGCACACTCTCCAATATGCATCCTGTTTTTTTGGTAACTGTACTTTAATATCTCTTTCCTTGTGGTCCCAAATAACGAGAGCTTTTCAATTTAGAAAAAAAAAAATATTCTGTCAAAGTCAAAGTCAAAATATTTTACTTCACATAAGCCTACATGGGCACTTATAAAACGCCAGAAGCTAGTGCACGGTTTGATCGTTTCCTAAGGAAAAGAACCGGCAAGAATTACATGGTTAATTTTTTTTTAAAGTGGTTGATGTTACAATATTTATAGATATTATGTAAGAACAGTATAGACCAATAAATCATAATAAAAAGTAATTCGTAATAGGAAGTAATCTGAGATACCGTGTTCTTCTCACATCTGTGTTCGTACATCCACAAGAAGGAAACCTCAAACCAATACCTTTTATACAAACGAAAAATTTCACAAAAATCCAAAAATTTCTTTCTCACACGTATCTTATAATTGTCTACTGTTAAAATAAACCAGTCCGAATTCCAACCTTACAGTTCTAGCAAACGTACTAACGATGATGCCCGAAGATTTCCGATCAATTACCGATTACTACACGTTCGGTTCAAACTTTTGTTTACTTTCACCCTCGTCTTGTTTTGACTTGTGATCTTCTAGAAGGTGGGGTTGATGACCTGTGTATGATTTTTTAATTATTGGCTTGTGGCGAATATTTGTAGTGAAGCATGATAAACAGGAAGACCGGTCAAATCCGAGATACATTTCTATGCAACCGGCTCTTACTTCTACTTACTTCTTATGACATTATTTTTGGGGTTCTGTACTTCAAGGGAAAAAACAATACCCTTATAGGTTCACATGTCTTCGATTTTTTTTTGTTCTAGGACATTCCGGTTTCCTCACGATGTTTTCCTTAACCGTTTTGTGAGCTATGGTAATGAAATAAATTATTTATTTTTTTGCACACATGATAAGATAAGATTATTTATTTGTATAAACATGTGTATGTTAAGATGGTGATAAAAAGAATACAGTTCAACATGTTTTGCCGTAAATCGGCGTACAAAATTAATTTAAAAAAAAAAAACAACAATTCCTTAAAAAAAAAACATTCAAATTCAGTCAATTCAATAATTAATAGTCAACATATACAAATAAAAATATTCAAAATTCAGTCAATTCAATAATAGTCAACATATACAAATAAAAACATTCAAAATTCAGTCAATTCAATAATAGTCTACATAATATAGTCAAAATTCAATCAATAAAAATTACAGTCAATACAGAAAATAGAATAATAAAATTTAAAAGTAAAATTGAAATATTAAATAGCGTGACTACTCAAAATTTTTCGTTTAAAAACTCCGCAACATTATAATAAGCCTTACTGAGAAGCAATTTTTTTAATTCCCTCTTAAACGAATTAATATTCATTATTTTAATGGAATTGGGAATTTTATTGTAAATTTTAGGAGCCATGCATATTACACTCTTTCTTAGAAATGCTGTTTTGGCGGGGATTGATTGCACCCAAAATCTGTACTTCTCACGCCTATGTCTACCTGTATTATTATTTAAGAGGGGAAACAAATGCGGATTAGATTTTACAAATACCGATATTTCTAATATGTAAAGTGACGGAAGTGTTAGAATTCTGTGCTTTACAAACATTGTTTTGCAACTGTCAGTAGATTGCAACCCAAACATAGACCGTATACAACGTTTCTGTGCTTTGAACGCAGTGTCTTTCAGAGTTGAATTGCCCCAGAAAATTATTCCAAATCTTAATATTGATTCAGCAAGTCCGTAATATGCTGTAAGCAGAGTATCTATGTTGACAGTTGATGCCAATTTATAAAGAGCATAGGATGAAGCACTAACTTTTTTACAAAGTTCAGTAATGTGGGTTTTCCAGTTTAATTGTTTGTCAATGATTAATCCTAGAAATCTGGCCGTTTCAGCTTCTTGTATTACAATATCCTTGTATAGAAGTTCAAATTTTAATGCATTGCGTAAGTTATCTCGTTGTTTAAAATGCATTATGTTGGTTTTACTAAGATTAATTTTTAAATTATTAGCATTAAGCCATTTTATTATTGAGCTCAATGCCTCATTAGAATCATAGTCGTAGTTTAAAATATTTTGAGGTGCTATGGTTACAGTACTATCGTCAGCGAATAATGACATATGCTCCTTAGTTGCATTTGGCAGATCGTTGACGTATAGAAGGAACAAAGGAGGGCCTAATATACTTCCCTGAGGAACACCAAATTTGATGCAACGCCTATCAGATGAGAAAATCTGTTCCCTTTTAGTTTTTGTGTTAAATTTTGTTATTTGTGTTATTTGCTGGCGGTCAGAGAGATATGACTTTATCAATTCCAAGACATTCCCTCTTATGCCATAAGCTTCCAGTTTATGTAGGAGAATTTCGTGATCTACATAGTCGAATGCTTGAAACATATCACAATAAATAGAACAAACAGGTAACGACTTGTCAACTTGTGAAGAAACCACGTATAAAAAGTCATAAACCGCCATGTTGATGTTTCTATTTTTCCTAAAGCCCTTTTGCTCATCACATAGGATTTTATTATGATCTAGGTAGCTATTTAATTCAGAGTAAATATATTTTTCAAATATTTTTGAAAATACTCAAATAAGTGCTATAGGTCTATAGTTTTCTTTTAAGAGCTTATTATCCTTTTTAAATATAGGTTTAATAATTGTCAATTTAAGGTCTTTTGGGAATGTCCCAGTTTCTATACAAAGATTCAAGATATAACACAAGTGATGAGAGATCTCTTCATTAACAGCTTTCACAACTTTAGTCGAAATACCGTCATACCCCACACTGTCAGTATTTTTTAGATTTCTAATGATTCTCTGCATGTGACAAGGCAAACAGGGTGATAAAAACATTGAGTTCATTTGTGGATTTATTAAGACTGTAGATTCTTTACCCGCACCTAAAATAGGATCAATTTTGTCAATAAAATAATTATTAAATGCATTGGCAATTTGTGTAGGATCTGTTGTCAATTTATCATTAATTTGTAGTTCGGTTATTGATTCTTTTGGAATACTTAATTTATTTTTATTTATAACCTGCCATGCCGCTTTATTTTTATTAGCTGCCATTTTTATTTTGTAATTGTTTTGAGCACGTTTAGTGAGACTTATTATTCTTTTTAGACGTTTTGAATATGTTGAGTATTTTTGTTTGTTACTTAATGTTGGTTTCAGTCTAAAATTCCAGAGTAATTGTCTTTTATTTTTACAACAAACCTTTATTCCACGTGATATCCATCTTGGCTTGGTATTAACTTGAACAGTTGTTTCAGTCAGTGGAAAACATAAATTATAAAATAATTTAAATGTTTCAATAAAATAACGATATGCGGCTGTTGGATCACTAATGTCATATATTTCACAAAAAGAGAGGTTTTTTATATAATTTTTAAATTTATATATATTTTCCGGGCTAAAGTCACGCTTCATCTTATGCCAATACTTTAATTTAAATATTTTTTTCACTGGGAGTTTTATTATTTGGGCGGTATGGTCCGATAAGCCTAATTCTAACACCTCAGTTTTACACTTTTTTTTAAAGTCATGTGCAAAATTGTCTATACAAGTTTGACTCGATAGTCTTGTGGGCTGGTTAATTGCCAATGTGAGATTAAAATTTAACAATAAACATTCGAAGTCTAATGTGGTATTATTACACTTCATGACATCTATGTTGAAATCACCAGCTATAATAGTATAAGGGAGGAACAGGCAAGTGCAGGGCCAATCTCAGCCCTCGCCCCAGGCGGAAAGCGAGGGGGTTGTGTCCCTGCTGCGGCAGGAGCTGGCTGCCTTCAGGGAGCAGCAGCAACAACAGCAGCAGCAGTTCCAGGGGCACATACAGCGCCAGCTCTCCGTCCTAGAGGGCATCGTCCTGCGCCCCCCTCTCGCGGCCTCCGGTCAGAAGAAGACGGCGTCGTTTGCCGCCGTCGCCGCGGCCACGTCTGCAGCAACGAAAGCAGGCCCGTCGGGGCAAGCCAGGCGCGTGGTTGCGGCGCCGGAGTCTGTGAGGCCGGCCCCGGCGGCCAAGCAGCAGCAGCGACAGGGGAAGCCTGCCCCTCCCTCGAAGGGCAGGGTGGCGGCTGCCACCAAGCCGGCGGGGCGTCCCGCCGCGGCGGCGACAAGGTCGCGCCTGCCACCTCCTCCGCCCGAAGACCCCTCTGCTGGCGCCGAGTGGACAGTCGTTGGCGCTAAGAAGAAGGCGAGCAAGGCGGCAAGGGCGGCCAAAAAGCGCAAGCGGCGAAAGGAGCGGAAGAAGCGGGCCATGGCCGCCAGACTTCGCGCCCCGACTTCCGCAGCTGTAGTGATCACACTGCAGCCAGCTGCGGAAAAGAAGGGCGTGAACTATGACATGGTCATGGCAAAGGCGAAAGAGGCGGTGGTGGGCCACCTTGACGAATACGGAGCCTCAGAGGGCTTCCGTATGAGGCGCACCGCAACCGGAGCCCGTATCCTAGAGGTCCCAGGTGCGAACAGTGGACAAGCCGCTGACGCCCTGGCCGAAAGGATTAGGGCGTCCCTAGACGTCGAGGAGGCCCGAGTGTCCAGGCCCACCAAGTGCATCGACATGCGCATTATGGGTCTGGACGACTCCGTTAGGGTGGAGGAAGTGGTGGCTGCAATCGTCAGGGCGGGTGGGTGCACGACCGATCAGGTCCGGGCGGGCACCATCCGCGCTGACAGCACGGGCATGCGAGCCGTTACGGTGAGCTGCCCCGTATCGGCGGCCAAGGCCATCACGACCGAGGGCCGAAGGTTATTGGTGGGTTGGGTTTCAGCCCAAGTCAAGATGCTGGAACCCAAACCTCTGCGGTGCTACCGCTGCCGCGTGGGGCACCACGTGGGGGCCCACTGCGCCGCGGAGGTGGACCGCAGTGACTGCTGCCACCAGTGTGGACAGCCTGGTCACAAGGCCGTCGAATGCCGTGCAAAGCCGCACTGCTACGCATGTGCGGCTGCAGGCAAGCCGGCCGACCACCGGGCTGGGGGCAGGTCCTGCGACCCTCCCGCCAAGGCCAAGGGCAAGGTCAGGCCCATCCACCCTGACGTCCTCACCGCCGCAGCCACCGCCTTGGCTGCTGCCGCTGTCGCCGCCGCTCCCGCCGCGGCAGTGCCCTCACAGGGGGCTCAGGAGGAGACTGTAATGGAATGTCAATAACGACACCATTACGTCTCCTCCAGGCGAACATCAACCACTGCGCCCCCGCTCAGGATCTGTTGCTCCAGAGCATGGCGCAGTGGTCGATAAATGTCGGCGTCGTCTCCGAGCCGTACTACGTCCATCCCCGCTGGGTTCAGGACCTAGACGGCTCGGTGACGCTAATTTCGTCGGCCGCCGCCGGTACCCCGCCCCTCGAGGCTGTTGCGAGGGGACGGGGTTGCGTGGCAGCACGGGTCGGGGACATTGCAGTGGTAGGCGTCTACCTGTCCCCGACCAGATCTCCCGACGAACTCCATGTCTCCCTTATGGAGCTAAGTGCCGTCGTCGCTGGGTTTGGTACCCTCCCCGTGGTCGTTTGCGGGGACTTCAACGCCTGGAATACGGCTTGGGGTTCCCGGCGCACGAACACACGGGGCCGGATGGTGGAGGACTGGGCCTTGGAGCTGGGCCTGGTCGTCCTCAACCGGGGTTCTGTCCCCACGTTGGTGCGGAGGCGGGGTGAATCAGTGGTGGACCTTTCGTTCGCCAGCCCCGCTCTGTCGCCGCGTGTCGTCGAATGGCGCGTTATGGAGGAGGTGGAGACGTACTCCGACCACCGGTACATCCGGTTGGACGTCTCCGCCGAAACCTCGGCCGCGCCAGTCCGACAGAGCCCTTGCGGTCCGCGGTGGGCGCTTAAGCAGATGGACCGGGAGCTCCTCCTGGAAGCCGCGACGGTACAGGCCTGGGTGCAAGCACCGGACAGGCCTGTCGACATCGACGTCGAGGCGGAGTGGTTCCGGGAGGCCATGTCGCAAATTTGCGATGCGGCTATGCCCCGAGTCCGTCCAGGACGTGCTAAGCGCCAGGTGTACTGGTGGTCGCCGGAAATCGCTGCACTGCGCAACACGTGCAATCATGCGCGACGCCGGTACGCCAGATACTGCAGGCGCCGCATCCGCCCGCCGGATGCGGAGGCCAGAGAGGCGGAGCTGTACGAAGGTTACAGAGAGGCAAAACACACCCTCCGAGCGGAGATTAAGCGGGCCAAACTCGAGGCCCGCAACGTGTGGCTGGGGTCTCTGAATGCGGACCCGTGGGGGCGCCCGTACAAATTGGTACGGGAGAAACTGCGCCCCTGGGCTCCCCCGCTGACTCAGAGTCTCCGGCCCCAACTCGTGGAGGGTGTGGTAAGCGCTCTGTTCCCTGTGCGAGGGGAATACTCCCCCCCGCCTATGGCTCCGCCTCCGCTAGCGGTGTCTGACGCGGACCGCAATAGCGACGACGACGACAATGCTCCAGAGGTGACCGAGGTAGAGATGAGAGTGGCGGTGCAAAGGCTGAGTGCCAAGAACGCCGCCCCAGGACCCGATGGCTTGCCTGGGAAAGCCTGGGTCCTGGCCATGGAGGCTCTCGGGCCTCGACTGAGAGGGCTCTTCAGCGCATGCTTGGAGAGGGGCCAGTTCCCACTTCGCTGGAAGACGGGGAAACTGGTCCTCATCGCGAAGCCAGGGCGCCCTGCGGACTCTCCGTCCGCGTACCGGCCCATTGTGCTGCTCGACGAGGTGGGCAAGCTCTTTGAAAGAGTGATTGCGAGCCGCCTCGTCGCGCGCCTTTCACGGGTGGGGCCGGACCTTTCGGACGGACAGTTCGGCTTTCGCAGGATGCGCTCGACGGTGGACGCCATCATGCGCGTGCGAGCCCTCACGACGGGGGATGCGGTGTCCCAGGGTAGGTGTGTCGTGGCAGTGTCCTTGGACATTGCCAACGCTTTCAATTCCCTGCCCTGGAGTACGATCCGGAGGGCACTCCGGTACCACCGGGTGCCCGAATACCTCTGTCGAGTAGTCGAGGCCTACCTGTCGGACAGGTATATTGTCTACCCCGGTCACCAGGGAGACTGGAAACGTCGGGAGATGTCGTGCGGTGTTCCGCAGGGGTCGGTACTAGGGCCACCCTTGTGGAACATTGGTTACGATTACGTGCTGCGGGGCGACCTCCCTGACGGGGTCAGCGTGGTCTGCTACGCAGACGACACGCTGGTTCTAGCGCAGGGAGAGTCATACCGGGCGGCGGTCGCTTTAGCGACACGCGGGGTTGCGATAGTCGTTGGTAGGATCCAGGAGTTGGGACTCGAGGTGGCGCTTCACAAATCCGAGGCCATGTGTTTCCACGGTCGCCGGTCTCGGAACGCGCCGCCATTGAGTTCCCAACTAACGGTAGGAGGAGTTCACATCGGTGTCGGGTCGACGATGAAGTACCTGGGACTCGTCCTCGACAGCCGGTGGAATTTCGTGGAGCATTTCCGACGTCTGGCTCCCAAACTCAACCGGACTGGGGCTGCGCTCAAGCGGCTCCTGCCCAACCTTGGGGGTCCAGACGCCTCCTGCCGGAGGCTCTACGCGGGGATCGTTCGGTCCATGGCCCTCTACGGGGCGCCGGTGTGGGCGCCGTCGCTGAAAAAGCAACCGGCGGCCATACTGAACGCCTGCCAGAGGGTCATGGCAATTCGGATGGTGCGGGGATACCGCACGATTTCCCGCGAAGCGGCGAGCCTTCTGGCTGGCCTACCACCGTGGGATCTGGAGGCAACAGTCCTTGCACACATGCACGATATGCGCGTGGAGATGCAACGCCGGGGTGAAAGTCCTCTGCCGCGACAGGTCGCGGCATGGCGGACAGAGCTTCGGCGGGATCTCATGGTGGAATGGCGTCAGCGACTATCGCAACCCAGTGCTGGGCACGCCACAATTATGGCGATAAGTCCCCTCTTTGAGGCGTGGCTGGAAAGACCTCACGGCGTCCTTACCTTCCGCATGACACAGGTCCTCACCGGAAATGGCAAGTTCGGGAGGTTCCTGTTCCGAATTAAAGCGGAAGTGACGCCCGGGTGTCGCCACTGTGCGGAACGCCCGGAGGACACGGTGGAGCACACAATCGCGGTGTGCCCTGCTTGGGCGGAGCATCGCCGTGCCCTCGTGGGGGTGATCGGCGGCAGAGACCTCTCGCGCCGGGCCTTGGTCGAGGCCATGGTCCGGAGCGAGGAGGAGTGGCAGGCGGTCGCCGACTTCTGCGAAGCAGTAATGCTCGCTAAGGAGGAGGCCGACCGCATCAGACAACGGCGCTCTCGCCGCCGCCGCCGGGATTCCGATCCCGATTTCCAGCCACCATAGGCGCGGGCTTGCGGACAGTGAGCAATGGGTAGCTCGCTGTCCGGCCGTCCGGTAACAGTCCGGACCAAGCCCAAGTCGTCGACGGCGCGCGCTGTTCCCGCGCGCCTCAAGGAGTTGTCAGCAACAGCAGGGGCCCAGCCGGGTCGAAGCCTACTGGGGCCAGGGTTATCCGAAAGGGCGCTCGAGCCCCGGTACGAAGGCTAGAAGGAACGGGATGGGTTTTTTAGTCAGTAAGAGTCTGACACTATCTCCCGCTCCGCCCAAGAGCGGGAGTTGTCATAAGATGATTTTTCCCATCGAAAAAAAAAAAAAAAAAAAAAAAGCTATAATAGTATTATAATTATTATTTTTAGTAACACAATTCAGAATTTTGTCAAGCCTATCGAAAAACAAATTGAGATTGCTTTGTCCTGGTACACGGTATATGCAAACTATTATGATTTTGAAATCAGTTAACTCCACTGCACAACATTCTATTGCATTACTTATAGACAATTTACTAATATGAGAAAGTTCTTTGTAGTTGTGTGCTTTATTTACTAGGATACATGCTCCTCCTCGTTTATTACAGGTGCGACTAAAACATGCCGCTAATTTGTAATTAGGTATGCTCAGATGTTGTTCATAGCCTGCGGACATAAATGTTCAGTGATACATATCACATCAATGTCTATTTTTTTGTCTTTAAGCATTTCAATATTTACTAAAAGTGGGTCAGATTTGTTAAGTAGTCCCGCAATATTTTGATGCAAGACATTGAGATGGTATTTAGAATTTGTTCTGTAGAGGTGGTCATGGTACTTAAATTAATGTCATTAATTAAAATGAGCAAACTTTCAAACATTTTACGCAAGCCATAGTTATTTATACGGCCTGTCGTTAAGTTAAACATTGTGTGATCATATGCCAAACTATAATTAGAATCAAAAGCATATGCATGTTCATGAGTTAATAAGTCCAAATATAATAGATTATTAAAAGTTTCAATTCTCCAATTGTGCATATTGCTGTAGACTCCAAGTTTAAAGTTTGGAACACAGATTATAACATTAGTGTAGGTAATTTGTTTCAGAATATCCCGAATGTATACAATAGTATTAAAATAATTATTAGTAATTTTAAAGTCCTCTTCTCCAATCAATAATATACAAAAATCATTCATAGTAAAGTCACATAGTTTTGTTTGAATTCCACTAAGAAGTTGCTGCACAGATCCGTTGGGTGTAATATAGTGACATAAATCGTACTGGTCAACAAATAAATCTTGCGCAATCGACAAGATTTGATTTTTGTTATTCGCGCTGAGTATACACATCTTATTTTTACTGGAGGGTACAGGGCTCTGGGTTTGTCCCTGTTGTTTAATAATCTCTGTACGATTAGTATTTTGTGAAGATAGGTTCAAATGGCTACTCGTAGAGCAAGTAGATTTTGATTTATGCGATAGTATTTCTGTAGAGTTATTTTCTACAGTAGACATATTAACAGGAGTGTTCGAATAACTTTTGGCGGGTGATGAAATTACATCTACTTGTGTCGGGGAAGAACATATTAGCGATGTTCGATTCTTGTCATGTATGGATAGTCTTTTCTTCTTCCTATTTGATACAGTGTTTGATAATTCAGAGGATTCCATTTTTTTATATACTTCTATAACTTTCATACTTTTAGCCAATTCCTTTTTCAAGCTGCTTATTTCGTCATGTAGATTCTCTATTTCGTTGGTCGCTATCTCGAGATTTTTTGTTAAACTCTCAACTTTAGAACGCAAGTCTTCGCAACATGACTTGATCATGTCAATGGAGGCGTCCGGTAAGCTCAACATTGTGGAGTCAAACATTGTTGTATTCGATAGTTCATGAAATGATATCGAACGTCTAATACGTCGAAACGTTACATTCTGGTTATTATCCATGTTGTGCTGATTAGCTAGAGATTGTCTCTTTTTCTTAGAATTTGTACCCGGACTTGTGAATATGGAAGGTGACTGACATAAAGATTTTAGTGTTTTATTTTCTGTAGTTAGCTTATTTATTTGCTTATGTAGATCAGTGTTTTCTAACAATATATTTCCCAGTTCATTTTCAGTGCTTTCGAGTTTTAATGTGAGCTGAGCAATTATCTCTTTCATTTCTGAGACTAATAACATGTCAGATACAGTTCCGTCAACACTCATTGACAATTTATTGGGAGTAAATGTTTCAAAAGATGTTTCACAATCAGACAATAGGTGGGAATCAAGTAAGTCAGCCGTATTTTGAACTGGAGATCGACGTTGTAATGCATCATTATGTTCTGCACCTTTAGTACTCAGTGGTTGTTCTGTAGGCGAGTGTGTTTTTGAAGTTGTTTTTTTCCTTACGGTAATGTTGGTCGTAGAGTCGGTATTAGCGTATTTCTTACTTCTGATGCATACCTTACATCTCCATTTCTTTTTTGTTTCTGCGTCCTTGAGGCGATACGTTTGCTCCGGGTAGCCATCGCAATCAAATTCGTACCTATTATCACAGGCAGAACACAAAGCAGTACTTTTTATATTCACCAATTTCTTGCATTTATGGCATGTGACTAGTGCTGCCATCTTGCAATGATTTTTTGCAGAGTTTGATGACATCAGGTTGCACAATCTTTATAAATTCCAGATATGAATTTTGGAATTTACGAAAAGTGATCTGGTTCACTGGGGTTTGAACTCGCGACCACTCGTGCGTGTGAGGCTAGTACTGCAAAAGTTCACAGGTGTTAGCCATTCAGCCAACCGATCACATTTTTCTGTGTCGAATTTATTGACCAGTTGCATCAAATATTTTGCGAGTGCTAAGATTAATCAATTACTACGATATGTGACGGTTAAATTTAAATCACTGTATGAGTCACTTTTGCACTTCGTCTTTGTTATTATAGGTACTTTTTCACACTTATTTTGATGAATTTTTGTCTTCAATTTTTGTCACAATATTGTTATGGTTGCAAACTTTTGTTAATTTAGATTGATATTATTGTATTTTCTTTCAAACCAAAGTTTATTCTTTCAAAATAAATATTGTTCATTTACTTCACTGTTTGGGTATGAAATCCATGGATAACACTGTCACTTATGTTTTAGATGATGTTTTATTGGTTCACTTAGTTTTTATTCACTTATAAGCACTAATAGTATTTTTAACAAAATTTTAATAACAGAGTGTTTGGTTTTACTTTAGGCCAGACGCAGCGCCATCTAGCGATTTCATCATCATGTTGTAAATAGTTGTTACATTTATATATTGTCTCAAACATGGACCCCGGAAGGGCACTGCAACATTTATATTATGTATACTGCATGCGTTATACAAATTAATTGATTATTATAACAAACATTACTAATAAATTATTACAATTTCATACATTTAATTATTATACTTAGTATTCAATACATCAAATTATTTAAATTATTATATTAAGTCATTCGATATTATTATTATAATTACACAAAGTAATGTGTCTGGCAGGGTTTGAACCCGCGACTTACAACTCGTAAGTCGGAGCTATTACCACTCGGCCACCACTGCTCTCAATTAATAATTAAAATACGTGTAAAACATGTAGATGGATGGAGAGGGAGAGGAAGGCCGAAAAAAAGATGGAAGGATTGTGTGAAAAGTGATATGAAAGAAAAGGGAATTAGTGATAGTTTGACGGGTGACAGGACAGAATGGAAGAAGAAAACGTGTTGCGCCGACCCCAAGTAATATGGGATAAGGGCAGGAAGAAGAAGAGGAGGAGACGTGTAAAACTAATCTAGTAAAGACCTTTAAAAATTTTCTATTTTGTGTGAACTTTGTCCTTTCGTAATATACTTACGTTAAAGTGCCTCCGAGGGACGCTCCCTACACATATAAAATTGAAAACTCAATTTGTTTTGATAATGAGATAGATTCATGATAGAACAAGTTTAAACCTTAGTGGTTTTTTGATTGCTATTTAACCTGGATAATCCTGTAATCTTTGTATAAATGACTATCTTTTGCCCGCAGCTTCGCCCATGTACATAAAACATAGCCTATGTCACTCAAGAATGAAGCAGCTTTTCATCGGTGAAAAAATTTTAGCAATCGGACCGGTACTTCGAATGATTACCTTCGACAAACCTATAAAAAAAAAAACCGGCCAAGAGCGTGTCGGGCCACGCTCAGTGTAGGGTTCCGTAGTTTCCCGTCCATCACAATAAGTGTATGTGTGTGGACCCACATATGAGTTTAAAAAAATGCTTGCATATACGATTATACTACAAACTTAGTCCAGAAATTATTTTGTAAAACCCTTTTGTCTTTTTTGTACAAAAACTGTTGTTTCCATCAAGTTCAAAATAATTTTCCTAGAAAGTCCTTATAAAGTTCTACTTTTCAGATTTTTTTTTTCATATTTTCTATACTTATGGTTCAAAAGTTAGAGGGTTAGAGTTTCGTCTACTGAGCGAGCCCTTAAAGTTTGTGGAGGGCTGTCCCTTACACCTTGTATATCAATGCACGTAGGTAATCTATGAATGCAAAATCTATCATCTCTAGGTACCAGGTATTTCCCACCAATTCATCGCAGCAAAGCAAACAAAAATACACGTGGAACGTATCATCTGTGAAATGATAATATTACACACATTACAATGTGACTTATTGATTTCATTGATAGCGAAAACGTCGCTGTTCCATTGAAGAGAAATTTGCTGCTGGACATAGACCATTGGTCGGTCGTGGCCACGAGAGCAGTGGTGGCCGAGTGGTAACGGCCCCGACTTACGAGTTGTAGGTCGCGGGTTCGAACTCAGCCAGGCGCATTACTTTGTGTAATTTATTTCATCACCACTGCTCTCAAAACGGTGAAGGAAAACATCGTGAGGAAACCGGCATGTCCTAGAACCAAAAATTCGAAGTCACATGACATTCACCAACACGCACTGGGCCCGCGTGGTGGATTACGGCCCATTCCCTCTCCTAGAGAGGAGGCTTGAGTCCCAACAATGGGAACATTAAAAAGGCTGGTGATGATGATGATGATAGACCATTGGACATAGAAAGGGTACTTTCTGCCACTGGACAGAGGCAGCTCATAACTGATGGCGTGGACCATCACCGGTTACTACTCAATAAACAAATATAAAATAATGTAATTTGACTGCTGTCCGATTTATAAAAAGTGTATTCAAGGCTAGAGTGAATACGCTCTTAGTAAACTAGTGCGCCTCACCATCAACGATTGCATCACTGCTTACCATCAGGTGGGATCGCAGTCAAACGGTAGTATATTATAAAAAAAATAGGTTTGTAACTGTACGAATTAGACAAAAGTCCAGTGCATGTTACCAGTGCTGACATACATACGTAATATAATATAATAATATTTCCACAACTATCACACAACGCCGTCTAGTCCCAAGCTGAGCAGAGCTTGTGTTATGGGTACCAGACAACTGATAAACATACTTATAGATTTCTAAATACATACATATTATAGATAAATTACACCCAGACACAGAACAAATGATTATGCTCATCACACAAACATTTGTCCTGGGTGGGAATCGAACCCACGACCTCCGGCATAGCAGTCAGGGTCACTAACCACTAGACCAACAGGCCAGTCAATGTATCTGATAATTCGCTCACAATATACCTCACCATCATCATCTTCCTGCCCTAGTCCCGTTTTATTTAGGGTCGGTGCAACACTTTTTTTCTTCCATTCTGTCCTGTAACTCGTCACGCTATCACTAACTCCCTTTTCCATCACAATATACCTCACCAAAAGGGTTAAATTCTTCTCAATGGATAGCGATATACTTGGAGTTTCCTTGCGTGACCGACTCTGTCTGAGAAGTTTATTCGTTTAACAATAATTTGTCCCTACATTTCACTACTATCAAAGCTTGGAAAAATATTTTTCTTCGGCTTAGGCACACCCCGATTGGCAACGCATTCCAACCTTCAACTATCTATGTCAACTTATGGAAACTACCGTAGCGGAGATGAGAAATTTTCCTCTAACTTCGGCTACCAAACATTCTGTTTCGGGCAAAAACCTCAGATTAACTATTATTATAAGTGTCGTAAAGCGCTGCCTTAAGGACACTTAGCCGCAGTGTTGACAAACAGTCGTCATATTCTGTTAGAACAGTTATCAATTGTACGCACTGTGACCAAAGTATCTAATGACTCGGTAACCGCGTGATGCGTTGGTACTGTCACGCACAGAAGTTTCTTTTTCTGAATTGCATTTTTTTTTTTTTATTTGTTTATGAACAAATTTACTGTTTTCAAATTGATTCCTATACCTGTGCAACAAGATCTTGCTTTGTGCCAAATTTCAAGATTCTGGGTGGACGGGAAGTACCCTATAAATTTCGATCTTTGAGAGTATCAAAATATACGTTTTTTTGCGACATAAACAGCCGTATCTTTTTTATTCGTTAACTTAGAAGTTCGGTTTTTTTATAGCGTGAAGGGACGTAGACCTGAGTATAATGGTTTTAATTTCAACTTGATACTTCCACGCGTTCTCGAGATAAAGGATCTTGACAGACAAACAGACAGACAGTCGGACGGAGAACAAAGTGATCCTGTTCTGTTTTTCCTTTTGAGGTGCGGAACCCCTTAAAAAGATGTCAAAAGATATATTAAATGTCGGAAAGTAAGTAATCTAATGACTTCTAACGGTGTAGGGTGAAGTGCCCTCCCACTCCACCCTTGTCAGACATTTACAGACTAAAACCACACCTGCATCCTTCAGTTGGCCTCTGCGTTCTTGTCGGAAACTCCCCGTGGCATATTAGTATACATTGCTAACAATTTAAGACCTACTAAAGTTAGCACTTCACTTTCATAACTGAGCGCTAACAGCGCTAGTCATTTAGGTATAATAACAAGTTATGTAACACATATTTGTGTGAAGAAATAACTCAAAAAAATTGTTGTGCCTGCCACAATGTCTTGGCCAATTAGTTAAATGTTGTCTCTTTGCCGTTTTACCGTATTTTTGTTAATTGCTAGCTTTTCAGTTTGAACAATACCTAGTTATCCTGGTATTTAGAATAAGAAATAGGCATAGCTTGCATAACATGAAACCATAAGAAACATCCTGTATCACTCTCAATACATTGCTTAATAGTGTTTACACACGCTCGAAATTGGTACTGGGACTAGGGACTAGTGTTGCCAGGCGTCCCGATTTGCGCAGGATGTCCCGATTTGCACCTGATCGGGGCGCTAAATGTCCCGATAAATCAAAAACCCTAAAACTCAAAGAACAACTGCAGAAGTTTGTGTTTCACTCAGTAAAAGTTTGACACGCCCTCTCGTTCCACCCCAGAGCGGAAAAAGTCATTGGAAGATTTTTCACTTAAAAAATATTTGTCCCGATCTAAAACCCTAAATCCCGATTTGTTTTACCAGCTGTACCGATTTTTATCCAAACGGACCTGGCAACACTAACTAGGACAGAGTGACTATTTTCGCAAGACTTCCTTTTATGACGTAGGTGAGTACTAAGAGCGAATTTTCCAAAATTCGCTCCCTAATGAGATGACACGGGGGTCCAAAGTTTGTATGGACAAACCTACTTATAAAAGCAAAAACTGACTGACTGACATATCAACGCACAGCCAAAACTACTGGGACTAAGGCCCGTATTAATAAACGTTCCTCAGCCCAAGATCTCGTACTTATTACCAAGCTTGAGGTCTTGATCGCATTAATAAACGAGATTCACAAGCTTAAGCTCAAGCTCAAGTTCAAGCTCAAGCTCAGCTAAGGTTTACGGCATCAGCTAAGTTTACAACAATCTCTGTACTTGAGCTGCCAGATCATGACTGTAGACCGACCGGGACTTGAGGTCGTGATTATCGTAGCGCGAAACATGGAGTTTGTAAATATTTTGAGTCGAATTAATTAGGTATTACGACTAAATAGAGAGTACTATTATGCTATTTTATGGCCTTTGCGTTTATCAAAAATTGATGTAAGAAATGCTTCAAATCCTTTTGGATTGCCAAGTAAATAAAAAAAAACAGACTTGATAAAGATTCGATATTTTATATTCCCATTAAAAGGCATTTTATTTTAAACTTCGGCCAATATGACGTAGGTAATCGTTCACGTAAGCAAAGCTTGAGTACGCATTGAGGAGCTGATCTTGGTAATTGAGATCCTGTACTCATGTGTTTATTAATTAGCAAAGATCTTGAGCTTCTGTCATCGTATAATCGGGGATCAAATGATATCACACTTGAGGACGGAGTTGAGCATCGTTTATTAATACGGCAAATGTTTGTGTGATGAGCACGATCATTTGTTCTGTGTCTGGGTGTAATTTATCTATAATATGTATGTATTTAGAAATATATAAGTAAGTTTATCAGTTGTCTAGTACTCATAACACAAGCTCTGCTTAGCTTGAGACTAAACGGCGTTGTGTGATAGTTGTGGAATATTATTATTATTATGGTTTTTTGGGCAATTTTTCTCAGGCTAATACCTGGTGTTCTATCGGAACCTCACGGGTGTGAACCAAGGTGAGATCCTAATAATTGAATTTAAGATGGTAAAAGACTTTGTACTGGATTTATATTATTATCTAAGTCCAGTTGTAAAAATTTTCTAACTATACGACAAGTATTCAAAATAGCCGCTTTTTGTAGTGTTAGATATGTGTATTTTGATAGGTTGAGAACATTGAAACTATGAAATATTTGTTTTGGAATAACACCTGTTGTTGATATTATTATTGGGACTATTGTGACTCTATTCATTTTCCAGACTCTAGTGATTTCCTCTTGTAATTCTGTGTACTTCCTAATTTTTTCCGTGATAGTTTTTTGTATGTTATTAGTGTTTGGGACTGCTATATCAATTATATATGCATGTTTGTTTTCTTTATCAACAAGTGTTATGTCGGGTCTGTTGTTATATATAGTGTGATCTGTAATTATAGTGCGGTCGTAATATATTTTGTAAGATTGATTTTCTAATACCGCTCTTGGTGAGTATTTATAATATGGTGTGTATGGGTCTTGCATGAGTTTAAGTTTTGTAGCGAGTTTTTGGTGTACGATGTTAACCAGTTGATTATGTCGATGAGTATAATCGTTCTGTGTCAATGTCATACAAGCACCCGTGATGTGTTGTATTGTTTCAGGTTTACTGTGACATTTTCTGCATAAATCATTCCTTACTGTTTTATCTTTTATTATAAATTTTCTGTAATTTTTGGTATTAATGACTTGGTCCTGAATAGCCAACATAAACCCTTCTGTTTCAGGGAACAACCCACTTAGTTCTAGCCATTTGTTGGAAGCTTCTTTATCTATATGCGGTTGTTGTAAATCATTGGGATGTCTCCCATGTAACTCTTTTTGCCTCCATTTTCTATTTATCTCTTCTATATGTTGCACTTTATTTACTGTCTCAATATTATCATCATTGCTAAGGTTTAATGGTGTATAATGTTTATCTATATCTATTATTGTTTTATGTAGATTACTAGTACTTTTCTTTCGCCTGAAAAATTGTTTTAGATTTATTATTTGTCTTCTGTGAAGATGTGAGATTTCGTTATTATTATTATTATTATTAATTTAACCTCTGGGGATAAAAGAAGCAATTTCGTTTGCAAGCAAAACTTCGTTCTGTGAGCACAAACAGTACCTACCACCAAAGATTGTCATTATTTTTTTGTCAGAACTATCCCTATAAGAAAAATTTTGTAGGTTTTAAAGATTTCTTTATTTATTAAGTCTTCATACAACATAAAAGTACATAGGCGGACTTAATACCTTAGGCATTGTCTACTAGTCAACCTAGGGTGGCGAAGAGAAAACATGGCAGATGGATTAAAAAAGTAAAAACAAATAAAAGATTAATACGAAAAAACAAGGATTCAAAATAATTTACTAATACAAAATACCATATACAAAATAAACATACATATATAATTTAATATTAAAAAAATATAAAGATAAATTTATAAAAACTATTATTTTTTTTTTTTTTTTTAGTATTATTTATTTTATTTTTATTTAGATTTAATATAAAGATTGTATGGAGGATTTTATAAAGTTTGAAAAGTGGCAAAAGTTCTGATTATCTGTCATTATTAGTTTTTCAAAACTACCGTTCGTTTTTATAAAAACATTCTTGCAAACAAATTCAGCACAAAGCGCTAGTATTTACTATGTATTAAGTAACAACATAAAATGCCTATTTAAAATACACTATTGGAAATTGTTTAATTCCTATAGCACGAGTTGGAGTGTGTCCCAATCAGAATATTAGGATTTAATTGTATCTATGTCCCACATTCGATTTTCATATACCTTCTATGGTATTTCAAATTAAAGAGTAACGACCATAATTATAATTGAATTTAATTCCTAGTTAAAATTCTGATTCTCTAATTGGTTTCGTAACAAAAACTTTGTCCTTAATTTGCGTACTTACGTCGACATAACTAAACTAAATGATTAGTATCCGCAATCGCAGAATGCACGCACGACGTATGTGACTTAAGAGCCGGTTGTAGTCTCTAACGGCGGGTTTCTGAATTAAGTATTTTGATTTAAGAACGTCTCAAACCATACTTAAGAGCCAAATTTTGACAGGTTTTAAGGCTAAAGTAGAATTTGAGAAATACTAAACTTCAAATGCTTAAATCAGAAATTGGGGGTTATTATTTTGTATATACTCCGCCCGGGCACAAAATAGATAGGTACAGAAGACAATCTCATGTATGTACTTCACTTTTTATACCTACGCTCTGTGGACGCACACTAATGTGCGTTTGAGCCGGAACTGTTCGACGAGTGGTCCGAGACGCAACCGAGATATCGTGTTCGTGAGCGGTGTCTATGTGTGCGTTGCTGGAGCGCGCTTTGTATGTAGATTGACTTCTGTACTTATTTATTTTGTGGCTCGGGCCCATGTCGATTATGCGGCCCCGTAACAGTGGTTTTAGTGTTTTATTAAAAAAAACTACCTACTAACCTAACCAACTATTTCAGATTTTTGTTTTTGCGAGGCCCTATAATAGTACATTATGATACAATACAAGTGTATAATGTTGGTGATTACCGCTGAGGCGGTATTTATCTTGAGAGAGCCGAGGACGGTAATCGCCAATATTCACGTATATTATACGACGTTTTTCGACACACTTGAGAAGAAAAATAAATGATAAAATCAGTTTTATTTTCAATTAGATATAGAAAATTGAAAAACAATTAGTAAATGTGCAATTAGTGAAATTATAGTTAACTATTTTTGGTGGTATAGAGCGGTCCCATGAGATATATATTTTTATTTTATAAAAGGTTTTGTTTATTCAATGTGTAAAACTTAAAATAGTTTATTTAAACACAAATTAGCATAAAATAAGCAAGCAAGACACTAATTTGTACTGTTGAATGCAATACCTTATGTATTTTTTGTTGAATTCAAAGTTTGATTTGAGAACAGAGGTTTAACAAAAAGGTTATCACTACATTATCACACTATTGCATAATAGTAATGAAAAAGTTACAGTTTGGTTACAAGCTACATTATATACCTAAGTGTAGTGCAATTATAGTCACTTTCTGAGCAAGTGTGTCGAAAAAAAGCTTTATTATTTTTTGTGACTTTCAAATATTTCCTTAACGGAATCTCGTAGGCATCCGTTTGAAATCGTAAGTTAGAGTTAGATTCACATTTTTATCGAGCCAACGAATTTATATAATGCTTTGATTTTTGTATGGCTGTTGGTCATAAGTCAATTTTGCTAAAATATTTTTTTTAGTGTTCTCTTTTATATTGATGTAATTTCAGAGGTTTAAAAAAGTTCAAAATGAGTAGAACCTGGCCTTAAGATAGAACTACACTGCGCACACGTGTACCACGTATCTATCCTATCTATACATTTTATAGGGCAACTAGACTTGTAGAGCTACAATAGATCTACGCCACGCGACGTCGTTCTACATACAAATCAGTTATTCACACCCGAAGGTCGACTTGGAGAGGGTAGCGAAAATCAAACACTGGACTGGTAACTAATCGCGTATATTGAAACATAGTACCGAACCGAATCACAATTTCACAATATTACACTGCTCTCAACAAACAAAAATTCTTCTTCTAACTTAGGCTACGGGCGGTAACGAAACCATAGCGACTTCTAATTCGACGCCAACGCCATCTATCGAATTCGTGGGTACTAATTTCCCAGTATTTAATTAATGTTGAACGCTATAATTCCGTTACCTTTTTAATAACGTAAACATCAGTCGTGGTTCTCGTGTGCGTCGGTCTAATGTAAAAAGGTAGCCATACCCACTAGGGTATACCTGATAGGTTTGCCTGTACAGTTGAGTTATACAGGTAAACTGGAGCATGTATGTTACACAACTGTGCAGGTTTTCACACAAGCTTACCTGACAGGTATAACTGAGCAGGCACACCTGTCAGGTATACCCTAGCGTGTATTACTACCTTATTTATTCCGCGAATATCAAATGGGTATACGCTAGAGGAGCCAAACACGAGCGGAGCACGACCCGAGCACAATTTCGCGTAGTGTACACCGACTCACAAGCCTTGAATGAGCGCGCTTCGAGCGTTTGGTACGTGCTCGACTGTGCCCCGCCTATTGTTGGTTTTTTGACGAACATTTTTGCATCACGTTCGAGAACAGGGTTGTTGGAGGCTTGTTGTATATCCACACTATATGACACCGCGAGTAGAGCGGCTCGACTTGTGCTCAGCTTGTGCTCTGCTCCTCTAATATACACCCACCTTTAATTGCACTCGCTTGCCTTGAATATAGTCTTAATCTGTTTTCTGATGAAAGAGTTACTGGCTAAATGTTTGATGATTTGCGAGAAGACTGAGAGAGAAGTTGAGTTCATAATAATTGTGTTACTTCGTCTATGATGTACCACACAAAACTGTGTGAGTGTATGTATGTTTGTTACTAATTCAAGCTCGAATGGCTGCACAGATTTCGACAAAACTTGTTACATAGGTAGACCTGAGATGTCCCCTGGGATAATTTTTTGCTTATCCTATAGTTAGTAGTCTCCTTATAAAAATAAATCAACAATAAACAAATAAATCATTAGTAGACATTGATATACAATGTTAGTAGACTTTTGAAAAATTTTTGTAAATTAATTGTTACTAAAACTTAAGTAGATAATTTAAATTTAGGGTGAGTTGCTCCATTTAACAATAACGACAACCAAACCATAACCAGCTGTGAAACGGCCGCCTCAAATGCCTGTTTGTCAATTCGACGATTTGACAACTGTAAACGGCTTTGTTATCGTTATAGTTAAATGGTGCAACTCACCCTTAGTTGATACATCTTTTTATTGATAAACATATGGCAGATAAAAGTGACTGCATCCATTACATAATTCGGCATCCTTATAAATAATAGCATAGCCAGATGCTAAAATTATGCTAATAAAATAAAATAATAATTATATAAAAACGGCAACGTTACGAACACACAAAGGAAATATTATTTATAAAACATTGTTGTTTATAATTATTAATTATAACGACTTCCGATGCTTATGTTTAATGTGTTATTTTTTATATTGATAGTTTATTTATTTAAATTAGTTATTTGAGTATTAGATTCAAAGTGAGTGCTATCTATTTTGGGTCAAATAAATAATTATTTTGAATTACAAGTAGGTACTCAGGTAGTAATGAACTATTATAAACGGAATACGTTAACACCAATCTATTCATCAATGATCATTTTATTATAACTTGAAACACAACAATTTTGATTGCCTATTACATTGAATACTTAACAGTTTAGTATAATTACGTCAGCTTAATCGTATAGCTTACTAAGGAAACACATAATACATCTATAATATACAACATTATTAAAGAATCTATGTATCAGTATTTTTATGTAGAGAATCTATGTAAGTACAAAACTTCATAACTGTTTCATGGAAAATCACAAAGTTATAAAGTTGTTACGTCAGCAAAAATATTTAGACACCAGCCCCCCTAGCCAAGTTACAACCAGTTTGTGTCAAATTCCGTTCTCTTATCGGGAATGTCTCGGTGACAGCAATTGTAGAAAACGATAAGTTGGTAGCCATGTTGACGCGCCTGAGTCGGCCGCTCGTTCTACAATGTAGCGTTTGTCTAACAAAGGATGTAGCGTTAAACATTGTAGAAACGATTTTGAACGATGTGAACTTGGCTACGAATTGTCTATTCGTTTGTTCTGACCACGCGACTTTACGTTGAGATGACGTCATTCCCATACGTTTCATCACTTTTCGACAGCGTTAACAATTGCAGAATAACAACTTGGCTAAGCGTGCAGGCCATCCAGGCGACTGAATGGTTTTTTGCAATTGCACCCAGCTGTTTGCTGGCATCTAATGCCCGCTATGACCTGCCGTGACCTGAGTTGTACTTAGTGTCGGTGGTGTTCAACTTGTGACATTTTCTTTAAATTTTGGGAAAAAATATGACATGGCGTAAAAACTATTGGAATCCATTCAGTTACTGATTCTGATACATACATATATTCCGGTTTCGCTTAAACTAACTTAATAATATATACGACTAGCTTTTGCCCACGGCTTCACTCGCGTACATAAAATATAGCCAATGTCATTCAGGAATAAAGCAGCTTACTACCGGTGAAAAAATTTGAGCAATCGGACACAAACAAAAAACCATAAAACAAAAAAAAAAGACGTAGGCACTCCGGGACTGCCGCGGTAAAGCTATTGCATAGCATTTTTATCAACTTATGCAATTATAATTATTTATTTATTTTATTTATGCAGTATTTTTTTTCTTTGATATTAATTGAAGTTACACTTTCACACATTGAATTGAATTTTGATTGATTGTTCACTCATTTGTTTTCTTATCGGTCACTACGCTCAAAAAAACAAATGAGTGGGGGTTGTTAGGTTATTTTCGTTACGGAATTTCTCGATACGGTCTCCACGCTCAAAGCCCGCGATAGAAGCTATGCAATAGCTTAAAAATTCGTCCGTCGTATTCCTCAATGCTGAGGGTCGTGACCTCCATGCTTAATCACTTTAACTTTTATGATATTCCTCCATATTTCTATTTATCTGTTTCTGCCTCTAGCGGTGTGAAGGGCCCTGTATATCGTAAAGTCAAGAGCGGTGCGAATCTGTTTGGACCAACGAAAAACAATAAAAAAAAACTTTACCTCGAGCCATAAAAAATAATAAATCACAACTACTTTTCTCTCCGACTGTCCAAATACAGTTGCCTACACATATCGTTGCTAGGCGAAAGGTCACGGAGGTCGCGCCCGAAGGCTACCCCGACCTCGACACACTGTTTACTTCTATGTTAGCCGAATTCGTATAAACATTGCCAAATAGACTTTGCTACCTGTATCATCGAAAGTTTAATCTGCACAGAAGGTCAACTAACATCTTTCTTCCTGTTTTAACGGCTAAAGAGCCTACCACAACCTAAACCGAAATGTTAAAGGGGTGGAGAAGAGTGACACTAAATAGAGTGTGTGTATCTCCATCCCACTTTCTCGATAGCAAAACTGATATTTTAAAATTTCATGGTTACATACCACCGATCTTGATTCCCGCCCAGGACAAATGTTTATGTGATGAGCATGATCATTTGTTCTGTGTCTGGGTGTGACCAACCCGCACTGGGCCCGCGTGGTGGATTACGGCCCATTCCCCTCTCCTAGAGAGGAGGCCTGAGTCCCAGCAGTGGGAACATTAAAAGGCTGATGATGATGATGAATGGGTCGAAATCCACCACGCACGCCCAGTGCGGGTTGGTGGATGTCACATGTCTTCGAATTTTTGGTTCTAGGACATGCCGGTTTCCTCACGATGTTTTCCTTCACCGCTTTGAGAGCAGTACTTTAGGTCTGCCAGGTCATACAATAAACACTAATCATAATGATGGAACTTCTTTACATGTTTTATTTTAAAGAAATGTCTGTTAGAGTAAGCACGCCCTTTATGGAAATGTTACGCCCACATTTGTATTGTAAAATGATATTAATATCTAATGTTTTTTCAAAAGTTGTATACTTTTGACTTGTTACGTCGTCAATACTAATCGGCCTTAGCACAGTGAAGTTGTCGATTGATGTATGTTAAAGAAATGTCCTAAATACTAAAGCTAATGTACCACCGTAGGCGCGGGCTTACGGACAGTGAGCAATGGGTAAGCTCGCTGTCCGGCCGTCCGGTAACTGTCCGGACCAAGCCCAAGTCGTCGACGGCGCGCACTGTTCCCGCGCGCGTCAAAGAGTTATCAGCAATAGCAGGGGCCCAGCCGGGTCGAAGCCTAGTCGGGCCGGGATTATCCGAAAGGGTGCTCGAGCCCCGGTATGAAGGCTTGAAGGAACGGGATGGGTTTTTTAGTCAGTAAGAGTCTGACACTATCTCCCGCTCCGCCCAAGAGCGGGGGTTGTCATAGGATGATTTTTCCCATCGAAAAAAAAATCTCTGTTATATGAAATATTTTTTCATCTGTCTTTTTCACAGCCCAACAGTCTGATCCATATAATAAAACAGGTCTTACGACATAATTGTAGATTTTACCTTTAACTTGGAACTTGGGGGAGCATGACGTCGTTTCTCCAATGTGTTGATATAATACACTAGAAATTCATTTCCATAATCGAATGTGACTCGTTCAATTAAAAAAATTAAGTCTCCTTTAAAAGCTTTCAACGTGATAAACTACAAACTTTGAAAATAGATGGTAGAGAAAACAAAGATAACAATGTGACAACGATACTAAGACCTGTCCGGGCGGACACACATCATGACATCTTCTAATGTACCTATAAAAATCTCGTTTCACTGATATTTTTAACGAACTCTTCCGAAATGGCTTAGCTGACTAGGCCTCTGCCTCGAATCTTGCGGGCAGCGGGGAGGCGGCGGTGGCGGCGTGAGAGCGGCAAGATCTAATGCGTAACATCAAATGGACCGGTTATCGAGAAAAGCGGCGCGGTGGTGGGCAACGAGCGGTGCGCTTCAGTCAAGCGGTGAGCGCCCGCGCGTCTGCATTGCAGTGTTGTGCAATTTATTTTAGTCATAGAATTTGTCAGGACATTGTCTCTGTTCTTCATAATTTCTATACAACTCGCCTATCCTTTTCCTTGCCCTATAGTAGGCATTCACTTCTTCTATTGCCCACATTAAATCGAGCGTTATGAATAAATTTGAATCAAAAAGATGTTGTCGCCGTTGTTCAGACATTTCGTTCGCGAATAAAAATCTAATTAATTAATATCTTTTAAATAATAATATATCTGGACGACACAACCACAAGAACAACACTACGCCGCTATAGTGCCGCGCGATCTGCCCGCTGGTTTCAAGAACGGGTCTACATTGCCCGCTCCGCTCCCGCGTCGCCGCCGCCGCCGGCCGCCCCGCTGCCCGCAAGATTCGAAGCAGAGGTCTTACTGAACAAAACCACACATAATTAATATACTCGTTCATTTGTTTGAGTTCTAGGGCCACGGGTATTATTTTCATATTTTTGTATACGGCCCTTGCAGTCATCAGCCACACTGGTCCCTACGGTTTGCTGACATCTTTTGGAGGCGCGCGTGAAACACTACGCGCCGTCGACGCCTCATGCTTGGTCCTTACAGCACGTACAGAATATTTGGTTGGTCTGAGAATAGGTCGTAGGCCATTTTTTACCCTCACGGCCTCACCCCCCATTTTTTTGATATTTTTTTTTTTTTAATGGATAGGCTCGCGTTTGACCACAATCTCACCTGATGGTAAGCGATGATGTGGCCGACGATGGAGCACGCTTGCCTAGAAGCAATCTATTCACTCTTGACTTAAAGACCCCTAGGTTATAGCTATCAGGAAACACAGACTCCGGCAGGGAATTCCATTCCTTAGCTGTACGCATAATGAATGTACTCCCAAAACGCTTTGTACGTATAGGTGGGATGTCCACCATGTACCGGTGGCGCAACGCCGTACGTCTTGAGGTCCGATGATGGAACGGACTTGGCGGAATTAAATTGTACAACTCTAGAGCACACTCCCCGAAGTGTAAACGATAGAAAACAGACAGGCTAGCAACTCGGCGTCGATGCTCAAGACTTTGGAGTTTAGACTTCACAAGAGCATCATTGCCTATGATCTTCTTGGCACGCTTTTCAATAGACTCTAGTGCATCTAGCTGGTATTTGGCTGACCCATCCCAAAGACGAGAGCAGTACTCCATACACGATCGAACTTGCGCTTGATAGAGGTTGAGCAGCTGTTCCGGCGTGAAATACCGTCTCACCTTTGCTTAGATCCCCAATTTTTTGGCAGCTAGTTGGGCTTTTGCCTCGATGTAGGAGCCGAAATTAAGGGTAGACGATAGCGTTACCCCGAGAAGTTCAAGGTGGTCGGTAATTGGCACGGTTACACCCCGGAAAGATGGAGCCGGGTGGAATTGGCTCCGTTTAGCGGAGAAAAGACACGCCTGGGTTTTCGTCGCATTGAACTTGACCAGATTGGCATCACCCCACTCTGAGACAGCCGCTAAGGACGAGTTCAAGCGTTCAACCATAGCCTCTCGAAATCACTGGATCTATTGATAGATCCAGTCATACCAGATAGATAATTTATGTAGCTGAACACTATTTGCTGGATCAGCTAATAAAAATTGGGGACTTCAAAAGACCACGCACGTGTGGGCGACGCTTGAGTTGTACGTAGAGCCGCGTCGCGTGGCATCACGTGGTGTGGACGTAATGTAGCTCAACAAGTCTAGTTGCCATACAAAATGTATAGAGATCAACGCGCCCAGATCGGCGTACGTACATAGCCCACGTTTTTTTTTTTTATCTGTTCTAAACTTGTACTTGACTGCGATCCCGCCTGATGGTAAGCAGTGATGCAATCGTTGATGGTGAGGCGCACTAGTTTATTAAGAGCTTATTCACTCTAGCCTTGAAGACACCCAAATTATAATCAGACGGAAAGACCGCAGCAGGCAAACTGTTCCAGTCCTTCGAAGTACGCGGTATAAATGACGAGGCGAAACGCTTAGTCCGGACCGTAAATGTTTCAACAACGTAAGGGTGGATACTCGCCGTGCGTCGGTTTGTCCGATGGTAGAAATGAGATGGCGGAATCAAGTCATGCAGCGTGGGCGAAATATTGCTCAAACTTTACTGCACTATGCCTTTATACAAAAGTGTATTGACATTCTCGAAATCGATATTTTAGCAGTGAATAAAGGAAACAAAACTAGTGCTTTTAAAGAGAAAGTCAACCAATTTACAGATCACTTTTAATATGAGTAGATTAGTGTTACAGAATCGAGAACTGAAGCAGCACAATACAATAGTTAGTCAAAAGACTTATTAGATGTAACAACAATCTAGCGTCTAAGTAGAACAGGCCGCACGCGCTGATCTTGCTGAATGACGCTCCATGCAAGCGCTGGACATTCCTGTACAGCCTTTTGCGTTCATCTGTCAAAGGATACAATAATTCTTCGTAGATTCTAACCTCAATTTAGACACTCAATGCGATTATAACAATACCTGAACAATTCGACATCAAGACAAGGGCGCAAGAATCTTGAACATTTTCAACGCCTGAATAGAATTTCTCGCATTGCCTGCTGAATATTACTAGCCACATCACATCCTTCAATATCCAACAGTAAATGGTCAGCGATGATATGGATGCTTGATTCTGCAACAACAAAAATGATTTTCTACAGAAATGCCTTGATCACACGCACCGATTAAAAGAGCGAGACAGTTAAATGTTTCTCGGCTGAGACCTTGATGTAAGCAAGTTGTAGAGATAAGCGCTCGCCCGAGCACTCGGCGCTTCGTTTATACGTTCCGAGTATTTGGCCGAGAACACTGTCTCGCTCGTTTACTCGGTACGTGTGATCAAGGCGTAACTGTCGAAAATCAGAGAAACGATCTAGCTCCCATTGTGAACTTGAGAATAAAGTGGGTGCAAACCAAGTTTCAAATAGACCAATTTACAGTCCCTTTTGAACTGTCAAAATGTCGGTCAGTCAAAAAAGTCAAGCTAAAACCTCACTTACCATTCCGCTTTTATGTGAATCAAGTGTTACTTGATAGTAAAATAAACCACGACATAGTATTTCTATTATATAGTAAAGTATCTGAAACAAATTAATTCATAAATGTTATATTTTACAAAAAATATATATATTATAGAAAACACAATTAAATTATGTGATAGAAAAGTTGAAGGGGAATCGTTTGTCTTGGTATAGTCATGTAAAGAAGGGGGTGAAACCAATGTTACTAAAAGAAATATGAGTATATATACAAGGTGTAAGAGACAGCCCTCCACAAACTTTAAGGGCTTGCTCAGTAGACGAAACTGAACAACCTACCATAATTTTTTTTTTAGGAAACGAAAAAAAAAACCGCCTCACCATACAAAATTATAAACTTGACTGGACAGTTTGTATGGAGAGGCTGATTTTTATTTTCATTTACTGAAAAAAAAAAATATGGTTGGTTGTTCAGTTTCGTCTACTGAGCAAGCCCTTAAAGTTTGTGGAGGGCTGTCCCTTACACCATTTATATAGATGGATGGAGAGGAAAGCCAAAGAATAGATGGATGGATTGTGTAAAGAGGGATATAAAAAAAAAGGAATTTAGTGATAGCATGACAGATGACAGGATAGAATGGAAGAAAAAAATGTGTTGAGAAGATCCCAAATAACACGGGACAAGAGCTGGAAGATGATAACAATTAGATGATGATGTCTCATAATCTGATTGTGTACATGTCTAGATTGTAAACGACTGTACTCACAAATTGCTGAAAACATATTTTGAAAAGACCATAGCACTTCAAAACGTCCATGAAAGCTTGAAACATTTGTTTGCCAATTACTTCATCACGAATATCTGCTGCTTGAGAACTTACAGCTTGTAGATTCCAGAGGATAACTTTATCTTCCAACAGTTTAAGGAGTCGAGTGGCGTAAATTATATTAAAATCAAAAACAAACAAAAGATAAAAACAAATAATAATCCCAGTTGGCATGAATATACGAAAGATAAAGTAATTAAAAACTAAAACATAACCAAACAGACCAACTATTATAATGACCCAAGTCCGAATGACGAAGCGCTTAAAACTAATTTTATCATTGAGGAATCTGTGTATCCTCTGAAAAGTTAAGACAAATGCAATATTGTTTTTGGTTTGAACATAATTAACAAAGAAATTCATAATAAAACCGAAACAATAGAACATACAGTCATAATAAGAGGAATAACATATTGGACCACTAATGCCAAAACTGTTGTAAAGCAAAACCCAATGAATACGGTATATGTATAAAGTACATAAGAAAACAGTGCCTAGAAATGAAACAAAAGTACGTGATAAGCTGTTGGGAGTTATAACGCCATCTGTGATGCAGTATTTAGAACATCCTAAGGTTATAATTTGAAATAAATTCAAAGGCAAAAGCATTGACTGTATATCTTTGTCAATGGCATTGTTGATTTCTCTTCGATTAATTTTTCGGTCGCCGTAACTTCTCTTAACCTTCATCATTCTCCAGACGGTTCTACAATACTTACTACAATCTACAGTAATATATTATGAGTTATATTGATACTATTATAATTTTATTAAACGTACATAGTAAAGTAATTACATTAATGGTTTGTTTTTTGAGGCAAGAAAACCCATTCGACTTTTGCTGACCAAAACTTGTGTTCTTTAGTTGCCCTTTGGGTTCCAGGAGCACAGTAACACTACTGGGATTTGGTCTTGCTGGGTAGCTTCATTAAAAGAGCGCTCAGGTAGTATAAGAGTATATTCTGGAGGTTAGAATCAGTGTGATGCTCTGGCCATCTAGAAGTCCTGATATCAGCGTGATCAAGCAAGCCTAGAATGATCTCGGAACCCTCAAACTACTACCTACCACAGAGCCTTGAAACAGGGTCATGGCAATCCGGACGATTCGGAGATACCGCATGGTCTCCTGTGCCTCTCCTTCTTTCCAGCATGCCACCGTAGGATTTAGAGACAGACTATAGATGTCTTTTCACACACATACGGGTGACACGTGGAAATATAACGCCGCTTCAAAATTTCGCTGCCGTGACAAATCCTGGCACAGTGGACATATTTCATGGCGTTACGGAGACAGTGACTGCTGCTGTTTAGTGCTGGACACGCCACAATCGCGGCGTAACCACTCCTCAAAGTGGAGACTTATCTCTTTAAGGAGAGTTTATAAAGACGCCATGCGCCCTCACTTTCCAACTGACGCTGATCTCCACCGGACACAATTGTTTCGGATGTTACTGTTACGGATTCGTTGAGAAGATACGAGCCAGTATTATTATTGTTTGAATCGCCGGTGGTAGAGATCTGCTTCACTTGGGCGAAACACCGAAGTATCCTCGTGGAGATGAACTGTGGCGACGAGCTCTCGAGTACCCCCCTTGTCCTGGCCACAGCTAGGAGCGATGGACATGTGTAGTCCTTACAGTGAATAAAAGAAAAACATGAGTATCGTATCGACCTCAATATTTTTATTAATTTTTTGTTTAATATTAAGAAAAGCAACGAATCCACAAATCACTTTTAATGTATTAGTGTTACAGAATCGAGAACTGTAGCAGCACAATTGAATAGCTAGTCAAAAGACTCATCAAATGTAGTAATAATTTAGCGTCGACGTAGAACAGGCCGCACGCACTAATCTTCCTGAATGATGCTCGATGCAAGCGCTGAACGTTCCTGTACAGGCTTTTGCGCTCATCTGCAAAAGGTTAGATGATTTTTTTATTACTAATCTATGACCTGATTCCACCAGCTCCCTTCCACTACCGAACTATTAGATGTACTACAGGGTACTAGCCACACTTGTTTCATATATATATGGTCTAAGTCATACCAACTGCATGGTCTACATATTTATTACAAGCACAGCCAAAGTATAGTATAGCCTTGGTGTGCACTACCAACAGCCTTCAATCTATGAGTGGACTGCTATCTTCGAGGCTCACTCGCTTTGTAGGCTGCATCTTATCCACCATTTGCAGGCTAGCATGGTTATTAGATAGAAAAAAATGGATCTGTTATCAGTTGAAAATATTCTTAAACAATTTTGTAAGCTGTTTCCCGCTCTGTGTGGAGCAAGAGGGAGTATCAGTATTTTACTGACTAAAACCCAAGGGGTAACTCTTTTCGACAATACTGCAGCGCTGGAAAGTATCAGCTCCAAATCGATTTAGACACTCAATATAACTATAACAACCTGTACTGTAACTGTACCTGAACAATTCGACATCAAGACAAGTGCGCAAGAATCATGAATATTTTCTATGACTATATAGAATTTCTCGCATCGCTTGCTGAACATTATTAACCACATCACATCCTTAAAAAGCCAACAGTATATGGGCAGCGATGCTGAGAATGCTTGGTCCTACAACAACAAAAATGTTTTACTTTAATAACTATTGAAAATCAGACAGAAAAACTGGCCCAAAATGTAAAACTGAAAATAAACTACATGCCAACACAATACTTGCCACTTCGTTTTTAAACCAATCAAGCGTTACTTGATAGTACAATAAACCATGAGATAGTATTTCTATTATATAAAAAAATATCTGAAACAAAACATGAAATTATTCATATAATCAATTTGTAAATTGAGTTGCTCGCAATGAATATATTCTAAAAAATAGATGTTATAGTAAACTTAATTAGACAATTAGACATCAATTCGAAGCGAACTACGAGGAAGTGATATGAAATTATTGATTATACTTACAAATGGCTGAAAACATATTTTGAAAAGGCCATAGCACCTCAAAACGTCCCTGTAAGCTTGAAACATTTGTTTACCAATTACTTCATCATGAATATCTGCTGCTTGAGAACTTACGGCTTGTTGATTCCAGAGAATAACTTTATGTTCCAACAGCTTAAGGAGTTGGATAGCGTAAATTATATTAAAATCAAAAATAAATAAAAAATAGAAACAGATGATAGCTTCAACCGAGTTGAAAATCCGAAAGAATAAGTAATAAAAAATCACAAGGTAACTAAAAAGACTAATGATTATAACGATCCAAGACCGAATGACAAGACGGTTAAAATGAATTTTATCGTTGAGAAGTCTGTGTATTTTCTGGAAAGTTAAGACAAATGCAACATTGTTTTTGGTTTGGATGAAATTAATGAAGAAATTTATAATAAACCCGAAGCTATAGAAGAAACAATCATAATAAATGGTGAAATAGAATGTACCCCTTGGTGATAAGGTGATACAAAACATAAAGACATAGATGCGGTATGTGTATAAAATACATAAAAATACAGTGCTCACAAATGAAACAAAAGTACGCGTTAAGCTGTTCGCAGTTATAACGCCATTTTTGATGCAATATTTGGAACATCCGAAGGTTATATTTTGGAATAGATTCAAAGGCAAAAGCATCGACTGTACATCTTTGTCAATGACATTGTTGAATTCTTCTCGATTTATTTTTCCGTTGATATAACGACTTTGAAATTTAATATACATCATCCTTCAAACGATTCTACAATACTCAATTTAATCAATTTAAAAATTTAAATATAGGATAAAATTGTGTTGAAAGTATTATAATTTTACTAAACCCATATAATGAAGTCATTACTTTAATGGATAAAATATCAATAGTAAGTTGAAATGACCAAAACCAGAATTACGAGATTACTTCATAATTTTATTAATTGTTTAATATACTAGTTTTTAACCACGGCTTCGCTCCCGCTCTTACCTACTCCACCCTACTATACCCTACTCTACCCTATTATACCCTACTCTACTCTACTCCACTCTACCCTACTCTACCCTACTCTGCCCAACGCTACCCTACTCTACCCTACTCTACCCTAGTCTACCCTACTCTACCCTACTCTACCCTAATCTACCCTACTCTACCCTACTCTACCCTACTCTACCCTACTCTACCCTACTCTACCCTACTCTACCCTACTCTACCCTACTCTACCCTACTCTACCCTACTCTACCCTACTCTACCCGACCGGACCGGCCGACCCCCCGTGACAGAAACACGTGCTAGATGTTGTCCGCGCAATTTTTATTTTGCATAAAATCGTTTTAGTGGTATTTTTTAACCGATTCGTGTCGTGTTTATAACCTAATTGTGCAGAAAAATACGCACTATCAATCGGTTATAACCACAAAACTGTGATTGCCTGAAAAATTGGGAAAAAACGTTAAAAAGTGAAAATTCTGAAAAATATAAGTTTAAAAGTGAAACGCTGCGAGAACTAGATCGGTGACACCATCATTTTTTTATGTTAAACGAAGCGTCTTGTTGACGCTCATCTTTTCGAGCTGCTTCCCGACTTTTCCGGACCACTCGTTTGGAGAAAATTAGGAAAAACTTCAAACCACGTGGCCACGTGCAACAGGTTCCAGTCGAGCTTGGCGGACACCTTCATATGGTTTCGAGAGAAGACGAAGGTTTTTTTTTTTTTATTTCAAAAATCTAGCGATCCCCCATTTTTAGTCTAGAATCGTAAGCGTCTTATTAACCCCTACGTCTATGTAAAATTTCAAATGGTTTTAAAGTTATAATTTTTTTAAATTTAGGGGTTGTTGTGAGGGGTACGAAATAGGGTTTTTGTTTGAGTACCGGACCTACCATTCAAAAATACCTTAGCTAGGTGTAAGATTATTTTTTTGTTTTAAAAGTTTTTCCCCAAAGTCCTTCCAGACATTCTTCTCTCGCGCCGTCTCCAACCAGTTCTCGTGATACGCGTCTAGATCATCTCGCCACCTCTTTCTAGGGCGACCTCCATGGCGCTTACCGTTTGCAGGAACCCACCGGGTTTGCCTAGCAGTGGGACAGTAATGGCTATAAAAAGTTTTTCATTGAGTCGGTTTTGTACTGTGCTCGTTTTTGACTGAATTAGAGGGTTGTCTTGGCTGGCATAAATCGGGGGTAAGATTTTCAGTAACGAAAATAAAATATCTTGACTGGGTGCTTCAAGCCCTATCCAACGAGCCCAAACTCAGGTATTCTTCGATAACAGGGACCAAATTTACGCAATTTGCCGCCATCTTGGACGCCATCTTGGAAATCTTACGTTATCATTACGCAACGCCATCTATCGAACCATTTATGAACTGGATCTTACCTTAACATTTTGATAGACGACGTTAAAAAAGTGAATTTTAGTTTTGTTCTAAATTGCCTTAGCATGTTCCTGATAGAAGTTTTATGTAGTTATAAGATAATAACCGCCAATGACGAGGAGAGACCAACCGAACAATTCGATAATACCCAACCCCATCAACTCAGGAAAAATCCTAACAGCGCGAACGCCCAAAGTACAGCGCCATCTCTCGGGGAATTGAGTTACTAATTAATACATAGGTACCAGAAGAAGTTTTCGATGGTAATTTTGGATTGCGAGAACCGATTTTAATAATTGTTTTTTTGTTTGAAACCTACAAACTTAGTCCAGAAATTATTTTGTACAACCTTTTTGTCTTTTTTGACCAACAATTTTCTTTCCATCAAGTTCAAAATCATTTTCCTAGAAAGTCCTTATAAAGTTCTATTTTTAAGTTTTCGATGGTAATTTTGGATTGCGAGAACCGATTTTAATCATTCTTTTTTTGTTTGAAAGGAGATACGTTCAGGATAATAAAATTTATAAACGAAGTTACGATTTTACTACAAACTTAGTCCTGAAATTATTTTGTACAACCTTTTTGTCTTTTTTGACCAACAATTTTCTTTCCATCAGGTTCAAAATCATTTTCCTATTTTTCCGATTTTTTTTATATTTTCTATACTTATGGTTCAAAAGTTAGAGGGTGGGACACATTGTTTTTTACTTTTGGAGCGATTATTTCCGAAATTATTGACATTATCAAAAAATTATTTTAGTAAACCCCTATTCATTTTTAAATATCTATCCAACAATATATCACACGTTAGGGTTGAAATAAAAAAATAAAACACTTCACACTTTACATATAGGGGTTTCCCTAATAAAACATTTTTTTCCAATTTTTATTTTACCACTTTGTCGGCCGTGATTGATATATGTATTGGCACCAGCTTTCTAGTGCTAACGGTCACAGAGATTAAGCGAGGGCGGATGGACAGACGGACAGACAGACAGACAGACATGGCGAAACTATAAGGGTTCCTAGTTGACTACGGAACCCTAAAAAGAAATTGAAAATAAAATTAAGTACAGTAACACTAGAGTATATAATACTAAAAAAGCAGACTGGAGTCGTTTTCGACAAGAACTATCAAAATTAATACAAGAAAATAAAATTGATAAAACATAATTATGTAGATAACATGAAAAGCCTAGAAGAGTTAGAAAAATGCACAGAACAATTAACAAAAATGATTACAGAAACTTGAAGACAGTACGCAGTGGAATGAAGAACTCGATCAGCTTAAAAAATCCATGATCACGAAGAAACGAAGAATCCGATGTGCGGCCCCGCGTCTCCGGGTTGTGATGGAGTACCTGAGGACAAAAAATGAGTATGAGTCTCAAGCATGCAAGGCACAAGTAGAAAGTTGAAAGAGCTTTTGCGTGAGACAGGACAGGGAGAGCGTCTGGGATGGTATTTATAGGGTTATCATAAAGACAAAGAAGAGGCACGAAGACCTTCCAATTGTACAAAATGGTGAGGTATTAAATCCGGAAAACTCTGCCAGGGAACGTGAGATTTCTACGTAAGCAACTGTTAATGAACGGTGACACGTGCAACCCACTCGCTCTGGAAATAAAGAAAAATATTAAAAAACTTAAAAACTTAGGTAAATATGTGAAACTCTTCTGGGTGAAAGCTCATGTTGGTATAGAGGGGAATGAAAGGGCAGATGAGCTAGCAAAAACAGTGGCACTAAAAATAAAGAGAGGACCTGATTTTGATAAATGTCCTATTTCATTTATTAAGCGAACTATCAGAGAAGGATCGATTGACGAGTAGGAAGAGAGATATTATTTTAAAACATCTGACATCAGGATGTCGGATGTTTTAATTTTAGTAGTTTGTTAGACATGGACTTTGAAAATTTTGCCGTCGTTAATAGATATGAGATTATAAGAAGTTGTGTCTGTCAGTTTGTTGAATTGATTGGAGGAAATCGCTTAGAAATATAGACTTAAAGCATTTAAAAAATACTTTGAACCATAAACCATATATTATGGGGGTTGCTTAGCGCCCGGACCGATACGATAATTACAATTAATTATGGCGGGACGAGCTTGCACACTTTTCAGCACCAGTACGGAAAACCGTAAATTGCGTGCCTACCAGCGGTTCCTACCGCTTTTAGCACATAATTGACCACTCATTTTTATCCCTATAGGAGCGGATTTTCAAGTAAATGTAATAAAAAAATATTTTGTGCATTGTTGATAATTTTAATAATTGACTATATTATTATGCTTAGTACATCTAAACGTTCCTCATAAATCACTCTGTCTATTGATGAAATAACGACACAGACAGACGCGGTAGAGTTTTTGTCTCGTCATAATAATAAGGAAGGTTGTATGGAAGAATATGGAAGAACCTTTAGTTTTTTAAAAGACACATAACAAATCTACAGGTCACATTTAATCCATTAGTGTTACAGAATCGAGAACTGTAGAAGCACAATACAATAGCTAGCCAAAAAACTTATCAGATGTAACAATAACGTAGCGTCGACGTAGAACAGACCGCAAGCGCTGATCTTGCTGAATGTTGCTCGATGCAAGCGCTGAACGTTCCTGTACAACCTTTTGCGCTCATCTGTAAAATAATACATCATGAAACAGAGTAAATTAATAACCGTAAAAAAAATTGCATCTAAAACAAAACGACTATCGCTCTGTATAGAAAATATAAAACTCATCAATTTGCACTTTGGGCTCCAGGGCTGCAAGAACTTCTTTAAACTATCTGGCATCTCAGGCAAGTTTTTGTAGACTCTACTTCAATTTAAATAATACAATCGATTAAAATTAATACCTGAACCATTCGACATCAAGACAAGTGCGCAAGAGTCTTGAATATTTTCAACGACTACATAAAATTTTTCGCATTGCTTGCTGAATATTATTAGCCACATCAAATCCTTCAATATCCAAAAGTAAGTGGACAGCAGTGGTAAGGTCGCTTGATTCTACAACACATAAAATATTTCACTTCAGCAACTATTCAAAACCAGATGAAAGATGTGTTTCGAAATATGAAACTAAGAATAGATGGAACATATTACTTAATATTTCGTTTTTCAACAAATCAAGCGTTACTTGATAATACATTAAGCCGTGACAAACTATTTCTAATATATAATAAAGTATCTGAAGGAAAACATGAAACTAGTCGTTATAGTAATTAGTAAATTGATTTGCCATTTTATTTAGTGGTTTCTTACGTAATGTTTTACCAACAAGATATAATGAAAATTTAATTAGACGATAAGACGTCGATTAGAAATGATGTTACGAGAAAGGTAAGTTATTTTATTAATTGTACTTACAAATTGCTGAAAACATATTTTGATAAGGCCATAGCACCTCAAGATGTCAAAGTAAGCTTGAAACATTTGCTTGCTAATTACTTGATCATGATTATTTGTTGCTTGAGAACTTAGAGCTCGTAGATTCCAGAGGATAACTTTACCTTCCAAAAGTTTCAGGAGTCTGGTCGCGTAAATTATATTATAATCAAAAATGAACAGAAAATAGCAATTGATGATAGCCTCAGTCAGCATAAATGTCCGAAGGAAAAAATAATTAAAAAACGAGATATAACTTAACAGACCGACAATTACATTGATCCAAGTCCAAATGACGAAGCGCTTAAAACTAGTTTTATCATTGAAAAATCTGTGTATCTTTTGGAAAGAGATGACAAAACCAATATTGTTTTTGGTTTGGACAAAATTAACAAAGAAATTCATAAGAAACCCGAAACAATAGAAGACACCATCATAATAAAAGTAGACAAACGTTACACCATAAAGTGCATATCTGCTATAAACCACAACCCTATAGACGCGGTATATAAATGAGAAACATAAGAAAACAGTGCCTAGAAATGAAAACAAAGTACGTGACCAGCTGTTCGGAGTTACAACGTCATCTGTGATGCAATATTTAGAACATGCCAATGTTATAGTTTGAAATAGATTTAAAGGCAAAAGCATTGACTGCACATCTTTTTCAATGACAATGTTGAATTCTTCTCGATTAAAGTTTCGGTTGATATAACGACTCTTAATTTTAACATACATCATTCTTCAAACTGCTCTACAATACTAACCACAATATACTTAAACATGTGATTATATATATTATTGTGTTGATAGTAATTCTACTAAACGCATAAAAGAAAACAATTATTTTAATGGGAAAATTATCATTAGTAACTACGCTGAAATTATCAACATCGGAATTACGGAATCACTTAATTATCCTATTATTTTTGAACATATTATACTTTTAGTCGATTTATTAGTGGAGTATGTGTCAGAATTGCTTTGAATTTATTTCGAAAAAGTTCGATAAACAAACACAAGAAGATTGTCTGCCCGTAAAGGTATTTATAACGTTGTCATATTGTTACGTTAACTTTTTTTTCTCTACCATCTATTTTCAATGTTTGAAGTTTATAACGTAGAAAGTTTTTCAAGGAGACTTAATTTGTTAAATTGAACGAGTCACATTCAATTATGGAAATTAATACCTCGTTTATTTTACCAACACATTGGAAAAACGACAACAGCGAAACTATTCAATTTGGCCACTACATAGAGACAATTTGTCAGTGGCCACTGTAATAAAAAACTCCAAATTAACGATAAACTCTCATCTAATTTTGACAATGTAAGCAGTGAAAAGAAGGATGTCAACTAAACCAATGATAATTTTTAACGGACTAGTGTGACAAAATCGGAAACTATAGCGACACAAAATAATAGTTAGGAGTCGCATCAGGCGCTAACTGTTTTCAACCATGAGCAATCAAAATCAAAGCATTTATTTCAAATAGACCATTTGCAGGCACTTTTGAATAGTCAAATGTCGGTCAGTCCAAGAAAAGTGAAACTAAATTGCAATATTAACGCAATCCATTTTACGACTTAAAGTGAACTGTTAAAGGAAAAGAGCTTTGTAGGATATACCTCTTTCTTATGTGCACGACTGACATTTTGACACTTCATGGTAAGGCCCCTGATTACAATAATGGAAAAAATATTTTCCCTATTATTTGACATTGGTAAGCGAACAATTACGATCGAGTAGCTATGTAAAAAAACTTGCACTAAGAAGACCTTAGATCGCAGCATCTTCATCAAAGATACCACACGTACTGATACTGCTGAATGACTCTTGATGCAAGTTCTGAACTTTCTTACTTAGGCTTTTGTGCTGATTTGTCGAATAAGAAATCATGAAACGGACACAGTCGCTTTAAAGAGTTTCTGAAAACTAAATTTCTAAATTATTTCCTCCGTTAGACTCTATAAATTGATAGGACCAGTGCTTCTTATAATCTCTACCTCTTCTTACTTCTTATAATCGACTCGAGTTTTCAAAAAACTATTACATTTAACAATCTAAATATCTGAAGTCGAATCTTGAACATTTTCAACAACTAAATAGAATTGCTCGCATTGTTTCTTAAATAGTGGAAGCTTCAATAGCCAACAGGAAGTGTACACCGAAGATATGACAACAAGCGACTATCTTAGACAACAAATATCTCGCTTTTCTTTACATAATACCTGGGGCCTAAGTCTGATATTTTTATGTCATTCCAACATGATCCCATTGTCATTTTGCTAAAAGTTTGTAATCTGCTAATTCATAATGATCGATCATTGATCGGTTAATGGTCTTGTAATAGAATTGTGGTAGATGACAATATCGAGCTTATTAAAGGCACTAATTGCGCAATGACGTCGTAATGGTAGGTCACTGATCAAAGGAACAGTCAAAATGTTTGCAGATTACCGCATACGTCAGATATTCATTTGTCATTATGTACGAGATTACCATTCAATGGAGTGTCAGTGGTTGACCATTGCAAAGTTATTAAGATGCCATTATACGTATAAGTAGATTACTAAAACTTGTCGAAATCAACAATTATGAAATCAATGATAGAACATTCTGACACTATTGTAATAGCAGACTTGAGACCCAGGGTTAAACGCAAGGGTGGAAGCGATCCCTGGCCAACGTAGACGCGAACTTGTGGATAACGAGTAATGGGAGAGCACCGTCCGGCCAACCGGTTTAGATCGGCGCCCGAGTCGTCGACACCGCGTAGTGTTCCACACGTTCCTTTTGATGACAGCAAAACCGTAAGAGTCCAGCAAAGCCGATGCCTGCCAGCGCCAAAAGGATTTTTTTAAAGAGTTACTTCTAAAATGCAAAGTACAACCGAAGGACACAGGTGTATTTTATTAATCAATAAATGTCGAGTGGGGAAGTCATTTGATGATTTCCTATCTCAAAATAGAAAAACCTTTTAAGTAATTACTTCGTTACGTGCGATTAGTAACATTCTAATATTATCAATACTGATCATACAAGTAAGTTACTGTAGATTGTAGTGAGTATTATAGAAACGTTTGAAGAATGGTGTACATAAAAGTTAAGAGTCGTCACGTCGGCTGCAAAATAAATCGAGAAGAATTCAACAATGTCATTGACAAAGATGTACAATCGATGCTTTTGCCTTTGAATCTATTCCAAAATATGACCTTAGGCTGTTCAAAATACTGCATTACAGATGGCGTTATAACTCCGAATAGTTCATCACGTACTTTGCTTTCATTTGTGGGCACAGTTTTCTTATGTGTTTTATTCGTATACCGCATACATCTGTTTAAGAGTTTCAGCAAATATTTCTTTAGTGCACTTAATCTTTCCACTTATTATGACTGCATCTTCTATAATTTCGGGTTTTTATTGAATTTCTTTGTTAATTTTATCCAAACCAAAAACAATATTGCATTTGTTTTAATTTTCCAGAAGATACACAGACTCCTCAACGATAAAACTATTTTTGATCGCTTCGTCATTCGGACTTGGATCATTATAATTGTTGGTCTGTTTAGTTATATCTCGATTTTTTATTGCTTATTATATCGGCTTCACACGCCGATCGAGGGTATCATTTGTTTCTATGTTTTGTTTATTTTTGATTTTAATATAATTTACGCCACTCGACTCCTTAAACTGTTGGAAGATAAAATTATTCTCTGGAATCTACAAGCTGTAAGCTCTCAAGCAGCAGATATTCATGATGAAGTAATTGGCAAAGAAATGTTTCAAGCTTACATGGACGTTTTGCGGTGCTATGGCCTTTTCAGAGTATGTTTTCAGCTATTTGTAAGTATAATAAATAACTTCATATCATTTTCTCGCAGCAACGCTTCCAATCAATGTCTAATCATCTAATTAAGTTTTCTGTAACAACTTCTCTTTTGTTAAACGCATTAATAGCGAGCCACTCAAATGCTCAATTACCTCAGTAGAGCTTCTGTAAGATATTTTATTAGTCAGTAAATATTTCGTGGGGAAGTCATTTGATTATTTCCTATCTCTAAATGAAAACCCATTTAAGTAATTAATTCATTATGTGCGTTTAGTAACACACGAGTATATTACTGTAGATAATAGTAAGTATTGTAGAAACGTCTGAAGAATGGTGTCTATAAAAGTTAAGAGTCGTCACGTCGACCGAAAAATAAATCGAGAAGAATTCAACAATGTCATTGACAAAGATATACAGTCGATGCTTTTGCCTTTGAATTTATTCCAAAATATAACCTTAGGTTGTTCTAAATACTGCATCACAGATGGCGCAATAACTCCGAATAGTTCATCACGTACTTTGCTTTCATTTGCTGGCGCTGTTTTCTTATGTGTTTCATTCATATACCGCATCCATCTATTTAAGGGTCTCAGCAACTTTACCTACAGTGGTACACTCAACCTTTCCTCTTACTATGACTGCATCTTCTATAGTTTCGGGTTTTTAATGAATTTTGTTGTTAATTTTATCCAAACCAAAAACAATATTGCATTTATTTTAATTTTCCAGAAGATACATAGACTCCTCAACGATAAAATTAGTTTTAATCGCCTCGTCATTCGGACTTGGATCATTATAATTGTTGGTTATTTTGGTTATATCTTAATTTTTTTTTACCTTTTATTTCGAATACATATGACTATTCAGACTATCATCTGTTTCTGTTTTTTGTTCGTTTTTGATTATAATATAATTTACGCCACCCGGATCCTTAAACTGTTGGAAGATAAAGTTATCCTCTGGAATTTACAAGCTGTAACTTCTCAAGCAACAGATATTCATGATGAAGTAATTGGTAAACAAATGTTTCAAGCTTATATTGACGTTTTGAGGTGTTATGGCCTTTACAAAATATGTTTTCAGCCATTTGTAAGTACTTCATATCACATTCTCGCAGCAACGCTTTCAAACGATATCTCATTCTAATTATTCATCGCGAGCAACTCAATTTACGAAATAATTTCATGTTTGGTTCTAGGTACTTTTTTATATAATAGAAATATTGTCTCATGGTTTATTGTACTATCAAGTAACACTTGATTGGTTTAAAAGCGACATGGCAAGTATTGTGTTGGCCTAGTTTATTCTCAGTTTTACATTTCAAGCCATTTTTTCTGTCTGATTTTCAAAAGTTGTTGAAGTAAAACATTTTTGTTGTAGAATCAAGCACTAGGAGCATCGCTGTCTATTTATTGTTGGGTTCTGAAGGATGTAATGTGGTTAATAATATTCAGCAAGCAATGCGAGAAATTTTATTTAGGAATTGAAAATGTTCAAGATTCTTGCGCACTTGTCTTGATGTCGAATTGTTCAGGTATCAAGTTTGTTACAACCATATTGAGTGTTTAAATCGAAGTTATAACAAAACTGTTTAGGAATGTCCTGAACTGATAAAAGATCTTTATTTTTTTAAATGTCTTATGAGCCTGCTAGCTTGCAAACCATGATTGTCTGATGAAATCTACTGCCTGTGACGAGAGTGAGCCCAGAAGTTGCCTGTTCACTCTTACATTGAAGGCTTCGAGATTGCACAGTTAGGTACAAATACCGGCACGACCTTGAACGAACTTGAAGTCGCGCAGACTTGATTGAGAAGTGAAGTATTGGGTCTCTTTGGTGGTATGAAGTGAGACGCGAAGGCTGGGAGTACATCTTTTTAGTTACAGTGATCTTTTTAGTTACAGTGATTGGTTCAACGATGTGTACGATGCGTAAATTCCCTCACTCTTTCACCGAGCGCTCAAGATTCGTGCCGGTATCTATACTATGGCACATCAATGCTAGTAGCTACTGAAGCTAGCTCCATACTTTGACGTTGCGTATATAAAATGTAGAAGTGACGCGTTTATTTCGACTAATCGGAATATCAAACAAGCATGGAATGTGTATTGCAGAGCGTTTATTAGGTCGGTAGAGAAAAGGAGATAGTAATATCAGTTCGAGTTGTAATGAATGAATCTTGATGATATTAATATCTACTACATTTTATGATCGTTCTTTGACAGATGAGCGCAAAAGGCTGTACAGGAACGTCCAGCGCTTGCATCGAGCATCATTCAGCAAGATCAGCGCGTGCGGCCTGTTCTACGTCGACGCTACGTTATTGTTACATCTGATGAGTCTTTTGACTAGCCATTGTATTGTGCTACTGCAGTTCTCGATTTTGTAACACTAATCTATTAAAAGTGATCTGTAGATTGACTTTCTCTTTAAAAATACTACTTTTATTCATCTCTAAAATTATCGATTTCAAGAATATTGTGCAATTTCGCTTAAAAGCTTCCACAAATGGCTGCGTCAACACGTTGGATGCCTACCCAACTTACCTGTCGTAGCATCGCTGTCATATTGTCACACTAATTTGTTTTCTCTAAGGTCACGGACGCGTAGCTTCATGAACGCGTTTTCGTCATTATACGCTTGGTACTTAATCATTTTGAAAGGAAACGAATAATACAATGAGATGAATATTATAAGCTTCGATATAGCCAACAATAAGTGGATAGCAATGGTATGGATCTTGGGCCCTACGACAATAAAACAATGTTTGAGAACAAATACATAAATTATAAAAACTTTCACCTTTACAATGTTAGTTCAACATAATTCTAACAGACACTCCCTAAAATAAAACTATTAAAAGTAGAAAATGTTAAAAAAATAACAAGATAATGAAGTCATTTCGTAATTCCTCTTTTGATCATTTCAGCGTAGGTAACGATAATTTTCTCATTAATATAATGACATCCATGGCCGCATTTAGTAAAATACTAACAATAAAGAATCATATATTCAAGTAGATTGTAGTGAATATTGCAGAGTCCTTTAAAAAATGTTGTGTAAAAAAGTTAAGAGTCATCATATCGACCGATGCATCAATCAAGAAGAATTCAACATTGACATCGACAAAGATGTACAGTCAATGCTTTTGCCTTTAAATCTTTTTCAAATTTTATCCTTAGGATGTTCGAAATACTGTATCAGTGATGGCGTTATAACTCCGAACAGCTTATCACGTACTTTGGTTTCATTTCTAGGCACTGTTTTCTTATGCACTTTATTTATACATCGTATTTTTATAAATATGGTTTATAACAGATTTGCACTTTATAGTGTAACGTATTTCTCTTTTTATTATGATTGTATCTTCTATTGTTTCGGATTTGTTATGAATTTCTTTGTTAATTATGTTCAAACCAAAAACAATATTGCATTTGTCATCACTTTCCAAAGGATACACAGGTTTCTCAATGATAAAATTAGTTTTAAGCGCATCGTCGTTCGGACTTGGATCATTATAATTGTCGGTCTGTTTGGATATTTCTTGTTTTTTAATTATTTATTCCTTCGGACATTCATGCCGACTGAAGCTATCATCAGTTTCTATTTTTTGTTCGTTTTTGATTTTAATATAATTTACGCCAACCGACTCCTTAAACTGTTAGAAGATAAAGTTATTCTTTGGAATCTACAAGCTGTAAATTTTCAAGAAGCAGATAATCATGATGAAATAATTAGCAAACAAATGTTTCAAGCTTACATAGATGTTTTGAGGTGCTACGACCTTTTCAAAATATGTTTTCAGCAATTTGTAAGTACAATCAATATCACTTTTCGCATCATCGTTTCCAATCTACGTGTTCTCTAATTGTGTTTTTTGTAACATCCATTTTGTACAATCAATAAATTAAGAGATGTCCTATCATCTAATTTACTTTTCTGTACGAGTTGTAAAACATTACAAATCGTTAATGACTACTTTCATATTTTATTTCAGATACTCTATTATATATTAGAAATACTTTGTCACGGCTTATTGTATTATCAAAGAACGCTTGATTTGATGAAAAATGAAATAGTAAGTGTTGTATTCCGCCTAGATTTTTTCTTAGTTTCATATTTCGAACCACTTCTCTTATCTGGTTTTCGAAAGTTGCTGAAGTGAAATATTTGATGTGTTGTAGAATCTAGCATCTTTACCATCGCTGTCGACTTACTTTTGGATGTTTAAGAATATGATGTGGCTGATAATATTCAGCAAACAATGTGAGAAATTCTATTCAGTCGTTGGAAATGTTCAAGATTCTTGCGCGCTTGTCTTGATGTCGAATTGTTCAGGTATTAAGTTTGTTACAATCATTATTGAGTGTCTAAATCAAAATCAGATTCTGTAAAAACTTATCAGGGCTAAAATTGAAGGAACACAGTTGGCATATCTCTAGGTACGATTGCATTTAAAACTTTTAGTTTTAATGCAATCGTACCTAGAGATATGCCGTTGCCGGCAATATTGTCCGAAATGTGAATGTTGCTGGCAATATTGTCCAAAGTGTGAATATTGCCGGCAATATTGTCCGAAGTGGGAATATTGCGGGCAATGTTGCCCGAAGTGGGTACCCATATTGCGGGCAATATTGCCTGAAGTGGGAATATTGCGGGCAATATTGCCCGAAATGGGAATATCATTGCTGGCAATATTGCCACCAATATTCATACTTCGGGCAATATTGCCACCAATATACCCACTTCACGGCAATATTGCCGGCAACGGTACATCTCTAAGCATACCTAAATCGAAGTTAGAGTCTACAACGCTTTTTTTAAGTGGAAATCTTCGAACGACTTCTCGTGCTGTCGGGCGGAGCGTGAAGGCCTGACAAACTATTACTGACTGAAACCCACTCCTGTTCCTTCTTTGCCTTCATTCCAAGGCCCCAGAGTTTTCTAGGACTTGCCTAGGCAGAGGGTTAGTTTGAAAGTTCTTGCTATCCTGGAACGCAAAGAACAACTGAAGGTAGATACAGATACCGACACGGCTCTTGAGCGCTGGCTTTAAGTTGCGCAGATGTCAAATATTCGGTCTCTTTAGTGGTACGAAGTGACATGCGGGGGCGGGGAGTGTCAGTGATTGACTCGCCGCGCCATCGTGTCATTGACGTCACTCGTGTTTCGTTTCCTGCGCTTGCTGCATGTATCTAACAACGACGACGATTGGCTCGCCAATGTATGAATGCGTAAAGCGATTCCCACTCTGACGCCGAGCGTTCAAGATCCATGCCGGACCTGTACGCGGGTGGGTTTTATTGAGTAAATGTCGTTCGTTTTTTTTTAATATATAAACGTTATCAAATATCTTTATTATATTTTTTATTATTGATAGGCTCGCGTTTGACCACTATCTCACCTGATGGTAAGTGACGATGTGACCGACGATGGAGCACGCTTGCCTAGAAGTAACTTATTCAATCTTGACTTAAACACCCCTAGGTTGTAGCTATCAGGAAACACAGTGTACGCATAATGAATGTGTTTCCAAAACGCTTTGTACGAATGGGTGGGATATCCACCATGTACCGATAGCGCAACGCCGTACGTCTAGTGGTCTGATGATGGAACCGACTTGGCGGAATTAAATTGTGCAATTCCAACGCACACGCATCGAAACGTAATCGATAAAAAACCGTTAGGCCAGCAACTCGGTATCGATGCTCAAGGCTTTGGAGCTTTGACTCTACAAGCGCAACATCACCGTAGCATCACTACTTTATGATTATTATACACCGCTAAATTTTAATCGTTTTAATCCCGTGGAGGGTCGATCCGGTACATGAAACACTATCGAATTGTAAAGATAAAATTAAAAAATAAAGTACATTTTTTTCAAAAATCGGATTAATCGGATTAATGACCTGTAGGTATTTTGTACGCAACGCCAACTATTACCTAAAGGTCATTGAACTCGCTCAGCTAACGTTTTCTTAAAGAAATTAATTTCGTACATGCGTAAATTAATACGAGTTTTGAAAAAAGGTACTTTATTCTTTACTAAAATTTTGATTAAAATTTAACGGTGTATACTTCATGGTCTATCATTTTTTAGATGAGCGCAAAAGGCTGTACAGGAACATCCAGCGCTTGCATCGAGCATCATTCAGCAAGATCAGCGCGTGCGGCCTGTTCTACATCGACGCTACGTTATTGTTACATCTGATGAGTCTTTTGACTAGCTATTGTATTGTACTTCTACAGTTCTCGATTCTGTAACGCTGAACCATTAAACGTGATCTGTAGGTTTGTAAAGACTAATGAAAGAAAATACATCCACAATCTTACTGATATTTTTCATTTTAAATGTAACAAAGTAAATCCCTTTCATGTCTGTTTGTATCGGTCTTTTACCAATAGACTGTGATTCATGAAAAACGTTAGATGTACTATGCATAATATAGTCATTCATGAACTATCAACAAAGTAAATATTTTTTTTAAAATACACTTATTCGAAAACCGCTGTTATCCCTATCATTTTTAGCCGCACTCACAATTGATTCTATTTATACTCGGCTGGGCACTAAGTGAACTCCCCGAGTCTCCAGCCAGTCAAACCTTGTTAATTAATTTCTTCGTAAGTATATTGCAAAATGTCGTTAGATTCACAAGAGTTACTGCAACACATGACTCCATAACACCCTCACCTGCTGCTCGGGCGAGTTCCGCCTCGGCCGCTATGAAAAATCTCCACTTATATGCACTATTAATATAATAATATCAATGAGGCAATTTAAAGCTTTTCTTTCAAAAATAAGTGCATAAGATTTACGTTACCGAATGTTAAAAGTAATAACTTGGAAATTGTATTGATAGAAGAGAAACTTGAATTCGTCGAAAACACGGTTTTCCTGGGAATCACGCTTGACTCGACGCTACAATGGGGTACTCCTCATTTAACATCTCTGGCAGGACGGCTTAGTTCAGCAGCTTATGCTGTTAGAAAAATCAATTTACTGATGTACATACTGCAAGGCTGGTCTATTTTAGTTAGTTTCACTGAGAGCTTTTGTCTCGTTAAAATTGAAGTATATGTTTTTTTTAAACTTACTCTTGTTGAAATATCTTAAGGCGTATAGTCCCTTGAACCATCTGACCGAAATTATGTGAACGCAATTCTCGCACTCGCCTAGGCGGCAGTACGCAAATATGTGCATTTATTTGCGGCCAGCAGCGCCCGGAAAGCGCTTTAAATCCACTTTCTCTGCGAGATATTGGTTGATTTACATATGCAATGTTCGCTTTGAAGAATATTTAACCACCAATTTTTATGTGTAAAAATGTTTCTAAAGGTCCAAGCAGTTTCGAAGGAGTAGGGAAAAGTTGCGAAAAGTTGCGAACAAAAGTATTAATTGCACGAAAAAATCAAATGTTGAAATAATTGTTCATGAATCTATAATAAACATATATTTTTTTCAAACCAATTGACCTGGCCGTTACGGAGGAGTAGGCCTCAGAAAAACACTATTTTATGGCACTTTTCGGGCGCTTGGCCCTTAAGCCTACTGGGGCCAAGGGTCTAATTCTGAAAGAAAGGCTCGGCTCCGGTATGAAAGTCAAGAAGGAACGGGGTGGGTTTTTAGTCAGTAAGAGTCTGACACTATCTCCCACTCCGCCCAAAGGCGTGGGATGTTATTTGGATGATTTTTACCAACCAGCAAACAAAAATAAAAGTAAAAACCCAGCAACGGTTATGGGGCTATTGTCTAGGTTAATTATGACCATCACTGTGACCGTGATCATCACCTTAGTAATATTTATATACCATGAACGATTTCATAGCTTAAACGTAGAACTGATGGAAAAATGCCACGAAAGCCCGATCTACCATTACATTAAGCATCGTAAGGTGGAGATTGATTGGTCACAAGCTTCTAAGGAACACCGACGATCATATGCTTAAACACGCCTTGGATTAATCCGTATCGTATTTATTTTCGTGCTTAATACGTTCCTAGCACGGTTATGGCATGATATGGTGTACTGGACAGTATTGTTTAAGTTTAAAGTAAGTCCAAAAAAAGACCTCGAGAACAGAAAAGATCGTTTCGGTTATTGAGATGTTTTTTTGCGATCATTCTTATCTCTCCCAGCAAAGGTGTTCCATTTTGTATCACTACATCTTTCCTGAATTACTTCATCGTGGAACTGGCCTAAATATCCTCTCATCAGGCAACCTCACAAGGTGTCCAGACACAGATAGAAAGAGATATACATAAGAAATCCCAAGAAATCAACAGTTCATTATGCAAAACATAGACATCCCAATTGTTTCCACCTTGAAGATCTAATCACTTTCGCCAAACCTTGATAATGACTTTAGTCTCTGACTGGACTGGTGTTACCAGTTTATAGAACTTTGTACATAACTGTTAACGATTATATTCTATTATATCGTCGATCACACAGGCAACATCGTAATAGGATGAGAGTGAAAGCATTGCGTGGCTCCTGAAACAGCGTCTGATGGGGTTTGTTGACTCAGTTTAGTAGACTTGATGAAAAAATGGACTCGATTGGTGGTGAAAGCAGTGGTGGACGAGTGGTAAAGGCCCCGACTTACGAGTTGCAGGTCGCGGGTTCCAACCCAGCTAGGCGCATTACTTTGTAATTTATTTCATCTGCACTGGTTACAAAATAGTAAAAGAAAACATCGTGACGAAACCGGCATGTCCTAAAATCAAAAATTCGAAGACATTTGGCATTCAACAACCCGCACTGAGCCCTTGCAGTAGATTACGGTCGATTCCGTCTCCAAGAGAGGAGGCCCGAGTCCTACCAGCGGTAACACTAAAAGGCTGATTAAGCTATGTAATGCTATGGTCATCGACTTATATTATGGCTATGGTGGTGATAGGGAAAAGTGAAAAAAAAAATGTTTTTCTTTTTATTTCGCACAGTCCTACAAGGGCACTTATAAAACGTCAGAAGCTAGTGCACAGTTCTAAACGGTCGTTTCCTATGGAGAACAACCGGCAAGAAAGTCCATGGTTACTCTCTTTAAGTCAAGGGCAAAGATCCCTCACACTCTCCAACACGATGGATGGACCTCGTCAAATCTGTAACACACTCCAGAATCAATGACAACTCCTAAGCTGATAAACGCAGAACTGCATGGCGTCGCATCAGGAAAGAAGTGATGGCGCAAGACTTGACCAAGACATAACCTCGACCACTCTATCAAGAGTGCACGACTAAAGAAGAAGAATGCATGGGCTTACTGCTCCACCCAGAGCGGAAGAAGTAACTTGATGACATGCCACTTAAAAAAAATGTATTAGGATATCAGCCTGATAAAGAACAATACGGTAAGGTATATTAATAACCTTGTAAACTTCAGTACTTCTAGGCAAATCTAATTTAATATGATATCCATGAAATTAAAAAGAAATTACTAATTTTATAATCAATTGAAGGAAGTGGAAACCTTGAAACTTGAGGGTCAGTTACAGAACTTTGATTGCCATTCTTTGTTCCCATGATCATGATAGATACGAATCTCAAGAAAAACTTTGAATGAATAGGTGAAATAAGTACCAGCTGACCAGTGGCGTAGCGAGTTTTAAAGGGGCCCTTTTTTAAAAGTGGGAAATAATCCAATGACATCTCCCGCCTTTGGACTGAGCGCGAGGGTGAGTCAGACTTTTACTGAAAAAAACCCACTCCTGTTCTCTTTCACATCACCCATGGACCAAGTAGGCTTCGACCCTGCTGATACATACTATCATTTAGTAATATAAGCACCTCTTATCAATTACACAATTTAAAGTTGTGGATAACATGTTACGAGTTTTTACTCGGGGCCCCTGCAGCTTGGGGGCCCCGTATCAATGGCTGATGCGTCGGTAGCTACGCCCCTACAGCTGACCATGATTTGCATTTTTCATAAATCTGTTTCATTACAATGGGCTATTTATTTACCCTGTACTTACTGATATGGTAATAGCATTCATGTTACCGAATTCGGCCTCATAATCACTTGCGAAAGAATAGCAATGTTTCTTTTTTTTTTAAAAAAAGTAGGTTCTCATTTCGTTGGTTTTTTTTTTTCAATTACTCGAAGACGTCTGGTCCGATTTGAAAAATTCTTTTTTTTTTTGTTTAAAAGGGTATACTTTCCATGTCATTATTTTAAAATAGGAAATCATCTAATGGTTTCTGCTGCTCTAGGGCGGAGTGGAATGGCGTGTCCCGTCTGACTTTGTGACTGAGTGTGGTCTCGACTTCTTGTTTTCTTGACTTTCTTCTTGACTTCTCTTTGACCTTGGGAAAGCTTCTGAAAAGAATACTCATTTTTTTTTTTTTTATAATATTACACAAATATCACACAACGCCGTCTAGTCCCAAGCTAAGCAGGGCTTGTGTTATGTGTACTAGACAACTGATAAACATACTTATATATTTCTAAATACATACATATTATAGATAAATTACACCCAGACACAGAACAAATGATCACGCTCATCACACAAACATTTGTCCTGGGTGGGAATCGAACCCACGACCTCCGGCATAGCAGTCAGGGTCACTAACCACTAGACCAACAGGCTAGTCAATCAATGAAAGAACATAGGTGTAGTTATAGTCAGTAAAAGTCGGACAAATCCTCCCGTTCTACACTATAGCGGGAAAAAAACATTAGATGGTTCTTACCGTTTATTTGTTTAATATTAAAATTACATCTTGACGCGTGTTTCATGGCCATACTATGTAAATATCTTTATTAGATACGAACATGCAGCTTTATGATTATGACTTTTGAACTGGGAATCAGTTTATAGGATCTACTTTTATCTAAGGTTTTCCTGGGAGAGGGATAAGTATATATACAGCGTTAAATTTTAATCGTTTTAATCCCGTGGAGGGTCGATCCGGTACCTACATGAAACAGTATCGATTTTTAAAGATAAAATTAAAAAATAAACTACCTTTTTTTCAAGCTGACGTTTTCTTAAAGAAATTAAAACGTCAGTTGAGCGAGTCCAATGACCTGTAGGTAGTTTGTAACAACGCCGACAACTACCTACGGGTCATTGGACTCGCTTAGCTGACGTTTTCTTAAAGAAATTAATTTCGTATATGCGTAAATTAATACGAGTTTTGAAAGTGTTTCATGTACCGGATCGACCCTCTATGGGATTAAAACGATTAAAATTGGTGCCTGCGACTTTGTCTGCATCAGATTCGTAAAACAATACAATGCCCTTTTTTGAGATGGGAAATCATCTAAAACCTCTCACGACTTTTCAAAGAAGAAGACAGTTACCTACACTCTAGTCATCATGCGCAATACTGTTGCAATCAAGAAAAACTTGTTTATGAAAGTGAAATGAATGTGTATCTAATATTGTTAATTGTTGTGAGAAAAAGCAGTTTCGTAACATAATTTCAAGGTAAGTAAAGGAATTTATGCAAATATAAATCCTTACCTAGTAATATTAAAAAGCGAAAGTGAGTTTGTTTGTTTATTTGTTTGTTTGTTACGTCTTCACGCCTAAATGGCAAAACCGATTTTGATGAATTTTGGTACAGAGAAGGGACCCAGTGACGGACATTTATGCTAATTTTTTTATAAAAAAAAAGTGAGAAAAGGGGGAGAAAGAGGTAAGGTCTTTTATGTACGCGGGCGAAGCCGCGGGCAAAAGCTAGTAATAATATATTTCTATCCATCTTATATTTGTTATGTATTTGTATAAAAATCAACAGCTGTTTCATCACTAAAACTTACCTAGTTAACCCACCTGATGATGGTGGGTTGAGCAATCAAGTACTAGTTTATGTCATTAAATTAAAAAAAAACTGGTAAATAGTCATCGCCAGTGGCGCCGACTTTGTGAATGCTCGGGGGCTCGAACACCCATGAGAAATACACAGTGGGCGCCGAGTAGAGATGTGGCAATGTGGGAATATTGCTGGCAATAACTATTGTAATTAATTCTGTCAATGTTACCAATTTTATCGAATGAATTTTTATGATATTTTGTTATGATTTTAATGTTTTTGTTTTATGATTTTAAATATTTTTCTTTTTTATAATTTTAATGAAATTTTTATAAACTTTTATGAATTTTTATATTTTTTTAATGATTTTGTTTTGGATTATTATTAACTTTTATGTTTTTTGAAACTTTTAATTATTTTCAATTAATGTTTTTTTTTAATGTATTATTATGGTAGCTTATTTTTTAATTCTTTAATTTATTGTTTCATGCATGCGGTGTTTACCTGTAAGTGATTGTTGCGCTGAAGTTTAATTTTATATATGTGTTATGTTGCTGTATTCAGTGTTTATAATCGTTGGTGAACCTAATTTAATAAATAAATTAATATTTCCACCAATATTCATACTTTTGGCAATATTCTCACCAATATTTCTGAGAATAGACATCAAGATATAGATCAGTAATTTCCTTTTAGGGATCATAAACAACAACTTTTGATCTATGACTTTTAAAATTTTTTCATATTTTAGTTCATCAAAATTATCATACAAAAATAAAAATATTTAAATTGAACGTTCTAAATATTACGAAGTCTATATGAAGCAAACGATAGTACAATACTGGAGGGTAGATGAACATGAACTTGACCTATTTATAGGCGACCCTCATTAGTTGGTCGGCCTCTCCATACAAACTGTCCAATCAAGTTTTAATTTTGTATGGTGAGGCTGATTTCTTTTTCGTTTCCTGAAAAAAGTGCTGTGGAAGGTTGTTCAGTTTCGTCTACTGAGCAAGCAATTAAATTTTGGTGAGGGCTCTCGCTTACATCCTGTATTTGTATCAAACAAACCTAATTAGTAATTCAGTACGCAGTAAGTAAGTAGGATATTTTATTTATTTGTCGGTCGATCAATGTGTATTTCTCTTCTCGTATTTCGCCACCTTTTCGAGTTTTGAAAAACAATGGGTAGGTATTGGAGAAAAGACTGAAAAGAGTTTATGTTGACGTGCAATCGAGCATTGGTGAAAAAAGAAAGAAAAACATTTTATTTACCGAAAAAGGCGCAAATTTAAGACTATATTGCAAACATTCTCCATGACAAGAAATAAAATAAAATATATGTGCTACGTCCGAGTAAAACGGCCGAACACTCAGCATAATACCTTGTCCACACGCAAAAGAAGGACTCTTTTGTCTGTATTACTATGGTCTACGGTTTGGTGGGGCAGAAAGGTTCTAGAGTTGCGCCTTTCAGTATGTTATAAAGTACTCTGTGGTTGCGCCGGTGCACTGGGGTGCTATTCTCTAAGAAAACGGCCTTGAGCGCAGCGCTGGCCGCAGCGACGAGTCGAGAGCGCAGTACATTGAATTAACAACCTGCGCTCTCGACTCGTCGCTACGAGAGCACACAAATGCACAAGCGGGAAGGTGGTGGTCCCTGGCACCGGGCTGCAGGCAGACTAAAGAAGCAATGTCAAGCCTAAATAAGAACCTAACTAGCAACCTTCTACGACTAGATAGAGGCAGCCTGCGTCTGGTGGCAGGGACCATCACCGGACATTGTTCCCTGAATAAAAACTTTTTCACAATGAATGGCCGCAGCGACGAGTCGAGAGCGCTGTACCTTGGGTTAACAACCTAACGCACTTTTACATTGGATTGTTAATTCAATGTACTGCGCTCTCGACTCGTCGCTGCGCCCAGCGCTGTGCTCAAGGCTGTTTTCTTAGAGAATAGCACCCCTGGAAGGTAAAGTGGTGGAAGGGCTCCCACAAGATGGACCGATGCGATGACCTGGCGAGAGTCGCGGGAATGCGATGGATGCAAGACACACAGGACAGTTCGTTGTGGCAACACTTGGGGGAGGGCTATGTCCTCCAACAGTGAACGACGTTGTTTGGCTGAAATGATGAAGATGACTACGGTCTATTATTCGTTTTCTAATTCTAAGATCACACACCATGAGAAATGGCAGACATGCCATGAGCCACTTTTATTTAAGATCTTGCATGCATGTATAATTTTAATTCTGTATTTATACACGTTTGAGCAAATATTTCTTCTAAATAATATACCTAGCGCCTGCTAAATAAATCTTAGTAGTCACAACTGGTTGCTATGACATTTTCAGTAGGCGCCAAGGCTGACGTAACTGCTTCTGGTAACCTGTACTATTTTTTTTTTAATATTATTGCCAAAAAAATCTTAAGTATGTAATTAATTCTCATGCAAATAAACAAGCTGAATGAAAAAAAAATCACAAAAAGCTATGTTTCCGCCCGGGATCGAACCGGGGGCCTTCTGCGTGTTAGGCAGATGTGATAACCGCTACACCACGGAAACGATGAGAGAGAAGTTGAAATTATTGATTTGTAGGAGACACTGGTTTTTATACTTATGACATCATAATATTAAGATTTTAGTCATTGCAAAAAAAAAGTTATGAATCTTTCTCAATAAGGTAATTTTTTTTACGTATGAAAATCATCCATATGACATCTCTCGCCCTTGGACGGAGCAAGAGGGCGTGTCAGATTTTTACCAACTAAAAACCCACTCCTGTTCCTTCTTTGCCATTGTTCCAAGGCCCCGAGATCTCTTTTGCATCGCCCATGGCCCCAGTAGGCTTGGACCCTGTTGGGCCTCTACGTAAATTTAACAATAATCATCGGGTTAAATTAATAAAATAATACGAAATAATTCACAATAAAGCCTTTTTATTACATTAAAAAAACTCGTTACAAAATGTAAATAATATTTTCACTTAACGCATTTAATATTTTTTTTTAATAAGCTCACATTATTTTTTCTTATTAGCATTTACATATGAAAAATAATTGTTTTATTATAATTTTATAAAAAAAAGAAAGGAATGATTTTTGTAATGAGCAAATCGATATGACAATTTATGGAACACAATATTTTTTTTTACAACACAGATCTATTGATTTCATCACAATTTTAACTATAATAAAGTGGTCACAAATCTAAATTCCTATAACCAATACTATCTCTCGAATACAAAGTGACTTTTAATTATTCAGCAATTTTTCAGGGAATGAAATTACGTTTAAACAAAAAAATATAAAAAGATTTTTATTTTACACTTTTATTTAGTTATGGTACCTACCTACCACCACTAAAAATAACCCCGCAGCCAAACTTCTCTCATTTTCCTTAACTCTTTGAATGCCGTAATTAGAGACACAATAGAAAGACAATTGCTTATGTCTAACTGTGTAACATAAGACATTCAAAAGGTTAATTTTAATAATCCCAAACACGGTTACATTACATCAATTTACCTTCTGGCTTCATCATCAGATCAGTTCAATACATCCCCTACCCCTTTCCTTTCAGTCAGTCATCGACTACACATATAAACAAACCAATTTTACTTGTTACAACAGTTCTGCTGTGATCCTATGAGGAGTTCTGTTCCATATCTTCGAAGTTCATGATCAGATCATAACAATAATTCTATGGGATTTTTTTTTTTTCGATGGAAAAATACATTCAGCCGAACATAAAACCTCCTCCTTTTCGAAGTCCGATAAAAAAAAAAAAGACGAAGTAAACACAGCAGGAAGTTCGCGTAATCAACACAGCATTGATTTGTTTCTCATAATAACATTATTAATTTATATGTATATTTATTTTCTCTCTCTACTTATTTACCATTAAGTTGCACCTACTGTGTAAGTTTCTGCACCACCCTAAGGTCGACTGGTGTAAAATGCCTAAGGCAATTAAGTCCGCCTTTGTAGTGTTCATATGCATAAAATTTTAATAAATAAATAAAAGATGGATGGATTGTGATAGCGTGACGGATGACAGGGCAGAAGGGCAGAAAGAAAGTGTTGCGCCATCCCAAATAACGGGATAAGGGCAAGAAGATGATGATAAATAAAATTAAAAAATGTGTGCTATGGGAACAAAACCCCAAGATGATGCAAACTTAGCATTCCATACGTTTTTTAAAGTAATGCGAACATCTTGTCCATGTGTCTACTCATAACTCTTTTAGTAGGTAACATTTATGTTTTATCCCTTCTCTTTACAGACCATACTAAGACAAACGATTCCCCTACAGTTGCCATCACGGATCTTGAGCGGTTGCGCAGAACGGTGAGACGCGGGGGCGGGGAGTGTCAGTAATTGGCTCGACGCGATGGCGCGGCGAGCCAATCAATAGACGTCACTCCTAATTCGTTCCCTGCGCTGCTGTATGTATGTAACAACAACGACGCGCCAATGTATAGAATGCGCAAAGCGATCCCCACTCTGACGCCGAGCGCTCAAGATCCGTTTTGGCAATAGTAGTTACTTATCTTTATCAGTACTTGCACCGGCCTAAAGATTACTATAAAATTAAAAATCAACCTGTATTCTAGTTTTCATTTTAAAATATTATTTTTTATTTTTTCAATACCTACTATTTTTCACTATGCTTGTAATTGATTAAGTTTAATTTTACATTGAGAACTGAAGACCATTGCAGAATATTTTAAAACTAATCAGATATTTGGAATCTGTTTTCACTATTGAAGCGTAAAGTGGTATAATATTGGTAAAATGTACTTATGAGTATCTTTTTAAATGTGCATTTATTTGGCAAAGGCATTTTTTTACACCCAATGTTTCAATTAGTCGACATTAGCATAACACTTTTAGTGAGGAATCTTTGACACCAAAAGTGTTATTAAAATGTTACTTTTGGTGGAGTCTTTAACACTAAAAGTGTTACATGAAGACACCTTGACTGCCACACTGCAATCCAAAGTAACGACTGCCATTCTGTGTCGAGTTATTTACTGCATGCATGGGGGCTGGGTCGGTATTTTACAGATCTTTGAAATTCTTAATTTTTCTCTAACACAATAAATCTTCTATTATTCTTTTTTCATAAACTTTCTTATACCATAAACCTTCATGAACTACTCTGTCTTTTGGACAAATAAAAGTGTGTTGAAAAATCTGATTAGTATTTTTTGAGATTTTTGCATTTATACAGACAACTAAGAAGTGGAATTTTTTGCCCAAGTTTATATTTCCTGATACTACAATCTGGCTTAGGTCTTAGAATCCTTTTAATTTTAGAAGCTTTTAATTTTTTTTTACTTTTGTGCGAAACTGCTAGTAGATCTAGATACCAGTGTTTTATAATTTTCTTTATGCTTTTTATCATAATAGACTAGTGGGACATGAAGTTTCAACCAACAAATGTTACATATTTATTTGACATGATAAACTAAACTGAAATAATATTTCAGATCTTTATAATTATATTATTAGTTTTGTGTCATCGTTAGATATGGTGCAGTGTAGCAGTCAAAAGGTAAGAAATATCTTTGCCAAGCGTACAGTTCTTGCGTTATAATTATTCAAGCATGTTCAATTCTAGATATAGCAACGTAACTATGTTTAGTGTCCATATCATAAAACCCAACGGGCCCAGCGTCACAGTCCGCACAACTTAGATATTTGCAATTAGCTACTGTGTGAGTAAAACCGATGTTTTCAAACGTATACATGTTTTCTACATGATAGAACTCCGTAATGGGCTCGTTCTGGATTTCTCCTTCTTTTCTGTTGTTATCTTGTTGCATTAGCGGTAGATCTTTCTGTAAATTAAATAGATTGAGGTTAGTGTATTAATAGTTGATTAGATGACGGTTTGTTTTTGGATTATAAATAAAGTTGAAGAGATTACTATGGGATATATTGCGAAAAACTTGGTTGTGAATGTATTTCGAAAACATTTCAAAGCGTATTAAGCTGATTGTCGGCGAAAACAAAGAGAGGAAGCAAGGTAATTGAAAGGTTGAGTAAGCAGCTATGGATGTAGAAGAAAGCACCAAAATGAAAGTAGAGAGTAAGAAATATTACCTCTAATGTGATATACTTCGCTGATTTCTTATCTAATATCTTTGAACCGCAAAATTTACACTTTACAACCAACTTATTTTTTCCATCTTCAACATAGTCTTTTTGGTCATTTGCCACCGAAAGATCACCATTTTCTACTTCAGACATGTTGTACCGATATTTTTCTGTCTATTTCAGTCCGTAGTTGAGAAGAAAGTTGATTTGAAAGTATAATTTTATGCGAAAAGTAACCGGCTCGCTTGCCTGAAATCTCGAAGTTGAGTTGACGTTTCCGAATTTTATTCAGTGTTCATTTATGAAGTATGTGTGAAACTTAGAATTAAGTAAAATAAATAAATTTATTTCATACTAATAGCATCACAGTAAAAAATATTTACCTTAGAATCGGCTTAGTTATTTTTAATATTTTTTGTTGTAGTTTCGTACTCGTTTTTACATTATAAAGTACAGGAAGGCCTTTGAAAATTACTTAAAACTTACTTCGTACACTAGCTTCAAATGCTGTCAAAAAAATTACGTTTCATTTCTCTCAGATTCAGTTGTAGAAACATTACAATTTTATGGTCATATCTACGTGTTTAATTTATATTTATGCGTAAGAATATAAAAATACTTTTGAGCCCTAAAATTCTTAAATATTTTTAGGGCAATTAGGCATGCTAAATTCGTAATATATATATATATATTGCAGCAATGTTGGAATAACGTGTAAGTTTCTTTTGCCTTCAAGCGACCTATCAAAATTCTTTGAAAAAAAAAGTTAGGTTACTAAACAGGTGAAAGAAGTGTAGTGTTATTCATCAATAAAAAATATTCTTTTAATCGAAAATGAGTTCTGGATTTATATCGGAGTCTGAAATATTGGAAGCAAGAAGACGGCGACAGGAGGAATGGGATAAAGTACGCACTGCAGATCAACCCGAAGGTAGGAAACGGAATTTGTTGTGATCACTCGGAGCATGATTGGCATTGGTATAAAACGTATTATTTTGCTATCAACAAATATCTTTCCCTCATACTTTTGTAGTATTAATCAAAGGCACGTGATGAGAATTTGTATTACCAAATTGCAATAAACGGAAATCATAATATTACTTGAATAACTGATACGAACAGATGAGATATGAACTGAATTGAAACGTTGCGTGCATTTATGTGCCAAGTCGTAATAACTAAACATTTGTCGGTAACTTCATGAAGTATGTCTTAACTTCTGGGCTAATTGGCTTATAATGCAACTAAAGAAGTCACAATTTGAATGTGAAATATCATCATCTTCCAGCCCTTGACCCGCGTTATTTGGGGTCGGCGCAACATGTTTTTTTCTTTCATTCCGTTGTATCACCCATCTTGCCATTATGAACTTTCTCACAATCCATCCTTTTTTCTTTGGCCTCACTCTACCTCTCTTTCTTTCTACATGTATAGGTACTAGCGAATCTTGAGCGCTCGGCGTCAAAGTGGGGATCGCTTTGCACATTGCAGACATTGGCGAGCCAATCGTCGTCGTTGTTAGATATATGCAGCAAGCGCAGGGAACGAATCACGAGTGAAGTCTATGATACAATGGCGTGGCGAGGCAATCACTGACACACCCTGCCCCCGTGTCTCACTTCACACCACTAAAGAGAAAAAATATTTAACTTGAAGCCAGCGCTTGAACTCTTTGAGTAACATGCGTTTCATCCCTCCTCTTCACATGACCATACCAAGACAAAAGATTCCCATTTAACTTTTCAGTCACTGGTACCACGTTCAAACTTCCTCTAATACACTTATTTTTTACTTTAATCACTCTTATCACACCACAGATGAAGAAATATAAAATTGAAAGTATTGGCACTATACTGGATCTAACAACATAACTTATTTTTTTCCTATTATTATTGTTGATTGCCTTGTCAGTCCAGTGATCACGAGTGTGATCGCTGAGAGTGGAAAATAATTGTGTATTTCGCGAAGCGTAGTTTATGCGTTTATCTATTTAAAATTTCTCAGAAACACAATTAATTCTTTAAACCCCAAGCAAACACCGGCGTTCACTCTTTCATTGTCTTTCTTTGTCTCTAATTACGGTATTGGAAAGAGTAGAAGATATAAATGAGATTTCTTTGTCAGCAAAGTCATTTACAAGAAAATCTCATTTATTAACTTTGTGAATATGGTACACTGCTCTTATATTTAAAAACTAGCTGTGCCCGCGACTTTGTTTTGCGTAGACTACAGGATTTTGAATTTAATTTTTCTAAAATTAAAGTAGCCTCTGTTACTCCATATTTCAAAAGCTACCTGCCAAAAAAAGTCCCGTCAAAATCGGTCCAGCCATTTCAGAGATTAGCACGGACAAACAGACAGATAGACAGACAAAAATTGTAAAAAAAAATATTTTGCTGTATGTGCCGTATATATATTCATTATGCATGAAGTAAAAAGCACTTATTTCAATATTACAAACAGACACTCCAATTTTATTTATACATATGTATAGTGTATAGATATTTGGTCCAGCCTATGTTCCGCCAAAAGACACACAAAATAGTGATGCTCTATTAAAATGAAATTAATTGTAAAAGTGTACTTTCACAAAACACAATGTCAGCAAATTAATTCTCAAAACTAGAACATACAAATTACTAAAGGCTAAATGTTTCATGCAGGTGAATTCATTAGCTGATTATAAATATTATATCTATGGAACGGTTGGTGATATGATTGTTATCACATAGTATTAGTTATGAAACTTAGCTGGAATACAATGGTAATTTCGTTGCAAAGTTATTAAACAAAATGAGTGTCATCTAAACTTAAACTTGGCACAGTGACCAGTGTATGTAGCACAGAGAAATGGTTTCATTATGACTTACTACTACTTATCTCTGTGGTCCGGTTTTCGATCTTAGTCATTGGTGGATCATTGTGCGTAGGCACTGGCAGCCTTACTCCCACCAGCACACCTTTCTCTGGAAGTAGATGAGTCTTTTCAGTTTGCTCAGGGTGTCTATCAGTAAATTCGGTGCTCCCAAGGTTCGTGTTCTTGATTCATTGACGGGTATGCCCGTGGAGCACTTGCATGCTCTGCACAGAAGACTATCCGTGATACTCATTGTGACAAAGTGTTTGTTCATTTAGCAGTGACCGGTGATGGTCCTAGCCACCAGATGCAGGCTGCCTCTGTCCAGTCACAGTAGGTTACTGGTTATGGTTCTATCTAATTATGGCATGGCTTCTTTAGCCCGTCGCCAGTAACCACCACCTTTCCGCTTACGTGTTGGTGTACTCTCGTAGCCACTCATGCAGCTGACCGAAGGTTATTGGGTTCAGGCCCAAAGACCATCGTGTCACACCCCTGCCTTGGCAGCTTATCAGCTGCATCATTGCCTTGCTATGTCCTTTTATCCACTGCAGTGTCATAGTGTTATTATTTAGCACTGTGATGCGTTCTAGAGCAGAGACACTATTGATTTCTTTAAGTTAGTAAAGCTCAACACAAGCCAACACAAGCTTAGCCTTTTCTAAACTAGCTGAGGGCTAAGAACAGATCCCTGGGGTAAACCTCTCCAAGCTAACTTTAATTCAGACTGTTTAGAGTCCTCTCCAGGAAACTAGTTTAATACTATGGTCTGAGAAGATACTGGACATGATCTGATTATCCTAGCCAAGATTCTCAGCTGTTGTATATTCTGCCTTAGAACTAGATGGAAGACAGAGTCATAGGCAGCAGAAATATCCAAGAAAATGCTACTACAAACCCTTTTCTACTAATAAAGGTCAGTCAGATGTCTGATGTGATGTCCCATTATGAGTTGTACCCAATCTTTTCCTACAGCCAAATTGAGTTGTTGAGGAGTTTCTTGGTTTCCACAACACTCGAGACAATCCTTAACAAGACTTAACTTATAAGCACCTGATGAGGCCACAAAGATTTCAGCAAAATTGATGGAGCTATTTGCATGTGTACAATGATGATTCAAATAATGACTTTTATTTTCAGAAGCGCCAGAGGAACCCTACGACACGCGGCCGCTGTATCAGCGCCTGGAGGAGCAGAGGATCCAGAAGGAGGCTGAATATGAGGAGGCTCATAAGCTCAGTAAGTTGTTTCGCATTTTGATACTAAGGGCTGAAACTGCGTAAAGCGGGCATCCGTCGCGAGAAGGCGAGGAGGCGAGCCCCGCACTCGTTCTGCTACGTAATAATATATTAAGTTCTCCATGATCACAACTACATGCAAACCGATAAGCGACCATTACACGGTCATGCAATTCCATCGATCACGAATGTTGGTTTTCGTCAATCTAAAGTACTAAAAAAGGTCAATCACCGCTTTAGACGGTAGGATTTCGTCAATTAAAACTTTGACAGTGGCAAAACTGACAGCAAAACCCATGTAATGTTCGCCTTAAAGTTGATGACGCGACACTGCGAAGGTAATAATCCGGTTTCCGCGACGGCGAACGTCCGCGTGAACTCCCGCGTGCACACTCGTGACGTCACGAGACAGGTGTCCGTCGTTGCTGGCGTCCGCTTTACGCATTTTCGACCCTTAGATATACCTAAATATGGATACGACACGAAACTTGTGTCACCTCTCACTCCTTGTGACACGTCACATTTCGTCGACCCTCTCCCCTCACCTAAACATGTCACGTAATTTATGGACGAACACCTCTGCAAGGTCCATTTTTCTCGAGAACAATATGTGACGTATTTCTTTCTAACAAATAGTTCTCTTTCCTTCAGAAAACATGATCCGTGGTCTTGACGATGACGAGGTCGGTTTCCTGGACTTGGTGGAGCGCTCGAAGGCCAACGCGGCGCAACAGATCTCTATTGAGGAACAGAGGGAAATGAGAGACTTCAGGTAAAAAAATTAATACATATACTATCCAAAAAAACAACGCATACACAAACAAAGTATAATCAGCGTTTTAAAGTTCCCACTGCTAGGAATCAGGCCTCCTCTCTAGGCAAAGGAATGGTCCGTAATCCACCACGCGGGCCCAGTGCATGTTGGTGAATGTCACATGTCTTCGAATTTTTTGGTCTAGGACATTGTTTCCTCACGACGACCAGCTTCCGTCACCGTTTTGAAAGCAGTAGTGATGAAATAATTACACAAAGTAATGTCCACTGCCCCTATACCAGTGCCTATACGTTTACAGAGAGCGAGTATCCAGCCTAGCAGAGAGCGAGGAGCTGACTCGCTTGCGAGCTCAGCTGGCTCCGGCGCGCCAGACACAGAACACGTCGGTCACGCATGCGCAGAAGAACAAACTACAGGGGGTGAGTAACAGAATAGATATTATATTTGCACAGAAAGTAGGTACAGATCTTTGTCAAGTTTAAATGATGAATGATATTTATTTTGCAAATATATATCATTCATCACAATCACAATAGGTCTAAAAAAGAAACACTTTTACACGCCAATTTTGTTTTCAGCCAGTTTAAACTAGATGACGCCGGTTTTTCTACCCAGCCCCCCTAGCCAAGTTACAACCGTTTCGCTTGCGCCGAACGCTTCGAGTTGACCTTGCCCCCAATTCTTTTGTTCTGGCCACGTGACTAAGAATTAAGACGACGTCATTCCCGTACATTTGAAGCTTTCTACAAGCGTTAACTATTGCAGATTAGCTACTTGGCTAGGGGTACTGAGAAGAAACACCGAAAAAAAACTCAGGGGCCGAAGTCTCTTTTAAAGTCCATACAGTAAACATGTAATGGTCAAATCATATGAGAATTAAGCAGATAGTGTCTTAGATGATCTTTTGAAGAAAGAACCACACAGATTTGTTTGATGATCCATACTAAATACCTCACGTGTGCCACTCAGCTCCGCTCTGGGCACATCAGTCTCCATACATTTTATGTGGCTGGTCTAGTCGGTCGGTCGTGGGTTTGATTCTCAGCCAAGACAAATGTTTGTGTATTGACCAAGATCATTTATTGTGTCTGGGTGTAATTTTCTATAGTATATTGTTTTTAGAAATATATAAGTATGGTTATCAGTTGTCTAGATACTCATAGCATAAGCTATGCTAAGTTTGAGACTATATATTTACGCACTAGCTTTTGCCCGCGACTTCACCCGCGTGACATTAGGTACTTGAGGAATGGGGATAAAAGGTCTATGTTCTTTTCCATGTCAAAGGCTATATGCATGCCAAATTTCATCCAAATCCGTTCAGCCGTTTTTGCGTGATTAAGTAACAAACATCCACACTTTCACATTTATAATATTAGTTAGGATTGTGCGTAAGTTGTGGAATATAATATTATTGTATGAAGATAAAGAATCACTAATTTGCAGGTGGTGGTAAGGAAACGCAAGGCTAGCGAGATGGAAGGTGATAAGCCAGAGAAGGGGTCCCCGCCGCCGAAGACCAACGGAATTGTATCTAACAGCCCTAAAAAGTAAGTACGTGAAAGCTACGGACCCTCTTCTTCTTCCTGACCTTGTCCCATTTTATTTGGGGTCGGCGCAACACATTTGTTTCTTCCATTTTGTCCTGTCACTCGTCACGCTATCACTAACTCCATTTTTTTCATATCACTTCTCACACAATCCATCCATCTTTTCTTTGGTCTCCCGTGGTGAAAGCTACGGGCCCAAACGTGGATATTTTCGGTATCATCATTTCAGCCGAAATTCGTCCACTGTTGGACATAGGCCTCCCCCAAGTGTCACCATGACGACCGGTCCTGTGCGTCTCGCATCCATCGTATTCCCGCGACCTTTACCAGGTCATCGATCCACCTTGTCGGAGGCCTTTCAACGCTGTTTCTTTCAGTATAATTATATTATAATAAACATGTACCACTTGGCATTCTTTATAATTAATATAAAGTGCTCCATCGTCGGCTATATCATCACTCACATCAGGCGAGATAGTGGTCAAACGCGAGCCTATCAATAATAAAAAAAAACTAAGTTACTTTGTATGGGCACTATTGACTGAAATAAATGGATTATTATTATTTTTATATATCAGTAAGTATATCTCAGAACCCTGAGGTCCTGGAACTTTGGAAGGCGTACGAGCAGCCAAAACCTATTATAGTACAATTCACGAATGATGGCGGCCGTGAAGTTTGCGCAGAAGGCTGCGCAGTAACGTGTTTTAGGAACCAAATGACGTCGCACGTGTGCGAGAAGAGTGTGGTATGCGCGAAAGTTCGCAAAGGCTAACTTCACGCCCGCCATCATTCGTGAATTGTACTGTATCTGAGGCCATTTAGACACAACCTTTCAATCGTGGAAATTACAGACACAATAGCAAGACAACAGGTGCGCGAACGCCGGCGTTCGCTTGGGGTTTAATGAATTAATGGAACGTAATAAAACCGACGATTATACTTTGCTTATTATCGAATCCTTCTCCTTAGCGTGTCGATGGCAAAACTTATTAAATTCCATGCCTGGCCCAGAATTCGGCCACGGCAATGCCGTCCGCTGATGCTGTCATTAGATCCCTACGTGAACAGGTAACATGGCACGTGATGCAGGGTGGAAGGTGGGACATGGTCTGTGGAGAGACGCCGCACAAACACTGAAGATCGTAACTGTCTGGGAACCTCCATCTATGGAGATAGTCTTTGCTAGTTCAATGACCTGTAGGTACTTTGTAAGCAACGCCGACTGTTAACTACAGGTCATTGAACTCGCTCAGCTGACGTTTTCTTAAAGAAATTAATTTCGTACATGCGTAAATTAATACGAGTTTTGAAAAAGAGGTACTTTATTTTTTAACTTTATCTTTGCATATCGATAGTGTTTCATGTACCGGGTCGACCCTCCACGGGATTAAAACGATTAAAATTTAGCGGTGTATAAAAAAAAAAAAAATATTTTGTTCCCAGTGCACAAAACGGTAGCGGTGCATCCCTGGCGGAGTGCGTGACTCGCTGCGTGGGCGTGCTGCCCGGGCTCGGCCACTACGACACCGACTCCACCTCCGACACTGACGAATCCAGTGACCATGACTCTGTGAGTAGCTGAGTAGTAAGTGTATCGATTATATATGACAAATTATTAAGGCGTATAGTCCCTTGAACCATCTGACCGAAATTATGTGAACGCAACTCTCGCACTCGCCTAGGCGGCAGTACGCAAATCTGTGCATTTATTTGCGGCCAGCAGCGCCCGGAAAGCGCTTTAAATCCATTTTCTCTGCGAGATATTGATTGTTTTACATATGCAATGTTCACTTTAAAGAATATTTAACCACCAATTTTTATGTGTAAAAATGTTTCTAAAGGTCCAAGCCGTTTCGAAGGAGTAGGGAAAAGTTGCAAAAAGTTGCGAAATTGCTAAATTTTTTTTTTGACAAAAGTATTAATTGCACGAAAAAATCAAATGTTGATATTATTGTTCATGAATCTATAATAAACATATATTTTTTTCAAACCAATTGACCTAGCAGTTATGGAGGAGTAGGCCTGAGAAAATCACTGTTTTATGGTACTTTTCGGGCGCTTGGGCCTTAAGCTCGAACTACACTGCGCATACGTGTGCTACACACGCCGATCTGAACGTGTCTGTCTCCATACATTTTATATGGAAACTGGACTTGTAGAGCTACACTAGATCCGCGCCACGCGACGTCGTCCTACGTATAAATTAAGCGTGGTCCACAAGTGCGTCGGCCTGGGGCCAGGGTTATCCGAAAGGGCGCTCGAGCCCCGGTATGAAGGCTAGAAGGAACGGGGTGGGTCTTTTAATCAGTAAGAGTCTGACACTATCTCCCGCTCTGCCCAAGAGCGAGGGATGTCAATGCATGATATTTTCCCACCAAAAAAAGAAAAAAAAATACATGTGCGTCGGTCTAATGTAGTTCTAGTTCAAGTCACGCTATACATTTCTTTTCTAACCACGTGATCAAACTTCTCATTTTATAACTAAGGAATGGAAAGATGAGAAATCCAGACATGCTTATATTAATCCGCAGATACTAATTCATCTTTCACAACGCTAACTAATTATTTTAAGATCCAAGAGCAAGCAAAGCGAGTTCGGAATTGTAGGAAACACTAGTACTAGGGTTAGGTTAGAAGGCGCGCTTTAGCCTTCTTCTTCTGTCAGAAATAATAATTTAAATTGGAAAAATAACAAAAAAAAAGGTGAAACACTCTCTATTGGATCAATTGCTTTGACTTACTATATTATTTTCTTTTAAGTATTTGTGTGTACATAAACAAATAAATAAATATTATATGTCGCGTAAATGTCACTGAAGTAAAAAAATATATATTTTAAAATTACATTTAAAAATAGCCGCAAACTGAAACTTTAATTTTTTGAGTGTGCGATGGGCGAAAAATTCTTTTAAATAACCCTCCTCCTGAACTGGGCAAGAGCGAGTCAGACTCGCGCATTCAGGGTTCCGTACCGTCCGTAGAAAAACACGTCAAAAAATCGTGTTTGTAAATATTTGTTTCATTTTGTTTTTAATATTTGTTGATATAGCGGCAACAGAAATAAATAATTTGTGAAACATTTCAACTGTCTAGCTATCGCGGTTCTTGAGATACGGCCTCTGCGACAGACGGACTGACAGCGAAGTCTTAGTAAATAATAGGGTCCCGGCTTTGCTTAACGTACAATACAATTCACGAATGATGGCGGCCGTGAAGTTTGCGCAGAAGGCTGCGCAGTAACGTGTTTTAGGAACCAAATGACGATGTGCGTGTGCGAGAAGAGTGTGGTATGCGCGAACGTTCGCAAAGGCTAACTTCACAGCCGCCATCATTCGTGAATTGTACTGTACCCAATTTCTTCGATTTGACAGCTATGACGTCACAACATAGCGCAAAAGCGATCCTATTCTTCTTTGAAACGCATTGTACGACTATTCACAATAGTTTTTAACACCAGAATCATAATTAAACTGTCTTAATACTTAAATAATACCGTCCATGTTTCCAGAATGACCAATGCTGCGCCAAACGCGACATGCTCGGGCGGCGACAAGAAGAGAAGTCTAGGAAGGAGAGCGACAAAAGCTAGAGTTTATTGTAATTGTTGAATGTAGACCCTTTGCTATACTTTGTTATGTGATCTAATCTAAGTTATCGATAGTACATATAATTTTAAAATTTAATCTGCAGTTTTATTTTATTCATTATGCGTACAGCTAAGGAATGGAATTCCCCGCCGGAGTCTGTGTTTCCTGATAGCTATAACCTAGGAGTCTTTAAGTCAAGAGTGAATAGATTGCTTCTAGGCAAGCGTGCTCCATCGTCGGCCACATGATCGCTTACCATCAGGTAAGATTGTGGTCAAACGCGAGACTATCAATTATAAAAAAAAAAAATTGTCTATAGTCAGTTTTATTTTGGATTGATTTTTTTTTTTATCATTTAATAGAACGAAAAGCGACAAGAAATATGTAACCGAAATACATGTACCGTCTTTCAGAACGGTTGAACGTAATTCGATATCGAACTACGACGATGATGATTATGAAGTTTCATCGGCTCTTAATAAACTAGTGCGCCTCACCATCAAAGATTGCATCGCTACTTACCATCAGGTGGGATCGCAGTCAAGCACTAGTTTATCTCAATTAAAAAAAAAAAAAAAAAAACTAAGATCAACTCAATTCGATGGTCGAAAGACTGGAACAATCTGCCTGCTGCGGTCTTCCCGTCCGATTATAATTTGTGTCTTCAAAGCTAGAGTGAGAGATAGGCTCATAAACTAGTGCGCCTCACCATCAGAGATTGTATCACTGCTTACCGTCAGGTGGAATAGCAGTCAAGCACTAGTTTATATCAATTTAAAAAAAAACCGTTCGAAGCGTGAAGAAATAAACATACACATATTCTCTCCGCACACGGGCCACAAAAAACGCCGATTCAAGCTTCATTTTGAGGCGGCCTTTTTTTGTGGCTCGTGTGCGGCGGTACCGCCATAAAAAAAAACGCTTGAAGCGCCTTCAAGCTTCTCCGGACACATGGACGCGCGTGCTTCAGCTGTTTTTGCTGCCGCTTCTAGCGTTATTTGAGGCCCGTGTGCAGGGACGATTAGTGGTACCTTCAAAGACACTTCCGCCCAACCACCGCTAAGTTTATTTTTGCTTGCACTCAAAACGAAAACTTCAAAAGATTTGGTTTGGCGCCGCGCCGCAGGATTCAAGCGATTTTTTTTTTTATTGATCTGGCAGATGACCGCGATTGTACTTATTCGATACTCGAAAATTCGCATCGCATCCGCAAGAAAACTAAGGTTGCCGACATAGCACAAAGAATTGCCAAACTTAAGTGGCAATGGGCAGGGCACATTGCTCGCAGAACAGATGGTCGTTGGGGGCGAAAGGTTTTAGAGTGGCGACCGCGTACCGGAAGACGCAGTGTTGGACGGCCTCCTACAAGGTGGACCGATGACCTGGTGAAGGTAGCAGGCAACCGATGGATGCGGGACGCACAGGAACGTTCGATGTGGGGACGCTTGGGGGAGGCCTATGTCCAACAGTGGACGTTTATCAGCTGAAATGATGATGATAATACTCGAAAAAAACTTTCACAAATATAGCGACCGCAGTGTACACATTCCCTCTCCTAAAGAGGAGGACTGAGTCCCAGCCGAGGCATCTGCCACTAGAGTGAACCCGAAGGAAAAAGTAGTTGCAAATAAAACAAATCAAGTATATCCTTACAATTTAATAGTCACATCAATAGATTAATGACAAAAATAAACGCACATTCTACATGATTCATTATAGCATACACACTGGCATTGACTGGTAAAGGTCGAATATTTTACATTAAAATACTATTTACAGAGGTTACAAATTGAGCTTTGAAAGACCCACAGCACAAAATATATAGGTACAGAAGTCAATCTACATACAAAGCGCGCTCGAGCAACGCACACATAGACACCGCTCACGGACACGATATCTCGGAGCGCCTTGGCCCACTCGTCGAACAGTTCCAGCTCTAACGCTCGTTAGTGTGCGTCCACCGAGGGTATAAAAAGTGAAGTAGATACATGAGATTGTTTTCTGTACCTATCTATTTTGTGCCCACAGGTATGAATAGCAGAGCAGTAGCGTAGGTAGACGTGGGCGAAACGGCCCTTCGCACCCAAAGGCGCCTCTTGCAAGCGAACGCTCTTGAAAATCAATCAAAAGCATGTTTTCAATTCTAGACCATTTGCAGGCACTTTCAAACAGTCAAATGTCCGTCTCTATGGAGAAGATCGTGCTAGAACCTCTATGGACACTCTTTTAAATCATATTATGAGTCGCGTATAATACTTCAATTCATTAAACGACGAACGCCGGCATTCGTAATTGTCTTTCTATTATGTTAGAGACATGATTGACGGTATTCTAAAGGATAAGAACGAGTTTTTCCTTTTAATTGAGTTATGAAAGACCCACAGGTATAAATAGCAGTCAGTAGCGTAGTTAGGCGTGGGCGGAACGGCCCCTCGCACCCAAAGGGGAAGCGAGCGAGGGCTCTTTAAAGTGGATGATCGTCGTGCGAGTCCATACCGCGGTTTTAAAGAACGTCGGTTTTACTCGCGGCTCGTTTGTGCTGATCGACACGCGGTTTTGAAAGACAACCCGATTAAAAAATGAAGCCACCATGACGAGCCGCGAGCCAAGCTCGTCAATTCACAAAACCATATCGCAATGATACACCGGCCGGCCATAAAACCGCGGTTTTACTCGCCCGTCGATCAGGGTATTATGACCAAGGGTTTTTTCTTTTTTTTAGTTTCGCGTTTGACCACTATTTCACCTGATGGTAAGTGATGATGTGGTCGGACTCTGGGTTGCAACAGTCGCTGTTTCTTTATAGAATTTATGGATAATAAAAAACGTCTAAGTGCGAGTCGAACTCCTGTAGTAAAAAACAGCAAACTGTGACAATTTCAACTGTCTTGCTCTTATCGTTCATGAGATATAGCCTAGCGACAGACGGACAGCGGAGTCTTAGTAATAGGGTACCGTTTTACACTTTGGGTACGGAACCCTAAAAAGGCCCCGCTGTTGCACCTTCGCCCACGTCTTAATTTGTCCACGCTACGCCTCTGTAAACGACACAACGGTTTATAAAGTGGAACTCTCGTCTCCAAACGGTCAACTAATAATACTATATTCCTTATTCGACCGAGGACTAAGATCATTTCTTCAATTCTTTATTCTACGACGAACATTAAGGACTGAGCATGCGTAACCGACAGCACGTAATGTTCCACGCGCGCCTCAAATAGATCAGTAAACCTGTAGGGACTCAACAGGGTAGAGCCCGCTAGGGCTACGAGGAACTTCTAAAAAGAAAACCAAAAGGTTTTAGTTCGTAATAGTCTGATGCGCCGTCCCGCTTCACCCTAGACCGCGAGAAGACAATGAATGATATACAACCTAAAAAAAAAATTCGTAAAGAAAATTATTGTAAAACGAATCCTCTGAAAATCTGCTATTTTGCACAAATTTTACGTGAACTTTGGCCCATCACAATGTACTCATAAATTTATAAGAATAAGGAAATTTTTATTTATAAAAACCTTGCATATTAAATCGAGATTCTAAATGACGAAAATTATTTCCAAAACAAATGTAAAAAAAAAACATCTATTTCATGGACTAAGTTTTGTGAAATATTCGAGTGAACGCCGCAGCACAAAATAGATAGGTACAGAAGTCAATCTACATACAAAGCGCGCTCGAGCAACGCACACATAGACACCGCTCACCGACACGATGTCCCGGTCGCGTCTCGGATCACTCGTCGAACAGTTCCGGCTCAAACGCTCATTAGTGTGCGTCCACAGAGAGTAGGTTTAAAAAGTGAAGTACATACATGAGATTGTCTTCTGTACCTATCTATTTTGTGCATAAACATGCTTTCTTTCTATGAGACACCAAAAACCTTTTTTATCCTGTGGGAAATCCAACTTCTCCCGTTCTAGATGGGAAAGAGGGAGTGCCAGACTGACCCACAGCAGTCCTGCTTGCGGACGGCGAGCAATGGGTAGCTCACAGTCCAACCGTCCGTCGACGGCGCGCACTGTTCCCGCGCGCCTCAAGGAGTTGTCAGCAACAGCAGGGACCCAGCCGGGTTGAAGTCTACTGGGACCAGGGTTAGTTTCGAAAGATAGCTCAGTCCTGGTATGAAAGGTAACGAAGGAACAGGAGTGGGTTTTTTGTCAGTAAAAGTCTGACACTATCTCTCTCTCCGCCGAAGAGCAATCGGCATTTATTGTGAGGGTTGTAACTTCTTTGAACCATCAGCAGCTCAGACTCCAAAAATCTACGTCAACGTCAAATAATGCATGTTCTCGTCACTGGGCTTGTCGGACATGTCGGCGTCGGGCACGGGCTTGACGGCGCGGTCACCGTCGGGCAGCGCGGCCTCCGCATCGGGCACGCTGCTGTCCGACTCCGACGAGCTGTTGGATTCCTCGGCCTCCGCTGTCGTGGGCTCCTCTTTGGTTTTTCTTCGATTTCTGCAATTTAATACAGAGAATAATTAAAAAATTTCAGAGAAACACCCAAAAAATAAAGTTTTTGTTAATCTGGCAATTTTTAAATGCATTTGTATGTTTAAAGATATACACCGTGTTACCGATATCAACGCACAAACGAATACCATGGATCCAGTATTCTGGACCCCCCAGAGGTGGAACCTTTGCTTGGTTGCTTCTTAAATTTAAAAAAGTCTGTACTTTTTTAAAATTTAAACTGTATAAAATCATAACTGTAGTCAACCCCGATGATATTTTTATTAAAAAAATATAATTAATTATTTTTAATTAAATAATTGTAGTCATCAGGGCTGATAAATTCACTTATTCGCTAAAAATTTTAAAATAACGATTTTATACAGTTTTAAAAGGTTGTCGGGTTTTTAACACTTACACATTTCTTTAGCCAACGATACGGCTGTGAGAGAGCAAATAAATAATATACTACTAACTAATATTGGTCCGATTGCGATTTTTTTTTACTGATAGAAAGCTGCTTTATTCCTGAGTGACATAGTCTACATTTTGTGTAAGCGGCGGGCAAAAGCTAGTCATACATATTATACATACCTTTTAGGATAGGGCTCTTTGAGGTGGAATGTTCGGAAGTGTAGCTTCATACTGTTGCTCTGTGTGAAACTCTTGTCGCATAACGAACATGAGTATGGCTTTTCACCAGTGTGTGTCTGAAACATAAACGACATAACTTTGGTTAAGAGAAACATCTACACTAATATCATAAAGAGGGAAAATTTGTATTTTTGTGTGTACACCGTTAAATTTTAATCGTTTTAATCCCGTGGAGGGTCGATCCGGTACATGAAACACTATCGATTTGTAAAGATAAAATAAAAAAGTAAAGTACCTTTTTTAACCGACTTCTAAAAAAGGAGAAGGTTCTCAATTCGGATGTTTGTATTTTTTTAAATTTCAAAACTCGTATTAATTTACGCATGTACGAAATTAATTTCTTTAAGAAAACATCAGCTGAGCGAGTTTTTTTTTTTTTTTCGATGGGAAAAAGCGAGTTCGATTATCTTTAGGTAGTTTGTACGCAACGTCGACTATTAACTACAGGTCATTGAACTCGCTCAGCTGACGTTTTCTTAAAGAAATTAATTTCCTTCATGCGTAAATTAATACGAGTTTTGAAAAAACGGTACTTTATTTTTTAATTTTATCTTTACAAATCGATAGTGTTTCATGTACCGGATCGACCCTCCACGGGATTAAAACAATTAAAATGTAACGGTGTATATTTGTAATGAATAAACTCAACAACTACTGTGCCGATTTCAAAAATTCTTGCACCATTGGAAAGCTACATTCACCCTGAGTATGGTTCTTTGATGAAGCCTAAGCCAAGTTTTTAATTTGGATGATTTTTTTTATGTGGAAAATCATACAATGACCTCCTCCTTTAGGGCGAAGTGGGAAGACGTGTCAGACTTCCGGCTTCATCATCAGGATCAGTTCCATATATAGGGGATATATGGAACTGATCCTGATGATGAAGCCGGAAGTCTGACACGTCGAAAATTTGTATTTTTGTGTGTACACCGTTAAATTTTAATCGTTTTAATCCCGTGGAGGGTCGATCCGGTACATGAAACACTATCGATTTGTAAAGATAAAATAAAAAAGTAAAGTACCTTTTTTAACCGACTTCTAAAAAAGGAGAAGGTTCTCAATTCGGATGTTTGTATTTTTTTAAATTTCAAAACTCGTATTAATTTACGCATGTACGAAATTAATTTCTTTAAGAAAACATCAGCTGAGCGAGTTTTTTTTTTTTTTTCGATGGGAAAAAGCGAGTTCGATTATCTTTAGGTAGTTTGTACGCAACGTCGACTATTAACTACAGGTCATTGAACTCGCTCAGCTGACGTTTTCTTAAAGAAATTAATTTCCTTCATGCGTAAATTAATACGAGTTTTGAAAAAACGGTACTTTATTTTTTAATTTTATCTTTACAAATCGATAGTGTTTCATGTACCGGATCGACCCTCCACGGGATTAAAACAATTAAAATGTAACGGTGTATATTTGTAATGAATAAACTCAACAACTACTGTGCCGATTTCAAAAATTCTTGCACCATTGGAAAGCTACATTCACCCTGAGTATGGTTCTTTGATGAAGCCTAAGCCAAGTTTTTAATTTGGATGATTTTTTTTATGTGGAAAATCATACAATGACCTCCTCCTTTAGGGCGAAGTGGGAAGACGTGTCAGACTTCCGGCTTCATCATCAGGATCAGTTCCATATATCCCCTCCCCCTTTCTTAAATTCAGTCATCGACTACACATCTAAACTAGCCAACTTTACTTGTTACGACAATTCTGCTGTGATTCTATGAGGAGTTCTGTTCCATATCTTCGAAGTTCATGATAATAAGATCATAACAACATTTCAATGGGACCAACTTGGAGGCATAACGTTTCAATCAAAAAGAGAATTTTCAAAATCGATCCATAATTGACCGAGATGTCGATGAACTGAACAATACATTCAGCCGAACATAGAACCTCATTCTTTGTGAATCAGATATAAGTGATATAAGACCCGCCTTGGCTTGGAGAGACATCGACTTACCAGTAGATGTCGTTTCAGTCCCACATGTGCATGGAACTGTCTGCCACAGGTGTCGCAAGTGTGTAGCTTCTCTCGCGTGTGCATGTTCTGATGAGTTCGTATGCTGCCAGGCTGGAAAAGAAGAGATTGGGTAAAACACAAATTTTAAGATATTTCCAACTTGATTCGAAGCACTTTTACATTCAAGGTGGACCGATGACCTGGTCAAGGTCACTGGACCGGTCATTGTGGCGACGCTTGGGGGAGGCCTATGTCCAAAACTGAAAAAATAAATTTTACAAAAAACTATCCTCTATTTCTTCCGGTAAGAAGCGTCACCATATTCCGGTTATGATAATTTAGTTTCTCTAGACTGGCAACAAGAAGTGTTGCCAACCTGGAAAATCAAAAATATCAGCAGTGTAGCCACCGTTATTAAAGAATACTTTTATTTATAATAGGGTAGTGCCCAGGGTCAAAATAATTACATTTTATTTAGTCCGTATTTTAGATTATAAAAAAATATTGGACACGTATTTTTTCTTTTATCGATTAAACAAAAAATAACAACGCCGTGCTGCATTTATTCGCACACGGTGACGTCACACGTAACTTTAATGGGCTATATCTTTGTCATTTTTGGTTTAATTTACAAATAAAAAAATACGTGTCCCTTATTTTTGAATAATCTAAAAGACGGACTAATTACATTTTTTACGGCCACTAGCCTATTATTGATTGATAGGATATAATCTTAATCTGAGTAAATGATTATGGTGTGTCAAAGTTACGTTTACTTTAATCATGGTATTTCTAACGTCCAACCTTCAGAGCCTTGAGCATAGGCGTAGGGTAGCCAGCCTTTCGGTGTTTTACAGGATGCATTTTGGAGAGTGTGCGCAGGAATTACATAACTTGATTCCGCCATCGCAATTTTACCATCGAACAACCCGACGTACGGCGAATATTCACCCTTACGTTGTTGAAACCTCTACGGTCCGGACTAAGCATTTCGCCTCGTCGTTTATACCGCGTACGTCGAAGGACTGGAACAGTCTGCCTGCTGCGGTCTTCCCGTCCGATTATAATTTGGGCGTCTTCAAGGCTAGAGTGAATAGGCTCTTAATAAACTAGTGCGCCTCACCATCAAAGATTGCATCGCTACTTACCATCAGGTGGGATCGCAGTTAAGCACTAGTTTATATCAATTTTAAAAAAAAAACGTACCGCCAATGAAGATCCACAGATCTCGCAAATGTATCGCTCGGTGGGCGAGTAAAACGAAGTGCGGGGATGTTCCGACAAGTGATGCTGCCAGCAAGCTGCTTGCGTCTCGAAGTGTTTGCCGCACTGAAACAAATATCTCTACATAGAAATAAAATTAAGTACCGTCCAATTGGGCGAATAGGAACGCAGGGGTCAAAACATTGGTTGGATTTTTCCGTTCCAGGCCCGTGGCTCCCCTGGAAGATACCCCTGGGGGTGCCACGGGAACTCGAATTCGGACCCGTGGCTCCCCCAGGTAAATTAGTGCGGTGCTTAGTACTTACTCCTAACACTTTGGTACACAACATTACTTTTGGTATATTTTTTTTTTTTTTCGATGGGAAAAATCATCTTATGACATCCCCCGCTCTTGGGCGGAGCGGGAGATAGTGTCAGACTCTTACTGACTAAAAAACCCATCCCGTTCCTTCTAGCCTTCATACCGGGGCTCGAGCGCCCTTTCGGATAACCCTGGCCCCAGTAGGCTTCGACCCGGCTGGACTTTTAGTATATGCGAAACCCGCACAACATGTCTAGTATTTTTTTTATGTAAAGAATCTATGTACAAAATTTTATAACTGTATCATGAAAAATCACAAAGCTCGGCGCAGAGTGGGGATCACTTTGCGCATTCCATACATTGGCGAGCCAATCGTCTTCGTTGTTAGATACATGCAGCGACGCAGGGAACGAGTGACGTATATGACACGAAGGCGCGGCGAGCCAATCACTGACACTCCTCACCCCCGCGTTTCACTTCGCACCACTAGAGACCCGAATATTTGACTTCTGTGCAACTTGAAGCCAGCGCTCAAGATCCGTGACGGTAATTGTATAAGCTTGTTATGTCAGCAAAAATACATAGTCAACGGGCCATCCAGGCGACTGAGGGGTTATTTAGCACTTGCACCCAGCTGTTTTCTGGCGCCTAGTGCTCGCTACGACCTGCTACGACCTGCCTTGACCTGTGTTGTACTTAGTGTTGGTGCCATCTTGTGACCTTTTTAACACGCTTTTATTAGTTTCACCTGTATGTTTGCTTGTTTGTAACCACCATCTTTGAGATGAGCTCGATTTTGCCCAACTTCGGGTGATCAGATTTTCTTTAAACTTTGCACACCCATCAAAGAGCGATCATAATGCGTCAGCTGACGTAGTTTGTACGCAACGCCGACTACTACCTACAGGTCATTGGACTCGCTCAGTTGACGTTTTCTTAAAGAAATTAATTTCGTACATGCGTAAATTAATACGAGTTGTGAAAAAAGGTACATTAAGTATTTTTTAATTTTATCTTTGCAAATCGATAGTGTTTCATGTACCGAATCGACCCTCCACGGGATTAGAACGATTAAAATTTAGCGGTGTACCTATATATATTTTTGAGAAAAAATATAACATGGTGTCAAAATGATTGGAAGATTCAGTTACTAGTTCTGAACAAACTATATTTTGGTTTCACATATACCAAAAATTGTGTGTTTTTTTTATTATTTTTGAAAACTGTATAATATAATACTACAACGAACTTACCTGGTGACATGTCGTTGGTTTCTTATGCTCTCTTCTATATTTCGTTTTCCCTTTTTTATCCATTTTAAATTTAAACATTTCTTCGTCATGATTTCTGTGAATAAATCGTAAAACACTACTTCATTCAAACATTCTTCTAAATGCACACTGAATTATTTTTAGAACGACTATACGTATTATAAGTAGTACAAATTGTTACGTATGTGTAAAATTACATGGTATAAATATTATAGTATATAAAAATCAATTACTTTTGAAGGCAGTAAAATACATAATGTACGTAATTAGTAAAAATACATCATTCTTGTAAGGCACAGGGGATCGGAATTGTCACTCCTACATACAGGATATACTGTAATCTAGTCAGGAGATCAGAACTGTACCCACTACAATCGTAGAAAATTTGTAATGTTACCATGTAAAAATTGAATACTCATGTATTGCAATACAATGCGTTCCAAATGAGAATAGAATCGCCCGCCATGTTGTGACGTCACAATTTACTGTCAAATCTGGGAAAGGAATTTTTAAAACAAATTAATTTACGAAAAATTTAATTTATTTATGAACTGTGAACGAAAAAAGTTTAAATCAGAATCCAGTTCTTCCATTTTACTCATTTCCAAGTTGTTCAATTTTGAACCAAAATTCTTCGATTTGATAGTACGTCGAGACGTCAAAACATAGGAATCGGTCCTATTCTCATTTGGAACGCGTAGTACTTGTAAATAATCAATAAAGATTATTGTTATTTATTAGGATATAACATTAACTTTTGATTTAAAACATAATATTGGGTAATTAATTTCATCAGATAAAATGTCCATTGTCAAAAGAAAAAATAACAATTAGAATGATGTTAGTAATAACACAAAAAAATAAATAAAAAATTACGTTACATTCCCGAAATTAATACATTAATGTCCCGTACGGAGTTGGGGCCAGTGGCTAGCTACTGAACAAAATTACGATACATACCGTTTTCTTAAACGTCTAGTAGCCTGAAATAAAAAAAGAATAATGTAAAGAATAAAAATATCAAATCTATCAATTCATTTACTGATTCTGAATAAACTATATTATGTTGTATCTTCTTCTGTATATTGTGTGTAAATAAATTGTAAAATAAATATATTCAGGTTTCACAATAACTAAAAATAATGTTGAATAAAAAATAAATGAAATAATAATTCTATTTATTTCATGTTTTAATTAAATTGTAGTTAAATTTACAATTTGAAGACGTTAAATTAAAAAAATAAATAATTAAAAGCGACAAAACCTTGTTAAGAAAACATGATTTTTCATTTTAATTCTTTTTATAATTTATTGTTTAATTACAGTAAAATGGGGTGAATAGAGACTTAGGGGTGAATAGAGACAAAACTTTAAAGGGTATTTTCTCGATATTTGAATACTTTTTGCAGCATTTAACTATATCAATTTATTAATGAATTGTTATTCTAAAAAATCGATGCTTATTTAGAGACCGATATTATAGTTTCAAAGTGAAAAACCAAATCAAAGTTTTGTCTCTATTCACCCCTAAGTCTCTATTCACCCCGCTTTACGGTATTGGACTTACTTTGGCCTGTTGTCGCTTTCCTAAAACTTTTCTGCTCATCGTCTGTTTGAATCCACTGAAACAAAAATGTTTCATTATACACACACATAAAACAGGCTCTCAAGACTATGTTACTAACATCATAAACAACAACTTTTGTTCTATGACTTTTAAAAATTTATCTCTTCTTAGTTCAAAAGAGAAAGAGAGCAGTGGTGTTCTAGTGGTAATGGCTACGACTTACGAGTTGTAGGTCACGGGTTCAAAACCTGCCAGGCGCATTACTTTGTATAATTTATTTCATCACCACTGCTCTCAAAACGGTGAAGGAAAACATCGTGAGGAAACTGGCATGTCCTAGAACCAAAAATTCGAAGACATGTAACATTCACCAACCCGCACTGGGCCCGCGTGGTGGATTACGGCCTATTCCCTCTCCTAGAGTGGAGGCCTGAGTCCCAGCAGTGGGAACATTTAAAAAAAGGCTGATGATGATGATGAAAGTTAAAAAAAAAATTAGTTAATATTTTTGTTAGTGATATGAAAGAAAAGGGAATTAGTGATGGCATGACAGGTCAGAATGGAAGAAAAAAACGTGTTGCGCCGACCCCAAATAAAACGGGACAAGGGCAGGAAGATGATGATGATATTTGCCACTAGATAGAAAGAGAAAGAAGTATGTTACCCATCTTCTTCACTATGTAGAGCTGAATGAAACAAATGTTCCTCGAAAGCCTTCCGCGTCTCGAAATTGATGTCGCATCGCTCGCAGTACGTGTTCACTTCTTCGTCGTCGTCTGGACTGTCCTGTCAGAGGAAAAAGAACTTTAAAATAGTTATTGTAGAGTTGTTTTTAGACGTGCATAGTCGCGAGAAGGGGGTGCTATACCGTAACTGACCATCAATAAAGTATACAATAGTATTAGGATTTAATTTTTTTTTTTTAAATACGAATGTAGTCCTGTCAGAGGAAAAAGAACTTTAAAATAGTAAGTGTAGAGCTGTTTTTAGACGTGCATAGTCGCGAGAAGGGGGTGCTATACCGTAACTGACCATCAATAAAGTATACAAAAGTATTAGGATTTAAAAACTTGTAAAAAAATACGAATATAGTAACGCTTTTTTTTTTGAGTGAGTGAATATAAATTTTTGCACTGCGCCGTATGTTCCGTGCGGTTTTAATTCACTCGCTTTTTCATAATCTTTCTTTAGTACCCAATATTTTTTGCGCGACTTAAAAAAAAAATAGTTTTATTATATACTGTATTAGCACCTTAGCGGCTGCCCGAAAACTGGCTTTTCGACAGAAAAGAAAATTTAGAACTTGATTGCAGCGCCACCTATCGGGTTCAATTGTATTTCCAAACCATCCAGGGACCCTCTCAAATACAAACAAAGATCTATCCAAATCTGTCAAGCCGTTTAGAAGGAGAAATCCTACTCTGTTCAAAATTACATTAGACATTTATGAAAACACGTGTAGAATAATTATAGGTACAGGGTTATTTGCAAAACACTAACCACCTAACAGGACTTTAATACTGACGTCATAAACAAAAACTTTTGTTCTATGACTTTTTACAAATCATATTTCGTTTACCAAAAACAAACTTTCAAGAGTGACGCGACGCAATTCCATCAAGCATCCCCGCCACCCGATCTCCACTATTGTACTATCGCTGCCCTCCGCTATTGTACTATCGTTTGCTTCGCTTAGATTTCGTAATAATTAGAACGTACAATTTAAATATCTTTATTTCTAGATATGATTTTTTTTTTCAAATCGTATAACAAAAGTTGTTGTTTTAAAAATAATAGAAAAGAAGATGATTACTTACAACATCATCAATGACATGTTTAACTATCTTGTGCTGATGTAGCCCCGCCTTGCTCACGAACGACGCGCCGCAGATAACGCACACGTGTTCGCTGCGATGCGTGCGTAAATGAGTGTAGTACGTCGACGTATGCCTACAAAAATTGTTCAGGTGTTAAGGCTTATAGTCCCTTGAACCATCTGGCCGAAATTAAATGGACACAACTCTCGTGCCCGCTTAGGCGGCAGCGCGTGTATCTGTGCATTAAATTGCAGCTAGCTGCGCCCGGATAGTGCACGGCAGACCTTTAAATCCATTTTCTTTGCGAAATATTGATTGATTTACATATGCTATGTTCACTTTGAAGAATATTTAACCAAATTTTATGTGTAAAAACGTTTCTAAAGATCAAAGCCGTTTCGAAGGAGTAGAAATTGATGGAGTTTCTTGCACGTTCTTCTCCATAGAGACCTACTCTTTGGAACGTGCAATTTAGCTTCACTTGTTTAACTGACCGACATTTTGACAATTCAAAAGTGCCTGTAACTGGTCCATTTGAAATAAACGTTTCTGATTTCTATGGGAATATTGTAAAATCAATTATTATTTTAAAAGAATAACCATGGAGTTTCTTGGCGGTTTTTCTCCATAGGAAACAACCAATTTGGAACCGTGCACTAGCTTCTGACGTTTTATAAGTGTCCATATAGACATATAAATGTATGAATTTTTTTTTTTAATCTTAGGTGTCTACATGTTGTTTCTGCATTGTGTGTATCTATGGGTTCCAAACAAAATATTCTTCTTTCATTCTTTCTTTCATGTAGTAATTTCCAACATAAAAATAAACCCTCCTCTACTATCTTAAAACATAACTTGGCCATTTTTAAGTATGATCCATTTTATGAGTAAATGAAATGCAAACAATAAAGCTTAATACCTTCTCCGTCTTACCTAAATTCTTCATCACAATAAGCACATTTCCTCGTGATCCCACTGTGGTACTCATCATGAAGTAGAGCTGAACTTCTGAAATTATTTTAAACAAGTTTTCAATGAAAATCATTTTTTCATAGCATGCTTTCATAGCGTATACAATAATTCCACAAAATTTTTATTCAGGAAACGAAAAAAAAAATCGGCCTCGCCATACAAATTGTCCAATCAGGTTTATCATTTCCACATATATATTCTTCTTCTTCCACAATAATATTCCACAACTATCACACAACGCCGTCTAGTCTCAAGCTAAGCAGAGCTTGTGTTATGACTACTAAATACATACATATTATAGACTAGCTGTGCCCCGCGGTTTCACCCGCGTTTTTCTCGTTTCCGTGGAAATACCGAGATAAAATATTGCCTATAATTGCCTCCCTCAATAAATGGACTATTGAATATTTAAACAGTTTTCATATCAGATCAGTATTTCCCAAAATTACCGCGTTCATAAATGTATTTATTATACTCTTCAAAGATCTTATACTTACAATCATCAACAAATATATTTCGAAAAAGATTATTACAGGATTTTATGTTGATAAAAAACTCTATGGCCCATAACTCATTAATAGGTACCAACTCTTAACATCTTACACACGTGATAACTTTTAAACGAAATATCCGATTGAGATGAAACAAAAAGTATTTTACTTCTACATAAATACTCTTGATAACATAATGCTTAATTTCGATAAAGATAAATATACGATACATATTTAACGTAGTTTTTTTTTCTTCAGACGATTTAATAATTATTTTGAACACAAAATCGGTTATTGCGATTAAACCATGATAGCTAGATATATGCTCTCGCGGACTTTTTTGTAGGTCTTAATGGGATCTACAAACCCGTAGTACATCATTTTGTTCTATTCTCAATAGTTTTTGCAGCGCACGCAAAAATAGGTTTTCGATTTTACACCTTGTGTTACAAAATAGCAATTTTATTACGGATCCCTAATTTTGATAAAATAAAACATAGCCTATAGCCTTCCTCGATAAATGGACTACCCAACACTGAAAGAATCATTCAAATCGGACCAGCAGTTCCAGAGATTAGCGCGTTCAAACAAACAAACAAACAAACAAACAAACTCTTCAGCTTTATAATATTATATATTAGTATAGAGTATAGATAAATTACACCCAGACACAGAACAAGTGATCATGCTCATCACACAAACATTTGTCCTGGATGGGAATCGAACCCACAACCTCTGGTGTAGCAGTCAGGGTCACTAACCACTAGACCAACAGGCCTGTTGATTACTGATTCTGATCCTTACTGATTCTGAACAAACTCTATTCAGATTTCACATGAACTAAAAAATATGTTGTATAAGTTATGGATTAAAATGGATACATACTCTAAAGGACAGATGAGATGACACCTCAAACACTCGTACTTGAAATAGTGCTGCCTGATATGTTTGGTGAGGTAACAGTTCAGTTTGTAACGCATTCGACAGAAGTGACACTCGAATGAACCCAGCGTCTGTGGAAACAAATACTGCCATTCAAACCTTAACCCTTGAGAACTCACGTTATGAGCATTTTGCCGGCTTTGGAGTTCGGAAAAACAAATTATTTCCATAATTTATTCAAAATTTAATGTCAAGCATAGAGCAAACGTAGGTCAATCATTATCATTTCAGCCGGAAGACGCCCACTGTTGGACATAGGCCTCTCCCAAGTATCGTCATAACTACCGATCCTGTGCGTCCCGCATTCACATTTCTCACGAAGTCATCGTTCCAACTTGTTGGACGTCTTCATTCAAAGATCAAATTCCTTACATGGGGCCCATGAAAAATCACGATTTTTTAAATATAGCTCGCAGCCTCTAAGACTGGTAGCCCCACTGGATCTTGGGCCCGTGGCATTATACCAGCCTTGCCATTGGGCCACAGTATTACCTCTAATTTCTAAAAGCATAGAAAAAAAAAAAACTAACCTCAACATGCCTCAATTCAATATGTCTAGCCAGCATAACCTTCTTCGAGAACCCTTTCAAACAGTCCGTACACTTATAAGCAGCATTTTTGTATTTCTTATCCTCGGCTCGTGCCCTAAAATTCAACACCGCTTCTTCCTCACTCAACGTATACCTCTTCCAATAAAGCTTATCCAAAACCTTATTCATACCACGGGCACATGTATTACCATTACTCTTTTCATTTAACTCTCCACATTCCGTCTTCATAACCTCCTTTTCATTTCCAATGTAAACCGCTGAAGGACTGAACGGTTCCGTATTAGATTTTTTATCAACTTTAATCTTTTCATCATCAAAATGTTCTTCTAAGCCGTTAATCATAGCTTCTTTAACATAATCTAACATTGAGTCATCGTTATCTGGTAATGATTGGTTGCTAAAGTAGTCCAGTTCGATATTTTCTATCTTTTCTATTTTCTTTTCTGCGTCAAAGTGTTTGTCCGTATCTATGCTGTCTTTTATGATGTACGTTTTGTTTTGGTCAATATAACTGTCTATTGTTAGTGGTGATACGGTCATAGTTTTGTTTCGGTCTACCTTATATATTCTTTCGTAGGTGAGCTGAAATTGTTAAAGCAAAAATAATGCATTAGTGGTGGCTTTTCCTTTAAACCATAGTAAAGTCCGATCTCCACTTGCTTTTTTTCAAGCCCTTAGTGTCCTACAGTTGGACAAAGGCTTCTACCAAGTCTGAACACTCTTTGCTATTTGGCCCTATGAATGATCTGTTCTGCAAGCGGAAAATCGCCAAACGTAAGTGGCAGTGGGCCATCGCCGTGTCCTTGTGGGGCGATCTTGGGCGGCTTGGTACAGGTCATGGTCCAGAGTAAGTAGGAGTGGGAAACAGTAATGCTAGCAAAGCAGGAGGCCGACCGCATCAGGCAACGGCGCCCCAGCCGCCGCAGGGGCATGAGTGCATTCAATACCGATTTCCGGCCACCGTAGGCGCGGGCTTGCCCGACCGTCCGGTAACTGTCCGACCGAGCCCAAGTCGTCGACGGCGCGCCTCAAAGAATTGTCAGCAACCGTTGGAGCCCAGCTGTATGAAAGGCAACAAGGAACAGGGTGGGCTTTTTAGTCAGTAAGTGTGACACTATCTCCCGATCCGCCCAAGGGTGGGGGATGTCACCTGGGTGATTTTTAGCCACCAAAAACAGCGAGCAGGAATGTGTCCTGCCCAATGTTTTGCCACTTACGTTTAGCAATTTTACGGTCAGTTCTCCTATAGCATTTCTCTTTAACCCTAAAATAAAAGTTCTAAGTTCAAGCTTGATTACTTACAGGTCCTCTCCAAACCAATTCCCTGAGAGTCTTCTGCCCACTGTAGCATTTCTCTTTAAACCTATGAAACTTGTGTAGTATTGTAGCACATTCATAGCAGAAGTACTGAGGTAGTCCATCTTGCTCATTCACCTGTTTTAAAAGAAAAATATGAGTTAGTTCACAGAAGAACATTCCCACAATACAGGAATAATTCCTAGTGTGAGGTGAAATATTTGTTTGTAATTTTTAAAATAGAAATTGCATATGTAGGTACACATATGAGCTTTAAACACAGCATCATAGGGACTTTATTGGTCTTTTGGTTGTAAGTGTAGTAAATGGTGAATTTGGGGTCCTGGGTTTCCATGTTGGACAATAAGTACTATTGAATTTTAGAGTATATAGTAATAAAATGAACTTTTTTAGACAACAAAATTGCATTGCTTGTTACTGAACTCCTCTAAAACGGCTTGACCAATTTTTATGACTTTATTGTATTATTTGGTAGATCTGAGGATAGTTCATAAAGTATTTTCCACCCTCCAATCCCCATCCCCAAATTTTTTATCGAGATACTTCTGTGATCAAATAGAACCAAATATGGCAGAACAATGTTTGCCAGATAAAATAGTAATATACATAAAATTACAATAAAGGTTGTGCAAGTAGAATATGATCATGTATCAAATAATACAGGTAAGCAGTTCTTTGCAACCAGCATAATATATATAATGAATATTTCCAATTAATAAACAATAATAGAGAATGTAGCTTCCTTTCTCTTTATATTACGTTTGTACGCTCTAAACGTTATACAAGTAATTGTAATGTCCTTCATACGATAACAAATACATAAAAATAATATTGTCATGCACATATCTTAGAATATTTACGTAATTCGTCAAATAACTTGCCTGTAAAGCCATAACTTCTTCATAGTAAAATTTGAGTTGATGCAAATGGAAATGGTACATCTTTGTCTCCGTCTGAAGACATATTCTACACACTTTCAGGTCTGACATGATATTATTGATTTTCTTCGGAGTTTTTTAACTGCTAATTCCTTTATTTCCTATTAGAAAACATTGAAAATATGCATACAAATGCAACTCGCGTACCGCCTAACGCCATATTTGTTTACCTGTCAAAGTCCAGTCAATAAACAATCTTCAGTCAAATTCTATTCTCAGCACGCAGAAACATTCATGTTATTTTAATTCTGTTAGAAACATAAATACAAATAGAAAATAAAGCCATTTTTATAAACGTGATACAAATATTTGTAATGAAAGCGCATTACTTTTTGTAATTTATTATATCAAGTGGTGATGAATACCGGTACGAACCTTGATCGCTGACCTTCGCTTGCGCAGAAGTCAAATATCGGACCTATTTAGTGGTATGAAGTGAGACGCTGGGGCGGGGAGTGTCAGTAATTCGCTCGCCGTGCCATCGTGTCGTAGACGTCACTTCTTTCGTTCCCTGCGCTTGCTGCATGTATCTAACAACGACGACGATTGGCTCGCCAATGTATGGAATGCGCAAAGCGATCCCCACTCTGACGCCGAGCGCTCAAGATTCTTCTACCAATAATACGCTCTAATAATGGTGAAGAAACATCGTGAGGAAACCAGCATGTCCTAGAACCTAAGTTTTCATTATTTCTGTATGAATATACCTACCTTTTTCTCGATCGTGATCTTGCTGGCTATGGGCTTCAGTGCATCTGCACTGCATCCAACTCGTATTTAATCTAAGAAAATGGTTATGAACAACGTTTCAAACTCCAAATCCGGGCTGGAATGAATGACTATTCGCCAGAGATGTTTGCGTAATTTGTCCTCATTTTCCTCTGTGCTCAATTCTCCCACCTCTCTATATCTTACTAGCTTTTGCCCACGCGGCTTCGCTTCCGCTTTCCCCTACTCCACCTTCCGCTCTACCCTACCAAACTTCTACTAAACCAAAAAATAAGTAAACATTGTCTTATTTGTTTTGTGGGATATTTTATTTTATATTAGTGGTATGTAATGTATATGTTTTTTTTTTACTTTCTTCTTTTATTTCTTGTCTCTGTTTAGAGTGTAATGTTGTATAAGTAAATTGTAAATAAATATATATTAATTGCATGCAGTCGTGCCTTTAACTTTACGTGGTCGGCTACAGTCGACTCACGCTATCCATCGCTAACCGCATACCATTCAGTCAGTGTGCAGTTAATTACAAAGAGAAAACGCACATTGACATTGTCAACTTTATTTTGAGGCACTTATAGATCAAATCATACACTAAGCTCCTGGGCTAGATGCGTCACGCCAACTGCGCAAAGTCAGATCAAACTGCATGCAGTTGAATATATGGACTGCGTGCAGTTGCTGCGATGTAGTCCGTCTGATGGCAGCCTTACTGACTAGAACTACACCTCTTCAGTTGTGAAAATCCTTCAAACGTAAAATTCGGAACTACTACTTGAAGTCCTCTCAACCTTAGTTCGGTCTTCGTTCAGAATTGTTATTAAGTTCTCATAGTGATTTGATATTTTTCATAGTATTTCTTAGTTTATTATTTTAGCATATATATGTATTTTATTAATATAAATAACTTATTTTATATTTTTCCATTTGAACTATTTGTTATGTATTTGTTTATTGTGCAAACCTACCACAGTGTTGTTTTTTTTAACCCAAAGGTTGACTGGTAGAGAATGCCTTGTGGCATTAAGTCCGACTATGTACCACTATTTTACATGAAGTTTAATTATATAAATAAAACATTTCTAACATGTGGAAATGAAGGTACTCACAGTAGACACAATGGATCTTGAACGGTTGCGCAGAAGTCAAATATTCGGTCTCTTTAGTGGTGCGAAGTGATACGCGGGGGCGCGGAGTGTCAGTGATTGTCTCGTCATCGCGTTATAGACGTCACTCCTCATTCGTTCCCTGCGTTGCAGCATGTATCTAACAACGAAGACGATTGGCTCGCCAATGTATGGAATGCGCAAAGCGATCCCCACTCTGACGCCGAGCGCTCAAGATCCGTTGTGCCTACTGTAGTAATTTGTAACATTTTTTCACACAGGTGTGCAAGACGTAAAACTATGATTAAAATACATTTTAGGCGGCAATATAATAATTTAATTATTGTTCTTTTTACAATTACAACTAACGCCATCTATCAACTTTTCGGTTTTCCTCTGAATCTTCTTCATTTATTCTGAAGTCTTCTATTTCCTGCTGGATACCAGCATTTTTTCTTCTGTTTCTGTAAAAAAGAATTGTTTCATCAATTTACTGTTTTTTTCTTTGGTTACCTTGATTTTTCATGTTCGATTTCTGTACGGAACAAATATTTGCTTAGCCTAAAGATATGTTTCGGGTCTCGGTGTTTTTGAAAAGTTAGTTGTAATGTACATGGCTACAGGATATTTTAGAAAAATAAACCCGTAATCCTGCTAAATACTACAAAAACATATGACTATATTCTAATGGTAAACAAATAACCTATTCATACAAAGACATGGCTTAAAGGACTTAGTATCCAAGCCAAAAAGATTATGTGCTTGAAAAAATATACATCACTAAACTAGGAACTGTCTCACAGCTCGTTAGTTATTGAAAACATAGGTTTTGGATAACCTAGATCATAATAAATGAGTTACATGATCTGAAATAGTTTGTTTATTGACCGATACCCACTCATCACTAGTGATGTTCAATTCCGCTATAAAATCTAGACGCGCTATAGAGTATTGAATATATTCATTATAACACGTTCTAGCAAAACTCGGTAATCAACCGAATTCGGCGACGTTATCATTTTATTCGGGAACGCGCTAAACGGATACAATAAACGCTATATTGCTATTCCGCTTTGGCCCCACTGTTGGCGTTATGTTGAGCGAATCATTATATTATAGCGCGAAGGCAGAGTCAATATAACAAATGCTATACGCTATGAACAAATAGCGTGTTATATTTTGACGCTATACGTTATATTAGCCACATCATCCACACAATAGGTTCTCGGGAGGAGATTCCCACTCTGATCGACCTCCTAAACCCATAGATTTTTGTTTAGAGGTAGGTATGCGGAACAGGGTTTTTTTGGGAAGTGGGAAATAATCGTTCATCATCATTGAGCTCCTAAGTAGTCCTAAGTTTGAGCTACACGAATACTGACAAATACTTGCACTGACTGGACAGGTCCACTCAGAACTGTGTGGTTCTTTCTTCGAAAAACCATCTCAGACACTAATTTGGCCATTACATATTTTACTGTATAGAGTTAGAGACTTTACACCCATAGATTTAAGTTTCTGTTAAATTATTACTATTTTGGTAAATAATAAAGTATATATAATTATATAAAGTTATAAAGTAAAATATATATAAGTTTATAAAGTTTAATCTTATCTTTGACCCCTGAGTTAGTTTCGGTGTTTCTTCTCAGGGTAGTCAGCTAGGAAACACCCGCCTAAACCAGTAAAAAAAAAAAATTGACATGTTAAAGTGTTTTTTTTAACTTATTTGCAAAATCAATACCATTTATCACCATTTAAAGACTTCTCCTGTTCTAGGGTGGAGCGAGAGGTCCTGTCAACTTTTATTGACTAAAACCACACCTGTGTCCTTTCGATGCCCTTTGCATTTTAGGACCGCTGGTTATCCTGCAAATGAGTAATTCGTATCATCAGCTTTGTCTTACCTCTTAGGATAGGGTTCTTTAAGATGGAAGGTGCGGTAGTGTAGCTTCATACTGCATTTCTGAGTAAACCGTTTTTCGCACATGGAACATTCATAAGGTTTCTCACCGGTGTGTGTCTGGAACATAAGAAATTTTACATTTCTATTACGTCACAGTAATATTAGAAAGGTGGGCTGATGTCCTGGCCAGGGTCGCGGGAATCCGATGGATCCGTGGCGCACGGGAACAGTCTTTGCGGCGAAGCTTTGTGGAGCCATGTCCAACAGTGAAAGAAATAAAGAAAAAGCTCTTATTCGTACCTCACAGAAAACGATTAATAAAAGATAACTTTAAAATCTGTGCAAGGCCAAAAGTGGACGTCTTTCGGCTGATATAATAATGATGATGAATTTTTTTTAAAGCGAAAGTTTGTGTGTATGTATGTGCGTGTATTAGTATTTTTGTTACTTATCCACGCCGAAACGGTTTAGTAGATACGTGTCATAGCACATTGGATCCGTTTTATATTGGAGTATGTACATATTATGTTCCCTTGGCATAATTTTCTACAATCACGCCGGCGAATCCGTATTATAAACGCGAAAGTGTGTGCGTGTGAGTGTTTTTTTTTTTATTGCTGATGGGTTCGCGCTTGACCACAATATCCCCTGATGGAAAGCGACGATGCGGTCGACGCTCTATCGTCGACGTGTCGTCATAATATGACAATCGATCCTATTCATCATATGTTGAATGAAGTACAGCGTTATCTAATTCCTCACCAGCTGATGTCTATTCATGCTGCTTTTACTGTTGAACTGCATGCGGCATGTTGAACAAGTGTACAGCTTTTCTCGAGTGTGAGTGTTCAGATGACTTGCCACACTGCTGGCCTGTGAACAAAGGGTACTTATTAAATACTTCTGAGAGTGGTCGAAGGACAAACATATATTTATTCAGGCTCTGATAGAGAGGAGGCCGACCGCATCAGGCAACGGCGCTCTCGCCGCCGCCGCCGGGATTCCGATCCCGATTTCCAGCCACAGGGTCTACTTGAGTTTGGGTCATCCGAAAGGGAACTCGAGCACCGGTATGAAGGCTTGAAGGAACGGGGTGGGTTTTTTAGTCAGTAAGAGTCTGACACTATCTCCCGCTTGGATGATTTTCCCCACCAAAAAAAAGGTCATCTCTCTCGATTTTACATGAACGAAATCTATCCAGTTAATCTGGACATATCTATCGTGGCCTATAGCCACTCCATATCTTTGTCCTAGTAGGGCCTACGTTGTAAAAAAAATGGGGCCCCTTTGAGATTAGCTACCCCACTGATTTTAGTTAATAAAATTTAGAAAGACTCTTAGAGGCCTAAGTTGCATGATAATGATGAAGTAATAACTTAATAACGTACCCATAGAGAAGCTCGGTGAAAAAAGAGGCACGACATTGTGTTCCCCTGTGTGATGTTTCATGTACGCTGTTAGACTTAAGAACTATAGCCATAGAAGTGAGGCGAGCCCAAACGCTACCAACGTTCAAAAAAATGGTGAAGGAGCATTATCACTTTAGTTTTTCTTCTCCTTACTAATTGTAATTATAATTTATATTTATTAGTTTAATATTTCTATCACATCATACTGTATAGATCAGAATGTTGGGCTGTGAAAAAGACGGATGAAAAAAGATTGCACGTAGCGGAGATGAGAATGTTAAGATAGATGTGTGCTGTGACGAGAATGGATAAAGAGACAAATGAGTATATTAATAGAAGTTTGAAAGTGGCGCCAGTGACTGAAAAATTGAAAGGGAATCGTTTGTCTTGGTTTGGGCATGTGAAAAGGAGGGACGACACGCATGTTGCTAAAAAAGTTATGAGTTTACATGTGGATGGTTGGAGGTCCCGAGAGGGAGGCCAAAGAAAAGATGGATGGATTGTGTGAGAAGCGATATGAAAGAAAAGGGAATTAGTGATAGTTTGACGAGTGACAGGACAGAATGGAAGAAAAAAACGTGTTGCGCCGACCCCAAATAAAACGGGACAAGGGCAGGAAGATGGTGATTGTTCTTTTTTTTTTTTTGTACACTTTCAGCCCGAAATCTTTTCCTTTCGTTTAAGTCCATCCAAAGGTTGTCTGGTAGAAATTGCCCTGTGCAATAAGACCGCCTATTGTACAATATATATGTAAACGTTTGTCCTGGCAGCTCATCGTAACTGGCATGGTTGATGGCAAACGACCAAGAGGCCGCAGCCCAATAAGATGGGCAGATTAGGTCCGCTCCACACTGGACACCCAATTGCACGACGCACTTGTTTTTTATTATTATTGATAGGCTCGCGTTTGACCACTATCTCACCTTTTTTTTTTTTTTTTTTTTATGGTGGGAAAAAATCATGCATTGACATCCCCCGCTCTTGGGCGGAGCGGGAGATAGTGTCAGACTCTTACTGACTAAAAGACTCACCCCGTTCCTTCTAGCCTTCATACCGGGGCTTGAGCGCCCTTTCGGATAACCCTGGCCCCAGTAGGCTTCGACCCGGCTGGGTCCCTGCTGTTGCTGACAACTCCTTGAGGCGCGCGGGAATAGTGCGCGCCGTCGACGACTTGGGCTTGGTCCGGAAAGTTACCGGACGGCCGGACAGTGAGCTACCCATTGCTCACTGTCCGCAAGCCCGCGCCTACGGTGGCCGGAAATCGGGATCAGAATCCCGGTTGCGGCGGCGGCGGCGATAACGCCGTTGCCTGATGCGTTCGGCCTCCTCCTTTGCGAGCATTACTGCTTCGCAGAAGTCGGCGACCGCCTGCCACTCCTCCTCGCTCCGGACCATGGCCTCAACCAAGGCCCGGCGCGAGAGGTCTTCGCCGCCGATCGCCCCCACGAGGGCACGGCGATGCTCCGCCCAAGCAGGGCACACCTCGACTGTATGCTCCACCGTGTCCTCCGGGCGTTCCGCACAGTGGCGACACCCGGGCGTCACTTCAGCATGAATTCGGTGCAGGAAACTCCCGAACGAACCATGTCCGGTGAGGACCTGCGTCATGCGAAAGGTAAGGACGCCGTGAGGTCTTTCCAGCCACGCCTCAAAGAGGGGACTTACCGCCATGATTGTGGCGTGCCCAACCACTATCTCACCTGATGGTAAGTGATGATGTGGCCGACGATGGAGCACGCTTGCCTAGAAGTAACCTATTCACTCTCGACTTAAAGACCCCTAGGTTGTAGCTATCAGGAAACAGACTCCGGCAGGAATTCCACTGTTTAGCTGTACGCATAATGAATGTGTTTACAAAACGCTTATACGCGGATATCCACCATGTACCGATGGCGCAACGCCGTACGCCTAGTGGTCCGATGATGGAACGGACTTGGCGGAATTAAATTGTGCAATTCCAACGCACACTCACCAAAGTGTAATCGATAGAAAACCGCCAGGCCAGCAACTCGGCGTCGATGCTCAAGGCTTTGTGCTCAAGATTTCATGATGCTAAGAACCGTCACAGATGGCGAGATTTCATCAATAAGAAGCTAATCCAGCGGGAACTTCACGACCCTCAGTAATGAGGAATACGACTCGAGGAGGAGGAGGTCCTATATTAAGTTAAGGTGTGCAATAAAGTTATATAATAATAATAACTATTTAAGCAACAACGTACCGTTAGAGATGTTCTACAGATCTCACAGATGTGTCTCTGCTCTTCTTTGGAAGGAAGAGGTTCGTCCTTGTCTTTCGATGTGTGAAGCTTCAAATGCGCTGTTAGACTTAAGAATGATTTAAGAAACAGACCGAAGAATCGCCAAACTTAAGCGGCAGTTGGCAGGGCATTGCTCGTAGAACAGATGGTCGATGGGACTGAAAGGTTCTGGAGTGGCGATCACGCACCGATGTGTTTTTGTGAATGTGAAGTACCATGGAGCCTTTTTATTTGGTTACAAGTTGTTTGACACTACGAGCATGGCAGTTGAGAGATTGTCATGCTCACTAAAATGTCTCGCTGATGGTGGCACGTGTTATTGGGTCATTTGGCTCCCTTCAAAATGGTTGAGCTGAGTGGGGCTGATGCACACGTCATGCTCGTGAACGGGCGCCGTCAGTTGAGACTGGTCATCTCTTTGCTGCCAGTGACTTATTCAATTTCTATTTTTTATTGTTCCCATTATATTTAATTTTTATTACTTATCTTCATTGTGTTCACATAATAGAAGCAAAAAAAGAAATTTGTAACGAAGATCCATGTAACTCAATACGATTTAAAAGAGTGTCCATGGAGTTGCTTGCACGTTCTTCTCCATAGAGACCTACTCTTTGGAACGTGCAATTTAGCTTCACATTTCTTGGACTGACCGACATTTGACTATTCAAAATTGCCTGTAACTGGTCTATTTGAAATAAACGTTTCTGATTCAGACCGACGACCTGGTGAGAATGATGGATGCGAGACGTCCAGGACCGTTCTTTGAGACGAAATTTAGGGGACGCCTATGTATGACTAGTAGTGAATGTCTTTCTAATGAAATGATGAAGAAGCATTAACGTACCGCTAGAGATACTCCACAGATCTCACAGATTTGTCTCTGCCCCTCTTTGGAAGGTAGAGGTTCGTCTTTGTGTTCCGCTGTGTGGTGCTTCATGTACGCTGTTTGACTTGAAAAGTTTCGTTTGCACTGTAAGCAATATTAATTTTGTTACTATACAGTAATAATAATATATATACAAGGTGCAGTTTTAAAACTGCACAATATTTTAGGAGGTTGTAATAAAACTCATAAATAATCATGTGAAAAAACGATACCTGGTCAATAATCAGTAATACTTGTTATTTTATTTTTTAATTATACTAAACTAATTCGATTGATCGATGGCCGCGGGGGCGTGGCTAGGATGTGGCGTGCGGGATGATGATTGGATGATACATTATTTATGAAACTATCGTTGCGAGTTAGTGTGTGTGAAAACGCCCTTTATTGTTCCGTGTTTGTGTGTGTGAAAGAAAGCGCGGTTATAAGGCAGGTATCAGACTGGCTGCTTTTTAAGAAACGTAGTTCACACATGCCGATTTCCATAAATAAGAAAAAAAAAATTAAATAATTACCTACTCATTTTATTATTGATTCGGGTCGAGAATCACTAACATAATTACCTCCTCAAATATTTTGCAGCTTCAAAACGACACCTTGTATAGTGATATAGTGGTGATAGATCGACTAGAGCGTCGCACAATGATTGTTTATATAGCGGTCCTTCATGACGAGAACCTTGTGAAAGCTGAGAAAGATAAGCAGATAAAAAAAAATCTTGACTTAGCTCGCGAGGTTGTCGACATGTGGGAAGTGGATAGAGCAATCATTGTGCCGATAGTTGTAACGGCCAATGGCTTAATAGCTAAGAGCCTCGAACAACATCTAAGGAGGCTCTCGTTAGGCAGCTGGATCAAGGGCCTGATCCAGAAAGCAGTACTCCTGGACACGGCGCGCATAGTTAGGAGATTCCTCTCTCAGGAGCCCTGACCACCGGCAGCTCGGACCCCGTTCCCGATTGCCGGTGGCAATGCCGGTGGGCTACTATTTTTTATATTTTTAAATGATTTTTTTAATGTTATTTTTAAGAAATATTTAAAAAAGTAAATAATATGTACATATATAGATAATAAATGGAATAATATTCCACTACTATCACACAACGCTGTCTAGTCCCAAGCTAAGCAGAGCTTGTATTATGGGTACTAGACAACTGATAAACATACTTATACATTTCTAAATACATACCTACATATTATAGATAAATTACACCCAGACACAGAACAAATGATTATGCTCATCACACAAACATTTTGTCCTGGGTGGGAATCGAACCCACGACCTCCGGCATAGCAGTCAGGGTCACTAATCACTAGACCAACAGGCCAGTTAACAGTATTCGTGTTAAGACAATAGTGACTCATCGTTATCAGTCAGCTTAGCCTTTGACCAATTAAATCGTAGTAAATTAGAAAGCCGTGTTTACATAGACCAGCACGTAAAATGAAACAAGCCAAATATGGTTGAAGTTTATAGTCGGTCGATCGAAGTTCTATCCAAAAGCAGTATTCACGTGTTCCTTAATTGGGATTGGATAGAACGACGACTCAACTGGCTCGAACTAAACATTTCCAGTTAGTTTAATAAGTATTCTACCAGGATAATGCAATACAGTTTTTTTTTTAAATCGACTCTTCGACTAAACGACTTTAAAATCGGTGTCGTTTAAACTCGATTGATGGATGTGAATACGGAAATGGTCTAAACGACTTAATCGCTACGATATCGTTACGGTTTTGATTACGTGAATCGGGCTACAGTTCAAGCCCCTCAGACAGTATAGTGAGTTTCACGTAAGGATTCCCTTCATCGTAATGTCGGATACTCTAGCAAAGTGGAGACAAGAGTTGCCTACTCTAGGAAAACTGTTGCACGAAATGCGACACGAAATTGATTTCAACGTTAGTAGGAGAATTATGAGGGGAATGGGTTTTTTTTAAAGCAGGTCTAAAAGGATGGTGTTAATGAAGAGGTTACAATATTGTGGTGAGGCGTTTTCAGTATTTGAAAGAATTGCAGGACAATCAAAATGGGATAAAGAAAGAAGAAAGAAAATTATAAGGGAAAGATTAAAAGTAACGAAATATCGGTTAATCTCCCTAAAATTGAGTAATGTCATTGCTAAAAATATAGCAACACTGTTTTTCTACATTGCCATCATTACGGCGAAGGGAATTCTTACGTGACACGCACTATACGGACGCATCTCCTGTCAATTAAAAAAATATTTTTTTTATGGTTTCCCTTTCCACTAGGTTGGAATGGTTTGTAACTTTTTTTAAATTTCGGAACAGATTTGATTAATTCTTTATATTTACAATTTTGGATAGTTTTTTCTTATAAAAAAAAGTTAATTATTCAAATAAACATAGTATTCTTCAAAATACTTACTATAGTACAATGAGTGAATTTCCGAGGATTTCTTCTTAGGCCTTTCTTTCGTCGCTTTGGTATTGACGGTGCAGGAGTGTCAAATGCTAAGTCCCTGAAAAGAACATCACACTAATATTATTAAGTCTGTGAGTATTTGTGAGTGTGTGTGTATGGTTGGTTACTTCTTCACGCTCGAACGGATTAACGTATACCGATGAAACTAGGTACTCAAGTAAATCATGGCCTGGAATATTGAATAATAATATAATATAATAATTTTCCACAACTATAACACAACGCCGTCTAGTCTCAAGCTAAGCAGAGCTTGTAACCTGAATATAGTTTGTTCAGAATCAGTAACTGAATGGATTCCAATAGTTGTTACACCATGTTATATTTTTTCGCAAAAATATTTAAAAAGGTCACAAGTTGGATACCATCGACACTAATTAGTATCGTATCAATAGACACTAAATAGTATAGATCATAGCGATCACAGGGAGCTAGCAATCAGCTAGGTGCAAGTGCAAAACAACCCCTCGGTCACCTCGATGGCCCGGTGACTATGATTTTTGCGGACATAACTAGCTTATAAATTCGTGATTTTTCACGGTACAGTTATGTAATTTTGTATCAAAATACTAGAAAGGCGTTTCGCATATACTAAAAATAAGGTTATATTTGACTTTGACTTTGAACGCATTCACAACACAGGAGTAATGCCTAGTAGGTTTAAAAAATAGAAAAGTGAAGGTCCTATAAGTAAGTAATAAATGAGAAGCTAGGATGTAACTCACTCCAATCCTTCGGTATGCTTCGCCGAGTGAAACAGATGTTCTTCGTAAGCCTTCCGCGTCTCGAACTTTATGTCACATCGCTCGCAGTAAGTGTTCACTTCCTCTTCAGGATTCTAACAAAAAAAAAAATAGAACATAAACAGCCTTGTAATATCCTACAGCTGGGATTCAGGCCCCCTTCCTAGGAGATGGAATGGGCCGTAATCCGCCAAGTGGGCCCAGTAAGATTGGTTGATGTTCCATGTCTTCGAAGTTTTTGCTCTAGGACATGCTGGGTTTCTTCATGATATTTTCCTTCACCGTTTCATGGTGATAAAATAAATTACACAACGTAATGTGCCTAACTGGGAGTTGATAGTCATAGTCATAGTTGTTTATTGGTAAAGTCTGTCTAATAAGTCAACCGACTTGGGAATTAAGAATAATATTTAATTATTTAAAAAATACTTGTATTCGATACTTTTTTTAAGGTTCTTCTGTTAGCTAACAATGATCTCTATCTCATAATCAACCTTGATTATTGAATCCGTGTTGACTACATCAGATTTTATTAAATCCTAATAATTACCCAAGTCGTTTAACTTATTAGACAGACTATAAGGGATTCTTACAAGTCATAAACAAATATTTCAAATTACACAATACAAATGATACAAATAATTACATTACATGATACTTAAATACATGTACGGTATTGGAATATAACAACGCTCGTTCGTCACTGAGAGTTGTATTTTATTTAGTCATTCATTTACAAGTAGCCTAGACATATGACTATTTCATTTGTATGCCCGTCTGCAAACATTTATTCACAACAGGACAGGACCAAAAATTTATCCCTGAGGAACGCCGCAGTACATACGATTAGAGTCAAAGCAAAATCATTTTTTACATTTAGAAATCCTTATAATATCAGTGATTAATATTTGAATTCACGTAGTAATTAAGATCTGCTCCTTGAAATCAATTTGATATTCGTTTACATCATGCTATACTCTATCAAACGCTTTATGGAAATCAAAATAATCTATTTAATTATTGTTTAGAAAATGTCTGGATACCCTTTTTGGAAGAATATTATTAGAAATTTTTTCCCGTTCTAGGTGAAGCGAGAGGGAGTATCAGAATTTTATTGAATAAAGCCCAACTGTCTTTTTTTAGTCGCTCTTTGCGTTTTAGGGCTACGGTAACTCTTTTGAACATTCCCCTAACCCTATTAGGAAAATATCAAATACCCTGTAGTTATAATATTAACATTTGTATACTTACAACAACAGTATTAACATGCATGGTCCTCTTATGCATGTTAAGTCCCATAGTACTGACGAACGACGCGCCGCACAAGGTACACACATACTCGCTGCGATGTGTGCGCAAGTGAGTGTAATATGTCGATAGATGTCTGGGGTAGAAAAAAATAAATTAACCTTTGAAAAAATGACAGTAATCTATGAACTGATTGGCATGGTGTTGAAGAGAATGCTAATAGAAAATACACTTTTCTAGATTAGGTATGTACAAATCATTTTCTTACATTACTGACCTGAGGTCGAATAGGTCATATTCTGTGCAGGATAGCTGGGATCCCTACAAGTGTGTTAAAGCCAATAATCTAATAGTCTAGTCCAGGGTTTTTCAACCTTATTCATACCACGGCCCTTTTAGTATGAAGAAATATGTCGCGACCCCCCCCCCTACCCGTTGTTTTTTTTTTTTTGTAACTAATATTAAATCCAATACATTTACTTATTTTCAGAATTACGGTTCGGATATATACATTATTATTATTTTTTTACATTTTTCTTAATAAATCTTTATAAATGTTATTGTTTCTTTTTTACTGCTGTAGATTTCCCAACCTTTAGCAACTCCATTATAAAAGCTTCGCGACCCCCCTGGAGAGGCGTCGCGATCCACAGGTTGAAAAACCCTGGTCTAGTCATTAGATTGTTTTATTGAGCTTATGCATACCTGAATTCCTCTCCGCAATGCATACAATTTCTTACTACGCCATTGTGATATTCGTTGTGAAAAAGAGCTGTATTCCTGCAAGGGAAATTCAAAATTGTGAAGATATAAAGTTTTACTGTTATTAAAAAAAAACCCGATCAAACTTCGGTTTCAGAGGTCAATTTCAAGGATGGTATATGGGTGCACTGTGTTTCTTTACTCTTATAATTCGATGGGATGTCATTCTGATTCGATCAGGGAGAGATCAGACTAACCAACAGCTACCGGTTCTTCTAAAAAGCCAATAGCATTTTTGGCCTGACCCGGGAATCGAACCTAGGAAAGTAATAAAGTACAGCAATGGATATACTAAAACTGTAAGATATCTCTTTATGGAATCTCGTCGATGTGGACAAACATTACGATGGTGTAGATATAGATGTTTCATTCAGTGGACAAGGAACCAATGTATATTTGGCATTCCCTTACGTCTTTTAATTTTTAGTCTGCTTGGTTTTCCAATCGTATACTTGCTTACTTGATCTTCGGATACTGTCCACTACTAGATTCATTTCTAATAGCATTATCTTTTTTTTCGTATCACTCTTCACACAATCCATTCATCCTTTCTTTGGCCTCCGTCTCCATCCATCTACATGTATTGATGTACAATATGTGTACTCTTTCAGTAACATGCGTTTCATCCTTTCTCTCTACATGACCATATAAATCTCATTCTTGATCACTTTAAAAAAAAATACATAATTGCAATACATACTCACTTCAAAGGACACATGAGGTCGCATCTCAGACATTTGTACTTTGTATAATGCTGTGTTATATGACGAGTTAGATAACACTTCCATTTGAAACGCATGCTGCAGAAACGACACTCCACAGGGCCTAGTGACTGGAAATAAAGGTGATGATTCATTGAATATAATTGTAGAAGAATATCCGTAAATAATACTGGTAGAAAAAGAAGAAAAAGTTTGTGTACACTAGTTATACATAGGCGGATTTAATAGAATAGAAAACAATTTATTTGACACAGGCAATACAATAGACAACAATACAAAATAATAATAAAAAAGAGAACAGAAATACATTACAGTTAAGCTGAGCGTGCCTGTACCGAAAGAACAAGGGACAAGAAATAACAAGGATGAACAACAGAATGTAACAACGTATTCTCTACCAGATTACACTATGTTAGATATGCACAATCATAATCATGATTTTAGCGGTAAGACGTTCAATCTGGTCATAGGCCTACCCCAAGTGTCGTCACAACGAACAGTCTCATATCCATTGGATTTCCGCGACCCCGTGAAAAAGAGTTAACATAGATATGAATTAAAGCAAGCCACTAATAATGCAAGGCATAATCAGCCTTTTAATGTTCTCCTTGCTAGAACTCAGGCCTCCTCTCTAGGAGAGGGAATGGGTCGCAATCCACCACGCGGGCCCAGTGTGAGTTGGTGAATGTCACATGTCGTCTTCGAATTTTTGGTTCTAAGATATGCGAATTTCCTCACGATATTTTCCTTTACCGCTATAAGAGCAATGATGATGAAATAAATTACACAAAGTAATGTGCCTGGCTGGTTTTGTACCCGCTAATAATGTCGCCAATGTAAAATTTAAAAGAACGCATGATACTCACCTCACTATGCCTTAATTTAATATGCCTATTCAGCATATCCTCTTTGGAGAACCCCTTATAACAATCTTTACATTGATAAGCCGCGGACAAGTACTTCCGATCTAGCGCTCTCGCTTTAAATTCCTCCAACGCCTCTTCATCAGTCAAATTGATCTTCAACCAATGTTTAGGATCTAAGAAATTCTTTTTATCATTATAAACTTCGAATTTTTTAACCTTTTTGTCTACAAAACTTTCTTCATTTGTTTTACTTTTCTTTCGTTTTTTCTCTTTGTGATTTTTATTTAATACTATTTCATCATCAATCTGTCCTACTATTTCATTATCACTCTGCTCAATTGTTCGTTCTGCAATTATGTTGAAGTGTTCTTCAATGGTGATTTCTTCTTTAATGTCTGGTTTATCAAAATCATCAGTATCTTCTGGCCAAGTATCATCATCATCATTAAATATTCTATCATCTGCCAAATCTGGAAGTGGCTTTTCTTCTTTTTGTTCTTTGCTTATTTCGTCATCAATATCCGCCTTTTCCTCTTCTTCTGATTGTGGCTTTTCATTAATCATTTCATTTTTTATCTCAGCCAAATTTTTATTGTCTAAAGAATTTTCACTATCAAAGTTTAATTCTTCTATTTCTGGTATTTCAACTTTTTTTATTTCTTTTATTAGAGTTTTGGATATTTTTTTGCTTTTAACAATACATGTCCTTACTCTTTTATTTATTGATATGAAGTCTATTGATGATTGTAGGTTATTGTCTTGTCTGTCTATTTGTGATATTGATGATAAGGTGATCTATTAAAAAATATAATAGTTTTTTTTAGCTTGTGTTCAGGATCATGATACTCCAGTCTTAAAATATGGTCTATGATAAAGCTAGTAAAGTAAAGCTTTAACAAAATACTTGAATTCAAACCCCACCAGCACGCTTAGCCAAGTTGTTATTCTGCAATCGTTAACGCTATCGAAAAGTGATGAAACGTATGGGAATGACGTCATCTCAACGTAAAGTAGCGTGGTAAGAACAAACGAATAGACAATTCGTAGCCAAGTTCACATCTCGTTCAAAATCGTTTCTACAACATTTAACGCTACATCCTTTGTTATACAAACGCTACATCGTAAAACGAGCAGCCGACTCAGGCGCGTCAACATGGCTACCAACTTATCGTTTTCTACATATAATTGCTTTCACCGAGGCGTTACCGATTAGAGAACGGAATTCGATTGCAACTTGGCTAGGGGGGCTGATTTTAATTAAAGTAAGGCTTTACTTAGTACAAATCTGTAACAATAATGTTGCAAAATGTGGACTAAAGGTGTTTTTTTTTATTGTTGATAGTTTCGTGCTTTTTTTTTTTTAATTGAGATAAACTAGTGCTTTACCGCTACCTCACCTGATGGAAAGCGACGATGCATTAGACGACGGACACGTTTACCTAGAAGAAACCTATTCACTCTCGACTTAAAGATTCCCGGGTTGTAGCTATCAGGAAACACAGACTCTGGCAAGGAATTCTACTCCCTAGCTGCACGCACAATGAATGTGTTCCCAAAACGTTTTTTGCCAAAATCATGTCAGCCACAAGCCTCATCCAACATCTCTAGAATGCAAAGGGTAACTGAAGGACACATGTGAGTTTCAATCAGTAAAAGTCTGACACACCCTTTCGCTCCCAATGGGTTGGTCGCTATCCGACCGTCCGGTAACTGTCCGGACCGAGCCCAAGTCGTCGACGGCGCGCACTGTCCCCCGCGCCTCAAGGAGCTGTCAGCAACAGCAGGGGCCCAGCTGGGTCGAAGCCTGGGGCCAGAGTTAGTTCGAAAGTTAGCTCAGCCCCGCTACGAAAGGCAACGAAAGAACAGGAGTGTGTTTTTAGCCAGTAAAAGTCTGACACTATTTCCCGCCCTGCCTAAAAACGGGGGATTACATGATTATACCATAGCGAAAAAAAAATTCATAGTTTTGGAGCTCTGACTAAAGGACTATTTTTGATATCAGTGGGATTGTTCAATTATAACATAAATGTATAAAAAGAAACAATCTATGATGAGAATTTGTCTAGCTATTTTGTTCATGAGATACGTCTGGTAGAGTCATAGTAATACAGTCCCATTATTACTGTTTGAGTATGGTATATTTCAAAACTGTACCTAATTTATCTAAACATGTTATTGAATTTTTAATTAATTCATTGAACCCCAAGCGAACGCCGGCGTTCGCGCACCTATTGTCTTTCAATTGTGTCTGTCATTATCACGATTGAAAGGTTAAATTACTTACCGATCCACTCCATAGCAACTGTTGGAGAGTCTTCTCACCCATCCAGCATTTCTCCTTGAACTTGTGAAACTTATACAGAATAGCAGCACACTCATAGCAGAAGTAATTCGGTAGTAAATCTTTATCATTCACCTGTAAACATACTCATTTTAATTCGACTGGCTTGTCGGTTTAGTGGTTAGTGGCCCTGACTGCTATACCGGAGGTCCTGTCTTTGATTCCCACCCAGGACTAATGTTTGTGTGATGAGCACAATCATTCTGGGTATAATTATTATATCTATATAAGTGTGTATTTAGAAATATATAAGTATGTTTATCAGTTGTTTAGTACCCATAACACAAGCTCTGCTTAGCTTGGGACTAGACGGTATTGTGTGATAACTGTGGAATATTATTGTTATTATATTATTATTAATTCATTAAACCCCAAGCAAAAGCCGGTGTTCATGCATCTATAGTCTTACTATTGTGTCTCAAATTAACGGTGTCTGAAATTTTAAATAGTTTTAGAAATTTTTTGGGGTGTCAGTCTAGCTGTCTTTGTAAATCTAAACTATTTCATGAAATGATTAGCGCCACCAAGGCGCTGCTGGCCTTTCTTGAGGAGCTGGGGTGGATCGAGTGACTCATTTGTCCCACCCGTACGTAAAGTACGCACTTTAGTTGTGGAGTTGCAGACAACAGCCCGATGTACCTAAATCTAAACTAAGTAATATTTATTTTAAAAAAATATATTCTGGTCTGCAATCAGTTTTATTACTTTAAGCAGGTGTGTTGGAATGTGGATCTGGAACGCATCGGGTAACTGTAGGGACAAAGGATGGTTTGATGATTAGCTACTATAAAAAAGGCAGAACTTTGTGACTCAGTATACTGATAGGGTGTAGCTAAGGGCACGGTAAAATAATAGAAATTTATCTTCAACTATTCTGTTACTCTTCCATATATTGTATGGCAATGGTCTAGAAAAATATTAAAGGCAGACTTTAAATCAGTTAGAGGCAATTTTCATTCATAAGTAGTTTAATTTAATTACATGATTCCAAAGTCCAAATTTTATGGCTGAATTTCGTGAAAGTGTGGTCAAGTGGTAAAAAAATAAATAAACTTGAAGAGTAAGGATTGTGTTAGAGACTATGAGTAAATGAAAGCTTTAAATATTCAATATACTTGCTTTTTTAGACATGATTTCTTCATAATATTGTTTCAAGTGATAACTGTTGTAGTTATATACTTTGACGCCTTTGCTCAGACATATTCGACAAACTTTGAGATCAGACATTTTACAAAATTAATTTTATGCTTAGCATTAATAAATAATACGTTAATAGTTATTTAAAATCTATAACAAAACAATACGATTTCCCTCTGTAATCTGTCAAACTTGTTTTGACATTGACGTTTGGTTTTTTTTCAATTTTTTTTTTTTTTGTTATTGCAATTGAGTCGATTGCATAGCCTTTTGGCGTTGACGTTTGGTGAACTACTTTTTTTAAAAGTTTGTCTGGAATACTAGGTTTTTTATAGTTTTACTTTAAGTTACATGTGATTTAATTCGCCCTGGTTGAGACGCAAAGCACACATAATTAGTAATTAAGAACGAAATATGTAAGTAGGACATTTATATTGTCGGTCGATTAGTGCGCATTTCTCTTCTTATACTTTGCCACTCATCATCTAATGAGCATGAGCACCCATGAGGTTTCATAAAATCCAGGGAGACTGGAAACGTTGAGAGATTTCGTGCGGTGTTCCACATGGGTCGGTACTAGGGCTACCCTTGTGGAACATCGGGTACGACTTCGTGCTACGCGGCGACTTTCCTGACGGGGTCAGCGTGGTTTACTACGCAGACGACACGCTGGTTCTATTTAACAATGACGACGAATGGCTCGCCAATGTATGGAATGCGCAAAGCATCCCCACTCTGACGCAGAGTGCTCAATATTTGTGCCGATAACTATAGGTATACCTACGTATAGGTGCTTTGTGTAGTACTTTGACTTCACACACAATTATTACCTATGTATTACGTGTTATTTTTATGTGGGATAATCATCCAATGACATCCCCCGCTCTTGGGCGGAGCGTGAGGGTGTGTCAGACCGTTACTCACTAAAAACCTACTCCTGTTATTTCTTTGCCTTGGTCCCAGGGTAGAATTTTCCTTTCAGGTACAACCTTGGCCCCAGTAGGCTTCGAACCTGCTGGGCCCCTACGTAGTCTGCTGACATCGCTGTTGCTGACTTGCAACTGAACTGCATCCGCGACGGGCCCCGATGCGGTCCCACGGAAACCGCGCGTGTCCTCGCGACGGTCGGTCGACGTGTGTCCGTCGCGGGCGCGTAACGCATTGTTGGACCTTAGATTGTAGGAGTTACTGTAGGAGATAATCAAAATGCAAAATGGTAGAAATAATATTTTACTAGAAATAAAATAAACATCCTTATTTAATGTACACTTACAATGTCTATCAACGTTTTCGTAATTTCAACGTCAAACGTTTGCAATTTCGCATATTTTTGTAATAGGCCTTTTAAAATCGATTTCGTTTCGAATTTCAACGTGCGTGCAACAATTTTGCTAGAGTAGGCAACTCTTTTTTTTTTCTTTTTTCTGTAGACAGGCTGTAGTGCTTACGTCATACTTGAATGGCCCCCTATATTAGTAGGAAGTACGATAGTTAAATAGTTCCCTTTCAATACTTTCTAGCGTAGAAGTTGTTGAGAGTCATGTTGTCGTCGGAGTCGTCGGAGTCGTCGTGTCCGTACTCGACCTTTGACAGCTCGTCGATTTTCTTTCTTCTGTTCCTGTAATAGAAAATTGAAATACATTGTAAATACAAAAAAAAAAACTGGCCCTTTTTACTCTTTTTTATTTTTTCCACAATGCCTTCTAGTCTCAAATTGAGTAGAGCTTTTGCTAAGAGTGCTAGACAACCGACAAACATATGTAGTTATACATTTCTAAACACATACATCTTCTTCTTCCTGCCCTTGTCCCATCTTTTTTTTGTACGATTAATCTACGTAAATATGGAAGCCTTATGGCGAAGAAACTGACGTACGTCCACCCATCCTTTTTTTTTATGGTGGGAAAAAATCATGCATTGACATCCCCCGCTCTTGGGCGGAGCGGGAAATAGTGTCAGACTCTTACTGACTAAAAGACCCACCCCGTTCCTTCTAGCCTTCATACCGGGGTCGAGTTGCCTTTCGGATAACCCTGGCCCCAGTAGGCTTCGACCCGGCTGGGTCCCTGCTGTTGCTGACAACTCCTTGAGGTGCGCGGGAACAGTGCGCGCCGTCGACGACTTGGGCGGACGGACGGTCGGACAACGAGCTACCCAATGCTAACTGTTCGCAAGCCCGCGCCTACGGTGGCTGGAAATCGGCGGCGGCGAGAGCGCCGTTGCCTGATGCGGTCGGCGTCCTCCTTACTACTACTATACCGAGCATTACTGCTTCGCAGAAGTCTGACTTCTGCACCTATCTATTTTGTGCTAATATTATGAAGGCCAAAGTTTATATGGATGTTATAATTTTTACGAACAGTCGAACACAGTACAAAAACTGATCAAGTGCGAGTCGAAGTCGCACATGAAGGATTTCGTACTATCCGAAGCAATAAATGAAAAAAAAAAGGTTTTTTGTATGGGAATCCTCTTAAATATTTCCTTTATTCTGTTTTGTTGTTACAGCCGCAACAAAAATACATCATTTCTAAAAATTTGAACAGCTATCATGGTTATGAGAGCAGTGGAAAGGGCTATGTTCGGGGTTTCCCTGTAGTTTGTACGCAACGCCGACTATTACCTAGTGGTCATTGACCTTGCTCAGCTGACGTTTTCTTAAAGAAATTAATTTCGTACATGCGTAAATTAATTCGAGTTTTGAAAAAAAGGTACTTTATTTTTAATTTTATCTTTACAAATCAATAGTGTTTCATGTACCGAATAGACCCTCCACGGGATTAAAACGATTAACATTTAGCGGTGTATATTTTGTGATATTAGTAATTACCTCTTAGGGTAGGGTTCTTTGAGATGGTAGGTGCGGTAGTGTAGCTTCATACTCCAGACTTCCTTGTACCGTTTATCGCACAGAGTGCACGCTACAGGCTTTTCACTCGAGTGTGTCTGAAAACAAAACATTATTTAAATGAGTTCTGATCATCATTGCAGCCAAAAGACGTCCACTGCTGGACATAACTCGACTACTAATGATTGCTTCCTGCACAAAGTCTGTCTTACGACTAGTCGCCAACGCTAGCGACAGCTCCGCGTCTAGTCGCGGCGACAAGACGCTAAATGCAAACAACAACGCCTGGACACGACGCAGCGACCAGTTGCCTAGTTTGCGATGGCTCTTAGGCCTGCCCACGATGACCTGTGCGTCTGACGTCCATCGCTTTCCCGCGAATTTCATCATTGGTCCAACTTATTGGCTGCGTCAACGCTTCGTCTTCCTGTGCCCTCGCACAGGAAGACGAAGCGTCGTGTGACGACAGGACAGCCCTCCACAAACTTTAAGGGCTTGCTCAGTAGACGAAACTAAACAACCTTCCACAACACTTTTTTTCAGGAAACGAAAAAAAAAATCGGCCTCTCCATACAAAATGATAAACTTGATTGGACAGTTTGTATGGAGAGGCCGATTTTTTTTTCGTTTCCTGATAAAAAAAATTGTGTAAGGTTGTTCAGTTTCGTCTACTGAGCAAGCCCTTAAAGTTTGTGGAGTGCTGTCCCTTACACCCTTTATATATATTTATATAGATTTTACCAACATAGTTGTAAGTTTGTCCATAGTGATATAATATAAATTTGTATCATTTCTCTAGTCTGAAATAAATTTTCACCGAACTCGGTGTGCGAGTCCGACTCGGACTTGACCCTAATCTTTTTATAGGTTAACTCACCAGCTGATGTTTATTCAGGCCGCATTTGCTGCTGAACTGTCGTCCGCAAGTGTTGCACGTGTATAACTTCTCACGAGTGTGTGTGTTCAGGTGACTTGCTACGCTGCCAGGCTGAAAACAGTGAAACGAGCATGTGAGAAATGTTGCCGGGCTTGTGCACAGCGAGCAATGCGTAGCTCGCCGTCCGACTGTCCTGTAACCGTCCGGATCGAGCTCAAGTCGTCATCGGCGCGTAGTGTTCCACGCGGGCCTCAAGGTGTCAGCATAAGCGTAGGGGTCCAGCAGGGCCGAAGCCTACTGGGCCATGGGTACGCTCCTGAAAGGAAAACGTGTGGCTCTGGAACGCAAGGCAACGAAGGGACATAGGAGTTGGTCTTAGTTGGTAAAACTCTGACACGCCTTCCTGCTTCGCCCAAAGGCGGGAGATGTCATTGGATGATTACCCACCTATAATTACCGGCACGGGTCTTGAGCGCTGGCTTCAAGTTGCGCAGAAGTCAAATATTATATGAACATTTGTAGCTGCAGTTAAATAGTTGGTATTATACACGCGGGCCCAGTGCGGGTTGGTGGATGTAACATGTCTTCGAATATTAAGTTCTAGGACATGCCGGTTTCCTCACGATGTTTTCCTTCGCCATTTTGAGAGCAGCGGTGATGAAAACACACAAAATATAGCGTGGTGCTGCTGATGCCAGATGCGGGGTTTTTGGCCACTGGGCCACCACTGCCCCTTCTTAATTAACTCAAGCACAATCTTACAGTTTTACAACTTACCGTTAGAGACATGCCACAGATCTCGCAGATCTGTCGCTCGTTAGGCAGGACGAACGAAATGCGCTTGTGCTCCGCCAGGTGGTGCTTCCTCCACGCCGCCTTCATCGCGAATTTCTTGCCGCACTGTTGGACAAGGAAATATATTTTTTAATAATAATAATAATGGCTTAATAGCCAAGAGCCTCGACCAACATCTTAGGAGGCTCTCGTTAGGCGGCTGGATCAAGGGCTTGATCCAGAAGACAGTACCCCTGGTCACGGCGCGTATTGTCCGGAGGTTCCACTCTCAGGAGCCCTGACCATCGGCAACTTGGACCCTATTCCCGATGCCAGTGGGCTACTATTTTACTGTACTGTACTGTACTGTTACTATACTGTACTTATAAACCTTTTTTAATATATATATTTTAAGAAATGTTTAATAAGATAATTAATATGTGTAAATAGGAAATAAATGAAATAATATTATTATTCCACAACTATCACACAACGCCATCTAGTCTCAAGCTAAGCAGAGCTTGTGTTACGGGTACTAGACAACTGATAAACTTACTTAAATATTTTTAAACACATACTATAGATAAATTAATTACACCAATTATTACCTATTGTGTGATAGTTGTGGAATAATATTGTGGAATATATTATTATTATATTTACTTTTATATTTCTAAATACATACATATCATAGATAAATTACACCCAGACACAAAACAAATGATTGTACTCATCACATAAACACTTGTCCTGGGTGAGGATCGAACCCACAACCTCCGGCATAGCAGTCAGGGCCAATAAACTAACAGGACATGTCTGACATCGTGGCTGATTGAAGCGATAATTGCAGCCGTCACACGATGATTCGACCCTTGCCTGACCTGATATGTTCGAAATGAAATTTAGCTTCATTTTTTGGACCTACCGACATTTTGACAATTCGAAAGTGCACGTCCTAAAGCGTAGATCTCTAAAAGAACTTGTAAGAAACTCCAACATGAACACTCAAATCATATTATGAACTAGCTGTGCCCCGCGGTTTCACCCGCGTTTTTCTCGTTTCCGTGGAAATACCGAGATAAAATATTGCCTATAATTGCCTCCCTCAATAAATGGACTATTTAATTTTTAAACAGTTTTCATATCAGATCAGTATTTCCCAAAATTACCGCGTTCATAAATGTATTTATTATACTCTTCAAAGATCTTATACTTACAATCATCAACAAATATATTTCGAAAAAAATTATTACAGGATTTTATGTTGATAAAAAACTCCATGGTCATTAGGTAATAGGTACCAACTCTTAACATCTTACACACGTGATAACTTTTAAACGAAATATTCGATTGAGATGAAACAAAAAGTATTTTACTTCTACATAAATACTCTTGATAACATAATGCTTAATTTCGATAAAGATTAATATTACGATACATATTTAACGTAGTTTTTTTCCTTCAGACGATTTAATAATTATTTTGAACACAAAATCGGTTATTGTGATTAAACCATTATAGCTAGATATATGTTCTCGCGGACTTTTTTGTAGGTCTTAATGGGATCTACAAACCCGTAGTACATCATTTTGTTCTATTGTCAATAGTTTTGCAGCGCACGCAAAAATAGGTTTTCGATTTTACACCTTGTGTTACAAAATAGCAATTTTATTACGGATCCCTAATTTTGAAAAAAATAAAACATAGCCTTCCTCGATAAATGGACTACTCAACACTGAAAGAATCATTCAAATCGGATCAGTAGTTCCAGAGATTAGCGCGTTCAAACAAACAAACAAACAAACAAACAAACAAACTCTTCAGCTTTATAATATTAGTATAGATTACAAAAGTCTTGGTTACGTTCCATCATCGGACCACACCACGTACGGCGTTGCGCCACCGGTACATGGTGGACATCCCACCCATACGAACAAAGCGTTTTGGAAACAATTTTTTTGTGCGTACAGCCAAGAAGTGGAATTCCCTGCCGGAGTCTGTGTTTTCTGATAGCTACAACTTAGGGGTCTTTAAGTCAAGAGTGAATAGGTTACTTCTAGGCAAGCGTGCTTCATCGTCGACCACATCATCGCTTACCATCAGGTGAGATGGTGATCAAACGCGAGCCTATCAATAATAAAATAAAAAAAAAATTTTTTCACTATTATCTGGGCGGAATGTAAAAAGAATAATAAAACAAAGATTAGTTAGTTACCTACCTATGAAATTGACGTTTTATAAAACGGGTTGTTTTGTTAGAAGTAAGTCGTAGGTATACGTCATTGATATTGCTTGCGGTTTGAAATGTATAGTTTCTACATACGTTGGAACTCTTAATACGAAAAAACTTTTATTTTTATTAGCTTTAATGACTATAAGTACTGCGATATTACAAAAAATACTGTACAAACAAACTAGTAAATACCTAATTTCGAAAAAAGAATAACGTATCTATAATATAAAGTTTATCAGAACTTATAATTCCAAGTCAATCCAAAGATCAATCCACATCAAAAGAACCCGTTTTTAAAAACGGCAATTTAATAGTTACCTATTAAGACGTAATTAGCTTTTGCCCGCAGCGTCGCCCGCGTAGGTACATACATAAAATATAGCCTATGTCACTCCGGGATAAAGCAGCTTTCTATCGGTGAAAAAATTTTACCAATCGGACCGGTACTTCCAGAGATTATCCCCTACATACAAATTTACAAATTTTACCTCTTTATAATATTAGTATGGATAACAATATTATTTAGACGTAATAACAATTGAAATAAAGTTTACTCACAATACGACAGTCGGTCGGTACTCTCCTCCGTGTCCTGAGATTCTGCCGCGTTTTGGGTGCAGAGGAGCTCGGGGGTTTGGGGTTAGAAGTTATAGGTGCATTTGTTTCCAAGTCTCTGCAAAATATAAAAATATACATACATCTTACAGAGGGTCTCAGATACCCCATTGGCACGGGGTATATGTGTTTTGAAACACTATATTACCTATCTTTTAACAATTTCTTTATAAAAACTCTAGGGCTATCGAACTAGGTACCAGGCGTCTATGATGTATGAAGAGGTTACTTAAACTCACTCAAGTCCATCGACGTGGTTGGCAGAGTGTTTAAAATGTTCCTCGTAAGCCTTCCGCGTCTCGAACTTGACTACACATCGCTGGCAGTACTGTTCTTGGCCTTGTGTTAGCTCCTGGATGAAAAGAAGTTTGTGTTATACAGGTAAAGAAATAGTAATGAAATGATACTCTGCAAGGTGAAATAAAGTGACTATTGAAGCATATCAAAATTGGAATCAATATAATCTACTGTATACTGTATACACCACTAACTTTTAATTGGAATTACATAGTTTACATTCTTTTTCTATATTATTACCCTTGAACGATTAATCTCTAGGCCTAGGATGGGTGGACACTGGACGTACGTCAGTTTTCTCGCTATAAGGCTTCCATATTTACGTAGATTAATCGTTCAAGGGTAATAATATAGAAAAAAAAGAGTTAAAAAAAATTTCAAGGTCATCGGCTTATAGGAGCCCCCTAAAGTGCTTATCAGAAAAGGTATTATTATCTACACTAATATAATAAAGAGATAAAGTTTGTTTTTTTTTTGTTTTTATGTTTATTTTTTGTTTCTAGAGGAGAGGAGGTAATCTCTGAAAGTAGTGTTCCGATTGCGATATTTTTTTCACCGATACAAAGCTGTGTGTATTCCTGCTAAAATATAACCTATCTCAAGTTATATCTAATGTATGAGGGCGAAGCCGCGGGCAAAAGCTAGCTATTTAAGTAAAGTCTCAAACAATAATATAAATAAACAACATAGTGCGATATATTAGCGTTTGTCTTTATCCCAAAATGCCACTCAATTTATGGAAATACAGCGCGTTTCACTTAAGAAGTTCCTCCTTAAGTGAAACGACAGTGCGTTTCACTTAAGGAGAGGACAAATTATATATTGATTGAATGAATGAATGGCGATCGAAATTAAAAAAACACTGCGCTTAGTATTTTCTAGTAGCAATGATGAATGATTGATGCAATTATAATTTGCAAGATTATTAGTAGATTTTTTTTTAATGCTTGATTGCTTTTCCACCTAATGGTAAGCAGTGATGCAATCGTTGATGGGGAGGCGCACTAGTTTATTAAGAGCCTATTCACTCTTGCCTTGAAGACACCTAAATAATATATTTTTGTTGATTTATAAGATACTAGCCTTTGCCCGCGACTTCGCCCGCATAAAATATAGCCTATGTCACTCAGGAATAAAGCAGCTGTCTATAAGTGAAAAAATTTTAGCAATCGTACCAGTACATCCAGAGATTACCTCCTACAAAAAAAAAAAAAAATTCTTTTTTAAATTATTATTTATTACTCTTTATTAAATTAGTGTAGATTTTTAAGATGCATATTTTAAATTCAGGCAACGAAATTTTTCATTTGAGCCGAAAAGATTATAAATTTCTCGACAACCCAAGGAAACTCGAGAAATTACCCTCGAGAATTCCCAAGACCCGAAGAATTTATAAGCTCAAGAAATCATGAACCCTAGGTAGACCGCAGAGGACGCATTTTTGCTTCTCTTGCGTAGATTTGTAATAATAATAACAATTAAAAGAAAACTTACTAAATTATCAGTGACATGTTTGATCTTCTTGTGTTTGGCAAGCCCCGAGACGCTGACGAATGAAGCACCGCATAGCGTGCACACGTGTTCGCTGCGATGTGTGCGCAAGTGAGTATAATATGTCGATATATGTCTGGGGCAGAAAAAAATAAATTTAATTTTATTATTATTTAGAAGATAAGGGGCTATGCATCACCCATAGTGTAGGGGATGTAGTCACTGCGACCTAACAGATCTATTGTGACTCGCCACCTTGTTAGAGTAACTCTTTTAGCCCGGAGGCTTCCAAGAAATTTAGAATACTCCTAGCTTTTAGAGTTTTAATCTCCTCCGGGCGAATAATGTGTCGGCCCAGATGGACACTGCGTTTGTGGACAAGGGGCCCGCATTCACACAAGAGGTGCTTAGGCGTCTCCCTCTCCTGATTGCAGTACCGGCAAACATCAGTGTCACTCAGTTTCATGTGAAATTGGTGCCTGTTTAGTTTGCAGTGGCCGGTTAAGGCGCGGAAAAAAATTTAATGTTAACATAACCTTTGATGATGAGTCTATCCATAGATTACTAATAGAGATATGTCTCCAGCATTTTCCCAACTACAATTGCCGCCACGGATCTTGAGCGCTGGCTTCTAGTTGAGCAGAAGTCAAATATTCGGTCTCTTTAGTGGTGCGAAGTGAGCGCGCACTGTTCCCGCGCGCCTCAAGGAGTTGTCAGCAACAGCATGGACCCTGCCGGGTCGAAGCCTACTGGGGCTAGGGTTATCCGAAAGGTAACTCGAGCCCCGGTATGAAGGCTAGAAGGAACGGGGTGGGTATTTTAGTCAGTAAGAGTCTGACACTATATCCCGCTCCGCCCAAGAGCGGGGGTTGTCATTGGATGATTTTTTCCCACCATAAAAAAAGGTGCGGGGGTGGGGAGTGTCAGTGATTGGCTAGCCGCACCATCGCGTCATAGACGTCACTCATTTTTCGCTCCTTGCGCTGCTGCATGTATGTAACAATGACGAAGATTGGGATTGGAAAATGGGAAAAATCATCCAATGACAACCCCCGCTCTTGGGCGGAGCGGGAGATAGTGTCAGACTCTTACTGACTAAAAAACCCATCCTGTTCCTTCAAGCCTTCATACCGGCTCGAGCGCCCTTTCGGATAACCCTGTCCCCAGTAGGCTTCGACCCGGCTGGGCCCCTGCAGTTGCTGACAACTCCTTGAGGCGCGCGGGAACAGTGCGCGCTGTCGACGACTTGGGCTTGGTCCGGACAGCGAGCTACCCATTGATCACTGTCCGCAAGCCCGCGCCTACGGTGGCAGCCTGACCCACCTGGAACGCTCTGTCGTTGACTGCTTACAGTAAATACACGTTCTATTTCAAATTAAGTAGAATCTTACTACTATTTATTTTCATACAACACTAGTTTGACGTCAAATGGGTCAAATTCTGTATACGACATCTGGATTGCCTAAAAGGGCGTTAAATAAAAAATAAATACCGTCACAGTACCCCTAGCCAAGTTGCTAATCTGCAATAGTTAACGCTAGTAGAAAGCTTCAAATGTACGAGAATGACATCATCTTAACGCTTGGTCACGTGGTCAGAACAAAAGATTCGCGACGCGGCAAATTCGAAGCGTTTGACGCAAACGAAAGGGTTTTAATTTGGCTAGGGGGGCGGGACTGTTTTTTTTTATATACCTGAATTCCTCTCCGCAATGCACGCACTTTCTTACTACTCCATTGTGATATTCGTTATGAAAGAGAGCTGTAGTCCTGCAAGAGAAGTTAGAATCAATGAACATATTGTGTTTGTGTAGTAAACTGAACTTAGCCAAGTACGCACGAGATATTATAGTGCACAAGCTTGTGCGCAAATACACATTTTTTTTTTTAATTTATATAAACTAGTGCTTGATTGCGATCCCACCTGATGGTAAGCAGTGATGCAATCGTTGATGGTAAGGCGCACTAGTTTATTAAGAGCCTATTCACTCTAGCCTTAAAGACACCTAAATTATAATCAGACCGCAGCAGGCAAATTGTTCCAGTCCCTCGATGTACGTGGTATAAACGACGAGCCGAAACGCTTGGTCCGGACCGTAGAGGTTTCAACAACATTAGGGTGGATACTCGCCATTCGTCGGCTTGTCCGATGGTAGAAGTGAGATGGTGGACACTCACACACTCTCCAAAATGCATCCTGTAAAACACCGAAAGGCTGGCTACCCTTCGCCTGTGCTCAAGACTTTGTATATATGTATTTACTTCCATAGTTCGTTAGGATGGCAATCCGACAGTGCCGAGGAGATTGTTGGTGAAGTATTTGACTGGCCTGATGGTCTAGTGGTTAGTGGCCCTGATTGTTCTGTCAGAGGTCGTGGGCTCGATTCCCACCCAGCACATAATATGTCCGTGCATAACATGGACGTGCTCATCACACAGACATGAGCACGACCATTTGTTCTGTTTGGGTGTAATTTATCTATTAATATGTATTTATTTAGAAATATACAAGGTTTAAGGGACAGCCCTCCACAAACTATATGGGCTTGCTCAGTAGACGAAACTGAACAACCTTCCACAAAAAAATTTTTTCAGGAAACGAAAAAAAAATTTGGCCTCTCCAATCAAGTTTATAATTTTCTATGGTGAGGCGGATTTTTTTTTTCATTTGAAAAAAAAATTTAATGGAAGGTTGTTCAGTTTCGTCTACTGAGAAAGCCCTTAAGTTTGTGGAGGGCTGTCCCTTACACCTTGCATAAGTTAAGTGTGTTTATCAGTTGTCTAGTGCTCATAACACAAGCTCTGCTTAACTTGGGATTAGACGACGTCACGTAGTAGTTGTGGAATATTATTATTATCTTTCATTCAATCAAATCAATATATTTTTGGAATTTCCTTAGGGTCTAAACAGACGGACCGTATTTCAACTGCAATCGAACTGCAAATTGCAGTTTGAATGCAGTTGACACGACTGCGATAGAACTGCAAACCAAACGTGCGGTCCGATTGCAGTCGTGTGAATTGCACACCGACTGCATCCGAACTACACCATGCGCAAGAGGGCGGATCGTGCGGGCGGGTGGGTATGATGCAGTTCGGATGCAGTCAGTCAGTGTGTAGTTCACACGACTGCAATCGGACCGCACGTTTGGTTTGCAGTTCTATTGCAGTTGTGTTTGCAGTCCTATTGCAGTCGTGTCAACTGCATTCAAACTGCACTTAAACTGCAGTTTGCAGTTTTTTTTTTATATAATGTATAGGCTTGCGTTTGACCACAATCTCAGTTGAAATGCAGTCCGTCTGTTTAGACCCTTAGTCTTGTAATTTTCATTTCGCTTGGCTTTTATACACCATTTAAGGCGTATAGTCCCTTGAACCATCTGACCGAAAATATGTGAACGCAACTCTCGCACTCGCCTAGGCGGCAGTACGCAAATCTGTGCATTTATTTGCGGCCAGCAGTGCCCGGAAAGCGCTTTAAATCCATTTTCTCTGCGAGATATTGATTGATTTACGTATGCAATGTTCACTTTGAAGAATATTTAACCACCGATTTTTATGTGTAAAAATGTTTCTAAAGGTCCAAGCCGTTTCGAAGGAGTAGGGAAAAGTTGCGAAAAGTTGCGAAATTGCTAAATTTTTTTTTTTTGACAAAAGTGACAAATAATTGCACGAAAAAATCAAATGTTGATATTATTGTTCATGAATCTATAATAAACATATATTTCAAAGTAATTGACCCAGCCGTTACGGAGGAGTAGGCCTCAGAAAATCACTGTTTTATGGCACTTTTCGGACGCTCGGTCCTTAAGTCGATCTTCAGATATTGGCCCCTAACCAGATACATTTCTAATAGCATTATTCACAAAAAATACATAATTGCAATACATACTCACTCCAAAGGGCACATGAGGTCGCATCTCAGACATTTGTACTTTGTATAATGCTGTGTTATGTGACGAGTTAGATGGTACTTAATTTTGAAACGCATGCTGCAGAAACGACACTTGTCAGGTCCTATTGACTGGAAACAAAGTTGATGATTAATTGATTACTGTTGTAGAAGGAACTCCGTAGATAATGATTGTAAAAAAGAAAAATAAATGTACAGTATGTGTAGGTAAATAGGCGAAATTAAGTCCAAATAGAGAGATGATTTGAACTATTTGTTATTATGTATTTGTTTATTGTGCAAACCTACCACAGTGTTGTCTTTTTTAACCCAAAGGTTGACTGGTAGAGAATGCCTTGTGGCATTAAGTCCGCCTATGTACCACTATTGTACATGAAGTTTAAATAAATACATAAATAAATAAGATGAGAATGTTGAGATGGAAGAAGTGACTGAAATAAATTTTCTAAAAGATGAAGGTCCGTTAAATATTTTATTGTTCCAAAAAAGCAGCTGATTTTGTATGAAATTTTTTTTATTTGCTATTTGGCAATTCTTAGAAACTCGATTCGGGAATCGAACTATTTAAGAAACCCTCGATGTGCAAGTCCGTCTCGCACTTGACCGGTTTTTGTGTTTATTACTATTTAAAACAAAAAAGAAATTGAAAATCCTAATCCCGCAGGCGTGCGTGATTACAATTTTGATGCGGGATTGGATTCCTTAGTGCCGTGCTCACTGACACTTAAGTTTAAAAAAAAAACACGAATAATAGTTAACATGGAAATGGAGTAACAAGTAGCAAGCAACCAATAATAATGCAGTTGCACAAAAATTAACATCAGAAACATTTATTTCAAATAGACCAGTTACAGGCACTTTTGAATAGTCAAATGTCGGTCAGTCCAAGAAAAGTGAAGCTAAATTGCACGTTCCAAAGAGTAGGTCTCTATGGAGAAGAACATGCAAGAAACTCCATGGACACTATTTTAAAGCGTATTGAGTTACATGAATCTTCGTTAAATATTTCTTTTTTTGCTTCTATTATGTGAACACAATGAAGATAAGTAATAAAAATTAAATATAATGGTAACAATAAAAATAGAAATTGAATAAGTCACTGGCAGCTAAGAGATAAAAGGAACAATACTCGTTATTCTCACCTCACTATGCGTTAATATAATATGCCTGTTCAGCATATCCTCTTTAGAGAATCCTTTGTAACAATCCTTACATTGATATGCTGCCGACACGTACTTCCGATCTAGCGCTCTCGCTTTAAACTCCTCCACAGCCTCCTCTTCAGTCAAATTGATCTTCAACCAATGTTTAGGATCTAAGAAATTCTTTTTTTCCTTATTAATTTCGAATTTTTTAGCCTTTCTGTCTACTAAACTTTCTTCATTTGTTTTAGTTTTCTTTTGCTTTTTTTCTTCGTTAGTTTTATTTAGTACTATTTCGTCGTCAATCTGTGCTACTATTACCTTATCACTCTGCTCAACTGTTTGTTCTGCAATTGTGTTGACGTGTTCTTCAATGGTTATTTCTTCTTTAATGTCTAGTTTATTAATATTATCGGTATCTTCTGGCCAAGAATCATTATCATCATCATCATCACTAAATATTCTATTATCTTCTAAATCTGGAACTGCCTTCTCTTCTTCATGTTCTTTGCTTATTTCGTCATCAATATTCGCCTTTTCCTGTTCTTCTGATTGTGGTTTTTCATTAATCATTTCATTTTTTATCTCAGACAAATTATTATTGCCTAAAGAATTGTCACTATCAAGGTTTAATTCACATTCTTCTATTTCTGTTTTGCTTTTAACAATACATGTCCTTATTCTTTTATTTATTTTTAGATGGTCTATTGATGATTGTAGGTTTTTGTCTTGTCTGTCTATTTTTGATATTGATGATAAGGTAATCTATTAAAAAATGAAAGTTTTTTTTTGAGCTTGTTTCTAGGTTAGTTGCACATAACTTCTCATAATACCTATTCTATTCTTAAAATATAACCTACAAATAGAATAAAACATTTTTTTTTTAATGAACAGTTGACAGAGTTTGAACTAAAGTATTGAATTTGATAAGGCTTTACTTAGTACAAATCTGTTACAATAATATGTTTCAAAATCTGTCCTCGGCAATTACTGTATTGATATTGATAGCCATGTCAGCCAATGGTATAAAAGCCACAAAGAGCGACGGAAGGACACAGGTTGGTTTTAGTCAGTAAAAGTCTGGCACACCCTCTTGCTTTACCCTTAGGCACAAGAAATAATTCTATGATTTGTCACTTCAAAAGTTCAAATAGGAGGCTCTCATCAGGAGTTTGGATCAATAGCTTGATTCACAAAGTAGTACTTCTAGACATGTACAATATTGTCATGTGATTCTTATCTCTGAAGCCCTGACCGCCCTGTAGCTATGGGACTGATTTTATTTTATTTTTAAGAAATATTTAAATATGTAAGTAACAAATATGTACGAAAATTTTTTTATGATTTTTAAAAAAAAAAAAAGAAGAATAGAAAAGTTATTTTTGACACATAAATTTTTTCTAAGTTAAACATACGAAATTAATATAATTATTTTTAAATATACATATTATAATTATTTTATGTAATAGTTATTGTGTATATAATAAAGCTTTAATTAGTTAATTGTTTTTATTTTTCATGTTCTATCTATGTTTAAATAAATATTACTTGATTATCTTGACTAGAAATTATATTATTGAATTTTCTATCTAAATAGATAAATGTAAACACACTTACCGATCCGCTCCATAGTAATTGTTGGAGAGTCTTCTCACCCATCCAGCACTTCTCCTTGAACTTATGAAACTTGTTCAGAATAGCAGCACATTCATAGCAGAAGTAATTCGGTAGTAAATCATTATCATTCACCTGTAAAAATAATTCATTTTAAATAGCCCAAGTCTAAACTAATTAGAAAAGCGAACAAAACTGATTTTATTTTCTACTGGCAGTGCCCGCGACTTCGTTCGCGTGGACTGCAGGATTATTTTTTCTAAAATAAAAGTAGCCTATGTTACTCCATATTACATCAGCTACCTGCCAAAAAAGTCCCGTCAAAATCGGTCCAGCCATTTCAGAGATTAGCCCGGACAAACAGACATACAGACAAAAATTGTAAAAAACGTTATTTTGGTACAGTATATTCATATGTATGTAGTAAAAAGCAGTTATTGCAATATTACAGACGCTCCAATTATATTTATATGGATAGATGTATAGATAATATGTATATATTTAAAAATATGTAAGTATGTTTATGAGTCGTCTAGTACTCATAAAACAAGCTCTACTTAGCTTGGGACTAGATGGCGTTGTGTGATAGTCTGTTTTGGAATATTATTATTTGTAAAAGGTAGTTTTTTAAAAGTATTGGGAAGTCAGACACTTATTACACCTACAGACTACACTGAGTGACTACCTACTTTTAATCCTACAAAAAATCGTGGTTCCACACAGGAGTGAATTGGCAAGAAAAATTAATATCTAGTAAGTAAATCATTGTAAATATTTAAAGCTTTAAAAATACTGACTGCTAGAACTGCGAGATTGCCTGAATGAGTTACTGTGGAATAGCGATGGGCGATTCTGAAATGTTTTTGTTTTTTTTAATCCTTACATATAATATCTATATACATCAACCATTAAATGAAGTTTAACTGTAACTTTAGCATAAATCTAGTCTTCAACTGATTTTCAAGTTTGTATAAAGTCATCATAATCAGCCTTTTAACGTTTCCACTGTTGGGACTCAGGCCTCCTATATAGGAGAAGGAATGGACCATAATCCATCACGCGGGCCCAGTGCCGGTCGGTGGATGTCACATGCCTTTGAATTTTTGTATCTAGGATATGCCGGATTCCTCACGATGTTTTCCTTCACCGTTTTGAGAGCAGTGGTAATGAAACAAATTACACAAAGTAATGCGCCTGGCAGAGCTTGAACCCGTGACTTACAACTCGTAAGTCGAAGCCTTTACCACACAGCCACCACACCACACCATGAGTACAATAACGTGTATAAGTATCGGTCACTAATTACCAATCACCCTATTTATGTCATTTATTTTATACAAACTTGAAAATGAAAAATTAAGATATCCATAGGAGAATTGAAATTGCCGACATGGCACGAAGAATTGCCAAACTTAGTGGCAATGGGCACATTGCTTGCAGAACAGATGGCCGTTGGGGCCGAAAGGTTCTGGAGTGGCGACCGCGTGCCGGAAGACGCTGCGTTGGAAGGCCTCCTACAAGGTGGACCGATGACTTGGTAAAGGTTGCAGGAAACCGATGGATGCGAGATGCACAGGAACTTTTGTTGTTGTGGTGATGCTTGGGGGAGGCCTATGTCTAACAGTGGACGTATATCGGCTGAAATGATGATGATGATTAAACTTGAAAGTCAGTTGAAGAAATTTTATATTTATGCAAAAGTTACAGTTATACTTCATTTAACAAAAAAAATAATCAGGTGCAACTTAAAAAAAAATGTGAAAGTAGAGGAACTTGGACGTGTTAATATCATCTAAGCGAACTAAAATTCAACTACACTTTTTTAAATAAAATATTCCAAAAAGTGTTAAAGGTTTTATACCCATGCTTTTGGGTATTTACCGGGTAAAAACCATGTTTATACCCAAATTTTGTATTTACCCGGTAAATACCCCATAGGTTTTTGTCCACCGCCCATCTCTATTCGCAATAACAGACTGAGTCTACTCGAGTCAAAGTCGAAACAATCAAGAACCATCGAGATGTTTGAACAAACAAATAAAACCTCTCACCATCGCTACTGTGGAACTGGACGCTATAACAGGATAACTGAAAGGACACTGGATGGTTTTGATGATTGCCTACAATAAAAAAAGGCAGAACTGCCTGACTCAGTACACTCATGGGGAGTTAAATAGCTAAGGGCAATGTAAAATAATAGAAATTTATCTTCAACTTTTCTGCTACTCTTCTACTACTATTGTATGACAATGGTCCATGGTCCTCTTAAACGTGAGAATTAGAAACCCAATAGAAAGATAATGGGTGCGCGTAGGGTTTAATGAATTAAAGAAAGACTTGATCGAATATAAGCAATTCTCATTCATAAATAGTTTAATTAGATGATTTCAAAGTCCAAATTCAGCTATAAGTGGTAAAAAATTAAATAAACTTGAAGAGTAAGGATTGTGTTAGAGACTATGAGTAAATAAAACCTTTAAATATTTAATATACTTACTTTTTTGTAATAATTTATCACAAGAAAATATATACATAATAAACTTAAATATTAAAAACAACTTAAATAGCCCGCCAGCCTTTTGGGCACACTCCCAGTCGACAGCGATGCGGAGGAATTTTATGACGTCATATTTAGCTAGGCATTTAGTGTATATATTATTTTTAATTATTTAACTTACTTTTTTAGACATGATTTCTTCATAATATTGTTTCAAGTGATAACTGTTGTAGTTATATACTTTGACACCTTTGCTCAGACATATTCGACAAACTTTGAGTTCAGACATTTTACAACCTTAATTTTACGCTTGGGATTAATATTTAATACGTTAAAATACAATCTGAATCTTGTATATTTTTGTATCATTACAATGATTTCCCTCTATCATCTGTCAAACTTGTTTTGACATTGACGTTTAGTTGTAATTAGTTCCGAATTACGTCAAAAACGATTACATCACGAATCCAACCAAAAATAGTCACAACATATAAGGATTATACACCGTGTAATTGACAGGTTGGCAAAAACGAAAAGTATGAATTCAGACTGGTATTGTTAACATTTTGACAGTGAAATATATTCCCGGAAATGATAGGTGAACGTTTTTCAATTTTCAATTTTATTTCGGCTACGCAATGTATAACGAACATTGCGATACGCGCGCGACCCTATATTGCGCGCGTATTGCAATGTTCGCGCGTTGTTCATTCATACTAATAGGTACTTCGGGACGTTTGGAATAAATACATAATACAATACACACACAAACACACTAATTCAAATTTAAACACTAATTCAATACCTATCAAAAATTAAATTTAGTCACTTACCTAAATTAAAGTCTCTCGGGTCGTCTAAGGCATGGCTCGAAGTGGTTGCCTCTGAGCTGCACGCACAGTTGTGCTCGACGCAGGGTTTCGGCATGGAGACGAGGCATTTATGGATGCGATATGGACGTTGCTTGTCCTTTCGAAGGACTTTGTGCACAGCCCAATGTGAAACCCGGGGTCTGTTATTACGCCTTACAAGTTTTGCAGCAGTACGGGTTCCCAAACGCGGATTTCGACGGACAACATCTAAAATCTCCTACTCAGAACGAGCACTGATTGTCCTTCCAGCACCTTCCTGCCGCGGCACAATAGGTAAGTTTTCTAAAACACGTTGATATGCCCGTGTGATAGTACGACTATTAGCTGGATGTCGTTCATTTGGGTGACTTTGAACATAGAGCCTTAATGCTAACGTCGCGTTTCCTCTAGCTTCACCCAAGCACATTAACATCTGGCCATATTCGCGAGCACTAAACGTTTCATTACGCCGATTCATGACGATACCACACAACACAAAAGCACAAAAACACACAACACAGTCCCGAACTCCCGACAGTTGAAAGAAAACGAAATAGACGTCCAGAACGCACCAGCAATCGCGGCAAACTGAACTGACGGCTAAGTGAGTGCTGACGGTTTCGTTTGTCGGCAAACCTTTGAGAGTGTGTGTGACACGTGTAGCATAGGGCTGCCCACATGATATGAAATGAAACATTTTATTTCGGTAATATTACTAGATACGTTAGTCGAGGAGCCCATAGCACAGTAGTTACCGTGGTCGGCTTGCCATTGAGATAAAGATGAAGAACTCGGTACTGAAAAAGAATTGTATCGTAATTGTATGATAAAGATTGTTATTAACCGCTATCTCTTGTAACTTCTACTCGTGGTTCTGCTTCTAAGTTTAAACCTAGTACCTGTCAATCCCCAAGCGGCACGCGCGCGATTTCGCGCCATTTTCTAAACACTAAGCAAACGCCGGCGTTCGCATAAATTATAAAATAAGCGTTTTTTTATGGAATTTGTTCAAGAACGTAAATAAGAAGTTTTTCTTATAATAGTCTGTAAATATCGAAAATAAGCAAACCCTTTCGAACGCCAGCTTTCGCTCGATAATAAATAATAATAATAATAATTCGACAATTTTCCTGAAGAAAATTCCAACGTTTTTCAGTCATAAATCATGGTCTGAAGCTACTGTTTCAGTTTTTGCCAACCTGTCAATTACACGGTGTATAAGTACTATTTGTGAAGTTGCGCGTTGGTTGGATTCGCAATATAATCGCTTTTGACGCAATTTGGAACACGGGGTATTATTCAAAGATTTTTCTATATTGTCTGTGCAATAAAAGAACCGTCGTGGCGTAAAGTGAAAACAACATTAAAGATTTTAAGTAGCAACACAACCCAGCCATCCGTCAAATGGCAAACGTCATATCAGGTTTGTTTATTGTGTTATTTTATTGTGATTTTTAATTGAAATCTTCAGAAATGTGATAAAAAATTTCACTGAGCTGTAAGGGAAATAATATTTAATATATTACAATTTTGCCAAAGATAACAAATGGCAAATGACACCATTATTGATCAAAACAAAGTCACGAACTTGGGAAACATTGGTATGCTGTGTTTTTGGTATGTAACACTTTTATTTTAATGTTTTTAGACTTCCTAGGTGAACTCCTGTCCCTGTTATCTCCAAATATAAATAAAATAAACGGAAATTCATTAAAATATGACAATATTTGTTTATTTTATTTTTGTCAATATTTTCGATGGCTAGTATAAAGAGTATTGATACTTTAAATTTATAATGCATTTCGACTAACTTAAAATATTTCTTTTCAGGCTTGAGTGAGGATACAGTCACTAAAATAAAAAAGGGCAAGTGCGAGTCGGACTCGCGCACTGAAGAGTCTGTACAAATTTACCGAAATCAATTCCCGAATTGAGTTACAAAAATTTTTCCGAATTGCAAATCTGATCTACAAATTCACAGTTTTCTGATTTTTCCCTGCACTTGTTCTATGAGACCTTGTTTTATGCCAAATTTCAGGTTTCTAGGTCAACGAGATTCACCCTATGAACTTTGATTCCCTTGAGTATCGAAATATATGTTTTTTGCGACATAAACGGCCGTATCTTTTTTTTTTCGTTAACTCAGAAGTTTGATTTTTTCACAACTTCAAAAGACCGCAGACTTGTGTGTATGGTTTTAATTGATACTCGATACCTCCAAGCGTTCTCGAGTTAAAGAGTCTTAACAGATAAACAGTCGAACAACCAAGTGATCCCAAGGTTCTTATATGCGAGATGGTCCCTTACTGGCTAAATAGATTTTTTACGAAGCAACATTTCAAATTGTGAAGTGTACCTACTTTATTTTTATAGTCATTAAGTTCATATTTTTCATTGATTAGCTAAAGGGAAAAGTGTACTAAGAAAGATAACGAGTAAGTGGTAGTGTGTCCCATTTTTACCTTTATATTTAACAAACATAAACTTGCTGCTAGCTACAATATTCCAGTCAGTGATAATAGGCCAATCCCAGTCAAAGTGATGGAACCATTTTCGTTGAAACTTGGTAAGTGGTCGTTGGTGGAACCTACCTCGATAGGAAGTACAGCATTTCCTTCACGCTATTTAGATCTAGGTACTCGTATGTATGGATGTCTCGCGCAAAAACTACTAGACAAATAAACCTAATTATAAACATTTCAATAATATAGCACATAAGCTATAACTTTGCAGTTTCATTAGGTGAGCAAATTCAGAATAGGATAATTTTTATTATAGAGTGAAGCCGCTGGAAGAAGCTAGTCTAACATAGTTTAAAAATATCAAGATTTAACAGTCGCTCTATAATGACGTCACAATGTTGCTTACATAACGAAAACGATATTTATCTACAGCAGCGCCCTCAAATCCCACGATGGTTTACTTTCCGCACAGACTCTAACCTACAGTACATAGAAAATCTTTGATATTATTGGAGAAGAAAATTTAAGTCAGGAGTAGCAACACTACAACCATAGATTACCACGAAGGTCCAACATACGGAAGACGGCTGGCGGGTCTTGTCTATTTTTGGCAGGAATCACGGTGTGCGGAAGCTTTGCTTCGGGCAGAGCTTTCGCATGCAGTTAGCGATCGTCATTATTTTTAATATTTTATTTTTGTTTGCCTTTTTCTCTTTGATTGTAATTTGTTTGGCCGACGACCAATAAAACCTTTTCAAAAAGTCATCTCGTGTTTCCATTTGTAACAATATAATATATTAAAATATGAAAACTGGAAAAATGGGGTTCTTGAAAGAAACACAAACTTTCACAAAGTATTTTTATTTTTACTCGCTCTGCACAAAATGTATTCGACAAAGAAGTAATATAATCACTACGTTCTAGTACTCGACGGGTTTCGGAATTCGAATTAATTGAAGCGAACGGCGGATCGAGATAGTGTTACAAGTGCAAAGTTCGGAAAATAATCGATTCATGAGTCGATTTAAAACTATGGCTTTATTACTATTTGATAGATTAGTGTTTAAAGTGAATGATAATGATTATAAATTAGTAATGAATATAAATAAAGTAAGCGATAAAATTAACTATTGTTACAAATGTAATGTAATGTAATATAATCTATGTAAACATATTATATATAACATCAAAGATCACTCATTAAAATGTAAATAAGCGTGTATGAATATGGAATCTACTGTACAGTGGTTAATTTTCCAGGCCAACCAACGATTGGTAAATTTGGTTTTTAATGTTTGTAGTGACCGGGATATCACACAAAACTATTGAGTCTGTTCCATTTAGATCAAAGGTAATAATCTTTTATAATGTATAGTTTGTAATTATAGTTCCAGGACAATTATTTGAAGTATTTTCAATAGCTAGTGACTGCTCTAAAGCAAAAATGCCAAACATGTTAACCACATTAATATTTAAAGGTATAAAAGGTCTTGTCACTTCTAAATAAGATTGACATTCTTCTGTGCAAGCCTTTTTAAACAGAGCACTGTAAAATAAATTGATACACATTTGTTCATACAAATTAGCGACGTTGTTCACAATCTGTTATTTTCTTGGGTTGAAATGTAAGCTTAAAATATTCCTGACAAATCTGATTTCTTATTTGGTAAGTATACCACTGCTTTGTCAACATTTGCGTTTAACATAAAATTTACATAATCTCGAAGTTTATTGTTTTTTATCTCTATTTCCATTTTAAAATTAGAAAAGGACTTGAAGACAAATGCAATCAAAAACATTATTGCATCAAAACCGCATGTATTAACCACAGTTGATTTTTGATGTTATCACTTTTTATATTTTATATCTTTATATGGCTTTACATGGCCAACGTCCTCGTCTGCTTGTCCTCTCCAATTTTCTACAAAAGTTGGTTGATCGCAAATATCGAGTCTTGAACAAATTGTCGTTTTGGTTTTAGTTGTTTTTTAACGTTTGATACAGAGACTTTATTCATATAATCAACGTTAACAAACATAGTTCACAACTCCGCAAACACATGGGTAGATGAACGTCAAGTTCGTAGTCGTACAAGAAAGATAAGATGGCGACGATGGTCGACGCGGCACAGAGTCGCGGAGGATTTTTTTATAGCGTAACGTCCGCCCAAGACGATGGTTCGGGGCGCTCTCTCCCCGCCGCACGCATCCCCGCGGCTTGAGCTGGCGCGCGGGTGTGCGGGCGGCGGAGGGGTGGCTGCGCGCGCATGCTAAAGGACCTATAACACTGCGCTGAATATCGCGTGCGATATTCCGTCTCGTGCTATTTTTCATTCATAGAAAGACAGTCTAACCCTTATTACACTACGCGATACGCCGAACCATAGACTAGACTGTCTTTCTATGAATGAAAAATAATAAGATCGCACGCGATATTCAGCGTAGTGTAATAGGTCCTTAAAGGACCCATTATTTACGGACGGATTTAATGAAATTACTTGTATCTATTCGCATATATACATCACGTACTACCTATTGCAATTACCTTCCAACGCTTTAAAAGAAGCCTCCAAATAATTCGGTCTCTTTTTTGGTGCGACGTGAGACGCGGGGCGGGGAATGTTAGTGATTGGCTCGCCGCACATCGCGTCATAGACGTCACTCGTGATTCGTTCCCTGCTCTTGCTGCATGTGTCTAACAACGACGACGATTGGCTCGCCAATGTATGGAATGCGCAAGCGATACCCACTCTTTCGCCGAGCGCTCAAGATCCGTGCCGATAACCATATGTACGTAAACGGCGGATTCACTTTCGAGCCAATCCTGTGCCAGATCTTCAGGCCGTTAAAAGTATAGTAGGGGTCCAAATGTCGATTAAATCAGTCATCAATGATTTGCATAGTTTAGTAGGTTCTGACTTCTTTCATGGTAAGAAATAATTAAGTAGAAAAATCTTTCGGTGTATGACTTTTGATATAACAGTGAATAAAAAATTCTGCTACTTTATACTTCAACTGCCCCCGAGGCGTTACTGCAGGAGATAATCAAAACGCAAAATAGTAGAAATAATACTTTACTAGAAATAAAATAAACATCCTTATAAAATGTACACTTACAATAATTGCATTAGTTCATAATTATAATATTATAATTATTATTAATAATTACGTGACTACACGATCATTAACGTTCACTCATCAACATACAAAATTATTAGTACTAAAATTGTAAAATATTTTAGCGTTTAGAGATCTATAGTAATTTATAATATTAAATACATGATTACAACCACAGAAAACATGAAAGAGGTTAGAAAGGAAATACTTTCCGTTTTGTACTACAACGAGTGTCGCCGCTTGTCTCCCACCCTTTAACTCCACTACAGGCAATAAACCAATACGAACGCGCATTACGCAACTAACAGACCACGCACACTTAGATCGCAAGTATGCTATTGGTAGTTGAACTATGAGTGTTGCCCTACTTTTTAGCACGCCTGCTCCGCCCGCAAGTCCATTATAACCTCTTTCTCTGTTCTGCGATCAAAAGACTTGTAAAGCAATGATTGATGACTGGCAGTGAATTAAAGTACTCAGATAGCTTTTTTTTAATATGATTTATGGAGCTTATACTCTATTATAGCTCCATCCATTTAACAGTTCAGTTTAGATCGTAAAATGGATCGCGTTAAGAGTTCGTGGTAGAGCTTCTTGTATAGTGTGCAAAACAATCTCCTGTCTTTCGCTTTTACTATATCATAAAGTACAACTTTTGTACTGACTTTAAAAAAAAATCATTTACCATTCTATTTAAGACATTTCAACTCAAAATACAGAGTCATACCAACCTACTTTTGATGCGACGCAAGCTCATTAAGGGCCCTCTGATCCCGCTTCCCTCCGCTATTGTACTATCGCTTGCATCGCATAGACTTTTTAATATTTAGAACGTTCGATTTAAATACTTTTATTTTTGCATGAAAATCTGATGAACTAAATTATGATATTTTTTTAAAGTCATTTAAAACAAAAATTGTTGTTTATGATGTTGTGTATACACCGCTAAATTTTAATCGTTTTAATCCCGTGGAGGGTCGATCCGGTACATGAAACACCATCGATTTGTAAAGATAAAATTAAAAAATAAAGTACGTTTTTTTCAAAACTCGTATTCGTATTAATTTACGCATGTACGAAATTAATTTCTTTAAGAAAATGTCAGCTGAGCGAGTTCAATGACTTGTAGGTAGTAATCGGCGTTGCGTACAAACTACCTACAGGTCATTGGACTCGCTCAGCTGACGTTTTCTTAAAGAAATGAATTTCGTTTCATGTACCGGATCGTCCCTCCACGAGATTAACCTTTCAATCGTGGAAATTGCAGACACAATAGAAAGACAATAGGTGCGCGAATGCCGGCGTTCACTTGAGATTTCATGAAATATAACGATCAAAATTTAACTGTGTATGTGTGACGTAACGTCCTGAGAGGTTGCCAGGTGTTTTGCAAATCACCGTGTTTAAGAGTAATGGGTTAGTGACAACTATTGCTGCTAAAACACCACAGCTACAGTCAACAAAATAAGTACCGATTACATAAAAAGTACACATTTCATTTTAGTGTATAATTTAGTGTAAAATTATAGTAAATAATTGATTGTATTGCAATAGTGCATATAATATAAATTAATCATTGTATTTAAACCTCATTTCATATGTACAATATGCCTTATTAAGCTATCTTTTATGATATTTGCGTGATATATAAATAAATAAAAAATCATTTAAATTAATGTTGTATAAGAACCTTATATATATGTAAAAAAAATAGTGTGTGCAAACATAGAACCACCACATGACAAAAGAAAACTTTATCATAGCGAGGTTAATATAATAATACAAAAATTGTAATCGTTCGGGTAACATCGGCAAACTCGAGTCGAACTTAACCGAACGAGCGTTACTAAACCGAACGTGACGGCTCACTTTTATTCCGTAATCACAAAATAAAAAAACACTGAAAAGTGCAAAATAATTTTGATTTCGAAAGTCAGTGTTTCTATTCTCTTCAATATTTAATACCGACTTCCGAAATTAAAGTAATTTCGCACTTTTCTTTTTTCTTTTTTAACTTTGAAGTCGATTGTATTGTTTTTTGTAAAAAATATTTATTTTGCACTTTTCAGAGTTTTTTTTTTTACTTTGAAGTCGACTGTATTGTTTTTGGAAAAAAAAATTTACACTTTTTAGTTATGGTACCGACACTAAAAAGTACAAACATCCGTATTGAGAACCTCCTCCTTTTTTAGAAGTCGGTTAAAAAGTACCCTTCAGCCAAACTTAAATACCTTATAGCCAGAGTGCATCTCATAACAATTCATATAATCCTAAACACGGTTACAATAATTATTTACCTTCCGGCTACATCATCAGATTGGTTTGATATATCCCCTTCCCTTTTCTTTCAGTCGGTCATCGACTACACGTATAAACAAGGCGATTTAACTTGTTACGACAGCTCCACTGTAATCATATGAGTTCTGTTCCATATCTTCGAAGTTCATGATCAGATCATAACAATGTTTCTATGGGACCTACTCGAAAGCATAACCTTTCAACCAAAAAATATATTTTCAAAATCGGTCCACAACTGACCGGGATATCGGTGAACAGATATTATTAAAAAAAAAAAATTAGCCGAACATAAAACCTCCTTCTTTTTGAATTCGGTTTATATTGTGCTTATGGTGCGTTTCACGTTATAATTCCCTTCGCCGTAATGTTGGGAATACGGAAAAACAGTGTTGCTATATTGTTAGCAATGAAATTACTCAATATATAAGGAGGGAGATTAACTGATATTTCGTTAATTTTAACAATTGTCGAAATTTCTTATAGAAACTGTACAAACTATTTTTAAATACGACGTTGGGCTCCATTTTGATTGTCCTGCAATTCTTTCAAATAACGAAAACGTCTCGCCGCAATGGGGTACCTCTCCATTAACACCATTCCCCTCATAATTTTTCATAAAGTGGTGCGACTACCGTTAAAATGGATTTCATTTCGAATTTCATGCCATAATCTTGTTTTAGTAGGCAACTCTTTTATTTTTTCTATAGACAGACAGGGGAGCCAACATTACGGCGAAGGGAATTCTTACGTAAAACGCACGTATCAATACTGGTTAGCAAGTTCTTAATTCAAAACTTTCTAAACAGAATTTAAATTCAGAATCGGCTAATTATTGATTCTGGTCAGCTCTTCTGTTTCCTATGGGGATAGAAGAGCTAAACGAGATGAAGTGCCCAGTCACAATCAGACGACCCTAGCGAATAGGATATCAAAACTCTCGTCGGAGTAATCCGACGCGGGCGGCTAAAGAGATAACCACGACAAGAAATATTCTTCTACAACTCATGCCCAAATGCAAGTTAAACTATTGTACTATGTCTCAATAAAATACTATACTAAATACACTAGCTTTAGTTACAGATATCTACTGCCCGCTATCCTCATTTACTCGGGTCTATACCCTATTCGCGTTAAAATTAGAAAAAAGAAACCTTTTTTTTTACTGTCTGTTCAACCGATTTTAACTTCTATTTCGTAGGTTTAAGGATGGTATTAACATTTCGAATACCGTCAATTATAGAAACAGAAAGACAATGACAGCGCAAACGCCGGCATTCGCTTGGGGTTTAAAGAATTGCAAAAAAGTGGTTACAATACCAACTATTTACTGCAGCCGTCATTTGTCATGCCACCAACGTAATAAAAGTCAAAATCGGTTGAACAGACAGTAATAAGAGGTTTTCATTAATTTCTAATGTTATTTTGAACAGAGTATAACTTCAAGCCAAATAATATTGAAATCCGTTCAACCGTTAGTGCGCAATTGATTTACAACATACAGATTTACAAACATCCATTCAAACATACAGACTTATAATACATATGGGGCCGTTCAAGTAATACGTAAGCTCTATTTTTCTTCTTCTAACACTACCCCCCCCTCCCTCCCCCCGCTCGTCAGCAAAAGTAAGCAAACCTCTACGTAATTTAACCTTTCAAGCGTGCTCCATCGTCGGCCACATCATCACTTACCATCAGGTGAGATAGTGGTCAAACGCGAGCCTATCAATAATAATAAAAAAAAAAAAAAAATACGGACACAATAGAAAGACAATAGGTGCGCGAACGCCGGCGTTCGCTTGGGGTTTAATTAAGTAATGAGTAAAAGTTTACGTCTTAAAATAAGGCATTGGCTTCAGCTTCAAACAGATTCTTCTATTTAAAGCCTATGCCTTATTTTTAGACTAAACAAATAATAAGTTAACCTCAGCCTATGACATATGAAACCATGACTCTAAAGGTCATACACCCTAGGGTATAAACCGGAGTGTATGTAGCACGACTGTGCAGGTTTTTACACAAGTTTATCTGACAGGTATAATTGTGCAGGCAAACCTATCAGGTAGTAGATACCCTAACGTGTATGGCTACCTTCCGCCATCAATTTTTTTTTATCCGATAAAAACTAGTGAAATAGACTGGATCACAGTCTGATGGTAAGCAGGGATGCAATCAATAACATTGGATATTTGCTTCTCAGTGACGTGTGTTTACTCACTTTTGTGTGATTTTGGAACATCGACACCATTCTCTAAAAAACTAAAAATAGGTACTGTTGACGTAGTAACTATCCAAACTAGACTGGCCTGTTGGTCTAGTGGTTAGTAGCTAATTGCTATGCCGGAGGTCGTGGGTTCGATTCCCACCCAGGACAAATGTTTGTGTGATGAGCACGATCATTTGTTCTGTGTCTGGGTGTAATTTACCTATAAAATGTATGTATTTAGAAATATATAAGTAAGTTTATCAGTTGTCTAGTACTCATAACACAAGCTCTGCTTAGCTTGAGACTAGACGGCGTTGTGTGATAGTTGTAAAAAAAAAAGAACCCTATCCCCATGTCATCAAAAATAAGCAAAGCAAAGACCCCCCTGTAGTGCTTACGTCATACTTGAATGGCCCCCTATATTAGTAGGAAGTACGATAGTTAAATAGTGCCCTTTCAATACTTTCTACCGTAGAAGTTGTCGAGCGTCATGTTGTCGTCGGAGTCGTCGTGTCCGTACTCATTATTTAGATCGTCGGTTTTCTTTTTTCTGTTCCTGAAATCGAAAATTGATATAAATATTAGACTTGCTATTTAAAAAACAGTTTTAGGTGGGAGTTATTTTTTTTAGCGCAATACTTACATACTAAAAATATTGTTTTTTTTTAAATTCCCATTCGTACTTTCTGCAAGACTTTTCATTTGATACCTATATTGTAGGCAAGCATAAGGCGTTTATCACTCTGCTGTGTATCACGCAGCGTAACGCGTGAATGCGTGTTTTAATGTTGCTTGTAAGTATCTCCGTTTGTATAGAAAACACGCACAGTTCAATACACTGAAAATGCATCCACGCACGTTCATGCAGATCGGTGATGGGTGCGGGACGACACGCACGGTATGGTACACTGTGGTACATTGAGACTTGTAGTGCTGTGCGTGATTTTGGATGAAATGAGTGCGCGCCTGCGTGAATCTACAACACGCAACTACGCACGTGAGTGCGTAAAATACCAGCACGATGATGCAGATCCGCACTCCCGCAAGTACGCGCGTAGGTGCCTTGACATGCAGCGTGATTCGTGGCAGTGTGATAATCGCCTAAAAATTTTTAGTAGTCCGTCATATTGGATTAAGACTGATGGCACTTTATTTTTTAAAGGGGATGTTCTACCATGTTGGATTTAGATTGACGTCACACAGCTATAGTCTGTCTAACTTTTGACTAGTTACGACGTAGTTACTTCAGACGACTTGGGTAATTATTTGGGTAAAATGAAATCTGATGTAGTCAACACTGGTTCAATAATCAACGTTGATTAAGAGATCTTGATCATTGTTAACTAATAGAAGAATCTTATGAAAAGTATCGAATGTAAGTATTTTTTAAACAATTTGGTATTATTAAGAGACTTTAACAATAAAAAATGCAAAAAATGTTTCTTTTAGAATATATCTATTTCAGTTTCTTTAATGATATTCTTATTACAAAAGTAAGATAAAGATATAATAGTGTCATAAGTAAGTATAAAATAATGACATAAATCTGGAATCGTAAGAGAAATCTGATTCTAAATATTCTACTCCGCTAATTGGTTCATCATCACTAGCCATATTGCGATCAACATCTGTTATAGAACTATCATAGGATTGACAGGCCTGTTGGTCCAGTGGTTAGTGACCCTGACTGCTACGCCGGAGGTCGTGGGTTCGATTCCCACCCAGGACAAATGTTTGTGTGATGAGCACGATCATTTGTTTTGTGTCTGGGTGTAATTTATCTATAATATGTATGTATTTAGAAATATATAAGTATGTTTATCAGTTGTCTAGTACCCATAACACAAGCTCTGCTTAGCTTGGGACTAGACGGCGCTGTGTGATAGTTGTGGAATATATTATTATTATATTATATTATCATAATCTGAATGAAGAAGAACAAGTGAATGACAACTTAAATTCGCGTTGCCAACAACAGATTTTTTATTTCCTTTCGAAATTCCAAAGACAGACTATAAACACGCATTGTCATCCAAATTAAACTTGTCTACAAAATTTCAGTTCAATCGGTTGAAGATATCTACTTCAAAACTGAGTTGTAAGATTCCACCCGAACATACATACATTGCAAGTTAAATAAGAGCTTATAAAATAAAAAAATAATGGTAAACCAATGTAATCTGATAACAAGCGACCCATCGGAACCGTGCAATAGCTTCTGACTTCATAAGTCCATCTATACATATAAATAAAATTGGAGTGACTGTTTGTAATATTGAAATAACCGCTTTTTACTACATGCATATGAGTATCTAAACTTCGATACATAAACCAAAATAACATTTTTTACAAGTTTTGTCTGTCTGTTTGTTCCGGCTAATCTCTGAAATGGCTGGACCGATTTTGACGGGACTTTTTTTGGCAGGTAGCTGATGTAATAAAGAGTAACATAGGATACTTTCATTTTGGAAAAAATAAATTAAAAATCCTGTAGCCCACGCGAACGAAGACGCGAGCACAGCTGGTGTGAAATAAAAATATGTTGAATTTGTTTTATTTTTTTAGGTTTCGTAACCCAAAGGGTAAATACCGGGCCCTATAACTAATACTAAGACTTCGCTGTCCGCCCGTCTATCTGTCACTAGACTGTATCTCAAAAACCGCGATAGCAAGTTAGTTGAAATTTTCACATATTATGTATTTCTGTTGCCCTCTAACAACAATAACAACAAATACTAAAAACAAAATAAAATAAATATACACTGTTAAATTATGATCATCACAGTACACAATGCCGACTACTACCTACAGGTCATTGGACTCGCTCAGCTGACGTTTTCTTAAAGAAATTAATTTCGTACATGCGTAAATTAATAAGTTTTAAAAAAGGTACTTTATTTTTTGATGTTATCGTTGCAAATCGATAGTGTTCCATGTACCGGATGGACCCTCCACGGGATTAAAACGATCAAAATTTAACGGTGTATATGTACTACGCACTAGATTAGGCGTGCCGAACACTCACTTCAGTCGACTTAGGTGTAATGTAGATTGTAAGTACACCTTGAACAATACACTATGTTGAACGAAATTCATGGCGCTTAGCCGCTTAGGACATTTTGGACGCCAAAAAGTATTTATCTAAAAAGTTCTGTTAGACGATATAATTCAAGGAATAGTGAGGAAGCCGGGTCACGATCCTCAGCATTGAGGAATACGACGCAAGGAGGGAAAAAATAATATTTTGCATAAATTATATAATTAGTGTCTAGATTTTGCTCACGGCTTCGTTCGCGTACATAAAATATAGCCTATGTCATTCAGGAATAAAGCAGCTTTCTATCGGTGAAAAAATTTTCGCAATCGGACCAGGGCTTTCAGAGATTACCTACTATGATAAAAAAAAAACAATTTTACCTCTTTATAATAATTATAAGTAAAGTATGTATGGATTACCTCTTAGGATAGGGCTCTTTGAGATGGTAGGTGCGGTAGTGTAGCCTCATACTGCTGACCTGCTTGAACCGTTTGTCGCACAGAGTGCACGCTACAGGCTTTTCACTCGTGTGTGTCTGTAAACAAAACATTATTTAAGGCTTATAAACCGGTAAATATTAATCGTTTTAATCCCGTGGAGGGTCGATCCGGTACATGAAACACTTTCGATTTATAAAGATAAAATTAAAAAATAAAGTACCTCTTTTTCAAAACTCGTATTAATTTAAGCATGTACGAAATTAATTTCTTTAAGAAAAAGTCAGCTGAGAGAGTTCAATGACCTGTAGGTACTTTGGACGCAACGCCGACTATTAACTATCATTGAACTCGCTCAGCTGACGTTTTCCTAAAGATACTAATTACGTACATGTGTGAATTAATACGAGTTTTGAAAAAGAGGTAATTTATTTTTTAATTTTATTTTTACAAAGATAGTGTTTCATGTACCGGATCGACCTTCCACGGGATTTAAACGATTAAAATTTAGCGGTGTAGTTCCTTGAACCATCTGGCCGAAATTAAATGGACGTAACTCTCGCACCCGCCCAGGCGGCAGTACGCATATCTGTGCATTTATTTGCGGCCAACAGCGCCCGGAAAGCGCGCGGCTGACCTTTAAATCTATTTTCTATATTGATTGACTCATGTACATTTGCTATGTTCACTTTGAAGAATATTTAACAACCAATTTTTATGTGTAAAATGTTTCTAAAGATCCAAGCCGTTTCGAAGGAGTAGGGAAAAGTTGCGAAATTGCAAAATATATTTTTTAGACAAAAGTATTAAGGGCCAAGCGCCCGAAAACTGCCATAAAACAGTGATTTTCTGAGGCCTACTCCTCCTTAACGGCTAGGTTAATTAGTTTGAAAAAAATATATGTTTATTATAGATTCATGAACTATAATAATATCAACATTTGATTTTTTCGTGCAATTAATACTTTTGTCAAAAAAAAATATTTAGCAATTTCGCAACTTTTCCCTACTCCTTCGAAACGGCTTGGACCTTTAGAAACATTTTTACACATAAAAATTGGTGATTAAATATACTCAAAGTGAACATTGCATATGTAAATCAATCAATATCTCGCACAGAAAATGCACAGATTTGCGTACTGCCGCCTAGGCGAGTGCGAGAGTTGTGTTCACATAATTTCGGTCAGATGGTTCAAGGGACTATACGCCTTAATAGCACAAAAAAATCAAATGTTGATAATGTTGTTTGTGTATCTATAATAAACATATATTTTTTTCAAACCTATAAACCTTGCCGTTACTGAGGAATAGGCTTCAGAAAATCGCTGTTTTATGGCATTTTTCGGGTGCTTGGGCCTTAACTGATTTCTGACCGCGGTTTCTTGCGCGTCATCACCATTGCAGCCAAAAGACGTCTACCACTGGACATGGGGCTGCCCACGCGTGTCGCGTCCACCTTGTAGGAGGCTACAAGGTGGACCGACGACCTGGTGAAGGTAGCGGGAAACCGATGGATACGGGACGCACAGGAACGTTCAATGTGGCGACGCTTGGGGGAGGCCTATGTCCAACAGTGGACGTGTATCGGCTGAAATGATGATGAGACTAGATAAGTCTTATTCCTCGATGCGCGGGTCCAACTCGCACTTTCCCAGTTTTTTCTAGATTAACTCACCAGCTGATGTGTAGTCATGCCACCTTTGCTGCTGAACTGTCGTCCGCAAGTGTTGCACGTGTATAACTTCTCACGAGTGTGTGTGTTCAGGTGACTTGATACGCTCCCAGGCTGAAAACAATGAAACGAGCATGTGAGAAATGGTGCCGGGCTTGTGCACGGCAAGCAATGGGTCATCCGAGCTCAAGCCGTCGACGCAAGATGTCAGCAAACCGTAGAGGCCCAGCAGGGTCGGTGCCTACTGGGGCCACGGATTCGCTTCTGAAAGGAGCACCCTGGGCCCTGGAATGCAAGGCAACGAAGGAACATAGGAGTGGGTTTTAGTCAGTAAAAGTCGCTTCGCTCAAGGGCGAAAGATATCTTTGGATGATTTCCCCTTTTAAAAAAAATGTAAGAAATATTTTTAAAAAGAAATAAAAACAGTCTATTGATGTGAAAACGACGCAATCCTAAAACTGGCTATCAATGGCGTGTAATCTGAGAAGCTCAAAGTAGATGGCGCCAGCGAACTTGGAGGTCATACTATCTGTCAAACTCAATTGATTTTCAAGGCAATATTGTGTTTTCAAGTAAATAACCAACGTTTTTGTAAAAATAAAATGCCCCAGTGTTGTGTTGTGCCTTTAAGCTCATCGAGAACTTCAGCACAAAGGTTTCCCAAAGATAATCATCTGAGCTGATAATATATAATCATTTCTTTGTCTTAATTCTTTTTTTAACTCACAAACAGTCTAAGATCCGTATTTTTCTACCATAATTCAACATAAACAAAGAAATCACCATACAACGATACAAGGAGCTGTCAAAATGAATGACCTCCAAACACAGAGGCGCCAACTAGCGGGAGAAAGAGCGGACATAGCTGCCATTACAATCAAACATAAACAATAATTGGGAAAATATGCGTCATTTCCGCGCTAAACGGCCGAACGCTCAGCACAAAGTTGTGGCTTCGAGCTTAATAGCATAATCGGACTTTTAATGTTCCCACAGCTGGGATTCAGGCCTCCCCTCTGAAAGAGTGAATGCATATAAAAAATAATAAACAGCCTTTTAATGTTACCGCTGCTGGGACTCGGGCCTCTTCTCTTGGAGAGGGAATGGACCGTAATCCACCACGCGGGCCCAGTGCAGGTTGGAGAATATCACATATCTTATAATTTTAGGTTCTAGGACATGCCGGTTTCCTCATGATGTTTTCCTTTAACGTCTTGAGTGATGAAATAAATTACACAAAGTTATTGCAGCTGGTTGGGTTTAAGCTAGTTTGAAAAAAATGGCTTATCAAGCAATCTTTTTATTCGTTTGACGAATTTCTGATTTAATTTAACTTTGATGCGAATATTAATTTGGACTGAGAAATTATTGTGAATTTTGTTATGATTTATTTTAATTTGACTTCGATGTTTGTTTTCTTGTATTTTATTCATTTTTTTTTTATTTGACATTGTAATTTAATCATTCATTGACGTAAGTATAATGTAACATTCTGTATAATATGACTTGTAAGAATCCCTTACCAATAAACTACTATGACTATGATCTACAACTTCTTTCTCATCTAGAAAATCGCGACCGTTACTTGGCCACCACTGCTCTACTCAATTAACTCAAGCACACTCTTTTTTTTGTTTAGCCTATACTGTCCCACTGCTGGGCCAAGGTCTCCCCAACTTCTTCCAGGTATTCTTTTCTTGAGCCACCACGATCCAGTCCTCGCGGTAGGCATCCAGGTCGTCTCGCCACCTCTTCCCAGGTCGACCTCGGCGGCATTGTCCATCTTAAGGTACCCACTTTGTGGAAACTCTTGCCTAACGGTCAGAGTGCATGCGACTGATGTGACCCGCCCAATCCCATTTTTAGGGTTCCGTAGCCAAATGGCAAAAAACGGAACCCTTATAGATTCGTCATGTCTGTCTGTCTGTTTGTCTGTCTGTCGGTCTGTCTGTCTGTCTGTCTGTCTGTCTGTCTGTCTGTCCGTCCGTATGTCACAGCCACTTTTTTCCGAAACTATAAGAGCAATACTGTTGAAACTTTGTAAGTAGATGTATTCTGTGAACCGCATTAAGATTTTCACACAAAAATAGAAAAAAAGCAATAAATTTTGGGGGTCCCCATACATAGAACTGAAACTCAAAATTTTTTTTTTCATCAAACCCATGCGTGTGGGGTATCTATGGATAGGTCTTCAAAAATGATACTGAGGTTTCTAATATCATTTTTTTCTAAACTGAATAGTTTGCGCGAGAGACACTTCCAAAGTGGTAAAATGTGTGTCCCCCCCCCTCTAACTTCTAAGATAAGAGAATGATAAAACTAAAAAAAATATATGATGTACATTACTATAAAAACTACCAACGAAAATTGGTTTGAACGAAATCCAGTAAGTAGTTTTTTTTTAATGCATCATAAACCGAAAAAAATACACTATTATTAAAACATCGATCAAAGTTACAACACATTACAAGAACTTTAATATTATTTTACTTGCTGCTACGGAACCCTTCATGGGCGAGTTCGACTCGCACTTGGCCGGTTTTTGCACTCTTACAGTTTAAGAACTTACCGCCAAGGACATGCCACAGATCTCGCAGATGTGTCGCTCGTTGGGCGCGAAGAACGAAGTGCGCGGGTGCTCCGCCAGGTGGTGCTTCCTGCACGCCGCCTGCGTCGCGAAGTGCTTGCCGCACTGTTGGACAACGAAATATATATTTTTTAATAATAATAATATACACAACTTGCACACAATGCGATCTAGACCCAAACTAGGCAGAGCTTGTGGTATGAGTACTAGACAACTGATAAATATGCTTATGTCGCAGGGAAAATGGGATATCAGGGATTTCGCGAAATCCCTAGGAATATCACGAAATCCCGGTGGAGGTCAAATAATTTTGTTTATTACGTTTTCTTACTATAAGTATTTAGTGATATGACAAAACACTAACTCATCGTGTCGTTTCACTAAACTGAATCAAGTAAAATGTCCGAAAAGCGGATATTGCCAAATAAAAATCAAGCCATGCATTTCTCTCGCTCGCTCTAGTACCCACACGAGCACTACTGGGAGCAAAACAAATGCGTTGCTCGAGCCGGCGCAGCTCGAGCGAGGCAATATAATATGTTCGATTTGCAATTTAGCTTCACTTTTTTGGCTGACCTATATTTTGACAATTCAAAAGTGCCTGATAATATATGCCTGATAAACTATTGAATTAACTTTTTGATTAGACTTTTTTTTTTTTGTTTGAGAAAATATGATGTGTTACCCCGGCTTTTTAGATCAAAATAGTAAAACATACACGTTAAAAAAAAGCGGGATTAAAAAATATAAATAGAAATATAGTCTACTCACAATATGACAGTCGGTCGGTATTCTCGTCAGCCTCTTGAGATTCTGCCGCCGTTTCCTGGGGTTAGAAGTTATAGGTGCATTTATTTCTAAGTCTCTGCAAAATATAAAAATATACATACATCTTAGCGAGGGTTACCCCGTCGGCACGGGGTATCTGAGACCGTAGACAACCGGATCATCCGGCATAGATAAGGGCCAAGTTGTGGATTTTTTCTCTAAGCTTGCAACTCAATTTTGTGTTATATCTTTAGAATCTGTTAACTACCTTGTTGCGTGTTTTTAAATGCACCATGTGCAACCCTATTTTATATTCAGGCAATCTCTGTCTATTCCAGTTTGCTTGAAAAAGATCGCGGAATGCGATAAGGCAGCTAATTGCTCACTTAATACTTAATTTAAGGCTCAAATTGTATAATTAATTACACACATTTCGTACACCAGGATACTATAATGTCAGCAGGGACCTAGCCGGGTCGAAGCCTAGCCGGGGCCAGGGTTATCCGAAAGGGCGCTCGAGCCTCGGTATGAAGGGTAGAAGGAACGGGGTTAGTCTTTTAGTCAGTAAGAGTCTGACACTATCTCCCGCTCCGCCCAAGGGCGGGGGATGTCAAAGCATGATTTTTTCCCACCATAAAAAAAAAGACATGGCGAAACTATAAGGGTTCCTAGTTGACTACGGAACCCTAAAAAGTAAGTCTTTGTCTGGTCACGATCATCACGATGATCGAAACACTGTCCTTGTGCACGGGTTTTGAAATAGTTGATTTCGGAACAAACTTGGTTGGTCAACGGCATACATAACGAAGTTCAAATTCTTTGTTTTTCTTACTCATGTTTAACAACACTATATTACTTATCTTTTGATAATTCCTTAAAAAAAAAACTCTAGGGCTATCAAACCAGGTACCAGGCGTTTATGATGTATGAAGAGGTGAGAGGTGGTGGTGAGGTGGTGGGGGGAGGTGAGAGGGGACTTGGTTGGCAGAGTGAATGTTGAAGTGCCAGTTATCCTGGTTTCACTGACTTACTTATTTATTATGCGTTTAAAGCTACATTAAAACTTATTTGAATGCCGTAAAAAAAAACTCTTAGGAACTAGGTACCAGGCGTTTATGAACTACGAAGAGGTTATCTTTTGATAATTCTTTAAAAAAAAACTCTAGGGCTATCAAACCAGGTACCAGGAGTTTATGATGTATGAAGAGGTTACTTAAACTCACTCGAGTCCATCGACGTGGTTGGCAGAGTGTAGGAGATGTTCCTCGTATGCCTTCCGCGTCTCGAACTTGACGTCACATCGCTGGCAGTACTGTTCTTGGCCTTGTGTTAGCTCCTGGATAAGAGGAAGAATATTGTGTTATACAGGGATAAGAATGGAATGATAGGTGAAATAATGTTCTCTTTGAAAATAATATAAGCTTTACACCACTAACTTTTAATAGGTACAAATACTTAAAGAGCTTATTAGAAAATATATTGTTATTATTGAAGCAAAGTCTCAAACAATAATATCCATAAACAACAAAGTTATTTGCGTTTGTCTATATCCCAAAATGTTACTCAATTTATGGTAATATTGTACAAACTATGTATTGAATGAATGAATAGCGATCAACATTAAAAAAAAAAAAACACTGCGCTTAGCATTTTCTAGTAGCGATAGGCTAGTTGCCGTAAAAAATGTAATTAGTCCGTCTTTTAGATTATTCAAAAATAAGGGACACGTATTTTTTTGTTTGTAAATTAGCCCATTAAAGTTACGTGTAACGTCACGCCGTGCTACATTTTTTCGCACGGGGTGACGTCACACGTAACTTTAACGGGCTATATCTTTGTTATTTTTTGTTTAATCGAAAAAAGAAAAAATACGTGTCCAATATTTTTTTAAAATCTAAAATACGGACTAAATAAAATGTAATTATTTTGACCCTTGAAACTACCCTATTGTTATGGCCGCTGTACACTCTCGCCCGAGTGCACTCGGACGAAAGTGTACATAATAGCGCTCGCCAGGCGTCGAGATGTCTCGGGGTGTCTCACCTGCTCTCGCCCACGTGGTGGTTTTTTGCGCACGAGTCAAAGGGTCTCGGCATGTCTCGCGAGTACTAGTACATTACTGTACACCGCAACTTAACAGTCGAGAGTGTACACGGTCACTCCGAACGCACACGTCTCGGCCGAGGCGCCTGGGGCGAGACGTAGCAAGTGTATTCGGACGAGAGTGTACACCCGCCATTACGAATGTTTGATTCAATTATAATTTACAGGATGGGGTAGACTACAGTTTATATGAAGATATTATTATGATACATATTTTTAATTTAGTTAAAAACATTGTTTTGTAACGAAAAGATTTACAAAACCATACATAAATGTACATAAATTTCTCGACAACCCATGAAGGCCCAAAAAATTACCCTCGACAATTCTCAAGACGCGAAAAATTTATAAGCTCAAGAAATCATGAACCCTAGGTAGATCGCAGAGGACGCATTTTGGCTTCTCTTGCGTAGATTTGGTACAGTTGGCGACAGTGGTCAAGCGTGAGTCTATAATACTATGTGCATGTACTGTTGCCAGGTGTGCCCGGAAGATGGCGAATCTAATTAGATAAAGGAGAATGCTCTTGCTCCATAGAAAAAAACCCAGCTCCGGCAAAAACGAGATGTATCTCTAATTATCAGTAATAATAAGTAACAAAATAATAACCAGCAATTATCATAATCCTTACTTGCAAATATATAAAAATTGCCAATTTAATTAATCAGGCGTCGACTTTAAAAATGGCTTAATTACCATTCATATTCATTCTTTTTAACTGAATTAAAAAGCCGGAGCTGGTTTTTTTTTGAGCATACACTTTTGTTGTTGATTTTACTAACATAGGTTTAGTAATACTAACGATTTTATGGGTAATCTGTCTGATTTTAAGATAAATAAATAAATATAAATAACAGTTAAAAGAAAACTTACTAAATCAGCATTGACATGTTTGATCTTCTTGTGTATGCCAAGCCCCGTGACGCTGACGAACGAGGCGCCGCACAGCGTGCACACGTGTTCGCTGCGATGCGTGCGAAGGTGAGTGTAGTATGTTGTCAGATGCCTGGTAGACACAGAAATACTAAGTTACGTACCAGCATTAACCTTTCAACTAGCGGCGGCGGCGATATCTCGCGCCGGGCCTGGAGGAGTGGCAGGCGGTCGCCTCCTTCTGTGAAGCAGTAATGCTGGGAAAAGGAGGAGGCCGACTGCATCAGGCAACGACGGCGCTCACAGCCCCCCAGCCGCCGCCGGGATTCCGGTCTCGTTTTCCGGCCACAAACGGCGAACAATGGGTAGCTCGCTGTCCGACCGTCCGATAACTGTCCGGACGGAGCCCAAGTCGTCGACGACGCGCACTGTTCCCGCGCACCTTAAGGAGCTGTCTGTGTGTGAGCTGCAGGGTTAATTCAAAAGATAGCTCAGCCCCGGTACGAAGGAACACGTATGGGTTTTTAGTCTGTAAAATTCTGACACTATCTCCCGCTGGGCATAAGAGCGGGGGATGTCGTTAGATTTTCCTACCAGAAAAAAAACTTTTCAACTACTAGAGACATGTCTATGTCGCAAGCGTGTTGCAAGTTGGCGTGTCGGATTGAAAATCGAGTAGCGACGAAAACTATTGCTTTAAACTCATGGTAGAGGTACTTGAATGTAAATGGGCAGGGCACATTGCTCGCAGAGATGGCCGTTAGGGCCGAAAAGTTCTGGAGTGGCGACCGCGTACCGGTAGACACAGTCACAAAATAGATAGGTACAGAAATCAATCTAATGTATGTATTTCACTTTTATACCCTTTTTTATGGTGGGAAAAAATCATCCACCGAAAAACCCCTGCTCTTGGGCGGAGCGGGAGAGAGTGTCAGACTCTTACTCACAAAAAGACCCACCCCGTTCCTTTTAACCTTCATACCGGGGCTCGAGCTGTTTTTCGTAACTAACCCTGGCCCCAGTAGGCTTCGACCCAACTGGGCTCCTGCTGTTGCTGACAACTACTTGAGGCGCGCGGGAACAGTGCGCGCCGTCGACGACTTGGGCTTAGTCCGGACAGTTACCGGACGGCCGGGCAGCGAGCTACCCATTGCTCACTGTCCGCAAGCCCCACTTTTTATACCTACGGTAGGCGATCGCAGCGTATTGCTCCGATCTGTATGAGCGCGACCGGGCGATTGAGCCGAGACATCGTGTCCGTGAGCGGTGTCTATGTGTGGGTTGCTCGACTGAGCTTTGTATGTAGATTGTTTTCTGTACCTATCTATTTTATGACGCAGTGTTGGAAGATGATCTGGTGAGTCGCGGGAATGCGATGGATGCGCACGTTCGTTGTGCTTTTTTTTTTCGTTGGTAAATGTCATCCTATGACAACCCCCGCTCTTGGGCGGAGCGGGCAATAGTGTCAGACTCTTACTGACTGAAAAACCCATCCCGTTCCTTTAAGCCTTCATACCGGGGCTCGAGCGCCCTTTCGGATAACCCTGGCCCCAGTAGGCTTCGACCCGGCTGGGCCGCTGCTGTTGCTGACAACTCCTTGAGGCGCGCGGGAACAGTGCGCGCCGTCGACGACTTGAACTTGGTCCGGACAGTTACCGGACGGCAGGACAGCGAGCTACCTATTGTTCACTGTCCGCAAGCCTGCGCCTACGGTGGCTGGAAATCGGGATCGGAATCCCGGCGGCGGCGAGAGCGCCGTTGCCTGATGCGGTCGGCCTCCTCCTCGTTCGTTGTGCTTGGGAGAGGCTGAAATAATGATGATAGTACATGTACTTACTTGAACACTTCACCACAATGATCGCATTTCCTTGTAACGCCATTATGATATTCTTCATGGAAGAGAGCTGTTGTTCTGAAAACCAATATAACAATTAATTTGCGCGTTTTTCTTATTTTTTTGTCACCGTGAGTATACAGGTTTATCTAAAAGATGTAAGGGACAGCCCTCCACAAACTTTAAGGGCTTGCTCAGTAGACGAAAAAAAAAAAAAAAAAAAAAAAAAAAAAAATTCAGGAATCGAAAAAAAAATCCGTCTCATGGTGTGACGGATTTTTTTTTATAGAAAATTATAAACTTCATTGGACAGTTTGTATGGAGAGGCCGAAATTTTTTTTCGTTTACTGGAAAAAAAATATTGTGGAAGGTTGTTCAGTTTCGCCTACTGAGCAAGCCCTTAAAGTTTGTGGAGGGCTGTCCCTTACACCTTGTTTATCTATACTAATATTATACAGAGGTAAAATTTGTAAGTTTGTATGTAGGGGATAATCTCTAGAACTACTGGTCCGATTGAAATCAGTTCACCGTTAAAAAGCTGCTTTATTCCTTCATAGTGACATAGGCTATATTTTATGTATGCGGACGGAGCCGGGGGACAAAGCTAGTTTGTAATACACTGGCAATCTTTCAGGACAACAACTTTTGTTCTGACTTTTAAAAATGTACCAATATTTTAGATCATCACATTACACACAAGTTTTTAAGTAATTTCATTGCTCAAAATATAGCAACACTGTTTTTCCGTATTACCAACATTACGGCAAAGGAACTTAGGTGAAAAGCACTGTGGTATACTCACTCCAAAGGACACACGAGATCGCAGCGCAGACATTTGTACTTCGTATAGTGTTGTCTCATGTGCTTGTTCAGGAAACACTTCCATTTGAACCGCATGTGGCAGAAACGACACTCTATTGGCCCGTTGGACTGAAAACAAAAATATTTACAATCTCTACACGTCATTCACGTTAAGATTAGACAATTAAACAAACCTTGTATGCTGTCCGTTCAAACGATTTTGATTTCTATTCTGCAGGCATAAGGATTGCATTAGAAGCAAAAAAGTGGTTACAATACCAACTGCAGTCGCCATTAATTAAGTCAAAATCGGTTAAATGGAGTGTAAAAAAGGTTTGTAATAATAATAATATTCCACAACTATAACACAACGCCGCTTAATCTCAAGCTAAGCAGACCTTGTGTTATGAGTACTAGATAACTGATAAATATCATAGATAAATTACACGCAGACACGGAACAAATGATCATGCTCATCACACAAACATTTGTCCTGGGTGGGAATCGAACCCACGACCTCCGGCCTAGCAGTCAGGGCCACTAAGCACTAGACTAACAGGCTAGTCAAAATATCTAAACGCTTTTTTTTATCATTACTGATAGACTTAATGCGAATGGAGTTTATATAGAACAAAACAAAGTACTTTTCTGCGTCTGTCTCTTGCTACCTTATAGGGTTGATCAGACGGTTGCGAACTAGCGTTCCAACCAAGGTGACCTTGGTTTATGTGTTTGGTTTGTGTTGCAGCTACATGGATGTAAACCACGCGCCAACACGTTCGGTGGTTGCGGAAAACGCGCCTTCCAACCAAGGGCGTTGAAGATCATGGATTACAACTGCAGTCTACACGGATTGAAACTAGCAAGGTCACTTGATTGGCAACACTTTACTGCTAAGTCACGCAACAGATTTCATGTGTAAAATTTCATTCGAATTCTGCACTGGTTGGAGACTGCGCGACTAAAGAATGTCTGGAAGGGCAGGGGGATAACTAAAGAAAAAAGTAACTATGACTCTTACCTCACTATGTCTTAATTTCTCATGCCTCCTCAACATGTCCTCCTTAGAGAATCCCTTCAGACAATCAGTACATTTGAAATGCGCATTCAAGTACCTCTTATGTGTTCCTCTTGACTTAAACTCGGCTTCAGCCTCCTCTTCCGTCAAATTTATCTTCAGCCAATTATTAGGATCCATTTCCGCCTTCTTAGTAGTCTTCACAGCGAATTTCTTCTCTTTCGGAACAGTATCTTTAGCTTTCTTCTTTTTACTATTCCCACCATTTCTTGTTCTCTTCTTTTTAACAGGCCCTTTGAACTCCGAATCGCTATCGCTATCAGAGACAATTTTAATATCATCAACGAAAACTTTTTCGCTATCACTTGGCATGTCATCGTCAGAGAAAACTTTGTCTATGTCTAAAGTGACGTTTTCTGTTGGCTGTATTTTAGGTACTATGTCGTCTACAACATCTATATCTTTATCCTTTTCTATCTTTTCTAGTTCTATGTCATCGTCTTCTTTCTTTTCTTTGATGTCTATCTTTTCTATGTCTATTTCTTCTACTAAATGTTTTTTGTTATCTTCGGTAGGGTCGTCGTTGTCGAAGTAATCTCCTTCGTCACTTAAAGAAGCTACATCGATTTCTACAGGGTGCCTCGTTGATAGTTTTAGTTTGGCGGCGGTTTTAACAACGGAGGTTTTCACTCTTTTGCTTACATTTATTATACTTATTGGTGTATGGAGGTTTTTACTTTCTCTGTCTAGATTTTTGACTGCTCTTTTGGATAGCTGAAATGGATAAAATGGTAGTAATTTGTAGTTTTGTAAGGACATCAAATCAGGTCATATCTATACTTATAAAGCTGAAGAACCGTAGGGGCTCCCTACGGTTTTACTTAGGCGCACGTGGAACACTATGCGCCGTCGACGACTGGGGCTCAGTTCGGTCGGTTGAGCTAATCATTGCTAGCGGTCTGTAAGCTCACGCTTACGGTAGCTGGAAATCGGAGTCGGGGTCTCGGTGACTAGGGCGTGAGGAAGTTCGTTCCATTTAGGCGGCCCCCTTCGCTAGTATTACTACTTCGCAAAAGGGGCAACCGCCTCTACTCCTCCTCGCTTCGGACCATGGTCTGTACCAGCGCCCGGCGTGGGAGGTCGTTGCGTCGATCGCCCCTACGAAGCCACGGCGGTGTTCCGCTTAAGCGAGACACACCTCCACCGAATGCTCCACCGTGTGGCGACTCACACAATAGTGACACCCGGGGTTGCCGTCCGGGTCTCAATGGGTTGCCGTCCCAACGTGACATTAGCAGAATAGTCGAAACCGGCTCAATTGCCATAAAGAAAAGCTTTATCTGCTCCGGGTGGAAAAAGAAGGAAATAATTACTACTAAAAACTTACTAAATTCATCCGTACTCTTTTAGTTGTCCTTAGCAATTCAGGGCTGAGGTGATTTTTTTAATCAATCTTTAAGCCTACCTAGTTAGAGCAAAAGTTTATCAAGGCTTAACCTTTCGTATGCCGTAATTAGAGACACAATTAAAAAGTTATTGTGTCGTTCCACGTTCCGGACACACAAAGGGTTAAATAAAAACTTAGACTCGGAGAGCTGAAAATTTAAGTGCATATCCCTTACAATTAATATAAACGTGATGTTTTTTTGCCGTTTTTGCTACGGATGGTACGTAACCGTGCCGTTTTTTGTTAAGGATGGTACGTTACGCTGCAATGTAGCTGCAGCATAATGCAGTGTTCTGCAAACTTTCCTTCGAAAAATTTTGGAGGTACATCATGTAATTCAAAAAAGGTATTTAATGCAAAACATGAACTTTCGCCCTTTTCAGAACATTGCCGTAATGTATGCAATTCACCCCCAAGAATTTATAAAGGTATTCATGTAACTAGGGACATGTTAGTGAACAATCTGTCAGTGTTACACAATATGCTAGGGGACATTTCCTCCCTTAATTCATTAAACCCCAAGCGAACGCGTTCGCGCACCTATTGTCTTTCAATTGTGTCTGTAATTATCACAATTGAAAGGTTAATGAAGAAAAGTTTTTTTTTTTAATGATTTAAAGCAGTGCTTGACTGCAATCCCACCTGATGGTAAGCAGTGATGCAATAGTTGATTGTGAGATGCACTAGTTTATTAAGAGCCTACTCACTTTAGTCTTAAAGACACCTAAATTCTAATGTAATGTATCTGAGGCTAGACTTTTCCGACTTTTCCGCAACAACTACTTACTTTTCCTTTCCAAATAATTTCTTTAAGAGCCTTCTGGCCAGTGTAGCATTTCTCCTTGAACTTGTGGTACTTGTGGAGTAGTGCTGCACATTGATAGCAGAAACATTTGGGTAGGCCAGATTTCTCGTTTACCTGAAATTAATAAATAAATTTAATACTAGCTTTTGCCCGCAGCTTCACCTGCAGACATAAAATATAGCCTATGTCACTCAGGAATAAAGCAGCTTTCTATTGATGTATATAATTATCTATACTTAATGTATTATTTTTTTGTTTGTAGGAGGTAATCTCTGAAAGTACTGGTCCGATCGTTAAAATTTTTTCACCGATACAAAGCTGCTTTATTCTCGAGAGACAGGCTATATTTTAAATATGTGGATGAAGCCGCTGGCAAAAGCTAGTAACATATATTTAAACAAATAAATAAAATTTTGGGTGGGCGTTTTGTTCTGAATATTTACCTGGCTTCTACTTATTTGAAAATTCAAATACTATGAAAGAAGCCACTTAGTCCCCAAAGATTAGAAAGATGTCATGTTGTGATCAAGATGTCATCATTAATAAGTTTATTAATAATCAAGTTAATATTACTTATTTTTTTTAAATATTTTTTCCTGTATTTTGTTTATGTGGTGTACAATAAAGAATATAATAAATAAATAAATAATAAACTATACATGGCTGTCAGAACGGTGATCTCTAAACAAGACGTTAATCTGTATCTTGGGGATCAGAGTTGTACATGATATTCTTTTTATACAAAAGGTTGTACATGGTAATTATTATGATGTCAAAGAATTAAGATAAAAAATAATAACAATAATAAATTAGCATATTAAAATTGATAAAAAATAAATAAAAATGAACTCAAGAAAAAATAAAATCAAAAATAATTTAAAATGTCATACCTAATACTCATACTGCAATATTCAAGTCAACATGTGTGTGTATATGAGCTTACTTACAAGATTGAATTCTTAACCTTTCAATCATGGAAGTTGCAGACACAATAGAAAGACAATAGGTGCGCGAATGCCGGCGTTCGCTTGGGGTTTAATTAATTAATTTGTCATCATGCTCTTGCACCAGTTTAAACAAATAGGTAAGTAATCATTTTTGGAGATGTTATTTAATTCATTAAACCCCAAGTGAACGCCAGCGTTCGCGCACCTATTGTTATCTATTGTGTCTGTAATTTCCACGATTGAAAGGTTAAAGAGACACATTTAAGTAATTACAAAAAAACATTAATTTGAAAAATTACTTATTTTGCATTGTCTCTTTTTGAATTCATTAAACCCCAAGCGAATACCACTGCTTTCTATTGTGCCTCTAATTAAAATATTCTAAAGGTTAAATAACTTAAAGAAAATTATAATACGTAAGAAAGTATTTACAAAAGCTTCAAAAGGAATTGAATGATTTGAATGCTTTATTATAAAAATGATAATATTTACAAATAGGTAAAAAAGCTTGTTGTTGGGCATCAAAAAATTCATCCACGATTCCATCCATCAAAAGATTCATCAATGTCAACGGGAAAAGTGCCCAGAATGCTGGCAGCATTGCCATGTTGGATAGCAATGCTGATTCGTTGACCGGAGTAAAGCCCAGCCCTCTGGTCACACGGAAAGTCAACCAGCTGTACTTTTAATTTGTAGTTTTTAAGTTATAGGATAACAACAAAATTAAAATATATTTTTTAAGTAATTTGTTTTAACCTTTTGAATATTGTGATTTGAGGCACAATAGAAAGACAATGGGAGAGATTAAATAGTAACAGTTAAGTAGATGATTAAATATTGTAAAAGTCATAGTCATAGTCATAGTCATAGTAGTTTATTGGTAAGGGATTCTTACAAGTCATAAACAAATATTTCAAATTACACAATACAAATGATACAAATAATTACATTACAATGTCAAATAATATAAAATGTCAAACAAATAAAATGAAATACAAGAAAACAAGTCAAATGCTTTGATTTACAATTTTTTGTAGTCAGACATTTTCGGTAAATTGAGTCAACAAACATCTTGAAAGCATTCTTTTATGTTTAAAGTTGAGTTCATAACAAACAACAAGGTTTTAGACTCAATGAACCAAACTTAACTCTACCTGTGTGACAAAATTGTGTATCGACGACCTACACTCCTACAGACTCTATTTGACCATTTACAAAATTGGAGATCATACATGTATAGGCTTTGTATAGCCATATCATGATTTTGATAGGACCATATTTCTCCGAGAACGCTAAACATAAATAATACATAAACTAGCTGCAAATACTAAGTATAATAACAAAGGAGTCTAAATACAACCAAATACGACGAAAACATAGCAAATATTCTTACTTTTGTAGCCATAATCTCTTCGTACATACTCTTCAATTCAAATTGATCGTATTCATACATTTTCACGTCAGTAGACAGGCATATACGACATATTTGCAGGTTCGACATCTTGCACTGTTTATGTTAAATACGAAAACACACAGATATTGATAGATAAAACATGAAATTGGTGTAAATAGAATAATTAATAACGCGGCATCAGTACAGCTTTTATTATAAAATGACAACTGCAGTGTTGCTAGAAAATCTTTTTAAAAACTCCTATTACCGCTTAGTTGCCAGCTTAAAAAAATAAAAACATTTTTAATCAATAAAAAACTGTTTTATTATAAAATTACTCATATTTTTTTTCGTTTTCAGGGCAAAACTAAGGTTTTGAAGAAAAAAACAGGGTGTGCGAGATTCTTACCTTGCTGCTGGATGGCAGCCGTTGAACACAGTCCCGCCTGGAATCAATAGGTGTGTAATTCAAAACCCCGTCTGCATTAAATAAATAATGCAGGTAGGGTTTCGGACCACTTATTACGCGTCGAGACAGTTGCCATTCCAACGTCGTTTTTTCCAATGCCACTTGAACTGTGTTCAAGGGCTGCCGTGCACCACCAAATTCAGGGATGACTGCTTTACAGTCTCAGGTATGCGCCTTATCTTGCACAAATGTAGTGGTTTTTAACATCTCTGTTTTGATTCTATTTTTCTCTCGTAATTTCACTCAATGTCCTCCTTCGGGTTCATAACGGTCTCAAAGAAAAAGGCCATTGCTCCATAGTTTTCTTTTTTCGCAGCTACGCCAGCATAGTTAGTTACTAGTGACAGAAAAATCAATAATCATAATTGTTTAAATTTTAATAAAAGTACGAAGGGCCTCTAGCTAACAAACAATTTCACTTTTATATATTTATTTATCTCAGGAACCTCTCTCTCTATCCGTAGGGGTCACAACAGCGTCGATGCCCGCTAGGACCACGGGGAATTTCTGAAATTAAAACCGTGGTCCTAGCAAAAGACAACTGTACGACATAGGTAGGCTTTAGTCAATAAAAGACAGACATGGCCCTCTCGCTTTCTACTTAAGAGCGGGAGAGTTATTGGAAACCCTTTCCAATAACTCTCCCGCTCTTAGGTTAGTTTTAGGTAGGATTTCCCACTCCAAAAAAAGGTAGACACATTAACGTACTTATAGCTGGATCTACAGGTACTTACTTAAAGATATTGTATTTATGTTATAGATTGCAAGAAATATAATGGTCAGTGACAAAGCAGCTTTCTATTGGTCAAAGAGTTCTATAAATCAGTAAAGTAGTATTTGAGTTTATTCATTACAAACAAAAATACAGATATACAAAAATACAAATCTTTCCTCCTTGAAACTTTAGTATAGACTAGCTGTGCCTGCGACTTCGTTCGCGTGGACTAAAGGATTTTGAATTTATTTTATCTAAAATAAAAGTAGCCTATGTTACTCCCTAAAACATCAGCTACAAGCTAAAGAAAGTCCCGTCAAAATCGGTCCAGCCATTTCAGAGATAACCCCGGACAAACAGAGAGACAGACAGACAGACAAAAATTGTAAAAATGTTATTTTGGTGTATGTAGGGGGCGGGGAGTGTCAGTGATTGGCTCGCCGCGCCATCGTGTCATAGACGTCACTCCTCATTATTTAGTTCCCTGCGTTGCTGCATGAATACCAACATGCATGTGTGTGTGTGTGTGTGTTGCTGTGTGTAACGAAGACGTTTGGCTCGCCAATATGGAATGCGCATAGCGATCTCCACTCTGACGCCGAGCGCTCGAGATCCGCTGTGCCTACTATATGTCAGAACTATTAAAAAAAAAACATGAAAGTTAAAGTGGGAACGGAGCGGGGGAAAGCTCCAGCTTTAGCGTTCTAATCCAATCTAACCGAATCGGAGTGCCCTGAAACAGGGTGTTAGCCATATTGATGGTAGGTATTCTTCCAAAAGCCAATATTTACCAACCGCCTCTGGTGAAACCTAGCTTCTAGGTAGGTGTCTATTAGTTCTAATGGTATTTAGAGGTCCGAAATAATGTTCCTCTTTTTATTAATACTTACATTTACCAACTCATGTCGGTAAAGCTTAAGACTTTATTGAAGAAGAGAAGCAGAAGCTTTATTGGTAAGACCTGCGTTTAACCGTAGTTTGGGATTTTATCGTAGTATACCTAGTATACCTGCTTATATTAGAGGAGGCCGGGATGCTAAATTTGCAGTTAGGTACTGAAGCGCCATGGAGAGCTATTGGATTCTGAGGATTAGGTTCTAAAATGAAAAAAGTCTATAACAAGTTTCCAGTTTAGTGGAGGGAAGAGCGTATAAGAATTTTCAAAATTAAAAAAAAAATCTTCTGTTTCGAGCTCGATTTTTTTTTTTGAAGGTAATCCTGACAGGATTACGAAAAACCTATAATTTGAAGTTTTCATGGGGCAATGTAGCTAAAATAAGTGTAAAATTTTCAACGTTCCTAACAAAATTACGTTAGCAAACTGCGGTAAAAAATTGCACATATCAACAAAATATTAACAGGAACCTTCAACTTAATTCATTAAACCCCAAGCGAACGCCGGCGTTCGCGCACCTATTGTCTTTCAATTGTGTCTGTAATTATCACGATCGAATGGTTAAATTTATAGCTCGCCCATTTGCTTATGCCACGTTCAAATTGTCAGATTATTAAAAGTACACTTTTCTGCATATAACTTTCTTTGTCTTAATCTGAATCTGAAGCGTTCGAGTTTTTTCCGAGGATCTCTTTTTTTCTACTAAATTTACGGGCTGCACTCAACACAGCCCACTATAGTGGTAGGGGTACATTACGGGATGCAAGGTTTCTCCCCATATGCTTTTCTGACACGCTCAAATATCCCGCGAAATCTCCATCTGGTCGGCTCTACTATTAGTATATTTAAATTAGTATATTTAAATGGGTATATTTAAACGAGTGACTGTCAATTAAAATTTAAAGTGACCAAAATAATTATTTTGGGTCATAGAAATAATAAGTGAGCGACTGACTGCGAGTGACGAGAAATCAATAGAACAGCGACTTACAAACTTTAATTTGAGTCACTTAAAATGCAAAATGAGAAGCTTCATAATATTTGAGCGACCTTATATTTGTCTGAGTGTCAACGGCGTTCTGCATTTTTTTTAATATTTGGTAAACGATTGATTTATACTGCGCGGCATTTTATGTTAAATGAAGTGTTCCAAAAGTCCTAAATATCGATATTTATGTATTATGTACGTATGTCACAAGGTCATTTGATAATTGGGATATTGGGAAAATCCTGAAATAATAGAAAATGGTGAAATAAAATCTGCGAGCAACGATCGCCGGTCGCTGCCGCGGCACCGCATGGCTCACGCGCGGTAGTTAGTTGGTATTTCACCCAGTTCAAAATGATACCTGCGACTAGATAATTAGAAAATGATGAAAACATTTGTTAAAGTTAACTTTTTAGTAGTTCGTTATGTAAAAACTAAATTTTATTTCTAGTCACTCACTTAGTAATTTAGTCGCTCACTTATTATTTTAGTCGCTCATTTATTAATTTATTCACTCACTTACAAATTTAGTCGTTTAATTAGGATTTCAATAACTCATTTTTGGTAAGCTCATACTAGATTTTATTGCGTTAGTTTAGTCTGTTAAAGTGTCGCTTACTCAAATTCATACCGCTCAAGTTATTAAAACAGTATCTCATCATCAGTCGCTTAGCTTTTTTTTGGTCACTCATTTTATAATTCTCCTATTTAAATTAATATCATCATCAGCCTTTTTAATATATAATAATAATACTGTTGGAACTCAGGCCTCCTCTCTAGGAGAGGAAATGGGCCGTAATCCACCACGCGGGCCCAGTGCGTGTTGGTGAATGTCACATGTCTTCAAATTTTTGGTTCTGGGACATGCCGGTTTCCTCACGATGTTTTCCTTCACCATTTTTAGAGCAGTGGTGATGAAATGAATTACACAAAGTAAATTAATATAGTTCTGAGTAAAATAACAAGAATGTTGAAAAACAAAGGCAAAAGTTTTAATTAAAGTAGTCTCGGAAAGGTAAATTATGGTCGGTACGTACATTTGAATATTAATTAATTAGTCCAACACCTTTTCACAAAGGGAAACTTTTTGCTTATTTTTTTTGAGGCCAATTACATTTTTGTAATTAATCTTTTCACAGTTTGTTTTGAGCTTGAGTTATATTGATGAAAAAGTGTAATAATTAAGGCCCAAGCGCCCGAAGAGTGCCATAAAACAATGACTTTCCACGGAAGCCTACTCCACGGTAACGGCCAGGTTTATAGGTTTTAAAAAAATACGTTTATTATTGATTCATGAACAACATTATCATCATTTGATTTTTTCGTGCTATTAAAACTTTTGTTAAAAAAAATATTTAGCTATTTTGCAACTTTTTTACACATAAAAATTGAAGGTTAAATATTCTTCAAAGTGAACAAATGTAAATCAATCTACTGCCGCCTAGGCGGGTGCGAGAGTTGTATCCATTTAATTTCGGCCAGATGGTTCAAGGGACTATAAACCTTAAGGAACACTTCGTTTGTATTCAGGATTCCGTACCTACCTAAAAAGAAAAAACGGAACCCTTATAGCAGGGGTCGGCAAGTAGTTTTAAGTGGGGTCCGTATAACGTTGAAAATTTTTATCGAGTGCCAAAAAAAAAAAACAATAAGTAATTCTACAAAATTTGTTTCAATTTGTAGTACTGTGCGTGACAGTCGCAAGCGCGCAGAAGTTTTGTAAGGACGCGGGATGCGCGAGGTCAATGTGAAACGCTCCCGTGTAACCATATACTTAGGTCTGCGGTCCCTTAAAGTTGTGAAAAATCAGAAAGAAAGAAAATAGTAGTTTATGTGACTAGGGGATAAAGCAGTGTCTTTAAGTCGCGGGCGGCATGTTGAATTCCGAACAAAACGAAGGTTGCTGATTTTAATCCCGAACGAATGTGAGGGATTTATAAAATTAACTCCCGAGCATTGCGAGGGAGTTAATAAAGAAACCTGAGTGAAGTGAGGAATTTAAGCCGCCCAAGACAAAGACTGCTTTATCCCCGTGTTGCATACTCTACTTTTTACACTATCTGTGAGATAATCAAAAGACAATTTGGTCGACCAAATCATATATTAGAGAAATATAAGTAGGTATTATATTTTACAAGTTCATCAAACAAACAAAATTCACTACTCCAAGATTCTATAGTTTCAATTTTCTATAATGCTCCCGTGTCGTTAGTATGTACGCACGTTTTACTCTATTTTCTTTTTTTTGTTAGTGGCCAGTTTGAATCATAGTGATTACATACTCTTTGGTTTCAATTTCGAGTCAACTTGTTCGATGCGCCTACATTTTAATTCACAATGTTGACGATTCTTGATGCTCCAAATTCAAATCTCATTATTCCCTAGGGATCGGCCATACTGCATTATCTCCCTAGGCATATAATGACTTGCTTTAAGTGAGGTTTGTATGACGTGTAAAACGACATTATCGAGCAGGTGGTGTAAAAAACTATTTTATTTGACATACACACTCGTAGATACACACAATGTAGTAACAACAAGAAAAATAAAATCAATTTCTACGTTAACTAATAAAGAAGATATAGCCGTTTAAGTCGCAAAAAAACGTATATTTCGATACTCTTAAAGAAATCACGCGTGTTACGTGTGAAATGGTCAAGAATCAGCGTGTTTGGAAAGCGGTCGAGCGGTACCCCTAGCCAAGTTGATATCTGCAATCGTTAACGCTAGTAAAAAACTGTACGGGAATGACGTCATCTCAAAGCTCAGTCATATGGTCGAAAAGAATCGAGAGCGTGGCCAACTCGAGGCGTTCGACGCAGGAAAAACTGTTGTGACTTGGCTAGGGGGGCTGGAGCCGGAAGTATGGCAATTTGATATGACAGAAATGGGTTTTTAGATACCTATCAGTTATCGATTGGTGACTATTAGTCTGTCACACATAATATGATTTAAAAGAGTGTCCATGGCGTTTCTTGCGCGTTCTTCTCCATAGAGATCTACGCTTTGGAACGCGCAATTTAGCTTCACTGTTCTTGGACTCAAAACTTTTGAGTAAAACCATTTGCAGGCACTTTTGAATAGGAGGAGTGGCAGGCGGTCGCCGACTTCTGAAAAGCAGTAATGCTCGCAAAGGAGGAGGCCGAACGCATCAGGCAACGGCGTTATCGCCGCCGCCGTCGCCGGGATTCTGATCCCGATTTCCGGCCAACGTAGACGCGGGCTTGCGGACAGTGAGCAATGGGTAGCTCACTGTCCGGCCGTCCGGTAACTGTCCGGACCAAGCCCAAGTCGTCGACGGCGCGCACTGTTCCCGCGCGCCTCAAGGAGTTGTCAGCAACAGCAGGGGCCCAGCCGGGTCGAAGCCTACTGGGGCCAGGGTTATCCGAAAGGGCGCTCGAGCCCCGGTATGAAGGCTAGAAGGAACGGGGTGGGTCTTTTAGTCAGTAAGAGTCTGACACTATCTCCCGCTCCGCCCAAGGGCGGGGGATGTCAATGCATGATTTTTTCCCACCATAAAAAAGGCACTTTTGAATAGTCAAATGTCGGTATGTGACTATTCAAAAGTGCCTGCAAATGGTCTATTTGAAATAAATGCTTTGATTTTGAAATAAATGCTTTGACTTGACTTGAGTTTGACTTTGTCTAAAAAGTCAAACGACTTGGTTATTTTGTATAATATTTCATCATTTAAAAATACTTATATTCGATATTTTTTAAAAGGTTCTTCTATTAGTTAACAATGATCAAGATATTTTAATCAACCTTGATTATTGAACCAGTGTTGACTACATCAGATTTCATTTTGCCCTCATAATTACACAAGTCTTTGTGTTTTTTTTATACTGGATAGGCTCGCGTTTGACCGCAATCTCACCTGATGGTAAGCGATGATGTGGCCGACGATGGAGCACGCTTGCCTAGAAGCAATCTATTCACTCTTGACTTAAAGACCCCTAGGTTATAGCTATCAGGAAACACAGAATCCGGCAGGGAATTCCATTCCTTAGCTGTACGCATAATGAATGTACACCCAAAACGCTTTGTACGTATGGGATGTCCACCACGTCCACCATTTTTATACAGACTCTATTTACTCCTTTTCCAGAACTAGTCATATTTCTCATTCATTACCCGTTCGCAGTGGAAGGCTATTAGTTTTAAGCACCGACTGTATTTTTTATGGTGTAGGTACCTACAATAAAGAGTACACTAGTAAATAAAATGGAATCTAATTTAGCTTGATCGCTACATTGAACCATTCAATTAAGCCTCATACTATTTCAATGTCTCACGTTCTAGGCAGACTGATAATGTTAGCTGGTACTAATGTAAAACATTTAGCAGGAATAATGAAGTGGGTTGCCTAAATTGTTATAATGCTGATCTCGTCTGAAACTGTTCAGACTAATTGTGTTATACACACTGCAGTTACGTGTTGAGAATAAATCGAAATTTGTATGGAAGTGTGAAGCTGCGGTTGGCACCCGTCGAGTACAGGTACCGGCACGAATCTTGAGCGCTCGGCGTCAGAGTGGGGATCGCTTTGCGCATTCCATACATTGGCGAGCCAATTGTCGTCGTTGTTAGATACATGCGGCAAGCGCAGCGAACGAATCCCGAGTGACGTCTATGACACGATGGCGCGGCGAGCCAATCAATGACGGCAGCAGATCGCAAACGCATTGACGCCTTTGAGATGTGGTGCTGGAGGAAAATGCTTCGTATCCCTTGGACAGCATTTCGGACCAACGTATCCATTCTGCGTGAACTAAAAATCTCCTAGCGGTTGTCATCCGAGTGTCTTCGCAAAATTCTGCAATACTTCGGTCACATTGCAAAGTAAGACGATGGAAACCTCGAAAGGCTAATCGTGACTGGTAAAGTAGATGGAAAAAGGCCTCGCGGGCGCAGCCCAATACGTTGGCCTGACCAGATCCGCACCGCTCTTGACTCTACAGTATACAAGGCCCTTCACACTGCCAGACATAGGAATAAATGGAAAAACACCATAAAAAGTAAAGTAATGAAGCAGGGAGGTCACGACCCTCAGAATTGAGGAATAAGACGCTTGGAGGGGGAGGAGGGGAAAGCATTAAATCAATAAATAGATTAATTTCAATCCCCCTTAGTGAAATGGAATATCCATAACTGTTCGTCACATTACAAAACGTTGTATACTTGTATTACTAAAAGAAATACAGTTTCAAGGCCATGTCACATTATGCTGAGTACCTGACAAAAAAAAGTGAAACAAAATGTGCTCACATTCAAATTCAGAGAAGTTGCGAGGTAACTAAATTACCTTAATAAAAATTAATTAGATACGAGGTTGAAACTATGTAGTGTTATTTTAATATTAAAACAGTGTGATTTTAATTAAGTAATAGAAAAATTGTTAGGCCTTGATTTTAATTTAGTGTTTTATTTAGATTATAATTATTATGTGTGAGAATTTTTTTTAAATATGAAAAGAAATGCTGGATTTGTATGAAAAAATAATACAAATTATAAGATGACGACGATAACGACGATGACGACTGGCGACTGGGCCCCAAGTCTGCTATTTTTATAAATTCGTCATTCCAACATGATCCCACTGTCATTTTGCTAAAAGTTTGTAATCTGCTAATTCATAATGATCGATCATTGATCAGTCAGTGGTCTTGTAATAGAATTGTGGTAGAATGACAATTTCGAGCAAATTAAAGCTCATAATTGCACAATAACGTTCTAATGGTAAAAAACTGATCAAATAAACTGTCAAAATTTTTACAGATTACCGCAAACGTCAAAGATTCATTTGTCAATATGTACGAGATTACTATTCTATGCCACTTCTTTCAATGGAGTGTCAGTGGTTGACCATTGGAAAGTTATAGTGACGCCATTATATTAGTAGATTACCAAACTTGTCAAAATCGACAATTATGACATCAATGATCTGACACTATTGTAATAGCAGACTTGAGGCCCTGGATGGTGCTGATAGGTGTATAGAGGCACCGGGCGTGTTAGCCAGTCGGCATTTTCTATTGTAATCATTAAAAATATTAGGTGGCACCAAGGAGATGTTTTTTAAATTTAAGTGGCAACGAATGGGTTCATAGTAATACTCTACTACTATCACACAACGCCACCTAATCCCAAACTAAGCAGAGCTCGTGGTATGAGTTAGACAACTGATACACATAGGTACATATTGGTACATATTTAATTCTAAATACATACATATTAGAAATAAATTACACCTAGACACAGAACAAACGATCGTACTCATCACACGAACAATTGTCATGGGTGGAAATCGAACCCACGATCTCCGGCATAGCAGTCAGGGCCACTAACCACTACACCAACAGGCCAATCACAACTTTCAAACCGATAAATTTATTTTTATTAGTAAATTCTTCACCAAAATCGAACGTCGTTATTAATACGCCTCTAACAGAATTCGACATTCCGGGAAAAGTAATACCTGTTTTCAAAATGGGGAAAACCTTTGAATAGCGAACCCGGAATCCTTTACAAGGAGATTAAAGGCAATCGCTATGTAGAGATTGACGCTGTATGTTACATAGAATATTAGGCTGCTACACATGAGCAAGCCGAACTGAAGGTAGATTTTTTTAGTTGTGGTTTTTTTTAACCGACTTCGAAAAGGAGGAGGTTCTATGTTCGGCTGAATGTATGTTTTTATTTTTTATTTTTTTTTATGTATGTTCACCGATATCTCGGTCAATTGTGAACCGATATTGAAAATTATTTTTTTATTGAAAAGTCCAACTTTGGTTACAAGTTGGTCCCATAGAAATATTGTTATGATCTGATCATGAACTTCGAAGATATGGAACAGAACTCCTCATGGAATCATAATAGAACCGTTGTTACAAGTAAAGTTGCTTTGTTTATACGTGTAGTCGATGACTGACTGTCAGAAAGGGGGGGGTGGATGTATCGAACTGATCTGATGGTGCCAGAGAGCCAGAAGGAAAAAATAAATAAATTAACCGTGTTTGGGGTTATTAGAATCGTTATGAGATGCACTGTGTCTATAAGTTATTTAAGTTTGTCTGAGGGGTACTTTTTAGTGGTGGTACCATAACTAAAAAGTTTTTTATTTAAGGTTGGAAATCATCGAATGACTTCTCCCGCCCTGGGTGGAGAGGGTCGTGTGAGACTTTTACGGACTAAAACAACAATTTGTCCTTCAGTTGCTTCTTTTTTTAGTTGGGAAATCATCTAAAGACATTTCCCGCTCTTGGGCGGAGTGGGATATAATGTCAGACTTTTACTGACTAAAAACCTACCCCTGTTCTTTCTTTGCCATTGTTCCAGGGGATCGCATCACCTATGGCCTCAGTAAGCTTTGACCCTGCTGCCCGTACTAATCAAATGACTTTTGCGTTCTAAGACCATGGCTTTCCTTTACAGCAAAATCTCTACGGCCCTAGCGGGCATCGGCCCCGTTGAGCCCCTAAGGATTGCAGACAACTCTTTGGGGACCTCGTGGAACACTACGTACTATCGACGACTCAGGATCAGTCCGGACGGCGTGCTACCCATTGGCATTGCTCATCATTTGCAAGTATAACATATATAACAATAATAATAATAATTCTTTATTATAAGGCATCTAGGCCCATAGATAAAATATAAAAATAATCTTACAAAATAATAAACTAATACATAAAGAGATAATACAACTAATCAATATTAAACTATAAACTATTGGTCACAAAGTGACGGCGTCGTGTTCCGCTGCGAGGTCGGTATCCTTCCACGAAATCGTCGATACACGACACCCTTCGGCCAAAACTCTCCTTTGACAAAGGTGTCCAAAGATGAGTCGGACCCGCACCTCAAACGACTTATATATATTGATGTCAGTTTGATTGTTCAGTTCAGCCTCGCCATGTATAGCAAGCTTTATCGAATTCCAGCTTCCTCGAAAACCAATCCTTTATATTGCTATTTTTAACTTCACACGGTGTTTTGGAATTTTATTCTGCTGGAGGATTTTTTTTTTGTAATTAGTAAATAATCTTTGTTATCTTTCTTCCAGTCTCATATGAGGGATGCAGAGTGGCAAAGCGCACCTTCCAAGTGACAAAATGGGCCAAATTGGAAACCCGCAACGTGTGGCTGGAGATTCTGAACCGCGATCCGGGAGGACGCTCCTATCAAGTGGTGCGGAATAAGTTCCGCCTCTGGGTTCCCCCGCTGACGCAGTTTCTGGCCCTCTGTGAGGTGAGCGCTCTTTTCCTCCCGCGAGGGGAACACTCTTCCCCGCCCTTGCATCTGCTAGCTGCAGTGTCCAACGTAGACCACGACGACAACGGCGACGACAATGCTCCAGAGGTAACCGTTGTAGAATTGAGAGTGGCGATACAAAGGCTGAATGCCAAAGTCAAAGTTCACATTCGTGCGGCCGCCATAGAAAACGACGTCTTAGCGAGAGGGACAGATATGTATACAGGGTGTAAAGGACAGCCCTCCACAAACTTTAAGGGCTTGCTCAGTAGACGAAACTGAACAACCTTCCGCAAGACTTCTTTCAGGAAAAAAAAAAAATTCAGCCTTACCATACAAAATTAAAAACTTGATTGGACAGTTTGTATGGAGAGGCCGATTTTTTATTGAGGGTTGAGAGGCCTGGGAGGTTGCCAGTGCTTTATAAATAACCCTTTATAGAATAGAATAAACTTTATTGTACACCAAAATAATAACAATTTCACAGAAACTTAAAGCTATAGGTGCAATGGCGGTCTTATCGCTGACGGCGCTATCTACCAGACAACCTTGGGATGGACCATATACACACCAAAGCACAATATATGTATGTATATCTATATATTTTTTTGGTGTGTGTCTATCTAACTTTTACGGCAAATTGAGAACCTCCTCCAGTTAACATTATGATCATGAATGTTCTAGATCGTGTTATAGTAGATTATATGACTAGGGGATAAAGCAGTGTCTTTAAGTCGCAGGTGGCATATTGAATTCCGAACGAAACGAAGGTTGCTGATTTTAGTCCCGAACGTTAGTGAGGGATTTATATAACAAAATTTATTAAGCCAAGTAATAGGACTCTTCCATACAACATTTAACACCCCCTTCAATTAAAGGGTTACTTTTAAAAAATCAATAATGAAAATCTATTTTATTTACTCAGGTTGCTATTTATGCTAATTTTCGAGTATATAGACACAACAAACAAGCATACAAGCGAATTACCCCCTTTTCACCCACTTAGAAGTTGAATTTCAAGAACCTTCTTAATGCTCGCCTAAAGTAAGTCTTGTACAAAATTTAATATTCCTAGTTCCAGTAGATTCAACTGTGCTGATATGTCAATCAATATCTATTATTACCATTATAAATTTTATAATATTATTGATCTATGTAGGTACATAACTTGGACAATGCCGTAGTTTTTCTATGTGATCCGTTATTTTAGTGACCCAGTGTATTACATAGGCAAACTATAGGTTACCTACCAATATTGTGAAGACTTAAATTCATTAAATTAATTGATGTTTGGACTTTTTTAAAATAAATAAATTAAATAGAAATAATTCAGACATTTTACCTTAGATACAAGCACCACTCGTGTTGAAAAGCTACAGTTTGTGTAACTAACGATGAAAATAATACGAAATATTAGAAAACCATATTCTGAAGAACGTGTTCTTAATTCTATGGTGGATAAAGATGTTCAATCGATGCTTTTACCCTTGAATCTGATGTCATTTATCACGTTCTGTCCTAAATATCGCATCAAAGATAATATTATCACTCCTAATAGCCTCACCTCGAAGTTTTTTTCCATGATTGCAACAGTAGTAATCATATTAATGTACATATACAGTACTAACGTTTACGAATTTAATGAAAGTCAGGGATTTAGTTTTTTTTCATTAGTTTCAATTTTTATTTTAACTGTGTCTTCTATTTTTTCGGCTTCCTTATGAATTTCCTAATCGAAGTGTTTCAAAATAATAAAAATGTCCTGCTTGTTATGACGTTACAAAAAGTACACAGATTTCTTAATGATGAATCCATTTCTAATAATTTCATAATTTGGAATTGGATTATTGTAATCATACCTTTTATTTTTTATGGCATTGTTATCACATATTGTTCCATACGGTTGACTATACCTTTACGATCTATTTATTCAGTTTATGTTCTGTTTGTTTTTGATTTCAATGTAATTTACTCTATAAGAGTCATTAAATTGTTGGAAAATAAAGTTAAGTTATGGAATTAAAAAAATTCTTGCTCTAATGATATGGGAGAGACACCAGCAGAAAACCGTAGCAGAAAAGTGTTTCAAGCTTACGTTAATCTTTTGGAGTGTTATAACTTACATATAAACTGTTTTCAGCATTATGTAAGTATCGGGATACATTAGCTCAATATTTTATACTATATTATTCTGTCTTGTTATTTTGATATTTCTGAATTTTGACAATCACTGTTACCTTTTTATGAAGACATTATATCACTTTGAGATTTTGCCAGGCTAAAATATTTTTGCCTGCCTATTGATAACTAAAATATAATATTTAAACTGGGCATAATTGCGATGAATTTATAGACTTGTATTTTAAAATTTAAAGTCTAAGTATGGCAATCTTAGGACTTTTGCAACAACTTGGGTGAGTGAGAGTGACCTGGATTGTCTGACCTGAATAAAATATTGTGCAATTTCAGATATTTTATTATACGGTCGAAGTATTCGGCCATTTTTTACTTAACGTCCAAGTAGTAATTGAACTTTGGAATATAGGTATCAGACTTGATTGGGTGGTGAGTATTATTTTGACCTTTTTTCTATAATATATCAATACGCTTATATGTCCCAAGTGGATAAGTGGGCATGTGGCCTATAGTACACTCAGTACATAATAAAATCCAGAATATGGGATAAGAAATTCTCGATGACAAAATCCTAGTGTGAATAAAACTAAAGCTCCAAAACTTTTTTTTGTAGGAGCAGGTCCTAATTGGTTTGCTGGTCATATTTAGTTGGTCGATTAAAAATTTTATGTGGCAGACAATATTCATCCAGCAATGCGAGAACTTTTACTTGGCTATTGAAAGTGTTCAAGATACTTGTGCACTTATTTTGAAGTCAACCTGTTCTGGTAATTGTATCTGAAATATAAATTGTATTTATATACCATTGCATGACTTAGCTCAGTTTCTCTGATTACAAAATAAAAAAATATGTTAAGCACATAGTGCATCATTACTTGTGCTATTTATAACAATAGATATTGTTGACAGATTTTGAGAAAAAGCTATGTAAGAACGTACTGCGCTTGCATCGAGCATCATTCAGCAAGATACGTGTGTGTGGCCTGTTCTACGTAAACGCTACGTTACAATTGAATCTGATGATTTTGGTTTCTAACTACACTGCTGTGTTGCTACAGTTTGCATTTCTGTAATTCTCACTTGTGTTCTAAGTTAAATGTATATTTTTTATAGTTATTTATATAATTTTTATTTTGTTAGGGACTCTTGAGGAAAGAACTTTTCGATTTTAAGCATTAAAACATCGTAGGGATGACATTGTTTTATTATGTTGAGCGTCAGTAGGATACGGAAAACCAAACATGACATTTACTTAAATACGAATTCATTAAACGATTCATTAAAGTAATTGAGGTTTAGTCCTTTTGTAATCAACGAAATGGACAAACTTTAGACATTGTACCATAAATAAGAGTTCCTATCACTCGTGTATTGAAAAGCTACTGTTTATATGGAAAAAGATGAAGATAATACAGAATATTGGAAAAACATATTCCGAGGGATATGTATTAAATAATATAGTAGACAAAGATGTTCAGTCGATGCTCTTACCCTTAAATCTGATGTCATGTATCATGTTCTGTCCTAAATATCGTATCAAAAATAATATTATCACGCCTAATAACCACATCTCAAAATTTGTTTCGATGATTGCAACAGTAGTAATCGTATTTATGTTCATGTACAGTACCAACGTGGTGACCTTTAGTGAAAGTCAAGGATCTAGTACTAAATTAATGCCTTTCAGTTATTATTTTAACTGCATCTTCTATACTTTCGGTTTCGTTATGAATTTTGCTATTGAAATCATTCAGACTAATAATAATGTCCTCTTTGTCGTGACGTTTCAAAAGATACACAGATTTCTGAATGATAAATCCAGTTTCAAACATTTCATTATTTGGAACTGGATTGTTGTAATCATGCCTTTTCTTTTCTATATTGTTGTTTTCTCGTATTTTTGTAGACAGTTAAATTTATCTTTTCGTCCACTTTATTCGGTTTATATTGTATTTGTTTTTGATTTTAATATAGTTTATTCTATACAAGTCATTAAAATGATGGAAAACAAAGTTAGGTTATGGAATTTTATAAATTCTAATTCTCAAGAATTGAGAAGTGGGCAAGCAGAAAACAATGTCAAACAAGTGTTTCAGGCTTACGTTGATATTTTGGCGTGTTACAACATACACAAAGACAGTTTTCAGCAATATGTAAGTATCAAAATGTATTAAATTCATTAGATTGGACAGTAGATAATCTATCAGTATATTTTGATGGTTTTGACACTGTTATTGTTACGTTTTGTATTGATTTGATAAAACAGCAGACAATTTAAGCTAGACTTAATCGTAATGTATTTAGTCTTATATTTTACCTTGTATATCTATGTACGTATAGTATAATTTACAGTGATTGACAGACAACCCTTTGGGCAGACTGGTAGATATCCATTACCATGCCAGAGATTACCACCACCATTGTACCCATAAAAAAGTTGTGTTATTAATTTGATATGCAATAAAGATTATGATTAAAAAATGTTCTAAATTTTCAGATACTTTATTACATGATCGAAGTATTATGCCATTCTTTACTTAACGTTCAACTATTAATTGAACTTTTGAATAGAGGCATGACACTTGATTGGAATGTGAGTATTATTTTGATCTTATTTCTATAACATAACGACACGCGTATAGGTATATTCTAAGGCTATATGCAGATGTATATCCTGCACAAACTCAAAATCTGGGATCTGATTTTCATCTTAAGGGCGTATTCAGATGACACGCGCCGATCATGCACAGCACCCACGCACGCGTTGTGTCTGCTTTAAACCCGCACAAGCTGCATCTGCCTCGCACACGTCTCTATACTACTGGTGACTGGACTACTTCGGTCACTAGGCATTTAGCCGTAGTGCGAGCGCAAGGCGTACGCAGGGAGGGTGCAGAGCACAGGCAGGGCGAGCGCAGGGTTGGCGCGAGGCGGGCGCGGGGCGTGCGCTTGGCGTGCGCGTGTCGTGTGAACGCGCCCTTAAATAATACATCAATTATGCACAAAGCAAAGGAGTCAAATTCTTTGCCGGAGTTTTTATATCTGATAGCTACAAACTGGGAGTCATAAGGTCTTAAGTAACGAGTAAGTAGGTTACTTCTAGATAACCTTGCTTCTTCGTCGGTCGACCAAATTGTCGTTTTCCATCACACGAAAATAAACTTTTTCTCTCCTTTTTTTTTTCTTTTCTTCGTACTAGTGAGACTAGTGGTCAAGTGCGAGCTTATCAATAATAATTAACTCTTTTAATGCCGTAATTAGAGACACAATAGAAAGACAATTGCTTATGTCGAACTGTGTAACATAAGACATTCAAAAGGTTAAAAAAGTTTCCGATGATAAAACCTAAGCTTAATACGTTTATTTTTGTTATAGGAGAATATCATTACGGCTTTGCTGATCGTGTTTTGTTGGTTGCTTAAGGATTTGATATGGCAAACAATATTAATCCAGCAATACGAGAATTTCTACTTAGCTATTGAGAGTGTTCCAGATACTTGCGCATTTATTTTGAAGTCACACTGTACTGGTAATTACTTTTGAAATATGAATTATAGTTTCTACATTATTATGTGTTACATGAAAAATAAATTTGAATTTACAACATTATTTTTAGTATATAAATGTGAACCATGTAATATTGTTTTCCGAAAATATTTAAAAAAGGTCACAAGTTGGGCACTACCGACACAAAGTACAACATAGGTCACGGCAGATTATAGCGGATGTTAGACACTAGCGCACAGCAGGATGTGTGGGTAAAACAACCCTTCAGTCGAACGGGTGGTCCTGTGACCATGTATTTGTGCGGTCAACCATGTAACATAGAAAGCTTATAACTTTGTGGCTTTTCATTGTACAGTTATGAATTTTTGTACATATATTCTTTACATTAAAACACTAGACACGTGTTTCGGGTTTCACATAATACCGAAACTAATGTTGTTTAAAGAATATTTTTAATGCAGAGTGTCATTACTTGTACAATATAATGTAGCAATCGATATCATTGGCAGATTATGAGAAAAAACTATGCAAGAACGTACTGCGCTTGCATCGAGTGTCATTCAGCAAGTTACGTGTGTGTGGCCTGTTCTACTTAGATGCTGCGTTACAATTAACTCTAATGATGTTTATTTCTAATCACACCGTTGTGTTACTGCAGTTTGCATTTCTGTAATTCTGATTAAATAATTTCGATTACAGTCACTTTAGCTAGATCTATTTTTAAGAACTATTGTAGCAAGAAGTTAAGGATCTTTAATGTCAAAAAGTGAGGATGATATTTTTCATGTATACTTTTAAGAATAATGAAATTAAACACCATTTATGAATAAAAATATTTTATTCTTGTCCTTTTTCCCTTGTCCTTTAAAAAAGCTCTGTGTAAGTTTTTTTTTTTTTAAATAGGAGAGCATTTTTGGTATACTAGGAAAATGTAAGCTGTAAAATATTTTTTAAAATAAAATATAATTTGCTAAAAAAAATGTATTAATTAATTACTAAAATGCGCTACTACTATTCGATACCTAACTTCAAATATTTATTACCTCTTTTGGCTGGAAGAAAACACGTAAAGATAGATAAAAGAGAGACAGTCCTGAGGTTAAAATATATTACTACTTTCTTTATTCGTTTTCTTGCTGTCAATAGATACCTCTATAAATATTTTATTTTTCTTTCTTTAGTTATGTCACTATTGTATAATGAACATAATATATCAATTAAATAGATCAAAAGAAAAAGTAATGCTACCATGTACTGTGCTTACAACAACCATCATTTAGAAAGATGCCTGATCATGCCTGTTTTACGTAGACGCTGCTTTACTATCAAGTGGCCACAATTAAAAATTAAAAATACTTCTTTTAATATTTTGAAAGCGAAAGTTTTATGTATGTATAGACATACATAAAACTTTCGCTTACACATACACGGGTATGTGCATATGTTTGTATCTCCTCTACATTCGAACGGCGTAACAAGTTTTGGATGAAGTTAGCTTACTGGTGCCATGGGTTTACTTCCAAAAGAGAAAAATTGGGGTCCTGAAACGCAACGCAAAGAAGGAAAATTGGTGTGGTTTTAGTCAGTAATAGTCTGACACGCCTTTCCTCTCCACTCTAGGGCGGGAGAAGTCATTAGATGTTTTCCTATCCTAAATAAAAAACTTTTTACTAAAAAATATCCGACTACTAAAAAATACACTAAATCAATCAAAATAACTTTAATTTGGAAGTCGGTGTTTCTCGGTATTGTTTTTTCTTATTTAACACTTTTTAGTTGCGATACACTTGTAGCCAGAGTACCTTTTTCTCGTGACAATCCCAAATAACCGAAACCCTGCTAAGATACATTGTTTTATTATGAAGTTCCCGTGTCCACCTTCCACCTTCCGGCTCCATCATCTGATCAGTTCAATAGGACCTTATAGCCAAAGTGCATCTCATGACAATTCTAATAAGCCTAAACACGGCTAGGATGCATTGACTAATTACGGAGTTCCGGTGCCTATCTTCCGGTTCCATCATCACCATAAGATCAGTTTGATAGTACCTTACAGCCAAAGTGCATCTCATGACAATTCTAATAAGCCCAAACACGGCTAGGAAACATTCATTAATTACGGAGTTCCATCATCATCATCAGATCATTTCTATGATGCCATTTTCAACAAAACTATTCAGAACTATTAATTTATTTGTATTATCATAGTCGCTTAACTATGTTCATCGTGATAACTGTTTGAGTATGAAGTTTCGTTGGCCTTTTCTGGTCTTCTTCACCAGTTCCACTTCATCATATGCTACTTTTTGACTGCAAGTGCTTAAGTCCTCGATGAAAATACTAAAATATCTATACAATTGCCTATAATATTTGAGGAGTTGCCTCGACTCCTCATAGATCCCATCATCAAAACGGGATTTTGGAAAAAATGGGACAAATCTGGAAACTTATTATGTAAGGGGAAAAAATATTTGCAAATCGGTCAGACGGAGTTCTGAGGTAACAAATATAAAAAAAGAAATAAAAAAAAACCGGCCAAGAGCGTGTCGGGCCACGCTCAGTGTAGGGTTCCGTAGTTTCCCGTCCGTCACAATAAAGTGTACCCACTTATGAGTGTGCTGACGGTCACAGAGATTAAGCGAGGACGGACAGACAGACAGACAGACAGACGGACAGACAGACATGGCGAAACTATAAGGGTTCCTAGTTGACTACGGAACCCTAAAAAAGAACATACAACCGAATTGAGAACCTTCTCCTTTTTTTGGAAGTCGGTTAAAAAAGGCCAGTAGACCTATTTTATCCTTGGAGCGTTTTCTCTTGGATAATTTTCTGATTTCACGTGGGCGAGGCCACTGGTTGGTAAGCTAGTGTATAATATTTTTAATAAGCATAATACATTACAGTAATGAGGTCATCATAAAACATTTATAAAACTTACACTATCGTTAAAAATATGATGTGTTCAGTAATACATTACACACTAATGGTTGTATCACTTGTGAGCTAAAGAACTATTGTTAATTTTTTCACTGAAATAATGACAATTCGAAATATCCGAGGAAAATACCCAATCGATTTTATTTCGAGCAATACTGTAGATAAAGATGTGCAGTCAATGTTATATCCTTTAAATTTTATGCAATATATCATGTATTGTCCTAAATATTGCATCAAACACGATGTCATCTCTCCAAATAGTGTCATCTCCAATTTCATTTCAATGACAATGACACTAACATTTATGTTTTTATTCACATACAGCGCCTATATGCGACACTTGAAATCAAAAATACAAGATCGTACTCTTTTTATGATCATTTCATTATTTTACGATTGCATATTCCGTTGCATCGGTTTCGGTATGAATTTTCTGATCGGAGTCACTCAAACTAGAAACAGTGTTAGCTTTGTTCTAACTTTTCAAAGAGTACATAGATTTCTTGATAAGGAACCCAGGGTAAACGGTTTCATTATTTGGAATTGGATTTTTGGAATTATAGCTCTAGGATTTTACGTCATTATTCTCAGTCAGTTACATTTACTGCTTGGAGTACCTCTCCATCTAGTGTTTGCTGGCTTCTTTTTAATTATTTTCGATTTAAATATTATTTATGCTACACGGATCACCAAATTGTTGGAATATAAAATGAAACTATGGACATTTGAAGTTTTAAATTGTCACGAATTGGATTCTCACGAGGAAGATTTTTGTACAAAAGCGTTTCAAGCTTTCGTTGATATCTTAAATTGCTATAACTTCCTTAAATTTGGATTTCAGCTATTTGTAAGTACTTCGTTATGTTATTTGGCTTTTCAAATGTAGGTTCCTGTATCATCATCTTTCTGCCCTTGACCCATATTACAGTGACGTATCGTGTAAACGTTATTTCTACTATTCTGTCCTGTCATCCCCCACGCTATCACTATCTCCCTTTTCATTTATATCACTCCTCACGCAATCCAGTTTTTTTTTTGCCCACATGCATACTCATAATTCTTTGAGTAACATGTATGTCATCCATCCTCTTCACATGACCATACCAAAACAAATGATTTCCTTTCAACTTTTCATTTTCACTCTCAACATTCTTATCTCCTCTACATACAATATTTTTTCATCCATCTTTTTCACAGCTCAACATTCTGATACATGCAGTATGAACGGTCTTATCACAGACTTGTAGATTTTACCCTATAACGTGAGGGGCCTCCGTAAGTCACAAGTTATTCCACTAACCTGCCGGCATTTTATCAATGCTGCGTTGACCCGATGTGTTACGTCTCGATCTACCTTATCATCCCATAAGACATCAAACTCCTTTATAACATGGACTAATTTATTTCTCTTTTCAGATACTATATCACATTTCTCAGCAAGTTATGCATTCTATGATATACATAGAACTGGCAATTGATATATTTAAAATAGACATCATGACTCATAACATGGTAGGTATAGTTAAAAATGTTTTCCTGCATGTGTTGAATTAGATAAAAGTAGAAATGAGAAATATGTCGAGTGTATGTATGTAGTTCCAAGGTAAGAGCAACCCTGCTTGGGCGGAACACAGCCGTGTTCTCGTGAGGGCGATCGTTGGCAGCGATCTCTCGCGCCCGGCCTTGGCATATTCGCAGCGAGGAGGAATGGCAGGCCTCCATCTGTCAAGCAGCAATGCTAGCGAAGGAGGCGGTCGGATGCATGAAAAAACGAACATCCTCAGACCCTAGCTGCTGCGATCCTGACCCCTATTTCTAGCAACCGTAGCCATGGGCTTGCCGACAACGAGCAATGGGTATCTCGCGGTCCAGCTGTCGAAAACCGTCCGGATCGAGCCCGAGTCATCGACAGCGCGTAGTGTTCCACACACGCCTCAAAAAGATGTCAGTAAAACCGTAAGGGCCTTGTAGGGGTAAAACCTACTGGGGCCATAGGTTAGCTTCCAAAAGGAAAACCCGGGGAACGCAAGATAAAGAAGGAACATAGGAGTGGGTTTTAGTCGGTAAAAGTCTGACACGCACTCCCACTTCGCCCTAGAGCCGGAGAAGTCATTAGATGATTTCCCACCTTAAAAAAAGGTACAAGGAAGAGCAAAAAAATTATGGGCGAATTGTGTGATACATAATGTGAGACAAGAAAGGAGACAGCAGGGGCCCAGATGGTTGAAGCCTACCGGTTCCAGGGTTAGTTTCGAAAGACAGCTCGAGCTCCGGGTTGAAAGAACGATGTGGGTTTTTAGTCTGTAGTAGACTGACACTATCTCCCGCTCCACCCAAGAGTGAGGGTTGTTATTGATGATTTTCCCACCATAAAAAATAAAATAAAAAAAAGACAAGAAAGGAGGATACTATTCTCAACAGTATCCTACAGCATATAAAGATGAAACATATCCAACTCTAAATAAGTTGAGTCGGAGACAAAAATATTACTCTTTTACAGGATAAAACAGCTTTAATGTTCATAATCTATGTGGGCTGGTTGACAAAAGATTTGCTGTGGCAAATAATGTTTATACATCAACTCGAGCAATTTTACTTAGCGGTTGAAAGTGTTCAAGATACTTGCGGTATTATTCTGAAGTCAACTTCTTCAGGTAATATAACAAACAAATATTATGGATATATGAACAATATATAATCACCATCATCTCATGTTTTCTCATAACTCTTTCAGTAACATGCCTTTCATCCCTCCCCTTCACATGGCTTTACTAAGACAAACGATTCCCTTTCAACATTTCAGTCACTGGCAGCACTTTCAAACTTCCCCTAAGGGCCTGTCCGTACAGCGATATTTCACTGCGCGGAAATATTCGCGCGGATTTATTTCCGCACCGAACCGCGTCAAGTCTGCAAGAAATCACAGATTTTTTTAATCGCGCGTTTTTTTTTATCGGCTGTGCGGAAACTTCCATAAGATTCAATGTGTTACAGAATAACAAAAAAAAAACCGCGCGGTGAAATACCGCTGTGCGGACAGGCCCTAATTTACTCATTTCTCTCGTCACACCACATCAGATCTATACACAATTGCTTAATGGTTTTTTTTTACGTATGAACAATACACAATTAATTTTGACATGTTTTCTTTTTCTATTTAGTTACGAAGAAAAGATTGTGCAAAAAAGTACTGCGCTTCCATCGAGCATCATTTAGTAAGATAAGTGTGTGTGGCCTGTTCTACGTAGATGCTGTGTTACAATTAAGTCTCATGAATTTTATTGCTAACTACATTATTGTGTTGCTACAGTTCGCATTTTTGTAATATAGCTTTCAATAAATCGATATCATTGTTCGTCAGTACTATTATTTTTAAGCTGGTGTCAACACGACAAATAAGATCAGATCTGGTCAATTCTTTTTGATTTGGCGGTAAACTGTTTGGGCCCACAATAATAGCAGCATCGGTGGCACTCAACAAATCTTCCAAAGTGTTAGTGTATGGGCACTTGGGGCAATCTAATGGGTGGCTCATATTTTGAACAGCACCATACTCACAGTGGGTATCCGACGGGTCTATAACCTCAATTCACCAGGTTGTGTTTGTAGCGGCCTACCAAGGTGCGCAACTGATTTAGAGCTTTCCATATAGACTACTGCAAATCGCGTCCAGGTGGAAAATTTTATTGGGAATTCAAGAAATCAGATGACGGTAGGTAATGTTCATCCTAACGTTTTATTCTTTCTTTAGGTTGCGGATCAACGATGGCCTGTGTGCTAAGAAGAAAGCTCTTCCGGCTCTAAAGCCTACTTGGGGCTGTTGAGTCCGAAAAGGTACGTCAAAAAATTGACGTATAGCATTGGGATTTTATGTCATTATTTTTATCGTAATCCCGCCCAGCAGTCCGCAGACCGAAGCAGACTAATAATTGTTCAAGTCATCCGATATACGCGACGAGGAAAAGCGCTTAGATTTCAAATGAAAGATAAAACTGCAATATACGTTCCTGTAGTCAATCTGCAGTTCTAATGCAGCTTTAGTACAGTTTTGGCAACGATATAGACACAGAGCGATCATGTAAAAAAAAAATTGTTTAATTTACAGACTTTCTTTGAATCCGATCCAACCAAAAACGATACAATAATTCCTCGCAGCCTTGTTGCAAATGTTGCTTCTATGATTGGCATTCTACGCCTTGATTATTTCGTACTTAAAGTATTAACATCGAATATATCTACATTATCTATTGTAATAATTATATCCATCAAGGTGTTGATAATCTTTCATGTCTTTATAACCTCGACGATTGTATCAATCCAATATTATATAGCTCATCCCATTGGAAGTTTTCATATAGAACGCCCCATGATTGTGACCAATTCTACGTAGACACTCCGTTACAATTAAGTCCTGCAAGTATATAACTAACTATACGATTGTGTTCTTTCAGTTTGCATGTCCTTGTAGCTACAGTAAATTTATTTTGTTGTAAGGTGTTAATATCATATTTGAAAAGTATAGTGTTTACAAATTTAACGAATAAATTAAAATTGTTGACATTGAATAAATAAACCACTCACTGAGTTAAAGTTATTAAAAGATGAAAAAATAAGCTCTATCTAAATATTAGTGCTAATATTTTTTTTCGAGTCAAATTAACGAGAGTGACTAAAAATATTATGGTTTCAAGCTTCTATCATTATTAACTTCGAATTTACATTTACGATCGATTCTTGTAATGTTCATAAATTGGACAGCCACTGTGTAAGTTGGGAAAAATGAAGGCATTTCGACATATTAGAATCAATTACCCCGTGAATCTTACTACAAATAACAAGTTGGACCAAGATGTACAGACAATGCTCTTCCCTTTAAATTTGATGCAACATATTATGATTTGTCCTAAATATTGTATCAAAGATAACACTATAAATCCAAATAGCTGCTTTTCAAACATTATTTCAATGATTGCGACACTAGTAGTCGTATTTTTATTCATAGTGCGTACCTGTGACGTTGTAAGAAGTTCTGAGTCTACGGCGTTTACGTCTTTTGCTTTTTCGTATGACTGCATCTTCTATTGCATCGGATTTACAATGAATTTCGTGGTTGGACTCATTCGAACCAAAAATGAGGTCCAGTTTGTCCTAACCTTTCAAAACGTCCACAGATTCATTGGCAGTGACACCAGTTTTAAGCATATCATTTTATGGAATTGGATTATGGTTTTTGCGGTTATGGGGTTTTACGTCTTCGTTTGTATGTATTTTTACACACAAGTGGGTGTACCTTTCTCTAGAATATATGTTAGCGTTCTTATGATTGTTTTTGATTTTAATATTGTTTATGCCGTACGGCTTATTCATATTTTGAAAAATAAAGTGGTCTTCTGGAACTTAAAAAATACTTTACCTCATGAGTTAGAAGATATGCAAGAAGAAAACTATTGCAGAAATATATTACAGGCTTATGTTCAGATATCTCAGTGTTACGACATTTACAAAGATAGTTTCAAGCCATTTGTAAGTTCCTTACAATAAGTAATATAAGAGAGAAGACCAATTATAAAATATTACTAATGAGTTTTGGTACTTTCCAGATACTTTATTATAGTTTACAAACGTTTATTCAAACTCTATTGAGCATTCAAGCTATAATCGGTATAATTAATAGCATGGTAAAAGTACATTGATATTGTGTTAAACAGTTTTTCGATAAGTGGAAATGTAAATTATTATTTTGTTCCAGGATAGCACAAGTTTGACAGTATTTTTTACGTTCATTTGGTTACTGAAGAATTTTATACTGCAAACAATGTTGATCCAGCAATGCGAAAAATTCTACTCAGCCGTTCAAAATATTCAAGACACTTGCACACTTAACTTGAAGTCTACTTGCTCTGGTTATTATCATCGTCATTCTCATATCTTTAACCTGATTTACATGGTGTTTTGACAAACAAGTTCTGACGAACTTGTCGCATGCTTCAATACTATAGTAATAGTCGTCAATTCGTTATTAGAGTCTGTATAAAAAGACAAACGACTTCGGTAATTATTAAGGTAAAATGAAATCTGATGTAGTCAACGCTGGTGCGTTAATCAAGGTTGACTAAGAGGTCTTGATCGTTGTTTACTAATAGAAAAACCTTATAAAAAGTATCGAATGTATTTTTCAAATAATTAAATGTAATACAAAAATACAAGTCGTTTGACTTTTTAACTGACTATACCCTTTCTAGCCTTATGCTCTTTCTTTGGTTGTTTCCTCTTATTACAGTTTGTTCTGCTATATCTTTATAAGTTTTGATATAAGAGACCACCATTACCATCAAGATATTTTTTGTTCGAGTAGAATTAATCATTATTAGAATCTGAATGTTTGAATTCCCAATAATCAGATAACTTTCCTCCTGGACATATATAACACAATTTCAAATTTTAATGTTTTATTTTTTACAGAAGAATATAAAAAAGTGTGCAGGAATGTATTGCGCTTGCATCGAGCATCATTCAGCAAGATACATGCGTGTGGTCTGTTTTACGTAGATGCTGCGTTACAATTGAATCTTATGTATCTTATTGCTAACTATACAGTCGTGTTATTACAATTTGCATTTTTGTAATTTGGACTTCATTCAGTTGAATTTGTGTCTGTTATTTGGTTTTGTGTAAAATTTCACGTTTTATTATAAGAAGTGGTTCTCTCAGTCTTTAATTATTTGCGATTTTCCCTAAGCGATAAGAAGTTAACTCCCAAACTGATTCAGTTTTAATTTCAACAACAAGGAACAAGGACTTCAAATGTCGGTGAAGTCCGTGTTCGTGAACCAGATGGCTGGGATGTGTGATCATATAATTTTTTAAATATTGTTTTTACTTTACGACACGACCATTCTCTTATCGCACAGTCTCTAACTTAGAACAAACTGAATAACTTTTTCTTATAAGTATTCAAAATCGTCTGGAACAGAAAAATCCCTAATGAGCCGCACTTGGTCGTTGTTTCGATCAGTAGCTTTGCCGTGCCATATGATAGCTTTCACGCTTGTTTATTTAAGAGACCTTGCCGTTTTAAGAACTCTAATGCTAATAAAACGTCTATTTTTTAATTATTTTAATTTTATTATCTACATTGTGCTCACATAATAAAAGCAACCAGAAATATGTAACCAAGCATTATATGTAACACATAATATGACTTAAAAGAGTGTCCATGGAGTTTCTTGCACGTTCTTCTCCATAGAGATCTACGTTTTGGAACATGCAATTTAGCGTCACTTTTCTTGGACTGAAAACATTTTTAGCACAAAACTTTTTGTCTACTAGAAGGCGCCACATTGAATTTTAATGATATTTTTTGATAAGTACCAGTAAAGCCCTTTCAAATTATATAAAACACGGTGTATTTATCTTAACATTTTTTTAACACATTATATTTGTCCGCTAGAGGGCGTTACTTTAAATTTGAGCAATATTTTGGAAATGTACAAGTAAAACCTTTTCAAATGATACCAAACACGACGTATTTATCTCCATTTTTATTTTTAATACATTACTTTTTGGCCGCTAGAGGGCGCCTTGTCGAGTTTTGTGACATGTCACGTAGCCTATGTTCAACGAACGATTAAGACGGTTATATCAATACTTCATATGTGTCGATTTCCGATAAGTAGATTAGGAGCTATGAGGGAACAGATGAACATACTCACATACATACATAGCCTGTCAAAATCATAACCCTCCTTTGGATTTGCCGTAGTCTGGTAAAAAGTGCCTGAAAATGGTCTATTTGAAATATTTTTTTTTGATTTTTGAATACACATATTCAGATACCAAGCATAAATGAATGTTTAAACAAATAATTGACATCAGCAACTGCACCTGCATACCTAATACTTCAAAAGAATTTTACCACAACATGCATCTTAGAAACAAGTCACACACTGCAAGAATCGCAAAGACGCGAAGACGCAGTGCCTGTCTGCATAAATATGAAGACTATTTTAAATCAACAGGTATTAGCATAGTTATGATACTGTTCATTCTTATTCATGTCTGTCAACTGTGTGTTATTGACTTTTAAAACTAGATGTGCACGCGAATCCTTCTAAGTGAAAAATTGTTTATTTTTATTATTATTTTTTGAGGTAAGAAATCCAGTATGAGGTATGCCATGGCCTCAGATTCATTATATGATCCTAGATTCGTGATTAGACTAAACTTCCTTATACAGCGGGTTTAGACTCTCGCTTCGCGCCTCGCCTCGTATCTCGCCTCGCAGCTCGCGTATTGTTGCGACGTAGCGATTGCCAGTTTACACTTTCGCGATGCGTTCAGTTTGCGTTGAGTCAGCAACGATGGAAGACGTTGAAATAATAGCGGCAAATCTAGCCTTAATGCATATTTATCGATGTTTGACCATTTTCTTCGCAGATGTTGACGAAATGTAGCCATGAGCGAGTTCTTTTTTACTTTGAGCTCTGCTAGCGGTTTACAAAAACCTAAATTTTTTTTCTCCAAGTATTATTCACTTTTTGTGAATTTTTGTGCAGTTTATTTTTTGGATCCTAAATTATAATCTCGGTCTGATAAAGTTCCGAGAACTTCAGCGTTTCCTCTTGAGACCATTACATTTTTTAGTTGAAGATTTATACCAAAACAACACAACCTGCACGGAAGGGCGCCGTAAACAAACTGTAACAAGAGCGCGAGTGTAAACACTACGCTCGCGTCCCCGGCGAGGCCCTTTGACTCGTGCTCTCTCTTTGAGCTCTTTTCTCTTTGAACCGCACAGAGTACATTTTTATTGTTGAACCGCCTCCGACGCAAGCGCCGCAAGTGGCAAGGTGAGGCACGAGGGAGCGTTTATACTCGCTCGCCTCGCACCTCGCCTCGCCACTCGCGCGAGAGTGTAAACCGGCTATTAAAAAATAAAAGGCCCGTTATGATATTTGTCAAAAGGGATACTTGAATACGCAAAACAAAACATACATTCAGCTGAACATAGAACTTCCTCCTTTTCGAAGTCGGTTAAAAAAGAATACTCGCAATATATTTCATCATATTATTCCTTTTACTATACGATATATTCCATCATATTATAACCTTCTGATGGATGGATGAGCTCTTATTCATTTTGATTAATCCCTAATAGTTATTTTTATTTATGAAATTTTATTTTACAATAGCTTCGGTGCATATTTGAAAAAGGTTTTCAAGGCTGGACTGAATAGGCAGTAGTGCACTTCACCATCAATGATGTCATCATTGCTTACCATCAGGAAGGATCGCAGTCAAGTACTTGGTTACCAATAAAAAAAAACTGTATTTTTACCGCACTTTTTAAATAAAGTCTGTCTAATAAGTCAACCGAATTGGGAATTTTGTATAATATTTAATCATTAAAAAAATACTTATATTCGGTACTTTTCATAAGGTTCTTCTGTTAGTAAACAATGATCTCTATCTCTTAACCTTACGAATGTCTTAACTTACACTGTCCGACATAAGTTGTCATAATTGTCTTTCTATTGTGTTTCTAATTACGACATTCAAAGAGTTAATCAACTTTGATTATTGAACCCGTGTTGACCACATCAGATTTCATTAAATCCTAATAATTACCCAAGTCGTTTAACTTATTAGACAGACTATAGTTGAAACCTTTGACTGCTACGCGGTTATATTTCAATTACAAATTTATATTGGTATATCAATATGTCACATAAATGTCATAAAGGAGCAGTAGAATGTTCCTATAAGACATTTAAGTGACATAGGCAATATTTCTTCCTTCACGCGGCCGAAGCTGCAGGCAAAAGCTATATAAACTATATAAAAACAAATGCGCATCGCTTTCTTATCTTACTTAAGCGCTCAATCATAACTTCGAAGCCTTATATAATCTGTTGCTCAAACAACATCTATACATAAATTCCGTATGTCTACACCACATACGAGATAGGTACAGAAGTCGATCTGCATACAAAGCGCGCTCGAGCAACGCACACATAGACACCGCACATGTACAAGATATTTCAAACCAGTACCCCTAGCCAAGTTGCTAATCTGCAATAGTTAACGCTTGTAGAAAGCTTCAAATGTACGGGAATGACGTCGTCTTAACGCTCAGTCACGTGGTTGGAACATAAGAATTGGCGGCAAGATCAACTCGAAGCGTTTGACGCAAGCGAAACGGTTGTAACTTGGCTAGGGGGGCAGTTGAAAACAATGCGAGCGCGAGTGCCATCCGCTTGAGATATGAGTTTGTGTGATTATTTTGTGCAATAATGGAGCAACAAAAAAAAGTTATTTTAATTGTACGGTTGTTTAAATTCAACATTAAAGGGTGAATTGCCGTTTTTGAACCACCAGTAGGCTCAGCCAAGTTGATAATCTACAATCGTTAACTTTAGTAAAAACTTCAAATGTATGGGAATGTCGTCATATCAACTTTAAGTCACGTGGTTAGAACAAAAAATAGAAGTCGTTATCGATTGTAGAAAGAGATTCTGAACGAAACGGTTGTAACTTGGCTGGGCCTAAAGTTGCTTTAGAGATGTAAGTAGGTAGGCTAGTATTTCGATAGTTCATTTTAACGTAACACAGAACAGTTAGGTAGTAGATAATCGCCCCGGCCTCGGCCACCCGTGGCGTGAAAGCTAACATGACTTTGTGGCCATGCAATATTTTTACAATTTATATTACTTATTATAAATAAGTAATATACGCTTGGGCGCTGTCGGAGAGCAGCGCCGATCCTAGCGCGACGCGTTAAGTACCTACATACCGATGGCTTACCCCCTACTGAAAACCTCGGATATGCTAAAATTGCATATCCGAGGTTTTCACTAAATAATAAGGTAATTTTATTTTATTACATTTCTGAAAAGCTGGTAACGCACAATCTTGTATCACGCAAAATTTTGATTCGATACTTGTAGCGCCATCTACGATGTTGCATGCATATCTTGCTCAAGTCAGTTTGGTGTGATTACATCGCGACGGCGCGGCAAAACAAGCGGAAAAAATTTAAAAACAAGAGAAACAAGCGTTTGAAATAAACCAATATTTATAAATATTTTAATGAAACATTAAAATTACACGATAATAAAGGTCTAATTTCTGTTTCTCAGAGGTACTCCACTTTTTTGAAAATTATTATGTTTTTTTGCACTGTTAAAATCTTAAGAACCAGTTCTACGTAATGGTATAGCGCATCAAGTCCTACGACATATAGAAAGAGAAATATCCAGTCGTATATGACGAAAACGTATCGGGTATAGGACTTAAAATGATGATAAGGTTGTTTACTCCTCAGCTTTACGCGCACTTAATGTTGTTCTAAACTTTATTGTAATTGTGTGTAAAACATAATAATTCCATCTAATAATTACAAAAAATACAATTGAGTTTGCTTCAATATCTTTTATGCAACTATGTCAAAAATACATTTAAAGTTTCTATCCTCGCGTTTTTGCCTCTCCTGTAAAATTTTATTTTTTGGCACATGCTGTTGTTTACCTCTGAGGTACAGATTTGGTTTTTGTGCCTCTTGAAAAGTTACGTATTTCACAGTAACGAGGTATTCACTCCAAGCCATCGATACATAAGTTTGACTTTTGTATATATCTATTTTGTGTCTACACCTACTTATATGATACAAATTCATGAACATTATGCTTTGTGTCGCCTAAGCTTATCTTCAACGGGATATTATCTAATCCATTGTCTAAACCAGAATTATTCAGATGCCAGCGTATGTACTTAAACAAGATTTTACTATACAGCCAAACACGTGTCTGTAATTAATTATAGGACAGCAACGTCAGGTATTTTAATCGTTCTGGTATTAAATATGAACAATTCTAATGGTTTTATAATATAACTAGCTTTTGACCGCAGCTTCGCCCGCGTACATAAAATATAGCCTATGTCACTCAGGAATAAAACAGCTTTCTATCGGTGAAAAAATTTTTGCAATCGGACCAGTACTCTCGGATAATATACCTCCTACAAAAAAAAAAATCATGGAAACAAAAAAAAAAAAACAAACTTTACCTCTTTATTATTATCTGGAGCCACCCCGTTCCTGCATTGCCTTTCACAACAGGGTTGAGCCTTCTTTTTAGAAATAGACCCTTGGCCCCAGTAGGCTTCGATCCTGCTGGGCCCTTACCGTTGCTGACAACTCCTTAAGGCGCACGGGAACAGTACGCGCCGTCAACAACTTGGGCTCGGTCCGGACGGTTACCGGACGGTCAGACAGCGAGCTTCCCATTGCTCGCCGTCCGCAAGCCCGCGCCTACGGTGGCCGAAAATCGGGATCGGAATGTTGCCTGATGCGGTCAACCTCTTTCTTTGCTAGAATTCCTGCTCCGCAGAAGCTTCACGCCCCCCCCTCCTTCCCCTTTTACGTGCTGACGGTGATCACCAGTGTGGTTCTAGCGAGGTAAAAATCCCACACTCCCCGGACTTATCCCCAAAGTCCGGGCGCCTTTTGAAGGCTAACCATTGAGAACAAAAAAAAGGCCACGCTGATTATTATTGTCACCGCCCAGAAAGAGTGGCTAAGATAGCGTCATTCGAACGCTCGTTAATTTGTCTGATTTAAGGACCTATTACACTGCGCTGAATATCGCGTGCGATCGTACTATTTTTCATTCATAGAAAGACAGTCTAGTCTATGGTTCGACGTATCGCGTAGTGTAATAAGGGTTAGACTGTCTTTCTATGAATGAAATATAGTACGAGTCGGAATATCGCACGCGATATTCAGCGCAGTGTAATAGGTCCTTTAGTAATTTAGAAGGCAATGTAGATTTTTTTATAGAGGCAAATAATGCTATTAAAAAGACGTCTGTTTAATTAGCACCTTGTATTATTGTATTTGGCCTATGTAACTTTAAATAAAACGGGTGAAATACAGTGCGAAATAAAACAAAGTATTCAAAGTTAACACAACCATTAATTCTTGAGACAATTCTTCAAACCGACAGTATCGTTTTCCATTATTTCACAGATAAATCAAAGTCTAAAACAAACAGTTTATGTTTCCTTTTAATATTTTTCTTCAAAGTAGATATTTGTTTACTTTTTTTATACTTTCGCGATTGACCACTATCTCACGAAATGTCTATCATATAGGTACTGGTTTTCCGAATTATCATAGTTATTCAATACTAGTTTTTACTCGCGACTTCGTTCCCGTTTAGTGAAACATAAAAGCCTTTCAATGTTCCCACTGCTGGGACTCAGGTCTCCTCTCTAGGAGAAGGAATGGATCGTAATCCACTACGCGGGCCCAGTGCGGGTTGGTGAATGTCACATGTCTTCGAATTTTTGATTCTAGGACATGCCGCTTTCTTCATGATGTTTTCCTTCACCGTTTTAAGATCGGTGGTACTAAATAAATTATACAAAGTAATGCGCCTTACTGGGTTGGAACCTGGGAGCTACAGCCTGTAAGTCAAAACCGTTACTACTCCGCCATCACTGCTCTCACTCGCTGGCTTGACCGAATTATCATAGTTATTCAATACTAGTCATCAAATCAAATCATCTTTATTGTTGATCATAGGTAATTGCACATAACACAGATGGTGATAATTTAATATTTTGCGAACAGTATGTCCTACCCTTAGGGCGTACAATAAAATGTAGGTACCTAATAGTGAATTGATTCGCGACTTCTCTCCCATTGACTATTCACAGGAATAGTGTAAGATTTTTCCAGGATAAATAGTAGTCTATGGCATAGGCACTTAGCAATTATTCGAAATCAGGATTAGGCACGATACAAACAAAGCTCTTTATGTTTTTTTTTTCTTTAAGTTGGCTCATTTTTATAATTTTAAGTTGTCTCATGTTTATAAATTATTGCTCCTAACTCATGGCAGTGTTAAACATGTAAACTGATATAGGTACCTGAAGTACTGAAGAAACATAGACCCGAAATAATTATATTGTCCGTGGGCTATACAAGCATTTAGAGGAGGCTGAGTCCCAGCAGTGGGAATATTAAAAAGGCTCATGATAATGATGATGATACAAATATTTGTTCCATGCGGGAATCGGACCCGCGATACTTAGCGCAGCAGCCATTCGCATAACCACTATAAATATACATATGTTATCTACGGTACGTTCTGAAGAACACTTAAGCAACAATATTTCTAAAAATCACTGATACCGAGGAGTAGGCTTTCAGAAAGTCACTGTTTTAAAGCCCTAAACGGGAACCAGCTTAGAAATTACATAATTGAGTATGTGACTGCTTCGTTAACCTCGGAAACTCAAGTGCTTCTGTACTCGCTGTAATAAACTTTTTAACGTTTTCATTAATTTTTACTACCCCAGCCTTATTGCAGTGGCAGTCTCAAGCTTGGATTTGTGCGGTTTATGGCAATTGGCATTCGTGAAGGCTCCCTACGAGTATTACACGGAACTTAAGAGGCGATTTACAGTCCACTAGTACCACCAACAAAAAAAATAAAATAAATAGCTACACTGCGCACACACACGCCGAATTGGGCGCGTCGGTCTCCATACATTTTATATGGAAACTATTTATTTATTTAACTATTTATGTACACACATGGAAATACAAGAAAAGAGGAAGGAAACAGAAAAAATAGTACAAAGGTGATGCTTATTTCTAACGAAGTCTCTTCCAGCATACCTGCGACAGGAAAGTTGAAGAAAAAAGAGAAGTAGACACCGTGTGTAAAAGTAAACAAACAAACACACAAAATACATAGTTAAAAATGAAATAGTATAAATAATAATAATAATTAAAGATATATATATACTGCTAACATACACATAATAAAATAAATATCACACAAATACATACTAAATAATACCTAAAATAAAATACTATACTTGTAGAGCTACATTAGATCCACGCCACGCGACGTCGTTCTTCGTACAAATCAAGCGTCTTACACATGTGCGTAGTTTTAATGTTGTTCTAGCTTAACTAAAGGATTTGGTACACGGGGAAATCATATCATGGCGTGGCGACGCACATTGCGTCACACGCGGCATTTTCCGTTCAGCGTAAAAAGTAGCTACAACCGCGAAGGGCCCGCGGCGTCGCACATCCCAATGCTACTGTGCCCGCTATTTTTGCCACCACATGCAAGGCACCACGCTAAAGCCGCGTATAGACATCGCGAGGCGTGCGCCGCGAATGATTCGCCAGGCTTGCCTCAACCTAAGGCATACGACGGTTTTATGCGTGCGTCCTGAACGACACATGCTCAAGCTGAGCTCGCAAACCATCAAGCACAGTGTTCGTCATTAGAAAACGCAAACCACACCTGTCCGTCCACACAGAGCGCATGGCTCGTACTGAGGCAGTGTTCGCAACGATCGTACGATGAGCACACACGTCCACACAGCCCGAGGCATGCGAGACGAACCATTCGCGACGCACGCCTCGCGATGTCTGTATGTGGCTTAAAAGTTCCACCACGGACATCCCTACACTGCACGCCCCACATTTCCATAAATTACATCGTACATTGCGATATGTTTGTGTATAGGCGCGCGATGACGCGGGCCGCAACAGTAAGGGCCTGTCCGCACAGCAGTATTTCACTGCGCGGTTTTTTTTCGTTATTCTGTAACACATTGAATCTTATGGAAGTTTGGTGCGGAAATGAATCTGAGCGAATATTTTCCGCACGGTGAAATATCGCTGTGCGGACAGGCCCTAAAAACGCCTAACGCACCACGAAACGAACAGCTACACGCGACGCGCAACGCTCAAGCACCACGTCACCATAAACAACCACTAAAAGGCACTCTTGACCTCTTCTAGAAAAACTAGCGTAATATTTTATTAAATCACAAAACCCATTCTATACCCAGTTTTAAATCCACAGCCTTGTGGAAGCTTGAACTGTCCACAAAGTTATTTTAATTACGGTATTCATTATAAACTTAGCAACGACACCACTCGTAACTGACCTTAAAAGGTCCATCTTTAATTAATTCCTTAATAGAAATGGAATAGTTTCCGAGGATTATCTCTCTCGTATCTTCCTTTCGCCACTTTAAAGATAAATACAGAATGTCAGCTTCATAAAATTATGGGAAACCCACGCACTCATTTATTTTTACATTAAAATAGTGAAGTATCTTTTGAACAAATATATACAGTTCATAGATAAAAAAGAAATACTAACTTAATTGTTATGTAATTTATTTCATCACCACTGCTCTCGAAACGGTGAAGGAAAACATCGTGAGGAAACCGGCATATCCTCGAAACAAAAATTCAAAGACATGTGACATTCACCAACCCGCACGCACTGGGCCCGCAAGATGGATTGCGGCCCATTCCCTCTCTTAGAGAGGAGGTTTGAGTCCCACCAGTGGAAACATTAAAAAAGGCTGATGATGATTTATTATTTTTTATTGTGGGAATATCATCAATGACAACCCCTACTCTACGATGGAGCGGGAGATAGTGTCAGACTCTTACTGACTAAAAACTCACGCCCGCGCCTACGGTGGCCGGAAATCGGGATCGGAATCCCGGCGGCGGTGGCGAGAGCGCCGTTGCCTGATACGGTCGGCCTTGTCCTTTGCGAGCATTACTGCTTCGCAAAAGTCGGTGACCGCCTGCCACTCCTCCTCGCTCCGGACCATGGCCTGAACCAAAGCCCAGCGCGAGAGGTCTCCGATGCTCCGATGCTCCGCCCAAGCAGGGCACACCTCGACTGTGTGCTCCACCGTGTGGCATTGGCATTTAATTCAGACTAAAATAATGTCCATAGTTTGTTAGTAATACCTAAAGGTCTTAAAATCTATGTTAGCATTGTCAGTAACAAGGGTCTTAAAACTATGTTAATATTGCAGCATTCATGCTTTCAAACTCATATTAAAATTAAATTAAATGTCAACAATGTCAAAAACAGCAATGTCATGAAATCAAAATAAAACAAAACAAAACAGAAAATAAGAAAAAGCGTCATTTTACAAAAGTTGAACCAGCCTCCCCAGCACTGCAGATTCCGGCCTTTTCGATATCATCTTTAGGATTCCGTTAGCGCTACTCAGAATCCTACGCATCAACGATGCTTTTTCTTTACGCATTATTGCATAGAAACCGTCGACTCTTGCGTCAGCAAACATCCCTGAAGCGCTGCAGAAACGTTGGAGCCCCACCAAAACCCTAAAGGCGTTGTAATATTGAATGCGAAGAGCGTTGAAGGCCCGTTGCGAGCAGTAGGTCCACAGAGCACTGGTGTAAAAGCTTCGGCAGTTATATTAGTATTCTTAGTATAGCCTAGCTTGCTTAGTTTAGCTTTAGTGTAGCTTAGTTTTTGGTCTGCACCCGGCTTAAGGATCCCTTTTGGACTACACATAGTCCCCAGTAGGCTTCGGCTCTGCTGAGCATCTACGATTTTGCTGACATCTAACCATCACCGTAAGTGTTGCTTCGTCTGTCAACGTGTAAAGTTGAATCAGATTATATCTATACTAGCCTTTGCCCGTGGCTGTACCCGCGAACATAAAATATAGCTTATGTCACTTAGGAATAAAGCAACTTTCTATCAGTGAAAAAAATGTAGCAATTGGACTAGTATATTCAGAGATTAATTACCTCCTACAAACAAAAAAACAAATTTTACCTGTTTATAATAATGGTGTAGATGGATATTTAACCAAATTGTAACTAGGTACTAATTATTGCTCTAATAGTTTTAGAGATATCAGTACGAGGAATGCTAAAGTGCTAATTTTACAAATAAATTATTCTTACATTTTGAGGACATTGGTAATAAATGTATGAAAAATTAGTTTGGGAATCTTGGACCTTGGGGAGATAGGGCATCCGATTTCTAAGGTCAATAAATTTATCTATGATGTGTACTTGTAGATAGGTTACAGCAATTATACTGTTAATACTATTATAATATGTCTAGACAGATGATATCAGCTATGTCATAGCTATTGCTGACAAGTGAATCGAAAGAAAAATGAATGATTATGATTAATTATTGTGCTTGATAAATGAAGAGTATGTGACGTAGTAAGCGTTGAGTATAAATGTGAAAGGCTGTTAAAAAAGATTACATGTGTGCCAAACGGGATTACTCGTGTTAGGTATGAAACTGGAGTTGGAGTTTATGAAACCGTAGTGGAGATTAGCTGAGTCGCTGACGTCTTGTAATCTACACTAATAAGTACAATAATAAAGAGGTAAAGTTTTTTTTTTTTTGTTTGTAGGAGGTAATCTCTGAAAGTACTGGTCCGACTGCTAAAACTTTTTCACCGATAGAAAGCTGCTTTATTCCTGAGTGGCATAGACTATATTTTATGTTGCGAGCGAAGCTGCGAGCAAAAGCTTTCCCATAATAATAATAACATTTATTTGTTCAAGTTACTAAAATTCATAATTTCACATAACACAGAACGCAACACAGAACATAACACAAAACATAACGCAGAAAATAACACATAACATAACACAGAACATAACACAGAACATAACACAGAACATAACACATAACATAACACAGAACATAACACAGAATATAACACCAATAAACAAACAATATTTGAATTTTCATACACAGTTAAAATCACAATCGGTGACTACAGGTAACATGCAAGTCACTACAGCGTCTTATGTAAGGACAATCGAGCCTATGATCATCATCTTCTATAGGTTTCGGTGACTGTCTAAATGTGTAAAAACGAGGGCTGTGAATGTCACTGAACTAAAAATCCTGCAATAGTCTTAGGACTATATTTCAGCGAGACACCATGACGGCGCGACCAGTCGCCGCTACCAACAAAATTTATACAGCTCGGACGTGTGGCGACTTGGTTTTAAACTATGTTTTATTCACTGGGACACCATGGCGATGGTGTCTCGGAGATTATATAGCTCATAAACTTGTCTGTAATAAAATAATTTATGATAATTATATTTCCAAAAATAGGATTCGCAATTTGTAATGAAAGGCTTTACATACCCGCCATTTTGGCAAAAATATTGAATAATCGTATTTACTAACTTTTTTTTAAACAGTAAAATAATCTAGAAGTTGAAGAAATGTATACTCTGTTTGTCTTTTTTTGATACACTTTGCACAGTTACGTTTACTTTGTTAATGGGACTGTACACATAATAAAAATGTCTGGGAATCAAGTAATTATTAGTACAATTTTTTTTTATATCAAAACAATATACATATTGACGGTATTAATTAAATGGCCAAAAAAGGGCAAAACAAACATGTTTTAATACAGGTAAATCAAAACAATAGTCTCCCAATATCTCTCAACCAACAGGCACTCAGTCACACTGTCCGTGATGAGACAGCATGTCCAGAGTTCATATCTATGTAGTTTTGGTCACTTTTGATGCAGAAATAATAATTATTTTGCCAAAACCCAACTTCATATTTTTATAGATATCCTAATGAAGGCATTTTTTATTAACTAATAATAAAAACTTAAACAAACTTCTTTATTAAAATAGTAAAACTCCCTATATAGCATCAATAATGATAGAAAAACTTTATACTACTTATTTTGATTATGGTAATACTTTTAATAAGTACATTATGTACAAAGTATAATCCAATTGTATTAACATTATTCAAGTCAGGCATAAGTCATTAAGCAACGAACAGTTGAAGATATAACAATGTTTCAAAAACGTCAAACTATACCAAAATCTTCATTCCAAGTACTACCCAATAACCGACTTGAAAATGAGGTTCAAAGAATAGCAAAATCTTTTAATTTAGCTCTTCAATTATTTTTTTCTACAAAATATTTTATACATCATAATCATATTTACCCAAAAAGCAACAAATCTCAATTAATGTCATTCTTTTTCACTTCATTCATAAGTGGATTGTGTATCTATAGAATGATTACGATTAACATGACGGATAGAAGAATGAAACGAGTTGAAAACGACTTCATCACATTCCTTTGTGCTGTATATTACATGTTATCTGCAATATTTTTTATGATTTTATACATATTGGATATTGTTCACAAGCACAACTACGTCCGTCTTATTTTGAAGATCCAAGCGATCCATAGGAGCATTAACTTTAGTAAAAGTACCCAAAGCTATATCATTTGGAACTGGATCTCACTTGGAACTACTATTTGTTGGAATTTTTGCATTATTGCTTCTTTTAGTTTTTTGTACTCGAACTCAAGTTTCTATGAGATATTCCTTGACTGTTTTTGTGACGTCATGTTTATCGTATTTGATGTAAACTATATGATTTCCATGCGAGTAATAATACTGTTAAAACAATATCTCAAGGAATGGATAAAATATGTTTCAACTATAAGTGATAGGCAGGAACATACAGAGCAATGTACGCAATTACTCGAGACTTACCAACATATTATAAATGCGTATAATCTGAATAACAATATATTTAATTTTTTGGTAAGTTGAAATTTTTGAAATATCGAATTTCATAGACATGAGATTAGAATAGAATAAACAAGCAGTAACAATACACTTATTAGCTAACCTTGATAAGATGCTAAACTTAAAACAAATTTAAAAAAATAAAGTTTAGTATTTCTGAACTGATCCGCTCCTATCAATTTAAAAATTTTGACATCACAAAATTAAACGTTAATTTGTTTCAGATATTGTGTCACATTGCAGAGGCATTTTACTTCAGTTTGCTTTTAATTTATGTTGCAATTTTTACTTTCAAACGATTTGCATTATTAGGAAACAGTGTAAGTATGGTTTATTTTCTTTGATTTTATATAATACTAGCTTTTAGCTGCGGCTTCGCCCATATACATAAAATATAAACTTTGTCACTCAGGAATAAAGCAGCATTCGAAAAAAAATTTGCAATCGGGCCATTACTTTCTTACCTCATAATTATACGAAAAAAAAACCTTAAAAACACAAAAATAAACTAAAAAGTATGAAATAAAAAACTTTGAATAAAAAAATATAATCGACTTCACTAAAAAAAAAAATACTAAAACGATCAAAATAATTTTAATTTCGGAAGTCGGTGTTAAATAAAGAACAAACAATAACGAAAAACACCGACTTCCGAAATTAAAATTGTTTTAGTGTTTTTTTTAGTGAAGTCGGTTATATTTTTTTACAAAAAGTTTTTTTACCTAATCTGTCCATAGGTATACTGATTTTTGTTTCTTTAATATGAATAAAAACGACTCGATAAAACCGAAAGTCGAAAATAATTGAAGTGGTTACTTATTCGAAAGCTTCAAGATATTTAAGCACTTATTCTTTGAATTTTTGAGTGGTTTGGTTTCGAAAATTGTTTCTAGTATTATGTATGCAATAAACGAGAAAAGAGCTTTAATGATTGTGAAAAAAATTGTAAAAGTTGTCCACATGAACAAGAAATAGGGTCGGTATTAATTTTGCCGTCGGTAATCAGCTCATCAATAATGGCACAATGTTTTCAATCATCAACATAATCTTGAAGAGGGTGTCATCCCGAACACTTATCTTCTAATTTCAAAAGAAGGTGTGGGAGAGACACAGTGTCAAAAGCCTTGATGAAATCCAGAATAATACCGCTGCTCTTCTTACTGGAATCAAGCTAAGTTACCGTACCTACAAAATAACTAACAGCATTTTCAGTCGATTTGCATCTTTGGAAGCCAGACTGATTATTAATTTTGAGATGATGTGGTTCTAAAAAAGTAAACCTAGTATGGAAAATATTATCTTTGAAATTTTGGATAAAGTAAGTAAAGCAGATAAGTACAGATAATACTGTATCTGCTCTACATAAAGTTCGGATATTCCAGTTCTTTTTAATAAGACGTGGGGACGTTGGGAATGAAGTGGAATGTTTTTTTATAAGTGGTGGTATATTGCCGTTAATCATTACTTCAAAAAACAACTACCGTTCAAACAATAATTAATTAAAGTAGCTTGAAATTATGGCGCTATTGCAAACATGAGTACTATTTTGTGAGCAAGAGTTTATGAGGCGCGATTGTATTCCATTCGAGTCGCAACACTGATTATTGATAATTTTACAAGAAAGATAAATTAAAGATGAAAAAGCAACTGTTTAGGTGATACTCTTGAAATTATATTCATTGGGTACTTGCAGAAAACAATTTTAATTGCGTAACATTTTGTAATGACTGATTTCTGTAGTTAATTATGTTTTATCAACTAAGTGTTTGAACAACGGTCGGCTTTTCTGTTCTTAGCGTTTGCTGTTATGACAAATCTTTAACGGAGTCGGAAACGAAGTGCCTGCCCCCCTCGCATGGTACTGGTATTGAGCGCGATACAAATTCCAGCTTCGTTGACAGATGGTGCAATAGAAGCGCCGTCTTCGCTATCAAAATAAGAGATGGCGCTGCTTGCCCCAAAAACATGTACCATCAAAGACACTTCCACCTTTTTTTTATGGTGGGAAATAATCATCCAATGACAACCCCCGCTCTTTGGCAGAGCGGGAGATAGTGTCGGACTCTTACTGACTAAAAGTCCGTTTTCACCCCGTTCCTTCTAGCCTTCATATCGGGGCTCGAGCGCCCTTTCGGATAACCCTGGCCTCAGTAGGCTTCGACACTTCCACCTGACCACCGCTAAGTTCATTTTTGCATCCACTCAAAACGAAAACTTCAAAGGATTTGGTCTGGCGCCGCGCCGCAGGATCCAAGCGAATTATTTTTTTGATAATCAGGCAGAACTACGGCACTGCGGCGGTACTGCGTTGGTACATAAATATTATGTCATTTTTTTTCAGACCCCGTCATTTTCTATACTTGTGACATTTATTTGGATTTTAAAAAACTTAGGACAAGTTGTTATACATAGTATAAACTGTGAGAAGTTTTATATAACTGTTGAAGAAGCTGAGACGGCTTGCATACAGCTTGTAAAGAGCGGGAACAGTTCAAGTAAGAATAGTATAAAAGCGTAAGCAAATATACATACATACGGCATACATACGGCTGGGTGTAATTTATATATAATATGTATGTATTTAAAAATATGTAAGTATGTTTATCAGTTGTCTAGTACTCATAACACAAGCTCTGCTTAGCTTGAGACTAGACGGCGTTGTGTATCGTTGTGGAATACTCGTATTATATTATATTATACATGATTATTTGTGATTCGTCTTTTAACTGATATTTGTCTGTAAACTAACATATAAGACAGACCAAACGCAATTAAGAACAACAAAATTTTCAACAACAGAAAAGTAAGTACCTACCTAGCTCAAATTTTAATATCGATGGACAGAGTGTGTGAAAGTTAATGCGAAAGGAGATTAGTGACTAGAGTATAATTATGGAATACTAGTTTTTGCACAAAATATAGCCTATTTAATTCAATTGATTTACATATTTTAACATATAAGTCGATAAAAAAAAATTGCAATAAAAATCAAATTCATAAAGATTAAAAATACAATAAAATTCATAATTAATTTCAAAGAATTTAAAAATAAAATAAAATTCAGAATTCATGTCAAAAAAGGTAATGCCTATGTCACTCAAAAATAACGCAACTTTCTATCGTTGCAAAAATTTTAGCAGTCGGATCAGTACTTTCAGAGATTACCTTCTACAAACAAAAAAAGAAACTTTACCTCTTTGTAACATTAATATATAGTGTAGAGAGATGTGACACCAACTCTAAATAAAATGTAATATTTACATACACACGAACAAGAGAATAATTTAACGCAAATTAGAAAAAAATAAATTCAGCCGACTACATACATTGTGAATATTCGATTTCAGATGTCAAAGAACGACTCCCAGTATAGAATAAATATTAAATTTTTACTCATCTCATAGTCATATTAAAAAATGACGATATTTTCTTTACAGAGAGCCAAATAGATCTTTGCAAGAACGTGTTGCAGACGAATTCTTTGTTCAGTAAGATGTCGGCGTGTGGCCTCTTCTATGTAGACGCTACACTAACATCATGTTTGATGTTAGCTCTCACTAACTATGCTGTTGTGATTTTGCAGTTTACATTCCTGTAAAGATATTGTTTTGAATAGTAAACGTTTGCAGCTTTACAATAAGTTTTATTATACCCTTTGTCACTAATATCAGCTTGTACATAAACTCTAAATCATCATCATCATATACGACTACGTCTATTGCTAGACATAAACCTCCCCTAAGTGTCGCTACAATGAACGATCCTGCGCGTCCCACCTCCCGTCCCGATTCACCAGGTCATCGGTCCACCTTGTAGGAAGGCTTACAATGCAGCGTCTTTCGGTACGCGGTCGCCGCTCTAGAACTTTTTGGCCCCAACGGCCATCTGTTCTGCGAGCAATATGCCCCTTGCCACTTCGAGCTATGTGGGCAACCTTGGTTCTCCTACGGATATCTTCATTTCTGATTCGATCACGCAAGGAAACTCCGAGCATAGTTCTAAATATTCAAACTCTAAATATTCGGCATTTAATTCGATCTTAGCCTAAGCTAGTCTCTTTCTGGGCATTCCATAATAGCGGCGATAAGTCACTTCTTTGAAGTGTAACTAAAGAGGCACCACGACATCCTCACTTTTCGCATGCTACAAGTTCTTACCGAAGTTTAGGATTCGGCGAGAAGAAACGCCTATACACCCCTACTTTTTAATTAGTACACAAAAAAATGGGACTCTATCTGTACCCGTTACTGATCATTTTTTTGTAGTTAAAAGTAGAAAAAACCGAAATCCTAAAATTGACCACGAAAAGGTAAATTTATCATCGAATCAATCAAACATAACAATTGCTAGAAAAAATACTGCGGGCAGTGTTTTTCCTTAATAATTGTCACTTATTTATTCAATAGCCTGCACAATATTTCCATAAATTGAGTGACATTTTGGGACATAAACCAACGCTAATAACTTAGCTGTTTATGAATTATTATTTATTGAGATTTTACTTATAAAATAACAAGGGCTTTTCTAATAAGCCCTTTAAGTATGTGCACTAATTAACCTTTCAATCGTGGAAATTACAGACACAATAGAAAGACAATAGGTGCGCGAACGCGAAAGTTCGCTTGGGGTTTAATAAATTAAAAATTTGTGGTGTATATACCAACACTGTGCGGGTCGCCTGTGTCAGAAACGGTGGAGAATACAGTGAAAATTTACCTCACTTGAGTGGTGCTTGTGAACGCGGTGACTTCGAGTAGTAATACGAGTGAAGAAGATGGCGAAAAGGATCAGCAGGGGCACTCGTACGTAGTTGCAATTGTAGAGCGATTCCTGACCACAATGGGCGCAGGTTTAGGTACACGTTGTGTTCTACGCACGCCCCAAAAAGATGTCAGTATATTTGACGGGGTCCGCTGAGGCTCTTGCCTAGGGAACTGGCATGAGCAGAGCTTACGGGACGCAAAGAACAATTGGCGGAACACTAGTGGGTTTTAGCTTGTTTCATCCAGAGTTATTTGATGATTTCTCACCTTCAAATAAGTCCACCACAGGGGGTGTTCCCTTGCTTGGGCGGAGCATCGCCGTGCCCTCGTGGGGGCGATCGGCGGCGGAGACCTCTCGCGCCGGGCCATGGTTGAGGCTATGGTCCGGAGCGAGGAGGAGTGGCAGGCGGTCACCGACTTCTGCGAAGCAGTAATGCTCGCAAAGGAGGACGCCGAACGCATCAGGCAACGGCGTTATCGCCACCGCCGCCGGGATTCTGATCCCGATTTCCGGCCAACGTAGGTACAGGCTTGCGGACAGTGAGCAATGGGTAGCTCACTGTCCGGCCGTCCGGTAACTGTCCGGACCAAGCTCAAGTCGTCGACGGTGCGTACTGTTCCCGCGCGCCTCAAGGAGTTGTCAGCAACAGCAGGGACCCAGCCGGGTCGAAGCCTACTGGGGCCAGGGTAATCCGAAAGGGCGCTCGTGTCCCGGTATGAAGGCTAGAAGGAACTGGGTGGGTCTTTTAGTCAGTAAGAGTCTGACACTATCTCCCGCTCCGCCCAAGGGCGGGGGATGTCAATGCATGATTTTTCCTACCATAAAAAAGGGTATGTTCCCTTCCTTCAGAAGTTTTTTGATGTTTTTCCAACTACGAAAAAAGCAGAAAGAAATTTTAGTGTAGAAAACGTGTACTGTACTCAAACAAAATCAAATCCAACCGACCTTCTGAACGTATCTAGATTTTGTATTATTTGTTATTTATCTACATTTTGTATTAGTGCATTTACTGGACACAATACAAGTAAAATGAAAGAAACCGTCATATTTTATAGAGGTTCCTTAGTTTATACTTTCTAATAACTTAGTAAGACTTTAATAAGATATTATAAGGATCAGAAAAATTTTAGTTTGGTTTCTCTTGTTGATTGGACTCGCTAAGTTTTAAGGGTTGTAACAGAGGTGGATGCGGAAGCGAAACACCGCTTAACGGAAGCGGAGGTGGTGGTGAAATTAGATGTGGAAAAACATTGTAATTTACAATTTATACAATAAACTATAGTTACTATAGCTATAACTATAGTTCGGTATATAGTTTATTGTAAATATAAATTGTTGGGACTCAGGCCTCCTCTCTAGGAGAGGGGATGGGTCGTAATCCACCACGCGGGACCAGTACGAGCAGGTGGATGTCACATGTCTTCGAATTTTTAGTTTTAGGACATACCGGTTTTCTCACGATGTTTTCCTTCATCGTTTTGAGAGCAGTGGTGAAGAAATAAATTACACAAAGTACTGCGCCTGGCTGGGTTTGAACCAGCGACCTACAACTCGTAAGTCGGGGCCGTTACCACTCGACCACCATTGCTCTCACTGTCAAGCTATTAAGTAATAATTACGCCTCCGTCACATAATCCGTATTTTTATATAAAAGAAAACTTTCATCATTATTTTTTTTTCTTCATAATTCTTTTTTTTTCACATGGGCCTACGTGGGCTCTTACAAAACGTCAGAAGCAGGTGCACGGTTCCGAATTGGTCGTTTCATAAGAAGAAGAACTGGCAAGAGACTCCATGGTTACTCTTGTAAAAAAAATGGTTGATGTTACAATATTTCTTTATTACAGTATTAATAGATAAATAAATTCGTATTAATATCATAATTGTACTGTACCTATATCTAAACAATAGTAAATTTAACAAATTGCTACCAACTCAACGAGTCACTTTAGCTTTAAAAGAAAGTCCACCAAAATTTTCCATTCATGAAAATTTTTAAACTTCTTAAAGATAATTTTAAATTAGATAAATTAAAAATAAATTTGAACTAGTTTACTGATTTCCGGATACAGTATTCACACAAATAAAACAAAAATATTTTTTTCATTTTTTTGATATCTGTGGTGAAAAAATCTGCACGTATTGTTGAAAGAGCAGCACGTATTGTTTGCTTTGAGCATCTTTTAAGAAGATACGTATACTGTAAATGTGGCCTGTTCTACTAAGACGCTGCTATACAATTAAGTCTGATGAGCTTTTCGAAAAAATAATAAACATTACTAATATGCTTATAAGCAATTAATTTACGTTACAGTGATCAATTTTTTTTCCGTCCAGCGTACTACTACGTAATAGATGCATGTTACAGGGTACCTATCATAATTATTATTGTGTTGACTCAAATCCATTAAAGTAATTGATGTTTCTTGTTATAACAAATTAAATTGAAATGCTCCAAACATTTCACCATAAGTAAAAGTACCACTCGTGTACTGGAAAGCTAAAATTTATTAAAAAAAATATGAACATAATAAGAAATATTAAAAAAACATATTTCGTGGAAAGTGTTTCAAATAATGTGGTAGACAAAGATGTGCAATCAATGCTCTTCCCCTTGAATCTGATGTCATATATTATGTTCTGTCCTAAATATCGTATCAAAGATAATATTATCACCCCTAATAGTTTCGTCTCTAAGTTTATTTCGATGATAACAACAGTAGTAATAATATTGGTGTTTATGTATAGCTTTGACGTAGCGTCTTTTGGCAATAATCAGGGATCTAGTAATACTTTCATTACATTTAGTTTTTATTTTAACTGCATTTTCTATACTTTTGGTTTATTTATGAATTTCATAAGCGAAATCATTCACACTAACAAAAACGTCTTTTTCGTTATAACTTTTCAAAATATGCACAGATTTCTTAACGACGAATCCAGTTTTAAGCATTCCATAATTTGGAATTGGATTACTGTTACCATACCTTTGGTTTTTTATGTGTCTGTTATCTCATATTTTTATATTCAGTTGAACGCACCTTTACGTATAGTTTATCATGTTTACATGCTGTTTGTTTTCGATTTTAATATAATTTATTCTATAAGAGTTATTAAGTTACTGGAAAACAAAGTTCGGTTATGGAATATTCAAAATTCGAACTCTCAAGAAATGGGAGACCGACAGGCAGAAATCGGTATCAAAAAAGTGTTTCAGGCTTACGTTGATATTTTGCAGTGTTATAATATACATAAAGATTGTTTTCAACAGTTTGTAAGTAATGGATTATATTTTACAGAAATTATTCTAATGGATTGTTTTGATGGTTCTGAGTTATGACGATGACTGTATCGGTTTTTATAAAAAAAAATATCGTACTTCGTTATTTGCCAATCTACATGATAATGTAATAGACATTTTAAGCTGAACTAAATTGCGATGCATTTATAGACTTCTCGTGTCTCTCATCTATTTAGGGGCCAAGGAATTGTAATTTTAGGACTTTTGCAGCAATTTGCACTAGTCTGTGTAATCCGAAAAAATATTCTACACTTTCAGATATTTTATTACACAGTTGAAGTATTCGGTCATTCTTTATTTAACATTCAAATATTAATTGAAATATTTCAACTAGGCATTACATTTAACTGGATGGTGAGTATTATTTTATTTATGTAGAATAACAACGTGACTGTTATGTTTAATTTGTGAAGTACACTTCCTTCACAAATTAAACCATTCATCAACATCATCATCATTATCATTTCCTTTATTCTCTTTAAACACATATAAATTATATTTTAAATAATCTATACATATAATAAAATCGTAGGAAAGTCAAAACTGTACATTGAATATTTTTTAAAAAGAATACTTGGAGCGTGATCTACAATCGATACCGAACCCAAAAATATAGTTTTTAGAATTTTTGTCTGTTTGTCTGTTTGTCTGTTTGTCTGTATGTATGTCCGGGATAAACTCAAAAAGTACTGCATGGATTTACTTCAAATTTTGCATGAATATTACTAAGAGGCCGGGTCAACACATAGGCTACATATTATCACGCTATCACCTACGGGGGAGGAGCTGTGAATCTTTATTTTTCTTACGCATTCTGTGACAGCGTGTAATATAAGGACGCAAATTTAAATGTTGTTTTTGAGTAAGTCATGCTATAATCTAGCTTTACACTATAAAAACTACGCCATTAAAGTAACTTGGGCAGAGAAACATAGTTTAATGAATGTTAGTAGTATAAACTCAATTTTAAAGCAGCGCCATCTATGAGATTTCATCAAAATCAAATCAAGTTATATGTTAATAGTTTTTGGAAATTAATCATTTAAATTTGATCATGTTGGCGAGGTTAGTAGTTAGTTATTCTTAAAATTCATAGATGGTAGTGTGCATTTTCTTCATATTATAGTTCGTTTTGACAAATTCAAGTTCCAACAAAACCCTAAAAATCTGAAGCAGAGTTGTGAAGATAATTAAAAAAAAATGCGGTCTTATATTGTATTACATGGTGGCATTTCTCAGACTCTGTGAAGTCGACCAGTTTGTGAAATCCTTTACGTATGACAAGGTGCCTTCATATTATGGGCACGCCACAATCATGGCGGTAAGTTCCCTCTTTGAGGCGTGGCTAGAAAGACCTCACGGCGTCCTTACCTTCCGCATGACGCAGGTCCTCACCGGACATGGTTCGTTCGGGAGTTTCCTGCACCGAATTCATGCTGAAGTGACGCCCGGGTGTCGCCACTGTGCGGAACGCCCGGAGGACACGGTGGAGCACACAGTCGAGGTGTGCCCTGCTTGGGCGGAGCATCGCCGTGCCCTCGTGGGGGCGATCGGCGGCGGAGACCTCTCGCGCCGGGCCTTGGTTGAGGCCATGGTCCGGAGCGAGGAGGAGTGGCAGACGGTCGCCGACTTCTGCGAAGCAGTAATGCTCGCAAAGGAGGAGGCCGAACGCATCAGGCAACGGCGTTATCGCCGCCGCCGCCGCAACCGGGATTCTGATCCCGATTTCCGGCCACCGTAGGCGCGGGCTTGCGGACAGTGAGCAATGGGTAGCTCACTGTCCGGCCGTCCGGTAACTTTCCGGACCAAGCCCAAGTCGTCGACGGCGCGCACTGTTCTCGCGCGCCTCAAGGAGTTGTCAGCAACAGCAGGGACCCAGCCGGGTCGAAGCCTACTGGGGCCAGGGTTATCCGAAAGGGCGCTCAAGCCCCGGTATGAAGGCTAGAAGGAACGGGGTGGGTCTTTTAGTCAGTAAGAGTCTGACACTATCTCCCGCTCCGCCCAAGAGCGGGGGATATCAATGCATGATTTTTTCCCACCATAAAAAAAAAAGGTGCCTTCATATTACACGTACGACAAGCAAAGGGGTGTATTCAACCGACGTCGACGAGGTGCAGCTGTGAAAGGTTTTCCGGGAATTTTCAAGGACACCGCATTGGGTAGGGTTTATACCTTGCACCGGAATAGTGGCGAATGCTATTTTCTGCGGTTTTTAATGACACTGTCCCAGGCCCAACGTCTTTCGCCTTTCTGAGGACATTTGATGGCGTGGAGTATCCCACTTACCGCGCAGCCTTTTGCCTAATTGGGATGACACCCTAGCGGCGGCAAGCGTCAGTGACAGTCCCAGCCACATGCGTCAACTGCTTGCCGTCATCTTGGTGTTTTGTGGAGTCGCAAACCTGGTAGCTTTGTGGGAGAAGTATCGCCATCATCTGTCTGAAGATTTTCTACGAGCTTTGAGGCGTGCTACTAGAGACGAAGTCGAAGTAACTGATGAACGCGTGCTGAACACCTGTCTCAGTTCACTTCAAGATGTGGTCATTTCTATCGGCGGAAATGCACTGATCGAATATGGGATACCAGCTCTCCAATCCTCACCACATCAAGACCATGGAAATCGGGAATATAACGCTGAGACAAATTACGATCCGGGCGAAATAACCACCATACGAAATTACCATGTCGCTTTGTTCTCTTGAGAGCAAAAACAAATTTATGACACCGTCCTTGAAAACGTTGGGCAAAACCAGAGTAAAATGTTTTTCTTGGATGTTCCTGGTGGAATAGGAAAAACATTTGTTACCACTGGCATACTTGCAGAGGTCAGGAGGCAAGGCAAAATTGCTATTGCTGTAGCGTCGTCGGGATTCACTGCCACACTGCTTCCGGAAGGTAAGATAGCACATGCCATGTTATTTATCGTTTTAAATAACGTAGCATATGCTGAGTTAGGTGCCTTTTTGGCCTCACACTGATTATATCTTTCTTTTTTCTTTTCATTGTGTATTTTTAGTTTATATTATTGTGTGAGGCACGAATAAACGTTTTTCTTTCTTTCTTTTCTTTCTTTCCATGTTAAAAATTCCCATCGATTTAGAGAGCGCCAAAACGCCTGTTTGTGGTGTGTCACGTAACAGCGATAAGGGATACGTGCTCAAGGAATGCTCTCTAATGATGAGTGTACGATGGCCAATAGGAAGGCAGTTGAGGTCGTAGACAGAACCCTGCAGGACATTCGCAGGAACTAACATTTGATGGATGGTGTCACAGTTCTGTTCAGTGGCGATTTCCGGCAAACACTTCTCGAGGTGACGCGGGGATCGAGGGCTGACGAGGTGAATGCTTCGTCGAAACGATCTTCGTTGTGGTCACAAGTTCGTACACTGTGCTTGACCATTAATATGAGAGCTTGGCTCGGCGGCAATGCACGTGCTCAAGAATTCTCCGATGTCCTTCTAAGTTTTGGCGAAGGCACTCTACCAGAAGAGAGAGGTGGACAGGTGGTACTTCCAGAGTCTCTCGGTAGAGTGGTATCCAGCTTAGAAAAACTCATTCACTGTGTGTACGGGGACATCAGTCGTATACCGCACCAGCAGAATTCTTGGGTGTGTGAGCGGGCAATTTTAACGCCCAAAAATTATCAGGCTGCAGCAATTAACGAATGCATTCTCTCGGAAATTGAGAAGAATGAAGTGGTCTACACCTCGATAAACACTGTTGTCGAGCAAGATGATGCCACACGTTATTCCGTGGAATTTCTGAACTCCCTGTCAGCAAGTGGACTTCCGGCGCATACCATCAAGCTGAAGGTCGGTGCCTGATTGTGCTTCGAAGTTGTGACGGGACCCGCCTTAAAGTCATCTCGCTCCACACAGACACACCATTGAGGCGGACATTCTTACGGGTTGTGGCGTCAGCGAGGCAGTATTTATACCACGCATTCCCCTCATACCCCATAACTTCCCGTTCCAGTTCAAGCGCGTACAGTTCCCCGTGTGTGTTTGCTTCGCGATGACCATCAATAAGTCGCAGGGGCAGACACTGAGGGCAGCGGGTGTCGACCTCAGGACGAGTTGCTTCTCACACGGGCAACTGTACGTTACTTGCTCCCGCGCCACCAGTCCTGACTCTCTTTACATTTTGGCTCCTGGCAGTATAACTACCAACGTAGTTTATAGGGAAGTCTTGTAAGGTATGATACCTTTAAACGTATTTTTACTCTTTTGTGTCCTGGAATGTATTCCTGCATTATTTTCTCTATTTCCTTCAGTCACATCTTATGACTGAACTCAGCAGGATTCCCATATCTCTCTTCACTAGCTTCGTTTGCGAAAAAAAAAACTTATATTATAATGCTATTTTAAAAGTTGTTTATTTATAATGCTATAGCGACACTGGCACCTTAGGTATTTTTAGTGCTGTAGAGGCTTCACGCAGACGACGTCGCGGGCAGCAGCTAGTTCAATATAAAAAAAAAACATAAAAAAAAATATTGTCCCACCGGTATCGGGAACAGGGTCCAAGCTACCGGCAGTCAGGGCTCCAGAGAAATGAACCTCCTAACTATACGAGCCGTGTCCCTTGATCCAGTCGCCTAACGAGAGCCTCCTAAGGTGTTGTTCTATGCAAGTATTCCCCGTTAGCTAGACGAGAAAAACCAGATATAATGTGGCGGATTGATTCACCCGGTCGGTGACATGCCCGACAGATGTCAACCATTCCGTCCTTCACAATAAATCTCCAGTAGTTATTATCGACGACCGAGGGTGATGCATTGGATATGCAGTCAGCAGTGTACGGACTCACCTATCCAGGGCGTCAAGTTCCGTCTGAGTCCATTTGAGTACACCGAAAGCGTACATCAATACCGGCATGACCCAACTGTTGAAGGCACGCACCTTGTTTCCACCTGACAGAAGGCAGTTAAGTACCTTCTTCAGGCGGCCAAAGAAGCGCTCCTTCAACGATTGCTTCATGGCAGTGGGATTGATGCCTAACGCTTCCGACATACCCAAATACTTGTAGGTTTCGGTTGGATAGAGGGATCTCAGGTTTATGGAATCCGAGAGTTGGGTACCTACGGTTTCCACAATCTCCCCTCGCTTTATATGCATAACCGCACATTTGTCCACACCAAACTCCATCCTGATGACACTACTGAAGGTTTCCGTTACTTTCAGTAGCTCCATCAGTTGCAGATTGTTGGGGGCAAAGAGCTTCAAGTCATCCATATAAAGGAGGTGAGATATAACCTGACCACCTCTCTTCAACAGATAGCCTAGGCCTGAATTCTCCAGCAATATGCTCAGAGAATTCAAGGCTAGGCAGTACCAAAGCGGACTCAAACTGTCACCCTGGAATATACCTCGCTCGATCCTTACCGGTTCGCTGTTCCTGGATATTTCGACATCCTGGATAGCGAAGGACCGTCCTCCATTGCCTCATACATGACTTCAGGAAGGTGCGAAGAGTTGCATCAACTTTATACAACTCCAGCTCCCTCATGAGCCATGTATGAGGAACTGAGTCATAAGCCTTCTTATAGTCTATCCAACATGTCGACAGATCCTTTCAGGAACGCCGAACCTATTGGCTAATGGCCATATCGTTGAGGAATAGCTCCTTCGTACCGCGGGACCCATTCCTACATCCATTTTGAGAGGCAGACATGATAGCGTTATTATCAACATGGTGGTTAATCTTTGCATCCGTTGGAATTCTGCTACTCTCACTAGGTCATGGATCCACTTTGTGAGAGGCCTGCCAATCTTTTTGCACTTACTACGCTAAGTCTTTCAGCACTTAGTCTGAGCTCTTACTGAGAAGTTCCACATGAAAAAAACTCGCTCTTATTGAGCAGTTCCACATGAAAAAAACTCTAATGTGAATGGTGCATTTCCTAATGTGCAAGTCCTAGCTTAATGTATATATATATTTTTGTAGGTGCGGGTCATTATGGTTTTGCTGATCATATTATGTTGGTCAATTAAAAATTTAACTTGGCAAACATTGTTAATCCATCAATACGAGAATTTCTACTCAGCTATTGATAGTGTTCAAGATACTTGCGCACTTATTTTAAAATCAACCTGTTCTCGTGAGTACTTTTAAAATAAATATTGAATATTTAAAGACTGATCATAAATATTGCAACAACATATTTTGAAATTGGAATCTGTCATTCTTTTTCATTTTTTCACACGTTTATTAATTTCTTCACAAGTGTATTGAACAACCTCATTTAGCGTCATAAACGTCAAATTCGGCACTGCAGCCGTCGCAATTGTATCAAAATGTACTTGAATGAAAACAAAAAAAAATATAAAAAATGCAATATATAAAATGCAAATGAATATAGCACCTCGAACTCATTTAAAAAAAAAATATTTGAAGAAGTTGTAGCCTAATGAAATACACTGGTAAATTACTTAACTGTATAATTTGAAATTGAAAAGGGTGGTAAAAAAAGTTATACAACTTCTATGGCAAGGGAGATCACAGATTTTTCTTGTTTATTGATGAGATTTTTTTTTATATTGAGAAATATTTTAACAAGCAGAATGGCCAGGTTTATGGACATAGCTTTATAAAAGCATCTGCAGCAGCTGCATTAGTCTTCATTAGTTATAAATATTAAAAAAAAAAGCATTTTTCCAACATTTTGTTACAGACAAGATTACTTTTGTAATATGTCTTGCATATGAATCTGATACAGTGCGTCATTACTTGTATAACAATGGATAATGTTGACAGATTATGAGAAAAAGCTTTGCAAGAACGTGCTGCGCTTGCATCGAGCATCATTCACCAAGTTACGTGTGTGTGGCCTGTTCTACGTAGACGCTGCGTTACAATTAAGTCTGATGATGTTTATTTCTAACTACACTGTTGTGTTGGTGCAGTTTGCATTTCTGTAATTCTATGAGTAATTTCTTGATGTACCTACTTAAGTTATTAAAACACCTATAAGAGATATCTTGTGGACCTTCAATCATGCAATAAGGTAATGAAAATATTCTGTTGTTGCTCATATATTTTAATATGACTGTATATTACATTCCTTCGGATTCCTTGAGTATCGTTGAAATCACCAAAATGAAAATATAGTATAACCTATCCTGATTTTTCAAAAATTGCATGGATTTCGTCTACTTTTACGGCTAGGTCCATTATTTTATTATGTAATAATGTTAGCTGCCTATTAGTTAATTTAGCTTTCTATACAGTTTAGGCCTCATGAGTCATAATATTATTGGAAAATACAACTCTCCCCCTTCTTCTTCCTGTCCATGTCTCATCTTATTTGGGGTCGGCGCAACACGTTTTATTCTTCCATTCTACCCTGTCACTCGTCATGCTATCACTATCTTCCTTTTCTTTCTCCCTTTCCCTCTCCACCCATTCACATGTATACTCATAACTCTTTTAGTAACATAGCATTTCGTCCCTCCTCTTTACATGCCAAGACAAACGATTTCCCTTCAGCTTGTCAGTCACTGGCTCCACTTTCAAACTTCCTCTAATAGACTCAATTCTCACTTTATTCAATCTCGTCACACCACACATCCATCTCTACATTCTTATCTTCACTACAAACTTTTTTCATCCGTCTTTTTCACAGCCCAATATTCTGATCCGTACAGTATGATAGGTCTTATCACGGACTTGTAGATTTTACCCTTCAACTTGAAGGGCATCCGTGGGTTACAAGCTGTTCCAGTGACCTGTCGCCATTTCATCCATCCTGAATTGATCCAATGTGTTATGTCTCGGTCTACCTCACCATCTCCTTCGATAAGCGATCCGAGGTACCGAAAGTCGGAGCAGATTGGTATGAGCGTTCCAGCGAGAGCAGGCACAGAACCGGAGAAACCGCCGAAATCGCAGAACAAGTTAGTACTCGGTTTTTGTTCTACTCAATTTTAAGCCAACGCTCTCCAGTCTATGCCACCTCCAATTTGCTTTGGACCTCTAGGCCACTCTCGGCAACCAACACAATGTTGGCGGCAAACAGAATACACCAGGGAACCTTTTCCTGGATATCCGACGTCAAAGCGTCCATTATCATCAGGAAGAGGTAAGGGCTGAGAACCCTAAGGGCTTGCCCACTGTAGACCGGACTTGGGTACTGCACTGACTATACAATGTACATTGCTCGGATCAACTGAATATACTTCTTCTTCTTAAGGGCCCACCACAGAACCTCACAAGGTACTCGGTCATATGCTTTTTCGAGGTCAAAAAATACCATGAGCAAGTTTTATGCGCACCTCTGTGTGTGTGTGAAATTTTCAAAGCCCAAAAACGATGCATCAGATCAATGTCAAAGTTAAAAACTACTGAAAGCTGTGAGCCTGTGTTTAGGTCGCTGAATATACTAACCTTCCCGTGTCTTTACATATTGGAAGTGTCAATTTTTGTAAGGTCGAATTTAAATTTATTTCCGGCTCTAGCTGACATTAGATTACGCTCAGGTCCTATGAGACTACAGTATAATAAATTATTACATACAGGAAAATACAATACAGCTCTATTAAGAAAGAGTATAATGTCAATGGGCCCTATCATATATAATAAAATTCCGCATAGCTTAAAAGAACACCCCATACGCATATTTAAAACTAATTTGACTACATTACTGTTACAAAAATGTTATTATTCTGTTAATGACTTCTTGAATGATAAAGATTTATAATGTAACTTTTTTTTTTTTGACATTTTATATAATAATAATTTATTAAAATTTTTAGGTAGGTATACGATTGTATTGATTTATAACTGATTGATTATTTATTTGACAATTGACATATTTATATAATTTTTGATACCAACTAAGTACTATATCGATTATGTTTAATGGATTGTAACTTTAAAAATAAAATAATATTTTTGCATGCCTTAAGGCAGAATGTAGCGGAAACACCCAAATCTGTATCATCTTAAAATTGTACCTACATTGCTTGCAAATAAATAATTCTGATTCTGATTCTGATTCTGATTCTCGCACAGCTGACGTATAGCAAAAATGGCATTTGTTGTACCTCAACCAGGCATAAAACCGAAATGGTTCTGTGAAATTTCAGTCTCTTCTCTCAGTCTCCTTTCAATAACTTTCTCCCAGGCTTTCATAGTATGTGACATTAGCTTTATTTCTCTAAAGTTGTTGCATTCAAGCACATCACCCTTGTTTTTAAATATGGGCACCAGGGAATTCTTGCACCAATCATCAGGTATGGCTTCTTCTTGCAACAACTTACTGAAGAACAAACTAACCGAACAAGCTAACCACATCCATCCATTCATTCGCAGCAACTTCCACACTTCAACTAGTATTCCATCTGGGCCAATTGGAAAATAAATCTATTTAGTTTAAAAAAATGCAAAACACAAACGAACAAAATTTTAGCGCAAAAATATTTCAGGCTTACGTTGACAAATATACTTTTGTTAAATAAAAAGTTTATTTTTTATTTTCTCTCCTTCCATGACATTTAAGTAAAGAAACGGGTTTAAAAATATGATGGTTGATGATACAGTGCACCATTTATTGCTTTATTAATTAATTTTAATTCAATATATCGTGTATGGGCTAAACACGTAGACAGATAAAAAATAACAAATGTACAGCCCAGAAATTCTGAAAGAGTCCATCAGGCACCAAAAAGAGAGGTAGACTAGCAGTCCGGTGGACTGACGATATTATACAAGCGGCTGGCAAACTGTGGATAGGGACAGTTAAGAACAGGGATACTAGAAAATCTCTAGAGGGGTTCCTAAGTAAATAGCAAAATTAAAAAAAAATAATAATTTAAATTTTTAATTCCGATCACGAAATTCATAAAGAAACCGAAACAATAGAAGATGATGTCGAATGATAAGAAAAAACTGTGATTGAGAAGCACTCATGGATGTTTGTGTTCAACTATACGGTAGTTACTGAATATGAATAATTTCATAAACAATAGCGTTACGATCATTGAAATGGAATTGGAGATGAGTCTATTTGGAGTGATAACATCATTCTTGATGCGATATTTAGGACAGAACATGATATATTGCATCAGATTTAAAGGAAATAGCATTGGTTTCACATCTTTGTCGACAGTGTTGCTTAAGATAAAGTTCTTTGAATATTTTTGTTCGAAATCTCGTAATAAAAACATTTCAAATAACTGACACTAATATCTAGCAAATAATACAAAATTGATGGCTTATGTTTTTCCTCACACGTCTAATCCTTCACTTTAACATAAGTGGTTTTTTTTTAAATCGTGGGAAAAAATCATCCAATGACAAGCCCCGCTCTTGGGTGGAGCGGGAGATAGTGTCAGACTCTTACTGACTAAAAGACCCACCCCGTTCCTTCTAGCCTTCATACCGGGGCTCGAGCTCCCTCCTCGATAACCCTGGTCCCAGTAGGCTTCGACCCGGCTGGGTCCATGCTATCGCTGACAACTCCTTGAAGCGCGCGGGAACAGTGCGAGCCATCAACATTAGTGGTATGATAAATTGATTAATAACTTTGATGATATATCTTATTTGTGTTTTCTAATATTCGTAGTAAGTACATTTCACATCGAACAATTTATATCCCTTTCGAATACCGTAATTAGAGACACAATAGAAAGACAATGATAAAACGAACGCCGGCTTTTGCTTGGGGTTTAACGAATTAAAATTTGTAATTGCGAAAGGTTTCGTTTAGATAGAGAAAAATAATAAAAATATAATAACATTATATATTATCAAGGTCGGCGACATACAACCAATCAAAAAGAACATACTTTTTTATTTTTTTAGGTGGGAAAATCATCCAATAACATCCCCCCTCTATTTAAAAAAAAAAAATATGTGTTGCGTCGACCCTAAATAAGATGGGTAAAAGGCAGGAAGATGATGAATACAGACAGTCTTATCTTTATCAGATCAAAAGCGCTGAAGACAGGATTACAAAAATGCAAACTGTAGCAACACGACAGTGTAGGCACTAAGAAAGCTCATTAGACTTAATTGTAACGCAGCATCTAAGTAGAAAAGGCCACACACACGTATCTTCTTGAAAGATGCTCGATGCAAGCGTAGCACGTTCTTGCAGAATTGTTTCGCCTCAGCTGTGAACAAAAAAAAAAGAAAAAACACAAATTAAAAGAAATAGTAATGGTAAATTATTGTGTGGATTTTCTATATCGAAACCACTCATTTATTTATAGTTTATTTGTTTTTAAAATAGAATATTTTTGTCATTTCTGAATTTGGATAAGGAATCTAAAATAATTGTAAGATTTTGGAACAGCAGACGCTTTGACGCTTTTTTTTGACGTGACAACGTCTTAAATTAGGTTGCGGCTGGGAGTCACTTATGAAAAAGTGTAACGCTCGGTAACGTTACGATGAGTCACCGAACGAGAGAGAGGCCCGCCGAATGCCTTGCGTCTCTCTCCCACTCAACTATGATCGGTCTGCCGCGCGCGCAGCACTAGAGAATTAGGCGCATTGAATCGGCGCATGCTTGTGTCTCTGTCTTTGTCTTTCTCGAACGTTCTTGGCGTTGGAAAAAAAAAGACGTTGTCACGTAAAATCTTCGCCCGTAAAACCGACTTTACAGGCAACCATTTTTTTTTTTTCACAAAGATCACTTATGAGAGAGCTTTTTTGAAACAAATGGTAATTATAAATATCAACTTAAAGTATACAAAGCCAAAGTCAATTCTTAAATTGTTGGCAATGGAGTAAAGTTACCTAAAATTATATTACTATTTTATTAAAAGATGGATTGCGTAGTCAACGATATAATAGAATAAATAATCCATGGTACCTTGATGGGTGTTACCCATCAAGGTACCATGGATTATTTATGGGACATGAGAAGGAAGATAAAGATAAAAACATTTCTTCATTTCTGGAAGACATCGCTGTCAGCGATAAGACCACTATTGTACACATAAATTTAAGTTTTATTTATTTATTTATTTATTTATTTATTTATTAAGGATCGCCAACATTACAGGCACTGGAAATTAACATTTTTGTACAATTTGTGTGTTACTTTTTGGTGTACAATAAAGTTTATTCTATTACGTTCTATTCTTTTTAATGATAAGCTAGTGCTTAACTACTCTAGTCTTGAAGATGCTTAAATTATAATCGGATGAAAAGATCGCAGCAGGTAAATCGAAATAATGAGACAAAAAACATGCATAATGGTATTATAGTAGACAATACCGGAGCAAGTTGACTTCATAATAATTGTGCAAGTATCTTGAGCATTTTGAACAGCTGAGTAAAATCTCTCGACTCGATGAATCAATATTGTTTGCCACAAGAAATCTTTTATCAACCAACAAGACACAGCCATAAATTTTATGATTGTTTTATCCTGTAACAAAATATTTGAACATTAGTTAAGAATTATTGTAAAACGATAAAGGTAAAAATCTTGCATTAGAACCATAAATACCTACTCGTACAAAGGCACATATATATGATTTCCACTAACCACCCATCGCAGGGCTCGCGTTGTTTAGTTTTTTTTTTTTTTTATAAAGAGGGTATCAGCAAATTAATATTTAGAACCAAAAAATTACAATTCAGTCAATTACAAAATATTTTATTTACTTTACAGGTACTTATAAAACGTCTGAAACTAGGTCGTGGTTTTAAATGGTAGGTTTCTATGGAGAAGAAGCAGCACGAAATTTCATGAATAGAAATGGGAATAAAAAAATAATTTTTACTGACTCTTATGAAAGGACAGCGTAAACTACCAGGTACCATGTAACAAAAAGATAATAATAATAATAAGGCGAGTGTGCATATTTTTAAGATTGTAACTTCTTCGAGCTTGAACTGCTACGTCTTGGTACACGGGTAGACCATGTTCTGGAATAACTTACATGAGACTTTTTATGTGAACATAATATGCAGAAAAAGTTTTATTTTTATTTTTATTGCCAAACAAATCTATCTTCAACGTAGTCCTAAATCTTAAAATATGCATTTTGGAGAAAAACGCTTATATTACTTAATACTAATCCACAAACATTATCAGAAATAAATGTGCATAATTACTCACAGTGTTATTCATGATTGGACTTATTTTGCACGTTTCTATCGTCATTTCCAAATAAGACAAATAGTGAATATGATCTAAAATATAATATAGCATCTGAAAAGTGTCAAAATATAATTATACTATTTATTAGGCAAAACAAAATTTGTTTTGTAGATTGATAAATAAATGTCTTACAAATTGCTGAAAACTAATTAAGTGAATGTTATTACTCTCTAATATATTAGTAAAAGCCTGAAACGCTTTTTTGTAGAAAATTTCCGAATTTAAGTCCAATTCTCGATAATTTAAAACCTGTGAATTCCAGAGTTTTATTTTGCACTCCAATAATTGGAAGATTCTTGAGGCATACAGAATGTTAAAATCAAAAATGATAAGTATATAGCACGACATAGCAGCATAGAAAGGTTCACCTAGTGTTATGTGCAAATAGGCGTAAATAAAATAGACGCCGAGAGCCAGAATTCCATGAATCCAATTCCAAGTAATGAAGCTATTTACACTGGGTTCCTTTCTTAAAAATCTGTGTACTGTTTGAAAAGTTAAGACAAATCGAATCATTAGTTTGAATAATACCGATCACAAAATTCATAAAGAAACCGAAACAATAGAAGATGATGTCGAATGATAAGAAAAAAACTGTGATCGAGGAGTACTCATGTATGTTTGTGTTCAAGTCTACCGTATAGTTACTGAATATGAATAAAATTATAAATAACAGCGTAACGATCATTGAAATGAAATTGGAGACGAGTCTATTTGGAGTGATAACATTATTCTTGATGCGATATTTAGGACAGAACATGATATATTGCATAAGATTTAATGGAAACAGCATTGACTGCAGATCTTTGTCGACAGTATTGCTTAAAATAAAGTTCTCTGAGTTTTTTCGTTCAACATCTCGTAATGAAAACATTTCAAATAACTGACACTAATTTCTAGCACATAATACAAAATCGATGACTTATGTTTTTCCTTACACGTCTAATTCTTCACTTTAACATTAGTGGTATGATAAAGTAATTAACAACTTTGATGATATATCTTATTTGTATTTTCTAATATCCGTGGTAAGCACATTTTACATCGCTTAATTTATTACTTCATTAAAATTTAGGGTCTCGATTTGATTGAGAGAAATTAAAACAATTTAATTTACCTAATATAATAATATCTTCTCCGCAAGATCGTCCTGCGCTTGCATCGAGCATTTTTCAAGAAGATACGTGTGTGTAGCCTGTTCTACTTAGACGCTGAATAAAGCCGGATAAAATATAAAGCTTATCAAGCTTTATAAGCTATAAAACTTGTCTGGCTTAATTGTAACGCAACAGAACAGGGGCCCAAGTTTGCTATTTTTACAAAATTCATCATTCCAAAACAGATATTCATTTTACCACAACTCTATTATGAGACCATTGACCAATCATTATGAATTAGCAGATTAGGAACTTTTATAAAAATGACCATGGGATCGTGTTGGAATGTCAAATTTTTAGAAATTGACTTGGGCCCTAGAGCAACACAATAGAATAGTCAGTAATAATACTGAACTACCCTCTTGTAAATATCTCCATTTCTTTTAGCATAAACGCTTCATTTTGTTATCATAAATGAATTAATATCGACCTGTCAATGAATATTTGATGACAAATGTTCTAACCGCGGACATCACATTAGACAAATAAGATATACCATTAAAGTAATTTAGAAATTATCACACCGTTAACGTAAGAGTAAAGAATTTGACGTGTAAAGAAAACATTAGCTATCGATTATATTATTTACTTGAGACTAGTGTTCTATCGAAAATGTTTCTAAAGGAAATGTTTTTATTTCAAAATTTCAAACGAAAATACCCAGTGAACGTCATTTGCAGTAACATAGTCGATGAAAATGTGCAGTCAATGCTATTTCCTTTAAATCTGATGCAAAAAATTAGATTCTGTCCTAAATATTGCATCAAAAATGACGTTATCACGCCAAATAGTGTCATCTCCTATTTTGTTTCAATGATAGCAACATTATTATTTATGTTTTTATTTATATTCAGCACGGTGGACTTGAACTCAGCCGTATATCAGAACTCCCCAATGACTAATTTTTTCTATAATTTCGATTGCATCTTTTTCTGTTTCGGTTTTATTATGAATTTCGTGATTGGAATAACACAGACCAAGAACAACGTGCGATTTGTACTAACCATTCAAAAAGTTCATAGATTTCTAAGCGAGGACCCCAATATAAAGAATTTCATTATTTGGAATTGGATTCTTGAAATTTTGGCTGTTGTCTTTTATTTTGTTATTGTTACTTATTTACACAGCAATATTGGTTTACCTGTCATTTCAATAGCTGCATGCTACTTACTTATTCATTTTGACTTGAACATTCTTCATGCTACACGAGTCTTTAAATTATTGGAATGCGAGATGAAACTCTGGAATTGCCATGTTTTAAATTATCAAAAATTGAGCTTTCATGAATATCAAAGTTATACAAAATTATTTCAAGCTTTTGTTGATATATTAGAGAGTAATGACCTTCACATAGTTAGTTGTCAACAATTTGTAAGTTCTGTGCTAAATATTTTCGATCTACAAAACATATTTGAAAATGTGTAAAGGATATGATTTTTTTTTTTTGTCATTTTTCAGATTCTATTTTATATTTTAGATCATATTCACTATTTGTGTTATTTTCAAAAGACAATAGAAATGTGTCAACTAGGTAAAACCATGAACAATACGGTGAGTAGTATCCATACTTATTTTTGATAATGTCGTGGATGAATATTATCCAATATAATCAGCTGACGTCGTAGCCACTGCTAGAATAGAAGCCCTGAGTGAAGCAGATGTGGAGGCCGTTATTTACTACACATGTTGGTGAATATCATGTCATCTTCAATTTCCTGTTACTACTACATTTTTTTTTTAATTGAGATAAACTAGTGCTTGACTGCGATCCCACCTGACGGTAAGTAGCGATGCATCTTTGATGGTGAGGCGCACTAGTTTATTAAGAACCTATTCACTTTAGCCTTGAAGACACCCAAATTATAATCGGACGGGAAGACCGCAGCAGGCAGACTGTTCCAGTCCTTCGACGTCCGCACACATACTGATTTCTTTATGTTTTCGTTAGTTAAGCTTGACTTTTTTTATTTTTATTTTGTTTCATGTTTTTATTCATCATGTCAACTAGGCTACAATCTTCTCACATCTCATAATAAGAAAAAAATGTGAAGACCAATAATTTTTTAAAATAACTAAGAAATTTTTAAAACACTAGGGAATTATTTGGTTAAAAAAAAATAGCACTATTAGTACTAGTAGTAGAATAAAGTAGAGCTTAACCCACCCAGTGTGGGATGGCGGATATCATCTGTCTTTGTGTTCATGGTTTCAGGACAAGCTGCTTTCCTCACGATGTTTATTTTGTTACAGGATGAAACAATCATATTGTTCTTGACTCTTATATGTTGGTTAATGAAAGATTTGTTTTGGCAATCAATGCTGATTCAACAAGTCGAGAAATTTTACTTAGCTGTTCAAAATGGCCAAGATACTTGCGCAATTATTCTGAATTCAACATGCTCCGGTGATTTCTTAATATTACTCGTAACATAAAAACTATTTTATTCATATTTATTATATTAACATGCATCTTCATCTACCTGGTACCCCTGTTCCATGTTCCATCCTGTTAACCAATAAGTAATCACAGATTAACGTTTTCTATCATATAGTTCATCAATTAATTTTTAAATATACCTGTAAATTTTAATAAAAATTCGACATAACTTCAATCCATCGGCATCAAATAAAATATCAACTTAGCGATATTTGTATACTTACAGTTGATTTTTAATCTTATATATAAAATTCTCGGGTCACAATGTTCGTTCCCGTACTCCTCCCGGCTACGGCTTGACCGATTCTCATGAAATTTTGTGAGCATATTGAGTAGGTCTGAGAATCAGCCAACATCTATTTTCATACCCCTTATCAAAGGGTTGTCCACCCTTAACATTTTGTCTAGAAATCACTTAAAAATTATTTATATGGCAAAACAACGTTTGCCGTAGTTATCTATTTAAATTAATAAAAAAAAAAAACATAAATAGTATCAATACCACTGCAATTTGAGCCTGTTGAATGTACTACAGTGTTTGTTGTTCTAAATTTTACAATAATATTGAATTTTTTTAAATATATACATTATTTTAAGATACTCTCAAAATATTTTGTTTTTTGGTTTGGTAATTATTGTGTGTTATTTTACTAATTATGTACTAGTATTACTGTTTATTTTGGCATTTAACTTAAATATATTTTTGGCAGCTGAGGTGAAACGATTCTGTAAGAACATACTGCGCTTGCATCGAGCATCATTCAGAAAGATACGTGTATGTGGCCTGTTCTACTTAGATGCTACGTTACAATTAAGCCTGATGAGCATTCTTATTGACAACACTGTTGTGTTGCTACAGTTCGCACTTTTATAATCCTATCTATATAATTAATTCATGATTTGGACAACATTGTCTCTATTGTAAATTTTATATTAATCTAGTATTGTATAATGTAGAAGAGTTATTTTAAATTTTTATAAAAAAAGTAGTATGAAAAGATATAAATTTTACATATTAGCTTCATTTTTGATTTCTTAAAAACTCAAAAGTACATATAAAAATTTACTGAAATAAATGCTTTTTAAGTGTCAGTTTAAATTTGTATTATTTCGATTTAAATATATATTGGATCGCTACATGCCTGCGTCTGGGTGCTTTTAGTGGAGCTTCACATCGTTGTCAGTGCGGCGAAGCAGTCGACCGTCTCGTATACCATGGCTTATCCTGCAGTAGACGCGCTGGTCGGATAGCACGGGATGCCAGTATTAATGACATCATCCGTCGAGCTCTTGTCACCGCCGGGGTGCAAGCTGTTTATGAACCTAATGGCTTGGTACGCAACGATGGAAAGAGGCCAGACGGGATGACTGTAATGCCTTATAAATTGGGTAGGCCTTTGTTGTGGGATGCAACATGTGTCAAACCCTTGCGCCATCTCATCTTCTGAGTACGGCAGGCTATGCTGGGGCGGCTGCTGCAGGTGCAGAAAACCTCAAACAGCGTAAATAGCATAACGGAAGTCAGTGGAAGTTATAGTTATGAGCCGTTTGGGGTTGAAACACTAGGCCCATGGGGTCGTAATTTTTTTAAAATATATGTACCTTGGAGCAATTTACGTATTTAGGATACTACTCTCAACTGGATTGAATGCATTGGATTTGACAAAAATAACACTGTATTAATAAAATAAAATGGACTTTCTTTACTGGATTTTAACTAGTTTTTAAATGTCTCTCACTTCTGTGAGCCTTTTGGCAAAGGCCTCCTCTAGCTGCTTCAATTGCCGTCTGTCTTGTGCTACTCTTCTCCAGTTAGGTCCCGGTGTGTGCTTGAGTTTATCCTCACATCTCCTAGTCTGTCTACCCTTGCATCTTCTTCCATCTCTTGGATACCAATTTCTGACGATCTTGCTCCATTTTTCCGCTTCTGCTTGTTCCGCAACATATGGCCTGCCCAGGTCCACTTTTGTTTGTCTATTCATCTCTCTATTACTGTGGTCTTTTCCTTAGATCAGTATTTCTTACTTTGTCTTTTTTCTTTACTCCCATTAGGCTGTGTCCCATTGCACGTTGACATACTTGAATTTTTTTACGTTGTACTGCCTTTAACGCCCAGGTCTCACAACCGTAGGTCTGGCAAGGGAGGATCAGTATCAAATAATTTAAACCTAGACTTTTCATGATTTGTTTTAGAGACCAAAATTTTTTCCATCCGTTTCCGATTCATTTGTATACTTCTTTAGAAAATATTAATTGGGATATATTAGGTATCAGCAAGGTGAGACGCTTAAGAGAGTCTGTCAAGAACAGATTATGTCATGTACCTACCGCAAATCGGGCATAGAGCAGCCATCTACCGAGAGAACAGACACCTACAAGCACTTTAGAACCATTCTGTGAATCTCTGCCTGTATTATTTCAATTTAAATATGTCATGTTGGTATAGCAGAAGCAGTTTTATGCTAAGCCAAAACAATCGTTTGCTTATAAGTAAATTTTGGTTCATAATTAAAATTTTAAATCCAAATAATCTTCAATAAAAGCCGCATTGAAAATAATTAATATAAATGATAAATGATATTTATTTTGCAACTAGGTTCAAAAACACTTTTTCACGGAAATTATTTTTTTTTCGTCTGTTTAAGCTAGATAAGGCCGGTGTTTCCTAGCTGATTACCCTAAGAAAAAACACCGAAACAAACTCAGGGGTCAAAGTCTCTTTAAAGGTCATATGAGAGCCATGCAGATTAGTCTGAGATGGTCTTTTGAAGAAAGAACCATACAGATTTGAGTGGACCCGTCCAGTCAGTGCAAGCATTTGTCAGTATTTGCAAAGCTCAACTCAGGACTACAAACAGCAGAATTGTCGTAACAAGTAAAATTGCTTTGTTTATGGTACGTGTAGTCGATGATTGACTGAAGAAAAGGGGGAGGGGATGTATCGAACTGATCTGGTGATGAAGCCGGAAGGTAAATTAATGTAATCCAACCGTGTTTGGGATTATTAGAAAAGTTATGAGATGCATTTTGGCTGTAAGGTATTTAAGTTTGGCTGAAGGGTACTTTTTAGTGGTGGTACCATAACTAAAAAGTGACAAATAAAAAACTTATTATAAAAAAAAAACCAACTTCAATGTAAAAAACACTGAAAAGCACAAAAATAACTTTAATTTCGGAAGTCGGTGTTAAATAACGAAGAGACAAAACTATCTATTATAGAAACACCGACTTCCAAAATTAAAGTTATTTTGTACTTTTCACTGTGTTTTTTATTTTAAATACAATATAACGCTAAGCTGATACTGAGTTCACTTGTAAGTATTCCGTGTATAATTGTGTTGGAATCTGATTGTTTTTTGGACAGGGTTTTAAATCGATCTGTCACTTGTTGCGGTATGTGATAGCTGCTATTTTAAGGTAGTTGGTTGTTTTCTGCCAAGGTGGCGCTGTATCCGGTCCACGGCATATTGCTGGCTTGTGCTGTGCACGCGGCTTGAACAGAACGTAGTGATTACATACTCTTTGGCTCGAACGGGCAGTCGTCAGCGATGTAGCGAGCAAGACGGGGAATTCAGGCAGTTCGTGTAAGCAGGGTCAGGAATGTTGAAGTAGCCTTCTAACACCAGTCATAGGAACTTTGATACACAGTAAATTTTAATTTACACAAAAGTAGAGTCTGTCTAATAAGTTCAACGACTTGGGTAAATATCAGGATTTAATGAAATCTGATGTAGTCAACACGGGTTCAATAATCAAGGGTAATTAAGAGATAGAGCTCATTGTTTACAACAGAAGAACCTTATGAAAAGTATCGAATATAAGTATTTTTTGACTTTTGATTGAACTGAAAACCTAAAAATACCATATAAACGCATACCATGCTATAGGTATTATATCGTAGTACGCGTTATTTGTAACTTAGAATTTAAAAACTATAAGTAGCATATGACAATCAAAACATGGCAAAAGACATTTTGTGCGACGCGCTAATTAATTCATTCAGATAATATACCTTTACCTATGAGCAAATCTAGCGTGCCGCACAAAAAAGATACCAATGTCATCATACATGGCGATAATCTTCTAAAAGCTGAGCATAAGAAGCAGTTCAAATATTTGGACTTAGCATATAAAGTAGTTCCGGTGGAATAAGCTAAAAAAAATATTAAATTCGTTTCTGTCATTACATTAATTCATTAAACCCCAAGCGAACACCGGCGTTCCCGCATCTATGGTCTTACTATTGTGTCTCTAATTACCACGATTGAAAGGTTCAGTAAATACGAGTATCTAAGTGATAAAATTTATTTTTAACTGAACCTTTTCTAAAAATATCTCGCCATCGACTAAACTGAACTCGCTCTTAATCATGTTAAAAAATGTACTTGTATTAAATGAAATATTCTTTCTTTTTTCAGTTTTTTATTTCTATTTCAATTAAGTAATAGTTTAAAATCAAAGATTTTTAATCAAATTGTCATTTTAGAATAGCATAAACCCCTTCCAAGAAATGTCAGCATAATTTACGGGTCAGTTAGAGTCGATACCTGCCAGGAATTTTATTTTTTCAGTTGCCATCGCGGATCTTGAGCGGTTGAGCAGAAGTCAAATACTCGGTCTCTTTAGTGGTGTGAAGTGAGACGCGGGGGCGGGGAGTGTCAGTGATTGGCTCGCCGCGCCATCCCGTCGTAGATGTCACTCCTAATTCATTCTCTGCGTTCCTGCATGTATCTAACAACGAAGACGATTGGCTCGCCAATGTATGGAATGTGCAAAGCGATCCCCACTTTGACGCCGAGCGCTCAAGATCCGTTTTGGCAACTGTAATCATCCAATGACTTCTCCCGCTCTAAGGTAGAACGGGAGGGCGTATCAGACTGACTACAATCAACTCCTATATTCTATGACAAGTTAGTGTTCCAGGACCCCTGCCTTTCCTTTCAGAAGTGAACCCAAGGCCCTTAGACTTCACCACTGCCTTCACACCAGTGCACCACTACGAACAATTCGAAAGAGTTACCGTGGCCTTTGCAAAAGGCAACTGAATGCACACTATGCTAATACGTATGTTTGAATCCAAATAATACAGACAGTGTTTTATTTTCAATATATAAATCCATACAGTAAAGTCAAAATTACAAAAGTGCGAATTGTAGTAACACGACAGTGTAGTCAGTAAGGAAGCTCATCAGACGTAATTGTGACGCAGCGTCTAAGTAGAACAGGCCACAGATACGCATTTTTCTGAACGATGCTCGATGCAAGCGCTGTACGTTCTTGCAGAATTGTTTCACCTCAGCTGTAAAAAACATAAATAAATTGATAAACAGTGATATTTTATTGCGTGGATCCTCTATACGGAAATCATCAAATCAGTTTTAAATTACTTAACAAACTCTTTGAACTTTGTCTTGACTGTCATTATCACAGACCCTGCAAATCAAGTATTAGCCTAATACAGGGAATGCAAAACATGATCTTGCGGTATATTTTTAATGTTTCTTGATTTATTGCCGACACCGAAATCCATAACTAACTAAAGATGAATATTCTCTTGTTTGTAACTTTGACATAAATCTTCTAATTTTGACATAATTATATTTTGTAGCTTTGACATTACTCTTGTTTAATATCACTGTTTTTTAATTAATTTCGAATGTTGACATGATAAGATAAAAATAACTTCGAATTAAATGGCCTAAGTTATAAATTTGTAAGTGAAATCCTGGCTAAGTTTTATGTGTTAGGATTTATTATCAATATTATTATTTTTAGTTCTCAATTTTATAAATATTTGTACGCCAATACTTATGGCATAAACATGACTGGACTGAAACAATAAACCTATATCTTGCATGCTTTTGTATGTATACAATGTTTAAACAAATAAAGAATATCTTATCTTATCTTATCTCTCAGAGGAAATGAAAATACCAGAAATAAGTATCAACTTTGTACCTATTTTTCTGTTTAACTTCCACTTATTTGTTAGTTTATGTGTGTACATGAGTTGTAAAATAAATTTAAAAAAAAGTAAAATGGTTTAAAAGTGGGAAGATATCGATGTAAACAAAAATCAAAAATGTGAATAGAAGGCTCTTAATGTTAATATTAAGAAATTACCGGAGCAAGGTGTATTCAAAATTATTGCGCAAGTATCTTGGGTATTTTGAACAGCTAAGTAGAATTTCTCGACTTGTTGAATCAACATTGTTTGCCAAAACAAATCTTTCATTAACCAACATAAAACAGCCAGGAACATTAAAATTGTTGAATTCTGTAAGAAAATAAAAATTTCTTACTAAATTATGAAACGCAAAAACAATAAAAATAAAGATCATTGAAAGGAAACCAGCATGCTCTAAAACAATACCAATAATAAGCTTTTTGAAAGAGTAGATTTTAAAATGATTATTGACATAACCATTGTCATGGAAAACTCCCTCTGGTTGATAAGCGTTCTTGATATATCTAGAGTTATCTACTATACTGGTTTCAGTTTCAATAACTCCATCCTTGTACAAACTAGAACCAATGTTTTAACTTACCAGTGTTTATCCCTTTGTGTCTATAAACCTACTTAAGAAAATATCACGAAGAATCAGGTTTGCCTTTGAAACAGCAAATTGAATCTGACATGAGATTTGTAAACTTTTATTTAGCTTGTGTGGTGAATAATGGTCTATTTTGCTTCAAGGCGTCTGTCCTAGTAGAGGCAACATTGTTGATTTAGTATGGTTTCTACTCACCGTGTTATTCTTGACCATACTTAGTTTGCTCATTTGTATTGTCAATTCCAAATAAGACAAACAATGAATAAGATCTAAAATATAATATAGCATCTGAAAAATGTCAAAATTTGAACATAGTATTTATAAGTCAAGATTTAACGTGTTTTTTAGATTGATAATGTATAACAAAGGTCTTACAAGTTGCTGAAAACCAACTATGAGGATGTTATTACTCTCTAATATATCAGCGAAAGCCTGAAACGCTTTCATGTAAAAATGTTCTACACTAGAGCTCGATTCTCGATAATTCAAAACTTGTGAATTCCAAAGGTTCACCTTGCATTCCAGTAATTGAAAAACTCTCGAGGCGTAGAGAATGTTTAAATCAAAAATCATGAGTAAATAGTAAAAAGCAATTTCATAGAAAGATATACTTAGAGTAATGTGTAAATAAGTGAAAATAGTGAAATAAAAGCCCAGAGCCGAGACTTCAAGAATCCAAGTCCAAATTACGAAGTGGTTTACACTGGGTTCTTTGCTAAGAAATCTGTGCACATTTTGAAAGGTTAAAACAAATTGAATGTTGTTGCTGGTTTGAATTATTGCGATAACAAAATTTATAATAAAACCGGAACAGAAGAAAATACCGTCGAAATTAAAAAGGAAAACTGCGAAAGAGGTAAAAGCTTGCGCGTTCAAGTCCACTATATAGGTTTTGAGCAGGAATATAAACATAAATAACAGAGTTACTATCACTGAAACGACATTGGAAATTAGACTGTTTGGTCTGATAATATCATTCTTGATGCGATATTTAGGACAGAACATGATGTATTGCATCAGATTTAAAGGAAATAGCATTGATTGTATATCTTTATCGACTGTATTGTTTAAAATAAAGTTCACTGGGTATTTTTGCTTCATATTTCGAAATGAAAACATTTTAAATAACTAAGGCTAGTTTCTTGTACACGATATTACCAATGTACTTTATGGGTAATATTTTTAACACATGTTAAGTTCTTTATTAATGCGTTAATGGTATGACAATTTATGAATTACTTTGATGATATTATTATGTCCCATTTGTGTAATCAATCAATGTTAAAATAACGTGAGAGCTTAAGATAATGTGGTCTTTTCTTATACACCGCTAAATTTTTATCGATTTAATCCCGTGGAGGGTCGATCCGGTACATGAAACACTATCGATTTGAAAAAATAAAAATAAAAATAAAGTACCTTTTTTTCAAAACTCGTATTAATTTACGCATGTGCGAAATTAATAACTATAAGAAAACGTCAACTGAGCGAGTCCAATGACCTTAAGGTAGACGTTCGAATGGCCACGCAATTAAATATCCAGCTTATATTAGAAATTTTATTTAAAAAAGACTTAAAAGGCTTTCCACTCGCTTATCGTAAACATCGAGCATAGTTTAAAAGCTTGTTACTTCTACTACTTTAAAAAACTTGTTGCGCCGACCCCAAATAAAACGGGCCTAGGGCAGGAAGATGATGATGATGAAATAAAATATGATTACTAGTATTTAAGTCTAAGGAACACTTGAAATAGGACTACAATAAATTGAAAACAATTTTAGTGATCTGCTATTTAGAAAGTAACTTTTGTGCGTTCCGAAAAAACTAAAACATCAATGACACATTTATAGCATTTTAGGCTATCGATCATATAAAACGAGATTTCACATTTTGAAATGTTTTCATTTGAACTTTGAATGACACATGCTCAAGCTGAGCACGCAAACAACCACGCATAGTGTTTGTCAGTAGAAAAATGGCTCCGACAAAGAAGATGTGCAGATTGCAGCTGTGGCCTGTATAGTGATTCATCTCTTTTCTTCTTCTTCTTGCCCTTATCCCATATTACTTGGGGTTGACGCAACATGTTTTTTTTCTTCCATTCTGTCCTGTCACCCGTCAAACTATCGCTAACTCCCTTTTCTTTCAAATCACTTCTCACATCCATCTTTTCTTCGGCCTTCCTCTCCCTCTCCATCCACCTACATGTATACTCAGAACTCTTTTAGTAATACGCGCTTCATTTTTCCTCTTCACATGACCATACCAAGACAACCGATTTCCTTTCAACTTTTCAGTCACTGGCGCCACTTTCAAACTTCCTCTGTATAGTGTATTCATCCAATATTAAAAATAGAGTAAAGTACAGTATGATTACACTTCGTCTACATGAAGCGCATGGCTCGCACTAAGGCGGCGTTTGCTTCTACCGTACCGACCGACAACGTATGATGCGAATGCTCATTGTGAGCACACACGTTCACACAATGCGAGGCATGCGAGACAAACCTGTACGCGGCTCAAAATAAACGCGACCTTCGATCATCACAAATTAATTAATAATAAATGTCGGACATTCGATTTGACAAATAGGAAATATCATCGAAGTAATTTAGAAATTGTAGACGAATTTTGTCTGCGAGGTAAAACAATTGCCATCGATAACGTTGTACATATTGAGTGCTAGAGACTAGTGTTGTTAATTTGAAATGTTTTCATTTCAAAATATAGAAGAAAAAAACCCAGTGAACTTATACAGCAATACAGTCGACAAAGATCTGCAGTCGATGTTATTTCCTTTAAATCTGATGCAATATATCATGTTCTGTCCTAAATATCGCATCAAGAATGATGTTATTACTCCAAATAGTCTCATTTCCAATTTCTATTCAATGATCGTAACACTATTATTCATTTTTTTATTCACACTCGCCGCCTTTATGGTGAACACACAGGAATATACCTTTTTTACATTTGTTATTGTAGTTTTCGACTGTATCTTTTTTGGTTTGGGATTCGTTATGAATTTTGTGATTGGCATAATACAAACCAATAATAATGTTAATTTTGTTCTAACTTTTCAAAAAGTACACAGATTTTTAAGCAAGGAACCCAGGTTGAACTTCTTCATAAATTGGAATTGGTTTCTTGTAGTCTTTATCCTGAGCTTTTATTTATTTATTTTCACTTCTTTACAAATAAAGATTGGTATACCTTTCGGCTCAATCGCTTCTTGCTATCTACTTATTGTTTTTGATTTTAATATTCTTTACGCTACTCGAATCTTCAAATTATTGGAATGCAAAGTGAAACTCTGGAACTCTCGAGTTTCAAATTATCAAGAATTGAGCTCTCATGGAGAAAATTTTTACACAAAAGCGTATCAGGCCTTTGCAGATATATTAGAGAGTTATAACATCTACATCGATGGTTTTCAGCCATTTGTAAGCCACAATCTAAATATCTGTAAATAAAAATCACTAAAATAACAGGCACTCAATATTGATTTTTTGATTGTGTTATGATATTTTTCAGGTGCTGTTTTATATGATAGATATTATTCATTACTTGTCATATTTTGAATTGGCATTAGAAATGTACAATATATATACGACTATAAATAACACGGTAAGTAGTATTAACACATTTTGTTATTATGTTTATGACTTCTGCTCTAGGGCGGAGCAAGAAAACAAATCAAACTTTTACTGACTAAAATCACACCTATTTTCTTTTGTTGGTAAATGAGAACACAATCATAATATTTAGGGTGTTGTCTACACTGTCATTTTAGCTGCATTAAGTTGGTAACACTTTTTGGTTCTCTCTTGTTTTTTCTGTTCAAAATGAAAGCTTTCTAATTTAAACCGTTAAATTTTAATCGTTTTAATCCCCTGGAGGGTCGATCCGGTACATGAAACACTATCGATTGGTAAAGATATAATTAAAAAATAAAGTACCTTTTTTTAAAAACTCGTACTTTAAGAAAACGTCAGCTGAGCGAGTCCAATGACCTGTAGTAAGTTTGTACGCAACGCCGAAAAGCGCGCGTGGAACGCTACGTGCGTTCGACGTTACGGGCTATAATTGTTTTTTTATTCAACATATAACTGGACTTCTCTTCTATTCAACATCTAACTCGCAGCAAGCTAAAAAACAAAGAAAATCTGAATTTCGTTAATAAAGGCTTCTTCTTTATGACGGATATAGATCTTAATCCATTCGAACTTAGGGTTTGGGTTAGTGGATATCTTTAAAATAAAATAAATAAATCATCGGTCTTCGTATTTATGGTTCTAGATCATTCTGGTTTCACTATGTTTCTTTATCATTTTGCAACCTTCCTTGATTTTGTTAGACATGCTCAAATTTTTTTTTGTTACAGGATTTAACGGTTATAATGTTCGTAACTGTATTATGTTGGTTGATAAAAGATTTATTTTGGCAAACAATGTTGATTCAACAAGTCGAGAAATTCTACTTAGCTGTTCAAAATACCCAAGATACTTGTGCAATTATTCTGAAGTCACCTTGCTCCGGTAATTTCTTAATACTACCTACCATAAAGAACATTCTATTCACATTTTTTATTTTTACATCTTCATCTTCCTGCATGCTTTCGATCCTGTTAACTGTCAAATTATCATGGATTATGTGTTTTATTATATCGTTCACATAATTTATCTTTTCATATTGAGAAAAACCATTTCTTTCCACTGTACCTATAATTTTTTTTTGACAGCTGAGGTCAAAAGGTTTTGCAAGAATGTGCTGCGCTTGCATCGAGCATCTTACAGGAAGATACGTGTGTGTGGCCTATTCTACTTAGACGCTGCGTTACAATTAAGTCTGATGAGCTTTCTTACTGAATACACTGTTGTGTTGCTACAGTTCGAACTTTTGTAATCCTGTCTTTAATTTGATTAATGTCTGTATTATTTTGATTTAAATTATCATGTTAGCGTTGCAAAAGCAGTCGTATCCGTTGCTAAAATTATAATTTGATTTTAAAGCAATTGTTCATTAATAAGAATTTATTAATGTCCAAATGTGAACTAGACTAAATTTTACAGAACCAAGTTGTATTTCCTTTGTAATAATATACTTATTATATAGGGTGACTGCTAATTAGTGTACGATACTTAAACACGTATTTGAAAATCAGCTGTTCAGAGTACATTTATGTTTGCGTAATGTACCAAACAGTTGATATTTTTTTCGCGATTTCGGCTTTGCTCCCATAATAAAAATTGTTTGTTATCATGAGCACAATCACGTGTTTAAGTATCGTACACTAATTGCCAGTCACCTTAAATAACATTCCAAAAAAAAATTACATGTTGATTTTTTACACGTGTACTAAATTTACTACAATAGGCTTACTATTTTGGTGTACATTCTCTATAGATACGTTTTCTGCCTTCTTTCTGCTGTTTTGGTTTTTATACTGCGTCTCAGCTGATTTCGTAGCTTTTCGGGAAAATAATCATAAATATTGTTTTTATCTTCTCCATTAAATTTAAAGGAAAGGGTCACTTATGTTTTTCTTTCTATAGCCCAAATATACTCAGTGTATGCCTGCAATAAAAACATAGATAACCGTGAATAAAACCTTCTTCTTCTTCTTCCTGCCCTTGTCCTATTTTATTTGAGGTCGGCGCAACACGTTTTTTTCTCCCATTTTGTCCGGACACTTGTCACGCTGTCACTAACGCCCTTTTCTTTCATATCACTTCACACACAATCCATCCATCTTTTCTTTGGCCTCCCTCTCCCTCTCCATCCATCCACATGTAAATTCATAACTCTTTTAGCAACATGCTTTTCATCTCTCCTCATTACATGACCATACCAAGACAAACGATTTCCTTTTAACCTTTCAGTCACTGGCGCCACTTTCAAACTTCCCCTAATGTATTCATTTCTCTTTTTATCCATTTTCGTCACACCACACATCCATCTTAACATTCTCTTCTCCGCTACATGCAATCTTTTTTCATCCGTCTTTTTCACAGCCCAACATTTTGATCCATACAGTATGACAGGCCTTATCACGGACTTGTAGATTTTACCTTTCAACTTGAGGGGCATCCGTGGGTCATAATGAATAAAACCAAACATTTTAAATTTTCCTTTGGCTCCAATTTAGTAAAGCTCTATAGGATGATATATCTTATCTACCTTGCCCATCCTTTTACTAAAAGGTTAGTATACGTGATGTATGTTTTCTCGAGGCCCAGTTTATTTTGACTTTCCTCAACGGTTTTAATGTATCAAAATTCGTTTTTCAAATCGTACACACATTATTGTCTTTCTATTGTACCAACAGATACATTTCGTCTTAGGATGACATTTTCTCCAAGTTGGCAATTGATCAACTCTCTTTTGTTTTGGCATATTTTGTAGTAATGACACAAAAATGTTCTGAAACCCTCAGAACATTTACGTCATTGTCATCACTGCTCCATTATTCTTCGATGGTACTGATACATCTGCAATTAGCCACTTCTATATGGCCAGGAATATCTTGTAATAATTCGTTTTCGTACAATTCATCCTCTTCATCTTCTTCTTCATCGGCCCTAACGTCTAGATTAAGTAGCAGCATAATAACGTCATAAGAAGCATCATCGTTACTATCCTGGCTAATAATGTTGTGTATGGCTTCTTATAAATCAAAACAATTTCGTATTTGTTTAATAATAAAAGTACGTCTTTGTATAGTAGTTTTTTTTGACGTCTGAAAACCCCCAAATCTTCTTCTTTTTCTTCCTGCCTTTATCCTATATTACTTGGGATCAGTGCAACACGTTTTATTCTTCCATTCTCTTCTATCACCCGTCACACTATCACTAACTACCTTTTATTTCATCAATCTTGACACAATCCATCCATCTTTTCTTTGGCCTCCCTCTCCATCCATCTACATGTATATTCAGAACACTTTTAGTAACATGCTTAAAGGGACTACAGTAAACAGCCTTTAATTTACTAAGTTACTGAGTCACGCATATGAGGCAGTCGTACAGAAAAGCGTAGCAAGTTAGCGCGCGAAGTGCTTTTTTGTCACACTGAATTGTTTAAAAAAGACCTCGCAGTTCTCAAACCTTAATTTTCTCAACATAAACGCGACGTTCTGTTATCAAAAATCTTCATCTACACTCACATAATAAAGAGGTAAAGTTTGTTCTTTTTTTGACTTTTGTTTGTAAGAGGTAATATCTGAAAGTACTAGTTTGACTGCTAAAATTATTGGCCCAATAGAAAGTTGCTTCAGTCCTGAGTAACATAAGCATAAGTAACTTAATTTTATGTACGCGGGCGAAGCTGCGGGCAAAAGCTAGTGAATAATAAAGGTCGGACCTTCAATTAGACAAATAACAAATTCCATCTGAGTAATGTATAAATATAAATACCATTATCATTACAGCGATAAATTTGACGTATGCCATTACGTTGTACATGTTTGTTGTGTGCTAGAGACAAGTGCTAGTTATTTATTTGAAATGCATTCCTTTCAAAATATAGGAAAGAAATACCCAGTGAACTTTTTTTATAGACATACAGTCGATAAAGATATACAATCAATGTTATTTCCATTAAATCTGATGCAATATATCATGTTCTGTCTTAAATATCGCATCAAGAGTAATGTTATCACTCCAAACAATCTCTTTTCCATCCTTTTTTCAATGATAGTAACATTGTTATTCATATTTTTTCTCACATTCAGCACATGTATGGATACAGAAATACAAGAATATATCTTTTTCCAAAGGGTTACTTTATTATTCGACTGCGTCTTCTTTTGTTTGGGATTCTTTATGAATTTTGTGATTAGCATAATTCAAACAAAAAACAACGTTCACTTTGTCCTTATTTTTCAAAAAGTACACAGATTTTTAAGCATAGAACCCAGAGTGAACTACTTCATTATATGGAACTGGATTTTTGTAGTCTTGGATCTGGGCTTTTATTTCATTATTTTCACTTATTTTCAAACACAGATTAGTGTACCTTTATCTTCAATAGCTTCTTGCTATCCACTTATTATTTTTGATTTTAACATTCTTTATGCTACACGAATCTTCAAATTATTGGAATGCAAGGTGAAACTCTGGAACTCCCAAGTTTTAAATTATCATGAATTGAGCTCTAATGAAGAAAATTTTTATACAAAAGCATATCAGGCTTTTGCGGATATATTAGAGAGTTATAACATCCACATCGTTGGTTTTCAGCTATTTGTAAGACGTTTGCTAAATATATAATCAATATACAACAAGACAGAAATTAAAAATTACTAAAATAACAGGCACTGACTGACTTTATGATTGTGTTTTGACACTTTTCAGGTGATGTTTTATATTTTTGATATTGTACACTATTTGTGTTATTTCGAAATGGCATTAAAAATGTGCAGTATAGATGCAACTATAAATACCACGGTGAGTAGTATATTACACTTATTTTGTGATATGAATTGAATGAGTATTAAATTAAACAACATGATCAGCCTACTTTGCCATTATTAGGACAGAAAGTTCTTTCCTGAGTGAGATCGGGCTGGTGTTCAGCACACCAGCTCAGTGCTTATTGGTGAAGGTTACTGCATGGACCTTGTTTGCTCAAGGTGCAAAGGTTCCAGCATTTTGCTCGGATGTGATGCAAATCCTACTTACGTGCTACTTTAGTCGAAATTGTTATTTGTTTTATTTTAAGGTATGTGCCATGTTTGCCGCAAATAAACACATTTTCTTTTTTTCTTTTCTTTCAATGTATGTTTCCAATACAGGTTTGCTGTTCTCCTCATCGCTGCCACTGTGGTGAAGTCGTCAAAAACCTCGGACACCACGGTCTGTCATACAGCCGAAGTGCGGGTCGCATAGCGTGACACGAAAATATCAACGACATCATCAGACGCGCTCTTGTCACTGTCGGCGTTCCAGCCGTATTGGAACCCCATGGCCTGGCATGCGACGATGGCAAGAGACCGTTATTTCCTAGGAAGATGGGAAGGCCTTTAGTATGGGACGCTACTTGTGTCGATACTCTTGCGTCGTCACATCTTCCTAGCTCGTCGTGTCGTGCTGGTGCTGCCGCTGCGGCTGCGGAGAACCTCAAGCGGCGGAAATGTAACAACCTTGTTGGAAGTTATATTTTCGAATCGTTTTGGGTTGAAACTCTCGGATCGTGGGGTTCGAGTGCTCACAAGTTGTTTAAAGATCTGTCAAAACGTCTAGTTGACACTTCGCGTGACCCAAAGGCTGGCTTTTGCCTTGACCAGAAGATAAGCATTGCCATACAGCGTGGCAATTCCGCCAGTCTTTTGGGCACATTACCAGTCGCCAGCGATGTGGAAGAGTTTTTTGACACCATATTTTAGTTAGTGTATTTTAGCGTAGGGTTTTATTATTTATTTATACAGGTAAAACAGCATATACACCGTCAAATTTTAATCGTTTTAATCCCGAGGAGGGTCGATCCGGTACATGAAACACTATGGATTTATAAAGAACTACCTACAGGTCATTGAACTACCTCAGCTGAGCGAGTTCAATGACCTGTAGGTAGTTCGTACATGCGTAAATTAATACGAGTTTTGAAAAAAAGGTACTTTATTTTTTTAATTTTATCTTTATAAATCCATAGTGTTTCATGTACCGGATCGACCCTCCTCGGGATTAAAACGATTAAAATTTGACGGTGTATATTATACAACGAGTGCCAGAAAATGCTGTCTGGACAGACAATGTTTTGCATAATCTCAAACTCATTGTAAAAAACAAACACGTTGTTCTCTTAGTACACCAGTAAAAAACAACATTTAATATTTTTCATTTTTGTCCTTGTAATATTATTTTAAGGAATATTTAACTACGAAAATAAAAATTGATTACGTAAAATTATCTGTGATTTTCATTTAGGCGTTAATGATAATCAATTGATTATAAATCAAATTATCATTTTAGCATAACATAAGCCGGGTTTTGCTAAGCTAACACGATATTTTGAGTTGAAATAATTTATAATGAAAAATGATATCATTCTTTTTAATTTTAGCAATTTTTTTTTTTAATTAGATATACTCAAATATTAATTTTGTTACAGTATGAAACCGTAATATTGTTCCTGACTGTATTGTGTTGGTTGATAAAAGATTTGTTGTGGGAAACAACGTTGATTCATGGAATCGAGAAATTTTACTTAGCTGTTCAAGATACCCAAGACACGTGCGCAATTATTCTGAAGTCATCTCGTTCCGGTAATTTTTTTACACTAACGTAAATAACTTTATTTAGGACTCTATAAAGAATTCTATTCACATTTTTTATATTTACTTCGTCATCTTCCTACCCTTTTTGTTTTGGTTTTTTGGTGGGTAAAAATCATCCAAACGACATCCCCCGCCCTTGGGCGGAGCAGGAGATAGTGTTAGACTCTTACTGACTAAAAAACCCACCCCGTTCCTTCTAGCCTTCATACCGGGGCTCGAGCTACCTTTCGGAGCTAATCCTGGCCGCAGTAGGCTTTGGCCCAGCTGGGCCTCTGCTGTTGCTGACACTCCATGAGACGCGCGGGACCACTGCGCGTCGTCGACGACTTGGGCTCGGTCCGGACAGTTACCGGATGGTTGGATAGCGAGCTACCCATCGCTCGCCGTCCGCAAGCCCGTACCTACGGTGATATTCCTACCCTTGTCCCATATTGCTCGTGGACGGCGCTTCACATGCCGTCTAGTTAACCGTCAAGCTATCATGGATTACCTTTTCTATCATGACGATATGATAGAAATCCCACAATCCATCTTTTAATGTGAAAAAGAAAAACATTTGGCTACACTGTGGTCATAATTTTTCTTTATATGACTGGTCTTTCACTGATCACTAAAAATTCACCTTTGCCCTTCAGTTGCCTTTTGGTTTCAGGGCCACGGTAACTCTCTTCAAAAAATATTTTTTTTTTACAAATTAGTTTACAATTACTTTGGTAATTTACATCTACACTAATATAATGAAGAGGTAATTTGTTTTTTTTTTTTTGTTTTTATGTTTTTTGTGTGTAGGAGGTAATCTCTGAAAGTACTGGTCCAATCGCTAAAATTTTATCACCATCAGAAAGCTGCTTTATTTCTGAGTGACATGGGCTATATTTTATGTACGCGGGCGAAGCCGCGGGTAAAAGCTAGTATTATCCACCCAAAAATAAGGTATTAGTGTTTATTTTAACATTTCATTTTGTTTTTACATTTAATTTTGTTTGTATTCTTCACAGCAGTGGCGAAAAGATCCTGTAAGAACGTACTGCGCTTGCATCGAGCATCTTTCAGAAAGATACGTGTGTGTGGCCTGTTCTACTTAGACGCTGCGTTACAATTAAGTCTGATGAGATTCCTTACTGAATACACTGTTGTGTTGCTACAGTTCGAATTCTTGTAATTCTACCATCAATTTGATGAAAATAACAACGTCTGTATTGTTTCGATTTAAAATATCATGTCAGCTTAGCAAAAGCCGGCTAATGTTATGCTAAAATGAAAATTTGATTTATAAATCAATTGATTCTCATTAACGCCCAAATCGCAATCGCAACATCTTTGTAAAGACCAAAACCAAACTGGTACGGACACTGGTCTTTTCGATCTTTTTGTATGGCGCTGAGACTTGGTCGCTAAAGGCTGCAGACCGCAAACGCATTGACGTCTTTGAGATGTGGTGTTGGAGAAGAATGCTCCGTATTCCTTGGACAGCATTTCGGACCAACGTATCCATTTTGCAAGAACTCAAAATCTCCTCACGGCTGTCGTCAGAGTGTCTTCGCAAGGTTCTGCAATACTTCGGTCACATTGCAAGGAAAGACGGTGGTAACCTCGAAAGGCTAATTGTGACCGGTAAAGTGGATGGGAAAAGACCTCTCGGGCGCAGCCCAATACGTTGGTCCGACCAGATCCGCACCGCCCTTGACTCCACGATGTACAATGCCCTTCATACCGCCAGAGACAGGAACAGATGGAGGAATATCATAAGAGATAGAGTGATGAAACAGGAGGGTCACGACCCTCAGCATTGAGGAATACGACGCAAGGAGGAACGCCCAAATGCAAATTACGGATAATTTTACATAGTCCATTTTTAATTTCTTTGTAAATAAGAACTTTTATTTTAACATATTAGTATTTTGACAAAATTATTCGTATGAATGTATTTTTTTTTGTAGAGAGAAGTCATTGGATGATTTCCCTTTAAAAAAAAGATGTATTGCATTCTTCGTCATTATACGATAATTGTTTAACTTAAATTTTAAATCTCATTTAGGTGAACCATGATTCCATGTTCTAATGAGATTAAAGATTATTTAAACCAAGTCAGTTTGTAACTCTGAGAGGGTATTAAAACTTTAATGATATATTACCTACCAATGTCTAGAACTTAGCGTTTAAGAGGGTCCTTAAACCCCAGAGACAATTTATATAATTAAATTGAGAATTTTACGCTGCTAACGGATTTAAAACAAGAACTATTTAAGACGTTAAGCCTACTCGAACATTACCATCTCGACACTATATAAACACTGTATTTTTTTTTATTCACAATTTTCATTATTATCATCATTATTTCAGTCGATATACGTCCACTACTACTACTACTACTGTTGGACATAGGCCTCCCCCAAGTGTCTTTACAGTTAACAATCCTGTGTATCTCGCATCCATCGGATTCCCGCAACCTTCACCAGGTCATCAGTCCGCCTTGTAGGAGGCCTTCCAACGCTGCGTCTTCCGGTACGCGGTCGCCACTCCAGAAACTTTCGGCCTCAACGGCCATCTGTTCTGCGAGTAATGTGCCCTGCCCATTGCCACTTAAGTTTAGCGATTTTTCGTGCTATGTCGGCAACCTTAGTTCTCCTGCGGATATCTTCATTTCTAATTCGATCATGCAAGGAAACCCTAAACATAGCCCTTTCCATTGCTTTTTGGGTGACTTAAAGCCAGCAATATTGATATTTTTTTTTTTAATATCGTCTAAATACTTATAAAATTATAAGTATTTAGACGATATTAAAAAAAAATACATTTTATATTGAACACGTAGAACTACTCCATAAAATATTAATTGCTCAATGGACTGACATCAAAAAAACTAAAAAAAAAAAAAGCGATACGTGGCAAATTTCATCCATCATCAGGATTACACTTTGGTTTATCTTGTTGAAGTTTACATAGGAAACCCTATTGTCTTTTAAAAAAATATATAGCCTTTGTCACCTCGTGATAAACTAACTTTCGTCTGGTGATAGAATTTTTAAGACTCGTTTCTGTTCTTTTTGAGTTTATTGATTACAAACAAAAATACAATTTTTTTTTTTTTTAATTGAGATAAACTAGTGCTTGACTGCGATCCCACCTGATGGTAAGTAGCGATGCAATCTTTGATGGTGAGGCGCACTTGTTTATTAAGAGCCTATTCACTCTAAGACCGCAGAAGGTAGACTGTTCCAGTCCTTCGACGTACGCAATACATAAATCTTTCCTCTTTGTAACATTAGTCTAGCAGCCTTTCTCAAAGTGGGCGATAACGCCCCCTTGTGGACGCTGCAGGCCTAAAGGGGTGGTAAGAGACCCAGAAAAAAAATGGGGGCGTTGTGTAGAGGCTTCGGGGGGCGATTAGTAATTTCATCAACTTATTAAACAGCATCAGATTCATCCTTCACATTAGTTTTTATATAAGAATCGATTATGTTTATTTTATTTTGAATAAAAGATACTCTTTCACTCAACTCAACTTTAAGTTAAGCTCGCCTATGTACATAAACTTATTTAGTAAAATATTTTATAGCTAGTGTACAATAAAAATTTAAAGACAGAGATGTGTACTTTGTAACCATAACAACAGAAGCACGCTAGGCGTTAAACAATGTATTTATCCAATGTCAACTTTACTGCAATAGTTAATTATCTCATAACTCAGAAAAGGCACAAACATTTTAAAATGTAACACTCGACACGCAAGGCTTAAGTTGTTAATTTTTACGTTTTCGCGATGTTAAAATCGTGAAACTTTGTCATCCTACTTCAACCCTACCAATATTTAGTAAAATAGGGTAGTGTCCAGGGTCAAAATAATTCCATTTTATTTAGTCCGTATTTTAGATTATAAATAATGTTGGACACGTATTTTTTTCATTAAACCAAAAATAACAAGGATATAGCCCGTTAAAGTTACGTGTGACGTCACCCCGTGCGAAAAAATGTAGCACGGCGTGACGTTATACGTAACTTTAATGGGCTATAAATATCTTTGTCATTTTTGGTTTAATTTACAAATAAAAATACATATATACGTGTCCCTTATTTTTGAATAATCTAAAAGACGGACTAATTACATTTTTTACGGCAACTAGCCTATTAGATAATATAATTTCATTTAATTTAGAAACATTTAACAACTACTGTACTTCATTTATTTATTTATTTATTTAACTATTTACACACATGGAAATACAAGAAAAGAGGAAAGAAACAGAAAAAATAGTACAAAGGTGATGCTTATTTCTAACGAAATCTCTTCCAGCATACCTGCGACAGGAAAGTTGAAGAAAAAACAGAAGTAGACACCGTGTGTAAAAGTAAAAGGAAAATTAGTACACACAAAATACAAAGTTAAAAATGAAATATTATAAAAAAAATAATTAAAATTAATTAATTAATTATTTTTCATCTGTTTAGGTAGTTAATTAAACGTAAACAATCTTGTTATGTCTTTTTATTTTAAATAAATCGTATAAAAGGCAAAAAGATTATTTAAATTTAGTTTTTTAATAAATAATTTAAATTTAATTAAAAATGTTAGGTACATCGGTTTAGGTAAATACCGAATTATTAATATTTTTAGTTAACGTTTTTAGACATTTTTTTAGATAAAAGACATGTTAAAATTGTTTACATTTAGTTAACCACCTGAACAGATAGAATATACGTACTATTTACACAATATATTTAAAAAATACTGACTAATACTGACGATAAAATTAACAAAACCTTGGATTATAGATACTGATGGATGATGGATGGGACAAGGGCAGGAAGAAGAAGAAGATCATGTCATAATTTTAGGTCGCTGGGCGGTAATTTTATGATTCTAAAAAGTATCTTGGGCCGGAATGTCTAAATATTTTTGTCCTTAAATTTGGTCGCTGCGCTTCACGAGGATAGGAACAGAAATCATGAGCATATTTTTAAATTAAACAGGAACTAATTTTAAATTGTGAAAATAATTTTAACTGGGCAAGTACATATTCTGTTAAATCGTCGAATGAATTATAAATTATTCTTTCTTTTTAGGTTTTTATTTTAATAATACTTAAATAATCTAACTTGTTTAAAAATTAATTTATTTTTAATGAAATTATCGTTTTAGCATAGTATAAGACATCTATGCTAGCACGATATATTTGAGTTAAAATAATTCAGACTGTTATATTGCATTGAAAAAAAGATTACAAAAATGCGAACTGTAGCAACACAACAGTGTAGTCAGTAAGGAAGCTCATCAGACTTAATTGTATCGCAGCGTCTAAGTAGAACAGGCCACACACACGTATCTTCTTGAAAGATGCTCGGTGCAAGCGCAGTACGTTTTTGCAAAATTTTTTCGCCTCAGCTGTGAAAAAAAAAATACAAATAAAATGAATTATGAAAATCAACAGCAATACCAACTGTTAGGTACAGACAAAGTAGTTCTAATCTATTTTGTTAAAATAAAATATTATTGAGAGGCTTTAAATTTATCTATTATTATGGTACAGTTTTAGGACAACAACATTTATGGTACCTATTTATATACCATAAATTTTGTGAGAATGCTTGAATTTCTATAGCAACTCATACTTTTTATAGGATTTTGTTATTTACAAAAATAATCATATAAAATCCTGCACAAAGCTAAACTGATGTTACTCGACTTGTTTGATATAAGAACTTTTAGATATTAGGTGAAAATCACTTAGTGACAATAATGGCTAATACATGCGTCATTTCAAAGCGCTAACTAATTTTTAACTAACTTTGCTACTGCTTGCAGCGCTACTTTGAAACCTTGTAGTTATTAGACAAGTAGATATACATTTGTTTTTAACGCTTGTAAGAGATCTCGGGGAAAAGATAAACAGTCAAAAATTTAATAAATAGCATAATGTCATTGAATAACGTACCTACTTAACAATATTATATTCATCACTTAACCAACTAAACTATTTATTGTATAAAAAAATAAATTATGTGGTAAAGATATGAAAGAAAATGTCACTCAATTTATGAAAAATGGATACAAGCTATTGATTATATGAATAAATAAAAGGCGATCAAAATGGAAAAACACTGTGCGAAGTACTTTCAATCAGCAATTGTTATGAATGATTGATTCTATTATGAATTTACCAATTATGACAATTTTCGTGGTCAATTTTGGGATTCGTTTTTTTTTTTAGTTTTTACTACAAAACTATGATCAGAAACGGGTACGACGGCCCCATTTTTTTATAATAATTTAAAAATAGGGGTGTATAACTTATGACGTCACCAACATACTAGATCTGAATATTGCAATACTTTTATAGGCTATATGTATCTCATTTTAATAATAATAATAATTGTTTACTAACCAAAAAGGGTACAGGTGACAAGGAAAAACCAAACTTAAACTACTTACATGCAAAATTAAGTAACCACAATATGTGGGAGAAAAATGTCGTTACTTAATCTTGCATGTTTTAAGTGAAATGTAATTCTTCATATAAGATTTTTTTTTTAAACCTAAGAAAAGATAATCCGTAATAGCTTCATGGCGAACTGGACGAAATGTAGAGGAAAACGTTTTGCGCCAACCATTAATATTCAATGTTACTAGAGAGCAGAAGCAAGAGCAGGAAGATGATATAAACATAAGACATGCAAAAATTCTTCATGATAGCCTTAATAATAATAACATAATTTATTTGAGCAAGTAACTAAGACTCATAATTACACATAACACAAAACGTAACACCAACAAACAAACAACATTTAACTAATTCACACACAGTTGCAATCATCACTCACGACTAGGTAACATGCAAGTTACTGGAGCGTCTTATATATACTACTTTTTAATTAGTACGCAAAAAAATGGGGCTCTATCTACACCCGTCACTGATCATATTTTTGTAGTCAAAAATAGAAAAGACCGAAATCCTAAAATTGACCACAAAAAGGTAAATTCATCACAGAATCAATCATACATAACAATTGCTAGTAGAAAATACTGCGAGCAGTGTTTTTCCTTAATAATTGTCACTTACTCATTCAGTAACCAATAGCGTGCGCAATATTCCATAAATTGAGTGACATTTTGGGACATAAACCAACGCTAATAACTTTGCTGTTTATGAATATTATTTTTTGAGATTTTACTTATAAAATAACAAGGGCTTTTCTAATAAGCCCTTTAAGTATGTGTATTAATAAAAAAATTGTGGTGTATAAGGACAGTCGAGCCTGTCTGCTATCATCATCAGCACATTGTTTAAGAAATTACCAGAACAAGTCGACTTCAGAATAATTGAGCAAGTATCGTGAGCATCTTGAACAGCTAAGTAAAATTTCTCGACTTCATGAATCAACATAGTTTGCCACAACAAATCTTTTATCAACCAACATAAAACAAGCAGGAACGTCATTATTTTTTCATCCTGTAAAATAAAATTTAAGCATTTGTACAGTTGCCATCACGGATCTTAAACACTTGCGCAGAAGTCAAATATTCGGTCTCTTTAATGGTGCGAAGAGCACCCCCGCCACCTGATCCCCACTACCCTCCGTTATTGTACTATCGCTTGCTTCGTAATATTTGGAACGTTCAATTTAAATATTTTTATTTTTGTATGAAAATCTGATGAACAAAAAAATCATACATTTTTTATAAGTACAAAAGTTGTTGTTTATGATGTTATTAATATAGTTCTGAGAAGTTGCCACTGATTTACAAATAACCTGAAAGAAAGTCCGTATACCTACAGGGTATACAGTCATGTCCTAAGACTGTATACCACAAACAGATCTTTACCGTCACAAAAGTTTACTAGTTTTACAGTTATTTTCTTCACAAGTGTATTGAAACTTCGTATGATACACGCGAGTAATTAATGATTACCGTACTCGGCTCTCTTAAGACTCTCGCCATCGAGAGTTATAGAAAATTTGTTCGAAATTTTGAACGTTGAATCGTTTTTGTCTCAACGTTTAGTCCCTTTGTGCTTATTAGCCTATAGCCTAGCAACGGGAAATATCTGGAGAAAACCTTGAAACTGTATGTCTTGAAACATTTTATATATTTACTAAAACGCACTGGGATTGCGTGATGGACATCTGCATGCACCGTTTTTTAATTTAAGGAGTAGGCTTGTGTCCCAACTGTGAAACGTTGTAAGCTGATTGATGATGTCCACAACATTTTCAAAAATAAGTAAGGATACTACTCACCGTGTCATTCGTCATCGTATTTAATTTGCTGGTTTCTATTGCTACGTAAAAATAAGACAAATAGAGAATATGATCTAAAATATAAAATAGAATCTGAAAAATACCAAAACATAATAAAATCATTCATTTGTTAAAATGAATTGTGTTTCGATTAATAACAATATTTAGCAAATGACTTACAAGCTGCTGAAAAGTAACTGAGTAGAGATTGTAACACTTTAATATATCAGACAAAACCTGAAACGCTTTTGTGTAGAAGCATTCTTTGTGAGAAACAATGTCATGATAATTTAAAACTTGGGAATTCCAAAGTTTCATCTTGCATTCCAATAATTTGAGAACTCGCGTGGCGTAAATAATGTTTAAATCAAAAATAATAAGTGTATAGCAAGTCGCTATCGAATAGAAAGGTTCACCTAGCTTTAATTCTATACATGTAAAAATAATCAAATAAAAGCCCATATGCAAGATTCCAATAATCCAATTCCAAATTATGAAGTGGTTCACTTTAGGTTCTTTGCTTAGAAATCTGTGTACTTTTTGAAAAGTAAGAACAAATTGTACGTTGTTTTTGCTTTGAACTATTTCGGTAGTCAAATTTATAATGAAACCGAAACAGAAGAAGATGCAATTGAAATAGGAAAAAAAAACTGTGATTGGAGACAATTCTTGAATGTTCAAGTTTATATTATAGATGTTGAATGAGTTTATAATCACAAATAATAGAGTTGCTGTCATCGAAACAACATTAGAGATTAGACTATTTGAAGTGATAAAATCATCCTTAATGCGATATTTAGGATAAAACATAATATATTGCATACAATTTAAAGGAAATAACATCGATTGTACATCTGTATCAACTATATTGCTGACAATGCAGTTCACTGGATATTTTTGTTCGGTATTTTGAAATGAAGACATTTTACATGAATAACACTAGTCTCATGCACACATTACAATCAACGGCTAGGTAATGTTTTTCCTCAATCGTCAATATTTTTACTGTAACGTTAGTGGTGCGATCAATTTACTAATAACTGATAGTATACCTTATTTAATATAATCTGATCGTGACAAATATATTTGACATCAAACAATTAATTCATTTGTAGTAATGAAAGGTTGCGTTTATGTTAAGGGATATTTAGTCATTTTGAAAAATAATTTGGTAAGTTTGGACAAACTTAGCATTTAATATTCTTACTTTTTCACTATTGATAATTTCGCGTTTGATCACCATCTCACCTTATGGTAAGCGATGATGGATTATTGAATAAATGTATCGTTTTCTTTTCTATATGTCAGATCAGAAATTTTATTTGGAAATTAATTGTATTTAACTCACATATTGTTATTAACTTATTCATTTACTGACTTTGATGATTTCATTTAATTTTTAAATATTTATTTATTGCATACATGTTGTCAACGGATGTAAGATGACTCTAAGTAGTCTCAAACATGGGCCCAGGGGCCCCAAGTCTGCTATTTTTATAAATTCGTCTTTCCAACACGATCCCATTGTCATTTTGCTAAAAGTTTGTAATCTGCTTGTAGCGACATCTATGGCGCCACATAAGAACTACGAAGAAAATACGAAATCCTGCATCGCGCAATCAAAGTTCTCCGCGCGATTTGAACATATACGACAGCCCGAAATCATCTAGCGGGCAGTCGCCCACCAGACTATAACACCTGTCTGGTCGGAGGATCCTCCCTTTTCAATGGAGGCATGTGGGACTTTACTCTCTGTTCCGCATACCTCCAAATGCTAATTCATAATGATCGATCGTTGATCGGTCACTAGTCTTGTAATAGAATTGTGGTAGAATGATAATTTTGAGCATATTAAAACCAATAACTGCACAATAACGTTCTAATGGTAAAACACTGATCAAATAAACTGTCAAAGTTTTAGCAGATTACTGCAAACGTCAAATATTCATTTGTCAATATGTACGAAATTACCATTCTATGTCACTTCTTTCAATGGAGTGTCAGTGGTTGACCATTGGAAAGTCATAATGTCGCCATTATATTAGTAGATTACCAAACTTGTCAAAATCGACAATTATGACATCAATGATAGACCATTCTGACACTATTGTAATAGCAGACTTGAGGCCCAGTTATAACACAGCAACATATTATTAGTATTGCATTTGTTTGACAACTAGGCGCAGCTCTCGGGATAAAAAATATATTTCGTGTTATTCCAGAACATGGTCTAGCTCTGTACCAAGTTTCGTCAAAAGCCGCCGTTCGAGCACGTTCGAACATGAAGTATCAAAAATGGACCATCACGCTCAGAAACTTTCGCCTTTCTAATATTAAAACATGTAGTGAGGGCTACTACTACATTCTATTTAATTTCAAAACACACTAAACTATAATAACTGTAAACATACATTACACACTTAAACAAAAAGACCAAAACAAGAACGGAAGCAACCTTAATTTTCAAATATGGAGTATAAACAATACTCCATATTTGAAAATTAAGGTTGCTTCCGAAATAAAAATATTATATAGGTGGTGCATCTCTAATGTTTTTTTAAAAATGATACCTACATTTGTAATGTTATTGCAGAAAGTGAAATTGAAATTGATAAAATGAGTTATTGATCACAAATGATGTCAATTTGTGATCAATAACTCATTTTATCAATTTTAGAATAATACATTCCTTGTGAATACACTCCGAATACAACAAAATAAGTGCGTTTCATTAGCTATCAGGTCGAGCGTGTGAAGTGCATGCCTTTTCTCAAAGGTTTCACACATACCTGTCTGTCTATCCGGTGGATGCGTGACGCACAGGACCGGTCGTTGTGGCGACGCTTGGGGGAGGCCTATGTCCAACAGTAGATATGATGATGACGATGATACCTGTCTGGGACACACAAGCTCACCAGTCCTAAAACAATTAGATTATGCACCTTTCCTTTCTTTTATTTTTTTTCTTTCCTTTCCTCTTAATATTTTAAATATACTCGTGCTGTTTCCAGTCTAATTAGATGCAGCTGAATACTGATATTTTGCACGGTTTGTTACTGCCTATTTGCCAAGTAATTCGGGAACACACTACCTACTCCTTGTCAAGACTGTCCGACAAAATCCTCTTGTTAAGCCACAACATGCAATGAACTTTCCTAAAATAACCTGAACGAAGCCAACTTATCACATTTTCCTCATCGAAAAGATTTATGACAAAAGTTATATTATTTTCCTTCTATTATATTTTCTGTGAACCGAGTACGAGGCATTCTTAAAGTGGGGTGTCACGGCCAAGGAGTAGATAGTGCAGATGGAGGATTGGGTAAAAAGTCCTTTTTATTATTACCCGACTGCAAGAAGGGTTACAGTTCAGCAACAGTCGGGACCCATTAAAATAATCTAGACTAAAATCTTTCTATCTAATGTGGGTCCCGGCTGTTGCTGAACTGTGGACTGAACTTAATTCTTAATTCTTTATTGTACACACAAAAACTTAACTTTAATACAATTATAATTGACAATTCATGTACAAAGGCGAGCTTAACTCAACAATGAGTTTTCTCCCAGCAAACCTTTGAGTGACAGAGAGAGAGATCACATTCGAGGGTAGGATCACAGTGTACAACATAAACCTACATAAATACGACTAAAATATACAATAAACTAATAATATACTTGTTTATTTTTCTTTTCAGTTTTTATTTAAATATTTTTTTTACGTTGTCGGTTTTTTTTAAATTGTTTATTAGCTGTGCTCGCGACTTCGTTCGCGTTGACTACAGGATTTTGAATTTATTTTTTTCTAAAATAAAAGTAGCCTATGTTACTCCTTATTACATCAGCTACCTGCCAAAAAAAGTCCTATTAAAATCGGTCCAGCCATTTTAGAGATTAGCCCGGACAAACAGACAGACAGACAGACAGTGCAAAAAATGTTATTTTGGTGTATGTACCGTATATTTATTCATATACATGTAGTAAAAAGCAGTTATTTCAATATTACAAATAGACACTCCTATTTTATTTATATGTATAAGTAGATGTACAGGTAGGCTCGCGCTTGACTACTGAATGGGACTGGGAAGTGGTAGTCATCATAGGAGGGCCGTGGCGCGGCGGTGGACAGTATTATGTTACATTATAATTATCTAATTAGGAAGGATCAGGCTTAAATTTAATTAAGAATATTTTCTGAATATTCAAATTAATACTCGTAAGTCTTTAAGCTAACGAGTAAAATAATATGCTGAAGCCTCCTTGTAATAATTTCATAATCACTTATAGCGACATCTACAGGAAAAAGGCGGTACACGGTTTAATTTATGATAGTATTTAAAACACCTCTTAGCTTTCCTAACTGAACATTAATATTATAAAAAGAAAATGTAATCAACTATTAGGTTGATTGCTCTAAATAGTTTATTTTATACTCTTACTAGCTTGCCCGCTCGGCTTTGCTCTCGCTCCACCCTACTCTACTCTATTCTACTCTACCTTTCTCTACCCTACTTTGCCCTACTCTACCCTACTCTATGATGATTTTATTGTGCTTTTGAGTACAATATAGACCGGTTTACACTGTTCTTAAATAATACCTGTTAATACTGTAATATAGAAATATTGTAACTACAACCATTTTTTTAAAAGAGTAACCATGGAGTTTGTTGCCTGATCTTCTCCATAGGAAACGACCAATTTCGAACCGTGCACTAGCTTCTGACGTTTTATAAGTGCCCATGTAGGCCTATGTGAAATAAAAAACTTTTGACTTGACTTGACTTGACTCTACCCTACTCTACCATACTCTACCCTACTCTAGAGAAGAGTAGTTCTTCTCTACTCTACACTACTCTACCCTACCAAACTTCACATAAATCATCTAATAAATAGTCCGAACAACGCCTAAACAATTGGTTTGGATAGGTGAGCCCGTTCTTGAGTTTTAAATTACAACGAAAAGTGATTTTTTTATATATTGTTAAGAATTTGTAATCCAAACAACAAGGTTACATCCAAAATTCATTCACGATCCATTTAACGTTCTAAACTGAACTATTACCATAAAATTAGTTTTAGTATCTGCGAAACATGAAACACGTGTTTAGTATGCATTTTTCCTTGTTATGTTACCTGGTTATCTACACAAATACATAGTCACCGTGACATCCGGGCGAGTGACGGGTGTTTTGCTCCCGCATCCAGCTGTGCACTGGCACCTCATGCCGTCTATAATCTGCCGCGACATTTTTTTTTATGGTGGGAAAAATCATCCAATGACAACCCCCGCTCTTGGGCGGAGCGGGAGATACTGCCAGACTGTTACTGACTAAAAGCCTACCCCGTTCCTTCTAGCCTTTATACAACTCGGCTCGAGTTCTCTTTCGGATAACCCTGGCCTCAGTATCGACCCAGCTGGGCCGGAAGAAGTTGTCAGCAACAGCAGGGTGTTGCTGACAACTCCTTGAGGCCCGCGAGAACAGTGCGCGCCGTCGACGACTTGGGCTCGGTCCAGACAGTTACCGGACGGCTGGACAGCGAGCTACCCATTGCTCACTGTCCGCAAGCCCGCGCCTACGGCGGCTGGAAATTGGGATCGGGATCCCGGCGGCGGTGGCGAGAGCGCCGTTGCCTGATGCGGTCGGCCTCCTCCTTTGCGAACATTACTGCTTCGCAGAAGTCGGCGACCGCCTGCCACTCCTTCTCGCTCTGGACCATGGCCTCAACTAAGGCCCGGCACGAAAGGTCTTCGTCGCCGATCGCCCCCACGAGGGCACGGTGATGCTCCGCCCAAGCAGCCGTCTATGATCTGCCGTGACCTGTGCTGTACTTAGTATTGGTGGTGTCCAACTTGTGATCTTTTTTAAACATTTTTAGGAAATAATATAATAATAATAATCTTTATTTATCTTCCACAAATAACGATAACAGCAGGAATGTAAAACAGAATCTTGATGTGGTACAATAATGTTAATTCGTGGGAGACTGGTGCCTAAACTAAACCGTGGCTTGTATTTCAGGACACCAGGGACCTACAGGGTAAAGCAGCAAACAAAACATTATATCATCTGTATAGATGGTGAAATTCTAGCGCAAGTTACCAATTTTACAGTCTCTACAAGTTATGTACATTTATAATTATATAACATGGAGTAAAAATTATTGGAATCCTTTCAGCTACTGATTCTGAACAAACTAAATTCTGGTCGCGCATCCATTAAAAAATGTTTTCTATGGTTTATAGCGCTAAAATTAACTACGTACTACTACTAATTAAAATTAAAACGTTGTTAGTAATAAAAGAAGGTGTAAGTATTTATCCCATCATAGTAAACTGAAAATTGTTTCGAATATCGGTACCATGAATCTTATTTTGACATGTAGTATTGACTTTGGCAAATAATTCGCTTGCACTGGCAATTTCTATTCAGTAATATATCTTATATTGCTCCGTGTATTACCATTGGGAACAATTGCACAATTCATTGCTCATATTTACGAGTATCTCATATTGTTCAAGTCTATCAAAGATGTACGACAAAGCTGAGTGATGTGAGTTGAGTTTAAACATTTTTGAACATGAATTTATGAGAATGAACCTTTTGGTGCTTAAAAAATGAGTTGAATAGCGATGTCAGAACACATAACTCTTGTAATTTTTTTTTTATTTGAGATAAACTAGTGCTTGACTGCGATCCCACCTGATGGTAAGTAGCGATGCAATCTTTGACGGTAAGGCGCACTAGTTTAATTAAAATTGTATTAAGAGCATATTCACTCTAACCTTGAAGACACCCAAATTATAATCGGACGGGAAGACCGCAGCAGGCAAACTGTTCCAGTTCTTCGACGTACTCGGTATAAACGACGGACGGGAAGACGGCGGAGACGTCGAAGGACTGGTACAGTCTGCCTGCTGCGGTCTTCCTGTCCGATTATAATTTGGGTGTCTTCAAGGCTAGAGTGAATAGGCTCTTAATAAACTAGTGCGCCTCACCATCAAAGATTGCATCGCTACTTACCATCAGGTGGGATCGCAGTCAAGCACTAGTTAAAAAAAAAGGCAATGATGTGAATCAAGATTTTATTTTTAAATTTAAATACCTACATAAAGTTGGTATAAAATAGTATTTAAACTTAAGGCGTTGAACCATCTGACCGAAATTATGTGAACGAAACTCTCGCACTTGCCTAGGCGGCAGTACGCAAATCTGTGCATTTATTTGCGGCCAGAAGCGCCCGGAAAGCGCTTTATATCAATTTTCTCTGCGATATATTGATTGATTTACATATGCAATGTTCACTTTAAAGAATATTTAACCACCAATTTTTATGAGTAAAAATGTTTCTAAAGGTCCAAGCCGTTTCGAAGGAGTAGGGAAAAGTTGCGAAAAGTTGCGAAATTGCTAAATATTTTTTTTTTACAAAATTATTAATTGCACGAAAAAATCAAATGTTGATACTATTGTTCATGAATCTATAATAAACGTATATTTTTTTCAAACCAATTGACCTAGCCGTTACGGAGGAGTAGGCCTCAGAAAATCACTGTTACATGGCACTTTTCGGGCGCTTGGCCCTTAAAAGGATAAGCCCACGTCTTTAGGATACACCTCGGTGAAAGTCATGTTTGAAAAAAAAAAACACGGGATATGTTTATGTAAATATGTTTATCATAACCAATAAACATGTTTATCTGTTATCTGTCTACAACAGCACTGCTATACAAGACTCTTAATTTTCAAGGATACCTATCTTGTTCTCAAGTAAACAACGAATAAAATTAGAATTTATACGGTTCACCCTAATTTATTTAGGTAATACACTTTAAGTGGGATTGTCCCGACTCTGATTAGGAATAGTAGCAATCTCAGCTTTTACTGTTCGTTTTTACGACTGTTGCAATTAAGAAAGCTGAAATTTTGGTGATAAGTCATTTGTTTAATTTAGGTGCTATCTTCCTCTTTATTCCAAAATAATGTCTTCTAAATTGACTCCACTACGACTCCACCTCAACTCCTTTTCGACTCCACCTTTTTTTTTCATAGTGGGAAAAAATCATGCATTGACATCCCCCGCCCTTGGGCGGAGCGGGAGATAGTGTCAGACTCTTACTGACTAAAAGACCCACCCCGTTCCTTCTAGCCTTCATACCGGGGCTCGAGCGCCCTTTCGGATAACCCTGGCCCCAGTAGGCTTCTCTGACAGACAACTCCTTGAGGCGCGCGGGAACAGTGCGCGCCGTCGACGACTTGGGCTTGGTCCGGACAGTTACCGGACGGCCGGACAGCGAGCTACCCATTGCTCACTGTCCGCAAGCCCGCGCCTACGGTGGCCGGAAATCGGGATCAGAATCCCGGCGGCGGCGGCGGTGATAACGCCGTTGCCTGATGCGTTCGGCCTCCTCCTTTGCGAGCATTACTGCTTCGCAGCAGTCGGCGACCGCCTGCCACTCCTCCTCGCTCCGGACCATGGCCTCAACCAAGGCCCGGCGCGAGAGGTCTCCGCCGCCGATCGCCCCCACGAGGGCACGGCGATGCTCCGCCCAAGGTGTGCCCTCCTCGACTGTGTGCTCCACCGTGTCCTCCGGGCATTCCGCCGTGGCTTCCATTTTGGCCTGTCACTCGTCACGCTATCACTAACTTCCTTTTCTTTCATGTCACTTCTCACACAATCCATCCATCTTTTCTTTGGCCTCCCTCTCCCTCTCCATCCATTATAATTAATTAATAATAAATAAATATACGTTTAGTGTTTTTTTTTAAATTAAATGGTACGAAGCCATCACTCTATATATTTTAATATTTTAAAGGCGATTGTTTGCGAGTGTGAATTTGGTGTGTGCATGTTTGATACTTCATGTTCGAATTTGTTCGAATACGATTTCGACGAAACTTGTTATAGAGGTAGACCATGACAGAATAACACAAAATATATTTTTATCCTGGGAGCTGTTCCTAGTTATCAAACAAATGCAAAGAATATGTTGCTGTGTTCTAACTGGGTCCGTGTTTGAGACTACAATCATGTTACATCCGTTGACAACATGTATGCAATAAATTATATATATATATATTCCACAACTATCACACAACGCTGTCTAGTCCCAATCTCAACAGAGCTTGTGTTATGAGTACTAGACAACTGATAAACATACTCATATATTTCAAAATACATATATATTATAGATATATTACACCCAGACACAGAAAAATCGATCATGCTCATCACACAAACATTTGTCCTGGGTGGGAATCGAACCCACGACCTCCGGCATAGCAGTCAGGGCCACTAACCACTAGACCAACAGGCCAGTCATTATAAATATATATAATTAAATTAAATCTTGATGATTTAATTTAGTAAGTAAATAAATAATTGAATTTTTTTTTTAATAGTCCCACTGCTGGGCAAAGGCCTCCCCCAACTTCTTCCAGGTATCCTTTTCTTGAGCTACCTCGAACACTCCCCGCGGTAGGCACCTAGGTCGTCTCGCCACCTCTTCCTAGGTCGACCTCGGCGGCGTCGTCCATCTTCAGGTACCCACTTTGTGGAAACTCTTGTCCAACGATCAGAGTGCATGCGACCGATGTAAACGTGTTTTTTTTTTTAAAAAAAAAGTGTTACAAAAATATATCAGTAAAATACGATAATATCCTGATAAAATTTCTGATCTGACATCTAGAAAAGAAATCGATACATTGCATCATATTCAAAAATCAATCGTCAGCCACATCATCGCTCACCGTCAGGTGAGATGGTGGTCAAGCGCGAAACTATCAATAATGAAAAAGTAATAATATTAACTTTTAAGTTGGTCCATCAAATTGTATTTCAAAATGATTATCTAAAAATCCCTCAACATAAACGCAACCTTTCATTACTACAAATAAATGAATTGATTGATGTCAAGTATATTACTACTAGATTAGATTAAAAGATGTCATCATAGTTTTTAGTAAATTAATCACTCCACTAATAGTAAAAACATTAACGAGTGAGGGAAAACGTTAACCATCGATTGTAATGTGTGCATGGAACTAGTGTTATTTGTGTAAAATGTTTTTATTTCAAAATATCGAACAAAAATTTTTAAAAGTTGATACCGATGTACAATCGATGCTATTTCCTTTAAATTGTATGCAATATATTATGTTTCATCCTAAATATCGCATTAAGGACGATTTTATCACTCCAAATAATCTCATCTCCAATGTTATTTCGATGATGGCAACTCTATTATTTGTGATTTTATACTCATTCAGCATTAATAATGTATACTCGAATTTTCAAGGATTCTCTCCAATCACAGTCTTTTTTTTCCATTTCAATTCCATCTTCTTCTGTTTTGGTTTCATTATAAATTTCACTACCGAAATAGTTCAAAGCAAAAACAACGTACAATTGGTTCTTACTTTTCAAAAAGTGCACAGATTTCTAAACAAAGAACCTAAAGTGAATCACTTCACAATTTGGAATTGGATTCTTGGAATCTTGGCTCTGGGCTTTTATTTCACTATTTATACAAGTATAGAAATAAAGCGTGGTACACCTTTCCATGCGATTGCTACTTGCTATCTACTCATTATTTTTGATTTAAATATTATTTATGCTACCCGAGTCTTCAAATTATTGGAATGTAAGATGAAACTTTGGAATTCCCAAGTTTTGAATTATCATGAAATCGGTTCTCACGAAGAATGCTTTTACACAAAAGCGTTTCAGGCTTTGTCTGATATATTAGAGTGTTACAACCTCAACTCAGTTACTTTTCAGCAATTTGTAAGTTATTTGCTAAATATTTATTAATCGAAACAAAAAAAATTAAATTATTAAAAAAATTTGAAAAATGAATGGTGTGGTTATGTTTGGTATTTTTCAGATTCTATTTTATATTTTAGATCATATTCACTATTTGTCTTATTTTGAAATAGCAATAGAAACCAGCAAATTAGATACGAAGTCGAATTACTCGGTGAGTAGTATCCTTACTTATTTTTGAAAATGTTGTGGACTAATATCAATATAATCAGCTTACGACGTTGCTACAGTTAGGACACAAGCCTTCTCCTTGAATTAAAAAACGGAGCATGCAGGTATCCATCGCGCAATCCCAGTGCGTTCTAGTAAATATATAAAATAATAGATTTTGCCCGCGACTTCGTCCGTGCATATAAAATACAGCCTATGTCACTCAGGAATGAAGTAGTTTTATATCGGTGAATTAAAGAAAAAATTTTGCAATCGAACCAGTACTTCCAGAGATTACCTTCTACAAACAAAAAAATAACAAATTTTACCTCTTTATTATATCATTAATGTAGATTTCAAGGACATACAGTTTCAAGGTTTTCTCCAGATATTTCCCGTTGCTAGGCTATAGGCTAATAAGCACAAAGGGACTAAACATTAATCTTTAATGTTTAATAATGTTTAATGTTTAATAATGTTTAATGTTTATTGAATTGTTTGATTTACATCAATATTTCTACAATAAGGGCTAAAACTAGAGGTAAAGTTACAAAAATTGCGTTCTACCTGAACTAGGTATATATAAACCTGTATCTCAGGTAACTTATTTAAGTGCTTATATGTTAATAATATATAAACTAAAATTCATTAAACAAAGATTAAATAATATATGAACAATATTAAATAGTCTAATACTGACGAATACTTTGCTTAATCATCAAATCTGCATTACTGCAAGAAATTATTGTGACACAACATTCCATTATATATTTTTTTGCAAATTATCGGTTATATAAAGTAGGTCGATTAGCACAAACAGTAAAATGATAAAATAAATAAGTACAATAATATTTATAAGTAATATTATGCTTGGAGTTATAAAACACGTATGCGTTGCGTTAGATAAAATGTGACGACGCGCTATTTACGTGTCCTCATTATAATTAATGGAATTTATGAGTCTGGTCTCAGCAATTTTCTTAGCCGGGCAGTTTTGATACCCTGTCTTGCGATTACTCGGCTCGGCTCCCACATTGAGACAAAAACGATTAAACGTTCAAAATTTCGAACAAATTTTCTGCAAGTCTCATGTAGTAGATAATACAACAATTTCAAATGTAACCTGAACAATATGTAACATAATAATGCGTTCTATTTGGGCACTAGAGTCTGTCTAATAAGTTAAATGACTTGGGTAATTATTAAGATTTAATGAAATCTGATGTAGTCAACACGAGTTCAATAATCAAGGTTGATTAAGAGATAGAGATCATTGTTTACTAATAGAAGAAATTTATATAAAGTACCGAATATTTGTATTTTTTAAATGATTAAATATTATACAAAATTCTCAAGTCGGTTGACTTATTAGACAGACTATACATAAGTCACTAGATTGAAACGATAATTTATAGGGGGACACAGGTCTCGTCTTTATCAAAGGTGTAGGCTCCTAAGGCACGATAGCTTAGCGAGAAGTTGATAGCTGTCTTGCATGGCCCAAACAATTCCAACAAGTTTACCATCGAATCGAAAAAGAAAAGAAGAATATCATGAGTGTAGTGTTGTGGATGGATAATGTGTGTGTTGTGGCGGCGAGATAGCATTAGCTTTACAATTTTTAAAATAGGTAAAAATGCTCAAAATTTATTTTACAGGATGAAGCAATAATGACGTTCCTGCTTGTTTCATGTTGGTTGATGAAAGATTTGCTGTGGCAAACTATGTTGATTCATGAAGTCGAGAAATTTTACTTAGCTGTTCAAGATGCTCACGATACTTGCTCAATTATTCTGAAGTCGACTTGTTCTGGTAATTTTTATTGTGGACAAATTATCAATGACCACTGGCCCCGGTAGGCTTCGACCCAGCTGGGCTCTTACTGTTGCTAACAACTCCTTGAGGCGCGCGGGAACAGTGCGCTTCGTCGACGACTTGGGCTCGGTCCGGACAGTTACCGGACGGTCGGACAGCGAGCTACCCATTGCTCACAAGCCCACGCTTACGGTGGCTAGAAATCGGGATCGGAATCCCAGCGGCGGCGAGAGCGCCGTTGCCTGATGCGGTCGGCCTCCTCCTTAGCGAGCATTACTGCTCCGCAGAAGTCGGCGACCCCCATTCCTCCTCGCTCCGGACCATGGCCTGAACCAAGGCCCAGCACTGGGTTGCGATAGTCTCTGACGCCATTTCACCATGAGATCTCGCCGGAGTCTTAAACAATGTGCTGATGATGATAGCCAACAGGCTCGACTGTCCTTATATAAGGCGCTGCAGTGACTTGCATGTTACCTGTAGTCGTGAGTGATGATTGCAACTGTGTGTGAATTAGTTAAATGTTGTTTGTTTGTTTGTTGGTGTTACGTTTTGTGTTATGTGTAATTATGAGTCTTAGTTACTTGCTCAAATAAATTATATTATTATTATTAAAGCTGACATGAAGAATATTCTATTTGCATGTTTTATGTTTCTATCACCTTCCTGCTCTTGTCCAATGTTATTAAGGGTTGGCGCAAAACGTTTTTCTCTACATTTTGTCCTATTCACCACGAAGCTATTACGGATTACCTTTTCTTACGTTTGATAAAAATAATTCTCATAAGAACAATTACAGTTCACTTAAAACATGCAAGATTAAGTAACCACATTATTCTCCCACATATTGTGGTTACTTAATCTTGCATGTAAGTAGTTTAAGTTTGGTTTTTTCTTAACATCTGTACTCTTTTTGGCTAATAAACAATTATTATTATTATTAAAATGAGATAAATATACCCTATACGTATTGCAAAATTCGCATCTAGTATGTTGGTGACGTCATAAGTTTAATTAATTATTATAAATAAAAAAAAAAATAGGGCTCAATTGTACCCGTTACTGATCATCCTTTTGTAGTAAAAAGCAAAAAAAAACAAATCCTAAAATTGACCACGAAAATTTTTCATCATTGGTAAATTCATAATAGAATCAATCATTCATAACAATTACTGCTAGAGAGTACTTTGCACAGTGTTTTTCCATTTTGATCTTCATTTATTTATTCATATAATCAATAGCTTGTACATATCATTTTTCCATAAATTGAGTGACATTTTCTTTCATATCTTTACCACACAATTAATTTTTTCATACAACAAATGGTTTAGTTGCTGAAGTGTTGAAACTGTGTCATGAAAACCTAATGTGATGAATATAATATTGTTAAGTACGTTTTTCATTGACATTATGCTATTTGTTTAGTTTTGACTGTTTATCTTTTCCCCGAGATCTCTTACAAGCGTCAAAAACATATGTAAATCTACTTGTCTAATATCTACAAGGTTTCAAAGTAGCGCTGCAAGTAGCAGCAAAGTTAGTTGAAAATTAGTGATAGCGCTTTGAAATGACGCATGTAGCGAATTGACGCCTCAAGCGTGGCGTTACTTTTCTGGCCGAGCCATTATTGTCACTGAGTTATCTTCACCTAAAATCTTAAAGTTCTTAAATCAAACAAGTCGAGTATCAGCAGGTTAACTTTGTACAGGATTTTATTATATGTATGACTATTTGTGTTAAAAACTTAATCCTACAAAAAGTATGAGTTGCTATAGAAATTAAAGCATTCTCACAAAATTTATGGTATATAAATAGGTACCATAAATTTTGTTGTCCTAAAACTGTATAATAGATAAATTTGAAGCTTCTCAATAATATATTATTTTAACAAAATAGATTAGAACTACTTTGTCTGTACTGTACCCAACAGTTGATATTACTGTTGATTTTCATAATTCATTTTATTTGTATTTTTTTTTTCACAGCTGAGGCGAAAAAATTCTGCAAAAACGTACTGCGCTTGCACCGAGCTTCTTTCAAGAAGATACGTGTGTGTGGCCTGTTCTACTTAGACGCTGCGATACAATTAAGTCTGATGAGCTTCCTTACTGATTACACTGTTGTGTTGCTACAGTTCGCATTATTGTAATCATTTTCATTTAATTTGATAAAAATAACACTGTATTTTTTTTCAATTAAAATACATCGTGTAACCATAGCAAAAGATGTCTTATATTATCATCATCATTATTTTTCTGCCCTTGTTGTTTGCGATTCTAAGTGACACCACTTAGAATCGCAAAATTTTTCTTTCTCCCATTCGGTCCTGTTATCCGTTACTCTACCACTAAATTCCTTTTTTATATCTTATATATCGCACCTCCGCTCAAATAGTGTCACAACTCAAAAATCTAATTATTGAGAAAAAGGCATTTAAGTTCTAATAATTCAGGGATGTGACGCTACATATAAATACAAAAAATGGGTTACTAGTTACTAGTGGGCAAATAATTGAATTACAAATATGGTAATATCTGACCTTAAAATATGATGAATTCTGAAATTAATAGTATCATAATAATCATCAGCAAACGATTTTTTTTTGGGTTGTGACACTATTTGAGCGGAGGTGCGATATGTTTATACTAAAACGATAAGAATTTGATTTAAAACAAATGATTTAAGGTCCTAGCCAGTCCTGGACAGTTTAAGTCTTATAAGAATGAAAACAAGAATTACAAAAAAATATTTAACTCAAGTGCATTATTTAACATGATTTGAATTAATCCTTAAATATAACCCAAAAGAAATTGCTCACTTCAATTAACGGTTTGGCAGAACATGCTCAGTTAAAAATTGGTAACTATTTTAATTTGATATACAGCGAAATCATATGATCGTGATTCCTATCCGATCTCTTTGGAGACAAACATATTAAACAGGTATTTTAGTAGTATTTCTCCACGAAATATCACCATTTGCATTAAATATTACATTATTATATTATAAGCATTTAAAATAGCGATAAAAATATTTTTTAACAAATGAAAAACCAATATCAAACAACAATATATATGTTTTTTTATTGAAACGAACAGTCAATCAATTATTTAAGAACAGACATTAATCAGGTACACATGATTACTTAAAATTAAAAGGTCAAAAAAAAAAACAGTTAAAATAAGTATTAGGAAAAAACATACTTTCATTTCAAAATATAACAATATTTTTAATTGTCCTGAAATCGAATTATAAGTTCAAATTACTTTTACCAGTTTTATATATTAATTCATCGTTGACCACCGAATTATTTGAAATAAGACTCCTAATATTTCAACATGTCTTAATTTCTCTCAACATAAACGCGACTGAATGAATAATCAATGTCAAATAAATATGATAACCACATACATCAAATTAGACAAATAAGACATACCATTAAAGTTTTTTATAAATTAATACTTTATATACTTCCAACGCTATAATAAAGAAATTGACGTGTCAGGAAAAACACAAACCATCGATTGTATTGTGTGCTCAAGACTAGTGACAGTTTTTAAAATGTTTTCATTTCAAAATATCGAACGAAAATATCCAGAGAACTTTATTCCCAGCATTACAGTCGATAAAGATGTGCAGTCGATGCTATTTCCTTTAAATCTGATGCAATATATCATGTTCTGTCCTAAATATCGCATCAAGAACGATGTTATTACTCCAAATAGTTTCATTTCTAATTTTGTTTCAATGATTGTAACACTATTATTTATCATTTTATACATACTCAGTATCTATATGGACTTCAATATGAATATGACAATACAAGAATACTCTCCGATCACAGTTTTCTTTTTTCATTTCGACTCCATCTTCTACTGTTTAGGTTTCGTTATGAATTTCCTGAATGTAATAATTCAAACTAAAAACAACGTACAATTTGTTCTAACTTTTCAAAAAGTGCACAGATTTCTAAGCAAAGAACCCAAAGTGAACCATTTCATTATTTGGAATTGGATTCTTGAAATCTTGACTCTAGTCTATTATTTCATTATTTTCACATGGTTAGAAATAATGATGGGTTCTCCTTTCTATTCAATAGCTGGGTGCTATCTACTCATAACATTCGATTTGAACATTCTTTACGTCATGCGAGTCTTAAAATTATTGGAAAGCAAGTTGAAACTCTGGAATTACCAGGTTTTAAATTATCATGAATCAGGCTCTTTTGAAGAAAATTTTTATACAAAAGCGTTTGAGGCTTTCGCTGATATATTAGACAGTAATAACATCAACATAACTACTTTTCAGCAATTTGTGAGACCTTTGCTAAATATTTATCAATCTACAAGACATAGTTTATTTTGACTAGCAAATAATAATGATTATTTTTTACAATTTTCAGATTCTATTTTCAATTTTAGATCATACCCAATATCTGTCTTTTTTTAAAATGGCATTAGAAGCAAGTAAAATAAGTAAGACTATGAAAATGGTGAGTAGTATTCGCACATACTCGTGATAATATTGTGGGTATTTCTTATCGTAATCAGCCTATGATATTGCTACTACTGGGACTGTAGCATGTTCCCAATGTGAGGAAATAGAGGGCGCGTCGGTATCTACCACGCAACCCTAGTGTTTGTTGGTAAATGTCCTGTAATCATAAAGTTATTTCATTGAAACACCAGTTTCCGTTTCTACATCAAACATAGGGACCAAATGGTAAAGGAAATCTTGAAGTTTCTACAAGGTTCGTATTATAGACAACTCTAAATATAATTTGAATACTCATTTGAATACATTTATCACCCGTTACACTATCACTATCTCCCTTCTCTTCCATTCATTTCTTATAAACTTAATAATAGCTAACAAAGTCAAAGTCAAAGTCAAAAGTTTTTTATTTCACATAGGCCTACATGGGCACTTATAAAACGTCAGAAGCTAGTGCACGTTTCGAAATTGGTCGTTTCCTACGTAGAAGAACCGGCAAGAAACTCCATGGTTACTCTTTAAAAAAAGTGGTTGTAGTTACAATATTTCCATATTACAGTATTAATAGGTATTATTTAAGAACAGTGTAAACCGGTCTATATTGTACTCAAAAGAACAATAAAATCATCAAAATAATCATTTAAAAAAAGTGAGTCAAAATATGAAGTAATCTAAGAATTCGTGGAGTCTACAGTGTTCTTCCATTTACATTATAAAAAGAGGCTATATAAAAAAAAAAGCTGTCAATAAATGAGACTTTAACAACCAAAAAAGAAAAACTAACGAATTTAATGTGGTAGGAGTCAGATAATATAAAATAAAATAAAAATATTGCAAAAGCAATGTGTTAGAAGAAAAAAAATGTAATGTTACAACAAAGATGGAGCAGTTAATAGATACATTCACACAATATTATGAGTTACCAGGGGGCCACAAGTGCAGAGGTAGTCATTGCCAAACAAGCGTGTCTTCGACATAGTCTTTAACCTTGTATATTAACATATCGCATTCTACTTAGATAATATTGTACATCGCCAGATTTTAACAAAGAACGGACACAGGTCTTCTCTTTGTAAATTATGAAGGCATTAACACATGCAAGACTACGGGGTTTGATGGAAGTCATCTGTCTTCGTATTTATAGTCTAAGGTCCCACATACCGGTTTCCTCACGAATGTTTGTGTTCATCGTTTTGTAACATTACTTATTTAGTTAGAAATGCTCAAACATTTACTTGTTGCAGGATGATTTAGCAATAATGTTCCTGGCCATTTCATGTTGGTGTATAAAAGATTTATTTTGGCAAATAATGTTAATTCATCGTGTCGAGAAATATTACATAGCTGTTCGAAATTCCCAAGATACTTGCGCAGTGATTATGAAGTCACCTTGCTCCGGTAATTTTTAAATACTGATATTACAGACATTCTATTTTATTCTCATATTTTGATGTTTACTATGTCATCTTCTCATCTTTGTCCTATGTTGCTCGGGGTCGGTCCAAAATATTGTCCTCTGCATTATGCCTATAATTATATTCTATCAATCTTTCTTTGTATTTTTATTTTATATTCATTCTATCACGAAATTCAATACAATTGTTTTTATATCAGTTATTACACAAATCATCTTTGGAACAACAAAAAAGTTTTAATCATTTAGTTCCACTGAACACTTGAAGAAAATTTGAGATAACTTTCATCCATTTTTTTTTCAATTCAAGAATCGACTTTATTTTACGCAATTTAAGTTATTTGTGATCACTATTTTTTGTTATAAAAAAAGCCTGCAAAAAGTATTATAGGTTGCAATACAATTTGAACTTTAACTTGTATAACATTGGATTTTTGATCCCAAGTACATTAACTTTATAATTTGAAAAAAAAAAACCTATCAAAAATATTCTTGTTTGGGGCTTGTGTGCAAGTGTGTAGGTAGGGCAGGAGCTCTTCAATGATAGGTTTATTGGAATTATATTGTACAAGATTTACGGTGAAAATTACAATTTTGGTTATAAGAGAGCGTGTTACTCGTTCATAACGTTACTGTCGCAAGTCCTTTTAACGGATACGGAAATCGTAAGCGCGCCATCCGCGCACAGTCGATGTCAAAACGCAGTATAACTCCCAACGTCTTCAGCAGGTGGTGCCAGAGCCGCCGTCAACGCGATCAAATGATACGAGATGGCACTGATTGCTCCAACTTTTGGTTTTAACAAAATAGTTTCGAACTCATTTTATCCATTTTCGCATCACACATAATACTCTTATACTATTATTTATCGAGGATTTTATTTCTGTTTTTGACAGCTGAGGCGAAAAAATTCTGCAAGAATGTACTGCGCTTGCATCGAGCATCTTTCAGAAAGATTCGTGTGTGTGGCCTGTTCTACTTAGATGCTGCGTTACAATTAAGTCTGATGAGCTTTCTTACGGACTACACTATTGTGTTACTACAGTTTGCACTATTGTAATCCTGTCTTCAATAGATGGATTTGACAAATATAACATTGTCTGTATTATTTCAAGTTAAATCCCAGTCTAGGTTGTTCTATCATTGGTAAGTATTCAGCGAGACAATGTGATGAGTGTTATTGTCAACGTTGCACCGAGAACGATCAGGGGTGGGTTACTTAACAACATATTGAGATTTTAATTTATTTTGTGATAGTAAACGGTTTTTTATATAAAGAAAATATATACGCAATTATAATTCAAATATATCGTGTTATCATAGTAAAAGCTGTATTATGCTAAGCTACAACGATAAAGATTTAAAATCAATAGAATTTAAACATGTCGCTTTAATTATAGCATAGTTGATGTGGAAAAAAATGCAAACAAACAAAAATGTCGTCTATGTAAAAACGAGTATATATGATAACTTAAGTTACATATTATAACTCTAGAATCTAGAGCTTAATAAATATATATTACTGTTCGTTAATATTAGTGTTATTAAAGATTTGTGAAAGAATATTACTTGTACTTTTTACTATATTAGATCGTTTTTAGCTGTAGGTACTAATGTAGTCGTCACTTGCTTTCTTGTCTATATGTATATTTAATATGCAGATATTTATGTATCTATTTTAATGTTAAGTATCTGAGCTGTAGCTGATGTAATAAGGACTAACATAGGCTACTTTTATTTTTGAAAAAATAAATTCAAAATCCTGTAGTCCACGCGAACGAAGTCGCGGGCACAGTTAGTCCATAATAAAAATAAAAACAAGTAGGTACCAAAATTCTCCTTTGAGAAAGACTTTCTTTTTTATTATTGAGATAGTGGTCAAATTGTATTTGTTTGATATGGATATATTTAAATCTCTCCGTCTTGGTCACAAATCGATTGCACATTATGCTATAATGTTAGTTCGAATCTTTTTTCTTAGGGTGAGTTGCACCATTTAACTATAACGATAACAAAGGCGTTAACAGTTGTCAAAACGTCGAATTGACCAACAGGAGGCCATTTCACGGCTGGTTATGGTTTGGTTATCGTTATAGTTAAATGGTGCAACTCACCCTAACTGTTCTAAAAGATTAATGACGATCAGATTTTTTCTCGTTCATATTCACTCTGTGTTGGCAAGCTTTGTTTTATCGGTGTTACGTGATAGGTCAAGGAGGCGCTCTAAAATATTAGAACTAGCGTCGTATATTGTAAGCGGGCTCATAAATGATGATGTGTGGTATCATATTTTAAGATTTAAATATGTATGTGTTAAATATATAATGTGGAAGTGACAGCGAATTTCTGGGCTTCATATAGGCGCGATGTTTAGGGTTGCAGAAGTGGTCGAAATCACGGAACAGTAAGTTTTTACTGTTCCGTGGTCGAAATATAAAAGGTGTAAGGGACAGCCCTCCACAAACTTTAAGGGCGTGCTCAGTAGACGAAACTGAACAACCTACCATAATTTTTTTTTATGCTGGGTTGTTCAGTTTCGTCTACTAAGCAAGCCCTTAAAGTTTGTGGAGGGCTGTCCCTTACGACTTTTATAATATTCCACACCAACACACAATGCTATATACTCTCAAACTAAGCAGAGCTTGCACTCTGAGTACTAGACTACTGATAAACATACTTATATATTTCTAAATACATACATAAATTATAGATAAATAAGAGAAGAGAGCAGTGGTGGCCAAGTAGTAATGGCCTCGAGTTACGAGTTATAGGTCGCGGGTTCAAACCCAGCTTGAAGCATTACTTCTGTGTAATTTATTTCATCACCACTGCTCTCAAAAACGGCGACGGAAAACATCGTGAGGAAACCGGCATGTTCTAGAACTAAAATTCGAAGACATGTGGCATTAATCAACCCGCATTGGGCCCGCGTGGTGAATTACGGCTCATTCCCTTTTCTAGAGAGAAGGCCTGAGTCCCAGCAGTGGGAACATTAAAAAGGCTAATGATGATGATGATAATAGATTACACCCAGACACAGAACAAATGATCGTGCTCAAATTGCCACCGCGTTCCTGAACCGCAAAAGGCAACTAAAGGAGCACAAGGTATACGTCAGTAAAATATACCTCCCTTTTGCTTCAATATTTCCGATTCTAAAAAAACTATAGGCGTGATATGACAAAATATTTTTTGATTTATATATTTTTTTTTGTATAATAAATGTAAAAAAAAAGTAGTAAAAAAATGAATTTATTGTAAAAGGATTCACGCTCCATATATTTTAGGGCCATTTCTAAAAGTCCAAAATTATTTTATATATATTTTTTTAGCAGTTTCGAAACATTTGTTGTGGCGACATTTAAGGAAGGCTTATGTCCAACAGTGGAAGTCTTTCGAACGTATTTTGGCTGAAATGATGATGATGATGAATCATACATACCAATTTTTTTTCTTTGGCTAGCATTTTTTGAATAGGCCCAATATACAAGGTGTAAGGGGCAGCCCTCCACAAACTTTAAGGGCTTGCTCAGTAGACGATACTGAACAACATTGCAAAAAAATTTTTTCAGGATACGAAAAAAAAATCCGCCTCACCATACAAAATTATAAACTTGATTGGACAGTTTGTATGAAGAGCCGATTTTTTTTTTCGTTTTTTGAAAAAAAATTTTGTGGAATGTTGTTCAGTATCGTCTATTGAGCAAGCCCTTAAAGTTTGTGGAGGGCTGTCCTTTACACCTTGTATAATCTCCTTTTTCGTCAATCTTTACAGCCCAGAAAAGAAACTAAAAACTTTTTACACATTACTTTCACTAGTCGTTTAGTTCATTGCCCGTTTACTTACAAGTACAACATAATGATGAGACGATCTTTCACGCGTCGCCAGCATCACTAACGAGTATGTCTCTTGTGTCAACGTTACGAAGTTTGGATTAAGAGCAGTAACCTTTGGAAATTGTTCAGTCGGAAAGGTTTTGTTGTAACATGCCTTTGACCTGCAGGTTTTGCGATGTTTTCTTAGTAAGGGACTATGTTGTCTAAGTAAAATACTACCTTTGTAATTTCTAAGCTAATTATTTAATCATGATAAGTAGGTAAGACTTTGTGATGTTATTGGTGGTTTCATAAAGTAAATAGACTATGATATGGAAAATTGTAACAAAAACAATCGCGTCACACGTCAACAACGTCACACGTCTCACTGCATGAGGTTTTCTTTTCTTAAGTAGGTAAGCATTTTTTTTTCTGCACCATGACTATCTATCTTAGAAAAATAAGCCACTGGGTTGACCGAATTTTAGTCCGTTTATGTTTATCTTTTATGTCAAATGAGAGTAGCTCTCATATCCCTATGCGAATCTGCGGCTGAAACTGGTGATGCCACATATCCTCAACTGCAACAGTTGTTGTTGTTTAGGCAAGCATTAAAAGAAGAAGAAGGTTTTTCATAATTCACTAATGGGATTCGACGGCGCGCACTGTTCCCGCGCGCCTCAAGGAGCTGTCAGCAACAGCAGGGGCCCAGCCAGGTCGAAGCCTACTGGGGCCTCACGTGGGCGAGGCCACTAGCAGAAAGTAGTAGAAAACAAAACGGAATAATAATGTGATAATAATTGTAAACGCCGTTGGCCGAGTGAGAGCAGTGGCGCCCGAGTGGTAACGGCCCCGACTTATGAGTTGTAGATCGCGGGTTCGAACTTGCGATCCTATAATTTATTATATCACCACTGCTCTCAAAACGGTGAAGGAAAACATCGTGAGGAAACCGGCATGTTCTAAAATCCAAAAATTTGAAGACATGTTACATTCACCAACTCGCACTGGGCCCACGTGATTGATTGCGGCCATTGGTCTCCTAGAGAGGATGCTTGAGTCCCAATAGTGGGAACATTAAAAAGGCTGGTGATGATTATAAACATGGTGTCTACAAACAACCCCTTTTCCACTTACCGACCTTCCCAACCCATATACTATGTAATATGTTTGGCCAGTCTGGACTAATAAATGCCTGCAATAAATCTCACTTGTAATTTTGTGCTAAAAATCGCTTAATTACACACTGTAAGAAACGGGATGGGTCGGGCTACACGCTTCCGTATAGCGGCCTGTGCTAATAGTTCGTTTTATGTGCGGCCGTCCCTTCTGTCCACATCGTTTGTCAACGTAATGTTCTTTGCTTGTTATATAGCTATTATATACAAGGTGTCGTTTTGAAGATGCAAAATATTTCAGGAGTTTGTAATACAACTCATAATTAATCATGTGAAAAAACGATACCTGGTCAATAATCAGTAATACTTGTTATTTTATTCTTTAACTAGCTGCTGCCCGCGACGTCGTCTGCGTGAAGCCTCTACAGCACTAAAAATACCTAAGGTGCCGGTGTCGCTATAGCATTATAAATAAACAACTTTTAAAATAGCATTGTAATATAAATTTTCTTTGCAAACGAAGTAAGTGAAGAGAGTTATATGAAAATCCTACTGAGTTCAGTTATAAGATGTGACTGAAGGAAACACAAAAGAGTAAAAATACGTACAAAGGTATCATACCTTACAAGACTTCCCTATAAACTACGTTGGTAGTTATACTGCCAGGAGCCAAAATGTGAAGAGAGTCAGGACTGGTGGCGCGGGAGCAAGCGACGTACAGTTGCCCGTGTGAGAAGCAACTCGTCCTGAGGTCGACACCCGCTGCCCTCAGTGTCTGCCCCTGCGACTTATTGATGGTTATCGCGAAGCAAACACACACGGGGAACTGTACGCGCTTGAACTGGAACGGGAAGTTATGGGGTATCAGGGGAATGCGTGTTATAAATACTGCCTCGCTGACGCCACAACCCGTAAGAATTTCCGCCTCAATGGTGTGTCTGTGTGGAGCGAGATGACTTTAAGGCGGGTCCCGTCACAACTTCGAAGCATAATCGGGACACCGACCTTCAGCTTGATGGTATGAGCCGGAAGCCCGCTCACACACCCAAGAATTCAGCTGGTGCGGTATACGACTGATGTCCCCGTACACACAGTGAATCAGTTTTTCTAAGCTGGATATCACTCTACCGAGAGACTCTGGAAGCAACACCTGTCCACCTCTCTCTTCTGGTAGAGTGGCCTTTGCCAATACTTAGAAGGACATCGGAGAATTCTTGAGCACGTGCATTGCCGCCGAGCCGAGCTCTCATATTAATGCGCAGTGTACGAACTCGGGACCACAACGAAGATCGTTTCGACGAAGCATTCACCTCGTCAGCCCTCGATCCCCGCGTCACCTCGGGAAGTGTTTGCCGGAAATCGCCACTGAACAGAACTGTGACACCATCCATCAAATGTTAGTTCCTGCGGATGTCCTGCAGGGTTCTGTCTACGACCTCAACTGCCTTCCTATTGGCCATCGTACACTCATCATCAGAGAGCAATCTTTGAGTACATGTCCCTTATCGCAATTACGTGACACACCACAAACAGGCGTTTTGGCGCTCTCTAAATCGATGGGAATTTTTAACATGGCATGTGCTATCTTGCCTTCCGGAAGCAGTGTGGCAGCGATTCCCGACGACGTTACAGCAATAGCAATTTTGCCTTGGCTCCTGACCTCTGCAAGTATGCCAGTGGTAACAAATGTTTTTCTTGTTCCACCAGGAGCATCCAAGAAAAATATTTTACCCTGGTTTTGCCCAACGCTTTCAAGGACGGTGTCATAAATTTGTTTTTGCTCTCAAATAAACAAAGCGACATGGTCATTTCGTATAGTGGTTATTTCGCCCGGATCGTAATTTGTCTCAGCGTTATACTCTCGATTTCCACGGTCTTGATGTGGTCATTATTGGAGAGCTGGTAACCCTTATTCGATCAGTGGATTGCCGCCGATGGAAATTACCACATCTTGAAGTGAACTGAGACAGGTGTTCAGCACGCGTTTATCAGTTACTTCGACTTCGTCTCCAGTAGCACGCCTCAAAGCTCGTAGAAAATCTTCAGACAGATGATGGCGATACTTCTCCCACAAAGCTACCGGATTCGCGACTCCACAAAACACCAAGATGACGGCAAGCAGATGACGCATGTGGCTGGGACTGTCACTGACGCTTGCCTCCGCGAGGGTGTCATCCCAATTAGGCAAAAGGCTGCGCGGTAAGTGGGATACTCCACGCCAACGAATGTCCTCAGAAAAGCGAAAGACGTTGGGCCTGGGACAGTGTAATGCAGTGTGAACCGCAGAAAATAGCATTCGCCACTATTCAGGTGCACGGTATAAACCCTACCCAATGCGGTGTCTTTGAAAATTCCCGGAAAACCTTTCACAGCACCTTCTCGTCGATGTCGGTTGAATACACCCCTTTGCTTGTCGTACGTGTAATATGAAGGCACCTCGTCATACGTAAGGGATCTCGCAAACTGGTCGACTTCACAGAGTCTGAGAAATGCCACCATGTAACACCTATTTTTTAAATTATCTTCACAACTCTGCTTCAGATTTTTAGGGTTTTGTTGGAACTTGAATTTGTCAAAACGAACTATAATATGAAGAAAATGCACACTACCATCTATGAATTTTAAGAATAACTAACTACTAACCTCGCCAACATGATCAAATTTAAATGATTAATTTCCAAAAACTGTTAACATATAACTTGATTTGATTTTGATGAAATCTCATAGATGGCGCTGCTTTAAAATTGTGTTTATACTACTAAAATTCATTTAACTATGTTTCTCTGCCCAAGTTACTTTAATGGCGTAGTTTTTATAGTGTAAAGCTAGATTATAGCATGACTTACTCAAAAACAACATTTAAATTTGCGTCCTTATATTACACGCTGTCACAGAATGCGTAAGAAAAATAAAGATTCACAGCTCCTCCCCCGTAGGTGATAGGGTGATAATATGTAGCCTATGTGTTGACCCGACCTCTTAGTAATATTCATGCAAAATTTGAAGTAAATCCATGCAGTACTTTTTGAGTTTATCCCGGACATACATACAGACAAACAGACAAACAGACAAAAATTCTAAAAACTATATTTTTGGCTTCGGTATCGATTGTAGATCACGCCCCAAGTATTCTTTTTAAAAAATATTCAATGTACAGTTTTGACTTTTCTACGATTTTATTATATGTATAGATTATACTAAACTAATTCGATTGATCGATGGCAGCGGGGGCGTGGCTAGGGTGTGGCGTGCGGGATGATGATTGGATGATACATTATTTATGAAACTATCGTTACGAGTTAATGTGCCAGCCAGTCTGATACCTGCCTTATAAACGCCCTTTATTTTTCCGTGTTTGTGTGTGTGAAAGAAAGCGCGGTTATAAGGCAGGTATCAGACTGGCTGCTTTTTAAGAAACGTAGTTCACACATACCGATTTTAATAAAAAAAAAAACAAAAAAAAAATCCTACTCATTTTATTATTGATTCGGGTCGAGAATCACTAACATAATTACCTTCTGAAATATTTTGCATCTTCAAAACGACACCTTGTATATGATGTACAAGAAATTCATGAAGGTGCAGAAGACCAGAAATGGCCAACGGAACTTTATCCTCACAAATCAATCAATCAATTTTTTAATTGCATAAAACATGGTGTACAATGGTGTTATGTCAAAAATTATTAGAGCATACATGTTTTGCTTATATCACAGTACGCAAATATTTTACAAATTATTATGTCAAATAAAAAAATATTACTTACATGTCAAAAAAAAAAAATACACAAAGGAGACAGTTAAGTAACTTTGTCAATACTAATAAATAAATGGTTTTGAACAGTTATATTGAAAACTAGCTTTTGCCCGCAGCTTCGCCCGCGTGCATAAAATATAACCTACGTTACTCAGGAATAAAGCAGCTTTCTATCGGTGAAAAAATTTTACCAATCGGACCAGTACTTCTCAGAGACTACATCCTACAAACAAAAAAAAAAAAAACTTTACCTCTTTAATAAATTAGTCTTCTTCTTATTCTTCTTCTTCTATTACATTAGTGTAGATGTAGATCATATACAAGATATTCAAGAAGGTTACTTTAAACCAGTGCAGAAGATCAGAAATGGTCAAAGGAACTTTATCCTCACAAAGATATTACAAAGAAGACAGTTAAGCAACTATGTCAATACTAATAAATAAATGGTTCTGAATGGTCATGATACTCAATATACAGATAGTTTAGAAAATTTCATACATAGATCAATATTTACCCTGTCGGGCACAGGCCACAGCAAAATGTAGGAGAGAGGAAGAGGGTTAATTATCAATTCACGGAATTCAATAAATAATAATAGAACCGGAAGATAGAGCCAGAAGGTAAGCACCGGAACTCCGTAATTAATCAATGTATCTAAGCCGTTTTTGGGCTTATTAGAATTGTCATGAGATACATTTTGGTTGTAAGGTACTATGAAAATGATCTGATGATAGAGCCGGAAGGTGGACGGTAGACTCGGAAACTTCATAATAAAACAACGTATCCTAGCAATGTTTGGGTTAATTGCAAGTGTCATGAGAAAAAAGGATGAACTCTAACGATTTGTGGTTTGAAATAAAAAAAAAATACAAAATAAAAAATAATCGAATTCGGTACAAAAAAAAAACGTTAAAATGACCACCGTTAAATGACCGTTATGATGACTCTTATATCGTTTTACGTGTTTGTAAAGTTTTTTTTTTTATTATTTACGTTTTACAAAAGTTTCTTCGTATATTTGTGTAACTTCATAAATTATTAAATCTTCTATACTTATAATAAAACTGTAGAGAGGTCAATTCTGTACATTGAATATATATTCAAAATTAATATTAGAGGATGACTGGTGATCGATACTGATGCCGAAAATGCAATCAGTACATTTTTTGTCTGTCTGTCTGTCTGTCTGTCTGTCTGTCTGTCTGTATGTGTACGCATGGGTCAAAAACTACTGAAGGGATTTTAACCAAAATTGGTACGATTGTGGTCCATACTCCTGGGCAGGTTATAGGCTATATAACATAACGCTAAGATACATAGGAGCTGAGAAGGGACGATAAATTTGAAGCAAGTCGGATGAAAATGCGCTTTCGAGCTCCTTATCCTCGCATACGTTGATCATACACCAAAAGTATGTATTACAAAAATGATGGTCTGTAATAGATCTACAAAAAAGTTCTCAATAGTATATATCTATCTTTTATAAATTAGCCACAATAACGTGTTTAATCGTTAGGCATTTCTTCAATAATAAAATCGTACATATAATAAAATCGTCAAAACTGTGCACTAAATATTTTTTTAAAAGAATACTTGGGGCGTAATCTACAATCGATATCGAAGTCAAAAATATAGTTTTTAGAATTTTTGTCTGTTTGTCTGTATGTATGTCCGGGCTAAACTCAAAAAGTACTACATGGATTTACTTCAAATTTTGCATGAATATTACTAAGAGGTCGGGTCAACATATAGGCTACATATTATCACGCTATCACCTACGGGGGAGGAGCTGTGAATCTTTATTTTTCTCACGCATTCTGTGACAGCGTGTAATCTAACGATGCATATTTAAATAATAATGTTTTTGAGTAAGCCATGCTATTATCTAGCTTTACACTATAAAAACTACGCCATTTCAGTAACTTGGGCAGAGAAACATAGTTTAATGAATGTTAGTAGTATAAAGACAATTTTGAAACAGCGCCATCTATGAGATTTCATAAAAATCAAATCAAGTTATATGTTAACACTTTTTGGAAATTAATAATTTAAATTTGATCATGTTGGCGAGGTTAGTAGTTAGTTATTCTTAAAATTCATAGATGGTGATGTGATGTGATGTGCATTTTCTTCATAAAAGTTGTATCGTATAGTTCGTTTTGACAAATTCAAGTTCTAACAAAACCCTCAAAATCTTGAGCAGAGTTGAGGAAGATAATTTAAAAAAAAATGCGGTGTTAACATGGTGACATTTTTCCAGCTCTGTGAAGTCGACCAGTTTGCGAGATCCCTTACGTATGACGAGGTGCCTTCATATTACACGTACGACAAGCAAAGGGGTGTATTTAACCGACGTCGACTGGTGCGGTGTCGAGGATATTTGATGGCGTGGATTATTCCACTTACCGCGCAGCCTGCGTAGCACGTCACCTTCTCGACGGTGACAAAAATTGGGATCGGTTGGTGTTTTGTAGAGTCGCGAACCCGGTAGCTTTGTGGGAGAAGTATCGCCATCATCTGTCTGAAGATTTTCTACGAGCTTTGAGGCGTGCTACTGGAGACGAAGACGAAGTAACTGATGAACACCTGTCTCAGTTCACTTCAAGATGTGGTCATTTTTATCGGCGGCAAACCGCTGATCGAATATGGATTACCAGCTCCCCAATCATCACCGCATCAAGGCTGTGGAAATCGGGAGTATAACGCTGGGATAAATTACGATCCGGGCGAAATGACCATGTCACTTTGTTCTCTTCAGAGCAAAAACAAATTTATGACACCGTCCTTCAAAGCGTTGGGTAAAACCAGGGTAACATGTTTTTCTTGGATGCTCCTGGTAGAACAGGAAAAACATTTGTTACCACTGACATATTACTGTCAGGAGGCAAGCCAAAATTGCTTTTAATGTAGCGTCGTCGAGAATCGCTGCCATACTGCTTCCGGGTGGCAAGACAGCACATGCCATGTTTAAAATTCCCATCGATTTAGAGAGCGCCGAAACGCCTGTTTGTGGTGTGTCACGTAACAGCGATAAGGGACACGTGCTCAAGGATTGCTCTTTGATCGTATGGGATGAGTGTAAAATGGCCAATAGGAAGGCAGTTGAGGCCGTGGACATCCGCAGGAACGAACATTTGATGGGTGGTGTCACATTTCTGTTCAGTGTCGATTTCCGGCAAACACTTCCCGTGGTGACGCGGGTATCGAGGGCTGACGAGGTGAATGCTTCGTTGAAACGATCTTCGTTGTGGTCACGAGTTTGTTAGCTGCACTTGACCATTAATATGAAAGCTCGGCTCGGCGGCAATGCACGTGCATTGCAAGAATTCTCCGATGTCCTTCTAAGTCTTGGCGAAGGCACTCTGACAGGTGGTGCTTCCAGAGTCTCTCGGTAGAGTGGTATCCAGCTTAGAAGAACTCATTTGCTGTGTGAACGGGGACATCAGTCGTATGCCGCACCAGCTTCTTGGGTGTGTGAGGGACAACGCCGACGCCCAAAAATGATCAGGCTGCACCAAATAACGAATGCATTCTCTCGGAAATTGAGGGGAATGAAGTGGTCTACACCTCGATAAACACTTTTGTCGAGCAAGATGACGCCACACATTATCCCGTGGAATTCTGAACTCCCTGTCAGCAAGAAAACTTTCAGCGCATACCATCAAGCTGAAGGTCGGTGTCCCGATTATACTTCTTTGGAACCTTTCTCCTCCGAAATTGTGTAACGGGACCCGCCTTAAAGTCATCTCTCTCCACAGACACACCATTGAGGTGGAAATTCTTATGGGTTGTGGCGTAAGCGAGGCAGTATTTATACCACACGTTCCCTTCATACCTTACAAATTCCCGTTCCAGTCCAAGCGCGTATTAGTTCCCTGTGAGTGTTTGCTTCGCGATGACCATCAATAAGTCGCAGGGGCAGACACTGAGGGCAGCGGGTGTCGATCTCAGGACGAGTTGCTTCTCACACGGGCAACTGTACGTTGCTTGCTCTCGCGTCACCAGTCCTGACTCTCTTTACATTTTGGCTCCTGGCAGCATAACTACCAACGTAGTTTATAGGGAAGTGTTGTAAGGTATGATACCTTTGTACGTATTTTTATGTTTTGGTGCCCTGGAATGTATTCCTGCATTATTTTCTCTATTTCCTTCAGTCACATCTTATGACTGAACTCATCAGGATTCTCATATAACTCTTTTCACTTGCTTGGCTTGAAAAAAAAAACATTTTAAAGCAATTTTAAAAGTTGTTTACTTAATACTATAGCGACACTAACATCTTAGGTATTTTTGGTACTGCAGTGCCTTCACGCAGACGACGTCGCGGGCAGCAGCTAGTAAATAAATATTTTTTATACCCAAATTTCTAATGCCAAGAATAATAATAATAATATAATAATAATAATAATATTCCACAACTATCACACAACGCTGTCTAGTCCCAAGCTAAGCAGAGCTTGTGTTATGGGTACTAGACAACTGATAAACATACTTATATATTTCTAAATACATACATATTATAGATAAATTACACCCAGACACAGAACAAATGATTATGCTCATCACACAAACATTTGTCCTGGGTGGGAATCGAACCCACAACCTTCGGCATAGCAGTCAGGGTCACTAACCACTAGACCAACAGGTCAGTCAAAAAAAGAATACCTTTCTAATACAAACAGACCATCAATATTCACATATAAATTTAAAAATAAAAATTGACTACTTGCATAAACATACACAAGATCTAATTGGCAACAGAGTTATATCCGGTATAGCAAATAATTTTTCAATTCAGCGAATGAATTAATTCACTTTAATGTTTTTACCAAAATCCACTTAATCAGTGGTAGATTTTGTATATTTACTGACGTGAGTAAGCGATTTTAAAATTAAGGTTCTTATTATGTATTGCATATGCTATGGCTATTCGGTATTGCTATTGCTTTCAAATGGTTCTGCCACTCTACAATAGCCTAGTTTTACCACATTAAGGCGTATAGTTCTATAATATTTGAGAGTACAAAGAAAAAGCAGCAGCGTTTATTGACGTTTATTGAAAAGGTGACAGGTGACACATAAGTCCATCAGACTATAGACAAAATAGTATTAACCAAGTAGGTACTACACTACATCCTTCCCCACTTAAATGACAATAGTATGAGCGTTAAACTAATAAACCTTATTCTTTATAATTTACCGTCTTATTGACACGACACTTCCGCATAGGCCTCGACTGGGACGGTACAGGGGTCGTTGGTGGCGTAGAAAAGTTTTCAGATGCCTCCTGAACTACGTCAGTCGTTATAAGTTGACGTCGTTGACCGTCCGCGCTTCCCGACTCCTCGGACCGTTCGGGCTGAACCACAGCAGGCTCGGATGGTACACAGCTAGGTGGATCCAACTGGGACAGTTCGGTATTTGTTGGGATTACAAGCGAACTCCTAGACCTACGCTTAAGTTGATCGATATGTCTATGGATCACGTTACCCTTGCTATCCAGAATTTGAAAATCATGAGCTCCCGAAGATCCCGCCACGGATCCCGGTTGCCAATTTTCTGTTTTCAAATACTGGCGATACCAAACATTCTCCCCAATTCCTACTTCCCTATCTACTCCACCTTTAGTCCTAACTTGCCTTTGCTGAGCTTCCCGAACTCTTGCTTCCCTATCCGGTTTCAAAATATCCAACTTAGTTCTAAGATATCTACCCATTAATAACATAGAAGGGCTCTCACCAGTCGAACAATGCTCCGTGTTACGATAATGTAATAAGAAATTATTTAAAGTTGTTTCAATATTTTTATTTTCCGCTAACGCCTTTTTAACAACTTTTTTCAGAGTTTTTACTGCATTTTCAGCCGCCCCATTAGAAGCGGGATGATACGGTGCAGTAAAAATGTGCTCAATACCATCGCTACTTAAGAAACTTGCGAATTCGCTACTCGTAAACGGTGGTCCGTTATCTGTAACAACTTGTTTTGGAATTCCAAATCTACTCCATAACTCCCCTAGTCTAGAAATAGTGCTATGCGCTGCCGTGCTTGGTACCTGAAAAATCTCCAGCCATTTCGACATGGCATCTATAATGACCAAAAATATTTTGCCATCTATCGGTCCCATATAATCCAGGTGTAGTCTGGTCCATGGCCTGAGGGGCCAGGGCCAGGGACGTGGAGGAGCACGCGGCGGAGCATCGGCGAGCTTGGCGCAGGTAACACACGCCTTGCACTCGCGTTCGACCGCCTCGTCGATGCCGGCCCACCACACGTAACTACGAGCGATAGCTTTAGATTTTACTATTCCCATATGTGGCTCATGTATAAGTTTCAAAACTTTCTCTCGGCAACATTCTGGGATCACCACCCTGTGACCCCACATCAAACACCCCAGTTCCTCATATAACTCAGATTTCCTATTGAAATATGGCTGCATACCTGCTATGACGCATTTCTCCGGCCAACCGTACCGTACATAAGTTAATACCTTACTTAATATAGGATCTTTTAATGTTTGTTTTCTGATTTGTCTATGATCTAACAATAAGGCATCCTGAGCAAAATGTAAATAAGTTTGTTCCGGAATTAAGTCCTTCGTCTGTTCGGAATCACAACTCGGTAACCGAGATAGGCCATCCGCACAGTTTTCATTAGTTTTTATATATTCTAAATCATAATCATAAGCAGATAAAATCACTGCCCACCGCTGCATCCTACTAGCCGTCATAGTTGGTATACCCGCGTGAGGGCCTAATATAGACACCAATGGCTTATGATCAGTACGCAGTATAAACCTACGCCCATACAAGTATTGGTGAAATTTTTTTAACGCAGAATATTATTGCTAAAGCTTCGCGGTGTATTTGTGAATAATTTTTCTCCGCGGCTGTCAAAGTACGCGACACGTACGCCACCGGGCGCTCGCCCTGATGCGTCCCCGGCTGAGCCAGCACCCCGCCGACACCGCGGCCGCTAGCATCACACGTTACAATTATGGGTTTCTTGGGGTCGTAGTGAGCCAAAACTTTGCTACTGACCAACGCTTGTTTAACCGTTTCAAAGGAACGTTTACAGTCACTGTCCCATTGCCAGGGAACTCCTTGACATAATAACTTATGCAAGGGAACTAACAAAGAACTAAGATTCCTAACAAATTTCGCAAAGAAATTAACCATTCCCAGAAAAGATCGCAATTCGGAGACGTTTTCAGGGGGTTTCATTTTTAAAATGGCGTCAATTTTCGTTTTATCCGCTTTAATCCCTTCCTTAGAAACAACATAACCCAAATACTTAACATTATCTACAAGAATAACACATTTACTCTTTTTAAGCTTTAACCCATAGTCAGCTACCCGTTGTAAAACAGCCTTCAGTGCTTCTAAATGTTCCGATCGTGTCTTACCACCAATAATGATGTCATCCAAAAATCCCTGTACATTTGGAATGCCTTGCAGTAATTTCGTTATGATTCGTTGAAATATACCTACGCTTGATGATAATCCATAAACTAATCTATTATAACGAAACAATCCTCGATGCGTGTTAATCACAGTGAATTTTTTGGAGTCATCCAGTTCTATCTGGTTATAAGCATTAGATAAGTCTATCTTGCTTAAGAACTGAGCCCCATTGAGACCTACCAACACGTCATCAATTTTAGGAAGTGGGTAACGATCAACTAGTAAAACGGGGTTAAGTGTCGACTTGTAATCCGCACAAATCCGTAGCGTACCGTCCGCCTTATTTACAGGCACCAATGGTGAAGCCCAGTCCGAGCAGTCCACTGGCTCAATGATGCCAGCGCGCAGCATCCCGTCTAGTTCGGCGTCGATGCGCTCCCGCAGTGCGTATGGCAGCGGGCGCGCACGGTGGAAAACGGGCGCCGCGCCCTCTCGGACGCGCAGCGTCGCCTTGCCACCCGTGTACCGTCCCAGCCTGCCGTCGAACACTTCTTTATACCTGTCGAGCAGTTTACATATTTCGGTATCCAAGTGAACTATGTCCTGTTTTATAAGATTGCAATGAAATTTGGGTATTTCTATCTGTAATTCAGCTAGCCACTGCCGACCAATTAACGATGTAGTGCCTTTCTCTATAACAAATAACTCTAATTGTTTTTCTATTTTATTATAACCGACTACAGGCTTAATTATACCTAACGGCTTAATTTTTGAACCATCATAAAATTTCAAAATTGTGTTGTTACTTTCTATCGGTATGTGGTCAAAATTTAAATCGTAAACCGTTTTACTTATACAAGAAATTGCGGTACCTGTATCTAATTCCATGTCTATCACAATATTATCCACCAAAATAGGTAAGCTTACCGCCTTATAACTGTTTAACGACAAAAGGTTCATATCCTCGATGTCGTCATCCTCATCAGTACTACCGTACCGGAGATCACCGAAATGGAATTCACGCCTTGCCGTTCGATTCCGGTCATTCTTTCCCTGTGGCCTCTGCCCCTTACGCTCCGGGCACATTCGCCGCAGATGACCTACTCGCTGACATTTACTGCATACGAAGTTCCGATAACGGCAATTAGCGTACTGGTGGTTCGTAGCTCCGCATGCCGCACACGTACTCACACCTTCCGCCGCCCCGGCTCGCGTCGATGTCTCCGCGCCGACAGACCACGCGCGGCCTGCAGTTGCCGCCACCGCAGGTCCCGCTTCACCACCGCCAACTCGCCGCCCGCGTCCGCGCCCTGTGCGGCCCGTACCCGACATTAGTGCGTGTACGGGGCAGGCACTTCTTACTTCCGCTGCGGTTGTCGATCCCTCGACCACTGCTGCATCCCTCTCCGCCGCCTCCAGAGAACAAGCCAATTTGACCGCTTCCGCAAAAGTAATTGCATCGTTCTCTGCGAACAAACGTTGCCGAATCACGTCGCTTCGCAGACCGCACACAAACTGATCGCGCAAGTTTTCATTCAAGTTTGCGTTAAATTTGCAATTGCGTGACAATTTTTTTAGTTCCGCAACGTAAGCCGCGACATCCTCCGTAGTACTCTGTCGTTTTTGCCTAAAACGGTATCTTTCTGCTAGCAAAGATGGCGCCGGTTGTAAATGTAGGCTCAATAGTTCGCAGGCTTCTTTAAATGACAGTTCCATCGGCTTCTTGGGACTGGCGAGATTGACGAGCAATTCATAAGCTTCGTCCCCCATGCTCGCAATTAGAGTTGGTAACCGTAAATCATCCTGCACTTTATTCACTAAAAAGTACATGTCGAGTCTGTCCACATACGACGACCACAATCCCGACCGCACTTGAAATTCTTTGATCTGACCCACCGACATTGTTTGTTTGTATTTTTTTTTTTCTGGAGTTTCCGTTTATCATGCACACAAGAATACGTTTACCACGTCCAGTTTTACTCGTCGCCAATATAATATTTGAGAGTACAAAGAAAAAGCAGCAGCGTTTATTGACGTTTATTGAAAAGGTGACAGGTGACACATAAGTCCATCAGACTATAGACAAAATAGTATTAACCAAGTAGGTACTACACTACAAGTTCCTTGAACCATCTGGCCGAAATTATGTGAACGCAACTCTCGCACTCGCCTAGGCGGCAGTACGCTAATCTGTGCATTTATTTGCGGCCAGCAGCGCCCGGAAAGCGCTTTAAGTCCATTTTCTCTGCGAGATATTGATTGATTTACTTATGCAATGTTCACTTTGAAGAATATTTAACCACCAATTTTTATGTGTAAAAATGTTTCTAAAGGTCCAAGCTGTTTCGAAGGAGTAGGGAAAAGTTGCGAAATTGATAAATATTTTTTTTTTGACAAAAGTATTAATTGCACGAAAAAATCAAATGTTGATATTATTGTTCATGAATCTATAATAAACATATATTTTTTTCAAACCAATTGACCTAGCCGTTACGGAGGAGTAGGCCTCAGAAAATCACTATTTTATGGCACTTTTCGGGCGCTTGGCCCTTAACTCACTAGCTTAAATAACTAGCTGTTGCCTGTGACTTTGTCCGCGTCAAGTGCGTAAATATGCGCAAACGCAACTAATAATTTTGTGCTTGTGATTCATGCCGAAAGCATCTAATTTAATTATTTTATTTTCACCTCCTCCTTTTGTGTCGTTTATTCTCAATGCTGAGGGTCGTGACCTCGACGAATAACTTTCCTGTGGACTATATTTCACCATGTTGTCGTTTTTTTTTTTTCGATGTTAAAAATTATCTTATGACAGCGGGGGTTGTCATAAGATAATTTTTCCTGGGCGGAGCGGGAGATAGTGTCAGACTCTTACTGACTAAAAAACCCATCCCGTCCCTTCAAGCCTTCATATCGGGGCTCGAACGCCCTTTCGGATAACCCTGGCCCCAGTAGGCTTCGACCCGGCTGTGCCCCTGCTGTTGCTGACAACTCCTTGAGGCGCGCGGGAACAGCGCGCGTCGTCGACGACTGTTGTCCTATCTTCGGGGATGTGGGTGGCGTCGGAGACTGTGGACTCCAGTGCAGCACGGATTTAGTTTGACCAACGTATCGTAATAATGGTTTAGCCGAACTTTTTAGTTTTTGTTTAGTGACATCTATTGGCCAAAGATGTATACCGGTCGCGCGTTGGGCAGTCTTAATATTGTTAAAAACTCATAGATGGAGTGAGTCATTGACGTCACTATCTTATAAGTCACAGATGAGATTCTCCGCGATCTGTAGCCCGATTCACGTAATGAAAACCGTAACGATATCGCAGCGATTTAGTCGTTTAGACCATTTCCGTATTCACATCTATCAATCAAGTTTTAACGACACGGATTATAAAGTCATTTGAAAAACGTTAAAAAAAATCTGTATTACATTATCCTGGTAGAATACTTATTGATGTAACTGGAAATAAGTCGATAGATCGTTAATACCGCTTTTGGATAGGACTTCGATCGAACGACTATAAAACTTCAACGAAATTTGGCTTGTTTGATTTTACGTGAATCAGGCTACTGGTTAGGTGTCAAAACAATCTTGTCGATGAGAATCAAAAGTGATCCAATAGTGAAAGCGTGAATTAACAGTGGTAACAGTGGTTTGGTTGTGGAACAAGTAGAATTTCTCAGTAAATGTATCGGTTCAAAAAAGTCAGTGTTTTATTCACTCAAAGTGGAACCCTATTGGATCGGTTCTTCAATAATAATATTTTTAATGTAACAGTTATGTAATATGTTTGTAATAAATAAGCCCATGTGCTTACCTGGTACAAATTCATTGCAAGAGCTTTTTCTCACGCAAGAAAAGAAATGAGCATTAATTTACCTTCACCTTTGAGGAATAGGAGAGAGATAAATAAGAAACAACGACTAGATTGTAACGAAATGTTCGATCCAGCCTGTTACTTGCTGTTTCCTCATCAGTGCTCTGAGCCGAGATCTGTACAGTACAATTCACGAATGATGGCGGCCGTGAAGTTTGCGCAGAAGGCTGCGCAGTAACGTGTTTAGGAACCAAATAGCGACGCGCGTGTGCGAGAAGAGTGTAGTATGCGAGTAACGTTCGCGAAGGCTAACTTCACGGCCGCCATTATTTGTGAATTGTACTGTACCCTACAGGGGACACCCCTGTGTGATACGGTCCTTATTGTAAAGTTGCTTGGTTTTTTGTCTATGAGTTTTAGTAGTTGGAGGCATTTATTTTATTTATGTCGCTACAGGCAAGTTGGATTAAGCAGACGGTAACCTCAAAAGTTGGCCAGCAAGAAGCTATTCATAAAATAAATGGTCTGTCATCTAAGTTTATGTTTTAGCCTAGACCCCCGCCCCGCTCACGTCGCCTCAGCCACCATTTAGGTTCTAAAAAACGTTCGTGCGCAAAAAAACCTTTTGCGCAAAGTTCGGGCTCGCTAAGATACGTCGGCCGTATTGTATATGTGACTAATTAGCTGCTTGCTTATAAGGAACGTTTTTCCTATGATATCATGATATTACAGCCTCAAATAATTTGAATACGGATTGATAAAAATAAATAGGACATAAAATTCTATTCTACATCACAGTATTATAAAATTTTATAATTGTATTCGACCTGAAATAAAACCGTTGAATTTTTTACAATCAGTCAAATCTAATATCCAATTAAGGGTGAGTTGCACCATTTAACTATTACGATAACCAAACCATAACCAGCCGTGAAACGGCCTCCTATTGGTCAATTCGACGATTTGACAACTCTTTGCTGTGGTTTTGTTATCGTTATAGTTAAATGGTGCAACTCACCCTTAAAGTCCAATTGTTAACAAGTGCCAAATTAAGAATTCTACTTTATGGATCGGCTTTGCCCTATAACTTATATCCATTTTCGTTTGGCAAACGTAACAATTTAGTAAAGGTTCGCACGAGCAAGATAAAATAAACAAACAAATAAACACTCATGTTTATTTTATCTTAGTAAGAAAATATAGTTGTTTCGCAGACCACAATTTATTTTATTAGACAGATATAAACTTTTACTTAGTTTATCAGAAGTTTCCGAGGAGCTTGTGGAGTTGTGGCTACAATATTAACAGCATAAGTATAATCAGCCTCTTAATGTTCCCAGTGTTGGGACTCAGGCCTCCTCTCTAGGAGAGGGAATGGGCCGAAAACCACCACGCAGGCCCAGTGCGGATTGGTGGATTTCACATGTCTTAAAATTTTTGGTTCTAGGACATGCCAGTTTTCTCACAATGTTTACCTTCACCGTTTTGAGTGCAATGGTGAAGAAATAAATTACACATTAATTATTCATTGTACGTCTAGTGAGTTCTAACAGTGGGAACATTGCTTTTCCAAAATGTTAATATCACTCAGCTGTCAGTTTGATTCGAGTAGAAGAAATGACTAAGAATATAAAGAATAAGCTACTTATATTTAATTCATTAAAAGTCTCAAATTGTCAAATTGTGAAAGGCTAAAAGGAATTCACTACAACTAAAATACGAGATATACCAGGGCATCAAAGCCAAAAAATAGTTAGCAACCACTAAATTGATGAAAAACGGACAACTTAAAAAACAGTAAATGTCCAGCACATTTAGAGGCACGACTACATCGTTTGGCTAACTTCCAAATGTCCCCGTTGTTTTTATCATTATTCGGCCCCTGGTTTGCTTGCCTCGTTAGATCTGTGTAGCTAGTGATGGAGCGGTTTATTATGCTTTTAAGGAAGATAAGGGGAAAACTTGCAACTTGTATGAGCTCTTGCCTTTTTCCCGTTGGTGTTAGTGCAGTAACTATAAAGGCGTGAATTATATGTATTACTTCAGTGGTTGTTGCTTTTTAAAATTACTGTTCTGTCTAGGGGTTTCTGTATAGTTGTTAAGAGGCTGCTTTTCCACTTGCCTATCGTCAACATCGAGCATGGTTTAAAAGCTTGTTACTTCATCTAACGCAATCCAACACAATATTTGACGAAAAGGCAATGCGAAAAAGGAGAGATAACGCCTGAAAACTCTGTTAGCATCCGGTAATTCCGTGGTTTACTCGAATATTTTATAAAACTTGTTCCAGGAAATAAGTGTTTTTTTTTTTAACTCTTAAAAGTTTTTGAAAAACATTGTTCTTGTTTAGAATCTTGATAAAATTTGCTCTGCTTGTATGGCTGTACTTTTTTGACATTTTTAATTTTTCAGTAAATTATGAAGTGTCAATTTTCATGAAAAATAGCAGATTTTCAGAGGTCTTAACTGGATTAGCTTCACTCAAATGTATATACTGATTTCCATGGAAGCCTAGATAATATCCACAAGATACTGTGTTTCCAAAATATCTAATGAAAAATGTGTAATGACGTCATAATCGCCTAAGAGCGGTTGTATGAAAAACAGTAAAAATGTATGTCGAGATGCATCCACTTAAGCTTTAGTTGGCTTTTTTGGCGCAAGCGTGTGACATACAATGTTACTGTTTATTTTATTTTTATTTTTTTGTTTTGTGTTTGTTTATCTACAATGTTTTGTGCGCCAAAATAAATACTTTGCTTTCTTTCTTTTAGTCCTGGGTTCAAATCTCGTGTGGTTTAAAAAACCGGCTAAGTGCAAGTCGTACTCGCGTATGAAAAGTTCCATACCGTTCGTTGCAAAAAACAGTAAAAAAAAACACGTTTTGTATGGGAGTCACTCTTAAATATTTTTTTTATTTTTTATTTACTTGTTGTTAGTTATGTTTTTTTTTTGTTTATTTATACATTATCTGTGAATCTTTCAACTGTCTAGCTGTCACGGTACACAAGATACAGCCTAGTGGTAGACATACGAATAGCAAAATGATAAAAATAGGTACCCGTATTTACACTTTGGGAACGGGAGTCTAAAAATGACATCGACGCTGATATTTTTGTTTTATTTTTGTATAGAGTCTGTCTAAAAAGTCAACCGACTTGGTAATTTTGTATAATATTTAATCATTAAAAAAAAAAAACACAAATTCGATACTTTTTATAAGGTTCTTCTGTTAGTAAACAATGATCAATATCTCTTAATCAACCTTGATTATTGAACCAGTTTTGACTACATCAGATTTCATTAAGTCCTGTTTAATTACCCAAGTCGTTTGACTTTTTATATAGACTCTACAATTTAAAAAGAAATTATTCCTTCAACACGTAATCGAACACTTACTACATGACCGTCGTGAAAGTTGAAAAAAAGGGTTTGCCTTGATTAATGTGCGTGGCTATAGAGTGAGTTACATACTGTGCTACAGTACTGTACGCTTATACCGCCGACATAGAGTGATGTATAACTGTATCTACCGGTAACATAGGAGGTTTTTAGAATGATAAATGTGAGAATTTGAAAGCAACTTTAATTCATTAAACCCCAAGCGAACGCCGGCGTTCGCGCACCTATTGTCTTTCAATTGTGTCTGTCATTATCACGATTGAATGGTTAAGAATGAGGAGGTGAGAAGAAGTGTATGAAAGAGAGAAAAGAAAATCGAAGGAAGACGGGAGAAAGACATCATGCATTAAGATGTCTACGATTGAATTTTAAACGTGAACATATTTTTATAACTAGCTAACCCGGCAAACTTCACACCGCCTAGCAATGTAGTATATCTTTCGAATTGTTGATTGCTTTTTATTTTTCTTTTCAGCAGTGTTTACATATCTGGTAACTTGAGTATTTTCTGTGGCCTCCCCAAATGTCCTTTCTTTGGTATTGTTCGTCAAGTCATAGAGCTCCTTAGCAATCTTGAGTTGAGCTTTGCGAAAACTGACAAATGCTTGCACTGATTGGACAGGCCCACTCAAACTGTATGGTTCTTTCTCCAAAAGACATATTTACTTTATGGACTTTAAAAGAGACGCCTTTGACCCCTGAGTTTGTTTCGGTGTTTCTTCTCAGGGTAGTCAGATAAGAAACACCGGCCTCATCTAGTTTAAACTGACTTAAAAAAAAATAGACGTGTTAAAGTGTTGTTTAAAAACCTATTTACAAAATAAATATCATTTATCATTTAATTATTAAATCGATTGCGATGAAATAAAGCCTAAGTAATATATCAAGTCACTCACAATTTTAATGCTAAGTTATCTACATCGATTTCGTACAACTTACGTGATGCGAGCATAACTATAAACTTCTACAGATTTATCTGCACTAGTTAAAGTTTTTTTTTGTTTGTAAGAGGTAATCTCTGAAAGTACTGGTCCGACTGCTAAATTTTTTTTCACCGGTAGAAAGCTGCTTTATTCCTGAGGGACATAGGTTATATTTTAAGTACCTACGCGGGCGAAGCCGCGGGCTAAAGCTAGTATTTTAATAAAGTGTGGTAATTTTGTGTGTCTTCACCTTCTTCCTGTTCTTATCCCATATTACTTGGGGTCAGCGCAACACGTGTTCTTCTTCCATTCTGTCCTATCACCCGTCAAACTATCACCAACTCCCTTTTCTTTCATATCACTTCTCACACAATACATCTATCTTTTTTTGGGCCTTTCTCTCCCTCTCCATCCATCTACATGTATACTCAGAACTCTTTTAGTAATACGCGCTTTAACCCTTTTTTTATGGTGGGAAAAATCATGCATTGACATCCCCCGCCCTTGGGCGGAGCGGGAGATAGTATCAGACTCTTACTGACTAAAAGACCCACCCCGTTCCTTCTAGCCTTCATACCGGGGCTCGAGCGCCCTTTCGGATAACCCTGGCCCCAGTAGGCTTCGACCCGGCTGGGTCCCTGCTGTTGCTGACAACTCCTTGAGGCGCGCGGGAACAGTGCGCGCCGTCGACGACTTGGGCTTGGTCCGGACAGTTACTGGACGGCCGGACAGCGAGCTGCGCTTTAACCCTCCTCTTCACATGACCATACCAAGATAACCGATTACCTTTCAACTTTTCAGTCACTGGCGCCACTTCAAACTTCTTCGTTAGTAATTTTGTGTGTCTGAGTGGTAAATACACATGTTTTATTTCTTTTTTATATCCTAAATCTATACATCTATTCTATACATACATATAAATAAAATTGGAGTGTCTCTTTGTTATATTGAAATAACTGCTTTTTACTACATAAAAACACGGTACATACACCAAAATAACATTTTTTTTTTAATTTTTTGTCTGTTTGTCGGTTTGTCCGGGCTAATATCTGAAATGGCTGGACCCCGGTATGAAGGCTTGAAGGAACGGGATGGATTTTTTAGTCAGAAAGAGTCTGACACTATCTCCCGCTCCGCCCAAGAGGGGTTGTCATTGGATGATTTTTCCCATCGAAAAAAAAAAATGGCTGGACCGATTTTGACGGGACTTTTTTTTGGAAAGTAGCTGATGTAATAGGTAGTAACATAGGCTATACTTTTATTTTAGAAAAAATAAATTCATAATCCTGTAGTCCACGCAAATGAAGTCGCGGGCACAGCTAGTAGGACATACGATTCTTTTAATCCCGGTAGTATGTTCCTCCGAATTAATTTCTGAATTTCGCGCAAGTAAAGCTTCTGGCTTTATTAAATTATAAAATCTTCTGAGGGTGTGTGAAAGCATGTAATCGGTAAATTATTCTAAAAATAGAATTAATTATGACCTTTAAATTTTCTTTTAATTAATTACAAGCTCACGCTTCTTATCTCTAAAGAATTTTGGGGTTAAGTTTAACGTAGGTATGTTAGGGTTTTTTTATAGGTGGGTTTTAATGTCATCTCCCGTTCTTTCGTGCCAATCTTTTACTGACTAAAACTTATTCCAATTTCTTTCGTTGCCTGTCATTCCAGGGTCGGGTTTTCCTTTCAGAAGCGAACCCATGGCCCCAGAAGGTTTCAGCTCTAGGTATATCAGGGTCAATGACCCAATAGTATTCCACCACAATTTTTAGTTGTGTTTATTTAGTGAGTTTTGACATTAATGTTTAGTTTTTACAATTTGACATTGTAAATTATTTTTATTTTACAGTTTTACATGTTTTTCATATATTTATCCTTTTTTTATTATTATTCCATTTATTTATTATTATTTACATAATTTTTAAATTTTTAAATATTTCTTAAAAAATAACATTAAAAAAAACATTTAAAAATATAAAAAATAGTAGCCCACCGGCATCGGGAACAGGGTCCAAGCTACCGGCGGTCAGGGCTCCTGAGAGAGGAACCTCCGGACAATACGCGCCGTGTCTAGGAGTACTGCCTTCTGGATCAAGCCCTTGATCCAACTGCCTAACGAGAGCCTCCGCAGATGTTGGTCGAGGCTCTTGGCTATTAAGCCATTGGCCGTCACGACTATCGGCACAATGATTGCTCTATCCACTTCCCACATGTCGACAACCTCGCGAGCCAAGTCAAGATATTTAGTTTGTTTATCCTTCTCAGCTTTCACGAGGTTCTCGTCATGAGGGACCGCTATATCAACAATCATTGTGCGACGCTCCAGTCGATCTATCACCACTATGTCAGGCTTATTGGCAACAATAGTCCTGTCAGTGATGATAGATCGGTCCCAATACAATGTGACGCTGCCATTCTCGAGAACTGGGTCGGGCACATACCTATAGTACGGTACTTCTGATTCAACAAGATTGTATTTAAGAGCAAGTTGCTGATGGATAATCCTGGCTACAAGGTTGTGTCTGTGCAAATAGTCTCCGTTAGCTAAATGAGAACACCCAGAAATAATGTGTCGGATTGATTCTCCGGGCCGGTGGCATGCCCGACAGATGTCAACCGTACCGTCCTTCACAATATATTTCCGGTAGTTGTTCGTCATCATAACTTCGTCCATAATTGCAAAGACAAAACCTTCGGTTTCTCCAAAGAGATTACCAAAGCGTAGCCAGGATACGGACGCTAAAAGATCTACATCGGGCCCATGTAAGGCCCGGTAAAAGCGCCCGTGAAGCTCCTTGCCCTTCCATACTTCCTTGCGTTCATTAGTATCCATTACAATAGGTTTGCGCCAGTTCTCGTTGGCCAAGGAAAGCGGGGTGAGGCCTTTGTCCACCGCCACTACATCTCGGTGCATCCCCACGTCGGTTTCCAGGAAGTATTCCCTGAGACTGCATACCTCACGGTTGTGCAGGGTCTTGGCATTTAAGAAGCCACGACCCCCACACTTCCGTGGGATATACAGTCTCATCACCGATGATCGTGGGTGATGCATCCGATTTGCGGTAAGCAGAGTGCGGACCCTCCTATCCAGGGCGTCGAGTTCCGTCTGAGTCCATTTGAGTATGCCGAAAGAGTACATCAAAACCGGCATGACCCAACCGTTGAAGGCGCGCACCTTGTTCCCGCCTGATAAAAGACTTTTCAGTACTTTATTCAGGCGGCCAAAGAAGCGCTCCCTCAACGATTGTTTCACTTCAGCAGCATTGATGCCCAACGCTTCCGACATACCCAAATACTTGTAAGTTTCGGTTGAGCAGAGGGATCTAAGGTGTATAGAATCCGAGAGTTGGGTTCCCACGGATTCCATAATCTCCCCTCGCTTTACATGCATGACTGCACATTTGTCCAAACCAAATTCCATCCTGATGGCACTACTGAAGGTTTCAGTTACCTTCAGTAGCTCCATCAGTTGCAAGTTGTTGGAAGCAAAAAGTTTCAGATCATCCATGTAAAGAAGGTGAGATATGACCTGACCCTCTCTTCTCAACCGGTAGCCTATACCCGAACCCTCCAGCAGTGTGCTGAGAGGGTTCAAGGCTAGGCAAAACCACAGTGGACTCAAACTGTCACCCTGGAATATGCCACGCTCGATCCTTAACGGTTCGCTGTTCTCCGAAACCCGTCGACACCCTGGATAGTGAAGGACCGTCCTCCACTGCCCCATACATGACATCAGAAAGGTGCGCAGAGTTACATCAATTTTATATAGCTCTAGCACCCTCATGAGCCATGTATGCGGCACTGAATCATAGGCCTTCTTATAATCTATCCAGCATGTCGACAGATCTCTTCGAGAACGACGAACCTGTTGGCTAATGGCAACATCAATGAGGAGCAGCTCCTTAGTACCACGGGACCCGTTCCTACATCCATTCTGAGAAGCAGACATGATGGAATTGGTCTCAATATGATTATTAATTTTAGCTCTCAGGATGGATGTAAGAACTTTATAGACCGTCGGTAAACACGTAATCGGTCTATAATTTTTGGGTTCCGTAGTACTACCCGATTTATGGAGCAGGTGGGTTATTCCTGTCGTCAGGAACTGTGGCAGTGACCCTGACTCTAAGGTAGATTGGAATTGGGACGCCAAGCGAGCGTGCGAACTTTTAAACCATTTAAGCCAAAAGTTGTGCAGCCCGTCCGGTCCTGGAGATTTCCAGTTTGGTAACGGACGGACTGCACGAGCTACATCTTGGGGGCTGATGGTAACTGCCCCCATTTCTGGTATAAGTTCGCACTCTCGCTCGACCTCCCGAGTCCAATCACCCTCAGTGTGATTGACAGGCACCGACCAAATGCTGCGCCAAAATGAATACATGGCATCATCATCCGGTAGGCGCGTATCAATCACACTTTGGTCCGGTCGCTCCCAAGCCCTGTAAACCCACCTTTCGTTGCTTTGGAACGCGCGATTCTGGGTGTACCGCTCCACTCGCCGCTTGTACCGTCGTATACGGTTTGCCCATGCATAGACTTTCTGCCTCAGGAAGTCGATACGCTCTGTGATACGGGGTAGATAATCTCGTGGACTAATATCTGTCCCCGAGAACGCCCGCCTCACAAAGCGCATCACTCTAGGGCGAGTGTTGCCCTCCCTGAAGCAGATAAGTTTGCCGATGAGTGCTCTAGCCTCACCGATACGACGCTCGATCCTGCACTGCCAAGCTGGTTTAGCTGGTCGTGTAGCTCTGTCACTATTTGGAATTTTGACGTGAGCTACACGACACGCCGCTGCAGCCGCACAATACAAGATCGAGTGGGTATCGGTAAGGTCTTCGCTGCTATCAAAACAATTTGATAGCTGCGAATCTAGAGCACACACCAACGCCCTATTTTTTCTATGCATAGGCAAACGAGGCAGACGAGGTCTAAGCTCTGCGGGTATAGAGCGGTACTCCCGGAATGCATCCTCCAAAGCGCTCCTCAAACGTACATTGCACTGGGTACTCACGGATATAGCCCCGTCATCATCATCCTCACCAACGTGGTCAGGTCGCGGTGAAACACTGGGTTGACGTTGCACCGCGGCCTGTGGTGGAACAGGTGAGACACGACCATTCCGTGATTCTAGGCGCAGTCTATCAAGTACGGCGTCATCCAACATACGGTTACGCTGGATGACCCGCACCTGATCCGATAGTCTTTATTATTATTATTATTAATTTTTCACTAAAATATTTACTTTGCGAAGTTTTACATTTTGTAAACTATATTTCCTTTTATTATTGACAGCCAATCACTGACACTCCCCGCCCCCGCGTCGCACTTCGCACCACAAAAGAGTCCGACTATTTGACTTCTGCGCAAGTGTTCAAGATCCGTGATGGCAACTGTAAGTGCACGTTCAATTCTACTGAATTCCGACCTTTGGTGATGAGTGCTCTCCTCCTTTCAGCTACGCTTCGAAGAGCGACAGAAAAGCTTCGAAAATACTTAACGCGAAAACTGCGGTTACTGTAGCCGCAATGCTGACAAATACTATGAACACATTAGAACGTGTTACATCCCCAGATTTGTGAACCGAACTATGGTATATAGGCATTAGTTCCCAGGTTGTGTACTTGAAGAAATAAATTACTATTTCTTTTAGCTTTAAAATAATTATAATTGCAACTAAAAATCACTTCACTTGTAAAATAAAAACAAATCTTTCAACTTTACAAGCTTTTATTTAGTTTCACCTGTCCCGATGTTTTTCTGTCATCAAATCTTGCAAATTAAATTTGACCCACTTCCCGGTTACCGATTGGGCTGAAATTTTGCATGTATGTGTAGATCAGATGACAATGCAAAATCATTATGACGTGCAGCTGATCTGATGATGCAACTGGAAGGTATACATGTATAGGAACTTGGTAGTTAAATGACACAATCCTATCGAGTTTGGGCTCGTATGATTCGTCTTGACGAGCATTAATTATATAGGTATACCGAGCTATAAAAGCTTGCTATGAAAAAATGTTTTTTTTATTAAAATCTTGTTTAAACCCATCATAAATATTCAAAATACTTGAAAGTATACTTACTTAACAAATCACTAACTAATAAGCAAAATAAGTCATGCAATCCCACCCACACGCGCAAAGCGTTTTAGGAACACATTTATTGTGCGTACAGCCAAGGAGTAGATTTCTCTGCCGGAATCTATGTTTCTTGATAGCTTCAACTTAGGGGTCTTTAACTCAAGAGTGAATAGGTTACTTCTAGGTACACGAGCTCCTTCGTCGACCACATCATCGCTTACCATCTGGCGAGATGGTAGTCTGACTACACGCACTATTCCCGCGCGCCTCAAGGAGTTGTCAGCAACAGCAGGGACCCAGCCGGATCGAAGCCTACTGGGGCCAGGGTTATCCGAAAGAGCGCTCAAGCCCTCGTATGAAGGCTAGAAGGAACGGGGTGGGTCTTTTAGTCAGCAAGAGTCTGACACTACCGCTCCGCCCAAGGGCGGGGGATATCAGTGCATTGTTTTTCCCCACCATAAAAAAAGGTGAGATGGTGAAACGCGAGCCTATCAATAATAAATTTACTCTTGACAGGCCCCTAAGTTGTAGCTATCAGGAAAAACAGACTCCAGCAGGCACACAGTTTTATAGAAATAAAACTTAGCGAAGCAAAGAGAAAAATATTTAATATTTTTATTAACAATAGAACTCTAGATAGTTGTTACTTTATGTTACTAAAACACTATCGACGAAATATTTGCATGCCATCATTAAATGGCGGAATGTGTCTTTGCACCTGTCTCTTTTATGTAACATCTTTTGTACCTACCACATTTTACGCAAATAAACGATATTAACCTTTCAATTGTGATAATTACAGACACAATTGAAAGACAATAGGTGCGCGAGCGTTCGCTTGGGGTTTAATTAATTTTTATTATTATTATAAAAAAAAAACCAAAACAATAACACTTTTCCCGACCATTGGACACAATTTAGAACCATGTACCCGACACGACACCGGAATGGCTGCATCGTAAATCTTCCCAGAAATAGCATCTGCTTCTGAAACATTAATTAACGGAACAATCATATTGCAATAAACGTTTGGCCGATGGATTTGTGGTTGCAGATTAATGTAATTAACAGAGAAGCATAGATGTAACCTGGTAATTGGACTGTGAAGATAGGCAGGCACTTTATGTAAAACTAGCTGTGCTCGCGACTTCATTCGCGTGGACTATAGGATTTTGAATTTATTTTTTCTTAAATAAAAGTAGCCTCCTTATTACATCAGCTACCTGCCAAAAAAAGTCCCGTCAAAATCGGTCCAGCCATTTCAGAGATTAGCCCGGACAAACAGACAGACAAAAATTGTAAAAATGACATTTTGGTATACACCAAACGTGTAATTCATATGCATGTAGTAAAAAGCAGTTATTTCAATATTACAAACAGACACTCCAATTTTATTTATATGTATGGATTATGGTATTCAACGCGTATGGACAGGGTGTCCACCTGTACGTGACTACAAATTTATAGTTATGTGTATTGTATTTTATATATCTAGAGTATGATCAATTTGTTAGCAGTACACCACAGACTACCCCCTGTATTATTTTAAGTTCTTATCCATCCTAAGGTTGCTTGGAAGATATCGCTGTCAGCGATAAGACCGCCATTGTACCCATAAATTTAAGTTTCTGTATAAGCTGTGTTACTAGTTGGTGTACAATAAAGTCTATTCTATTCTATTCTATTCTATTCTATTCTATTCTATTCTATTCTATTCTATTCTATTCTATTCTATTCTATTCTATTCTATTCTATTCTATTCTATTCTATTCTATTCTATTCTATTCTATTCTATTCTAGTCTAGTCTATTATAGGCTCTTAATAAAATATATAATTGTTGATGATAAGACGCACGTCTCATCATCAAAGATTGCATCACAGCTTACCATCCTGTGGGATCGCAGTAAAACATTTAGGTTTATATTATTTAAAAAAAATATAAAGCTGCATTTTTTTAGAATGGCAGCTATGTCAGGCTCCCTCAATCTTGGACCACAAAGGAAACACAGGTAGATTTTATTCAGTAAAAGTCAAAAATTTCATCTAGCTTTAGAGTTTTTGCAAAATACTACACGGTGGTAAGTGCGTAAAAATAAATAATATTTGGAAAAACAAAACCGACATTCACTCGAGTATTTTATTAAACTTGTTTCAGGAAATACAACACATATTTTCATTAATAAAAACCTTAAAATGAAATCTCATTCAGAATCTTGATTTAATGCGCAAAGTTTCTTTCATTAATAACAAATTAATGAAATATAACTATAGAAACTTTGCGCATTATGAAGGACCAAAATTCACGCAAAATAGAAGATTTTCAAAGGTTTACTGGATAAAATTTACAAAAAAAAAATATGATTTGATTTTAATAATAACCTAATTAATAGAACAGGGCTCGAAAAGGCAAAAGTATGGCTTCGAAAAACTCATCCGCATCGCTATCGGCTGGTACTGTACCCATAAGACTGGCGGCATTGATTTACAAAAATATACACATTCATGACATAATTTTGCAAAGAACGCTTACTCAGTATTAAACCCATACTGAGTAAGCGTTCTTGCAGAGTGATCTTTACTTATGGTATTTTTACTACTTTTGGTTTTAATCAATATACATGGAGCAAGTTGTTTTTTATTTTTCAATCTTTAACCACTGCTCTAAAAACGGTAAAAGACATGACGAAACCAGCCTATTATTGCGGGATTAAAACTTCAAATACTTGACTTCTAGCCAATAACTTTAACAATTTTTCTATTGAAGTACGCATAACTTAAAGCGCTTTTAAAAACAAAAATAAAAATCGAACGCCTTCATATTATTTCGTTTGCCGCTCGTAGAAACTGCATTAAGTATGCTGCGCAGTTATATTCAATTTAACTGAAAACGTCGCTCAACAAAATGGATGAGAAATAACGTTTTCACTGAAAATAGAAGCAGGAAAAACTAAAACTAAATTTAGATTTCATTTCCGTTGCAGTACCTAAGTTAGGGGTGGGAAATATTTTTCCTCATGGGACCAGAAAAACTTTATTTATGGGTTTTTTTTTCCATTTACATTCTTATTTATTCTTTTTTTTTTTGTGTATTTCTTGATAATTACCACCGTCTTTAACCCTAGACAACCAACCTACGTCATTTTGACGAAAACTCCAACGAAAATACGTTGTTCCTTTCTAATGCATGGTTGTATTGGCTCGACCTCCTGGGCTAATTTATTAGCTGCCAAAGACTACTATAGTTTAGCTGCCGAGACCTAACAGGAGACGGCTGCATCGCCTTGGTAAGCGCCGCCATTTTGTCCTAATAACAATACTGCGCGTAGGTTTGACGTATGTTTAGGTTTTGTGTAACTTTTGCTTATTGTTTTCTTTTTACTATTTTTATGATTTTTGTTCGATTATTACTTTATTTTTTAAAACTTCTCAAACTGTATTTAATTTTTAGTAACACATATATAACTTTACAAAACTATACACAAAAAGGATATAACATTTAAAATACGTTTTTTTGTTAGTTAAACTATAATCCAAAAACTAGTAAATATCCAAAATAAAATAAATACAGCAATTTCATTTGTGTACGTCACTTTCATTTATGATTGGGCTTTATTTGGCCACCCAAGAGCGAGGAAAGTCAGTGCATGATTTCTCAGCTAAAAAAAGCCGGAGTTGGACCGCAGGCCGTAGTTTACCCATCCCTGTCTTTTGTAGAAAAACGTGCTTTGTCTATGTGTTTTTCAGAAACTATTCGTGCCAGTTTTACCATATAATATTATTTATTTTCTAGTTTCAGTTTGGGAAGTTTTTTTTTGGTGGGGAAAACCGATGACAACCCCCGCTCTTGGGCGGAGCGGGAGATAGTGTCAGAATCTTACTGACTAAAAAATGTCTTAATAATTGCCATGTCCGGTGAGGACCTGTGTCATGCGGAAGGTGAGGACGCCGTGAGGTCTTTCCAGCCACGCCACAAACTAAAAAAAAAAAAACTTACCGCCCAGTTTAGGAAGTTCCACAAAGAGATTTCCATACGAATAATTAAGTTTCTATTTTAAAACCGTGCACTGATGACGGGTACAGAATTTTGACATGTAATCAAATCTATATCTGGTCGAATATTTAAAACAGGTTTTTCGTTCAAAAGATTTTTGACGTGCCAGCAAAAATGCAGACACATGACGCGATCGAAATTTGAAAATGTTTTTTTTTTGCAAATAGGTTTTATTAAAGACTTTTAAACTTCAATTTTTTGTCAATCGAAATTAGATGAGGCCGGTGTTTCCTAGCTGACTACCCTGAGAAGAAACAACGAAACAAACTCAGGGATCAAAGTCTCTTTCAAAGCCAATACAGCAATTATATAATCGAATCACATGAGAACCATGATTCTACTTGAAGTGTATAAGTATGCATCCAGTATACACACACCCCTATTTTTTAATTAGTACCTACAAAGAAAAAATGAGGTTGTACCTAAACCCGTTATTCATCATATTTTTGTAGTCAAAAGTACCTAATAAACAACAACCGATGATTATTCTTGTACAGGCTATTATTATTAAAAAGTGCCTACATCAAAAATAAAGTTCGTGAGAATTTTCACCCCTAAATTAATTGCCAGTAATTAAACTTTCACCCCGTTCCTATAATATATTCATGCACGTAACAAACTTTAGTAAAATCTTATCAACAAGATTACCCCTTCAATCTTGCTCCATCATCCCATTAAATAGGTCCTTCCACCCGGAAACTACGTCACCGTGTTGCCAACAGGAAAATGCTTTCGTACAGTCAACAGCAAAAATATACGCACCATAAAGCAAAAAAATTAAAATTATTGCTACCGGCCCGTGTCAATATTAGGCAAACGCTCATTTATAACTGGTTTTTCAAACAACCAGTGGCCGCTTTTTGTATACAATTGACTGCCGTGTTTTTAGTACGTGAGTTTACAAAAAAAAAAAAATGTTTTTGATTTTTCCATATGTAATTTGCAATACACAACTTAATATGATAGAGAGTAGGTAAACCTAAAGATCATATTTTCCAAAATGCCCAGAAGACTGACAGCATTGCCACGTTCAATGTTATTGTTTTCGTATTCATAGTATATAATAATAAATCCTCTTTACAGAATTTTGATCACGGTTGGCAACCTCAACAGCGATTAGCCAAGTACGTAGGAGATATTATAGTGCACTTTGTGTTAACTTTAAAGAAAGATAAGATAAGAAACTTGGTATACTTAGCGGAAAAACACATTTTAAAAATACATTTTAATGTTGCTAATACAAAAAATAATCCTAGTGTATGCAACTGATTATAAAAATCTAGCTCTGTGCGCATGGCTGGTCAACATTCCACCCATACGCACAAAGCGTTTTGAAGAACACATTTGTTGTGCGCACAGCTAAGGAGTGGAGTCCAGCCGAATTCTGTGTTTCCTGATAGCTACAACTTAGCAGTCAAGAGTGAATAGGTTACTTCTAGGCAAGCGTGCTCCATCAAACACATGATCGCTAAACATCGGGTGAGATGGTGGTCAAACGCGAGCCTATCAATAATAATAAAATAAAATCTCAAATATTTATTTTCAAAAAAATATCTATTTCTGAAGCTATTTTAGACGCTGACTGTACCTACTTGTTACCAATTAATCAGTGTCAATAATTTTCCAAATAAAATTAATTATTATATATATATAATTATGTATTCAAGATAATTGGTTTCGGATCAAATATTGCGAAGATATAATTTATCATCTGTTGAATTGATGTTTCCTCACTAGTATTGGTAGTATTTCATAAGAGTAAGGAATTATTTGGAAAAGGCGGTTTTCATTGTCAAGAAGAATACTGCTTTAGAAATTATAGATAAAAAAGTCTTATCAAAGCTACGGAGAATTTCTTGACCAAAAAAAAATAATAATAAAAAATTGGTCGGTTCAATCTGGAAGATGAATTTAAGCGTCCTCGTCAATTACACGGTAATAATATCTACAGTAATCCAACTTCATACAAACGGACGAAACGCGAGCTATACCTACGCGCCGCGATCTCGCGGTGCGCTCGTGGTGCAGACAGTCGCGACTGTGCCGCAGTAACGATCGGACGGTGTGTTATTTTTTTTAACAATAACCGCGCGATTACAAACTTGTATTCATTCGACTTTAATAGGAAGAGATGGTTCTCAATTGGATCATATTTTTTTAACGGCTTCACAAATTGAAGAAGATTCTCAATTCAGTTGTATTTTTTACGTTTGTTATTTCGTTTTTATGTCAGAAATCTGTCATTTGTGAACCGATAAGGAAAACCTTTCTATTATTTAATGGGCTTTGCTTTCACTTGGTTTCATATTTCTCAAAATCTCGTTCTAATTATGGTATTAAAGAAAAATGTAAGAAACTTCAAAATATAGGCAATTATAAAAATTATAGAAATTTCAGAATTTTCATCAAGAACTTAAACATTTCACCAGTATTTATATAGAAGTAATTACTTAAGGTTAGAATTCATAATAGCAAAAAATCATTCTATAGTGGAGTAACACTCGTTACTTACTCTCTTTTTTCCATAATAATCTTCTATTTGGTTTTTTTATGGACCTGCCATGTTTTCTCTTCACCACCCTGGGTAGACTGGTAGAGAATGCCTAAGGCATTAAGTCCGCCTTTGTAATTTTATGTTGCAAGAAATTTTAATAAATAAATAAATACACCAAAAGAAAATTTAAATGAATTTGTTTTCCTTTGAGTTGAGACCCCGAAGACTTATATAGATAACGTTTTTACCGTCCCGTGGGTATCAAAAGATGTCCAAAGATAATCGTTAAGAGAATTTATTTAGATAAACTATCCTTGTCTATGTTCAATAAATGTCGAGGACTTGGCGATCCCTAAAGACTTTCAATTTATTTGTCAGTGACCTATTATTTCACTACAGTCACTATGTTCTTATATCTAGAAGACATCGTAGTTAAGATTATAACTAACTTCTTCTTCTTCTTCTTTCAGCCCTTTTTTTATGGTGGGAAAAAATCATCTAATGACAACCCCCGCTCTTGGGCAGAGCGGGAGGTAGTGTCAGACTCTAACTGACTATAAGACCCACCCCGTTCCTTCTAGCCTTCATACCGGGGCTCGAGCTGTCTTTTAAAACTAACCCTGGCCCCAGTAGGCTTCGACCTAGCTGGTTCCCTGCTGTTGCTGACAACTCCTTGAGACGCGCGGGAACAGTGCGCGCCGTCGACGACTTGGGCTTGGTCCGGACAGTTATCGGACGGCCGGACAGCGAGCTACCCATTGCTCACTGTCCGAAAAGTCCTAAATAAAAAAAAAACAATCTAAAGTAAGGCGTTGAAAAATTCCTCCGATTCGCTGTTGGTAATGTGCCCAAAAGACTGGGTAGCATGGCCACGCTGAATGGCAATGCTTATCCTTTGTCCGAAGTAAAAGCCAGCCCTTGGGTCGCGCGAAGTGTCAACAAGGCGTTAAGGTAGTTTAGGTTTAATGCTCGCAAAGGAGGAGGCCGAACGCATCAGGCAACGGCGCTATCGCCGCCGCCGTCGCCGGGATTCTGATCCCGATTTCCGGCCAACGTAGACGCGGGCTTGCGGACAGTAAGCAATGGGTAGCTCGCTGCCCGGCCGTCCGGTAACTGTACGGACCAAGTCCAAGTCGTCGACGGCGCGCACTGTTCCCGCGCGCCTCAAGGAGTTGTCAGCAACACCAGGGACCCAGCCAGGTCGAAGCCTACTGGGGCCAGGGTTATCCGAAAGGGCGCTCGAGCCCCGGTATGAAAGCTAGAAGGAACGGGGTGGATCTTTTAGTCAGTAAGAGTCTGACACTATCTCCCGCTCCGCCCAAGGGCGGGGGATGTCAATGCATGATTTTTCCCACCATAAAAAAAGGTAGTTTAGGTTAAGATGAGTTTAGCATCATCATCATCTTCCTGCCCTAGTCCCGTTTTATTTGGGGTCGGCGCAACACGTTTTTTTCTTTCATTCTGTCCTGTCACTCGTCCTGTAGCGTGGTGGCCGAGTGGTAATGGCCCCGACTTATAAGTTATAGGTCGCGAGTTCGAACCCAGGTAGGCACATTACTTTGTGTAATTTATTTCATCACCATTGCTCTCAAAACGGTGATGGAAAACATTGTGAAAAAACCGGCATGTCCTAGAACCAAAAAATTGGAAGACGTGACGTCCACCTGCGTTGATGCCCACGTGGTGGATTGCGGCCCATTCCCGGGATCTCTTAGAGAGGAGGCGTGAGTACCAGAAGTGGGAACATTAAAAAGGATAATATTGATGATATATCTTTTAACATAATAAATAAAAATTAAACCATCAAAGATATAACTAACAGACTGAAGGGTCGATTTTCAAGGATCTTTGAGAAAAGGTTTATAACAGCAGAAAATATAGATTTAAAAAACAAGAACCGGCCAAGTGCGAGTCGGACTCGCCCATGAAGGGTTCCGTAGCAACAAGTAACATAATATAAAAGTTCTTGTAATGTGTGTGTGTGTACTTTGATCAATGTTTCAATAATAGTGTATTTTTTTCGATTTATGACGCATTAAAAAAAAACTACTTATTAGATTTCGTTCAAACCAATTTTCGTTGGTAGTTTTTATAGTAATGTACATCATATATTTTTTTTAGTTTTATCATTCTCTTATTTTAGAAGCTAGAGGGGGGGGGGGGACACACATTTTACCACTTTGGAAGTGTCTCTCGCGCAAACTATTCAGTTTAGAAAAAAATTATTTTAGAAACCTCAGTATCATTTTTGAAGACCTATCCATAGATACCCCACACGCATGGGTTTGATGAAAAAAAAATTTTGAGTTTCAGTTCTATGTATGGGGACCCACAAAATTTATTGCTTTTTTTCTATTTTTGTGTGAAAATCTTAATGCGGTTCACAGAATACATCTACTTACAAAGTTTCAAATGTATAGTTCTTATAGTTTCGGAAAAAAGTGGCTGTGACATACGGACGGACGGACAGACAGACAGACAGACATGACGAATCTATAAGGGTTCCGTTTTTTGCCATTTGGCTATGGAACCCTAAAAACCAATTAAGACTTATTACAAAGCAGGTTCAGAGTAGAACATACGTTTTATATCCTGATGGTAAGCAGAAATGCAATCATTGATGGTGAAGCACACTACTTTAGTATGAGCCCATTTTTACCCGACTACGGCAAAGCCAAAGGTGAGTATGTGAGTATATTCATTTGTTCCCTTATAGCTCCTAGTCTTCTTATCGGAACATGACATAAGAGGCATCGTTAAAAGCATCTTAATTGTCCGGTGAATATAGGCTTCGTGACGTGTCACAAAACTCGATATGGCGCCGTCTGGCGGACAAAAAGTAATGTGTTAAAAAAATGATAAATACTATACTATTTCAAATGATACCAAACACCACTGTTTGGTATCATTTGAAAGGGCTTCACGAGTAAATTGTATAGAAGCACAGTGATTTTAACACCAAAATTGTTTAAATAAAAAACAGTATAAAACTAAAACCCGACTACAGGTACGGCTTTTCTATTTGTTCTGTTCTTATTTTTCTAGTTATCTCGTTTATATCTGCATCCTGAAAATCTCGTTTCATATTTTTTCCGAGTCGTATTTTTTTTGTAGTAGTCAGATTTTTTCAAGAAGTATCATGTGATCAAACATACCACTTATCCAGTTAGGGTTGCAAAGTATAGTAACACAACTCAGCTATTTTCAAGGTTCTTTTGTAATTGTAATTTTGGTAAGAACTTTAAATTAAATATACAACCATATAAAAAATAGAAATTAATCTAGTCAGGCATAGCGATGAAATACAAAATGTAAAAGTCATCATTTTAACAATGTAAAGATTATTAATTTGTTCATTAACATACTGATGGGCTCATAAATTGATTTCATGATACGCATATTTGTTGAAGAAGGGTTGCCAAACATGATATTAAATTAATTTTTAGTAGTACAAATTTTAAAGGAAAAAAGTTATATTTGCGATCTAAGAAAATGATAACGAGTATAAAAATATTAACGTAGTGTTTTACTGTCGTAACAAAAAAGAACAAGTCTATATAACTGTCAATGGCCAAGTTTCGAACCATTAAACACGGCATGTGGAAGAGGATCAACGACACGCTTCGAAGGGACCCTGAACTGAAAATATTGTTGCCATTTTTTTTTCGTGGTGGGTATTTCTGGCCACCGTAGGCGCGGGCTTGCGGACGGCGAGCAATGGGTAGCTCGCTCTCCAACCGTCCGGTAACTATCCGCACCCAGTCCAAGTCGGCGACGGCGCGCACTGTTCCCGCGCGCCTCAAGGAGCTGTCAGCAACAGCAGGGGCCCAGCAGAGTCGAAGCCTACTGGGGCCAAGGGTCTGCTTTTGAAAGGAATATTTGGCCCTGGAACGAAAGGAAAGGAATAAAAAGGAATCAAAATCATTGATTTCAAATAGACCATTTGCAGGCACTTTTGAATAGTCCAATGTCGATCAGTCCAAGAAAAGTGAAGCTAAATTGCACGTTCCAAAGAGTAGGTCTCTATGGAGAAGAACGTGCAAGAAACTCCATGGACACTCTTTTAAATCATATTATGTGTTACATATAATGCTTGGTTACAAATTTTCATGTTGCTTCTATTGTGTAAGCACAATGTAGAAAATAAATAATAATAATAATTAAAAGATACAAACTGAATTAAGCCACTGGCAGCTAAGCGATGACCAGTCTAAACTGACGGCATCCGTTCACGAGCATGACGCGTGTATCAGCCCCACTCAGCTCAACCATTTTTAAGGGAACCGAATGACCCAATAACACGTGCCACCAACAGTGAGACATTAGAGTGAGCATGACAAACTCTCAACTGCCATGCTCAATTGTCAAAAAAAAAAGAAAAAGATGTAACCTAATAAAAATGCTCCATGGTACTTCACATTTACAAATTGGAAAAAAAAGTGCTGCTACATTAAACAATGCTTATAATATGGTTTCCAAAAAACAAAGCGAGAGCTGGACCAGCATTGAGCCAAGCATTTTTATATTGAATATATCCTCCAACTTAAAATATGCCTGCCTGCATAGTGTGCGTTTAATATAAGATTTAAATTTCGTTTCATTGAGTTCTAATATTTGGGGAGGTATTTTATTATAGTATTTTAAACGGTACCCCATGAAAGAAGAGGCCACTTTAGCCAATCTGAAGCCTGGTTGAACTAATTGGTCCCTATGTCTTGTAACATAGTTATGTCTATCGCCTCTTTTGCTAAAAAGATGAAGATTTTTTCTAACGTACATGATGTTTTCATATATATATATTGACAAGGCACCGTCATGATTTCCCTTAGAGAATGGCACCGGCGGAGATTGTAAATAGCTCTGATGGTTTTTTTTCTGTAGTATAAATATTGATTTGATGTCTGCAGCCCCACAGTAAAATACCGTATGATAATAACTAAAATAAACTAGTCTAGCGGTATCAACATCAGTAAATTGGTGGATTTTTCTAAAAGCATATGCAGCCGAGCTAAGCCGTCCTGCAAGAGATGTTAAGTGAGGACCCCATTGTAGCCTAGAATCAAGCGTAATCCCCATAGATAGACACTATCTGCCTATTTTGAGTTTAGAAAACATACAAACTTCCATTTTGTTCAAATTTTGTATTTTTTTTTAGATTAAAATTCCAACTTGTTTTAACTTTCGAGATTAAAGTAGAAATTTATCCTTTTTTATTTTTCCGTTGTGTAAAATTATTTTGTTCGTTTCCACCCAAGACCGTGGATGATTTTCCCACCAACAAAAAAACATCACTAGCCTTTTTTCTCTGTTTGTAGAACAGAAAAATAGGTCTATTTTTTCCTTATTTTGTGCATGGGATACCTTAACTACCACACACTAAACAGACACAGTCATCAATCACAGCCGTCGACACAAACAATAATATTTGATCCCGATACGTTAGCTATACTTCCTGATTTGTTTAGTTATCCATCACTTATGGCTCGGGGTTTGATTACCGATGGATATTGTACATTAATTTCTGTAATAGCAGATGTTTTGAGCGATGGAGTTTATCCAGAAGACGTTATACAGATTTATTTGTAAAATACTCGTACTAGGAACCTTGTAGGACTGAATTACTAATATCATAAACAACTTTTGTTCTATGACTTTTTATAAAACATAATTCATTTGCCAAGAACAAACCTTTTAAGATTTCGTTTTTCTATCTAATATATTTAAACTATGTGTTTTGCTAGGTAATATCCTTGTTGGCAGAAAATTTTTAAGTATAATATTGTTTGGCATAACTTTTTTTAGCATAATAATAATGTTGCATAATAGTACTTTCGCATAATGCATAGGTTAGCATAACTATCATTTAGTCTAATATGTTTTGGCTTAAATTGGAGTTGCATAAATTTTAAAGGCATAATATTGATTCTTCTAATAATCATGAGCCATAAATATGAAAAGTCCCAATTGGACGAATGTAGCCAATAATTTTAAATTGATATTTAGGCGACGTTTTTGTGTTGTTACGGTAATTCCGTGATTTGAAACTTGCTCCAGGAAATACGTGTTTTTTTTTAAATTTTAAAACATTTTTGAAAAAAAATTCATTATTTAGAATCTTGATTAAATTTGCAAGGCTCTTATTGTTAGTTTTTGAATTTACGATTAAATTATGAAGTGTCAAAGTTCATGCAAAATAGATTTTTAGAGGTCTTACCGGATTAATTTTACAAAAAATTATAAATTGATTCCATTAAAACCCTAGATAATATCCACAAAATACCGTGTTTCCAAAATTTCTAATGAGAAATGTGTCATAACGTCACAATAGCGTAAGAGCAAATGTATGAAAAACAGTGAAAATGTACGTTGAATTGCATCCCCTTTGAAACGCTCCTTGTCCCAGAAGTTTCGGCTGTGCGTTGATATATCAGTCAGTATCACCTTTTATATAAAATAAATAAAATAAAATAAAATAGCCTTTATTAACTGAAGGAGTTTTACAATTTATACACACAAATTTTAAATTTTACAATATTTATTTTTCTCATCTTCGTAATTATTAGACCTAAAAATAATAATTATAATAATGTTTTTTTTTTCTATGGAACTGTTTTTTTTTTCTTTTCTTATCTTTTTTTTTGCTGAAATTTTTTTTTTAAAGAATTTTAACATATAGAAGGTTTTTTTTTTTATAAAATGTCTCTCACTTCAGTGGGCCTATTGGCAAAGGCTCCTCTAGCTGCTTCCATTGCCGTCTGTCTTGTGCTACTCTTCTACTCTTCTCCAGTTAGGTCCCGCTGTGAGCTTGAGTTCATCCTCCCATCTTCTAGTCTGTCTACCCTTGCTTCTCCTTCCGTCTCTTGGATACCAATTAGTGACGATCTTGCTCCATTTTTCCCGCTTGTCCCTCAACATATGGCCTGTCCAGCTCCACTTTTGTTTGTCTATTCTCTCCAGTATGTCTATTACTTTGGTTCTTTCCCTCATCACCTTTTATAAATATCAATTCAAACGTACCCAACGGTGCTATTAAGTAATTGTCTATGCTGTGTTTACTATTATTCTTTATGCCTGCTATAAAATTTACAGTTATAAATGTGTATTTGTCGTAAGTAAAAAAAATATTATTTTTTTCTCTCTTCATTTTTGGGACACATATTTGTCATTATAAATATTCCCGACAGAATTAAATAAAAACGACTGCATACATAATAAACGAAGTCTTATTTTCCTATAATATTGTTGTAGTTGTTGTTGCGGTTTGTTTATTAATAAACTAGCTTGTGTCCGCGGCTTCGCTCGAATAGGTACGTAAGATATAGCAAGTGACAAAGGTGTCACTTGCAACCGGAAAACCCCTTTCAGAGATTACCTTCTACAAAAAAAAAAAAAACTTACAAAACAGACTACCTCTTTATAATATTAGTGTAGATAAAAAAAAATCAAAACCCTTTAATATGGTGGATATCCCACCTACACGCACAAAACGTTTTGGGAACACATTCATTGTGTGTGGAATTCCTTGCCGGAGTCTGTGTTTACTGATGGCTACAACCCGGGAATCTTTAAGTCGAGAGTGAATAGGTTTCCTTTAGGTAAGCGCGTTCCATCGTCGACCGCATCGTCGCTTTCCATCAAGTGAGATAGCGGTCAAGCGCGAACCTATCAACAATAAAAAAAATAGAATAGAATAGAATAGACTTTATTGTACACCAAAAAGTAATACAGCTCATACAAAAATAATAATAAAAAGTAAACAAAAATATGTAGATATTAGAAAAATAAATAAAAATATTTAGAAAAAAATTAAATTAAAATAGCGTACGAGAAGTTTTTGATATTTCTTATCTTGAAACACAAGCAATGGTTGTTGTTTAAAATTTAATTTTAACCAAACGAATGTCGAGACGCAAAATTAAGAACAAAACTGTAGCGTATTAATAGTAGTAGTAATAACTATAGTGAACACTTTGAAAATTCGGATGTTTGATTATGTATGAAATTAATATAATTATAAATTTACAAAAAAGCAAGCTGTAGCAACACCACAGTGTAGTTAGTAAGAAAACTCATCAGACTCAATTGCAACTCAGCGTCAACGTTGAACAAGCCACAGAGACGTATCTTGCTAAATGATGCTCGATGTAGGCGAAGCACGCTCTTGCATAGCTTTTTCTCTTGATCTGCCAATTAATTATATTTTAATATTTTTTTACTACGCAGTAACTTTTAATTCATTAAACCCCAAGCGAAAGCCGGCGTTCGCGCACCTATTGTCTTTCTATTGTGTCTGTAATTTCCATGATTGAAAGGATAAACCCCAAGCGAACGCCGGCGTTCGTGCACCCATTGTTTTTCTATTGTGTCTGTAATTCTCACGATTGAAAGGTTAAACTAAAAAAACAAATACAATCAATAAAATTACACATATAAATCATCATCTTCCTGCCCTTGCCCCATTTTATTTGGCGTCAGCGCAACACCTTTTTTTTCTTCCATTCTGTCCTGTTACTTGTCACACTCACTTTTCTTTCATGTCACCTCTCTCTCTCTCCAATGAGTGTTATAAATGTAAAATGAAAAAAATTACCTGAACAAGTTGATTTTAAAATAATTGCGCAAGTATCTTGAACATTTTGTATGGCTATGTAAAATTTCTCGCATTGCTGGATCAGCATAGTTTGCCACATAAAATCTTTTAGCATATACAAAATAACGTAAAATGCCAAGAGAGTTGTTGTAATCTGTAAAACAATATACGAAAATGAGATGCAAGGGACAGAAAAAAGTTACGTGGGCAATTTTAGGTTGTCAAAGTGGACGGCTTGGCTATATAATAGAATAAACCTTATTTGTACACCAAAATACTACCCGTTTATTATTTACATTACCAATTTTGCAAAAACTTAAATTAAATGTGTGGGTATAATGGCGGTCTTATCACCTCTTTTTATCTGATAGTTATCGCTTTCAGCGATATCTACCAGATAACCTTAAAATATATAATAATAATATTTTTTATTGAATAAAAATAAGTAAATATTTTTTTTAGTGCTATAAGAAATTATATTAGGTTGGAATCAGAATAATATAGAGAGAAGGGTAATATTCTTTGACAGGGTGAGTATTAGGCTATAATAGAAAGTATATAACTAATAAACGACGGATAAACTGAAAGGTACTATGATGAAGCAACGGGTGACTAAAGAGATAATGAGTATGAAGGAAGAAATCATGCTGCGTCGACTCTAAATAAATAAATAAAGTTAATATTGAATGATAACTTACCATGTTATTATGTATGATATCCTTTTTAAACGTTTCAATTGTAGTTTCAATGTAAATAAGAGGTTGTAAGGACACTTCAACAATATAAAATAGTATCTAAAAATCAATTAAATTATGAGATTTACTTTTACTTTTTTCACACCAACAGTTATTTATTCAAAATGATGAAAAAATAACTTACTAAGTGCTGGAACATGATTTTATAGATATTATAACACTCTAATATATCAACGTAAGTCTGAAATATTTTTTTGGTGTAACTTTCAGCATGATCCTCTCCCATCATTTGAAAACTCATTACCTTGGTATTAAATAAAGTGACATAATCTTCCAAAAATTTGAGGATTCGGGTAGCGTAAAAGATGTTGTAATCAAAAACAAGTAACAGGTAGCAAATGTACACAGAATAGAAATGCACACCAAGCTGTATTTGAATACAGGTTGTAACAATGGCGTATAAACCCACAGTTATACTAATAATCCAATTACTGACATTAAACTGCTTGACAAAGGATTCATTGTTGAAAAATCTGTGCACTCTTTGAAAAGTAAGGATAAATTGGATTGAGCTATTAGTTTGAATGATTCCGAGCAAGGAATTTATGGCGAAACCAAAACAATAGAAGATACAATCGTAATAAAACGAAGCTAACATAAAAGTAGTATATCCTAAATTATCTTTTTCCAAGCTTGAATTAAAAATACTAACAATAAATAGAAACATATAAACAAGGGTAATGATCAATGAAATAAACTTGGAGATATGGGTGTTAGGAAATATAAAATTATTCTTGATATGATATTTAGGACAGAAGATAATATATTGCATCAGATTTAGAGGCAAAAGCATTGTCTGCACATCATTGTCTACTTTATTGTTTGACATATGATTAACAGTATGTCTGTTCTCAAAAAAACTTAATATCTTCATTTTTCGTAGGTTACTAGAACACAAGTGATCCAATAATAATTGTTGATAAATTTTGAATACGTAATTCTGTAAAAGCGGCTACTATTAATGTAATGAGCTTTTCTAGACGATATTAATCTATATTTATATACTAACCTACACTAATATAATAAAGAGGTATAGTTTGTTTTTTTGTTTATAGGAGGTAATCTCTGGATGTACAAGTTCGATTGGTAAAATTTTATCACCGATAGAAAGGTGCTTTATTCTTGAGTGACATAAGCTTATATGCTAAGCATATATGTTATGTACGCGAGCGACGCCAAAGGCAAAAGCTGGTACAAAATAAACACAGACTGATTACATGAAGCATTTCTTTGAGGGCATTACAATGACATATAATAAAACACACTCGCCTATCGTAAACATCGAGCATGGTTTAAAAGCTTGTTACTTAATCTGACGCAATCCAATGCGATGTTTGACGAAAAGGCAACGAGAAAAAAGAGGGATAATACCTGAATACTCTAAAAAAAATTTTTACAGATCTTGTTCCAGAAAATACGTGTTTTTTTTTTTAAACTCTTAAACGTTTTTGAAAAACATTGTCATTATTTAGTATCTTGATGATGTTGTACTTTTCTGACTTTTTTCATTTTTGAGTAAATTATGAAGTGTCAATTTTCATGCAAAATAGCAGATTTTCAGAGGTCTTAACTGGATTAGTTTTACACAAATTTATAAATTGATTTTCATAGCAGCCTAGATAATATCCACAAGATACTGTGTTTCCAAAATATCTAATGAAAAATGTGTAATGACGTCATAATTGCGTAGGAGCGGTTGTATGAAAAACAGTGAAAATGTATGTCGGGATGCATCCTCTTAAAAATTCTGTACCTAGTCTCGTCCAACTAAAAACACGATCGGAAAATTTACTTCAAATTTTTCATATCTTTTTTAAATTAACTATGACAATCACTCTCGTGCATTTCGAATAGATAGCCTTAATTTTTAATGAAGTGATGGTCATAAAATTGGAAGTGGTATTACAGTTTGTCGCTTTTATATTTAATACGTAAGCTTACGCTTGTCTCCCATAGGAGTAAACAGTATTTTACCTTTCTATTTAAACACTATTTTATGTACATTTATCGTCTCTTTAACACTTATCTTCTTTCTCGCCGTTTAAATAAAATATTTTATACTTATACCTCTTTTTTTTACAAATATTTAACAACTACGCTACTTTCGAGAAAACTATGTCGTATCTGAAATGTACATTGCATAGTCTATAGAAATAAATATATAGGTACATTGCATAGTTTTTTTTTAATACTCAGCACCTTTGTGTTTTAGTATCTATATTTTCGTTTAATTTCGTTTCACAAATAATATTCAGGAAAATTTATTGGACTATAATGAGAATTTGCATTTTTTCTAGGCATTCAATTAAGTACATAATGATAATTTTATTAAGAATTGTAACACTGCAAAAGTATAAAGTACATACTCAATTTTTTCGTCAAGAGTCTAAATACAAAAAAAATATGAGTTTGATTACAAAAAAGCAAACTGTAGTAAAACAACATTGTAGTAAACTAGAAGACTCATAAGATTTAATTGTATCCTAGCATCTACGTAGAACAGGCCATAAACACGTATCTTGCTGAATGTAGCTCGATGCAAGCGCAGTATGTTCTTGCATAACCTTTTCTCCGTATCTGTCAAAGAGATAAATCACTGGCTTTTCTTACATCTAAAAACAAAATATTGTTTCTCTTCTAAATAACAACATTTTAGAAATTTTGATTCTTTTTTGTACAGTTGCCATCACGGATCTTGAACGCTTGTCGTCAGACTGGGGATCGCTTTGCGCATTCCATACATTGGCGAGCCAATCCTCTTCGTTGTTAAATACATGCAGCAACGCAGTGAACGAATGAGGAGTGGCGTCTATGACGCGATGGTGCGGCCAGCCAATCACTGACACTCCCCGCCCCCGCATCGCACTTCGCACCACTAAAGAGACCGAATATTTGACTTCTGCGCAAGTGTTCAAGATCCGTAATGGTAACAGTACTTTTGAAATAGTTATAAAAAAAAAATAACCTGTGCATGTTGACTTCAAAATAAGTGTACAAGTATCTTGAACATTTTCAATGGCTAGATAGAATTTCTCGCATTGATAAGTAAGCATTGTTTGCCAAGACAAATTCTTTATTAACCAACATAAAACAGACATTGACATCAGAGTGGCATCATACTGTAAAAACAAAATAGTTAAAAGATGTTGCTTTACTTATAATAACATATTAATGGATTTTAGACAAATATTATATTAAGAACATCGTTTTCCATCATGTGCGATAGTGGTCAAACGCGAGCCTATACATAATATAAAAAAAAAACGCTGCCTACCGACACCAATGTGAATCCAGTCAAAATTTTCACATTTTTGTTTTTGCTAAAAAATATAACTATTTATAAAGTGAAGGACGCTTGGGGGAGGCCTATGTCCAACAGTGGACGTGTATCGGCTGAAATGATGACGATGATGATGATAAAGTGAAGGAGAACAACAGTACTGTTATTCTGGTTTTCATATTTGGACTTCAATGATAAAGTTTATCAGATAAAGTAATACTTACCAAATCACCTGCTTTAAATTCAGTAATTGACATTTGAGAATAAACTAAAGATCTCGCCAAAATTTCTAAAACTTGAAATAATAACTGAAAAGTAAGAGAATTTATTTGAAACTCAATACTCAATACTTTATTGCATTCCATATGTACAATTGTACATATATAAATAGTACAAAAAATATAGTTAAGATCAATATGGACCCTGTCGGGCTTCCCACTATCACTGTGTCTGTAGTTTCGTTCATATGCACTTTATATTCTATATCAATACGTAAACAAAAATTGAGTGAAATCAATGGCTTATGTTTAACTTACCACCAGATATAGTAACATATAAAAGACAAAAATAGTAAATGATCACCAAAATTAAACCTACATTTTAATGTAAAATTATAACCAGTTTTAACATCTCGCTATCCTATTTAAGCAAAATGAATCCAAATAAAGCATCGGCAGAACCCCATGGTTACGGAGATATCAGTAGTTAAAATTTTGAGGTTAGGTTAATTACCTGCCAAGCAGCAGCTCGACGGAGCCCCGCTACGCGGGGCTCCTACTTCTGGGTGGTTTAAAAAAAAATAACCTCGAAGAAGGTGACGGGGTCTGTGTTCGCTCGCTTCGCTCGCTCACTACGACCCCGCCACCTTCTTCTAACCTAAATCTATCCGACCCGGGGTGCCCTAAAATTCCACTAAGATAGATTGTTGATTAGACAAAGTATCATCTTGCTCTACGGGGCTAAAAAGAGCGCATTAATTTGCTCGCTAAGATTTGGTTATCATTTACTACATTTGGTGTTCGAATACAATTTAAAGTACAGTCGTAACTAAAATACTATTGTAACTTTAGGATTTCATTTTTTTGGTGTCAAGTAATATATTTTTGACAAAAGAACTAAGGGTACCAAAGCGTTTTATGGTGGTCATTATATTTAATCCCGAAATCAATGTTTATCGAAAGGAATTACCTACTAGCTGTTAATATGACAGATTAGCTGCTTCAGCAATCGTTCGATTGTTAATGTTCTTAAAGAATTTTATGATAAATAAAAGTACTTACAAATTGTTGAATACCAACTTTATGGATGTTGTAACACTTCAATATATCAATATAAGTTTGATACATTTTAGAGCTATATTTATCTCCACGTGTGTTTAAAAATGTTTGATGTTTTAAAATATGAAAATTCCAGAGGATTGTTTTATTTTCCAAAAGTGTTATGATTCGCGTAGCATAAATTGTATTTAAATCGAAAACAACTATTAGATAGAAAACATAAACAGTATAAAACGGTAGACGAAGCTGAATATAAAAACTGGAGAATCCAATTAAGTAAAAACTTAAAGCCAGGATGACAAAAATCCAATTCTTAATAATGAAATGATTGACATTGGTTTCATCGTTGAGAAATCTATGCATTTTTTGAAAAGTTAAAACAAACTGTATTGATTTTTCGGTTTGTTTTATACCAGTTATGAAATTCATCGCAAAACCACAACAAAAGAAGACGCAGTCATAATAAAAAGTGAAATAGATGATACTCGTATATTTTAGACTGTCTTTATTAATATGCACCAAATAAGTGCAAAGTATGAATGAAAGCATAAAAAGTAATGTTGCAATCATTGAAACTAAATTAGAAATTTTACTATTTGGTTTTATAACATTATTTTTAATACGATATTGTGGACAGAACATAATATATTTCATTATATTCAAAGAAGCGAGCATCGCTTGTAATTCACTGTCGACAGAATTATTTTGAACAAAATTCCGTGGATATTCTAATCGAGTATTACGGAGTGTCTTCATTGTTAAAATGTATGTAATATATGTAATGTAATAAACAGATGCCTTCTGGCACATAAATGATAATACTTTATAAAATAAAAATTGATAGTACTTATAATTTTGTCGGTTCATAACTCATTAATGTAAAATTTATATTTTAACTAAGTTTGTCTACACTCCTATATAATTCATAAATGACGAAAGACTTTTCACAACACAAAAGCTGTTTCTAAAAGTAGGTACAAATAAAAGTAATGACGAAAATATCATTAATATATTAAAGTCCTTGACTACAAAAGTGTGAATTGTAGCGACAGAAGAACATTGAAAGAAATATGACTCATCAGGCTTAAGATGTATAGAGAAAGAAAGAAAAGAGATAAAATATATTCTTTGAGTATCGTTTAGCAATAGAACAAGAACGCAGAGATGCCTTGCTCGACGCTATTTTGTCTACAACTCCAAAAAAGAATGAATAAGAAAAAAAAAGATACACATTTGAATTTATTAGAATCACAAAAATGCAAACTGTAGCAACACTACAGTATAGTTAGTAAGAAGACTCATCAAACTTAATTGTAATGAGGCGTCTAAGTAAAATAGTCCACACACACGAATCTTGCCGAATGATACTCGATGTAATCGTAGTATGTTTTTGTATAACTTTTTCTCATCATCTGCAAAAAAGTACATTTATAATTAACGTCTATAATCTTAATAACATACATTTTAAATAAACAAAATAAACCTGAGCAAGTAGTCTTCAAAATAACTGCGCAAGTGTCTTGAACTCTTTGAACCGCTAAGTAGAATTGTTCACATTGACAGCTTAACATTGTTTGAAATATCAAATTCTTCATCTGCCATATGTACATGTAGATCATCAAAAGATTTTTTAGATCCTATAAACAGATTTGTTTTCAAATGCACTGACAAATTTTATGGTAAGGCTATATTCTCATCGTTTAGCAAAGCTCTTCCCATATTCTTTCTATCGTCGTATAGTTCTCCATCTTTTAATTTCACTTTTCTTATCTCTCCAATTTTAAGGGGCCACTTCTTGCCAGTATCCAAGAAAAATATTCTTGTCGTCCTGTCATCTGCTTTGATATCAACTTGTGCGACCCCGCTTTGTGGTTTCAGAATCATTAAGTATTGTGTTTTAGGTTACACTGCTCGTTTCGCATGAGGCAGATAGGACAAAATCGGTACCATTGACTCTAGGAAACTTTTTCAGTCAAGTCACCAATTTACGTTTCGAACATGTGAATAGCACGTGATCCAGGATCCATAAATGAACATTTATAATATTGCCTAATTAAAAAGACACAACTGAATTGCACTCACCAAGGTATTTTCTTGAGTTTTCCACATATTGATAGCCTCTTGCACATAAAATAGAGGGTGGATGAATACTTCAAAAATATAATAAAATATCTGAAAAAGTATCTCAAATAATTTGTTTTTAGAAATCACCTAGCTTTATAATTTTTATTTGCAATGAGGTACTTACAAATTGCTGGGAACATATTTTATATATTTCATAACATTCTAATATATTAACACAAGACTGAAACACTTTTTTACTATATACTTCGTGCGAATATTTTATTTCCTGAGAATTTAACACTTGTAAGTTCCAAAGACAAACTTTGTCTTCTAATAATTTAGCTACTTGTTTAGCATAAATCATATGTAAATCGAAAGAAAACAAATGATAACTAATAAATAAATAGTAAAATGGTAAACCTAGTCTCATGTAAGAAAAAATTGCACAAGTCACATAAAAACCCAGAGTTGAGATTGTGTAAATCCAGTTCCAAATAACGATATTGTTAAAACTACTTTTATTGTTAAGAAATCTGTGCACTTTTTGAAAAGTCAAGACAAAATGGACATTATTTTTAGAATGAATGATTCCACTTATGATATTTATTGCAAAACCGACAGAATAGTAAAAGAAATCGAAATAAGAGTGGATAGAAGTAAAAGTACTTCTTCCTTCAGTGCCTTTGAACCAAGCTGCCGTATAATTGAAGTGCACACAACTAATTATAAATACTATAGTAAGAATCAATAAAATAAAGCTATAGAAGGGGCTACTTGGACTAATCAAATTATTTTTGGTTCGAAACTTGGGACACAATATGATATGTTGCATTATATTGAAAGGCATAAGCATCGATTGCACATCATTATCGACCATGTTGTTCCAAATGAAATTTACAGAATATTTTCTTACAATATTATGGATGCTTTTCATGTTTAACAGTGCTGTAACTTTTGGCTCGCTGGTCAATGATTAATCAATCGAACATTATTTTGTTAATAGCTTACGTTACAAATTTTCATTATTATAATATCTTACATGAAATATTAATATAAATAATTGGATTACAGAATGTTGACAATATGAACAAGTATGTTGGTTGAGTTTTTAAAACAAATAATATCCATTGTTAACTTTGGTTATATTAACGATATTTTAGCAACTCATGTTTTATTTTGAAACTGTATCGATTTTGGACAAAGTTTATATATCTAGCCACCGGGATTTTGACGAGACCTATTTTTTAGTTTTATTGGTTCATTTCTCTTTTGACATGTGGCAGCCATTGTTGGCCCAATCCCACTTATGCTTAGTGGTGGAGCTGTATAAATATAGTTCAGGTTTTGACGGGCAGTATTGTTTTTACGTTTCAAGAGACAGATGAACTCCGAAGATACCGTGTTCCATAGCTTGCTGGCAAACTTGGAGCTTGGACCTCTGCTAAAGTGTCAAAGACCGGATGGATGCATCGTATGTGATTATGAGGACAATAAAATAGTGGAAGGTCTCCTAATAAAAGATTTCACAACGGCTAGTTAGCATCAGGCAACTTTTTTTCATTGTTGTACCGAAGGAGACTATTTATAAAGCCTTACAGTTGATGATTCTTAAAAGAGCAAATCGCGCATTATTATTAGAAAAGTTTGCACCATTGCGAAACATGATCACGAAACTTTACGCAAAACTAAAACTGTAGAAGACATAGTTATAAAAAGACATTATCTAAAGATACTAACTCTTACATGGCCTCTAAATAGGGATAGAATATAAATTAAAATAGAATTACTTGTTCAACCATCTAAACATAAAAATTTTGATGGAGTAAATACTCCATGGAGTAAATACTAATACGAATGTAAAATTTTATACAACACTCTAAATAGAGTGCTGTATAAAATTTTACATTCGTTTCAAAAGAAGATGAAAAAAATAAAGTGGAAACAGCCCTTAACACTAGCAGCATTGTTAACATGGTAATACTGCCAGCATTGTAGTTAATTGGTTAAAGAAACTGTCAGCCCTCCGGTCACATGTAAAGTCGACTAGCTGTTTGCTGACATTCTCAACAACTCGACGTGAACTCTAATGTTTCAACTTCAAACAGCTCAAACATAAAATGTAACTCTCGAGAAGATAGTTAAATGCAGCAGCCACCCTAGCACTGTCCACTGTACTCAGAAATGAGATAACACAAGGGTGACAAAATATTATATATGTTGCACCCCACACCAGGCGTACCCAAATTTTCAAATCATAACGGTCACATTGCATGGCTTCTTTCCATTATCACGTGCCAAGCCATCCGATTCTTAAACAGCAACCCGAACACCTGCGGTGTCAAGAAGCCAATGGATGATGTCATTAATGCTGGCGTGACTGTTGTCCAACCAGAGCTCTTGCAAAAATTCCACGATTTGGAAGGTGGTGTCATTCAACAAAATTTTGTTTTTTATTATTGCTTTTTTTATTTTTTGTATGTATAAATTCTAATTTCAGTAAGATAGAAATAAGTTATATAAAGCCGTTTATTTTTGTGCATGTGGTGTTAAACCTGTAATTAATTGTTACACTTGTAAATGTTACTCTAGCCCATAAATCAGTAGGTATGTAGTGTAAACAATTGTTGGTTAGCCTAAATAAATAAATAAATATACAAAATATGACTATAATTAATGAAATGATTGTGATAGTACAGTCTATAAACAGAGACATGTCTCCCATTCTCCCACAAACGGTAGGCGCCTCGAAGCAGTATTAGAGGACGTATTAATGAGGTTTGCTCGTAAAACGGATGATCGACGGAACTGAAAGACGCAGCATTGAAAGGCTTTCCACATGATAAACCGATGACCACATGAGAGTCGCGTGGATGCAATGGATGCGAGACACGTAGAACCGTTCGTTGGGGCGACACTTAGGAGAGGCCTGTCTTTAACAATGATGATGATCATTAGTAAGGTTATTCCGTAGTACACTGCTCCATTATCATTGAATTACAAAATGCCATGACGATGGCTGAATGTTGTATCACAATTTTGATGAATAAAATAAAATATAATATAATCATAGACACAAACTTGATTTAATAAGAAGGATTTACAAAAATGCGAACTGTAGCAACACTACAGTATAGTTAGTAAGAATACTCATCAAGCTTAGTTGTAATGAGCCGTCTAAGTAAAATAGTCCACATAAACGAATCTTGCTGAATGACGCTCGATGCAAACGAAGTATATTTTTGCACAACTTTTTTTCATGATCTGCAAAATAATAATAATAACGTAACATGAAAGGTGCTAGAGAGGTTTAATGGTAAAAGCAATATTTAAGATTGAAAGTTGCAGTGTGACAAGAAAACGAATGTATTCAGTTTTATTAGAATAATAATAATTATTCTAATCGTTCAAATTCACCTGAACAATTATTTTTCACAATTATTGCGCAAGTATCCTGAACACTTTGTACAGCTAAGTAGAATTGTTCGCATTGATAGCTCAGCATTGTTTGCAACAACAAATTCTTCATCTGCCATAGGTACAAGTAGATCGTTAATATATTTCTTATATCCTACAATCATATTTATTTTTAAATACACTAACATTATTGGATATAAACCCTATAATTATATTTTCGTCGTTAAGCTAAACCCTTTCCCTGTTCTTCCCATATTTCCTAGTTTTGCGTCGCACTTCTTTTTCCTTATCTCTTAAATTATTATTTAAGATCATTTCACCCAAGAATCATCCTGCCATCTGCTTAGATGCCTGCCAGCGACCCCGTCTTGTGGGTTTTAGGCCACGGACGGTAAGCCAATAAAACCACATGGGCATCGCATGACTGGCGCGCATCGCTTGTATGCTGCTTCCCTTTCCCCTTCGAAGCCATATATATCTATGCCTAGGAACGCACCGCTGCCGGCGTCGCCGCGCTCGCCCTTACCCGCTGATTTCTAGCCCATAGCCTTACGGCTTTGGCATATGGTAGACATGACAAAATCAGCGCGATTGACTCTGAGAAGCATTTGGATGCTCGCTCATAATCCTGTATATAAGAATGAATGCTGATATTACAGAATTAAATCAAACTCAAATGAGCTGTACTTACAATGGCAACTCCTTGAGTTTTCCATGCCTCAATTGCCCCTTGTACATAAAAAAGAGGGTGGATAAATACTTCAAAAATGTAATAAAGTATCTGAAAAGGAATCATAAAATATTTTTTTATTCAGAAAATCGACGATTTTAAATTAATTTTACTTGCAGCAAAGTACTTACGAATTGCTGAAAAAATACTTTATACATTTTATAACATTCTAATATATTAAAATACGCTTGAAACAGTTTTTTACATTGTTCTCTATGCGAGTCTTCTATTTCTTGAAAATTCAAAACTTTTATGTTCCAAAGACGAACTTTGTGATCTAATAATCTAACTACTTGCTTGGCATAAATAATATATAAGTCAGTATAAAACAAATTATAGCAAATATATAAGTAGTAAAAAGGTAAATCTAGACGTATGCAACTAAAAGTCGCACAAATCACATGTAAACACAGAGTTACTATAACGTTAATCCAATTCCAAAGAATGATGTTATTAAAACTGGTTTCATTGTTAAGAAATCTGTGCACTTTTTGAAAAATCAAGATAAACTGGATATTAATTTTGGTGTGAATGATTCCACTTACAAAATTCATAACAAAACTGATACAATAGTACAAACTATCAAAAGAGGAGTGGATATACGTAAAAGTAGTGTTTTCTACAATGCCTTTAAACCAAGTCGTCGCATATTTGAAGTATACACAACAAATAATAAACACTATAGAAAGAATCAATGAAACCAATCTGTAGAAAAGGCTATTTGGACTTATAAAATTATTTCTGAACCGAAACTTGGAACTTAACGTAATATATTGCATTATATTGAAAGGCAAAAACAACGACTGCATGTCTTTATCCACTATATTGTTGTAAAATACATTCATAGAATATTTTCGGACAATATTACGGGAGCTCTCCATTTTAAACAATGCCGCACTTTCTAGCACATATTTCAATGAATCAATAGTATAATTTTGTTAATAGCCCACGGAAGTTACAACTTGTCATTAAGATAGTTAGTTGGAAACTTGTAGAGTATTACTTTAATTAGTTTGTCACTTTAAAGTTGACACTGTGTACAAGTATATTATATAGTTTGTAGCCGAAGTTAGTAATTGAGTTTGTAGAACGAATTATAAATTGATATTATTTTTGGTTAAATTAATGATATTTAACAACTCGAGACTTATTTTGAATTTGAAACATAACACTAAAAAGATGGTCAATAGCGAAACTTTCAGTAAAAATGTCAAAATAAATTTCTTAGAAAATATTAAAAGCAGAGAAGATATTATGTATTTATAAATAATAATAACATAGAATTGCATAATAACATAGAGTTACGATAATGTAAATCTAATTCCAAAATAATTATGCTATTAAAACTGGTTTCATTGTTAAAAAATCTGTGCACTTTTTGAAAAGTTAAGATAAACTGAATATTATTTTAATTAATAAAATGTATCTACAGAATGACAACAAAAGAACCAAGGTTACCGACATAGCACGAAGAATTACCAAATTAAAACTTAAATGGCAATGGGCAGGGCACATTGCTCGCAGAACAGATGGCTGGAGCCGAAAGGTTCTAGAATGGTGACCACGTACCCGAAAACGTAGCATTGGAAGATCTCTTACAAGGTGAACCGATGAATTGGTAAGGGTTGCGGGGATGCGAGGCGCACAGGACCGTTCATTATGGCGACACTTGGGGCGTATATCTAACAGTGGACATTTTACGGCTGAAATGATGATGATGACATATTGACAGAATGACAACATTGTAAAAATTGCACCGGTCGAGTTTTTATATTAACCCCTGATACCCCAAGCATTTAAATAGGTATAAATACGGATAAATAGAAAAGGTTGCTTATTTTCGAAATTTACAGACTACTTTATGAAGAATTTCTTATTTACATTCTTAGATACATAAACAATAAATAAACCCTCAAAATTTTGATAATCTACATGAACTTTTATTAATATTAGTGGTCAGCTAAATGGCGCGAAATCACGCACGAACGCCTAGGTCAATCAAATCAAATCAAATGTTTATATAAAAATGATAGCTTTTTTGTGTCGTTTTAAAGCTTACGGGAGTTCTCAGGAATACAAATTAAAATTCAGGAAAAAAACTTGACTTTCTGAAACATCAAGTAATATCATTTATGAAGACGTTAAACAGAATTGGTCCTAACAGCGACCCTTGAGGAATCCCAGACGTAATTGTAAAATTTTTGAAGGAGTAAGCATTAATTACCTTGAAATAATTTTCTTTTATGTAAAATTTAAGCTAACTGATTAACAAACCATCTACACCTAATTGAGTTGATTTGTCAAATGGAATGATAATGGTCAATTTTGTCGAAGGCTTTGCTAAAATCTATATTGATTGTTTCTTTTATTTTTAGACTTGCAATCATCGAATGACACCTCCCGCCCTTGGGCGGAGCGGGAGGGAGTGTCAGACTTTTACTGACTAAAACCCACTCTTTTTTGCCTTCTTTCCAGGGCACTAGGTTTTATTTTCTTTTGCACTTTCGCACTACCATGGATAGATTATGTCTACTGGGATACGTTTATCAGGCAGTCAGATAAAGTAGATGAGGTGGTTGGATTTTGGTGGTAGATCGTGGAACTTTATGAAGTCGTACTGATATTCAGTAATTGGTGATTTAAAATACCATGTGAGATATTTGCGTTCGTTTCATGCACTCGCGCCATTCGATTAAATAATTAGTGAACGCTTGCATCCGCCTAGATTATAAAATCTCAAAATTTTACCTTGCTCGACACTATTTTGTCTACAATTCCAAAATAGAATGAATAAGAAAAAAAAAGTTACAAAGTTTTTATTAGAATCACTAAAATGCCAACTGTAGCAACACTACAGTATAGTTAGTTAAAAGACTCATCAAATTTATTTGTAATACAGCATCTAAGTAGAAAAGTCCACACACACATATCTTGCTGAAAGATGCTCGATGAACACGTAGTACGTTTTTGCATAACTTTTTCTTATGATCTGTAAAAATAAATTTACGTTTAGTTTAAAGTGTTAAAAGATTTTTTAAATCAACCCAGTACTTTTTGAGTTTATTCCTAATTTGTTAAGAATATTGACAGTAAGATATAAGATAAAAAGGAGGGGTAGGAAAGTTGAGTATGTCTTTAATAATTCAAAATCACCTGAACAAGTGGTCTTCAAAATAATAGCGCAAATATCCTGAACACTTTGAACCGCCAAGTAGAATTGTTCACATTGATAGCTCAACATGGTTTGCAGCATCAAATTCTTGACCGGCCATGTGTATATGAGTAGTGTCGAACCATTTATTATATCCTATAAAAATATTTATTTTTAAATACACCGAAAACAATGCAGTAAGCCATTATATCTATTGCATTGTGTATGTGCCACTTATCCTTCACTTCAGAAACTTTCTTGAGTGTTTAACGTACTCAAGAATTACTTGAAACCAGAACATTTTGATAATTCAAAATTTCACGCGAGTCATACAGATCAAAATTTCAGTCCTAGGGTCGAGGTCTTCTTTTATCTGTCGGCGGCTGCCGGCAAAAAAAAGAGCACACACGGCTGTGTGAACAACAAACTTAGTACTGTCTCATGGCTCGTTCCGAAGTGCCTAGTTGGAAAAAGCCTACATCACGATAAATTAGCTGCAGGGTCTGAAATAGTTTGTTTATTGTTCTCTTGTCTATTGCTTTGGAAAGGATACCTACTCTGATTGGAATCCTACCTAATAATAATAAGCCAATAAACTTAAACGATTTTGCTGCCAGGAAATGGACCACAAATACTCGTAGGCAAGTAAATGCAGAAAACATTGATTTTTTATAGACACAATGTAATTTAAAGGATATAATATAATGTTTACGATTTACGCTGAATATTAAAGTTTAATTTTGGTGATCATTAGCGGTACGATCAAAAAAATAATAAGAGTACCATAAAAGTCCTCGTACATTCTTTTACGATTAATAAAGATTACTATCAGGCCTAATGGATGACGGAGGTTTCAAGCGCTGGACTGCTACCAGCAAATTATGGCTGATTTGGCTAGCTAGCACGATGCGTGTGATTGACACAACGAACTCCAACACACGGACGGACACGGACACGGACTGTGACAATACAGGCTTATTAGTTAGAAATATTGACTAACAGAGCTAGCGAACGCGTTTACGTTTAAACCAGTCTCCGTCTTGTCATCGTATTTGCATTTTTAACTTACTAAAGCTCAAGGAAAACATTCAAGTTATCAAGCCAACTGCTTTTATATCTGTCGCAAAGAAATTGTAAATTACTGTTCACTGCTCGTTCGGCATGTGGCAGATATAACACTCTGAGAGCTATTAACACTGGAAAACCTACATATGACTCAATATCCGAGAATGAATATTGATAATATTACATGGTTTAAATAGAGATACATAAAGTGTGTTTACCATGGCATTTTCATGAGTTTTCCACACGTCAATTGCCTCTTGCACATAAAATAGGGGATGGATAAATACTTCAAAAATATAAAAAAGTATCTGAAAAGAAATTACAAAATAACTTGTTTTGGAAAATCGAATAGTTTTATGAAATTTATTTAGAGTAAGGTACTTACAAATTGCTGGGAAAATACTTTAAACATATCATAACACTCTAATATATTAACATAAGCCTGAAACAGTTTTTCACAATGTTCTCCATGTGAATCTTCTATTTCTCGAAAATTTAAAACTTGCATATTCCAAAGACGAATTTTGATGTCTAATAATTTAATTACTTGCTTGGCATAAACAATATGTAAGTCGAAAGAAACTAGATTGTAGATAATAAATGAATAGTATAAAGGTAAACCAAGCAATATGCAAGAAGAAATCACACAGGTCGCAAATACAATCAGAGTTGCGACAACGTAAATCCAATTCCAAATAATGATTTTATTAAAATTGGTGTCATTGTTGAGAAATCTGTGCACTTTTTGAAAAATTAAGACAAACTGGATATTAATTTTGGTTTGAATAATTCCACTCATCAAATTCATAGCAAATCCGAAACAATAGTACACGGAATCAAAACAAGAGTGTATAAAAATAAAAATAGTATTTCCGAGAGCACTTATGAATAAATCTGTTGTATAGTTGAAGTGCACAAAACAAACAATAAGCACTATAGTTAGAATCAATAAAACGAATCTGTTGAAGAGGGTATGTGGACGAATAAAATTATTTTTAATTTGAAACTTCGGACATAACATAATATATTGCATGATATTAAAAGGCAAAAGCATCGATTGCACATCTTTATCCACTATGTAGTTTGAATTGAAATTCATTGAATATTTTCGTACAATATTAGGGGTGCTCTCCATTTTAAATAGAGCCGTAGCTATCGGCTACACACGGTAATCAGTAGTACATTTGTTGATAACCTACGTTTACAATTTTTCATTCGGTTTAATAATATTTTATCGTTATCATACCCAATTACAGCCTTATGGGCTAAATTACCAGTAAATGTCAATGCCAAAAGTCGTTTTTGAAACGTTTTGAAGAATTAATTTATCTAAATTTCTTTACTACCTAATAGGCAAGTTACCGTAAAAAAAAAATTATCAGTCTGTCTTTTAAATTATAATCTAAAAGACGGAAATAATTATTTAAAAATAAGGCACACGCATTTTTTTATTTGTAAATTAAACCAAAAAAATTACCAAGATATTGACCGTGCTGCATTTTTTCGCACAGTTTATTCTAGTCAATTCTATTTGGTGTATCTTAATACCAAAAAGAATTGAATAAAATAAACTTTACTGCACACCAAAATAGTAAGAAACACTAAACCAAATATTGAATATTTTAACTACGTTCGTCTTAAGTTGGCAACAAATAACAATAACGTCATGGAAATATAAATAATCATTATTTTTGACATTAATAAATTAAAACTAATATTAATGCAATATTTTCTCAATCACAAAGTGCTGTGAAAACGGTTACATATGGCAACAAGTTTAAAAAAGTAAAAATATAGAGAAATGCTGAAATACAAAGTTAGATTGATAAGAATCACAAAAATGCAAACTGTAGCAACACCACAATATAGTTACTTAGAAGACTCATTAAACGTAATTGTAATGCAGCATCTATGTAGAACAAGCCGCACACACATATCTTGCGGAATGATGCTCGATGCAAACGCAGTACGTTTTTGCATAACTTTTTCTCATAATCTGCAAAAAAACTACATATTAGAATAGAATAAAATATTAAATAATATGAATTATTAAGGCTTATAGTCCCTTGAACCATCTAGTCAAAATTATGTGGACGCACCTCTCGCACCCGCCTACGCAGTACGCAAATCTGTGCATTTATTTGCGGCCAACAGCGCCCGGAAAGCGCGCGGCTGACCTTTAAATCCATTTTCTTTGCGAAATATTGATTGATTTACATATGCAATGTTCACTTTCAAGAATATTTAATCACCAATGTTTATGTGTAAAAAAATTGCTAAAAATTTTTTTTAAACAAAAGTATTACTTAACGCGAAAACATCAAATGTTGATAATGTTGTTCATGAATCTATAATAAACATATTTTTTTTTTCAAACCTATTAACCTGGGGTGCTATTCTCTAAGAAAGCGCAGCGCTGGCACAGCGACGAGTCGTCAGCGCAGTACATTGAATTAACAACCCAATGCCCCTTTATATTGGATTGTTAATTCAATGTATTGCGCTCACGACTCGTCGCTGTGCCAGCGCTGCGTTTTCTTAGAGAATAGCACCTCTGGTCGTTACCGAGGAGTAGACTTCAGAAAGTCACTGTTTTATGGCACTTTTCGGGCGCTTGGGCCTTAAAAGAAGGCTGCTGCCAAAATTTATCGGTAAAAGTAAACCAGGCATACATGCTCCAGTTGCAAAAAAAAAATGATACAAATTAAAAATTTGGTGCTTTTTTGAGCCGATTTGGTTAGTTTATAAGTGTGACCGCAATTTAACCTTTCGATCTTGGAAATTACAGACACAATAGAAAGACAATAGGTGCGCGAACGCCGTTGTTCGCTTGGGGTTTAATGAATTAAACTATACACAACGCAAATATAACATGCGTTGTATAGTTTATAAAATTTTGAATGCTTAACTCCATTTTGCAAATGGAGCATGTTATAGACTGAGTCACGTATGGCTGGTTTACCCTATAAATGATTCGAAATTGCTGTGCGACAAAAAAGCGATCGTAATCATAAAAACAATAATTTAATCATTCAAAATAACCTGAGCTAGTAGTCTTCAACATAATGGCGCAAGTATCCTGAACACATTGGACAGCTACGTAGAATTGTTCGCATTGATAGATCAACATTGTTTGCACTATCAAATTTTTTATCTGCCATACGTATATATAGAACATCGAAACAGACCTTTTTTCCTACAATAACATTTATTTTAAAATACATATAGTATTAACAAATATTTTTTTAAAAAGTTTTCACGTCATGCCCAGTTCTGCATAATGATTTTTTATTTAAGTTATTCTGTCATCTACGCTGCTACGATGACAGAATGACAAAATCTGTCATCTACTACTAACGACGAAACTTACTGCACGTTCATCATATCAGAGACATAACAAACTCGGTGCCATTAAATCTGAGAATCCATTATAACATGTCAAAAATCTGCCTTTCAAATGTTCTCACGCGACCAATTCAAGCATGAACGTTGATGATATAGCATAATAAAAATAGACGCAAATAAATCATACTTACCGTAGCATTTCCTTCAGTTTTCCACATGTTAATTGCCTCTTGCACAAAAAACAGAGGGTGGATAAATACTTCGAAAATATAAAAAAGTATCTGGAAAGAAATTACAAAATAACTTGTATCAGGAAGACAACAAGTATCGTGAATATTATTTGCAGCAAGTTACTTACGTATTGCTGGGAACATACTTCATACATCTCATAACACTCAAATATATCGGTATAAGCCTGAAATAGTTTTTCACAATATTCTCCGTGCGATTCTTCCGTTTCTCGAGAATTTAAAACTTTTGTGTTCCAAAGACAAACTTTGTGCCCTAATAATTTAACTACTTGCTTAGCATAAATCGTATGTAACTCAAATAAATACAAATTATAGGTTACATAATAATAGTAGAATGGAAAACTAAATTGTATGCAAAAAACAGTCGTACAAATAGCAAATATACTCAGAGTTACGGTAACGTAAATCCAATTCCACATAATAATCTGGTTGAAACTGGTTTCATTGTTAAGAAATCTATGCACTTTTTGAAAAGCTAAAACAAATTGGATATTCATTTTAGTTTGAATGATTGCACTCATAAAATTCATAGTGAAACCGATACAGTAGTACAAGCAATCAAAATAAGAGTGAATAGTAATAAAAATATTGCTTCCTTGAGTGACTTTGAACCAAGTTGTCGTATAGTTGAAGTGTGCAAAGCAAATTATTGAGAGCACAGTAACAATCAATGAAACAAATCTGTAGAAGAGGCTATTTGGACTAATAAAATTGTTTTTGATTTGAAACTTGGAACACACTATGATAGATTGCGCCATTTTGAAAGGCAAAAGCACGGATTGTACATCTTTGTCCACCATATTGTTCCAAATTAAATACATAGAAAATTTTCGTACAATGTTGCGAGTGCCCTCCATTTTAAACAGTGCTGTAGTTTTTAACACGCATGTTAGTTATCAATAGTACATTTATTATTGCCTACATTTATATTTTTATTATGGTAATTACTTAAATGAATTTAACCGTAGTATTGCTTTAATTTATTAGAAAGAGACGTTAAAATTGTGTATAAGCGTACAGGTTGAGTGTCAGTTTCTATAATATAATATAATCTGAGGTTTACAATGAGAGAGTCTAAATTACTTTTCCTATCTAATTCTGACTTTTGCTTTGTACAGGTAGGTCCGTTTGTTAATAGTCCTTTCGATTCAAATAGAACATCAAAGTATATAGCCACGCAACATCTAGGTAGATTACAAAAATGACTGTGTATCACGTTCGGAGGACACGGTGGAGCACACAATCGCGGTGTGCCCTGCTTGGACGGAGCATCGCCGTGCCCTCGTGGGGGTGATCGGCGGCGGAGACCTCTCGCGCCGGGCCTTGGTCGAGGCCATGGTCCGGAGCGAGGAGGAGTGGCAGGCGGTCGCCGACTTCTGCGAAGCAGTAATGCTCGCTAAGGAGGAAGCCGACCGCATCAGGCAACGGCGCTCTCGCCGCCGCCGGGATTCCGATCCCGATTTCCAGCCACCGTAGGCGCGGACTTGCGGACAGTGAGCAATGGGTAGCTCGCTGTCCGGCCGTCCGGTAACAGTCCGGACCAAGCCCAAGTCGTCGACGTTCCCGCGCGCCTCAAGGAGTTGTCAGCGACAGCAGGGACCCAGCCGGGTCGAAGCCTACTGGGGCCAGGGTTATCCGAAAGGTCGCTCGAGCCCCGGTATGAAGGCTTGAAGGAACGGGATGGGTTTTTTAGTCAGTAAGAGTCTGACACTATCTCCTGCTCCACCCAAGAGCGGGAGTTGTCATAAGATGATTTTTCCCATCGAAAAAAAAAAGCCTTGATAAGCCTTTGGAGGTTTTTCAACGAATTGTGGTTTAGATGTTTGATTTGTATGTTATCTGATAACTAAAAAAGACACAAACGAAGCTAACAATGACATTTTCTTGAGTTTTCCACACATCAATTGCCTCTTGCACATAAAACAGAGGGTGGATAAATACTTCAATAATATAATAAAGTGTCTGAAAAGAATCACAAAGTAAGTTTTATTAGGAAATTAACTAGTTTCATGAATTCCATTTACTTGCCACTAGACACTTACGAATTGCTGTAAACATACTTTATGTCTTTATAACACTCTAGTATGTACTATATAAACCTGAAATACTTTTTCATAATGTTTTTCGTATGAGTGTTCCACTTTTTTTAAATTTAAAACTTGTATGTAACAAAGGCGAACTTTGTACTCTAATAATTTAACTACTTGCCTGGCATAAAATGTGTGTATGTCAAAAGAAACCAAACTGTACATTATAAATAAATAGTAAAAAGGTAAATCTAGTTGTATGCAAAAAGAAATCATACAATTCTCATATAAAACGAAAATTAGAATAACATGAATCCAATTCCAAAAAATGAAGTTGTTAAAACTGGTTTCATTATTAAGAAAACGGTGCACTTTTTGAAAAGTTAAGACAAATTGTATATTATATTGGGTTTGGGCAATGCCACTTTTTTTTTTCGATGGGAAAAGTCATCTTATGACAACCCCCGCTCTTGGGCGGAGCGGGAGATAGTGTCAGACTCTTACTGATTAAAAAACCCATCCCGTTCCTTCAAGCCTTCATACCAGGGCTCGAGCGCCCTTTCGGATAACCCTGGCCCCAGTAGGCTTCGACACGGCTGGGCCCCTGCTGTTGCTGACAACTCCTTGAGGCGCGCGGGAACAGCGCGCGCCGTCGACGACTTGGGCTTGGTCCGGACTGTTACCGGACGGCCAGACAGCGAGCTACCCATTGCTCACTGTCCGCAAGCCCGCGGCTACGGTGGCTGGAAATCGGGATCGGAATTCCGGCGGCGGCGGCGAGAGCGCCGTTGCCTGATGCGGTCGGCCTCCTCCTTAGCGAGCATTACTGCTTCGCAGAAGTCGGCGACCGCATGCCACTCCTTCTCGCTCCGGACCATGGCCCCGACCAAGGCCCGGCGCGAGATTATATTGAGTTTGGACAATGCCACTCACGAAATTCAAATCGAACCCAAAACTATAGTATCAATCAAAATAGGAGTTGATAGAAATAAAAGCTGCTTCCTAGAGTGTCTTCGAACCAGACTGTCGTAAAGTTGCGAAGTACAAAAAAAATGATGAGTAATAAAGTAAAAATTAAAGAATCAAATCTATAGAAGAACCTATTTGGACTAGTAAAATTATTTTTGATATGAAACTTAGGACAGAACATGATAAAACGCGTCATATTAAAAGGCAAAATCCTCATTTTAAGCAATAGCTTTCAATACAGAGGTCAGCTATAAGTATTACATGTGGTTAAGAGCCCACGTTTATAAAATTTTATTATAGCAATAACTAAAATTAAAAGTACTGGAATATACCTTTAATTAATTTGTCTACAGAATGGGTGAGTTTCCAGAACGAGTTCAAGGTTAGCATCGAAATAAAAACATTTAATGGGTGTTTTATACGACACTAGCTTTTGCCCGCGCGGCTTCGCTCCCGCTCTTCCCTACTTCAGCCTACTATACCCTACTCTACCCTACTATACCCTACTCTACCCTACTCTACCCTACTCTACCCTACTCTACCCTACTCTACCCTACTCTACCCAACCCTACTCAACTCTACCCTACTCTACCCTACTCTACCCTACTCTACCCTACTCTACCCTACTCTAGCCTCTTCTACCCTACTCTACCCTACCCTACTCTACTCTACCCTACTCTACCCTAATTTTCATTTTTTTTTCCATAAGAACCTTCTCCTCATAATAACAAACACAACAAAAAAAAAAATTAGCGAAATCGGTCCAGGCGTTGTTGAGTTATGCGCTTACCAACACATTTTGCGATTCATTTTTATATTATAGATAATAACAGATACTACTACTAATAATAATCCCATCACCGTATCTCTATGTTGATGTGGTGAGGCTTGCGCGCTCTCATAAGCCCTAGGTTTATACAGGTACCCTTTGTTGTGCCATAACATGCCTAAGGTGAGGGGACAGACTAAGAAAGATACAATCCGCAGAATAGTTTCTTTTTTTTTTCCTTTTTTTAAAATAACTATCGCACAACGTTGCCTAGTCCCAGGCTAAGCAGAGCTTGTGTCATGGGTACTAGAAAACTGATAAACATACTTATATATTTCTAAATATATACATATTATAGATAAAATACACCCAGACACAAAACAAATGATCAAGCTCATCACACAAACATTTGTCCTGGGTGGGAATCGAACCCACGACCTCCAGCATAGCCGGGCCACTAACCACTAGACCAACAGGCCAGTTTCGGAGCAAACTATTCGGCATTAGCGACTTCACGGACCCAATCTCTCGGGAGAATTCTTGTTCTTCGTCTTCAGCTTACCTTTATGGACCAGGATAAATTTCTGTCTTTAGGTGCACTGGTATAGCGCGTACAAGGACAATCGTGGTTGGCACCATGTTCCACGAAAAGTGTCGTAAGGCCTCTATCAGTTGAGTTTGACTCCTTGTAAGCCTACCAACAGTTTAGCACCACAAAGTCCTGAGATTTCTATGTAGGAATGGCTTCCAGGATACTAAGGAACTGCTTTTTATCGATATGGCCATTAACCAATAGGTTCAGCATTCCCAAAAGGTCTTTCAACATGTTGGGTGGACTATAAAAACTCTTAAGTCTTGGTTTCTCACACATGGCTCATAAAGGTGCTTGAAATGTACAAAATTGGTGCAATAGTACGCACCCTCCTGTCATATATGAAGCAATGGAAGATGGTTTCCCATCCAGGGACCGTTAAGGGTGATAAAAATTCGGACATTTAACGCGACGTCTTACCTGTCTGTCATTCTCTTCGATGAAGATGAGTCTTGGTAACTGTGCATAAACTATGGGAATTACCTGACAACATATCAGGGTCACCATATTAGAGATAGGTGAAACAAAGGTGTATTTCCTGCATGGTTCTGTTCAAAAGAGAGGATTCTCAGACCAGATTGAGATCTCAGAGCAGTTGCCTCGACCTGACAATACACCTGTCTGTTTAGAGGATCTTCTTTGTTTTACCTACATCAAAAGCATTTTTTATGTTGAATTCAGTTAAGATGTTTTCATTTATTTATATAAGAATATTTTTTCCCATCCGTGTTAATATGAGTATATAGGGAAACTGGAAATTAGTGACCGATACTTAAACACGTCATTGCACTAATGATTATAAAAATCTTTCCCAAAGAAACTGTGTTTTTAACACGCTTATATTAGCTTCACCTGTATGTTTGTAACCAACGCCTTTGAGCTCGATTTTGACCAATTTTGGGCGACCAGGTTTTCTTCAAACTTTGCACACCCATCAAAGACTGACAACACAATAATCCGTTTTTTTTAGTGAAAAATAAAAATATAGTTAAAAAAAAAAAAACTAAAACAACACGATTTCATAGCCTAGCAAACTAAAAAGTGTAAAATAATTTTCAATATAGGTAGAAAATAATAATAATGATCGAAAAATATTAATATCATTGTGAAAAAAGCTTAAATCTAAAGTTTGATATGCTATGAAAGCGTGTTTTTTTAGTTTTTTTCAACTATATTTTTTACTCATTCGTTCTATCACAATAACAAAACACTTCTAACAGTTGATCAGTTGCAGGCACAAGCGTGGGAATTTCAAATAGCCTTTATGTTATTGTGATAAAATCAATGAAAAGAAAGAAAGAAAGAAAAACTTTTTATTTGCCTTAAAAGGTGCAAACTTAAGGCAAACATTTCCATGAAAAAAAAAAGAGTACCTATAATAAAAAAGTTTCTTTGGGAAAGTTGTTTATAATCATGACTACAATCACGAGTTTAAGTATCGGTCACTAACTTTCACCCTATATAAACGGTTATATCAATAAATGTAGGCCATAAGAATATAAATTTTATGAAGAGTAAATTAGTCGTCATACATGTAGGTGAATGGAGAGGGAGAGGAAGGCCAAAAAAATGATAGAGTGATATGAAAGAAAAGGGAGTTAGTGATAGTGTGACGGGTGACAGGACAGAATGGAAGAAAAAAGCGTGTTACGCCGACCTCTAGTAATGTGGGATAAGGGCAGGCAGAAGAAGAAGTAAATTCGCCGGAACGCCCATATACTTTCTTTGCTTTATAATGTGCTATTTAATCCTTGTACCCCGTTTTATCTTAAAGAACGTTTTCAGTTCCTTAGTGACACACATAGTAGGTCCTTGAGATCATCGGAAAACCTAAAATTAAGTATTCGCGCGCATTCCACTACCTTCCTTAACAAATCTTTCACAATTCAAGCTGCACGTTTGTGGAATGCGTTACCCTTAGAAGTAAGGCGTGCTCAAACGCTACCAACATTTAAAAAGATGGTGAAGGAGCATTACCTTTCTCTTTGATATATTTTCTTCTCCTGGTTCAACTATATATTTGATATTTATTAGTATTTTTTTTTTTGTATTGTATGTATGTATTTGTGTTAATGTATCTTGTTAGTATTATATATGATGTTTGTACACTGACAACCCTTAATCTATCTCCTTTCTCTCAGTCCATCCAAAGGTTGTCTGTAAGAGATCGCCCTGTGCGATAAGACCGCCCATTGTGCACTTATTCTTTTAAATGTTTGTCCTGTATTTTGTTTATTTGGTGTACAATAAAGATTATAATAAATAAATAAATAAATAAATAAGTTGTTACTTTCATTCTCGATTAAAGACAAATTAGACATTTTACGTTACAAACGTTTTAATTTGGGATAATGTTTAAAAAAATATATATTCGTTTATCTTATCAAAAAAAAAAAAAAATCGAACAACAATAACTATATCATGAAAATGGAAACATTGTTACATTGTACATGTTGTATCATTTTTAAATAAATAAGCAAAATATAAATAGAAAAGTAGAAAGTTGAATTAATAGGAATCACAAAAATGCAAACTGTAGCAACATTACAGTATAGTTGGTTAGCAGACTCATCAAACTCAATTGTAATGCAGCATCTAGGTAGAACAGACCATACACACATATCTTGCTGAATGATACTCGATTCAAACGCAGTACGTTTTTGCACAACATTTTTTCATGATCTACAAACAAATATACATGTCAATTAGCATGAACTATTAAATGAAAGAAACAAGAAGAATTTATTAGGTACAGCACAAGGCACAAACACTTTATTTAGGTAACATGAAACAAAAATAAAAAAGTAGCAAAAAAGTAGTGGCTCACGTATGAACTAAAATTGGTGCAGTTCAGCATGAATGTGAGACAACTAGTGCCTGACATTGGTTGGTTTTCAACTGAACCTGTGGTTGTGATGATACGGACGTGAATCAATTTTGGGGTGCAGTATGTGCAGGTGGTGAGTACTTAAATAATATAAAGTGTAATAAATATGGGTACGGCAGTGTGTTTGAAGTGTGGAAATAAATCATAAACTAATAAAACAATAAAGTAACAAGAGAAAGAGAGAGAGAGAGAGAAAAAACAAACGGTAGAATAAAGATACAATAAATGTAATCTTTGTAGTCACTCACTGGGGTCACATTAGTGAATTGTATGCAGCAGCTATTCGCGATAGAGCGATAATGAACGAGGTTTCTCAGTTGATTTTATTCTTGCTGTGAGTTACATTGAAGGTGCAATAAAAAAAAAACTATATATTATAAAAGTTGAAGGCAGAGTTGTGTATAAAGTATTTTGTAAATAAAACAGAACAACAAGTTCGAAAGGCTGCTTCCAAGCTTTATTGGTGAAAACAATATTAATGATAGGGAGTTACTGTGCTACAAGAAAGTGAATGTAATCCAAAGAATATTTAAATTATTCAAAATCACCTGAGCAATTTGTCTTCAAAATAATTGCGCAAACATCCTGAACACTTTGGACAGCCAAGTAGAATTGTTCGCATTGATAGCTCAACATTGTTTGCAGCGTCAAATTTTTGATCGGCCAAAAGTATAAAATTATAGTCGAAGCATTTAATCTATTCTATAAAAAGATTTATTTTTAAATACACTGACAACATTATAGTAAGCCTATATTGTTATATTACTTAGCAATACCATTTCTGAATTTATACCATTGTTCTCAGTTCTACGATATTACTTGGGGCCACTTCTGCCAATATGCAAGGAAGACATCAATGTAAGTTATCTTGCCAACAGCTTCAATATCTATCGTAGTCCCGTTTTATAATTTCAGGAAACCAAATATAGATACGCATCGGTGTGTGGCCAAAAAAATATCAAGTTTAGTACCATTCGCTCTAAAATACATTCTTTTTGAGTAATTTCAACGATCACAGATTTAAATGCTTGCACGCAAATTGAGATCCAAACTTACACACTTAGACTACTCACAATATTCCACAATTAAAATAGACAAAATAAATTATACTTACAATAATATTTTCATGAGATTTCCACATATCAATATCCTCTTTTATATAAAAAAGAGGGTGAATAAATACTTCAAAAATATAAAAAAGTATCTGAAATAAACAAAAAATAATTTGTTTATTTGTTTGAGGAAATCAAGTAATTAAAAAAATATATTTACAGTAAAGTACTTACGAATGGCTGAGAACATACTTTATATTTTTCATAACACTTTAGTATATTAACATAAGCCTGAAACAGTTTTTCACAATATTCTTCGTGCAAATTTCCCATTTCTTGAGAATTTAAAATTTGCATGTTCCACAGACGAACTTTATTCTCTAATAATTTAACCAGTTGCTTGGCATATATAGTATGTAGGTCAAAAGAAAGCAAATTATAGATAACATATGAATTGTAGAAAGGTAAACCTATTTTTATAACAAAAGAAGTCACACAAATCACATGTAAACCCACATTTATAATAATGTAAATCCAATTCCAAATAACGATGTTGTTAAAACTGGTATCATTGTTAAGAAATCTGTGCACTTTTTGAAAAGTTAAGACAAACTGGATATTAATATTGGTTTGAATGATTCCATTAAGGAAATTCATAGCAAAACCGAAACCATAATACAAGCAATCAAAATAAGAATGGAAAGTAATAAAATTAGTGTTTCCTAGAATGGATTTGAACCAAGCTGTAGAATACTTGAAGTGTACATAACAAAATATGAACACTACAGTAAGAATCAATGAAATAAATCTGTAGAAGGGATTATTAATTGGACTTATAAAATTATCCTTAATTTGAAACTTGGGACACAACATGATATATTGCATTATATTGAAAGGCAAAAGCATTGATTGCAGATCTTTATCAACCATGTTATTCCAAATTAAATTGACAGAAAGTTTTCGTATAATATTTCGAGTGTTCTCCATTTTGAACAGTGCCGTACGCTTTTGTACGTAGGTCAGTAAACAATTCGGACAGTGTATTTGTTAAAAGCCTACAATTACAATTTTTATTACGATCATACCGTTGATGGAATCTACTTTAATTAACTTGCCTTCAGAAAGATAAGATAATAACATTTATGTACAAGTATACAGGTTGAGTTGCTACAGCGAATTTAAATGAAATTTACTTTTATTTTTAATAACACTGTCGTCATTAAAAATAAAAGTTAATATGGCGTACTCGTTTAATCTTTGGAGTAATTGTCGAGTACTAGATTATACATATTTTGTGTATCAGTAGAAGAGCTGCCTCGTCTGAACCCAGCCTGAAGTAGCAGGTGGGAATCAAGTTGTTATGAGATAACATGCTTAGTTAAGATAAAATTGACAATTTGTATCTCATATTATTTGGGTGAAAAATTAATTTGCTATCTAAAATATTTATTATAATGCATAAAATGATAATTTTACTATGAATAACTTTATAATATCACATAACTGCCAGGTCAACTAAAATAAATTAGTGAAACACGAAAAAAAAAAAATAGAAAGAAAAATAAATAATAAATATCATATTGAAAGTGAAACATTAATTTTCAACACACACTATAGGGTAGTTTCATAAAATTAATATTTCAGCAAGAATCGTTGATTGAAAAGTCAGCAAAAGAAGATGTTTCAGAAAAGTATGGAGCTTGGGCCAGCACTGTGTACGTTTAATTTAAATATCACTTTAAAACGTTTTAACGTGTTTTGATGTTAGTCTATATATATAAAAATCAATGCCACTTTTTGTTGTAATTTTATAACTCAAAAACGGGCTCACCTACCCAAACTAAATGTTTAAGCTTAGTAAGCATAGTAGGTTGGAGAAGGGAAGAGTGGGAGTGAAGCCGCGCGGGCAAAAGCTAGTTTCATATATTTTAGCTTCATTTGTCCGTACATTCAATTTAACTCGGACAAAGAGAGCGCATTGTCATTTTGACAATGACATTTGATTGATTGAGTGAGAGTCACCCAACATACCAGTGGCGTAGCTTAAAAATATGGTTTAAAAGCTTGTTACTTCATCTAACGCAATCCAATGAGATATTTGACGAAAAGGCAATGCGAAAATAGAAAGATAACGCCTTTTTTTAAACCTTTATGAGTTTTTTTTTATTTTTGATTAAATTATAAAGGGCCAAAGTTTATGCAAAATAGCAGATTTTCAGAGGTTTTTACTAAATTAGTCTTACACAAATTTATTAAAAACAGTAAAAATGCATGTCGAATTGTATGCCCTTAAATTAATATTCTAGCAAGAATCGTTCGTTGATCGCAAAGTAAACAAAAAATTAAAATTAAAAAAAAAAAATTATAGCCGCACCGTAAAATCGATTTATTCCGTTTTAATAGCACTCGTCTAATACCACTGGTATTTATTTGAGCAATGTTTAATGTCTATTCCGAATGGATACCATTGCTCCAACTATTTCTAAAAGATCAAGGATCTAAAGTACATGTTTGGGTGAGGATGTTGAGTACCAAAACTGCTTCTGACTTCAATTTAAAAATATTTATTTAGCGGACACAGTTTATAAAAACACTGGATATATTGATCCGTTTGCTACTGGTCGTTAGGTGTTGAGCGTAGAAGCAGATGATGGCAACTGAATGAAAAGGCGCGAATATATCGCCACGCGTCGAGTTGTAGAGATGTGCGCATGAATCGACTCGACTAATAAAATAATTTTAGTGTTGGGATTCCAACAGTACAGTCAGCCAAAATGTTTTGTATAGGATCTTTAATTGAAATAAAATTCAGTTAAATCCAAAAAAAGTATTTATTTAACAAATATGTAGTTTAAAAATAAATTGTGTACTGAAAAACTGCTCTAAATAAATAACAACAAGCCACCATTTTTTTATGCAAGTCAAGCTATCTGTTTTCCCCCAAGATGTTGAGGGTTGATTAAAGCTTCCTCAGACATATCTAAAAAAAGTGATTAGCTAGTGAAAGTTTTTATATATTATGATCGTATAAAAATATTAGGAAACCAAAATTTTATTAGGTTTGACTTGAGCTGACTGTACTAAATTCAAGTCACTGGTATGGGTTCGTACGGTTCGTACATTTAATTAAATTATTTAAAGAGTGGTCTCCGTTTAGATTAAGTAATAAAATTGCGTTCAAACCAATACCAGTGGTATTAGACGAGTGGTATTAAAATGGAATAAATCGTAAAATCGTTCTCACTATAACGTTATAATTTCTTGCTACAGCCGCGCATGTACTTGTCAGATGTCAATTTGTATGCAAATATGACAAGATAACCCATATTTTCATCCAGATGCATATTTATGATTCCAAAACCATGTTGAGCTTAGCTCAACTTTGGGGGTTTACTTGAAAATTTTAATGCTGCTGCGTTTTAAGATGGAGATCTAAATTTGAAATGTGGTGCAGTTCACAAATTTGTTTTGCTTAATCACTATGCGAATCATAAACAACCAGTATTCCAGTTCAACAATTTACAAGCACTTTTAAATTGTCAAGGAGCAGGTTAGTTTGTCAGAAAATAGAAGCCTGATATCCATCCCGAAATGAAGACATTTGTCACTGAAGCACGAGGCGCCATAACACTCGTATGTGGTTCAAGCGAATTCGTCTCAGTTGCAATTACAAACTTTTTGCACTTGCATCAAATTTATTTTATTTATTTATTTGTTAGCCTGTTCTGTCCCACTCCTGGGCAAAGGCCTCCCTCCACTCCTTCCATTTTTCACGCGCCCGGGCTTCTTCTTGCCAGTTCTGGTGGAATCTGTCTAGTTCATCGCGCCATCTCCTTCGTGGTCTACCGCGACCCCGACGCACTGTTTCAGGGCACCAACTTTGTGCTACTTTAGCCCACAGTTTGTCGGGCATGCGGCAGACGTGTCCTGCCCAGTCCCACTTCAGTTTGGCAGCCTTTTGAGCCACATCGACTATTTTGGTTTTGGAGCGCAGTATAGTGTTTCGAACTCGATCCGTTAATTTAACACCTAGTATACTGCGCTCCATTGCTCGTTGGCAAACCTTAAGTTTGGACTTCTGGATGTTAGTCAAAGACCAAGTTTGTGCACCATAGGTTAGGACGGGGAGAATACACATGTCCATGAGCTTTTGCTTTAGTGCCATGGGCAATTCACCCTTGAATAGGTCTTTCATGGACCAGTAGCTCCTCCAGGCGTTTTCAGTCCGTCTTGCGATCTCTTTGTCTTGCCTCGCCTGGAAAGAGACTACTTGACCCAAGTAAAGGTATTCCTGGACATGTTGTATAGTCTCCCCGTGTACTTGTATGACTTTTGGTGCTTCGTTGGTCATGACTTTAGTCTTCGACATATTCATCTTCAGTCCAACCTCAAGGCTTGCGTCACTTAGCTCTTGTAGCATGCGTTCTAGTTCAGTGGCTGAAGAAGCAAAGAGAACAATGTCATCAGCAAAACGGAGATTTGTTAACCTCGTCTCGCCAACGACGATGCCTCTCTCCCTCCAATCGGCTGCCAATCTTCTGAAAATTTCTTCTAGGGTACTGGTAAACAATTTCGGAGACAACGGGTCGCCCTGTTTGACTCCTTTTTCTATATTAAATTTTTGACCTGTGGTTTCTAATTTGATTGCGGCGGTACTATTTTTATAAATTATCCGTAACAGGTCAATGTAAGTGGGATCTATTTGTTGCCTGCTTAGAGCGTCAAAAATGGCAGTGTGTGTAATGCTGTCGAATGCTTTAGAATAGTCAACAAACGCCAAGTGGAGTGGGATCTTGAATTCTTGGTGTTTTTCTATTAATTGGTTGACTGCGTGAAGGTGGTCCGTCGTGGAGAGGCCAGGGCGGAAACCTGGTTGCTCAGGCGGTTGCTGTTTGTCTAATTCGCCGGATATACGATTTTCGATAATTTTTATAAATATTTTATAAATGTGTGAAATTAAACTAATTGGCCTGTAGTTGTTTATGTCAAACTTGTCGCCTTTTTTGTGAAGAAGAATGATATTAGAATGGCAAAAATCCTTCGGGAAGGTACCTGATTGCAAAATATTGTTAAATAATTGGGTTAAATAATGGAGGAGAATGGGCTCGCCTATTTTCAATGACTCTGTACTTATACCGTCTTCGCCACAAGATCTATTATTTTTCATTTTGCTGAGGGCTACATGAACTTCGTAACCAGTAATAGGCGGTATACTATCAGAGCAGCAATAATCGGGTATTTCTTCCAATTGTGTCTTATCAGAGTAGAGAGACTTATAAAATGTTGTACATATTTCTAGCACTTTTGCTCTATTTGTTTGCTTGTTCCCATTGCCGTCTTTTAAATGTGTGATCCACGACTTCTTATTTGAAATACCCTGCTTAGCAGTTTTTAGGGAACAATTGTTTTCTAATGCATTTTGGACTAGTCTATTGTTGTAATTCCTAATGTCTTTCCTGATACTACGTTTAACCTCTTTATCTTTAAGTCTGTATTCTAAATCTCTATTAACTTTACTCATTTCTAATCTTTGTTCTATTAATTTTATAGTGTCATCTGATAACTTTTTACTTACACCAGTCCGAATCCATTCGGACTGGTGTAAGTAAAAAGTTAGACACCAGTCCGAACCAGGGCAGCCCAGGTTGAGCAGCACATAAGTTCCGAAGAACTTATGGAGACCAGCACAATAAGCTGCGCGACTCTGGATGCTACCAATAATTTATCTCCTGATTTGGCGGACGAGCTGCGGCTGTTTAAGGAGGAGCTGCGTACAGAGTTTCGTCTGATGCATCGGGAATTCCAGCAACTCCGCACGGAAATGGCGCTGATCAAGGAGTCTATTAAGACTTCTGATGAGCGTATGGAGAGCCTGGAAATGCGCATAGGCTCCCTCGAGCACAGGTTGGAGCAAAAAGCCGTGCCAGACCAGGATGTCTTGGAGAGCACCATCGACGAGCTCAGGTGCCAATTGAATGATCGAGATCAGGAGCTGCTGCTAAATGATATCGAGATTTCGGGAGTTCCTGAGTGCAAGGAGGAGAGCGCCCTTCATTTGGTCAAGGTTCTCGGGACAAAGCTTGGTGTCGTTTTAGAGGACAGAGACGTCGTTCATGTCGAACGCGTTGGATCGACGTACCGAAATCGGACCAACACCTCCACCTCTGCCGACCCCACTGCGCAGCGGCCGCGTAGTATATCTGTCCGTTTCGCTAGACGTACGACGCGAGACACACTACTGCGCGCGGCTCGGGTGCGACGCGGACTGAACACGCATGACCTCGATATGACGGGGCAGGCGCACCGTGTGTACGTCAACGAGCGACTTACGCGAACAAACCGTCAATTATTTTATCGCGCTCGTCAGGCGGGCACTCGAAGAAATTGGAGGTATGTCTGGACGAAAGATGGGAGAATTTTGGCACGGAGGGAGGATGGCCAGAAGGCTGAACGTGTCCGATGTGAGGCCGACATTGGCAGGATTTTTGGGTAGGGACTGGTTTGAGCCACTTCCAAAGACTTTATTTATTACCTTATTTATTTATTATTAATTGTTCTGTGGATATTGAAATTGTAACCCGTTTGTTAGTTAGTTGCGAACTATTATTGCGTGTGTGTTTTTACAAATGTCGAATTACATACAAAACAGGTCATATAACCATGCTATTGTTTGCTTATTCTAAGAATTTTGTACTTTTTATAACTTGTACAATAATTAGTTGCATTTATATATTGTATGAGTGTATATATAAATATTACTACTGTTTGACTTGTTTTATAACAGTATGTGTTTGTCTCATGGCGCTCCATAATGACGGAAACGTAAGCCGGTTTTATACCATTACACATATTTATTTACACATATATACTATTACACTATTTACAAGTATATTTATATATCTAAACTCGTTATTCTTGTTTCTCTTAATTTTTTATAGTAATCATATATTATTTACAATTATTAAACTACGATTAATGCTAATTCATATAATATAATTTTATGAAATACTTAATAATAAAATTTACACGATCTGCGTTTTATCATTGTTATGACATTTAAAGGAGATAAGTTTTTAAGGGTTGGCTTTCTTAACGCAGGATCACTAGGTACGGGTCATGATGATTTAATTGGAGCTCTAGACAGGCATTGCTTTGACATTATGGCCCTAAACGAAACGTGGTTGCAGTCGGGACAGGAAGGACGCGCTCCCGTGGTGCCGGGCTATCGACTACGCCACAAGCCGCGCCCGGCGAGTGTGCGCTCGGGTCGCGGTGGAGGGGTCGGCTTCTACCTTCGCCGAAGACTGAACGCGCGTACTTGTACTACGACGGTCGATCCTAGGTTCGAATCGGTGGAGCAAATGTGGCTAACATTAACAATGAACGGCAAAAAAATCGCCGTTGGTACGGCCTACCGACCACCTTGGCTTGACCTGGTCTTATTCCTTGACGCCATAACCGATTATATTAGTTCACTAGGAGACTGCGACCACTACATTCTGCTTGGTGACTTTAATGTAAATTTGCTGGACACAGGCGGGACAAAAACAAACAAAATCAATGATTTTCTTAACTGTCTCAGTCTCACGCAGTTGGTAACTACTCCCACACATTTCACATCATCCAGCGAAACTCTCATCGACCTTCTGTGTACAGATATGAAAGCAAGATTTGTATCTGTGGAATCACTTGGCTCTCTTAATGGCCACTCTATTATAGTAGGTGAATTCCACATTAAGCGTGATAAATTCAAACCATATTTGATAAAATTCCGGCCTCTTAAAGATGTGTGCACAGAAAGGTTGAACGAAGACCTATCGTGTTTGGGTTTGGAGTATATTTCTTTGTTAGACAGTGTTACTGATATGGTTCATGTCTTTAACTCTCATATGATCGCCCTGTTTGACGCTCACGCTCCGGTTAGGTCGTTCACTGTTAAGGAGAAGTCATATCCGTGGATTACCGATACAATAAAAGTTATGATGCGTTTACGTGATAACGCACTAAGTGCCTGTAGGAAAACAAAAACCGAGTCAAAAATAAAATATTATAAAGACCTAAAGCACTTAGTGATTAGTTCATTGCATAATGAAAAAGTTGCGTACTTCAAACATAATATAAATAACAAAATAAAAAATCCAAAATTGTTATGGAAAAATCTAAAATCCACTTTGTTGCCCTTCAAAACTATACAAGACCTACCGTCGCAATTTACAGATCCTGACTTGATAAACAACAACTTTTTGATAGTTCCTGGTAACCCGGTAGCCAGCACATCACTGATGACGTTTTATAATGAAAATAGACATGGTGAAGCTGTTTTTACTATCACCCCAGTAGAACCGAGCGATATCTCACGAATTATCACTAATCTAAAAAGTAACGCCGAGGGCCACGACAACATTACTTTGGATATGATTAGCATAACTCTGCCGCACACATTAAACGTTATAGCTGAAATAATTAACTGTTCTATAATGACGTCAACGTTCCCTGAACAATGGAAAATTGCTTCAGTTAGGCCATTACCGAAAATCTCAAATCCAACCGAGCTAAAGGACCTGCGCCCTATAAGCATTTTACCATGCCTGTCCAAGGTATTGGAGAAAGTCGTCAGCCAACAATTAAGTGATTTTTTGGAAGAAAATAACATTTTACCTGACTTGCAATCTGGATTCCGGAAACAACGCAGTACGTCTACTGCTTTACTAGACGTTACTGATAATATTTTGGCTGCCCAGGATCAGGGGATGTGTACAATGCTCGTCTTGATTGATTTTTCCCGGGCATTTGACGCAATAAATATTCCGCTATTATTATCCAAGTTGAACTATTATGGTTTCGACCCTAGCGCCGTGCAGTGGTTCCGCAGCTACCTGACAGATAGAAAGCAGTTTGTCGACTTGCGTTTGGGTGACGGCACTACCCTAAGATCGGCACTCATTGCGGTTGAGAGAGGAGTGCCACAGGGCTCCATCTTAGGTCCGATTATTTTCATCCTGTACTGCGCAGATATTATCAAATGTCTCCATAAATGTAAATATCACTTATACGCCGATGATGTTCAGATTTATATATCGTTCCGACCAGACGAGTACAATAATGCCATTAAAGATCTAAATGATGACCTCCAAAGAATTTCCACTTGGGCTGAGGAGAACTGCTTGTCATTGAACCCTACAAAAACCAAATATTTGGTGTTTGGGTCAAGACAGCAGCTTGCCAAGCTACCTTTATCATTTGACTTAAAACTAATGGGCGAGCAGATCGAACGGGTGTACGAGGCGAGAAATTTAGGACTAGTTATGGATAAAGACCTGCGTTTTGAGAAACACGTAGCAGACTCAGTTAGAAATTGCTTCTATCGCCTGAAGGTTTTATACAAGATGCGTCCGTACTTGTCAGAAGCATTACGAGAGCAGCTGGTAGAAACCCTAGTTCTTTCTAGGTTGAACTATGCAGACACGGTATATGGCCCGCGCCTATTAGCTCGTACAGATCGGCTCATCCAAAGGGTACAAAATGCTTGCGCTCGATTTTGTTATAATATTCCTCGCAGAACTCATATTACGCCCTATCTAAACGAGCATTTTACGCTTAAAATGAAATCCAGACGCAAACTGCACTTAGCTTGCCTTTTGTTTGGTGTAGTTAAATACCAGAAACCGGACTACTTATACAACAAGTTGAGTTGGCTTACGAGCAGAAGGGAATGCGGTAGAAGACAATGCTCACAGCAACTTGCGACCCACTCCTGTGGTACAGCTGCTTTTAGGGGCAGCTTTCGTTATTCTGCTTCTAAGGTGTGGAATAACGTCCCGCCACCTATTAGATCGACAAACACGATAGGCACGTTTAGAAGACACTTGCGGCAATATCTAATCGATGCACAACGAAAGCTAGATATGGTGGCACAAAATACGTCAATTATATAATGTACCCGTGTACCTGCCCTGATTGATAATGCTTCTATGCTTGGTATTTACATCATTTGGTATTGGTAAGGTCTATCTACAAATTAGGTGCTTTTACATACTGGTGGGAATTGCTCACACTGGGCCGTATCGGGTTTCTTGTCGCTTAGCCTTGAGCAGGCTGTTGTGGGTCCACGACGGCGTTGCGTCCTGTCGCGTGTATGAGCCCTGTAAAATACAAAGCAGCACAATACTTTAACAGTATACATTTAAAAGAAAAACAAAAAAACAAAAAAAAAAAAAAAAAATCGTTGGTTCTCAACATACCCACTGTCTCTGGCCTACTTGCTTGCGACGGGCGCGGCGCTCTGTCTAGATGTGCCTTCGCTCCCTTTCCACAGGAAACCTGGCAGTGTGGGAGCCTTGGCGAGGCTGGGGACGTATATCTCCATATTTGAATCATTCTAAAAAATCAAATGTAAAATTAAACAATTTATCACAGATTACATGACATCGTTATTTTTTTTATTATTATGATTATACCAATTTGCGCTTACCTTATAATTGTCGTCCTCTTTTATCTTCAAAATAGTGTATTCATTTCTTTATTCAACACAACTCTTTCATTACAAATTTATCTTATGTATGTTTTTATTGCACCTTCAACTCAACTCGCAACGAGAAAAAATCAACTAAACCTCGTTTCACAATCGCTCCTTCGCGCACAGATGCATACAATGCACTGGTGTGGGGGAGTGAATACACAGATTGCATCCTCCTAACTCGTTCGAGATTTACCTACCCACTTTATTTTATTGTTATTATTTTTTTTTACACAATTTTTACACATTTTCGCTAAAACCCTATTTTTTATGGCTTATGTGCCTAAACCATATATATATATGTATGTATATTATTTCAGTACCTATCCATCACTAATAAATACATTATATTGAACCCCAAAACCAGTTTTGCGTCCGTTGCGTCACAAGGTTCAGTTGAAAACCAGCGTCAGGCACTAGTTGTCTGGCAATCATGCTGAACTGGACCTATTTTGGTGCAGCCATGAGGCACACAACAACTGTATTTTTATTTTTATTTTTTTTTTTTATTGCTCTTTTTGATTCTTTTACTTTTGATACGTGTTTTTTTTTTGTTTATTATTGTGTTTGGGCCTTGTGCTGTACCAAATAAATTATTTTTCTTTCTTTCTTTCTTTCTTCTTACTTTTTATTTTGATTTGCCTAACTGCTTTGTTGGCCTTAGTTAAACTCTGTACTATTTCATCATATTGTTGTTGAACACTTTTTTCTTCGAAAACTTTGTCAAGTAAATCGAAACTGTTTCTTAGTTCTAGTTTAAATTGTTTATGACCTAGCATAAGTGATTGTTTACTTAATTTTCTAATTTGGTTTTTCATGAATTGTTGCCGGTTGATTTTCGTATCTAGTTTTATAATTGCGCGAACAGATCTATGGTCAGAGTTAAATTTAAATTGATTTATGATATGGATATTTTTAATGATTTGTTTATTAGAGGTAAGAATGTAATCTATTTCGTTTTTAATTTGGTTATTGGGAGATATCCAAGTCCATCGCCTGTGAGGCTTTTTGTAGTAGAAGCTGTTACCTACATATAAGTTTTGACCAAAAGCGAATTGAAGAAGGCGTGTTCCACGTTCATTACGGACTCCGAGACCGTGTGGACCCAAAATATTGTGGTTATCTAAATCTTGCCTTAATCCAAGCTTGGCGTTAAAGTCACCCAGTACCAGGTTCCAAGTGCTTCGATGTTCGTCGCAGGCTTTGTTGAGAAGATCGTAGAAATCTTCTATTTCGTCGTCTGGATGGTTTGTCGTAGGAGCGTACACTTGGATTAAGGATAATGTTTGATTGTTCGAAATTTTAAATTTTAAAACTGCTATCCTATCAGAGTAAGAAATAAATTCCAAAATATTGTTTTTCCATTTTCTAGCAACTAAAAATCCCACCCCATAGAGTCCTGCATTCTGTCCATTGTAGTAGAATATGGTATTCTGTCGATCTATGGTCTCTTCACCGTTTCTCCTAACCTCTGACAAGCCTACAATATCCCAATTGACTTCAGTTAGCGCGTTTTCGAGCTCCAGTAGACGATCCTCAGATTTCAGAGTACGAATGTTGTAAGTAATAATGTGAAGCAATTTATCGGTGTCCGGTTCTTTGTTTGCCGTGGTCGTTGGACGGGAGATCGATCTCGCCCGGGGATTCTTAGCACCCCTGACTCCAGGGCGAAGCTGCCCACCGTCATCAGCACCAACACCACTGGAGCCGCCGGGCATTTGGGGCCTTTTATTCTTTTTCTTCGTCATGTTTGTGGAAGGGATTAGACATTTAACCCATCACGCTTGTCTACTGCGGGTTGATGGGTGAACAGTGAACCTGCTCACTCGGTTCTGGGATGCTGCGGTTTGAAGTTGACTTTTACCCTCACCACCCTGAATTGACGTCCTGTTCTTACGCCAATCGTCCAACTTAGACCATTTGCATACTGTGGCAGTTTGCATGCCCTAAGTTGGCTTATGTTTACCTAAAGATGTTAGAGTAAACTTTTCCCTGAGTCGGCTTTTACGACCTGCACGGGATGATAAGCAGCTGATACACTCTATGTTTTTCTATTGCTCCCAGATCAGCATGGAAGATTTTTCCAAAAAGCTCAACCACGATATATCTTATTACGCTTATAATCGAGTATATCCTATCCATCCTATCCAGCCATCTTTCCGCTCCATTATCAGCCCCTGGTTACCATCTAGCACAACTCGATGGGGTTGTGTCGATTAGCTACCGAGTTCCTATGACCACATTTCTGTTCCATCATCAGATCAGCAAGGCATAATAATTTTGTTTTGTCATTCGATTTATACATATATGCAACAGCTCAATCGGTAACCGAGAAGTGGATTAAATTTAATTTGCAAGATTTGATTACAAACATTCTAACATCTGGACAGGTGATACTAAATAAAAGCTTGTAAAAATACTCTAAGAGTTACTTCCAAACGTTCATCATTTCAGATGATATACGTCCACTGTTGGGCATAGGCCTCCCCCAAGCGTCACCACTACGAACGTGACGAACCTGTGCGTCTCGCAACCATCGGTTTCCCGCAACCTTTACCAAGTCATCGGTCCCCCTTGTAGGAGGCCTTGCTACGGTCGTCACTCCAGAACCTTTCGGCCCCAATATGCTCTGCCCATTGCCACTTAAGTTAGGCAATTCTCCGTGCTATGTCGGCAACCTTAGTTCTCTTGCAGATATCTTCATTTTTTATTCGATCACGCAAGGAAACCCGAGCATAACCCTCCAACGTTACTTGATAATTATTATCAGCTAATCTAAATAAACCATTATTTTACCTCATTTCCTCACAAAGACCTTAAGCTATTGTCTGCCTATAAATATTTAAAGTAGGCACGCCCTGCGCCTTAATAACCAATTAAAATTATAATCTGAATACTTCACAAAGGAGTATCGTATTTTCTTGTATTATGCTGCGTTGAGCCGTTTTGCATAGCAAAGGGAGTGTTAATATCTTGAGTGAGTTGACTCGGTGCTAAGGAGAAATTAGAAACGTGCATTAATAAGATTAACTATTGTGTCGTGATTTGGAATAATTTGCTCATTGATCAAAATTTATTTATGCTGGAGTTCTTCCAGATTCGGATGATACAACCTCCTGCTTCGCCCAAGGGCGGGAGATGTCATTAGATGATTTTTAACCTAAAAAAAAATGATGATCTCCTAAAGATTACTATAACTATTATAACTTATGCGATTTTCTGTAACTATAATGGTTAAATATACCTGCTCCTACTGACTCGTCTCAAAAATTGACCCTATATCGTCTGTTAGGGAGCGACTACAAATCGGCCTTCACAACTCAGTACTTGTGTAACACGATACCTTTTGGCAAGACTGGAGTCAGACTTCCTGAGTTTTGAGAATCCATAACGACGGTCAAAGGTTTACAAATGACAGCCAAATGGCCTACTTGATGTTTGATGTACAGACTACAGAGGAACTTCAGTGTAGCGAATTTGATGTGTAATATGGTCACCCATCTTCAGACTGACCTCGGCAAGCATTGCTTAATCTTTTTTATTTGTTCACGAAAAATAGCAAATTTCAGAGGTTTTTACTGGATTAATTTTACACAGATGAATTATTTGATTTCATTATAAAACCTAGACAATATCCATAAGTTAACTGTGTTTCCAAAATATCCAGAGAGAAAGATGTGTTGTGTATTAACATCATAATCCTCGTATTTTGCATACTGAACTCCCTTTGGCGCTTCCTCTAGTAAGAACGGTTGTATGAAAAATATTGTAGCGACATCTGTGGCGTCACATAAGAACTAATTCTGAATCGCACAAGATCTCCGCGCGTTTTGAACTTGTAGAACAGCCCGAAATCATCTGCCGGGCAGTTACCCACTAGACATAATTTTATCAGGTTACAACTTTTTTTTTATTGACATTACTAGCATGGCAGTTGAGAGTTTGTCATGCTCACTTAAATGTCTCGCTGTTGGTGGCACATGTTGTTGTGTCATTCAATTCTCTTCAAAATGGTTGATCTGAGTGGGGCACGCGTCATTCTCGTGAACGGGTGCCGTCAGTTGAGACTGGTCATCACTTAATTGCCAGTGGCTTAATTCAGTTTCTATCTTTTAATTATTTTTTATTTTACTTTTTATTATCTACATTGTGCTCACATAATAGAAGCAACAAGGAATATGTACCCAAGATATTAAGTAACACAATATGATTTAAAAGAGTGTCCATGGAGTTTCTTGCACGTTCTTCTCGATTTACGCTTTGGAACGTGCAGTTAAGTTTCACTTTTTTTTGGACTGACCGACATTTGAGTATTCAAAAGTGTCTGCAAATGGTTTATTTGAAATAAATTATTTGATTTTGATTTTGGTAACACCTGTCTAGTTGGAGGATCCTTTCAACGGCGGTTTGTGGGACTTTACACTTGGTTCCGTATACCTAATAATGAAAATGTATCTCGTAGATGTTCTTAAAAGCGTCACACTCGAGATGTATTTTTCTACCTTTAACCAAGAAATACAAAAAAATATTCAAGTTGTAGAAGGCCCTCATGAAAACGATCTAGCGTAAAATGGACTACATTAGAGCTACCCCGTTGTACAATATTATCGGCATCTCAACAGCGGTAGTGAGGGGCTGAGAGTGGTCATTAAGCTCCGAAGCTTCTATAAAGTTCGATAAAAAACCTCTTATTAGTTGAGCGGCTCGTTATAGTGAATTACTATTAGAAGTCGTTCCTAAATCGCCGGTGGAAGTAAGATTATAAAAGAAAAAAATACTTATGTAATCAAATTCAGCAATACACTGCGTCATATACAATAATTTAATGGGACGAAATGTTCATGTAATTGTGATATTTTTTTTTATGGTGGGAAATTCATCTAATGACAACCCCCGGTCTTGGGCGGAGCGGGTGATAGTGTCAGACTCTTACTGACTAAAAACTAATGGCCGTTATGACCTGCCTTGATCTGTGTTGTACTTAATGTCGGTGATGTTTAACTTGTGACCTTTTTAAATATTTATGAGAAAAAATATAACATGGTGTAAAAACTATTGGAATCAATTTAGTTACTGATTCTGAACAAACAAATTCTAAAAAATTTTTATTTTTAAATACATATTTTTAAGGTAAATAATTAAAAGTGTAATTTAAAAGAAATAATAATAATTGTGATGTTTGTTAATTATTACATTTTGATTTGCAATTTCGTAGACGTCTATTGTAAATGAATAATTGAAAAGTTTCATTATATATATTTATTACTTTTTAGTTATTCACAGTGGTTGGAAAACTGAAATTCAAAATACAATAATATAGTATTTCATTCAGTTTATTTCATGCGATACCTTTTGTATAACATTGCGTGGGTGCGTAGTATATTGCCCAAAGCTAGCGCACATGAAATAATTGTCAGTTATAGAGGTCCTTTTAATTAAATTCCTCAGTGGACCGTAATTTTTAGGAATACAGGTGAAATTGATATTTCATCACAAAATAAACCATCCTTGTAAATTTTCGTTTTTTTTTTATAATCATTTAAAAAAAAAAAAATGGTCATAGAATTTCTTACGGTTTTCAAACTCCATCTAAACTTATATTATAAAGAAGTAAATTTGTTTTTTTTTTGTTTGTAGGAGGTAATTTGCCGGATAGGAAGCTGCTATAATCCTGTCCTGAGTGACAATAGGCTACATTTTATGTACGCGGGCGTAGCCGCGGTCCGAAGCCACTGAATTTAGCTAGTAAATAAGTTTTTATAATTATAAATTTTAAGCTGCCAATACGGTATCTTAAGATTTCAAACTGACGAATGTTCGACAGATTGAAAGTGACCGGGATGAAGGCTTGAAGGAACGGGATGGGTTTTTTAGTCAGTAAGAGTCTGACACTATCTATCGCTTCGCCCAAGAGCGGGGGTTGTCACAAAATGATTTTTCGCATCGAAAAAAAAAATGATAAATCATCCAATGATTTTTACTGACATAAACCACACCCGTGTCCTTCAGTTGCTCTTTGTGTTCTAAGACCACGGATTTCCTCTTCACAAAATCAGCAGGCATCGGCCCTGCTCGGCTTCTATGGTTTGCTGACATCTCTTTGAGGTCAGCAAACCGTAGAACAACTTATGCTTGGTGTGAAAACTCTTAACGCTATATTCAGTTCCTACAATATAATTTTCAATATAAAAAAATTAATATAATTGTGTATTTCAAAATGATATTAATATTTTTCGTTCATTATTATTATTTTCTACCAAAGTATAACTATTGAAAATTATTTAACACTTTTTAGATTTGCTATGACAGCGTGTTTTTTTTTTAGTTTTTTTAAACGATTTTTTTAGTTTTCACTAAAAAAAGACGGATTATTGTATAGTCATCAGTATTTGAAGGGTGTGCAAAGTTTGAAGAAAATCTGATCGCCCAAAGTCGGTCAAAATCGAAGTCAAAGGCGTTGGTTACAAACATACAGATGACGCTAATATAAGCGTGTTAAAAATAGGCACTAGAACTAGGAGCACTACCTGTCACTTTAATTTTTCTTCTCCTTTATTGTATATTTCAATATTTATTATTTGGTAATATATTTATTTATTTACAATTGTATGCTATATATAGGTATATATATATTTACATTATTTTTATTGTACACTGACAGCCCCAAATCTTTTCCTTACGTTCAGTCCATCCAAAGGTAGTCTGGTAGAAATTGCCTTGTGCAATAAGACCGCCTTTTTGTAAATGTTTATCTTGTGATAAGCTAAGGTGTGCAATAAAGTGATAAATAAACAATGGTAGGAGCACAGAACAACAAACGATGAATGAGCGCTCGTTTTAGACTTATTTACAGACATTTTAGCGCTCTTGTGCCCTTTAGACTCGGTGTAATGGCTTTACTGATCGTTTGTTAACAGCTTGAACTTTACTCCGGTATTTATTTAAATCGGTTCTATCTGATATCGGTAAAGGTGAATTGTTTTAAATTACATTTTGTTTGAGATTTTTTTTTTGTTTTATGTTTCTTGTGTACATTGGTTTTACGTTTCAGGCATATTAAATACCGCTCGTTCTTTAATAACTACGCATTGCTCATCATCTACGAGCCGGAGCGAGGAGGAGTGGCAGGCGGTCGCCGACTTCTGCGAAGCAGTAATGCCCACGAAGGAGGAGGCCGACCGGTTCAGGCAACGGCGTCATCGCCGACGCCGCCGCCGGGATTCTGATCCCGATTTCCGGCCGGCCTCACGGCGTCCTTACCTTCCGCATGACCCATGTCCTCACCGGACATGGTTCGTTCGGGAGTTTTCTGCACCGGATTCATGCTGAAGTGACGCCCGGGTGTCGCCACTGTGCGGAACGCCCGGAGGACACGGTGGAGCACACGGTCGAGGTGTGCCCTGCTTGGGCGAAGCATCGCCGTGCCCTCGTGGGGGCGATCGGCGGAGGAGACCTCTCGCGCCGGGCCTTGGTTGAGGCCATGGTCCGGAGCGAGGAGGAGTGGCAGGCGGTCGCCGACTTCTGCGAAGCAGTAATGCTCGTAAAGGAGGAGGCCGCAAGCATCAGGCAACGGCGTTATTGCCGCCGCCGCCGCCGGGATTCTGATCCCGATTTCCGGCCAACGTAGGCGCGGGCTTGCGGACAGTGAGCAATGTGTAGCTCACTGTCCGGCCGTCCGGTAACTGTCCGGACCAAGCCCAAGTCGTTGACGGCACGCACTGTTCCCACGCGCCTCAAGGAGTCGTCAGCAACAGCAGGCACCGAGCCGGGTCGAAGCCTACTGGGGCCAGGGTTATCCGAAAGGGCGCTCGACCCCGGTATGAAGGCAAGAAGGTGGGTCTTCCAGTCATTAAGAGTCTGACACTATCTCCCGCTCCGCCCAAGGGCGGGGGATGTCAATGCATGATTTTTTCCCACCATAAAAAAAAACATCTACGAGCGCCTAGGGTGGTCGGTAGTCGTTCTGTCTGCTACTTTTAATGCTCGAGGCGTTTCCTGTTGTGGCGGCTAGGGTGTGAGGATGTCCGTTCCCTCACGCAAGCGGCCATCTCCTTCACTAGCATTGCTGCTTAGCAAAATTAGGCGACCGCTTCCCATTTATTCTCGCTCCACACCATAGCCTGAACCAGATCCCAGTGCAAGATGAATAAGCACAATGATGACACCTAGGAGGTAGCAATTCTGATACACATAGTTTAAGTATAGGCAGATGAAAAGTTTCAAAATATAGTAAATGGTGAAAAAAATTTTACCAAAACTATTTTAGACTGAATTTAAGGTGGCAACTTCAGGTAATATTTTTTTTTATTATTATATTTTAAAACTTTTTTTAACTTCTATAAGTGGTTTCCAAATAGTCAGTGAAACATACTATAAAAATAAAGAGTATCGATTCAGGCACCAACAAACATTTTCCATTTCATCATCAGTTAAGTACCATGTGCGACATTCAAAGTGCTAGCAAACTTACAAAAAATAACACTCATCACACTTCCACTCTATCACTAACTCCCTTTTCTTTCATATCACTCCTCACACAATCCATCCATCATTTCTTTGGTCTCCCACTCCATCTCTCCAATGTATACCCAATAGCTACCTTGGTACCAGTAAGAAAATTAAGTATTTTCTCCCCTCCAGCGCCGATTATATATTCGGTTATACAACTTGATTGAGCTTTAAAAACGCTTAATTGTCATAACTGTACAAACGTGTGGTAAACTTAAGTGGCAAAAGGCAGGGCACATTGCTAGCAGAACAGATGGCCGTTAGGGCCGAAAGGTTCTGGAGTGGCGATTGCGCACCTGAGGACGCAGTACAAGGTGGACCGATGACCTAGTGAAGGTCGTGGGGAACTGATGGATGCGAGACGCACAGGAGCGTTCGTTGTGGCGACGCTTGGGGGAGGCCTATGTTCAGTAGTGGACGTATATCGGCTAAAATGATGATGACACACATGATGATGAAAGTTTTATTCTCTACCTATAACTACGTTTTTTTCTAAAAAAAAAAACCATTTAAAGTTTTGTTCATTATATTTTTGACGCCCGGGTGTCGCCACTGTGCGGAACGCCCTGAGGATACGGTGGAGCACACAGTCGAGGTGTGAACTCGTGGGGCGATCGGCGGCGGAGATATCTCGCGTTGGGCCTTGGTTGAGGCCATGGTCCGGAGCGAGGAGGAGTGGCAGGCGGTTGCCGACTTCTGCGAAGCAGTAATGCTCGCAAAGGAGGAGGCCGAACGCATCAGGCAACGAACCCCCCGCACTTAGCTACCGCTCACAGTCGCAAGGTCGTAAATGTTTCAACACTCCTCCTAACGCTTAACCCAAAACGGAAGAATTTATTCGATGATTTCACATTCAAAATCTCTTTCAATCAATCTACTCACATAAAAGACTAAAGTTCCCCTAAAGTTCTTAAAATGCAAGCCGAGAAAATTGATAGTAAAATATAGCATAAAGTATTCGCAAAAGCTTAGGTGAAGGAGTTTTTGAGTACTTGTAAATCAGCTGTTACAGTCACATGCTTTCACTTACAAACGTGCTGGCTTTGGGCAAAGTTCCAATAAGCTGAGCCTGAAATTTGAACTTGATTTGTTTTTAATTTTTCTTAGATTATAATTGGACGGGAAGACCGCAGCAGGCAAATTGTTCCCATATTGGTGAATCTTTCGAACTATTCCACAGCCCTCCTCGTCGAACATATTTATACTAATTCTGATAGTAATTTTGTAAGAGAAACCCAATATTTTTTGGGCATTCATTTTTCCTTGCAGAAAGTTACTAATTTCAATGGACAGAGGCAGTAATTAAAACATGAGCACCCATTTTCGTCACAACCTGTATAGACGCAGAAAATGGAAATATCTCAGAGGAACTAGGTGTTAAGTAAGGAAGGGCAATTTCCAGTTTTCATTTAAGGTAATTTGAGCGTAATTATAATTTCGTCCGGAAGTAGCGAGTCCCAGCCGGGTAATATCAATTCCAACTTACTGGTTTTCAGAAAATAAGTTAACTATTTTCTTGTCGGTACTTCCAGCAAGTTGTGAATTTTGAATTTCGAAAGGTTTTGCAAAACGCGACGATGATTTTGTGAGAAAATAAAATTTAATGTTATTGTATACCCTTTTGTGTATCTTTAAATAAATATATAACAATTTTATAAATTGGAAGCTGTCAAGATCTGTGAAAATTGAATAATATATGCTGTTACTTGAGTGTACTAAACAATGAACATTAGGGAATAATATTATCTATTGTCTAGTTGACAAGAGGCCCCGTTGAGAATCATTGATTTCTGATAATCAAAGTATGTTCTTTCAAACATAAATTCATCTTAAACTGAGTTTTAATAATATAATAATAATATACTTTATTTCAATTATAGAAAATCCATAGTGTGTTGGTAGCAGAAATACTTATACAACTATGTTAGTAACGAAATGAATTAAACAAAATAAATTAACTTTAAAATATCGTCCCCTTATAATTCCTATATTTTCCCTTAGCACAAGGCTCACAGGCATGCCTGCGGGACCAGTGCATCAAAAAGAGACAGTCTGGTTTCTCAACAATTACCTTCAGGATGCAATTGGAGCCTCTATGTAACCTATGCATCAAGGATGCCGTTCTCTTTCGTATGATAGCCTCAAAACTATCCGTTCGTGCCAAAACACGAAAAATAAGTGGATTTTTAATTAGTTTTACTGTTTAAAAAGTATTTTTTTAATTTTCTCAAAGTCATTTATTAAATTAAAAGATTTTCATACAATAACAACACAAAATTCTACGACGCACTTTACAATGCCAAAGATAGGCACGACGAAGCGCGAATACATTCTCTTTATGATACAGTAAAGAGAATGACTTCACGTCGAGGTAATCATGGCCCTCGGTAATGAGGAACACGACGCGAAGAGAACGAAATGAAAACTTTCATTAAAAAGTTTAATTAAAAAAAAAACAATGGTTTTTACTTTATGAGATGTCATTGAAAAGTTTTAAAGCTGATATATAAATAGTATTATGGCATAGCATAGTCGACCTTATAATTTTCCCACTGTTGATTGGATTCAGGGTTCCTCTCTAAGAGAGGCAATGGGCCGTTATCCACGATGCGGGCCCTGTGCGGGTTGGTGGATGTCACACGTCTTCGAATTTTTGGCACTAGGACATGCCGGTTTTTTCACCTTGACCGTTTTGAGAGCAGTGGTGATGTAATAAATTACACAAAGTAATGCTCTTGGCTGGGTTTGAAACCGCGACCTACAAACTCTTAAGTCCGGGCCGTTACCACTCGGCCACCACTGCTTACATATATTATATACTACTATGGTTAGCTCATATTAACTCGAAGGGTCTTTGCTGGGCAAAGGCTTTCGTCCATTCCTTTTAACAGTCACAATTTGCACTTATTCTTACTTGCTCTTCCCATGATATGAGAGTGCTAATGGCCAAGTGGTAACAGCTTTGACATACGAGGTGTAGGCCGCAAGTTTAAACCCAGTTAAACACATTATGTTGGGTAGTTTATTTCATCACCAAAGCTTTCAAAACGGTGAAGGAAAACATCGTGAAGAAACCAGCATGTCTTAGAATAAAAAAAATCGAAGACATGTGACATTTACCAATACGCACTGGGCTCGCAAGCTGCTTTACTGCCCATTCCCTCTCCTAGAGAGGAGGTCTGAGTACTCTGAGTACTAGCAGTAAGAACATTAAAAGGCTGATTATGCTATGTCTTCCTATTTGTAAGTAACATATTCATGTTGTCCCGCCATCTCCTTCGTGGTCTTACACATATATAAATCCGATAGAAGAAGCCTTGATAATTGAAGGCAAAAGATTAACAGTCATTGGTTAATCATCATTTTAGCCGAAAAACGTCCACTGTTGGACATATGCCTCTCCCAAAAGTCACCACAAAAACCAGTCTCATGCGTCTCGCGTCAAGCAGATTACCACAACTCTCACCAGTGGTCATCGATCAATCTTATAGGAGGTATTCCAATGCGTCTCCCAGTAAGTGGTCGCCACTGCAAAACCTTTCGTCCTCATCGACCATCAGTTCTGAGAGCATTGTGCCATGCTTACAGCCACCTTTTGGCGATTTGTTGGGCTATGTTTGTGACTTCAGTTCTTCTGCTGGGGAGCTTGTTAACTAGGGTAATTATCGCCCAGTAGGCACCAAAATCCCACCGTAGGCGCGGGTTTGCGGCTGTCCGGCCGTCCGGTAACTGTCCGGACCAAGCCCAAGTCGTCAACGGCGCGCACTGTTCCCGCGCGCCTCAAGGAGTTGTCAGCAACAGCAGGGGCCCAGCCGGGTCGAAGCCTACTGGGGCCAGGGTTATCCGAAAGGGCGCTCGAGCCCCGGTATGAAGGCTAGAAGGAACGGGGTGGGTCTTTTAGTCAATAGGAGTCTGACACTATCTCCCGCTCCGCCCAAGAGCGGGGGATGTCACTGCATGGTTTTTTCCCACCATAAAAAAGAAAAAGTCCCAGAACTAAAAATTCGAAGACGTGTGACATTACCTATCCGCACTGGACCTGCATGATGAATTAAGTTCCTCCCCTCTTTTAGAGGAGGCCTGAGTCCCAGCGGTGGGAACAATATAAGGGTGTTTCTGCTTGTGCTTATCGAATTAAGTGGTTGTTTTAATATTCGCAACTTCATTCTTAGAAGATATAGCAATGTAGAACTGGTGTAATTTTATTCGTCAAGTGTCTACCGAAAAAAAAGAAACATGGATGGATTGTGTGAAGAGTGACATGAAAGAAAAGGGAGTTAGTGGCAGTGTGACGGGTGACAGGACAGAATGGAAGTAAAAACGTGTTGCGCCGACCACAAGTAATATGGGACAAGAGAAGAAGAAGAAGTGTCTACACAACTTATAACAGGAATTTATTAGTAAATATTTGGTTCAAAAATGAAATAGCTTCTAAACTTGACATTATGTAAATGCACGAAAGCCGTAGTAAGTAATCATTTAATTTTGCAAAAATAGCCCAGTTTACGTCATTTCTTAGGTTTTTTTATTGTTGATAAGTTCGCGCTTGACCACTATCTCACCTGATGGAAAGCAACGACACCAGAATTACCGCGATAAGTAGCCCTTTTAAAGAGTTACAGAGGCGCCATGACATTCTCAGTTTCCGCCTGATGCAGATACTCAATGGACACGGTTGTTTCTAGAGTTCCTGTTTCGGATTCAACAGAAAGCTTGGGTGTTATTTTTGTGTGGATCATCTGCAGGACACGCTGGTAGCGTACCCCTTGAGTGGACTGTCTCCTCGTGGAAGCGACTTCTCACGGTCTGACCTGTTCCAGATAATCGTACGGAGCGAGAAAAAATAAAAATCAATTTCGGTGTTTCTTCTCAAGGTGACTACCTTGAGAAGAAACAGCGAAATTGATTTTTATTATTATTTTTATTATATTAAGATTTTTATTATTAGCTAGGAAACACCGGGTTCATGTAATTTAAACTAGCCAAAAAATTTTACATGTTATGTATTTTAAAACCAATTTACTAACTAATATTATTTATCATTTAACAATTACCTCGCGAAACAGTAAGTCATACGAGAGAAACAGGAGGCAATAATCAAAGGAGGAGAAAATCCTCAAGCACCGGCCTCCGCTCCTAGAATTACTTGTTTCCTCCTGAAACCGAGGAAAAAACTATATCATTAATAATATAGCACACCAGAGACTTCTAAATCCTCCGAATCACTAAGAATAAAAAAGAAAATAAAAAATAAATTATTCTGAAGAATAGGTAATTATTATTATCCAGTAACTTAAGCTCTTAAACAATTTGGGTAAATAGCAATTAAGACTAAAGTGGCCATTAAAACCACGATTAGAATAAAAATGGAGGATTTAACCTCACAAAAGACGTTGAAGATGGTTAAATAATCTAAGAAATAAATAACCGTTTAAAATAAAATAAGATTTAAGAGCTTAATTAAGAAAATAATAAAGATGTAATGCGTAAACAATATTTTAAGACACGTTTAGCGCAGTGGCTGAGTGATCAGTACCTCTACCATGAGTTTAAAGCAATAGTATTTGTCGATACTCCATACGGACTACATAAATATTTTGTATGGCAAATTTTGGTTCCGTAAGTGACCGCTAGAAGGGCTACAAACTCATAGTAGAGGTACAGGTGTGTAGTGTTTGTATAAATGTCTCTAGGGCACGGGTAGTGACAGTTCACAGTATACGGGCCATTGACGAAGACGGACGTGTTAAACCTAACTGTTGGTAACGTAACGAGCCAATATGTTTACTCCCTGTGTCAGTGCGTCCACTACAAAGTGCATTGATCCATTGGACAGTTCCAGGTTTTGGTGCCTTTTTTATGGTGGGAAAAAACCATGCAGTGACATCCCCCGCTCTTGGGCGGAGCGGGAGATAGTGTCAGACTCCTACTGACTAAAAGACCCACCCCGTTCCTTCTAGCCTTCGTACCGGAGCTCGAGCGCCCTTTCGGATAACCCTGGCCCCAGTAGGCTTCGACCCGGCTGGGTCCCTGCTGTTGCTGACAACTCCTTGAGGCGCGCGGGAACAGTGCGCGCCGTTGACGACTTGGGCTTGGTCCGGACAGTTACCGGACGGCCGGATAGTGAGCTACCCATTGCTCTAGTTCTGGGACTGGTTTCCTCACGACGTTTTCCTTCACCGTTTTGCGAGTAGTGGTGGTAAACTAAATTACACAAAGTAATACATACATTTGGCTACAACTCGTCAAGACTGTTGTCACTGCTCTACTCAATTTCACTTGAAAAGAATAAACATTCGCCAAGAAACTCAGTAGCCACCACTTACATAAATGCTTATAGTAGGCTATAATCATTTATGTAAGTTACACATAGTTTTGGCCTGCACCAAACTCCTTGGGTATGGTCCAAGTTATCAGAGATATGATGTGTTGATAACCTATTTGGCTCTTGAGAAATAAGCTCCACTGAAGCCAAAAATGCTATCGGATTGGACGGGTGAGTACCAGGTTTTCTTTACAGCTCATAAGATAAGATCGTACTTATCGTAAGAGTTTTCTTAATAGATTTCAAACTTTATTGGTGCCTTAAACGCAGTTGAATCTAGTGATTTAAAACTTAAATGTTCAAGCTTAGTCATAAAATGTATGTTCGCAACGTGCTTATCTTTATATTAGTTTATCGATGGTAATGAAGAAATTATAATCATCATCATGATGGTAATGATTTTTGTCCTCTTTTTTTGGATGAAAATCCTTATGAATGTCCTCCGTCCTGGGTTAGGCAGATTTTTACTGTCTAAAATCATTCCAGTGTTCCCTCGCACACTTATCTCAGCGCTTGCGGGTGCAGTTTGACTTCCACTACCACGAACTAGTGGTGACCCTATCGTCGTGGATTTTGGTCCGTATAGGAGAGTGGTTCTCCTATACTTTTAAAAAAGGTAGAGTTATCGCGTAGAACACTATTCACCACCATCTCGGGTCTAAGCTGATGGGCTGACGGATATCTCCTAATCCGTTGATCCAGGACTTTTTAGGGGGTTGAAAGAGGGCACTGTACGGCTTTCTTCAACGCCTCGTGCCGTGTTCGTTACACACACACGGCATGAGGCGAGAAAGAACTCACACACACGCCTTTATCCACTTTGTTACATAAGCCTTCGAAAAGTTTCAGGCAAGTGTTTTTCTTGTAAGTAACAAATGTTAAAAATGTCATGAACAATAAAGCAAAAAAAAAAAACTTTCAGCAGCTGGTATCTTAATGTAACATTTTTTTTTAAGCGGGGCCTGCGTGTACCTTTTGACCTTCCCTGTGTCCTTCACTGTGAATTCCGAGCAATGAACACAGAAGTTATACCCGGATGACCAGCCGAATCTGAAACGTGAACTTCTCAAACTAAACATGTCCGGTCAGAACCTCTGTCAGACGGAAGATGAGGATATCATGACGCATCTATAACCACTCCGCAATCCTAACAAATTGTTCTGCATTATATTTTCTTTTCGGCGTCTTTTCTTACTATTTGGACCAAATCCAAAAAGGTCAAGTCTTAACCACTTCCGGCTTTTTAATTTGGACTCCAGAGGCCGAAGTTCTAAATTAGGATACTATAGGCCTAGTTATGCGCTTCTGTCATACTTTCGAGGGTTAACCATAGCTCTCTAAGTTTACAAGTTGGGGCTTGATGGAGTCATTTAGAACTACAAATAATTAACATTACACAATAGGGGTGAATAGATATTAAGTGGCTTGAAGTGAGGGAAAAATGGGTTTGTTTATTGATTTTATATAACCTATACTCCTAATATATACCTACTACCCCCTATATAGGTAAGGTTGAGTGGTGGATCTACGTCTAGATGTACAATATTATAAAGAGAAAGTTTTTTTTTGTTTGTAGGAGGTAATCTCTGAAAGTACTGGTCTGATTGCTAAAGTTTTTTCACCAATGGGAAGCTGCTTTATTCCTTAGTGACATTTTATGAACGCGAAGCTGCGGGTAAAAGCTTGTGACTAATAAGAGTAGATCATTAACCATAGATGTGATTGAAACAACGGAGAAAATTTAATAAATTTACAGTCATTCACATCTCCATATCTGAGAATCAGCAGGCGTACCTCCCAGGAATTTCGGCCGTACAATAAACAGGCTTCAGCAAAATCTAAAACAATCTAGTGATGTTGTAACACAGACTACATTTAAGTCAACACACGATTACTGTGCGAAAATGCCTACGGTAATGGACACATCACCTCCCTAACCTCTTCCCAAGTAGCTCGGGGTCGGCTTCTAGACTAACCAGATGCAATTGAATACCTCTGTTTTGCATGAAACGACTGCTTATCAGACCTCCACAACCCAGTTAATGGACAACATGATACTCCGTGGCTGGATTTATGGTCAGTCTTTCTGGCAACTAGCTACCAATAGCAACTGTCAAAGATTAAAATTACAACCAGAAACGACTACTTAATGTGCTTTTCGAGAACACTCTAGTTCTCGAAAAGCAATAGGCAGTAATATCACAAAATAGATAGGTACAGCAGACAATCTACATACAAAGCACGCTCGAGCAACGCACACATAGACACCGCTCACGGACACGATATCTCCGCTCAATCGCCCGTTTGCGCTCATACAGTTCGGTGCAACGCGCGTCCGTGTGTTCAATCGCCTAGCGTAGGTACAAAAAGTGAAGTACATACATGAGATTGACTTGTATACCTATTTATTTTGTGGTAATATCCAAGATCATAGTTTTCGAACCTTCAATGAACTACTGCCCCATGTATAAAAAACAACAAAATTCAAACTTAAACCTCTACATAATAGTTAATTTAAATTTTATATGTCTGTCTATTATCTATTAATAAACACAAATTAAAAATTAATTCTCTCTCTCTGTGTAATCGTCCTACTCATGGTCATAGTTGAGAGTCGTGATTCTTAATAAATTTAAAAATACTAAAATACGATGACATAATTTGCTTTTAGACCAGCTACTGCCCCCACGAAAAGCTCCAGCGCCCTCTAAGGGGCGATGCCGCCCCGTAACGAACCTATGTCTTAGACAAATTTAGAAAAGTACACATGAAATGACAAAATCACATTGATACATTGCCCGCTTTCGAACTAAGGTCATGAGAGGCAAGTGCCGTAACCGCTGATTCATCACGACCGCGGTAATAGACCTGACAAGTTAAACATCCATATACTGTGCCATGACTACATGAAAATCCTGCTGGGCACATTCTGTAGCCTGATTCACGTAAAATCAAACAAGCCAAATATCGTTGAAGTTTTATAGTCGTTCGATCGAAGTCCTATCCAAAAGCGGTATTCACGTGTTCCATAATCAGGATTGGATAGAACATCTCAACGGGCTCGAAACTAAACGATCTATCGACGATTTATTTCCAGTTACATTATATATATAAGTATTCTACCAGGACAATGTAATACAGATTTTTTTTTAATCGTCTCTTCTACCAAACGACTTTAAAATCGTTGTCGTTCAAACTCGATTGATGGATGAGAATACGGAAATGGTCTAAACGACTAAATCGCTACGATATCGTTACGGTTTTGATTACGTGAATCAAGCTACTGGTTACTTTTGACAGTCATGTATACCCCTACCATGCTTCCTAACTGGCCGAACTAGATAATTTTAACAACGTCATGACCTATTCTCGTACTAAAATCTCATGCTGACGAGACAGAAATATAAAAAACAATGCGTGCCTGAAGCCACGAAAATAAAGGTACAGAAGTCAATCTCAAGTATGTCCTTTTTTTTATGGTGGGGAAAATCATGCATTGACATCCCCCGCCCTTGGGCGGAGCGGGAGATAGTGTCAGACTCTTACTGACTAAAAGACCCACCCCGTTCCTTCTAGCCTTCATACCGGGGCTCGAGCGCCCTTTCGGATAACCCTGGCCCCAGTAGGCTTCGACCCGGCTGGGTCCCTGCTGTTGCTGACAACTCGCGCGGGAACAGTGCGCGCCGTCGACGACTTGAGCTTGGTCCGGACAGTTACCGGACGGCCGGACAGCGAGCTACCCATTGCTCACTGTCCGCAAGCCCGCGTCTACGTTGGCCGGAAATCGGGATCAGAATCCCGGCGACGGCGGCGGCGATAACGCCGTTGCCTGATGCGTTCGGCCTCCTCCTTTGAAGTATGTCCTTAATTTTTTATACCTACTACTACTAGGCAATCGCACACACGTCAGCGCGTTGCGCCGAACAGTATGAGCGCGACCGGGCGATTGAGCCGAAATATCATGTCCGTGAGCGGTGTCTATGTGTGCGTTGCTCAAGCGCGATTTCTGTGTAGATTGTCTCCTGTACCGATCTGTTTTGTGCTGAAGCACCGGTTTAGGGTAGCCAGCCTTTCGGTATTTTCCAGGACGCATTTTGGTGTGCGCGGGAATTGCATGACTATTCTGCCATCACTTTTCCACCTTATATTGTTAACACCTCTACGGCCCGGACTAAGCGTTTCGCCTCGTCTATTAAACTGCATACATCGAAGAACTGGAACAATTTGCCTGCCGCGGTCTGATTAAAATTTAGGTATCTTCAAGGCTAGGCTGAATAGGCTCTTAATAAACTAGTGAGAGTGATATGAAAGAAAAAGGAGTTATTGATAATGCTACACTATCAATAACTCCTTTCACTCCTCACACAATACATCTATCTCTTCTTTGGCCTCCCTCTCCCTCTCCATCCATCTATATGTATATTGTATACTCAGAACTCTTTTGGTAATATGCGTTACATCCCAATCTATCCATACTTAATTTATTAAAGAGATTTTTTTTTTTGTAATCTCTAGAAGTACTGGTCCGATTGCTAAAATTTTTTCACCGATAGAAAACTGATTTATACCTGAGTGACATAGGGTATATTTAATCTACGCGGGTGAAGCCGCTGGCAATAGCTAGTTAAACATGTTTTAAAAAAAATATATATATATTTCCCGATCAGAACTTTTATGTGGACCGTACCCTTAGAGGCTTTAACGAGCGCTGGGCAGAGTACTCATTAGAGATTATGAGTTCATCTAACTCGAGTCCGGTAATTCGACTAATAATAATATCATATAGCTTGAAAAATAATTAGTAAGGCTTTGAGAACAGATACTAATAAGTTGATGGTTTTGAACTGAGAGCAGGTGAATTGAATGGAGTGAAATATGATGGCAGATAAAAAGTAATGATCATATTTTAAACTAGTTGTGCCCGCGATTCCGTTCGCGTGGACTACAGGATTTTAAATTTATTTTTTCCTAAATAAAGGGTCTGCCAGCGAGCAATGGAACGAAGTATTCTCGGGTTCAAAAGAACAGATCGCATAAGGAACAGCATACTTCGTTCTAAAACACAAATCGCAGACGTAGGTGACTCAGCCGCCAGATTATAATGGAACTGGGCAGGTCACATGTGCCGCATGCCGCAACAAAATTGGGCGAAGGTAACTACTGACCGGACTCCGAACAGCAGGAGCCGGCGACGCGGTAGGCCCAGAAGGAGATGGCGTGACGATTTGGACTCCTACCTTAAGGATTGGCCAGAAGTGGCTAAAGACAGAAAAGAGTGGAATAACGGAAGGGAGGCCTTTGCCCTGCAGTGGGACATAAGGGGCTCATAAAAAAAGAAAAAAAAGTAGCCTATGTTACTCCATATATATATTTTATATTCATATGCATGTAGTAAAAAGCGGTTATTTTAATATGACAAACAGACATTCCAATTTTATTTATATGTTTAAAGAATGTATAGAATAGATATTAATGCAGAACGGGCAATGGTTAAGTGTAATAATTATCACATTAGTATTTTAAAGGCAAAAGTTTGTAAGTGTGTGTGTTTTTTTAAGTTGGGAAATCATCTAATGATTTCTCCTGCTCTATAGCGGAGCGGGAGCCCTTTGCATCCCTGGAACACGAGTGACCCTTTTAGAAGACCTATGGCCTAGTAGGCTTGGGCCTTGCTAGACCCCTACGTTTTTGCACTATGCACCGTTGACCACTTGGTCCGAACGGCGAGCTACTCATTGCTCATCATCCACAAGCCTATGTCTACGGCTGGTAATCGGGGTATCGGCGGTTGGATCATGAAGATGCCAGCTCCCTCCCGCGTGCGGCCGTCTCCTTCGTTAGCATTACGACTTCGCAGAAGGAGGTGACGACCGCCCATTCCTCCTCATTCCAGACCACGGTCTATACCAGGGCCCAGCGCTAGAGTTTTACGCCCTTGATCGCCGTCACGAGACTACGGTGGTGCTCCACCTAGATGAACCACCACCACCTTGTCCACCGAGCACTTTTTTCGCCTGAACCATGTGGAATCTTCCAAACTTACCATATTCAGTACGAACCTGCGTCTGTGGAAAGTGAGGAAGCCGTGACGTCTCTCCAGCCACTCCTCAATGACTGTCTCCATGATTGCCTCATTTGTGTCGTATTTCTTTATGTTGAGTCTCTTCTGCGTCATCACTTCCATTCAAATAAGATTCCTCCATCTGTTTCTGTCTCTGGCGGTATGAAGGGCCATTAACCCTAGTGTCAAATGCGGTGTAGATCTGGTCGGACCAACGTAATGCTACTAGGACTTTTCCCATCTACTTTACCGGTCACAATGAGCCTTTCGAGGTTACCACCGTCTTTCATTGCAATGTGACCGAAGGATATTTTTTTTTTACGTGGAAAAATCATCCAATTACATCCCCCGCTCTTAGGTGGATCGGGAGATAGTGTCAGACTTTTACTGACTAAAAACCCACTCCTGTTCCTTCGTTGACTTCGTTGTTGAACAGGGTCGAATCTTCCTTTCAGAAGCAAATCCTTGGCTCCAGTAGGCTTCGACCCTGCATGGTCGGTTTGCTGTCAATTCATAGAGGAGCGCGTGGAACAATACGCACCGTCGACGTCTTGGGCTCGATCCGACGGTTACCGGATGGTTGGATGGCGAGTTACCAATTGCTTGCCGTCCACAAGCCCGCGCCTACGGTGGCCGGAAATCGGGATCAGAATCCCGGTGGCGGGACTGAAGGATATTGTAAATGGGTTTTTACATAACCATCACACAAATCGATAGTTCTCTCCCTCATTCTAGTTCCTTACTTCTTACAGCGCCGAAGTTGATTGAGAATTGATCATGTTAGCTCCCACAAGTCCATAAGTTTAGTAATCAATCAATCATTTCATCTTGATCTACGATGTAACTTCATACGTTTATGTACTGATTGATAAGTGTTCCTTGTATGTAATTATAATATTATGTTTGTTTGCTTTTTTTTTAACCTTTCAATTGTGATAATTACAGACACAATTGAAAGACAATAGGTGCGCGAACGCCGGCGTTCGCTTGGGGTTTAATGAATTAATTGATATGATAAGGGTTTCAAGCGTAGGCCAATGATTAAAAAACCTGGCAAGTGCGAGTCGGATTTGCACACTGAGAGTTCTGTACAAACAAATTTATGTAACTACTAACGGACCCGACAGACGTTGTCCTGTCTAACAATGATAACAAAACTTTTTTTTAATTTGATCGCAGCGCTAACTGTCGGGACAGACTAAAATTAAAATTCGAATATTATTTAAAATTTGTCACTGCGATGGTAGCGCCGTCTGTCGGATCCAATGTAAAACATTCCAAAATCAACAACTACTAATAAATTAAAAATTAATTAAAAAAACATTGTCCAGCGGACAAAATTGTGAATCTAGACCATTCCCAGTTCCCCTTGAACACACACAAAAAATTTCATCAAAATCGGTCCAGTCGTTTGAGAGAAGTTCAGTGATATACACACTCACAGAAGAATTATATATATAAAGAATGGCACTTTTTTGTGACGTAATTACAAATTTTCATTTTCCAGATTGATTCGCATACTTGTGCTATAAGAACTTCATGCCAAATTTCGGGGTTCTAGGTCAATGGGAAGTACCCAATGAATTTGGGTTCCTTTGAGAGTGTTGAAATACTCGTTTTTTGAGACATAAACGGCTGTATCTTTTTTTTTAGTCAATTCAGAAGTTTGATTTTTTCACAGCTGCATGGAACTGCAGACTTGAGTATATGGTTTTAATTTCAACTCGATACCTTCACGCGTTCTGGAGATAAAGGGTCTTGACCGACGAACGACAAAGTGATCATAAAAGTTTTTAATATCTCTGGAGGTATGCGAAACAGAGAGTAAAGTCCCGCAAACCTCCGTTGAAAAGGGAGGATCCTGGAGGCCAGATAGGTGTTATGTCTGGTGGGCCACTGCCAGATAGATGAATTTGAGCTGTCATGTATGCTCTAATCGCGCGGAGGAGATTTTCTTCGTAGTTCTAATGTGGCGCCATAGATGTCGCTACATGCATAGTGCCTCGTCGCGACGAAATACTGTAGATATAATATTACTAACTAAACAACATAGAATCCGAAATCTAATTCATTCTGATAATATTACCTACAAGCGCGTACTACCTACTTAAAATAGTACACAGATCGCAGCACTTTCCAATGTGACGTCACGGTACTCAGAGGCACTTAGCGTAAATGTACTTTTAGTTGAAGCTGATAAGACGGTTATCTAGGTTCTGAGGTGTACTTTTACAGTATCTACTGACTTATAAACAAACTAGAAAACTAAGGCCTATTTAAGTAGCCTATTGAAACTGCGTGACCCAAAAGCTGAGTTTTACCTTGGACAGAGGATTGTAATACTGTGTGTCAATGCCACCTGTCTTTTGGGTACATTAACAGTTAAGGCTTATAGTCTCTTGAACATCTGGCCGGAATTAAATGGACACAACACTTGCACCCGCCTAAGCGGCAGTACGAGTACCTGTGCATTTAAATATGGCCAACTGGGCCCGGATAGAGTCCTTATGACTTTTAAATCCTTCTTTTTTTTCGAAATTTTAGTAGATTTACATATGCTATGTCTACTTTGAAGAATATTTAACCACCAATTTTTATGTGTAAAAAAGTTTCTATAGATCTAAGAGAAAGAAAAGTTGCGAAATTACTAAATATTTTTTTTAGACAAAAGTATTAATCGCAAAAATAAAACAATAGTTGATAATGTTTTTCATGAATCTATGATAAACCTATTTTTTTTTTCAAACCTATTATCCTGGCAGTTACCGACGAGTAGGTAGGTTTCAGAAAATCATTGTTTTATGGCACTAGTCGGGCGCTAGGGTCTTAACAGTCTTGCGAAGGAGTTTTAATTAATACACAACTTTAGCCATACAGCGTGGCAAAGCCGCCAGTCCTTTGCACATTACCAGTCGACAGCGATGTGGAAGAGTTTTTTGATGCCATTTTTTAGTTTTATTTTAATTAGTTGTAATTAGCGTAGGATTTTTTATTAGTTAAGGTTTCTTGTTTTAGTTTATTTGTGGCAAAATAAGATTAATTTCGGAAGCCGGTTTGAATTTTTCACTTCCTAAATTAAAGTAACTTCGACGGCCGTGTCCTCCTTCAGGCGTCCAGTGAGTGAAGGTCTTCGTTCAACTATCAGGCAGCATTTGTGTAATAGCTAGTTCATCATCACGAGAGATTTGGGTGGAGAACTGGCAAACCATCGCCCAGGATTGGAACGTGTGGTCAGATTATATGTAAAAGCTTCCAATCTTTTAACAAGTATTGCAGTTTCACAACTCGAATATAACTCATGCATTAAAGACATGGCGCGCAGTGTTCCCGCGCGCCTCAAGGAGCTGTCAGCAATAGCAGGGGCCCAGCCGGGTCGAAGCCTACTGGGGCCAGGGTTAAATCGAAAGTTAGCTCAAGCCCCGGTACGAATGCAACGAAGGAATAGGGTGGGCTTTTAGTCAGTTAGAATCTGACACTATCTCCCGCTCTGCCCAAGAGCGGGGGTTGTCATTGGATAATTTTTCCCACCATAAAAAAAAATGCATTAAAGACATTTCGGGGAAGCCAGAATTTAGAAATTGATCACTTTATGATAAGGCTAAGTAAAGCTGGCCAAATCGTTTTAAACGTTAAACTTTGGTGATGTGTCAATCATCGTTTTGCCTACTTTCTTTAGATCTTTTATTATCATAAAAGTACTACATGTATAATATGGCCAAACGAGGATTGACATTGACATTCAATGTTAGCGTTCAAACGATCTGGCCAGTTTTATTTGGCCATATCATCATTATTTCAGCCAAAAAACGTCCTCTGTTGGATATAGGCCTCCCCCAAGCGTCGCCACAACGACCAATCCTGTGCGTCTTGCATCCGCCGCATTCCCGAGACTCTCACCAGGTCGTCGGTCCACTTATGGGAGGCCTTTTAACGCTGCGTCTTCTGGTGCTAGGTTGCCACTCTAAAACCCTTCGACCCCATTGATCATCCGTTCTGATCAATTTTAAGACCTGGCCACAACATTTATTATTACCAAATAAAATTTCGTATGTTCATGTAATTACTATACTTTTCTTTTTCTTAATTTATTACATCACCGCTGCTCTCAAAACGGTGAAGGAAAACATCGTGAGGAAACCGGCTTGTCCTAGAACCAAAAATTCGAAGACGTGGCATTCATCAGTCTGCACTGGGCCCGCGTGGTGGGTTACGGCCCATTTCCTCTCCTAGAGAGGAGGCCTGAGTCCCAGCAGTGGGAACATTAAAAAGGATGATGATGGTGCTTACTTACGTCACGATCCTGCACACAAGCTCTACATGCAAAGAAGAATCTAGAACGAAATACCTTTTCCTAGGTAACTAGACCACACTAATTAAAACCGAACCGTCATGTACTAACCTTTAAATAAAGTTTAACCGTAAACCATAACTGTTAACGAAGCCGTAACGTCTCCGGTTAGCAGTTAATGAGAATATCATACGCGTTAGAGATTAACTACTCTTTTAAGAGTTCCTTTGACTTAAAGAGGTACTTTTATATAGTTTTGCCATATCAGTGTTTGTCTGTTTGTTCGCGGCTCAGTTTAGAGATTGTTGGTACTTTCATGGTTATTATATTTCTACACTATTTACTCCAAAAAAGGAAAACGATTTTTCAACACTTTTCCTCGAAAACTGGCTTTTATCGCACTATTGTTTTTTAATTGAGAACTGTCTTATGATTATACCGAATCATTATTAACAATCATCGCATAACTATCACTTCATACTGTTACACGTCTATACAAAGGCTATAGTAATTGTACCAGACATCCTATCTTTGATCATCTCCAAGGAGGAACTGGCTCCTGAGATACAAGTATTTATTTTACTTAGTTTAGGAGTCAAATATATTATTTTCAATGATCAGTGTTTGTACAACTATTGTATCTGTTCTTGTCATTATATTTTGTTACTGTGTGTGTTAAATGTACAAATAAAGATATTATTATTATTATTAAAAAAAAAATTGATCCCACCTGATGGTAAGCAGTGATGCAATCTCTGATGGTGAGTCTCACTAGTTTATTAAGAGCCAACTCACACTAGCCTTGAAGACACCCAAATTAAAATCGGACGGGAAGACCGAAGCAGGGAAACTGTTCCAGTTCTTCGACTTACGCGGTACAAACGACGAGGCGAAACGCTTAGTCTGGACCGTAGAAATTTTAACAACGTATGGGTGAATACTCGTCGTACGTCGGGTTGTCCGACTACATTCATAATTTATTTAAGGTCTTTGTTTTTGGTAACTAAAACACAAAATCGATAGGTACAGAAGACAATCTCATGTATGTACTTCACTTTTTATACCTACGCTCGGTGGACGCACACTAATGAGCGTTTGAGCCGGAATTCTTCGACGAGTGATCTGAGACGCGACCGAGACATCGTGTCTATGAGCGGTGTCTTTGTGTGCGTTGCTCGAGCGCGCTTTGTATGTAGATTGACTTCTGTACCTATATTTATTTTGTGCTAAAACGGAACGCCTAAGACAACATCGGATTAATACGTTATTTTAAAATCATTGGTAATCGTTCGTGTCCGTACGCGTTGTCTAGTCGTATTCCATTTTAGTTGTCAGTTCACTTTTTTTTTTAAGGTTGCTAATAAAGAAAAAATTATAGTGCATGTAAATAATAAAAAATCACCAGCAAAGTTGTACTTTATTCATTATTTAAATTATGAAGACGAATTCTCATATAGCCTTAATACTCACGAAGTTATAAGAAAAGCTAAAGTAATTACTTCTCCGGATAAAAAAGTTACAAATGAGGGTAAACAAGAATGGAAGAAGTAATTATTTACAGTGTCAAGTAATATAATGTGACACGTTTAGGCAATTATTTAGAAGGTAATGAATAAGAATAGATAATGAACAGAGGTATCTGTTACAATAAGTTTTTGTTCTCGAAAACTAAAAGGGTACAAATAATTTATTTTTAACCGACTTCAAAAAAAGGAGGAGGTTATCAATTCGGTTGTATTTTATTTTTTATGTTTGTTACCTCAAAACTCCGTCATTAATAGACCGATTTGGGCACAACTGACAATTTTTTAACCGACTTCAAAAATAGGAGGAGGTTATGAATTCGGTAGTATTTAAAAAAAAAAATTATGTTTGTTTACTCAATAGTCCGTCGTTTATGGACCGGCCCACGCTGAAAACCAGCGCTGTTAGCTCAACGCATTATGCGTGAGGCCGCAAGCTTTCTGCTGAGCGTTCGGCCGTTTTACGCGGAGGAGACGCATATCTTCCTTGTCAATTTCTGTAATGTTATGTTTTGTTACCTAGTTTTAAGATTACGTCTTTAACGCGTAAATAAGCTGTTTTCCTTTCTTTTTTTTCTTTCTAATTGCAATTTTTATTTTCCCTTAATGGATATGCTTCCAGATTGGTCTATTTTTTTTTCGAAATCCAGTTCTCATGATGGGATCTATGAGGAATCAAGGAAACTTCTCCAATATTATACGCAATCATATAGTGATTTTGTTATTTCCATCGATACATCAATCAAAATATCTTTAATTTCAGAAGTCGGTGTTTTTGTGAAACAATTTTTAATCACATATTCGGAATCAGATTTTTTTCTGATTCCGACTATTCAATTTCGAAGAAACAATGTTAGTTGTGTCCTTTTTAATTACGACGGTAGAATAGGCTTCTAGTATTTATATCTACATTGTAGGTTACTCACAAAATAGATAGGTACAGAAGTCATTCTCATAAATGTACTTTCACTTTTTGTACCTACGCTAGGTGTTCGCACACATGCCAACGCATTGCTCCGAACTGTACGAGTGCGACCGAGCGATTGAGCCGAGATATCGTGTCCGTCAGAGGTGTCTATGTGTGCGTTGCTCGAGCGCGCTTTGCATGTAGTTTGTCTTCTGTACCTATCTTTTTTTGTGGTTTGGTTGAGCTCCCGGCTACCAAAGAAGACGTCACAGATTTTACTGCGTCATCTGGCGGTCTACTGGTCTTTCCACCGCTACCGACACAGCTGATTATTGTTTTCGTACTTTTGTTAATTTAGACAATCACTCATTTCATCCAGCGTATTACAGTATACGCTGGATTTGGACTTAATTTTACGTGTTTCTTTTACAAGTTCATGCGAACGGCTGACGCATAATAGTTCATTTACCATGCTGTTGACGATTTTTTTTTTCAGCTAAGTATGATGTAAAATATTTATGAAAAAATCTTCTGCCGACGTGACTTCCGTCACACTTCCATCCCTTTCAATCCTATACCCACCGCGGGTGCGTAAACTGATGCTTGGTTCACTTATCAGTCATTCGAGATCTATTGAACAAGGTGGTAATCGATCGGCGTAAAAATACTACGTAAAATGCAACACTACGTCCCGGACTAGATGGTTTGCTCAGCATCGGCGATTTAGAACCATCAAATCCAGATTTCCTAGGGTCATTTATCTGCACTGCTTTAGAAAAACTCTCATTAGTACATGTCTGCGGTAACATAAATCTTGGAGCCACCGAGTTATTTTCAACGTGGAAAATGCAAAGAAAAACTTGTTCCCAAAAAAATACAAGTGACTTTTTAAAAATGATAAATTGAAAAACAGCTTTTCAGCGAACGTCCGGTGGAGCTATACCCACCAGTAAGTACAATATCGCAAGAGGAGTTGATTAAAGAGGTGACCAAAGGTTTGCAAACCAACGCCTCAACCAAGGTGACCTTGCTAGTTTCAATCCTTCAATCAAATCAAATCAAATCAAAGCATTTATTTCAAATAGACCATTTACAAGCACTTTTGAATAGTCAAATGTCGGTCAGTCCAAGAAAAGTGAAGCTAAATTGCACGTTCCAAAGAGTAGGTCTCTATGGAGAAGAACGTGCAAGAAACTCTATGGACCCTCTTTTAAGTCATATTATGTGTTACATATAATGCTTGGTTACATATTACTTGTTGCTTCTATCATGTGAGCACAATGTCGATAGTGAAATAAAAATATAAAATAATTAAAAGATAGAAACTGAATTAAGCCACTGGCAGCTAAGAGATGACCAGTCCCATCTGACGGCACCCGTTCACGAGCATGACGCGTGCATCAGTCCCACTCAGCTCAACCATTTTGAAGGGAACCTTATAGACTGCAGTTTTAAACCATGACCTTCAACGCCCTTGGTTGGGAGGCGCGATTTCCCAACCAACGAACGCGTTGGCACTGGCACGTGGTTTACATCCATATAGCCACAACACAAACCAAAAATATAAAACATAGTCACCATGCTTGGAACGCTAGTCTGCAACTGTCTGATCATCCCTACAAGCATCTTGATACGATGTCCAAACACAGTGCCAGTGTGGAGCATCTTCACAGGAGGAGTGGCAAGCGGTCGCCGACTTCTGCGAAGCAGTAATGCTCGCTAAGGAGGAGGCCGACCGCATCAGGCAACGGCGCTCTCGCCGCCGCCGCCGGGATTCCGATCCCGATTTCCAGCCACCGTAGGCGCGGGCTTGCGGACAGTGAGCAATGGGTAGCTCGCTGTCCGGCCGTCCGGTAACAGTCCAGACCAAGCCCAAGTCGTCGACGGCGCGCGCTGTTCCCGCGCGCCTCAAGGCGTTGTCAGTTGTCAGCAACAGCAGGGGCCCAGCCGGGTCGAAGCCTACTGGGGCCAGGGTTATCCGAAAGGGCGCTCGAGCCCCGGTATCAAGGCTTGAAGGAACGGGATGGGTTTTTTAGTCAGTAAGAGTCTGACACTATCTCCCGCTCCACCCAAGAGCGGGGGTTGTCATAAGATAATTTTTCCCATCGAGAAAAAAAAAAGCATCTTCACAGGATATGCGTCTTCTCCTATCCTGCTTGGTACGTTGTGCATCCAACTGCACCTTCCACGACTTAAATGAGGCAAACGACCCGTGGCTGATGGTCAGACTTTGCCACGGCTACTACCTGTGACGAAGATCTGTCAAAGATCTACGAATGACAACTGGGACCAACAGTTTTACCTATATTCTGAGATACAGGGTGTCTGTAATTGGACTTTACTGATGCCCTCATAAATTTAGAAAAGTCAACATTTATGAATTGAAAAATTTACATTGATTCTTGCCCGGTTTCGGATTTGCAACCTCATGAATTAGAGATCGGGAAAAAAATAATTTGATGGCCCAATGATTAACGTACGTTAATCATTGGGCCGTCAAATTTTTTTTTTCAATACATTTCACAGTTAAAGAATCTTTCTTTCTTATTTTTTTTGTATTTATTTTTTATTTGTTTTTTTTTTAATACAACAAATATACTATTATTATTCGAAGTTGGCTAAAAGAACTATTCAAACCAAAATCTTATTTAAATAGAATGCACATCTAAACGAGACGTCGAATCGTATCGAATACTCAAGTACTAATGCGCAAAGTACATTTTCAACCATATCAAAGACGTACGACTTTCAAATCATGTGTACTGACTTCAAAATGTAAACCGAAATAGAAGTTTGCGGCTCACATCTGTCAGATCGACTTTGAATATGTACCCTTTGACGTAAACTGGTATTTTATATTTGAAAATGAAATGTGAGGTACGGCACGTTTAAGTGCTGGCACACACTTAGCGACTCGGCACCGACCTGCAGTTGGTCACACTTATGCCGCTCAAGTCCCAGTGGTCGCCACATTTTCAATTTCTGGTAAAAAGCGGGTATTTTTATGAGCTACTTTTGATATTTCCATGAATAAAAAAATACCTTTTAGTGACATGTATTAGACATCGTTCGGAATTACTTTTAACCGACTTGCAAAAAAAAATGTAGGTTCTCAAGTAGTTCGAATGATTTTAACATTTTGTACTTTGATCAATGATATCTTCGCCTAACGCTAACCGATTTTGATCATTACTTGATTTTAGAAGATTACTTTCGCCAAGTGATTCTATTTGATTACGGTGACGGTCTGATGAAAAAATTTGGAGACGGACCTTGGAACTCTTCAATAAGTAATAGCAAATCTTCCGGAATTGCTGCAATCGTATGTCTGTTTTTTTTTTTAATGTCATCTCATAACATGACATCACGCCGGTACGCTCTGAAAAGCTGTGATGCAGATGTTTAAATTCCATAGTTCACACTATCGTACTCTCACTTTACCAATTATGATCAAATTCCATATTATTGTTTTTAGGAACCGATGGCTTTGACGATTATTGTGTTTTGTAGTTTTAATAATACTTTGTCATTCCTATAGGTATCTTATCAAATAACTTCGTCACTATCCGTTTTTGTAGTTGTGCTACAACTGCAAAATGCATTTTATTTTATTAAAAAAATACAGTCGCCTTTTACAAATTATTTTAGGCCAAAAATATTAAAATAATAGTAATAAAAAATCAAATAATAGTATCAGAATATTTTTTTTCCCAATTGACAAATACTCTTTTTGAGATAGTCGTGGCGATGGACAGTAGAGCCTGTGACTAAATCATGAGTTTGCATTACTTTGTGTTCAAATATAATGATCAAGACTTTTTTTCCTACATGAAAATGCTTTCGGGATGAAAGTACTAGTCCTACCCACGAGTATCTTCTATATAAACGTTTTTTTGACACAAGGAAAGTATTGTGTTTCGGAAGTCAAAAAGAATCACATTTAACAAGTACACGCACAAAATGGTTTGGGAACACATTCATTGTGCGTACAGCTAGAGAGTGGAATTTCTTGCTGGAATCCTGATGGCTACAATGTGTTTCCTGATGGCTACAACCTGAGAATCTTTAAGTCAAGAGTGAATAGGTTACATTTTAAGCGCGCTCCAACGCCTACCGCATCGTCGCTTTCCATCAGGCGAGATAGCGGTCAAGCCCGAACCTATAAAAAAAGTCCAATGTTTCACAGTACATCTGATAATATAGCCAAACTAGGCTGAGTTATGATGGTCCATCGTTCAGACATGAAGTTCAGCTAGAACGTACATACTTACAGAGTATCGCTACATTGGCACTTTACCCTAACTTGTTACGTATACCATTAAAATTTGATCGTTTTAATCCCGGGGAGGGTCGAGCCGGTATTAGTACGAAACGCCGACAACTACCTACAGGTCATTGAACTCGCTCAGTTGACGTTTTCTTTAAGAAATTTATCGGAGTTTTAAAAAAAAGGTTCTTTATTTTTTAATTTTATCTTTACAAATCGATAGTATTTCATGAACCGGATCGACCCTCCACGGTATTAAAACGATCAAAATTTAACGGGGTATAATGCTTGTTATTTATGTTTTTATTTAGTTTATTCTGTGATTGTAAGTATTAATTAATTACATGTAATCATTGCTGAAAAATCAGCGCTTTACATGAGCCCCAGCATTTTGCAGAGCGCTGGCGCATATCCTAATTATGTGCTACTTTAAGTAGATGGTACTGTTAATTGTTTTATTTTAAGGTATGCTCTATGTTTGACGCAAATAAACTCTTTTTTTTTCTTACTTTATATATATTTTTTAATGAAAGCTGTTCACTTGCTCAGTCAAGGCTAAATTTATGAGGTTTGCGTTCATAAAGTCGCTGTGATGTGTCCGAAGAGAGTGGCCTTGTGTGCTGCAGTACTTATGAAGAGCTAGTTACAGTGTCATTCACATCGGATCAGGGTGGCAACATGTGTGCTCAGTCTAGCGGTAATTTAAAGACGTTTTCAGTTCGATGACGCCAGTCATATGCATGTAATAATATCACATAGAAAATCATAGTAAAAAATAAATTGTTTGTCTTGGCATTATAATTAAGATATAAGTACTAGCCAAGTTGATAATCTGCATCGTTAATGCAAGTAGAAAACTTCAAATGTACGGGAATGACGTCATCTCAACGCTCAGTCACGTAGTGAGAACAAAAGAATCGAGGGCGTGGCCAACTCGAAGTGTTCGACGCAAAAGAAACGGTTGTAACTTGGATAGGGTGCTGGCGCGAAACGCCACTACGATAGTTCGCGCGTACTGTGTGTGGGGTTCGTTTCTACTCAGGCAGGCAATGGTTATGGGTAGGCCTAGTGGCCGATCCGTCAGATAGAGACTGTGACCAGTCAATATACACGGTGTCTTTGACATCCACGCTCAAACGAATACTACGGAACCAGTACATGATTTTGGACCCCCGGGGAGTGGTGGAATGTTTCGACGGTTTATTCCTAATAAAACAAAAAACTGTACTTTTTTAATTTGAACGGTGTAAATGCGTTAATCTAACCAACCCAGATTAAATTTTTAATAAATAAAAAAAAAAAACAAAAAACTATTGAATAAATAATTAATTTATTGAAAAGTAATCAAGGTAAATAAAACCATTACTTTAATCAACCCTGATGACATTTTTAATTTTAAAATGTAATCGGGTTAATATTATACAGTTTAAATTTTTTTCAAGTTATTTTTTTATTATTATTAAACTCTTGTAATAATGTCAAACACATTAATAAAAAAATAATACACATACAAAAAGGAAACTTAAACTAAAACAAATATGTACATGCCTTATCGCTTTCCGCGATCTCTTCCAGGCAACCAGCCCCCCTAGCCAAGCTACAACCAGTTTGTGTCGAATTCCGTTCTCTAATCGGTAACGCCTCGGTGACAGCTGCAATTGTAGAAAACTATAAGTTGGTAGCCATGTTGAGGCGCCTGAGTCGGCCGCTCGTTCTACAATGTAGCGTTTGTATAACAAAGGATGTAGCGTTAAACATTGTAGAAACGATTTTTAACGATATGAACTTGGCTACAAATTGTCTATTCGTTTGTTCTGACCACGCGACTTTACGTTGAGATGACGTCATTCCCATACGTTTCATCACTTTTCGACAGCGTTAACGATTGCAAAATAACAACTTGGCTAAGCGTACTGGTATGGACAGTAATTGCCTGGACAAGAAATGGGGCTGTCGTTGGTGTGATAAACTAGAATTACGCATACATATATATCTATGGAATAGACGTATGTGGCGTTTCTCAACCCTTTTCCAGCTCAACGAGTCGTCTTGGTGTCTACAGTTATCGGCGATTATATTGTGACCATTGTTTTTGTTTTGTAGACAGTGAAGCGTGATTAAATGTGTTATAGACTTCAGTGCCTGTTATTTATTTATTTAGTTAATAAAGTTTCATACAATACAACCATCTAAAATGTTGAAATAATATGTCGTATTTCTGTGTGCATGGAATTTATTTATTTTATGTTTGTAATTATAAGGATTTTTTTTATTGCTGATAGGTTCGCCCTTGACCGCTATCTCACCTGATGGAAAGCGACGATGCGGTCGACGATGGAACGCGCTTAGCTAGAAGTAAGCTATTCACTCGGTTGTAACCATCTGGAAACACAGACTCCGGCAAGGAATTCCACTCCTTAGCTGTACGCACAATGATGAGATTTTTTTTTTTTGTTGAGAAATCATCAAATACTCTGCTGCTACTCTCTCTTTATGGGTAGAGCGAAAAAAAGTATAAGATTTTTACTAATTAAGTCTCACCTGTGTAACTTTAGTTGGTATTTGTGTTCCAGGATTGGGGGTAACTACCAGTGTAACTGCTGAATACTCTGACGGAGTCAGTGTTTCCTGATAGCTACAATACTTAACTTAAATACCTCAATCTTTAAGTTAAGAGTGAATAGATTACTTCTAGCCAAGTGTGCTTCATGAGAAACCACATCATCGCTTACCATTTTAGGTGAGGTAATGGTCAAACGCGAGCCTGTCAGGTATGTAACGTTTGTTTTTTTTTACACCACCTGCTCGATAATGCCACTTAAAGCAATTCACTTAAAGCAAGTCATTCTATCCCTAGGGAGATAATACAATATGGCCGATCCCTAGAAAATAATGAGATTTGAATTTGGAACATCAAAAATCGCCAACATTGTGAATTAAATTGTACGTGCATCGAATAAGTTGACTCGAAATTCAAACTGGTCACTAACAAAAAAATTAAAATAAAATAAAACGTGCTTACTGACGGGAGCGTTAAACGAGTAATGAATTTTGTTTATTTGTTGAACTTGTAAATATAATACAAATTTTTCTATATTATATGATTTAGTCGACCAAATTGTCTTTTAATTATCTCACAGATGGTGTAAAAAGTAGAGAATGCAACACAGGGATAAAGCTGTCTATGTCTTGGCCGGCTTGAATTCCTCACTTCACTCAGGTTTCTTTATTAACTCCCTCGCAATTCTCGGGAATTAATTATCTAGATCCCTCACTAACATTTGGGATTAAAATCAGCAACCATCGTTTCGTTCGGTTCAACATGCCACCCTCGACTTAAAGACACTGCTTTATCCCCTAGTCACATAATTTACTATTTTGTTTGTACGAGGTAATCTCGGAAAGTACTGGTCAGATTGCTTAAAATTTTTCACCTATAGATAGCTGATTTATTCCTGCAGGCACAAAATAGATAGGTACAGAAGACAATCTCATGTATGTACTTCACTTTTTATACCTACGCTCGGTGGACGCACACTAATGAGTGTTTGAGCCGGAACTGTTCGACGAGTGATCCGAGACGCGACCGAGACATCGTGTCCGTGACCGGTGTCTATGTGTGCGTTGCTCGAGCGCGCTTTGTATGTAGATTGACTTCTGTACCTATTTATTTTGTGCTGCAGGCGAAGCTGCGAGCAAAAGCTAGTAATAAAAAAAACCAACCCATAAACCAACTCAACCTTCTAGAAAATTCCAATCTCCTTTTTCCTTTTATATATTCTTCTACAAGAAATATTAAGTTGTAATACCGGAATTTTAATACCAACACAAAGGGGAAAACTCTATTGTTTCAAGTGAATCTGTAAAGTTCGTGGCGGCTTAGAAGCCACTCATTAGAGGGCCTGTTCTATCATGGTGATGGGGCTTGGAACTAGAGATTTTTATAAATATTTTTTTGCAGATTTTCGATGGCTTAGAGTGAATACCTCGTAACTGTAAAATACGTAACAATTCAAGAGGCACAAAAAACTAAATTAGACATTTTTTATTTTTTTCGATGGGAAAAATCATCTTATGACAACCCCCGCTCTTGGGCGGAGCGGGAGATAGTGTCAGACTCTTACTGACTAAAAAACCCATCCCGTTCCTTCTAGCCTTCATACCGGGGCTCGAGCGCCCTTTCGGATAACCCTGGCCCCAGTAGGCTTAGGCCAAATTAGACCTTTATTATCGTGTAATTTTAATGTGCATAAACATGTTTCATTGAAATTTTTACAAATATTGGTTTATTTCAAACGCTTGTTTCTCTTGTTTTTAATTTTTTTCCGCTTGTTTTGCCGCGCCGTCGCGAGGTGATCACACCAAACTGACTTGAGCAAGATATGCAACATCGTAGATGGCGCTACAAGTATCGAATCAAAATTTTGCGTGATACAAGATTGTGCGTTACCAGCTTTTCTTTTCAGAAATGTAATTAAATAAAATACTTAAAATTTCATATCCAAGGTTTTTACTCTAAGTCATCGTTTTTTTTTTTAAATGTTACTTTTATTAGTTTTGTGCCAGTTCATTCAGTAAAATAAACTGGCATTAAACTTGTTTTTTTTTTTCTGTTGAGTAAATCATCCAATGACATACTCCGTTCTTGGGCGGAGAGAGAAATAGTGTCAGATTTTTACTGACTAAAAATCCACTCTTGTTCCTTGTTTGTCATTGTTCCAGGGCCCCGGGGATCTCTTTCGCATCACCCGTGGCCCCAGTAGGTTTTGATACTGCAGCCCCTACGGTTGCAGACAACTCCTTGAGGCACGCGTGGAACACTACGCGCCGCTGACGACTTGGGCTCGGTCCGGACGGTTACCGGACGGTCGGACGGCGAGCTACCCATTGCTTACTGTTTGCAAGCCGGCACCCACGGTGCCAGTTGGGCCGCGCGGGCCATTGCCTCGCGCATGCGGTCGCCTCCTTTGCTAGCATAACTGCTTCGCTGAAGGAGGCGACCGCCTGCCACTCCTCTTCGCTGGCATTAAACTTGATGAGAATCAAAAACTTTCAGGAGGCTCAAAAGGCTTAGCCCATAAGACTTGACACTGTGATAAAATATTATATTTGATGTGGGTGCAGGGCACAATATTACTTAGTTTTGGTAGCTAACCGCTGGGCGGCGAGTAGTAATATCAAAAGTATGAAAATGTTTGAAGCAACTTTATGAGCAGCCGCTCATTGCGAAAACGCTTCACTTACCGATGCCGCCTCGCTCGCCGCATCACGCGCCGCTAAGACATTAGTCGTGACAAGAGGCCTAAGTCTGCTATTTTTATAAATTCGTCATTCCAACACGATCCCATTGTCATTTTGCTAAAAGTTCGTAATCTGCTAATTCATAATGATCGGTCATTGATCAGTCAATGGTCTCGTAATAGAATTGTGATAAAATGACAATATCGAGCTTATTAAAAGCACTGACTGCACACTGAGGTTCTAACGGTAGGACACTGATCAAAGGAACTGTCAAAATTTTAGCAGACTACCGCATACGTCAGATATTCATTTATTATTGTGTACAAAATTACCATTCTATGCCATTTCCTTCAATGGAGTGTCTTTGGTTGACCATCGGAAAGTCATAATGACGCCATTATATTAGTAGATTACCAAAACTTGTTAAAATCAACAATTACGAAATTAATGATAGACCATTCTGACACAGACTTGAGGACCAGGCCGTAAGAGAGGATTTTCCAAAATTTACCACTTAAATGGATGAAACGGGGATCCAAACTTTGAACATCCTCGCGGGCGAAGCCGCTGGCAGAAGCTAGTTTACACTATAATAATATTATAAAGAGATAAAGTTTGTCTTTTTGTTTTTTTTTTGTTCGTAGGAGGTCAGTGCTTAAAGCGGCTAAAAATTTCGATATTTTTTTCACCGATAAAAAGCTGCTGTGTTCCTGTGTGCCACAGGCTATGTTTTATGTATGCGGGTGGTGCCGAGGGAAGAAGCTTTTTTTTTTGTAAAATTTGCTCACTGACTAACTGAAACTATATTCTCATAGCAATTTTGATTACCCAGTCCACTTTAATCCGGCCATATCCAGTATAAACTAGTTTCCCGGTACCAAAGAGTATTGATGAAAGCCTTTCACACTTCGCGACCGTTATTGACAGCGTTGGCATTCGAGTTTGAAGAACGAACAAATTGCTGGGTTTTATGATGACCTAGTACTCTTCAGCCAGTTTTGAATGGGAGTTCTGGATTACTTCGACGTTGAAGTGAAAGATAAATTGGATTTTGAGATTTTCTGTAGACAAAGATGTAGTTTTCAATTGCAGGAAGTCAACTGCAATTTGTTTGCTTTATTCGACTATACAAGCCGCCAGATAAACTTAAAGATATTTATTTAATGCTTTATGCACAAAAAACTATGCAAAGGCGGACTTAGGCCTTAGGCATTATCTGCCAGTCGACCTTAGGCAACATTGATCTTTTTCTGGAGGCTGAGTGGGCGACTTACGAGTTGTGGGTCGCGGGTTCAAACCATGCCTGGCGCATTACTATGTCTAATTTATTTTATCACCAATGCTATCAAAACGTTGAAGGAAAACATCGTGAGGAAATCGGTATGCCCTAGAAACAAAAATTCGAAGGCATGTGACATTCACCAACCCGCACTGGGCCCGCGTGGTGGATTACGGCCCATCCCCTGGAGATCCCATCTCTTAAAGAAGAGGCCTGAGTCCCAACAGTGGGACGATTATAAGGCCAATTATGCTGTGCTATGCCGCTTAATTTTTTCTAATAATATTTTTTTAATGGTTTGAGAACCTACCATTACAAAAATATTATTAGAAAAAACCCTACCATAAAAAGTGAAGTACATACATGAGATTGTCTTCTGTACCTATCTATTTTGTGCCTGCAGGAATAAATCAGCTATCTATCGTTGAAAAATTTTAGCAATCTGACCAGTATTTTCTGAGATTACCTCGTACAAACAAAATAGTTAATTATGTGACTAGGGGATAAATCAGTGTCTTTAAGTCGGGGGTGGCATGTTGAACCGAACAAAACGATGGTTACTGATTTTAATCCCGAACGTTAGGGCTCTCTATAGAGCTGTATACATTTTGTTGGTAGCGGTGACTGGTCGCGGCGCCATGGTGTCTCTGTAAAATATAGCCCTTAATAAAACATCGCGACTTTCATCCAATACACAAAAACCGTAGGTGCGGGCTTGCGGACCGTAGGCGCGGGCTTGCGGACAGTGAGCAATGGGTAGCTCGCTGTCCGGCCGTCCGGTAACTGTCCGGACCAAGCCCAAGTCGTCGACGGCGCGCGCTGTTCCCGCGCGCCTCAAGGAGTTGTCAGCAACAGCAGGGACCCAGCCGGGTCGAAGCCTACTGGGGCCAGGGTTATCCGAAAGGGCGCTCGAGCCCCGGTATGAAGGCTTGAAGGAACGGGATGGGTTTTTTAGTCAGTAAGAGTCAGACACTATCTCCCGCTCCGCCCAAGAGCGGGGGTTGTCATAAGATGATTTCTCCCATCGAAAAAAAAAAAATCCAATACACAAATATCTGTACTATAGAACCTTTTTATAATATTGAAACAAAAGCTATCGCTTCAACGATCGTATTCTACAAAGTTTTCAGTTGGCAACTTCACAAAGAACATTTTCTTGCGAACAATTTTGAGTTGACGAAGTTTGTGAAGAATTCTCTGATATTAGTTTATCTAATCGATTTAATAAATTACTGTTTAAGAGTTAGCTTTATTAATGTTAGTTTGTTTTGATGTCGGAAATCACGTACAGCGATGCGCAATCGGTGTATGATGGACATCCCACCTATACGCACAAAACTTTTTGGTAACACATTCATTGAGCGTACAACTGAGGAGTGGACACGCGTGAGGCAACGGCGCTCACGCCCCAGCTGCCATCGGGATTCTGGCGTGGGCGTAGGCGCGGGCTTGCAGACGGCGAGCAATGGGTAGCTCACCGTCTGCAAGGTAACCGTCTGGACCGAGCCCAAGACGTCGACGGCGCGTATTGTTCCACAAACGCCTCAAGGATTTGTCAGCAAACCGTAGGGGCCCAGCAGGGTCGAAGTCTACTGGGGCCAAGGATTTGTTTCTGAAAGGAAGATTCAGCCCCGGTATGAAAGGCAACAAAAGAACAAGAGTGGGTTTTTAGTCAGTAAAAGTCTGGCACGATCTCCTGCTCTGTCTAAGAGCGGGAATGTGATTTGATGATTTTCCCAACAAATAAAAAAAAAAACTGAGGAGTGGAAATCCCTGCCGGAGTCTGTTTCCTGATGGCTAAAGACTAGGGGTATTTAAGTCAAGAGGCTTTTAAACCATGTTCACGTGTCGACGTGAGTATGGTTACAAAGGTCCTTTTTAAGCCAGCGTTCATAAACTTACCTATTTTAGGGATCATGCACGGCAATCAGAAAGGATTGCCATGAACGCTCACCCGTTGAGTACTGCTCTTTCTGGATCGGGGTTCTGGAGTCAATGGAAATCATGTTACCCACTGACTAGGTTGTTTTTTTATAATGGATAGGCTCGCGTTTGACCACAATCTCACCTGATGGTAAGCGATGATGTGGCCGACGATGGAGCACGCTTGCCTAGAAGCAATCTATTCACTCATGACTTAAGACCCCTTGGTTATAGCTATCAGGAAATACAGACTCCGGCAGGGAATTCCATTCCTTAGCTGTACGCATAATGAATGTACTCCCAAAACGGTTTGTACGTATAGGTGGGATGTCCACCATGTACCGGTGGCGCAACGCCGTACGTCTTGTGGTCCGATGATGAACCGGACTGTTGTGGAGGGAATATACCGTAAAACGGTGAGACTTAGGGGTGAATAGAGACAAAACTTTGGTTTGGTTTTTCACTTTGATACTACGAGTATAATATTGGCCTCTAACAAAGCATCGATTTTTTAGAATAACAATTAACTAAAAATATTCTTTAAAGTTTTGACTCTATTCACCCCTAAGTCTCTATTCACCCCATTTTACTGTAGTTACTCTAAGTGAAGTAGCCTTCCCCAACATAGATAAAAGGCTTCACAGATATCATCTGCGAATGACTTGAGATGAAATTTACTTTACCATTCCAATTTGTCTTCAATATCTGAGGTCGTTTTAAATTTATTTTATCTTACAAAAAGCTTTGGAATGTGAACTCAATAACGTGTGAGTTAGGATTAAGTTTTTTAATAACGGCTTTGTACTTAAAAGCCTCCTTTTACCACAGATTAAGAGTTTATAGAAGAGATACTCTGATGCTCTGTCTACAAATTTGAGAAAAAAAAAACCCAAAAATATTTAAAAAAAGGTCACAAGTTGGACACCATCGACACTAAGTACAACATAACTCACGGCAGGTCATAGTGGGCATTAGTTGCTAGCGCACAGCTGGATGCGGGAGTAAAACAACCTCTCAGTCGCCCGGGTGGCCTGGTGACTATGTATTTTTGCGGGTAACCAGGTACCATAACAAGCTTTTCATGACGTAGGTATAAAATTTTGTATATAGATTCTTTACGTAAAAATACTTGAGACGTGTTTCGTGTTTTGCATATACTAAAACTAATGTTGCTTAAACAAAATAAGTGTTTTAAAGTTAAAATTTTGAGTTCACTTTTGTAAAGTTTACTTTATGTCACTTAGATCATTTTGCCTTTCAATCTAACAATGTAATATATAACCTACTATTATACGTACCTACCACCTATGCTACTACCTATTACCTGTTATTATACTTAACCTAAGCAGTCATCACAGTAGAGAGGACTTGGTTTGAATATGTTCTTACGGGTGACGTACTTATCACGCTCCTTGATAAACTCAATAGATATTGACATTCCTATTTTAATCAGGATAATGAGGAGCAAATGCGGCTAAGTAATGACAACCGCACGGTTCAATCAACAAGATAAACAAAGAGGTTGCTGAAGTCGGTCCGTTGGTAAGTAACCATTAAATAATAAGGCCACCCCAAGTTTTTGAAATAAAAGTCTGCAGAATAGAATAGAATAAACTTTAATGTACAACAAAAGAGTTACAAAACTTATACACATAACATAGCAGTAGGTCTTATAATGTTCCCACTGTTGGGACTTAGGCCTACTCTCTAGGAGAGGGAATGGGCCATAATCCACCACGCGGGCCCTGTGCGGTTTGGTGGATGTTCTAGGACATGCCGGTTTCCTCAAGATGTTTTTCTTCACCGTTTTGAGAGTAGTGGTGATGAAATAAATTACACAGAGTAATGCGCCTGGCTGAGTTTGAATCCAGGACCTACAACTCGTAAGTCGGGGCCATTACCACTCGGCCACTACTGCTTTCTTTGCTTAACTTATACACACTATGGGTATAATGGCGGTCTTATCACTAACAGCGATATCTATCAGACAACCTTAGGAAGGGTCGTAAGAATTAAAAGGGATTAAATATAATGACCACCATAAAACGCTTTGGTACCCTTAGTTCTTTTGTCAAAGATAGACACCAAAAAAATAGACACCAAAAGCTTGACACCAAAAAAATGAAATCCTAAAGTTACAATAGTATTTTAGTTACGACTATACTTTAAATTGTATTCGAACACCAAATGTAGTAAATGATAACCAAATCTTAGCGAGCAAATTAATGCCCTCTTTTTAGCCCCGTAGAGCAAGATGATACTTTGTCTAATCAACAATCTATCTTAGTGGAATTTTAGGGCACCCCGGGTCGGATAGATTTAGGTTAGAAGAAGGTGGCGGGGTCGTAGTGAGCGAGCGAAGCGAGCGAACACAGACCCCGTCACCTTCTTCGAGGTTATTTTTTTTTAAACCACCCAGAAGTAGGGTTTTTTTTTTAAACCACCCGTCGAGCTGCTGCTTGGCAGGTAGTTAACCTAACCTCAAAATTTTAACTACTGATATCTCCGTAACCATGGGGTTCTGCCGATGCTTTATTTAGATTCATTTTGCTTAAATAGGATAGCGAGATGTTAAAACTGGTTATAATTTTACATTAAAATGTAGGTTTAATTTTGGTGATCATTTACTATTTTTGTCTTTTATATGTTACTATATCTGGTGGTAAGTTAAACATAAGCCGAATTAAAATAACTGTGTTACACTGACTCCAAATGAAATAACACTACAGAACAGGGGCAAAGTGAGAATAGATATTAGCTGATATCCCCCCCAAACTATGAAACCTCTAAAAGCTGGTGATTTCATAAATTAAGTTGCTTTATTGCAAGTTGGTACTAAGTAAAGTTGCTTAACAATTAGATCCCTTCACTGCACACATGTTTCACGTCTACACAATTTTATTAATCTATGTCATATAATACATGGTACCTCCAGCGGGGTCGTATATCGTGGAGGTAGGCGCCATCGCATCGCTATGCATCGACTACTTCGAGTGACGTCATAACGAACGATGCAGGTGCGGAGTACTATGCGTCTATACTTTGAAGTCTTGATCTTCATAAAGCATTATGTTCAAGGATTTTCGTATATAAAGAACTTGCTTTTTTCCGCAGCTTCACCCGCGTACTTAAAATACAGCCAATGTCACTCAGGAATAAAGCAGTTTTCTATTGGTGAAAAATTTTTAATAAATGTACTTTCAGAGATTACCTCCTACAAACAAAAAACTTTACCTCTTTGATCAGCCTTATAATGCTCCCATAGCTGGGACTCAGGAATCCTCTTTAGGAGAGGGAATTCGCCGTAATCTACCACGCAGGCCAAGTGTGGGTTAGTAAATATCATATTTTTTTCGAACGCGGGCAGCATTGTTACGCTGAATAGCAATGCTGATTCGTTGACCGAAGACAAGCCCAGCATTAAAGTGATATTTTAGTGCTAAAATTATGATTTTGGCTTAATTTTCTAATTCCAGTTACTTGTTAATATATATAATATGTCATTGATGTGAATATTTAAGAGCTGACCACCATTCTGTGGCCCTTGATCCAGCCGCCTAACGAGAGACCTCCTAAGGTCGAGGCTTCTGGCTTTTAAGCTATTGGCTGACACGCCTATCGATAAAATGATCGCCGAGTCCATATCCCACATGTCGACAACCTAGCCTAGTCAAAATTACTTAATTTGTGTATCTTTCCCTGCTTTCAAGGGGTTCTCATAATGCGAAGCGGATATTTCAACAATCATTGCACGACTCTCGCTTCGGTCAACCACCACTGTGCTTATGCTGGGCTTATGCTCTTTATTATTATTGGATTATTTTATATGTAAAGTAGCTTAGATCTGTTTTCACAAAACGATAGAGCATTTTTTTCTGATCATTTATGTATCTTCTTCTTCCTGCCCTTATCCCATATTACTTGGGGTCGGCGCAACACGTTTTCTTCTTCCATTCTGTCCTGTCACCCGTCAAACTATCACTAACTCCCTTTTCTTTCATATCATTTTTCACACAATCCATCCATCTTTTTTTCGGCCTTCCTCTCCCTCTCCATCCATCTACATGTATACTCAGAACTCTCTTCGCTTCATCCCTCATTTATGTATACTTAACTCATTTTCGACAAAATCGGACTTATATCCCTTTTCACTAGGGCCTTATTATTTATGACCAACTCGCACACATTCTCTAAGAAACTATGTTCCTGAAACTTAGGAGCTCCACTTGTTAACCAAAGTGGACAATAAACTAAGTACAAAGGTGGCCTCGTAATAAGGCACTACACTAAATTGAAGCGAGCCTACAAACATTATCATATTATTAATGTAGACCAGTAGTGTTGGGCTAGCTCAAACCGGTCCCCACAGCAGGCATCTAGGTCGTTTTGCCACCTCTTCCTAGGTCGACCTTGGAAGAAGTTGGGGAGGCCTTTGCCCACCAGTGGGACAGAATAGGCTATTAAAAAAAAAGTAGTGTTGAGATGTATCGAAATCCCGGGATCTCCTTTTTTATTGTTGATAGATTTACGCTGGACCGCTATCTTACTTGATGGAAAGCAACGATGCGGTCGACGATGGAGCGCGCTTACCTCGAAGTAACCTATTACTCTTGACTTAAATTGTAGCCATCATGGAATTCCAAATTGTCACAAATGTCTTTTTCTTTTTTCGTATCGATGTTCTTTAATTAGTTTTTTTTTGACCAAAATTTGGCAACCTGTCAGATCTATTGTTGGCCTCGTAAAAATTTTGAAAAGTGGAGGTGGTTATGCAGGATGGGCAGCATAACAGGTGACGGATGTCCTGTGCAGTGGGTCTAGAATGGCACTGTGTCAGAGATGGGTAAAGGAAGCCCCATTTGGAAAATTTTTTTTACAGCGGCCACCCTGGATTCGCTGTCGGTTTAGAGATCCCAGAAATATCGGGATTATTAAATTTATAAAGTAGTGTTTTTTTTTTTTTTTTGATACATATTTTACCGCAGACATGGTAGTCGGCGCAATTGTTTATAGTTTTTAATTTGTTTATAGATTCTTTTTACATTGTCGTGCCCTCATCTTGGACAAATATTACTTAAAAACTAAGCTTAAAAAACTACGCGAGTCCACCTGACTCTTTTTTTTTTTTTTTTTTGTATTATTATTATGTATGAATATGTATTTTTTTTTTTTTTTTTTTTTGTTATATTGTACTTTTTTTTTTATATTTTGTATTACTTATAGGTTTCTTAATGGCTACTTTAACAATTATACAAATCCCTTAGGCTTATAATACTAAACTACTACACAAATCAAAGAAGTACATTTTACACTTTACATGTTACAAATGACTGTACATTTAGGGTTTGTGGGTAGAATTGGGGTATTAAGTTTCTATTTATTTGCTACCTAGAGTCTTCACTAACTCCATCAGGGCTTTTACGATTGCGGTGTCTCGATGCTGCATGGCCGTCTTAAGGTTGTATTCGACGACCATTTTAGACGGCGCATCCATCGCTTTCCGGGCGAAACGGCCCGTGGCATCGTCGGCGTCGTCGGTGTAATACACACAGCTGACCGTGTGTCTCGACACTGCGACAACTGCGTGGGAGATACTGTCATGGATCTGGAGCCTCCTTGACTTGGTGTTAATTATAATAACGCTGTCGCAGGTCAACCCCTGAGCTGCGTGGATGGTGAGAATGCGCGACCCTTCGCCAGACCCATAGCCTTGGTCAGCAAGAGAGGCTCTCTCTTCCTGTGTATGGACCAAGAATAAGGTGTTGTGGGCGGTTTTCGGTATGCGCGCTCCTGTGAACCTTTCCACTTTCAGAGAGTGGACCTGCGACAGCGACGTCTTGGAGGAGTATATACCGGGGTATATCTCACTCAGGGTCAGGGCTATGTCCATTGGGTTCCGATGCGTACAGAGCAACTCCTGGGCGATGCTAGCCACCAAATTCGGACGGGTGTACCTTAACTCAAATAAGTTCTCCCTGTCCAAAAATGGTAGCTGATTCACGTCTCCGATGAGAACGACCTCGCCCGCTCCAGACAACTTCACTGCCATGACTATGGCCCCAAAATGGTTCATGAGGGCTTCGTCAACCGTAAGGCGACGGCATTTCTCCTCTGGTCTGAACCCGTTGGCTAAAATTGAGGCCATAGTGCGCACCTTTGCCTTAACACGATCTCCTAATCGGTGCGCCAGCTTCTCTCTGAGATCTTTAGCAGCTTCGGTTGTTGTGGTCACTATGATATCGCTCTCCTCGTTAAAGTAGTTCACTATCCAGGTTGTCTTTCCGCACCCTGGGACCCCGTTTACCCACCTGATACAGGGTACCGCCCAGTGTGCTTCCGAAGCTGGTGAAACACAGGCCCCCGAAATGGATTGTGCCATTTCGAGGATCCTGTCGTCCAGCATAATTTTGATACACTTGGCGGTAACCACTATCGGGTCGTCTGCGGGTGTTCGGAATGTAGCTTTCCCTGAGCGCTCCGTTTCCTCCATGTCCAGGGTCACAAAGCCACTCTTAGCACTATAAGCTGCCATGTACGACCCTGTCATTTCACCAGCAATGACCTGGGACTTGACGTTGTCGTACACGGCTGCTTCTGCTTCCCCGAGCAAAACCCTTAACAGACCCTCATTTTTCCAATGGAAGGTCTGCAGAATCTTTCTACAAGTAACGAGGTTTACCTCTCTGGTTGCCCTCACGACTGCTATATACTCGAGGAATGCGCTGTGTATGTGGTCCGTGATACCCGAGCTTACAGCGAGGGTCGGTGGGCTGACTTGCCCTTTGTCGGCTCTGGTCGGTTTGGGTTTTGGTGCTAGTGTTTCTCTAGGTTTCGGTTTGAAAAACCTCATGACCGCTGACTCTTGCCGCTCTGATGGTGATGTGCGGCTGGTACTCGGGAGCAGTGCGATGAGGAAGTTGCCTATTGCTTTGAGACGGGTTTTGGACCGGGTTCGGTCCTCTGGGCTAAAGTTTCCGCCTTTGTCCCTCTTTTCTTTTTCTGCCGTTAACTTCTGCTGAGCCCTCTCAGCTCCGCTCAGGGCGATCGGGTTCTTAGTGGAGCTCATCGTGCTGCCTGTGTGGTCTGGGGGGGCTTTGAGGAAGCTTAGAGTTTCCCCCCTGTCCTCATAGACCACGATCTCATGCTGTTCTGAGGCTTTAAGACAGCCGAAACGGTCTGCGATGTCTCCTCTTTCTCCACCGACCACCATAGCATCGATGCTGATCGTGCGGGGTGCTATGCACGTATTATCACCTGCTTCCCTAATCTTTTGGAGCAGCGAGCTGGCTTGGGCAAATGGGGTCTCCGCTCTCCACTCGAGTAGTGCGATTGTCTTTCCTTTGAATCGCACTAAACGGCACTTGTGAGCGGCTATCTCCACCTGCTGCAGCGCGGAGTACTTACTTCCTTTGATGCTAGTTTTTAATGTGCTCCCGTTGATCAGGGCAGCTAGGCCCGGTGAAATTGTAATTCGGGCTCCAGTGCGGCTTGAACCAATGCAGAAACTTATGCCTAGCGTCTCTGATTCCCTGTTCATGAACAGGGCGACCCCTCGAAGTCTGATACCGGGGACTCCGTCTCTACCGCATACCAGGAAGTATGTTACTGGCATGTCGGTTAGGATCGTCTGTTGGTTTGTCCCTGTTGTTGCTACCGGTTGCGCTGTCACTGATGCTGGTTGTGTATTTGTGCTTTGATATGTAGCTGAAAGTGTTAGGCTTTGAGTAATTGTTGTTGATGTTGTGTTTGTACTTGGCCGTGTAGTTGTGGGTAGTGGATGTTGTGTATTTAGTGTAGGTGTGGTGTTTGTGTTTGTGGTGGGGGTACGAGTAGATGGTAGCCAGACTCGACTTCGTGCGGGGGCATCTGATTTGTTCGGCCCCGCTGCGGTTAAGGCAACTCTACTCGCGAATGCTAAGAATGGAGTCCTCGAAGCTGGCTTCTCCATAAAGTTGTGGAGTGAGGATTGATTTAACTGGAGTCCTGTTTTCCGCTCCAGTTCCATTCGTTCAAGGCAGAACCTTGGGCATTCGAAGAGAAGGTGCCAGACTGTTTCCTCATAGCTCTGGTCGCAGACGCACGAGGGACTGTCCTTGAGGTGGAAGCGGTGAAGGTAAGCTGCAAAACCTCCGTGTCCCGTCAAGATTTGAGTATGGGCCGGTGTTAGGGTTGTGTCCCTAAGGATTCTTTTCGCCGCTATGACGTCTGGAAAGAACACCTTTGTTACCGCTCCTGTACTCGAGGACTCATACCTCGCTTGCCACTTCTTTACGGTCCCCTCCCGTATCTTCCTTCTCACGTATGATACGGGGACTTTGTCATAGTCCGCTGTCTCCTTTGTTAGGGCTGCCTCCTTTGCAAGCTCATCTGCTCGCTCATTCCCGGCAGTTCCCACGTGGGCCCTGAGCCAGAAAAGCCTCACTTTTCTGCCCTCCTCTCTGATTTCTCGAATGAAACTCTTTATTTGAAGTGCCAGGTGGTGAGTAACAGACGGTCTCCTCAGCAGGTCGAGCGACGACCTTGAGTCACTCAGTATGCTTATGGAGGCCGCTTTAGATTCTCTTGCCAACCTGACAGCTCGAAAGAGTGCATACATTTCAGATTGGAAGACAGTATTGTAAGGCTCCAAGCCAAAAGTGCTGGACATGGATTCCTTTTCTCCTTCCCACCAAGTTAGGGCAGCTCCAACTTTCCCCTCTATCTTGCTGCCGTCAGTGTAGATTTGGGGGCCGGTAACTTTGTGAGTCTCTAAGGTTTCGGGATTCCAGTCTTCTAGGCGTGCGTACTCGGTAGTTGTGAGTCGCGCTGGATGAGGGTGATTTAAATAATTTATATTCCGTTCCAGCTCACGGCCCGGTGGTAGGAACTCTCGGGAATGGCCCTTTTTGATCTTGTAGAGGGTTGCCGCCTCAATCACCCGGAGATCTAATGGGAGTTGGCCTGACAGAACCAGTGCCGATGTCAGAGACACCGTGCGGTATGCCTTGCAGATCTTCTGCGCGAAACCCCGCTGTAGCGAATCAAACTGATTTCGTGTCATCAGTTTCTCAGCCGCCGGGGCCCACGCACTCGCTGCATACATCACGATGGGCTCTATCACTGACACGTAAATCGTCCTGATTATCTCTCTATTGAGACCCCACGTCACCTTCGCTGCACATGCGAGTTGTTTATAGATGTCTGTAGCCTTTTTACAGATTGCAGACACGTGTGCATTAAAAGTGAGTTTGGCGTCAATAATGAGACCTAGCAGCTTGATCTCTTGGACCAGGTCCAGCCTTGTGCCCGACATGTGCAGAACCGGGTCGTCGTATTTAAGCTTTTTCGTTAAAACCATCGCATTTGTTTTATGCGCGGCAAAACGCAGCTTATTTCGGGCGCCCCACTTCGACACTACGCTTAGCGTCTCATTGGGTTTTTTGCTGCAGGGGACCGGTCTCGTGGTCCGAGAATACCAGGACGACGTCGTCTGCAAATGCTTGGCAATATACGCCCATACTAGCCAGTTTGTGAAGGAGTGAGTCTAGGATCAGGTTCCAGAACGTCGGACCGGCAATTGAGCCCTGCACGCATCCTTTGTTGGTTCCTTTCTCGCTAGTCGCTCTGGCGTAGTTGACCTTGACGTAGCGGTCTTCTAGGTATGAGGCGACGAGAGTGTACAAGTTTTTGGGACATTGTTTGGCCACCATCTGTTTTTTTAATGCAGGCCACCATGCGTTGTCGAAAGCCCCCTCTATATCCAATGATACCAAAAGCACTATTTTCTTTGCTTTGATTTCGGCACGTATGTGCCCCATGAGGTCATAGAGGGCGTCCTCGGTACCACGCTGTGGCATGAACCCGTACTGACTTTTGTGCAGTGTTGGATAGAAGTGCCACTGAAGTCTGCCTACAAGGAGTTTTTCCACGATTTTTCCGAGGACCGATAGGAGACCTATTGGCCGGTAGGATTTTGGACTGGTGTAATTATCCTTGCCTGGCTTGCGGAGGATGCACACGTGAGCGACCTTCCACTGCCTCGGAAAGTGTGATAGCGACAGACATCTATTTGCTATCGCCAAGAACACTTCCCTGTCACAGTTTATTGCTGCAGCGCAGATGTCTGCCGTTAAACCATCGGGGCCGGGGGCCTTCTTCGGATTTTGGTCTTGCAGGACCATTTCCAGCTCCGTGGTTGTGAAGGGTGGATCGTTGGCGGATAATCCCTGTGGATTTTCCTCCCTCGCAAACTGTCTCAATGCACTGTGGTATGGCTTTTCACCATCTGGTGAGTCGTCAGGGTAAAAGGTTTTTGCCAGCAGGTCCGCGGATTGCTGTGGGCTAAGAGTTTCTCTTGCGGTGTTTCTCAGGAGGGTGTCATCCTGCCTTTTGGCGGTCTTCCTTAATACCCTGTAGACGCCGTCCCACCTGCTCTCTCGGTCCTGCTTTGTACAGAACTCCCTCCAGCTTGCAGTGGCAGCTTCTGTTGCTGCTAAAGTGTATTCATTTTTTGCCGTGACGTAATTTTTAATGGTGTCTTCCCTCCGGTGAGCGGCTGCATTCTTAATCCTCCTCTTTTTCGTCATTGCGTCTTTTTTGAGACGGTCAAGAGCAGAATTCCACCAAGGGGGCTTTGAATTGTGTTTTGGAGATCCCAGTTTTGGAATCGCCTCATCACACGAACTGTGGATGGCGTTTATGTACTCGTAAAGTAGTGTTTATTATGTACTACCAACCCAGGGTGAAGTTTAAGCTTCAAAACTTTACAAGGAATCTTCAAAATTTTCGCCCTTTTTAATGTGGGAAATTATGTAATGTCTTATCAAACTCTACGGTGGTGCGAGAGGGCGTGTCAGACTTTTACTGACTTTTCGCTCCAGGACCACGAGTTTCCTTTTAAGATGTCGACTCATGGCCCCAGTAGGCTTTGATCCTATTAGGCCTCTACGGTTTTGCTGACATCTCTTCGATGCACGTGTGGAACACAACGCGCCGTCGACGACTCGGACTCGGTCCGAACGGTTACTGGATGACCGGACGGTGAGCTACCCATTGCTCGTCGTCCGCAAACCCACGATTACCAATCCTTCAAACTTCGAAGAGGTATTAGGAATAATAGCAAAGCCTAGAGTAGTGTTACTTCAAAACAATTAGCAAGCCTAAAATTGAGTTTTTTTTTAAGGATTAATATTAAATTCAACAAATAACTGGCTCAATAAACCAGAAAGAGACTTCCTCGCCCTAGGAATAACTACTGTATCTTAGGTGCTTTCACAAATATGTAACCTCACAAATACAAGAAATGCAGTCTCAGAACACCGATCTATAGGCCATACAAATATGTGTCCCGTGCTGAAATCAAATCCGCAATGCGTAGCGTAGCAACCGATCGCTCAACCACTACGCCAACTGAGCCATCACTTGTTTAATTCATTAAACCCCAAGCGAACGTAAGCGCAACCGGAAGCGCATTTGCGCACCTATTGTCTTTATATTGAGTCTGTAATTTCCACGATTGAAATGTTAATTAATACTAAAGTATGTTTAAATGTTCCTCACTATCACACCAACTTGAACCGTTAACATGTTTATCCGATTCAAAGTCCCGGCGCGCCATCTCGTTCCGGTTCCGGGAAAGTTTTGTCATTTCACATCACTAGTGGCTCGTATTCAGTTTATTCTCTCATTAGAGAGATTGCAGATTACATCTTGCTCACATTGCTACAAATTCACTAATCCAGCATTTCCATGTCTGCTTAGTTTCTCGTGAAATGTATTTATAGTTTAAACTTAGGGTAAACATGGCGGGAGTTTATTCCTTTGGGATAATTTTATGCTAAAACGCGGGCTATGTCCCTGGCAACAGTTAATTAAAAATATTTCGTTCGTTCTAAATTACTTTAACCATTTACTTTTTTTAAATATTTCGATGTTAATAGTTTGCTAGTCATCCAAATAAAAATAACTGACAACTATCTCGTAGTTGTTTGGCATTTTCGCTGAACTGGACCTTTTTTGGCGCTAGTAGTAGGTCTCATATTTGTAATGTATCTAAAGTTTCAACAAGTTTTTGTTGTCTACGATGTTTTGTGCGCCTAAATAAATAATTTTCTTTCTTTTTTCTTTCTTTCCAAATACAATTTTCTTAAAATGATTATCAAATCTCTCAAAACAAAAATAAAAAAATAAAGAAAGAAGAAAGAAACCTATTTCATTTGACATACACACTCGTAGATAGAATTGCCAAATTAAGTGCCAATGGGCAGGGCACATTGCTCGCAGAACAGATGGCCGCTGGGGCCGAAAGGTTCTAGAGTGGTGACCGCGTACTGAAAGACGCAGCGTTGGAAAGATTAATAAATCAAAATAAATTAATCATTCCTGCCTAACCAATGCTTTACAGAAAGACTAACCTCTAAGGAAGCAGGTACTCAGACCAGCTCTTTTGTAAGAATCTCGGCTATTACTTAAATTACTGGAAAACCCGTCTAACATTATACAAGAGCCAATTACTTGCTAATTAGTCATTAAAGTACGGCACAATAGTCCACTCATTAGCTGCACTAATTACATAGTACTTGAGCTTACCGGGTCGCGCAAAGCCATTCTTTTTTAATTTAATGAAATGTAGTAGCATAAAGACATTTTATTATATTAATTTTGTAGCCAGATGTAGAAAATGAATACAACACTAGCTTTTGCCCGCGACTTCGCCCGCTTACATAAAATATAGCTTATGTTATTCGAGAATAAAGCAGCTTTCTGTCGGTGAAAAAATTTTAGCAATCGGACCAGTATACCTACTTTCAGAGATTGCCTCCTACAAACAAAAAAACAAACTTTACCTTTTTATTATATTAGTGTAGATTAGTTTTAGTATACCTGCTGTTGCGACACCGGAAACACGTGTCAAATATTTTTATATAAAGAACCTATGTACAAAATTTCATAGCTGTATCATGAAAAATCACAAAGTTATAAGCTTGTTATGTCAGCAAAAATACATAGTCACCGGGCCATCCAGGCGACTGAGGGGTGTTTTTACACAGCTGTTTGCTGGCGCTTAATACCCGCTATGACCTGTGTTTTACTTGGTGGCAGTGTTTTTAAATATTATTGGGAAAAAATATAACATTGTGTAAAAACTATTGGAATCCATTCCGTTACTGATTCTGAACAAACCATATTCTGGTTTCGCATTAACTAAAAAAGTTGTTGTAATCACTAAAAATGAAATTACAACAGTTTATTAAGTACAATAAATGCCTTATTTTTTTTTTTTGTTTCACAAAAAAGTTCTTAATTTATTTTAACAATCACATGCTTCAAAAAGTAAATTACATGTACACAAAGTTTTAGCAGCTGGAGCCGAACTAGGTGGAACCTGTATTTAATTGTGGTCGAAGCCTACTGGGGCCAGGGTTATACGAAAGCGAACTCGAGCCCCGATATGAAGGCTAGAAGGAACAGGGTGGGTCGTTTAGTCAGTAAGAGTCTGACACTATCTCCCGCTCTGCCCAAGCGCGGAGGTTGTTATTGGATGATTTTTCTGAGCATAAAAAAAAAATGATCCTAAACCATCCCCAATAGATTTTAGCGGCATCCATTCGCTTTTCACAGCAGGAATAAATATTCACCTGATATTTTGCAACGTTTTATTTCATAAAACTGTCGTCAAAATAAAATTGAGCAGTTTAATTTTATTGTCGATCGTTAAAGACATTTAAAGTGAAAATTATGCAATCTGTGTGCTTTTTGAAGTGATGCGTTGTGCTGCAAATATTATATTCATTGCTGTTTTATTTGGCTCACCCGGTATTTTTGTTTTGATTGAAGGATATTTATAACAAATATAAAATTTGAAATGGGGTGTCTTTTATGCGAAATATAGCATGTACGATACTAAAACATGTTTTTCCTTGCCGCAATGGCTCGTAAAACGCTGGATTGGAGCCCAAACACAGCGTCGCGGTGCCAAGGCAGACCACGAAGGAGATGACAGGACGACCTGGATGGCTTCCTTAAGAATTGGAATGAGAAAGCGAGCAACTATGATCGTTGGAAGGAGTGGAGAGGGGCATTTGCCCAGTCGTGGGACAATATTGGCTAACTATAATAATAATAAAAACAATTAAGTGGAATAAACGCCTTAAAATTGTGACCGGCAGGCAGGTGAGTGATCCTAAACTATCTGCAGTAGATTTAAGCGGCTTCCATTCGCTTTTCATGATAGGAATAAATAATATTCACCTGATATTTTGCGACGTTTTATTTCATAAAACTGTCGTCAAAATAAAATTGAGCAGTTTAATTTTAATGCCGATCGTTAAAGCAATTTAAAGTGAAAATTATGCAATCTGTGTGCTTTTTGAAGTGATGCGTTGTGCTGCAAATATTATATTCATTGATATTTTATTTGGCTCACCCAGTATTTTTGTTTTGATTGAAGGATGTTTGTGACAAATAATATAAAATTTGAAATGGAGTGTTTTTTATGTGAAATAAATAGCATTTAAGATAATAAAACATGTTTTTCCTTGCCACAATGGATCGTAAAACGCAGGATTGGAGCCCGAACACAGCGATGTGGTGCCAAGGTAGACTACGAAGGAGATAGCGGGACAACCTGGATGGCTTCCTTAAGGCTTATAGTCCCTTGAACCATTTGGCATCAAAATTATGTGGGCGCACCTCTCGCAACTGCCTAGGCGGCAGTACGCATATCTGTGCATTTATTTGCGGCCGACAGCGCCCGGAAAGCGCACAGCTGACCTTTAAATCCATTTTCTTTGCGAAATATTGATTGATTTTTTTCTTCAAACCTATTAAGACTTTCTGAAGCCTACTCCTCGGTAACGCCTGGGCGTTACCGAGGAGTAGGCTTCAGAAAGTCACTCTTTTATGGCACTTTTCGGGCGCTTGGGCCTTAAGAATTGGAATGAGAAAGCGAGCAACCACAATCGTTGGAAGGAGTGGAGGGGGGCATTTGCCCAGCCGTGGGACAATATTGGTTAACTAAAATAATAATAAAAAATAGTTAATTAAGTGGAATAAACGCATTAAAAATTGTGACCGGCAGACAGGTGGGTGATCCTAAACTATCCGGGGAGTAGATTTTAGCGGCTTCCATTCGCTTTTCATAGCAGGAATAAATATTTACCTGATATTTTGCAACGTTTTATTTCATAAAACTGTCGTCAAAATAAAATGGAGCAGTTTCATTTTATTGCCGATCGTTAAAGCCATTTAAAGTGAATATTATGCAATCTGTGTGCTTTTTGAAGTGATGCGTTGTGCTGCAAATATTATATTCATTGCAGATATTTGGCTCTCCCGGTACTTACAATTTGATTGAAGGATATTTATAACAAATATAAAATTTGAAATGGAGTGTCTTCTATGCGAAATATAGCATGTACGATAATGAAACATGTTTTTCGTAGCCACCATGTATTCGTTTTTCAGAAACGTCCAATCTACAAAACAGAAGAAAATTCGTAGATTCGTTGAATTGTATCTTGAACAATTTATTAAAAAAAAAACGGTTAAAAAAAAACACAATCATCATCATCATCATCATTTCAGCCGATACACGTCCACTGTTGGACATAGGCCTCCCCTAAGCGTCGCTACATCGAACGTTCCTGTGCGTCCCGCATCCATCGGTTTCCTGCTACCTTAAAAAAAAAACCATAATAATACTTTCATAAAGTAATTTTTTCTCTTCGTCTTCTTGTTACCCATTTTGTAATTTAATGCATATGTATATGTTCATATATAAATATAGTTAGCCTGTCGGTTTTTTACGGAGTTCCATTTCACGGAGTGTGCCAATGCACAATCCGTGAAATGGGATTACACAATTTAATTCCACGAAGTCCGTTCCATCATCTGTGGACATCCCACCCCTACGTGAAAAACGTTTTGGGAACACATTTATTATGCGTACAGCTAAGAAGTGGAATTCCCTCCCGAAGTATGTGTTTCCTGAAAGCTATGAGTAGGTTACATCCAGATAAGCATTTTTTTTATGGTGGGAAAATCATCTAATGACAACTCCCGCTCTTGGGCGGACCGGGAGATAGTGTCAGACTCTTACTGTCTAAAAACGCACCCTGTTCCTTCGAGCCTTCATACCGGGGTTGAGCTACTCTTTCGAAACTAACCCTGGTCCCAGTAGGCTTCGACGCAGCTGGGCACCTGCTGTTGCTGACAACTCCTTGAGGCGCGCGGGAACAGTGCGCGCCGTCGACGACTTGGGCTCGGTCCGGACAGTTTCAGGGCGGTCGGACAGCGAGCTACCCATTGCTTGCCATCCGTAAGCCCACGATCCAGGTAAGCATGCTCCATCGTCAGCCACATCATCGCTTACTGAGATAGTGGTCAAACGCGAGCTTAGCCATAATAAAAGAAATAATAAAAAAAATATTTGTTAATTTTTTATCCATTTACAAATTAAGTTTTTTTCAGTAGTATTTTGACGAAACGCTTAAAGAGTCGATTCTCTTATTTATTAATTGTACACAGACTTTCAAAATACTTTTTCTGTTGCGAGATACTTAACGCGAAAAATTTTGCTTATTTAACAAACTGTTAAAGGAAATTGAACTTTATTTCACGGGACTAACGATACCGTTAAGCTTCATTGGGATATTAAAATGTTCCTATTATGGGTTTAGAAGTTTTCGTTAAATTCTTTTTGTTTTTATTAAGAGTTTTATTGTAGGCGAGTTTTGCGTGTTTTACACACGAGCTTCAAATAACGCCGCTTCAAGCTTCATTTTGAGGCGGCCTTTTTTTGTGGCTCGTGTGCGGCGGTGCCGCCACAAAAAAACGCTTGAAGCGGTTTCAAGCTTCACCGGACACAAGAGGTATCGCGCGTTTCAGCTGTTTTTTGCGGCCGCTTCTAGCGTTTTTTTTTTTTTTGTGGCGGCGTTTTTCTGAGGCCTGTGTACGTGTACAGTTACACGTTTTTCTTCTAAACGACTTTAAAAATAGTCGGACCATATATTTTATTTTATTACCAACTACAAAAAAGAAAACTTGAGATCAAAATTATTTTTTTGCATAACTTAAATATTTCACAGATTTGTCCCATTTTCGTCAAATCCAGTTCTTTTGATAGGATTCATGAAAAATTAAGTAAACTCCTCAATATCATAAACAAAACTATAATATTTTTTTTTTCTTTTTTTAAGAACGTAGTAAAAAATTATTTCGATGTAAGTATTTACCGGCTCCATCACCAGATCAGTTTAGTGGTATCTTAAAAGCCACAATAGCTAAGGTTCATGTGAGCCATGAATCATGTTTGAGTCATTAGATTATATTTCCATCAAAAAAACAAAAAAAAGTTCGAATGTCATTCATGAACAAACTCTGATATTTCTAGTTTTTCCCCATAGAGATCTATGATTAGGCACATGCAATAAAAAAAAAACTGGGCAAGAGCGAGTCGGACTCGTGCACTGAGGGTTCCGTGTAAACTACAATTCCCGAATGACTCCATTCGAACTCGAAGATTTTTCCAAAATGCATTTTTTTTTGTGACGTAGCTAACAATAAGTTTACTGTTTTCAGATTTATTCCTATACTTGTGCTGTAAGACCTTGCTTTGTGCCTAATTTCAGGATTCTGGTACAATGGGAAGTACCCTATGGATTTCGATCTTTGAGAGTATCCAAATATAGGTTTTTTTTGCTACATAAACGGACGTATCTTTTTTATTCGTGAAATTAGAAGTTTTATTTTTTCACAGCTTGAAGGGATCGTAGACCTGAGTATATGGTTTAAATTTTAACTCGATAACTCCACGCGTTCTTGAGATAAAGGGTCTTGACAGACAGACGGACGGACAACAAAGTGATCTTATACGGGACCCGTTTTTTCCTTTTGAGGTACGGAACCCTAAAAACGCTTGAGTTTCTGAAACTGCTAAGACCGAACCGTCTTATCACCATTTTTGTGAGAAATATTCTCAAAGGATTTAAAATATCGTTTTAAAACGTTATTTAACGTTCATAAATAAAATTTTATCGTCCAACGAGCAGCCGGAAATATATGACACTGTAATATGGCCGATCATGCTTTTATTTAAATTCTTTTAAAACATGGTTAAAATTCTTCAAAGTGAATCTTAAAGGCGCTGCGGCTGCGGAGAACCTCAAGCAGCGGAAGTATAACAAATGTTAGATGTTACATTTTCGAACCGTTTGGGGTTGAAACTCTCGGATCGTGGGGTCCGAGTGCTCACAAGTTGTTTAAAGATCTGTTGTAACGTCTAGTTGACACTTCGCGTGACCCAAGGGCTGGCTTTTACCTCGGATAGAAGATAAGCATTGCCATACAACGTGGCAATGCTGCCAGTTTTTTGGGCACATTACCAGTCCACAGCGATGTGGAGGAGTTTTTTAACGCCGTATTTCAGTTAGATTTTAGTTGTAATTTTTATTATTATTTGTTTTTTTTTTGTAGGTATTTTTTAAATGTAAATTATTCATATTCTTATAGTCTGTCACAAAAGTCAAGCGACTTGGGAAATTCGTATAATATTTGATCATTTAAAAAATACTTATATTCGAAACTTTTTATAAGGTTCTTCTTTTATTAAACAATTATCAATATCTCTTAATTAACCTTAAGTATTGAACCAGAGTTGACTACATCAGATTTAATTTTACACTTATTAGTAGTAGTACTACTACTACTAATAAGTGCAAACGACTTCGCTAATAATTATTATTAGCGAAGTCGTTTGACTTTTTAGACAGACTCTATAAAGTTATAAACTAATAAACCCATGATTTTGCTCTTTGATAGATCTAAAAGGTAGTTCAAGGATTATTATTTATGTTGTTCATAACATTTTTAACACAGTTTCTTAGAAATAAGCATATATTATCCTAACCTAACCTAACCTAACCTAACTTTTGCATTTATAATTTTAATTATAAATGCAAAAGTTTATATGTGTGGATGTATGGATTTTTATTACTCTTTCATGCAAAAACTACTGAATGGATATATCTATGAAACTAGGTACACGGGTAGATCATATCCTACAACAGCACATATAATACATTTTATCCCAGGGTAGGTTCCCTTGGGATAATTTTTGACTATCATGCGGCCGAAACCGCTGGCAGCAACTAGTATTAATATATTGTAGACAATTAGATATACAACATAAAACATAATAAATACATAACCTGAAAGGAGTACGTTGAGAAACGGCTACTGAATCGATTTCAGCTTTTTTTATTATCATTATTTTTATTTATTTATTCATTTAGTTATTAAGTAGACACCTCAACGACTTACTCACTAAGACATACATTAACAGAAGACACAAAAAGTTTTATTGTGCTTTTGTGTACAATATTGACTGGTCTACACTGTTCTTACATAATATCTATCAATATTGTAACAACAACCACTTTTTTAAAAGAGTAACCATGAAGTTTCTTGCCGGTTGTTCTCCATAAGAAACGACCAATTTGGAACCGTGCACTAGCTTCTGAATTTTTCTAAGTGAAAATATTTTGACTTTGACTTTTTGACTTTGCTATTTTTAATTTATGTAGGTAATTTTTTATCTTAAAATAAATCAAGGCTTTTTTTAAATTCTAAAATAAGAATTTAAAAAATAGGTACCTATTTTGGTAAATTCCTGAAAAATCTCGATTACAACAGTAGCGTGTTTGTTTGTGTGTGCATGCATCAATACCAATGCGCTACCATTGCAAGACTTCAATTTCAGTATTATTTGCTTTTTTTATGACAACCCCCGCTCTTGGGCGGAGCGGGAGATAGTATTAGACTCTTACTGACTAAAAGACCCACCCCGTTCCTTCTAGCCTTCATACCGGGGCTCGAGCTCCCGTATTATTTGCCTAAAATTACAGTAATTAAATTCTCAAAAAAAAAAAACACTACTTAAGTACATTTAGTATTTAAATTATGATAATAATAATTAATGTATAGAAGTGCGTCTATATATTATTCCAATTACGTGTTGTATATCTCTGCTTATAAATGATATACAGTTATATTTCAAGTTGTAGATAATTCTTTCCTTTTTTTCTTTATTATTTCTTTCTCGCAAAATGGTGAATAGTGGTCGCCATTTTTAATTTCGATATCTAATATCTTTGATATTCCCCCTATTGTACTCAGAGGATAATGACAAATCGTTTGACGCAAGAGTCATCAAAATCGACCCACGAGTTTGGTCTCCAGAGCACCATAAAGAAACGAATATACTCATACATACAAATATGGGATGATAAACACAACCAGACAGGTAACAGGAAAAAGAAAATGCTGACAGAGAAAAATCAGGAAGAGTACAAGTATAATGAAACGGTGCCGGATAACATGAAAGGAGTTTTGATTGCGTTTATATGAATTCAGATTCTATAACGATTTTGTTTTAGTCAGCGGGATTTTGATAGAAAATTTCAGAGGTTTCTAGATAAAATTATTTTTGAAGAAAAAGGGCTATGCATCACCCATAGTGTAGGGGATGTAGTCACTGCGACCTAACTGATCTATTGTAACTCGCCACCTTTTTAGAGTAACTGTTTTAGCCCGGAGGCTTCTTAGAATACTCCTAGCTTTTAGAGTTTTTAATCTCCTCCGGACGAAAAATGTGTCGGCCCAGATGGACACTACGTTTGTGGATATGGAGCCCGCATTCACACAAAAGGTGCTTAGGCGTTTCCCTCTCCTGATTATAGTACCGGCAAACATTAGTGTCACTCAGTTGGTGCCTAAGGAGCCTGAGGTTTCTAGTTGCTACCTGGGACTACTAAAACATCTCGAGACTATTTTTTTAGGTGATAAATCATCTAATGACATCTCCCGCTCTTGGGCGGAGTGAAAAGGCGTATCAGACTTTTATTGACTAAAACTCACTTGTTTAATCCTTCTCTACCTTGCGTTCTTTCGCCCAAGCGGAGCACATCTACCGTATGCTCCACCGTATACACCGGGCGGTCCACACAATGGTAATACCCGGGCATTACTTCCGCACGAATCCAGTGTAAGAACTTCCCGACTAACTGTGCCTACGCCGTGTTGTCTTTCCAACCACTTCTCAAAGAGGAGCCTTACCGCTATAAACATCCCGAAATCATCCCAAGACTGTATTTCTTTTGTTGATTTTAAGGATAAAGCGTAAGTATAAGTCCTGTTATAAAAGAACTGACACTCTTTCTAAATCTTGCTCTACTAAGAGTTTTTTTAAACTTCTTACTCCCTTAAGAAGGCTGTTCCGAATTATAAACTTAAAAAAAAATGGCACTCTGTTTTATTGATATCTTATATTATTGTACTCAAAAGTTATGTTGTAGAAACAAGTTAGGAATTAGACACAAACCGAGAACGTTGGGAAGAAAAATTAGGTTTAGGTTAGGTTTTCAGATCATCAATAAAAAAAAAAACACGAAGCATGCGATTTTATACATTACAAATACGTAAACTGTAAAAACATAATCATATAGAAAGTAATAAAGTTCAAAAACTTTAGAAGTAGCCAGGCATCTATGTTGAACAAGCCGCACGCGCTCATCCTCTTGAATGAAGCTTTCTGTACTCGTTGGATGTTCTTGCAGAACTTTTTCTCTATATCTGAAATATTAAACCACTGCAGTTTATTAAATGCATGTTGTAGTCGGGTGGAAGACGAACTTGGTACGGCTGTCTACAAGTAAAACGGTATGCAGCAATTGAAAACTAAGCTTATTGTGATTAGGCACAGAAATACAGGGATTATGCTTTACAGAACAGATCGGGTATTTACAAAAAAACTTGACCGTACTCCGACTCGCAGTACTGTCGGTATTGCGAGTCGGACTGCAGCGTGGTAGCGGCGCGAGTAGTAGTTAGACTTCGTGAATTCCTATCCCCGTAAGTGGAGCGCGGACGCCCGAAATGACTGACTATGTTATGGCACGAAGTCATTCCTACAATGTGTAATTTCTACCAACTTCAATTTATAGCTACTTATTAACTTGTGTTTAGTTAGTTTTATGATTAGTACCCAGTTGATAAGCTAAGCTATAATTTTTCTTAGAGGGGAAAAGTCTCTACAGTTTAAAAGAATTATAAAAGAAGAAAACAATTTTAAACAGAGAAGAGATAGTTCACACCTTAACTTAAAGAAAGATTGAAAAAGAGAGAAAGAAAAAAATAAAGAGATCGCATTTAAGTTAGGAAAGTATACAAGTTTAGGCTAGATAAGAGTTTGAAGGTGAAAAAGGAAAACTATTTCGAATGATACATCGTAATGCTATTGGTGTAAAACTTATCACGATGCAAAAACTGGCGAATCGGAATGGTGCCCTTCCTTTTCAGTAATATTACCCTCAAGTCATTGGTGCATCTGTTGATAGAACTTAAGCAACTACCTCAATGATACTGTTAACCGGAACGGAATGGTTTCCACCTGATTTCTACAAAGACACACCGTAAGAACAATCAATAATAATCACAACTTCTACACAACGTCATCTAAACCCAAACTAAGCAAAGATTTATTTATTTATTAAACTTCATGCACATAAAAGTACAGAGGCGGACTTAATGCCTTAGGCATTTTCTTCCAGTCAACCTTTGGGTGGTGCAGAGAAAGACAGTGGTAGGTGCAATAAGAGAAAGAGATAAGGTGATTCCGAGAATTGATATACTAATAAACCATAAATATTACAATACACTTACAATAATATACTATATACATACTCAAATTAATAAACTACATACATATATGCCCTAATATAATCAAACAATTGGATCAAATCGACAATTGGAAAACTTTAACGCTGTGATGATACTACTGCCAACCTCTTGCGAATTATCTCGCGAACTTTAGTTTTGAATGCTAGTCGGTCGGTAAGATTGTGGTATGAGTACTAGACAACTGATAAAAATTACTTGTATATTTTAAAATAAATACATATTATTGACTAGCTGACCTAGCAAATTTCGTACCGCCTAACAGTTGATGAATGTCTAAATGATATTATGTCTATGTGTATATTTCGATATAGTCAACGGGTAGCTATGAAACAAAGCCTAAGTAATATAGCGAGATACACACAATTTTGATGTATAAAAGTTATCTAACTACATCGATTTCGTACATTTTATGTATGCGCACACAACTAAAAATTTCTACAGATTTATTATTTATTTATTTAACAATTCATGTACACACTTAACTTATATAAGAAAAGAAGACAGACACAGAAAAATAGGTACAAAGGTGATGCTTATTTCTAACGAAATCTCTTCCAGCATACCCGCGAAAGGAGAATTGGAAAAAAAGAGAAGTAGACACCGTGTGTAAAAGTGAAAGGAAAAAGAAACAAACAAAACAATTATAATTATATGTATATGTCTTGGCCAAATCATAGAAATTAATTACTTCATGTCATTGCCAACTAAGACTGGAGAAATCGTTTAAACATTTATATTTGATGATATGACATTTCTTGTTTGGCTATATCATTGATGTAGAATTTCTATGATATTGAAAAGTCTAAAGAAAGTAGGCCAAACGAGGATTGACATATCATCAAATTTTAACGTTTAACTCTTTGAATGCCGTAATTAGAGACACAATAGAAAGACAATTGCTTATGTCGAACTGTGTAACATAAGACATTTAAAAGGTTAAAACGATCTGGCCAGTTTAACTTGGCCATTTCATGATGAAATCAATTTTTATGATCAGAACCTAGACAATGACGTTAAAAGTCAGATTGTTTTAATCTTGTTTCAGTGTGGGTAAGAGACAGAGCTATACAGATTGTCTAGCGCCATCTCTTACCCACACGGAAACAAGATTAAAACAATCTTACTTTGAACGTCATGGTAACCCCGCCGGCGATGACGTATAGATAGATAAATTACACTCAGCCATAGAACTAATGATCTTGCTCTTCACACAATAAAGAAGTACTTGCCGGAACAATTTCTTGACTTCAGTAGTATTACACAGGTACACTGGACATCTCTCATTAAACCATAATACCTTTCGCATTCTATACATAACAATGTAAATATTATAATATTCTTCATGTTCCAGATTTGGCTTACTATTAAAAAAATGAAAGACTGAAAAAAATAGATTTTATAATGATGAATAATGATCATTTACATCATCCACAGAAATCTTCGAAAGTGATCCATTGATTTTTCATGCATATCTCCCTACATTAGGAATTGGAGGTTGAAACTACTCTGAGTATGAAAAACTACGAATACTACTTTATTACTTACCCCAGATTCACCTATGTTTATAGAATTTCGTTGAATTAATACCAATACTAAGTTCCGTAACCACAGGTAAGCCAAGTATATTAAATAATATAAAATCTGGAAGAAAACAAATAAATCATAAGCCTTTTTACTGTTTAGGGTGTTTTTAATATCGTGCGGGATTCATCACTCATGCGGATTTGCTCCCCATGCGTAACCCCCGCAAATGTCCTTCTCATACAAGTAGATATTTATTGTAATGCAAGAACTACGAACGCGGGACTCGTGCGGAGCAGGAATAGACCGCATGCGTGACAAAATCCGCATGATGTTAGAAACACCCTTAAAAATATAATTATTATTAATATTTGTAAATCTGAAACTCGATAAGATTTATCGAGTTTTTATCATGAAAAATTAAAAAAAAACAGTTTACTAATTATTAAAAAAATACAGTTCAGTTTACAATTAAGTAACTTAAAAACTTAACATTTGATGAAATGTTGCGTCTATACTCATGTATATCTCTTGTATACGAATGTACACATCAAATTTTAAATTCCAGTTATCATTTCTTTCTAAATTTGTAATGTATCTGCAGAACTGAATTTGTTCAATCCACACATGAAGAATTTCGGTTACAACTTTTAATAAAAACACAGCATAAACGACGTTACAATCGAAAGCAAATCCATAGAAAATCTTTATATTAACAATATTAAAGGATTTGGAAATAAAAAAGAAAGAAATAAAAACGATAATGAAAAAAACATTGAAGATGATAAAACAAGTCCAGTTGTAGACGGTAAACACTCTTAATCTGTACTTCGTCACATGAAGCGTTTTGAGCACGTTTTGGATTCTCAAGATCAACACAATATTGTTGTAGATTTTTGAGAAGCTGTTTAGTAAATTTCCAATTAAAAAGAGCAACAAATCAAAAACATTGCTAAAACAATGGAATAGGTTCATAGCTTCCCATGTATTACCAAAACTGATTATTTGTGAAATTAATTCATGTAAACCAATACATAAATACGTAAACAATAAAGACATTGTTATGAAATTGTAAAGATAACTATTACAAGTTATGATGTTGTCACGAATAGAATACTTTGCAGTAAAGAAAATATTTTGCATAAGATTCAATGGCCTCAATACTGATTTTAAATCGTTATCAATCACATTATTAATTAAATTTTTACTAGGCGATATTGCTGGAACATTATCGATTAAAGTAACAAGGTTTCTGTTTGATTTAAAATAGCTTTTAAAATACGAAAACATGTCTAGAAGACTCGACTGTTTTATATGAATGATTTGACTTATGATACTGAAGTCATTTGGCTAATAATAACTGACAAAAATTTCCATAAATATGCTCTTTAATATTTTATATCTCATATATAGGTGAGTCATACACCTATCGGTTCTGAATCAAATTACTTTTGTTGTCAAGTTTGTAATGGGTCGTGCTGGTAACAAATAGAACTGGTCAGGATTATTATTTATTTTATTATTTATTTTTTTATTGAGACAAACACAGTTTGATACAATTACATACAAATCTTAAAAAATTACACTAGGAGTGACATTAACAGGTTATCGACGGGTCCCAAACTAGACATAGCCTGTATCTTGGCGACCCAATAGTTATTTTTTTATTATTATTGATAGGCTCGCTTTTGACCACTATCTCACCTGATGGTAAGTGATAATGTGGCCGACGATGGAGCAAGTTATACAGAATTAGCCAGATGATCTAGCCTGCGCTACGTACAAATTTTCATGATAACAATTTATAACAACAAGAAATTATGAATTATACAAAAAGAATAATGAAAAGAGAGAAAAAAAAACTATACTAATAAATTGTACTGTACACTTGTTAGCAAACGAACAGTTAAGTGTGTAAGTGTAAAGTGTGAGTGAGGGTGTGTGGCGTGTTTGTGTCTGTCAGTTTGTATTAACTAGTACAACAAAGCAATGTTTCTGTTTCCTCGGCCCAATAACCATTTTTTAGCTGAACTTTAGCCTCAGAGAACTCACTCGGTATTGCGAATAATTATGCTAGAAGCTGTTATATGGTTTATCTAAATATATAAAAAGTGAAACTGACTGACTGACGTATCATGACACACAGCCAAAATTACTGGGACTGGGAGTGTGAAATTTTGCATAAAGTTGTCTTGTATGACGCAGGCGAGTGCTAAGAGAGGATTCTTCAAAATTTACCCCTTAAGGGGATAAAATGGGGGCCCAAAGTCTCTATGGAGAAACCCACTTTCACGCGAGCAAAGCAACAGGCAGAAGCTATTTTATTTTATAGAAAAAATAAGAATCAGGTGGTCATGCCTAAGTCTGTCACATGGTCTAAGTTTATTTGTAGTACAGGGCTGTTATCTACCCTGGTTACCAGGGAGTGTTGAACTGGTGTGAGATGTCGTGCGGTGTCCCACAGGGATCAGTTGCGACTGGGTGCTGTGCACCATCCTCTCTAGCGATATCAGCGTAGTTTACTACACATCATGGACCTAATGCAGCAGAAGTTTCACCAGGCGGCGAAAGATTTGTTACAAGCAGGGTTGCGAAATAAACATATTCGCAGGAGAACCAAGGTTGCCGATATAGCACGAACAATCGCCAAACTTAATGGCAATGGGCAGGGCACATTGTTCGCTGAACAGTTGACCGTCGGGGCCGAAAGGTTCTGGAGCGACGACCGGTGGGAAAATTCGCTGAAGAATCTATCAATTCGCCATACTGTTGAAAATATAGGTCGTTTGCTGATTAGAACTATACTAATCAGCAAACGACCTATATTTATACTTAATAACTTTATTATTTTTAAGGACAAATAAAATTGTAGCAACGTCTATGGCACCATTTACGAACCAAACTACGAAATCCATCACATAATCTAAGTTCTCCGTGCGATTTATTTGTAATTGCTTTTAAGGTTTTTACTTCTCTAAAGAGGTACTGATGAAAAAGACCCTACAGTATACTTAAAATCTTGAGTCACTAAAGAAAAGTAGCTCACTTTTATAGCAAAAACTTGAGGGTAAGAGGTTGAGAGCATTTTAACTTTAAAATACTTTTTTATCCGATATAAACAAGTGCTTGACTGCGATCCCACCTGATGGTAAGCAGTGATGCAATCGTTAATGGTGAGGTGCACTAGTTTATTAAAAGCCTCTAGCCTTGAAGACACCTAAATTGTAATCGGAAGGGCCGCGGCAGGCAAATTAAAGTATAAATGACGAGGCGAAACGTTTAGTCCGGACCATAGAGATTTTAACAACATATTTAAGGAGTTCTCTCGATTCCTCATGGATCCCATTATCACAACTGGAATTTGAAAAACAATGAGACCAATCTGGAAATTCATCCTTTTGAAGGGGAAAAAATTGCAAATCAGTCCATTAACGACATTTCCGGGGACATTTCGACATAACAAACGATTTGAAAATCTCTTATTTTTGAAAACGGTAAAAAATACTGCTATCCAGCTCCATTCAGACACACTTAAAGTCAATACCAACATTAGGAAAAGGCGAGGCAGATTAATTTATTTTCTACAAACACACAAACGATTAAACTTTTCGTTGGGCATATACGTTAAAAACCATATCTTGCGAACAAAGGACAAGCAAATTCAGCTTAATAGGTCCATTTACCATTTTACATCAAAATGATAATCCTTAAAACAAAATATGCTAGAGCTTATTGTATAATATCATAAAAGTAACATAAAAGTGATTCCTAATGTGAACATGTAAATTTTATGAACATTGTCATTTGAATATTCGAATTACCATAACAATGAATCAAGCTTGTATCCCTTAAAACGAGGGCTTTACAGTAGCCACCCACACATTCTGCCATTTATTTTATAAATCCTGTAAATAATAATTTCATCAAAAACATAACTTGTAATAGAGATAAACGTAATTTTAACACATAGTATATTTAATTACAACTACAAACTATTCAAAAATAGGTACCTATAAGGCTGTATGCCCACGTCAAACTTTTTGTAGGACAGATAATTGGGCCAATCAGCTGGTAAATGGTTTTTTTTTTCCTGACTGCTATGCGGAGGTCGTGAGTTATTTTCTCACCCAGGACAAATCTTTGTATAATGAGCACGATCATTTGTTTTTTGTCTATGTGTAATATTATTATGTATTATGTAATATTATTATTATCTTTAATATGTATGTAGGCCTCCTACAAGATGGACCGACGACCTGGTGAAGGTAGCAGGAAACCGATGGATGCAGGACGCACAGGAACGTTCGATGTGGCGACGCTTGGGGGAGGCCTATGTCCAACAGTGGACGTGTATCGGCTGAAATGATGATGATGATGTATGTATTTAGAAATATATAAGTATGTTTATCAGTTGCCTAGTACTCATAACACAACTCTGCTAAGTTTGAGACTAGACGCGGCGGCGCGGCGTTGTGTGATAGTTGTGGAATATTATTATTTTCATATTAAAATCTACTTTCCTATCCACCTAGCGCTTGCAACCACTTTTCATTCGTAAGGTACCTACTAAGTCATTAATTTTAAAAGCTATAAAAATTCAGCGCATGCAGTTGTAATCTGCGGCTCGTAGGCGTCACGGCTGTGACATTGTGTAACGACTATGGTGACCTTTATGCCCACGCTTGCACGTTTGTTATTTAATATTTTCATTCGAAATGTTCAGGAAGCGGTAAAAAGTTGTTCTATCTCACGAAAGCCGGAAGCCGCGTACAGACATCGCGAGGCATGCGTTGCGAATGGTTTCACTCGCATGCCACAACCTGAGGCATACGACGGTACATTTATGGGTGCGTCTCGAACGAAACATGCTTAAGCTGAGCACGCAAACCACTACGCACAGTGTTCGTCGGTATAAAACGCAAACAACATCTGTCCATCCACACGGAGTGCACGGCTCGTACCACAGATAACTATACACCACTATTTTTTAATTAGTACAAATACTTAAAGGGCTTATTAGACAAGCCCTTGTTATTTTATAAGTAAAATCTCAATAAATAATATTCATAAACAGCAAAGTTATTAGCGTTGGTTTATGTCCCAAAATGTCACTCAATTTATGGAAATATTGTGCAGGCTATTGATTAATGAATGAATAAGTGAAAATTATTAAGGAAAAACACTGCCCGCAGTATTTTCTACTAGCAATTGTTTTGTTTGATTGATTCTATGATGAATTTACCTTTTCGTGGCCAATTTTAGGATTTCGGTTACAAATAGAGCCCCATTTTTTTTGTACTAATTTAAAAGTAGGGGTGTATATTAGTCAGAGACCTCGTACTGAGGCGGCGTTCGCAACAATCGTATGACGCGAATGATCACTGTGAGCACGCACGCCCACACATTCCGAGGCATTTGAGACGAACCATTCGTGACGCACGCCTCGCGATGTTTGTACGCGACTGGATATTCACGTAGGCATTGTTTTTGTGTGCGGGCTCTACAAGCGAGTGTCTTGCACTTATTTATCCATGATTTCAGTCCTGAGATGAACTATAATATGTATACTATTTTTTCTGATATAAACTAGAGCTTAACTGCGATCCTATCTGATGGTAAGCAGTGATGCAATTGTTGATAGTGAGGCGCACTAGTTTATTAAGAGCCTATTCACTCTAGCATTGAAGACACTCAAATTATAATCGGAAGGGAAGACCGTAGCAGGCCAATCGTTGCAGTCCTTCGATTTACGCAGTATAAACAAAGAGGCGAAACGCTTATTCCGGTTTGTAAAGGTTTCAACAACCTAAGAGTGGATACTCACCGTTTGTCGGGTTGCCCAATGGTAGAAATTAGATTGTTTATAATATAATGAGAGCATGAGCGTTATTGTTAAACCCTATCGAATATGTATTTAGAAAGCACAGACGTTTACAGAGAAGAGATTACACGGCCGCACAGGCCTCCCGCGCCGTGCCTTGCATCTCATATGTAAAAAGTTTAATCTATACTTATAATAAAACTGTAGAGAGGTCAATTCTGTACATTGAATATATATTCAAAATTAATAGTAGAGGATGACTGGTGATCGATACTGATGCCAAAAATGCAATCAGTAAATTTTTTGTCTGTATGTCTGTCTGTCTGTATGTGCACGCATGGGTCAAAAACTGCTGAAGCGATTTTAACCAAACTTGGTACGATTATGGTCCATACTCCTGGGCAGGTTATAAGCTATATAACATAACGCTAAGATACATAGGAGCTGAGAAGGGACGATAAATTTGAAGCAAGTCGGATGAAAATGCGCGTTCGAGGTCTTAACCTCGCATACGTTGATCATACACCAAAAGTATGTATTACAAAGATGATGGTCTCTAATAGATCTACAAAAAAGTCCTCAATAGTATATATCCATCTTTTATAAATAACGTGTTTAATCGTCAGGCATTTCTTGAAAGTGTATTAAAAAATCGTAGGAAAGTCAAAACTGTACATTGAATATTTTTTTTAAAGAATACTTGGGGCGTGATCTACAATTGATATCGAAGCCAAAAATATAGTTTTTCGAATTTTTGTCGGTTTGTCTGTATGAATGTCCGGGCTAAACTCAAAAAGTACTGCATGGATTTACTTCAAATTTTGCATGAATATTACTAAGAGGTCGGGTCAACATATAGGCTACATATTATCACGCTATCACCTACGGGGGAGGAGCTGTGAATCTTTATTTTCCTACGCATTCTGTGACAGCGTGTAATCTAACGACGCATATTTAAATGTTGTTTTTGAGTAAGCCATGCTATTATCTAGCTTTACACTATAAAACCTACGCCATTTAAGTAACTTGGGCAGAGAAACATAGTTTAATGAATGATATTAGTATAAAGACAATTTTAAAGCAGCGCCATCTATGAGATTTCATAAAAATCAAATCAAGTTACATGTTAACAGTTTTTGGAAATTAATAATTTAAATTTGATTATGTTGGCGAGGTGTTGGTTTGGTTTGTAATTAGTTATTCTTAAAATTCATAGATGGTAGTGTGCATTTTCTTCATATTATCGTTCTTTTTGACAAATTCAAGTTTCAACAAAACCCGCAAAATCTTGAGCAGAGTTGAGGAAGACAATTTAAAAAAAATGCGTTGTTAAGTATTACATGGTGCCATTTTTCAGGATCTATGAAGTCGACCAGTTTGCGAGATCCCTTACGAGGTGCCATCATATTACACGAAAGACAAGCAAAGGGGTGTATTAACCGATGTCGACGAGGAATTACTGTGGAAGGTTTTCCGAGAATTTTCAAGGACACCGCATTGGGTTGGGTTTGTACCGTGCATCTGAAAAATGGCGAATGCTATTTTCTGTGGTTGTTACTTCACACTGTCCCAGGCCCAACGTCTTTTGCCTTTCTGAGGACAATTGATGGCGTGGATTATCCCACTTACCGCGCAGCCTTTTGTCTAATTTGGATGACACCCTCGCGGAGGCGAGCGTCAGTTACAGTCCCGGCCACATGCGTCATCTGTTTGCCGATATCTTGGTGTTTTGTGGAGTCGCGAACCCGGTAGCTTTGTGGGAGAAGTATCACCATCATCTGCCTGAAGATTTTCTACGAGCTTTGAGGCGTGCTACTGGAGACGAAGTCGAAGTAACTGATGAACGCGTGCTGAACACCAGTCTCAGTTCACTTTAAGATGTAGTCATTTCTATCGGCGGCAATCCACTGATCGTATATGGGTTACCAGCTCCCCAATCATCACCACATAAAAACCGTGGAAATCGGGAGTATAACGCTAAGACAAATTACGATCCGGGCGAAATGACCACCATACGAAATTACCACGTCGCTTTGTTCTCTTCAGAGCAAAAACAAATTTATAACACCGTCCTTGAAAGTGTTGGGCAAAACCAGGGTAAAATGTTTTTCTTGGAAGCTCCTGGTGGAACAGGAAAAACATTTGTTACCACTGGCATACTTGCAGAGGTCAGGAGGAAAGGCAAAATTGCTATTGCTATTGCGTCGTTGGGAATCGCTGCCACACTGCTTCAGGGTAGCAAGGCAGCACATGCCATGTTTAAAATTCCCATCGATTTAGAGAGCGCCGAAACGTCTGTTTGTGGTGTGTCACGTAACAACGATAAGGGACACGTGCTCAAGGATTGCTCTCTGATCGTATGGGATGAGTGTACGATGGCCAATAGGAAGGCAGTTGAGGTCGTGGAGAGAACTCGGCAGGACATCCGCAGGAACGAACATTTGATGGGTGGTGTCACAGTTCTGTTCAGTGGCGATTTCCGGCAAACATTTCCCGTGGTGACGCGGGGATCGAGAGCTGACGAGGTGAATGCTGCGTTGAAACGATCTTTGTTGTGGTCACGAGTTCGTACCCTGCGCTTGACAATTAATATGAGAGCTCGGCTCGGCAGCAATGCACGTGCTCAAGAATTTGATGTCCTTCTAAGTCTTGGCGAAGGCACTCCACCAGAAGAGAGAGTAGAGTGATATCCAGCTTAGAAAAACTCATTCACTGTGTGTACGGGGACATCAGTCGTATACCGCACCAGCAGAATTATTGGGTGTGTGAGCGAGCCATTTTGACGCCCAAAAGTGATCAGGCTGCAGCAATAACCAAATGCATTCTCTCGGAAATTGAGGGGAAGAAGTGGTCTACACCTCGATAAACACTGTTGTCGAGCAAGATGACGCCACACATTATCCCGTAGAATTTCTGAACTCTCTGTCAGCAATTGGACTTCCGGCGCATCAAGCTGAAGGTCGGTGTCCCGATTATGCTTCTTCGAAACCTATCTTTTCCGAAGTTGTGTAACGGGACCCGCCTTAAAGTCATCTCGCTCCACACACACCATTGAGGCGGAAATTCTTACAGGTTGTGGCGTCGGCGAGGCAGTATTTATACCACACATTCCACTCATACCTCATAACTTCCCGTTCCAGTTCAAGCGCGTACAGTTCCCCGTGAGTGTTTGCTTCGCGATGACCATCAATTAGTCGCAGGGGCAGACACTGAGGCCAGCGGGTGTCGACCTCAGGACGAGTTGGCTCTCACACGGGCAACGGTACGTCACTTGCTCCCGAGTCACCAGTCTTGACTCTCTTTACATTTTGGCTCCTGGCAGTATATCTACCAACGTATTTTTTAGGCAAGTGTAGTAAGGTATGATACCTTTTTACGTATTTTTACTCTTTTGTGTCCTGGAATGTATTCCTGCATTATTTTCTCAATTTCCTTCTGTCACATCTTATGACTGAACTCAGCAGGATTCCCATATAAGTCTCTTCATTTGCTTCGCTTGCAAAAAAATACTTATATTTTAATGTTATTTTAAAAGTGGTTTACTTATAATGCTATACCGACACTGGCATCTTAGGTATTTTTGGTGCTGAGAGAGAGCTAGAGCCTTCACGCAGACGACGTTGCGGGCAGCAGCTAGTATTATATATATATTATCGACGCCGTCTTACGTCCTTAGTTGCAATTAAACTGAACGAAATAGAATAATCACTTTTTGTTTTTTACGACATTGTATTTTTTTTAATTGCTGTAATTGCAGTAAATGGCACATTATGCCCACTCTCCAGAAAAACGAAAGGCTGGCTACCCTACGCCTGTGCTCAAGGTTTTGAAGTTTGGACTTAGAAGTCAGGATCACCAATTAGCCTTTTTGTAGGCTTTCCCACCGAGTCCAAAGTTGCTAGGTGACATATTACAGCACCAGCCTATACATGTAGTATATGGCTATGTGGCAAAATGTGGTCCTATGTGGCTGCAGTACTCAACACACGTTTTTTTTTTTTATTATTATTGGTAGGCTCGCGTTTGACCACTATCTCACCTGATGGTAAGTGATGATGTGGCCGACGATGGAGCACGCTTGCCTAGAAGTAACCTATTCACTCTCGACTTAAAGACCCCTAGGTTGTAGCTATCAGGAAACACAGACTCCGGCAGGGAATTCCACTCTTTAGCTGTACGCATAATGAATGTGTTTCCAAAACGCTTTGTACGAATGGGTGGGATATCCACCATTATCACTTAAGTAAAATATTGTTATAAGCTCAATAAATGCAACATAGCTTGATCAATTGATGGATAAAAATAGTTTAAGACCGATAATAAATGGCTGCAGAGTAATTCAAAAGACTCACTATAGCCTTGGAACGAAAATAGTAACTGAAGGAAAATTCACTTAATTAGTTAGGATAAAGGTCTAAGATTCCTTTATCCTAAAAACTTAATTAGTTAGTAAAAGTCTACAGGGAGTATTAGAGTTTTATTGACTAAAACTCACCCCTCCCGCACTACTCGCGCGAGAGAAATTATTAGTTAGTTTCTTTTCTCTAACACAAAAAATTAATGAATTTTTTTTTTTTTTGAGATGTGACGACTTCGCCTGCTCTAAAGTGGAACGAACGGATGTGTCAGACTTTTTGTGACTAAAACCCACTCGTATCCTTGAGCTGTTCTTTACTTCTTCGTAAGTGTGTTGAAAAACGTCGTTTGATACACGTGCAAAGTCACTGCAGCCCTTGGATCCATAACACAGTGGCTTACGGCTCGTGTGAATTTCGCCTCGGTCACTCTTTTAAACTTTCCCACAATAGGCTAGTGGCCTTAAAAATTTAATTAGTACGTCTTTTAGATTATTCAAAAATAAGGGACACGTATTTTTTTATTTGTAAATTAAATAAAAAATGACAAAGATATAGCCCATTAAAGTTACGTGTGACGTCACGCCGTGCTGCATTTTTTCATACGGGGTGACGTCACACGTAACTTTAATGGGCTATATCTTTGTTATTTTTTGTTTAATAGGAAAAAGAAAAAATACGTATCCAATATTTTTTTATATTCTAAAATACGGACTAAATAAAATGTAATTATTTTGACCCTGGACCTTATTCAAACTGCTTTAATTTTTCTGTCTTAAATCATACTTCTAAGACAAGATCAAACCATCAATTATTCTTCCGACAGTTCACAATGATTACCACTGTCAAAGTAAACCGCCGTCACCTTGTTAAATAAAGACGGGTTGCAATATTTCAGTTCTTTTGTGAATGCTTTTCATAAAAACCGTCTGGCACAGTCGAAGAGAACAATGGAGAGAGTAACTTTTGTATACCGGTGCTTTCATAAAGGGGATGCAGACTCAAGAGTGGATAGAACAGATAGATCTTCTTTTCTTTTTTGTTGCTAACTATTTCTGGTTCATCATCATCATTATTTACTGTTGGACATAAGCCTTCCCCAAGTGTCGCCACAATGAGCGGTCCTGTGCGTCTCGCATCCATCGGATTCCCGCAACCCTTACCAGGTCATCGGTACCTTGTAAGAAGCCTACTAACGCAACGTCTTCCGATATGTTGTCACCATTCCAAAACCTTTCGGCCCCAACAGCCATCTATTCTGCTGTTAGCAAAAATAAATGGTTACCAGGCTATCCGGGCTACTGAGGGGGTTTTGCTCTTTGCTTCACACCCAGCTGTGCGCTGGCACTTAATGCCCCTTATGACCTGCTGTCACATGTGTTGTACTTAGTGTCGGTGGAACCACAACAACCAAGGTCACAATCTTTTTTAGATATTTTTGGGAAAAATATAACATGTTGTAAAAATTACTGGAATCAGTTCAGTTACTGAATCTGAACAAACTACACTTGACCTTTTGACACACAATTGACCTTGCATTTCTTTCAGTTTTCAGTAATCGTTGAATTTTGACCACTTTTAATGGAAGTTATGTTAAAAGCATCATCATCATCATCTTCCTGCCCTAGTCCCGTTTTATTTGGGGTCGACGCAAAACTTTTTTTTCTTCCATTCTGTCCTGTTACTCGTCACACAATCACTAATTCCCTTTCTTTTCAAATCGCTTCTTACACAATCCATCCATCTTTTCTTTGGCCTCCCTCTCCCCCTCCATCCATCCACATGTAAACTCAAACTTTTTTAGCAACACGCGTTTCATTCCTTCTTTTCAGATGACCATACCAAGACAAACTTTCAACTTTTCAGTCACTGGCGCCACTTTCAAACTTCCTCTAATATACTCATTTCTCACTTTATCCATTGTCCTCACACCACACATCCATCTTAACATTCTCATCTCCTCTACATGCAATCTTTTTTCATTCAGGTTTCGTATATACTAAAAATAATGTTCAACACAGAAACACACCAACTTTGGCCTTTCCCCGAACAACTAATTAAAAGTTAGAACCAAAACCTGTCTGGACAAAGAATTCAATTAGACAAACCTAATTAATAATTTCCAGAACTGTCAAAGTCGAACACAAAGATGGCGCCCAAATACTATGCATGATTAAAGGACACGCCACAGCCGACGAAACTGTCAGGCGAACTTAAGATGTGGGTAGTTTAGATTAGTTCCACCTGTGATGACTTTTTAATAGCTGTTAGGCTGGGTGTCCACTATGCTGGAGAACTGACTACTGACTGTGGTCCGCGCATCTACAAACGCTCTGATGGAAACGGTACGTGCAGGATACTGACGATACTGAGGGTGTTCCCACGTGAGTCAAAGCTTACAGAGGCTAAGGTCTGTTTCCGAAAGGGAGGCTCGACCCTAGTATGAAAGGCAAGAAGGAGCGGGGTGAGTTTTTTTAGTCATTAAGAGTCTGACACCGTCTCCCGCTCCGCCCAATGGCGGGGAATGTCATTTGGATGATTTTAACCCACAAAAAAAAAAAACAAAACAGTACCCCTAGCCAAGTTGCTAATCTGCAATAATTAACGCTTGTAGAAATCTTTAAATATACGGGAATGACGTTGTCTTAACGCTCAGTCCCGTGGTCAGAACAAAAGAATTGGCGACAAGGTCAACTCGAAGCGTTCGGCGCAAGCGAAACGGTTGTAACTTGGCTAGAGGGGCAGGTTTGCGAGCACAGTGGGTACACAGCTTTAGAGAATCAGACATCGTGTTAACTTCGTTAATTTCAATCTATTAATGAATTCTATCTGTCATAAACCACGACGACTTTGCAGACGTACCTTATAACACCAATTTATGAATTAAGCATTTGAAGTTGTGTTTCGCGAACTCTACTTTCGGCTGAAATCCTGTCATTTGGCATTCGAGTTGAGATGTTCTTAACATATAATATTCAATTCAGAAACTCGACCATGTCTCTTAAATTGTGCCCAATTTCACTCGTCGTCACCTATTATAAATTATTAACTTCTATTAATTTTGCTTGTATTGGAGCAAATATTATTTAATTGTTTTGTTTCGTACATTTTAGGTATTTTGAATAATCTTTTTTATTTTGTTTTGCGAGTTCGAATTCCGATGCTCTTAAAGGTGGAATCGCTGTCAAGCACTAGTTTATAGTAAATCAAAAAAAAAAAAATAACTTAAAAGTGATTCAAATGTGCCAATAAATTACAATAGCTATAGTACAAAAGGGTGACCACGGCCCTAAAATGAAAAGGGCAATTGAAGGAGGTTTAGTCAGTAAAAGTCTGACACTTCCTCACGCTCCACCCAGAGCAGGAGAAGTAATTGGATGATTTTCTACCTAAAAAAACCAAAGACGAAACATAAGAATAGGTTATAGTCAATAAAAGACTGATTTGCCCTCCCGCTCTATTATAGAGCGAGAAAAGTCATTTTTATGATTGCCCACCTATAAAAAAGTGTTAGTGTGGAGCCTTCTCAGGATATGCGTTACCTTGTGGGTTACTATGATGTTCAAAGTAAGATTGTTTTGTTCTTATTCCAGTGTAGGAACGAGACAGAGCTAAACAGTTTGTCTAGCGCCATCTCTTACTTACACTAAAATAAAATCGTACTTTGAACGTCATTGTAACAAACCTTATTTCCACACAACCGTCTGCACGTTTCACGATAAAGCCAAAATAAAATAAAACATCAAACTACGTATTTATCATCATCATTACAGCCCACATACGTCCACTGTTGGACATAGGCCTCCCCCAAGCGTCGCCACAACGAACGTTCCTGCGCGTCTCGCATCCATCGGTTTCCCGCAACCTTCACCAGGTCATCAATCCACCTTGTAGGAGGCCTTCCAACGCTGCGTCTCGCATTTGTCGGATTCTTGCTACTCTCGGTTTACGTTTAAGAGGCTTTCCAATATTGCGTCTTCCGCATCGTACGAGGTCGCCACTCCAGAACCTTTCGGGCCCGACGGCCATATGTTTTGGAGCAATGTGCCCTGCCCATACGCCCTACGTATGCCCTACATATTAGTTAAATAAAAAAGTCAAATCGACACGAAAAGTAGATTCTTCTCTATACTTTCTGCAGTCTACGTCGCATAGATTAGTTCTGTGTTCCACATTCGCCGCACGCTGATGCAGATATTTGTGACTATACTCCAATCAACAATCATTGGTGCAGAGAAACAAGCCAACATATAGTAGACAAAGAAATACAGACATGCTTACTGACTGTATTTGTTTTCACAACTATTTAAATGAGAATAGTGTAAATATGTCTTCGGATACTAGTCGTCTGATGAAAAGGGCTATGCTCGGAGTTTTCTTGCATAATCGAATCAGAAATGAAGATATCCGCAGGAGAACCAAGGTTGCCGACATAGCACAAAGAATCGCCAACTTAAGTCGCAATGGACAGGGCACATTGCTCGCAGAACAGTTGGCCATTGGGGCCGAACGGTTCTGGAGTGGCGACCGCGTACCGGAAAACGCAGCTTTGGAAGAATACGTTGTCAATATTTTTTTATAATCTAAAATACGGACTAAATAAAATGTAACTATTTTGACCTTGGAACTACTACTCTAACTACTACTCTAAATTTTCTGTTCGGCGCGGTTTCTGCACCCGGTTACATAAAAATTCAAAGCAAAACTAATGACAATATTGCAAAACGTAAAACAAAGGGAGGGGACATCGAAAACGGTTTGCAAAGGTCTCATCTGGTTCTTCATAAAATAAAACAAAAGAGAATTCAGCGTTTCTATTGTTTTCAAACGACCAATACCAATAAAATATTTCATACAATTCTAGCTCTCAATTATGTGGTATTTCTGAAATACATTTCAACTCATTTATCATCACAATTTATTAGCACAAAGAATCGCCAAACTTAAGTGGCAATGGACAGGGCACATTGCTCGCAGAACAGTTGGCCGTTGGGGCCGAACGGTTCTGGAGTGGCGACCGCGTACCGGAAAACGTAGCGTTGGAAGAACTCTTACAGCGTGGACTGACAACCTGGTGAAGGTAGCGGGAATCCGATGGATGCGAGACGCGCATGATCGTTCGTTATGGCGACGCTTGGGGGAGGCCTATATCCAACAGTGGACGTATATCGGCTGAAATGATGACTAGTCGTCTATTTTGATGTTTGATGTCCATTCATCATCATTATCATTTTAGCCGAAAGTCCGATGTTAGACATAAGTCTTTTTTATTATTGATAGGCTCGCGTTTGACCACCATCTCACCTGATGGTAAGCGATGATATGGTCGACGATAGAGCATGATTGCCTAGAAGTAACCTATTCACTCTTGACCCCTAAATTGTAGCTATCAGGAAACACAGACTCCGGCAGGGAATTCCAGTCCTTGGCTGTACGCACAATAAATGTGTTTCCAAAACGCTTTGTGCGTATGGGTGGGATGTCTACCATGTACCGGTGGCGCAACGCTGTAGGTCGTGTGGTCCGATGATGGAACGGACTTGGCGAAATTAGATTGTGTAATTCCAGTGCACACTCCCCGAAATGTAAACGATAGAAAACCCACAAACTAGAAACTCGGCGGCGATGCTAAAGGCTTTGGGCCTACCCTAAAAGTCAAAATAACGGCCGGTCCTGTGGGTTTCGCATTCATCGGATTTCCACGACCCTCACCAGGTTATCGAACAACCTTATGGAAAGACTTCCAAAGCTTCGTCTTGATGCAATTATTTTAAGCGTATTGATAGCAAATAATAAATAAGTGCAAAATTAAGTTTTATATACCCACTGGCTTTTGATACCAACTTTCCTCGCGTGAAAATAGATTTCTTCATACAAATTTTGGAGCCCTGTTTCAACCCCTTAGGGGATGAATTTTAGAAAATCTCTTTTGATGTAAAGATATATGACATTGTAGAAGGAAGCTGTGGAAAATTTCATCGTTCTAGTTCCAAGATTTTAGGCTGAGCATTGATGAGTCTGTGAGTGAATTGAATAGAATAGAGACGACGCATATACATACCTCGAGGATGATTGCCATGGCATCGTTGTATTGACATTTTAGAGGTATTTAAAACAGGTGTAAAGTCCCGCTAACCTACGTTGAAAAGGGAAGAGTTTTGTGACGGCTATTTTATCTGGTTCGAACAACTGCCCGCTAGTTGATTTCAAATTGTTATATAAGTTATTAGTTTTTGCCCACGACATTTCCCGCATACATAAAATATAAACTATGTCACTCAGAAATAAAGCGGCTTTCTATCGATGAAAAAAATTTAACAATTGGACAAGTACTTTCAGAGATTACCTCCTACAAACAAAAAAAAAACAAACTTTATCTCTTTATCGCACGGAAAGCTTTGATGCCAAGATCCAGGATAATTACTATGTAGCGTCACAAATGTCGCTTCAATATTAATCTTACAAACTCTTTTACCCCTAAAACATTTTGAAGACTTCAATCTCATAATTATTTTTCTTCTGACTTATATTTTGCAATTTAATTAGAATATTTTAGTCTTTGAAGTTTAGTATCTGCTACGCTAAAGAAATTCAGGCCATTCCAGACTTTCCTTTTCTATTATAAAATAAAATTCTGCTTCATATTTTGTAGAGCATCATAAGATTATACAACTTGGTATGAAACTCATTCTCCTTGGCATTTATTTCTTAGAAAAATTGGTACATGTTATAAAAGGAGCCCAAACTATGTATACATTTTTATGTTGCGAGATTAACGAATTGTAGCGAATTAGTTATTGTGAATTGAGTTATTAATCTCAGCTTTAACTTAGTTTTAGGGCTTTATTTCATTGGAACATCATGGCGGCAACTGGTCGCACAACTTTTTTTTTATGATTGGAAAAAATCATGCATTGACATCCCCCGCTCTTGGGCGGAGCGGGAGATAGTGTCAGACTCTTACTGACTAAAAGACCCACCCCGTTCCATCTAGCCTTCATACCGGGGCTCGAGCGCCCTTTCGGATAACCCTGGCCCCAGTAGGCTTCGATCCGGCTGGGTCCCTGCTGTTGCTGACAATTCCTTGAGGCGTGCGGGAACAGTGCGCGCCGTCCACGACTTGGGCTTGGTCCGGACAGTTACCGGACGGCCGGACAGTGAGCTACCCATTGCTCACTCAAAATCAAAATCAATCAAAGCATTTATTTCAAATAGACCATTTACAGGCACTTTTGAATAGTCAAATGTCGGTCAGTCCAAGAAAAGTGAAACTAAATTGCACGTTCCAAAGAGTAGGTCTCTATGGAGAAGAACGTGCAAGAAACTCCATGGACACTCTTTGAAATCATATTATGTGTTACATATAATGCTTGGTCGCACAATTGGTCGCGCCGCCATTGTGTCCTGGTGAAATATAAACTAGACACTATACAGATACCAGGGTCACCACACGTCCGAGCTGGTCGCGCCACTAAATTGTTTGCGCAATCAAACGGAGACCAGGTGAGCAACTCTCTATAGAGCTGTATATATTTTGTGCGACTGGTCGCACCGCCATGGTGTCTCGGTAAAATATAGCCCTAACATTCAACAATTCCTGAGTAATTCAAACTAGAAATAGATTTCAAATAGTCTAGTAAACTAATTTGTCGTCAACCCAAGCCTGGTCCTTATTGAATAGTGAGCGACCTATTGCTCGCCGTCATCAAGTCCATGTCTAAGGTAGCTGGAACTCATCCAGTGACTCACGAAGTAGTGGGACCATTAGTTCCAACAGTGGACGTGTATCAGCTGAAATGATGATAATGATGGCTTTTTATTTTTGATTTTCAATAATCACTCTAACGAAGAGACTTTGTAGTATAAGGAAGATCCTATAACAATCAAAAACGATCTTGCTTCTCATTACTTTCACCGGTTTATACGTCATCATCATCATCATCATTTCAGCCCAAAGACGTCCAATATTGGACATAGGTTTTCCTCTAGTGCTGCCATAACGACCGGTCCTGCGCGTCTTGCATCCATAGCCTGCCCTATTTATTATTGGTAAGAGTCGCGGGAATGTTAGGCTATGGGCTATAGACTAGGGAATAGCCTATAGCCCATAGCCTGGCGTCGCGGGAGTATTACGCAAGTCATTGGTCCTCCTTGTGGGTGGCGTTCCAACGTTTCTCTCCAGCGCCGTTCTGTGAGTAATGTGCCCTGTCCACTATAAATTTTTGGCGATTCTACGGAATAAGTCGGTAACCTTGGTTCTCCTCATTATCATTTCAGGCGATAGACGTCCACTGTTGGACATAGGTCTCCCTAAAGTGTCGCCACAATGCCCGATCCTGTGCGCCTCGCATCCATCGGATTCCCACAACCTTTACCAGGTCATCGGTCGACCTTGTAGGAGGCCTTGCGATGCAGCGTCTTCCGGTACGCGGTCAGCAACCTTGGTTCTCCTGCCGATATCTTCATTTTTGATTCAATCACGTAAGGATACTCCGAGCATAGCCGTTTCCATTGCCCTTTGGGTGACTTTAAGCCTTCTGATGAGGCCCATTGTGAGCGACCACGTTTCGGCACCATATGTCATCAGTGGCAATAGGCAATGGTCAAAGACTTTCGTCTTGAGACACTGTGGTATATTGGATGAGAAGATACGACCCAGCCGAGTCGATGGATGACCTCTTGATTCTCCTGCGTATATCATATTAACAGAAGAACAAAATAAAGACAGACAAAGATCAACAATACATTTAATCGAAAGGCCTCCCAAAACTGGGAATTAGACTTCATCATGAAGCTGTACCAATTTAATAAAGGATGGACCAATAGCCTTTCACCGTACAATCAACCCTTTCAAATGAGAACTTTGTTACAGAAAAACCCAATTACAGTGGCTTCCTCTAGGGAATGACCCTGCCCTTATGTTGGTCTTGATTGCTACCCATTAGAACAATGAGAGTACTTTACTAATACGTTGTGCGAAGTAATCAAGATGACTGGTTTTATTTCAGCATTTACTGACATCACACTTTTTTTTTAATTTGCGAATCCATCTTAAAACTTCGTCTGCTCTAGGGCGAGAAGGCGTGCCAGAGTTTTGCTGACTTAAACTACATCAGCATCTCTAGCCAAGTTGATAATATAATATAATAATAATACAATATAATATTCCACAACTATCACACAACGCCGTCTAGTCCCAAGCTAAGCAGAGCTTGTGTTATGGGTACTAGACAACTGATAAACATACTTTTATATTTCTAAATACATACATATTAAAGATAAATTACACCCAGACACAGAACAAATGATTATGCTCATCACACAAACATTTGTCTTGGGTGGGAATCGAACCCACTACCTCCGGCATAGCAGTCAGGGTCACTTACCACTAGACCAACAGACCAGTCAGTCAGTCATAATCTGCAATCGTTAACGCTAGTCGAAAAGTAATCAAATGTATGGGAATTACATCATTTCAACGTTAATTCACGTGGTCGGAACAAACGAATAGAAAATTCGTAGCCAAGATCACATCGTTCAAAATGATAGAATGAATTTCTACAACGTTTAACGCTACATCATTTTTGATAAACAAACGCTACATTGTAGAACGAGCGGCCGACTCAGGCGCGTCAACATGGCTACCCACTTATCATTTTCTACAATTGCTGACACCGAAGCGTTACCGATTGGAGAACGGAATTCGACACGATACGGTTGTAACTTGGCTAGAGGGGCTGTTATTTCTTTGAACTTTGCGTTCCCCTTTCTCTAAATTAACCCATTACCCCTGTGGGCTTCGGCCCTGCTGGGACCCCGACGATTTGCCAAGTTCTCTTTGGGGCACGCGTGGAACACTATTCGCCATCGACGAACGGATTCAGTCCTTATAGGACGAGCAGACGTCGAGCAATTACGAGCCTTACAGCGACCAGAGATCGCTCTGCGATTCCAACCCCAGGAGTATCTTCTGTCGCGGCAGCTGGAGCGTGAGGATGTACATTCCTTCATACTTTCCTGACTAATACTACATAAAAATAAAATGCCTACAGAAGCGTCCTAAGGCGAAAAAAACTGGACAAGTGCGAGTCAGATTTGCGCAGTGAGGGTTCTGTACAAATTACAATTCCATCAATTCAATTCAAAAAAAATTTTTTTTTTCCGAATTGCTCATTTTTTTTTTGTGATGTATGTAACATCAAATTTACTGCTTTCAGGTTTTTTCCTATACCTTACTTTGTGCCAAATTTCAGGTTTCTGGGTCAACGGAAAGTACCCTATGAATTTCGATCTTTGAGAGTATCAAAATAAAGTTTATTTGGGACATAAACGACCGTATCTTTTTTATTCGTTAACTTAGAAGTCTGATTTTTTCACAGCTGGAAAAAAGCCACAGACTTTAGTATATGGTTTTAATTTCAACGCGATAACTCCACGCGTTTTCGAAATAAAGGGTCTTGACAGACAGACAGACAGACGGACGGGCAACAAAGTAATCCTATAAGGTTTCCGTTTTTCCTTTTGAGGTACGGACCCCAAAAAAGTCTGTACTTAGTTAAAGTAAAATTACTCGTATGTTTGATCTTTTTTTTCTTACCATCAAGTAGGCTACAAACTCATTTATTACCCAAAAAATACATAATTAATTATTATAGCTAAGTCTGTTTTCTTTAATATATAATTTTCGTCTAAGCATCGCAGACTTGTAAAAGTACTTACCCTAGATTTTTTTTTCGTTTTTTGCTCCGATATAATGTGCTCCAACTTCTAAATGTTTAAACTTGGTGGGCCTTGTAAGATATTTGAGTGATAAAACTTATCCGAACTTACCTTAGGATCGGAAATTTGGAACTAATGATACGAAAATGATTATAGATATGGGATACCAACTTTGAGAAGCACAGTAAATTGGTAAGCATAGCATAACATAGCGTAACCAGTCTTTTAATTTGTCCACTGCTGGGACTCAGGCCTCCTCTCTAGGAGAGGGAATGGGCCGTAATCCACCACGCGGGCTCAATGCGCATTTTTTTTATTATGGTGAGAAAAATCATTCAATGACCACCTCCGCTCTTAGGTGATAGTGTCAGACTCTTGCTGACTAAAAGCCCACCCCGTTCCTTCGTGCCTTTCGTATCGGGACCGAACTTCCCTTTCAGATAACCCTGGCCCCAGTAGGCTTTTTTTTATGGTGGGAAAAATCATGCATTGACATCCCCCGCCCTTGGGCGGAGCGGGAGATAGTGTCAGACTCTTACTGACTAAAAGACCCATCCCGTTCCTTCTAGCCTTTATACCGGGGCTCGAGCGCCCTTTCGGATAACCCTGGCCCCAGTAGGCTTCGACCCGGCTGGGTCCCTGCAGTTGCTGACAACTCCTTGAGGCGCGCGGGAACAGTGCGCGCCGTCGACGACTTGGGCTTGGTCCGGAATGTTACCGGACGGCCGGACAGCGAGCCACCCATTGCTCACTGTCCGCAAGCCCGCGGCCCCAGTAGGCTCCTCTCTAGGAAAGCGAATGGGTCGTAATCCACCACGAAACTAGTGCAGTTTGGTGCATATTACATGTCCTCAAATTAATGGTTCTAGGACATGACGGTTTCAATACCATGTTTTCCTTTGCTGTTTTGTGACCAGTAGTGATTTTTTCCAACGGTGCAATTAACGTTCGTGTTCGTTCGTGTGTTCGTTTAAATTCGAAGACAGGTGACATTCACCAACCCGCACTGGGCCCGCGTGGTGGATTATGGCCCATTCCTTCTCCTAGAGAGGAGGTCTTTTTTATGGTGGGTAAAAATCATCCAATAACAACCCCCCCTCTTGGGCGGAGCGGGAGATAGTGTTAGACTCTTACTGACTAAAAGACCCACCCCGTTCCTTCTAGCCTTCATACCGGGGTTCAAGCTGTCTTTCGAAACTAACCCTGGCCCCAGTAGGCTTCGACCCAGCTGGGTCCCTGCTGTTGCTGAAAACTCTTATAGGCGCGTGGGAACAGTGCCCGCCGTCAACGACTTGGGCTGGGTCCGGACAGTTACCGCATGGCCGGAAATTGAGCTACATATTGCTCACTGTCCGCAAGCCCGCGTCAATTGTGGTAGAGAGGAGGTCCGAGTCCCAGCAGTGGGAACACTAAAAAGGCTGATGATGGTGATGATGAACGTTCGTGTAAATTTCCATTTGAATATCTTCTGTATTAGACTGTCCTGACTCATCAACGTCCAGGCCAAACCCTTGGGCTTAAAACTCTGAAATTTTGCACTGACGTTTCTTTTATGATGTATACAGAAAATAAGAAAGGATATTTTTGAAATTTAACCTCTCGCGGCCTTCGCCAGCGACGACTTTTTGGAACGATACTGTCGCGCGTATCGTAAGCGCGACAGCATCGCTACTAACACGCCTTAATCGCATTTGCAAGCGCTGTGGAAAAATTACAACTCGTTAGAGAATCGTGACTATTGATGGGAATGGGCTACAGCATAACTACAAAAAGTCGCTGTGGGCGAGGGGTCTAAAATAATGAAACGGTGGTCAAAAGGTTTTTTTTTATTGTTGGTAGGTTCGCGCTTGACCGCTATCTCAACTGATAGAAAGCGACGATGCGGTCGACGTTTGAATGGAAAAACCTTTCACGCGGACGATGCTGCTGGCAAAAGCTAAGTTTCTAAACAGGAGTTCTCTATAGAATTAAGCCTTTGTTTAATTCAAACATCTAAAAAACATCTTTATGTTCTACACCATTTTAATAATAAGAAATCCCCAGAACATACATAAACTTCTCCGAAGCAAAGCCACATCAGCTCTCCTAACCAAGTTACAACTGTTTCTATTGCGTCGAACGCCTCGAGTTGGCCACATTCCCGATACTTCTGTTCTGACCGCGTGACTGAGCGTTGAGATGTCGTCATTCCCGTATATTTGAAGATTTCCACTAGCGTTAAGGATTGCAGATTATCAACTTTACTTGGAGTACTGCTCTGTTTCTGGCGTCCAAATAAGCGAAAACTAAATTAGACCGACGTAAGCGTGGGCGACACCTGAGCTGTATGTAGCGGCGCGTTGAAAGACATCAGTATGTATTTAATGTAGCTCTACAAGTCCTGTTGCCCTATTAAATGTATGGAGACTAACAGGTACAGATCGACGTAACATCAAAGACACTTATCGACGTACCATCAAAGACACTTCTACCTGGCCACCGCTAAGTTCATTTTTGCTTACACTCGAAACTAAAACTCAGGATTCAAGCGATTTTTTTTAAGTGATCAGGCAGAAATAACCGCGATGGTACGTAGCCTAGTAAACCCAATGTGGTTCTATCTTTACCGGTCTACTTGGTGGGCGATTTTTCAACGCCAAGTCTTCCCACACGCGATTACCAGGAAATCAAAAAAAGACAGGTTATGTAATTTTATAATTATTTATTTTATTATGTACAAGTTTACTGATACATAGGCAGACACATTGTACCTAACCGTTGACATTATGGTAACGATGTAGGCAGAAATAGTACGAGGCAAAGTATTTAGTAAAATGTAATTACAAAATATACTTAGATGAGGTCAATGTTAATATTTTCATTTATTTACATTTTTTTTTCTAGACGGCTTTGTGTGACAGTTGTGGATTATATTATTATTAATTTAGAGGTGTGATTGTACTTTTTTTTTGCTTTTTAATTTGGCCTCTTTTTAACACGCTTCAGCTGTATGTTTGTAACCAACGCCTTTGAGCTCGATTTTGACCAACTTCGGGCAATCAGATTTTCTTCAAACTTTGCACACCCATCAAAGACTGATGACAATATAATAATCTGTTTTTTTTTTTTAGTGCAAAATAAAAATATAGTTTAAAAAAAACTAAAAAAACACGCTTTCATAACATATCACACTAAAAACTGTAAAATAATTTTCAAAATAAGTAGAAAATAATAACAATGAACGATAAATATAAACTATTTTTTTTATATATTATAAAAAAAAATAGTTTGAGTTTGAGAAACCTGTAGAATTCTTAGATCACCTTCTAATATGATTCGTTTTTATGGATTACTACACAAAATACATAAACTAATAAATGTAAAAGCGAAGGTTTGTGAGTGTGGGTGTATGTGTTTTAATTCTTCACAGGTCAGCTCCTGGAGTAGACAAAAATTAAGGCGGAGGTGAATTAATTTCCTTTTCTAAAGTACGCCCACATTTTGAGCCTATTTCCATTTACCGCCGCGGGCACTTCGAACTTCGGGATGTTATGAAGTTAGTTTAGGTAGAAAAACTCGATAACAGATAATAAGTTTTCAGAAGAATTTTATAAATAAAATTGCTATTGAGGAGAGAATTAGTCTTGTATCGTGGTGGGTGCGTTCACAAACATATTTAGTAAACTAATATACACAAAATACCCAAACTTGGAACTGACATACAAATATTTTTTCAATACATTTACTCGGAAACCCACTCTTATCCCCACCACTTTTAGGCACGCAATTCACAGTTTTTCGCACTAGTGCGGAAAAGTGCGATCACTCGCCCCGCTACAATTTATTACATTTTTTGCATGAAGCTAGCGCTAAGTGACCCCACATGTCGTGCGTCAATCGCCGTATAATTTTATCCTCGTAAATGTATTGAAAAACGTCGTTTGACACACGCAGAAATTTTGTGTCTCTAACGGTATTCTAAAGGTTGAGTGTTTTTTTTTTGTTCAGATCCTTCTTTTTTTGAAAATTAAAGTACCCAGCCTAAGTAACTTCATGTATCTAACATTAGCCGTCACCAGTGAAAGTCACGTTAAAATCGGTGCAGCAGTTTCGAAGATTATCCGAAACAAACTGACAGACAAATGTAAATTATTGAACGACAAACGGACAGACTTTTCATATGAAAAAATATTTTATAAACAAACAATTTTAATGGATAGGTACATCTACAGATAAATACATAAACATTTTTTTACATACTGTCATCTTTTTAAAACTACCCACACCCTGCTTGATCTACCCCGTGAGGGCCTGAACTTAGTGATACATACATTCTTACTTAAAAACGGTACCTCAGTGCGAAGTTCAACGTTTTATTATTCTCACAGGGACCCAAGTTTTAATATAGGGGGAAAAATGAGTAAAGGTCTACTTAGACGTGTCATCATCGCCGTGTTGATAGATGCAACTGTATGCGTAGACACCAAAATTTTTTCTCCCACTTAGCCAGAAAAAATGGCCACAACCTTGAACAACTTATTTGACTGGCCTGTTGTCGGTCTCGTGGTTAGTGGCTCTGATTGCTATGCTAGAGGTCGTGGGTTCCATTCTCACCCAGGAAAATTGTTTGTGTGGTGAGCACGATCATTTGTGGCACATTGTTCATAGAACGGATGGTTGATGGGGCCGAAAGGTTCTAAAGTGGCGACCGGACTCCGGTAAACGCAATGTTGGAAGGCCTCGCACAAGGTGGATCGATGACCTGGTGAGAGTAGCGGGAATGCGGTGGATGCCAGACGTACAGGACCCTTCGTTGTGGCGACACTTGGGGGAGGCATAGATATGTCAATCAGTGGACATCCTTCGGCTGAAATGATGATGATGATAAATATTGTGGTAACTGGCATGGTTGACGGCCTCTTGGTGGCCGCAGCCCAAAATAGGCAGATCAAGTCCGCTCCACACTGGACACTCAATTGCATATCTCACTTCATGACACCAAGAGCCGTCACAGATGGCGAGACACCATCAGTAAGAAGTCCAGAAGTTCCAGCGAGAACTTCACGACCCTCAAAAATGAGGAATATGACTCGAAAAGGAGGAGATGCAACTGAATACCAGTATTTGAGAACCAAGGTTACCGACATAACCCAAAGAATCGTTTATAAGTGGAAGTAGACAGGGCACATTGCTCGTAGAACAGAATGGTCGGAAAGGTTCTGGAAGGGACGAAAAGTTCTGGAGTGGTGACGGAAAGTTGGAAGGCCAACTTCCACTCCTACAAGGTGGACCGATGACCTGCTGAGGGTCACGGGACCGTTCGTTATTGTGGTTCTTGGGGAAGATCTATGCCCAACAGTGGACGTTTTTCGGCTGAAATAATGCTGATGATGATCATGACCAGTATTTTACACGAACTCTCAGCTCTACCAGAAAACCAGTGCTGAGTTATTTTTTTTTTTTTAGTTTTGAATATCGCAGCATATAGGTACCAGCGATAGAGATATTGTTTCCATTTTGAATGTTGTATGCTTTTTCATTTTAAGATATTTTTTCACAAAGTGGACCGATAAACAGCCCTCCTAGCCAAGTTACAACCGTTTCGCTTGCGCCGAACGCTTCGAGTTGACCTTGCCGCCAATTCTTTTGTTCTGACCACGTGACTGAGCGTTATGACGTCGTCATTCTCGTACATTTGAAGCTTTCTTCAAGCGTTAACTATTGCAGATTAGCAACTTGGCTAGGGGTACTGGTGTGATGGTCGCAGGACTCCGATGGATGAGAGACGCACAAGACAGGTGGTTCTGTAGACGCTTGTGCGAGGCTTATACTTAGCAGTAGATTTCGGCTGAAATATCGATGGCAATATTCATATCATTTACCTACCCGCACTGGGCTCGCGGGCTTACGGACGGCGAGTAACGGGTAGCTTGCTGTCCGATCGTCCAGTAATTGTCTGGACCGAGCCGAAGTCGTCGACGGCGCGCACTTTTTTCGCGCGCCTCAAGAAGCTGTCAGCAACAGCAGAGGCCCAGTCGGGTCAAAGCTTACTGGGGCTGGGGTTATCCGAAAGGGAAGCTCGGTCCCGGTGTGAAAGGCACGAAGGAACGGGGTGGGCTTTTAGTCAGTAAGAATCTGACACTATCTCCTGCTCCACCCGGTTGTCATTGGATGATTTTTCTCACCACAATAAAAAAATCCGCACTGGTCTCGCCTGGTGGATTACGGCCCATTCCCTCTCCTAAGGAGGAGGCCTGAGTCCCAGCAGTGGAAACATTAAAAAAAATGGTTAATGATGATGATGATAATAGACGACAATTTTTTTTTAAATTTGAGATTGAAGAAATGAAATTAACCAAAATAATAATTTCTTTCCCATGTATTTTGCAGGTTTATTTTTGTTGCAAATAAAAAAAAAGTTATATGATTTTAGATGCTTATAATTTTGCCTTGTAATATTTCTGCCTACATAATTATGACTAAAACTCTAAATAGTAGAAAAGCTCGAAAGTTTTCACATTTATTTACAATCTTAAAACATTGATCCTTCAACAATTTTACACTTGGTAACACAATCAGCCTAGTATAATTTAGGCATTTTTCTCTTCAAATTTTAAACAGTTGGATCGTAATACTTTTATTCGTTCGTTCTATCTACACATTTAGATAAAATTAGATATTATTTATTACATCTAGAGATTTCGTATAAAACATATATTTTTAATTTTAAAATAGACATAAAAGATATTTCAGAGATTATAAGAACTACTTTTAATTCGTTATTTTATTTAGCCTCTAATATTTTATTTAAAATTATATCGATGATTTAGTGAAAATAAAAAGTACAATAGTTAACGTCAATCCTTTAAAAGGATTATGCAACATACACATAAAGTAGTTCCAGAAAATAAATGACAATTTACACACATGTTTTTGGTTCACATAATTAAAAAAAAAAAAAACTTTTTTACAATTTTTTTTTTATAGAAAACAAAAACAATCGAGAACTACATTGGGCACTCGGGGGCCACGTAAGCCGATCTGTAGCCCGATTCACGTAACCAAAACTGTAACGATATCGTAGCGATTTAGTCGTTTAGACCATTTCCGTATTCACATCCATCAATCGAGTTTGAATGATACCGATTTTAAAGTCGTTTAGTCGAAGAATCGATTTAAAAAAAAAATCTGTATTACATTATCCTGGTCGAATACTTATTAATGTAACTGAAAATAAGTCGTCGATAGATCGTTTAGTTTCGAGCCGGTTGAGTTGTCTTTCTATCCAATCCCGATTAAGGAACACGTGAATACCGCTTTTGGATAGGACTTCGATCGAACGACTATAAAACTTCAACGATATTTGGCTTGTTTGATTTTACGTGAATCGGGCTACTGGGCGCGTCGGTCACTACACATTTTGTATGACAACTAGACTTGTAAAACAACATTAGATCCAAGCCACGCGACGCGCCGCTACTTATTACTACTCAGGCGTGGCCAACATGTGCTTCAGTTTAATGTAGTTCCCGCTTTAATCATGCCATCACTGTTTAAAAACTTTTCGTGTTGAAAAACAAAACTGAAAAAATAGGACTATGTTTTTAATTTACAAAAAAAGCGTCTAGGAGTTTAGTCAATGTCCATGAGATTAATACTTTTCTGTTCTCAGTATGTTTTTGTTTTTAAAATAAATGAAGATATTTTATCACGTCAACAGATACAAATTCCTGTAATTAATTAAAGTTAATTAAGTCGTTAAAAATATTCTTAAGACTTATAGGCTAAGTTTTATTTTACAAGAAAAAATCGTTAGTTTTCCCTAAACTACAAAGTTATCTTAGTAATACTAGAATATTTTTAACATTAATATTTCCTAAGGTAAATAAATATATTGTTTAAAATTATTTACAATAGTACAGAAATGCAGTTTCTTTTCTTAGTCTATCTAACATTAACTTTGGTCACATTTATACACATAATTATTTGGGGACTAATAATTAAATAGTACAGAATTTGTAAAGTTACAAAATATTTTATGAAACTCTGAAGTTTCAACCATTTTTTTTTATTCAATATTTTTTTTTTATAATATTAAAAAAGAATTAATTAGAATTTCAGCTTCGGCGGCCCATAGGTAAAGCATGTGTTGGAGGCCCTCAAATCGGTTGTGCTGCTATTGGTCTAGCGCGTCGCTGTTGAATGCGCTAATGTGCTTCATCGTCGACCACATCATCGCTTACCATCAGGTGAGATGGTGGTCAAACGCGAGCCTATAATTAATAAAAAAAGGCGCCAATTCTGCTTGATCACGCAAACTTTTAAATTTTAACTTATTCCACTCAAGGAAAAAAATATATCCAAGTTTTAAGTCTATTTCTAACAAAATTTCTAACAAAATTTCTAACAAAATATTTCTAACAAAACTCAGTATTTTTTTGTTTCTACTGAGCCTTTATCGATTTAATTTAATTATTTTTTTATAGTGTGGTCGCGGTCCCCTTGTGGTGGCGACCCATAGGCAACTGCCTATGTTACCTATACTTAAATCCGGCACAGTAGATCACTCTAAAACACAAAAAAAAAATATCAGCTACAAAAACTAAAAATAAAACGTAATATAACGAACGACAGTAAACGTATACAGAAACATGGCCGACAGTGTACGATCAGTTCTGTATAAACACGCCGTATCCTGTACCCGAGTGTACACTGTTTAGTAAACAAAATTAATTATAACATAAAATATCTGGTTACCTCTTTGTTATCGGATGTTCTATAAGAAATTCAATATGGCGGATGTGTGAATAAATAAATAAACTGAGATTTTCTCTGAAGGGAATTGTTTTCTTCGTTCGATCATAGACTAGATAATGGACTGAGCAATACCTTTGATAAAGGGCCTATTACACCACGTGTTATTCAGACTGTTTTAGTTTATGGTTCGACATATCTATAGTCTATGGTTCGACGTATCGCGTAGTGTATTAAGAGTCAGACTGTCTTACTCAAGAAGAAAAATAAGACGTGTAATAATAGTGTAATAGGCCCTTAAAAATTTCTACTTTTTAGAAAGAGACAGCGATTGCGCTGCTACTACTACGTCTCTTTTCAATATACAGGCCGAAGTGCCGAAGTTGATTTTATCTAAGAGATAGAACAATTGTGTGATCATAGGGTTGCAGTTCTGAGACCGCACGATCACTCTATCTCTCTCACTCTTTTCTAACCGTATTTACCTCAAAGTCAATTTTAGTTAATGCTCAGTTCATACTTCAAAATCTTGGTTTGTCATTTAAAATAGCTTATACTGGACAAGAAAGTTCCCATTTTAAAACAGAGTCCGTTTAAATAAATAAAATATTTTATTTAAAAATAACAGCCTTTAAGGTGAGCTGTTTAACGCTTTTACCAACATACATTTTTAATTTTACTCTTGCAATTATTTTTTTAACGAACGCTTACATGGTTCATTAATTTTCTGTAATTACACTGCTTTCTATGGTAGGTATTTTTTTTTTAACACTGATTCATTTTCAAGAGGTCTAGCATTAATTAATATGTTTATGTACAAGGCTTAATATGTAGGTACAATAGAAATTCTTCGTTTTATGTTAAAATAAAATCATAGATTATGTTATACCTACATAAAAAAAAAGAAATTGTATGTGTGTTTGCCATTTTTAAAATACGAATAGGTACGGCACGTCGATAAAAATCAATTGTTTTGATATTCACCAAACAGTCAAACTATTTAAAAACATTCCATATTTGAAAATGAACAGACTTTATAAAAAAAATAGCTGTTTTTTTTCTATTTATGAGAGCTTATGAAATCTATGATAACACATTACAGGGGTGTAATATATCTCCTCTCTAAGTAGGCCATGACAAAATTCGGATTTAAGATGTTTTTGTTGGAAAAAAACCTGTAACTGACAAACGATCACTACAAAACAATAAAAATGTGTTAACCCACCTTGATATTAAATGCCAACCTTAACTCTCTTCTAAAGAACTTAGTTTATGCTCCTACGATATATATTTACAATATCTATAACTCACATATTACTTCAAAAACTAAGATATTACTTTAAATGTCTGTTTCACCAAAACTTAGGCCATTCTTATCACTTACACAGTTTCTAGAATTGAAAGTGGAAACTTTAGTCTCAACTTTCCAAATGTCTCATATTTGTGTCTTCACAAATAAAAATACTTTCTATCCTCAAAAATATTTAAGTATATTTTTTTGTTCTTAATATAAGTGAACAGTTTGCTCTTTATTTTATTTTACAAAATTGAACTAGAAGATATTCGAGATGCCTCAATTTCACGATAAGTGGCCCAAAGTGTTACTCCACAAGGATAAAGTAATAAGGTCACATACTTTCTTAATATCAAGGAAAGTGGGAATATGAGAGATGAGAAATGAGGTCATACTAATTGACAAGAAGGCTGAGCTAAGCAATTAGGGTTTGAAAGTAGATACATACTGAACTGTAGATGCTTACGTGGATAACGATATAGAAGATTTGAAAACAGTTTTCATTGGCAACTATGCAAAAAGTGATACAGCAGTATTAAAGAGAAATGTATGCTATCAAATTAATGTTAAATTTGATATGGAAAGTGAAACAGACAACCAAAAACTCATTTACACACGACAGATAACTTAATAAATATTAACTTTCCTTTTATTTTTAATCTGACAGCTATTCAAACTGCGATTGAATTTAAATTTAAAACCGTTTTTAAGATCCTCGTCACACATATCTTTAGATTCATCTACATGCCTGTAATCAGCATTATCACTATGCCTTTCTTCAATCTTCCCATCTTTAAAACAATCATAATATGGCTTGCAATCAATACTGTTGGTACTTCTCGCAATATAAGTCTCAATGCCGTCTCTATTCCGTATATCTGAAAGAAGATCTTTGCCTAGTTGTCAATCTCTGCATACATCTGTTGCTAGAGTGAATCTCGTTGCTGATTCGCTGATAGAATCGTCCCTGATTTTGGGTCGTCGGTTACCATTCATTTGTTCTATGAATGAAGTGTTAGTATTCCTGATGTAGTCTCGATGGATGTTGTGATTTGAAGGAGATAAGTGCGTGAGGCGATAGCTAACGTAGGAATCGTTTCTACGAACTACTGTCCTAGTGGTTCCTGCCCTGGAGCTTCCAATTGGTGCAAATGAAGTCCCGTTCTGGTCCGGTGTCGCCGCAGAATGGCAGCAGCAGAAGCATTTGAAGTACGATCTGTGAAATTCTCGTCGAAATTTACCTGCAACAATAGGGAATTTGGAATGTATTGTCAAATTATTGGTGGAGATATGCAAAATGCAGTGGTGAGTTACTGACGATTTAAACACAGTGTCCGAATTGACACATTTTTATTTCAATATAGTTTTCATTGGCAATTCGTGTTTAGTACGGTCAGATAAAACAATTTTAAAATAAAAAAAAATGCGTTACCTAAACTATTTTAGGCTGGATTTAAGGCTATTTGAATTTAAATAAAAAATGTTATCGTAATGGTATGGTTCAACGCATCAAAAAATGTAAATGTGACAGAAAATTTCCGTTAAAATATCAAAACCTTGATTCCAAAGAACCTTCTTGCGATTTTAAAACAATTTTTGTTTTAAAATCTGTCGTTGGGGTCTACCATTGAAAGCTTTTAACGCAGCGATAAACCATTATCATTAAGAGAAGCACTCAACACGCGTACGCAAGAAAGTGTAGTCTTAATAAAGTGAAGATGTTTCAGTAAAAAAACATGCAAGAGTGTTTTTAATTATTTTTAATGGATTTTAATTTAAAAAAGCAGTATTTTAAGTTTTCAAAACATAACGTTTATTATTATATACATTGTGACTCTGAATATTTTTATTTACTTGTCTACTTATTAAAATATAAGCATCAATAAATAGTTCAGTGATTGTGCATTTTATGCTGAATATAATAAAAATATAATAAAAATTGTGTAATAAAATGACATTTGGAGGTATGCGGAACAGAGAGTAAAGTCCCGCATGCCTCCGTTGAAAAGGGAGGATCCTCCGACCAGACTGGTGTTATGGTCTGGTGGGCGACTGCCCGATAGATGATTTCGGACTGTCGTATATGTTCAATTCGCGCGGAGAACTTTGATTGCGCGATGCAGGATTTCGTTCTTTCTTCGTAGTTCTTATGTGGCGCCATAGATGTCGCTACATCACTCCCCTCCGGAGATCAGAGATCGATGGTTCTTGATGCGCGCCAGGCCAGCGTAGGTTGGTTCCAGTGGGTCGGAACCGATGCCGCATAGTTCTCGGTGAGTCGGAACTGTCTGCGGTGATGCCCCAGTGAGTCGGGGTGTTGGTATCCCAGTGAGTCGGGATGATGCCCCAGTGAGTCAGGGTGATGATGTCCCAGTGAGTCGGGATGATGCCTCAGTGAGTCGGGGTGGTGCTATCCCAGTGAGTCGGGATGATGCTGCAGGCTCTAGTGAGTCGGAGTAGTGCTGCTGGCTCCAGTGAGTCGGAGCGGTGCTTGTGCGACGTAGGGCTTGACTGTTGGCGTCGAACAGGAGAGGTTCTTCATGGCTCTTCATGTGACTGGCCGAAGGTGCGGTGTGCCAAGCCAAGGTCGCTGATGAGGCTGAAGGTGATGACCAGGTATGACCAGGTAGGCATGCTGGTGGTCAGAATACCCTATAGCAGTGGGTGCTGGCTGTATGGCTCGCTGCTCGAAAGCTTGAGGAAGTGATGATGACGTCACGAAGTAGTAGCTGCACGAAGCTGCGCTGACGTTCTTTTGTCGAGGGTCACCAGTTTGGAGGTATGTGGAACAGAGAGTAAAGTCCCACATGCCTCCATTGAAAAGGGAGGATCCTCCGACCAGATAGTCTGGTGGGTGACTGCCCGATATATGATTTCGGGTTGTCGTATATGTTCAAATCGCGCGGAGAACTTTGATTGCGCGATGCAGGATTTCGTACTTTCTTCGTAGTTCTTATGTGGCGCCATAGATGTCGCTACAGTCCGTTAGGTACTTTTGTAACAGTTTTTAACGCTTAAAATTAATTACTTGTAGACATTTTTGAGTTCTGTTAAAATACAAGCTAAAACTCAACCTTTAAAATGTGTTGATATTTTTGCACGGCATTGTATGAACAAAAATATTAATTAAAATTTGACCGTAATTAAAGAGCGTGCCATTATTTTGTGCCGCAGTGTACTTATCTTAAAAACTACTTTCAATATCATCTCCTAATATCTTTGTTTTCATTTTTTAATACTTTAAACTGGTGCTTGACCGCAATCCCACCTGATGGTAAGCAGAATATTTTTTATCAAAAAATTATTTAAAACTGTCACAAGTTGGACACCATCGACACATAGCGGGTCATAGCGGGCATGAGGTGCCAGCGTGTAGCTGGGTGCGGGAGCAAAACAACCCCATCACCCGGATGGCCCGGTGACCATGTATCCGGATGTTTGTGTGGACAACTAGGTAATATAACAAGCTTTATAACATTGCCATTTTTTTTATGATACCGTTATGAAATTTTGTACTAGACGCGTGTTTCGGGTACAAGGGACAGTCCTCCACAAAATTTAGGGCTTGCTCAGTAGACGAAGCTGAACAACCTTCGAGAAGACTTTGTTTGAAGGAAACAAAAAAAATAATTAAAAACTTGATTGGACAGTTTGTATGGAGAGGTTGTTTTTTTTTCACTGGCTTTTTTTTTGTCGATGGGAAAAATCATCCAATGATAACCCCCGCTCTTGGGCGGAGCGGGAGATAGCGTCAGACTCTAACTGACTAAAAAACCCATCCCGTTCCTTCAAGCCTTCATACCGGGGCTCGAGCGCCCTTCCGGATAACCCTGGTCCCAGTAGGCTTCGACCTGGCTGGGCGCCTGCTGTTGCTGACAACTCTTGGCTTGGTCCGGACAGTTACTGGACGGCCTGTAGTAGTAGTTTTGTCTACTGAGCTAGCCCTTAAAGTTTGTGGAGAGCTGTCCCTTACTGCCTGTATATTAGTATATAACTAATGTAGTAGATACGATAAAAAGGTACTAAGTACTTATTTCATTTGTAATAAGCAGTACCTTTGTACACTACTATCTGTAAATAAAATCTGTCTTACTTATCTATAAAGTTTTCTTAATCATCACTGTATCTCTCAACTTCTTCAAAGACATTCATAGAAGTTTCGGATCTTACCTTGACACCGTTTAGAGAAAAACAATGAATATTTGAAAAGATAGCGATGCGACATGGCTTTGTACTTCAGTTTTTTGATAGTTACAAACAAACGATATGACATAACTTTGATTTGTTTCTGAAGATATTTTGGAATGGATTCGATTTTTGTGTGTGGTAAAAGTAATATTTCATTCTTTTGTTTTACTGCTAGTATTTTAGTATTGTTTCGTTTAACTGATTTATTAGTCGTGGTTTTTATCTATAAACCTAACTTCAGGAATGTTTTTTAATCAAGTTAGATAAGAATTTATTATTTTTAATGAGTGTTTATTTGCTTATAAAGTGTTGAGTTTTCATAATCCTCAAAAAATTGTTGATAATATTGTGTTTTGACAAATGTGTTTTAATATATGTTACTAGCAAAAGATATTTGTTCCTGTTTGTTCTTTTTACCATATTTATACTGTGATTTTAGCAAAAAATATACTATTGTTCCATTTCTTCAGTAACTATACATATAAAAATTATAATATTAAATAATTTAATAAACAATAAAACAGAAAACAGAATTAAAACATAAAAAATGGTTGCAGTAGCAGTATTATTACCATTTGAATATTCCAATAACAATTAATAAAAAAAGACATTTAAATATGTGTCAAAACAGTATCCCACGGGTATCGGCAACAGGGTTCAAGCTAACAGGCGGCGTTTAGGACTCCAGAAAAACGAAACTCCTAACAGCGAATCAACACTAAAAGAATTTTGGTTCCTGAGATTAGCGCTTTCAAACAAAAAACACACGAACTTTTCAGCTTTATAGCATTAAGTATAGATTTCATAAACGCAGCAACCAAAAATCAAAGACAAAAACATTTAATTAAATTTTTTAAAGTTTTCAATAAATCTCAAATAAAAAAAAAGTCATATCACATCACTATGTGAGCTATGCGGTACTCAGGAGCAATATTCTATTTATTATTATATCTAGCCCATATTGTCCCACTGCTGGGCAAAGGCCTCCCTCCACTCCTTCCAATGTTCCCGGTTTTGAGCCACCTCTTTCCAATTCCCAATTCCCAATGCTAAGAATCCCCGGGTGAGATCGACAAATGTTCTATTTACTGACCTGAAAAGCCTGTAAGCAAAATGTTTGGTGACGTATTTTTCATGACAAGAGCCAAGAATTTAGAAGACATATTATTGTTTGTTATGGTACCTACTGGACAGTTTATGTATGATGGATATTAGTATTAGAATGGGTATGATGTAACGCTCGCAGTTACGTCTTGCCTTAGGTACGACGGTAAAGGATTGCCTTGAATTTGTCTGAAAATTGTTGGCAACAAAAATATTATTTTTTTCGCTCTAGCTTCTGTCAGTAGCTTCGCTTTAATAAAAATGGATTAAAAAAAAAAAAAAAACTTTAGCTCACACTATGATTTAGAATAGAATAAATTTTATTGTACACCAAAAAGTAACATAGCTTGTACAGAAACATAAATTTATGGGTACAATGGTGGCCTTATCGCTAACAGCGATATCTTCCAGACAACCTTAGGATGGATAAGAACTTAAAATAATACAGGGGGTAGTCTGTGGTGTACTGCTAACAAATTGATCATACTCTAGGTATGTAAAACACAATACATAACTATAAAAATATACACCCCTACTTCTTAATTAGTACACAAAAAATGTTGCTCCATCTGTACCCGTCACTGATCATATTTTTGTAGTCAAAAGTAGAAAAAACCGAAATCCTAAAGTTGACCACGAAAAGGTAAATTCATCATAGAATCAATCAAACATAACAATTGCTAGTAGAAAATACTGCGGGCAGTGTTTTTCCTTAATAATTGCCACTAATTCATTCATTAATCAATAGCCTGCACAATATTTCCATAAATTGAGTGACATTTTGGGACATAAACCAACGCTAATAACTTTGCTGTTTATGAATATTGTTTATTGAGATTTTACTTATAAAATAACAAGGGCTTTTCTTATAAGCTCTTTAAGTATGTGTACTAAGTAAAAAATTGTGGTGTATATACATACTTATTATAATATGTTACACAATTTTGTTAAAAAACGGAACAAAAGGAAAAGGAGTAAAGTAGGGTTGGTGGAAGAAATCAAAATAAAGTAGAAGTTGGATAGCGTTACAGAGAAATAAAATGGTGTTATACTTGATTTTTGGAGGAAACTAGTGACTGGATTTACGTAATTGGTAACTGCAACGCGTTCCACAAACGCACCGCCTGAATCGCGAACGACTTATCACAAAACTTTGTAGAATGCGAGGGCATCAAAAATTTCCAATTCTCCAATGATCTCAAGTGTCTAGTATGTTTGTCATGAAGGAACTTAAAACGTTCTTTGAGATAAGAGGGGGTTGTATGTATAAATAGGACACTGTAAAGCAACGATAATGTAATATAAAACTAAATGTGAGCATTCCAGCGAAGGCGAATTGGCAGCCACTTGAGCCTTAAACGGAATTCAGAAATGTGATCAATGATCAAATATGAATCTTATACAGAAAAAGTAGTACTGTATCGTGGGTATTTTTTACGTGTGGAAATCATCCAATATCATTTCCAGCCTTTAGGTGAAGCGGGAGGCCGTGTCCAGTACTGACTAATACGTTCTACAACTTCGGGTCTCCCCTTCCGAAATTCCCTGCGGTTCTAGTTATAATTGGCTCTGCTGAGCCCCTACGATTTGCTGATATCTTGAGGTGCAATGCAAGGATGCAAGGTAGACGACTTGAGCTCAGTCCGGACGGTTACCGGACTACCAGACGGCGTGCTATCCATTGGTCGCCGTCCGCAAGCCTGCGTCTACGGTAGCTGCAATGCTGGATCGAGATCCCGGCGGCTGGGACGTGAGGGCAGTTCCCTCGCGAGTGCGAAAATAAAAATAGGTAACTAAATATATTTCTCTTTTTTTTTTTTAATTGAGATAAACTAGTGCTTGACTGCGATCCCACCTGATGGTAAGTAGCGATGCAATCTTTGATGGTGAGGCGCACTAGTTTATTAAGAGCCTATTCACTCTAGCCTTGAAGATACCCAAATTATAATCGGACGCGAAGACCGCAGCAGGCAGACTGTTCCAGTCCTTCGACGTACGCGGTATAAACGACGAGGCGAAACGCTTAGTCCGGACCGTAGAGGTTTCAACAACGTAAGGGTGAATATTCGCCGTACGTCGAGTTGTCCGATGGTAGAATTGCGATGGCGGAATCAAATCATGCAATTCCTGCACACAATCTCCAAAATGCATCCTGTAAAACACCGAAAGGCTGGCTACCCTACGCCTATGCTCAAGGCTTTGAAGGTTGGACTTAACCAAATCTGGATCACCAATTAGCTTCTTTGCACGCCTTTCCACCGAGTCCAAAGCTGCCAGGTGGCATTTTGCAGCACCAGCCCATATGTGACTGCAGTACTCCACTCTCTATTGACCTAAATAAATCTCTTACCTTCACTGACTAAATATTGGACATGATATTATTCTAAAATCAACTTTGGACTGTTTTAAAAGCTCTGTCTACCGAGTCTATACACAGGGGACTACATATCTTTACATATTACCTTGGTTTGAATACGGGTACAATTTAAAAAATATGTTTGAGGTTTTACTACACAAAAAAGGTTTTAAAGCAAGAATATTGAAAGTTGAGATAAACTGAAAGTAACCGTAAAATAAGGAGATAAACTGTGAAGTGTGGGCTGGCGATATTCTAACATTAAAAATTTATTAGTCCGTCTTTTAGATTATTCGAAAATAAGGGACACGTCTTTTTTAATTTGTAAATCAAACCAAAAATGACAAAGATATAGCCCATTAAAGTTACGTGGAACGTCACGCCGTGCTGCATTTTTTCGCACGGGGTGACGTCACACGTAATTTAAATGGGCTATATCTTTGTTATTTTTTGTTTAATCGAAAAAAGAAAAAAATACGTGTCCAACATTTTTTTATAATCTAAAATACTTTTGACCCTGGAAACTACTCTACATTTTCTGTTCGGTGCGGTTTCTGTACCCGATTGGCGATTACATAAAAATTTAAAGCAAAACAAATGACAATATTGCAAAACGTAAAACAAAAGGTGCGACATCGAAAACGGTTTGCAAAGGTCTCATTTGGTTCTTCATAAAATAAAACAAAAGAGAATTCAGCGTTTCTATTGCTTTCAAACGACCAATACCATTAAAACATTTATACAATTCTAGCTCTCAAATAAGTGGTATTTTTGAAATACGTTTCAACTAATTTTTCATAAGTAGGTATGTGACGTAAATGTGTTACCACAAAAAAAGAAAAAAATAAAATGATACGTATTTTTAACACGCTTAAATTAGCTTCCCTGTATGTTTGTAACCAACGCCTTTGAGGTCGATCTTGACCAACTTTGGGCGTTTAGATTTGCACAACAAACAAACTTTGCACACCCATCAAAGACTGATGACAATACAATAATCCGTTTTTTTTTTTAGTGAAAAATAAAAATATAGTTTAAAAAAACTAAAAAACACGCTTTCATAGCTTATATAATGAACGAAAATAATTAATATCATTGTGAAAAAAGCGTAGGGCGCTTTGTGCCGTATTTTTCGTAAATCGAGCACCTTTATCGTCACCGTGCATCTTTATCTATCCAAATGTATAGATAACGATGCAAACGCGCGACAACTTCGCTACTACATCGCTACATAAAGTCACCGTGGACGTAAGGCAAGTGGAAAGAGGCATAAGAAAGTAAAGCTAGGGTTAGAAACTAGTACTTAAATTCAAGAGTTTATACAAATGATATTTTAAACGTTAAAGTTGAAATCGAAATCGTTTGCCGCAGTTGTATGTACTTTGACAACTTTGCGATATCAGTAAGCAATTCGTCGATTGCAGTATTCAATGTTCAAGTTTAATAACCGAATGTTAAATAAGGGTTCTAGATAAAATATGACTTAGGGGCCAACTTTTCAAGTAATTTATTGGCTAAAATTTATGAATACTGCAGCAAAATTTATAATGCCTCATCGGAAGTAACGTTCAACATCTTACATCTTAATATTATTGTTTTCCGCGCGATTAGAATATAATATACAACCATCCGATGTCAGCAATCGGGCAGTTACCCGGGACCAGACAAAACTGCCGTCTGGCCGGCAGATTGTCTCTTTTCAAAGGAGGTCCGTTCCATCATCGGACCACTAGACGTACGGCGTTGCGCCACCGGTACATGGTGGACATCCCATCTATACGTACAAAGCGTTTTGGGAGTACATTTATTATGCGTACAGCAAAGGAATGGCATTCCGTGCCGGAGTCTGTGTCCTGATAGCTATAACCTAGGGGTTTTCTTTAAGTCAAGAGTGAATAGATTGCTTCTAGGCAAGCGTGTTCCATCGTCGGCCACATCATCGCTTACCATCAGGTGAGATTGTGGTCAATCGCGAGCCTATCCTTTATAAAAAAAAAGACGTGTGGCACTCGGGGACTGCCGCGGTAAAGCTATTGCTTAACATTTTTTATCAACTTATGCAATTATAATTATTTATTTATGCAGTATTATTTTCCTTTGTTTTTTTTTTCTTTGATAATAATTGAAGTTACACATTCACACATTGAATTGAATTTTGATTGATTCTTCACTCATTTGTTTTCTTATCGGTCACCACGCTCAAAAAACAAATGAGTGGGGGGTGTTAGGTTATTTTCGTTACGGAATTTCTGGATTCGGTCTCCACGCTCAAGGCCCGCGATAGAAGCTATGCAATAGCTTAAAAAAACCGGCCAAGAGCGTGTCGGGCCACGCTCAGTGTAGGGTTCCGTAGTTTCCCGTCCGTCACAATAAGTGTACCCACTTATGAGTTTAAAAAAATGCTTGCATATACAAATACAAACTTAGTCCAGAAATTATTTCCCTTTCCTTTTCCCTTTCGTCTTTTTTGTACAAAAACTGTTCTTTCCATCAAGTTCAAAATAATTTTCCTAGAAAGTCCTTATAAAGTTCTACTTTTCAGATTTTTTTCATATTTTCTAAACTTATGGTTCAAAAGTTAGAGGGGGGGACACATTGTTTTTTACTTTTGGAGCGATTATTTCCGAAATTATTGACATTATCAAAAAATGATTTTAGTAAACCCCTATTTATTTTTAAATACCTATCCAATAATATATCACACGTTAGGGTTGAAATTAAAAAAAACCACTTCCCACTTTACATATAGGGGGGCTACCCTAATAAAACATTTTTTTCCAATTTTTATTTTTCCACTTTGTCGGCGTGATTGATATACATATTGGTACCAAATTTCGGTTTTCTAGTGCTAACGGTCACAGAGATTAAGCGAGAACGGACAGACGGACAGACAGATATGGCGAAACTATAAGGGTTCCTAGTTGACTACGGAACCCTAAAAAGAAGTTTGGGGAACTTTACACCCTTTTTCACACATCTCTAAAAGACTACACTATTTATATGTGAATATTTTCCGACAAATAGTTACCTATTTTTTTCTCAGCGAAGATGGAAAAAACAATTAATTAAACAGTGTGCGCCGTCGACGACTTGGGCTTGGTCCGGACAGTTACCGGGTGGCCGTACAGTGAGCTACCCATTGCTCACCGGCATCGACCCCCGAGAAGCACGGTGGCGGCGACCTCTCGCGCCGGGCCCTGGTCGAGGCCATGTTCCGGAGCGAGAAGGAGTGGCAGGCGGTCGCCGACTTCTGCGAAGCAGTAATGCTCGCTAAGGAGGAGGCCGACCGCATCAGACAACGGCGCTCTCGCCGCCGCCGCCGGGATTCCGATCCCGATTTCCAGCCACCGTAGGCGCGGGCTGACGGACAGTGATCAATGGGTAGCTCGCTGTCCGGTCGTCCGGTAACCGTCCAGACCAAGCCCAAGTCGTCGACGGCGCCCGCTGTTCCCGCGCGCCCCAAGGAGTTGTCAGCAACAGCAGGGACCCAGCCGGGTCGAAGCCTACTGGGGCCAGGGTTATCCGAAAGGGTGCTCGAGCCCCGGTACAAAGGCTAGAAGGAACGGGATGGGTTTTTTAGTCAGTAAGAGTCTGACACTATCTCCCGCTCCGCCCAAGAGCGGGGGTTGTCATAAGATGATTTTCCCATAGAAAAAAAAAAACCCCCGAGAAGCAAAGCTACAGCCAATTACTCAGCGCCTGCGGCAACAGCGTCGTCAAAATAATACCTACATTATCTACAACAACAAATATGTACGTCAATATTTTACTTCTCTTCTTACTTTATATTGATATACAGGTTGACTGTTAATTAGTAACCAATACTTATACACGTTACCTATTGTACTCGTGATTACTGACAACTTTCCATTTTAAACTCAATTTCATCATAAACCTATAACAATCCAGATTTTTGATCAAAAACCTGAACTAGTTTGAGTTTATGATGAAGTTCTTGTCAAAATCACGGGCTTGCTTTGTTTTAAGACAAATAAAGCAATTTAAATGAAATAAGTGAAATAATCCATCATCATTTTCAACTACAGGATACAAGTAACATTGTAGGAAAGGTAAATTGATAAAAAGAACGATTTATATATAATAACTTTTATGTTATGTATAAGTATTATTATTATTTTGATCAAAGACTTAATTTTAAGAAAAACCTGCGACATATACACCAATTAGAAAATTAAGTTATAAACATAATTCAACCACTGAGTGTTATCCTAATTGGAAACAAATAATATGGAAACCGATACACTATGCTGGTAGCGTATCGGTATTGGTATCTTAAGTACGCACAAGTGAAGACTATAACTAGTGACGAAATCAATTGTTTTTTATATACTAACTAGTATTTGACTGGATTCATAGCAAGCTTTTATAGCTCGGTATACCTATTATATTAATGCTCGTCAAGTCGAATCATACGAGCCCAAACTCGATGGGGTTGTGTCGTTTAACTACCTAGTTCCTATAGCCAACTTCCAGTTGCATCATCAGATCAGCTCCACGTCATAATGATTTTACATTGTCATCTGATTTACACATGCATGCCAAATTACAGCTCAATCGGTAACCGGGAAGTGGGTCAAATTTAATTTGCAAGATTTGATTACAGACAAACATCGGGACAGATGAAACTAAATAAAAGGTTGTAAAAAATAGGGGTGTATATCCCTTTGTTTTCGAGTTTCATTCATTTCTATCTCAATACAATCAATTTCGTAGTCCAGTAAATTCAGCTGAGTTTCAGGATATCGGCAGTAAATCTAGATAGTATTGAGACAGGATGAACTTGGCAGACTTGCTTGAGTGAATAATCATTCATCTCCATATTTCAATACGGTCTAACAAGTCGATCGATTGAGTTATAGTATCGGGAGATTGCATAAGATGAAGACGGAGGAAGATAGTCTATCTGTATAAACAGTTGTATGTCTACACATATACTTGAATACGTCAAACCCGTCAAACCTGTACCTATCTTAGAATGTACATGGGCTTTTTAGGGTTTTGTACCTTTTTTTTTCGATGGGAAAAATCATCTTATGACAACCCCCGCTCTTGGGCGGAGCGGGAGATAGTGTCAGACTCTTACTGACTAAAAAACCCATCCCGTTCCTTCAAGCCTTCATACCGGGGCTCGAGCGCCCTTTCAGATAACCCTGGCCCCAGCTAGGCCCCTGCTGTTGCTGACAACTCCTTGAGGCGCGCGGGAACAGCGCGCGCCGTCAACGACTTGGGCTTGGTCCGGACAGTTGCCGGACGGCCGGACAGCGAGCTACCCATTGCTCACTGTCCGCAAGCCCGCGCCTACGGTGGCTGGAAATCGGGATCGGAATCCCGGCGGCGGCGAGAGCGCCATTGCCTGATGCGGTCGGCCTCCTCCATAGCGAGCTTAATGCTTCGCAGAAGTCGGCGACCGCCTGCCACTCTGCCTCGCTCCGGACCATGGCCTCAACCAAGGCCCGGTGCGCCACCGATCACCCCCACGAGGGCACGGCGATGCTCCACCCAAGCAGGGCACAAGGGTTTTGTACCTCAAAAGGAAAAACGAAAACCTTTTAAGATCATTTGTTCTCCGTTTGTCTGTCGCCTAGGATCGCGTAGAGGTATCAAGTTGCAATTAAAACCATATAGGTACTTAGGTCTGCAGTTCCTTTGAAGCTGTGAAAAAATCAAACGTCAGCATTAACGAAAAAAAAAAATGGAAGTTTATGTCGCCAAAAACGTGTATTTCGACAATTTCAATGGAATCTGAATTCATAGAATACTTTCCGTTAATCTAAAATTCCGAAATTGAGCATGAAACTGAACTAAACGAAACTGAAATCTGGGTAGCTTCAGAGTAGGTAATTTTCTTAATGGGAAAACCCGATGGAAATTTTTACTCGACTCAGGAATTGGACTCAGGACTCCACGCTCAGCAGTCACGCTTTAAACCACAAAACCAACAAAGTGGTATGTATGTAAAGTCCTTTAAGTAAATATAGATGTTCTAAAAGCATTTAGAAGCAAATAAAGAGAACCCATTTTGAACCACAAACAAATGTTTGCTCGTAAAGATTAGTGACCCGTAGTCTTTCTTATCGGCGATATTAAAACAAATAGCATTATAAATAAAATGAAAAAGCTTAGAAATAAATACGATAAAAGTGTGTTGCCAATTTATTTTGAATTTACTGTGTAAATACACATAATTTCGGGTCATGTTTCAGCCAAGGCCGCAATCGGTATATTTTCAAGATTAAAACTCAAACAGTGGTTTCAATTCAACCATTTTGTGATACTTTTTAATTGCGGGCTTGCGGACAGTGAGCAATGGGTAGCTCGCTGTCCGGCCGTCCGATAACTGTCCGGACCAAGCCCAAGTCGTCGAAAGATAAGATATTCTTTATTTGTTTAAACATTGTATACATACAAAAGCATGCAAGATAAAGGTTTATTGTTTGAGTCCAGTCATGTTTATGCCTTAAGTATCGGCGTACAAATATTTATAAAATTGAAAACTAAAAATAATAATATTGATAATAAATCCTAACACATACAACTTAGTCAGGATTTCATTTACAAATTTATAACTTAGGCCATTTAATTAGAAGTTATTTTTATCTTATCAATGTCAACATTCGAAATTAATTAAAAACAGTAATGTAAGTACAATAAAGTTTATTTTATTCTATTCTATACAATTTACAAGCATTTTTGAATTGTCAAAAAGTCAGTCAGTCAGAAAAATATTGATAATTGCACAGTTCGAAGCTTAGATCTCTGTGTAGAAGAATGTGCAAGAAAGTCCATGGATACTTTAAATCAATATTTATTATATTGATATGTATTACAATTATGATATGCGTCACTACAGGGTGCCAGCTGAAAATTAGCCCTGGGTGTCTGATGGCCAGCAATTGCTGAGTTGGCAACCTTTTCGGTTCAGGCACGCTTTGCGCAACTATATATTGTAAATCTTAAAATGTACTTTTTATTTTTTTCGTGTTGTTGTCTAAACTAAACAACCTTCCACAACACGTTTCGTATCCTGAAAAAAAATTTTTGTGGAAGGTTGTTCAGTTTCTTCTACTGAGCAAGCCCTTAAAGTTTGTGAAGGGCTGTCCCTTACGCCCTTTATAATTATATTTTTTGTTGCTTCGATTATGCGTGAACAATATAAATGCCAGTCAATTCACTCCCTCACCTAGAGAAGAGTCATATGAGTAGGAATATTATACGGCTAATTATGCTTTTATGTATTTCAGGGTGACTCTTTTGAACTATTTGACAGCCCTGGCAACTGAAACGTCATCACCAAGGGTTGGAATCCGGTAGAGGTAATAATGTACTTGCGTCGAAATGTTGATATTAATAAGGATCTTCCCGGGATATCTAATGAAAAATCCCATGTGATCAACAATATTACAAATAAATAATAATAAAAACCTCAGAGACAAATAAGAGTAATAAAACAAAGATAATATCAATATTTTTATTAGTATTTTTTATTAAAAAAGATTCCTCTACCTCAACAAAGGTAAGGATAACAAAATGTATTTCTTCCTCCTCGTCATTAATGCACTATAAAAAAAACCCTCTTTAAAATTAATCTCATAAAATTAATTAATCAACTTTATTCCTTCCGCCTGCCACTCCTCTTCGTGTGAAGCATGTGTCCTCCACCTCCGCCTAATTTCGACCTTTAGGGGCCCACCCTACGGTTGCTGAAAACTCCTTGAGAAAGGACTGGATCGAAAGCTACTGCGGTCAAGGATCTAGTTCCGAAAAGGATGCTTGGCCCCGGTATGAAAGGCAAAAAGGAACGGGGTGAGTTTTTTAGTCAGTAAGAGTCTGACACTATCTCCCACTACGCCCAAGGGTGGGAGATATCATTTGGATGATTTTTACTCACCGACATTTGGTCATCACCAAGCGTGGCCTATCCTCGGATTGCCCTTTTTCCCAAAAAAACGCACACCGCAGTAATAAAATTAAATCCTAGCACGTGGGTAATAGGTCAATAGTATTTACCCAATAAATAATGGCTATAGTAAGTTTTCTACAATTCATATCACGTAAACTTATTACAAGAACGTTGCAAAGAAACTTGTTCGTTGTATTAATGAGTGTTCTTCTAATAATCCTTGTTAAGTAATTGCTGTTGTTTTGTTTGAATATAAAAGGTATTTTATGAGTCTTCACCCTTTTTATAAGATATGAACTTGTGTGGACTGCGATCCCACCTGATGGTAAGCAGTGGAGCAATTGTTGATGATGGGGCGCACTAGTTTATTAGGAGCTTTATCACTGTAGCCTTGAAGATGCCTAAATTATAATCGAACCGGAAGACCGCAGCAGGCAAATTGTTCTAGTTCTTCGATACGCTTGGTGCGGACCGAAGAGGTTTTAACAACATAAAGGTGGTGGCCGTATGACGGGTTGTCCGATTGTAAAAAGGAGATGGCATTATCATGTCATGCCATTCTCGCGCACACTCTCCAAAATGCATTCTGTAAAATACCGAAAAGTTGGCTACCCTAGACCTGTGCTCAAGGCTATGTAGATTGGACTTAACCAGATCTGGATCATCAATTAGCCTCTTCGCATGCCTTACTATCGAGTCCAAAGCTGCTAGGCGGCATTTTGCCGTACCAGCCCATATGTAGTTACAGTACTCCACACACGAACGGATCTGTGCTTTGTATAACTTTAAAAGTTGTCCCGATGTGAAGTACCGCCAGATCCTTGGCTTTGGACTCAATGAACCGCCCAAAGTTCAGGTCTGAGGAAATTTCAACTCCCTAGAGCTGAAGGCGGTCGGTTTACCCCAGGGATATTATGAGTTTTGATTATATTATTATTAGATTTTATACTAGTTTATTTCTTTTAATCTAATGTAAACTGATATGATTGGATTTTGTTATTTTAGTCCGACAAATCAGAGATCTTATTATTAATACGATGTTTTGTTGGAAGATTTGATTAGATATTTTATAAGGTTTCAGAAAGCAGTCGCTTTGTCTAGATTTTTATTGGTAATAGTCTCTCACAATGAAGGTCACTGATGAAAGGAAATGTCAAAATTTTAGTAGATTGCCGCATACGTCAGACATTCATTTTTTATTATTTACGAGATTACCGATTCTATGCTATTTCTTTCAATGGATTGTCAGTGGATCAGTGGAAAGTCATAATAACGACAATGTGTTAGCAGATTAACAAAACTTATCAAAATCAACAATTATGAAATCATTGATAGACCATTTTGCTATCGGTTATAAATGGGTATAGAATAAGCTTTGAGCTGATGTAATGGACAGCACATAGCAATTACTGATTTAGTATTTGCAGAAATGATGTAACACATTCTTAAGTCTACCCTTACATAGTTTATTTTTTTAAATATTCTCATTTTGAAAATCGAGTTTTGAACATTGCGTTGTATGGACGTCGTAACTTGGCTAGGCCTCCAAATATTGGTCAAAGTTTATTCTGACTTCATCAACACGAAAAAAGAAAAGTTTATGCATAATCAGTCTTGTAATGTTCCTACTGTCGGTACTCAGGCCACTCTAGGCAAGGGAATCTACCGCACGGGTTCAGCGCCGACCGGTAAATATCACATATCTTCTTGCCAGTTTTGACGACGTTTTTCTTCTTCTTTTTTAGAACGGTGTGGTAATGAAGTATATTCCATAAAGAAAAGGGCTTGCTTAGGATCACAGCTCATTAGAGCCACCTGGCACCCACCCATAAGTCAGGGCACTATAAAACATGGCAAGAGAAAAACTACAAAAATTTCGGACTTTTATTAACTTAGAACATTAAAATTCCACGAAAATGCCTGAACTTTGAGATACGATGATAATACAATAATTATAGTATAATATAATAATTATTATTACGGCCCGTCATAAAGGGCCAGTTAGACCTAAGCTCGTAAACGCGGCGGGCGACCTCTTTAACCAAATAAGTAAGGGCAGGTTCACATTTATACGTATAAATATTTGGTTGATCCCTTAATTTGACTAAGTATTGCAACATTTTGGCGTTTAATTGATACCATAAGCAGATTACAAGTTTATAGATTAGAGTCTGTTTAATAAGACAATCGACTTGTGTAATTATTAGAGTAAAATCAATTTAAAATTTTCAGGAAACTCTAAGATTTACTAAAATAAATTTATTCTAAATTTTCCGGAATCAGGTTGTCGAGAATTCGCTTTATCACTTGCTAAGAACCTTTAGCGACCGCTCACTTTTCAAAATTCTTCAATCTTTCGAATTTCGAAGGCGGAACGAAAAATTTAGAGTCATATTTCAGAATAATCTTTCTTGAAACGTGTTACTTTATCCCTTGACAGTTTTTTTGCAGTTTTAATTAATTGGCCTGAGTTTGTCTAATTAAGGGACATTTTATTAATTAAGATTGAGTGGTGTCTTGTTAGATTTTTGGTGTTTTTAGCAGTCTGTATCAATGTTAGGATGTTCCTTGGTGAAATAAGTTGAGGAATTTACTTCAAACGTAAATGGACACACAGAAGTGCCATGACCAGAATTAAGACAAGATAGGAACTTCTCAGGTTCCTGAAGGAAAAGTTTTGACTTTCACCCACGCGATGCTGCTGGCAAAATCGAATTGGAAGTCATATAAAATGATATGGCTTTGATATCTTGAATCCTAGAATGAACACTATTTCGAATTATCTACTTAAAGTTCTAAACGACATGTCAAATTTTCGAGTAAATTAAATTATTTTTAGTTAATCAAAAGCACATTAATTAAACGAGTTTACTGACAACAACAACAGCCTATTCTGTTTAGGAAGAGGTAATTATAGTACGAGGCTAAGGATACACTAGTTCTGACAAGTACTTTTATTCGCTTCGCCAGTCAGACAATTTTTACTTTCACTAGTCAGATTGTTTTTATTTGCAGATTAAGAGTGATTTTCGACAATGATAATTATCTTTAGTTAATCAAAGGCACATTAATTAAACTAGTTTACTGACCCAGAAAACAGCCTATCCTGTTTTGTAACAGGTAGTTATATTACGTTAGGCTAAATCGATGATACACTAGTTCTTATAAGTATTTTTATTTTTCACTAGTCAGATTTTTTTTATTAAATTTTAACTTTTCATTTGCAGTCAGATATTTTTTACTCTTCACTAGTCAAATTTTTTTACTTTTCATTATTCAGATTGATTTTATATGCAGATTTAAGAGTGCTTTTCCGAGCGATATGATTTTAATTATCTTTTGTTAACACGCTTTTATTTTAATCAAAAGCACCTTAATTAAACGAGTATCAGTATACACGACGACCACACGTGTACGTGGACGGTATACGAGTTTACTGACCCAGACAACAGCCTATCCTGTTTTGTAAGAGGTAGTTATAATATGTTATGCTAGGCTGATGATACACTAGTTCTGATAAGTATGTTTATTTTTTATTAGTCAGATTGTTTTTATTTTTAACTTTTCGCCTGGAAAATATTTTTTACTTTTCACTAGCCAGATTGTTTTTATTTGCAATTAAGAGTGCTTTTACGCCAATGATATGCTATGCTTTATTGCTATGGATGTGATTGATATTCACCAATAAGGAGCAATGAATATACATTGCTCCGTACAGTTTAATACTGGTGGAAATGCGTTCAGCTAAGCATAATTTTTAGACCATGTTACGTTTTTTCCCAAAAATATTTAAAAAAGGTCACAAGGTCGACACCCCCAACACTAAGTAAAACACAGATCACGCAGGTAATAGCGGGTATTAAGCACCACGTGACACGTGTATCGGGCATCGCATAATTATACTAAAACTAATATTATATATTTTTATAAATACCAAGTGTGGACTCTCTTTTATAACCCAACTCATAAAATAGTGGTAAAAGCAAGTGTTAATTAGCTGGCTTATAACAACACTTAATACTGTGTTATTTTACTACCTAATAAGATTATATTTATAATCTTCTCAACCATAATTTATCAACTCTATTCAACACGCTTAATAAACCCTTTAAAAAGTTAAAAGGGATTATTAAAATCAAGTTGAGTAGAAAATTTAACAAGGTGTGCCAAAACGTAAGAACAAAGATATTAATCGGAAACCTCCTGACTGTAGGTGTCCAGGGACCAGTTGCACTCCAAGGGCGGACGCCTCTACTAAGTGAAACATGTCCTCCCCGGATCCTCATACACTCAAAGGGCGAACGCCTCTACTAAGCATATGAAGTCTGACCGGGAACCTCCTGACTATAGGTGTCCAGGGACCAGTTGCACTCAAAGGGCGGACGCCTCTACTAAGTGAAACATGTCCCCCCTGGAACCTCATACACTCAGTTGATTTTTCAATTCGTTTTTAGGGTTACGTACCTCAAAAGTAAAAAGCGGGACCCTTATAAGATCACTTTGTTATTTTGACTGTCTGTCTCGGAAATGCGTGAGGGTATCGAGTTGAAATTGAAACCACATCCACATTAAAGTCTGAAATCCCTTAAAACTGTGAAAAATCAAGTTCTATGTACGCAAAAAATATACATACAGATACAGCCGTTTGTGTCGCTAAAAACGTATATTTGATAAAGGAATCAAAGTTTTGTAATAGGGTACTGCCTGTTGAGTCAGATTCCTGAAATTTGGCATAAAGAAGAAGTCTTATAGCTCAGGTGACTGACCAGACTGGCCTGTTGGTCTAGTGGTTGGTAGCCCTAACTGCTATGCCGGAGGTCGTGGGTTCAATTTCCAACCAGGACAAATGTTTGTGTGATGAGCACGATCATTTGTTCTGTGTCTGGGTGTAATTTATCTATAATATGTATGTATTTAGAAATTTATATGTAAGTTTATCAGTTGTCTAGTACTCATAAGACAAGCTCTGCATAGCTTGAGACTAGACGGCGTTGTGGAATATTATATTTATTTATATTTTATATTTATTTATTTAGGTATAGGAATAAATCTGAAAACAGTAACTTTGTTGTTACCTACGCCACAAAAGGACGAGCGAGAGGGAAGTTCGCAGGAGAACTGGCATGGCTAAGAGCACTATATCTCAGCTTAATAAAGTCTGGAGGGATCGCAACATCTCCGTAAAGACCTAAACCAAATTGGTATGGACACTAGTCTTCTCGATCTTTTCGTATGGCTTAGAGACTTGGTCGCTAAAAGCTGCAGACCCCAAACGCATCGACGCCTTTGAGGTGTGGTGCTGGAGAAGGATGCTCCGTATCCCTTGGACAGCATTTTGGACCAACGTATCGATTTTGCAAGAATCTAAATCTCTACATGGCTGTCGTCCGAGTGACTTTGCAAGGTTCTGCAATACTTCGGTCACATTGCAAGAAAAGACGGTGGCAACCTCGAAAGCCTCATTGTGACTGGTAAAGTGGATGGGAAATGGCCTCGCGGTCGCAGCCCAATACGTTGTTCTGACCAGATCCGCACCGCTCTTGACTCTACGATGTAGAATGCCCTTCACACTGCCAGAGATAGAAACAGATGGAGGAATATCATTAAGATTAAAGTGATGAAGCAGGAAAGTCACGACCCTCAGCGTTGAGGAATACGACGCAAGGCAGATGACGTCACAAAAATTGATAAATCATAAGATGACTTCTTCCACTCTTGGTAGAGTCAAAAAAACTGTCAGACTTTTACTGACTAAAATTCACCTGTTTCTCTTTACGTTCAAGGCCACAGTAACTCTTTTAAACAATACAAACAAATCCGATTTCGTATGGAAAATAAAGTTTTGATTAATTTTTCTTACAAAATATTGTATTATTATTATCTCCCATTATTCACAGAATTATTATGTAACTGTTTTGAGACATACAATATAAAATTAACTAATACCCTCGATGTTGTTAACCTTGCCGAAAAGCTAGTCTTTATAAGTATTGTTACAAGGTTCGCGCTTGACCGCTATCTCACCTGGTGGAAAGCGACGATGCGGTCGACGATGGAACGCACTTACTTAGAAGTAACCTATTCGCTCTTGACTTAAAGATTCCCGATTTGTAGCCATCAGGAAACACAGACTCCGGCAAGGAATTCCACTACTTAACAACTTACACTGACAGCCCTATATCTTTCTCCTCTCTTTCAGTCCATTCAAAGGTTGTCTGTAAGAGATCGCCCTGTGCGATAAGACTGCCTATTGTACACTTTTTTTGTATAATGTTTGTCCTGTATCTTTTTTGTTGATTTGATGTACAATAAAGAATATAATAAATAAAAATAATAATAACTTCAAATTTGTAACAAATGTGTTTACAGAAATTAAATTTCAAATACATAATTAAGAATGAAGTCAGTCTCAAGGAAATGTCTAGAGTACAAATATTTTATCGTGAGAAGACGATAGACTTGTTCAATTTAAATTCAAATTGAATATCAATTGAATTTGTACTCGATTCTAAAAGATTCAGTAGATACTTATTGTTGATTGTGTCAAATCGTGTTTTTTTTTTGTATGAAACGATGGAACAGTGTTCAAACACAGAATATTTGGTTATACAGTGTGACTTTAATATTTAGAGACAAGAAGAATTTTGTAGTCTCTAAGATTTTCCTGTTATCGAAAAAAAAATCTTCAAGGATAAGTACTGGACAATTCTCTCTCCATGTAGTTTATTGCATGTTCTTCTTCTTTGGAACGTGTAATTTAGATTCAATTATTATTGAATGATGACATTTTTAAAATCCAAATCTGCCTGTAAATTATTCTCAGTCTATTTGAAATAAATGTGTCTATTTCTGAATTCTCTTTGTTTATCATTATTACGTTGTCTTTTAAATACATTATTACTATCGTTTATTAATATAAAATTGACATCTCTTTTGTAAACGTCAATATACAACTTTTAATATAATAAACACATCCTGAATCGGCAACAGGATTGGTTTAAAATCCTGAAGGTTTTTTTTTATTCGTTAAATTCGAAGTGATGTTTCGTCCACCCATCAGTATTGGACCTGTGTGGACTCAGGCATCTTCTTTCTCATAGAGAAGAAGCCTGAGTCCCCGTAGTGGGAACATTATAAAACTGATTAAGTTATAAATATTATGATGTAAAATTTACAGTTTTGTATCTCAAGTGTCAAAATACAAAAACATGGGAAACATTAATGTTTTGATGAGCCTAGTGTTTGTGGCTTTTGTTATTTTTCTGTTTCTCCATATTTTCCATTCATCTCTTGATGTGTTCAACGCAGTTTCCCTGATTTGAAATTTGAGCCCTAAGGTACATATAAGATTGTACGACGTTGCACCTATCGCAAATAGCGTAATTGCGTTATGTAAGGTGAGTTGTTGTTAGCTCCGTCGACAATCATCATCTTAATCTTGCTATGGTTAATTTTCCAACCAAATTGTATGGTAACACTTTCCATTCCCGAAAGCAGTGGTTTCATTTGGCTAGAGCTAGTGGCAAACAAGGTAGTGTCATCTACGCAGCGTTAATTGGCAAGTTTTTGTCCAAATATTGTAACACTGTCGGTCCAGTCTTCAAGAGTAATGCGCATAATCATTTCTGTGTAAATGTTAAACAAAAGTGGGCATATAATGTACCCTTGTCGAACTCCAGTGCTATGATTGAAGCTATCTTAAAATACTCTACCTATTCTCACTGATGCAGTGCCATCTTCATACAGGCGTCTCAATAATTGCACTAGATGTTTCAGTGTACATATTTGCTACAAGGTGTCCCAAAGTTTAGGTCATTAAACCGAATCAAACGCTTTTAAGAAGTCATCAAAGCAAATGAAAGCAGACTTATTGTCTAGACACAACTGGACAATAATAATAATTATGTAGAATTATTGAAACAGGGTCGATCTCGACAAAATGGAGCTATGAATTTTATTGTAGTAATGACTACCTCAGCGAAACTTGCCGAGAAGGCTGACTCGATACATTTGTTGCCAAATGCTATAAAAACATTAGGAAGTGTTACATATGAGTTGCCAGAACTAAGTATTTTCTAAATTTGAAACTGGCTAAATGCATATATATCATTAGATGGCAAAACAAAAATAAACGCTGAAAGTTTGTAAAAACAAATACTTTGTTTTATTTTATGCCAGTACGTAATTTATGATATTTTTAACGGGGAATTTAAAATTACTACCCACAGGAACAACTCATTTATATGACAGTCACCTAGGTACCGAGCTTAACCTACGACCCGAGGTAAACCTTCACGTCCATTACAAATATAATTGACAGGCTTTACGAAATGTAATCGTTTATTTATGTAAATCACGAGATAACGGTAATCCCGACTCAATGTTCTGTCAGATTTATTATAGTGACTCAATTTGTTTGGGCAGGTAATATATTTTCATTTTAATTCTGTTTCGGGAAGAGTTGTGTGGAAAAGATATTGAATAAATGTAGCTCAAATTATTCTTTATTTGATGTAATTATTATATTTCAACTATGTAGGTACCATATTAACCCCTAACCAATAAAATTGTCGTTTTTACGTAAACTTCAATTTGTACAGACGTATGTACAAGATAAATATTTCATTCTTTCTTTTTCATTTATTCATTCTACGTTTCTTTCTTTTTCTATCGATCATACAATGTTAGTAAAAATCGGAATCATCACTCGAAATAACATCCAGCTTAGTCTAACACAAAAATCGGTTTGAATATTGCACTACTAACTCACAGAAAAAAAGATGTCCTGCGTTTGTAATTTTATTGCCAGCCATATACCGTGCAGCCGTTTCACGTTCCAAATTTGAAACGGTCCGTGTCACAGTTCCAAGAGCTAGCGCACACTGGCGACTTTAGTAAGCGTGACAATAATTTTTGTTCAACACACCCAAAAACTTGCTCTTCCCACCGCTTTTAGGGTGAGTTGCACCATTTAACTATACCGATAACAGAGCCGTTAACAGCTGTCAAATCGTCGAATTGACCAATAGGCATTAGGCGGCCGTTTCACGACTGGTTATGGTTTGGTTATCGTTATAGTTAAATGGTGCAACTTACCCATAATGAGTCAAATATGTTAAATAAATGTTATAGATACATACCACTCATAAAGTTGTATATCAGCGGGTTGACGGCTGAGTTGGCGTAGCACATGACGTGGCTGATCAGTGCTATGCAGGTCATGACGTCACTCTGTTGAACATCGTATGCCACCCTGGTGAAGAAGATAAAGTAGGGGAGAGCGGGGCTACAAGTTCCGATTTTCAGTTAACCTCAAAATTTGTTAAGAATATTTGATTTTACTATTCCTATTTTGCGATTAAAATGAACCTACATATTTAATTTTGCTATTAAGATAGTTATCCGAGTCATTTACAGTGGGATTTATTTGTTATTAATTTTTTTATGACCAAAGTCGGAAAGTAACAACTTACCCCGACTCGGGGCAAGTTGTTAACAAGCCGGGGTAAGTTGTTACCATATCTGTTAAAGCTATTATTTGTGAAATAAAAAACAATAAACGATTAAACCAAATCTCTTTATTCAGTAGTAAATAATCAACCATATTCTACGTAATATCAGGTAAACATTTGTATGTTTTAACAAGTAACTATAATTTGTACTTCATCAATTTACTGAACAATTATTCATTAATATTTTGCCTTGTCTTAGGCTGAAAATATAAAATAAAATAATAATAATAAAGAAATGCCATCTTATGCAAAACACAAATAACTGTGATTCTAATATATCTTCTGAAGATTAATTATATTAAATAGATTAAATATATGAATTATATTAATCTTCACAGTTCAGGCATACATAGGTGTATAAAGCTTGATTCTGCCTTCATCTGGAATGTGCCCAGTTCTTACATTCTTGACACTGAACCCATTCTTCTCCAGAAAATGAATTAGAGTTACTATCACAGCACACTAGGCAATAGACAATACTCTAAGCTGTCCTCTTCACTCTCAGAATGTTCACTACTTGTTTGTAATACCAGTTCTTTAACAGACTTTCCCTATCTTTTTCTATTTCCATTTCCTTGCTTTATTTTACTCTTCCCTTTTGTTTTCTTGCTTTGCTCTTCTGCTAAGACTGGTTTTTCAAGAGTATCCGTTAGAATTGTGGATTTCCTTATAAATCTCTTGTGCGTTCCGATTCTGGGAGGCGCCTATAGAAAAGGACGTACAATTTCTGGAGAAAATGGGACATGCTTTCCGAGTTGTTCTTCTATGGCACCTGAAGATGGAGGCAGATCAACAAACCCTGGTGACCCTGGCGCATCAAAGATTTGATTTTCACTAATACTGATGTTGGGGTCAAAAAGCCAAATACCAGCCTTTCGAAAAGCGCTCATTATGGTGCTCATTTGGGGGAGGCCTATGTCCAGCAGTAGGCTGATGATGATGATACATTACCTACTGGTATAAATTCATTGGGGCAAGTTGTTCCGAGGTCACAACCTGCCCCAGAAAAAAGGAACATCTAGCCCCAATCACACGAGTTCAAAAAAAAATCAAAATATAAATTAGGTTACAAAACATACGTCATTTACGCATAGTGTATCACAAAAATAGAAAAATCCTCACACTGAAACAATAAAACACTAAACGCAAATCGTTAAAATTCATGAAATAAACCAAAAACTTTGAATAAGAAAATATTTACTAACGTGAATCCGCGACGCACATGCTGCCGATCCAATATTTCCGGTGCCACTGGCCGGTTTAAGACGGCCGCCGTCAGTGCGCTGTGGCTTTGCATTTCGTGACGTATTTATTCAATATTTTTATCTCTTTTCCTCGCGGAGTTATTTCAATCGGAACAACTTACCCTGGTAACTTCTAGCCCCGTCCTCCCCTACTGGTTAGTAGGGCTTTTAAAAGAAAGAAAAAATTTTTTTGTCACGTCATGTCATCATCACACACTATAAAAAAGAAATCTTAGGAAACTTAAGATAAAAAGAGAAGAAAAAATTAGGTTTTGTATAGCGTTTTTTTATATTGTAAGAACACTACAGACTCCGCGAATTCACGAACTTTTTTTTTTATGGTAGGAAAATCATCATCTAGTCCGCCTTTGTACAGTTTTTTGTGCATAAAGCTTTAAATAAATAAATAAGATTGTTTCTGCAATATTCCCATATTACAATAATAAAAAATATGAGAGGACAATATAGACCGGTCGGCTATTTACCCAAAAGCACTAAAAAAAATTAAATCCGTGAATCAAGCAGGAGCTCAACTGGGTCGAAGCCTACTGGGGCCAGGGTTAGTTTCGAAAGAGTAGCTCAGCTCCGGTATGAAGGCACGAAGGAACAGGGTGGGTTTTTAGTCAGTAAGAGTCTGACACTATCTCCCGCTTCGCCCAAGAGCGGGGGTTGTCATAAGATAACTTTTCCCATCGAAAAAAAAAAAAACCCTAAACCTATTTTACTCTCCCAAAAGACAAGGCCTGAGTCCCAGCAGTGGGAAAAGTATACCTAAGGCTGATTATGCTATGTTTGTTTATAAAGAAATTAGCAGTAGTTACAGGAATAAATGTTATTTTTCCTTCGATTTCCACGAATATCTTTGGAACTTTGGAAGGCAGTCTTGTTCCTGTGCCACCGATTTTCCGCTGTTATCAATCTCTCGAAAGGATAACTTCTTGTTAAACTTTGTACACGTACAGGCCAGAAAGTTCGTTGGCCAGTTTGGTTCAACAACTTTTATAAGGGAGATAATATTCTGCCTGAAGATAGGGAGTGGGCAATATGAGATCTATGACCCTGGACAGAGGGTTCATTTTTATTTACTCCGATACTTTGTATATTCTTAAACAGAGGGGTAAGTCAAGTTAGCGTGTCATGCTAATATAACCTAGAGTCCAAGACAGATTGCGTTACGCTAAATCCGTATCAATGTATTTTTTGGGTTCCCTATCTCAAAAAACTTTTTACATAGTTTCGATAATAGTTTTGTCTCTTCGTTATTTAACACCGACTTCCAAAATTAAAGTTATTTTGTACTTTTCAGTGTTTTTTAGGGTTCCGTACCTCAAAAGGAAAAAAGCGGAACCCTTATAGGATCACTTTGTTGTCCGTCCGTCTGTCTGTCTGTCTGTCAAGACCCTTTATCTCGAGAACGCGTAGAGGTATCGAGTTGAAATTAAAACTATATACTCAGATCTGCGATCCCTTCAAGCTGTGAAAAATCAAACTTCTAATTTAAATAATAAAAAAGATACGGCCGTTTATGTCGCAAATAACGTTTATTCAAGGGAATCAAAATTCACAGAATATGTCCCGCTAACCTAGAATTCTGAAATTTGGCATGCAGCAAGGTCTCATAACACATGTATTGGAAAAAATAATAGCAAAATTTAAAAAAAAACCCGACGCATAAAATTTATAAAGAGTAAAAGAAACTGGTTAAGATGAGTCTAATGAGCCAAAACTCTACCTTTTTACTAGTAGGCATTCCAGGGTTTCATTAGCCACTTCGCAGTTCTGGCGTGTAGTCCTCGTCATCATGAAATACGTTTAGAACTGTTTAAGAAGAATCTAATGAGCCCAAACTCGACCATTAAGTGTTTAAGATCCCTACCACAGCCAATAAACGAGCTGATTTTGAACACCTGACCAGATCTTTATAAATTGTATCTAAGAATCAAATCGATAACATCAGTTTCCAAATAAAATAAAAACCGCATCAAAATCTGTCTATTCACTGAGGCGTTACGATGCCACAGACAGACACACAGACACACAGGCACACAGACACCTCAAACTTATACCACTTATACTACTTTTTCGTCTGGGGTTAAAAATCTGAAAACTGTAAACTTGCTGCTACGTCACAAATAAAATCTTTTTTTGCTTTTCGAAAATTTTTATGGAACCATCACTATGCGAGTCCGATTTGCACTTGCTCGGTTTTTATTGTTCAATTCAATTCAATTCAATTCAATTCTTTATTGCTATATCACATGTGTTACATAAGATGACAAAATAGTTATATAAGTGCACATGGACCCTGTCGGGCACAGCAATGTCATACATGAAAGTAGGTAGAATTACACATTACATAAATCGGATATACAAATAAAATAAAATATAAAGCCAAGTATAAAATATGATAGATAAAAATAAAAATAATAACAAAATGTCAAAAAAAAGAAAAAAATCATGTCATGAATGCCAAAATAAATTCTTTACAAATAGCAAAAAAATAATACAAATGTCAAATAGTAAATTATTACAGTGTATTGTTAGTAGGCTTGCGCTTGATCACTACTTATCTTATTATCTTACCGTAATGGATAGCGATATTATGGTAGACGATGGAGCATGCTAGGCCTGAACTAACCTAATCACTGTTGATTTAACCCCCAGGATTTTTTCTTCTTTTCGTGTCGATGGTATCATCATCATCATCAGTCTTTTTAATGTTCCTACTGCTGGGACTCAGACCTCCTCTCTAGGAAAGGGAAATGGTCAGTAATCCACCACGCGGGCCCAGTGCGGGTTGGTGGATGCCGATATGCCGGTTTCCTCACGATGTTTTCCTTCACCGTTTTAAGAGTAGTGGTGATGAAATAAATTACACAAAGTAATGCAGCTGGCTGGGTTTGAACCCGCGACCTACAAAAGAGAGATTGAGATTGAAAGCAGTGGTGGTCGAGGCTGTGACTTACGTGTCGATGTATTCTTAATTTTTTTTTCTAACCAGTTGGCAACCTCTACGGTTCTGTTATCGGCCTCATATAGATCCTGAAAACTGCAGATGGTTGTGCAGGATGGGCAGTATAGCCGGTGACGCATGTCCTATGCAGAGGCTCCATACTGGCACTGTGTTAAAGATGGATTGAGGAAGCCCCATTTGGCCAGATTGTTTTTACATCTCTCTTAACCCCATTATAATGAACTGGACTCCCAGAAGTGTTAAAAGGAAAAGAGGCAGGCCAATCAAAAGGTGTAAAGATGACATAGTCAAAATAGCTATTAAACTTTGGACCAGAACTACGTCAGCCATGGAAGCATTTGGAGGAGGCTTTTACCGCCACAGGCGGTCCTTACATAGAACGCGAGAGCAACGAAGACGAAGATACTAACACACAAAACTAACAACCAAAGGTTTTAGTCTTTTTATTATACTACTAACACACTAACCCTTTTTTTTTATGGTGGGAAAAATCATGCATTGACATCCCCCGCCCTTGGGCGGAGCGGGAGATAGTGTCAGACTCTTACTGACTAAAAAACCCACCCCGTTCCTTCTAGCCTTCATACCGGGGCTCGAGCGCCCTTTCGGATAACCCTGGCCCCAGTAGGCTTCGACCCGGCTGGGTCCCTGCTGTTGCTGACAACTCCTTGAGGCGCGCGGGAACAGTGCGCGCCGTTGACGACTTGGGCTTAGTCCGGACAGTTACCGGACGGCCGGACAGCGAGCTACCCATTGCTCACTGTCCGCAAGCCCGCGTCTACGTTGGCCGGAAATCGGAATCAGAATCCCGACGACGGCGGCGGCGATAACGCCGTTGCCTGATGCGTTCGGCCTCCTCCTTTGCGAGCATTACTGCTTCGCAGAAGTCGAACTCCTCCTCGCTCCGGACTATGGCCTCAACCAAGGCCCGGCGCGAGAGGTCTCCGCCGCCGATCGCCCCCACGAGGGCACGGCGATGCTCCGCCCAAGCAGGGCAGACCTCGACTGTGTGCTCCACCGTGTCCTCCGGGTGTTCCGCACAGTGGCGACACCCGGGCGTCACTTCCGCATGAATCGAGTGCAGGAATCTCCCGAACGAATCATGTCCGGTGAGTACCTGCGTCATGCGGAAGGTAAGGACGCCGTGAGGTCTTTCCAGCCACGCCTCAAAGAGGGGACTTACCGCCATGATTGTGGCGTGCCCATAACACACTAACCCTAAACTACTCGCTGTAATGAATTTTTATTTAACCCCATGTTGTAGCAATCAAGAAATGATTAGTAGTAGTTGTCTGGCATTTTCGCTGAACTGGACCTTTTTGGCGCAAACGTTAGTAGTTTTTGTTTTGTGTTTGTTATGTTAAGTTTCAACATGTTTTTGTTTTCTAAATGTTTTCTTTTTCTTTCTTTATTTTCTAAAAGTTTCTAAACATTTTCGTCAGTAATTCAATACCGTCATCAGGCTTCTGTTTTATAGGTTCTCAATAAGAAAAATTAAAGCGAAAAGTCTTTATAACTTTTTGTGATAAGAACAGTGCTTCCGATCGTGCAATTTAGTTTGCTTCGTGATTGATGATCCCTAAGCTACCATTAAACTTTTTCTTTAGGAAACTTAGACTAAAACAAATACTTGCTAACACCAAAACGCGAACAAGATACTGCTCCATCTTAATTAATAAAATGTTCCTGTGAAAGACGAACTCATGCGAATTAAATGGAACTGGCCATTAAAACTGGCAAAAAAATTGTCAAGGAATAAAGTAAAACCCTTGAAGAAATATTTTCCTAAAATATGACTTTCAATATTTCTTTCGAAATTCAAAAAAATAATTTAAATTTTGTTCTAAGGGCTCATCAACAGCAGAAGTATTTACAGTCGTCAGCACGTCGGCGGCAGTTTTTAACGCGTCGATGACAGACGTTGACATTCTAACTTTAAAGATGAGCGGTAGCCGTCACATCGTGTGTGTTAAGAGACTAAGACGACGCGTTGCGCCGAACTATATGAGCGCGAGATATCGTGTCTGTGAGCGGTGTCTATGTGTGCGTTGCTCGAGCGTGCTTTAAATGTAGATTGTCTTCTGTACTTACTTATCTGTATTGTGACGACGTATTAAACATTTAGATTTCCAGAAAACATTTAAAGCTATCTATCAACTTTACTAAGTCAATGAATTTAAAACAACAAGAGAAACCATTTAACAGTACGATTTATATTCTATTCGACTTCTAAGAAACAGGTCGGGAAAATTAAACGATACGCATTATTCTGCCAATTTCAAGTCTATTTTACTTAGCTATGGTAAACATTTAGTTCAATTGTACAATATTTGCTAATACTTATTATCTTGAAGAAATCGCTGAAAGCTCTAAACGAAAATTTAATTTTCATTTGTATTTGTTAACTGAAATTAGCATTTCATACATTTAGATGACGTATCTCAACGCTCATATTCGCTTTTATAAATAATAATTGCATAAAGAAATATTTCACATTTACATGAATCGCTAATTTTATGTATAGAACACTGCAATTTAGCTTCACTTTTTTTTGGTTTGACTGACATTTTGACAATTCAAAAGTGCCTATTTGGTCTATTTGAAATAAACGTTTCTGATTTGTTTACTTAGGCTTACACCTACCGCCTACCTCTTAAGCATGAGATTTGCGGGTTTAAAGGGCATGTACTAATGTGAATTTTTCAATTCATTTATGTGATTTTCAACTTCCAGGGACTGACACCCCATGCCTCGGAAAGCACGAAAAGCTGTTGGTTCCATTCCATTCCACATTGGTAGTCTTTTGACTACCACTGTTGCCGGCGCATCACTACGGATGGTAAGAGAGCGCGGGACGCGAGGAACAAGCTTCGCAGCTCACGCGCCGTCCGCCGGCCATCACTCGGCTCTCAGACGCGGCTCGGTACAGCCACTTCCCCAGATTATTGTAATCGTCGAAATACATAATTTTATATACAGTCCACACATTTCATTTAAAGTCCCGTAAAGGCCTACTCAACTGTCAAAGATCTATCTTTGATAGTCGATATTGACTGTTTATAATAAAAGAGTGTGTTTATTAAGTACTTTGAAAACATTACTGACTGACTGTAATGGCAGGTATAGCGATGAGATACTGACAGCCTATCAGACCTCCTTACAGGAATTGGGACTGCAGCATGTCTGCCACAGCCGTGCCGGATAAACGGGCAATCTAGCCTATCAGCGATCATTGCCAAGATGGCATTGGGACTAGCTCACATCCGGCGCACCAGGGAAGCACATCGTTTGCACATACATAGTTGTGTGAAAACAGTCCATGCTGGCCTTGGCGAATTTCTTTGATACGCTATTTTAGCCCAGTCATGTGCCTTCGTCCGTAGTGACAACTAATATAATCATCATGCATTGTCGTGAAAGGACTTCCACGTCTCTTACACCGCCACCACAGATATCAAATATTCCACTGGTGGGATCATTGGCGTGGTAGAATCAGTAGTTACCTAAATAAACTTGAAGGGAGGCCTCGACGACCTCTGTGCCCGACGTCAGCCCTTACACAGGATGCGGGAACGAGGCAGCCCCACTACCGCCCGGAATGCGTTATTGTACTGGACACAGAGGGCACTGTATGCCCTTTCAGTATAGTCAACCCATACGCGGCACGTTCTGCCACTCTAAAGAGTCGACCTTCACCTCTCTAGGAAACCGCGTAAACCAGCAGGCTATCAAATTGGCTGTTATCCTTATTACTTTCTTTTTTTTTTTTCTTTACTTCTTTCTATCTTTATTTCTTTCTTACTTTTTCTTTCCTTCTTTCTTTCTTTTCTTCTTTCTTTCCTTTATACTTTCTTACCTTAAAACCGAGAGCAGATGCACAGGGAAGTAGCACACAGCGAACATGACGACAACCGCCACTAACATCTTCGCAGCCTTCCGCCGGGACCTCAGCTGACCTTCCGTGGACGCGTTAGTGTGGATCGAAGGTGTCGTCCGCCTGTTAGCAGCCAGCCCTAGGCACAGAAATGAAAGAACTGATAGAAATATTAGACTGTCTCCAGCGCTTGGCAAAGGGCGATTGCTAGAAGGAGAAGAGAAGATAAGGAGACTTGAGAATTATGGATAGGTCATAAAATTGTTACCAACTAACTTTTGCCTGTTCTTTGTCCACGTTAAATTCATAAGACAGAACAAAGCTCACAATCTTAATTTTTATTTTGGTGGGCGGAACTCTTTTCCTTAAATAAAAGTAGTTTAAGCTACTCTTTATAACACCAGCTATCAGTGAAAGTCTCGGCAAAATCTGTTCTGGCGTTTTGGAAATTAGCTAGAACAGACAGACAGACGGACAGGTGTGTCCAGATCTAGATTACAGATATCGAATATACTTTCATTATGCATTTATTAAAAATATATTTTGATATTACAAACAGTTAACATTTCAATTTTATTTATATGTATAATATAGATGAATACACAGTTGTCGTAGCAAAAACCTTAAGACTAGAGCAATCGTTGAGTGAAGCCTACTAGTTTATTAATTTATTAAGAGCCTATTGTTTTTAGCAAAAATTATATGTATCTGCTATCAACTTACAAAGTTGACTCATAGATAAAATATTTTTCCATCAGCAGAAGAGAGAGCAAGTCTTCAGAAACAGAAGAAAAACAAATAACAGAACAGTTCTTACAATTCTTGCAGTTGTTATGTCCTTGTGGTGTCGAGCACAGCGTGTGCGACTCCGTATGTCCTGGGATGTTGTCTGATCTCCAGAGCACCCTCACGATCTGGCAGTACGCTATCATCATCAGGAACAGTGGGAATCTGGAAAGAAAATCATGTTGAAGTTTTAAGGTACACATAGATACTTTGTGTAATTTATTTCATCACCATGGCTCTCAAAACGGTGAAGGAAAACATCGTGAAGAAACCGGCATGTCTTAGAACCAAAAAATTCAAAGACGTGTGACATTCACCTACCCGTACTGGGCCTGCGTGGTGGAATACGGCCCATTCTTTTTCCTAGAGAGAAGGCCTGAATCCTAGCAGTGGGAACATCAAAAGGCTGTTTATGCTTATGCTTATAGATCTGAGAGGTTGATAACAGCTCACACACAGCGGTATGTTGCCATCGGCATAAGTGACTGCAGTTGTCGACACGTGTCGGCGACAGTTATTAAGGGAGCCATACACGCCAGGGTATCCCTGACAAGTTTGCCTGCACAGGTATATCTGTCAGGTAAGCTTGTATAGAAACCTGCATGGTTAAAAATCGAATCTGACCCTAACTTACGAATTCAAACGTGTATGTCTACGAGATTTCATCATTGAAATATTTTTTTTTATTGATATGAACATGTGCTTCACTGCGATCCCACTTGAATATTTAGACGTTTGCTCGTTTTTCAAAAGAGCCTCACAAATATGAAAAGATTTTTATAAAAATAATACCGAAATTGACATAGACCCCGACAGAGTTCATACAAAATACTCAGTGACTGCAACCGGCTTAACGGAATGCAACTCGACATACATTTTCACTGTTCTTATGATGTTATTACATATTTTTTATTAGATATTTTGATAACATAATAACTTGCAGATGTTATCAAGACTTTTATAAAAATCAATTTATAAAATTGTGTAAAATTAACCAGTTCCAATTTTGCATGTACTTTGACAATTTTTTTTATGATGGGAAAAAAACATCCAATGACATCCCCCGCTCTTGGGGGGAGTGGGAGATAGTGTCAGACTTTTACTGACTGAAAGAACCACCCCGATCCTTCTAGCCTTCATACCGGTGCTCGAGCTGTCTTTCGAAACTAACCCTGGCTCCAGTAGGCTTTATGTACTTTGAAACTTCATAATTCACTCAAAAATATAAAAAAATCAGAAAAGTATACGTAACTATAGAAATTGACTTGCTAATATCAAGATTCTAAATAACGACAATGTTTTTCAAAATTTTGAAGAGTTTAAAAATATCTCGTATTTCCCGGAACAAGTTTTGTAAAATATTCGAGTAAATCACGGAATTACTATATGCTAACGGAGTTTTCAGGCGTTATCTCTCTTTTTTCGCTTTACTTTTTTGTCAAACATCGCATTGGATTGCGTTAGATGAAGCAACAAACTTTTAAACCATGCTCGATGTTGACGATAGGAGAGTGGAAAAACAGCCTCTTAAGGCACATTCCGAGTAGGCTTACCTTGTACCTACATGTTTTAATGCACGCCAAGTAAAGAGAATTGAAAAGTACTTGTGCAAAAGGAATCAAAGGGTACTTGGATGCTTTTTAGCTTTGACGTTTCTTTATAGATTTTGTACTTTAAAACCAAGAACAGCTTTTAAAGCTAGAGTTCTTTATAAGCTTGTTTATAGGCGAATTTTATGTCGAAGAAAATCTATTAAGCTATTGCGATGAAGAATCTACTCTGTACTTCTTTAAAACTATATACAACTAATACATGCATGTCCTAGAGCCAAAAATTTGAAGACGTGATTCACCAACCCGCACTGGGCCCGCGTGATGAATTTCAGCCCATGAGTCCCAGAAGTGGGAACATTAAAAAGGCTGGTGATGATGATGATATACAACTAAGGCCTACAGTCCACGGCTACGTAGCTTCATAGACGCATATTCGTCATTTTACGGCATGACAGCACGACGACGTTGCCGCTTCGTCGACAGAGTTTCATAGTTTTGTATGTAAGCTTCACGCAGGTGTACACCAAGCGTATAATGACGAATAAATCTGTCTATGAAGTTAACTGTCAAAAAAACACCGCCACAAAAAACGCTATAAGCGGCCACAAAAAAAAAGCTAGAAGCGGCCGCAAAAAACAGCTGAAGCGCGCGACACTTCTTGTACCCGGAGAAGCTTGAAGCCGCTTCAAGCGTTTTTTTTTGTGCCGGCACCGCCGCATACGAGCCACAAAAAAGGCCACCTCAAAAAGAAGTTCGAAGCGGCGTTTTTTTTGTGGGCGGCAGGCTAACTTTCCATATATGGTCAGTGGTCAGGCTGCCAATAACGCATTTTTTATGTCTTTCTATTTGTGACTTCACCCGCCTACAAGAAGAAAGTTATCCCAACGGAATACTTTAATTCTTAAATACTTTTCTATGTTTATCTAGAACATTGCTGACACTTTATAATATGAAGACGTTGATCCTGGTTGTCATTCGTAGATCTTTGACAATCGTTCTGTCTATCAAAGGAGTATTGTGTCACCCAATAACTGGATTGCGGAGATCTGACAGGCAGTCCAGCTCCATGTAAAAAACTGCCGCATTAACCGGACGCGATTGGAAACCAAACATTATTATTATTATTATATATTCTTTTTTAGCACGGTAAAATAGCAATTAATACTAAAATACGGTTATCCTTTCACTCTGTCTTCTTACAGAACCGCAAACTTTCTAATAATATTTCTTTCATCCATCAGCAAACAAATCCAATCCAGGGTTAGTCTTTACAAGCGCGTTGATCATCGTTGGTATACGCGGTATTGGGGAGGTGGATCGACCCACAAAATAGATAGGTACAGAAGTCAATCGTATGTATGTACTTTACTTTTTATACCTACGCTAGGTGATCGCACACACGTCAGCGTATTACCTCCGAACTGTATGAGTGCGCCGGGCGATTGAGCCGAGATTTCGTATCCGTGAGCAGTGTCTATGTGTGCGTTGCTCGAGCGCGCTTTGTATGTAGACTGTCTTCTGTACCTATCTATTTCGTGTTCGAGCTAAGTGTGACAAATAAATTATATATGCTTTCTTGAGTGATTGTAATTATTCAGAACAAATAAATTGATACATCTCCGCATGTAAGTGGACGCATCAGTGTAACCGGTTTTTGTAATTTGGTCAACAGCCCACCTAACCTTTAATTGAATTGCAATTTAAACATCCTAAGATAAACGTAGTAGGAACATAGTAAGAACATAGTAGACGCAGCGTTGGAATTCCTCCTACTAGGTGGACCGATGACCTGGTAAAGATAGCGAGAAACCGATGTATACGGGACGCACAAGAACGTTCGATGTGGCGACGCTTGGGGGAGGCCTATGTCCAACAGTGGACGTGTATCGGCTGAAATGATGATGATGAAGAACATATTTGGGATAAGGTTGGTGAGATGATGATATAGGATAAAATACTTACGTGTATAAAAACAGGGCTTTAACGATATGCCATTTGAGATCACTTTCGTCAGACCAGGTTGATGTGCACTGCATGAAGTACTGCACGTTGAAACGAAGCTGGATCTTGCTCTGCACTTGAAGCACCACAAATTCTGGTACATCTGGTGGAGAAACACAAAGTAAGTTAATGAATCGTCGTTTATAGTCTAGATATAGACGTTTATTTCAGGTTTACTGAACATTTATTTAGAAATACATTGGTAAAAGTACTGAGGTATAAATAAAAATAATAATTTTCGAGTAATTTGAATATAAATAAAACAATAAATTTTAAAACGCTTCTGTCTATACACCGGGTAAATTTGCAACTATTTTACTACCTAAATTCAAAATTAGGTAGAATAATAATAAAACGAATGGATAAATGCTTGACAGATTGTGTGTATGTGGTAAACTTTTGTGGTGGTAAAGATCTGTTTTCATATGCGCACCCATATTTTTTTTAATTTACCTTTCAATACACTCACTGAAATGAATAAACGGAGGTTGACCGGCGACTCGTGAGGGACGATTTGCGCCCATCCTGATACGACGAATGTAATATAATTATGACTGGAGAGAGGTTAAACAATAAGGTTTTAACTACATTATAGCACGTAAAGTGCGTAATGGTAATCAAAATGTCACAGTATATTAACAAGGGCCATTATGTACCTAAGTGCAGTGCAATAAGAGTCACTTTCTGAGTGTATTGAAAATCGTCGATGTTCTTCACTTGAATTGCCCTTTTATGTTCAAGGGTCACGGTTACACTTTTAAACGTTCCACATTACTTGAGCTTTGTCATTTAGTCAAAGCAACCGATTTTGACTACAGACATAGATTAGATATGTACAAAATAGATAAATAAAAGTGTAAGTGTTTCTACAGTACAAAGGAAATGGACTTCAATATTTCCTTTGTCGTGTTCAAAGACACCGGTTGCTAGAGAGAAGTGACGTCATAAGCAATGTTCTTGTGACGTCACCTTCAAATTGCTTGCTTTGCTGCGCCAAAGAACTATCTCGTAAAACACTGATTTTATTATTGAATGTTTTGGGACAAATACCACTTTATTACAATCGGTATGTTGGCAAACAGTACTACCTTCTAGATCACTTTCATGATAAATTTTAAAGTTCTTTTACTCCATTCAAAAATACTTTGTAGATTTTGCTAAGTCACAAATATAATATGTATTATTTTATTTTATGTATTACTTAGTACGTATTTGTGTGATATTTATTTTATTATGTTATATTTATAATTATAGCAGTATGTATATTATCTTAAATTATTATTTTATACTATTTCATTGTTAACTATGTATTTTGTGTGTACTTATTTTCCTTTTACTTTTACACACGGTGTCTACTTCTCTTTTTTCTTCAACTTTCCTGTCGCAAGTATGCTGGAAGAGATTTCATTAGAAATCACCTTTGTACTATTTTTCTGTTTCCTTTCTCTTTTCTTGTATTTCCATGTGTGTACATAAATAGTTAAATAAATAAATAAAAATAAATAAATTCAAAAGTTTGTGTGTGGTCTTCTCCTACACTTGAACGGATTTCTATGCAACTGGCTTGCCAGATAAACCAAGGCCTGCAATAGCACATATGATACGTTTTATCTCGGGAATATATTCGTTGGCACCATATTTCTGACGAAACCGCTGATAACAACCAGTATGCAATATGTAAAATTGACACAAATAAAAATCTAATAAAACCCGTACCGCCATCATTCACTTACATTTCACCGATATTTCAAAAGGAACTTGCTCTTAGTGACGCGAGTAATATAATTATCACCGAAATGGTAAATTCAGACAATGTCAAAGTAGATTTTGATGCAGTTAAAACTGAGTTGTTCAACCAGCCATACCGTCTGGTAACTTTGTTATATGTCCACAGGGGTTTGAAATAATTCGTGCATAGTTTTGACTGCTTTGTGTGCAAGTGACCGAAAATTTAGTTAGAGTTCTCTGGCAGTTAACATAGCATAGTTATAATGGTCCCACTGATTTAACTCTGGTCTCCTCTCTAGGATCCACTATGATCTACTTGGCAGGCCCAGTGCAGGTTGGTAGATGTCGCGTCATAGAGGTAGCGTCATGCTCGTGAACGGGTGCCGTCAGATGGGACTGGTCATCTCTTAGCTGCCAGTGGCATAATTCAGTTTCTATCTTTTAATTATTTTACATTTTTATTTCACTATCGACATTGTGCTCACATGATAGAAGCAACAAGTAATATGTAACCAAGCATTATATGTAACACATATATGATTTAAAAGAGTGTCCATGGAGTTTCTTTCATGTTCTTCTCCATAGAGACCTACTCTTTGGAACGTGCAATTTAGCTTCACTTTTCTTGGACTGACCGACATTTGACTATTCAAAAGTGCCTGTAAATGGTCTATTTGAAATAAATGCTTTGATTTGATTTGATTTGATGTCACATGTGTTTAAAATGTTGGCTTTGCTTTTAGGTCATTCCAGTTTTCTTACGATGTTTTTCTTCACTGTTTTGAGAGCGATGGTAATGAAATAAATTATACAAAGTAATGCGCCTGGCTAGGTTTAAACTTGTAAGTTGGAGCCGTTACAACTGGACCAACACTGTTACGGCACCATGTACTTGCACAGTTTAGTACTACCAACAGGCATGTGTATTGCTGCTTTTATTACTTAGCTATGAATTTAGGAATCCGAACAATAAAAAATACACATTCATATATCATATATATATGTTACTGTAAAAGCTCAAACTACGGTTTTACCAATAAATCTTAAGATTTACTCGATGTTGGTAAATATATATATATAATAATAATATAATATTCCACAACTATCATACAACGCCGTCTAGTCTCAATCTAAGCAGAGCTTGTGTTATGAGTACTAGACAACTGATAAACATACTTAACCTTTCGAATGTCTTAAGTTACACTGTCCGACATAAGGTAATTGTCTTTCTATTGTGTCTCTAATTACGACATTCAAAGAGTTAATATATTTCTAAATACATACATATTATGGATAAATTACACCCAGACACAGAACAAATGATCGTGCTCATCACACAAACATTTGTCCTGGGCACTGTATATATTAATAAAAGGTAATTTTTTGAACCATTTAGAACTATTTAAAACTGGTACGTGCTAGATATTATCAGAGGTGGTTAGAAATTGTTGGTTTTAGGAAGTATACCGTCATTATAGAAATTCCAATTCAGAGCAATCCAACTCGGATAGATTAAAAGGCTAAGGTAGGAGCGGAGCAGAACGGGAGCCTTAGTTTTTTTATTATTGATAGGCTCGCGTTTGACCACCATCTTACATGATGGTAAGTGAGGTTGTGGTCAACGATGGAGCACGCTTGCCTAGAAGTAACCTATTCACTCTGGACTTAAAAAACGCCTAAGTTGTAGCTATCAGGAAACACAACATTACAAAACATTTCGGACCCATACTATAAACAGCTGGTGAATCTTAGGTTTTACCAGTAAATCTTAGGACTTACTGTATTCTATGCTTTTACAGTAACATTTATACGTACGAGTGTATTTCAGCCTATTCCGATGGGGAAACAAGCGTAAGTCGTACGTAATGTACTCACAGACAATAAGATGGGTAAAGTATAATGTTTAGACAGTTTTTACACCCGAGGGAGATGGCACAACGATATTATACAAAGCAGTATTATCTTTATTATAATCAGCCTTATAGTGTTCCCACAGCTGGGACTCAGGTTTCTTTTCCAGGAGAGGGAATTGGCATTAATCCACAAAGCGGGTCTAGTGACACACGTCTTCAAATTTTTGGTTCTAGGATATGCCGGTTTCCTCACAATGTTTTTCTTTACTGTTTTGAGAGTAGTGGTGATGAAATAAATTACACGTATAATGCGCCTGGCAGTGTTTGAACCCGCGACTTACAACTCGTAAGTCGAGGCCATTATCACTTTATTAAAACCGAGAATGCTCAATGAAGAGACACGTGAAGAGCTTCAGAATAAATTGGCGTTTAAAATGGTTTCAAATATGAAGTAGATAATTAAGGAATAAAATAATTAAGAGGAACAGAGCAGGAAGCTGTGAGACAGAAAAGATATCATTTGGAAATAATTTGGCTCTGTTATTAACAAGCAAATGAGCTCGTTATTTTTTAGTGTCCTTTTTACTCGATTTTGCGACGCAGAGAAGGGCAATGTATTTATCAGTCTATAGTCTGTGTAGTAAGTTAAACGACTTGGATTTTTTTCAAGGAAATTAAAATTCTAATGTTGGCAACCGGAATTTTAGTTTAATGATAGTTCTACAACAGATCTTGATCGTAGTATAGCTAGTGATAATAGATCAGTAAGTGGAATAGAATATTAAGAATCAGATTTCCCGTACGATTCCAGATTAATTTTGTTACTTATGACACATTATGTCTTTGCAAATGTATCCTACTTTTGTAATAATAATATCATTAAAGAGACTGAAATAGGTATATTTTAAACGAAAATCTTTTGCATTTTTTAATGTTAAAAAGTCCCATAATAGTATTAAATCATTTTAAAAAATTCTTAAATTGGATACTTTTTATAAAATTCCATTATTATACAATGACCAAAATCTCATAATCAACCTTGATTTCTGAACAAGTGTTGACTACATCAGATTTCATTTTATCCTAAAAATTACCCAAGTCGTTTAAATTATTTGACAGACTTTACCCAGGGTTATTTGTATTATACTGGCAACCTCTAAAGACTATGTTCTTAGAATAAGTTATTAACATCATAAACAATAACTTCATCAGATTTTCATACAAAAATGAAAATATCTAAAAATAGAACCTTCTACATATTACGAATAGATGCGCGAACGGCGTTTGCTTGGGATTTAATGAAGTAACTGTGTATGATACGTCAAATTTCATATCCGTACCACAAACACAATTTCAAATATTTTGCTAACTTTCGCTTAGAGCCTGTGTAAAAAGACCAAAGACTTGGGTAATTATTAAGGTAAATTGAAAACTGGTTTAGTCAACACTGGTTCAATAATTAATGTTGATTAAGAGATTTTTATCATAGTTTATTAAGAGAAGAACCTTATAAAAAGTATCGAATATTAATATTTTTAAATGATTATATGTATATTATACAATATTCCCAAGTCGTTTGACTTTTTAGACAGACTCTAAAATATTTATCAAATGAACATTTAAAGCATTTGTTTCAAATAGACCATTTGCAGGTACTTTTTAATAGTCAAATGTCGGTCAGTCCAAAAAAAGTGAAGCTAAATTGCACGTTCCAAAACGTAGATCTCTATGGAGAAGAACGTACAAGAAACTCCATGGTCACTCTTTTCAATCATAATGAGTTACATATAAAAGCATATATCAAAGCATCAGTGGAGCTTCTTACACTTATTTCTCAATTGAGTCAGTCTTTTGACCCATTTAATTTATTGGCACTTTAAGAACTTACGAGATTAAGATCAAAGTATACTTACTGAACAGTAAAGATAATAGCCATATAATAAGTATGGCAGTTTTGGCGCGGCCCGTGGTGGACTTGAACTTGAGCGGGAAGCAGATGGCGTACCAGCGGTCCACGGAGATGAACGTCAGCGTCAGCACTGACACTGTCACTGATACCGACTGTAACAAGAGAGAAGATGTTTAGAAGCTGATTTTTATGAGGTGGTAAAACAGCAGTAAACCTGATGTAAAATAATAGCCGGTGTCTGTACAAATTTTCAGTATTAGTTTAGTTTCGCTGATATAATATAAAAGATATATTTTATGTGACTGTGATTACAAACACCTATAACTATTCCCAAATATTAAACACTAGCTTTTGTCCGCGGCTGCGTCCGCGTACATAAAATATAGCCTATGTCACTCAGGAATAAAGCAGCTTTCTATCGGCGAAATTTTTTTTGCAATAGAACCAGTACCAATAGTCAAGTTGCTAATCTGCAATAGTTAACGCTAGTAGAAAGCTTCAAATGTACGGGAATGACGTCATCTCAACACTCAGTCACGTGGTCAGAACAAAAGGTTCAGCGACGCGGCCAACTCGAAGCGTTGGCCGCGTCGCTGGCTGGCCAATTCAAGCTGTTGTAACTTGGCTAAGTGGCTGTACTTCCAGAGATTACTATCTATTATATTAGTGTAGATGTAGATTAGTATGAAACAATGAAACAATGAAGCTTACACAGGAGAACCAAAGTTACCGACTGAGCCCAAAGAATCGTTAAACTTAAGTGGTAGCGTGAGCATGGTCGATGAGATCGAAAGGTTCTAAGTGGCAACTGCGTAACGGAAGACAGCATTAAAAGTCTTCCAAGAAGTGAACTGATGACCAGCGGCCGTATTATGACATCTTAAAACCATCATGTTTTCTGTGTGAGAAAAGGATAGTGCTATTCGTCGTGTATAACTCCGTCTCTTTTTCACACCGAAAAAATGATGGTTTTAAGAGGTCATAATACGGCCCCTGGTAAGGATCGTGGGTGGGACCGATCGTTGTCTGCTGCTGAGTGTGAGGCTCTTGAAACAATATGGTTATATTGCTAACAATAAAAGTAAAAAATATAGGGATTCGCATGATTTTGATTCTTTACAAGGTAGACATAATAAGGGTTTTGGGAAAAATTCACATGGCCAGTTAAATGTAATAGTTCAACTTTAACTTCAACTTTTAATTAATGGCCTTTGTGGAAGAGACACCACAATTTTATTTATTTATCTATTTATTTATTTAGTACATGGAGGACTATAAAACAAAAAAAAAATGTCAATAACACGTGCGGACTGTTAATAAACCATCAAACGTTGGAGAGTATTTAGTGTGAATTAATAGTAAAAAATTATATCTTTCTTTTTAATGAATTAATGAAAGTAGAAAATAAAAGAATTTCTTCGCAGATACAGACTGACAAGTGACGAGAAAATGTAATAGTTAAGCCTAATGTCATATAGACTAATGTCGTGACGTCTAACGTTTAACTAATGTCACTACCATAAACTTTTTGACAGGTCCTGACGACTCAGTGCTGCCAACTGGTGAACGTTATTTTCAAAAACCCTCATTGAAAAGTCGTGCACAATTGGTCAACAATTGAATGCCTGAAAAACTGTGTAAAATATTTTGGCACGAAGTTATAAAATTAAGATTATCATAATTTGAAACTCCTATTTTATTTTACCACTGACCTATCACGTTCTACACATTGCAAAAATTTATTCCAAGCTTAAAAATATTTATAGGATAAACATTGCTAAAAGTTGCCCTCATACAAATTCTCGAGTGACCTATGTCAATATATTATCCCTCAACAAATATTTGATTTACGCTGTAATGCTTCCGGGTTAGATATTCTATTTCGTTCTCATCTTGTATTTCATAAAATAAACTTTCCTGAACTGTCCATACTTTTCCTCGTCATAAGCAATTCTTGACTTGCCTTTCTCATTCTATCTCAAAGAGACATGCATACCCTAGATTATGAAGAGCCTTAACTTTTCCCAATATCTATTTTATTTCTACGTCCTGCTTTTTCTTCGTTGCAGGCTGTTGCTTCAAGGCGGATGGCATGTCTTTGTCGTCGTGAAATGTTAATATATTTTGAAGATATGTCGGCCATATTATTGATGAAGAATTACTTGAAAGGCTTAAAGCAAGTAGGGCAAACGAGGATTGAAATATCATCAAACTTTAACCTTGAAAACAATTTGGCCAGTTTTATTTGGCCACTAGCTTTTGCCCGCGTCTTCGCTCGCGTTAAATTCGGGGTAACACGGTTCCCCTTTCTGTGGGGAGTTAGAAAGAGACAAAAAATAGCCTATGTTACTCTTAATCCCCCCTCAATCCCCTCAACTATCTCCACTTAAAAAATCACGTCAATTCGTTGCTCCGTTTTGCCGTGAAAGACGGACAAACAGACTTTCCCATTTATAATATTAGTATATATGTGTATAGTATACATTAGTATATATAGGATATAAGTATATGGATCTTAGCCGTGTCACAGTGTGCAGCGCCCCTTAGTGAACTCCACTGCGGGTGACGTTACCTACAACAAACTTATTATTTGTGATTGGTACAGTAATCGGGTCTAGGGATCGAACAGCAAAATGAAGTTGGTTTTTTATTGTACATACTTTTCCGGGATCATATTAAAGAATAAATATACCAAGTTTCATCGTAATCGAACCGGTAGTTTTTGCGTGATGCCTGAATAAACAGACCGACAGACAAACATATTTTAATCACATTTTTTTATTTTAACACTGACTTTAACACTGACTAACACTGACATTTTCGGGTTCCATGTCGGTCTAGTAACACCCTCTGCCATTTATTTTTTTTTTATATTTTCAATGTACAGAATTTTCACTCCTACAGATTTATTGTAAGTATAGATAATCATAAAGTTATAAATTTCTAAGACATGGCCACGAAATCTACACATCGTTATCACAGCGAGCTATTATAGTTGCGACGGTCTAGAGGAGTGCGGGGTTTAGCACTAATTTCAAACGCGCGCGCTGCCGTTGTGGCACTTCATGCACTTTGTAATGCCAGCCTTACACAGTCAAACCTGTCGACCAATCGGTATGACGCTACATGTTTGATCAAACAGATTTGACCGTGTATCGGAGTCGATTGGTATGATCAACATGTTTGACGGCACAATCGAATTTCAATTCTTTTGGTTTGATCATACCGATTGGACCGTGTATGCCGCGGTCCAATCGGCATAGCGGTTGATAAAAATGCACAATCATAAAATTTTCCCTGTTTAAAAACGCCAAAAATTAAGTTTTTAATTCATTTCCAAAACAGCATCATCCGTGTAATATGAAGAATTAACAAACGTATATATAAACTTTTTGTCTTTATAAGTCTGATAATATATAAAACGTAAGGGATAAACTAGGTACCATGTAATTTATCGATCTAAATGTAACAGTTGAACAAAACTAGGTCTACACCAAAGCTGTTACTAAAACGGAAATGGCCAATAACGTGACTTAGGTCAACTCGCAAATCGACAACGTTTTGAACGTGCTTTCAAAGGCACTCAATGTACGAATGTGTTTGGATAATACCGATTGTACAGTATTGTATTGCCAATGTGTCAGACACATCAAAGATTATGACATACTAGCTAATCCAGCGAACGTAGTTCTGCCATATGATTTACTAGCTTCTGTCATCGGTTTCGCCCGTGTGAAAATAGTTCTCTCCATACAAACTTTGGACCTCCTTTCATTCCTTTAGGAGGTTTTTATGGTGGGACAACCCCCGCTCTTGGGCGGAGCGAGAAAATGTGTCAAACTCTTAGTGACTAAAAACCCACCCCGTTCCTTCGTGTCTTCATACCGGGGCTGAGCTATCTCTCGAACTAATCCGGACCCCAATAGGCTTCGACCCAGCTGGGCTCCTGCTGTTGCTGAGAACTCCTTAAGGCACACGGGAACAGTGCGCGGCGTCGATGACTTGGGCTCGGTCCGGACAGTTACTGGACGGTCAGACAGCGAGCTACCCATTGCTCGCCGTCCGCAAGCCCGCGCATTCAGTGGCCGGAAATCGGGATCGGAATCCCGGTGGCGGCGAGAGCACCGTTGCCAGATGCGGTCGGCCTCCTCCTTTGCTAGCATTACTGCTTCGCAGAAGGAAACGACCGCCTGCCACTCCTCCTCGCTCCGGACTATGGCCTGAACAAAACCCCGGCGCGAGAGGTCTCCGCCACCGAACGAGGTGAATTTTAGAAAATTTTCTCTTAGAGTTCTCAACTTTCAGAGCTTTAAGGCTCTTTGAGGTACATATGGAACATGACGCGAAGTCGCGTCGACTCGGGTCTGGTACTTAGCAGACGGAAAGTGGTCCATTGGTCACCGTCAGCAAGCCCAGGCCTAAAGAATCACCCTACAACTCCCAACACCGAGGGCATCTGGAGGTCATTCAGCGCTGCGTCTTCTGGTACATAGGCACCACTCCATTCCCACCCTTTCATCCCCATCGACCATTTGTTCTGTGAGCGATGTGTGCTAGCCTTCTATCTTTGTAGAAAAACAAGGATATGTAAAATTTATGACAACAATGTCTTTATTCTACATAATCGTCGCCAGTTAATCTCCGCTATGTAACAACACGCGTCTGTGCGACCAACAACCGAATGAGAGAAATCTTGAGATTTACATAACAATCACGTAGTTAACAGTAAATCTAGACTAAGAGCGTTGTCAGAGTTTGCCTCAGTGCGCACTTTGAATATGACATCACTATGATTAAGAATAAGAAGATTGTTATCTAAAAGGGGTAATAAGTTGTAGTGAATTTTGATGGATTAGCTCTCTTTTTTCACGTTGCCTCTATATCAAACACTAGCCTACTTTTAACCTGCCCCGGCTTTGCACAGGTTCAACGCTTATATTACCGCAACCGCTATGTCTCTGAATTTTAAATCTGTAGTAACTTCAAAAATATTCATTCAAATTAGATATTGTAAAGGGCCATATTGATCTATATTAACTGCACAATGATATTGATGTCACCCAGGCATAAAGCAGCTTTGGTAAAAAAAAAATTAACATACAGACCAATACTTTCAAAGATTATCTTCTACAAATATTAGTGTCAATGTCATCTACATTGCACATATCAAAAACATAATTTTGAAAAGCACCAAGGCTTGCAACTTGTGAGATCCATTTAATACCAAGTCGGTTAATTTATTCAGTCCGTACTTAAAGAACCTTAATGACCTAGATTGACTTGACAATCGCATGAATATCACAAGTAATATGTATTGCTTAGTTCGATGTGTAATCTCAGCGCAATTAAAAAATATACAACACCCAGAAATCAATTAAATGAGCAGACAATACATCTGGCTGGTAGGAGGACCTGCCCAGTTTGACAGAGGTATGTAGAACTTTACACCCTGTTCCGTATATCCTCCAAAATTGTATAAACAACTCTCTTGTTGGCGGTACTGACACCAGCTCCACCACAAATGCTACGCTCTAAAGCCGGTATGCAATAGTCCGCTTCAATGAACATACCAAAGACGAGGCTTACATACTAGGAGCTTGCCTCGAATGTGGGAGGTAATTCTGAATGGCTTCAAGACACGAGGACTTGGTGAATCAAACAAGTTAAAATATAAACAGTTCAATTCCCGAATTTAGATGCGAAGATTTTTCTGAATCCCGTAAAAAAAAAATTATGACGTAGCTACAAAAGAGTATTCAGATTTTTCCCTACACTTGTGTTGACAGGCCTTACCTACTTTATGACAAATTTCAAGATTCTAGTCAATTTTTATTCCCTTGTCGAAATACACGTTTTTTGCGCCCGTATCTTTTTTTTTCGATTACTTAGAAGTTTGACTTTTTCACAACTTCAAGGGACTTAAAAATGTGGTTTTAATTTCAACTCGATATTTTCACACGTTTCTGAGACAAAGGGTCTTGACAGATACACAGACAGACAGATGGACGGACAACAAAGTGATTCTATGGAGGTTCCGTTTTGAGTCCGGATCTAATTTGATGAAAAAATGGAACCCAAAAAAAGATGAAATAAAATAGACTGAACATGAAAGGCATATAATATATTTATTAATTTATTTATTAGAACTTTATGCAACGCACAGGTACAAAGGCGAACTTAATGCCTTAGGCATTCTCTACCAGTCAACCAATAAATATAATGTCTTGCTCGTTCGCTAACTTATTTAGGGACAACGCAGACACTATTTCATAGTCTGTTATAATTAAAAATAATTGCGTGAAGGTGCTTAGATTTATTCTTCTATTTCAGTGTGTGGTTAATTATTTAGATAGTCGGGTCCCAGTAGATGGCCACGTTAATTGTCATTTTGGTGGAATTCATTCGTTCATGGACACCGACTAATTACTATGAATAAATGAATATGTCTGGGTGAAAGAGTCCTAGTTTTCTATTTTTTTTATCATAATGAATAGATTTTATTTAAAAAAAAATAAAAAAAAATACAAAAAGAAATTTAAGCGAATTGTGTTTCGCACTTTTTTACAGCATAAATGGCAAAACATGCTATTTGACTTTTTACGTATTAAAAATAACAATATTTCTTATATTCTCGACGTAGGAACCTAGATAAATATTGTCTATAACCGAATATCATCATAATATTTTGGAAATATGCTCCGACTGTAAATAAGCGTGGTATTGCGTTAGTATGGAAATTCATCCGTCGCCGGCCTCTTAATTAGAGTGTTTACTGTAGTGTTAAGAAGAGAGATGAAAAGATTGTTACTAAAAGAGTGAATATACAAAACTATTGGCGTGAAGGTGCTCAGATTTATTAAGACCAATGGATCCTATTTTTTTTTATTGATATACATATTTATTTGGTGAATCGTACATGTGGACGGCGAATATACATGGCGACATTTATCATTTATAGCTGCGTAGCGGCTGACAGCTTAGAATGGAAGAAAATATTTTATGAAAAAAGAAACACTTTAATATATAAGTACTTAAGTATTACTATGTGAATTAATAATAAAGTGGGCGAAAGCATATCAATGAGGCCTTTTTCTTTCATAAATTTTAAAACGAGTCAGTCGTACGCTTTCCAGTGTTCCAGAACACCAGTCTTCGGATCTTCAAAATATAAATGTTTTAATCAGTAGTTACTATTATTGTTGTTATTCAAGGTTAGTTTAATTGTGTAAATTATTTTTTTGCATGCTGTGGTCTCCTATAAGTGAAGGAGTACACCAAAAAGATACCGGAACCACTAATATAATAAGATACAAATATTGTGTACATCCTTTGTTGGAGATCCTAAATAAATAAATAAATTATAGTATATTACTACATACCTTATACCAATGTTAAAAAATTGTTGTTATGAATTGATTTTGCTCTTTCACGAGAAAACTTTTGAACATATTTGACAGGCCTGTTGGTCTAGTGGTTAGTGACCCTGACTGCTATGCTGGAGGTCGTGGGTTCGATTCCCATCCAGGACAAATGTTTGTGTGATAAGCATAATCATTTGTTCTATGTCTGGGTGTAATTCATCTATAATATGTATATATTTAGAAATATATAAATATGTTTATCAGTTGTCTAGTACTCATAACACAAGCTCTGCTTAGCATGAGACTAGGCGGCGTTGTGTGATATTATTATTATATTATTTTGATATAACTTTACAGTAACATACCTACACTAGAATAAGATAGAGTCTATATTTTATAATGGGGGAAGTTCTAATCCCACGAGAATTAATCCTCTAGCAGAAGTAAGTTATAACGGATTTGTCACGACTGCGGTTTTATTGGCGAGCGAGGCGGTGAGCGGGACGGCATTGGTAAGCGGATCCGGGGCGCTATCAGCTACGTCTCTTGGCGTGTTTTAAACAGGGCTTGTTAACGTTACCAAATTCACACTATAAATATCAGTAATAATAAATATATAATATATAATATAATATACATACATACGTACACTTTTTGACATTTTAATAGAACAAATGTACCTAATTCCTATGTATAATGAAAAATATTGCATCGTGGAAGTGTTGTTGAATACATAATAAAAATACTTTCTGCATTAATCTAGACGAAACAAAGAGATTTAACAAAATAACGTTATTTAACAGTATTTTAGTAACGCATTTGGTAACGTTATCAAGCCTTGGGTCACGGTTACTTTACTTTTTACCGATAACATCATCGATAACGTTAATCAGTTTACCGGTAAAAGTTCATTTAAATACCATCAAGTATAACGTTACCTCTACTAATAACGTTACCATAGTACGAGTTTAGAGTATAAATAAATGTACTTACACACTTAAAAAATAAAAGAAGACGGAAACCAAATAAAAGATACATTTTACTGCTCCCCGCCCCGCGCTTAGTACCGCTCACACCGGCAAAGTCGTGAACGAAGCCTCACATCTCTTGGAAACACAGGCATATTGTATAAACAGAGCAGTCGATAGCAAGCTGTAATGGACGTGTTTGAGCTGTTATGAACGCTAAGTGCATCGCCGCCGCCATCAGTGCACGTGTGGTGAACATTATGGCTTGAAAGGTCTCTTTGTCATGGAATATATACAGGTGATGTTGATTCAATAAATGTATTTGTTTCGTTTGTATCGCGGCCATCAGCACTACTACAAAAAATTAATTCCAGATTCATGCAAAGTATTATTGTGGCTTGTTTCATTTGTAATTTCTCATTAGCAACCCGGAGTTTTATGCGCCATCAATGGTCCTTGTCTTGCTTATAATCATTATCTATATATATAAAAGAAAGTCGTGTTAGTTACACCACTTATAACTCAAGAACGGCAGAACAGATTTGGGTGAAAATTGGTAGGGAGGTAGCTTAGAGCCAGGAGACGGACATAGGATACTTTTTTTTTTTTTGTTTTTTTTTTGCGTAGAGTAGAGTAGGGTAGGGTAGAGTAGGGTAGAGTAGGGTAGGGTAGAGTAGTGTATAGTAGGGTAGAGTAGGGTAGGGTAGAGTAGGGTAGAGTAGGGTAGAGTAGGGTAGAGTAGGGTAGGGTAGAGTAGGGTAGAGTAGAGTAGGGTAGAGTAGGGTAGAGTAGAGTAGAGTGTGGTTGGGTAGAGTAGGGTAGAGTAGGGTAGAGTAGGATAGGGTAGGGTAGAGTAGAGTAGAGTAAGGTAGGGTAGAGTAGGGTAGAGTAGGGTAGAGTAGGGTAGGGTAGAGTAGGGTATAGTAGGGTAGAGTAGGGTATAGTAGGCTGAAGTAGGGAAGAGCGGGAGCGAAGCCGCGGGCAAAAGCTAGTATTATTATATCATCAAATCTGTAGAGGTTGTTAATTGTGTGCGCATCACGTAAAATATACGAATTTGACATAGACACACACATTAAAACTGTGTGTCACTTGATAATATTACTTAGGCTTTGTTTTATCGAAATTGGTTGACTATATTCAAAGATATATAACATTAATTGAGTATTGAACGGTACGAAATTTGACGGATCAGCTATTTAAATAATTAGGAGAGGGAATGGACCGTAATCCAACATATGAGCTCACTGCAGATTGGTGGATGTCACGTGTCTTCAAATTTTTAGGTTCTAGGACATGCCGGTTTCTTCACAATGCTTTCCTTAACCGTTTTGGGAGCAATTATGCTGTGTTAAATATACACAGGTAGAGCATTTGGCTGGGTTTGAGCCTGTGAAGTATGAGTTTGTAAGTCGGGAATATTAATATTAGCCATCAATGCTTTTCCTTTTTATCCATCCGTGAGGCAAAATGCATATTTCTAGCAGTGAACCGCTTTTTGCTGTTTTGTTGACGATGACGCGTACAAAAGTTGCGTGTACAAATGTATCTTTAGAATTATTTCATCGGCTAACTGTTTGAGGATTTCTAAATCGGGTCTTGTTTATTTTGGTCTCCGAACTTTTGGGTCAGTCAAAAGTTACAACAAACCACAATCATTCAATTTACCCTTTCGTCGTCTAATACGATAAACCTTGTTTTAAAAAGTAATTGGTAAAACGGAGACCTGCGTAGTTGTATGTCAAATGTTAGGCTTAGACTCTTTTAGATAGACAACAGGATTATTGCTTCAGTAAAAATTTGATACTCATTATTTAGAATAGGTACTACACGCTTTCTACCACTGCTCATGCTGGCAAATAATCAGGAGAGGGAATAAGCAAGCCTTTGGAGTCACGGATTCTCTGAGTAAAGACTCTGTCCGCCCACAGAGTGACCTTTTTTTTGAAGTGGAACATTACTGACATACTGTGCCTCGGAAAAACCAAATAAAATTGATGAAGCAGGTCACGACACTTTTTTTTTTTCGATGGGAAAAATCATCTTATGACAACCCCCGCTCTTGGGAGGAGCGGGAGATAGTGTCAGACTCTTACTGACTAAAAAACCCATCCCGTTCCTTCAAGCCTTCATACCAGGGCTCGAGCGCCCTTTCGGATAACCCTGGCCCCAGTAGGCTTCGACCCGGCTGGGCCCCTGCTGTTGCTGACAACTCCTTGAGGCGCGCGGGAACAGCGCGCGCCGTCGACGACTTGGGCTTGGTCCGGACGGTTATCGGACGGCCGGACAGCGAGCTACAAGCAGGTCACGACCCTCAGCATTGAGGAATACGAAAAGCCAGAAACCACGTAAAACCGTTGGTCCCGGATGCCGTTTGTAGACATTTGATAGCCGTGACAGATAGCCAGACGCCAAAGAGTCTGATCATCAGTCTATCCAAGGAAGTTGTTCCATGCAAAACACGGGTATTCAGCCGCTTCCGGATATATCGGAAGCTGACCCCAAAGTAGTTGGAAAAAGGCTAGCGAGATGAGGTGGGAAATCATCTAATGACTTCTGCGATCTAAGATGGAACGATCCTGTAAGACTTTAGCGGACTAAAACCCACCTATGTCCATCAGTAGCCCTTTGCACTCTAGAGGGCCACCGTCACTCTTTCAAACGTTCCTGCAACCGAGTGTGCTAAGAAAAGACAGTGGCACTAAGATCACAGGCTATCGTGCACAGCAAGGCTCAGAGAAAATACCTTTACAGTCTCTTTAGAGTTGTTCTCTAACATACGTTGTACATAGGAGGTACCTGGGTAGTCTTTCAAGCCGTCACGAGACCTTCTTCAAAGTGCTGAAGGTATCAATCACCAGAGTGGTTTTGATGAGGTGAAAATTCCACAAACTCTAGAAGTTTTTTTTAAGTTAACACGGGGCTTTCTTCGATGTGCTGATGGTATTACCGGGGTGGTTTTGATGAGGTGAAAATCTTAAACTTTCTGGAATTTCTGAAGTAGTCTTTTAAGTGGTCACGGAACCGCCTTCGACCTGCTGATGCTGGTCACCAGGATAGTTTTGGTGAGGTGAAAATCTTACACTCTCTGGAAGTTTCGAGGTAGTATTTTAAGTGGTCACAGAACCTCTTTCGACGTGCGGATGGTAATCACTAATCCTCTTGACGGAAAGCTCCACAACGAATAGGATTTTAGGTAGTAAGTAGTATTTTCAGCCATCACGGGACCTCTTTCGATATGCTGATGGGGGGTTTGATGACGTGATAATCCAATCAAAGTAGTATTTTAAGTGATTTCGGGTCTCCTTACGGTGTGCTGATGGTGATCTTTAGGATGGATTTTAATGAGTCGGAAATCCAACACTCCTTAGCTTTTTCATCAAAAGTTCAAACACCTTTTGAAGGTTTTTCCCTATACCAAAAAAAAGAGATGGTTTGACGGACGATTTGCATCATTATTTAGGCATTGCTAGATTGATAAGATGCTTAGTAGCTCAATACCTTTTTAAAATAGGCTGAGTATATATAGCGTTATTAAATAATTTCAAATAAAGCAGAAGCCACATTATCCTCATAAATAACTTGGTAATATTTCAACGTCTACACCAAGTAGAAATATTACAAAAATATTCATGAGAAAATGATCTAGTGATCATTATTAAGAAACTAGCCCAGAAACATGATATAATCATGTAGTTAACACAACTTCTAATGAGGAAAACACTAATGTATTTCTAGATATGTACATATTTTAGTTTAGTTTTTTTAGTTTAGTTCTTATATTCTATCCCGAGGTTGTCCCGGATTCGTGCGGAAGTGACGCCTGGGTGTTGCCACTGTGCGGAGTGCCCGGAGGACACGGTGGAGCACACAGTCGAGGTGTGCCCCGCTTGGGCAGAGAATCGCCGTGCACTCGTGGGGGCAATCGGTGGCGGAGACCTCTCGCTCCGGGCCTTGGTTGAGGCCATGGTCCGGAGCGAGGAGGAGTGGCAGGCGGTTGCCGACGTCTGCGAAGCAGTAATGCTCGCAAAAGAGAAGGCCGAACGCATCAGGCAACGGCGCTTTTGCCGACGCCGGGATTCCGATCCCGATTTCCAGCTATCGAAGGCGCGGGCTTGTGGACAGTGAGCAATGGGTAGCTCGCTGTCCGACCGTCCAGTAACTGTCCGTACCAAACCCAAGTCGTCGACGGCGCGCACTGTTCCCGCGCGCCTCAAGGAGTTGTCAGCAACAGCAGGGACCCAGCCGGGTCGAGGCCTACTGGGGCCAGGGTTATCCGAAAGGGCGCTCGAGCCCCGGTATGAAGGCTAGAAAGAACGGGGTGGGTCTTTTAGTCAGTAAGAATCTGACACAATCTCCCGATCTACCCAAGAGCGAGGGATGTCATTGGATGATTTTTTCCCACCATAAAAAAAAAACCCAAGGTTGTCTGGAAGATATGCTGTCAGCGATAAGACCGCCATTGTACCCATAGATTTAAGTTTCTGTTAAATTGTTACCATTTTGGTGTACAATAAAGTTTATTCTATTCTATATTTAGAAATATATAGTCTAAGATCTGATTAAGAACGACCTTCACCGGTCTGTGTAATGGTTGGTTCGGCAAATTACATCTCATGGGAGGCTGTGTCAGACTTTTACTGGCTAAAACTCACTCTTGTTCCTTCTTTCCCTTCGTTCTAGAGCCCCTGGGTTCTCTTTCGACCCACCCATGGCCCCAGTATGCTTGGAACCGCCTGGGCAGACATCTCTTTGAGGCGCGCGTGGAACACCACGTGCCATTGACGACTTGGACTCAGTCCTGACGATTACTGGGCGGTCGGACGGCGAGCTACCCATTGCTCGTCGTCCGTCCTATTGGAGATAGGCCCCCCCAAGTGACGCCGTAATAACAGGTCCTGTGCGCCTTACATCCATTATATTATTATAATGTAGAGTGAATAGGCTCCTCATAAACTAGTGCGCCTCACCAGCAGAGATTACATGACTGCTTACCATCAGGTGGGATCGCAGTCAAGCACTAGTTTATATCAATACAAAATAATATTAAAAATAATCACCAGCCGTGACTGCTAAACGTGTTTTCAAAAGCATGAAAAAAACTTGGTATGTTCAGATAATCACCCATCTACAGATTGACCTCGGCAAGAGTTACTTAACCTTTGAGACCGACACATATAACTGTACTAATTTTAGCCATAAACTTCTTTACACCTGCCTCCTAAACAAACAAGTATATATAATTAGAAACACGAACAAACTAGAACAATTTGATCGAAAGACCAAAACGTTAACAGGGCATTTTGATATAAATAAATCCTTTGGTCGCCGACGTGCCAAAAATAGATTGGCTTACTATAGTAAAGCACTAAACTTTTATGTAACTTGCAATGTTCGTGTGCATATTTTTTTAGATCAAATTGCAAATACATAGCGTGAACAGGCTGTTAATAAACTAGTGCGCCTTACCATCAACGATTGCATCACTGGTTACCATCAGGTGGGATCGCAGTGAAATACTGGTTTAAAAGAAAATAAAAATATTTATCACAGCTTTGAGACATAAAAATTGGTGTGCCCTGCTTGGGCGGAGCATCGCCGTGCCCTCGTGGGGATGATCGGCGGCGGAGACCTCTCGCGCCGGGCCTTGGTTGAGGCCATGTTCCGAAGCGAGGAGGAGTGGCAGGCGGTCGCCGACTTCTGCGAAGCAGTAATGCTCGCTAAGGAGGAGGCCGACCACATCAGGCAACGGCGCGGCGCTCTAGCCGCCGCCGGGATTCCGATCCCGATTTCCAGCCATCGTAGGCGCGGGCTTGCGGACAGTGAGCAATGGGTAGCTCGCTGTCCAGACGTTCGGTAGCTGTCCGGACCGAGCCCAAGTCGTCGACGGCGTGCAATGTCCCCGCGCGCCTCAAGGAGTTGTCAGCAACTGCAGGGGCCCAGCCGGGTCGAAGCCTACTGAGGCCAGGGTTATCCGAAAGGGCGCTCGAGAATCGATGAAGGCTTGCAGGGACGGGGTGGGTTTTTAGTCAGTAAGAGTCGCCCAATAGCGGGGGTTGTCATTGGATGATTTTTCCCACCATGAAAAAAAACCTATGAGCGGAATGCCATTGGATGATTTTTTACCTAAAAAAAAAACCGCCAATTACTCCATCACAGCCAAAGTCCCCAAAATAACACCGGATTGCTCAGTCTATTTTACAGTCAATAATTGGGTTCCAATTCGCTAAAAGAAAGAAAGATTTTAAAATCCTTTTAACGTAATACATTTAAAATGAGAGACAGAAGCAACTCAACAATGCAGCCCTGTATTCCATTATTCAGAGCCAAATAATGTTAAATTGAATTTACACCACATTATTCGAGCGAGCTCTGAGTGTTACTTTGTATCTCGTTGATAGTAGGTACCATAGAATAGAAAATCTATAGAAGCGACAACAAACAAATTTTTCGTTCAACCAAGTCCATTTCATCATTGGACCACTAGTCGTAGGGCGAAGCGCCTCCGGTATATGTGGATATCTTACCCATACGTATAAAACGATTTGGGAACACTTTTATTGTGCGTACAGCTAAGCAGTGGAATTTCCTACCGGAATGTATACTTTAAGTCAAGAGTGAATAGGTTACTTCTAGGCAAGTGTGCTTCACATCATCGCTTACCATCAGACGAGATAAAGGCCAAACGCGAACCTATTCGTAATACAAAAAGACTGATCATATTCTAAAACAATTACCTTGGGTTCGGTTTTTAGATTCTTCTTCTTAGCGTGTCACTTGTAAAAAATATTTTATTTTTAATTATCACATTATATTCCTAGTCTGTTTCAATATTAACTCTTCGAATGCCGCCATTAGAGACACAATAGAAAGACAATTGCTTATGTCGAACTGTGTAACATAAGACATTCAAAAGGTTAAGCCACTGTAATGCCTTCCACTTGACGCTGTCTATCGATCCCTACGTGAAAAGGCAACGGACACGTGGCGTCAACTGGAAGCTGGGACAGCTGTGGAGAAACACCGCACTAACATTGAATATCGGAGCCCTCCGAGCACCCTTACCTATGGAGATGGTCTCTGCTTTGCCCAGCTCGGGTGCGGAGTCTGTTTTTAAATTTGTTTTTAGGTTAACCCCTCCGATACCCAGTGCAAGTGCGGCGCTCCTGACCAGATGATGGCCCACTTATTAGAGTGCCCAAAGTGTCCCTAAACCTGCACTTTGGAGAACCTTAAAAACGCCACTGATGCGCCGCTATAAACGTGGAAACCTGGAGTGGAGTTCAAAAACTTTGAGGGATAAGAAAACCATCGATTCGAGAAGAAGATGTTTGGCCATAGCAAAGCGAAAGGCTCTCTGATGTAACAACGATGTTTTAGATTAAGAGACGGACAAGACGAACCGTAACATTAAAATTGGGAACAAATTGCCAAATTCACTCTGCCTTTTCTTTCTCCTCTCACTTTGGAAATACACAAAATGTTTCACAAATTGGAAGAGACAAAATTCACCTGTGTCATTTCAGTTGCTTTTTGCGTTTTAGGGACACCGTATCACTTTCGAATGATGTAGTAAGACTTAATTGTCTTGCAATATGATATTAGCATAATCAGCTTTATAATGTAGCTTTACAATCCATCACGCGGGTCCAGTGCAGGTTGGTAGATGTCATATGTCCTCGAATTTTTCGTCCTAGGACATGCCGGTTTCATAACGATGTTTTCCTTTACCATTTCGAGAGCAGTGGTGATGAAATAAACAAGTGGATTTGAACCCGTGACCTACAACTCATAAACCGGGGCCGTTATCACTCGGCTGCCAATGCTCTCATAACATAATATGATATTGACAAACTTAAAATATACTGCCTAAGTATGAGAAATAAATGAGAGAAACGAAACTCTACAAAGGAAGCCAGGAAGAAAACGGGTGATTTTTAGTCAGTAACTGTCGAAATAACTCTTTTCAATCTAGGTGGACCGAGAGAATCAACTCACTCTTGCTCCACCTAAAGCAGAAGGATTTCTTTGGTAACATCCTCCTCAAAAAAAGGCACTTAAGTCTCTTCTATCGAGTAAGCTAGTCTATACCAGTTCTCGCTTGCTATGTCAATAAGCGAAAGAATTTACGCAATACCGAGAATTTATGTCGCATGTATGTAGGCACAATCAACCGGAGAATTATGTACACATTTTGCGAAATTAAAATATAAATCTATAATTTTCGTGTTACTTCTAAAGATGTACCTACTATGTTATTTTGAATATTACATGATGTAACTGGTATTTGAAGAGTTACTAAAGGTGTATCAATCATGAAATATGTCTTTTGTTATTATAAACTAGAGTAGTGGTTGCTCTGTAGTAATGGTCTTGACTTACGAGTTAAGGATGCGAGTTCGAACCCAGCCAGTACTTAGTGTAATTTATTTCATCACCGCTGCTTTCATAACGGTGAATAAAAACTTTGTGAGGAAACCGGCATGTCCAAGAATAAAAAATCCGAAGACATGTGACATCAACGCTGAATCCGCGTGTTGGATTACGGCCCATTTTCTCTTCTAGAGAAGAGGCCTGCGTTCCAGCAGTGCGAACAGTATAATTTTATATATTTTATTTTTTTATTTTATTTGTTGATTTAAATGAAAATCCAATCAGTAGTTTTTCAGTTTATCGGGAACGGACAGACAGACGCGGTTTTAAACTTTTTTGTAGCCGTCGAGATCGAGCCCAAGTCGTCGACACCGCGTAGTGTTCCACCCGCGCCTCAAGGAGATGTCAGCAAACCGTAGGAGTCCAGCAAGGTCGAAGCAACTGGGGCCAAGGGTTTTATTCTGAAAGGAAATCTCGGCTCTGGTATGGCAACGAAGAATCAAGAGTGAGCTTTTAGTCAGTAAAAGTCTGACAAACCCTCACACTCCACCCAAAGGGCGCGGATATATCATTGGATGATTTTCTCATCTACAATAAAAAAGTAACTAGCCTTTTTTAACACGCTTGTCCCCTCTTTGAGGCGTGGCTGGAATGACCTCACGGCGTCCTTACCTTCCGCATGACACAGGTCCTCACCGGAAATGGCAAGTTCGGGAGGTTCCTGTTCCGAATCAAAGCGGAAGTGACGCCCGGGTGTCGCCACTGTGCGGAACGCCCGGAGGACACGGTGGAGCACACAATCGCTGTGTGCCCTGCTTGGGCGGAGCATCGCCGTGCCCTCGTGGGGTTGATCGGCGGCGGAGACCTCTCGCGCCGGGCCTTAGTCGAGGCCATGGTCCAAAGCGAGGAGGAGTGGCAGGCGGTCGCCGACTTCTGCGAAGCATTAATGCTCGCAAAGGAGGAGGCCGACCGCATCAGGCAACGGCGCTCTCGCCGCCGCCGCCGGGGTTCAGATCCCGATTTCCAGCCACCGTAGGCGCGGGCTTGCGGACAGCGAGCAATGGGTAGCTCGCTGTCCGGCCGTCCGGTAACCGTCCGGACCAAGTCCATGTCGTCGACGGCGCGCGCTGTTCCCGCGCGCCTCAAGGAGTTGTCAGCAACAGCAAGGGCCTAGCCGGGTCGAAGCCTACTGGGGCCAGGGTTATCCGAAAGGGCGCTCGAGCCCCGGTATGAAGGCTTGAAGGAACGGGATGGGTTTTTTAGTCAGTAAGAGTCTGACACTATCTCCCGCTCCGCCCAAGAGCGGGGGTTGTCATAAGATGATTTTTCACAGCGAAAAAAAAAAAAAACACGCTTACATTTTCGAGAGACGTTAGTGGATTATTTTACCAGCTGATATTGAAAATTGCCAGTGAATAATCGTGCAAAACAAAATGCATACAAAACCACAACAGTTTTTCCGTACTGTCGTATCAAATATTAATCGGATTGCGTGCTTAGCTTTAACGAAAAACTGAATAGAACTGGCTACCCCAACTATCTGCCCTCAGACATCACGTTCTGAAGCACTGTATTGTACATTGGAAACCACAAAACAGAAGTACGATACTGATATTGTGGGATTTCTAATGGCCTGGGACCAGGGTTAGCTCCGAAAGGTAGCTCAGCCTTGGTATGAAAGGCAAGAACAACAAAAAAAAAACGGTCTTTAAGGATTATATTTTACCGAGACACCATGGCGGCGGGACCAGTTGCACCCAAACTAGACACCATACAGACACCAGAGTCGCCACACGTCCTAGCTGGTCACGCCACCGAATTAGTTGCATAACCAAACGGACACCAGGTGAGTAACTCTCTATAGAGCTGTATATGTCGCAGTAAGATAGATAAAGCCGTAATATAGTTATATCCCTAGGGATATAATTATATACAGTAACATAGTTATGCAAAAGCGATTCTTTACTATCTCACTAGGAATATAGTCATAAAACCGTCGAAGTTTAGTGAATATACATTATGTTGGTAGCGGTGACTGGTCGCGCTGCCTTGTTGTCTCGGTGAAATATAGCCCTAAAGGTTTTAAACTTCGCCACGTCAAAAAAGATAATAGTAGTTTATGTGACTAGGGGATAAAGCAGTGTCTTTAAGTCGCGGGCGGCATGTTGAATTCCGAACGAAACGAAGGTTGCTGATTTTAATCCCGAACGATAGTGAGGGATTTATAAAATTAACTCCCGAGAATTGCGAGGGAGTTAATAAAGAAACCTGAGTGAAGTGAGGATTTTAAGCTGCCCAAGACAAAGACAGCTTTATCCCCGTGTTGCATACTCTACTTTTTACACCATCTGTGAGATAATTAAAAGACAATTTGGTCGACCAAATCATTTATTAGAGAAATATAAGTATTATATTTACAAGTTCATCAAACAAACAAAATTCACAACTCCAAGATTCTATAGTTTCAATTTTATATAATGCTCCCGTGTCGTCAGTACGCACGTTTTATTCTATTTTTTTTTTTTGTTAGTGGCCAGTTTGAATCATAGTGATTACATACTCTTTGGTTTGAATTTCGAGTCAAATTGTTCGATGCGCCTACATTTTAATTCACAATGTTGACAATTCTTGATGCTCCAAATTCAAATCTCATTATTCCCTAGGGATCGGCCATACTGCATTATCTCCCTAGGCATATAATGACTTGCTTTAAGTGAGGTTTGTATGACGAATAAAACGACATTATCGAGCAGGTGGTGTAAAAATGATATTTATTTTGCAAATAGGTTTAAAAAACACTTTTACATTTCAAATTTTTTTTTGTCAGTTTAAGCTAGATGAGGCCGGTGTTTCCTGCCTGACTACCCTGAGAAGAAACACCGAAATAAACTCAGGGGTCAAAGTCTCTTTTAAGGTCCATACAGCAAGTGGATCTCTACGCGCCGAAGAACGTCTCAAATCTTAGTTGGACGCCTCATTTTAACAGATTTTTAAACTAGAGTGAGAGACTCAACCTCAAATACGTTATTCAGGTTAGAAAAAGCATACTTTCAACGCCAAACTACGATTACTTCCTTTAAGAGGGCCCTTCCCGAGTTAACACGAACATGGTTTATGAGCTTGTTTCGTCATTTAACATAATTTAATGCAATGAATGTTTGATAAACAGGCAACGCGAAAAAGGAGATATCACGCCTGCTCTAGTAAGTTTTTTTTAACCTATGTATTTTGTGTGGTAAGTCTCTGGGCGCAAATGAGTGCCTTTAACACAAAATGTTAGTGTGACCGTATATTAAGTAACTAATTTGCAAATTACAAATATCAAATTGTAAAGTACAAACTAGGCCAGATAATATATAATAATTTATTTCAGTAATTGTACATATAAAATACATAAAATAAACTTTAGAATACTTAGTAGTACTATATAAGTTACCTTATTATACAAAACTAGTTTAATTCACTCATGTCAATAATGACCTATTGTTATAATATGTTAGTACTGCCATTCAAGCTTGTAGCGACTTGCCTGAACTAGGTTACTAAAAACCTGTGTTTCAGATGAATGAGACATTTTCTCGGTTTCAAAGAATCACCATAAACAGCGAAATCATTATGATTTCGGTACCTACTCTACAAAAATTTAATTAACAAAGTTTTTCTTATAATAATGTCATGCTTATTTTATAATCAACAGAATAGAAAGAATATTATTATAGTGATAGGACAGTTGGCGACAACAACGGTTATATTAGGGAATGGTGAAAGAATTCTTCTTTCTTCCTAATATTTTGAATAAATAAATAATTAAGGGTGGGTTAACGAGTTGAGTATTCTTTTAGGTGAGAAAATCGTCTAAATGACATCACCCACCCTTGGGCGGAGCTCGGGGGCGTGCCAGACTTTTACTGACTAAAAAGCCACTCCTGTTTCTTCTTTGCCATTGTTCCATGGCGCCGGGGATCCTCTTTCGTATCACTCATGGCCCCAGTAAGTTTCAATCCTGCTGGACCCCTACGGTTGCTGACAACTCCTTGAGGCGCTCGTGGAGCTTTACGCGCTAAAGAACGTCTCAAATCTTACTTGGACGCCAAATTTTAACTGATTTTTAAACTAGAGAGAAAAACACTACTTCAAATATGTACGTCAATTAGGTTTTAGATTTTTTTTTTAATTTATAAAAACTTTTGTGTCATAGTTTGTAGATATGTAAATTGTTTTTATTAAAATAAATTGTTGATTATTCTACGATAAAATATTAAAATTACTCGTAGCTGCAACAATTTTATAAATAGCTGAAATTGATTCAGTAATCAATTCTGAAAATACACTTCAATACGTACGTTAAATGTTAGTTGTATACTCTTTGTTTCCTGATAGCTTCAACCTAGGGGCAAACGTTTTAAGACAAGAGTGGAACGATTAATAAATAAATAATTGAAATAAATTAATAAAATAAATAATTTCAAAGCAAGCGTGCTTCATTGTCAACGACATTATCTCTTACCATTTAAGCAAGATTCATAGTGGTCCAACCTAAAAATAGTAAACAAAATATTGCCCATTGACATTTCGATAGCGCTCATCAATCCCATCTTTCAACAGCTGTTAGGACTGTCATCATGACACTTTGTCCAAAAGCTCAAAACCCTTAATCTCCGGCCTACAACGAAGCTATCAAAGACGATCCACTTAATCAAATAGAAATAGTTAACCAAAATGCCGGGAATACTGCTGGTTTACAGTGTCAGTGTAGGTCACAAAGCAGATGGGTACAGAATTCAATCTACATACAAAGTGCGTTTGAGCAACGTACGTATACACACTGTCAGCAAACCGTGGGGTCCCAGCAGGGTCGAAGCCTTCTGGTTACAAGGGTTCGCTTCTGAAAGGAAAACCAGTATCCCTAGCCATGTTGCAAATCTGCAATCGTCAACGCTTGTAGAAAGCTTCAAATATACGGGAATGACGTCATCTCAACGCTCAGTCACGTGGTGAGAACAAAAGATTCGACGACGCGGCCAACTCGAAGCGTTCGACGCAAGCGAAACGGTTGTAACTTGGCTAGGGGGGCAGGCCCTGGTATGAAAGGCAACGAAGCAGTGGGTTTTAAAAAAAGACGTGTGGCACTCGGGGACTGCCGCGGTAAAGCTATTGCATAGCATTTTTATCAACTTATGCAATTATAATTATTTACTTATTTTATTTATGCAGTATATTTTTTCCTTTGTTTTTTTTTTCTTTGATATTAATTGAAGTAACACTTTCACACATTGAATTGAATTTTGATTGATTGTTCACTCCTTTGTTTTTTTATCGGTCACCACGCTCAAAAAACAAATGAGTGGGGGGTGTTAGGTTATTTTTATTTTCGTTACGGAATTTCTGGATTCGGTCTCCACGCTCAAGGCCCGCGATAGAAGCTATGCAATAGCTTAAAAAAACACACACAGACACCACTCACGGAGAGTATCTCGGATCGGTTGGGATCAATACGAGAGCGAGTGCCATTCGCTAGAGATAAGTGTCTGTGAACTTTTTGGTTATAATCGGTTTATATTTCTGTTTCATTCTCAACAATACATCATACAACTATTTAGATACGTATGAACTATTTAGATATGATGTGTTTCCTGATAGCTACATCTTCGGTCTTTAAATCAAGAGTGAATCGGTTACTTCTAGGTAAGTGTGCTTTGTCGTAGGCCATATCATTGCTGCATCCATCAAGTGAGCTGGAGATTAAACGCGAGTCTACCTACACTAATTTATAAAGAGATAAAGTTTTTTGTTTGTAGGAGGTAAATTTTTTGCTGAGTGATCCAGGCTTTATTTTAGAGTGATATAGGCCATATTTTATGTACGCGAGCGAAACTGCGGGCAAAAGCTAGTCCATAATAAAAAAAGATACAAGCGCTACGATAATTTTTAAGCAAATCTAAGCCAAAGTTGACAACTCTAGCGCGACCGCCGAGCGTAGGTATAAAAAAAAGACAGAAGTGAATCTTATGTATGAGATTGACAAACAAGAACACACAGAACTTTCAAAACCTTGAGCACAGGCGTAGGGTAGCCAACCTTTCGATGTTTTACAGGATGAACTATGGAGAGTGTGCGTAGGAATTGCATGACTTGATTCCGCCATCACAATTCTACCATCGGACAACCCGACGTACGGCAAATATCCACCCTTACGTTGTTGAAACCTCTACGGTCCGAACTAAGCGTCTCGCCTCGTCATTTATACCACGTACGTCGAAGGACTGGAACAATTTGCCTGCTGCGGTCTTCCTGTCCGATTATAATTTGGGTATCTTCAAAGCTAGAGTGACAAAGCTCTTAAAAAACTAGTGCACCTCTCCATCAGAGATTACATCACTGCTTACCATCAGGTGGGATCGCAGTCAAGTGAAGTTTATATCAATCAAAAAAAAAAAAGCAGAACACACGGTATCTCATGTATGAGAATGACTTCTGTATCTATCTGTTTTGTGGTACAGAGAGGAGCTCTACGGAAATTAATAGCTGGCTTCAATGTTCGATGCTACTGATAAATTGTACATCGCACTCGATACCGAGCAATTTGTCTAATAAAGTATCGAGTTTGGTAAGATAGGTTTTGTAGGCAAGTAGTTGACGCTGGTGTAGAATTTAGTGCAAATTAAAGTGTACTGAAGTTGTTAGTTATATTTTGAAAAGGGTTAAATTTTGATACATGGGTTATAGAAAATTTGTATATGGTAGCAATTAGATTTCTTGTGGGTAGGGTCTGAAATACTGATTTATGGCGAAATTATAAAATAATAATTATGTTTGTCATGGACTATAATTGGATAGTTGTGTATACTACGGTAATTTTAATCGCTTAGGACCGGTTTTTTTTTTGTTAGCCGTAAGGACTGTGTGATTGAATTTACGTATAGTTTTGATGATGACTTATTTATTCTTAGTATGTGTTTTTTTTTCTCCTGTTTCTTATATATCTGTCACATAACACCTTTCTATTATTTATGATTTACTACACACTAATTTATACCTACATATAATAATACACATATATTTATTTATCTCACACCTAACAACTGATTAACATCCGTAGACTCATAGGAAGGTTCAGTTGAAAACCAGCGTTAAGCAACTGCTACGTAGTGGCCTGGCAGAATGCTGAACTGGACCTATTTGGCGCAGCCGTGTGACATACAATGTAGATATATTTTAAGTCATCAGTAAGGGTCCCATACTATAATAAATTTTTATATCATTGTCTGTACCTGTAGATGGATGGAGAGGGAGAGGAAGGCCGAAAAAAAGATGGATGGATTGTGTGAGAAGTGATATGAAAGAAATGGGAGTTAGTGATAGTTTGACGGGTGACAGGACAGAATGGAAGAAGAAAACGTGTTGCGCCGACCCCAAGTAATATGGGAGGACGAAGAAGAAGAAGAAATGTTTACCTGTGTGCCAAATTAACGTATTTTCTTTCTTTCTTTCTTTCTTTCTATAGTATTGAGTCATGATATATTACTTATACAACATTAGTTTAGTTTAGTATTAGTTTAGTTAGTACCTTTATGCGACATCCGAAACACGTCTCTAGTATTTTTAAATAAAGAATCGATGTGCATTTCATAACTGTATTATGAATAATAGACCAGGGTAGATGCCTTCAAAAATAATAAAAAGTGAAAAATAATAATAGTAGGATGAGACCCATCACAAAAGGAGGAGAATATTATAAAAATGAAAGGAAAAATAATTTACGGGCGATCTGAGGTCGGGAAGGGGGTGGGGGTGACTTTTTAAGGGGAAAAAACGGTTTTTCTCGATTTCCGGCAAAACTAAAAGTCCTATGGAAAAAAGTCAAATGGCAAAGTTGTAGGTAATAAAAAGATCTAAAACTTTTGTATTAACACTTTTTTCACATAACCTCAAAATTTATGTGAAAAATTCAAAAAACCATGTTTTTGGTTTTTTATTTTTATCTCTTTCAAAAAACCATATTTTATCACGAAATTTGGTGAAAACTTACCTTTTTATGTCCCAAATACGCTGTAATTTATTTGATTAGAAATATTTATTTTTTCACCTTATTTTGAATAAATATCGAAAAATCACCCTAATTTTCAATCGAAAATTCACCCGTCAAAATATCTTTTTTTTTTCAAAAAGTTTATATGGTGTCTGTTCGTTGGAATCTCTACTTTCCGATGGTGAAAAAAAATATATATGTTACCATAGTAAATCTTCTCAGCAAATGCAAAAAACCGAAAAAAACTCGAATTCGATTTTTTTTTTCAATTATTATATTGAATGTAGAGCTATTTATTAAAATTTACACTTTAATTACTCGAAAAACGTAAAATTACATGTTACATAGATAACAAAAAAAATTGCAAATCAAAATATAGTACTATAATTAACAAACAAATAAGTTGATAAAATTAATACTTAATAAGACGTCTACAATATTTGGAGAAAGGAGTCGAATCTTCTTTAAGTTACATGCGTAGATGCCTATTTATAACTATTTTTAGATAACTTATATTTATCTGAGTGACCTACGAAAAATTTTAACCCATCAAAAGGTATTTCATAGAGGAGGGGGGAAGGGGCTAGGCGGGTCCGGGTCTTACTACATACATACCTAATATTTCGTAGCAGCTGTAACAACCGTTAGCCTAGCCGGTATTCGAAATACAGTATAGTATACAACATCGTTTATAAAAATACACGTGCACGTTGAGTTTCTTGAAGATAATTATGACAAGTTTACAAAAAAACTAAGAAGATTAAAAAAATAATAATCTCCTTTATTTTGCAAATATATCCTAAAAGACATAAAAAACATAGCTAAAAATAAAATAAAAAATTGAATATATCTGAAATATATATGAAATGAAAAATATATATATGAAAATCGGCCAAAAGTTAGTTAGTAAAAATATATTTACGATGTGTATTTTATATATCTTATGGGAGTAACTAAGTTTGTTTGTGCAAAATCTTCTTAGTTTTTTTGTAAACTTGTCATAATTATCTTCAAGAAACTCAACGTGCACGTGTATTTTTTAAACGATTTTGTATACTATACTGTATTTCGAATACTGGCTAGGCTAACGGTTGTTACAGCTGCTACGAAATATTAGGTATGTATGTAGTAAGACCCGGACCCGCCTAGCCCCTTCCCCCTCCTCTATAAAATACCTTTTGATGGGCTAAAATTTTACGTAGGTCACTCAGATAAATATAAGTTATCTAAAAATAGTTATAAATAGGCATCTACGCATGTAACTTAAAGAAGATTCGACTCCTTTCTCCAAATATTGTAGACATCTTATTAAGTATTAATTTTATCAACTTATTTGTTTGTTAATTATAGTACTATATTTTGATTTGCAATTTTTTTTGTTATCTATGTAACATGTAATTTTACGTTTTTCGAGTAATTAAAGTGTAAATTTTAATAAATAGCTCTACATTCAATATAATAATTGAAAAAAAAAATCGAATTCGAGTTTTTTTCGGTTTTTTGCATTTGCTGAGAAGATTTACTATGGTAACATATATATTTTTTTTCACCATCGGAAAGTAGAGATTCCAACGAACAGACACCATATAAACTTTTTGAAAAAAAAAAGATATTTTGACGGGTGAATTTTCGATTGAAAATTAGGGTGATTTTTCGATATTTATTCAAAATAAGGTGAAAAAATAAATATTTCTAATCAAATAAATTACAGCGTATTTGGGACATAAAAAGGTAAGTTTTCACCAAATTTCGTGATAAAATATTGTTTTTTGAAAGAGATAAAAATAAAAATCCAAAAATATGGTTTTTTGAATTTTTCACATAAATTTTGAGGTTATGTGAAAAAAGTATTAATACAAAAGTTTTAGATCTTTTTATTACCTACAACTTTGCCTTTTGACTTTTTTCCTTAGGACTTTTAGTTTTGCCGGAAATCGAGAAAAACCGTTTTTTCCCCTTAAAAAGTCACCCCCACCCCCGTCCCGACCTCAGATCGCCCGTAAATTATTTTTCCTTTCATTTTTATAATATTCTCCTCCTTTTGTGATGGGTTTCATCCTACTATTAGTGTTTTTTGTTTTAAAAATTATCGACACTGGTCTATAATGACAACGGCCAGATACAGAAAACTAAAACCAAAGTCTCTATTCTCAATAGTGAGTAAGAAAACAAACATATTAATCTAAGCATACGCATATTAAGCCATTTAATGTTCTCATTGCTGGGACTCAGGCCTCCTAGGAGAGGGAATGTGTCGTAATCCACTACGCGGGCTCAGTCCAGGATGTCACATGTCTTTGAATTTTTGGTTCTAGGACATGCCGGTTTCCTCACGATTTTTTCCTTCACCGATATCCCAAGTCTTCGATTTTTGGTTCTAGGACATGCCGGTTTCCTCACGATGGTTTCCTTCACCGATGTCCCAAGTCTTCGATTTTTTGGTTCTAGGATATGCCAGTTACTTCACGATGATTTCCTTCACCGATGTCCCAAGTCTTCGATTTTTTGGGTTTTCCTCTACCGATGTCCCAAGTCTTCGAATTTTTGGTTCTAGGACATGCCGGTTTCCTCACGATGTTTTCCTTCGCCATTTTAGAGCAGTGGTGATTAAATAAAGAGTTTGAACCCGCGACGTACAACTCCTAAGTCGAGAATCATTAATTTAAAATGCACCTAAACCCGAGCTATAAATTATCTGCAGATTGTACAAAATAATATTTTACACAAGTTGAATATCGGGTCTGGCTCATACATAGGTAGCCATATTTTCATACAGCCTAGATAAGGCTTGATGACGCACGTTATCGATGTGGCGCACTTTGTCGTTCGGCATTCTGACGGATACAGGAAGGAACTTTCAGACCTGATAAATACTGAACTAGATTTTGCAATGAATCGATGATGAATGCAGTAGATAGTAGGAATGATCATTTTTGTTTGGTTTTATTGTACGATATCACGACAGCATATGTTTCAAAATATATTTACTTTGCTAATGCAAGTAAAATCATTAAGCTTCTTAAAGCAGTAAGTTGAACTACACGATATCTAACAAAAGAAAAGAAAGAAAATAATTTATAAATGGCATACACGCAATTTAGGAAACCACATGTAAACACTTAAGATAAAAAAAACTAACATTGTGTGTCTCGTGCCTGCACCAAATAGATCCATTTCAGCAACAAGTTTATCATATATATATATACCGTCAAGACGAATCATACGAGCCTAAACTCGATGGGGTTGTGTCATTTAACTACCGAGTTCCTACGGCCACCTTCTGGTTCCATCATCAGATCAGGTCCATGTCATAATAATTTTGTATTGTCATCTGATTTACTTTAGATAAAAAAAAAACCTAACATTGTGTGTCTCGTGCCTGCACCAAATAAATCCATTTCAGCAAAAAGTTTATCATATATATATATATACCGTCAAGACGAATCATACGAGCATAAACTCGATGGGGTTGTGTCATTTAACTACCGAGTTCTTACGGCCACCTTCTGGTTCCATCATCAGATCAGGTCCATGTCATAATAATTTTGTATTGTCATCTGATTTACACATGTATGCAAAATTTCAGCTTAATCGGTAACCGGGAAGTGGATCAAATTTAATTTGTAAGATTTGATGACAGATAAACATCGGGGCAGGTGAAACTAAATAAAAGCTTGTAAAAACTATTAATTATGTCTAGTCAAATCTGTGTAGTTTTTACATTAAAAGCTTAAATTTAATATCCTTACTAAATTTTAGATTACTAAAAGTCAAGTCTTAATTTTGAAAATTATTTAGCCGCAGTGGTAGGTAAAAAAATATATCTATAAAGGTTTGAGTTTTAAGACTTCTGTATAAAATAGCTGCTGTGTTTCAAAAACAATCTCAACCATTATAAATATATGAAAGTAAGAATTATATAAAAGCTTGGTTCAAATCAAGTAAGAAATGAAAATATAGGTATTCCTATTAAGCTGGATAAAATCAATTTCTCGTATGATATTCGAGAGAGGTGCCAACTGCCGGTAGCTTTTGTATGATAACAATGGAAAGCGCAGGTGGCATCAAGGAAGATTTGAAGTAATGCCAAATAAATTCATGCATTCATAATATTCCTCTACCTAGGTGACACCAGAACCCACCTATTTTACGGAATACCTATAATATTATGTGTTATTTAGTAGGGTATCTAAAAAATAGCGCTTGTTTGCGTATAAAATTATTTTTGCGAGATATGCAAAATGTAGGAATAAAGTTTTTAAAATACAGTGAAATTTTATATGCAAACCAGACTTTTCATGTTAATAATAAAAAGCATATGATTGGTTAGTTTAAAGTGAAACTTTTGGCAACCGAACATCGAATTCATAAACAAGAAACAACTAAAAACAAACTCACTCACCTGAAAATAGAGCACAATTCGGCACATCGCTGTCCCAAAAAACCACGTCTCCGTCACATCCCACAGCACAGTGGGGGGTAAACAAATGAGAATCACCATAAAATCAGCCACGGCTAGGTTTACGATGAAGTAGTTCGTCACAGTCCTCATAGAATGATTTCTATACACTGCTATGCACACTAAGGAGTTTCCTATTAAACCAATCACGAACACTATACCATGAGTGGCTATCAAAACCCATTCTGCTGGTTGAGGGAATATATATTCATTTAACAGGTTCAAATAATCTTCTTCTGATAAATCACAATATTCAACGTCACCAACACAGTCACTGTTATTGAATCTATCAGTACTATTTTCCACTGAATCTTTACTATCACTGCTAAGTGTTGTATTCATTATAAACTCATCTATTTCAAATTCATTATCAGTTTTATTAGCTGCCGTTTTAGATTTTATGGCAGAATTTGTTATGCTATCTAAATTCGTTATAGATGTATCTTTGTCTATATCGGTTGTAGAAAAACTGAATTTGCACATGATCAACATGGTTAAGATCGAAAATAATATTTTTAACTCCATCTTCTTTTCTTCAAGTGTGCATGTTGGTTAGATGTACGATCATTTCCTCCGTTGCGTTTCTGGTTTTTGCGCCATCTGTAAAAGAAAAGTCTTTATTTAAATTGGTCCATTTGGCTTTGGCGGTAATGGATGTAATTTCGCAATGGAAATGGGGGAAGGTTATTTTAACAGATTTTTTACCTTTCTGAGTTAATAGGCAATGTGCTTACAAAAAAGATTTTTTTTATATATATATATGTACATATATATATATATATAATTAAAACGTATTATATATAATATAATAATTTTGTATTTAATTAATTTTTCAACAGAAATAAAAAGGAAAGATTTATATTTTTGTTTGTAACGCATAAGCTGAAAAATGCTACCGATTTTATTAATTCTTTCACCAGTTGTTTGCTACTTTATCATAGAGTGGGATATATTATATACTTATTTTCTGCTTTCAAGCAGGCCAAACTGCTAGCAGAATCTAATTTTTTTTTTAATTTTACAGATTTCTCTTAATATAAATTTTTCACAGATTACATTGAATAGCAAACTGCATAAGAGATAACGTTGTGGACTATACTAGTATGAACTGTGACACACCCGACAGCGACCTGCTCCCTAAATTACTTACATATAAAAGTTAACGGCTTATGACAATTCTATTAATAAGGCAGCTAACAGTTGTAATAGTACCTCTAGTTGGTACTGGCACCATGATTCCATGCTCGCTCAATACTAAATTATATATTCGAATCTTCTTTTCCTTCTTTTCGTGACGATGTTCTCAAACTGTACTTTTTCAGACCAGTATTTAGCAACCAGTACAGGTCTATTAAAACATACTACACAAAACAATTAAAGCAAATGAATGTGGTGGACATTGCACAGTGAACGCAATAAATTAAGAGTAATCTATAGTCGTCTATCTACTCGTATTTAACTCCCGAAACATCGGGGATGGCTTAATTAATTACATTGTTTTACCAATTAGTTAGTTGTTTTGTATGAGCTTTTTTTTTAACTGGAAAATCATTAAATAGCGTGGCCCGATCTGGGTGACGTGGTACAGTCAGACTTTTGCTAACTAAAAATCTACCTGTGTTCTTGAGTTTCCCTTCGCGTTATTATTTCTAAGTTCTGTTCCAGTCCATTATCTACCCGTGTTCAAATTTCCACCAAACCCAAACAGACGTTTGCTTCTATATTTAACTACTAGCTTTTGCCCACAGCTTCGTCCGCGTATATGAAATATTCGAATAGCCTATGTCACACAGGAATAAAACAGCTTTCTATCGGTGAAAAAATTTTTGCAATCGGACCAGTATTTTCAGATATTACCTCCTACAAACAAAAAAAAAATAAAAAACAAACTTTACCTCGTTGTTATATTAGTGTAGACTAGCTTTTGCCTACAGCTTATATATACATATCCACGTATATGAAATATAGCCTATGTCAATCAGGAATAAAGCAGCTTTCTATGAAAAAAATTTAGCAATCGGACCAGTATTATCAGAGATTGCCTCCTACAAACAAAAAACATAAGTCTTTATAATATTAGTGTAGACTGATGTGATCATCATTGATGTCATCATTTCAGCTGAAAAACATCCACTGCTAGACATAGTTCGTTGCTTGACAATTGGGGAGGCCCAAGTGTCAAACAACGAACGGTCCTGTGCGTATCACATTCATCGAAATTCGTGATGTGACATTTTTCACAAAATAATCACGAACCTCTTAACTTCATCACTACTAATACCAAGATACTAATACTTTGACCTTTAAAACCAGGTTCAGACCATACTACTACATAAATATATCTACATACATTTTCCCAACTCAGGTCCTGCTAACCGTATCTCGTTGCACTCCTAACAAAATTAGTGGTGGTCTCGCTTCCAATTCTATTTGCTTCGTTAGACTAACTCGCGTGAAGCGATAAAAGTTGACTACGTCGATCTGCTGGTGAGAAACGTACCTGTTTTTCTTTTCAAACGAGGTATAACGGGTGTCACAAAGGGAAATTATACTTTTAACGATAATAATAAATCTTTAGTCAGGTTTTTTTTTCGGTGGGAAAATCATCAAATGACATCCCCCGCTCTTGGGCAGAGCGGGAGATAGAGTCAGACTTTTAACTGACTTGACTAAAAATTCCAGTTTCTTCGTTGCCTTTCGTACCGGGGGCTAAGCTGCCTTTCAGAGCTAATCCTGGCCCTAGTAGGCTTCGACCCAGCTGGGCCCCTGCCATTGCTGACAACTCCTTGAGGCGCACAGGAACAGTGCGCGTCATCGACGACATGGGCTTGGTCCGGACAGTTACCGGACGGTCGGACAGCGAGCTACCCATTGCTCCCCGTTCGCAAGCCCACGCCTACGGTGGCCGGAAATCGGGATCGGAATCTCGGCGGCGGCTGGGGCGCTGTGAGCGCCGTTGCCTGATACGGTCTTCGATCTTTTATCAGGTAGGTTACACCCATATCATAACAACACAATTCACGTCAGCTTAAATTAGTAACAACAAACTTTAACCTTTTATTATATTAGTATAGATTAGATTATAATCTTTACCTTTGTTCTTACTTCGTGAATCAGGAGGTAATCTCTGAGAGTACAGGAAGAGAGTACATTGGCCATCTGTTTTGCGTGCAATGTGCCCTGCCCATTGCCACTTAAGTTTGAGAATTCTTCGAGCTATGTCGGTAACCTTCATTCTCTTGCTGTGTGCAATCTTCATTTCTGATGCGCCAAAAGTGCCTGGTGTAACTGTTTTATCATACACTTCTACACTAATATTGAGGTAAAGTTTTTTTTTTGTTTTAATGTTATTTTGTTTGTAAGAGGTAATCTCTGCAAGTACTGGTCCGATTGTGAAAATTTTTTCATTGATAGAAAGCTATTTTAGTTATGAGTGACAGGTTATGCTTTATCTACGCGTGCAAAGTCGCAGACAAAAGCTAGTATGAAAAAAAACTTTTAAGTTTGAGTTTGATTATGACTACTTAGTTTCTAACATTTATTAGCACTTTGGCAGTAAAACCAACTCGAAAGCTATGACTGTAAATGGCATGATACTGTCATGCCGTGATGTTTCCACCACTTCATCATAGATGTACATACATATAATTTTACTGAAATTATGAGGCCATGAAAGCTGGAGTGGCCTAACTCGTTTTATTAATACTTTACGATTTTATTTGAAAAATGAGCGAGCAGTACGTTTTTTTTTAATCAGTTTTGAAAAAACTACAGTTCAGTCATTTTGACTCTCATGGCTTCAGAGCCAGTTTCGCCTAACAGTAATTTGGCGATTAGTGGACACGGCAGAGCCTCCACCAGGCAAGCAAAACAGTGATACGGCCGTAACATTCTTTTCTCGAAGCAGTTTAGGCCATATTCGATCCCCTATAACTTCGTTGTGTATAAAACTTGAAGCTAGAATTTTCGGAGTGGGTATGGCTCCACAGTTGTGTAGGTAAATAATGATGATGGATTTAGTCCATTGGTGATACTCCAATAAGTTACAATGTGATAACGGAGCTTCGTCCCAAATAATACCTCACCACTTATTGTCGACGACGACACCACACTAACACGCCACCTACTTTTGTAGATCTTTACAAGGCATTCGATAACATTGCCAACACACTGAATTTTGGTTGAAAGACATTTAGGCCTTAGCTACACTTGACGGAAAGTCCTACACTACCCTGAGTGACTGATTTTCCGCGAAGTGTGTCCGCTATTTGAAATGTATATTCAATAACATGTATTGACGTTTCGTCACCGATCTTCTGTGACGGGGTTTCCGTCAAGTGTAGCAAAGGCCTACATTTTTGAATCATCAATACGCCGTAGAATAAAAATTATAAAGACAGTCTTATTCATCGACGCATTAAAAGGGTTCAAATAACTCTCTAATTGGCCAAATGCTAGGTCGACTAGGCAGTAGGGTTACCATTTTGAAAAATACATTGTTAAAGAACCCGAACATTTCCATAGTCTTGAATTTTTAACGCGTCGCAGATTTGCAATTTGTTCTTCCGGTACCAGTTCATCCTCGACGTCGATGTCGACAGGCGTGTCCGGTGCTTGCACTCAGGCCTGTACCGTTACGGCTTCCAGAAGGAGCTCCCGGTCCATCTGCTTCAGCGCCCACCGTGGACCACAACGTCTCTGTTGGACCGCCGCGGCCGAGGTTTGGGCAGCGACGTCAAACCGGAGGTACCGGTGGTCTGAGTACGTCTCCACCCCTTCCATAACGCGCCATTCAAAGACACGTGGCTACAGAGCAAGGCTGGTGAACGAGATGTCCACCACTGATTCACCACGCATCCGCACACCCGTGGGGACACTACGCGGAGCGACCGATCGTCCGAGTAGAGTGCGTCGACGACGCGGACTCGGTCTGGACGGTTGGACAGCGAGCTACCCATTGTTTGTCGTCCGCAAACACGCGCAAAAGGTAGTTCCATAATCATCAATTCTTTGGAATATGCAATGAGCTTCTTGACAATTCAATGCATGTAAAAATTGATTTTCTGGAAAATATGCTTTGTATGTGTGTAACTCTTTCATGCTCAGATGACGGACGGACAGATTGGCTCGTGAGTAGACTATGCCCGGAAATATGACATAAGGTAGGGCTTAGACGTTCTGGGAGTTTGTTCTTCTTTCACGCATTTTCTACGGTTACGCGGGCGATGCCACTGTTAGAAGGTAGTTCAGTAAATTTCGACCTTGAGTTCTTTTTAATTTCTTATGTTTTTTTTTTTTCCAAATTATATCGAAAGTATTTGGAAAGAAACTCCAAATAAAATGCGAACAAACTCGGACTAATTTGGACAGTCGCAACCCTATTCGGAAGTCGATTAATTAAAGCTAATCGTTGAACACAACCAATTTAGAAAGGGGTTCATTTGGACGTTTTATTTTATTAGGATAATCCATTTCCTTGAGCTATTTGACTTGTGGCTAAAAAATACCATCACGTTCCTTTTTTTAATCTTCTTTTTTAGCAGACTTCATAAAATGAGGAAGGTCTTAGACTCGTATATTTTTACTTTTTGAAACTATGTAATTGTCGTTTTATGAATCTGCTCTTTGTGTAGTTGATATCTTTAGATTTACTTGAAATTTTAGTTAAAATAAACTTTATATGTAAGGCATGTTATTCTCGTTTTAAAATTAGTTGTTTGTTTGTGTCTTTCCAGCAGTATGGGTTCTTGGCCAGTAGTATCCAAGTGTGTAACAGTTTTTTTTAATAATATAAACTAGTGCTTGACTGCAATCCCACCTGATGGTAAGCAGTGATGCAATCGTTGATGATGAGGCGCACTAGTTTACTTAAAGTCTATTCACTCTAGCCTTGAAGACACCTAAATTATAATCTGTCGGGAAGACCGCAATAGAGCCGTATATTTGTAGCTGCAAAATTATTCAGCCTATCAATCTTTGTAATTATACTAGCTTTTGCCCGCGCGGCTTCACTCCCGCTCTTCCCTACTCCACCCTACTATACCCTACTCTACCTTGCTCTACCCTACTCTACCCTACTATACCCTACTCTACACTACTCTACCCTATTATACCTTACTCTACCCTACCAAAGTTCATATAAACCATCTACTAAATAATCCGAACAAAACCTAAACATTTGGTTTAGATAGGTGAGCCCGTTCTTGAGTTATAAAATTACAACGAAAAGTGCCATTGATTTTTATATATATAGATTAGAATTCTTTCCGTTTTTTTATTTCGAGTTACGGAACCCTAAAAATAGTACTAAACAGGTAGGTCCCAACATATTCAGTCAGTGACCTACAAAACCTATGTGCTTTGTCACACTAAATATTATAGTTCGCAACGCATGTAAACATTTATTCGTCATGTTGGCACTGAAATGTAAAACGGCATTTAACTGTTTGTCAAACGTTTATTATTTTCGTCACGTAAAGTTGGCTAACATGGCAGTTCGTGTATTTTCTCCTTCAAATTAATTTCGTGACAATACTGTTTAATGTATTCCGTACTGTTTCAATATTTGGTCGGGGAAATGTCTTTACAAGAAATGTGAAGGCTCTCACAAAATATGTTAAATATGTAAGTCAAAGCTTGCTTCCAAAGAAAGGTTCCTATAGGCAGGCTCGACGAGACACTGCGATTTAAAAAAGAGAGTGATACAAAAAATACCGGTCAAGTGTGTCTTGGGATCGTCACCGTGGGTTCCTTACCAAATTATGCTTGAAGCAACAATGCTTGGTGATGTTACTAAAAGTTCGCGGTTTTCGGATTTTTCCTTTTATTTTTTCACTGCTTTATGGACTCGCAAACCTGAGTATTTGATATTACTTTCATTTTGATACTTTCAAGTCAAATGTTTATTTGTAAGAATATAGTTTATTAGATATTACAAAACAATACAGCATACATTCTCTCATAATATTCCGTACAAATATATATTTTCTACAAAAATAAACGAGTACTTATATTTTTAATCTATTAGTAACTAGCTTTTGCCTTACATAAAATATAGCCTATGTTTCTCAGGAATAAAGCTCTTCTAGCGGCGAAAAAAAAATGCAATCGGACCAGTACTTTCAGAGATTACCATTAAGACAAAATATCTCTTAATATTATTAGTGCAGATTATGATTGCAATTGTATTGTAGTTATAATAGCTAAATGAATAACAGTGTAGATTACATTAAGTATTAAATTTTCTTCCTGAGAAAAAGGGTCTTGCCAGACGAACAAAAAATTGTTCTTATAAGGATTCCTGGCCTTTGATTCTAGTGGTTAGTAACCGTGACTGCTATGCCGGAGGTCGTGGGATCGATTTCCGCCCAGGACAAATGTTTGTGTGATGAGCATAATCATTTGTTCTGTGTCTGGGTGTAATTTATCTATAATATGTATGTATTTAGAAATATATGTTTAAGTATGTTTATCAGTTGGTTAGTAACCATAACACAAGCTCTGCTTAGCTTGGGACTAGACGGCGCTGTGTGTTAGTTGTGGAATATTATATTTTATTATATTCCATTTTTACTAACCGAGGTACGGAACCCCAAAAATAATGTAAAGACAATTTAGTATCTTGGATATTTTTTAGCGAAGTCATGGAAGTCTATTGAAAAGACATGGCAATATTTTGAACAGAATCTGCTTTTATAGCTAGTTTATGTTGAGCCAATTTTCAATACTAAGCCCAACTCTTTTTTTCATAACAAAATGTACTTGAAGTATCTGATCTATGTCATGGCTTCCACACACAATCATATTAAAAAAAAATCTTAATCTGAGAAAAGTGCCGTCGAGGTCGGCCTAGAAAGAGGTGGCGGGATGATATGGACGCGTACCGCGAGGACTGGTTTGAGACGGCGCAGGAGAAAAAAGTTTGGAAGGACTTGGAGGAGCTTTTTGTCCAGCAGTGAAATAGTAATAGCTAGTTAAAAATATAATAATCTGAGGCCTCTGCAGGATTTTTAAAAAAAATTGCCACAGCTGTGGATTGCCATAAGAGTGAGGATACGTACGTCCTTATGCACCAGCCAGTTTGTGGACGACGAGCAATGCCTGGCTCGCTCTCCAGCTGTTAGATAAAGATCGAGCCCGAGTCGTCTATAGTGCATAGTGTTACACGCGCACCTTCAAAAAAAAAAAACATCTCTAGAATACGAAGAAACTAAGAAGTACCTAACTGGAGGAACACAAACGGGTTATAGTCAGTAAAAGTCTGATGTAAAGATTTATCCGAATAGCAACTTTTTTTTGTGACGCAACTACAGATTTACAGTTTCCAGATTTTTTCCTATATTTGTAGTAAGAGACGTTTTTTCATGCCAAATTACAGGGTTATATATCAACAGCTCACTGTCCGGCCGTCCGGTAACAGTCCGGACTAAGCCCAAGTCGTCGACGGCGCGCACTGTTCCCGCGCGCCTCAAGGAGTTGTCAGCAACAGCAGGGACCCAGCCGGGTCGAAGCCTACTGGAGCCAGGGTTATCCGAAAGGGCGCTCGAGTCCCGGTATGAAGGCTAGAAGGAACGGGGTGGGTATTTCAGTCAGTAAGAGTCTGACGCAATCTCCCGCTCCGCCCAAGGGCGGGGGATGTCAATGCATGATTGTTCCCACCATAAAAAAGGGTTCTATATCAACAAGTGAAGAAGACCCTATGAATTTTGATTCCCGTTTTCTTTTTTTTTTCGATTGGAAAAATCATCTTATGACAACCCCCGCTCTTGGGCGGAGCGGGAGATAGTGTCAAACTCTTACTGACTAAAAAGCCCACCCCGTTCCTTCTAGCCTTCATACCGGGGCTCGAGCGCCCTTTCGGATAACCCTGAGAATGTCGAAGTACACTTTTTGCGACATAAACGGCTGCATCTTTTTTTTAAAACTCAGAACTTTGATGTTTTCACAGCTTCTAAGTACCGCAGACCTGAGTATTTATGTTTCAACTCGATATCTCCACGCCTTTCTAAGATTAAGGCTTTTCACGGGCAGATAGACTGACGGACAACAAAGTAATCTTATAAGGTTTTCATCTTTTCTTTTTGATGTTCGGAACCCTAAAAATGGTAAATGAGGTTTCTTTTTACCAATCCTAATTCTATAAATCTATTCTAAGAATTCTTCATTAAATAAAGCGTCCAATTACTACCATCAATCTAGTATCATCCCTAGAGAGAACCAGAGCAAACAGATTCATCATTTTAATTTCTCGAGATTTTACTACTTTTCCGTTTTATTTAAGTACCTTTCTACTTCACTAGCCAACTAATGGCGTGGCGGCAGGGGCGGCTCGCATTGGGGCTCCGGGTCCCTGGGCGCTTCTCGTATTCAACCTTCACTAGGTCATCGGTCCACTTTGTAGAAGGTCTTTCTAACGTTAAGGAGTAATATAATAATATCGTACTTGTATTTACCAAAGAATTAGGCGGAAGGAGACTTATATATATGGGTGGTCCTAGAATACAAAAACTAACTGAAGGACATAGGTATGGTTTTCTCCACACCTACATATGTCGCCGCTCCGTTATAGAGTGGGAGAAGTCATTGGATGATACCCTACCTCAAAATAAAATGAGTTAGAATAAAATCGAACGCACTTCACTTGCACAAGGTGGACCAACGACCTGGTGAGAGTCGCGGTAATACGATGGATGCTAGACGCATAGGATCGGTTGTTGTGGCGACGCTTGGTGGAGGCCTATGTCTAACTATGGACGTCTTTTGACTGAAACGATAATGATGATAATGTTCTTCACTCGATATTACATTTGCCACTAGCCTTTTTATGTTCCGTGGCGAGAATGCCAGCTCAATCCAATTTTGCTACCTTGGGATACCAACGAACTGAGTCCGGCACTGTCCACACCGACACATTTTAACAAAAGCCTGACTGTTAAAATTAAAACGAATATAAATTCTGCAAAGATTTAGGCGGCTGAGTTGGTTGATATAATAAAAATACCGTCCGCACAAAAAGAAATGAAAAAAGTAAGTGAGTCGGCATTTACAATTAAAATGAAACATTTTTAGCCTACGTTACGGTGTAGACGTCAGTTTTGTTTGGTGAGAAAGTAGACAGTACACTTTTGGTTTCTTTTCAAATCCGTATTCAAAAGTACAGAGAAGAGAATAAATAGTCACATTTTTACATATGCTTTTTCATCTCTTTGCTGAATATCTGAATATCTCTATACGACGATATTTGAACAGCAGCGTAGATTTTAATTACTCGTACAAAGATGATGACTTATTTTATGATCAACCTCAAATTCAGTCATTTTTGTATATTAACGTATCTGCTTTATTTGTTTCCGAAAGTTATGATACTATAGTTCTCTTTGCGCGTCCTTCTTCTTTTGTTTTTCGTCTTTCAAGGATGAAAATAGCTCTTTTTCATGGTGGGCAATCATCAGTAAGCTTCTTCCACTCTGAATAGAGCGAGAAGGATTGTCAAACTTTTATTGGCTAAAACCGACCCGTATTTTTTAAGAGCCCTTTGCGTTCCAGAGCCGTGGTAGTTCTTTTAAAAAATCACGATTAAACCTTAGATTAATATCAGTTTTTACCCGACTACGGCAAAGCCAAACGAGGGTTATGATTTTGATTTTGACAGCCTATGTATGTATGTTTATCTGTTCCCTCATAGCTCCTGATCTACTTTTCGGAAATCGACATATGAGGTATCGTTAGAACCGTCTTAATCGTCCCCTGAACATAGGGTACGTGACGTGTCACAAAACTCGACAAGAGGCCCTCTAGTGGCCAAAAAGTAATGTGTTAAAAATAAATACGTTGTGTTTGGTATCATTTGAAATATTGCTCAAGTTTAAAGTATCGCTCTCTAGCGGACAAAAAGTAACGTGTTAAAAAAATGTTGACATAAATATACCGTGTTTTTTATCATTTGAAAGGGCTTCATCGGTACTTATCAAAAAATATCATTAAAATTCAATCCAGCGCCCTCTAGTGGACAAAAAGTTTTGTGTTAAAAATAAAATAAAATAAATACGTCGTGTTTGGTATCATTTAAAAGAGCTTCACGTAAATAGTATAGAAGCACAGTGATTTAACACCAAAATTGTTTAAAAAAAAAAGTAAAATACTAAAACCCGACTACGACAAAAAAACGACGCTGAAAAAGTATAAAACAAGTTTTTCAGAATGCTGAAATAAACAAGGTAACTGGAAAAATAAGAACAGAACATAAAGAAAATCCGTAGTCATACGTTACAGTACTTGTTTCGTATTTTTTCATTGTCGTTTTTTTGTCGTAGTCGGGTTTTTGTTAGTATGTTTCAGTTGAAACCATGACGTAGAGACATTAATTTCATTATGAAAACAATCTCATCATCAATCTTCCTGCCCCTGTCCCGTGTTATTTGGGGTCGGCGCAACACGTTTTTTTTTTCCATTCTATCCTGTCTCCCGTCATGCTATCACTAACTTCCTTTTCTGTCATATCACTCTTCACACAATCCATGCATCTTTGATTTCCTTGACCTCCCTCTCCTTCGTCACCTATCCACATGCATCATCATCATTTCAGCCGACAGACGTCCACTGCTGGACATAGGCCTCCCCCAAGCGTCGCCACAACGAACGATCATGTGCGTCCCGCATCCATCGGATTCCCGCTACCTTCACCAGGTATCCACATCCACATACATACTCATTATAAAAACAATGTTAGCCTAAATATAAAGCAAGTTGTGTTAAAAATATTGAATCTTAGGGTGAGGCCAAACGAGCGTAATTTTGCGAGTCGTGAGTCGCAGAATTTCGGTCACGTAATTTCTACTGTGGCATACAACTCATTTTGCGTCACCGTGTGAATGAAACAGGACTTTTTTATGAAACCGAATGCAGCAGAAATTACGCGACCGAATTTCTAAGACTCACGACTCACAAAAGTACGCTCTTTTGGCCTCACCCTTACGAGCAATCTCGCTGCACGAAATACCTACTGTCTGTAACGTAATCTATGTATATTTTACCTTACAACGAACGAAGACTATCGTGGTAAGTACATAACAAAATAGGGTAGACGCTGCCAGTCGCCTATATTACACCGAATTTATTTGAAGACCCTACCTAATGCAATTGGGAGCAATTTCACTTTTAGCCAAGAAAAGTTCTATAAGTTTAATTTGTTGGGGACACGTGAGTGTTTATTTTTTATTTTTTTTATTTGGTAGAAGTTTATAAAGTTTTATTATGATTTCTGTCTGGATTTTTTTTATGGGTCGTGTTGGGATATGGAATTTAATCAAGTGAAAACGTTAAGTCAAAATTGAAATATGTCCCAAGTGTGTGAGTTGGTAACTAAAACAGCAACGACACATGAAAGCAGAAATACTTAGATAAAAACAAGAGATACTCAAACTTAATTTAATTCATTCTAATTTAATACAATCTGTGCAATTGAATTTTATCCATTACAAACTTTCTCGAGGCAGCTTTATTTAAACTTAATCTTCAAATATTATTCTTTTCAAACTCTAAATGTGTTGTTGTTCTTATAATCAATTACTTATGTTGTTATCTGCGCATAATGTAGTGCATGCTGTGCTTTTCTACAAGTGGTGAAGTGCTTAGAGTTAAGTTAGTAATATACACCGTTAAATTTTGATCGTTTTAATTCCGTGGAGGGTACGAGTGGGTAGTACGCAACGCCAACGACTACCTACAGGTCATTGAACTGGCTCAGCTGACGTTTTCTTAAAGAAATTAATTTCGTACATGCGTTAATCAATACGAGTTTTTTAAAAAAAGGTACTTTATTTTTTAATTTTACCTTTACAAATTGATAGTGTTTCATGTACCGGATCGACCCGGGATTAAAACGACCAATATTTAGCGGTGTATAAACTTTAATGTAATAGCGTACTTATTGTTGAAAAGCCTAATAAGTAAATAAATAGATACGATGAAGTAGATTATGTTTTTCATGAAAGTAGACTAGACCAACTTTCGAGCCTAAACGAAATCACACTAATTTTGTAAGGGCGAAAGTTTATGAGTATATTATGTTTGTTACTTCTTCACGTTCCTAAGGGCGCACGTATTTGTATAGACCGGGTAGACGCTGTCCAATAGTAGTACATAGCATAGATACTATACAACCTTATATTTTAGGGTTCCATACCTCAAAAGGAAACAATCGGAACCCTTATAAAATCACTATGTTGTCCGTCCGTCTGTCTGTCTGTCACACCTTGATCAACCAACACAATTTATCCAATATATCAACCAAGACAATTATATATATTTGTATATTGATTGTTTTATAATTTTGTATATTGAGCAAGACAATTTATCTCAAGAACGCTTAAAGGTATCGAGTTGAAATTAAAACCATATACTTAATTAAATCTGCGGTCTCTTCAAGCTGTGAAATAAATCAAACTTCTAAGTTAACTAATAAAAAATATACGGCCGTTTATGTCGCAAAAAAAAACGTATATTGTGATACTCTCAAAGATCGAAATTCATAGGATACTTTCCGTTGACCCAGAATCCTGTTTGTAACAAGGCAAGGTCTTATAGCACAGGTATATGAATAAATCTGAAAACAGTAAATTTGTTGCTACTTACAAAACACAAAAAAAAAAAATTGCAATTTGGAAAAATCTTCGAGACTTGTGGTTTGCACGGAACCCTCATTGCGCGATTCCGACTCGCACTTGCCCAGTTTTTATTATAGGTGAAACCTGAAACGGCTCTCTAGTATTTTTAAGTAAAGGATCTACATAAAAAAATTCAAAACTGTATTATAAAAAATCACAAAGTTATAAGCCCGTTGTGGTGCCTGATTGGCGACATAAATGCATGATCTCCGGGCCACCACGGGTAGTTTTGCTACCGCACCCAGCTGTACGCTGGCGTCTTATGCCCGCTATTACCTGATGTGCCCTGTTTTGTACTTAGTGTCGGTGGTGTACAAATCAGGACATTTTTAAAATATTTTTTTGAAAATATAATAATATGGTGTCAAAATTATTGGAATCGATTCAGTTACTGATTCTGAACAAAGTACTCGTATTTTCAGTTTTTGCATATACTAAAAATAATATTGTACCTATATCCCGAAAGTACCTATCTTCCTTTGGGACAATTTTGTCCTTGCAAAATCGCTGACAGCTGCAAGTTGCACTTCAAAAACATAATAACAATTGCCAAAAAAATTTGAGATATATACATTCGATACCAAAATATCATCTGATCAATTAGAAACCATTTAGGACTTTTAATAATAATCAAGATCATATTCACAACAAAGTTTTGGAAAAAGAAAAACTCTGAAACAACAATAAAAAATTTGAATAAATTAAAAAACAAATTATATTATTAACTTTAGACATGCTAAGTGGGCATTTACAACTAACTTTTATTACAAATTAAAGGTAAAGTATGGGCATTTTCCGTGATTTCGAAGCGCGTGTAGGTCCAATATACACGCCTAAATTGATATCTACATGACAGGAGAACGCGCCTATTGTGTTACACCCTTACACGCACTCGCACGAGACACACGCAAGTCAGAATTTTATAAAATGTTATAAAAGGTGACCAGCCTCGGATTTGCACGGAATCAAATCATATTAAGGCGTATAGTCCCTTGAACCATCTGACCGAAATTATGTGAACGCAACTCTCGCACTCGCCTAGGCGGCAGTACGCAAATCTGTGCATTTATTTGTGGCCAGCAGCGCCCGGAAAGCGCTTTAAATCCATTTTCTCTGCGAGATATTGATTGATTTACATATGCAATGTTCACTTTGAAGAATATTTAACCACCAATTTTTGTGTGTAAATTTTTTTCTAAAGGTCCAAGCCGTTTCGAAGGAGTAGGGAAAAGTTGCGAAAAGTTGCGAAATGGCTAAATATTTTTTTGACAAAAGTATTAATTGTACGAAAAAATCAAATGTTGTTGAAAAATGAAATGTCATATTATTGTTCATGAATCTATAATAAACATATATTTTTTTCAAACCAATTGACCTAGCCGTTACGGAGGAGTAGGCCTCAGAAAATCACTGTTTTATGGCACTTTTCGGGCGCTTGGCCCTTAACAAGCAATAAGCAAAAAAATACTCTGCACGCTATATTCTTAGTGCGTCAGGTATGTTCGCAGCAGCGCGTATAGATGACTTCTTTGCGATCATAAGAAAAAGATTTGCTTCACTACTGCGTCGGATGCGGGGCAGCGACAACATTCTTTTGAGCATTGATGCTAGTAAGACTGAAGGCCACCTTTTTTTTATGGTGGGAGAAATCATGCATCAACATCCCCCGCCCTTGGGCGGAGCGGGAGATAGTGTCAGACTCTTACTGACTAAAAAACCCATCCCGTTCCTTCAATCATTCATGCTTCCAAGCTGGTCCCATAGAAATATTGTTATTATTTGATCATGAACTTCGAAGATATGGAACAGAACTCCTCATAGGATCACAGCAGAACTGTCCTTACAAGTAACCTGATGGGGCACCTGCGTGTAGTGCATGTACTGTTGCCAGGTGCGCCCGGGAGGTGGAGAAATTAATTAGATATTGGGATTATACTAATATGGGTTTAGTAATACTAACGACTTTATGGGTAGTCTGCCTGTTTTAAAGATAAATAAATAAATATATTATAAACTGTGAACCATTACCATTATTTTTATTGTTGATAGGTTCACTTTTGACAGCTATCTCACTTGATGGAAAGCGACAATGCGGTTGACGATGGAGCGCGCTATCACGGTGCTATTAATTTATACCCTGTCGTTTTTCTAATTTTGCTTTATACTATGTTTAATTAACAAATAATAATAATATTCCACAACTATCACACAGCGCCGTCTAGTCCCAAGCTACTGCTTAGCTTGTGTTATGGGAACTAGTCAACTGATAAACATACTTATATTTCTAAATACATACATATTATAGATAAATTACACCCAGACACAGAACAAATGATCGTGCTTATCACACAAACATTTGTCCTGGGTGGAAATCGATCCCACGACCTCCGGCATAGCAGTCAGGGTTACTAACCACTAGACTAAAAGGCCAGGAATCCTTATAAGAACAATTTTTTGTTCGTCTGTCAAGACCTTTTTTCTCAGGAACAAAATTTAATAATGTAATCTACACTATTATTCATTTAGCTATTATAACTACAATACAATTGCAATCATAATCTGCACTAATATTAGAAAGAGGTATTTTGTCTTAATAATGGTAATCTCTGAAGGTATTGGTCCGATTGCAATTTATTTTTTATTTTTCGCCGCTAGAAAGCTGCTTTATTCCTGAGAAACATAGGCTACATTTTATGTAAGGCAAAAGCTAGTTACTAATAGGTTAAAAATATAAGCCTTCATTTATTTTTGTAGAAAATATGATCGTGCTCATCACACAAACATTTGTCCTGGGTGGGGATCGCCAGGGTCACTAACCACTACACCAACAGGCCTGTCAGATGTGTCAGAAATGTACCTCTTCTATCGTTCTTTCTACTATTGAAAACTGTATCGAAATCAGTTGAGTAGTTTAGGAGGAGATGGCGGATAAACCGACGCAACTTAGGAGCGGTATTCCCTAGGGAGTCTTTTAGTCAAGATTGAAAAGAATTTAATATCTAAGAAAGCGTGTTCTTTTTTAGTTACGAGACCCTATAAAGAATAATGAACTTTAAGCAATTCATTGGCAACACGACATTTTCTCGAACAGTTGGGCAAGCGTGAAAAACGCTTCAATTTTTCCTGTAAAAAAAACTTCATCAAATATGGAAGGACGCCTACACAAAAGTTTACAACCTAGCGTTAATGGAGGTTTAAAACAAATGCTGTGTTTATTGCTTTATTGACGTCAAAGACACAAGAAAAAAATGTGACAAAAGGATCATTTTAGGATAGATATATCATTAGATTAAATATTATTATTATATTATTATTCCATTTATTTATTATTATATACATATTTATCATATTTTTAAATATTTCTTAAAAAAAATAACATTAAAAAAAACATTTAAAAATATAAAAAATAGTAGCCCACCGGCATCGGGAACACGGTCCAAGCTGCCGGCGGTCAGGGCTCCTGAGAGAGGAACCTCCGGACAATACGCGCCGTGTCTAGGAGTACTGCCTTCTGGATCAAGCCCTTGATCCAACTGCCTAACGAGAGCCTCCGCAGATGTTGGTCGAGGCTCTTGGCAATTAAGCCATTGGCCGTCACGACTATCGGCACAATGATTGCTCTATCCACTTCCCACATGTCGACAACCTCGCGAGTCAAGTCAAGATATTGAGTTTGTTTATCTTTCTCAGCTTTCACGAGGTTCTCGTCATGAGGGACCGCTATGTTATTATTATTATATTATTTACTATATATTATATTATATTATTTTATTAGATTTTATTCTTCATTTAATGAGGTTTTTAACCAAGTATTTAATAACGAAAAAAAAAGTTCGTTCAAGCACTCGACTATCCCATAGATTGAACTACCACTAAAAAAGAAATCCTGCTGTTAATGTCCATCTCTTCAAGAATAGCAAGAGTTTTGAAATATTGAAAAGTATTATGCAAAATTAATTTTGATTCATAATTTTGTGATGTGTCTCTTTCGTTTCAGCTTAAGTGTTACAATGAGTATCTAATTACGAAATATTTAATTAACGAATGACGAAACCGCCGTCGCGTCGTCGTCTTCATTAATTTCTATGGAAATGAGAACTCAGTTAATTAGATGTAACACGAAACATTTTTTTCTTAAGTGTTCGACCAGACTGCAAACGCAGGCGCGTGGTGAGCATAGCGTCGAAAACTCAAACGTAAGAAATTCTTTGGAGTGTCCGTAGTGGTTTGAAAGTTTTTGCTTTATCTAACGCCAGTCCAACGCCATGTTTGATGCAAAAACAACGCGAATAAATTTATAGCACGCCTAAAAACTATGTTACTATTCGTTAATTCCGTGATTTACTCGAATATTTCACAAAATTTGTTATAGAAAATACGTTTAAAAAAAAAATTAAAACACTTAAAAGTTTTGGAGAAAGTTGTCATTCAGAATTCCAGATTAAATGTGCAAGGTTTTTAAAGATGTTTTTGTAATAAATGAGCAGATTATGGAAGTCCAAAGTTTACGTAAAATAGCAGATTTTCAGAGGTCTAAACTGGATTAATTTTACACAAATTGGTATTTTGATTTCTATAGAAGCCTAGATAAAGATATCTCTGTATCCAAAATATCTAGAGAAAGATGTGTAATAACATCGTAATCACGGAAGAGCGGTTGCATGAAAATGTACCTCGAGTTGCCCGCTCATAAGGAAATTGGCAGATAATTAGAAAATTTTAAGAAAAAACGACTATAATGCGTTTCACATAAGAATTTCCTTCGCCGTAATATTGGCAATACGGAAAAACAGTGTTGCTATATTTTTAGCAATGAAATTACTTAATATTAGGGAGGTTAACTGATATTTTGTTACTTTTAACAATTGCCTTATAATTTTATTTTTCTTTTTCTTTTGGAAACTGTAAAAATTATTTTTAAATAAAGTACAGGACGCTGGGCTCCATTTTGATTATCCTACAATTCTTTCAAATACCGAAATCGCCACGCCACAATATCGTACCTCTCCACTGACAACTTCCTTATAGACCTGCTTTTTTTTTTAGTAAAATACTATTTCCCTCATAATTCTCCAAAAAGTGTAGCAACTACCGTTAAAATCGATTTCGTTTCGCATTTCGTGCAATAATTTTGCTAGAGTAGGCAATTCTTTTCATTTTTTCCGTAGACAACATTACAGTCGGACTTCTTATGCAAAACGCACTGTAGAACTTCTTTATTTTTCTGTTGAATTTTAAAAGTGCGTAGCCCTAGAGGGTTGAGCAGTAAAACATGACCTTTTTGATTTTTATGTTTGCCTGGTACCTAGGCTTAAATTAAGAGGGTGCATAACTAATAACAAGTTAGATTTTTTTTGTTTTATAGCGAAGCAAATGTATTCAACATTTGCTTCGCTTTCTTTCACAATAAAACATATTTTTTACGGTCCCGTACCTAAGTAAATTTGTCAATCATTTTTTACTATCCGTATGTCTGTTATGAACACCCTTTTTCTCAGGAATGTTTGAAGGTGTGATGCTAAAACTAATATGAAATTGTCAGGTTTGTCATTCCAAGTAGCAGCAAAAATATCAAACTTCAAGTCAACAAAATCTAGCGATAAGACCGTTTATGCTCCGTTTAGGCACATTTTGACACATGCTGGGAAATAAAATACTCATAGGGTTCTTCCCATGTGAGAAGCGATATGAAAGAAAAGGGAGTTAGTGATAGCGTGACGAGTGACAAGACAGAATGGAAGAAAAACACGTGTTGCGCCGACCCCAAATAAAACGGGACTATGGCAGGAAGATGATGATGATGATGAGGATTCTTCCCGTTGATTTGGAATCCTAAAATTTGCCATAGAGTAAGGTCTCATAGAACAAGTCTAGGAAAAAGTCTGGACATTGTTTAAGTTAGGTTACAAAAATACTTCTTCAAAAATTTTTTTGAGTTTCGACTTGAAAGTTGGATTATTAATATGAATAAGTGTGTATAGATACTTGCGGTTCCAACAGTTGACGTCCTGACCGAAAACAAGATTTGAGTAAAAAAAAAATTGAGAACCCGATTGCAGCGCCATCTACTCCGATTCGATTTTATTTCCAATCTGTCCATGGACCCGCTAAAATATCGGTAAATCCATTTGGGAGAAGATAGGTGACAAACACATGTACAGAAGAAATATATATATTAACTTTTATTTAGAACCTTTCGTCGCAGGACCCTAATAAACACGTCAGCACAATATAAAAATATGTTTTATTTTATGAGTTTGCGAGGAAATAGCTCAATTATGATTTTATTGGGTAACAGTCGTATTTTCAAGTTAATTTCGTTTTACAATCAGAGGCACAGCCTAACTAGATAAGTTTTAGTCTTAGAAGTTTAAATAGGAAAGTTTTTTAATAAGAGCTCAGATTTTATAAGCTTAAGTTGAATAGTTTTATACTGATCTCAACATGTAAGTACAGTTTGGAAGAAAAAGTGATCCAGAGTTAGTAGAGTTACATTACCTAGGACTCCATTGAGTTACATTATATACAATAATTCTAACTCAAAGTATTATTATACTTAGATATACTAAAAGCGTTGTTGAAATCTCGACGGTCCAAACTAAGCGTTTCGCCTCGACGTTTATACCACGTACATCGAAGAACTGGAACAATTTGCCTGCTGCAGTCTTATTTATTATTTATTTATTTAATGTTCATGCAAAACAAAGTACATAGGTGGACTTAATGCCTTAGGCATTCTCTACCAGTCAACCTAGGGTGGTGAAGAGACAATATGGTAGGCGCACAAAAATAAAATTTTGGTATTAAAACAAGAGTAAAAAGAATACATAATTATAGATAAAATACACATACATATATATTTAATATAATATATATAATACATATATATATTTATGTAAAGTAAGGACAGAAGTTTTGAGACGATTCTGCTATTGGTGTAGAAAACCTCCGCCACCTCCGCTTGAATGCATACCGACTTCGAGAGGAAGACCCTCTGGACCCTTTGGAGTCTTTGTAGATTTCTTTAAAGAATAACGTGCAAAATACTTCACAAATACTCTTTAATTATTTAATAATACTCCTGAAAAAAATCTATCATGGTGACCAGATCATATCACAGATGTAGAATTTCTGTGATATAATAAAACGTCTTAAAAAAATAGGCCAAACGAGGACACATCTCTTTTTTATAATATATCTTTATTATAACACATTAATGTTTGATAATGTGTTATAATAAAGATGTATTATAATAAAGTGATCAAGATCACACCACGACTTATACAGGCTATACATAAATGGAGCAAGAAATTTACCTAGCCTAAATATAACTTAAAATAGATTGGTAATATTTAATAGTCTAATATAGTATTGCAACTTTCTCATTTTTATAATTAGTTTGCCAAAATTAAAGTAATTTCGCTAAACAGATCTAAAGGCAGAATAATCATTTCCTCTCTTAATCTTCTCATTTTCTGTAGATTGGTCTCATTACGGTTTCACGTGGCGTGACAAATTGTGCGACTGTCTGACGTCACTCAAACGATAACGTAAACATCTTCGTTTACGTTATGTCGTTTACAGGGATTTTGCTTAGAATTTTAATGGCATGCCCGTGGGTGGCAAGGAGAACTGTGATTGAATTTTTTATTTGAACCCCTACTTTATTTTTCTTGTTGTTAACATAACATAAGACCTATATTAAAACGTTGAAGGAAAGTACCGTGAGAAATATATGCTGGAGCCAAAAATTTGACGACATGTGACACTAACCGACCCGCACTGGGCCCGCGTGGTGGTTTACGGCCCATTCCCTGTGTCCCAGCAGTGAGAACATTAAAAAAATGGTTGATGATGTACACAGTATAAGGCCTATATTTTATGGGCTGCGAAACACAACGAACACTGAAGGAACACAGGTTAGTAGTAGTAATAGTTTTTCCCGCCCTTATGTATGCTCTATCTTATCTATGCTGGAAAAAGTGAGAAATGAGTTTATAAGAGGAACTTTAAAAGTGGCGCCAGTGACTGAAAAGTTGAAGGGTAATCGGTTGTCATGTGAAGAGGATGAAGCGCATATTACTAAATGAATTCTGAGTATACATGTAGATGGATGTAGAGGGAGAGGAAGGCCGAAGAAAAGATCGATAGATTGTGTGAGGAATGATATGAAAGAAATGGGAGTTAGCGATAGTTTGACGGGTGACAGGACAGAATGGAAGAAAAGAACGTGTTGCGCCGACCCCAAGTAATATGGGATAAGGGCAGGAAGAATAAGAAGATCTATGCTCTACCTTAGTGCGGGAATAGTCATTGATGATTTACCGCCTCGACAAAAATGCTAAATCATTTTAACTTTAAAAACACTAATGTAAACGTACTTATCGAGAGCGGTATTAATTGCCCAGACTTACAAGTTGTAGATAGGTTGCAGGTTGCGACTCGGCGATCCAAACTTGCCTCAATTTTTTGTATTGTTGACAGATCCGTCCTTGACCGCTATCTCACCTGATGGAAAGCGATGATGCGGTTGAAAATGGAACGCGTTTACCTAGTAGAAACTTATTCACTCTCGACTTAAAGATTCCCGAGTTGTAGCTATCTGGAAACACAGACTCCGGCAAGGAATTCCACTCCTTAGCTGCACGCACAATGAATGTGTTCCCAAAACGTTTTGTGCGTGTAGGTGGGATGTTCACTGTGTACCGATGGTTCATTGTTGTACGTCTGGCGGTCCGATGATGGAACGGACTAGGCGGAATTAGATTATGCAATTCCAACGCACACTCCCCGAAATGCAACCGTACAATGCATTACTTTGTGTAATTCAAAGCGTCACCACTGCTCTTAAAACAGTGAAGGAAAACATTGAGGGGGAAACCAGCATGTTCTAGAACCAAATATTCTAAAATATGTGACATCCACCCACCCACACTGTGTCCGCATGCTGAATTACGGTCGGTCCCTCTCGTAGAGAGATCTATTGTGGTAACATTACGAAGCCGATTATGTTATGTTTTTATGTAGGTATTTATAATTAAGAAAGATATAAACATTTATATTTCGCGATTCTGATGTTATTGTGGTTTTATAATTGCTGAAAGTTATATAATTTTATTGGGAAAATTAAATTAGAATTTGGTTTATATTCGAGGTTTGTAGTATAAATCTGAATATTTTTGCATACGTATGGTAATGTCTGCAGTATTGCGACGGCAAAATGAGATTTGTAGAGAATTGTAGATTAATTTTAAATTGTTATTTTAGTAATTGCCTGAATTGTTGGTCCTGTAGAGTTGTAGATAAATTAATTTTAAATTGTTATTTTACTAATTGCTTGTATTCGCAAGCCCTTCTGCTAAGTATGATGTCCTTCTGGGGGCACCGGCAAATGCTTTTGCTAAGCATGAGGTCTTTCTGGGGGCACCCGCAACTGCTTCTGCTAAGCATGAGGTGATTCTGGGGGTACCAGCAAGTGCTTCTGCTAAGCATGAGGTCCTTCTGGGGGCACTCGCAAGTGTTTTTGCTAAGCATGAGGTCCTTCTGGTGGCATTCCTGAATTCTTCTGCTAAGAGGTTCTAGGATCTAGAGATTTACTATAACGTGTTGAAATTAGCGAGCGAGTGAGAGTGGAGTTATATATCTTATATAGCTTCATTCCTTTAGCAGTTCATTTTAGGTCGTCAAATGAGTCGTGTTAAGAGCTAACAGGAGCTGACAAGACCAACACCGCTCCCACCCAACGCCTCCATAAATTAAGACGACTGCTCGCAGTCCACGCGGCGACAGCTAGCAGGCACCCAGCAGACCACATGGCGACAGCTAGCAGACAGCAGCAGTTAGACGTAGGTATCGAACCCACACACTTTTCACAATTCAAAAGTGCCTGTAATTAGTGTATTTGAATTAAACGTTTCTGATTTCTGATTCACTGTCATTTCTTCGTCATTGCCATACATTTTATACTAAGCTTCTCTTACCTAAACCTCTTAAAAGAAAAAATAAACATTCAAAACTATATCCGCTACCAAGGATAAAAAACGTTATGATTCCGTAATCATAACGATTCTTGATTTGAGATCGCTAATAAGCCTATAAACTAAATAAATGGCTAACACAAATAGAACACTATAAACACTGATAGACACTCTAATCGTGTTTACTTGATATCTTGTTGAATTGATTAAGCTATTTCTGTTTTAGATCTACACTGAGCCGCAAATATATAACTGGTGCCGCCGGGATTCTGATCCCGATTTCCGGCCACCGTAGGCGCGGGCTTGCGGACAGTGAGCAATGGGTAGCTCGCTTTCCGGCCCTCTGATAACCGTCCGGACCAAGCCCAAGTCGTCGACGGCGCGCACTGTTCCCGCGCGCCTCAAGGAGTTGTCAGCAACAGCAGGGACCCAGCCGGGCCGAAGCCTAATGGGGCCAGGGTTATCCGAAAGGGCGCTCGAGCCCCGGTATGAAAGCTAGAAGGAACGGGGTAGGTCTTTTAGTCAGTAAGAGTCTGACACTATCTCCCGCTCTGCCCAAGAGCGGGGAATGTCATTGGATGATTTTTTCTCACATAAAAAAATACATATATATATATAATACGATATCTTCGAGAGCTATATATATACTCGAGGAGCTCGCCAACACAGCCAAGTGGATATAAGATTACTCGTATAAATAATTATAGTACATAGATGAGCAAGGCTTAAAATCCTCTAGATCTCAAAATAAGATAAAATTAATGGAAAAAAAAAATCGCTTTTATGTCACAGATTGGGATATCTTCAAAAAGCCGTACGGTATTTTAGTGTAGATAGAAAAGGATTCTTAAACTGCTTTAAATGACCATGCTTTCTTTTTCGGGTCGGTTTTTTTTATCTATGTTTAAATTCTGCCGTCTTTCACGCGAGCGAACTTAGCGGCTTTACTCGCGTGTAAAAATGTTTTTATATACAAATTATACATTTCAAATATATTTCAGATATATTCAATTTTTTTATTTTATTTTTAGCTATGTTTTTTATGTCTTTTAGGATATATTTTGAATGTATCTAAAATATATTTAAAATATATGAAATATATATGAAAATAGGCCATAAGTTAGTTAGTAAAAATATATTTACGATGTGTATTTTATATATCTTATGGGAGTAACTAAGTTTGTTTGTGCAAAATAAAGGAGATTATTATTTTTTTAATCTTCTTAGTTTTTTTGTAAACTTGTTACAATTATCTTCAAGAAACTCAACGTGCACGTGTATTTTTTTAAACGATGTTGTATACTATACTGTATTTCGAATACTGGCTAGGCTAACGGTTGTTACAGCTGCTACGAAATAATATATTAGGTATGTATGTAGTAAGACCCGGACCCGCCTAGCCCCTTCCTCACTCCTCTATGAAATACCTTTTGATGGGCTAAAATTTTTCGTAGGTCACTCAGATAAATATAAGTTATCTAAAAATAGTTATAAATAGGCATCTACGCATATAACTTAAAGAAGATTCGACTCCTTTCTACAAATATTGTAGACGTCTTATTAAGTATTAATTTTATCAACTTATTTGTTTGTTAATTATAGTACTATATTTTGATTTGCAATTTTTTTTGTTATCTATGTAACATGTAATTTTACGTTTTTCGAGTAATTAAAGTGTAAATTTTAATAAATAGCTCTACATTCAATATAATAATTGAAAAAAAATTTCGAATTCGAGTTTTTTTCGGTTTTTTGCATTTGCTGAGAAGATTTACTATGGTAACATATATATTTTTTTTCACCATCGGAAAGTAGAGATTTCAACGAACAGACACCATATAAACTTTTTGAAAAAAAAAAGATATTTTGACGGGTGATTTTTCGATTGAAAATTAGGGTGATTTTTCGATATTTATTCAAAATAAGGTGAAAAAATAAATATTTCTAATCAAATAAATTACAGCGTATTTGGGACATAAAAAGGTAAGTTTTCACCAAATTTCGTGATAAAATATTGTTTTTTGAAAGAGATAAAAATAAAAAACCAAAAACATGGTTTTTTGAATTTTTCACATAAATTTTGAGGTTATGTGAAAAAAGTGTTAATACAAAAGTTTTAGATCTTTTTATTACCTACAACTTTGCCATTTGACTTTTTTCCATAGGACTTTTAGTTTTGCTGGAAATCGAGAAAAACCGTTTTTTCCCCTTAAAAAGTCACCCCCACCCCCTTCCCGACCTCAGATCGCCCGTAAATTATTTTTCCTTTCATTTTTATAATATTCTCCTCCTTTTGTGATGGGTTTCATCCTACTATTATTATTTTTCACTTTTTATTATTTTTGAAGGCATCTACCCTGGTCTATTACGTGTAGTTCAAATGATATTAAAATTATAATTTATAATAATATTTTATCAAACATGATAATTTGAATATAGTCATGTAGTTTTTATATTAGTCTTTTGCATAGCTGATCAATTACAGACCGAATGTATAATGTTCATCAATCAATGTCATAGCTATAGAAATAAAAACGGTGCACATTCGTGCGTCTCTTTAGTTAAAAGGTTTTCAAACCATTAGAAAAACAAATGAAAGAAAATGAGACGTTTCTTTTATCACATTGTGATTTTTGATAAAACGCATCTGCATGATTTAGCTTTTATGATTTTTTATCAAAGCTCCATCTGTTTTTAGACGTGGTTGAGATGGAAAAAGCACGCATTTATCAAAATCAGTTTTAAATCAACATAATAGCTCTGTTGCATTGAAATATGGCCAGTCACTAATGGGCCAGTAGGCTTCGATCCTCCTGGTTCTTCGACGCTCGCTGACAACTCCTTGAGGCGCCCGTGGAAAACTACGGTACGACGACGATTTGAGCTGGGTCTGGATGGTTACCTAACGCCGAAGCTTGCGGACAGTGAGCAACTACCCATTGTTCGCTGCGCTTACGGTGGCCGGAAATCGGAATCGGAATCCCGACGATTGGGGCACGAAAGCCATTGCCTCGCGCCTGCGGCCGCCTCCTTTGCTAGCATTACTGCTTCGCTGAAGGAGGTGACCGCCTGTCAAACCTTCTATCTCCGGCCATGGTCTGTACCAAAGCCCGGCGCGAGAGATCGCTGCCACCGAGCGTGGGGGCGTGGAGGTCACGCCGGTGCTCTGCCCAGGCGTGCCACACCTCTACCGTATGCTCCACCGCATAGTGTCCTCCGGGCGGTCCACACAATGCTGACACCCGGGCGTATCTTCCGCATAAATCCGGTGCGAAACTCTCCCGAAGTGACCACACCCGGTGAGGACCTGCGTCATACGGAAGGTAAGGACGCCGTGTTGTCTTTCCAGCCACTCCTCAAACAGAGGACTGATCGTCATAATTATGGCGTGCCCAGCACTGGGTTGCGACAATCGCTGTCGCCATCCACCATGAGAACTATAGAGTATTTTGACCTAATCAACCATCTGTTATACGAGTAATGTGTCCTGCTGACTGCCACTTAAATTTGGCGATTTTTTTTGGTATGACGGTAAACTTGGTTCTCCTAGGGATATCTTCATTTCTGACTAGACCACGTAATCTTAGCCCGATTCATTGAATTTTGGGTATCTTTAAGCCTTCGTGTGGTCTATTGCTCGTGTGCTTCGTGTGGTTTATTCTTCGTCGTGTGTACTATATTTCAAAGCCATATGACCAGACAGGTGTTTTACATTTTTTTTTATTCATCACCAATACTTTTAAAAAGGTGAAAGAAAAAAAAAGGAAGAAAATCATCGTATCCTACGATTCAAAATTTGTTGTGATATCCAGCTAAGAATACTGGGACCGGATTTGCCTGGTGGATTACGGTCTTTCTCTTTGCTAGAGTGGTGACTGAATCCCTTCTCAAACGTGAATGAAACTAAAAAGTGAAATCAGGAGTTTTATTTCAAAAAGACCAATAACTTTTGAATTGTCAAAATGTCGGTCAGTCAAAAAAAAGTGAAGCTAAAAGCCGGCCACACGGCCGGTCGAAATATTTACGGTGCGGCGCCGCAACGCATCGTGTGGCCCGGCCAGAAGTTGCATGTTCCAAAGCGTAGATCTCCATAGAAAAGAACGTGCAAGAAACTCCATGAGTGTGCATGGAGTTTCTCCATGCACACTCTTTCATGTTATAAGTTACAAAAATCTTGGTAACATAGTTTTTGTCGCTTCTATTATGTGAGCACAATGTCCATAAAATAAAATAAAATTGAGTATTTAGAAAATATAAATTGAAATACCTACGCCACTGGCAGCTAAAAGATGACCAGTCTCAACTGACGGCACCCGTTGTGTTCACGAGCATAAACGGGTACCACGGAGACAGCTAGTTCTAAATAATTCCAACCCATTCAAGAGTGGAGTATAATACTCGTAGATTTCAAAGAACTTGGTAGCCTTGAAAAGCTCTTAGTTCTTAAGGAGCTTGAATTGCCAATAATAGTATTGATATTGTTACAAGAGGCATTGGTTTCACAAGAAAGGTTTCCCAGTTTATTTTAAAACCAGCTCCTGCAAGCGAAAGTAGAAAAGTATTCTATGAGAACTTAGCATAGCATAGTGACATCACTCTTGGTTGTCGTAATATCATTATTTTGGTCCACTGAACACATATTTACTATTTTGTGACGTGATTCGATAATTCTTAGTAAATAATTTTGCAAGTATATATCACACTGATATATGTAAACCCTTAATAATTTCATCAATAATTTTTTTTTTTTGTTTATCTGGTGTAAACTAGTACTTGACTGCGATCCCCCCTGATGGTAAGCAGTGATGCAATCGTTGATGGTGAGGCAAATTAGTTTATTAAGAGCCTATTCACTCTAGCCTTGAAGACACCCAAATTATAATCAGACGGAAAGACCGCAGCAGGAAAATTGTTCCAGTCCTTCGAAGTACGCGATAAATGACGAGGCGAAACGCTTAGTCGTTTTTAAAAAAGCTAAACTTGAACAAACAGGGTAAAAAGGATTAATAATCCTCCTAATCGAATTTCAACGACGGTGGGAAGTTTAGAAGTAACAGATAGACAAACTGACCGACAGAGTTTAGTATCGCAATTATATTATTCAGAATAGCATAATCAACCTTTTTCAAAGGTTCCCGTTGTTGGGACTCAGGCCTCCTCTCTAGGAGAGGGAACGGGCCGTTATCCACTACGCTGGCCTATAGTGGGTTGGTAAACGTCACGTCTTCAAATTTTCGGTTCTAGATCATGCCAGTTTCCTCACGAAGTTTTCCTTCACCGTTTTGAGAGCAGTGGTAATTAAATAAATTACACAAAGTAATGCGCCTGGCTGGGTTTGAACCCGCGACCTACATACAACCTGTAAGTCAGGGCCATTAATACTCGGCTACCACTGCTCTATCATCGCTTATAATCTGATGTAATAGTGGTCAAACATTAGCATACCAATTTTAAAATAGAGCATACCAAGAAATACAAACTTTTTGCCCACCGGGTACCTACAACAGCATCTCCAATCAATATTTATCTTCCAAAAATACTCTGATTAATTAACCAACACACAAATGTTTATACGAAAAAAAAATTCATTTCCCAATTCTCGGATTAATTTGATTTCCCGATTACCAAGGAATTGGATTGAAAATTGGAAAACCTCATCACCCACATGTATTATTTTGATCCACTCGCTCCTATGCCAAGCCACAAAATAGATAGGGACAGAAGTCAATCTCATGTATGTACTTCACTTTTTATACCTACGTTCAGCAATTGCGCTAGGGTCGACATAAATGCCATCATCATCATCATCATATCAGCCGAAAGACGTCCACTGTTGGACATAGGCCTCCCCCAAACGTCGCCACAACGACCGGTCCTGTGCATCACGCATCCATCGGATTCCCGCGACCCTGACCAGGGCATCGGTCCACCTTGTTGGAGGCCGTCCAACGCTGCGTCTTTCGGTAAGTGGTCGCCACTCCAGAACCTTTCGTCCCCATCGACGTAGCTCGAAGAATCGCCAAACTTAAGTGGCAACGGGCAGCACGCAATATAAATTGTGAAAATATTACATGGCCATAAAGACATATACTTATTCCCTACCTAACTATTCTGCGTTACGTAAAAACAAACTATCAAAGTACAATCTAATACCTACTTAATTACGTCTTATAACTTGTAGCTTAAAAAACTGTTTAACCAAACTTTTTAGTTTTTGTTTAGTGACATCTATTGACCAAAGATGTATACCGGTCGCGCGTTGAGCAGTCTTAATACTGTTAAAAGCCCACAGATGGAGTTGGTCGCAAATGAGATTCTCCGCGATCTGGTTAGGTGTCTGGAAAACAATCTTGTCGACGAGAATAAAAACAGAATTGTTACAGAATTAAATATAGAATAAATAGTGATCCAACAGTTCTTCAAAAACGATAATTCAGCAATTTATGTTAACTTTAAGAAAACCGTCCATTAGACAGTTAAAACTTTTTTTTGTTCCATTATTTCACAAAAATATTTCACCAACGCAAACGCGCTCGCAATGAGCTGAACTGAGCCGAGATATCGTGTGCGTGAGCGGTGTCTATGTGTGCGTTGCTCGAGCGCACTTTGTATGTAGTTCTGTACTGGTACTTCTGTACCTGTCTAATTTGTGGCCAAGGTATGTGGTGAGAACATTAAAACAATGGTGGCTAATGGGAAACGTCAATCAACTTGAATACGTGTTAGGCGCGAAAACATGCTGGCGGATTTCCTCTGAAAAATATTGAACGAAGATTTTTTCTTCGGTATTTTTTCAACGGATACGGAGATTGATTGAAATGGTTCCGTAGGAGTTATAAACAGGAAATTTTGATTGGTTCGTTTAGATGAAAGAGGTTGGTTTACAAAATGAGATAAAAGATTGGTATGTTGGAAATTATTTTCGTTGATTACTGTGATTAAAGAAAAATGCTTGTATTTTTTTAAACATTTCTGTTTTTATATTTCAGATCATTTTGATCAATTTTTCTACAAAATTTTTTGTACGATAAGTCATCAATGTATGACAAATGAACTCTAAAATACTTGCCATATGTCGTTCTTTACAAAACAAAATGTCAGCTGCTGCAAATTTATTTTTAACAATAAAAATCCATTAATAACTGCTAAGGGGTAGAAAATGTATTTGGCTGCTTTTAGTCATTTATTATATTAATAAAAAATATCGCTGGTAACATTAATAAAAATGGATAAAATCAATCTATTACTTTCATATTTGTAAAGGTTAATCTTTGAAATTACTGACTCGACTTGGAATGAAAAAAATTGTATTGGCTTACAATTTTTTTTTTTTAATAAATTAGTGCTTGACTAATGGAATGCAAGGATAAGGAAAAGGAATATATGATTTTAATCAATAAAGGTCCCGCTCTATCCTAGAACACGAGAAACCATTGGATGATTATCCAACAAAAAGACTACAGGTAGTAGTCGGCGTTGCGTATTAACTACCTACAGGTCATTGCACTCGCTCAGCGGACATTTTTTAAAGAAATTAATTTCGTAAATGCGTAAATTAATACGAGTTTTAAAAAAAGGTACTTTAAATGTACTTTAAATTCTAATATTTTTATTTCACATAGGCCTACAAGGGCAATTATAAAACGTCAGAAGCTAGTGAAATACATATAATAATCAATTGTATTAATGCCTTTCTAAAAAAAAACCTACTGCAGATCCAATTTACTCGAAACAAGTAACGAAACCATATTATTCAGACAGTGATCCCTCAACAATTTTGTATGCTCAAGGTATTTAATCAGTGTTCAGTATTCTAAAAAAACCGGCCAAGAGCGTGTCGGGCCACGCTCAGTATAGGGTTCCGTAGTTTCCCGTCCGTCACAATAAGTGTACCTACTTATGAGTTTAAAAAAAATGCTTGCATAAACGATTATACTACAAACTTAGTACAGAAATTATTTCGTAGAACCTTTTAGTCTTTTTTGAACAAAAAATGTTCTTTCCATCAAGTTCAAAATAATTTTCCTAGAAAGTCCTTATAAAGTTCTACTTTTCAGATTTTTTTCATATTTTTTAAACTTATGGTTCAAAAGTTAGAGGGGGACACACACATTGTTTTGTACTTTTGGAGCGATTATTTCCTAAATTATTGACATTATTAAAAAATGATTTTAGTAAACCCCTATTTATTTTTAAATACCTATCCAACAATATATCACACGTTTGGGTTGAAATTAAAAAAAACCACTTCCCACTTTACATATAGGGGGGCTACCCTAATAAAACATTTTTTTCCAATTTTTATTATACCACTTAGTCGGCGTGATTGATATACATATTGGTACCAAATTTCAACTTTCTAGTGCTAACGGTCACAGAGATTAAGCGAGGACGGACAGACGGACAGACAGACATGGCGAAACTATAAGGGTTCCTACGGTTGACTACGGAACCCTAAAAAGAATCTACGTAAAGCTTGTTGAAAGATATAAGCAAGGTATTTTAAGATAATACCCTGATTACATTACGAGGCAAAACGGGAGTAGAGTCTGTAAAAAAAATTAAACGACTTGGGTAATTTTCAGGGTAAAATGAAATCCGATGTCGTCCACCACCACAAACCAATGTTTGGTTCAATAATCAAGGTTCGTTATGAGATCTTGATCATTGTTTTTTTTTATTGTTGATATGTTCGCGCTTAACCGCTATCTCACATGATGGAAAGCGACGATGCTGTCGACGTTGGAACGCGCTTACCTAGAAGAAACCTATTCACTCTCGACTTAAAGATGCCCGGGACAATGCGCGGCGTCGACGACTTGGACTTGGTCCGGACAGTTACCGAATGGCCTAGTGACCAAGTATTTGTGCTGACAACCAGGTATCATAAGAAGTGTATAACATTGTGATAAAGTTCTGGAGTTGCGACTGCGTACTAACAGACGCAGTGTTGGAAGGCATCACACAAAGTAGACCGATAAACTGGTGAGGGTTGCGGAATCCGATGGATGCAAGACGAATAGAGTCGTTCGTTGTAGCGACACTTGGGGGAGGCCTCTGTCCAACAGTTTGATAATGATGATGGTGACTGTTTTGTAACAGATTTGCCAGTATATTTCTTTTGAAGTATAATAAATTAGCTTTTGCCCGTGTAGATAAAATATAGGCTTGTCACTTAGAAATTAAGGAGCTTTCTATGGGTGAAAAATTTTTAGCAATCGGACCAGTACTTCCAGAGATTACCTCCTACAAACAAATAACATAGAAACAAGAAAAAAATCCTCTTATAATATTAGTGGAGACGAATTTGTTTGTTTTTAGATTTGGCTTAAGATTTCTGCAATCTATCTCATCAGAATGAAATATGGAATGTGCCTACTGGGGCCGGGGTTATCCGAAAGGGCGCTTGAGCCCCGGTATGAAGGCTAGAAGGAACGGGGTGGGTCTTTTAGTCAGTAAGACACTGACACTATCTCCCGCTCCGCCCAAGGGCGGGGGATGTCAATGCATGATTTTTCCCAACATAAAAAAAAAATGGAATGTTTTCAGCAACAAAAGCCAATTTTATGTTCTATTTTTGGACACATATAACGAGGGTGTAAAGGTCAAAAAGGACGATTTGAACTGTTGACTGTACTGAAGGACGGCGCCAAAACTAATGAAAATCGATCAGACACCTTTTTTTTTTTTTTTTTAATGTGGGAAAAAATCATGCATTGACATCCCCCGCTCTTGGGCGGAGCGGGAGATAGTGTCAGACTCTTACTGACTAAAAGACCCACCCCGTTCCTTCTAGCCTTCATACCGGGGCTTGAGCGCCCTTTCGGATAACCCTGGCCCCAGTAGGCTTCGACCCGGCTGGGTCCCTGCTGTTGCTGACAACTCCTTGAGGCACGCGGGAACAGTGCGCGCCGTCGACGACTTGGGCTTGGTCCGGAAAGTTACCGGACGGCCGGACAGCGAGCTACCCATTGCTCACTGTCCGCAAGCCCGCGCCTACGGTGGCCGGAAATCAGGATCAGAATCCCGGTTGCGGCGGCGGCGGCGATAACGCCGTTGCCTGATCAGACACCTGGAATTCCTAACAAATAACACAGAAGCAAAAAATAAAAATCCTCCTATAATATTAGTGGAGATGAATTTGTTTGTTTTAGATTTGGCTTTAAGATTTCTGCAATCTATCTCATCAGAATGAAATATGGAATATTTTCAGCAAAAAAATCCAATTTTATATCCTATTTTGGACATATAAAACATAGGGTAAAGTTCAAAAAGGACGATTTGATGTCTCTTGTAGATAACACTAACACTTCTTTTCAGTGCTAATGCATTTTCAGTGCATTAGCTAGTTTTGCAAAAGCTGGTATTTTCAGTCGGAAATTATCTAACAAAGACCCCCGTTCTTGGTAGTGCGAGGGGAGAATCAGAGTATTAGAATCTGACTGGATACCGACTCTGTGTTCCAGATGTTGCCTTTTGTGTTCCATGGTCACGATAATTTTTTCAAACAATGAAAGAGGATTCCGTCCAATTCTTGGGGCCCTGACTGCTATGCCAGAGGTCGTGGGTTCGATTCCCACTCAGGACAAATGTTTGTGTGATGAGCATGATTATTTGTTCTGTGTCTGGGTGTAATTGATTTATAATTTGTATGTTTTTAGAAATATATAAGTATTTTTTATCAGTTGTCTAATAAGTAATCATAAAACAAGCTCTGCTTAGCGTGAGACTAGACGGCGTTGTGTGATAGTTGTGACATATTAAAAGAAAAAGAAAAAAAATTGGCCTTATAATGTTCCCACTGTTAGGACTCAGGCTTCCTCTCTAGGAGAGACAATAGGCCGTTATCCATCACGAAGGCCCAGTCCGGGTTGGTGGATGTTTTTCGTTCGATGTTTTCCATCATCGTTTTGAGAGCAGTGGCTATGAAATAAATTATACAAAGTAATAAGCCTGAATCCGCAAACTTCAACTCTTAAGTCGGGGCCGTTACCACTCGGCCACCATTGCTCTCTAGGGTCTGAGTATGACGCGATAAAATGTCAAGCGTGCGAATGAGAAAGAGGAATACCCTATACAGCTCCATTCCTTTAAAACAGTTCAGTTTATTTCATAATAATAGAAATAAAGGAAATAATAATATTATACTACTATTTTTTATATATATATTTTTTTTTAAGGAATATTTAAAAATATACTATAATATGTATAAATGCTAAATAAAAGATAATAATAATAATAATGTGCAATTATGGACGAAGTTATCATGACGAATAACTACCGGAGATTTATTGTGAAGGACGGCACGGTTGACATCTGTCGGGCATGTCACCGTCCGGGAGAATCAATCCGTCACATTATCTCTGGTTGTTCTTGTCTAGCTAACGGAGAGTACTTGCATAGGCACAACCTTGTAGCCAGGATTATCCATCAGCAACTTGCTCTGAAATACTCTCTTGTGGAATCGGAAGTGCCATACTATAGGTATGAGCCCGACCCAGTTCTTGATAACGGTCATATCACTTTGTACTGGGATCGGCCCATCATCACTGACAGGACTATTGTGGCCAATAAGCCTGACATAGTGGTGGTGGACCGAAGCGAGAGGCGTGCAATGATTGTTGACATATCCGTTCCGCATGACGAGAACCTCGTGAAAGCCGAGAAAGATAAACAAATTAAGTATATCGACTTGGCCCGCGAGGTTGTCGACATGTGGGAAGTGGATTCAGCGGTCATTGTACCGATAGTTGTTTCAGCCAATGGCTTAATAGCCAAAAGCCTCGGCCAACATCTTAGGAGGCTCTCGTTAGGCGACTGGATCAAGGGCTTGATTCAAAAGCAGCATTGCTGGACACGGCTCGTATAGTCAGGAGGTTCCTTTCTCTGGAGCCCTGACCGTCGGTAGCTTGGACCCTGTTCCCGATACCGGTGGGCTACTATTTTTTAATATTTTTAAATGTTTTTTTTTTATTATTGAATATTTAAAAATATAATTTATATGTTAATATTTAAATAAACGAAATAATAATAATAATCCACAACTATCACACAACGCCGTCTAGTCCCAAGCTAAGCAGAGCTTGTGTTATGGGTACTAGACAACTGATAAACATACTTATATATTTCTAAATACATACATAGTATAGATAAATTACACCCAGACACAGAACAAATGATCATGCTCACCACATAAACATTTGTCCTGGGTGGGAATCGAACCCACGACCTGCGGTATAGCAATCAGGGCCACTAACCACTAGACCAACAGGCCAGTCAAAATACGGCGGTGTATTTCATAATACAGCCGCTGTTAGATGCTCCGAGTCAGTGATGTGCCTAATAGATTCCCTAATGTAGACTATCGACCATAATATCGATTGGTCGTATTTCCGAAGTGAAATAATGTAAATATTTTTATTTACATATTTTGATTATTCTACAGAGATATATGCTAAGACCCCCAATAAAATGTCAAAGCTGCTAAATTTTTCTTACCGATAGAAAACTGCTTTATTCCTGAGTGACATATTATAGGCTATCTTTTATATACACAGGCGAAGCCGCGGGCAAAAGCTAGTATAATATAGTTTTTCAACGCACAACGTTTGAAATTGAAATAGTCCAGAGCCACACTTCTTTCTTAGTAAATTGTTATGAAAACTGTTTTCCACGCCTGATAGAATTGACTTGTTGATTGAAAAAGTCGATTCTCTGACAATAACAAATGCTTTGTGATACTGAGAACATTACACGTCAAAATGTTTAACGAATTTCTTACAAAAAATAATTAATTTGGTGTTAAGGTATCCATCATTTGGATCATTAGTAACAGTACCTAAATGTACTCATCAGTAAGATAACTTAGAATAGAAATTCAATAAATAACTCATTGATCGACATAGCTCGAAGAATCGCCAAACATACAATTACCGGTACGGATCTTGAGCGCTCGGCGTAAGAGTGGGGATCGCTTTGCGCATTCAATACAATGGCGAGCCAATCGTGTCAGATACATGCAGCAACGCAGCGAGCGAATCACGAGTGACGTCTATGACACGATGGCGCGGCGTGCCAATCACTGACACTCCCTGCCCCCGCGTCTTACTTTGCACCACTAAAGAGACCGAATATTTGACTTCTGCGCAACTTGAAGCCAGCGCTCAAGATCCGTTTCGGTAGTTGTGAGTGGCAATGGGCAGGCACGTTGCACGCAGAACAGATGATCGATGGGGACGAAAGGTCCTGGAGTGATGACCACGTACCGGAAGCTGCAGCGTTGGAAGGCCTCCAACAAGGTGGAACGATGACCTGGTCAGGGTCGCGGGAATCCGATGGATGTGTGACGCATAGGACCGGTCATTGTGGCGACGCTTGGGGGAGGCCTATGTCCAACAGTGGAGGTCTTTCAGCTGATATGATGATGATGATGAACTCATTGATCAGCCAGATAAGTACCATTTGTTATGGACCAAACCCGATTAGTCGGAAGTACGTAGTGTAAATATAGAACTATATTGTAAACACGTGAAGTAGTGGACCAGCACGCTTAGCCAAGTTGTTATTCTGCAATCGTTAACGCTGTCGAAAAGTGATGAGACGTAGGGAAATAACGTCATCTCAACTTAAAGTCGCGTGGTCAGAACAAATGAATAGACAATTCGTAGCCAAGTTCACATCGTTCAAAGTCGTTTCTACAATGTTTAACGCTACATCCTTTGTTATACAAACGCTACATTGTAGAACGAGCAGCCGATTCAGGCGCGTCAACATGGCTACCAACTTACCGTTTTCTATAATTGCATTCACCGAGGCGTTACCGATTAGAGAACGGAATTCTACACAAACTGGTTGTAACTTGGCTAGGGGGGCTGGTACGCCGATCTGGGCGCGTCGGTCTCCTGTAAACTAGACTTGAAGAGCATCCACGCCAAGCAACGTCATTTAACGTCCACGGTAAACGTGTGTGTCGGCCTAATGTGGTTCTAGCTATAAACGCGCGGCTCAAAGAGATTTCAGTACGTGTTAGGACCATAGGGATTTTTTTAAAGGGAATCTATGGTCCTAAAACGCAAAAAAGTATGGTTTTAGTCAGTTAAAGTCTGATACGCCCTCACCCCTTGCATAGCATAGCATAGTCGGCCTTACAACGTTCCTACTGTTGGGCCCAGGCCTCCTCCCTAGGAGAGGGAAATGGGCCGTAATCCTACACGCGGGCCCAGTGCGGGTTGGTTAATGACACATGTCTTCGAATTTTTGGATCTGGGACATGTCAGTTTCCTCACGATGTTTTCTTTCACCGTTTTGAGCGCAGTGGTGATGAAATAAATAACACAAAGTAATGCGCCTTTTTTTATGGTGGGAAAAAATCATGCATTGACATCCCCCGCCCTTGGGCGGAGCGGGAGATAGTGTCAGACTCTTACTGACTAAAAGACCCACCCCGTTTCTTCTAGCCTTCATACCGGGGCTCGAGCGCCCTTTCGGATAACCCTGGCCCCAGTAGGCTTCGACCCGGCTGGGTCCCTGCTGTTGCTGACAACTCCTTGAGGCGCGCGGGAACAGTGCGCGCCGTCGACGACTTGAGCTTGGTCCGTAAAGTTACCGGACGGCCGGACAGTGAGCTACCCATTGCTCACTGTCCGCAAGCCTGCGCCTACGGTGGCCGGAAATCGGGATCAGAATCCCGGTTGCGGCGGCGGCGGCGGCGATAACGCCGTTGCCTGATGCGTTCGGCCTCCTCCTTTGCGAGCATAACTGCTTCGCAGAAGTCGGCGACCGCCTGCCACTCCTCCTCGCATCCGGACCATGGCCTCAACCAAGGCCCGGCGCGAGAGGTCTCCGCCGCCGATCGCCCCCACGAGGGCACGGCGATGCTCCGCCCAAAAGTAATGCGCCTGACTGGGTTTGAATCCGCGACCTTCAACTCAAGTCGAGGCCGTTACCACTCGGCCAATACTACTCTCACCTCTCCCCTTGGGTGAGACCTATATCCGGAACGTTTTTTTGCTATAATGATGATGATAAAAACCGTTTATAAAAATAAATTATTATTTTTTTACTTAAATAAATCATCAAGGTTTTCGATTAACACCACGATTACTGACCTAGATAGCGAAGCCCATTATCAAAACCACATCAAAATGCAAATTCAAGTTTTTAACCAAATTCCATTAATTCGCTCGTCAACCCTTTATTGGCAATCGCTTGACTGCAAAGTTAATTAAGTCATGATAGATTCGATGTCTGACCGAATTAAAAAAAAAATACGCGAGTTTATCCTATTTACCCTGAAAGGTTAATAGGTTTCGTTTCGATTTTATTTTAGTATACGTTTTTTAGCGTTCCGAAGCCAAATGGCAAAAACGTAATCCTTATGGATTCGTCATGTCTGTCTATCTATCCGTCCGTATGTCACATTAACTTTTTCCCGAAACTATAAGAACTATACTGTTGAAACGTGGTAAGTAGATGTATTCTGTGAACCGCATTATGATTTTTACACAAAAATAGAAAAAAAATTGATGTATATTAACATCCAAACATCTACCGAAAATTGGTTTGAACGAGATCGATTAAGTAGTTTTTTTTGTAATGCGTCATTAATCGTAAACTGCAATTTACCTTTCCTTCAATCAGCAAAAATAAAAAAAATACCTTGCTGCTGCGGAACCTTTCATGGGCGAGTCCGACTCGCACTCGCTTTTTTATTTTTTAAAAAGATTTCTCTAGATTTCATACGACTTACACTAATATTTAGCTAATATATTATAAAGGCAAGAATTTGTTGACCCGTATTTTTATTACTTCCGCACGCTCGAACAGCTGCACGGATTTCGATAAAATTAGGCACACGGGTAGACCATGTCATGGAATACTTTCTCCTTATACTCAGGCAAAACCAGTAGCAGAAAAAAGTTTTTTTTTATTGTTGATAGGTAAGCGCTTGACCGCTATCTCACCGATGGAAAGTGACGATGCGGTCGATAAAATAGAACGCTTACCTAGAAAAAATCTATTCACTCTCGACTTAAAGATTCCCGGTTTGTAGCTATCAGGAAACACAGACTCCGGCAAGGAATTCCACTCCTTAGCTGCACGCACAATGTATGTGTTCCCAAAACGTTTTGTGCGTGTAGGTGGGATGTCCACTGTGTACCGGTGGCGCATCGCCGTACGTCTGGTAATCCAATGATGGAACGGGCTGGGCGAAATTCGGTTATGCAATTCCGACGCACACTCCCCGAAATGCAACCGGTAGAAAACCGACAGGCTAGCAACTCGGCGTCGATGCTTAAGACTTTGAAGCCTCGACTCGACGATTGTATCATCGCCAATTAACGTTCTGGCTCGCCTCTCAATTGCCTCAAGTGCATCAAGCTGGTATCGAGCAGACCCGTCCCCGAAATGCAACCAAATTTACAAAACCAACCATTTTCTATAATAATATTAGACATCCTAACGTAATTTAGTATTTCAAAATTCTTAGTACTTAGTAAAACGTACTAAGTTCTTCCTTCCCGAATCGTCGGATTAGAGTACCGGGAAAACCAGTTACCATTTCAAATTACACTTAACTTCAGTGATAGTTGCAAATTCTGTTTCCTCGGTACCTTAAGTCCTTTAGAGTCGGATTAAAAAGTTAAAGTAATGAACTACTAGCTTATGAAAAGATCTGATGATGGGCAGTCTGAAAGGGAACCCTGGGGTCTTGAATAGCAAGGAAAAGAAGGAACATAAGTGTGGTTGTAGTAAAAGTCTGACACGCCCTGCCGCTCCATTCTAGAGCGGGAGCCGTTACTGGATGATTTCCCACCATGAAAAAAAAATGCAAATGATGTAGGGTAAGCATGACATCTGTAATTTTGTTGCGCTAATCTTGGCACAACTGTAATGTCTTGCTGTGTTAGCAGCTGCAAGCTTCGAGCTTGATATTAGGAGATAAGGTGGAGTCCCACTGTTGGCGTGTTTGATGAAGTACTCATCTACATTAACAATATTATAAAGATCGGTAAGCAATGGATAGCTTGCCGTCCAACCATTCGGTAATCCTCCGGACCGAGCCCAAATCGTCGATGGTATCTAATGTTTCCACGTGCGCCTCAAGGAGATGTCAGCAAACCGTAGGGGCCCGGCAGGGTCGAAGCCTACTGGGGCCATGGGTTGTGCGAAAGTGAACCACGGGGCCCTGGAACGAAGGCAAAGAAGGAACAGGAGTGGGTTTTAGTAACTAAAAGTCTGACACGCCCTCCCGATCCACTCAAGGGCGAGAAATGTCAGTAGATGATTTCCCAACTAAAAAAATGCGGGAAAGAGAATAAAAGTTCTAAATCTATTATATTTGTCTGTGTTGTGACTTGTTTGTGACTCAAAATAATCCTTTGAGCGTATAAGGATCATTTAAGGTCACTCCAGTGAGATCTCTGACGGTAGTCAACAGTACCCCTAGCCAAGATGCTAATCTGCAATCGGTAAAGCTAGTAGATAGCTTCAAATGTACGGGAATGACGTCATCCCAACGCTCAGTCATGTGATCAAAACTAAAGAATTGGGGGCGTGGCCAACTCGAACGTTCGACGTAAGCGGAACGGTTGTAACTTGGCTAGGGGGGTAGTATTCAATAAAATTATCACTGAAAGAAGAAAGCAAGGTCGACTCGCAAGATAATGCCTAAGGCCTTCGTACAGTTTTATGTACATAATAAAGCTTTAATATATAAATAAAACAGATTTAGAAATATTTTATTAGCTTCACGCTAACACATTTTCTTAAATATAATATAGAGTTTTTATTTCAAGCCGTGGAGGTACAAATGTGTGTTTACATAGAACATTACATTTACATATTTAAAGACAAAACAAGGACCACAGTAAGTCACATGTTTAAATATGTATGTAACTAAAATATTTACTAAACAAATAATAATAATTTGCCAAACATTTACTCAGATTTTATCAAAATGTTTTGCTTATAAAATGAAATTATTTTAGTTATTTGTGAGAACAATATTACTATTACATTTTCAATTGCTACATGAATAGTATGTATAAGATTAATCCATTACTTCCAATTTTTACTTTGAACAACAATTGCGTGTTCAAATCCTACGAACCAATTTAAAAAAATAGGAAGAAAATTCTCAATTTGAATAAAGTTTTTAAAAATTTGAGTAATTTTAAAAACTTTTGTTTTCGATTTTATTGATTACAATTTTGTAGATTACGCAATAGGCTAGTTGCTGTAAAAAAAAGTAATAAGACCGTCTTTTAGATTATTCAAAAATAAGGGACACGTATTTTTTTATTTGTAAATTAAACCAAAAACGACAAAGATACAGCCTATTAAAATTACGTGTACCGTCACGCCGTAATGCATTTTTTCGCACGGGGTGACATCACACGTAACTTTAATGGGCTATATCTTTGTTTTTTTTTGTTTAATCGAAAAAAGAAAAAAAAATGTGTCCAATATTTTTTTATTATCTAAAATACGGACTACAAAAAATGTAATTATTTTGACCCTGGAAACTAACCTATTCTGATGAAGAACTTCGGAGATAGACATAATAAATCTTCAATAAATGATTGACAATTTTTTGAGATTACTGCAATCCCATATCTGTTAATTGAATATATTATTGTCATATCCTATTGTCATTTGGTAATTTCCTAGGTGTTGGTACACTCTGAAACCGACGAACGACTGAAAAGGACCCGTCAGCAGGGCTAAAACCTATTGGGGCATGGATTGTCTTCCGAAAGGAAAACCTTAGATTCTGAAACGTAATGCAAAGAAGTTACCTTAAGGTGTGATTTTAATCTCCTCCTTATAGCGCGAGAGGTCATTCGATAATTTCTTTAAAAAATAGTACCCTCTGAAAGAGTACGCAGATATGTCCAGTTCACTTTAGTACATTCAAAAACTTGAACGTGATTACAATGTACATGGGACTTGATTCTTACTGGACAGCCGGACGACAAACTACGCATCGATGGTCGTTCGTGAGCCCACGCGTGCGGTGGCTGGAGAAAACTCTACGACTCCCGGAGCCCGGGGTTTCCCCTGTCACGGCGGCTGGAGCGTGATAACGTATGTTCCTTCACGCGTGCGGCCGTCTCCTTCACTAACAGTACTGCTACGCTGAAGAAGGCGACTGTATTCCATACCCTATCACCCCAGACCAAGGCCTAAGCCAAAGCCGAGTTCAAGAGATCACCGCTTTTGATCACTTCCACAAGGACACGGCTGTCCTCCACCAAAGTGGGGTACAACTCTACTGTAAGCTCCACCGTTTTCTCTAAATTGGTATGGCTTGCAAACATTAACTTATGTATGCCGATCTGTTAAACCACCCATTTATATATAATTAAAATAACGATCTTGAAAACAAAGTTTTCAAATTAATTCGCTTGATCACGTAACTCACTGGCCCATCCCTTTTGGGGTTCCGCTAATAATGGGCCCCCAACTTTAGCGGTTCTATCTGCATACAAGTTTATTCAAATAGGTTGCTTGGAACACGCCCAAGCGTTGTCACGTCAGAAATTAGTTTAGTTCTTGTTTCGTCAGTCAATTTTTTCAGATTCCGTGACCAAGTTTTGCTTGTGGAAACTTGTGGAGAGTAGCAGTCAAGACAAACTGATTAATGAAGTTAGTTAGAAAGGATCAGAACTTTTCTTTTACTTTCCCATACGTTATCTTGATGACTTTTGGAATAACTTACCATAGCGTCGTTGCGACTTTATGTGACACCGCACATGGGCTGCAAAAAAAGCCGCTTCTAGCTTCTTTTTGTGGCGGTCTTTTTTTGTAGCCTGTGTGCGGTGGTGCCGCCACAAAAAAAAAGCTAGAAGCCGCTTCTAGCTTCTCCGGCCACAAGTTGTCGTGCTTCAGCTTTTTTTTTGCGGCCATTTTTAGCTTTTTTGAGACCGCTTCTAGCTGTTTTTGTGGCCCGTGTGCGGGGGATACTAAGACCTCTTATGTGTCACTTTTGGCAAAATCACTTTTTTACGTCAGTTTTTTTTTAACATTTTGAAGCTCTATCGAATGAAAAAACTCTCAAGTATTTACAACGATTTATTCGTAATTTTTTTACCAATTTCAAGATCAACAATGTGCTTCCTAATAAAATACTACTTTTACATTTAAACTACTTTTACAAATGGGAACTGTTTTTTTTTTTACTATTAAACTACTTTTAATTAATTTCAACTAACAATAGCATAATTGAAAGGAGTAAATCATATGACTGATACCTATATTTTTATTGCAGTTGGTTTCATTTTTTTTTCGTAGACGGTAAAAGTTGAATTTTACACATAAGAGGTCTTAAAGTCGCAATGATGATAGATAGAATATTCCTGGTTTAGAAACGAGCTTTATGGTTTTCGTTGGTGTAAACATTATTGTGATTTACGATGCCACACAAAGACACCTCAAACTTATAACACCCCTATTTTTCGTCAGGGGTTAAAAACATATATGTATCGGGAAAAAAATAGAATTTTCTTTAAAATATTTTTAAGTTCCTATGATTTATCACATTGATATCAAATGTGTATGTTTTTTACTCCTTCACACTGTAATCATCATCATCATCATCATATCAGCCGAAAGACGACCACTGTTGGACATAGGCCTCCCCCAAGCATCGCCACAACGACCGGTCCTGTGCATCACGCATCCATCGGATTCCCGCGACCCTGCCCAGGTCATCGGTCCACCTTGTTGGAGGCCGTCCAACGCTGCGTCTTCCGGTACGTGGTCGCCACTCCAGAACCTTTCGTCCCCATCGACCATCTGTTCTGCGTGCAATGTGCCCTGCCCATTGCCACTTAAGTTTGCCGATTCTTCGGGCGATGGAAAGGGCTATGCTTGGAGTTTCCTTGCGTGATCACATCAGAAATGAAGATTGTTTTTTTTTTATTACAGTGTAACGGTAACCAAGGTTACCGTTACACTGTAATGGCTGAACGGATTTGAGTGAAACTTAACTGGCATAACATCGTTATCAACATTTCTATCGATAGACTGGATGTCTATCGGTAGAAATGTTGATGATATTGGATGTTGTCATCGCAAAAACGCAGCGTTGGAAGGCTTCCCACAAGTTGAGCCAATGACCTGATGAGGATTGTGGGAATTGAGTGGACCTAAGACTCACAGGACCGTTTGTTATGGCGACTCTCGGGGGAGGCCTATGTCCAACAGTGGAGTAGTGAAACTGGCATATGTGTAAATCAAATCATGATACAGGATACAGAATACTTTTTACCAAAGAAGTATTATACTTTGGGATAATTTTGCAACTTTTATGCAGGCAAAGCCGCTAACAGCAGCTAGGTGTAAATTCATCGTCTACGGTATGTTCGTGTCTGTTTTTGCCAGAAATATATTTAATTTGGAATTTAATTTCCTCTCGTTTCTCTCTGCTTTGTTGTTTAAATGGTTTTCCAATTCGTTTGTAAGCATTTCTTAAGGTTTAGACATTTTTACGTCATTATGAATATTGATTATAAATATTATAAAAAAAAATATTTATTTTGCATGTTTACAGCATCACGTTTATATTAGATGCAGAGGTAGGTTTGCTAGAGACCTCATACTTAGCCTTAGTATCTAAGCGTTTATTTTTCAACAATTACATAACTATTCAGTGACCTATAAAAATGTGGGAAATAAATAATAAAATATGTTGTATGGAAAATTATTATCTAATTTTGGAAACGAGTTATAATAAACGTTAGCTTATTAATGTTATTAAACTCACTACCGATGTTATCTGAAGATTTTACTTTCTCATCCTAGAAATAATATATTATAGTCTACTATTCCACTTATGGCACCTGTGAAAATATCAATAGGTGCCAAAAGTGGAATACCTCAGGTGCCATTCGCTCAGGTGCCGTCTATGCGGGTGTCCAAAGTGGAATACACCTTAACTTACATAATTTAATAAACAGGGCTGCTGGATAATTCGGAAGAATCACTCCAGCCCAGATTTAACAGTACACGTGCAAATTACACAAAGTAATGAGCCTGGCTGGGTTTAAACCGGCAATCTACAGCTCTAGTCAATAAAAGCCTTCATTTTAATTAATTTGTTTTAACCAACTATAAAAAAAAGCTTTCCGAAACATATTTTGCACAGAAAAAGTGAGAGTCACTTGTTCCACAATTTACTTAAAAGGTTTGACACTGAACTTTAGCTCGCCACAAAAATGTTGTCGACCCACGTCTAATAGAGGTCGTCCATCAAAATATTACAGCATATTTCCCGAACCACAGGAATTTGGTGTGTTCATGCTAAAAATGGCAGAAGTAGAGAGAAAAATGTAACACTGTTTTTATCAAAGTTGGTTATTTAAAATTCCTGCCGTCATTAAAAAAGAAATCCTCTCGACCGAATTGCTATCACGCTAGTCAATGTCAACAGCCATGGATAGCCAAACGCTCAATAGCCAAGTTACGACCGTTTAGTTTCGATTCTCTTGCGTCAAATGCCTTGAGTTGACCACGCGCCCACTTTCTTTATTCTGACGTCATCTCAACGCTCAGTCACGTGGTAAAAACAGTTCTGTCATTGGCTATGGTTATTGAAGCTATCTGAGAGAAATACTAAAGTCCAAGAAGCTGTCTTACCAATAGTTCTCGTTTTGTCCAGTACCTGGAAACCAAGAAAACACAATTATACTCATTTTTCTTTATATTATTATTGATGGGGTCGCGTTTGACTATTATCTCACCTGGGTCTCAAGTTTGCTATTACAATATTGTTATAATGGTCTATCATTGACTTCATAATTGTTGATTTTGACAAGCTTTGGTAATCTACTAATATAATGGCGCCATTATGACTTTCCAATGGTCAACCACAGACACTCCATTAAAAGAAATGGCATAGAATGATAATCTTGTACACAATGATAAATTAATGTCTGACGTATGCGGTAGTCTGCTTTTTGACAGTTCCTTTGATCAGTGTCCTACCATTAGAACGTCATTGTGCAGTCAGTGCTTTTAATAAGCTCGATATTGTCATTTTACCACAATTCTATTAAGAGACCGATTTGTTCTTCGTTCGGCCTACTGAGTTTTGTCCCACATAAAAAATTCCTAGTTTGTCCCAAACTACATGCCTAGTTCGTCCCAAAATGTTATTTTAATTATTTTGTTCTCGATTCATCCTATTTTATATTCCTTGTTCGGCCCATATTTTTTTTGTATAGGCTATTTATACATTTTTGTACAATCATCAACAAAAATGTATTACTATTTTCTGAGTACAAACTATATAATAGCTCCTGCCAGCGACTTCACCCGTGTGATAATAGAAAATATTTGCCTATGTCACTCTATGTAATGAGGTAGGATTCTTCTGGTGAAATTATTATTAAAGGCTGTCTTGCAGTTTTTTATTTTATTCAGTACTTACACAAAACGTAAATTTTTCCTCATTATAATATTTGTATAGAAGTAAAGACTTAACAACAATAAACTATTTAAAACAATTACTTCTCTCTGCCTTCTTGAAAGTTTGTTTGCTTGGTTTGACTAATGTTGGCCAATAATAGTATGATATCTGTAATCAGTATTTTACTCATGTTGTTCAAAATACTCTCACTTTAATCTCGGTGAATTTTTCAGTGACTAAAATTATAATGTAATTAAGATTTATTACTGATCTGGTGCTGTCGCTGCGTCTGCGGAGAACCTCAAACGGTAGAAATATAATAACCTTTTTGGAAGTTATATTTTCGAACCGTTTGGGGTTGAAACTCTCGGATGATGGGGTGTGCTCACAAATTGAAGTATAAAGATCTATCGAAACGTCTAATTGACACTTCGCGTAACCCAAACGCTGGCTTTTACCTCGGAAAGAGGATAAGCATTACTATACAGAGTGGCAATGCTGCCAGTCTTTTGGGCACATTAACAGTTGACAGCAATGTGGAATAGATTTTTTCTCGCTATATTTTAGTTTCATTTTAGTTGTAATTAGCCTAGGGTTTTTATTATTATTATTTTATTTTTTAAATAATGATTAATGAGCTAATAAAAAATATTTATTATTTTTTATTATTAGAAGTATGTATATATTTTTTTTATATTATTCAAAAATTTCAAATAGCCACTTACATCATTTTTGTTGACTGTACTTTTAAAGTACTTGTGATTCGGGACGAAACAGAACTTCAATAGTGATGTGGGACGAATAAATAATTTTTTGGAATGTGGGACGAAACTTCGGGACGAACGAAGAACAAACCAAGAGACCATTGACTGATCAATGATCGATCATTATGAATTAGCAGTTTACGAACTTTTAGTCAAATGACAATGGGATCGTGTTGGAATGATGAATTTATAAAAATAGCAGACTTGGGCTCCTGGTGGTAAGCAAAGAAGTGGCCGACGATGGAGCATGCTTGCCTAGAAGTAACCTATTCACTTTTGACTTAAAGACCCCTGGGTTGTAGCTATCAGGAAATACAGACCCCGGCAGGGTATTCCACTCCTTAGCTCTAAGCCTGCTGAATACGGAACAGGGCGTAAACTCCCACGTCGTTGAAAAGGAACGATCCTCCGACCAGGGGTGCTATTCTCTAAGAAAGCGCAGCGCTGGCACAGCGACGAGTCGTCAGCGCAATACATTGAATTAAAAATCCAATGTAAAGGGGCATTGGGTTGTTAATTCAATGTACTGCGCTGACGACTCGTCGCTGTGCCAGCGCTGCGCTTTCTTAGAGAATAGCACCCCAGAACGAAGTGATGTCTTGTTCAGGCAAGTGTCTGATAGCTGATTTCGGACTGTTGTAATTATCCTAATCGCACGTACGAAGAAATCTTTTACCGCAACGACGATGTAGGATAGTTCTGAAGCCCGGTCATGACCTAGCGGTAGCTAAGCTCGGAGCTGCGAGCGGTAAGTGTGAAAATGTTTGAAGTAAGCCACGAAACGCTGCACCACTCGTCGCCCCGCTCGTCGCGCCGCTCGTCGCACCGCTCGTCACGCCGCTTTTCACGCCGCTCGTCACGCCGCTAGTCACCCTGCTCGTCGCCCCGCTCGTCGCCCCGCCCGTCGCCCCGCTCGTCGCCCCGCTCGTTAAGCCGCTCGTCACGCCGCTAGTCACCCCGCTCGTCGCCCCTCTCGTCGCCCCGCTCGTCGCCCCTCTCGTCGCCCCGCTCGTCACCCCGCTCGTTACCGCTCGTCACCCCGCGACAGAAGTCGTGAACAGGCCGTTACATGGCAATATAGATGTTGTTGAAAACGTTAAGTCGATCCGGTTCGGTTCGGGCTGTCATTTAAGAGGACTTACAGTAAATTGCGAAATTTATAATGCGCAAAATTCACTAAAATAGTTCACAATTAGCAATCACTGTCTTTACGCACTTTTTTTGTATGCAGTCTGAGAGTAAAAGCGTTTTAAGTCCGGTATTACTCTTCATACCCAAGGACCTCGAACGCAAAGGGCAACTAAAGGAGTATAGGTGTGGTTTTAGTAAGTAAAAATCTGACACGGTCCGCTATACGCGTGTAACACTATGCGCCGTCGACGACTTGAGTCTGGTCCGGACGGTAATATGTTATACTCCACATCTATCGCATAACTTGGCGATAGATGTGAAATATAACTAGGCTGAATAACTTGGCTAATGAGCTACATAATATCTATCCCATTACGAAAAGCGAATGTAAGGGTAAGGTCACAGAATGGCTCTTCAAACTTGGATACGAGGAGACAGAGAGACTGCTTAGTAAACATAGAGATTCTTAAGACAATGAACACACATACACATTCACACATGCATGTCAACATTTTCTCTACTTCTGAGCACACTCCCTTAATTTTAAGTTGCTCTATGTTTTTTTCTTTTGAATTGTTCTCTATAATGTGTCTGGGTAAGGGTGGCCAGGAGTCCCATAACACCAGTTTTCTTAGTATGGGCTCCTGTCTCCCTACCAAAAATATTGTTTAAAGTAAATTTGCTGTACCTATGTATTTTGTGGGAGAAATTAAATAAATTTTATTATCACACAACGCCATCCTGTAGTAGTCAGCAAACGCCCTTAGTTGAGCGAAATTTCTGTTTACAACTGAATTCACCGGAAAATTCAAAAGCGGATGAACTAAACTAAAGCATTTTACAGCATTTTCATACAGGTTATTTCAAAGTTTTTCTTAGTAAAACTGTTTGAATAACCATCTGTATAAACTGAATGTTAAGTAATAATTAAATACGTGAAGTGATAAAAATGTACTAAAATAGAAAAAAGATTGGTTTTGCTTCGATGTGTGGGTTGCTATAATATTATTATTACATACATACCTATATATTGCTCACAGAACAGATGGTAAATGGGCCAATAAGATCCCAGAAAGTGTCAGGGTCCCGGTGGCTGAGGAGTGAGGAAGTTCGTTCCCTCAGGCGTGCAGCCACCTTCTTTGCTAGCATTACTGCTTCGCTGAAGGAGGTGACTGCCTACCAATCCGTCTCGCTTCGGACCATAGCCTGTACCAGAGCCCGGCGCGAGAGATCATTGCCACCGAACGTATCCACGAGGACGCGGCTTTTATACAAAATGGAGCAAACTACTACTAATAAATACCTATATATTGCCCACAGAAAATATGGTAAATGGAGCCGAAACCTTCAAGAAGTGTCGGAAGCTTTCCAGGTCGGGATCCTGGCGTCTGGGGAGTGAAGCAGTCCGTTTCCTCAGGCGTACGACCGCCTCCTTCGCTAGAATTATTACTTCGCAGAAGGAGGTGACCACCTGCCATTCCTCCACGCTCCGGACTATAGCCTGTACCAGGGCCCAGCGCGAGAGGTCATTGCCACTAATCGCTCCTACAAGGATACGGTGGTGCTCTGTCCAAGCTGGGCTCACATCCACCGTATGCTCCACCATGTCCACCAGGCGGTCTGCACGATGGTGACAGCAGGGCAAATAGTAGGGGTACTGTGCTGCGACAGTCGCTGTCACCATTCCAACATGGTTGTGATGACACTTAGAGGAGGCTTCGCTTAGTCCAGCTGTGGAAGTCTTTTAACTGAAATAATGATAATAACAACTTATTACATACAGAGGTATTTCCAGTGACTTCTCAAGGACCCCTACACCGCTACCCCATATACCGCCATAATTATGGCGTGCCCAGTACTGGGTTGCGACACACCCTGTAGCCATTTCACCGTGAGATCTCGCTGGAACTGTCCGTCAGCTGAGTTTCGCCCCGGTGTTGCATCTTCACGCGCAAATCGTCTGTGTGACTGTTGCTTCCAGATCCCATGGTGCCAGAAACTAAGGCTCTGACCTGATCACCCACCGAACTACAAAATTTTCGCCTTAGGGTTTCCCAGAGAGCTACAGAGTGCAGCATTCATTCCAGCGTCAGGCAACTGCTACGTAGTAGCCTAGCACTATGCTGAACTGGACCTATTTGGCGCAGCCGTGAGACACACAATGTGTATGTATTTTTAAAATTATGTGTTTCCATAATTGTTATTTCATTATGTGTTTTATGTGCCAAATAAACGTGTTGTCTTTCTTTCTTTCATTCTAGGTGTAAAAAGAATAGACCGAATATGGAATGACACGTTGCGTTCTATAACGGGAATAATAGACGTAAGCAAAAGGACTACTAGACTCAAATGTAATTGGATGGATCTCGTCAGCCGCATGCATAAAAACTGCTGGGCAATCGTTTCGTCGTTGCTGCAGAAGGAAAGTGCCGTCGAGGCCGGTCTAAAATGATGTGGCAGGATGATTTGGACGCGTATTATGAGGACTAGTTTGAGATGGTTCGGGAAAAGAAAGAGTGAAAGGACGGGGGAGAAGACAGACTGAAAGGGGAAGGCCTTTGCCCAACTGTGGAAGAGTAACGGCTAGATAAAAAAACACGAGTAGTGGTAGGCGGTCACCTTCTTCTGCGAAGCAGTAATGCCAGCAAAAGAGGAGGCCGACCGCATCAGGCAACGGCGCTCTCGCCGCCGCTGGAATTCTGATCTTGATTTCCGGCCACTGTAGACGCGGGCATGCGGACAGCGAGCTATGAGTAGCCATCCGGTAGTTGTCAGCAACAGCAGGGGCCCAGCTGGGTCGAAGCCTACTGGAGTCAGGGTTAGTTTCGAAAGATTGCTCAGCCCCGGTATGAAGGCACAAAGGAACGGGGTAGGTTTTTAGTCAATAAGAGTCTGACACTATCTCCCGCTCCGCCCAAGAGCAGGGGATGGCATTAGATGATTTTCACACCAAAAAAAAAAACTGTAGACTGTAAACTGTAGTGTGTGTGTGTGTGTACTGTAGTATGTGTAGCACCTCAGCTTCATTCTTCAAGATATACAGGCCAGATATTATGACAAAAAATATTTATGTATTACATAATCTCAGCTCACACAAAAGCCTAGTAACCATTGAACAAGATTGAATGTGTCATTCTTTTTCACAAAACGTAACAATTCTTCCTTCACGAGTTTTATTTTTATTTATGTTATGTATTTTTATTCAGCATAAAGTGCCTTGTACAAATTGTTGTAGGTGATAACAGAAATGTATCTCAGACATAAATGTAACATAAGTACATTGGATACGTTCTTTGTCTGTTTTTTGCTGAAGTGTTTGATGTTATTTTGATTGGCAGACAACAAGATAGCGTTTTCGCTTTGCGTTTTCGTAGGTTTTTTTTTTCACAGAGAGGCATTTTATTTCATAGCATAATAAATCAGCCTTGTAATATTCACACTGACAATAGCCTACATTCTATTTTAAGATCAAATCATCATTATCTTCCAGCCCATTTCCTGTTTTATTTGGGGTCGGCGCAACACGTTTTTTTCTTCCATTCTGTCCTGTCCCTCGTCACAATATCACTTACTCCATTTTCTTTCTTATCACTTGTCACACAATCCATCAATTTTTTCTTTGGCCCTCTCCCTCTCTCTTTCCATCTATCCACATGTAAACTCATAACTCTGTAACCATATATACCTACACAAAAAAATTGACAAATAAAAACCGGCCAAGAGCATGTCGGGCCACGCTCAGTGTAGGGTTCCGTAGTTTCCCATCTGTCACAATAAGTGTAACCACTTATGAGTTTAACAAAATGCTTGCATATACGATTATATTACAAACTTAGTCCAGAAATTATTTTGTACAACCTTTTTGTCATTTTTTGTACAAAAACTGTTCTTTCCATCAAGTTCAAAATAATTTTTCTAGAAAGTCCTTAAAAAGTTCTACTTTTCAGATTTTTTTCATATTTTCTAAACTTATGGTTCAAAAGTTAGAGGGGGGGGGACACACATTGTTTTTTACTTTTGCAGCGATTATTTCCGAAATTATTAACGTTATCAAAAACTGATTTTAGTAAACCCCTATTCATTTTTAAATACTTATCCAACAATATATCACACGTTAGGGTTGAAATTAAAAAAAAAATCACTTTCCGCTTTACATATTACCTACCCTAATAAAACATTTTTTTCTAATTTTTATTTTACTACTTTGTCGGCGTGATTGATATACATATTGGTACCAAATTTCAGCATTCTAGTGCTAACGGTCACAGAGATTAAGCGAGGGCGATTGACGGACAGACAGACAGACATGGCGAAACTATAAGGGTTCCTAGTTGACTACGGAACCCTAAAAAAATACGTGTCCCTTATTTTTGAATAATCTAAAGGACGGGTTAATTACATTTTTATGACAATATGGCATTTTTAGGCAACTAGCCTATTTTGATGAAATATGGTACAGAGTAAGCTTGAACCTCAAGAAATTACGTAAGCTACTGTTCATCAAACTGCCATTTCGATTCCAAATCTACTATAACAAACATTCACACGAACGAAATCTAGAGCATCGGTCTTTTCTACCCTAATATTATAAAGAGAGAAAATTAGTATTTATTGTGTGTGTTTGTCATGAATAAACTCAAAAACTACTGTGCCGATTTCAAAAATTCTTTCACCATAGGAAAGCTACATTCACCTTGAGTAACATAGGCTATATTTATTGACCGTACGAAGCCGGGACAAGCCGCTAGGTTGTTATAAATTACTATAGAATATTATTTCATTCAAAGGGTCCGAGTATATGTCTTCTCATCATAAAACATTTGTCACTGACTGAAACTCTGTCTGACTGGGCCCCGAGTCTGCTATTTTTATAAACTTGTCATTCCAACACGATCCCATTGTCATTTTGCTAAAAGTTCGTAATCTGCTATTCATAATGATCGATCATTGATCGGTCAATGGTCTCGCAATAGAGTTGTGGTAGAATGACAATATCGAGCTTATTAAAAACAATAACTGCACAATGACGTTCTAATGGTAGGTCATTGATTAAAGCAACTGTTACAATTTTAGTAGATTATCGCATACGTCGGATATTCATTCATCATTATGTACGAGATTACCATTCTATGTCATTTCTTTCAATGGAGTGTCAGTGGTTGATCATTGGAAAGTCATAATGACGCCATTACATTATTAGATTACCAAAACTTGTCAAAATCAACAATTATGAAATCAGTGATAGACCATTCTGACACAATTGTAATAGCAGACTTGAGGCCTAGGGGGCTCGTTCTTTGACTCAAGATAGTTCTGCAGTTGCCACTGCGCTGACATGATAAACTGGCAGCGTTGCCACATTTAATGGCAATGAATTAGCTGCAGTATTGCCATTCAAAATGGCAACGCTGCCAGTTTTCTGGGCACATTTTCGGATGATAGTACTTCGACTCCCGAGTGTATTTTGTATTTGTATAATAATATACATAGGTTAGGTTAGAGCAGTGGTGGCCGAATAAAAAGAGTTGTAGGTCGAAGGTTCGAACCCAGCTAGGCGCATTACTTTGTGTAATTTATTTCATCACCACTGCTCTCAAAACGGTGAAGGAAAACATTGTGAGAAAACCGGCATGTCCTAGAACAAAAATTCAAAGACATAATTATTTCATTCACCAACCCGCACTGGGCCCGCGTGGTGGATTACGGCCCGTTTCCTCTCCTAGAGAGGAGGCCTAAGTCCCAGCAGTGGGAACATTAAAAAGGCTGATAATGATGATGATGACATAGTTAGATTAAATATAAATATTTATTCATTTTTTTTTACCTTTTTTTTAATCCTTGCTAGGAATATCTTCAGTATGACGCAAGAAAAGATAGAAATATCATGGCTGAAGACAGGAAGGAATGAAAGAAAAAAGTATGTTGCGCCGACCCGACAAGTGTAGGATGATGCGACCGCGTACCGAAAGACGCAGTGTTGAAAGGCCTCCTACACGGTGGACCGATGACCTGGTGAAGGTAGCAGGAAACCGATGGATGTGGGACGCATAGGAACGTTTGATGTGGCAACGCTTGGAGGAGGCCTACGTCCAACAGTGGACGTATATCGGCTGAAATTATGATGATGTAGGAAGATGATGGCTTCCAGTATTTAATAAACTCGTAATTTCATACATTAATATTAACCCACGTCACGACTCGAATGAAATAAGAAAGTATCGGAACGAGCGGCACGTGCTTATCGCCACGTGATAACAACATTTACTGATTACATACCGGACTCTGGTTTATGTTATTATGTTAAGATAGACTTACTGCGAATGTGAAGGTAAGCCAGTGAAATTCAAAATTTTTTAAAACACTTTTGAACCGTCAAGAAGTTGGAAATATTATTATCGAGTCTGTCTAATAATTAAACGACTTGGGTAATTAACTATTAGGATTTAATAAAATCTGATGTAGTCAACACAGGTTCAATAATCAAGATTAATTAAGAGATAGAGATCATTGTTTACTAACAGAAGAACTTTATGAAAAGTATCGAATATAAGTATTTTTAAATTATTAAATATTATACAAAATTCCCAAGTCGGTTGACTTAAATAAAAACTGAAAAGAATATTAAACAAGTCCAGTCCACAGTTCAGCAACAGTCGGGACCCACATTAGATAGAATCATTTTAGTCTAGATTATTTTAATGGGTCCCGACTGTTGCTGAAATGTGGACTGGACTTAGTAGTAGTAAGAGGGGTTGACTGAAAAACAGTGAAAATGTATGTTGAGTTGCATCACCTTAAAATCAGTACGCATTTATATAAAATCTGAGTTTATTCAAGGTGTCTGAAGAAAAGATATATTTTGATTCAAAAAATATAAACGACTGGCCTTTTGGTCTAGTGGTTAGTGGCCCTGACTGATATGCCGGAGGTCGTGGGTTCGATTCCCACCCAGGACAAATATTTGTGTGATAGGCATAATCATTTGTTCTGTGTCTGGGTGTAATTTATGTATAATATGTATGTATTTAGAAATATATAAGTATATTTATCAGTTGTCTAGTACTCATAACGCAAGCTGTGCTGGGCTTGAGACTTAGCGGCGTTGTTGATGGTTGTGGAATATTGTTATTATATTACATATCTACGTATTTGTTAAAATAAAATATATCTTCATGGTCGTAATATATAAACGGAACAAACAGATCACTCAAATAAATCAGTATCTTCAACATGTAGGAAAATATTATTCTCAATACTACCAAAATGTCTCAACAATGCGAAGAAAACGGATCACAAATCAAATGTTTCTGCGAAAAAATCGGAACCGAATGAGAAAATACTTGGAAAAACGAGTACATAGCGATAAGCGATTGGAATCGCCGATAGCATTCCTTTACTTCAGAAATACTTTACGTTCACGATAATAAACTAATCTGGCAAATCTCAGCTCATTGAAATTCGTATTTCCCACACAAAGATCCTAAACGACCTAAGCGATCTACATCTCCAAACTGAAAATAAACTCTTTTACTGTTAGATTACAATACATTTCCGAATGCTGTGAAATCGATCTGAATATACGCTTGAAGTTTCCAGCACTATCATTTTGAATTGATCTTTATTTAAATAGGAACTGAGTCAGTTTTTATTCGAAGCGGAGTTGTCAATAGGATTGTTCGCAAATTTTCAAGTTTCGGAACGATTATACGTGGTGAAGGAATAGGTTGTAAGATATTGTTTATGTTATGTTAATGTGGATGGATTTGTATGAGGATTGAGAGTATTGGGATGAATAATATTATGTGCTTTTCGAAGGGATTTGAGTGAAATATAATTTATGACATAATTTTCATAATAATTCATAGTGGTTTACGCCAATTGTTGTACACGAGGTGGTATTAGATCTTAATGGTTTGTGTAGCTATTAGAAGAGATATAGGGATAATATACTATTTTAAGTGCTCGTAAATACAAGAAAATTATAGTGATGGCGCGCGTGGAATGTTAGCAAAACCGTAAGAGCCCCGCAGGGTCGAAGGCCGAAGTGCTTTCGAAAATAAGAGTCGAGTAGAGTTGCAACCCAAGGTCGTTCTTTTATAACTCGAGTAACTACCCTTGAGTGAATCCAACTAACTCTGAGCAGGGTAGGTTGGAGTAAGCGGCCAATGCTTGACAAAGAAGAAGAAGAACAACAGATGAAGTCATTCGCGTTCAAAAATGCCGGCGGGTAGAGTAATTATCTTATGACGTCATTAGAGTTGACTCTAAACTCAAATTTAAACGCGGGGCTGGGCACATGGGTTGACTTCCGAGAGAAAAACCTAGGGTCCTTAAAAACATGGGAAAGAAGGAACATAGGTGTAGTGTTTATCAGTAAAAATCTGACACTCCCTCTTGCTCCGCTCTAAACTAAGAGAAGTCATTGGATGATTTCTCACTTTAAAAAAAAAGTGGTTACAAAGCTGCTGATGAACACAAGGTTCTCGATTCGATTTTCAGGGTGAGAAAAGGGTCATTGAGTTCTTCCATCTAAAATATCTAGGTTGCCTGGAAGAGATCGCGGAATGCGACCATGCGACGGCCGCCCATTGTACGTGTTTTAGATATAAGTTTTTCTTTGTTATGTTTGTATGTAACTACAATAAAGTATATAATTAATAAATAATTACAATTTCGTAAGCTTAAGGATGTCGACACGTTGCGCTCCATAACAGGTATCATAGACGTGGGCAAAAAGGCTGCCAGGCTCAAATGGGAATGGGCGGGTCATGTCAGCCGCATGAATAGGGACCGCTGGGCGAGCGTCGCCACACAGTGGGTCCCTACTGAAGTAAAGCGCCGTCGAGGTCGGCCTAGAAAGAGGTGGCGGGATGATCTGGACGCGTACCGCAAGGACTGGTTTGAGACGGTGCAGGAGAAGAGAGTTTGGAAAGACTTGGGGGAGGCCTTTGCCCAGCAGTGGGACAGCAACGGCTAGAAAAAAAAAAACAAAATAAAAAAAAAGGATGGCATTCAAAGCAAAAAAGTGGTTACAATACCAACTATTTACTGGAGCGGCCATTTGTCATACCACCAATGTAATAAGAGTCAAAATCGGTTGAACAGACAGTCATCATCATCAGCGTTTTAATTTTTTTTTTTGCTGGTACTCAGGCCTCCTCTCTAGAAGAGGGAATGGCCGTAATCCACCACGCGGGCCCAGTGTGGGTTGTTGAATGTCACATGTCTTCGAATTTTTAGTTTTAGTACATGCCGGTTTCCTCACGATGTTTTCCTTCACCGTTTTGAGAGCAGTGGTGATGAAACAAATTACATAAAGTAATGGGCCTGGCTAGGTTTGAACCCGCGAAATCGACTCGTAATTCGGGGCCATTACTACTCGGCGACCACTGTTCTTATAAAAGACAGTAATAAATGGTTATCATAATTGTCTAATGTTATTTTCAATCAACAGAGTCTAAATCCTTATCCATTTTACCTATTATTGGCTTTGCGACCCTAGTAGCTATACATGTACCCAGATGTGGGTTAACTCGATAAGACAACAATAGTAAATCTAATCACAGTGGGTTCACTTGATACGTGTATCTATAAATTAATTATAGCGGGTACGGGGGTATATGGAATAAGACGGTCTATTTTGTTTGGATCAAAATTGAGTTCGATGCAAATCCTCTTTTGGATCAAGACACAGGTACTCGTATTTACACATACAAATAAAAATTTTTGGCCAAGGGGTTCAAAAATTTAAAAATCATAGAACGCCATTTGGTTTCCGATCCTCTCGAAGTAAAAGGCCTACCTATGTGGTTATTTTGCTTCGTATACCACAGTCAAGGGATCGCAGTCCAGTACTAGTTTATATAAATAAAAAAACTGGGAAGTACGAGTCCGATTCGCGCACTGCGTGTTCCGTTCAAACTACAATTACCGAATGGACTCTAGAAGATTTTTTTGAATTGCAATTTTTTTTTTTATTACGTAGCTAACAATAAATTTACTATTTTCAGATTTTTTGTTATTCCTGTGCTATAAGGCTTTGCTTTGTGCCAAATTTCAGGATTCTGGGTTAACGGGAAGTACCCTATGAATTCCGATCTTTTTGCGACATAAACGGCCGTATTTTTTTATTCGTTAACTTAGAAGTTTTAAGATTTTTTCACAGCTTGAAGGGACTTACGATTTGAGTATATGGTTTTAATTTCAACTCGATACCTTTACGCGTTCTTGAGATAAACGGTCTTGACAGACCAGAGACAAGTAGGTATTTATTTTCTAATTTTTTTTTTTGGAACTCGAGCCCTGGTATGAAGGCTAGTAGGAACGGGGTGGGCTTTTAGTAAGTAAGAGTCTGACACTATCTCCCGCTCCGCCCAAGAGCGGGGGTTGTCATAAGATATTTTTTCCCATCGAAAAAAAAAGCCTATCCATAATAATAATAATAAAAATGATTATACACACTAAAAAAAAAGAGCCGTGGAAATGGTAATTCTGGTCTATTTGTGACCAAGTATTAACATTCCTAAACCATTCGATTTTTTCACACCATAAAAAAAGTAGGCTGCGCCTTGATACCTCGCAAAAGCAGACAGTTAATTTGGTCGAAAATAGCCAAAGTCGAACTAAAATGAATCAGTTCAAACCATTTTGATAGTTCATTCGGTATTCAACCACGATATTATTGTGGTGGGCCGACAATCAGGCCAGGTTTGCTTGCAGAGTTTATTTGAACGGGCCGAATTCTAAAACATAACATTTGAATAGGATTTGAACCTGGGGCTAGATAAATTGCCCTATTATTTTATAGTAAATGTATTGGATCTTAGATCTTTAGAAACATTTGTACATATTATTATAAAAATTGGTGGTTAAATATTCTTCGAAGTGAACATAGCATATGTAATCAATATTTCGCAAAAAAAAAAACCGACTTAAAGATCAGCAGGCTCTATCCGGGCCCAGCTGATCCGGGCCACGATTATATGCACAGATACTCGTACTGCCGCCTATGAACCCAGAACACATTTCTGGGTTCAATATCAGGAGTCCAAAGTTTTTGGAGTCCGGTTGATGCGACTTAATCGATGCTGGTGTGACTTTGGGGAATTGGTACCTATTGTGAAGGAAGGTCATCATTCCTGATGCAGGGTTGTCTTACTGCGAATGCCAAACCACTCTTATGATATCTTACAGTTGCCGTCACGTATCTTGAGCGGTTGCGCAGAAGTCAAATATTCGGTCTCCTTAGTGGTGCGAAGTGAGACGCGGGGGCGGGGAGGGTCAATGATTGGTTAGCCGCGCCATCGCATCATAGACGTGACCCCTGATTCGTTCCCTGCGTTGCTGCATGTATCTAACAACGAAGACGATTGGCTCGCCAAAGTGATCCCTACTCTGACGCCGAGCGCTCAAGATCCGTTTTGGCAATTGTAAGTGCACATTTACTCTTACCAAAATATATACAAGAGCCTTTCCCGGATCATCTAATGTTATCGTGAACATGGTAAAACTGGGGTCCCATGGCCCAACAGGTTACAGGCCGCGCTAGGCGTTGCCCCACCCGAGTAGGCTTCTCGCGGCCCGCACTGAGTATTCCCACGGCGTGTGCCGGCCTGGTTGGCCTGTTGATTGACAATTCGACATAATATAATATTCCACATAATATATAATATAATAATATTCCACAACTATCACACAACGCCATCTAGTCCCAAGCTAAGCAGAGCTTGTGTTATGGGTACTAGACAACTGATAAACATACTTATATATTTCTAAATACATACATATATAGATACATTACACCCAGACACAGAACAAATGATCGTGCTCATCACACAAACATTTGTCCTGGGTGGGAATCGAACCCACGACCTCCGGCATAGCAGTCAGGGTCACTAACCACTAGACCAACAGGCCTGTCAAACACATGTTGAGTGAAACATGTTGAGTGAAAAGGAGCACATAGCTGCGTGTGCAGCCGCTATGGTTTTATTCAGTGGTAACCATGGGCATCATTCTTGTTTTTATATTGAGGCGACGAACCATTCCAAAGTGCTGGATCATTTTCATACAGATTTAAAAACTCGAATACGAGATCGTTTGTCCGCTCCATAACGCAGATGCGCTCATACAGGGCTCATACAGGCCGCGACAGGCCTTGAACTCTGACTCCCAATGGAATTGGACGGGGAGAAAACAGGTCACCGCAGGCCTCATTGGATGCATCGGTTCCCAGGGCATATAAGTCTGGCCTGACACAGTCTGACTTGTGAGAAATCAGGTCGTAGGACCCCAGTTTAAAACTGATTAACAAATATCAACACATACCCACAAGTTTTCACATTATAGTAGGTATTAGTATATTCTGCAGATCCCTAGGTACCTACTCTTTATTATGGATATTTATAGCAGACAGCGTATAAAAATAGGGCGCCGTATAAGCCTACCTTATCTTCAAAAGCCATCTTTCGAACAACCTTTATTTAGGTAAGAAGGTCTTTTAGGAAATCGATCATCACTTAGTATAATACAATTTTGATAGTGGTCAAACGCCTACTTAACAATATAGACATAACACTACACCGCGCCTTTAGGTAATTGCACTAATATAAAGGTGAAAGTTTGTTGTTTTCAATGTGTGTGTTAATTAAATACATCTTTAAGCTCAAATGGCTGAACGGATCAGTTTAAACTAGATGAGGCCGGTGTTTCTTAGCTGACTACCATGAGAAAAAACACCGACACAAACGTAGGAGTTAAAATATCTTCTTTTAAAGTCCACACAGTAAACATGTTACGGTCAAATCACATGAGAACCATGCAGGTTAGTGTCTGAGAGGGTCTTTTAAGGAAAGAACCACACAGATTTGATTGGACCATGAGTGGACCTGTCCAGTCAGTACAAGCATTTGTCAGTATTCGTAAAGCGAAACTTAAGGAATACTAAAGGAATACTAAGGAGCTCAACGATTCAATGAACAAAACCGTTACAGTTTCTTGCACGTTCTTCTCCATAGAGATGTATGCTTTGGAACATGCAATTTAGCTTCATTTCTTGGACTGACCGACATTTGACTATTTAAAAGTGCCTGCTAATGGTCTATTTGAAATAAATGTTTTTGATTTGATTTGATTTGACCAATAAAAGGTAGACCTCATATTTTGGCACACGGTAGACCATATTTTAGAATAGGAGATATAACGAGTATGATGGTATTCCAGGTATATGTTCCACTAATAATTGGTAATTTTCTACTATATGGACGTAGACGCTGTCAGAAGCTTGTTAACAAAACGGATTCAATAGGGTACTTTCAAGGATCAAAATAATTACATTTTATTTAGCCCATATTTTACATTATAAAAAAATATTGGACACGTAGGTATTTTTTCTTTTTGCGATTAAATAAAACATAACAAAGATATAGCCCATTAAAGTTATGTGTGACGTCACCCCGTGAGAAAAAATGTAGCACGGCGTGACGTTACACGTAACTTTAATGGGCTATATCTTGGTAATTTTTGGTTTAATTTACAAAGAAAAAAATTCGTGTCCCTAATTTTTGAATCATCTAAAGGACGGACTAATTACATTTTTTATCATAATATCATAATTATCTATTATTGCATATTGAGTAATTATTGCTTATTGTGCAATAATTACAACAATAATTGTTTTGACATACTGAGTAAAAAAATCTATCTTTAACTATACAAATGCATTTAAAAATAGTTGGAAACAGAAACTTTATTTTTTTGTGCGAAGGGAAAAAAAAATCCTCTTATCAACCTTCTTCCTTTAATAACTTCCCCCTGACCCCTGTTCTGACTGTAGCTATAGGCTGCGTCAATTTGTAACCGACTAAAACCCACTTGTGTTATTTTACTTGGCCTTTAAACATTCCCGGAAATAGCTATTGATTGTTTAGAAAAATACTTTTAGTGACGGAAAGATCTCTTTTATTTCTTAGAACCATAGACTATTTTTAACCACTTCAAAAAGTAGGCAGTTCTATGTTCGGCACATGTATTTTTTTTGTTATGTATGTTCACCGATATCTCGGTCAATTTTGGACCGATTTTGAAAATTATACATAATTATTTAAATGAAAGGTTACGCTTCCAAGTTGGTCCCATAGATATTTTGTTATGATCTGATTATGAACTTCGAAGATATGGAACAGAACTCCTCATAGGATCACAGCAGAATTGTGGTAACAAGTAAAATTGCTTTGTTTAAACGTGTAGTCGATGACTGACTGAAAGAAAAGGGGCCTCCCCCTTGTATAATGTATCGAACTGATCTGGTGATAAAGCCGGAAGGTAAATAATAATATAATCTAACCGTGTTTGGTATAATTAGAAACGTTATGAGATGCACTCTGGTTATATGGTATAAGTTTGGCTGAGGGGTACTTTTTAGTAGTGGCACCTTAACTAAAAAGTGAGAAATAAACTTAAAAAAAAAAACTAAAAATATTAAACCGACTTCAATGTAAAAAACAAACACCGAAAAGTACAAAATAACTTTAATTTCGAAAGTCGGTGATAAAAAACGAAGAGACAAAATTATCTGATAAAGAAATACCGACTGCCAAAATTAAAGTTTTTTTGTACTTTTCAGTGTTTTTTTTTACATTGAAGTCGGTGTAGTATCTTTTTGTATTTTATTTTTTTATCAAAAAGACATTTCCTGTGGAATAAGCTATGTAAACAATGACGAAAAAAAGGTTTCGATAACAATATAACAATCTACAGAAATTATTTAGCACGGCCACTTTGTTTTTTTTTTTGTAACTTGGTAAATCTTTAAATTACTTCTCCTGTTCTAAGGTGGAGCAAGAATCGATAAAAATCTTACAAACAAACTACAATTCCTGAATGGAGTCACGATGATTTTTCCGAATTACATTTTTTTTTTTTTGTGACTTAGGTAACAACAGCGTAATTGACATTAACAATTGCGTAATTGACACCACAATAATTAGTAATAATACTAATAATCACGTGGTGAACCATATTAACCGTAGCACAATAGCTACGAATATTTTTATAAAGTCGACGAAGGAGGTCCCATGTGTCACTTTAGAAAACCCTGTATTTAGCGTAGAACCTACAATTAGTTGCAACTCAATGCCAGGTGATAATATAGATTTGGGGCAAACTCCGGATCATTTAAACTAGTTCATAAGACAACAGAGGGTACCGGTAACATAATAGTTATACCAACCATCAATAAGGTATCTTCTTGCTCTCAAATAGTTAAACAGCAAAAAGGGTCCCAGCAGCACAAATTAAAACTATTTCATCAAAATATTCAAGGTATCTCTTCTAAATTATTGGAAATTGAAATGTTATTAGAAAAATCAATGTTCGATGTAGTATGTATTAGCGAACATTGGTTGAAGGATTACCAGGTTACCATCAGTTATGAAAATTATAGTGTGGGTAGTTGTTTTAATCGGAAATCTATATTGCGTGGTGGTTCCCTGATCTTAATAAAAAAAAGCTTAAAATTTAAGCAACGTAATGATATAGTTAATTTGTCAACGGAACATTACATAGAACTGTCTTGTGTTGAGCTAGATAAGCATATTATAGTGTGCGTGTACAGACCCCCGAACCCTCAAAACTTTAGTCTTTTTGAATCAACAATGGAAGATATTCTCGCCAAACTTGTAGATAGTAACAAATCCATAATTATTTGTGGAGATTTTAATATTAATATTTTGGAAAATAATTTAAATAGCAGCAGATTTTTAAATCTTTTTAAATCATTTCATTTGTCTAACGTTTTTACAGAACCAACGAGAGTAACCCCAACCTCTGCAACTTGTATTGATAATGTTTTCTGCAATTGTGACTATCTAGATAAAGCTATAGTAAATTATCTTCCGTCTGATCATAGTGGACAAACGGTAACTTTTATGTCTCAAGCAGCCCTGGAAAAGACTCAGATTCAATTCAGGCCAATTACAATTGGCAAATTAACTAAATTTAATAGTAACTTACAAAATAAGTTAAATGTTCTAGGCCATGATATTAATGATGCCAATAAATTTTATGATAACTTCTTTTCATTGGTACTTAATGAATTTAATACAGCTTTTGAAAAGAAGTCGAAAAATATATTCCCAAAGTTTGTTTTTAGTGACTGGGCGACTAAAGGTATTAGAATAAGTAGGGAAAGACTGTATGAGCTATATGGCCTTAAGCCATTCTTCAATACTGAAACCTTCAATAAATATGTAAATAAATATTCTAAACTTTTCAGAAAGATTTGCAAGGTAGCAAAGGCCCTGTACATTAGCAACAAGATCAAATCCGCAGACAATAGAATAAAGACTGTGTGGAAAGTAATTAATAGTGAAACTGGTAGGAACAAAGTACGCAGCACGGATTTTTTATTAGAGACTCCACATGGTCCCAAAAGCTCTAACATAGAAGTAGCCCAAGAGTTTGTGAATTATTTCACCAATGTACCTCTTAGGACAACGGAAGCTCTAAATTCCTCCCCTGAAGCCTCAATTACTCTATTAAAAGCAAACTTGCCAGGTTGTCCGGTTGAATTTCAATTCAAACATATAAACCCTATGACAGTCATAAAGGCTTTCCGGCAAATCAAAGTCAAATTAACTGAAGACCTATGGGGAATGTCTGTTAAAGTATGCACATCAATAATTGAGACTATAGCACCATACTTAGCTTTAATATTTAATTTGTGTGTGGACCAAGGCGTCTTTCCAGATATAATGAAATACAGTAAGGTTATACCACTTTTTAAATCAGGTGACCATAAGGACACTAATAATTACAGACCTGTATCAGTATTGCCGGTTTTCAGTAAAGTGTTTGAAAAAGTTATGCTTAATCAAATGCTTTACCATTTTAATAGCAATAAAATCTTTCACGATCAGCAGTATGGTTTCACCAAAGGTCGTTGTACGACTGACGCTGGTGTCACTTTATTAAAACATATATTTGCAGCGTGGGAAGAAGCCCAAGATGCGATAGGGATTTTTTGTGACCTCTCAAAGGCTTTTGATTGTGTTAATCACGAAACCTTGCTTTTAAAGCTTGAACATTATGGGCTAGGTAAACTTGCACTTAGCTTGGTAAAATCTTACTTAATTGACAGGCAACAGCAAGTTCAGATAAATGGTGTCAATTCTCCGGGTTTGAAAGTCAAAATGGGTGTACCGCAAGGCTCAATATTGGGTCCTTTCCTCTTTTTAGTATATATAAATGATCTACCGCATCTATTAAAAAAACAACCACATATTGTATTGTTTGCTGACGATACGTCGTTAATTTTTAAAATCAATAGACGTTCTACAAACCTTGATGACGTAAATAATGCTCTACAGCAAGTCCAAAACTGGTTTACTGTTAATAATTTAGTATTGAATGGAAAAAAAACTAAGTGCATAAGATTTGCGTTACCGAATGTTAAAAGCAATTATTCTGACATAGTATTGAACAAGGAGAAAATCGAGTTCGTCGAGAGTACGGTTTTCCTAGGGATCACGCTTGACTCGAGGCTACAATGGGATCCTCATTTAACATCTCTGGCAGGACGGCTTAGTTCAGCAGCATATGCTGTCAGAAAAATCCGCCAATTAACTGATGTAGATACTGCGAGACTAGTCTATTTTAGCTACTTTCATAGTATTATGTCTTACGGTATTTTGCTATGGGGACGGGCTGCAGACATAGAGTCTATTTTTATACTGCAGAAAAGAGCTATCAGAGCCATATATAACCTTCGCAGACGCGATTCCCTTAGGGAACTATTTAAAGAAATAAACATCCTGACGGTCCCTTGTCAATACATTTATGAAAACATCATGTATGTTCGGAAAAATATTCATCTTTTTACTAAGATAAGTGACAGGCACAATTTTAATACTAGGAATAGGAACAAATTAGATCAACCTCGATTCAGATTGGCTAAAGTACGTAGCTCTTTCATGGGGTACTGTGTAAAATTTTATAATAAAATACCAATTGAGATTCTACAACTAAATGAGTCCAAATTTAAAACATGCATTAAACGCACACTATGTAGACAAGCATATTATAAACTGGAAGATTATCTCCTTGACAAAAATGCTTGGCTAAATGCTGGTCCTGCTCCACAACTACAGCCACTTTTACCTTCAAATTAGTTTTTTTTTTTTTTTATAAATATATAAATATATTTCTAAATATTGGAAGAGATACTATTCCCCTTTTTGTATTTTTTGCTTTCGAAATGTATTTTTTATTTATTTGTTTATTTCAGTAGAGCTTATGATAATTTATTACTTTTTTTAATTGGAAACTAAATAGCATTGTATAATGTAGAAGCACTTTCTTCTTTTTTTCAAGTTTTGTGAATGTGAAGCACCATGGAGCATCTCTATTAGGTTACAACTTGTTTGACATTACGAGCATGGCAGTTGAGAGTTTGTCATGCTCACCCAAATGTCTTGCTGGTGGTGGCACGTGTTATTGGGTCATTCGGTTCCCTTTAAAATGGTTGAGCTGAGTGGGGCTGATGCACGTGTCATGCCCGTGAACGGGTGCCATCGGTTGAGACTGGTCATCTCTTGGCTGCCAGTGGCTTAATTCGGTTTCTATTTTTAATTACATTTAATAAAAAGAATAATAAACTATTATTATTATGTATCTACCAACATTGTGCTCACATATTAGAAGCGACAAGAAATATGTAACCAAGATTTATGTAACTCAATATATTTTAAAAGGAGTGTCCATGGAGTTTCTTGCACGTTCTTCTCCATAGAGACCTACGTTTTGGAACGTGCAATTTAGCTTCACTTTTCTTGGACTGACCGACATTTGACTATTCAAAAGTGCCTGCAAATGGTCTATTTGAAATAAATGATTTTGAATTTTGAATTTTGAATTTTGAACAAATTGACTGTTTACCTGTGCTATAAAACCTTGCTTTGTGCCAAACAGGATTCTGGGTCAACGGGAAGTACCCTATGAATTTTGATCTTTGAGAGTATCAAAATATATGTTTTTTGCGACATAAACGGTCGTATCTTTTTTATTAGTTAAGTTTGATTTTTTCACAGCTTGAAGGGACCGCAGACCTGAGCATATGCTTTTAATTCCAACTCGATCCCTCCACGCGTTCTTGAGATAAAGGGTCTTGACAGGCAGACAGACAGACTACTGACTGAAACTTACTGGGGCCACGGTTATCCTACTGGGGCCACGGTTATCCTACTGGGGCCAGGGTTATCCGAAAGGGCGCTCGAGCCCCGGTATGAAGGCTAGAAGGAACGGGGTGGGTCTTTTAGTCAGTAAGAGTCTGACACTATCTCCCGCTCCGCCCAAGGGCGGGGGATGTCAATGCATGATTTTTCCCAACATAAAAAAACGGAACCTTTTTGAGTTACGGAACCCTAAAAAGACTATATATTTCTCTAAACCTTTTAAAAAACAATACTTATTTGATATTGGTGTTAAAAATACTTCACATACCTACATTTTGTTTTGCATGCCTCGCAACTTCAAGATCTCAAGAATTTAATTATTTGAGAGAGCACAGACGCGGTGCAAAAATTCTTATTCGCTGTTTGGATCTTGGATTTATGCCAGATAGCTATCGGAGAGTTTTTGTTAAGCTTAACAAAAACTCTCCGTTTATTACGTGTCTTCTACTTCATTCTTCATTCCCATTCAATTTCGAAATACATTCTAAATATTTACCAGTAAACACATTTATGAAAGACATCCCCTTTTTTATGTAAACATTTTAATTAGAGAATTCCGTGCCTTCGTATTTATTTCCTCTAATATCTATTATATTTTTATATGGAAATATTGTGAAATCAATCTTTAAAAACAGCGACACAAGCGAGTCGGATTCGATTGTGTTCATTTTAACTATATACTGTCCTACTATATATGTCGCAGGTTTGTCATAGAATTAAGTTTTTGATGAAAAACCGGAAGATGACACATTTTAAACTCTGTTTCATCATAAACCTGTAACAATCCTGATTTTAGGTCAAAAACCTTAACTAGTTTGGGTTTATGATGAAGTTCTTGTCAAAATCACGGGCTTGCTTTGTTTTATGACAAAATAAAGCAATTTAAATGAAATAAATGAAACAATTCATAATTATTTGCAACTACTGGAGCCAAGTAACATTATAGGAAAGGTAATTGATAACAAGAACGATTTATTCAAAATTGGTACTTCAGCTGGGGTTCTCGAAGACTGGCTGCCTCAAAACTTTATTCAAATATCAACTACTGCCTTTAACGAACCTGTATCGACAAATGAACTGAGTTTGCGTGAAATGGCTTCAAAGATTATTTGGAGGTCAAGGTTTTAAGAAATGCTCGTATGAAAAATTTAAAGTGCGCAGTAAGACTAACCGATGTGCATGCAAAAAAAAAAGTTTTATGCAACTCAAACTCACTAAATGTCACAAGTCAACAAATCGTCATAATAAATAAAGTATACTAGCAGATTTATAAAAAGCAATCACGTGGTAAACGTTTCTCAATTACATTTTATTGTTAAAAAAATATTTACTTAAATATTAAATAAGACTTATTTTATAGTTACGAAATTAAATTTTCGCTGTTTATCAAAATCAGGTGAAATTGAAGTATTTCATTTCATAATTGGATTGAAAAAAAAGAATATTGATTGAATCATGGATGTGAAATTTTGATAAATAAATAATTCGTTTTCTTTTTATTACGTTGCAAATGAAGATGGATTGTTTCATTTATTTCATTTAAATTGCTTTATTTGTCATAAAACAAAGCAAACCCGTGTTTTTGACAAGAACTTCATCATAAACCCAAACTAGTTCACGTTCGTGATCAAAAATCTGTATTTTTACAGGTTTATGATGAATTTGATTTTAAAATGTGTCATCTTCCGGTTTTCGATCAAAAACCTAAATTTATGAAAAACCTGCGACACATATACAGTGTCTCAGCTATCAACGCACAACAATGAATCGACGTTGCCTTTAAGAAAGAAAGAAAAGAAAGAAAAAGTGTTTATTCTTTTGCATTCCGGAGCACGGTAATTCTTTCGAACAATTCCTTAGACAGACAATTTTGTAGACACCAATGATTATCTCTTGCAGATATTTTAATTCAGGTACGTATGAAAATACACCACAAATTGTATAAAAAAAAACCAATATCCCTTTCTTAAAAAAGCGACCCTTGAGTACAAAACCCATGCATGCAAATTAATTCATCAAGTCCATGTTGATATCCAGGATCGGACAGTACAATGGACGCTTTCATATTACCTAATTTGACGTTATTTTGGTCCCAATGGTCTCCTAGGACAAAAATGCGAGGGTTATATTGTACACACAGTCCTCTCATTGTTGGGGGCAAAGCTGTGTGGGTTTTTGTCGCAAAACATTTTAATAAATGAACATTGGATGTGAACAGTGGCTGGTTAATGAGATTCGTGTAGTAAGTACTTTGTGTGATTGTAGTATGTAATGGGTTAGGTCGTCTAAAATGTGAAAATACTGCGTATATTGAGTTGGTCACGCGACGAAGTGCGATATTAATGTGGAATAGGATGTCTCATTGTTATCATAAAATGTACATTATTTATAACATTTTTTCTTTTGGTATATCATAAAATGATTCCGTAAAGTCCAGTGTATATTCAGTGTACATTTTTGTCCATACAGCACTATGGAATAGGGTTTTTTTTTAAATTAAGAACGAATATGTTACTTCTGGTAAAGCGTGCTCCACCGGCAATTATATCTTTGCATACTATCAGGCAGGTGACATAGTAGTCAAATGTCAGTCTGAAACTGTTGTACCTAAAAACTAAAACTTGTAACATTATAAATAACAATTTTCCAAACTTCCAGGACTCTAAAGATATACTTCCATGCCAAAATCTTATGTAACCCTATCAAATGAAAACTCAAGTATGGAACGAGATAGTTCAAAGAGAAAACCTCAGTCTAGACATAATCCAAAAGGCTAGCACAGTTCCAATACCGAGCGTATCCACAAACGAACTACACTCGAGCAATCATAAATGTTCTCCGATTGAACACCGCCTTTTGTACGAGAATAGATTTTAATTTCACAACAATAGAGTGCAATTTAGATTGGGAAGAAATGTCGCAGCCTCGATTGCTGTCTTCCGTCTAACCCAGATTGGTGTAGTTGAATAAAAGCTAGTATTCGCGTATGAGTAGGTCTTGTGATTTCAATTTAGGATGATTTTGATATTTTTAGCTTGGAGTTCGTGGCTGTAAAGACCTCAAGGCGTCCTCATCTTCCGCATGACGCAGGTTCTCACCGCACACGGTAAGTTCGGGAGGTACCAGCACGGGATTCTTGCGGAAGTGACGCCTGGGTGTTGCTACTATGTGGAACGCCCGGAGGACACGGCGCCGGATTCTGAAACATTTATCCGACATTCGTTTCGCCGTTGATCGGTTCACCGACAGAACGATTCACTTTTCATTTTTTCTCCGACAGAACTTTTCAATGAGGAACGATTCGTCGACAGAACGATTCACTTTTCATTTTTTCTCCGACAGAACTTTTCAATGATGAACGATTGTCCGACAGAACGATTCACTTTTGAAAAATTTCATCGACAGAACGTTTCACCGGCGAGCAATTCGCCGACACTACTGTTCATTTGCCCCTGGGTATAAAACATAGGTATTCGACATGTAGACCTGTTTCCGTTTGTTGTTTACACCTGAATCAAGTTGTGAAGACGAAACTTAAAGTTTTATGCAAAACATGGAAACAGGTCTACATGTCGAATGCAGAAGCACACGGTGGAGGTGTGCCCCGCCTGGGCAGATAATCGCCGTGTCCTTGTGGGAGGAATCGGCGGTGGCAATCTCTCGTGCCGGGCCTTGGTACAGGCCATGATCCGGAGCGCGGAGGTTGGCAGGTGGTCGCCTCCTTATAAGAAATAGTAATGCTAGTAAAGTAGGAAGCCGACCGGATGAGATAACAATTAGATGATTTTTTAACTTTTATTTTTATTATGTTAGTGAGGTTACATTCTTTGATAAAGTTTTATGATCCAGTAGTTTTTGAGTTTATTCATTACAAACAAAATAAAATTTTTGATGGAAATGATATATGATACTGGAGTAACTGTGACCCACGATTTTTTTTATCATAATTTACTATGCATTACAAAAACGAATTCATGTCAAATAGAAAAATCGTCGCTTTATATATTACTACTAGTATAGAAAAAAAATCTATAGCTATAATCCTTCTTATCTAGTCTAGTGTTGAGATTTTCATCGTCTGTCCAATTTTCTACGTAACCCAATACACTGCATGAAATCTCCGGGGAGAAAAGTTTCGTCCAGACAGTCACCGTTTTAGTACCGCATACAAGATTTGATCTAATAAAACTAGCTGTTCACTTTATATTAAGTTTTTCATATAACTTCACTAGTTTATTTTGTTTTATATTGCAAAGCTGAATATGACTAGAATCTGAACCAAGAATGGTTCCAATAGGGTTAGTTTCCAGGGTCAAAATAATTAAATTTTATTTAGTACGTATTTTAGATTATAAAAAATATTGCACACGTATTTTTTTTCTTTTTTCGATCAAACAAAAAATAACAAAGATATAGCCCATTAAAATTACGTGTCACGACATCCCTTGCGAAAAAATGCAGCACCGCGGCGTGACGTCACACGTAACTTTAATGGGTTATATCGTTGTCATTTTTGGTTTAAATTAAACAAAAAAAAAAAAAAAATACGTGTCCCTTATTTTTGAATAATCTAAAAAACGCACTAATTACATTTTTTACGGCCACTAGCCTATTATGGCGGTAAGTCCCCTCTCTGAGAAGTAACTGGAGAAGCGTCACGCCTGCCTTACCAGCTTTCACATGACGCAGGTTCTCTCCGGACATCATAAGTTCGGGAGATTTCTGCACCAAATTCAGGCGGAAGAAACGCTCTAGTGTCTCTATTGTGTAAACTGCCCGTCGGATACGGTAGAGGAGTGTCTGGCTTAGGCGGAGCAACGCCGTGCCCTGGTGGTGGCAATCCGCAGCCGTGATCTTTTGCGCCAGGCCTTGGTTTAGACTATGGTCCGGAGCGTAGAGGAATAGCAGGCGGTCGTCTCCTTCTGCGAAGCAATAATGCTAGCGTAGGAGATGGCCACGCATATGAGGAATTTGACATCCTCAAGCCACAATCGCGGCGACCCTGATTCTGACTTCTAGCCACCGTAGTTGGTGTAGGCTTGCAGACGGTAAGCTACCCATTGCTAACCGTCTGCAAGTCCACGCCTATCTTCCGGTAATTATGCAAACCTAATCCAAGTCATCGATAGAGCATAGGTAACACAGGTATGATTTTAGTCAGCGAAAGTCTGACACGCTCCCCCCACTCGACTATAGCGGGTATTACATCATTGAGTATAATTTCCTACCTTAAAAAATAAATACATGTCAAGTTATTCAAGCGTGCTATGAAATTGAAATACAAGAGTTTGATTTTCACGCATCTGCTTTTAACGTGTTCCAATTTGGTAGCGTTTTTATTGAAAAGAACTGTTTGCAAAATTATATGAACGGAATTAAACTATTTATTACTTATGTAGTTATTATTATTACATGTAGTTAGCTACAACTTAGGAGGCCTTTAAGTCAAAGAGTGAATAGGTTACTTAGGCAAGCGTGCTCCATCGTCAGCCACATCACCGCTTACCATCAGGTGAGATGGTGGTCAATCGCGAGCCTATCAATAATAATAAAAAAGACGTGTGGCACTCGGGGACTGCCGCGGTAAAGCTATTGCATAGCATTTTTATCAACTTATGCAATTATAATTATTTTATTTATGCAATATTTTATTTCCTTTGTTTTTTTTTTCTTTGTTATTAATTGAAGTTACACTTTCACACATTGAATTGAATTTTGATTGATTGTTCACTCATTTGTTTTCTTATCGGTCACCACGCTCAAAAAAACAAATGAGTGGGGGGGTGTTAGGTTATTTTCGTTACGGAATTTCTGGATTCGGTCTCCACGCTCAAGTCCCGCGATAGAAGCTATGCAATAGAATGTACATTTTACTCCAACTCGAATAATTTATATCTAAAAATACTTAACTAACTATAATTACAGTAAAATAACAATAAAAACCTTACGCTAATTACAATTCACTAAAAACCAACTAAAATATGGTGTCAAAAAACTCTTCCACATCGCTGTCGAATGGTAATGTGCCTAAAAGACTGGCGGCATTGCCACACTGTATGGCAATGCTTATCCCTTTTCCGAGGTAAAAGCCAGCCCATGGATCAAGCGAAATGTCAACTAGATGTTTCGACAGATCTTTATACAACTTGTGAGCAATAAGACCCCATGATTCGAGAGTTTCAACCCCAATACGGAGCAAATATAACTTTACATAGCATAATCAGCCTTTTAATGTTCCAACATCTGGGACTCAGGCCTCCTCTATCTAGGAGAGGGAATGGGCCGTAATCCACCTCGCGTGCCCAGTATTGGTTGGTGAACGTCACATGTCATCGAATTTTTGATTCTACGACATGTCGGTTTCTTCACCGTTGTGAGAGCAGTGGTGATGAAATAAATTACACAAAGTAATGTGCCAGGCTAGGTATGAAAGAAGCAGTAATGCTCACAAAGGAGGACGCCGAATGCATCAGGTCGCCACAGCGCCGCCGCAGCCGGGATTCTGATCCTGATTTCCGACCACAGTAGGCGCGGGCTTGCGGACAGTGAGCAATGGGTAGCTGTCCGGCCGTCCGGTAACTGTCCGGACCAAGTCCAAGTCGTCGATGGCGTGCACTGTTTCCGCGCGCATCAAGGAGTTGTCAGCAACAGCAGGGACCCAGCCGGGTCGAAGCCTACTGGGGCCAGGGTTATCTGAAAGGGCGCTCGAGCCCCGGTATGAAGGCTAGAAGGAACGGGGTGGGTTTTTTAGTCAGTAAGAGTCTGACACTATCTCCCGCTCCGCTCAAGAGCGGGGGATGTCAATGAATGATTTTTTTCCCACCATAAAAAAAGGCTAGGTATGAAACCGCGACCTACAACTCGTCAGGGCCGTTACCGCTCGGCCAGCACTGATCTTTACATAACTTATTCCATTCATATTCTCTGCAAAATGTCCGCAAAGCGCATTAAAAATCAAAGTATATCTATTTTCATTCTGTATTACTGATAGATAAATCGTACTGAAATACTTCTGTATTGAATAACAATGGACGCATTGGGGCAGATAACTCAGAGGGTTGAATTTATTTAAATAAATATGCAATATTTCTTCTCAACTGTGGGCAGAATTCCAAGAGGAGTGAATTGTCCGCAATCTAAATGGTGCGGGATACTTGTCTTTAAGAGGCTGCTTTTCCACTCACCTATCGTCAGCATCGGCTTGTTTCTTCGTTTGACGCTATCCAAAATGATGTTTGACGAAAAGGCAACGCGAAAAAAGAGAGATAACGCCTGAAAACTCTGTTAGCATTCGGCATTTCTAGTAAGTACTTTTGATAAAATACTCCAGATGGGTTAACGTAGCGTAGCGTAGTTGACTTTATAAATTTTCCCACTGCTGGGACTTAGGCCTCCTCTCTAGAAGAGGGAATGGGCCGTAATCCACCACGCGGGCCCAGTGCGGGTTGATGGAGGTCACATGTCTTCGAATTTCTTTTTATGACTAATAGAATTATGATTAGTTAATCTAGTTTTTTTTTTTTATTTTTGCGCAAGAAATAAAAAGCTTTTTATTTTATATATAGAGTAGACTTTAGACCAGACGAAACTAAATCAAATTTGAATGTTAGCTTTGATGTTCTTTTTTTATGGAAAACTACATTCGATGTTTCTTTATTTTTAATCATTATTTTCAGTCTGTAATGAAATAAGAATATAATGAGACGACGGTATCGAAAAATCTAAAATGCCTCAAAAGGAAAAAATTGAACCCTTTTAAGATCATCTTGTTGTCCGTCCTCCCGTTTGTCTGTCAAGACCTTTTATCTCAAGAACGCGTAGAGGTATCGAGTTGAAATTAAAAGCTGATGTACTCAAGTCTGCGTGAGAAAAAATCGAACTTGTATGTTAATGGATGAAAAAGAAACAGCTGTTTATTTTTATTGTTTTTGACACAAAACATATATTTCGATACTCTCAAAGGAATCACAATTCATAGGGGGTACTTCCGTTAATCTAAAATCCTGTTTAGCATAAAGGAAGGTCATATAACAGGGGTATAGGAGTAAATTTGAAAACAGTAAATTTGTTGTTACCTACAGCTACGTCTAAAAAAACACAGTTTTTTGCAATTCGGAAAGATCTTCAAGACTCCGTTCGAGAATTTTAGTTTGTACGGAACCCTCAGTGCGCGAATCCGACTCGCACTTGCCCAGTTTTTTTTTAATTACTTATTTTCCAGGAACAAGTATTGTGAAACATTCCAGTAAATGACGGAATTACTGAATACCAACAGAACGTTCAAGTACCATCTCTCTTCAGCTGTTATATATGTATGCTATGTTAACGACCTGCCTATTGCAATTGTTTTTTTTTATTTGTTATAAACTAGTACTTGACTGCAATCCCGCCTGATGGTAAGCAGTGACGCAGTCGTTGATGGTGAGGCGCACTAGTTTATTATGAGCCTATTCACTCGAGCCTTGAAGTCACCTAAATTATAATCAGACGGGAAGACCGCAGCAGGCAAACTGTTCCAGTCCTTTGATTTACGCGGTATAAATGACGAAGCAAAACGCTTAGTCCGGACCGTAGATGCTTCAACAACGTAAGGGTGGATACTCGCCGTGCGTCCGTTTGTCCGATGGTAGAAATGAGATGGCGGAATCTAGTCATGAAAGTCCTGCGCACGCTCTCCAAAATGCAATCTGTAAAACACCGAAAGGCTGGCTACCCAAGATGCCTTAGTTATTTGACCGAGACTAAAAGATCTATTGCACTCTACCAAACAGCTTCACCGCATAATAGCCCAGTTTATCGTTGGTGAGAGTCGGCCATTACTTCAGGAATGTAATCGTATTGCTGATTCATTGCTGTCGTTTTATGCAGAGTAGTAATCGTTTGTTAAGGTGCTCACTCTCCAGATGTATGTACGTGTAGTGTAAGCATTTTCGAAACACATTTATTGTACGTACAGCCAAGGAGTGGAATTCCCTGCCAGGGTCTGCGTTTCCTGATGGCTACAACTTAGGGGTCTTTACGTCAAGAGTGAATAGGTTACTTCTAAGCAAGCGTGCTCCATCGTCGACCACATCATCGCTTACCATCAGGTGAGATGGTGGTCAAACGCGAGTCTATCAATAATAAAAAAAAAGTTTAGCTTTCGCGAGTTTGATGCGATGCGGCGGTTTTGTCCAACATGCGCGCGAAGACGCCACTGCAGCCGTAATTTATTCCAATCTGCATAGTTAATTTTTTTTATTATGCATAGGCTCGCGTTCGACTATTATCTCATCTGACGGTAAGCAGTGATGTGGCTGACGATGGAACACACTTGCCTAGAAGGAACCAATACACTCTTGACTTAAAGACCCCCATCAAAAACATTGACTCCGGCAGAGAATTATACTCCTTGGCTGTACGCATAATTATTGAATGTGTTCCCAAAACGCTTTGTATGTATGGATATCCACCATGTACCGGTGGTAAGTGCATCATAGCATTTTTTCCTTCACAAAACGTTTTTTTGCTCTGGATGACGCAAGATGGAGCATCAGATACAGTAGCCCTTCGCATTTTAGGGCTAAGTTTACTCTTTTGAACAATTTTGCTGACCATAATTGCATTACACGCGAATGATGCCGGTCACGGGTTCAAACCTAGCCAGACACATTACTTCGTGTAATTTATTTCATCACCACTGCTCTCAAAACGTTGACGGAAAACATCGTGAGCAAACCAGCATGTCCTAGAACCAAATGACATGACATGTGACATCCACCAACCCGCCTTGGGCCTTCGTGGTGGATTACGGCCCCTACCCTCTCCTAGAGAAGAGGCCTGAGTCCCAACAGGGAAACATTATAAGTCTGATTATCCTATGCTATGCTGAATGCCAGTGAATAAACACCTTTACATCATCACTGTTTTATGCATACTAGCACTTGTTTATTAGCTTTTGTATGCCGCAATTGACCTGGAGTACTGCCATAGTGAGTAAATTTGATGAGATTAGAGCTGTGGCTACATCAGTATAAGCCGTAATGGTTGTGGTCACACTTGGCAGACGGACTGACGTGATGTCTGCATAAAATATGCCATAATTACTGTAGTTACTGTTGGTAGGATTTATTGATATGATATTATAAATATAATTCTTTATGGAAGTTGCGAGAGGGCTACTCTTGAGTGTTAGTAATAAATATTTAGACATTCGTAAGGTTTAAAGGAAAATTCATCATTGTAGCCAAAAGATGTCCACTGTTGGACATAAACCTTCTTCTAGTGTTACCACAACGACTGGTCCTATATGTCTCGCATTCATAGGATTCCCACAATTGTCACCAGGTCATCAGTCCACCTTTTGGGACGACTAAGAGGGGAAACTCGCGGCTAAGTAATAACAGCCGCATAGGTCGGTGTCCAAATATGTGTCGGTTTGTCTGTGGATGAGTGAGCAGCCATTTTATGCTGACACTTCTGCAAACTTCAAAAAACTTGCAACAGTTTACCGTATTTGTTCCCAGTTATCTTTTATGCCTTGATCACTCGTACCGAGTAAACGGGCGAAACAGTGTTCTCGGCCGGATACTCGGTACGTATAAACAAAGCACCGAGTGCTCGGCCGAGTGCTTAACAACTCGCTTCCATCACTGTCTCGGCCAAGCACCATTCCACTGTCTTGCCCTTTTACACGGTGCCTACGTGTGATCAAGATTAGAGATCTTTTACAGTCATTTTAGCTTGTCAGAAGCCGGATAATCTGACATCTGCCTAGGCAAAAGGTATCCGTGTTGCCCAGTTACTGGGTTAATAGACAGTCTATCCAAATAAATTAATGGGAGTGGTAATAAATAGGACACATTGCCCAGAGAACAGATAGTTGATGGGGCCTTTTTACATATTTCATAGAAAATAAAATAAATCAAAATGGCAGTGGGTACGAGCTCCCATAGAAAAACGTTCCAATCTTAAAGTATATTTATTTTGCAAATATGTTTAAAAACACTTTTATACGTAATTTTTTTTTTCGTCAGTTTAAACTAGACGAGGCCGGTGTTTCCTATCTAACTAACTTAAGGAGAAACACCGAAACAAACTCAGGGGTCAAAGTCTCTTTTAAAGTCCAAACAGTACCAAAATATGTAATGTTCAAATCACATGAGAACCATTAGTCTGAGATGATATTTGGAAGAAAGAACCATACAGAAGTATTCGTTTAATTCATTCTTACTATAACTATTTATCTTCTTATACCTACTGTATTCAATTTTCTTTATTATAGCTTTTTAATATTATTTTTTTTACTTTCCATCATTCACAGAAAATCCATGAAAATGAGGTCAACTCCACATTTTCAATAACCAAACGAGAGGGGAACCCATTAATGTTTGTCGAACTTCGACATAAAAGTGTATGTGTCTAAAGACTTCAAGAGATGAAGTCGTTCAATAAACTTCCATTGGAAGTCGTTGACGACGGCTCGGTGCCATACTTATCCGCGTCAATGAGGGTGTTTGCATTTTAGGTGTGTAGCAAGATTGGAGCGCGAAGCGTTTTTTACTATATCAAACTTAACATAAATCATCATTTCAGCCGAAAGATGTCCACTTTTGGACATAGGCCTCCCCCAAGTGTCGCCACAATGAAAGGTGTTGTGCGTCTCGCATCTATCGGATTCCCGCATCTCTTACCAGTTCATCGGTCCATCTTGTCCTTCCAATGCTACGTCTTCCGTCTTCTTCTTCTACTTAAAATATATTACAATCATTTATAGTAACTTGGCTCTTCAATCTCCATAGGTACGAGTATATTATACAGGAAATAACGGAAAGGTTTGCTTATTTTTGTGCTTATTGTCGATATTTACAAACTACTTTTTCTTATTTACGTTCTTGGATAAATACCCTATAAAAATATGCTGAATGTTTAATCTATGCGTATGCCGCCGCCACCACCAGTCTTCACCACTGCTCTTAAAACGGTGAAGGAAACCAGCGTGAAGAAACCAGCATGTCCTAGATCCAAAAATTCGAAGACATGTGGCATCCACCAATCCGCACTGGGCCCGCGTGGTGGACGATTACGATTATGGACCAGTAGCTCTTCCAGGCATTCTCTGTTCGGCGTGGTATTTCTTTGTCTTTTGTTGATGTGGCTCAAAAGGCTGCCTAACTTGAATGGGACTGGGCAGGATATGTCTGCCGAATGTCTAATGAGCTGTGGGCGCGTTAAACGCTGGATTGGTGCCAGCAACGCGGGGCCGAGGCAGACCACGAAGGAGATGGCGGTATGACCTGGATGGCTGGAAGCGAGGAACCGTGATCGTTGAAAGGAGTGGAGGGAGGCCTTTGCCCAGCAGTGGGACAGTGAAGGCTAAGTAAAAAAAAAGATATAAACTAATGCTTGACTACAATCCCACCTGATGGTAAGCAGTGATGCAAACTTCAATGGTAGGTGCACTAGTTTATTAAGAGCCTATTCACTCTAGATTTGAAGACACCTACATTGTAATTGGATGGGAAGACTGCAGTAATCAAATTATACAAAAATATAACGACGAGGCAAAACGCTTAGACTGGACCGTAGAGATTTCAACAACGTAAGGGTATCCACTATGTTCAGTAGCGCATCGCCTTACGAAGGAACGGACTTCATGGAATGAAACAAATCTCAAACACACCAAACGTCTTCGAAGATAAGACGATTCTTGGCACAAATCCAACCTGTTGCTATCTCGAAGCTAGACGCAAACTTCTTCAGCTGCCAGAGCGCATATCCGCTACCGCTTATCTCTTGCAAACTTTGGAAACAGGAGATGAAATAAGTTCTGCGTCGGCTACAGACGAGATGAGATCCTCGATAAAGATCGATAGTTGCTATATTGCTGTGGTAAGCAAACAAATAATATGCAAAACCTGCTTAGCTTGGAAGTTTTTGTGATTATCTTAGCGTAGGGGTGTTTAACTCCGTAATACGCTCTGAGTGGCGAAAGTTTGAGAGTGTGTGTGTATTTGTATGTGTTACCTCTTTATTAATTTTATTTTATTTATTTAAAAAATTATACAGACAATAATAAAATAGAAGAAGGAAACAGAAGAATAGTACAAATGTGATGCTTATTTGTAAAGAAATCTCTGATACTTGCCAAAAGAAGTTGAAGAAAATAGAGATGTAGACACTGTGTGTAAAAAAAAAGGAAAATAAAATTAGTACACACAAAATACAACATGCAAAAAAAAGATATAATTATGATATACATACACCTACAACACGGGGGCATTCTTTTGTGAGCATTGTTCTTTAGGTATGTTTGTACGAAGATAAATTAAATGCGAGCTAATTTTATTGATGGTTGGGCGAACTCGAACAAGATTTCGTTGTTCTATCCAACACATTTCAACTCTGTGTTCTGTTACACTTACCTACGTATGTATAACGTGACGAAAGCGCATCAAGCACCCCTGCCTGCCAACCTCCGCTCCCCTCCGCTATTGTACTATCGCTTGCTTCGCGTAGACTTCGAAATATTTAGAACGTTCAATTTAAAAACCTTTATATTTGTATGAAAATCTGTTGAATTCAAATATGATACATTTTTAAAAGTCACAGAACAAAAGTTGTTGCTTATCAGTAACTGTCCTGAAAAGTTGCCAGTGTCTTATTTACATTTATAACCCCTGCATATACACGCCCACACTTCTTCACGCTTGAACGACTTAACGAATTTGGGAGAAACTTAGCACAAACTTAGTCCATGTAAGTTACTTTTTATCTCGGGAGTATTTTCCTTTGGGATAATATTCTCTACCACGTGGGCGAAGCCGGCAGCAACTAATTATCGAATAAAAAATAATAAAGGTACCAGTACATAATATTTTAAATATTAGAAACCTTTCGAATACCGTCATTAGAGACACAATAGAAAGACAATGAGAGAGCGGACTGGGGTTTAATAAATTAATCTATACATATACATAAAATTGGAGTGTCTGTTTGTAATATTGAAATAACTGCTTTTTTCTAAACAAATTAATATAATATACGGCACATATGTACACCAAAGTAACATTTTTTTACAATTTTTGTCTGTCTGTCTGTTTGTTCTGGCTAATCTCTGAAATGGCTGGACCGATTTGACGGGACTTTTTTTGGCAGGTAGCGGATGTAATAAGGAGTAACATAGGCAACTTTTATTTAAAAAAAAAAATCAAAATCCTGTAGTCTACGCGAACGAAGTCGCGGGCAGAGCTAGTTATCGAATAAAATAGTAAAGTTACGAGTACATATTTTAAATATTAGAAATACTGTCATTAGGAGACACAAAAGAAAGACAACGAAAGAGCGAACTGGGGTTTAATGAATTAATATATCTTAACTAATATTATAAATGTGAAAGTGTGGATGTTTGGATGTTTGTTACTTAATCACGCAAAAACGGCTGAACGGATTTAAATGAAATTTGACATGCATATAGCCTTTGACATGAAAAAGAACATAGGCTACTTTTTATCCCGGAAAAACATCTTATTCCTACAGGAAAACACGTTTAGAGTGGATAACCGAAGTACACATGCACGAAGTCGCGGGCGGACAGCTAGTAATAATTATATAAGTCAGGGCTCGTTGGAGCACTGGGGTTGCCCAAAAGTCACTTATTCACTAATCAGCTGTACAGAACAGTATTTTGCTGGAAAAAAATTAACAGAGCCAAGAACTAAACGTGTTGCAATTAACTATAAAATACCGTCTGTAACATGACGCTCCTGAATCATATTTTGCAAAAGAATTTTATGTGCTGAATAAATCAAAGAAAATGACTTTTATGTGCTGTGTTAAAATGAGTTTTAACAAAACCGAACGTTGTGAAATATATACCTTTTGTAATTTACTATTCTAGCCAGCAAACTCATAGCGGTTCATGGAATTCATAGTTGCGTTTACAAACATGTAACCTTACATACACAAGACACCCAGATCCAGAACAACTATCTGTCGATCATGCAAATAAATGCTTATTATAAGTTACTTAATACATAAATAAATTGATCCAAAATCATGATTAACAACCATGTAGCGCCCACTCCTATCAAGGTCGGAGACTCTACACTCGAAGTTGTGGACGATTACGTCTACCTCGGACAGAAAGTCCAGTTTGGTAGGTCTACGAGAAATAGGTCAACCGTCGCATCCGAGTCGGCTGGGCAGCGTTCGGGAAGCTGCACGGTATCTTCTCGTTCAACATACCATAGTGTTTCAAGACGAAAGTCTATGACCAATGCGTGTTGCCAGTGATGACATATGGCTCCGAAACGTTGTCCCTCAAAATGGGCCTCATCAGAAGGCTTAAAGTCACCCGAAGAATTGCCAAACTTAAGTGGCAATGGGCAGGGCACATGGTTCGCAGAACAGATAGCCATTGGGGCCGAAAGATTCTGGAGTGACGACCGCGTACCGGAAGACTCAACGTTGGAATGCCTCCAACAAGGTCAACCGATGACCTGGTGAAGGTTGCGGGAAACCGATGGATGCGAGACGTCCGTCCGTCGTTGTGGCGACGCTTGGGGGAGGCTAATGCCTAACAGTGGACGTATATCGACTGAAATGATGATATATAAATCAAATGACTGAGAGTGATTCAAGAGTCTACAAACAAAAATCTGTCTTAATAAAATGTGTATTTAAAAAAAAAAAGATCCTTCAGAAAAAAAAAATAATGTAAATAAAAAATGAAAAGGTAACTCGGTCTCAATTGACAACGTTCATTCAATTGCGTTAAGCATCTTTACAATGCACGTTATTCAGCACACGATATACAGACTGTCTAAATATAGAGTGGTGTAATAGACACTTTACTTTCAAACTTACTCTAATATACTCATTTCGCACTTACCCATTCCCTTTACCCCACACATCCATCTCTTTCATAAGTAAAAAAAGAAAACAATCAGACTTAAAAAATCCACTCTTTGCTATTTTCACATCCCTCTCATTCATGAAAGAACTATAAAAGTGCAAAAGCTATCTGAATTTCATGCATTTGAGAGCATAAAAGGGCACTTAAAATGACGCTCTGAGGTTAATGTGATTTATTAATATGAACCTAGAACATATCAGCGTATAAGCTGGATATACGAAATGGCGCTATGATGTGCTTAGTTTTAAGGGCTTCGTACCCATAAGATTAAACGGGATTATAAAACTATTTGACTGGCTGGTTGGCCTAGTGTTTAGCGGCCCTAACTGCTATGCTGGAGGTCGTGGGTTTGATCCTCACTCAGGACAAATGTTTGTGAGATGAGCACGATCGAATGTATTTAGAAATATGTATGTAATTTGTCAGTTGTCTAGTACTCATAACACAAGCTCTGCTTAGCTTGGGACTAGACGCCGTCGTGTGATAATTGTGGAATATTATTATTATTCTTACTGAGACTCCGATGTCCATCTGTCTGTCTGTTCATCTGTCACCAGACTGTACTTCATGACCCATAGCAGTTAGATAGTTGACATTTTCACAAATGACATGTTTCTGCTGCCACTATAACAACAAATTAATAGTAAAAAAGAATAAAACAAATACTTAAGGGGACTCTCATACAACAAATGTGATTTTTTTACGCGTTTTTTTGCAACGGACGGTGCAAAACCCTTCGTGCGTGAGTCCCGCTCGCACTTGGCAGGTTTTTATTGTGTCGTTTTACTACCTAATTTGCGAATGTACAATGCTTTCCAAATGAGAATAGGATCGCCCGCCATGTAGTGACGTCACGATTTACTGTCAAATCGAGGAAAGAAATTTTTAAATATTAATTTATTTATGAAAAATTTAATTTATTTATGAACTGTGTACGAAAATGTCTAATCAGAATCCAGTTCTTAAATTTTACTTACCTCTGAGTTCTTCAATTTTGCCAATATTTCTTCGATTTGACAGTACGACAAGACAGATGCAACATGTTTTGAGATTGAAACAAACAAAATTCACTATACTCGTAGTATCAATGTTCTATTTCATTACTTTTTTTTAGAAACTTAGTCAGTATACCACGTAGGTATATTCTGTTTGTTCTTTGTTAGGGTGAGTTGCACCATTTAACTATAACGATAACAAAGCCGTTAACAGTTTTCAAATCGTCGAATTGACCAATAAGCGGCCGTTTCACGGCTGGTTATGATTTGGTTATCGTTAAAGTTAAATGGTGCAACTCACCCTTAGTGGTCAGTTTGAATTTCGAATAAACTTGTTCGATGCACGTAAGTACGAGATTTTCACATGTTGACGATTTTTGATGTTCCAATTTCACATGATAATGATTTTTGATGTTCCAAATTCAAATCTCATTAATCCCTAGGGATCGCCCATAATGCATGATCTCCTTAGGTATAGAATGAAGTTTGTATGAATACATATAAAAGGACATTATCGAGCAGGTGGTGTAAGATAAAAAAAAAAACAAATAATAAATACGAAATTCAATTAAAAATAAGGTTTTTTGTTACTGTATCGCTGTTTATATAAATTAAAAAAAAAATGTCACAAACCCGGAAAACTGACTTATGGGACATACAAGCGATTAACCTTTCTCTCTACATAATCCCTTCCCTTTTATGTCACTTAGTTAACAGACTACTGGGTGTTTGTGGAACCACGGACTATTGCGGCTGGCCTTAGGGATGGACACTATGAATGTAATCCGGCCTAATCTGTGGCGCTGAAAACGAGCCGGGAAATTTAGGGTAGGCACATGTCCCAGGACATAAGCCCTGTATGGAATTTGAAAGAGGTTTGTAGAATTATACGTTTGTTGAGGCTAACAGGTAAAATTTCCTTGCTATTGATGGCATATTATACTTCTGTAATTCGTTTTAGGGACACGCGTTTTTAACGCATTCAATAAGAAAACAAGATTGGGTCTTACCTTGTCTTTTATATAGATATCTATACAATATGTAACACTGTAAAGGCACAGAAAAACAATATGTTCAAAATCTGGTACAGTAAAATGGGGTGAATAGAGACTTAGGGGTGAATAGAGACAAAACTTTAACGGGTATTTTCTCGATATTTAAATATTTTTTGCAGCATTAAACTATATCAATTTATTAATGAATTGGTATTCTAAAAAATCGATGATTTGTTAGAGGCCGATATTATTGTATCATGAAAAACCAAACCAAAGTTTTGTCTCTATTCACCCATAAGTCTCTATTCACCCCGTTTTAAGGTACTTACTAAATTGATTTCAGCTGTTTTAAAACCGATAATTTGTGTCCTATTAAATAATTCATAAATATTAATTCATTCATGTATTAGCGTTTCAATATGCTATAATAATTAATAATATAATGATAAATCAATATTTATCATTATATTATTAATTATTATCTTAATGACATTTTAATTTGACATTTTACTCTATTGACCATTTATTAATTTATTGTTTTGATCATTTGAGCTGACATTTGTAATTGTAATTTATGATATTTTAAGACAGTGTAAAATATATATATATTGTAATTCAATTTAATATGTAATTTATTTTATGGGATCTATAACTATTTTGTGAATTCCGAAATAACATACAAGGTGAACCAAAAGTTGTCTTTTAAATAAATTATTAGGTATTATTACTATAAAACAAACCACATGAAAGCAAAACTCACTCTTACATGTAGTTGGACTCAGAGTCCAGGTTTTCTAATTGCAATGTTAACTTTTCTTAACATCAATGACGTGCGTAGATAACAATACTGAAAAATTTTGGCATCGACGCACTACAGCCAATATTTGAAAATAATACAACAGCTCACGAAGATTTCCGACAGCTCCCGAAGATAGGAATGGACCAATGCACTAATTTTTGGAAGTAATAAAACGTGCTGTCATTAAATACGTGTCCTCACTATTTATGTTAAAGGAATCAAGCTATTTTCTCTGACTCGTAATATTAAAATGTTTAATCTTTTTCTTCGAACAGTGCAGAAATCAAGCTTATCTTCACGGTTGTGAGTACAATAGGTAACGCAGTCGTATAGATGTTATGTTGGTACCGTTCATTTGTACCTACATAGGTATTATTAGAAAAGGATTGGAGTAAAACAATATAAGTTGTTTATGTAATGATTTATTTAGTGTACTGTCCTTTATAAAAGGATTCAGCAAAGGTAACAATGGAGGGACCCTATATTGTTTCTTTGATATCTACACTAACATTATAAAAAGTTAAAGTTTTGTAATTTTTTTTTTTTTGTTTGTAGGAGGTAATCTCTGGAAGTACTGATCCGATTGCTAAAATTTTTTCACCGACAGAAAGCTGCTTTATTCCTGAGTGACATAGGCTTTATTTTATGTACTAGTTTTTTGTAAAAGAACAACGTTTACGATTCAGCTAGATTATATAATAGTTAGCTTATCTCTCTTCGTATGTATAGTTAAACTATTACTGCAGAAAGATACATCTAGAATAATCAGCCTTTTTAATGTTCCCACTGCTGAGACACAAGCGTCCTCTCTAGGAGAATGAATGGGCCGTAATCCACCACGCGGGTCCTCACGATGTTTTCCTTCACCGTTTTGAGAGCAATGATGATGAAATAAATAATTACACAAAGTAATGCGCCTGGCTGGGTTTGAACCTGCGAATTTGTAAGTGGAGGCCAATACCACTCGGCCACTAATGCTTTTGATAGATACTGTAATAAACAAATAAAAAGAAAAAAATCAGAAAGATACTGTAAGAAATAAATAAAATGAAGTCGGTTAATGATTTTTCATATCTTTTCGTCAAAGAGACCAAGCCAGAAATCTATATTATATAGAAGATATCTATAAAGTAGTCAGAAATAAGAATAACAATTTTCCCTTAAATAATTTAAATTTGAAGTAGTACAAGAATAAGTCAAGTTCACAACAAGAAAAGATTCAAATTACCTCTTAATTAAAAAATACTGGCCATCCATCAACAAAAAACCGAATCCTTAAAAAACCGCGGCAAAAATTGTGTTCTATTTTTAAAACTCCAACAAATCTATTCCCAAGATGGCGGCTCGCGACAAGCTGTCATCGTAGACTGCGAATATTTCATCTAAAAGGGAGCTCTATAATAAGGTTGCAGCGAAGACATAATAAATCTTCTTAACTTATTATTATTTACTGGTCATTACAGTTAACTAAGCAGGAAAAATAACTTTGATTCTAATTATAACATTACCGATCAAAGGCCAATTTACATTTTTACTACATTGTAGTAGGAACTATGATTATGTAAAGTTTGCAAACTATAAATAGCATAAAAAAATATATTATTTCAATCCTACAACTACAGAAGCTACCGCATGCATGGTCTAGCAGATGATAAGCAATGGATATTTTTTTTTTTTTATTGTCAACGGTGCATAGTGTTCGGTGTAGTACACACGTCTCAAAGAGATAGCAAACCGTAAGGGCCCAGCAGGCTCGAAACCAACTGGGGCCATGGGTTATTTCTAAGTTAAACTCCTACTGGTATACATTATTTATAGTATACAATAAAGAGTTATCTGTGCTATCTAGTCAATAAAAATGAAAGAAAGAAAAGAAAGAAAAAAAAAGAAAAGAAACGCGACGCGCGTCGCGTGGCGAAGATCAAGTGTAACTCTACTAGTCTAGTTTCCATATAAAATGTATGAAAACTGAATACCGACGCGTCTAGATCAGGGTGTGTGACACACGTGTGCGCAGTGTAGTTCAAGCATTAATAAAGTAAACGTTCTCTTTGTCATAATAAATAGGTATTGAGTAAATTACGTAGGTATTCTATTTCAGTATTCCATTTTTACTTTATTCAAGTTTCGTGTCAGGCATCTATTTGATATTTGCAATTTTCGTATGACGTATACTCATATACATTTTCCTGAAAGATTGCAATCTTAACCTAGTTCTTAGAACGTATACTAACCTATACTTACAACTACGTAGCAGTAATAAAGATGAATACTTAAGATAACCCCACATTTACGCGTTTCTTTGAGAAGCTAGGCGACTTTAAGTCGTAATGCGACCGTCCAGTCATCCGGTAATCGTCCCTAGTCATCAACGGCGAGTGGTGTTTCACGCGCGCCTTAATGAGGTGTCAGTAAAACCGTAGGGGTTCAGCAGGGTCGAAGGCTACTGGGGCCATGGGTTGGCTGCCGAAAGGAAAACTTGGGGTCCTGCGGCGATCTCTCGCGCCGGGCCTCGTTCGAGGGGGAGTGACAAGGGCTCACCACCTTCTGCGTAGCAGTAATGCTAGGAAAGGAGGAGGACTACCGCATCAGACAACGGCGCTCACAGCGCCCACCAGGATTCCGATCCCAATTCCCGGCCAGGCAGTGGGTAGCTTGCTGTCCTACCGTCCAGTTACTGTCCAGACCTAGTCCAAGCCGTTGACGGCGCGCACTGTTCTCTCGCGCCTCAAGGACTTGTCAGCAACAGCAGGGGCCCAGCCGGGTCGAAGCCTACTGGGGCCAGGGTTATCCGAAAAGGAAACTCGGCCCCGGTACGAAAGGCAAGATTGCTAGGAATGCTAGGCAAAGAAAGGTGTAGTTACAGTCACTAAAAATCTTACACGCCCTCTCGCTCCGCCTTAGAGTGGGTGATGTCATTGAATGTCATTTACCACCTTAAAAAAAGTCAATTTTCTGTGAGTGCTTCTCCGATTGAAACTACCAGTGTGGGATAGCTTGAGGATTAAAGGATATTCTCCGGCCCCAGCCACTGAACGAGACGGTCTGGGCGTCAAAAGATGAAGATTGAAGTCGCGAAAGCAAATATTGCCATCCCATAGAGACTAAGCCCAGGGTACTAACTATGACGTGATAATATGTCAGTGGTGTGAGCGAAAAAGTTATAGCTATACACTATAGCTCCATCGTTTTAACAGTTTAGTTAAGATCGTACAATAGAATCGACAGGGGTCCGCAGCAGGTCGACGGCGTTATCTTCCATGCGTACCTCAAAGAGTTGTCAGCAAAACTGACGGGGACCTTCAAGGCCGATGGTTCCTGAAGGAACACCACCACCCAAATCGAGAAGAGTCATTTCATAATTACGAACTATTAATACTTACTAAGTTATGATTCTCTGCATGTGCTGGTTTCGTCTGTTAGTGCAGAGTATACCTGAAATAAAATAAATAAATTATCCACTGACGAAATAAATATAAATCCCCAACTATCTTGGCATGTGCCTGAGCAGGAGCACAAAATAGATAGGTACAGAAGACAATCTCATGTATGTACTTCACTTTCTATACCTACCCTCGATGGACGCATACTAATGAGCGTTTGAGTCGGAATAGTTTGACGAGTGATCCGAGACGCGACCGAGACATCGCATCTGTGAGCGGTGTCTATGTGTGCGTTGCTCGAGCGTGCTTTGTATGTAGATTGACTTCTGTACCTATATATTTTGTGGCAGGAGGTATTATTGTTTTTAGGTATTATAACAATCGTAATAAATACTGCATACATATCTATGCCGCATACTTATTATGTACTAGCTGATTACTAGCGCCTTCACCCCAGTGAAAGTAGAAAACTACAAAATTCTTTGTTAGTGGCAAGTATGATTTTTGAATAAACTAGTTAGAATTCACTTAATGCGTTTTTTTTTTTCAAAAGAATGGTTATTGATGTTCCAAATTCAAATCTCATTATTCCTTAGGGATCGCCTATACTCCATTATCTTACTAGGAACAGAATATCGACAACGTAGTGTAAAAAAGTATTATTTGTGGTATACCAAGACACGGTCTACCCATATTAAAAGTTTCATCCATTCCGTTCAGCCGTTAAAGCGTGAAAAAGTAAAAACATACACAAATAAACTATCGTTTTATAATAATAGTGTGTCAAAAAATACAATATGTAAGTCGCTAAATCGCTCCTGAATGTCACGTCCCACTCCTTAGAGGCAGCCTCCATATTTATGTCCCGAGTTGAAAGATCAAGGTCGTACATTTACAAATCTCTTTCAATTCTAAGCCACTCAACAATGCTATGAAGATCTCAGGCCTTTGAGAGAGATAAAAATGTGCACTAAGTACTTTCTATTATGCTTCTTATATTGACGACATTGGGATATCCCAACTACGCATGAGATTTTTTGATCACAATGATATGTAGGATTTTTTATTCGGGTTAGATTGATACCGAAATAGAAGGAAATAAATTTTATTGTACACCAAAATAGTATTCTGTTTTTTTTTTTTATGGTGGAAAATAAATATCCTAAGACAACGATTGCATCACTGCTTACCATCAGGCGGGATCGCAGTCAAGTACTAGTTTATAACAGATAAAAAAAACCCCGCTCTTGGGCGGAGCGGGAGATAATGTCAGACTCTTACTGACTAAACGACCCACCCTGTTCCTTCTAGCCTTCATACCGGGGCTCGAGCTGTCTTTCGAAACTAACCTTAGCCCCAGTAGGCTTCGAACCGGCTTGGTCCTTGCTGTTGCTGACAACTCCTTGACACCAAAACAGTAATATATTTTTTTACACGAACTTCAACTTCAACGTTTAGTCTGTCTAAAAAGTCAAACGACTTAGGAATAATTAAAAAAAGTATTGAATCATTTAAAAAAATACTTATATTCGATATGTTTTATAAGGTTCTATTAGTAAACAATGATCAAGACCTCTTAATCAACCTTAATTGTTCAAGCAGTGTTGACTACATCAGCCCCCCTAGCCAAGTTACAATCGTTTCGCTCGCGTCGGCCGCTTCGAGTTGACCTTGCCGCCAATTCTATTGTTCTGCCCACGTGACTGAGCGTTGAGGCGACGTCATTGCCGTACATTTGAAGCTTTCTACAAGCGTTAACTATTGCAGATTAGCAACTTAGTTAGGGTTACTGGTTTCATTGTACCCTAATAATTACTCAAGTCGTTTGACTTTTTAGATAGACTATAACACATCTATGGTTCGGAATAATCATTTCGCTTAGTCTTTAATAAAAAAAAAATCACTCGTAGAATAGTACTTTATCTTTATATGCCCCTTAGTTTGTCTCAGTATTTCTTCTCATGGTATCAGCTAAGCTTCATCTAGTTTAAATTGACGACCAAATTGACGTGTAAAATTGATTTTTAGGACCTATTTGCAAAATAAATATCAGTTTTCACTGAGTGACTTCTTCTTCTTCAAGCCCTTATCCCAGATTACTTGGGGTCGGCGCAACATGTTTTTTTCTTCCAATCCGTCACACTATCACTAACTCTCTTTTCTTTTATATCACTCCTCATACAATCCACCTCCCTCTCCATCCATCTACATCTATATTCAACACGTTTTTAGTGACATGCGTTTCTTACCTTCTCTTAACATGACCATACCAAGACAAACGATTGCCTTTCAAACAATTACTACTGAGTGACATAGATTCTATCACGCGGGTAAAGTCACAGGCAGAAATAAGTTTTAAATAACCCGATTTTGGTCAATAAGTAACGTTTAAAAAAAATGGTGAAGGAGCATTACCTTTCACTTTGATTTTATCTTCTCCTGCCTTGATTACATATTTAATATTTGTTAGTATATTTTTTGTAATGTATGTATGTATTTGTGTTGTTATTTCATATTAGTATTATTTCTGATGTACACTGACAGCCCTCTATATCTTTCTCCTCTCTTTCAGTCCATCCGAAGGTTGTCAGTAAGAGATCGCCCTGTGCGATAAGACCGCCCATTGTACACTTATTTTGAATAATGTTTGTCCTGTATCTTTTTTGTTCATGTGGTGTACAATAAAGAATATAATAAATAATAAATAAATAAGTAATTTTGTTCATTTTGAAGTAGCTCACGATTAAAGTATAGAACCCTATTTGAATATTTTAAGGATATAAGCCTTGTTGTAGAAATCTGTAGAAAACCTTATTGGTTTCATAAGACTTTAATCCGACATTCGAACCCCACTTAGACCCTTCAGGTACTATTGCTTAACATTTTGAAACTACTTGATGTTCGCAATTTTCTATTGGAGTAGAAATTTTAATATCTATAAGTTATTTTAAATGTTAGGAGAGTCGTTGGAGCACTCATTTTCTGTTCAGTTCAATGTAAATATAGACGATTTTTTTTCTTCTGGGAACCTTCACTTAAGATCTAAGTAAATTTATATCCTAACCTAGGCATTGATTAAATTTTTAGGGTTTCGTATCTCAAAAGGAAAAATCGAACCCTTATGGGATCACTTTGCTGTTCGTCTGTCTGCTGTCTTTATCTCGGGAACGCGTGTTGGTATCGAGTTGTAATTAAAACCATATAATCACTCATGTCTACAGCCCTTTAAAGCTGTAAAAAATCAAACTTGTAAGTTAACAAAAAAGAAGATACGGCTGTTTATGTCTACTACGATGTGTTTCGACACTCTCACGGGAATAAAAATTCATAGGTTTACTCAGAACCTTGAAATTTGGCACGAATCTCATAGCATAAGTATAGGAAAAAATCTGAAGTGTCAATTTTTTTTTGCGATTCCGAAAAATTTCGTAACTCAATTCGAGAATTTAACTGTTTTCATAGGTAAGTTTGTACGGAATCCTTAGCGCGCGAGCTCAGCTTTTTTAAGTAGTAATCCAAAGAAAAGGTTGTTTATTCTCCATTTAGGCTCAAATTTTCACACTCGCACAGAAATCAAAACCTATAGGACACGGTACTGTTGACCTAGAATATAGTGATTAGGCAAAAAGCAAGCTCTCGTAGTACAAGAAAAAGAAGAAGCCCAAAATTCATTAGATATACTTAAAAACGTTAAAATAATTCCTATTTTTGCATTTCAAATTATCGGCGATAAGACCACCCATTGTGGCACCCTATTAATTTTAAGTTTCATATGTAACTGCTTTATTTTTGGTGTACAATAAAGAATTTATCTATCTATCTATCTATCTATCGGGGACCAAACTGTTCCACGTCGATTCAAGTAAGACCAACGCCGGGGCACGAGTTCCTCTTCGTCGCCTTGTGGAAACTTATATCACACACTTCATGGACATAGACATTTTCACTCATTCTAATAATAAATTTAAATCTTTCGTTGTTAGCTCTTCATCTAAAGTTTAAATTAATATTAATTAAATATCATAAAATCAGTCTCCGTTTTCCATGTTTTTGATTAATCCGTGGACTGTATGTTTACTTATTTATCTAATAATTATTCTGTATAACTCACAACACAGGCCTGTTGATCTAGTGGTTAGTGACCCTGACTGCTATGCCGGAGGTCGTAGGTTCGATTCCCACCCAGGACAAATGTTTGTGTGATGAGCACGATCATTTGTTCTGTGTCTGGGTGTAATTTATCTATAATATGTATGTATTTAGAAATATATAAGTATGTTTATCAGTTGTCTAGTACCCATAACACAAGCTCTGCTTAGCTTGGGACTAAACGGCGCTGTGTGATAGTTGTGGAATATTATTATTTTTTAATATTAACCTTAACATGTAACTGTTTTTTGTCCCTAATAAATAATAAAAAAAAACTTTTTACACCGGTAAGTTTGTCCGGAACCCTTGGTACGCGAGTCCAACTCGTTTTTGACCGTTTTGTTTTTGTTCTAACAACTGCAACGCGTTTCGAATCATAGGTCACGTACACACAAAACGTGACTTGCATTACACATTAGATACCCAGTAGCTAAGTTAAAAAGTTTCATATGGTTTCATGTGTAACTTTCAGCGGCACCCATTTTTACTTTAACCCCTCGACCGCCAGGGATTCATTGACCCTGAAAATTGCACTGTTTACGTAAACCACCAAATAAACAAATAAAAAAAAAACTTTTTTCGGATTTTTCTAGGAAAAACAAATAATATAAAATTTATATACTTAGAATAATATGTCAAGAAACCAAAATTTTCGACCAAATAACTAGGAACCTAGACAAAAATCGTCTATAACCGAATATCATCATAATATGTTGGAAATATGCTCCAACTGCAAAAATGAGCGTGGTATTACGTTTGTATGGAAATTCATCCGTCGCCGCCCCCTTAAATAACGTCAAAAAGAAAATTAAAAAAGAAATATTATTCTAATAAGCCCGGACAGGAATAATAGCTACGTTCCACGGAAATTATCTAAGGGGCCTCTGCAAGTGGCCCCTCGTATGCCTTCCAAAAGTTCAAAACCCCCAGCTTCCCTCAGTCTAGGACCTTTGAAAACCTATAAAAAAAAACGAATAATGAAAATAATATCAAAAAGAACTCTTTTTGGCATTGCCTTAGTAGACTAAAAAGAAGATAAAACCCACAGTTTAGGTGCTCTCAAAGAACCACTAAGCCACAAATACCTTAGTATATACAAACACTAAGCAAATAGTGTTATGTACGGTTCAAATTATTGACATCGTTAAAAGTATGTGAGATAGTTACTGTGTTTGCCATAAAATAGTTTTCATGTCTTTCCTCGAGGTAAGGGCAGTGGCAGACTGAAATGAATTCATTTTTAGCTTTTTAAACAAGCACAAACTACATTAACTTTTAAAATAATGGTCATAGATTGTTACCAATCTTCTTGAATGCTATTTAAGGACCTATAAGTACACTCGCCATAATTTTTTTTATTATTATTTTTTTTTCCCCAATTATTTTTTAATATTGCTTCTGTAATTTTTTTTTCTCTTCTGTAAATTATTGTTTTTGAAGCACAGTTTACACTTAACGGATCTAGGACAACCTGTGTGACAGGGATACCTCTACCCCTGTCACACAGGTTGTCCTAGTTCAGGGGTTGAGACCACATTGATGTAATGTTTTCGAAAATTTGGATATAAACCAATTATTATTATTATTATAAATTATTATTACTATAAGTATGGATGGATTGTGTGAGAAGCGATATAAAAGAAAATGAAGTTAGTGATAGCGTGACGAGTGACAAGACAGAATGGAAGAAAAAAACGTGTTGCGCCGACCCCAAATAAAACGGGACTAGGGCAGGAAGATGATGAATGATGATGATGAAGTACATTAGCTTCTGCCAGCGACTTCGTCTGAAAGTAGACTCCATGAAAATCCCGTTTGATTCTCTTACAGGATGAATTTAAGAAAAACCTCTTAATTTTATTGCATAAATCGTAAAAAAAAACACATACGTTTATTGCTCCGAAAAAGAACCTTTGTGTAAATTTCAGCGTTCTAGGTCCAGGGGTTTGGACTGGGCGTAAATGAGGAAGTGAGTGAGTCGGGACTTTACATTTTTACTTTACCTTTTTTTTCTTTTTGTTTCTCCTTTCGTATACACCGCTAAATTTTAATCGTTTTAATCCCGTGGAGGGTCGATTCGGTACATGAAACACTATCGATTTGTTAAGATAAAATTAACTTTTTTTCAAAACTCGTATTACGCATGTACGAAATTAATTTCTTTAAGAAAACCTCAGCTGAGCGAGTCCAATGATCTGTAGGTAGTTTGTACGCAACGCCGACTACTACAGTCATTGGACTCGCTCAGCTGACGTATTCTTAAAGAAATTAATTTCGTACGTGCGTAAATTAATACGAGTTTTGAAAAAAAAGGTACTTTATTTTTTTATTTTCTCTTTACAAATCGATAGTATTTCATGTACCGGATCGACCCTCCACGGGATTAAAACGATCAAAATTTAGGGGTGTATATATATAGATATATATAAGGAATTTATTAGTCCCCGTGATTATGGCTGAGATATAATTAGATACTAATAAAAACCCGTACGCTAATTACAACTAACTAAAACTTAACTAAAATATGGCGTCAAAAAACTCTTCCACATCGCTGTCCACTGGCTATGTGCCCAAAAAAAGGTTATAAAAGGAGAAACTGACTGACTAATATCAATGCACAGCCAAAACTGTATGGCCTAGGAGTGTGAGATTTAGCAGAAATTTTAATTTTATGACGTAGCCAAGTACTTAGAGAGAATTTTCCAAAATTTACCCCCTAAGGCAATGAAACAGGGTCAAAAGTTGATTTGGAGAAACCTGCATTCACGCGAACGAAGCCGCTGGCAGAAGCTAGTGTAATATAAAATATGTTACCCGTGTTCCTGGGATCTAAAGAGTTTCTGAAAGAACATAGGTGGGATTTTAGTCAGTAAAACTCTGGCACACCCTTTCACTCCAACCTAAGGCAAGAGAAATCATTGGATGATTTCATACTTCAAATAAAAAAAAAAAACATCAGCCAAGATTACTAAAATTAAAATGATAAAACTGCAACAATACTTAGAATAAATTCTCAATTAAAAAACGCTGAAAGCCACAGTTATCAAAAACCATCCTACCTCTGAATACTATCTCCGTTCCACATTCATCCTCCAAAAAACGAAGAAAATAACTCAAGACAATTGAATTATTAAAAAAGAAAAGTCCTTTCTTTTCTCCCTAACTTTTCTTGAACACCTTTTATTTCGACTCTGAGGCAGCGCTCATTCGTGCCAAATCTAATTATAAGCTTACTTTCAGACTGTTATATGTGTATAGTGTGAATAGAACCTTATGGGGGAGGTAGGGGGGGGTAGGTACTAGTTCGATAGCTCATAGATGCGTCACCATAGGTAAAATGGGGACTATTTGCATCTGACCCCATTCCTAGCGACAAAAATAAACCCATATTGAGCTGAAATGGAATTTGATGCAATATTCTAGGTTCTGGGTGTTTTACAGGATTCTTTTAAAAGTAGAAAAAGGTTGCAATAAAAGTTTATTGATAAATAAGTGCACAGTTTCTACATCATCCAAAGTCTTGAGCATCGATGCCGAGTTGCTAGTCTGTCGGTTTTCTATCGTTTACATTTCGGGGAGTATGCATTGGAATTTCACAATTAATTCCGCCAAGCCCGTTCGATCATCGGACCAAAAGACGTACGACGTTGCGCCACCGGTACATGATGGACATCCCACTCATATGAACTAAGCGTTTCGGGAACACATTCATTATGCGTACAGCTAAGGATTGAATTTCTCTGCCGGAATCTGTGTTTCCTGGTAGCTACGAGTATAATGATAACTTTAACCTAGAGGTATTTAAGTCAAGAGTGAATAGGTTGCTTCTAGACAAGCGTGTTTCATCGTTGGCCACATCATCGCTTTCCATCAGGTGAGATAGTGGTCAAACGCGAGAGCTACGAGTATAATGCTAACTTTAACCTAGAGGTATTTAAGTCAAGAGTGAATAGGTTGCTTCTAGACATACGTGTTCCATCGTTGGCCACATCATCGCTTTCCATCAGGTGAGACAGTGGTCAAACGCGAGCCTATCCATAAGAAGCCTACTGGGGCCAGGGTTATCCGAAAGGGCGCTCGAGCCCCGGTATGAAGGCTTGAAGGAACGGGATGGGTTTTTTAGTCAGTAAGAGTCTGACACTATCTCTCGCTCCGCCCAAGAGCGGGGGTTGTCATAAGATGATTTTTCCCATCGAAAAAAAAAGCCTAATAATAAAAAAAAATATTATCCACACTCAAAAAAAAGAGCCGTGAAAATGGTAATTCTGGTCTATTTGTGACCAAGTATTAACATTCCTAAACCTCTCGAACAGTCTAAATGCAACGTTTTAACCGATTTAGCAATAACCCACATGAATAACTCTCAGTTCATAACGTTCTATTCTTGTACTGAGGAAGTACATGCGGTAAAAAAGGCGGACTCACTAAAAATACCTGGGTATTTGGTTTACTGTGTGTACCAAGGTTGCCGACATAGCACGAAGAATCGCCAAACTTATGTGGCAAATGGGCAGGGTACATTTCTCTCAGAACAGTTGGCCGTTGGGGCCGAAGGGTTCTGGAATTGCGACCGCGTACCGGAAAACGCAGCGACTGTCTCCTACAAGGTGGACCGATGTGGGTGGCACAGGATCGTGCATTGTGGCGACACCTGGGGGAGGCATATGTCCAACAGTGGACGTCTATCGGCTGAAATGATGATGATGATGTATTGTGTAACGAATGCCACACAAAGTCTAGTTTAAGGTAGAACTACACTGCGCTCACGTGTGCCACACACGCCGATCTGGGCGCGTCGTTCTCCATGCATTTAATATGGCAACTAGACTTGTAGAGCTACACTAGATCCACGCCACGCGTTTTTCGTTTTTCAGGAAACGAAAAAAAAATCGGCCTCTCCATACAAACTGCCCAATGAAGTGTATAATTTTCTATGGTGAGTTTGTGGAAGGTTGTTCAGTTTCGTCTACTGAGCAAGCCCTTAAAGTTTGTGGAGGGTTGTCCCTTACACCTTGTATAAATAAATAAAGAATTTAGTTATATGCATTTAGCAAAATAGTATTATGTTGATATTACGAACAGACACAATTTTATTTATGTGTATAATTGCATCTAGATAGATTGCTCTCCCTGTTACAAATACATAGAACTAGGTCTAGATACCGATCGTACCCATAAAGCGTGTTATTTGCGTCATAATTCCATTATCTATGGCAATAACAGAGATATAACTTACCTATTCGTTGACAGGTCAAATGTGAGGCCACCATAATGGCGTGCTTACAATCGCAAATGGGTTACAAATAATATGTTTGACTTCAAAACTGGTTATTTAAAGCAGTTTATTTTTGAATGTAATGTTATGAAACGATATTATTAATACAAACTGTTTGTCTAGCGGTGGCATACACAGCATAGTTAGTTAGCATGAGATCTTTTTTTTAAACTATTGCATAGCTTCTATCGCGGGCCTTGAGCGTGGAGACCGAATCCAGAAATTCCGTAACGAAAATAACCTAACAATAACACTCATTTGTTTTCTTATCGGTCACCAGGCTCAAAAAGTGTAACTTCAATTAATTTCAAAGAAAAAAAAACAAAGGAAAAAAAATACTGCATAAATAAAATAAATAAATAATTATAATTGCATAAGTTAATAAAAAATGCTATGCAATAGCTTTACCGCGGCAGTCCCCGAGTGCCACACGTCTTTTTTTAATTGATAGATATTTAAACTAGGGCTTGACTGCGATCCCATCTGATGGTAAGCAGTGATACAATCTCTAATGGTGAGGCGCACTAGTTTATTAAGAGCCTATTTACTCTACGTATTTATGTTTGGTAAAAAATCGTAGAACTAAAGTTGCTGTTTATGATGGCGTCTCGCATGCCTCAGGCTGTGTGGACGAGTGTGCTCAGAGTGAGCGTTCACGTCGTACGATCGTTGCGAACGCGATGGTTTGCGTTTTCTACTGACAAACACTGTGCGTGGTGGTATGCGTGCTTAGCTTGAGCATATGTCGTTCTTGACGCACGCATTTTACCGTCTATGCCTTGAGGCAAGCCTGACGAACCATTACGCCTCGCGATTTCTGTACGTGGCTTAATATTTCCTGCAAGGTTGTTAGTGTATTAGAAATAACCCTGTATAGTGTGTGTAGATCCATTTCTCTTCTTGCTCGCATGAGTGATCTTTTAACACGTCATGGTGAGGTCCTTGATCTCTCTCCGGTCATGTCACCGCTAATAAGTGTATTTATTATAGAGGTACATCTCTAGTTAACCTTTGGGTGATGTGAATTGCAGGACTATTACTAACATCATAAACAACAACTTTTGTTCCATGACTTTTTACAAAACATAATTCATTTAACAAAAACAAATCTTTAAGATTTCGTTGTTCTATTAAACACATTTGATCTCTGTATTTTGCTATACCTACGTCTATGTATGACGCAACGCAAGCGCACCAAGGACCCCCGCACGATCACCGCTCCCTTCCGCTATTGTACTATCGCTTGCTTCGCATAGACTTTGTAATATTTAGACGTTCAATTTAAATATTTTATTTTTGTATGAAAACCTGATGAGCTAAAATACTATAAACTAGCTTTTGCCAGCGGCTTCGCCCGCGTACATAAATTATAACCTATGTCACTCAAAAATAAAGCAGGTTTCTAACGGTGAAAAAAAATTAGCAATCGGACCAGTACTACCATAGATTACCTCCTACAAACAAAAAAGCAAAAAAAAAACATACTTTTACCTCTTTATTATATTAGTGATAAATTAAAAGTTATAGAACAAAAGTTGTGTCTAACAATAAACCCTGTATATTTGTTAGAATCTAAAAATCTGTACAAGTACTTGTAGATATTAAACATGATGTGAAATTCGTGAAGCTTCGTTCCTGAAATGCCATCCTGAATTTCAGGACAATGTCTGAGAATTCAGACAGTTAGGTATTTCAGGGAGAGGCTTTTAGCTAGAACGATAAAGATGTAATTTTTTTTTTTGTTCCAATCTTACGAAGCCTTAGTAAAATAGTTGTAGGGTTTAGGTAGACGTAGTGCAAAAAAAAAAACAAAGAGAAAGTCCGTACGAAGAGCACATAACAAAGAAAGTTTATTCCACAGAGTCACAAGTACCCCCTATGCTGGTAAATAGGATTTGTGATCCGCTAACGACAACGTCATCAAAATCAGGTATGGGTCAACAGTTTAGAGATATGTGGAACAAAATGTAAAGTCATGCAATTTAATTGTAAAGTTTTCTTCAGTGGAGGTTACGGAATACAACTTTACAATTAAATTACATAATTCTGGTACAGACAGGCGCCACCGGTACATAGTGGACATCCCAAGTAAACCTTTTGAGAACACATTAATTGTGCGAACGGCTAAGGAGTGGAATTTCCTGCTGGTGTCTGTATTTCCTGATAGCTATAACCTGGGATCTTTAAGTCAAGAGTGAATATATTACTTCTAGGCAAGCGTGCTCCATCGTCGGCCACATCATCGCTTACCATCAGGTGAGATAGTGGTCAAGCGCGAGCCTATCAACTTAAAAAACTAGTGCGACTACACCATCAACGATTGCATCACTGCTTACCATCAGGTGGGATCGTAGTCAAGCACGTGTTTAATAATATAATAATAATATTCTACAACTATCACACAACACCGTCTAGTCTCAAGCTAAGCAGAGCTTGTGCTAAGGGTACTAGACAATTGATAAAATTACTTATATATTTCTAAATACATACATATTATAGATAAATTACGAGTACACCCAGACACAGAATAAATGATCGTCCTCATCACACAAACATTTGTCCTGGGTGCGAATCGAACCCACGACCTCCAGTATAGCAGTCAGAGCTACTAACCACTAGACCAACAGGCCAGTCAACTTTTTTATATCAATTAAAAAAAAAAACTTCATACCAACATTCTTGTTTCTAAGAATGTATGTTAAGCCGTTAGTTCTGAGTTTCATTTGTATAGATCTAACGCCATTCTTACCATTTGAGGTTATTTTATACAATTACTGGACTGTGGAGGTCAGATAGGCACTATAGGCAGTCGCTCAATGGAAAATACTGGATTCCAGCTGTATCCAGTCATACTGAAAGTACCCTCAGCATAGTAGGAAAAAGGCTTGGTACACAATCATGTTGGAATGGAATAATATTTTATATTAAACCAACTTTTGCCAGCTTCGCCCGCATACATAAAATATAGCCTATGTCACTCAGGAATAAAGCAGCTTTCTATCGGTGAAAACATTTTAGCAATACGACCAGTACTTCCTGAGATTACCTCCTACAAACAAAAAAACATATAAACAAACTTTACTTCTTTATTATATTGTTGTAGATAACAAATAAAACAAAAAAGAAATCGTTTTCTGAAAAAAAAAAACATCAATGTTAGTTACTGAAGCAGTAATGGAATGCAATCCATATATTTATTTGAAGAAGAGTGGGGGCGTGGTAGGAAAAACTCGCTATCTCTTTTGAGCAGATGTTTCAGTACTGTTATCCTAACTAATATTATAAATGTGCAAGTGTGGATGTTTGTATTTTATTTATTTATTATTTTATTACAACTTCATGCAACACAAAGGTACAATGGCGGACTTAATACCTTAGGATGTATGTGTGTGTTTGGATGTGGATGCCTTAATGTGTTTGGATGTTTGTTACTTAATCACGCAAAAACGGCTAAACGGATTTGGATGAAATTTGGCACGCATATGGCATCCTTTGACATGGAAAAGAACATACGCTACTTTTTATCCCGGAAAAACATCTTATTCCTACGGGAAAACACGTTTAGAGTGCGATAACCGAAGTACACGCGGGCGAAGTCGCGGGCGGACAGCTAGTTTTTTTTATATCTGCTTTTATACTTTATTCTGTTTATACTGAAATTAATTTGTTAGTTTTCCCTTCCACCAGATTTTAAAGGGTAATTAATATTGAACGAATTTGAAATTTTGTTTCTAATAGCGATTTTGGCTATAGTTACATTTTGATGCAAAAAAAAAATGAGTGAAGTATCCAATTGTTTAAAAAAAATATAATGTTTATTTTGCTTAAAATATAGTACTCAATATTAGCGTAGATAAAAAGTTTTTAGATATTTGAGCGTGCTCACATAAAATTCTGAAATGAAAAGTACAATTAATTCAAATATTTACTGAGATCTTTTTTATTATACTGAATACTGAAATACACATTAAAACTATCTCACAATTTATTATTACTGAGATGAGATATAAAAAACTATTTTATAGCTATATTATATATGATCTTCGTTTTATTATGATGGCCTAATTATTCCGATATTGACCTCTAAGTTTGTTTGGATGATAGTCTAAACACCGCTAAACTTTGATCGTTTTAATCCTGTGGAGGGTTGATCCGGTATATGGAACACTATCAATTTGTTTTTTTTTTTTATACTTTGTTTTTAATTTATCAAATTAAAAAACAAAGTATTTTTTTTCAAAACTCGTATTAATTTACGCATGTACGAAATTAATTTCTTTAAGAAAACGTCAGCTGAGCGAGTCCAATGACCTGTAGGTAGTAGTCGGCGTTGCGTACTAACTACTTATCATCTAGCTTAAGCTAGATTGATTATGGATCCTCTCTTTTTCTTTCTCTTTCTGCCACCGGTTAACTCGCGTGGAAGAAGATTTCTCTATTCAAACTTCGGCCCCTATTTCATCTCTTTTGGGGTTGAATTTTGGAAAATTCTCTCTTAGCTCATGTCATAAAAGAAAACATTGTAAGTCAGTAGAAAGTACTATTTATAACTTATTTGCAAAATAAACATCATTTTATCAATTACTGCTTAAAATGAAAAAAAAAATACTTTTTATTATTATAATAAGCCTGCGCTTGACCACTATCTCACCTAATGGTAAGCAATAATGTGACCCACGATGTAGCACGCTAGCCTAGAAGGAACCATTAGACTTGGGAAACCATTACTCTTGACTTAGTAGCTATCAGGAAACTCAATCCTCGGCGGAAAATTCCACTCAGTTGGTACGCACAATAAATTTTATTGTATTTTACGTAACTGTCTAGAATTTTCGTCAAAAGGAAATTGAAGGGGCGAACCTAGATTCACTGGTAAAATGTTTATGTTCTAACACACTCGTATCTTCATTATTACATATGTCGCTTGTGGTGTGCCTTAATATCCTGTACCCTGATTGAAAAAGAGAACCCAAATATTTTGTTCGTGGAATTTGTGAAAAGGAAACCCGTACCCTTAGAACGCAAAGGGCAACTGAAGGACACAGAGTTAAATATGTGTTGCAGCCGCCATTTATCATTGTCACCAACGCAAAATTCAAAATCAGTTGAACGGACAGTACAAAAGGGGTCGTGGGGCCCTGAACCGGGACCGTGGTCCAAACTTCCACACATATATATATTGTTAGTATTTAGGCATCACAAATACAAATACCGAAAATCTGTATATATTTTATTTGTGGTGCGAAAACAATATTGAAAAAAAATATTGATGGGATGGTCCCACACGGTATCGGTTCAAAGGGCCTTTTTTTTTTTTTTTTTTTTTTTTTTTCGATGGGAAAAATCATCTTATGACAACCCCCGCTCTTGGGCGGAGCGGGAGATAGTGTCAGACTCTTACTGACTAAAAAACCCATCCCGTTCCTTCTAGCCTTCGTACCGGGGCTCGAGCGCCCTTTCGGATAACCCTGGCCCCAGTAGGCTTCGACCCGGCTGGGCCCCTGCTGTCGCTGACAACTCCTTGAGGCGCGCGGGAACAGCGCACGCCGTCGACGACTTGGGCTTGGTCCGGACTGTTACCGGACGGCCGGACAGCGAGCTACCCATTGCTCACTGTCCGCAAGCCCGCGCCTACGGTGGCTGGAAATCGGGATCGGAATCCCGGCGGCGGCGGCGAGAGCGCCGTTGTCTGATGCGGTCGGCCTCCTCCTTAGCGAGCATTACTGCTTCGCAGAAGTCGGCGACCGCCTGCCACTCCTCCTCGCTCCGGACCATGGCCTCGACCAGGGCCCGGCGCGAGAGGTCTCTGCCGCCGATCACCCCCACGAGGGCACGGCGATGCTCCGCCCAAGCAGGGCACACCGCGATTGTGTGCTCCACCGTGTCCTCCGGGCGTTCCGCACAGTGGCGACACCCGGGCGTCACTTCCGCTTTAATTCGGAACAGGAACCTCCCGAACTTGCCATTTCCGGTGAGGACCTGTGTCATGCGGAAGGTAAGGACGCCGTGAGGTCTTTCCAGCCACGCCTCAAAGAGGGGACTTATCGCCATAATTGTGGCGTGCCCAGCACTGGGTTGCGATAGTCGCTGACGCCATTCCACCATGAGATCCCGCCGAAGCTCTGTCCGCCATGCCGCGACCTGTCGCGGCAGAGGACTTTCACCCCGGCGTTGCATCTCCACGCGCATGTCGTGCATGTGTGCAAGGACTGTTGCCTCCAGATCCCACGGTGGTAGGCCAGCCAGAAGGCTCGCCGCTTCGCGGGAAATCGTGCGGTATCCCCGCACCATCCGAATTGCCATGACCCTCTGGCAGGCGTTCAGTATGGCCGCCGGTTGCTTTTTCAGCGACGGCGCCCACACCGGCGCCCCGTAGAGGGCCATGGACCGAACGATCCCCGCGTAGAGCCTCCGGCAGGAGGCGTCTGGACCCCCAAGGTTGGGCAGGAGCCGCTTGAGCGCAGCCCCAGTCCGGTTCAGTTTGGGAGCCAGACGTCGGAAATGCTCCACGAAATTCCACCGGCTGTCGAGGACGAGTCCCAGGTACTTCATCGTCGACCCGACACCGATGTGAACTCCTCCTACCGTTAGTTGGGAACTCAATGGCGGCGCGTTCCGAGACCGGCGACCGTGGAAACACATGGCCTCGGATTTGTGAAGCGCCACCTCGAGTCCCAACTCCTGGATCCTACCAACGACTATCGCAACCCCGCGTGTCGCTAAAGCGACCGCCGCCCGGTATGACTCTCCCTGCGCTAGAACCAGCGAGTCGTCTGCGTAGCAGACCACGCTGACCCCGTCAGGGAGGTCGCCCCGCAGCACGTAATCGTACCCGATGTTCCACAAGGGTGGCCCTAGTACCGACCCCTGCGGAACACCGCACGACATCTCCCGACGTTTCCAGTCTCCCTGGTGACCGGGGTAGACAATATACCTGTCCGACAGGTAGGCCTCGACTACTCGACAGAGGTATTCGGGCACCCGGTGGTACCGGAGTGCCCTCCGGATCGTACTCCAGGGCAGGGAATTGAAAGCGTTGGCAATGTCCAAGGACACTGCCACGACACACCTACCCTGGGACACCGCATCCCCCGTCGTGAGGGCTCGCACGCGCATGATGGCGTCCACCGTCGAGCGCATCCTGCGAAAGCCGAACTGTTCAAAGGGCCTCACGACCCACGGCTGAAATTTTAATTCTGCGGGTTGGACAGTTTTTTATTTAAAGCGGCACACTTTAAATAAATAACTGGCCAAGTGCGAGTTGGATTCGCGTACGAAGAGTTCCGTGTAGTCCTTAGAAAAGTTGCGTTTGTTTTATGTGAGCCCCCTTTAAATATTTATTTTACTTTAGTAGTATTTGTTGTGAAATAAAAGAGTTATGGATTTACATGTGGATGGATGGAGAAGGAGAGGGAGGCCAAAAGATGGATGAATTGTGTGAAAAGTGTTACGAAAGAAAAAGGAGTTAGTGATAGCGTGACTGAATAGAAGAAAAAAAACGTGTTGCGCCGACCTCAAATAAAACGGGACAACGGTAAGAAGAAGAAGAAGAAGTATTTGTTGTTATAGCGGCAACAGAAATACATAATTTGTGAAAATTTCTTCTGCCTAGCTATCGCGGTTCTTGATATACAGCCCAGTGATAGACAGACAGCAAAGTCTTAATAATAGGATCCCGTTTTTACCCTCTGAATACAGAATCCTGAAAAGGGCTAACTCAGTCCCATCTTTATCGTTCCATCTAAACAGCGATATAAAACAATATCTGTTAACCATTAAGCAAAGAGCAAACGGTCATAAGTCCATTTACGACAGGACTAACATACGCCATTTGTTTTATACCCTTTACTGCAGGACGCAGCGATACGTAGATAATGGTAACGGTCATAATGCTAGGGTTATGACCTGGTTTTGCCTAGGATCTGTTTTATTTATTTTTGTACAGCGGCCGTATTATGACATCTTAAAACCATCATGTTTTCTGTGTGAGAAAAGGATAGTGCTATTCGTCCTGTATAGCTCCGTCTCTTTTTCACACCGAAAACATGATGGTTTTAAGAGGTCATAATACGGCCCCTGGGAATCGTAAGGGCATGTGAAAAGGAGGGATGAAACGCATATTAGAAAGAGTTATGATTAGACAAATAGATTCTTATATATCAAATAAATTAAAAGATACTAGAAATATTTTATCGAAGTGCCCATTTGTGGCTGATTTTTAAGTTTAATTTAAGCGCCTTTTGAAGAACGTTAATAATATTTTTTTTTATAGTTCAACAGGATTTTTATTCAAAATTTGCATTCATAGATACTTTGGGATATTTTTTTAGTCTTATAAACACTAAAAAATGTATTATGAATTTGTTTAGTCTTCACGTTTACCGTAGTAAATCAAATCTGTAACCTATTAAACCGACTTACTAAATTTTGATATTGTTTTTACGTTCATATTTGGATAAATTCACAAATAAAAATCTATCCCCGTCGTGATGGCTCGCATGTGCATGATGGAGTGCCCCCTGCGAAAGGTGGCACTGGACAGATTAAGTATGAGCGATTCAAGTGTAACTATACTCTAAAAATTATTACGAGTAATCAAGCTAAGGTGCCAACAATATAGCAAAACATCCCAATCTCTTCTGGTTTCTTCGGGCGAACGAATCAAAGTCACCGACCAGTTTCTTGGCTCTCCTGAACATTTTTGTTGGAACGAGTTACTATGTTTTGATTGAAGTGAACGTTGGAGAGGGAAGCCAAAGAAAAGGTAGATGGATTGTGTGAGAAGTGAAATGACAGAAAAGAGAGTTAGTGGTAGCTTGACGGTTGACGCGACAGAATGGAAGAAAAAACGTGTTGCGCCGACCCCAAATTTAATAACATAGGTTAAGGAAAAAAATAATGATGATTATGATTAATAAAATAGTATACACACTTAAAGATGAATTTAACAAAACAGAATAGTAATAGAGGTTGAGTATTGAGTGAGTATGCTTATTTCAAAACAAATTTCTAGGTTTTTTTAGGGTTTCGTACCCCAAAAGGAAAAAAAAACGGAACCTTTATAGGATCACCTTGTTGTCCGTCTGTCAAGACACTTTATCACAGAAACACATGTAGGTATCGAGTTGAAATTAAAACCATATACTCAAGTCTGAGGTCTCTTGAAGCTGTAAAACAACCAAACTTCTAAATTAACGAAAAAAAAGATATAAGCAGATTATTTTTGTTACGTCACAAATTTTTTATTGTGATTTGGAAAAACTTCCAATCGAGAATTTAACTCTTTGCATAGGCAAGTTTGTACGGAACCCTTAGTGCACGAATCCGACTCGCACTTGCCCAGTTTTTTTTATGGGATTTATTTGTATCGAAAAAAAAAATTAATAAAAGTCGAAAAAAAGTTACTTGCTAAAACGGCCGCCGTGAATCTTTGCAATAATCCTGTTGCCCTGAGAAACCCTAATTAATCAACTTCTAATTCCGCTGACCCCCTTTCCAATGTAAACCTCACCTACATAATAATGATGTCAATATCGCATAACAAAGTAAATGCTGAGCGGCATTTATATTAATAGAATTTGTACGATTACTTGTACAAATAATAGGGTTGCCAAATATCTATTTATTAGTATAGTATAGTATTACTATACTAGTATAGTATAATACTACACTTAGGAAATACACTTACTATACTTAGAATAGTATAGTATAGTATGGTCACCAGAGAATGGGTTCGCTTCTGAAAAGAAGACCTGGCCCTGGCATAACAGGGCCACATTTTCTTTTTTTTTTTTCATAAAAAACAACGAAAGAATTAAGAGTGGGTTTAAGTCTGACACGCACTGTGTCCAGCCTAAGGGCGAAAGATCTCATTGGATAATTTCCCACCAAAAAATACAAAATACAAAACCTGTCTGGCATCTGTTAACTTTATTTCTGTCAAAGAAGCACCTTATTTTTGTTCTATTTTTTTTTAATGTATAATCCAATGACTTCACCCACTCTTCTACCCCACCACCCACTCACTTCGTTCCTTCTTTGCTTTGCGTTTCAGGACCTCAAAAAATTTAATTTGTTATTTATTTCAAAACAATTCGTTGACTGAAGAATAGTCCAGCCCTCTGGTCACGCGAAGAGTCGACCAACTGTTTACTGATTTCCCGAATAACTTGATGAGCGCTCGGCCCCATGGCCGTTGTGTTTCAACCCCAAACGGCTCAAACACATAACTTCCAATGAGGTTATTCTTTTCTTCAGCAGCATTTTCTTTAGCATTGCCATCCAGCGTGGCAATGCTGCCAGCGTTTTGGGCACTTTTCCCATAGACATCGATGTGGACGAATTTTTTGATGCCCTATGAGTTTTCCCCGTTTTTCAGCCTTTTCACACGTTTGTACAAATTATTATTTTAAGTTCGTATATATACTAATTAACTTAGTAGTAAAATTTAATTAATGTAATAATATATATTATTTTCAAAACTAGTTGACAACCCTGTGTAGAAACATAGCTAACATAATAATACAATGTTTTATTTTAGAACTGCCGGATAAACGGTTTTGTGTGAGAATTTTGACGTCAGCATTTTATTGACATATTTGATTTGTTGTGCAATTGAATTGAAATGATGTAGTCTATGATTTCACTGGGAAATATTGTGTTTACGTTTTATTATATTTTATGAGAAGCCATAAAATTATGAAGACTTGTTTTATGATGATTCAAAAAAATGAGTTCGAACGAAAAGTAATGGTTCCCGGCACGTTTTTTTTTAAATAACAGCTACATAATGCTTCTCCCTCTCTAGGGTGGAGCGAGAGAGCGTGTCAGACTTTTACTGACAAAAACCACACCTATGTTCCTTCAATCGCCTTTTGCGTTTTAGGACCTGGAGTATCTGTTTCACACTTTTCCCCATGGCCTTAGCAGGCATTTGCCCTGATGGGCCCCAAGGGTTTGCTGACATTCATTTGAGACGCGTAGAGCACTACGCACTGTCGATGACTCGGGCTTTGGCTTGACTGGTATTTATACGTCGAGAGGATGGCGATCTTCTCTTTGCTGGTCGTTCGCAAGGCCGCGCCTTCAGTGCCAGGAGATTACTCTGCGATTCCCGACGCCCAGCCTCCCTAGCCAAGTTACGACCGTTTGGAGTTTTCTACTAGTGTTAAAGATTGCAGATTATTAACTTGGCTAGGGGTACAGGGCGACTCCTGTCGCGGCGGCTCCCATGCGCTCCCACTTTTTGGTCTCAACGGCTTCAAAGTAATTGCTTATGGTCAGCAAAATAAAACCTTTGATTTTTTAATATTCTTTACCTATAATTAATAGTGAAGATATTATGAAGAGCATAAGGTCGATTATTGTAATCAGAAACAGTGGTTTTAAATATTATAAGTATGTCAAACCAATTATAATATCAAAAGTGGATCACTAACATTATATTTTGTGATATTCACCATCAGAGATTGCATCACTGCTTCAAGCGCTAGTTTATATCAATAAAAAAAAAAAACAAGTGGTCCATCGTCGGCCATATTATTGCTTACCATCAGGTAAAATAGTAGTGTGTTTTTTTTTATTATTATACATACGCAAGCCTATGTATAATAATAATAAAAAAATCACAACTTCTAAACTATAAGTAATAACTCATGTTTTTAACGGTTAAGCAATAAAAAATTTGGACCACTATAAATGGGTCAACCTGTATAAAACTTAGTTGACAAACACTCAGCGTTACAGCGTTACACGCATACCGTGTGAAGCCACCTTAATCCCTAACGAATTTTTATAAACATACAAAAACGTTATGCTATTTGTATGTTTACAAAAGTTCAGTGCTAAAACACATTCATTTTATTATTTAATAAAAACAACACGTCCAATGCCTGTGACAAAAAGCAACGCGTGTATTATTTAGCCAGCTCAACACAAATATTTACGCAGAGTAGGTAAATATTATATGTGTTTTGGTAGTAAAGCGATCGCTACTGTCAGTTGTTTACTATGTCTATGACTTATTGTCTGTTTTTAGGGATCTGTACCTCAAAAAGAAAAAACGGTACCCTTATAGGATCATTTTGTTGTCCGTCCGTACGTCTGTCTGTCAAGACCCTTTATCTTGAGAACGCGTAAACGTATCGAGTTGAAATTAAAACCATATACTGAAGTCTGCAGTCTTTTCAAGCTGTGAAAAAATCAAATTTTTAAGTTAACGAATAAAAAATATACGGCCGTTTGTGTCGCAAAAGAATGTGTATTTTGATATTCTCAAAGATCGAAGATTCATAGGGTACTTCCCGATGATCCAGAATCTTGAAATTTGGCGTAAAGCAAGGTCATATAGTATAGTATGACCTGGTGAGGGTGGCAGGAAACCGATGGATGCGGGATTCATAGGAACGTTCGATGTGGCGACGCTTGGTGGAGACCTATGTCCAACAGTGGACGTGTATCGGCTGGAATGATGATGATGATGAAGGTCATATAGCACAGTTATAGGAAAAACCTGAAAACCTTAAATTTGTTAACTTACGTACAAAAAAGAAATTGCTGTTCGGAAAAACCTTCGAGACTCGGGAATTGCAGTTTGCACGGAACACTCAGTGCGCGAGTCCGACTCGCACTTGCCCAGTTTTTTAGGGTTCCATACCCCATTGGGTCTTTACCATTGTAAAGACGGGACGTTTACCCGGACGGCCCCCATCTGTTGCTGACAACTTCTTGTGCCGCGCGGGAACAGTGCGCGCCGCCGACTACTTGGGCTTGGTCCGAACAGTTACCGGACGGCCGGACAGCGAGCTACCCATTGCTCACTGTCCGCAAGCCCGCGCCTATGGTGTTGCTATGGACGATACGGAATCCTTCGTGCGCGTGTCCGAATCACACTTGGCCGGTTTTTTATAACTGCTCCCTTGTTGTGGGTTGTAGCGTGACGTTATTATAGCCTAAATAGTCTTTCGTGATATATGTGTTATCCAAACACTAGCATCTAATAATATTTTTAAAATTCAAACTGTAGTTACTGAAATTTGCGTGTTCAACAAAACAAAATATAAATTCTTTAGCTTTATAATATTAGTATAGATTAGTCATAAACAAAATTATTTTTAGTTTATGCGAAAACTGAATATAGTTAGTTCAGAATCTGTAGCTGAAAACAACTTTAATTGAGTAATAATCTAGACTTAATGTTTTTAAAGCAACATAATGGATTTCAGTAGTTTTTACACCATGTTATAATTTTTCTCAAAAATATTTAAAAAGGTCACAAGTTGAACATCACCGACGTCTCACAGCGCCTCGAGTTGGCCACGCCTTTTTTTTGGTGGGAAAAAATCATCCAATGACATCCCCCGCTCTTGGGTGGAGCGGGAGATAGTGTCAAACTCTTACTGACTAAAAGACCCACCCCTTTCCTTCTAGCCTTCATACCGGGGCTCGAGCGCCCTTTCGGATAACCCTGGCCCCAGTAGGCTTCGACCCGGCTAGGTCCCTGCTGTTGCGCGGGAACAGTGCGCGCCGTCGACGATTTGGGCTTGGTCCGGACAGCTACCGGACGGCCGGACAGCGAGCTACCCATTGTTCACTGTCCGCAAGCCCGCGCCCACGGTGGCAGGAAATCGGGATCAGAATCCCGGCGGCGGCGGCGGCGAGAACGACGTTGCCTGATACGTTCGGCCTCCTCCTTTGCGAGCATTACTGAGTAGGCCACGCCTCCGATTCCATTATTCTGACCACGTGGCTAAGCTTTGAGATGACGACAGAACAAAAGAATTGGAGGTGTGGCCAACTCTGAACTGAAGAAAAGACACAGCGTAAGTATTAGGCTTAAACGATGAACTTACAGAAGTTCTCCATTTTTTACAATTTTAAAACGTATGGCATATGAGTATATAGGTACTTTTGTCAATGTTACAGTCAATGAGCGACAAACAAACAAAAACGCATAGAGCAGTTTATTCAAACATTTAAATGGGTTAATAAACATTTATTTTGTTTACACAAACACGACACAACAGCGTCCAATTATGAATTTTACAATATTATTTTGTTTATAGACATAACATAGTCTTGTTTACTCTGCACTTTATGTCTTCAAGGATATAGTGAATAAGGCTGTAAACAGTAAACCAATAAACCAGTTCGCCTCACCACCATTTTTTTTTATGGTGGGAAATAACCATGCTTTGACATCCCCCGCTCTTGGGCGGAGCGGGAGATAGTGTCAGACTCTTACTGGCTAAAAGACCCACCCCGTTCCTTCTAGCTTTCATACCGAGGCTCGCGCGCCTTTTCGGATAACCCTGGCCCCAGTAGGCTTCGACCCGGCTGGGTCCCTGCTGTTGCTGACAACTCCTTGAGGCACGCGGGAACAGTGCGCGTCGTCGACGACTTGGGCTCGGTCCGGATAGTTACCGGACGGTCAGACAGCGAGCTATCCATTGTTTGCCATCCGCAAGCCCGCGCCTACGCCCAACCCTATAAGGGTTTTACTTTTGAGGTACGGAGTTAAATAAAATATTATGTTGAATCGCACTTGGTTCTAAGCATAGTTATACATATTTTGTTAGTTCGAAGATTGATGGCATTATTTTATAGGATATAAGTTACGCCACGTCTTTGAGATGCTTACGTTGAGTAATGTTTTTGTTTGTGTTTTTGTCTTAGTAATAAGACGCAAGGAGTGATATATGTTTTCAAACTATAAAATGTGTTGTTCTTGGTATCCCATAACTCAAGGTTAAAGGAAAACTAATACTAAAAGACCTTGAATATATAGTCCAAAAATGCATGGTTGCGAAGATATCTTCAATCATAAAAATTTAGGTCAAAAATGTATACCTGTATAACAAATCTTTACTTTTATGACGTTGCCAGTCATCGATGAAATCTAATAGTACATTGTTACACTAGGGGTGAAAGTAACTCATTTCGTCCCGAGGAGTTGGCGGCCGAACGTAGTGAGGTCGCTAATGCGAGGAACTAAATTAGTTACTTTCACCCCGAGGCTCTATGGAAAATTGGAACATGGTTCAATAGAAATGTGAAGATAGAACTAGGTTTTTTTTTTTAATAATTTGACAGCTGTCAGTTGTAAAGTAAAACTCCCTAGGGATGAAAAGTATCACTTTCAGCCCGCTCCTCATGCAACTTCAGACCTACTTTCAGAGTATGAGTAATGAAAAGTAGTTTTCAAATAAACAAATGACATTACATAATTTATGCTGTCACATTTCACGTACTTACACAAATAATTACAATTTTTAGGTAAAAAAAAAACGGATACAAAAACAACTAAAGGTTTAACGAAATAATAAATACAATAAGTCGAAGTCTACGAGAAATACATATATTAAAAAAAAAAATCAGCCAAGTGCGAGTCGGACTTGCGCACGAAAGGTCCCGTGAAATATAGCCCTAATGGCTCCGAAAGTCAACTTCCTATCAGGCAATGTAATTGCTTCGCAATCTAGAGTCAAAGCTAAAATGGTACCAATAAACACACCGAGGATGGCGGCAGTCATATCCATCCAACCGAATCACAACACGGCTGCTTGTCGACAGAATTAGAAATAACCTGCAAGTACTGGTAGCTGGTATGCTTCTATGGAATCAAACTGTTTAACACTCTCAGCGCCACTTTTAAAGGACGAGTTTGTACGAGTAAAACACTTGCAACCTTCAAAACTATGTTACTAACATTATAAACAACAACTTTTGTTCTATGACTTTTCACAAAACCTAATTCATTCACCAAAAACCAACCAACGAGATTTCGTTCTTCTATCTAATACAATTCAACTCTGTATTTTACTATACCTACCTACGTCTGACGCGACACACCAAGCACCCCCGCTGCCTGATCCCGCTCCCCTCCGCTATTGTACTATCACTTGCTTCGCATACGCTTCATAATATTTAGAACGTTCATTTATTTTTGTATGAAAATCTGATGAGCAGCAGTGACTAAATGGCGTATTACTTTGTGTAATTTATTTCATCACCACTGCTCTCAAAACGGTGAAGGGAAACATCGTGAGGAAACCGGCATGTCCTAGAACCAAAAATTCGAAGACATATGACATCCACTAATCCACACTGGGCCCGTCCTCGACCTCGTCCGGGTCTGCGTTGCCCACTCCACTCCCGCGCCGCCGCCGCCGCCGCCGCCCCGCTGCCCGCAAGACTCGAGGCAGAGGCCTAATTGGATGATTTCCTACCTAAAAAAAAGGCGATGAAACCAGGACTCTGTGTTTCCTGATAGCTACAACCTAGGGGTCTTTAAGTCAAGAGTGAATAGGTTATTTCTAGGCAATCGTGCTCCATCGTCGGCCACATCATTGCTTACCATCAGGTGAGATAGTTGCCAAACGTGAGCCTATCAATAATAATGAAGAAAAGGAGTCCAAAGTTTATATGAAGTAACTTAATTCTACGCAAGCTGTTGGTAAAAGATAGTTATGTATATATTTAGGTAACGCCAGGGCGTGTCGTTAATTTAATATATAACAGCCGTGATTGATGGCATAGTGCGAACTTATTATGATTAATTGTGAACCTGTCGTCACCTATTGTAATTAGTTTTCGAAGTTAGGGCAGCGTATTGTATAAGGTTAGTTTTTACACGGCTTTGTGAGAATACAATGTGACTCATAGGTATTCAACAAATATTTGATTAGGTCCTTTAGTTTGTTGTGATTAATAATGCCTTTGTTTGGATTTTGTAATTTATATGGGCTCGTCACCAACGCTTTGTCTATACTGATACATATATGTACGTATACAAGGTGTAAGGGACAGCCCTCCACAAACTTTAAGGGCTTGCTCAGTAGACGAAACTGAACAACTTTCCACAAAAATTTTTTTAAGGAAACGAAAAAAAAAATCGGCCTCTCCACACAAACTGTCCAATCAAGTTTATAATTTTCTATGCTGAGGCGGATTTTTTTTTCGTTTCCTGAAAAAAATGTCTGTGGAAGGTTGTTCAGTTTCGTCTACTGAGCAAGCCCTTAAAGTTTGCGGAGGGCTGTCCCTTACACCTTGTACAGCATAAAGAATTGACAAACTTAATTGGCAATGAGCAGGGCACATTGCACGCAGAACAGATGGCCGTTGGGGTCGAAAGGTTCTGGTTGGAAGACTTCCTACAAGGTGGACTGATGACGGTTGGTGAAGGTTGCGGGAATCCGATGGATGCAGGTCGCGCAAGATCATTCATTGGGGCGACACTTGGGGAGGCCTATGTACAACAGTGGACGTCTATCGGCTGATATGATAATGATGATGACATATATGTAACTATACCCTATTCTTCTGGGCTTGAGACAAAATGTAAAACAGAAAACAGCGTAGTTTAGTTGTGTAGTTTTCGAGCCTTTGGTCAAGTTTTTTCGACGAGTTTGAATACTATAAAAACAGTTTCCGCACGCGTTAACGCACTGGCGTTTTCTTTGCACGATTTTTCTTCGATAAAGAAAAACTACACGCGTTGCTTGGTCCATGTAGACTATTTAAGCAACTCATATTATGGTTTATTTACCGTTTGTCTTACGTTTCCCTGAATAAGGTACAGCACTTTGCCAGCGATTTTGTTCGCGAGAATGTACTCATAAAAACTTGAACACTCCTAAAACCATATTTTAAGAGTACTTTTGAAAAAGTAACAATGACACTTTTTATTGTTTATTTTAAATTGGAATTTGTGCCAACTTTCAAGTTTATCCACCTAAGGAAACAGATTCTCCATACAACTTTTTTACAAACTCCTAGTATTTAAATAAACTAATGATTTTTATTCTGCTCACGTGACATCGACAACGTCATAGCCTTTCAATTGTGTGTCAATATCCCTAAATTGTAATAATCTACGTGTCTGCCGATACTTATATTCCTTTGTAAATATATTGTCTGTTTTACAGTCCCACAAAAAAGTATTTTATTTATTTTTGTGTTAACAGATGGGTCTCTAGAATATTACAATTTGCCAAGTAACATGAGAATATTTCGTAAAAAAATAACAAAGTAACAACCTTGTAAATGAACTAATAGAAAGATTAGGGTTCTGCCGGCACTCTTTTGGGTACAATGAAAATTGAAAATAATAAACATATATGGAGTGTTGAAGTATTTATGAGAAAATTAAAACAAACATTCATCATCATTGTCACCATGAGGACTGGTCTAGTGCGTCTTGCATCCATCACATTCCTACGGCCCTCACCAGCCCCCCTAGCCAAGTTACAACCGTTTCGCTTGCGCCGAACGCTTTGAGTTGATCTCGCCGCCAATTCTTTTGTTCTGACCTCGTGACTGAGCGTTAAGACGACGTCATTCCCGTACATTTGAAGCTTTCTACAAGCGTTAACTATTGCAGATTGGCAACTTGGCTGGGGGTACAGTACATCGGTTTAACTTGTGGGAGACTTTCCAACGCTGCGTTATCCGGTACGTGTTTACCACTTCAGAACCTTTCGTTTCCATTGATCATCGGTTCTGCAAACTAGCAGTAGACAGGACACATTGTCCTGCCCATTGCCAATTAAGTTAGGCGATTCTTGGAGCTTTTGGAGGTACACAACAGAGAGTAAAGTCCCACATACCTTCGTTATACAGGAAGGATACTTCGACCAGACGGGTGTTATGTCTGGTGGGCAACTGCCCGATAGATGATTTCGAGCTTTCCTAAATGTTCAAATCGCGCGGAGAACTTTAATTGCGCGATGCATGATTAGTTCTTATATGTAACGCCACAGATGTCGCTATAAGCTAAATCGGTACCCTGAGATTGTTCACCATGATAGGAATTCAATTCAGAAGATAATTTGCCATAATACTTTTACCCAATAAACTTATTTCCGATGATACAATAACAGCACAATTGATCCAATTTTTTCACTTACACCAATTGCTTTACAACATTTCGGGGCATCTTTCCACTTATTAGGTCAGTGGGCTTTTAGGGTGTAAGGATGGGTGGTTTATACATATAGTTCACGTTTATGGGGTACACTGTGGACATTAGAGAGATTAAAGTGAATAGTTATAGTGTGTTAACTTTTTACACTTATGCGTCGTAAAAGAAGGGTCAGGATGTTTAAGTAATAGGTAGTTTTTTTTTTTTTGAGGGAGGATCATTCAAAGGTTTTACCCGCTCTTGAGTGGAGCTTGAAGACGTGACAGAGATTTAGTGTCTAAAACTTCACCTTTAATTTTAGATGATCATCATCATCATCATCATCAGCTTTTTTAATGTTCCCACTGCTGGGACTCAGGCCTCCTTTCTAGGAGAGGGAATGGGCCGTAATTCACCACGCGGGCCCAGTGCGGGTTGGTGAATGTAACATGTCTTCGAATTTTTGATTCCAAGACATGCCGGTTTCCTCACGATGTTTTCCTTCACCGTTTTGAGAGCATAAATTACACAAAGTCATGCGCTTGCCTCGGTTCGAACCTGCAATTTTTTATCAAAATTTTTACGTAACATTTTCCTAATTATGTTATTTTGTAGACAACATTTTGGTAGCGGCATTTTCTCGGCTTAGGTAAAAATGCCAGAAAAAAAAAATGATTGCTTTCCTCATAAAACTTGTAAAAACCTACTGATAAGCCTACTGATAACATGTCTAGCCTCTTAGCAGGAAATTAACCTGTCGGCGTAAGCCATATACAGGCTGTGTCTTTTGATCATGAGTTATTGATCAGTTTTCATAAAGTAAAAAATAAATAAATTATGATTGATGTTTTTATTAAAAAATAAATTGAGTAATAAGAGGTACTTATGGAATATTATGAGATGCCTATATTCATTTTCTGAACATTTTTTTGGCAGAACCGAGACTCGTGTATGGACACGACTCTCGGTTCTGCCAAAAAAATGTCGCAAAAGTTCTTTTATTTTTCCACTGTTCACAGTATATCAATGAAAATGTGGCATTTCGCCTTTGATAACTTCGTGGGGATAAATTAAGCATAAAACACAGAAATTTCATAGCAATCAAGATTGCTGACGGCACGGTTGAGCGATTGGATGCTGCCCTGTACGTCTTGTGTATGTCAGTTTACATGTTTGTGAACACACGATACAGGAGTGATTCCTAGCGTAGAGCCCAGGAATTGGATAATTCTCTCCCAAAATAAACAATTTAAAAATAAGGGCAAAGAAAAAAACGCAAGTGGTTGTAAGTCAGTAAGTGTGTCCTCCAATCTCGATAAAAACAAAGGCCCATTCAGTTTGGATGCTAACTAAACCCAAGATAATTGAAAAAAAGGTCTGCAGATGTTTCCGCTTTCATTTTAACTCAAATCAATCCTGACTTGACTGAAGTCCAGTTTAGAATCACCTTGTATACGCGCTATCGAGCTAGACACGGTGAGACGAGTCCCCTGGGTATAAGACAAATGGGCTGAAGTGCTTGAGTTTTTGGGAATATTTGTTTAACCTACATTTTTACTTCGTCTTAAAAACCTTTTTCTTATGGAGTGCCATAACCTTGCTGTACTCAAAAGGTGATACTTGTATGGGTAAGTGTCCATTATCATTGACTAGCTTTTAGCTCGTGATTTATTTATTTATTTATTGGCACACCAAACAGCATTACACAGAGGATTTTTTGTTAAAAATAATATTAAAATTCAGGCACTGGTGTGCATGATTGGATTACCGTAATCATGCACTGGAATAAAAAAAAAACTGGCCTTATTTATTTTTTATTTTATTTTATTTATGCACAAAAGAGTACAGATACGGACTTAATGCTTTAAGGAATTTTCTATCACCCAACCAAATAGGATTTCTTGTATAGGAACTACCTTTAATTTGTTATTATCTACACTAACACCTAAAAGAAAGAAGTAAAGTTTGTTTTTGTGTTTATTTTTTGTTTGTTTGTAGGAGGTAAACTCTGAAAGTCTGGTTCGATTGCGCAATTTTTTTCTTTAATAGAAAGCTGCTTTATTCCTGAATGGCATAGGCTATATTGTATGTACGCGAGCGAAGCTGCGGACGAAAGCTAGTAGTGGATACAGAAATACACATAGTGTGAAAATTTGAAATCCTCTAAGGTTAATAAGATAATGCCTGCTGACAGATGGGTAGATAGACAGACGGACAGATGGACAGTGGAGGCTTAGTAATAGTGTCCCTTCTGTACCCTTTAGGCCGCTATCCCACTGGCGTTTTACAAGCGTTTGCGCTTCTCCAACGTCTCCGCAGCGCCAACGATGCGCAGACGCGACGTTAACGTTGCAAGTTAATGTTATTTGTTGTTGTTAATATTTGTGTGATGAGCATGATCATTTGTTCTATGTATGTGTTTGTGTGTAAATGTATGTATTTAGAAATATATTATATATGTTTATCAGTTGTCTAGTACTCATAACACAAGCTCTGCTTAGCTTGGCACTAGACGGCGTTGTGTGAGAGTTGTGGAATATTATTATTAAGTTTCCAGTGGTCACGTCTACTTAACGTTGACGCTTTAAGTACCACTAGAAACTCGCGACGTTAACGCCGCGTCTGCTCAACGGTGGCACTTTATTACTAGAGACTCACGAAGTTAGCGTCGCGTCTGCGTAACGTTGCCGCTCCGCAGACGTTGAAGAGGCGCCAACGCTCGTAAAACGCCAGTGGGATAGCGGCCTTAGGGTTCCCTAAAATGGACAATAGTGTAATTCTATGTCTTTCTATCAATGGAAGGTCCTTACCGTGACGTGTTAAATGTCAGTCGTGCGAGTGAAAATGAGCCGTTTTTTTATTGTTCATAGGTTTGCGCTTGACCGCTATCTCACCTGATGGCGAGCGATAATGCGGTCAACGATTCGAGCGTGCTTATCTAGAAGTAACCTATTCACTCTTGACTTAAAGATTTGCGAGACATGGAGCAGTAAAGGATGTAAGGGACAGCCCTCCACAAACTTGAAGGGCTTGCTCAGTAGACGTAACCAAACAACCTTCCTCAACATTTTTTTTCAGGAAACAAAAAAATAATTCGGCCTCTCCATACAAACTGTCCAATTAAATTTATAATTTGATTGGAAGACTGCAGCAGGCAAATTGTTCGAGTCCTTCGATGTACGTGGTATAAATGATACTGAAATAAACAAGGTAAATAGTTCGGTTTATGTTGTAAAACAGATCTCGTTAAGAGCCGGTTGTAGTGACTGAGTATTTTGTATGAACTCTGCCTGAGTCTATGTCAATTTTGCGGCCCCGTTTAACAATAAACAATATTTCCGTTACGTAATCTTGTAAAAATACACGATTTTTTTTTATCGAGCCAACTAATTTATATCATGTTTTGATTTTTGCCAGCATTTGATCATATAGTCGACTTTAATAAAATATTTTTTCTTTGTGTTTTCTTTTATTTATATTTGTGGATTCTAAAAGTTCAAAATGAGTAGAACCTGGTCTTAAGAGCTTATGGTAGCACTGCTATAAAATCAGATAAGCTGCTTTTTTTTTCAGAATGAAGATGAAACCTGAAGTCTTAATCTCAAATAAAGGCATAGAAAACGGCGTCTTTGCGAGATACGTGTCTCAGAGAGAAAGATAAATTTGTTAAAAAAAAAAAAATTAAAGGTTTAATCCAGAAATCCCCACGTTTATTTAGTTTTAACTTGTTTGCTTCTTTTTTGAATAATTTTACTCTCACAATAATTAGTATCATTTTTTTTTGCATATTTATTGACGAATTGGTTAAGTATACATAAACATGCACACATACACGAACGCTACACACATAGCGCGATTTAGATAGATAATTAGTTTTAGAATTAGTAATTTGTTACTCAAATTTTCAAATTTTCGTAATAATTATGAATAATATTTTAAAGTAAATTTTGTTAATTAGAATTAGAATTAAACTGAGTCTAAATAAAATTGGGAGGTCGCTGACTCCTTACATACAGGCGTGCCTAATTCGGGAGTCAGAGGCTTCATAAATTGTATTAACCTTATAATATAATAATACATAATTATTGTCATAATATATTATATTATGACAATAAATAATGTATTATTATTATAATATTTTTATTTTTTGCACATTTACTGACGAACTAGGTTAGGTTAGGAATAAAATATTTTTCTCATGCATATTAAAAGATATAAAAATTGTTATTATTTTATAATTAGGTATTTAAACTAAGATCTCTCTGTTATTGTATTTTTTCTAACATATTTTTTAAAAGGTATGATTACTAATATAACATGGACTACGATCTGAAATAAAGTACATTTTTATCATTCTGAATGAAAAACATGTTAACCTTTGAAAAATACTATGTAGCTTACAGTATAAAAAGATAAAACACCGTATCTACTTCATAAAAAAACACCTTTTTGCAACAAAATTCCACCATAATCCAACCGAATTATGGCGGATAAATGCAAATAAGATGGCAGAAAATGCCCAAAATAATAAACCAGCCTTATTTGAATACCCAAATCCGATGTTTCACGAACGGAAGGAAGTCTGGGAGGGCCTCTAAGTGAGTATTGAAGATTTTTGAGAGAGATAATTCGCAGATAACAAGGCATTACCTTAACGAGCATTTGGTGGTTGAGTTATACGGGAGCGCATTTTTGACGGGAAAGTGTACTTCGTTTTTTAGTTTCTGCGAATCCCGAAGCGTGTCCTCTGCTCCGAGGCAGATAAAGGGGTCTGTCGGACTTGTACTGATGGTGTTCTTTAGCTACCTGTGTACGGTATCCTGGACTGCTAGCGCATTTCGCCAGGTTCGAGTCAGGAATTTGCCTTCATGAATAAATGCAGGTCCCATCATCTTCTGCGGTTGCAATTCTACTAGAGAGGTGTTCTCTGAACATAACGCAACCCAGGTGAAGGTAAACATCGTGAGGAAACTGGCATGTCCTAGAACCAAAAATTCGAAGACATGTGACATCCACCAACCCGCACTGGGCCCGCATGGTGGATTACGGCCATTCCCTCTCCTAGAGAGGAAGCCTGAGTCCCAACAGTGGGAACATTATAAGGCTGACTGATGATGGCTATGGTATGGTAACGCAACACTATCTTAGGCCTATCACTCCTTCAGGAAATGGACTCCCTAAGCAGGCCTAACGGTGGCTGAAGAGCCTTTCGCACCCTCCTGGACCTGTTCACAGTTCACCCACTCCTTTTCCGCAGCCCCCTTTACAATCATCACTTCCTCTCGCACTCTCGCTTCTGAGCACGTACTGAACCATAACCGATACACATCACAACTCCATCTATCTCGACGATGATGAAGCTTTGCAGGGCCCCAGGCAGGCATTTCTCTAAAATGTACATATGACTACCGGCAACGACTGTCATAGATCTACGAATGAGCCAGGACTAATGACTTTACGTGCTTTTCGAGGCACGGAGTGCCAGTCTTAGCAAAACTTATAAATATACAATTCACATAAGTGCACATAGCAGGGCAGCACAACTGGGCTCACAACAACCATGAGGAGCCAAAGAATTCGGTCACTGTGACCGGAATCGGCTTGGTGGCACCATCATCCTAATAAGTAATTTAGAATAAATACCTGATAGTTAATGTATTTCCCAAAAACTGACTAGCAGAGGTCAATTAACATTAGTTTCATGCATAAAACCAATATAGGTCCTCATCTGAATAGACCTTTAACCTAGTAGAGCGTAATTGGAGAATACTCGACAGATGATGAAAACGAATGAAAATAAAAACAGATTATTCCACGTCCATTAATAATCCAATGAGTTTTGTACGGTTTTTAGTTTGTTCCATCAATTAGAGCGTTTGTTGAAGAGTTTTTCAACCGCAGACTATTTTTCGTCTGTGTAAAATTTAATAATCTAGCCGTCAGAATATTCTGTTGAAAAAGTTTGTTTTTATGTAGGCACTTAGGGTCGCTGTACACGGACCACGTGCAATAACCACAAAAGAGAAGATAGAACCGGCCTTAAAGGAACCTAAAGCGCGCGTCAGCTATTTGTGGCCGGTGACTGCTACTTTTTTTTAACCCACTCGCGCAATACCAACAATCTAACTTAGTAACTTAATTTAACAAACGTACAATTTAATTCCACCAAGTCCGTTCCATCATCGGACCATTAGACGTATGGCGTTGTGCCATCGGTACATGGTGGATATCCCACCCATACGTACAAAGCATTTTGGGAACACATTCATTATGCGTACAGCTAAGGGGTGGAATTTCCTGCCGTAGTCTGTGTTTCGTGATAGCTACAACCTAGGGGTCTTTAAGTCATTATCCGAAAGGGTGCTCGAGCCCCGGTATGATTATCCGAAAGGGCGCTCGAGCCCTAGTATGAAAGCTAGAAGGAACGGGGTGGGTCTTTTAGCCAGTTAGTTCTGACACTGTCTCCCGCTCAAGAGCGGGGGTTGTCATTGGATGACTTTTTCCCAACATAAAAAAAGGGTTCTTTAAGTCAAGAGTGATTTGGTTACTTCTAGCAAGCGTGCTTCATTGTTGGCCATATCATCGCTTACCATCATGTGCGATAAACTCGAGCCTATCAATAATAATAAAAAAAAAAAACAAAAATAATATCATAATGAACTCTGACGAAGAAGATTTAAATGCGGGAGTGGCTTGTGACTGCGTTTTGCATCTTCGTTTGATGACCAGTGCAGACCACAAGAAGCGAGCAGCGGCAATTGTGGGGGCCACTAACATCAACCGTGTGCGTCGAATCCATATAAAATGTATGAGAACTATATAGGAAATATGGCCGTGAACGGGTACCGTCAGATGGGACTGGTCATCTCTTAGCTGCCAGTGACTTAATTCAGTTTCTATCTTTTAATTATTTTACATTTTTATTTCACTATCGACATTGTGCTCACATGATAGAAGCAACAAGTAATATGTAACCAAGCATTATATGTAACACATAATATGATTTAAAAGAGTGTCCATGGAGTTTCTTACACGTTCACCTACTCTTTGGAACGTGCAATTTAGCTTCACTTTACTTGGACTGATCGACATTTGACTATTCAAAAGTGCCTGTAAATGGTCTATTTGAAATAAATGCTTTGATTTTGATTTTGCCAGTGGCGGCGTTTTGGGGTTGTGGCCGGTGGGCTTAGTGTAGCGCGTTGAAAACCCTGAGCTGAATACAGATTGTCTTTTATTTATTAACTAGTGTTTTGGACATAAAACTTCTTCGTATATACTCGTAGCTATTGCTATGAACACCAAAAACCCTGCCTATTGCGTTTAATTTTACGACCTAAATTGAGCTGTTATAGGGAAGGACCTGTTTGGGGTGTATAGCACCATCTCTCTTAAAGGTATATTTAGCTTCCCAAAGCTTGCCAAAACTAAAGGCCACCATTTTATATAAGGTTTTACGCAGAGTTGCTAGCCTGTCAGTTTTCTACCGGTTGCATTTCGGGGAGTGTGCGTCGGAATTACATAACCTTATTCCGACTAGCCCGTTCCATCAACGGATTACCAGACGTACGGCGATGCGCCACCGGTACATGGTGGATATCCCACCTACACGCACAAAACGTTTTGGGAACACATTCATTGTGCGTGCAGCTAAGGAGTGGAATTCCTTGCCGGAGTCTGTGTTTCCTGATGGCTACAACCTGGGAATCTTAAAGTCGAGAGTTAATAGAATTCTTCTAGGTAAGCGCGTTCCATCGTCGACCGCATCGTCGCTTTCCCTCAGGTGAGATGGCGGTCAACCGCGAACGTATCAACAATAAAAAAAGACGTGTGGCACTCGGGGACTGCCGCGGTAAAGCTATTGCATAGCATTTTTATCAACTTATGCAATTATAATTATTTATTTATGCATTATTTTTTTTCCTTTCTTTTTTTTTCTTTGATATTAATTGAAGGTACACTTTCACACATTGAATTGAATTTTGATTGATTGTTCACTCATTTCTTATCGGTCACCACGCTCAAGGCCCGCGATAGAAGCTATGCAATAGCTTAAAAAATATATATCTTATTTTTTGTTTGTAGGAGATTAATCTCTGAAAGTACTGGTCGGATTGCTAAATTTTTTCACCGATAGAAATCTGATTTATTCCTGAGTGACATAAACTATATTTTATGTACGCGGGCAAAGCCGCGGGCAAAAGCTAGCAATTAATATGCGGATGAATACTCATGGTTACATTTCTGTTTTTTTCTTTAACATTTTTTTTTAATAATCTTATATTACTACATGATAAAAACATATTGAAAATGAGTGAGCGCTTTGCTTGCGTGTGCCTGTTCGTGTTATATTTTAGGGCGCACCTTCTCTCAGTATAGAATTACCTTAAGCTATAAATACATTAGACCAACGCACACATGTACCACGCCCAGAGACTTAAAAACGCCTTCATAAAGGTTACAGAATTATAATTGTTACATGTAGAACTGGTAACAGAATCAAATATGTAAGACTTATCTCTGTGTTTTCAATGTGTTAATCCAAAACACTTATAAAAGTGTAACTCTAACATATCTGTAACAGATATAAAAGTGTTAACAGTGTTATTAAGTGTAACAGGTTAACGCAGCGTTGCCAAAGTAACAATTTACATAAAGCTATACTATAACTGATTATTTCAGTTACACATATTAACACTTATTAACACATATAACAGGTTACAGTTTGATTCGGTAGCACTCCCTAACACATATAAAAGGTTACAGTTTGATTCGGTAACATTATTGTATCTGTTACATATAAAAGTCTGTTAAAACCGTTTTAAAAAACTGTTAAAACACATTATTACAGTTACAGTTAGAGTCCCTGACCACGCTTCATTTGTACGTAAAACAGAGCAAACAATAACACTGCTGAGCTCTTTGCTCATTCAGCACATAGATCTCGTCATCTTCCATGATAAGCTCCAAGCAAGCTAAATTTGTAAATTTTGTTTATATTTTTTTTTTTTTTTTGTAATTTATAAGTTTATTAGTTTTGTTTATTAGTCTCTAAGATTTTACAATTTAAGTGTTTTGCTCCTGTACTGTAAATTTATATTTTAAAATAAATAGAACGACGTCGCGTAGTTTTGCGTGGCGTGGATCTAATGTATCTCTACGAGTCTAGTTTCCATATAAAATGTATGAAGACCGATGCGCCTAGATTGGCGTGTATGACACACGTGTGGGCAGTGTAGTTCTATCTTTAGTATTAGAAACATGTAGCTATTGAGTATACATAGTATATACGATGACCTAAAATATTTATTTTCTCCCTATAATAACCGCCCATTCCCTCAATGAATGGTACTAAAGTCTGTTCTATATTAATATCGGAACATTAATTCGATACTTTTAGCCTAGTGGGCGGTAATAAAATCAAAGGCGTAGGTTTATGAGTAACAAAAAATACCAGTACATTAAATTATTTTTGCCGCAAAAATATTATTGTAACAATATTGGTTGGAATGTGAGCTGTTATTTTTTCTATATTTAGGTCTAGGAAGGCGTTCGGATTAGCTATACTCACGGAGTATACTACTACACGGAGTATATACTACACGGAGTATACTAAGCCACAAATTCATTGATGATTAATTGATCATCGAAATACTACGGACGTACTCTTTTTATTTGTAGAGAAGTGAAATAAAACTTACTTATAGTTTTTTTTTTTAATTATTGTTTTTAACATTTAAGTAGGTATAAATATAGGATAATGGAAAGGTTGCTTATTTTCGATGTTCGCAGAGTACTTTATAAAGAATTTCTTATTTACATTCTTGGATACATCCTTACTAATATTATAAAAGTGAAAGTGAGTTTGTTTGTTTGTTACGTCTTCACGCCTAAATGGCAAAACCGATTTTGATGCATTTTTGTACAGAGATAGTTGGGACCCTGGAGACGGACATAGGCTAATTTTCGTATAAAAAAACCGGCCAAGTGCGCGTCGGACTCGCCCATGGAGGGTTCCGTAGCAGCAAGTAACATAATATAAAAGTTCTTGTAGTTCGTTGTAACTTTGATCGACGTTTTAATAATAGTGCATTTTTTTAGATTTATGACGTATTAAAAATAACTACTTACTAGATTTCGTTCAAACCAATTTTCGTTGGTAGTTTACATGGTAATGTACATCATATATTTTTTTTAGTTTTATCATTCTCTTATTTTAGAAGTTACAGGGACACATTTTACCACTTTAGAAGTGTCTCTCGCGTAAACTATTCAATTTAGAAAAAAATGATATTAGAAACCTCAATATCATTTTTGTAGACCTATCCATAGATACCCCACACGTATGGGTATGATGAAAAAAAAAATTTTTTTTAGTTTAGTTTCAGTTCTAAGTATGGGGATCCCCAAAATTTATTGCCCTTTTTTCAAATTTTGTGTAAAAATCTTAAAGCGGTTTACAGAATACATCTACTTACTAAGTTTCAACAGTATAGCTCTTATAGTTTCGGAAAAAAGTGGCGGTGACATACGGACAGACGGACAGACAGACAGACAGACATGACGAATCTATAAGGGTTCCGTTTTTTGCCATTTGGCTACGGAACCCTAAAAAGTGAGAAAAGGGGAAGAAAAAGGGAAGGTCTTTTATCTACGCGGGCGAAGCCGCGGGCAAAACCGAGTACCCTATAAATAAAACGCTCAATATTTTAATAATCTATGAGGACCTTAGGACCAATTACAAAAATTATTTCACCAGTAGAATGTTACTTTATCTGTCAGTGACATAGGCTATACAAGGTGTAAGGGACAGCCCTCCACAAACTTTAAGGGCTTGCTCAGTAGACGAAACTGAACAACCTACCACAAAATTTTTTTCAGGTGTCGAAATATAAAATCGGCCTCGCCAATACCATTCAAATTATCATTTTGTATGGTGAGGCCGATTTTTTTTTTCAGTTTCGTCTACTGAGCAAGCCCTTAAAGTTTGTGGAGGGCTGTCCCTTACACCTTTTATACTACTACTACTGTGTACTTTCGTGCGTATGCATTCTATCAAAACTGTTTTTTTAAAAAAACCAAGGGGTTTTCCGAGTGTCTTCGAAGAGTCTGCAATACTTTGGTCACATCACATATGCATCAATGCAGGAAAAGACCTCGAAAGGCTCATTGTGACCAGTAAAGTAGATGGTAAAAGGTATCACGGGTGCAGTCCATTACGTTCATCAGCATCATTTCAGCCGAAACACGTCCACTGTTGGACATAGGCCTCCCCCAAGCGTCGCCACATCGAACGTTTCTGTGCGACCCGCATCTATTGGTTTCCCGCTACGTTCACCAGGTCATCGGTGCATCTTGTAGGGGGCCTTCGAACGCTGCGTCTTTCGGTACGCGGTCGCCACTCCAGAACCTTTCGCCCCCAATGGCCATCTGTTCTGCGAGCAATGTGCCCTGCCCATTGCCACTAAAGTTTGGCAATTCTTCGTGCTATGTTGGCAACCTTAGTTTTCCTGCGGATATGTTCAATACGTTGGTCCGATCAGATCCTTACCGCTCTTGACTCAATGGTATACAATGCCCTTCACACCGCCAGAGACAGGAAAAGATGGAAGAAGTGTCGAACAAACTAGTGCGAAGCCTGTAGCAAGTTCTACCAACAGGGCCTCTTCTCAAATCTTTATAACTTATAAAGAATAAAAACTTCTTTGATTTATTTTTCAAGACTATTATGGACTTTTATGGACTCATCGCTACTTATAACCCAGGTAGTGATTATTCCGTAAGTAGTTGCCTACATGTGCCCTCATGGGGGCGATCGGCGGCGGAGACCTCTCGCGCCGGACCTTGGTTGAGGCCATGGTCCGGAGCGAGGAGGAGCACTGCATGCTCGCAAAGGAGGAGGCCGACCGCATCAGGCAACGGCGCTCGAGTAACGCACACATATACACGACTCACAGACACGACATTACGGCTCAATCGCCTTGTCACACTCGTACAGTTCGGAGCAATGCAGTGACGTGTGTGCGATCGTCTAGCGTATGTATAAAAAGTGAAATACATACATGTGGCTGAGGCATTGACGAATACGAAGCAAGGAAGAAGATAGAAGTAGAGGTCCAGAATATCATTAATTTTGTTCTGAAACAATCGTCTCAAAACCCATTTTATTATCTTATTATCCAGTCGCGTCCTTTTTAACAGTACCCCGTATATTCAGAAGTTTCAGCAGTGCCCTAATCTTGAAGCCATAAACAAGGATACAATCGTGATAAACGCTGCGAATCCCAAACGAATGGCTGACGAGATTCAGTTCGGGATAACTTCAGCTTAGTATAAAGACTGTTATGTTTAGCCACCGTTTCGTGCCTTGAAAATCTGACTTGATACTTGTAAATGGGTGAATAAAGCTAAATAAATTGGGGCTTCCAAACTATCATTCTTTGTTTGTAGTATAATAAATAACGCCGTTTTTTGTTAGAAATGAGTTATTAAACCAATAAAATCTGTGGTATCCCAGTGGCTTACACGAATTATTATTTATTTATTTAAACTTCATGTACAATAGTGGTACATGTGGATGTGTGTGTGGTGGTGGTGGTTTAAGTATGGATAAGTATAATATATAGTTAAGAAAAAACTGGGCAAGTGCGAGTTTGACTCGTGCACTAAGGGTTCCGTACTAACGTACCTATAAACACAGTTCAATTCCTGAATTGAGTTACGAAGATTATTCCGAATCGCAAAAAAGTTTCTTTTTTGTGACGTACCTAACTAGAAAATTTCAGTTTTTAGATTTTTTCCTAAATGTACTTATGCTATGAGACCTTGCTTCATGCCTTTCAGGATTCCAGGTCAACGGGAAGTACCCTTGAGTTGATTTCCATGAGAATTTTGAAATATACCTAGGTTTTTTGCGACATAAACGGATGTATCATTATTTTTTTCGTTAAGTCTGAAGTTTGATATTTCATAGCTTCAAGGCACCATGACCTGAGTATATGGACTTAATTTCAACTCGATGCCACTATGCGTTCCCGTGATAAAGGATCTTGACAGATAGACAGACAAACAGACGGACAGTCAGCGAAGTTTAAGTAATAGAGTCATTTTTAACCTTTGTGTACATAACCCTAAAAGAAGAGTGAGTGAGTGTGAGTGAGAGTGAGTATGGTGAAAGTGAAGTGCGTGAGTTGAAGTACTAAGATACTACTTAAATAATCTTTGATTGTAAGATCTATTATAAATATGTCTATCGATGTGTCTTCTATGTGAAATGTAAAACTTCTCTTATGAGGAAAAGCTTCTTTGGTAATGCACCGCAAATATATAATAAAATACTCGATGAAATAAAATGTATGCCAGTGCAGAAGTTTCAAAAAACCCTTAATGAGTTATTACTAGAAAAAATGTATTACACTCTAGGTGAATTTCTTAATGACGAATCTCTGTGACTTTACAATATCGACATTTTTGCATAATGATATTGTGATGAATGTATATTTTAATTTAGTTGCATATTTTTTTTTCTCCTTAATAATTTGTATGTCAATTGACAAAACATAGCGTACTACCTAATTTTTAAGATCTTTTATTTAATTATCACCTATGTTTACGAATAAATGATTCTGATTCTGATTCTAATTAATTGAGTTTCTTTTTTTTCTTTATTACAAGGTTTTTCATCTTCATATCGCCGAGCGTTTTATGCTAATGTATATTCTAGATATAGCGGTATTCCTTCATTTTTTAATTTACATTATCTAATTTATATTCAATGAGATCTTGTTCTTTTGTAATCATCTTAAAAAGATCTTCACTGAGAGAGAATCTTTTTCAAATAAAATAGATTGAAGATAAGATTTATATATTTTCTTCAATTAACCGTGAAAAAGTAAGAGATATAGATATTACGTACTATCAATTTTATGAATGCCATACGATTTAGATTACCGTCAAATTTCTTAAAATTGAAAGTCTTCATACCACGCGAATGTGCTTAAGCATTTTCTACTAATTGCAGTCAGCCTAGGGTAGTAGAAGACAATATGGTAAGTGCCTAAAAAAACAAATGTTATTTAAGAAACAAGAGTAAAAGGTATAGGTAGGTACCATCGCGGTCATTTCTGCTTGAACATTTAAAAAAAATTTCGCTTGAATCCTTAGGTACGGTGCCAAACCAAACCCTTTAAAGTTTTCGTTTCGAGTGCAAGCAAAAATGAACTTAGCAGCGGTCAGGCGGAAGTGTGATGGTACGTGTAGTAAATAAACATATGTAATATATAAATGTGTCTACAAGTAAAGAACTGTTCACACTGACAGAAGTCGCAACGCGACGCTACGCGGAGAGCTAACTACTCAAAATATAGCTTTCAGAAAGAATTCAGTATACGTTTGCACCACACAGCGCCACGAGAAATGTGTATCTTTACGTATCTACAATATAATTATTATATATTATTTTATATATAATATCTACATATTATTAAAAAGAGGTTAAGTATGTTTATATGTTTTTTTTTTGTATGTAGGAGGTAATCTCTGAAAGAAATGCCCCCTAGCCAAGTTACAACTGTTTCGCTTGCGTCCAACGCTTCAATACTTTTGTTCTGACCACGTGACTGAGCGTTGAGGCGACGTCATTTCCGTACATTTGAAGCTTTCTACAAGCGTTAACTATTGCAGATTAGCAACTTGGCTAGGGGTACTGGTCAGATTGCGAATACATTAGCACCTTTCACCGATAGAAAGCTGCTTTATTCTTGGCTATATTTCATGTATGCAAGCGAAGCCGCGGGAAAAAACTCTTCAGGCAGCGTCGTGTCGCATAGCGTCCATGTGAACTGATCTTCATAATAAAAAGTGTGTTTATAAATTGACATGATAGAAGCAACAAGTAATTTGTAACCAAGCATTATAAATGTAACACATAATATGATTTAAAAGAGTGTCCATGGAGTTTCTTGGACGTTCTTCTTAGAGCCATATTTCACCGGGACACCCTGGTAGCGCCACTGGTTGCGCCACCATGGTGTCCTAGTGAAATATAGCAAGACACCAAACAAGACACCAAACAGACACCAGAGCAAAGATTTTATGTATCCTATGGATAATCTAGATTGCCTACGCAGCAAACACACTCTATAGTGTTTTTTATTCTCACTGCCATTAAGTTCATATTGACAAGCAAACGGGGAAAAATGTACTGAAAAGACAACGAGAAAGGGTCGGTGTGTCCCTTTCTTACCCCCATTTGAACTAGGGTAACCATGATTTTACTAAATTAATTGTTATTATTTTTGACACTGCAGCATGTGATATTAATTGATGGTGTATTTTTTTATATCGACAGCAAAGTACCAATATCTCCAAACTGTCTGTGAATCCTGAAAACAAAAAAAATCACTTCGAATTTTACTAAGGCGATTATCACATTGCCACGTTCCACGCAGCGTAGCGCGTAAATGCGTGTACCTATTAACATTGCTTGTAAGTATCTCCATTTGTATAGAAAATAAGCACAGTCCAACATACCAAAAATGCATCCACGCGCGTTCATGCAGATCACACGCCTACATGAGGAGAAAAATGCCGCCACGCGCGTGGGTGCGGGGCGGCACGCAAGGTATGGCACAATGAGTCTTGTAGTGTCATATGATTTGAATGAAATGAGTCAGAGCCTGCGTCAATTTACAAAATGCTCCTACGCGCGTGAGTACGTAAAAAAACCCGCACGATGATGCAGATCTGCATTTCCGCAAGTACGCGCGTTGGTGTGTTGACACGCAACATGCAGCATAATGCGCGGCAGTGGGATAATCGCCTGAAACACGCGGAAAACCCTTTTTAAATTCATAGTGGTAAATGATGATTTTCTTGAAAAAATATTTTTAGGAGGTATTGGTACCTCACGGTCGACAAATATAATATACTAGCATTTGCTCGCGGCTTCGCCCGCGCACATAAAATATAGCCTATGTCACTTAGGAATAAAGCAGCTTTCTATCGGTGAAAAACTTTTTGCGATCAGACCAGTACTTCCAGAGATTACCTAATATGGCTTGTTCGTCAACTCGCTTAAGCAATTCGCGCGAGTTCGCGCGAGTTAGGACCTTCCGATTTCACCTACTTTTTCTTTCGTCATCTCGCTTAAACGTATAAAATACAGTCAAATAATTGTTATTAATTGTAATTGTTATTACTATAAATAACTAGCTATTGCCCGCGGATTTTTTCACGCAGGCTATACCGGTTATCTACTTAGATTTCGGGATATTATGTTAAAGGTGAGGAATGAGACGAGTAGGATGTGGCCAATGGTACACGATAGTCACGATACCCAAGTTACTTTAAAAACATTTTACTTTACTTTTGACTTTCTCATGTTACCTGCACCTGCATGGTCTTCACCTCACCAAGGCAAGTCCGGTCGGTTCCTGCATCGGATTCAGACGGAAGTAACGCTCGGGTATCACTATTGTGTGGACCACCCGGAGAACACGGTGGAGCACCTGAAGACATGGTAGAGTTGTGCCTCGCTCGGACAGAGCACCGCTGTTTCCTCGTGGAGGCAATTTTTGGCAACAACCTTTCACGCAGGGCCCTAGTTCAGACTATGATCCGGAGCGAGGAGGAATGGCAGGTCGCCTCTTTCTGCGAAGCAGTAATGTTAGCGAAGAAGGAGGCCAAAGGACCATCGGCCGCCGAAATTCCGACCCCGACGACGGACCATGGTAGACGCGGGCTTGCGGACGTCGAGCAATGGGTAGTCCGCTATCCGGCCGTCCGGTAAGTAACCGAACCGAGCTCAGTCGTCAACAGCGCGTGATCGATGTGCTCCTCAAACAGATGACATCAAATCGTATGAGTCCAGAAGGGCCGATGCCCGCAAGCTAGGACCCCGGCGAATTCCTGAAAAGGAAACCCGTAGTCCTAGAATGCAAAGGGCAACTGAAGGTCACAGGTTAATCATGAAATGGAACGCATCTTAGAAAGATTTTGTTCATCGTGTGGGCGCTCTTGACTTTTTTGACACATACATGACGTATCGATACTGCATATTCACTCACTTACGTGTATTTCTAAGTCTCATTAACTAATATTTGTACGTCAATTTTGGTTGCTTATTGCTGATAATGTTGTGATTTGTTGGTAATTAATAGGTAAATATGCAATATTATATTATTGTAATGTTGATTAATATCTGTCTCATTACCGATAAGTGTTTTATTTTAAAGTCAAGTCGAATACAATTTCTAATACATTTTTAGTGGGTACTAGGGAATGGCCCGGGAAATCCCGGTCCCGAAAATCCCGGGAAATCCCGGGATTTTTGTATAGACTAAAGAACCGGGACGATCACACCTCGTCCCGGAACTTTCGGAACCTTCGGGACTTAGTTGAAAAGTATAAAATTGAGAAGTGAGTTTCCCCATTCAGATATCATAAATTCATAATAAAAGATTTCTTACTAAGATTTTATTTAAACTAGAGGTCCACTTAGCGGTTTCACCCGCTGCTACACGTTTTTCCGAGCGAATGAGGTCAAAAGTAGCCTTTGTTACTTAAGGATCTTGTATCTTTTTAGTGGTGAAAGATTTTTTAAAATATAATCAGTAGTTTCAGAGTTTATTTGTTACATGCCTAGAATACCTACAAAAAAAAACAAATCTTTCCTCTTTGTAATACCTAACCTAATAGTGTAGAATCTACATTGTACTTAGATAGTGGTTCGCTCATCGGTTTACCCGGTGCTTGCTACTGCTGCCTGTTTTCCCGTCAGAATAAGGCGTTTTCCCGCGGTAAAACAGTCTATGTCACTTTTACTCAGAGTTAATGTAGCTTCCTAATGAAAGATAATATATTTTTTTAAATCGCTTCAGTAGTTTCGGAGTTTATCGATTACATACATACAAAAAATCTTTCCTCTTTATAAATTCCCGCGTTTTGCCGCGTGCGATGCGGTGAGGGCGAGGCACCTGAATAAAGATATTCTGCACGCCGTCTACTAGAAACTACAGTCCTACAATATTTGCACAACCCAGAAGTATATTTTACAACTGTGCAAGACGACGTATACCCAAGACCAGACAGCGATGAAATGCACAGCCACATTGTTGAACTATTAACACGCACAAATAGCGTTTCTTCGATAGCTGTTCATCTACCTGAAGAGCCTTCATCACGAAATCAAAAAAATAATGATCTGCACAGAGATGGTACAATTAGAATAGAAATGGCTCTTTTTGAAAATGGTGGTGATCGTGGCCATTTTCTATCGTTGGCTTATGATCACCTTTTGACGATCCCTCCGACCAGCGTGGAGCCCGAGAGGATGTTCTCTGCAGCAGGATTACTGTGCAACAAAATAAGATCACGCTTAAGCGATACAAGCTTAGACGCAATAATTTATTTTTAGGGTTCCGTAGTCAACTAGGAACCCTTATAGTTTCGCCATGTCTGTCTGTCTGTCTGTCTGTCCGTCCTCGCTTAATCTCTGTGACCGTTAGCACTAGAAAGCTGAAATTTGGTACCAATATGTATATCAATCACGCCGACAAAGTAGTAAAATAAAAATTGGAAAATAATGTTTTATTAGGGTAGCCCCCCTATATGTAAAGTGGGAAGTGATTTTTTTTTTATTTCAACCCTAACGTGTGATATATCGTTGGATAGATATTTAAAAATGAATACGGGTTTACTAAAATTATTTTTTGATAATGTCAATAATTTCGGAAATAATCGCTCCAAAAGTAAAAAACAATGTGTCCCCCCCTCTAACTTTTGAACCATAAGTTTAGAAAATATGAAAAAAATCTGAGAATTAGAACTTTATAAGGACTTTCTAGGAAAATTATTTTGAACTTGATGGAAAGAACAGTTTTTGTACAAAAAAGACAAAAGGGTTCTACAAAATAATTTCTGGACTAAGTTTGTAGTATAATCGTAGCAAGCATTTTTTTAAACTCATAAGTGGGTACACTTTATTGTGACGGACGGGAAACTATGGAACCCTACACTGAGCGTGGCCCGACACGCTCTTGGCCGGTTTTTTTTTTTGAACCCATTATAATGAGCAAGACAGTACTAAATAATTGAACGTTTCCATACGTTGTTAATTTCATTCCTTTATATTTTTTTTATATTTTATTATTTTATATTCCTTAAAGATAAGCGTCTCAGAGATGTGACAACTGCTGAATGCTGATGATGACTTGGTTTATATTAGAATTAAGAAAAGGATTTATTTTTATTTTGTTTTATGGAAAGTAACTATGTTTTTGTTGATTGATATTGGTATATAATTTTTAATAATAGCGAGCGTTAAATGCTGATTTGACTTGTTGTTTTCTTCTGTTAAATATTTTTTCAAAGAATAGTAAATGGTTCTGTTATCGTTGATTTTTGTAAATTTTTAATTAATACTATGTAGTTTCCATTACCTACGTACATACATAAATACTAAAGACCTATTAAAATAAAAATACCAGCAGTAGGTAAAAAAAGTACCCAAAAGTCCCGGTTCTCCCGGTTCCTTCAACAAGTAATCCCGAAAATCCCGGGACGCAAGAAGAGCACCGGTTCTTCATTCCCTGGGTACCTATGTCATAAATTTTTTTTTAGTTGACTGTACATAAATACGTCAGATTTTCAAGTCTGAGCGAGTTGACGACAGAAAAAGTAGGTGAAATCGGAAGTTGCCAGCTCGCTTGGACTCGCGCGTATCGTTTAAGGCCCAAGCGCCCGAAAAGCGCCATAAAACAGTGATTTTCTGAAGTCGTATCCTCGCTAACGGCGTTTGAAAAAAGTTTGCTTGTAGGTCCGGCTGGTATTTTTTATTTATAGTTTTTTTTTTTATGGAGATAATAAAAACAATGAAAATTAAAAGTAAAATTATTTATACATTTTTGAAAAAAAAAAATCTATTTTTTTTTTTCAATTTAACGTAGTCAATTTGTCGAATATTAGATACCAGAATTTTGTGATAGATTCCATTCATCATGATATGCTCTCTATGCAAATTCTGGCATCCTGTTGCAGTTTTGTGTTGTTGAGAGCTGCAATTTAATCAGCTAGTGTTTATGTAACAATAATAATAAATAATAAAAAAAAAAAAAAAAAAATTATAATTTATTAGTTTGGTGGTGATCACTTGCTAAGCGATCTCCTGCTTGGTGAGCTCCTACATGTTTTCAATAGCGTTCATGTTTGGTGTATTGGTTGACTAGGGTAAAACATTAATGTTTTTTAGCCGAGTATGCAGTGACACCCTTGGTGTTGTATCACAATGCAGATTATGCAGATTCGGGCATAAAAATGGACTCTTCGTCAATAAGGAACCATTCTTCGAGATGTGGCAGCAGTCCAGTTTCTAGTACTCGCTTGTACTGGTCATGCCTCACGGTCCCTTTCACGATATGTAGACCTTGGCTTGATATTAAAGACCACATCATAATACTAATTGGGAATTTAGCTGTCTTCTGTTCTCTTAACACCAGTTTTTATTCTCCAGAGCGTCGTCGGAAAGGAGCATTTTTTGAACGGACAAAAGGGCTTTTGTCAACCAAAACCTGAAACGTCGATTCATCGGAGAAACATGTCTGAAAAATTATATTATTTCATCAGATAATGGCAGTAGTTTATTAACAATGTACTGTACTATTTAAAGTCTTTTTTTTAACCGACTTCAGTCTGAAACAGTCATATTTTGATGTTGTTTGGCCCTGTGCAATAGTCTCTTCTTATTCACCTCGGTGAGGCGTGGTTTTTTGGTAGGCCGATGACCTATCAACTTCTCTTTTGCTTACTCTCGAAGAATTGTCTTATTGAAAACTTCTAGGCTCTCGTAGTTTGTAATCGTGGTAAGGTCTTACCTGTCTAATATACATATTAGTTTTTGATTAGTTGTCTAAAATATAATGTATTAATAACATCTTGAACTTCTTTAGAACAAAATAGCTCGTAGTACGAACTAATCTATGGACACACTAGTAGAAAGGGATAGAGAGTGTTCTTGAGTCGCCACACCCAAGAATATTTTAAACTATCTGGATTGATTATATCAACCTCAAAAATGTACTGAAGAGTACGAAACAAGAACGCTCTTTTTTAAATTCTTTTTTATTTTGTTTTGTAGACTATTCCATAATGTGGGATGTCGTTAGATAGGTCTTTTAAAAATACTGCGAGTGTGTGAAAACTAAGGGATCAATTTAGGGATCCTATTGTGAATTATAAATATAGTTTTTACCTAATGCTAGTTTTCAATTAAACCTTATTGAGTTAACAGATGAAAACTAGTTTATTTATTTATTTCCACACTGACAAGGTGTAATTTGTTAAGCTTAAAATAAAGAAAAAACAGGTTAAATAAAGTAACACTTATAGGTATTTCACCTAGTATGTTTCAGTACATTTGCTATTACTATCTTTGTCATGGACGGCTTAATATTCTCACTTTACTCAGATTTCTATAAACACACTTGTTTTTCCAATTTACAATGGACTTGGCAGAATAGTCGAAATCGGCTCGACTTGAATAAAGAATACACAAAAAAACACTAAAACGATCAAAATAACTTTAATTTCGGAAGTCGATGTTTCTGGTATATTTTGTTATTTAACTGACTGAACTGACTTCCGAATTTAAAGTTATTTGATTGTTTTACAGTTACTGTAAAACAAACATAAGTAACTAATTGTTGTTATAGATAGTTTTTGTTAAAAAAATAACTGTTAGTTTGGTTTGATTCTACAGTTTTGTACCAACTTTATGGTTATATATTTTTGTTATTTTTTTTTTGTATATTTAATTGGCTATTAAATTGGGACATATTCCCTATGCTATGGCTATTATTTTGCTCTTGTTCATCAGTTCAACTCCATCAAATGATACTTTTTGACTGTAGTAGAATGTAGATGAGTATATTATAGACTATGAATATAGAGACTTCTTGATAAAAACACCATAATCCCTAAGATATACACACATATATAATCAGCCTTTTTAATGTTCCCACTGCTGGAACTCAGGCCTCCTCTCTAGGAGAGGGAAACGAGCGAAACGGCCCTTGCTTCTCAGAACGCGGACGCGTTCAGCGCGGACTGAGACTTGGAAGTGGTGGGTTTAATGAAAAATGTATTAAGATTTTTTTAGAGTGGTTTTATTTCGGTCAAAAATTATAAAGTTATTTATGTAAGTTCAAAATAATTAGCTATAGGTGTAGAGGACTATATAAGCTGTGGTATTTTATGATTTTTAAGCTAAAAATGTGCACTGGATTTAGCTTACGCGACCTATTCAAACCCTTGTTTTGAAATTTTCTTGATTAGTGCGTCGGTAAAATTGTATTTAACTATATGAAAATTTTATACAAAACCATAATAATTTTTTTATGCCATCCTAGAGATGAATATGTATATTGTCTTTTATTACATGCCGTGTCATCCTCATAGTTATGATTCTTGGTGCATTATAATGGTACCCGAAAAACCGAGATAGTTGTCTAAAAGGGTCAAAACGTCCTTAATAACATCTTGAACTTCTTTAGAACAGAATGTCTCGTAGTACGAACTAGTCTATACACACTAGTAGAAAGGGATAAAGATTCTTGTATGGTACTTCTTTATTACATCTTTGAGGTTGTCGTAATCAATCCAGATTGTATTGTACAAGATTCTTGGTTCACTGTCACTGACGTTTGACAGTTGGTTAATTATGGTTTTCAAAGGTTAGATTTCCATCTTATCACATACTCTTTGGTGGGGGGCGTGACTGGCGGCCGGACTGGTGTCGGCACTGGTTGCGCCACCAAATTGGTTGCGCTACCAGTGGTGTCCCGGTGAGTAACGCTCTATAGAGCTCTATACATTTTGCTGGTGGCGCAACCAGTTGCGCTACCAGTGGTGTCCCGGTGAAATATGGCCCTTAGAGACCTACTCTTTGGAACGTGCAATTTAGCTTCACTTTTCTTGGACTGACCGACATTTGACTATTCAAAAGTGCCTGTAAATGGTCTATTTGAAAAAAAAAATATGTCAAAACACGACGCAAACGTGAGTAACGACTGGTCAGTTTAATAATTATTATCTATAGTTTTAAGCTTACACCCACTTAGACTGGGATTTAGCAGTAGGCAGGATATTTACGAGTATGGTTAATACTCTGTCGGTAGGTCGGTATTACGGATTTTACATTATCTGTAATAAGTATCCCGAACAAAATGGAAGCTTTCCGTTATCAGTGATAATATTTTGGTATTCAAATAAGCGCTTTTAGGGTTACGTACCCGATGGGAAAAACGAGTTCCGTTTTTTATTACTTAGTCTCCCCTACTACTGTCACCAGTTGTACCCCTAGCCAAGTTGCTAATCTGCAATAGTTAATGCTTGTAGAAAGCTTCAAATGTACGGGAATGACGTCGCCTCAACGCTCATTCACGTGGTCAGAACAAAATAACTGGCAGCAATTTGCACTCGAAGCGTTTGACGCAAGCGAAACGGTTGTAACTTGGCTAGGGGGGCAGGATATATAGAGTGACTGGTAATTAGTGACCGATACTTAAATACGTGTTTGTACTCGTGATTACAAACAACTTTCCCAAAGAAACTTTTTTATTACACAATTTTTTTTTGTCATGGAATTTTTTTGTAATATGTTAGTCTTAAGTTTGTGCCTTTTCCAGCAAATAAAAAGTTTTTCGTTTCTTTCTTTCTTTCTATTGGTTTTATCACAATAACAAAACGGCTGTTTGCAATTCGTGCGCGCGCGTCTGCGACAAATCAAATGTTAGCCGCATTTTGTTATTGTGATGAAACGAATGAGTAGAAAAATAGTTTCTTTGAGAAAGTTGTTTATATATCGGTTACTAATTACCAGTCACCCTATATAAATGGTGTAAGGGACAGCCCTCCACAAACTTTAAGGGCTTGCTCAGTAGACGAAACTGAAAAACTTTTGACAAAAATTTTTTTCAGGAAATAAAAAAAAAAATCAGCCTCACCATACAAAATGATAAACTAGATTGGGCAATTTGTATGGCGAGGCAGATTTTTTTTTTCGTTTCCTAAAAAAAAAATTGTGGAAGGTTGTTCAGTTTCGTATACTGAGCAAGCCCTTAAAGTTTGTGGAGGGCTGTCTCTTACACCTTGTATATCTCTGACCGTGATAGGTAAACGTTTGTTTTCAGAGATTAAATATCTCTATTGCTACTATAACAACTACAAACAGAATAGAAAAATAAATTGTGCAAAACAGAAGTTGTATAGATAACGGTACAGAACCCCTTGCGCGCAAGTTCGACTTGCACTTGGTCGGTTTTTAGGGTTCCGTAGCCAAATGGCAAAAAACGGAACCCTTATAGATTCGTCATGTCTGTCTGTCTGTCTGTCTGTCTGTCTGTCTGTCTGTCCGTCCGTCCGTATGTCATAGCCACTTTTTTCCGAAACTATAAGACCTATACTGTTGAAACTTTGTAAGTAGATGTATTCTGTGAACCGCATTAAGATTTTCAAACAAAAATAGAAAAAAAGCAATAAATTTTGGGGGTCCCCATACTTAGAACTGAAACTCAAAATTTTTTTTTTCATCAAAACTATACGTGTGGGGTATCTATGGATAGGTCTTCAAAAATGATACTGAGGTTTTTAATATCTTTTTTTTCTAAACTGAATAGTTTGCCCGAGAGACACTTCCAAAGTGGTAAAATGTGTGTCCCCCCCTCTAACTTCTAAAATAAGAGAATGATAAAACTAAAAAAAATATATGATGTACATTACTATAAAAACTACCAACGAAAATTGGTTTGAACGAAATCTAGTGAGTAGTTTTTTTTTAATGCGTCATAAATCGAAAAAAATACACTATTATTAAAACATCGATCAAAGTTACAACACATTACAAGAACTTTTATATTATGTTACTAGCTGCTACGGAACCCTTCATGGGCGAGTCCGACTCGCACTTGGCCGGTTTTATTTTTCATTAGGAACATAGAAAAACATGTTTTTCCTATGAAATTAATGAAAATATTTTTATATACCAACCCGCACTGAACCCGCGTGGTGGATTACGGCCTATTCCCTCTCATAGAGAGGAGGCCTGAGTCCCAGCAGTGGGAACATAAAAAAGGCTGATGATGAAGATGATGATGATTTTTATATAGGTTCAGAATATGATGGAAAAGTCGTCGTGTCGATCTGGGTTCCTAAGTCTTCATATATTTTATGTGGTAACTAAATTATTAGAGCTATATCTTTGTACAACTCAGGCTTCACCCACGTACAATTGCCGAAATGGATTTTGAGCACTGACTTCAAGCTCATGACGGCTGCGGCGTGAGGACCTTCGTCCTTTCACGCGTACGGCCTCCTCCTTCGCTAGCAATACTGTTTCTCAGAAGGAGGCGACCGCCCGCCATTTCTCCTTGCTCCACCATAACCCGAACCATCGACGCGAAAGGTAGTCGCCACCGATTGCCGACACGGCGCGTCTTCGCAACGTTGGCGCTGCACAGAAGTTGGAAAAGCGTCAACGCTTGTTAAACGCTAGTGGGATAATGGCCTTAGTCCGGACCGTAGAAGTATCAACAACGTAAGGCTGGACACCCGCCGTACGTCTGGTTGCGCTACGAAATCGATGCCATAAGTTCTTCTGGGTAACCTTCCTAAGTCCGTTACACCCGTTTATCTAAATAAACGGTTCCAAATACTGTATTTTTCCTCTCTTTATATTGACAGACAGGAAAACGCTTCGGCACATTTCCTTTCACGATTCGGGGTATTAGGGGTAAGGCCGTAATCAGGGACTTATGAAACGCTATGTTGGTTTGACATCGATTTTCATTACGGCTCTAGCGCCAGATATTTGTTGCTGACGGTGCTAAATGTTACTGTTTAAGTATGGGTTTGTAAAAAGCAAACGCAACTTTTTTTATTAGTTGCCTTTTCGTCAAACATCACGTTGGATTGCGTTAGATGAAGCAACAAGGTTTTAAACCATGCTCGATGTTTGCGATAGGCGAGTGGAAAAGCAACCTTTTAATATAATAAAGAGGTAAAGTTTATTTTTTTGTTTGTAGGAGATAATCTCTGGAAGTACCGGTCCGATTGCAAAATTTTTTCACCGATAGAAAGCTGCTTTATTCTTGAGTGAGTGAAGCCGCGAGCAAAAGCTAGTCGTTTATAATTCAAATTCCATAAGATTATTTTGTCTCAGGTCATTGCAAATTATTAACTTAGTCTTTTTTGAACTTAAACTAGTGCTTGACTGCGATCCCATCTGATGGTAAGTAGCGATGCAATCTTTGATGGTGAGGCGCACTAATTTATTAAGTAAATAATTTTCTACCGCGTTTTTGAAATGTAAAATTTTCGTATACTTTTTCCGGGCTGTTATTCAATTCCTAATTACTTACCCGCCGTCATTAGTAAAAATGTTACACTCTAGTGATTTCATCCAATGTATTTGCCAACTAGAAGGACGATGGGATGGACTAGGATGGACTGAAAGGGCGTGTCAGGCTTTACTAACTGCAACCACGCCTGTGTCTATCAGTTGCGTTTATGGACCACGAGTTTCTGTTTCAGAAACATTGCGGTGCGCATCGACGACATTTATTTTTTTATTTTTCTTTTTTTTCGATGGGAAAAATCATCTTATGACAACCCCCGCTCTTGGGCGGAGCGGGAGATAGTGTCAGACTCTTACTGACTAAAAGACCCACCCCGTTCCTTCTAGCCTTCATACCGGGGCTCGAGCGCCCTTTCGGATAACCCTGGCCCCAGTAGGCTTCGACCCGGCTGGGCCCCTGCTGTTGGTGACAACTCCTTGAAGCGCGCGGTAACAGCGCGCGCCGTCGACGACTTGGGCTTGGTCCGGACAGTTACCGGATGGCCGGACAGCGAGCTACCCATTGCTCACTGTCCGCAGTGCGCGTCGACGACTCGGCTAAGGGCCGGATGGTTGCCGGGTAGCGAGCTTCTTATAGCTCGTCGTCCGCAAGCCTTCGCCTTTGAAAGCCAGTAGTCATCATGCGACTCCGAGGCGTCAATGCTCGGAGCGTCCCTTGTGTGCGGTGCGGCGTCAAGTAGTGGGCTCTTTGTGGTACCAACATAACAAAACTTTTCCAATAAAAAGACTATCTATTGAAATACATGTTTCACGAAAGTATTTATCTGGTCTCGTTATTACATTTTCCTCAGAAAATGAACCTAGTTGTGATCTCAGCTATTTATTTAGGTACTTTATGTATCATTCTCAGAAATAATTAAGAGAAATTTTTCATTATAGTACCAAGGCTAGATATTTAAAGTCAATCGGGTTTATACGTGACTAGCTTTTGCCGGTAGCTTCACCCGCGTACATAAAATATATGCCTATATCACTCAGGAATAAAGCAGCTTTCTATCGGTGAAAAAAATTTAGCAATCGGACCAGTACTTCTAGAGATTACCTCCTACAGACAAAGAAACAAACTTTACCTCTATTATATTAGTGTAGATTATCAGCATTATAAATAAAATGAAATTCATTTATTTCAGGTAAAACCCATATAAAATAAAATTGCAATCCTAAATAGCAATTAATTCCGAAATGTAAGTAAAATTACACTAATAATAAATTATTAGTTATTACAATTCACAGCAGGGACCCAGCCGGGTCGAAAGGGAATTCAAGCCCCGGTATGAAGACTAGAAGGAACGGGGTGGGTCTTTTAGTTAGTAAGAGTCTGACACTATCTCCCGCTCCGCCCAAGAGCAGGGGTTATCATTGGATGATTTTTCCCACCATAAAACAAAAGCATTATGATTCAACGTGGCAATGGGATTGGAGGCATATCCACTTTATTTTTTCGCTGTATGAAATCAGTATACATGAGTACTTAAATAACTCTACCTAATTCCGGGCTGATTCCGCGGTCAGAATTGTGCTAATAGCATAACATAGCATATTCAACCTCGTAATGTTCCCACTGCAGGGATTCAGGCCTCCTCTATGATTAAGGGAATTGGCTGTAATCCACCACGCAGGTCAAATGTGCGTAAGTGGACGTAACATATCTTCAAATTTTTGGTTCCAGGTCTTGCCGTTTTCCTCCTAACGATATTTTCCTTCACCTTTTTAAGATCAGTGGTGATGAAATTACTCAAAGTAAAGAGCCTATACCTAAGGAGATTATCACACTGTCACGCTGCATGTTGCGTGTCAACGCACCTACGCGCGTTATTGCGGGAGTGCAGATTTGCATCATCGTGCTGGTTTTTTATGAGAGCTCTGAGTCATTTCATACAAAATCACGCAAAGTACTACGAGACTCAATGTGCCTAACTTCCATCTCGCCCCGCATCCAGGCACGTAACCGCATGTTTCTCCTATTAAAGTTGCGTGATCTGCATGAACGCGTGTGGGTGCATTTTCAGTGTAATGGACTGTGCGTGTTTTCTATACAAACTGAGATACTTCTCTTCTTAGTCGTACACTCTTGAAAGAGTGGTCGTGCTCATATCTCGGTCGAGTCCCGCACCACCGCCTCTCTCGCGATACGACGCCATGCAGCTCTGTGTTTGGTGGCTTGGGAGCTAGATAGGGCCCAGGTGGAAATAAAAAGCGGACTGTATTTCTAGGTTATAATATTTGGTATTTTACAGGTCAAAATTTAATTATTGAAATCGATGCGATCGTGGTCGCGGTGTTAAAAGGAGTGTCCTGTCGAGGGCGCGCGAGCCGTCGTCGAGCCGCTGCTGCTACCACGCCGCCCGCTCCCCTCTGCTTGATGACGCATGTGTCTCTTGGAGGTGTTAACGTGTGCGTTAACAGGAGCCTTCATTTACGCTGTAGTATGTCACGGTTTTGATAAGGTCCGTCTATCGTGTTGGAGAGCGTCCACGAGATCTTTTGCCTTTCCCTAACTTAACGAGATACTTACAAGTAAGCCACGCGCTACACTGCATGGTGCGTGACAGTGTGATAATCGCCTAAGTTAAAATCAATGACGTACAATTTATAAGTCGGTGTAATTACTAATGAGACTCCACTGCTCTCAGAAGAGTAAACATGTCATAAAACTTTCTTCTAAAAGTCTTATACTTAAAGTTACCATGCAGCGGCTTAAACACTTGGATAAACAATTCAAGTATAAATACAAACAAACAAAGACTTAATAATTATGTACGTTAATATGAACAATAAATTATAATCTTATGTAAAGCTAAGTCTAAATAAACTTGCTTAAGTGTTTAAGACAGGTATTAATTTTAAAGTTATCATACGGGCAAATGAACTAATGACCTGAAGAAAACACATAGTAATTTATAGTTTTTTTAATGATAAGAACCAGTGCTTGACTGCAGTCCCATCTGATGGTAACCAGTGATGCAATGGTTGATAGTGAGGCGCACTAGTTTATTAAGAACCTATTCACTCTCGCCTTGAAGATACCTAAATTATAATTGGACGAGAAGACCGCAGCAGGCAAAATATTCCAGTCTTTTGATCGGTATGAACGATGAAGAAAAACGTTTAGTCCGATCCGCAGAAGTTTCAATAATGTAATTTAGTGGATACCCGTAGTACGACGGGTTATCCAATGGTAAAGGAGAAAGAGAGAAAGGAAAGGAGGTGGCGGACTCAAGTAATGCAATTCCCACGCACACTCTCCAAAATGTATCCTATAATATACCAAAAGGCTAGCTACCCTTCGCCTGTGCTCGAGACTATGTAAATTGGATTTTACCAAATCTAGATTACCAATTAGACTCTTCGCGTTCGTACCTTCCCACCGAGTCCAAAGCTACTAGGTGGCATTTTGTAGCGCCAGCCTGTACCTATGTGGCTGCAAAACTTCACACAAGATAAGACCTGTGTTTTATTGAGCATACCTACCACTGTGTTATCTTTTTTGACCCAAAAGTTGACTGGTAGAGAACGTTTTGTTGCATTAAGTCCACTTAAGGTAGATTACTTTACATGAAGTTTAAATAAATAAATAATTTCGAAAATAATATACTGAATACTGAAGTGTTGGGCACTTATGTAAACGGGCAACGGAGAGGATTATGCTTAGAATTTTTTGTGTGATTGCATCAGGATTGAAGATATCCGCAAGAGAACCAAGATTACAGATATAGCGCTGCGGCTTTCAACTTCCGTTGCCTAAAGTGCAAGCATCCGGACAGTAAGCAATGATTAGCTCGCCGTCCTGTATAAAAATGTTTGAACTCAAGACAAAAGCAATTTTGATCCCAGCTCCAGCAGCACTATCGTAGATTTCTAAACCATTTTGATTGAAATATATTGCCTGACTATTTCATTATACTTTGCTATTAATATATTATGTATTCAGTATATAATATTCTGCTCAAATATAAGTGTCTCTATTTTATTGCCAAAATTCTCTGTGATCTATTCAAAATAGTTCTTGAGTACCACTCAACCGATATATGGCGGGACAATATTGTGCATTTATGAGCGATATAATGACTAAATAATACACCTACACTAGAAATGGCTTCTATGAATATCAGTATTTTATTGAACACTAGCTCTTGCCTGCTTTTTCGCTCTCTAGGAAGTACAAAACACAAGAATCAATGACAAAATACATATGTATATATGAACCAAGTATATGTATATACGAGTATGCATTTTACTGGCACGAGAATTTTTAAAATAAGTTCAGTAATTTTTGACTTTGTTCTTTAAATACAAACATAAACAATGCGTTCCAAATAAGAATAGGATCGCCAGCCATGTTATGACGTCACGATTTACTGTCAAATCGAGGAAAGAAATTTTTAAACATTAATTAATTTACGAAAAATTTAATTTATTTATAGTGAACGTAAAAAGTTTAATCAGAATCCAGTTCCTCACTTTTACTCATCTCTAAGTTCTTCAATTTTGCCAAAATTTCTTCTGTCAAAATTTGACAGTAAGACGAAACGTCAAAACATAGGAATCGGTCCTATTCTCATTTGGAACGCGTAGTAGTTAGGTGCCCTTTCACCAATGAAAATATTAATAAACTGGGACGATTCACTATCAACGGTTGCATTACTGCTTACCATCAGGTGGGATCGCAGTCAAACACTGGTTTAAATTTAATATCATAAAAAAAAATATCTTTCATATTTACCTCTCAGTAGAGTGTGTAAAAGGAGGATACAGCTGAAATTATTGGGCCTAGGAGCGTGAAATTTTTACATTAAACAAAGAGAGTTTTCAAAATTTACCCCCAAGTAGATAAAAAAGTGGGTGTCTAAAGTTTCTATGTCAAATCTTACTTTCACGTGAGGAAGCCGCTGGCAGAACATACATATTACATACATACATATAAATACAATTGGCGTTTCTGCTTTTTAATACATGCATATGAATATATACGGTACATACACCAAAAAAACATTTTTTACAATTTTTGTCTGTCTGTCTGTTTGTCCGGGCTAATCTTTGAAATGGCTTGACCCATTTTGACGGGACGTTTTTTGGCAGATAGGTGGTGTATAAGGAGTAACATAAGCTACTTTTATTTTAGTAAAAGTAAATTCAAAATCCTGTAGTCCACGCGAACGAAGTCGCGGGCACAGCTAGTATTATACATATAAAAAGAGAAACTAGCTGATTTATTTCAATACACAGCCAAAACTATAGGACCAAGGAGCGTGAAATTATGCACAATGTAGCCTTTTACAACTTTTTTTTTTAAATAGACGATCACTAAGAGAGGATTTTTCAAAATTTAGCCCCTAAAGAGATGAAACAGGTATCTAAAGTTTGTATATCCAAACTTCACGCGAGCAAAGCCGCTGACAAAAGCTAGTATAATATTAATATAGACAGGCTGAGTCCCTGATGGGATAGCCCCAACAGCAAATTACGTACTTCCTTCAAACTTTCGCCCATTTTTAACTCCATAAGAGATTGAATTTTCAAATAGGGTCGGACCGGAATTAATGCCACACTTTTTGAAATCACTTTTTATTTCTCTGTACAAAAAGGAACCGTTTTATTTGTAAATCTGGCAGATCCTCCAATTTTTTATCAATTTAAAAAAAAGTAAGTTGGAAATTTTTGATATCTCTAGTGATTAAAACGATTATCGACCTCCCGGTGAACCAACGACCAGGGGCCTAAATCTGCGTTTTTTTTTTTAAATTCATCATTCCAACACGATCACATTGTCATTTTGCTAAAAGTTTGTAATCTGCTTATTCATAATGATCGATCATTGATCGGCCAATGGTCTTGTAATAGAATTGTGGTAGAATGACAATATCGAGCTTATTAAAAGCAGTAATTGCGCAATGACGTCGTCGAATGGTAAGTCACTGATCAAAGGAACTGTCAAAATTTTTGTAGATTACGGCATACATCAGATATTCAATTGTCATTATGTACGAGATTACCGTTCTATGTCATTTCTTTCAATAGAGTGTCAGTGCTTGACCATCGGAAAGTCATAATGACGCCATTATATTAGTAGTTTACCAAAACTTGTCAAAATCAACAATTATGAAATCAATGATAGACCATTCTGACACTATTGTAATAGCAGACTTGAGGCCCTGGTGAGGTGACAAGGGAATGCGTTGATGTTGTGAAGACGCTAGGGGGAGACCTATGTCCAACAGTGGACGTTCTTTGGCTGAAATTATGATGATGATGGATCTCAAAGAGGATAGTTGCCTAATCCATATTCATTTCAATTAGGATAAATAATTATTTATCCTAATTCAAATCCATGATTATAATCTAGCATAACACTTTATTTTTGTCCTGTATTTTCCTTCTCTTTCCCTCACTTTTCGTCCTTTTGTTTATTTTTCTTTCCTTCCTTTTCCTTCACTTTCCTTTCTTTTAATTTCCTGACCCTTATTTTCCTTTCTTTTCAATTCCTTTTTTTTCTGTCTATCTTTCGTTCTAAACTTTACACTATGTACTAAGCTAACCAGTGCCTACAGGTTTGTAGGAAGACTCATTTGAAAAGTTTCCTCTTTCATCAAAGTCTTGTTAAAAAGAAATGAGGTCTTAATTAATGTCTGATCAGTTCGCTCTTTGCTTTACATTTACTTAGTCTGGCCTGGGTGAAAGTTTTGAATTTTCTAAGATTAAAAGATTTTGTGGTCACAAGTTACTTGTTGCTTTTTAGGGTTCCGTAGCCAAATGGCAAAAAACGGAACCCTTATAGATTCGTCATGTCTGTCTGTCTGTCTGTCTGTCTGTCTGTCTGTCTGTCTGTCTGTCTGTCTGTCTGTCTGTCTGTCTGTCTGTCCGTCCGTCCGTATGTCACAGCCACTTTTTTCCGAAACTATAAGAGCTATACTGTTGAAACTTTGTAAGTAGATGTATTCTGTGAACCGCATTAAGATTTTCACACAAAAATAGAAAAAAAGCAATAAATTTTGGGGGTCCCCATACATAGAACTGAAACTCAAAAATTTTTTTTTCATCAAACCCATGCGTGTGGGGTATCTATGGATAGGTCTTCAAAAATGATACTGAGGTTTCTAATATCATTTTTTTCTAAACTGAATAGTTTGCGCAAGAGACACTTCCAAAGTGGTAAAATGTGTGTCCCCCCCCCTCTAACTTCCAAGATAAGAGAATGATAAAACTAAAAAAAATATATGATGTACATTACTATAAAAACTACCAACGAAAATTGGTTTGAACGAAATCCAGTAAGTAGTTTTTTTTTAATGCGTCATAAACCGAAAAAAATACACTATTATTAAAACATCGATCAAAGTTACAACACATTACAAGAACTTTTATATTATGTTACTTGCTGCTACGGAACCCTTCATGGGCGAGTCCGACTCGCACTTGGCCGGTTTTTTATTTTGATTTGAAAAGTTATGGGATAGTGTTCTTTGAGAGAAACACCTGTAGACAACCAAACTAAACTAAATAAAAAAACGAATTTGTAAAATCACATAGCAATCAAAATAACTGGTATATTTTTTTTTTTATTTCAAGAAACTCTCTCTCAAGGTAATTGAGTCCTTCAATCTGATATTTATGAACAGACACAAAATTAATAAGTACTTTATACATTTTGATACTTCTGTTAACACAATCTATCAAAAGCGCCTAAAAACCACACAATTACTTTCAAATCCCTTCAAAAAAATTTGTAAAAGTGGATTCCCAAAATGATTTAAAGTCATAGTTTGTTACTACTCAAAATTTTGACCAAATTTGTTTAAACGTTTGAGCGTGAAAGAGTAACAAGCTCACACATACATACATACAAACTTCTTCTTCTTTTTCTTCTTGACTTTATCCCATCTTACTTGCCAGGCCTGACAGGCCTCTTGGTCTAGTGGTTAGTGACCCTGACTGCTATACTGGAGGTCGTGGGTTCGATTCTCACCCAGGACAAATCTTTGTGGGATGAGCATGATCTGATGAATTTGTTCAGTGTCTGGGTGTAATTTATCTATAGTATGTATGTATTTAGAAATATATAAGTATGTTTATCAGTTGTCTAGTACTCATAACACAAGCTCTGCTTAGCTTGAGACTAGATGGCGTTGTGTAATAGTTGTGGAATATTATTATTACTTGGGGTCGGCGTACCACGTTTTTCCTGCCATTCTGTCCTATCACCTGTCACACTATTATTAACTCCCTTTTCTTTGTCATCCATCTATTCTCTAGCCTACCTCTTAGTCTCCATACAATTCTACGTTTTTTATAATATAATATTAATGTGAACACACCAATAACTACTGCTCCAATTCTAGTCCCTGATAATACTCCTACTATATCTCGTAGTTTCATATCAAATCTGTGTACAGAATTCAGAACAATGGTAGCAATTATTTGATAACCATGACCGCAGGATTGCAATGTGCATGGAAATTAAGTTCCCTGCATCTGAATCTGAAGATAAGGAAATTGGATTAGATTTAGTACTGGACCGTTTTGTATATTATAATGCAACTCAATGAAAATGATTGTAATTGTTTTGATATTTGTGATCGTTTGTCAAAGTGCTTCATTTTTATAATCTAAGTAGGTTTCGCCAGTAATTTTTGGCATATGAAATTTCCCACCGACCACAACCACAAAACATCGCCACGGGCTTATTTCTTGTAAGGTTGAGTTGTTATGAGCGGGAGGAAGATAAATATCTTCATACTAGTAACATATTATGCATAAGAAACTGTATGATATTGTGTTTAATAAAATATGTATAATCAAATTACTAATATCACCAGTATACCTTCCCTTACTATGTATGTATTTTTAGGGTTCCATAACTCAAAAGGAAAAAACGGTACCCTTCTAAGATCACTTTGTTGTCCGTCCGTCCGTCTGTCTGTCTGTCTATCAAGACCCTTTATCTCGAGAACGCGTGGAGATATCGAGTTGAAAGTAAAACTATATACTCCGGTCCCTACACATTGAGAAAAAATCAAACTTCTTAGTTAACGAATAAAACAGATACGGCCGGTTATGTCATAAAAAACATTTATTTTGATTCCCGTTGATCCAGAATCCTGAAATTTGACACAAAGAAAGGTCTTATAGCACAAGAATAGGAATAAATCTTAAAACAGTAAATTTGTTGTGACCTACGTCACTATAAAAAAAATTGTAATTCGGATAAATCTTCAAGACTCCATTCAGAAATTCTTGTTTGCACGGATCAGCGTATTTTTGAACTATAACTTTGTTAATTGGGTAAATAAATATAGTCGATAAAAATAAAATAATTACAAGTTACTCTTTTAGCACTTCCTGTCTTCAAGAGAAAATAAGTTATGTTAAAAGCAAAAATATCTGTGCCGAAAAATGCCTTCTCAAGGTCACCGTGATAATATTATTAACCGCGAAGAAAGAGTAGCGTTTGTTGACACTTGAATATGAGAAACGTATTGCGATAGCCCCAAGTGGGTATAATAACATTTTACAAGGGCAGGAAGATGATAGGTGGACTGGCTGTGACTGTACAGCGTGGACTTCTGACTTTGATTCTTTTGGCGTAAATTTTATTTTCAGGGTGCCGAGGTACGGCACCCTAATCGAATTCTACATGGGCACTTATAAAACGTCAGAAGCTAGTGCACGGTTCCAAAATGGTCATTTCCTATGGAGCAGAACCGGCAAGAAACTCCATGGTAACTCTTTTAAAAAAAGTGGTTGATTTTACGATATTGATAGATATTATGTAAGAAAAGTGAAGACCAGTCAAATATTGTACACAAAAGCATAATAAAAAATTTCTCAATAAAACGAAACCCTAATAGGATCACTTTGTTGTCTGTCTGTCTGTCTGGCTGTCAAGATCCTTTATCTTGGGAATGCGTAGAGGTATCGAGTTGAAATTAAAACCATGTACAAAGGTCTGAAGTCCCTTGTAGCTGTGAAAAATCTTACTAGTAAATTAACGAAAAAAAAAAGGTTCAGGTATATTTCGGCACTCTCAAAGGAATCAAAATTCATTGGCCCATTTTCCGTTGTCCTAGAATCCTGAAATTTGGCATGAAGCTTAGCATAAGTAAGTACAGGAAAAAACTGAATACTGTAAGTAGTTACGTCACAACGAAAAACTTTTTTGCGACTCGTAAAAATCTTTGTGAATCTTATTCGGAAATTGATCTGTTTTCATATATAAGTTTGTACTCAGTGCATGAGTCCGCACTTAGGAATAAAGTAGATTTTTATCAGTGAAAATATTCCAGATCAGCACTTCCTAAAATAAAAAATAAAAAAAGACGTGTGTCAACTTATGCAATTATAATTATTTATTTATTTTATTTATGCAGTATTTTTTTCCTTTGTTTTTTTTTTCTTTGATATTAATTGAAGTTACACTTTATGAGCGTGGTGACCGATAATAAAACAAATGAGTGGGGGGGGGGGGTTGGTTGTTAGGTTATTTTCCTTACGGAATTTCTGGATTCTAGTAGTAACAGCTTAAAAAATCTTTACCTGTTTATAATATTAGTGTAGATACTTTATTGAATTCGTTTTCAAATTCTAAATCATTCAGTTCTGTTAGGTAACTGTTTTATCAATATGTATTGCAGGTTTTAGATTCCGAATAATGAAGCCCAAAATAGACTTAAAATCCGTACAGCTTATGCTAACAAATCTGACAATGTTTGCGGTTTTTAAATCTTATTAACGGAACTCTTTGATGCGATCTGCTGGATTAAAGAAGGAACCTTCTTATGTGTTTGCATTTGCATTCTGTTTTTTCTTTTTTAAATCAAAGTATGAATGCTGGTTAACCTGTAATTGGCGACTGTGTAAGACTTAGGCCAATTATTATTCATACTCGTAACATGCTGTACACAGAAGCTGTTGGTTTGACCTTAATTCTTTTAAAAAATTTAAAAATTAAAATAAAAAATTAAAGTATTTATGGTAATCCTTTTCGGTTTTAAAGCAGGTGTTTGAATTAGATTATGGTAACTAAAACAAAAGTAATCATTACATATAAAGTCTGTCTAATAAGGCAACCGACTTGGGAATTTTGTATAATAATTAATCACTTAAAAAATTCGATACTTTTCATAAGGTTCTTCTGTTAGTAAACAATGATCTCTATCTCTGAATCAACCTTGATTATTGCCCGTGTTGACAACATCAGATTTCAACAAATTCTAATAATTACCCAAGTCGTTTAACTTATTAGACAGACTCTACTCTTTAATCTATATAATTTATAAAAGAAGAAACTGAATAACTGTCATATCAACACAGCCGGAAATTCCGGGGCCTAGGAGCGTGAAATTTTGCACGAGGTATCCTTTTTAACATAAAAAGGATTTCCCACAATTCAACCCCCTAAGGGGATAAAACCAGGGTTCAAAGTTTGTAACAAAAACAGAAAGTCGGTTTCTTCACAAACTTTGGACTCCTCGCGGTCGAAGCTTCTGATAGAAGCTAGTAATATTATAAGAATTTAAATCGATATAACAAAACAAAAATGTCAACATTTAGAATTTTAAAAATATAATATAGAATACAATTACTTATCACACAATACATTTTGTTTTATTGTTTACTATGTAAATATTTATGTAACTAACAGAGCTACATAATTTTTTTAACAGTTGTAAACTAAGCTTTGATTTGCGATCGGTAGCTCTATCTAGTTCGAATTTTTGGTACTAATTAATTAATTCATTTTGTAAACCAAGAGCCAGAGTACTTCAAAACGTTGAAAATTAATAATATGAAATTGGCAAGAGCGGCAGGCCACCGCCGATCCTTCGAGTGGTCCACACAATGGTGTAATTATAGAAGAGTAGCAGGCGGTCACCTCTTTCTGTGAAGAAGTAATGCTAGCAAAGGAAGAGGCCGGCCGCATGAGGCAACCGCGCGATTTCCAGCCACCGCCGTAGGCACAGGCTTGTGGACGGCGAGCAATGGATAGCTCGCTGTCCGATCGTCCGGTAACCGTCTGGACCGAGCCCAAGTCGTTCACGGCGGGTACTGTTCCCGCGTGACTCAAAGAGTTGGCAGCAACCGTAGGGGTCCAGCAGGGTCGAAGCCTACTGAGACCAAGGGTCTATTTCTGCAACTCACACACACTATCTCTTGCTCTGCCTAAGGACGGGGGAAGTCATTTCGATGATTTTTATGCACCGAAAAAAAATACGTCATTGCTTACCATCAAGTGAGATGGAATATAGGAATAATTTACTGTATTGTACAGGTCAGAAGATAAAGCTAATCACACTATGTAAAATACAAGTAGCAGTGGTGACCAAATGATAATGGCCCCGACTTACGAGTTGTAGGTCGCGGGTTTGACCACAGCCAGGCGCATTAATTTGTGTGATTTATTTCATCACCACTGCTTTCAAAACGGTGAAGCAAAACATCGTGAGGAAACCGGCATGTCCTAGAACTAAAAAATCGAAGACATGTTACATTCACCAACCCGCACTGGGCCCGCGTGGTGGATTAAGGCCCATTCCCTCTCAGAGAGGGCTTGAGTCCCAGCAGTGGGAACATTAAAAAGGCTGGTGATGGTGATGATGAAAATACAAGTATTCAGCTGCGAATTTTTGGGTTGAATGGCGATTTATTTTTTAAAAGGCAGTAAAGAGTAAAAGATTTTGAAGACTGAATTAAAATTCAGTCTTCAAAACTGACTTGTACTAAAAGCCAAATTGATTGATAAGACAGGTATCTTTATACAGATCTATAACATATTGAAAAGCCTTTATTTAGTACTTTTGTTTGAAACCGTCGTGCGAAACTTTAATAAAACATATTTTATTGCAAAAATAAAATTTGATTACGAATTTCATGTTGTGACACTCGCGACTCAAACTTATTGACTTTTTTACGGTTCTCTGAAATTTATGTTTTTTATGATTTCGGCTGTCAGTTTCACCACTCGGTCACACCGTTAAAATTCGGACAGGCTTTAAAACATAACATCTGTCGTCTAACTTTTGATGGGCTAGACTTCTTTCACATGTCTTTTTTTTATTATTATTGACTAGTGACCCGTCCCGGCTTCGCACGGGCAATAAATATTGCCTTCGTTACTCAAGATGAATGTAGCTTTCCAATCGTGAAAGAATTTTTGAAATTGGCACAGTCGTTTATTTATTCATTACAAAGATACACACAAAAATACTTACCCCCTTTATAATATTAGTGAAGATCGAGCCTATCTTCACTTTGAACGCCATCTCTTTTGTCGGTAGGTAAGCGATGACGTGGTCGACGATGGAGCACGCTTTTTCTCAAGACTAGTTTTCAGATTTCCAAGCTTCTACTCTCATTCGGGCGAAGCCACTGACCGAAACTAGTATAGAGTAAGTGACCGGGTAGGGTGGTCTAAGGCTGCCCGCCCACGTCCGATAATCGGTGACCGATTTTTTGTAGGAGAAAAATAGAACACACTGATAGCAATGGTACAACGCACACGTCCTACAAAAAGTTGATCAGAAATATACAGAACAATGTTACAAATATACAAAATCGGTCCGATTATCTCTCCTACAAAAAGTTTGTCGTAGGCGGACAGCCTTATCAAGGGAATAAAGCAGTGTCATGTATGTCATGAGATTCAAGCTCACTCAAGACAAAGACACCGTCACCCCCGAGGCGAATTCTCCGCATTTCACAACTTCCACGGCATATTATATTATGTTTTTGTTCTTAAAAGTTTTATGCGATTTTCTTGTTTAAGTTCTAAATTCTTAGCACATTAAATATTGCTTTATTATACATTATTACCAATTTTTTGAGGGTTGGTAATCATAAAAAGAACTTCTCCCATATGAGTGGTAACGGAAGTTGTAGGTTACTGGTTCAAACTCTGCTAGAGTCTGTCTAAAAAGTTATATGACTTGGGTAATTATTAGGACTCAATGAAATCTGATGTAGTCAAGACGAGTTCATTAATAAAGGCTGATTAAGAGATAGAGATCATTGTTTACTAACAGAAGAACCTTATGAAAAGTATCGATTATAAGTATTTTTAAAATGATTAAATATTACACAAAATTCCCAAGTCGGTTGACTTATTAGACAGACTATAAGCGCATTACTTTGTGTTATGTATTTTATGAGCACTGCTCTCAAAAGTAAACCCTAGGGTCCCAGCAGCGTCAAAGCCTACTGGGAAAGAAGAAAAAGAAAGAAGAAGAAAGAAGGGTTTTCCTTTCAGAAGCGAACCTGTGGTGGTTCGCTTCTGAAAGGAAAACCCTTCTTTGGAATGAAAGGCAATGAAGGAGGAGTGCGTTTTAGTCAGTAAAAGTGTGATACGCTGGATTTGATTGAGAGGCGAGCCAAGAGAATCATTGGCAATGATGCACTTGTAGAGCCGAAGCTCCAAAGCCTTGAGCATCACCGCCGAGTTGCTAGTCTGTCGGTTTTCTATCGTTTACATTTCGGGGAGTGTGCACTGGAATTGCACAATCTAATTCCGCCAAGTCCGTTCCATCATCGGACCACACGACGTACGGCGTTGCGCCATCAGTATATGGTGGACATGCCACCCATACGAACAAAGTGTTTTGGAAACACATTTTTTCTGCTTACAGCCAAGGAGTGGAATTCCCTGCTGGAGTCTGTTTCGTGATAGCTACAACCTAGGGATCTTTAAGTCAAGAGTGAATAGGTTACTTCTATGCAAGCGTGCTCCATCGTCGACCACATCATCGCTTACCATCAGGTGAGATGGTGGTCAAACGCGAGTTTATTAATAATTAAAAAAAAGTCTGACGTGCTCTCGCGCCCCGCTTAATCCCTACTCGCTCTAAAAAAAATCTCTTAGAGGCACGTGACTTGAATACTACGTGCTGTCGTACTGTCAACCTGAGCATAGTCTTTACATTTCTGCGAAGCAGTAATGCTCGCAAAGGAGGAGGCCGGAAGCATCAGGCCATGGCGTTCTTGCCGCCGCCGCCGCCGCCGGGATTCTGATCCCGATTTCCGGCCACCGTAGGCGCGGGCTTGCGGACAGTGAGCAATGGGTAGCTCGCTGTCCGGCCGTCCTGTAACTCTCCGGACCAAGCCCAAGTCGTCAACGGTGCGCACTGATCCTGCGCCCCTCAAGGAGTTGTCAGCAACAGCAGGGACCCAGCCGGGTCGAAGCTTACTGGGGCCAGGGTTATCCGAAAGGGCGCTCGAGCCCCGGTACGAAGGCTAGAAGGAACGCGATGGGTTTTTTAGTCAGTAAAAGTCTGACACTATCTCCCGTAGCCTGATAAACCGTTAGCGGGTTTTCATGATTTAGTGTAGAATTATCGAGCAGATGATTTAATTAAGTTTTTGTTAGATTAGCTTAGGTTCGAATTCAATAATTCAATATTATCTTCCATCTTTCAAATCTGATCTTTGGCTGGCTACATGTCATTCGAAGGGTATTTTCTAATGTAATACGTAATATGTTTAATCTATGACAGGTGCCAATAACTACCCACACGTGTACTTTCAGATAGGGTTTTGATGAGGGCAAACTGTCTACACTAATATTATAAAGAGGTAAAGTTTGTTTTTAGGGTTCCGTAGCCATATGGCAAAAAACGGAACCCTTATAGATTCGTCATGTCTGTCTGTCTGTCTGTCCGTATGTCACAGCCACTTTTTTTCCGAAACTATAAGAGCTATACTGTTGAAACTTGGTAAGTAGATGTATTCTGTGAACCGCATAAAGATTTTCACACAAAAATAGAAAAAATGCAATAAATTTTGGGGTTCGCCATACTTAGAACTAAAACTCAACGTTTTTTTTTCGTCATACCCATACGTGTGGAGTATTTATAAATAGGTCTTTAAAAATGATATTGAGGTTTCTAATATCATTTTTTTCTAAATTGAATAGTTTACGCGAGAGACACTTCCAAAGTAGTAAAATGTGTTTCCCCCCTGTAACTTCTAAAATAAGAGAATGATAAAACTAAAAAAAAAAATATAATTATGATGTACATTACCATGCAAACGACTAACGAAAATTGATTTAAACGAGATCTAGTAAGCAGTTTTTTTTAATACGTCATAAATCTAAAAAAAAATACAATATTATTAAAACATCGATCAAAGTTACAACGAACTACAAGAACTTTTATATTATGTTACTTGCTGCTACGGAACCCTCCATGGGCGAATCCGACTCGCACTTGGCCGGTTTTTTTTTGTGTATTGGGTAGGTTATATAATAATATATAAAAAGTTGTAGGCTATTTTTTACCTTCCCACCCCAGCCAGCAGCCAGCAGACAACAGAAGTTTTGTTGTCGAATAAATCTTATAGATGAATTACGTTTGCCGAGCCAGCTAATATTATTTATCCACGGGTAGTGTGAAACAAAAAGCCAGGGCCTTGGGATGAAGGCACAAGAACAGTAGTGGGTTTCTAGTCAGTAAAAGTCTGACAGGCATTTGATGATTTTTCTAACTAAAAAAAGCTAGGTAGTATTATTGTATTCCAGTTCTTAATTTATAATGTCTAAAACTAAATATGGCAGATCGGATATTAGCAAGAACTAGGTATACCAAAAAAAAAAACAAATTAAATGTCAATCTAAGTTGTCAAGAACATTGTCATACCTATTATTATAGTCGGTCTAATAAGTCAACCGATTTGGAAATTTTGTATACTATTTAATCATTTAAAAAATACTTATATTCGATACTTTTTATAAGGTTCTTCTGTTAGTAAACAATGATCTCTATCTCTTAATCAACCTTGATTATTGAACCCGTGTTGACTACTTCAGATTTCACTAATTCATTAAACCCCAAGCGAACGCCGCCCGGCGTTCGCGCACCTATTGTCTTTCTATTGTGTCTGTAATTTCCACGATTGAAAGGTTAAATATTAATAATTACCCAAGTCTTTTAACTTATTAGACTGACTCTACACCTTTATAGCCCAAATAGTCTCCAAGAAGTCCGGCTGAGAAATTTCTCGCAGAAAATAAAAATAAAATATTTTAGTAAAAACATTTTTTTGGCTGTTAACACAAGACACTCGTACATCAAAACATTATTTTGTCGGAGTGTGTGTTATTGTTTTCTCTCCAAGAAAATGCTTTTAATATTTGACATTGAAGACCACTCGACCAGCTGATGACAGGTATTGTGGAAACAATAAATGTTTTTTTTTTAAACGAACGATTTATGTGTATGGTACTAGTTGCTGCCCGCGGGTTTGTCCGCGTGATAATAGAAATTTGTTGTACGACGCCGTCGAGGTCGACCTGTGAGGAGGTGGCGGGATGACCTAGACAACTATCGCAAGACCTGGTTCGAGTCGGCTCAAGAGAAAAATACATGAAAGGAGTTGGGGGAAGCGTTTGCCCACCCGTGGGAAAGTATAGGCTCATCATCATCATCTTCCTGCCCTAGTCCCGTTTTATTTGGGGTTGGCGCAACACGTTTTTTTCTTCCATTCTGTCCTGTCACTCGTCACGCTATCACTAACTCCCTTTTCTTTCATATCGCTTCTCACACAATCCATCCATCTTTTCTTTGGCCTCCCTCTTCCCCTCCGTCCATCCACATGTAAACTCATAACTTTTTTAGCAACATGTGTTTCATCCCTCCTTTTCACATGACCGTACCAAGACAAACGATTCCCTTTCAACTTTTCAGTCACTGGCGCCACTTTCAAACTTCCCCTAATATACTCATTTCTCACTTTATCCATTCTCGTCACACCACACATCCATCTTAACATTCTCATCTCCGCTACATGCAATCTCTTTTCATCCGTCTTTTTCACAGCCCAACATTCTGACCCATACAGTATGACAGGCCTTATCACGGACTTGTAGATTTTACCCTTCAACTTGAGGGGCATCTGTGGGTCACAAGTGGTTCCCGTGACCTGTCGCCGTTTCATCCATCCTGCGTTGATCCGACGTGTTACGTCCCGGTCCACCTCACCATCCCCTTGGACGAGCGACCCGAGGTACCGAAAGTCGGAACAGATCGGTATGGGCGTTCCGGCGAGAGCTAAAGGCACTGGATTGGAGACACCGCCGAAATCGCAGAACAGGTACTCCGTTTTGGTTCTACTCAATTTCAGGCCAACACTCTCCAGTCTGTGCCACCACACCTCCAATCTGTTCTGGACCTCTAGGCCACTCTCGGCAACCAGCACAATGTCATCGGCAAACAGCATACACCAGGGAGCCTCTTCCTGAATGTCCGACGCCAGAGCGTCCATTATCATCAGGAAGAGGTAAGGGCTGAGAGCCGACTCTTGATGTAAGCCAACAGCCACATTGAAGCTGCCAGTGGTGCCAACTGTAGACCGGACTTGGGTATGGGAAAGTATAGGCTAATAAATAAAAAATCGTAAAAGAACATACTATCAGAATAAAAAGTGTGGTAAAGATGTAATACAGTAATAATGTAAGTAGTCAGTAAATGTCTAACTACTATCCGCTCCACCCAAGAGCGGGGGGTGTTAGAAAAAAAAATACAGTAAGTAATTTGAGAGGACAGTTGAATAAAAATCCTGAAACTTTACGTGCATACGCCTTTTTAGGGTTCCGTATATAAAGAGGTCATGTATTTCAAAAAACAGAATAAAATAAATATTGAAGTGGGGCTCCCATGCAACAAAGGTGATTTTTTTGCCGTTTTTTGCAACGGACGTTACGTAACATACATGAGCCAGTCCGACTCGCATTTGGCTGGTTTTTATTTTCTCTGACTTCAACAATACCTACACCTGCAGGGTTTCTTTATTATTATTACGCTGTCGTTTGACTACTTTTGCTCATGATTATCAGCATGATTATAAGTGGTCTTTAAGTCAAGATTGAATAGGTTACTTTTAGGCAAGTGTGCTCCATCGTCGGCCACATTATCACTTACCATCAGGTGAGATGGTGGTCAATCGCGAGCCTATTAATAATAATAAAAAAATGCAATGACTTGTTCTAATAGAGAGCACTCCCTAGGTTGTAGAGTCTGTCTAATAAGTTAAACGACTTGGGTAATTATCAGGATTTAATTAAATCTGACGTAGTCAACACGGGTTCAATAATCAAGGTTGATTAAGAGATAGAGATTATTGTTTACTAACAGAAGAACCTTATGAAAAGTATCGAATATAAGTATTCTTTAAATGATTAAATATTATACAAAATTCCCAAGTCGGTTGAAGACAGGCTCTAGCTATCGGGAAACACCGACTCTTACAGGGATCCACTCCTTAGCTGTACGCACAAGAAATGTTTTCTCAAAATTTTTGTACGTTATGGCAATTCCGCCATGTACTAGTGGCGCAACGCCGTACATCGAGTAATCCAACGATGAAACGGGCTCAGCAGAATAAAGTTGTGTAATTCATGAAATGTAAACGAAACTGATGAAAGATGCTCTGCAGTATTAACATAAATATATAAATAGGCCAATTAATGGGGCCGAAAGGTTCTAGAGTGGCGATCGAGGAACTGAAGACACAGCTTTGGAAGGCCTTCTACAAGGTGGACCGATGACCTGGTGCGAGTTGCAGAAATGCTATAGATGCGAGAGTACAGAACCGTTCGATGTGGCGACACTTAGGAAAAGCCTATATCCAATAGTAGACGTATTTTGGTACCCTAATCAACATTACCTTTCTCTCTAATATTACTCTGATACTGCCAAATTTAATTTCTTCCATCGCTAATCTTTATTCTATTCATTTCTTTTTCGTTTCCATTTAATTGTAACACATGATATATAGTTTGGTATATAATTATTTATTTATTTATTTAAAATTTTGTAAATAACACCATTACAGCTAACATTACTTGTATATTATTATTTATTTTTCCCCTTAATTAATTTGTCCCTTGATTTATATTGCTTGAAGTACACTGCAGACTACCCCCTTTTTTAGTTTAAGTTCTTATATTCCATCCCAAGGTTGTCTGGAAGACATCGCGTTCAGCGATAAGACCGCCACTGTGCACATAGGTTTAAGTTTCTGTAAAATTGTTATTATTTTGGTGTACAATAAAGTTTATTCTATTCTACTCTAGTCCGATATTACCTGGGGTCGGCGCAAAACGTGTTTTTCTTCCGTTCTAACCTATCACCCGTCACGATATCCTTTTCTTTTTACCCGACTACGGCAAAACCAAAGGAGGGTTATGATTTTGACAAGCTATGTACGTATGTGAGTATGTTCATAGCTCCTAATACATATGAGGTATCGTTAGAACCGTCTTAATCGTCCACTGAACAAGATTTTCAGAATGCTGAAATAAACAAGATTACTGTAAAAAAAGAACAGAACAAAACGAAAACTCGTAGTCACACGCAGGAATGTTAGGGAGCTCCATAACCGTAACCTAAACTATCGGATATCCGATATAAAATAATATCCATAACCGTAACCGATTCCGAAATAAAAGTATCGGATAATATCGGATAGGGGCGGAGCTTAATTGCGACACCTTATGACAGGCTGTTTTGATGATCGACCAGGCAGAGGCCGACACACGCGCGCATTGTTTGTTTTCTTCTTTAGTCGTCCTCGTCCTACTATGCTCGTTATTAATCGCTATTTATATTTTAATTCCTTAAAAATCTGATGTCCGTAACCGAAATTATCCGAAACTAACGGATAATCCGAAATAATTTCATATTCGTATCCGTATCCGCTATAGTAATCATTTCTATATCCGTATCCAATCCGTATCCGAAATTTCATATCCATAACATCCCTGGTCACACGTTATTAAAGTGTCGGTTGGTACCTATAAGGTGTGACTACGGGTTTTTATTTCAGCATCCTGAAAGTCTTGTTTCATACTTTTCCAGCGTCGATCACTTATCTCATAATCCATCAAGCCTCCTCCTTCTTCTCCATCTATTTCCATGAATATTTTTTCTAAAAATCACATTTACCATACCATTTATCTTTATATAGGGTGACTGGTAATTAGTGTACGATACTTAAACACGTGATTTTGCTCATGATAACCAACAACTTTTATATGGGAACAAACCTGAAATCGCGAAAAAAAATCAGCTGTTCATTTATGTTTGCCAAATGTACTGAACAGCTGATTTTTTCGCCATTAGGGCTTTGAACCATGATAAAAATTGTTTGTTATCATGAGCACAATCACGTGTTTAAGTATCATACACTAATTGCCAGTCACCCCATATAATATTATTGGTTCCCGGAAACTAATGGAAACCTGTCAAAGATCAAGTTTCCTTTGTCTAATATGAACCTTTGTTTAAGACCGATTATAAGTTACCTACACCCAATTATTTACAAGTATTGGCCATTAGCCCCTGAGACCCCAAGCATTTAAATAGGTATAAATACGGGAAAAGTTGAAAGGTTGCTTATTTTCGAAATTTAGACTACTTTATAAAGAATTTCTTATTTACATTCTTAGATACATACCCAATAGGAGTGGCAGGCGGTCGCCGACTTCTGCGAAGCAGTAATGCTCGCTAAGGAGGAAGCCGACCGCATCAGGCAACGGCGCCCTCGCCGCCGCCGCCGGGATTTCGATCCCGATTTCCAGCCACCGTAGGCGCGGGCTTGCGGACAGTGAGTAATGGGTAGCTCGCTGTCCGGCCCAAGTCGTCGACGGCGCGCGCTGTTCCCGCGCGCCTCAAGGAGTTGTCAGCAACAGCAGGGGCCCAACCGGGTCGGAGCCTACTGGGGCCAGGGTTATCCGAAAGGGCGCTCGAACCCCGGTATGAAGGCTTGAAGGAACGGGATGGGTTTTTTAGTCAGTAAGAGTCTGACACTATCTCCCGCTCCGCCCAAGAGCGGGGGTTGTAATAAGATGATTTTTCCATGCGAAAAAAAAAAGATACATACCCAATAAATAAAACGCTCAAAATTTTAATAATCTACGCGGACTTTTAATAATATTAGTGTTCAACCGAATGGCGCGAAATCACGCGTGAACGCCGGCTTTCGCGCGAACGCTTGGGGTTTGAGCCTCTAGTTCCCTTTTTATGAAGAAAATCATCAAATTAAGAACACATTACGCTAAAGTATTACAATTTATTGAACACAAGTTTTACCTAAAAATAAAACCTAGACAGCTTGCAGATACTTCAGTATTCAACTATACCTAACGGGTTGAGAACTGTCAAGGCAGCGGTAAATCTACCGTCAAATACTAAATGTTACAATAATTTCAATAATAGATCCTTTAAAGGTATTCGGAACCGGATGTAAAGTCCTCTAAAAGGGAAGATCCTAGGACCAGAAAGATATTATGTCTAGTCTGGGTAACTGTTCGTATGGTCGAAGGATCTTTGATCATGGTTGCTGGAACTAATGTTATTTTTTTTATTGCTGATACCTTCGCGCGTGACCGCTATCTCACCTGTTGGAAAACGACGATGCGGTCAACGATGGAGCGCGCTTACCTAGAAGTAACCTATTCACTCTTGACTTAAAGATCTCGGGTTGTACCCGGGTTGTAATATCAAAGATGTCGCTATAATTCTATTGAAGAGAACTACAATATTATCTGATTTTCTTCGCCCAAAGAATTAGCATTGCCATTCAACGTGGCAATGCTGCCAGTCTTCTGGGCACATTTCCGGATGACAGCGATGTGGAGGAGTACTTTGACGCCTGGGCGTACTTTGTCATTTTGTATTATATTTATGTACATAGTTAGGTTTTAGTATAAATAGTTTATTTAGTATTTAAATTTTATATGTATTAAAATAATTTGTATAGACGAAATTAAAAATTAACATCGAAAAAAAAAAATTTTTTTTTTTGGTAAGAAATCATTAAGTCACTTCTACCAATCTGAGTAGAGCGAGAGTGTCAGATTTTTAATTATTAAAACCCACCTTGCTCCCTTATTTATATTACTCTTATTGTCCTCTACATTTCAGACCCACGACAACTATTTTGAACAATCTCGCAACCGAGGAGGCTCTAAGTAACATGAATTAAATTCCTCACGTACTAAAGATTAACAAAATATGTGAACACACCTAAAATATAGTACCTAATGTAAGACCATGGTTCTAATAAGAGTGGGGTTATTTATAACGCTTACCCGTCAGATGGTCAGACCTTATATAACATTAGTTTTAGTATGTATGCGAAACCCAAAACCCATATTTTTATGTAAAGAATCTATGTACAAAATTTCATAACTGTATCATGAAAAATCACATAAGCTTGGTATGTCACCTAGTTGTCCGCACAAATACATGGTCGCCGGACCATCGAACGGTTATTTTCATCCCGCACCCAGCCGTGCGATGTTGCTTAGTGCCCGCTATGACCTGCCGTGATCTGTGTTGTACTTAGTGTAAGTGGCGTCCAACATGTGATGTTTTTTTTTTTATTTTGGTAAAAATTGTAACATGGTGTAAAAATTATTGTAATCTGTTCAGTTATTGATTCTGAACAAACTACATAAATCATCTATTTAAGTTTTGCATATTATACTAAAAATAATATTGTAGAGCACCCAATCCAAGATACATTTCCATACAACCGCTTTTACGTGATTATGACGTTATTATAGTCTGTCTAATAAGTAAACCGACTTGACAATTTTCTATAGTATTTAATCATTTAAAAAATACTTATATTCGATACTTTTTATAAGGTTCTTCTGTTGGTAAACAATGATCTCTATCTCTTAATCAACCTTGAGTATTGAACCCGTGTTGACTACATCAGATTTCATTAAATCCTAATAATTACCCAAGTCGTTTAACTTATGAGACAAACTCTACACATTTTTCTCTAAATATTTTTGATACAGGAGGTCGAGGTTTCTATCGAAATCAAAACATAAGTTTGTGTAAAACCAATCCAATAAAGACCTATAAAAATCTGCTATTTTGTGTGAAAAGCCCTTCATAATATACACCAATATTATAAAGAGGTAAATTTTGTTTTCTTTTTTTGTTTATAGGAGGTAAAAGCTAATAACTCATAAAATAATATATAACTACACACACCTTGCACATTTAATCGAGATTCTGAATGACAAAAGTATTTTCCAGTAAAAAAAAAAACACCTATTTCCTGGACAAGTTTTGTCAAATATTCGAGTGGGTAACGAAATTACCGAATGCCAACAGAGCATTCAGAAGTTATTTCCCTTTTTTCACGTTACCTCTATTTTAGATACTAGCTTTTGCCCGCAGCTTCGCCCGCGTATATAAAATGTAGCTTTTGTCATTCAGGAATAAAGCAGCTTTCTATCAGTAATATAATAATATATTTTAGCAATCGGATCAGTATTTCCAGAGATTACCTCCTACATACAATAAAAAAACAAACCTTAAAAAAAACAAACTATTATGTTAGTGTAGATAGCTTTTGTCACTCAGAAATAAAGCAACTTTCTATCAGTACAATATTTTAGCAATCGGATCAGTATTTCCAGAGATTACCTCCTACAAAAAAAAAACCGGCCAAGAGCGTGTCGGGCCACGCTCAGTGTAGGGTTTCGTAGTTTCCCGTCCGTCACAATAAGTGTACCCCTTGTGAGTCTAAAAAAATGCTTGCATATACGATTATACTACAAACTTAGTCCAGAAATTATTTTGTAGAACCCTTTTGTCTTTTTTGTTCAAAAAATGATCTTTCCATCAAGTTCGAAATAATTTTCCTAGAAAGTCCTTAGAAAGTTCTACTTTTCTGATTTTTTTCATATTTTCTAAACTTATGGTTCAAAAGTTAGAGGGGGGGAGACATTGTTTTTTACTTTTGGAGCGATTATTTCCGAAATTATTGACATTATCAAAAAATGATTTTAATAAATTCTTATTCATTTTTAAATACCTATCCAACAATATATCACACGTTAGGGTTGAAATTAAAAAAAAAATCACTTCCCACTTTACATATAGGGTGGCTACCCTAATAAAACATTTTTTTCCAATTTTTATTTTACCACTTTGTCGGCGTGATTGATGTACATATTGGTACCAAATTTCAGCTTTCTAGTGCTAACGGTCACAGAGATTAAGCGAGGACGGAAAGACAGACAGACGGATAGACAGACATGGCGAAACTATAAGGGTTCCTAGTTGACTACGGAACCCTAAAAACAAACTTTACCCCTTTATTATTTTAGTGTAGATTGTGTTGAACTGTGTTGGATTAAACCAGCTTTTAAACCACGCTCACGTTGACAATAGAGGGATTGGGAAGAGCCCTCTGATAACGATCGCCCCAGATGGATAGACCTCATTAAATTGTCTACGAAGTGTTTCCTTTCAAATGTATACGCTGTGCCACGATTAAAAAAAAGGTGCGACAAATAAGTATCACCAAAGCCACAACGGACTTATAAAACATTCAACGACTACTCCGCCAGAAGTGTACGACTAGGAAACAGTAGGAAAATTAATACACAATATCCCAAAATACATATAAATTTTGTTTTATAAAAATTTGTTCTAAAATATATTAACCTGTATAAGGACAAATAATCATTATTTTCCAGCTCTTATTTAGAAACTCATAAGCAATTTTAAACTTGGAATTGAAGGAAAACTTATTAAAAAAGTAATATAATTTGTTGGTAAATAAAAGTTGAATTTTTATTCCTGAAATCCTGAATTCTATTTTTTTTAAATATCTCCATATTAAACTTAAAATTACGAGTATTAACCTTTCAATTGTGATAATTACAGACACAATTGAAAGACAATAGGTTCGCGAACGCTGGCGTTCGCTTGGGGTTTAATGAAAGTAGGTCTCACCTAATTGGTAAAACAATTTTTGTGCAAAAAAAGACTAGAGTTTACAGAAAAATTAAATTAATATATTGTAGGTAATAAATATGCACTGGGCGGAGAAATTCCGTGTCGCCAGTAAAATGTAATTTGTTTCTTTAGTATTTAAGATGAATTCGTGAAATTTAACTAAACTAAAGTACGTTGTAAATGACTGAATATAAAATAAAATCATAATAACTGAAAAATTTGGTAACTCATTTCCGGAAGTTAAATTATGTTAGAACTGCATTGCATGTAATTTTTATTTGAAATTAAATGTATAGAATGACTTAAAATTTAATACATAAAAAATAAAATTTGAAAAGAAAATTAGTCTGTTATTGATAGGATGTTAAAATAATTATATTTTATGTTGAAGCGTTTTTATTAAAAAAAAAAAAAACATCCATCAATTAATTTTTAACACTACTCGGCTATTGTTTCATTTAGAGAGAAAATACACTCATAATTATTCTTTTTTTAACGTACGTGACATTAATTAAATATCAAAAATATTTCCTTCGATAACATTGCTGGCCTAATTAAATACTTAAATAATTATTGCACCTTGAGTAAAGACAATACCTAATGTGTTTCAAAGTGTCATGTCCGAGTGATAACGCACGTGAGTTTCCCAATGGTTATAATTAAATCGATTATAACTTGCTATAAACACAATTATAATTTTTAAACCAATTAAAACCATCAACACAAAGCCAATAATTATTTACTTACGTTCCATAAGAGTTTTGGCATCAATTCAACGATTTCTTAATGAACAGAAATCTCTAATAAAACTCTCACTTTTAATTTTTACGAACAAACAATTTGTCAACTTTTCGTAAAACTTTTCACTGACACTCTTAGTCTTGAAAAATTCTGTAAATTAAATTTCGCACATTCGAATTTAAAATTCGCACTCAAATTCACTTAAAAATTCAATCAAAACACTCGATAACAAAAACACAGTTTTATTACCGTTCGAAATTAGAAAACAGAACGTCCTTTTTTCAAAAAAAAAAAAATTCGAACTTAATTTCACGAACGGTTATTAAAATAAACGACTATTTATTTTAAAACCGTAATTTGGTTTTAAATTTCGAAGATTTATTACGCGTTGTTTCGCAACTGAAAAGTTGCGGTACAGTCAGCGCATCGAGGCATGCGCGGTGTCTGGACAACTGCGAACGACTGTCGGCGTGAGTTGAGAATAGTACTCGCACAGTGGTGTACGCGAGATTGCAGATCGCTGCAGCGCAGTAATTTTATTCACGGGTATAAGTAGACATAATACAGGTCTTCGAGTATGATGTTGAAAAGGAAATGTATTTAAGAAAAAATGTGACGGTGAAGTGTAAATACCGTCGAACTGAATTTTTTACAAAAAAAATACTTTGTAGCGCTTATAATTTAAACGCATGTTTCAGTGAAATCTCTGAAGTGAATATTTAGTTACAATTGCATTCAATTAAATTATGGAAACAACTTGTTATAAGCCAATGTTGACAATTTATGATATTATTTCCTAACTTTTCGCGATAAAATATATTAATGCCGTGTCATAATTACAATAGACGTTATTATTATCTACACTAATATTATAAAGAGATAAAGTTTGTTTTTACCCAACAGCAAGAAGGACGGTTTTCCGCGCTTATTTATGTTTGTAATCTCTGAAAGTACTGGTCCGATTGCTAAAATTTTACGCACACACAAAGGCAATTTGTCAAAATAGATATTTTTTACCCAGTAATCAAATATTATAAAAAATCAAGAATTACTCTAAGATAAAAAAAAAAAATCTGTTTAATAATAATTGAATTTGATTCAGCCCATACTGAACATTCTGTTTTTAAGAGAATTTGCGTTGATATTTTATATTAAAAAAAACGTTTTTTTTTTGTAAGTGAGAAAAACATCCAATGACATCTCCGCGCCCTTGGTGGGACCGGGAGATAGTGTCAGACATTTACTGACTAAAAACCTACTCCTGTTCCTTCGTTGCCTTTCGTATCGGAGTCGAATCTTCTTTTCAGAAGCAGACCCTTGGCCCCAGATGGCTTTGACCCTGCTGGGCCATTACGGCTTGCTGACCCTTTGAGGCGTAAGTGGAACAATACGCGCCGTCGACGTCTCGGGCTCGAACTCGGTAGTTACCGGACGGTCAAACGGCAAGCTACCCATTGCTCGCCGTTCACAAGCCCGCGCTTACGGTGACAGTAATCGGGATCGGAATCCCGGTGGTGCGGCGGCTGGGGCATGAGAGCCGTTGCTTACTTGTGTCTCTAATTACTGTACTTATTTGAAAGTGATAAATAAAAGACGTGCTTTCAGCTCAAGCATATATTGGACTGACACCGTAATGAAGTTACAAAGCGCGGCACGCACACATATCCCTCTAAACACTTATAAAATAATACACAACAGAAAGGTTAACAGGTAAGACAGTTTAGACCGGTCAACTTAGTATGATCAAAATAATAAATAATCTATGAATCCACGTAGTCTACAGTGTTCAGTTACACATAATATAACATAATATAATATAATTATGATATATTATAATATAATATAATATAATATAATATAATATAATATAATATAATATAATATAATATAATATAATATAATATAATATTCCACAACACACAGTTCAGTTTCATTTCTTAAAAAAAGCCAATACAAAAATAAAACTGAACCTATCAATTAATGAGATGTATGTCCGTCCATGAACGATGCTAGACGCAAAGCAAAAATACGAAGGCTGGCTTGATAGGAAAACGTCAAATTAGCATAGAATATATTACTAGCAGGTCATGCATGCCAGACCTATCTGTTCTAGATCCGTCTAATACGATCACGTACTAATCAAAGGCAGAAATAGATCAGGCCTATAGTAGTGGGTGATTCACATACATAGACACGGACTTAGCCAAGTCATAAGTATAAGTCTGTCTGTCCGATAAGTCCGTCCGTCCTATAAGTCCGTCCATCGTATAAGTCCGTCCGTCCTATAAGGCCATCCGTCCTACAAGTCCGTCTAGTAATCTCTCCGCTTCACAAACTTCCGATAGATGTCTTCTATAAAAGTGCGTAAACCGTGTAAGAGCGCTGTTGTCATTCAATGTGAATTGATATGGAAGGATTTAGTGGCTCGCAATAAAGATATAAATATATAAAGATTTATTGTTATGTTATGTGATGCTATATCTAGATATATTTGTGTATTGGAAGATTGGGATTAGTTGGCTTAATGTCTGTTCATTGTGAATATTTATTGAGATGGATTGAAGGGGTCTATTAGTATATTTAACCAAGATATGATTTGTTAGTCTATACATTTTATTATAAATATCGTGAATGTAGGGACTATACCTACACTGTTTTTAAAAACTGTGTATGAAAAATTTTGAAGAAACGGTAATGTCCAAGAACCAAAACCGCTCATCACCATCATTGTCATTTTAGCTGAAAGACGTCCACTGTTGGTCCACCTTGTGGAAGGCTTTTCAGCACTGTGTCTTCCGGTACGCAGTCACCACTCCAAAACCTTTCGACTCCGACGCCTATCTGTTCTGCGAGCAATGTGCCCTGCCCATGGCCACTTAAGTTTAGCGATTTTTCGTACGAGTATTATGTCAGAAATCTTGGTTTTCCTGCGAATATCTTCATTCCTGATTCGATCACGCAAGAAAACTCCGAGCATAAGCCCTTTACATTGCCCTTTAGGTAACTTCGGTGCCTTTGGCTTCTGACGAGGTTCGTTGCGAGCGACCATGGGACCTCTGGAAGTATAATGGTGCGTCTAGATCTTTTTTTTTTATGTTGGGAAAATTATCCAGTGACAACTCCCGCTCTTGGGAGATTGTGTCAGACTCTTACTGACTAAAAGAACCACCCTGTTCCTTCTAGCCTTCATACCAGGGCTCGAGCTCTTTTTCGGATAAACCTGGCCACAGTAGGCTTCGACCCGGCTGGGTCCCTGCTGTTGCTGACAACTCCTTGAAGCGCGTGGGAACAGTGTGCGCCGTCGACGATTTGGGCTTGGTCCGGACAGTTACTGCATGGCCGGACAGCGAGCTACCCATTGCTCACTGTCCGCAAACCCGCGCCTACGGTGGCCGGAAATCGGGATCAGAATCCCAGCGGCGGTGGCGAGAACGCCGTTGCCTGATACGGTCGGCCTCCTCCTTTGCGAGCATTACTACTTCGCAGAAGTCGGCGATCGCCTGCCACTCCTCCTCGCTTCGGACCATGGCCTCAACCAAGGCCCGGCGCGAGAGGTCTTCGCCACCGATCGCCCCCACGAGGGCACGGCGATGCGTCCAGATCTGTCGAATACGCCGCTCGTGAGCCGTTCACGAGCTGCTTATGAACTGCGCGCGTGCATTTCATCATCATGTTCTAATGAAGCACGCGTGGTGCAGGGGCTTCATACAAACGAGCCGTGTGTAAAATGCACGCGCACTGTTCGCAAACAGTTCGTGACCGGCTCGCGACCACTCGCAATATGTTTTCGATTTTCTTTTCGTTCCTTTACTGTTTGAGAGCAGTGGTATAGAGATAGAGATCGAGAGAGATGTCATTTACACTAATACAAAAAAGAGGTAAAGTTTGTTTTTATGTTTGACGTTATCTCTGTAAGTACTGCCCGAACGCTTCGAGTTGGCCGCGTCGCCGAATCTTTTGTTCTGACCACGTGACTGAGCGTTGAGATGACGTCATTTACATTTGGAGCTTTCTACTAGCGTTAACTATCGCAGATTAGCAACTTGGCTAGGGGTACTGGTCCGATTGCTAAAATTTTTTCACTGGTAGAAAACTGCTATATTTCTTTTTCTTTTTTTTAATAATTAATAGTCTCGCGTTTGACAACCGTCTCACCTGATAGTAAGCGATGATGTGGCCGACGATGGAGTACGCGTGCCTAGAAGTAACCTATTCACTTTTGACTTAAAGACCCCTAAGTTGTAGCTATGAGGAAACAGACTCCGGCAGGGAATTTCTGAGTGACATAGGCTATATTTTAGGTAGCGGGCGAAATCGCGGGCAAAAGCTAGTAAACTATACAAAGCTAAGTGTCTACCTACGTTTTTATGGAGACTTGTAAGTCGAGGCCGTTAACACAATTCGTCACAGCTAAAATTTCCTTCAAAACTTCCAAAGACCTACTTAAATCCATTACTCGACGTTGTCCATTTCCGTCACAGTTATTGTATAGGACCCATTACAAGTTTTACGTTGACAATGAGTGAATTCGCTTTAGCGCTCCCCCAAACAAAGTTACTTCGTCGGGACTGTAAAGAACGAGCAATGAAAAGCGATGTTAAAGTTTGCAGGTGGGGAATCAAAAAATATTTTTTTTATTTTAGAATTCCGTACATCAAAAGGGAAAAACGGAATTCTAATTGGATCCGGCCCTGATATGAAAGGCAATGAATGAATGGGGTCAATTTTTTAACCAGTAAAAGTCTGACACTATCTCCCGCTCCGCCCAAGGGCGGGGGATATAATTAGATGATTTTACCCACCAAAAAAAACCATAGAGGATCACTTTGTTGTGCGTCTGTCTGTTTGTCTGTCAAGACCTTTTATTTCGAGAACGCATGGAGATTTTCAGTTGAAATTGAAAATATAGGTACCTAGCTAGCCTAGCTAGCCTCGTGGGGGCGATCGGCGGTGGAGATCTCTCGCGACGAGCCTTGGCTGAGACCATGGTCTGAAGCGAGGAGAAGTGGCAGGCGGTCGCCGACTTCTGCGAAGCAGTAATGCTCGCAAAGGAGGTGGCCGACCGGATCAGGCAACGGCGCTCTCGCCACCGCTGGGATTCCGATCCCGATTTCCGGCCACCGTAGGCGCGGGCTTGCGGACAGTGAGCAATGGGTAGCTCGCTGTCCGACCGTCCGGTAACTGTCCGGACCAAGCCCAAGTCGTCAACGGCGCGCACTGTTCTCGCGTGCCTTAAGGAGTTGTCAGAAACAGCAGGGGCAGATGGGTCGAAGCCTGCCGGAGCCAGGGTTAGTTTCGAAAGAAAACTCGAGCCCCGGTATGAAGGCCTGAAGGAACGGGGTGGGTTTTTAGTCAGTAAAATTTTGACACTATCTCGCGCTCCGCCCAAGAGCGGGGGTTGTCATTGATGATTTTCCCACCAAAAAAAAAAAACAAATGCTGAAACCTACTTCAACGCGAGCGAAGCCGCTAGTAGAAGCTAGTTATTAATATTTACAAAGAATTACGTTATAATATTGATACAATAAATTTATATTCAATTTATCCATCTACTCTGTAATGAACAAATACTGTTATGAAATAAAGGCAGAACATGTTCACCGCAATTATTATGCAACTCGCGAGTTGCATGATAATAATTGTGGCGAGTGTTCATAACTAGATAAATTATAATTAATTTAAATTTCCTTTTCAAGGAAATTTCATGCCGACTGATCGACACTTTACGTGACCAGAGGCTGGCTCGTTCTTCGCTCAAAGATTTAGCATTGCCATTCAACGTGGCAATGCTGCCAGTCTTGTCGACACATTTCCGGATGAGAGCGATGTGGAGGAGTTCTTTGACACCTGAGCGTACTTTGTCATTTTGTATTATAGTTACAGTAGGCTTCGACCCTGCTGGGCCCCTACGGGGAGTCACCTATGTTTCTCAGTTGCTCTCTGCGTACTAGGACCACAGGTTTCATTTTCAGAAATTTACTATGGTCAAAGCGGGCACCGACCTTGCTGGGCTCTTACGGTTTTGCTGACATCGTTTTAAGGCGCGCGTGGAACACTACATGCTATCGAGAACTGGGTCTCGGTCTTTACCAGGCGGCCGGACGGCGAGCTACCCTGACATGTAGCACTGACCTCGCGTCGTGCCTTGGTGTGAACTGACCCTAAATGTACTTACCATTTTTAGCAAATAAAATTACCTACTACTAATACACCGTTAAATTTTGATCGTTCTAGTCCCGTAGAGGGTCGATCCGGTACATAAAACACTATCGATTTGTAAAGATAAAATAAAAAAAATAAAGTAGCTTTTTTAGGGTTCCGTAGCCAAATGGCAAAAAACGGAACCCTTATAGATTCGTCATGTCTGTCTGTCTGTCTGTCCGTCCGTATGTCACAGCCACTTTTTTCCGAAACTACAAGAGCTATACTGTTGAAACTTTGTAAGTAGATGTATTCTGTGAACCGCATTAAGATTTTCACACAAGAATAGAAAAAAAGCAATAAATTTTGGGGGTCCCCATACTAAGAACTGAAACTCAAAAATTTTTTTTTCATCAAACCCATACATACGTGTGGGGTATCTATGGATAGGTCTTCAAAAATGATACTGAGGTTTTTAATTTCATTTTTTTCTAAACTGAATAGTTTGATCGAGGGACACTTCCAAAGTGGTAAATGTGTGTCCCCCCCCCCCCTCTAACTTCTAAAATAAGAGAATGATAAAACTAAAAAAAATATATGATGTACATTACTATAAAAACTACCAACGAAAATTGGTTTGAACGAAATCTAGTCAGTAGTTTTTTTTTAATGCGTCATAAATCGAAAAAAAATACACTATTATTAAAACATCGATCAAAGTTACAACACATTACAAGAACTTTTATTTATTTATTTATTTATTTATTTATTCACTAAATCCACATTACTTACTTGCTGCTACGGAACCCTTCATGGGCGAGTCCGACTCGCACTTGGCCGGTTTTTTCAAAACTCGTATTAATTTACGCATGAACGAAATTAATTTCTTTAAGAAAATGTCAGCTGAGCGATTCTAATGATCTATAGATAGTAGTCGGCGTTGCATACAAACTACCTACAGGTCATTGGACTCGCTCAGCTGACGTGTGTTTCATGTACCATTATACCATCTATATTATGTACATATGGAATGCAATAAAGTATTGAGTATTGAGTACCGTATCGACCCTCCACGGGATTAAAACGATAAAAAATTTAGCGGTGTATAAATAATCTTAAATATTTTTTTTCCAATTAAAATAGGGTCGGAAGTTCGAAACCGTTTCACACTTCCAACCCACTAGAACCAACCTACCACTGATCTAGCACACATCAAAAAACATTTAGAACCGTCGATCTGTGATCTCTGAAGCAGTGATGTAGCGACATCTATTGTCACATAAGAACTAAACCAGCATCGCGAAATTAAAGTTCTCCGTACATATAGAACAGCCCGAAATCATCTTTTTTTTATTATTAATAGCTTTGCATTTGGCCACCATCTCACCTGATGGTAAGCGATGATGTGGTCAACGATGGAACACGCTTGCCTAGAAGTAACCTATTCACTCTTGACTTAAAGACCCCTGAGTTGTAGCTATCAGGAAAGACAGACTTCGGCAGGGCAGTTGCCCACCAGACATAAAACCCGTCTGGTCGAAGGATCCTCCTTTTTCAAAGGAGGTACGTTGGACTTTACTCCCTTTTCAGCATACCCCCAAGAAGCTAAAAAAAAAGAAAAGCTATGTATTTTGAAACAGTGATATTGAAATACCAAAATAGTTTTTCCTTTTACGAATTCGGCTTTTGCCAATAAAATGGAACAGGTAAGTAATTGTTTTCCTTCACGTGCCTGTGGTCTTACCGTGACGTATTAAAAAATCAATCAGGCGAGAGAGAAAGAGGGACGGAGCTATGCGTTATTTGGTTGTCGTAAGTTGATAAATTTTAAGTTAGTTTTTCATTGACATTGTTTCGATTAGTTATTAACATTACATAGGGTGACTGGTAATTAGTGTACGATACTTAAACACGTGATTGTGCTCATGATAACCAACAACTTTTAATATGGGAACAAACCTGAAATAGCGAAAAAAAAATCTGTTCAGTACATTTATGTTTGCCTAATGTACGAGTACTGAACAGCTGATATTTTTTTCGCGATTTCGGTTTTGCTCCCATAACAAAAATTGTTTGTTATCATGAGCACAATCACGTGTTTAAGTATCCTACACTAATTGCCAGTCACCCTATATAATATTTAAAGTATTCTTAGGAAATATAAACGTAAATAATAAAATTAGTAGCTCTTAAGTTACTTGAAGAAAAGTACGGGTTTGTCCTAGTTTAGGTTAGAACTTAATTATTTATTTATTATTATTTATTTATTTATTTAAAATTTTGTAAATAACACCATTACAGCTAACGCCAATGCGATGTTATTACCAGCTATACGTATATATTCATAGAAATAACCAAAGAAATAACCAAAGAAATAACCAAACTTATATTATTGTATACTATTTCTGATTTAGTTTAAGGTCGCACTTATTATAAACTTGCACGTAAGAACCTGTCCACACAGCGGTAATTCACCGCGCGATTTTTTTTCGTTATTCTGTAACACATTAAATCTTATGGAAGTTTCCGCACAGGCGATAAAAAACGCGCGATAAAAAGTTCTGTGATTTCTTGCAGACTTGACGCGATGCGGTGCGGAAATAAATCCGCGCGAATATTTTCCGCGTGGTGAAATATCGCTGTGCGGACAGGCCCTTATACTTCTTGAGGATACATACATACATGATGGGGTATACTTTAATTGTTTACATGTAAACTTGTGCATGTATGTTGCACAACTGTGCAGATTTTTACATAACCTTACCTGACAGGTAAAACTGTGCAGACAAACCTATCAGGTATACCCTAGCGTGTATCACCTTTAGTAAAGAATAAACAATAGTTCAGTCCATTGTACACTTATTCTTTTAAATGTTTGTCCTGTATTTTTGTTTATTTGGTGTACAATAAAGATTATAATAAATAAATAAATAAATGGGTGATTCTTTGAACATGTGCATATCACGCGGCCCTCCCCAAATAACTACTTTGTGGGGTATAAAGTTATGTTTTTTTTTATTTCACATAAAACATAGTTCCAGCACTATATACAGATGTACATAATATATTCCTATTGCTATAAACAACTAAGTTATCTTTATAAACGTTCCTCAAATCTCATCACCATTCGTGTCCCAATTTCCGAATTTTTGCAGTTCATGATCGAAAAGTTATAAATATACCTTAAAGAACGCAATTTTAAGTAGTAATTTAGATAGTACACGACATGTTTTACTATGTAACAAAACTATATACATTAAAGAACACTTTAAGGTAATTTGTAATGACTTTGAAAATTGTCCCAACACTTTGTACTCACTACCATTTGTTCACACAATCGCAGGATTATTTTTCTACGTAATGTATTGTTATTTGAAGTGCAATATCTCGGCGATCACGCTCGGTTCCGCGTCTCGACTCGTGCGGGTCACACCTCAAAGAATGTTTTGGCGCCAATTCTAGCATACCTTAACCGCCCAGAAATCGTGTTTGTCAAAAAAAAATCTCCTCACCGTTCGAGTTTCCCGTGGTAAGTCTATTATTTTTATTAATAATTTTTAAGCTTTTTAATAGTCGCTATAGGATACTTTTTGCAATGATTAAGTTCAAAAATTATTAACTCCGGTAAAGAACGTATCATGTGAAAAAATATACAAATACCTAATTACCATTTGTATAATTACCATTTTTTCCGTTCGTATTTTAACAAATGGTAATGAGCAATTGAAAATGGTAATTAGTACCAGTATAAGCTGGCCTCTTATTATATTGAAACTCATTGCTTCGCTAGGCCAGCCCAACGTTGAATTGTTACTACCAACGCGTAAACGATTGGTGATCATTCAGTGTGAACTGACACTTCAGTAATATTTTTTTTTTTCAGAGTAAGTATGCCTCGGAAAAAACAGCAGTCGAAGGAGGGAACATTGGCTAAAGCCAAAATTGCACGCCGGAATCGATACGCTAAAATCAAAGCTGACCCTATTTCATACGCCTGGCCTTTCAATCGTGGAAATTACAGACACAATAGAAAGACAATAGGTGCGCGAACGCCGGCGTTCGCTTGGGTGTTAATGAAATAAAAAAGAAAAAGAACGACAACGATACAAATAGTAGCAAAATTAAAAATTTTAATAAACCCCTGACTCATAAAATCTATAAAAGTAAAAGAACTGATTAATGGGCCTATATTAAATATTTGTCATGATGACGAGTCATCATGAAAAATATTTAGAACTAGTTAAGACGAATTTAATAAGCCCAAACTGGATGTGTTTACTAGTAGGCATTCTAGGGTCCCATTAGCCACTTCCCAGTTCTAGCATCAGGTGTTCGTAATCAGGAAAAATGTTTAGAACTGGTTAAGACGACTCTAATGAACCCAAACTGATTGCCATACTGGGAAGTGGCTGATAGAACCTTCGACTGCCTACTAGTAAACCCATCGAGTTTGGGCATATTAGATACGTCTAAACCAGTTCTAAATATTTTTGATGATGACGAAGACCCGATGCCGAAACTGGGAAGTGGCTGATGGAACCTTGGAATGCCTACTAGTAAACCCGTCGAGTTTGGGCTCATTAGATTCGTCTTAACCAGTTCTAAACATTTTTCCTGATGACGAGCACCTGATGCTAGGACTGGGAAGTGGCTGATGGGATCCTGGAATGCCTTCTAGTAAACACATCGAGTTTGGGCTCATTAGATTCGTCTTAACCAGTTCTAAATATTTTTTATGATGACGAAGACCTGATGCTAGAACTGGGAGGTGACTAATAGAACCCTAGAATGCCTACCTTCTAGTAAACACGTCGAGTTTAGGCTCATTATGGTCGTCTTAATCATTTCTTTTATTTTTTATAGATTTTATGCGTCGTGGGTTTATTAAAACTTTTAATTTTACTATAATTTTAATACAATCACCTCCCTAAAAAGTTACCAAAGTTTTATATCGTTTATTGTCAACTAAATAATTAATAAATATGTGATTCAAGTATATTATTCATATTATTCCTAATTACCAATAACAAAACCTAATCACCATTTTTTAAATGCTAATTACCGTATGTTTCATATCTCATCACCGTTCGACGAAAATTTTCAGCTTCAGGTTTAGACCTATACAGCAATTAAAATACCGTGCGTTTCATTTATTTCGATAATCTGCATTATAAACTACACATTAAATTCAAAAAAGTCGTAATTGGAAGCATTATTTGAACTTAATTTAAGTATCCTGAATATGTCTATCTTCAAATATTCACCCAAATAATAGTTCAGTCTACGTCGTAATATGGACCGCGTTAAGAGATCATAGTAGAGCCTTTGTTCGCAGTTTTGTAGTATTTCCACGTTTGCCCAAAAAACGATTTTTTGGCAACCAAATGTTCCTCTCGTTTGATTGCGGACGCGTGTTGGCGTGATTGCGGTACGTTTGCGGTAGCGAATTTTTAATTACGATTTTTGGGATGAAACTGTGACAACGTTCATTTTTATTTGCCTTAAATTTGAATTGCTAATTTCCTTTTAATACGGTAGTGTTATTGAGTAAATCACAATGATATTATAAAGGCAAAGATTTGTGAGCATGTGTGTTTGTTTGTTACTTCTTCATACTCGAAAAGCTAATAATAATAATATATTCCACAACTATCACACAACGCCGTCTAGACCCAAGCTAAGCAGAGCTTGTGTTATGGATACTAGACAACTGATAGACATACTTATATAATTCTAAATACATACATTTTATAGTTAAATTACACCAAGACACAGAACAAATGATTATGCTCATCACACAAACATTTGTCCTGGGTGGAAATCGAACCGACGACCTCCGGCATAGCAGTCAGGGTCACTAACCACTAGACCAACAGGCCAGTCAAAAGCTGGACGGATTAAAAAAAAAATTAGCACAAGGGTACATCAGGTAACATATAAGATACTTTTTATCCCAGGAGTAAGTTCTTTTGGGATAACTTTCTATTTGCAGCAGCTAATAGTAAAATTACACGTACAGTTTAGTAGCCCCACTGGAGTTCATGTTTTTTATTGCTATATCCAAGGGGTCTTTAAAGTATATTTTATCGTTGACCATTTCAGCGCTTACTATCAGGTGAGATAGTGATCAAACAAGAGCTTATCAATAAAAAAAAAAAACAAATATAGTGATGAATGTGTGTAATTATGAGAAGCGGGCTGCATGATGGTTAGGAAGAGTTAATGCGGCTCTGGAACACGAAGGGTAACTGAAGGATGCAGGTGGGTTTTAGTCAGTGAAATTCTTTCTCCACTCAGGTGAAGCCTTTTTACAAGCTTTTATTTAGTTTCACCTGTCCCGATGTTTGTCTGTAATCAAATCTTGTAAATTAAATTTGACCCATTTCCCGGTAACCGATTAAGCTGAAATTTTGCGTGCATGTGTAAATAAGATGACAATGCAAAATTATTATGACAAGGAGCTTATCTGATGATAGAACTGGAAGGTGGCTATAGAAACTTGGTAGTTAAACAACACAACCCCATCGAGTTTGGACTCATATGATTCGTCTTGACGAACTTTAATCTACCAATACAAACCAACTTTAGTTTAATGGTACAAAAAGAAACCAAAACTGTAAAAAAAATAGGTACATATACTGAGCTATAAGATAAGATTAGATATATTTAGATAAGATATACAGGATGACATAAAATAATGAAAATTGGTTCAGACATGTTTGCCACATACTATGGCGTGCAAATGTTTTGATTAGTTTAAAACAAATTAAAATTTTTACTAAGTACATCATTGAAAAAATATATCAATGTCAAAATCAGTCATGTCAAAGTTAATAAATCAAACATATAAAAGCTTGCTATGAAAAAATGATTTTCATTAAACGCTTGTATCCATTTCTCTGGCATGGTCTTTCTATTGAGTCTCTAATTGACGATATTTGAAAGGTTAATGAATTCCAACCACAAAATAAATATATCATGTATTTTATAAAAAATGAATCATAGCAGATTCGCAACTAATCATAAATTAAATAAATCGTTTTATATTGACGATTTAATGATCATAAAATTCAATGTATCTTTCAATAAACTGAATTGTATTATTTACTGTATCACATTAATCTTAATATGATTTATTATAACATTGACAAAGATATTGACGACATTTTTCACGCTCATGGGTTCGTTAAACACCGTGTGTGGGCGCAATTGCAAATTATTGAACCATAAATCTTTTATCCTGTTAGAAACACAAGACAAATATCGTATCGACGGGAAACGTCAATGATCTCAAAGGTTTTTCCTGTTATAATACTAAATATATATTTTCTCGTTTTCTTTATCCTGCTTCATTTTCATTTGTCATCTTTTAATATTAGAAGAAGATTTATTTTTGAAATATTATATTGTGTGGGTTGACTGTTCATCCGAATTCGTTGAAAACCGAATCCGACAAGACTGTTAGTTAGGGGGGGCATGAGAAGGCCCCCACCAAGGTGAGCAAAAAAGTGGCATTTTCGATCCCACAGAACTTCGTTGTGTATATGTTGTCTTAGATTAACTTGGTAAGCACATGGTATATCACGAGTAATACGTATTACATATATTAAATTAGATTGTTAAGTCCGATTGCCAAGTCAATTTAGGCCTTCGGGAAATTCGGGTAAACGCATTCGGACACCCGCATACGGTGTATCTCGCATTTGGGTGTCAAAAGGAGGAACAGAATGGTATTGTATGTATTGACTATTGTTTTTGTTTTCTCTTCTGTTTGTCTATTATTTTATTTAGTTGTTCCTGCCATGTTATGTTTCTGCACCACCTGGTTGACTTGCAGATAACGCCTTTTTTATGGTGGGAAAAATTCATCCAATGACAACTCCCGCTCTTAGATAATGTCAGATAATGGGAGATAGTGTCAGACTCTTACTGACTAAAAGACCCACCCCGTTCTTTCTAGCCTTCATACCGGGTTTCGAAACTAACCCTGGCCCAGTAGGCTTCGACTCGACTGGGTCCATGCTGTTGCTGACAACTCCTTGAGGCGCGCGGGAACAGTGCGCGCCGTCGATGACTTGGGCTTGGTCCGGACAGTTACCGGACGACCGGACGGTGAGCTACCCATTGCTCACCGTCCGCAAGCCCGCGCCTACGTTGGCCGGAAATCGGGATCAGAATCCCGGCGGCGGCGGCGATAACGCCGTTGCCTGATGCGTTCGGCCTCCTCCTTTGCGAGCATTACTGCTTCGCAGAAGTCGGCGACCGCCTGCCACTCCTCCTCGCTCCGGACCATGGCCTCAACCAAGGCCCGAATCGAGAGGTCTCCGCCGCCGATATTGGATTGAAAAAACATTCTAACAGCGATATGAATCCTTACTAATATTATAAAAGCGAAAGTGAGTTTGTTTGTTTGTTTGTTACGTCTTCACGCCTAAATGGCCAAACAGATTTTGATGAATTTTGGTACAGAGATAGTTGGGACTCTGCAGACGGACGTAGGCATATTTTTTTAAAGTGATAAAATGGGGAGAAAGAGGCGGGTGAAGCCGCGGGTAAAAGCTAGTAATTAATAAAAAAACTAGGCAAGTACAAGTCAGAATCGCGCCACTACTAAAATTTACCTCAAACCGAAATGGGAGCAAAACAAAGTTGTATAAATTGATTGCTACTAATTCTAATCTTGGCTAAGTGTTGTGTGCGGTAGACGAGGCACGCTTTCTTAGGAGATACCCGTACTTCTCCATCGATCAGAGAACACTTTAGTAATTAACGGGAAACATTGTCAGCATTAGGTACTAAGCAAATTGCATTTTAAGATTTTTTTTGTAAGATGACTTGGGTTCGATCCGAACGGTTACCGGACGGTCGGACGGCGAGCAACCCATTGCTTTAATTCTTTTCAATACACTTGCTCAGAAAGTGACTCTTATTGCACTGCACTTAGGTACATAATAGCCCTTCTTACAGAACCATGACATTTTGATTACCATTACGCACTAGTGCTATAATGTAGTTAAAACCTTTTGTTCAACCTCTCCCCTATCCCCGTTCGCAATCTCTCGCGCGTGCACGTGCGGCCTCCTCCTTTGCTAGCATTACTGTTTCGCAGAAGTCGGCGACCGCCTGACTCTCCTCCTCACTTCGGACCATGGCCTGTACCAAGGCCCGGCGCGAGAGATCTTTGCCGTCGATCTCCCCCACGAGAACATGGCGGTGTTCTGCCCAGTCTTGACCAGTGTGTCTTTGTTATAGGATGCTTTCGCATCTAGCGTTGGCCTAAGCTGCGTCAATGTGGTCATTATCATCATTTCAGCCGAAAGACTTCCACTTTTGGACATAGGCGTCCCCCAAGTGTAGCTTTAATGACTGGTCCTGTGCGTCTCGCATCATCACCATCAGATTCCCTCTACCCTCACCAGGTCATTGATCAACCTTGTGGGAGGCCTTCCAACACTGCGTCTTCCAGTGCGCGAACGCCATTCTACAGTCTGTCGTCTCTATCGACAATCTGTTTTGTGAGCAATGTGCCTTGCCCACTGCCACGTCTTAAGTTTGGCAATTCTTCGAGCTATATCAGTAACCTTGGTTCTCCTGCGGATATCTTCATTTTTGATGTGATCACGCAAGAAAACTCCAAGCATAGCCCTTTCCGTTGCTCTTTGGATGACTTTAAGTCTTCTGATGTACCCCATGACCATAGTAAAGTTTACGATTGCTGAATTAAAATTAACTTTCTATTAAACATACTTCATTTGAAGTTATTATTTATCAGTTTTGTATTTTCAATAATATAGCACTACTTATATACATAAAATCTAAAATAAAAAGAAGCGAGCACAAAATAATATGCAGGGCTATTTGTAAAATACTAGCAACCTCTCAAGACTATGTTACTAACATTATAAACAACAACTTTTGTTCTACGACTTTTTACAAAACGTAATACATTTATAAAAAAAAAAAATCTTCAAGATTTCGTTGTTCTATCTAGCACATTTCAACTCTATATTTTACTATACATATGTATGTCTGAATGACGCGACGCAACCGCATCAAGCACCTCTGCCGGCCAATCCTCGCTCCCCTCCGCTATTGTACTATCGCTTGCTTCGTATAGACTTCGTGATATTTAGAACGTTCAATTAAAATATTTTTATTTTTGTATGAAAATCTGATGAACTAAAATATGACAATTTCTTCAAAAGTCTTAGAACTAAAGTTGTTGTTTATGATTTTAATAACATAGTCCAGGGAGGTTGCCATTGTTTGCAAATAAACCTGAATAATGTCATAAATTTTACCAAATACCTCGTCATTATTAATGGTGAATGATAAAAGGAAATTGTTACCGCTATTTTCAATTATACGGGAAATTATTGACCTTAAAATCAATTCACATGAAAGTAGAGGGTTTGTTTCATATTGAAGAAAAGGGTTAGTTTCAAACAAATAAGCGGATTTGGGAAAACCCTTTGGCAGGATACGAAGTTGATTCGGATTATCGATATTTTTTATAGATAGTATTGCTTTTTTATTTTATTATTTAAGAGAATTGATAAAATATAATATAGCTTTAAATTAATAGGCTTTGTGTTCAATTATCTATTATTATATTGTTAGGAGCACTTTATATTGTACTAGCGTAAATAAAATATAGCCGTCACTCAGGAATAAAGCAGCTTTATATCTGTGAATAATTTTTAGCAATCGGACCAGTACCCAGAGAGTAATCTCTGGAAGTACTGGTAATCGGACCAGTACCCAGACCACTAACCAGCTAAAAATTATTATTAAAATTATTTATTTTATTAGGAGGTAACTCCTACAAACAAAAGAACTTAATAACAAAAAAAAAAACTTTACCTATTTATTACCTATATTAGTGTAGATTTGAATATAAAATGCTATTAATATTTTAATATAAACTTTATTAGATGCCACAATAGCATTGCATCAGTCTTTTTTAATGTTCCCGCTGCTGGGACTTGGGCCTCCTCTCTAGGAGAGGGAATGGCCTAGTGAGGGTTGGTGAATATCACATGTCTTCGAATTTATGGTCCCAGGAAATGCCGGTTTCCTCACGATGTTTTCCCTCAGCGTTTTGAGAACAGTGGTGATAAAATTACACAAAGTAATCCTGACTGGGTTTGTATCCTCGACCTACAACTAGTAAGTCGGGGCGGTCAACACTCGTCCGCCACTGCTCACTGCTAATATACATAACATGTAACTGAAATAATGCTTACCCTTAAGCGGGAACTACATTAGCAGCACGAAAAAATCAAAGGTTGATAATGTTTTTCATGAATATATAATAAACATAAATGTTTTTCAAATTTATTAACCTGGCCGTTACCGAGGAAGAAAGTCACTGTTTTATGGCTCTTTTTGGGCGCTTGGGCCTTAACCGCAGACAAAAGCCATTTTACAAACAAAATTCAGCAAAAACTGCAAAATCAAAACTATAACAATTTTCTATCCTATCAAAAAATATTTGGTCAACTAAATTCCACTTGATTTTAATTTAATTGAGAGTCTATGTGTGTTGATTTTATCGTTCAAAAGTTATAAAATAATAGAACAAAAGCTCTCAATTGTACTGATGTTATAAATCCATGTTATTGTTTGTTTCATTGAAAACCGAAGTGAATTTTCATGTAGTCACACTTTGTTTTGTTAGAAATCAATGATTTATTTTTCGTTGTTAGATTTTTTTATTGTAATTGTTATATGGTAAAATTTGTTTGCCATTTTGTATTGTTAGGTTTACTGTTCACGGCCGCGTAGCTTCATAGACCAGTATTAGTCATTATACGCTTGATGTACGCCTGCGTGAAGGTTACATAAAAAATTATGAAACTCTGTCGACGAACCTGCCGCTTACGCTATAGGCTTTAGAGTCACATACATAAAGATACTTGTTAATTTTGATATACACGATAATGTGATTTTTTTTTATGGTAGGAAAAATCAACCAATGACAACCCCAGCTCTTGGGCGGAGCGGGAGATAGTGTCAGACTCTTACTGACTAAAAGACCCACCCCGTTCCTTCTAGCCTTCATACCGGGGCTCGAGCGCCCTTTCGGATAACCCTGGCCCCAGTAAGCTTCGACCCGGCTGGGCCCCTGCTGTTGCTGACAACTCCTTGAGGCGCGCGGGAACAGCGCGCGCCGTCGACGACTTGGGCTTGGTCCGGACAGTTACCGGACGGCCGGACAGTGAGCTACCCATTGCTTACTGTCTGCAAGCCCGCGCCTACGGTGGCCGGTAATCGGGATCAGTATCCCGGCGCCGGCGGCGGCGGCGATAACGCTGTTGCCTGATGCGTTCGGCCTCCTCCTTTGTGAGCATTACTGATTTGCAGAAGTCGGCGACCGCCTGCCACACGATAATGTGATGGCCCAGTGGTTAAAGCGCCCGCCTCTCATACATGACTATAGTCAACTGGGGATTCAAGAACAGACAATTACTAATGTGATTGTTTTCAATATACCATGTATTTTTCTAAGTTTATTGACATTGATGACACCCCGTACCTCAAAAAGCATGTAAAACCATTGGTCCCGGTAGTCATTCGTAAATATTTGACAGTCATCACAGGTCATCAAACGTCAGAAAATCTGACCATTAGTCTATCCAAGGAGCAGCTGTTGCCTAGTAACGAAGAAGAAGAAAAAGAGGTCTGCTAGGCAATTGCTTCACGTTAAACAAAGGTAGTCAGCCGTATCAACCTAGAATGCAACTCGACCATAAGTTGGTTTGGAAAAGGTCTGGAAGTTGCTGATATTATGAGTCTTTTTATTTAATGCTATTAACTAGTACAAGATTTATTTGAGATCCTACATGAACCATGACTTTACTGACCTTAGTTGGTCTAGTGGTTAGTTGCCCTGACTGCTATGCTAGAGGTCGTGGGTACGATTCCCACGCAGCACAAATGTTTGTGTGATGAGCGTGATCATTTGTTCTGTGCCTGAGTGTTTTATCTATCTATGTATGTATTTAGAAATATTTAAATATGTTTATCAGTTATATATTACTGTCAGTTATTTAACTGGCCTGTTGGTCTAGTTGTTAGTGACTCTGACTACTATGCCGGAAGTCGTGGGTTCGATTCCCGCCTAGGACAAATATTTGTGTGATGAGCATGATCATTTGTTCGTATTAGTATGTTTATCAGTTATCTAGTACTCATAACACAAGTTATGCTTAACTTGAGACTAAATGGCGTTGCATGTTAGTTGTGGAATACCTTAAAAAACCGGCCAAGAGCATGTCGGGCCACGCTCAGTGTAGGGTTCCGTAGTTTCCCGTCCGTCACAATAAGTGTAACCACTTATGAGGTTAAAAAAATGCTTGCATATACGATTATACTACAAACTTAGTCCAGAAATTATTTTGTAGAACCCTTTTGTCTTTTTTGTACAAAAACTGTTCTTTCCATCAAGTTCAAAATATTTACTAATAATAATATTTACTTATAAAGTTCTACTTTTCAGATTTTTTTCATATTTTTTAAACTTATGGTTCAAAAGTTAGAGGGTTACACACATTGTTTTTTACTTTTGGAGCGATTGTTTCCGAAATTATTAACATTATCAAAAAATAATTTGAGTAAACCCCTATTCATTTTTAAATACCTATCCAACAATATTTCACACGTTAGGGTTGAAATTAAAAAAAAAATCACTTTACATATAGGGGGGCTACCCTAATAAAACATTTTTTTTCAAATTTTTATTTTACCACTTTGTCGGCGTGATTGATATACATATTGGTACCTAATTTCAGCTTTCTAGTGCTAACGGTCACAGAAATTAAGCGAGGACGGACAGACAGACGGACAGACAGACATGGCGAAACTATAAGGTTTCCTAGTTGACTACGGAACCCTAAAAAATTGTTTGATGTTTTGTATTGTTAGAGCTGCATGGCACTAAAAGCATTTGTTAATTTCGATATACACAACTGTACGTGATTACCTTCATTCATTTAGTCACGTGCAATGAATACGGAAACTGCTAAAGAAGAACGAGATTTTTGTGTAAAAACAAATTTATTGCAGTACCTTCTTAGCAACTATATTTTCGCCTTGCGTTTTTTTTTTTAAATGGTTTTTATGTGACTGCGCAGGAGAAGAAAGTTTGGAAGGACTTGGGGGAGGCCGTTGCCCAGCAGAGGGACAGTAACGGCTAGAAAAAAAAAAAGGGTGTATCAAAAGGGTGTGTACTAGTGCTTGACTGCGCTCCCATCTGATGGTTTTATCAGACGAGTAGACCGCAGCAGGCAAATACCTAGTTCTAGTTCATTGATGTACGCGTGTGATTTAATTTAAGTATTTCTATAGTACTAGCTTTCGCCAGCGACTTTACCCGCGTATAAGCAATATTCTCCATAAAAACTTCAGAACCCTTTTTCGTTCCCTTTTTTTTGGTAAGAAACCATCCTATGACCTCTCCCACTCTTGTACAGAGCGAAAGAGCGTATCAGACTTTTACTGACTAAAACCCACTCCTATGTTCTTTCTTTGCCTCGCGTTCCAAGGTCCAACAATAAGTGAATTTTGGCGAACCCGTTCTTGTTTTGTTGTAAATATTTTTTTACAAAATATTTAGAGAAAATATAGTTATAACGTCATAATCGCGTAAAAGCAGTTGTATGAAAAATAATGATAATGTAGGTATCTCAATTCGGACGGTTACTAAACGGTCGGACGAAGAGATACTTATTGCTAGCGCCTTCTTTGCTAGCATTACTGCTTCACAGAAGGAGGCGACTGCCGGCCATTCCTCCTCGCTCCGGACCATCTAGGATTGGACGTTACAACTCTTATGCCTTGATCACTCGTACCGAGTAAACGGGCGAGACAGTACTCTCGGCCGAGTACTCGGTACGTGTAAACACAGCGCCGAGTGCTCGGCCCAACGCTTATCTTCACAACTCGCTTACATCACTGGCTCGGCCGAGCAACATTTTACTGACTCGCCCGTTTACTCGGTACGTGTGATCAAGGCATTAACTCTTACATTATCTTACAGGAAACTTTGTTCTACATTTTTCCGCGTAATCTTTTATACTATTTAGTGTACGATTACACTCAAATTATCTTCATACGGGCAACGAGCCACCATTGCCTTAGTCCGCGTATCAATCATGGGTAGGCTTTATGTAATCCAAGTTTGGCAAGCGGTTTAGTAACCGTGGTTTATCGTTAGGTGAAGGTCTATAATGTATGTAGGTTTATTGTTACCGGATTAAACACAAAGACAGAGACTTCTTAGATAATAAACGCAGAGAGAACCGCGAAAATTGAATTTTTTTTTTGTTCATCAAACAATTCATCCACATCGATGATTGACCTCATGGATGGACGGATAGATGTATGTGTCTTTTAATACAATTCAATCTAGAACTCAAAACCTGACAAGACAATAATCTGATTTAGAATAAAAATCATTATAAAAATCAATTCCAGTCCTTAGCTGGACGCAAAATAAAAGTATTCCCAAAGCGTTTAGTGTAAATCCTCGTGGACGAATGAATAGAAGTATGTCTTTTAATCCAATTCAATTCGGAACACTTAACACGATTATAGAACGTGGCTTATAACCGTGGAATAAAGTACATTGACCTTTTCCTAATATCTCTGCGTAGGTTCCCGAAAAACAAACAATGAACTATTTTGACTGGCCTGTTGGTGTACTGGTTAGTGACCCTGACTGCTATGCCGGAGGTCGTGGGTTCGATTCCCACCCAGGACAAATGTTTGTGTGATGAACATAATCATTTGTTCTGTGTCTGGGTGTAATTTATCTTTAATATGTATGTATTTTGAAATATATAAGTACGTTTATCAGTTGTCTAGTACTCATAACACAAGCTCTGCTTAGCTTGGGACTAGACGGCACTGTGTGATAGTTGTGGAATATTGTTATTATTAATATTATCGGATTCCCATCGGCGGCGTAGACCTCTCGCGCCGGGCCTTGGTTGATGTCATGGTCCGAAACGAGGAGGAGTGGCAGGCAGTCGCCAACTTCTGCGAAGTAGTAATGCTCGCAAAGGAGGAGGCCGACCGTATCAGGCAACGGCGCTCTCGCCGCCGCCGCCTGGATTCTGATCCCGATTTCCGGCCATCGTAGGCACGGGCTTGCGGACAGTAAGCAATGGGTAGCTCGCTGACCGGCCGTCCGGTAACTGTCCGGACCAAGCCCAAGTCGTCGACGGTGCGCAATGTTCCCGCGCGCCTCAAGGAGTTATCAGCAACAGCATCACCCAGCTGGGTCGAAGCCTACTGGGGCCAGGGTTATCCGAAAGGGAACTCGAGCCCCGGTATGAAGGCTAGAAGGAACGGGGTGGGCTTTTAGTCAGTAAGAGTCTGACACTATCTCCCGCGCCGCCCAAGAGCGGGGGTTGTCATTGTATGATTTTTCCCACCACAAAAAAAAATCCGTGTTGTGTGGTAGTTATGGAATATAGTATATAGTATAGTTTTTCATTACTAGATCGTCTGGATTCAAGACAGCGTTTTTTAAATTAAGAATGTCATCAACTGTAGGAGGATCAATAACCCTTATTCCACGGTTTTCTTGCGCCTACCCTAATCATACGACAAGAAATAATCTGATTTAGAATGAAAATCATGACTTAATAAAGGTATCATATTCTCATTTGAGATTGAGTGAGTAAGTGAGTCGATTATTGCATCTATATATAACTTGAACGGTGTCCTTGCCGATAAAGCGATGTTTATTACACTTTGAGTGGTTTGAAATGTAATTTATTCTGTGACTGGTTTATTGGAAAGCTTATAGTCTATTTGTTTGCTTGAGTAAGTTTAAGAATATGTACTAAAAGGTTAAATTAAGAAGCCAACTCTAAAAGGGTAAATGAAGGGCACAGTGAAGCACCCGTTTTATTTTTGTTTTCAAAAATCAAACGATTAGAACCCTTTTCTGTTCCTTTTTTGCCTATGCTCCAGGGTTTCAGGGTTCATCATCACCATTTCAGCCGATATACGTCAACTGTTGGACATAGGCCTCCCCCAAGTGTCACCACAACGAACGTTTTCAGGGATCATTTCTTCTTTTCTGGACAATAAAGGATTATTATTATTATTTTTTCATTTAACTAATGGCCTCATTTAGTAAGCTTTGACTCTGCTGGCGCCTTACTATTTGCTGACATCTCCTTGAGGTATGCGTGGAACACTATGCGCCATCCATGACTAGGGCTCAGTCCGGACGGTTACCCAACGATCAGACGGCATGCTACGCATTGCTCGCCGTCTGCAACAATCCCACGCGTACGGTGGCTGGAAATACGGCTGGGACGTAAGATCCGTACTGTGTATTATTGCTTCGCTGTAGAAGGCGTTCGCCCACCCTTTTTCTTCGCTCCGGACCGTGGCCTGTACCAGGTCCCGGCGCGAGAGGTCATTGCCGCTGATCCGCCCCACGAGGACACGGCGGCGGTCTGCCCAAGCGGGGCACACCTCTACCGTATGCTCCACCGTGTCACACAATAGTGACACCCGGGCGTTTCTTCCGCACTAATCCAGTGCAGGAACAATGTGTTTGTATTTTTAAAATTATGTGTTTCCATAATTGTTATTTCATTGTGTGTTTTATGTGCCAAATAAACGTGTTTTCTTTCTTTCTTTTCTTTTCTTTTCTTACCATATCTAGTGAGAACCTACATCATGCGGAAGGTAAGGACGTCATGTTGTCTTTCCAGCTACTTCTCAAATGTTCCCTTCGGTTAACTTTCTACTGTTGTAGATATTCGTAGCAGCTGATATTATTATATACGCGAAATTAACTCCGTCTGTTTAATTGTTTCTCCTTCACGGAAGAAGGGACTTAGATAAAACTTGGTATTCGGGACACTGCGTACCGGAAGACGCAGCGTTAGAAGGCCTCCTACAAGGTGGACCGATGACCTGGTTGATGTTGTGGGAAACCGATGGATGCGAGACGCACTGGATCGTTCATTGTGACGACACTTGGGGGAGGCCTATGTCCAACAGTGGACGTATATCGGCTGAAATGATAATGATAATGACAATTTGGAACCGTGCTTTAGCTTCTGAAGTTTTATAAGTGGCCATGTAGGCCTATGTGAAATCATCAGGCAATGGCGTCCTTGCCGCCGCTGCCGGAATTCTGATCCCGATTTCCGGCCACCGAAGGCGCGGGCTTGCGGACATTGAGCAATGGGTAGCTCGCTGTCCGGCCATCCGGTAACTGTCCGGACCAAGCCCAAGTCGTCGGCGGCGCGCACTGTTACCGCGCGCCTCAAAGAGTTGGAGCAACAGCAGTTACCCAGCCGGGTCGAAACCTACTGGGGCCAGGGTTATACGAAAGGGAGCTCGAGCCCCGGTATGAAGGCTAGAAGAGAACGGGGTGGGTCTTTTAGTCAGTAAGAGTCTGACACTATCTCCCGCTTCGCTCAAAAGTGGGGGTTGTCATTGGATGATTTTTTCCCACCATAAAAAGGCCTATGTGAAATAAAAACTTTTGAGTTAAGATTTTTTTTTTGATGATGATGTATCGGAATACAAATCTCTCTAGGGCACTCTACTCTCTCCTCTTCAAAACATTCCCTGGGTAAAAATAGTCCAGAATATAGTCTATATGTTTTAATTTTTTTTTCCTCTCAAATTAATGGTTTCCAATTTTTTTTTTGCGAATGAAACCATTGGTTGAACTAATATCACATACTTTTAAAATCACAAAGCAAAACTTATTTATTCTGCTTAGTAGCAAGAAAAAAAATAGGTAGCGTGGTACAAAATGAATAGCTTAATAGATTTTTTTCATGGCCGATGGTAGATAACACACCATATAAATAATTATGAGTTTAATTACCGGTTTAGGTGGTAAAAAACGTGTAAAATAATTAAGGGATTGCACGCAAAGTTTTGTGATTCTAAGAAATATGGGACGAGTTTGTAACATGGGTTCGTTCCGTCGTTCGTGTATTACGTAAGGACTTCTAATTTCTTTGAATTTTTTTTATAGTGTTCTCAATAACAAAATGAACAAGAAATATGTTATGGAGATATATATTTATACATACATGATTGAAAAGAGTGTCCATGGAGTTTCTTGCACATTCTTCTCCATAGAGATCTAAGCTTTGGAATTTGTAATAAGCATAATTTTTGTAACTGATTTACTTATGCTTTTATATTGATTATTTAAAACTAGCCCATAGCTATAGCTTCGCCCGTGTACATAAACTATATCACTGACGAATAAAGCAGCTTTCTATCTATACTATATATATATATTATATATTTATTTATTATATATCTATACTTATATTATATATATAATATTATAAAGCGAAAGAGTTTGTTTGTTAGTTTGTTTGAACGCGCTAATCTCAGGAACTACTGGTCCGATTTGAAAATTTCTTTCACTGTTAGATAGCCCATTTAATGAGGAAGGTTATAGGCTATATAACATCACGCTACGACTAATAGGAACGGAGCAGTAACCAATGATGCGGGTGAAGCCGCAAGGTACAGCTAGTCAGTGATAAAAATTTTGCAGTCGAACCAGTACTTACAGAGATTAACTCCTACAAACAAAAAAAAAGACATAAAAACAAAAAAAAAACTTTACCACTTTATAATATTATATATAATAATGTAGATAAATGCTTTGATACTTGACTGATTATTGATTCTCGACAGCCTCCATTTTGATAACACGTTTCAAATTTTTGACAATATTTATTGCTTCACATGTTTTTGTTTATCTATTTTATTTTGGTTGTATCTATATCTATATATCATATAATAAAAAAAAAAATGGTTAAGGTATTAAAACTGAATTTGTACGTTTGTGTCGCCAAACGAAAAATACTCAACTTTCAGTTTACTATTCTATACACAAACAGGTATGGTTCGAAAAATAAATACAAAATTGTTCTCCTGTCTTTGCTACGTCGTAGCCACATAGCGATGTCACTGCTACGCGGCTACGGTGTTCGTAGCAAGGTACCAGTGTGCTATGCTTTGTAGAACACTGTTTTAGGTCGAACTCGAACATGGAATTTTGTTTGTGTTTTGCTTGTTTTTAGCTTTGGATTTTGAAGAATATTTTTTTATTTCAATTTGACTAACAGACCAACTGACAAGTTGTTAAAAATTGTTTTGTATCGACAGGGGATTTTTCTGACACTTTTGTAGGATTTGAATTTTCTAGTTTCTAGCAGTAAAAAATTCATTTTTTTTTTTTATTCCAGAAAAGTACATAAATAGGTTATACATGAGAGCTGTGGTGGCCAAGTGCTAACAGCCCGACTTACAAGTTGTAGGTCACGGGTTCAAACCCAGCAAGGCTTTGTGTAATTTATTTCATCACCACTGCTCTCAAAACGGTGAAGAAAAACATCATGACGAAGCCGGTATGTCCTAGAACCAAAAATTTAAAGACATGTGACATTCACTAAACCGCACTGGGCCCGCGTGGTGGATTACGGTCTATCCCAGAGAGAAGAGGCCTGAGCCCCAGCAGTGGGAATATTAAAAAAAAGCTGACGATGAGGTCATACATAAATGTTCTTGTAAATTTGGTAGACATACATATAATCCAAATAGCAGGTTGTCGGCTAGGCTCAAAGGAAAGCCCAGCTTAAATGGAACTAAGTTAGACAATGAACATATTTGTCGTATACAAATCGAGTGGTGGACCTGTAAAACACAATTGGTGTGAAATTGCGAGATGAGTTCGCGGCAGGCCACATAGGAGATGGCGAGATGACTTGGATGTTTTCTATAGGAATTAGAGATAAATGGACCATAGCCTGGTACCATGGAAATAATGAAGAGAGGTTTTTGCCCAACAGTGGTTTAACCCTTCGCGCGCGGGGTATTATTATTACGCGTTTTTACGTAAATCACCAAAACAAAAAAAAAAAACAAAGATATATAAACCTTTTGGTCTCTAGATTGAAAAAAAAAAAGATAATGGACACCTTTTGGTTTCTATATTGTTAATATATAGAATCCTTTTGGTTTCTAGATTGAAACCAAAGGGTTTCTATATCTTTGTTTCTATATTTTTGGTTTCTATATCTTTGTTTTTCCTCATCCGAGATCAGACTGACTGTCAGATCAGACTGTCAACTACCTGCATGAGCAGAGTACTGGAGTTTTTTGGCCACATTGCCAGGAAAAATGGCCACAACTTTGAACAGCTCATCGTAACTGGCATGGTTGATGGCAAACGACCAAGAGGCCGCAGCCCAATAAGATGGGCAGATCAGCTCCGCTCCACACTGGACACCCAATTGCACGTCGCACTTCATGACGCTAAGAACCGTCACAGATGGCGAGATTCCATCAATAAGAAGCTAATCCAGCGGGAACTTCACGACCCTCAGTAATGAGGAATACGACTCGAGGAGGAAGATATCCTTGTTTTTCCTAGTTTTGTTTTCGGCCAAAAAAAAATATCGTACAAACTTGTGTTCAAAATGACAATTAAGCTTTTTTCAAGGTCATTCAAGTTGTACAGACGTATGTACAATCGGCGCTCGAGGAGCAGGTTACGTATGTATGATAACAATAGTTAGTTACTTGTTATTTTGTAACTGACTATTACATTCGTTTATACTGATTAAACACGTTTTTCACTTGGTTTATATCAATACGCGAACGATTTCCTAAAAAAGGCCATTTCAAGGTTAAAAAAGAACAAAAGGCTTTGACGTGACTAGACAAAATAATATTATTTTACCGATAACTTAATTTTGTATGAAATGTTTTTGTTTGTTTTCGCTTTCATATATTTCATTGTCATGTTTACGACAGTGTTTTTATCACTAATAGAATATCACTAGATTTCATAAGGCGCTGCCCAAACGAAGACACTTTTGATCCAGTTACCCACATCGAACCTTTTTTGATCGTCATGTTTATGTGTTAAGGCCCAAGCGCCCGAAAAGTGCCATAAAACAGTGACTTTCTGAAGCCTACTCCTCGATAACGGCCAGGTTAATAGGTTTGAAAAATATATAATTATTTTTATTATAAATTCATGAACAACATTATCAACATTTGATTTTTTCGTGCTATTAATACTTTTGTCTAAAAAAAAATATTTAGCAATTTCGCAACTTTTCGCAACTTTTCCCTGCTCCTTCGAAACGGCTTGGATCTTTATAAACATTTTTACACATAAAAATTGGTGGTTAAATATTCTTCAAAGTGAACATTGCATATGTAAATAAATCAATATTTCGCAAAGAAAATGGATTTAAAGGTCAGGCGCGCACTTTTCGGGCGCTGTTGGCCGCAAATAAATGCACAGACTTGTGTACTGTCGCCTAGACGGGTCAGCAGTCAAGCACTAGTTTATACGAATAAAAAAAATTGAGACTAACACTCTGCTGGCGACTTCGTTCACGAGAACCATCATTCTAGCCGAAACACGTCCACTGCTGGACATAGGCCTCCCCCAAGCGTCACCACAACGACCGGTCCTATGCGTTTTGCATCTATCGGATTTCCACGATCCCCACCAGGTCACCGGTTCACCTTGTGGTCTTCCAACGCTGCATTTTCCGGTACGACTTATGAGTCATTCTACAAAATGTCGTAAACATTACAGGTGTTGTGTTATCGTGTTATAAAATTATGATGAAACCATATAGCGGTTATCACAACTTATTTAAAATTCCATATAAATCACGTACGATAGAAATATTCGTGGCAGTTTCAAATAACGAAATATTATGTTTTAGTAAAAGTCATTTAGTTTTTATCATCTAAAATTGTAGTGCGATATTGAAATATATATATACTGGGATTTAAATATGTGCGATATTTATCGTTAAGACTAGTAGTAAAGACGAAAAATAGCACACTAATATTTTAAGCTATTGCATAGCTACTATCGCGGGCCTTGAGCGTGGAGACCGAATCTGGAAATTCCGTAACGAAAATAACCTAACACCCATTTGTTTTTTGAGCATGGTGACCGATAAGAAAACAAATGAGTGAACAATCAATCAAAATTCAATTCAATGTGTGAAAGTATAACTTCAATTAATATTAAAGAAAAAAAAACAAAGGAAAATAAATATTTATAATTATTAATACTGTAATATGGAAATATTGTAACTACAACCACTTTTTTAAAAGAGTAACCATGGAGTTTCTTGCCGGTTCTTCTCAATAGGAAACGACCAATTTCGAACCGTGCACTAGCTTCTGACGTTTTATAAGTGCCCATGTAGGCCTATGTGAAATAAAAAACTTTTGACTTTGGCTTTGACTTTGAATTGCATAAGTTGATAAAAATGCTATGCAATAGCTTTACCGCAGCAGTCCCCGAGAGCCACACGTCTTTTTTTTTGGTTAGCCTATTGTGTGTCCCACGGCTGGGCAAAGACCTTCCCTTTCTCCTTCCAAACTTTTCTGGGTCATCGTCGTAGTTATCTACAGAGAGATAGAGAATCCATAAACAGTCTGGGATCATCAGGAAGGTTCATATTTGTTTGACTGGGATAACCGTGCTTCTGTGCGCTGCATACATCGCATTTTTCTTATAACATTTGAATACTATGGCTAATAATAAGTAATATTTACGCTGAGTAAGCTCGTTTATGATCTATAATGGTTTGTCATGTGGTGCTCAAGGAGACTTTAAGTCAAGAGTGAATAGGTTACTTCTAGACAAGCGTGCTCCATTGTTGACCACATACCGCTTACCATCAGGTGAGATGGTGGTCAAACGCGAGCCTATCAATAATAATTTAAAAAAATATTTAGATCCCACTACTGCTCGCCTCTTGTCTGCCTACCCACATAAATTAGGCGTCACTTACTAACTTTTTTGTGTAGGTCGGTACTCCCACCTGTTAGAGCGAAGTTTGGTACCTGGGAAAGTAAATATTACCAGACCATTAAGCTTTATGAGGTAGAAGAACAGTGCTACTAGAGACAAAGTGTAAGGGCCGTTGTCTGAAGGCCGACGCCTCGTTAAGAGTCTGTCTAGATAAGGCGTTTAATGCGCGAGACCACTCGCACGCGCGCACGTCTTTTTTTTTTCGATGGGAAAAATCATCTTTGTTTTAAACTTGCACCTAGCTAGGCTGTTTGCTGGCACCTAATACCCTTCCGTGACCTGTGTTGTACTTTATGTCGGTGGTGTCCAACTGTGACCTTTCAAATATTTTTGGGAAAAAATACCTATAACATGTCGTAAAAACTATTGGAATTCGGTTAACGATACTGAACAAACTATATTTAGGTGTCGTATATACTAAAAATAATTTTGTATAAGTGTGATGTCGTTCATATTTCAAAACTAAGCAGAGCGTGATCCTCGACTCGATGCTTGGCACAGTCCAGTTCCGCAGTGCGACTACAGTTCGCAGTCCAACAGTCATATTACAAGTTCCGGGCCCCGTCAATATTTGTGCTTCTAACGAGTCAAGTCTTACAGGTCAAAAGTTTGCATAACCTTCGCTTTCATAGTATGACGATACCTAAACAAATTTCCTGTTAAATTTCATCCAAGAAGGGCGATTTTTTCTTGAAGTTAAATGTGGTATGTTTAGGTATTTTAGAGTCCAGCAAACATTGTTGAAAATGTAGATACCAAATTACTTTTTTTTATTATTGATAGGCTTACGTTTGACCACCTGATGTTAAGCGACGATGTGGCCAACAATGGAACACGCTTACCTAGAAGTAGCTTATTCACTCTTGATTCAAAGACTATTGCATGCATAGGTAACTTTTTTCTATTTGAAAATCTTTTTGAGATTTTTCTATTTTTTGTTTTGATTATTTTTGTAACCAAAATTTAATTAAAGCTATTTTATATTCGATTATTTATTGCATTTGGAGTTTCTCACAAATTTTTCTCCATGAGATCTACGCTTTGGAATGTGCAACTAGCATCACTTTTCTGACTGACTGACTTCTAGACAATTTAAATAAGTAAGTAATAAATGTGTATTATTTTCTACTGAAGTGAGCAGTTTTGTTGCCCTACAGCGTGGCAATGCCTTTTGGGCACATTACCAGTCGACAGCGACGTGGAATAGTTTTTTGACGCCATATTTAGTTTGATTTTAGTAAGTTGTAATTAGCGTAGGGTTTTATTATTATTTATTTTTTTAATTAACTGTAATTATAGTTTTTAGTTGTGTATGTAATAAGTTAAATTGATTTAAATAAAATGTATTAAGACTTTTTGACTGGCCTGTTGGTCTAGCGGTTAGTGACCCTGACTGCTATGCCGGAGGTCGTGGGTTCGATTCCCATCCAGGACAAATGTTTGTGTGATGAGCATAATCATTTGTTCTGTGTCTGGGTGTAATTTATCTATAATATTTATGTATTTAGAAATATATAAGTATGTTTATCAGTTGTCTAGTGCCCATAAAACAAGCTCTGCTTAGCTTGGGACTAGACGGCTTGTGTGATAGTTGTGGAATATTATTATTACTTTAAAATAAAATTGACGTTTTAATACATATATTTTCATAGTTTATTGATTGTAGTCGTACTATAATCAATAAACTCTCTTGGAAAGTCAATTTCCCTTAGCTTCTCATTGCAAATGGTGTAGATATCAGATTGTGTAGGTTCTCTAAAAAAACATTGGACAAATGCGAGACGGACTCGCGCCCTAAGGGTTTCGTACAAACTTACCTATGTCTTCTTCTTCTTCTTCCTGCCCTTGTCCCATCTTATTTGGGGTCGGCCCAATACGTTTTTTTCCTCCATTCTACCCTGTCACTCGTCATGCTATCACTAACTTCCTTTTCTTTCATATCATTCTTAACGCAATCCATCCATCTTTTCTTTGGCCTCCCTCTCCCTCTCCACCCATCCACATGTATACTCATAACTTTTTTGGTAACATGCATTTCATCCCTCCTCTTTACGTGACCATACCAAGACAAACGATTCCCCTTCAGCTTGTCAGTCACCGGCGCCACTTTCAAACTTCCTCTAATATACTCATTTCTCACTTTATCCAATCTCGTCATACCACACATCCATCTCAACATTCTCATCTCCGCTACATGCATTCTTTTTTCACAAAAATACCTATGTAAATAGTTCAATTCCGGAACGGAGTCTCAGAAGATTTTTCGAAACCCAAAAAACAAATTGTGACGTAACAACAAACCTGTTGTCAGAATTATTCCCATACTTGCGCTATAAGACCTTGCTTTATGCCAAATTTCAAGTTTCTGGGTCAAAAGACGCGTGGCCGCGTTGACGGATCTGAACTATGAATTTTTATTTCCTCGAGAGTATCGAAATGTAAGTTTTTTATTATCACATAAATCAAAGTACTTATCTTTTTTTCTCGTTAACCCCTCGAGCGCCGATTGTACATACGTCTGTACAACTTGAAGACCTTGAAAAACGCTTAATTTTCGTTTTGTACACACGTCTGTACGAAACTTATTTGGCCGAAAATTTTGTTATATATATTATATTATTCTATATTTATTATATTATGGTTTTATCTTAGAAAAATCCAAATTTTTTTTTTTTTGTTAATTTACGTAAACACGGCAATTTTCCGGGTCATTAAACCCTGGTGCTCGAGGGGCGACGGCGAGCTATCCATTGCACGTCGTCCGCAAGCCCGCGTTGATCTATTCGAGTCAAGGATTTAAAAATGCTAATGACACAGCTATGGGTATGCCGGAAATTCTTGGTCACGCGTACCCTAAGCCTTATCTCGTGATCTTATTTATAGTTTCATTGTATCCACTACCAGCGACCCTTAAAATCCAAAAATATCTTCTAAACCAAGGGAAATACGTGCCCAATCCCTCACTGGAACGCCACGAGTCCTTTTTCATATCCCCGTCTTATCCGCGATCCATTCATTCGGAGATAATTCGTGAGGACAGATTTTTGTAATGTGTGAGTTGCCAGTTCGTGTTGGATACGCTTCAGTGGGTTTTGATAGCCTGTTCTGTATCGTGTGTACTCTGCCTTAGAATTTATATGAAACATTGACTGTGAGTTGTTGTTGCTTATTTTAATTTTTGTTTTTAAATTGGTTATTCTGAAACCGTCCAAGCCCTAAGAATCGTCAAACTAAGTGGCAGTTGACAGGGCAAAGATCTGATGGTCGATGGCGACCACGTACTGGAAGACGCAGCGTTGGAAGGCCTTCCACGAGTTGAACCGATGACCTGGTGAGGGTTTCAGAAATCTGGTGTATTCGAGTCGCATAGGACCGGTCGTTATGACGAGACCTGGGAGAGGCCTCTGTCCAACAATGCACATTTTTTAGCTGAAATAATAATGATGATGAGATTCAGGGAGCAGCCTTCTGTAGGCTGCCAATGTCACCATGATTTTTTTTTTTTTTGAGGCAGGAAATCATTCAGCTACTTCTTCCCGCTCTAAAGAAGCAAGAAGGCGCGATAGAAATTGGAAGTTTCGAGGGCATTGGGTCTGCTCCTCTCTTTGCGCTCGACCACACTAGCGGCGTGGTATGGGGAGAGGCGTGGATGCGGGAACGCACGCGCTTTGCTTAGCCACACTGGCAGCACAGAGCAAGGAGCGGCGCGGGTTCAGAGATGGGGTTCCCGCTCTCCACCCGCACTCACTGTGGCCACTTGTATGAAAGACCTATGGTGAGAGTTGCCCGTGCGAGTCCCGTGTTGAGCAACTCGCGCCAATTCCCGCGCCAATTCCCGCGCCCGCGTGTCTGCTATGGACATCCGAATGAAGTTCTTATGTTTAAAGCCGCGTACAGACACCGCGAGGCGTGCGACGCGAATGGTTCGTCTCGCATGCCTCGGGCTGTGTGAACGTCTGTGCTCACAGTGAGCATTCGCGTCATACGATCGTTGCGAACGCCGCCCAGTACGAGCCGTGCGCTCTATGTGGACGGACAGGTGTTGTTTGCATTTTGTGCTGACGAACATCGTGCGAGGTGGTTTGCGTGCTTAGCTTGAGCATGCGTCGTTCGGGACGCATGCATAAATGTACCGTCGTATGCCTCAAGTTGAGGCATGCGTGACAAACCATTCGCGATGCACACCTCCACTCTTCTTGTGTGGCCGAACACTTTGAGGCGCGCGTGGAACACTAGGCGCTGTAGACTGTTCGGGATTCGTCCCTACCGGACGGGTGTACAGTACCCATTGCTCGCTGTCCATAAGCTCGCGACTACGGTAGCTGGGGATCGCCTTACGACTCCCGATGATTACCAGCATGATTACAGTGTATGGCTCTGTCTCTTTCTGAAAACGGAATCGTTAGCACGTCATAGTTGTGGGTTAAATTTTTTTGCTATTTTTATTGGGTACTCGTTTGTTTGATAAAACTGAGAAATGTAGATGCGAAGCAGCCTTTGTTGAATTTTTACCAAACAAAGATTTTTCTGGCTGAAATATTTGAACAACGTTTCTGTATTAATACTACCTTTTTCGTTCGAGTTTGCTGTCCTTGTATATCTCACAGGAATCGAGATTATTTCCAAGATAAAAGTAATATCTGACCTAAATCGAGGAAGTTTGCAGTAACGACTATTTTTGCTTGCACCTCTACAAATAGCAAAAGACAAAGTGCGTTTCTCCATCAAGGATTGCATCAGTGCTTACCATTAGATAAGATCGCTTTTAAGCACTGGATGTGCCTATTTTTTAGATGATATACATTTTATAACTAGGCAAATACGAGCCGGCTTCGCACCCTGAGGGTTCCGATCAATCTTACCTATATAAATAGATCAATTCCAGAATGGATTCGCGTAAGGTTTTTCCAAATCGCAAAAAAAGTTTTTTGTAATGTAACTTGTACTTATTTATGTATCCTTTATTGTACACCAAAATAATAAATTACACATTTGAGCCTTATATTTAGAACATACAATTGGCGGCCTTATCGCATTCCGCGATCTCTTCCAGGCAACCTGGTATGGAAAGAGATTGACTTGACATAAAATGGGGTTGCACATGGTGCATTACAAAGCAAGTTAAACAATTATTGATGAAGAAAAAAAAAACAAATTACTATACTTAACACTAAAATACATACTTAAATACATACATACTAAATAATAATTATATTGGCAAGAAAACAAGTGACAACTACAATTAATACAGCTAAAAACGAAACAAAATTACAAGGACAAGTAATATTCCTTCACAAGTTTTTTGAATATGTGTAGTGACTGCGCGCGTTTTATTGGATCTGGCAGAGCATTCCAGAGACGAGTGGCCTGGACAGTAAAGGACTTGTCCAAAAACGTAGTGGAATGCATCGGCATTTTGAGTCTCAAGTTATCTGATGACCTAAGAGATTTCGTATGCGAATCACAAAGAAATTCAAACCGTTTCTTAAGATAAAGAGGGGTGAAAGGGGAAAAGAGCACATTATACAAGAGGGATAGAATATGAGCATTCCGGCGAAGGCGGATTGGCAACCACTTGAGCTTAACACGAAACTCGGAAACATGATCATATTTGCGTAAACCAAATATGAATCTTATGCAAAAATTTTGAAGTCGCTCAAGTTTATCCAGTTGTACTTCAGTGAGATCAAGATAGCTGGCATCAGCATAATCAAGGATGGGAAGAAGAAGAGATTGAGCAAGCGCAATCTTGGTGGCAGTTGGTAGAAAATTACGCAGTCTTCGCAAAGATGAAGCAGATGTGAATAATTTACGACTAACTTCCTGTAGCTGGGCAGTCCACGAGAAATTCGTATCTATAAATATCCTTAAGTTTTTAACTTTCTGACTGATGGGAATTATGGAATTATCAAAAGAAACTTGGGGAAGAGTCGTCCAATCAATCTTAGAGACCGTCCTAGAACTGCCCACTACAATAACCTGCGTCTTTAGGGGATTCACCGTGAGTCCATACCTCTTACTCCAGTCACATATACGGGCCAGGTCACGGTTTAAGGTCATGATGGCCTCCGATAAATTTCCGAGAGGAGCTCGTGAGTAAATTTGCAGATCATCAGCATAAAGTACTTTGTAGTTATGTAACAAAAAAATTATTTCAACGATGTAATCTAGTGCTTGAATGCGATCCTCTGACGGTAAACAGTGATACCTCAAGAGGTATTTCCAAAATATATAATATAGGTATTTTCAATATCATTCTAATTAACTTTCAAGTTAAAAAAAAAACAACAAGTCTTTCTTTAGGGCGTGTCAAAGAAATATTACATCACTCGAAAAACCTAACCCTCATCATCCATGGAGTTTTTTGCACGTTCTTCTCCATAGAGATCTACGCTTTAGAACGTGCAATTTAGCTTCACTTTTTTTTGACTGACCGACATATTGACAATTCAAAAGATTCTGTAATTGGTCTATGTAATATAAACGTTTCTGATTTCCGAATAGGAACATGAAAAACTGTGTTTTCTGTATTTCTATTGGTTAATAAACTTGTGCCACAGTTATACCCAAGGTTAAAAATTACCCCAATTTACTCGACAAAAAAAAATCAGTTTAACTTAAACCGTAATAGTGTATTTCTATACTTATAATTACGTTAACAAGTGAATACCAAATAATACGTTGAATCGAGCAAATATAAAGACGTATAAAAACTTTCTTAACAACACACCTGTTTCTTCAGGCCCTTAGCCAAGTAAATATGTAGGTGTCGCGATATTCTCACATCTCTTCAACTCTATTGAAAATAAATACGTATTAAATCTTCTACGACACGGGGTTCCGTAAGTTTGCCTTGGATTAACGTTGAGCAAAACAGGTATCTGTATGGTGTCCGGACGTAAAGAATAACAACATCCCATCTCATCCCGTCGGTATCGTAAGAGGCGACTAAGGGACATACCAAAGTATGGGCAGGCGTTTTTTGTGCATTACAGCTACCACACTGCGATCCCTAACCCACCTGCCAAGCGTGGCGATTATGGCAAACCCCACAAAAAATTAAATCCAAAACAAAAGAACTAAACTAAAGAAACTAAAGAGTGGAATTCCCTGCTGGAGTCTGTGTTTCCAGATAGCTACAACCTAGGGATCTTTAAGTCGAGAGTGAATAGGTTACTTCTAGGCAAGCGTACTCCATCGTCGTCCACATCATCACTTACCATCAGGTGAGATAGTGGTCAAACGTGAGCCTATCAATAATAAAAAAAAAAATGGCAGCCCGCCTACACTTGACTCCGGTAGCGGTTAAGGCGCGAAGAAAACAGGTAGTTGAAATACAATATTATTTTTAGTTTTTTTTTTAATAGTTGATTTATTTATTTTCCCTTCACACAGTTATCTTATGCTAGCTTTTAACGTTGCTTAGATAGTTAGTTAGTACTTAGTTTATGCGAGAATTTTGTTTGTTCAGAATCAGTAACTGAATGGATTCCAATAGTTTTTACACCATGTTATATTTATTCCCAAAAATATTTAAAAAGTTCACAAGTTGGACACCACCGACACTAAGTACAACACAGGTTACAGCAGGTCATAACGAGCATTAGGCGCCAGCAAACAAAAAACAGCTGGGTACAACTGCAAAATGACCCATTAATCGCCCGATGGCCCGGTGACTATGTATTTTTGCTGACATGACATGCTTATAATTTTGTGACTTTTCCCTGATAATTCACTGGATTGGACACAAAAAGGACCTGTTGATGTGTTGGCAAAGTTAATAATTTGTGGAGGCTATATCTTTTTGTGTCAGTAGCTTTTTTAAGCTAAAATGATGACGGATGTCAAGCTTTTAGTAAAGTTATAGTTTTTACAGCTTTAGTTAGTAGTCGCTTTTAACAAATGATCATTTCCCTATAAAGAGACATCACCAAAATTGATGAAACTTGCTAGAGGCGAAACCTACTAGCGTTGCGTTCCTGTAACGCAAAGAATAACTGAAGAAGCTCGAGTGGATTTTAGTCGGCAAAATCTGACACACCAGAACCGTGAGAAGTTATATGATGATTTTCAAACGAGTTTCTAAGAATCCTCTGACAAAAACAAGTTTTTCAACACACCCTTTCGCTAATTGTGCTCTTAACCTCCCATTTTAGGCTTTCTATGAAGGTAGTGCATTTCGCACTAGTGTGAGGGCGACTAGCCACGCCACAATTTTTTATATTTAGCTTTTTTTTATAATGGATAGGCTCGCGTTTTACCACAATCTCACCTGATTTTTTTATTTTTATTAACTTTTTTTTTAGCTTTTGCCCGCGGCTTTGCTTCTGTCAACTGTTTACTCTATTATACTCTACCCAACTCTATCCCACTCTACTCCACTCGGCCTAACGTAATTAGGGTAAGGTAAGTGAAGTAAGATAACTTTACCCTAATTGTGTATTTTATTTTGCTTTTAAACCATCCCCGTATGCTGGTGAAAATACAAGAAACAATGATTTAAACTGGTCCAGCCGTTCTAACCAGGAGAAATAGGGGTCCATTTTTATATACATATATAGATATCAAGCTGGTCATGTATATAGGGTGACTGGTAATTAGTGTACGATACTTAAACACATGATTGTAATCATGATAACCAACAACTTTTACTATGGGAACAAACCTGGAATCTCGAAAAAGAAACAGCTATTCAGTACATTTATGTTTGCCAATGTACTGATATTATTTTCGCGATTTCGGCTTTGCTCCCATAATAAAAATTGTTTGTTATCATGAGTACAATCACGTGTTTAAGTATCGTACACTAATTACCAGTCACCCTATATACGTTTAAATAAACTTTAAGACATAAGTTCTAAAAATACTTTACATATTGTTGCACGTGTTGTTGACGGATAATGTAGAAGATATTTGATACAAAAACTTCAAACTAAACATATTATATGGGAGTGATAAGGTTTACTTTCTCGACCACAGAACCCTATAATCTCTACACACAGCCTATCGGAAAAATTCCCTAGAAATTGGAAGTAGCACAACAAATAAAAATTCTACTTGCTCTACGAAAATTGGCAAAGTTCTTCGACAACTTTTCCCTATGTGGCCTACAAGGTGATTTTATAATCTAGATGTATTTTATTCTCTAGAGATACAAACTGTATCGCCTTCAATTGAAAGTTTCTGTCGAGATTGGAGGTATTCGTTAGTATGTTTTCTTTATCTTGTGATTGTATTTTGACAAACTGGTTTACGAGGAAACTGAACAGTCCGAAAAACTTATATTATTATGTATTTGCACACTGAATTCTAAAGCTATGATAAATGACAATAATTACGTGAAAATAAGTTTTAAAAACACTTTTTCATGTCAATGTTTTCATCAGTTTGAACTGTCCCCCTGGGCAGGTTGCTTATCTAATCTGCAATAGTTAACACCAGCAGAAAGTTTCAAAATGTAAGGGAATAACGTTATCTCAACGCTCAGTCACGTGGTCAGAACAAAAGAATCGGCGACGTGGTCAACTCGAAGCGTTCAACGCAAGCAAAACGGTTGTAACTTGGCTAAGGGGGCTGTTCATATAACCACAAAATAGATAGGTACAGAAGTCAATCTACATACAAAGCGCGTTCGAGTAACGCACACATAGATACCGTTCACAGACACGATGTCTCGGTCGCGTCTAGCCTCACTCGTCGAACAGTTCCGGCTCAAACGCTCATTAGTGTGCGTCCACCGAGCGTAGGTATAAAAAGTGAAGTACATAGATGAGATTGTCTTCTGTACCTATCTATTTTGTGATACAACTCAGGTCAGAACTATTATAAAGCGTAATGACTTGACGAATAATAGCAAAGAAAGGACATTTGAGTTGTAAAGTAGCATAGAATAGTACGCAGTGAAGATGAAATACATTAAACAAAGTAATTTTATAACTGGTCTAGTGGTTAGAGGCCCTGACTGCTAGAGGTCGTGGGTTCGATTCCCATCCAGTACAAATGTTTGTGTGATGAGTACGATTATTTGTTCTGTGTCTGGGTGTAATTTATCTATAATATGTATGTATTAAGAAATATATAAGTATGATAATTGTTAGTCTAGTATTTATAATATAATTCTGCTTTTTTAGCTTAAGACTAGACGGAGTTGTGTGATAGTTATGGAATATTACTATTATTATTTGCCCGGCTGGGTTAGAACACTTAAGTCCCGGCAGTTGCACTAGGCTACCGTTTCTCTTGCGTCGAATCCCTCGAGTTGGCCACGCCCCCGATTCTTTTGTTCTGACCACGTGAAAGAGCGTTGAGATGACGTCATTCCCGTACATTTGATGTTTTCTACTAGCGTTAACGATAACATATAATCAACTTTCCTAGAGGCACTGTAGTATCCGAAACCTAACTTCTCGGATGTCTTTACAAGTGCTTATTTTAAAGAGCTATACAGAAATCTGCTTGTTACATAATACAAGGCAAAACACCGGAGCGCGCTTGAACTAAATCTGTCTGAAACTTAATCTTCTATATAGGCGACGGGGTATGAATAAGTTAAGCTACAGTCGGTTTAGAAGCTGTCATGTTTATGTGGGAGCAAGCTGCTTCAGCATTGTGGTCGTAGTACTTTGTGTTCCGGTGTGGTCTTATTCTATTTTGGTCGTATGCTTTTCGTCCTCTACAACCCGAGCGCATTAACATGGCGCCTGGCTCGAAAACAGTTGCTACATTGAATACTTGAAAATAGTTTGTATTGTCACGTTTAAAGCATCGTAATTCGTAAAGTATTATGTCAGGAGGAACTACTCAGCGCAATATAAATATTGATAATCAAAACACTTGCGTGATCGAATCTAAAATGAGGATATCCGCAGAAGAACCAAGGTTACAGTCATAGCACGAAGAATCGCCAAACTTAAGTAGCAATGGGCAGGGCACATTGCTCGCAGATCAGATGGCCGTTGGGGCCGAAAGATTCTGGAATGGCGACCACGTTCCGGAAGAAGTAGCGTTGGAAGGCCTCCTACAACATGGACCGATAATCTGGAAAAGGTTGCGAGAACCCGATCAAAGTGGGACGCACCGGACCGCTCATTATGGCGACACTTGGATGAGGCCTATGTCCAATAATGGACGTCTTTCGGCTGAAATGATGATGATGATGAATCAAAACACTAAATAAAATTCAATGCACTCAATACTCTAAATATCATTCATCAGGTGTCATGTTAATGCGCACGGGTTGAAGGTTCTTTATTATTGTTCTTTTCTGTACAATGACAATCTGTCCTAGAATAATAAGCTGGGTAGGGTGGGTGTATGTGTTTTGACTTATCGTCCTATATGTGTTTTTATTATTATTTGAGAACGGTTCATACTTAATTATTTCTTGCATTATATCGCATGTTTCAGGGTAGCTCTCATCTCTGTATGTGAATTTGACGCTGATTAGTCATGTCACATGTCCTTAACGTCGTGTGATGTTGTACTCCAAAGTTCTATAAATTTTAAACTTATAATAATGATAAGTAACAAAATTAAATTAATTAAATTATTTATTTAATTAAATTAATGCGTGTTTTTTTTTAAATAAAGAGCTATTTTATTACTTTTTTAAATAATACAAGCCCCGGTAGGGAAATCTCCTTCTTAGCAGTAGGTATGTAAAATAATTTATAATCTGTAAGTACTACCCGTGCCGTGTATCGTACATATCTGTTTATGTTAGCAGTCTACATTAATACAATCGAGAAAGTATAGCTAGCCTCATCAATACTCTAATGTTTATATTTTCTGTTCTTACTTGGTTCAATTACGGCTTTTAGCGGAACGGTGGTACGGCTACATTTGTGCAGCTCTTAGTATTGAAGCAAAATGTACTAAACTACCGACTAGAAAGTTCTTCACTACTTCTACTTTATATCGAAGTTCAGAGCTTAGTTACTCTGCTAAGGAGGTATTTTAGTGAGGAAGTTCTAATGCAGTATTATCTAGTATGTTTGCGAGGAAATAGATAGATATGATGATATCTATGTAAGTTTCATACGGCCGTATACTAAAATACCTCAAACAATTTTGAAGTTGCATGCAGCATGTAAGCAGGCATGAAGCATGCAAGCAGGCATGCAGCATGGAAGCAGCTATGCAATATGTAGCAAGCATTGTTTCTGTCTCGGCTCCGACGCTGCGGGATTTGGGCGGCCCCACGCAAGCTTATCGTTGCACATGGTTTTAACACTCATCACCTCAGCTTATATGCCGTATAAAAAAGTGCAAAAGGATTTATTTTTTGGTTACATATACTTAAAAGTTTGTTTTTTCAATGTTCCAAGGGATAGACGGAAAACAAAGTCATCCTATAAGGGTTCTGTTTCTACCGATTTTATTTTAATAAATAAATAAAGAAAGAAACTTTTTATTGACATAAAGACAATGTAGTAACAACATGTAGACACTAATGATATTATAATAAAAATCCGGCCAAGAGCGTGTCGGGCCACGCTCAGTGTAGGGTTCCGTAGTTTCCCGTCCGTCACAATAAGTGTACCCACGTACCCACTTATGAGTTTAAAAAAATGCTTGCATATACGATTATACTACAAACTTAGTCCACAAAATTATTTTGTAGAACCCTTTTGTCTTTTTTGTACAAAAACTGTTCTTTCCATCAAGTTCAAAATCATTTTCCTAGAAAGTCCTTATAAAGTTCTACTTTTCAGATTTTTTTCATATTTTCTAAACTTATGGTTCAAAAGTTAGAGGGGGGACACACATTGTTTTTTTATTTTTGGAGCGATTATTTCCGAAATTATTGACATTATAAAAAATGATTTTAGTAAACCCCTATTCATTTTTAAATACCTATCCAACAATATATCACACGTTAGGGTTGAAATTAAAAAAAATCACTTCCCACTTTACATATAGGGGGGGGCCCTATATGGTAAAGTGGGAAGTGATTTTTTTTACCCTAATATTTTTTTTCCTATGTTTATTTTACCACTTTGTCGGCGTGATTGATATACATATTGGTACCAAATTTCAGCTTTTTAGTGCTAACGGTCACAGAGATTAAGCGAGGACGGACAGGCAGACATGGCGAAATTATAAGGGTTCCTAGTTGACTACAGAACCCTAAAAAAGACAACTATCCATGTGTGTCTCACGGCTGCGCCAAACACAAACAGCAAAGTACAAAAAAAGTACAGTACAGTGACAGACCACAGACTAAGTCAATCAGCACAGTTAAGACAAAATATAGGTACGGCACTCTAAAACTGAATTTAGACTTCGCGAAACTTAACAGCTATTATTAAAATTTAAAAATTCTTCGATACTCTTATTGCGCGTGTTATTGAGTCATTCAGTTCCCTTCAAAATGATTGAGCTGACTGAGGCTGATACACGCATCATGCTCGTGAATGGGTGCCGTCAGATGAGGCTGGTCATCTCTTAGCTGCCAGTGCCTTAATTCAGTTTCTATCTTTTAATTATTTTACATTTTTATTTCATTATGGACATTGTGCTCACACGATAGAAGCAACAAGTAATATGTAACCAATCATTATTATGTAACACATAATATGATTTAAAAGAGTGTCCATGGAGTTTCTTGCACGTTCTTCTCCATAGAGACCTACGCCTTGGAACGTGCAATTTAGCTTCACTTTTCTTGGACTGACCGACATTTGACTATTCAAAAAGCCTGCAAATGGTCTATTTGAAATAAATGCTTTGACTTTTTTGACTTTTATTAGATTTTCCTCAGAAATCTTATATTTGACATTTAAAATCTGAGATTGAAGTCTGAATGGCTGAAATGTAAATTAGTTAAAAGACTTGAAATGAAACCTTTAATAAAATTTGAATAAATGGGATTTTTGACATTATTCTAATTTTGTATTTATTAGTGTAGACTAATGATTAGTGTTCGGCGTAGTGCCATTCGGGGTCAAACTTGAATGTGGATAATATACCCAGAGATTTCTGGGATCTCCATTAATATTTGTTAAAATAAGTTACTTATTTTTTATTAGAAAAACCAGTTTCTGAAAATAAATAAATAAAATGATTCCCAGGATTAAGAAGGTACGAGTATATCTTTGTTAAGTCTATAATTCCCGGAAACAGAACTATTTATTTCAAGTATAAAATAAAAATCTTATATATAAAATTCTCGTGTCACAATGTTCGTTCCCGTACTTCTCCGAAACGGCTTGACCGATTCTCATGAAATTTTGTGAGCATATTGAGTAGGTCTGAGAATCAGCCAACATCTATTATTCATACCCCTTAGTGATAAAAAAAAAATATTTATATGGCAAAACAACGTTTGCCGGGTCAGCTAGTACTTTATAAAATCATTCACATTTAAACTAAAAAATAATAAAATATAAATACTTATAAAATTATTATTATGTTTAGTTGTCTCTCGCCATCTCTGTGACGCCAAAAACCGTCACAGATGGCGAGACACCATGAATAAAAAGCTAAACCTGCAGGAACTTCACGACCCTTAGTAAAGAGGAATACGACTTGAGGAGGAGGATTTGCCTATTACAAGTAAACGCAGCAAATGAATAGTCATCATCATTATTGCAGCCGATATACGTCCACTGTTGGACATAGGCCTCCCCCAAGTGTCTCCAAAATGAACGATCTTGTGCGTCTCGTACCAATCGGATTCCCGCAACCTTTACCAGGTCATCGATCCATCTTGCAGGAGGCCTTTAAACAATGAGTCTTCCGTTACGCGGTCACCACTCCTGAACCTTTCAGCCCCAACGACCATCTGTTCTGCGAGCAATGTACCCTGCCCATTACCACTTATGTTTGGCAATTCTTCATGCTATATCGACAAATTTAGTTAAATGAATAGTGCTTCTGGCAAGTTTGTATGAATTAATAGCATAGTGCCATCAGTGCTAACAAGTGCCTGATGGCAGCCATTTTGAAGACTCGTTATATCTGGTTCCGCGTTTAATTGAAGTGGCTTCAAATTTAGATGAAGCAAAGCTGGGTGGTACTTTTCGCGTTCTTCTTAATTAGTTTTTGTACAACACATTTTGTTGAGTACAAAGTTTGAGAGTGAAGTTTTATTTGTGGAGAAGTGATGTTTGTTTTTCCTGTTCTTTTTTTTTCTGTTCAAAGTTTTAATAGAGCTTCCTTGGAAAATAAAAGTTTGTTTGATTTGTAAAAGAACTAGTTTCTATCCGTGGTTTTGTCTACGTGAATAAAAGTATCCTACGTGCTATCCCATTTATCGTTGTTGTCGTACATTTGTGACAATGAATACAGAAGAATTATTGGCTTATTATATTTTCTCTTTTAATTTAATTATTATAATTAATATATATGTATTATTTCTAATATTATTTTATTATATTAATATTCCATTTATTATATATATATATACATATTATTTACATTTTTAAATATTTCTTAAAAAGTACATAAAAAAAAACATTTAAAAATATAAAAAATAGTAGCCCACCGGCATCGGGAACAGGGTCCAAGCTGCCAGTGGTCAGGGCTCCTGAGAGAGGAATCTCCTAACTATACGCGCCGTGTCCAGGAGCACTGCTTTCTGGATCAGGCCCTTGATCCAGCTGCCTAACGAGAGCCTCCTTAGATGTTGTTCGAGGCTCTTAGCTATTAAGCCATTGGCCGTTACGACTATCGGCACAATGATTGCTCTATCCACTTCCCACATGTCGACAACCTCGTGAGCTAAGTCAAGATATTTGATCTGCTTATCTTTCTCAGCTTTCACAAGGTTCTCGTCATGAGGGACCGCTTTATCAACAATCATTGTGCGACGCTCTAGTCGATCTATCACCACTATATCAGGTTTATTGGCAACAATAGTCCTGTCAGTGATGATAGATCGATCCCAATATAACGTGATACTGCCATTGTCGAAAACTGGGTCGGGCACATACCTGTAGTACGGTACTTCTGATTCTACAAGTTTGTATTTAAGAGCAAGTTGCTGGTGAATAATCCTGTAAAAAAGTAATAATAATTATATTAATTATTATTACTTTTTTTATTATTAATAAACTAGTGCGACTCACCATCAAAGATTGCATCACTACTTACCATCAGGTGGGATCGCAGTCAAGCACTAGTTTATCTCAATTTAAAAAAAATATAGGCATATTTATTTAACAATTTATGTTCACACATAATTATAATACAAGATACCAAAATATACAAAAAATAATAGAACAAATTTTATGTTTATTTCTATAGAAGTTTCTATTATGCTTGGGTCAGCATTCAATCAAACCAGATTTAGCTGGATATCAACATTTAACATGGAGCAATATCTAACCTCATCAACCCATTAATTGGGTAATGTAATACCCTTTAGCAAGACTGGTGCCAGATTTCCTGGCTTCTAACTATCTGTAACACTAGCTTAATAAAGTGCTAATGAAAGAAAGAAAATGTATTTATTTACTCTCCTTCTTGTTTTTTTCAGTTTTGCAGTTTTCACTAAAAGAATGAGCAGTGGCGTAGCTATTTTCAAAGAAGTCCTGAATAAAAAAAAATTGAGGTAAACCTTAACATAGGCCTCCCCAAGCGTCGCCACAACGACCAGTTCTGGGCGTCTCGCATCCACCGCATTTCCGCGATTTTCGCCAGGTTCACCTTGTAGGAGTCCTTCCAACGCTGTGTTTTCCGGTGCGCGGTCACCACTCTAGAACCTTTCGGTCCCATCGACCGTGTCACACGAGCAATATGCCCTGACCACTTACCAATTGCCACTTTAGGGTCACACACACTCACAATTCAGTTTAAGTCGTAAAATAGATCGCGTCACGAACTCGTCGTAGTGCCTAAAATCTTTGTCATCACAAAAGAAAAACGTGACACATATTTATTTAATTCTTATCACTTTGCAAATAAAAATGTAATTTGTCACCACCAATAAAAGAAGGGCTTCCCTTTTTAGGGTTCCGTAGTCAACTAGGAACCCTTATAGTTTTGCCATGTCTGTCTGTCCGTCTGTCTGTCCGTCCTCGCTTAATCTCTGGGACCGTTAGCACTAGAAAGCTGAAATTTGATACCAATATGTATATCAATCACGCCAACAAAATTCAGGTAAAAAATTCTAGCAATCCGACCAGAAGGTACTTTTGGAGATTACCTCTTATAAACAAAAAAAAAACTTTATGTCTTTAAAATATTAGTGTAGATAGCATCACGTTTGACGACTATTTAACCTAGTGACTATGTAGTCAAACATTGGGTTGCGACAGAGATTACACAAACAAAAAACATAAAAACTAAAATACATACTTTGCCTCTCCACATTTAATATTAGTGTAGATAGGCTCACGTTTGACGACTATTTCACTTGATGGTAAGTAACGATGCAGTCAAACATTTGGTTGCGACAGATACTGTCCGGCTTTCGAATTTTTAAAAGAAATTGGCCTCACTGACACAGCTTCGCCCACGTCTAAATTAATCCACGCTACGCCTCTGGATTAACCAGAGGCGTAGCGTGTCCTGTGTAGTCCGTATTATGTACATCCTGTAGAGCCCATAAAATACTGGTAGAATCCGCTTTTCCTTTCTTATGTTGAGATACATTGGTTCCCTCACTAGCTGAACCGGTGAACTTCTTACAACTGTCAATGAATGTATTCATTCAATGAATGTATTCATTGACTGTTAGGCGATATACCTTTCGATATAGTCCACCGATTGCGATGAAACAAAGCCCAAGTAATATATCAACAAGTTACACAAAATTTGATTATATAAAAGTTTTCTACATCGATTTTGTATACTTGACGTGATGCGCGCAGGCTTGCGGACAGTGAGCAATGGGTAGCTCGCTGTCCGGCCGTCCGGTAACTGTCCGGACCAAGCCCAAGTCGTCGACGGCGCGCGCTGTTCCCGCGCGCCTCAAGGAGTTGTCAGCAACAGCAGGGACCCAGCCGGGTCGAAGCCTACTGGCGCCAGGGTTATCCGAAAGGGCGCTCAAGCCCCGGTATGAAGGCTTGAAGGAACGGGATGGGTTTTTTAGTCAGTAAGAGTCTGACACTATCTCCCGCTCCGCCCAAGAGCGGGGGTTGTCATAAGATGATTTTTCCCATCGTAAAAAAAAAACGTGATGCGCCCACAACTAAGAACTTCTGCTGATTTATTATATGTATAGATCCATATGACGTAAGGTTAGTTAACAGACGGGCCGTGTAGTTTAATAGTCACTGTGGCTCTAACTAAAAACATAATGGGTAATTTTTTGGGCGGCAGTCGCTTCCTTCTGCAAAGCAGTAATGCTGGCGAAGGAGACGGCCGCATTCTAGAGGAAACTGACATCCTCATCTACCATTCACCAGCTTGCGGTAATCGTCCGGATCAAACCCAAATAATCTATAGCGCGTAGTGGCGTTCCTGCACCCAAAAGAGATTTCAGCAAAATCATAGGGGCCTAGCAGTGCCGTAGCCTAAGTGGGACATCAGCTAATTTCTGAAAGACTTACTCGTATGTCTGGGATGCAAAGGGCAACTGAAGGAACTTAGGTGTGGTTATAGACAATAAAAGTCTGACACGCCTTCAGAAAAGTAATTAGGTGTGGGATATAACATAAAAACACAAACACCAGTTTTAAAATTGAAATCAATAAAGCCTAATTTCCTTTGTCGATTAAACAACACACATATTCACTTCGCTAAATTTTCATCCACATGTTCCAAAAGTAAATCACCCTTAACCACATAATTACAAAAATACTTTCGCTAAAACTCTACTGAAGTTAATCGTTTTCGGTTACGCCGCAAAATTGCGAAAACCTTCAATTTGTTTTAGTCTACTTTGAAAACTCTAATTAACAGTGTTGTTACTAACGAGCTTATTACTATTGTACTACTATTTTACTACTTGTAATGCTCAAGCAGGAGAATTTACTTGAAGTTATGTCATTTTTTGGCAGCTTTAAATCGCCTGTTAGGCAATACAGCCGGCGGAATGTGTCTGGGAGTATTGGTGACTTGATTTTAAAGATATTGCCTACAACATACATAAAAATCAGCCTTGAGAAAATACGTGAAGTTACATCATTTTTTTTTTGGGAGCTTCAAAGCGTCTGTTAAACAATATGGCCGACGGAATGTGTCTGGGAGTATTGGCAACTTGATTTTAAAGACAACCCTACAAACAGGCCTACAAAATACGTAAAAATTTACGTGACCGCTTTGAAAATTTACGTGAGGTAAGTAATAATTTTATGGCACTACCTTGATTACCTGATACCTGAAAATTGGCCGTCTAAGCAAGCTAGCACGTGGGCATGCGTTCTTAGTACATACTAACAGTACTCAATCGTCCAAATTTCGTTCGTCAGAAAATACTTGATGTCTGGCGGTCTTGGGATCTTACTCTACTAGGGACAGAATGACTTGCTTTAAGTGAGGTTTGTATGACGTATAAAACGACATTATCGAGCAGGTGGTGTAAAAATATATTTATATTAACCTTTCAATCGTGGTAATTAGAGACACAATAGAAAGACAATAGGTGCGCGAACGACGGCGTTCGCTTGGGGTTTAATGAATTAATATTATAAAGAGATACATTTTGTTTTTTTTTGTTTTTAGAAGGTAATCTTTGGAAGTATAAGCGCGGTAATAATATGATAATTATTACCGTGGTACAAGTCCGATTACTATTTTTTTTTTTTTCACCAATATAAAGCTTATTTATTCCTGAGTGACATATGCGAGTAATACACAAAGTAATGCGCCTGGCAGGGTTTGAAGCCGCGAACTACAACTTGTAAGTCGGAGCCATTACCACTACTTTGTGTAATTGATTTCATTAACACTGCTCTCAAAACGGTGAAGGAAAACATCGAGAGGAAACCGGTGTGTCCTAAAACCAAAAATTCGAAGACATGTGACATTCACCAAACCGCACTGGGCCCGCGTGGTGGATTACGGACCATTCGCTCTCCTAGAGAGGAGGCCTGAGTCCCAGCAGTGGGAACATTAAAAAGGCTGATGATGATGACATAGGCTATAATTTATGTACGTGGGCGAAGCCGCGGGCAAAGGCTAATCTACACTAAACGCGTCAAAAAATAAAAGGCTCGCTGTGACATTTGAGAAAGAGCCTAGAATTCATTATGTAACTTTGAACGAAACTAAAAGAATTTGGCTAGTTAAATAATATGGTTGAATTTACGCCGCTAAACTTTCATCGTTTTAATCCCGTGGAGGGTCGATCCGGTACATGAAATACTATCGATTTGTAAAGATAAAATTAAAAAATAAGTACCTTTTTTCAAAACTCGTATTAATTTACGCATGTAGCGAGTCCAATGACCTGTAGGTAGTTTGTACGCAACGCCGACACTACCTATGGGTTATTGGACTCGCTCAGCAGACGTTTTCTCAAAGAAATTAATTTCGTACTTATTTTTAAACCATAAAAAAGTTTGGGATCACTTTTCATCTCTTTAGAGGAGAGTTTTGAGAAATCCAAGTAAATTTCTAATTAAACTCTTTTTGTTGATGATTTGTAAATAAACTTAAAAAAAAAGTAAATATATTTTTCTCACCCTACCTAACTGATTCGATTTGACAGATTTGACGTCATAATATGGCGCTAAGGTAATCCTATTCTTATTTAAACCGCATACACTCGCACACAAACTTTCTTACACCTTTATATAATGTCAGTGTGGTAGCACAAATAGAACACAGACACGAACACGTACACACACGTACAGAAGATAATCTCATGTATATACTTCACTTTTTATACCTACGCTCGGTGGACGCACTCTAATGAGCGTTTGAGCCGGAGCTGTTCGACGACCGGGCCGAGGCGCTCCGAGATATCGTGTCCATGAGCGGTGTCTATGTGTGCGTTGCTCGAGCGCGCTTTGTATGTAGATAGACTTCTGTACCAATATATTTTGTGGTGGTAGTGTGTGAGGTTTTTAGTCTGCCATTTCGTGGTCTGTGGGTAAATTGGTTTTGTTTCGAAAACGTAAGCCTTTCTACAAACATAGATTTCGTTGAAGTATAAAGTCTCATCAACCTTCATTACGTTCCATTTGGAAAACTAGTTTCAGTTTCATTATTAGCGTTTTACAGTAGGTAAGTTAGTTTTAAAAGTCAAAGGTTACAGATTACTAGGTCAATCTATTTCATGTACCTGCCTGATTAGTTGTAAGAAAAGGTTTGTAACATAAGCTCATTTTTGACTACGATTATTTTCTACTATGATTTTTTTTTTTTAAGTGAGTAGTTATCTTATGACTTCTCCTGCTTTGGGCGGTACGGGAGGGCGTATCAAACATTTACCGACTAAAAACACACATATCGTCCTTCAGTTGCCCTTAATCTCCCAGGACCACGACACACTTTCAGAGGTCGAAACATGGTCCTAAAAAAAAAAGGTTCGGTCCTGTTGGGCCTCTAAAGTTTTATTGATATATAGTGCGCGTGGAACATTACGTACTGGTGACTACTCGGACTCGATCCTCTCGATGATCGGTTCCTTCTTTGTACTACTAATATCAAGTTAGTAACAACAAGCAAGCTACAAGCAAGCAAGCAAACAATAAAACAACAAGCAAGCACAAAAGCAAGCACAAAAGCAAGCACAAAAGCAAGCACAAAAGCAAGCACAAAAGCAAGCACAAAAGCAAGCACAAAGGCAAGCACAAAGGCAAGCACAAAGGCAAGCACAAAAGCAAGCACAAAATCAGACACAAGAACAAGCACAAAAGCAAGCACAAAATCAAGCACAAAAGCAACCACAAAAGCGACCATAAAAATTCAGACAAAAAAACAAGCACAAAAGCAAGCACAAAAAAAAGCAAGCAAGCGCAATCAAGCTTAAATAAATACGTAACTCCATAAAAATGTTGATTTTGGTTCCTCATGAACGCAGTTTAAATGATAGTGAATAAATAAAATATGATCGTGTATGGTTCCATTAGTGAAACTCCCACAATGGTTACTACATTTTTTAATTTTCTGCGGTCACTTCAATAATTTTTGTAAATTGTAAACTTAGATTAAATCAAAACAACGAAAAATAGGTGACTCGCCTCTAGTAGCGGTTGGGTTTAGGTTTTCTGATTGCAATGTTAGCGCGTAACGTGTCCTTTCCCTAGAATATTTGTACAACATTATTTTTAGTATTTATTTATTTTATTTTATTTTATTTGGAAAAAATACGATATTACACTATTATATTCACTTATCAAATATGTATACAAAAGAATAAAATTTAAATAAATATGTGTATGTGTAGTATATGCGAAACCTAAATATAGTTAATCAGTAACTAAATCTATTTCAATAATATTTTTACACCATTTTATATTTTAACCCAAAAATATTTAAAAAAAGGTCACAAGTTGGACACCACCAAAACTAAGTACAAACAGGTCACGGCAGGTCATAGCGGATATTAGGAGCCAGTACACAGTTGGGCGCGGAAGCAAAAAAATCCCTAAGTCGCTCGGGTGGCCTAGTGACCTTGTTTTTAAAATAAGCTAAAAACGTTTTGGGAACACATTCATTGTACGTGCAGCTAGGAAGTGGAATTCCTTGCCAGAGCCTGTGTTTCCTGATAGCTACAACCCGGGAATCTTTAAGTCGAGAGTGAATAGGTTTCTTCAAGGTAAGCGCGTAACATCGTCAACTACATCGTCGCTTTCCATCAGGTGAGATAGCGGTCAAGCGCGAACCTATCAACAATAAAAAAAAAAGTTTCGCCAACCATCCACCCCAACTGGCTTATAACTTTGTGATTTTTCATGATACAGTTATGAAATGTACATAGATTCTTAACATAAAAATACAGATGTTTTAGGTTTCATATTTACTAAAAATAAGGTTGGATATCAATGGTAGACTTAGGGTGAGTTGCACTATTTAATTATAACGATAACCAAACCATAACCAGCCGTGAAACGGCTGCCTATTGGTCAATTCGACGATTTGATAACTGTTAACGGCTTTGTTATGGTTATAATTAAATGGTGCAACTCAGCCTTAATATTTATTTCTCAACCTTTCTTTCAAAGTCAAATTCTGCACCAACGTAGACGGCGCCAAAGTAATTTAGTACTAAATTCAATATCGAGTCGCAACGGCTTTTAGTCCCTACAAATTGAACGCGGCTTTTTTTCTCACGACCTGACGCTTATGTGTAGCCCAGTTACTATTTTTTTTTAAACTAGCTTTGCCCGCATGCTTCACCGGCTTACATAAAATCTAGCCAATGTTACTCAGGAATAAAGCAACTTTTTATTGGTGCAAAATTGCAATCGAACCAGCACTTTCAGACATTACCCATTTTAAAAAAAAAATATTAGTGTTAAATATTAGTTTTTTTTTTTAAATAGAACCTAAAAAAATACTACGTTGAAAAATATAAGTATGCTCGAAAAATAAAATAAAAATTCAATCGTGGAAATCACAGACACAATAGAAAGACAATAGGTGCGCGAACGCCGGCGGCGTTCGCTTGGGGTTTAATGAATTAAGATTCTTCTTTTTAATAAAATACTTTAAAACTGCCCAACCTTCAAAATATTTCATATAACTAATTATTTTATTCATTTTAAAACTTACAAAGAATTTTTAACCCGATGTTTCTATTTTAAGACAAAACAAACATTGGACAGGCTGCGGGTTAAGAAAGATTTAGTTGAACGACGCGGATATTAATTGCATGTCAATGTCTAAAATTCCAACCACGTTCGAGCCAAGGCGTTCGAGGCCCCAGAAATGCTACGCACGTGAAGTTTGCGGGAGGACAGAGAAATTGGGTTATTATGACGCCCGTCGCTTCACAAAATATGATCGACATCAACCTTGGACATTAAGCAGGCATAATTGAACGATATATCTTATACCAGAACATAACAGCGAAGAAAAACATCGTGAGGATACCGGCATGTCCTAGATAGACCATAAATTCGAAGATAAGTGACATTCACCAGCCCGCACTGGGCCCTCGTGGTGGATTACGGCCCATTCCCTCTCCTAGAGACGAGGCCTGAGTCCTAGCACTGGGGACATTATAAGTCTGATTATCTGATATGACTGACAAGAAAAAAAAAACACAAACTGATTAAAAAATGTAAAACAAAAAAAGAAATACAAATATTGTAAAACCAAAAAGAAAAATCAATAAGTCTGAGGTGGTGGTAGTTTTTAAGCTTAGTTTTTAAGTGTTTGTCAAGATGTGACATGATAGAATGCTAATAATGTAAAAAAATTGTAAACTAAATAATAATGTAAAAAAATGCACAGACCACCATTTCTGCGGTAGATTAAATACGGAACAAAAATCGGATTATGCAATGCTAAGAACATAACGTGGGCGGTAATTTATTCATATTATACTCCCACAGACTGTTCAGGCTGCACTTGGCTAAGAATCAAGAACAATTTACTAAGCCATTTAAAAGTTACCCTGTATGAAGATATGTTTTATTTCGATATCTGGCAGCCGAAACTGGAATCTCTAACTTTTTATTGCAACTAGAGTTTAATAAATCAGTTATATTGGCTTGTTATTTAAAAAAAACTTGGCATGTGTGTGTCCGATTCGTGCACTGAAGGTTCCGTAAAACTTACTCATAAAGACAGTGTTCAGTTCCTGAATTGAGTTATGAAGATTTTTCCGCATCGAAAAAAAAAAGGTTTTTTGTGACATAGGTTTTGAACCCCTTGAGAATGACCCAATATACATTTTTTTAAACATAAACTTCTAATTTTGTCACTGTTTCAAGAAACCCCAAATCAAATCAAAGCATTTATTTCAAATAGACCATTTACAGGCACTTTTGAATAGTCAAATGTCGGTCAGTCCAAGAAAAGTGAAGCTAAATTGCACGTTCCAAAGAGTAGGTCTCTATGGAGAAGAACGTGCAAGAAACTCCCCAGATCTCAGTATATGATTTTAATTTCAACTCGATACTTAAACGCGTTCCCGAGATAAAGGGTATTAACTAAAGGTCAACTAAGTGATCCTATAAGGGTTTTGTTTTGTCTTTTTTAGATACGGAACCCTAAAAATGTCTATAGACCATTTACATTAAATTTTATGTCAAAAAAATATAAAGATTCAGCCAGACTATAAATACAGCGCAGTAATTTTCGACCTTTGACACCGCGACCGTGGTCGATATTTGTAGATTCATATCCCTCTGATTGACGTAGATATTTTGTTCTATAGCATGAATTGTTACTGTATTGTACCTATTTTTAATTTTAGACATATATTGTGATTGTGTTGTATTATTTTTATGATTTGTAATATATAATGTTTAAAAGTTAAGCCGCAGGAATCCGATGGATTTTTTTTTTATGGTGGGAAAAATCATACAATGACAAACCCCGATCTTGGGCGGCGCGGGAGATAGTGTCAAACTCTTACTGACTAAAAGCCCACCCCGTTCCTTCTAGCCTTCATACCGGGGCTCGAGTTCCCTTTCGGATAACCCTGGCCCCAGTAGGCTTCGACCCAGCTGGGTGATGCTGTTGCTGATAACTCCTTGAGGCGCGCGGGAACATTGCGCACCGTCGACGACTTGGGCTTGGACAGTAACCGGACGGCCGGACAGCGAGCTACCCATTGCTTACTGTCCGCAAGCCCGTGCCTACGATGGCCGGAAATCGGGATCAGAATCCAGGCGGCGGCGGCGAGAGCGCCGTTGCCTGATGCGGTCGGCCTCCTCCTTTGCGAGCATTACTGCTTCGCAGAAATTGGCGACTGCCTGCCACTCCTCCTCGCTCCGGACCATGACATCAACCAAGGTCCGGCGCGAGAGGTCTCCACCGCCGATGGGAATCCGATGGATGCGAAATGCACAGGACCCGTCATTATGGAGACGCTTGGGGGAGGCCTATGTCCAACGGTGGACGTCTTACGGCTCAAATAATGATGATAAGGCTCGCGTTTGATCACTATCTCACCTGATAATAAAAGATGATATTACTTAGTGGAAACCTCTGTTTATGAAATGTTACGAGTATACTTGCTTATCGCAAAACTACTACACACTACTACTACTTTCTCTCTCTCTGCTACTATTCTATTCTACTCTACTACTACTATTCTATTCTATTTTTTTTCCGATCAAACCAAGATGATGATCAAAATTGAAGTTTCCCAACCTAACTTTGGATAAATAAGTCAACCCAAGTTATACTCGTATGAAATCAACACGGCCGGGTTGAATAGATTACTTTGAAAGTCATTTTGATATATTGGGTTCACAAGTTACGAGTAGGAACTCCATTCTGCATGAGAGCTGTCTTCTGTGAAGAAACAATTTTGAGTTAAGAAAGGATGAAAAGAAAGAAAGAAAAACATTTTATTTGCCCGAAAGAGACGCACACATTTTTATATTATATTAAAAAAACAAATAAAATAATTAATACAAAAAAAAATACGTGTGGCACTCGGAGACTGCCGCGGTAAAGCTATTGCATAGCATTTTTATCAACTTATGCAATTATAATTATTTATTTATTTTATTTATGCAGTATTTTTTTCCTTTTTTTTTTCTTTGATATTAATTGAAGTTACACTTTCACACATTGAATTGAATTTTGATTGATTGTTCACGCATTTGTTTTCCTATCGGTCACCACGCTCAAAAAACAAATGAGTGGGGGGTGTTAGGTAATTTTCGTTACGGATTTTCTGGATTCGGTCTCCACGCTTAAAAATATAACAGAAAATAATAATAATAAGAAAATATGCGCCACGTCTGAGCAAAACGGCCGTACGCTCAGCATAATGCTGTGTCCACACGCAAAAATGCAACGAGTCCACAGCGCTGGTTTTCAGCGTGGGCCGGTAACAGTATCGACTAAAGGACTATCGGCAACGGTGTGGTGTGCCAATAGGAAAGATGTTTGTTCACTGGATAGTTATATCTATATAACTGCATTTTTTTATTTATTATTAAGCCATGGTGGCCCCCACTTCGAGTTTTAGTTCACGGGTTCAAACCTAGTCAGGCGCATCATATCGTATCAGCCGAAAGACGTCAACTGTTGGATAAAGGCCTCCTCCAAGCGTCGCCACAACGACCGGTCCTGTGCGTCATGCATCCATCGGATTACCGCGACCCTGACCAGGTCATCGGTCCACTTTGTGGGAGGCCTTCCAAGGCTGCGTCTTTCGGTACGCGGTTGCTCCAGAACCTTTCCGCCCCATCGACTATCTGTTCTGCGTGCAATGACACTTCGATGTCGTTTACCTTGGTTTCTCTTGCGGATATCTATATTTTTGATGTAATCCCGCAAGGAAACTCCGAGCATAGCCCTTTCCATTGCCCTCTGGGTGACTTTGAGTCTTCTTATGAGGCCCATTGTAAGCGACTACGTTCCGGAGCCATAAGTCATCATTGGCAACACGCGCTGGTCATATACTTTCGTCTTGAGGCACTGTAGTATATTGGACGAGAAGACACCGCGCAGCTTTCCAAACGCTGCCCAGCCGAGTCGGATTCGACGATTGATTTCTTTCTTGAAGTTAGACCTACCCACGTACCCAACTGGACCGTCTGACCGTCCCAGATAAACGTAGTCATCCACAACTTCCAGTGTAGAGTCTGCGATCTTGATAGGAGTAGGTGCTAGATGGATGTTAACTATAATTTTGGTTTTGTTCATGTTCATTTTAAGTTCCCCTCTTTGGAAAGCTCTACTGAGTGGGCAGGAGAAGCTCTTCAAGTGTTTTATTTTATCACCACTGTACCCAAAACGGTGAAGGAAAATATCGTCAGGAAACCAGCAAGTCCTAGAACCAAAAATTCGAAGATATGTGACATTCACCAACTCGCACTTAGTCCGTGTGGTAGATTACAGCCCCATCATCTCTCCCAGAGAGGAGGCCTGAGTCCCAGCTGAGGGAGTTGTTAATGCGTGCATGCTTATGCTTGTTGATAGGACAATTTATGCTTAAATATCTTGACAAATTGGTCTAATGCGATGATCAAGAGCTTGTATACTGGTAGGTATACAAATAAAATTGTACAACATAGTTATAATCTTTAAATATGCACATGAATACAAATGATTACATTACGTCCTATTTTTTATTTTTATTTTCGATATGCGCTTGATCACCATCTATCTCATCAGATGAAAAGGCGAGATGTGGTCGACAATGGAGCATGCATGTCTTGAAGTTACATCTAGGTTATTGTGAATAGTGACTCTTGACTTAAAGATTCACAGGTTGGAGTTTATCATCATCGCTTCTCACACAATCCATCCATCTTTTCTTTGGCCTCCCTCTCCCCTTCCATCCATCCACATGTAAACTCATAACTTTTTTAGCAACATGCGTTTTGTCCCTCCTTTTCACATGACCATACCAAGACTAACGATTCCCTTTCAACTTTTCAATCACTGTCGCCAATTTCAAACTTTCCCTAATATACTCATTTCTCACTTTATCCATTCTCGTCACACCAGACATCCATCTTAACATTCTCATCTTCGCTACATGCAATCTTTTTTCATCCATCTTTTTCACAGGCCAACATTCTGATCCATACAGTATGACAGGCCTTATCACGGACTTGTAGATTGTAGTTTATCAGGAACTAAAATAAATATATTGAAATCCAAACTTTACTTAGCTCCTTCTTAGGTATATAATACTGTAGGGGTCGTCAGAATTAAGTCGTTCAGTGAACAGGAAAACAAGTCTTATCTCTCTACCACCGTATTGAATGTATATAGCGCGCGTGTTAGTAGTGCGCGCTCTAGTAAATTGATGTCTGCGCTCGAAAACGCTAGCAGCCTCGGCCACCGCCTGCTGGCGTCTTTATCTCGTATACCTACTTATAAATTGTCCTAAGAAATGACAAATTAGAAATACGAAAAGGAAAGAATAAGGAAGGAACAGACAGGAAAAGAAAAGAACAGAAAGGAAGATGCCCAAGTGTCACCATGTCGGTTGCCACAATGACTGTTGCTGTAGATTTTGCATCTATTGGATTTCCGCAACCCTCACTATGTCATCGGTTTACGGTTATAGGAGGCTTTTCAACGCTATGTCTTGCGGCAGACACTCATCACTCTCGAACCTTTCGGCCTCAATGACCACTTCTTCTGCGAGCAATGCGCCCTGCCTACTACTTTGTGTTTGGCAATTTTTCGGATTGTACCGGTAACTTTGGTTCTCCTACGAATATGTTTAAGCCTGGTTCGAGCACGCAAGGAAACTCCGAGCACAGCCCTCTCCACTGTCCTTTGGGTAATTTTAGAGCTAGAGCTACATTAGACTAATGCACACGTGTAACACGCCTGATTTTTATAAAAGGTGTAAGGGACAGGTCTCCCTCTACAAACTTTAAGGGCTTGCTCGGTAGACGAAACTGAACAACCTTCCACAAAATTTGTTTTCAGGAAACGAAAAAAAAAAACGGCCTCACCATACAAAATGATAAACTTGATTGGACAATTTGTATGGCGATAAAAATTTTATGATGGGATAGGATGGTTGCTCAGTTTCTACTACTACTACTCTCTACTTGTATAGAATGACGTTGCGTGGCGTAGATCAAGTGTAGCTCTAAAATTCCAGTTTTCATATGAAATGTATGTAGACTGAAGTGCGAAAATTGTGGCACACGTGTACTCAGTGTAGTCTATACTGAACACACATGTGCCAGTACTCAGTGTAGAGACCTAAACTGAGCACACATGTGCCACACATAAATTTAATTAAGCCTTCTGATGAGGCTCACTGTCATGTGAGCAATGAAGTTTCAGTGTCATATTTTTGACATTATTGGCAACACGCACTGTTTAATTAAAATATAAGCATTAAGCATAGTATTATAAGCCTTTGTTTTTTTAATGTCCCTCTGCTTGGGACTCAGGCCTTTTCTTTAGGAGAGGGAATTAGCCGTATTCCACCATGCTGGCCCAGTGGATTAGTGGATGTCACATGTCTTCGGATTTTTGATTCTAGGACATGCCGCATCTCAAAACGGTCAAGTTCACCATTCACCGTTTTGAGAGCAGTGGTGATGGAATAAATTACACAAAGTAATGCGCCTGGCTGGGTTTGAACCCACGACTTACTACTCGTAATTCGGTATCGTTACCACTGCTCTAATTAATAAAAAAAAAAAATATAGTTAAAAAAAACTAAAAAAACACGCTTTCATAGCATATCAAACTAAAAAGTGTTAAATAATTTTCAATATAGGTAGAAAATAATAATAATGAACGAAAAATATTAATATCATTGTGAAAAAAGCGTGGGGCACTTTGTTTTTAAATTGTGTCAATTGTGATAATTACAGACACAATTGAAAGACAATAGGTGCGCGAACGCCGGCGTTCGCTTGGGGTTTAATGAATTAACTATATTTTTATTTAAAAAAAAAACGGATTATTGTATTGTCATCAGTCTTTGATGGGTGAGCAAAGTTTGAAGAAAATCTGATCGCCCAAAGTAAGTCAAAATCGAGCTCAAAGGCGTTGGTTACAAACATACAGGTGAAGCTAATATAAGCGTGTTAATAAGTACCAACAACTAATTCCGAGATGGTTTTCATACGAACACTTTTATCCGGTAATCAAAATCTTGGCTCACAGCCACCCTACTCAATAGTACCAAGCAGAAAGTTCAGGGTATCAGTACTTTTTATGACTGATGAAAATTGAACATTTTTCCGACTTCTCATTATACTTATGTTACTTTTTGTGAACACCTTGTGTTAATAAAGTGAGAATTTTGTGGCTTTTTTTATTAACTTTTCAGACGAATTTGATGGAAATGAAAGGATCACATGTGATATTGAGACGAGAAAGATTTTTACGCATATCTTGAGGTGAAAAGTGATTTAGTTATTGTTTCCTTATTCTTTTGGTTTTTATACCCAAATCTGTTTTGTTCAATAGGGTAGTTTCCAGGGTCAAAATAATTACATTTTATTTAGTCCGTATTTTAGATTATAAAAAAAATATTGCACAAGTATTTTCTCTTTCTTCGATTAAACAAAAAATAACAAAATTATAGCCCATTAAATTTATGTGTGACGTCACCCCGTGCGAAAAAATGCAGCACGACGTGACGTTACACGTAACTTTAATGGGATATATCTTTGTCATTTTTGGTTTAATTTACAAATAAAAAAAAATACGTATCCCTTATTTTTGAATAATCTAAAAGACGGACTAATTACATTTTTTTATGGAAACTAGCCTATTGTTGATGGGGAGGCGCACTAGTTTATAAAGAGCATATTTACTCTAGCCTTACCTAAGTTATAATCGGACGGGAAGACCGCAGCAGGCAAATTGTTCCAGCCCCTCGATGTGAGGGCCGGACCAGGCCGTAGAGGTTTCTACAACGTAAGGGAGGATACTCGGATATAGGTACTTTTATGGCAACTAGCCTATTGCCAAGACATACTTGTATAGGCTGACAGGTAATTAGTGGCCAATACACACATGAGTACCCTTGATTGTATTCATGATTATCTTACAAAACAACTTTCCCAAACAAACTTTTTTATACTCATTTTTTTTGTCATGGAAAACGTTTTTAAAATGTTGTCTTCTTAAGTTTGCGCATTTTCCGGTTAATAAAAAGTTTTTCATTCTTTCTTTTTATTCGTTTTATCACAATTACAAAACAACTGTTTGAAATTCGCGCGCGCATGCGCCTGACCAACTGTTAGCGCGTTTTGTTATTGTGATACAACATAAAGCGAATGAGTAAAAATATAACGGACTTCTAGTTAAATAAAAACACTGAAAAGTACGAAATAACTATAATTTCGGAAGTCAGTGTTTCTATAATACTAATGTCTCTTCGCTATTTAACACCGACTTCCAAAATTAAAGTTTGTTTGTACTTTTCAGCGTTTTTTTAACATTGAAGTCGGTTATATTTTTTTTTTGGTAAAAAATATTTTATTTTACACTTTTTAGTTATGGTACCACCACTAAAAAGTAATCCTCAGCCAAACTTCTCTCATTCATCTCCTAACGATTCTAATAATCCCAAAAACAGATTACATTAATTTACCTTCTGGTTTCATCATCAGAGCAGTTCGATACTTGCCCCCTTTTTTCTGTCAGTCAGTACCATAAAATACCACCATTAAAAGTACCCCTCAGACAAACTTAAATAACCAGAGTACATCTCATAACGATTCTAGTAATCCCAAATACGGTTAGATTACATTAATTAACCTTCTGGCTTCATCGGCCGGTCAGTTCAATACATCCCCTTCCCCTTTTCTTTCCGTCAGTCATCAACTACACGTATAAACAAAGCAATTTTACTTGTAACCACAGTTCTGCTGTGATCTTATGAGGAGTTCTGTTCCATATCTTCGAAGTTCATGATCAGATCATAACAAAATTTCTATGGGACCAGCTTGGAAGCATGAAGGCTTGAAGGAATGGGATGGGTTTTTTAGTCAGTAAGAATCTGACAATATCTCCCGCTCCACCCAAGAGCGGGGGTTGTCATTGGATGATTTGTTGATCGCAAAAAAAAAACATGGAAGTATAAACTTTCAATAAAAAAAATATATTTCAAAATCGGTCCATAATTGACCGAGATATCGGTGAACATACATAAAATATACGTTTTCAATTTTAGCGTTTATTGTCCAACTGCTAACGTACTGTCCGGCTGGCTGCGGCACGGTAAACGCGCGACATGGGTCCGACGTGAAACGTCTTAATTTAAAGCGCCCTAAGAACGCGTAGTTATGTTAATGGTGCTCTCTTCCTTGTCAATAAAACATAACATATGAGAAAGCATTTGCGCAAAATGAAGCATTATACATTTCCCTAAAGCCTTTCGCGTATATGACGGAATTATATTATCCCTATGGTTTCATAACCCCTGCCTAAATTATGTAACAGCCTAATATATTATGGTTGAATGTCGTCATATAGACAATTTATCTTTCCTAATGGGATCAATACAGATCTTATTATTTCCGTATGTGTGACGCAAGAAGTTGGGAATGTAGTAATATACTGCCCAAGGACGCGTTCTAAACTATGAATGTCTCTCAATAAAGCGTCAGCATCCTGCCATCGTGTCGGTGTTTTACAGGATGCATTTTGGAGAGTGGGCGCTGGAATTACATGACTATATTCGATATAATATTAATAATAATAAACAAACTAAATATCTCGACTTGGCTCGCGAGGTTCTCGACATGTGGGAAGTGGATAAAGCAATCATTGTCCCGATAGTCGTGACGGCCAATGGCTTAATAGCCAAGAGCCTCGACCAACATCTACGGAGGCTCTCGTTAGGCAGTTGGATCAAGGGCTTGATCCAGAAGGCAGGAAGTACTCTTAGACACGCACGTATTGTCCGGGGAACCTCCTCTCTCAGGAGCCCTGACCGCCGGCAGCTTGGACCCTGTTCCCGATGCCGGTGGGCTACTATTTTTTATATTTTTAAATGTTTTTTTTTAATATAATTTTTTGAGGAAATATTTAAAAATATGATAAATATGTATATTATAATAAATGAATGGAATAATATACCACAACTATCACACAACGCCGTCTAATCCCAAGCTAAGCAGAGCTTGTGTTATGGCTACTAGACAACTGATAAACATACTTATATATTTCTTTTTTTTTTTTAATACTTACTTATAATAGTTAGATAAATTACACCTAGGCACAGAGCAAATTATTATGCTCATCACACAAACATTTTTCCTCGGTGGGAATCGAACGATTCCGACCACGACCTCCGGCATAGAAAAAAAGATTCACTCAAGCTTACACCACGTGTATAATGACGAGTACGCGTCTGTGAAGTTATGCGTCTGTGGACCAAAGCATTGGAATGCAACGTTGGAATGATTACCAATATTAACCCAATCCCGGGCATTGGTTGAAGCCATGGTCCGGAGCGAGGAGGAGTGGCAGGCGGACTTCTGCGAAGCAGTAATGCTCGCAAAGGAGGAGGCCGACCGCATCAGGCAACGGCGCTCTCTCCGCCGCCGCCTGGATTCCGATCCCAATTTCCGGCCACCGTAGGCGCGGGCTTGTGGACAGTGAGCAGTAGGTAGGTCGCTGTCCAGTCGTCCGGTAACTGTCCGGACCAAACCCAAGTCGTTAACGGCGCGCACTGTTCCCGCGCGTCTCAAGGAGTTGTCAGCAACAGCAGAAACCCTGCCGGGTCGAAGCCTACTGGGGCCAGGATTATCCGAAAGGGAACTCGAGCCCCGGTATGAAGGCTTGAAGGAATGGGTTGGGTTTTTTAGTCAGCAAGAGTCTGACACTATCTCCCGCTCCACCCAAGAGCGGGGGTTGTCATTGAATGATTTTCCACACTGAAAAAAAAGCCCAATTCGTGGTTTTAGTGAAACGTGTCAAGTAATAGTTTGACTTTGTTGATTTAGCAAACTAAAAATGCTAATTCACACTCTAAGGGAATGAAACGGGGCTGCAAATTTTATATTAAGAAATCTACATTCATGCGACAGAAACTAGTTTTCATAATTTTCTTACAGCCTTATATCTCTGAGAATACTTACACTAAACAGCCCACAACATATCCTACAGATAGGGTAATGTTTCAGATATGGCTCGAAGCCAAATCAGCGCCATGTATGCGCGACATCGTCTTCAGGTACTTAGTGTAAAGGTTCCGTGCACTCCAAACTCATTTATTCACTTAACCGATGCGGGTGGTGAGTAGGCATTGAAAATAGCGGAGGGACTTTAAAATTTGAGTATTAAAAAGAAAACAATGAGAAGCATTTATGTTTGGAAAGACTGGAAGAGTATGCGGGCTTGCGGACGGCGAGCACTGGGTAGCTCGCTGTCCGACCATCCGGTAACTGTCCTGACCGAACCTAAGTCGTCGACGACGCGCACTGTTCCTCCACTGCCTCAAGCAGCTCGCAGAGACAAGACAGTTCGTCAGCAACAGCAGGGGCCCAGCTTGGTCGAAGCCTACTGAGGCCAGGGTTATTTCGAAAGATAGCTCAAGCCCCGGTACGAAAGGCAACAAATGAACAGGAGTGGGTTTTTAGTCAGTAAAAATCCGACACTGTCTCCCGCTCCGCCCAAGAGCGGGGGATGTCATTAGATGATTTTCCCACCGCTAAAAAAAAAGACCGAAAGAGTTTAAAAATGAATATTCATATTAGTATATAATAAAACTATAATTTGCCTAGCGGCTTGACAGCTGTCCTAACTTAACAACTGACTGAAAAACCGGGCAAGTCCGAGTCGGACTCGCGCACTGACGGTTCCGTACAAACTTACTCATGAAAACAGTTCAATTCCCGAATTGAGTTACGAAGATTTTTTTAATTAGCATTTTTTTTTTGTGACTTCATTACTTTACAGTTTTTAGTTGTTTTTTTTTCTTTACTCGTACTATGAGACCTTGCTTCATGCCCAACTTCAGAATTATAGCTCAACGGAAAGTACTCTATGAATGTTGATTCCCTTGTGAGTATCGAACTATACGTTTTTTTTCCGACATAAATGGCCGTTTCTTTTTTTCGTTAGCTTAGAAGATTGTTTTTTTCACAGCTTCAAAGGACCGCACATTTAAGTATATAGACACCAAAGTGATCCTATAAGGGTTCAGAATTTTCCTTTTAGGTAAGGTACCCTAAAAATTAAAGAAAAAAGTACGTGTTGACCAGTTTTTTTTTTAATAAGAAAATTAAATCATTAAATAACTTTTCCCATTCTGGGTGGAGCGAAAGAGAGTTCCAGACTCTTACTGACTACAACCCACCCGTGTTTGGCCACCGTAGACGCGGGCTTGCGGACAGCGAGAAATGGGTAGCTCGCTGTCGCTGGTAACTGTCCGGACCGAGCCCAAGTCGTCGACGGCGCGTGCTGTTCCCGCGCGCCTCAAGGAGTTGTCAGCAACAGCAGGGGCCCAGCCGGGTCGAAGCCTACTGGGGCCAGGGTTATCCGAAAGGGCGCTCGAGCCAAGTATGAAGGCTTGAAGGAACGGGATGGGTTTTTTAGTCAGTAAGAGACTGACACTATCTCCCGCTCCGGCCAAGAGCGGGGGTTGTCATAAGATGATTTTTCCCATCGAAAAAAAAAAGCCTACTGGGGCCAGGGTTAGTTTCGAGAGGTAGCTCAGCCTCGGTATGAAGGCTTGAAGGAACGGGATGGGTTTTTTAGTTAGTAAGAGTCTGACACTATCTCCCGCTCCGACCAAGAGCGGGGGTTGTCATTAGATGATTTTCCCACCATAAAGAAAAACCTCCTGTGTTTGTTAAGACCCATTACATTCCAGGGTCGGTCACACACAGGGTAACTCTTTTGAACAACCTCACAGCTTTTGTCCAAAACGCCATTTCTAAAGCCCCGTTCCCTATGGAATTATTTCTCTAATACGATTTGCTTGTTAGGCTCGTTTATTAGCCAAGCAATATCGCCCTTTTAGTATCGCAGGTATCAATGACTATATTGACATGAATATAAGCCTTATTTGATTAAATTTTATCACACAATGCGATTCCTGGAAGGTTGGCTGGAGGGCAAAAGTTCTATTAATACTACAGACTTATTGAAGAGCTTAGAATAATTGAGATGATAGCTAATAAAAGCCCTATTCCTAAAAGCGAATGTAAGGAGCTTGAATGAATAGAAATATCTCAAGGTTAAGCTACATTTCAAGGTCAGACCATGGATGGGTGACCGTCTCTTATAAGCCGAAACAACAAGAAAAAAAAACACTTAACGGAGTCTGTGTTTTTTGATAACTACAACTTAGGGGTCTTTAAGTCAAGAGTAAATAGGTTATTTCAAGACAAGCGTGCTCCATCGTCGACCACATCATCGCTTACCATAAGGTGAGACGGTGGTCAATCGCGAGCCTAAAAATAACAAGAAATAAGCACAGTGCATTTAGCCAGTGAATAGTTAAAAAAGTAGTTCTAATAAATGAATGCGCCTCACTATCAACGATTGCATCACTACTTACCATCAATTTAAAAAAAAAAGTGTTTCGTTTTTGATATGTCATACAGTCACCTAGTTTATTGTTAGGCTGCCATCAAACGGACTGCATCGCAGCAACCGCACGCAGTCCATATACTCAACTGCATGCAGTTTGATTTGACTTTGCGCAGTTGGCGCCACGCATCTAACCCAGGAGATTAGTGTATGATTTGATCTTTAAGAGCCTCAAAATAAAGTTGACAATGTCAATGTGCGTTTGTTCTTTGTAATTAACAGCACACTAACTGTATGCGGTTAGCGATGGACAGCATACGTCGACACTACACGACTGTAGTTGACCGCGTAAAGTTGAAGGCACGACTGCATGCAGTTGATATTGACTTCACTCGACTGCAGCCGACCACATGCATTTGATATCAGCCTAAGGTTGACATCAGACGGACTGCATTGCAGGGACCGCGCGCGGTCGATATATTTAACTGCATGCAGTTGTACGTTCGACTTCGTGCAGTCATGATATCAACAGCAAGCGTTCGGCTGCAGTAACGCCTAAGATTAGTCCAGTAACGCCTAAGAATGCGGATGTCACCAATTCTACCGTTTTTGCAGTATTTGGCAGCAAATTTGAGTCAGCCCTATCAGTGAGTTTTGTGCCACTTGAATTTTTATTTTATGCAATTTATTTTATTATTTAATGCTAGTCTGTTAATATGTGAAAGAGATGTCATTAGATGATTTTCAACCTAAAAAAACAAAGTTGTCTAGTATCAATCAAACAATAAAGCATAAAAAGATCAAGATTCTTGCAAAAGATGTACCCCTGATGACGTCGTACCAACCTTATAAAAACAACTGACACAGCTAATGTCTCGTCCCAAGTTGGCAACCTTGCCGAGACATCTGAAGGCTGTCAATCGATTCCCACAGCGTTTATTGGCTCGTTAACGATTTTATATTTTGGGCAAGTAAAGTGCTGATTTGGAACTCTTTAACGCCTTTTTATTTTTGTGGGACATGGAGATTTGTGGATTTTATTTGAATTATCGAATGGCTGTCTTTAAGAAAAAGGAATGTGGGATGTATTACAAAATTTTCACATTCATGATGTCCCGAATTATCTTACGAACTGCTCTTATTAACTTACGAACTGAATAGATAAAAGTTTTGTTTGTTATTGGTATAAACTAGTACTTGACTGCGACCCCAACTGATGGTAAGCAGTGATGCAATCGTTGATGGTGAGGTGCACTAGTTTATTAAGAGCCTATTCTCTCTTACCTTAAAGACATCTAAATTATAATCAGACGGGAAAACCGCAGCAGGCAAATTGTTACAGTCCCTCGATGTACGTGGTATAAACGACGATGCGAAACGCTTGGTCCGGACCGTAGAGGTTTCAACAAGTACTTTTTAAGCATTATGCAAATGGGGCTCGGGCTTGCCGTGTTTACCTGAACGCAACCCAACGATACAGTGTTTAATCAAGACAGATATACACGGGTATGAAAAAGCGAAACATAGAAAATAGTTTTTTTACATAAATAAAAAGTCTTATAATTCTGACACACAGACAGTTGTAACAACAAAGCTGTCATAACAATTGTTGTTCCAATTAAAAATACCTATCCAATGACACAATATCTTATTGCTATTGAAGGGTGGTCCCAATATGCCCATTCTCATTTAGAATAGCTTTTGAAATTATTAGAAAGTCAGTTGATTTTTTAATGAGTTTTTAGTGGCTTTATTTATGGCGTTGCTTAGTTAATTAACACTATTAATTAAATATTTGTGATTGTGTATTTTGAACAATGTCACTTTATTTGTTAAAAGATAATAGTTTTGTAGTATTTTACTTCAATCTTCAAATATTTATCACAAAATTACAGTCACCAAGGTATTAATTCCGTTTTTCACTTTTAGTCTTTAACACTTGATATCTTCTGTCTTGTAGAAGAAAACCAGTTCCTTATGACAAAATTGTTATATAAATACTATTTACTTAATTTTACACCTAATAAAACATGACAGTTGGTGAGAATCGAACTTACGCCTTTTTTTTTATGGTGGGAAAAATCATGCATTGACATCCCCCGCCCTTGGGCGGAGCGGGAGATAGTGTCAGACTCTTACTGACTAAAAGACCCACGCCGTACCTTCTAGCCTTCATACCGGGGCTCGAACGCCCTTTCGGATAACCCTGGCCCCATTAGGCTTCGACCCGGCTGGGTCCCTGCTGTTGCTGACAACTCCTTGAGGCGCGCGGAAACAGTGCGCGCCGTCGACGACTTGAGCTTGGTCCGGACAGTTACCGGATGGCCGGACAGCGAGCTACCCATTGCTCACTGTCCGCAAGCCAGCGTCTACGTTGGCCGGAAATCGGGATCAGAATCCCGGCGACGGCGGCGGCGGCGATAACGCCGTTGCCTGATGCGTTCGGCCTCCTCCTTTGCGAGCGTTACTGCTTCGCAGAAGTCGGCGACCGCCTGCCACTCCTCCTCGCTCCGGACCATGGCCTCAACCAAGGCCCGGCGCGAGAGGTCTCCGCCGCCGATCGCCCCCACGCGGGCACGGCGATGCTCCGCCCAAGCAGGGCACACCTCGACTGTGTGCTCCACCGTGTCCTCCGGGAGTTCCGCACAGTGGCGACACCCAGGCGTCACTTCCGCATGACTCGAGTGCAGGAATCTCCCGAACGAACCATGTCCGGTGAGTACCTGCGTCATGCGGAAGGTAAGGACGCCGTGAGGTCTTTCCAGCCACGCCCCAAAGAGGGGACTTACCGCCATGATTGTGGCGTGCCCAGCGCTGGGTTGCGATAGTCGTTGACGCCATTTCACCATGAGATCCCGCCGGAGCTCTGTCCGCCATGCCGTGACCTGTCGCGGCAGCGGACTTTCACCCCGGCGTTGCATCTCCACGCGCATATCGTGCATGTGTGCAAGGACTGTTGCCTCCAGATCCCACGGTGCGAAGCGTGCACACGAAAGTGAGATTGTAATGTTATCAGTTTAACTAAAAATATAAGTGATTAAAACGACGTGCTGATAGTTTGATTGCATGTAGAAAACGTCCCAGGCACCGGTGCCTAAGTCCCTGAGCTGAGCTAACTTAGAAAGATACTTTATTCGATTCATTTTCACAAAAAAATGTATTACTTAGATGCTAGGTTTTCACAAAATCCCTGGTATCCATACTGGGATGAGTGCCAACTTTTAGATTACCACGGCATCAGCGAGACAAAGTAGAGAGTCTTAAATTATATTATCAGGGCATATATCTTGGGCAGCTCACGATAAAGATTATCGAATATGATCTTTAACACACTGAAGACATACGATCAATTCATTTGAAAATCAAAGCATTTTACAAATACCGGCACGGATCTTGAGCGCTGACTGGAACTTGAAATCGCGCAGTCTCTCTCTTTAGAGGTATGAAGAGAGAAGCGGGAGCTGGGAGTACATCGTATTTACATACACAAATTGTAGTTATAGTGATTGGCTCGACGATGAGTACGATGCGAAAATTCATCCTGACTCTTTCGACGAGCGCTCAAGATTCGTGCCAGTATTTGTATTTGTACAAAAGGATTACCCATGGTCATGGATGGCAGGGAGCGATCTTGTGCGAAGCAGTAATGCTAGCGAAGAAGTCGGCCGCCCGCGTAAGGTAACGGACATCCTCACACCTCAGGCGCCGAGGCCTCGACTCTGACTACCAGTCATGCTAGACTCAGGCTTGCAGACGACAAGCAATGGGTAGCACGCCGTCTACCCGTCTGATAAATTCACCGGACCAAGCCTAAGGTATTAAAACATTAGTGATCCACGCGCTCCTCTAAGAGATTTTAGCAAAGCCGTAGGGGCCTATCAGGCCGATGTCCGCTAAGGCCACAGGGAAGTTCTGAAAAGAAAGCCCGTGGTACTAGAAAGCAGCTCGATTGAAGGACACAGATGCGATTTTAGTCAAATGATGTAACACGCCACGCGTTTGTCGTCCTCACCTTCCGCATGACGCAGGTTCTCAACGGACATGGTAAGTTTGGGAGGTACCTACTTTCACTGGATTCGTGCGGAGTTGACGCTTGGGTGTCGCCATTGTGTGAGCCGCCCAGAGGATACGGTGGATCACACGGTTGAGGTGTTCCTTGCCTGGGCAGAACATCGCCTTTTCTCGTGCCGGACCTTGGTACAGGCCGTAGTCCGAAGCGAGGAGGAGTGTGTAATGCTAGCAAAGGAGGAGGCTGGCCGCATCAGGCAACGGCTCTTACGCCCCAGCCACCGCCGGAATTCCGATCCCGATTTCCAGCCAAAGTTGGCGTGGGCTAGCGGACGGCGAGCAATGGGTAGCTTGCTGTCCGAACATCCGATCCGAACTGTCCGAACCAAGCACAAGACGTCGACAGCGCGTATTGTTCCAAACGCACTTCAAGGAGTGGTTAGCAAACCATAAGTTCGAACCCTACTGGGGCCAAGGATCTGTTTCTGAAAGGATGATTCGGTCCCGGTATGAAAGGCAAGCAAGAACGGAGCGAAGTTTTTAGTCAGTAAGAGTCTGACACTATCTCCCGCCCAAGAGCGAGGGATGTCATTGGAAGAAGTTCCCACTTAAAAAAAACTATGTAACAAAAAGTAACTGCATCAAAATGCGAAGAACTTCAGATATTTGGCACCGACCACCGAATGATTCGTTGGGAAGCAATCAATCGGCTTCCAGAGTTTACAGCCTCGTTAAACCTTCAGCTGCGACGCTTCTGGGTCAAATAATGATCTGTGCAATAAAAACGGTGTTTGGAAGTAATTCTCACTTTGTTTTGGGTTCGAGAAATGTATCCGTTTTATGGGTAATTTTGTTCTCTTGGGTATGCGTATGTACTGATTTTGATGATCAATTTGAGGGAATGTTATTTAACATCATACCGTATTGCTTGTGTTAGAGAACGATTTAATATCACTTTTTTTTTTTAATTTAATTAAATCGATTTGTCGCTTAGCGACCACATCGCCCAGTACAGAAAACAAAAACTTACAAACTACCTTAAGGCTAATTCAAACAATTGTTTGGCTTTATCGGACATTGAAGAAGAGAGGATTACATTACAAATGCCAATATCATAAGATTTACTGAGTCCAGAAACATTCCTTCTTGTATTGTCGTTCCGGACACACTCCATCAATATGTGGAAAACATCATCAACCACACCACAGTCGATTTAATATCACGGTTTCCTGTTTCTGTTGCAAACTCAAACTCAAAGCATTTATCTCAAGTAATTACTATTTAAACGTATTTTTACGATGCAACTGCACATACTGCAAGTCAGCATTTTCAACTCACAGTCTTACTTTATCATAATCATCAGTTCGCGTCGAGCCATTAAGCCGGGCGTGCCACGTGTCACTCATTACCAGAGATCGAAATAGGTAGGGACGTTTTAGTTCTTGCTATAGGTTAGAATGATAATTATGGACAGTCCCTAAGTTCCGGAATTTGATTGGATTAAGTAAGTTCCGGAATTTGATTGGTTAAGTACTTATAATCCGGCCGTGGCCTCAACCAAGGCCCGGCGGAGATCTTTCGCGCCGGGACTTGGGTGAGGCCATGGTCCGGAGCGAGGAGGAGTGGCAGGCGGTCGCCGACTTCTGCGATGCAGTAATGCTCGCTAAGGAAGAGGCCGACCGCATCAGGCAACGGCGCTCTCGCCCCCGCCGGGATTCCGATCCTGATTTCCAGCCACCGTAGGCGCGGGCTTGCGGACAGTGAGCAATGGTTAGCTCGCTGTCCGGCCGTCCGGTAACTGTCCGGACCAAGCCCAAATCGTCGACGGCGCGCGCTGTTCCCGCGCGCCTCAAGGAGTTGTCAGCAACAGCAGGGGCACAGCCGGGTCGAAGCCTACTGGGGCCAGGGCTTTCCGAATGGGCGCTCGAGCCCCGGCATGAAGGCTTAAAGGAACGGGATGGGTTTTTAGTGAGTAAGAGTCTGACACTATCTCCCGCTCCGCCCAAAAGCGGGGGTTGTCATTGGATGATTCATCCCATCGAAAAAAAAAATTGTTTTATGTGTCCAAATCCCGCGGAGAATTTTAATTGTGCGATTAGTCAAATCTGACAGTCTCTATCACTTCACTCAGTATGAGAGATTTTATTTTGCGATTTTTTGACCAGAAAAGGGATTTTTTTTTTATTTATTTACAAGACTTAAATTTGAAAAAATCATAATCTTTTCATTTACATTCCCGACATTTTTATACTTTACTAGCTTTTGCCCGTGGCTTCGCTCGCGTCAAAAGTAGCCTATGTCACTATCCATCCCTTCAACTATTTCCACTTATTCACGTCAATCCGTCGCTCCGTTTTACCGTGAAAGACGGACAAACAGACACACACACACTTTTCCATTTATAATATTAGTATGGATTCAATAGTTTATCATTCGCGATACTCAACTAGAACCAAGCATTTATCACTTTCATATCTCAAAGTTTCTTTCGCTAAAATAGTTTTAGTTCGATATGAGACTTTCTCTTCAATACCATTATTTTCATTAAATTCTTGGAAAGGTTTAAAGAGATAAGCTCCGAGAGATAGGTACGTTTTGAAAGTTCATCATCGAATATTTTATACAGATGACAAGTTATCAATGAAAAATGGTTTCAATCAAAGTTAAAGTCTTTTGATCTAAGATACGTAAAAGAAATCTCTTCCCATATCTGTTATTTGATTATGATAAATATTATATGCTAGATAATGCGTTCATTAAGACATTGCGCATAGGTTGCCTTGTATATCTAGTACCAATGATGTTGAACAATAAAATTTGTTGTTACTATTTTTTTATATCAATTACCCCTTATTTATTATCAGCTGAAAGAATGTGCTCCAAGGAACTAAAAAACTAGCGGTTGCCTCCTTTTTAGGGTTCCGTAGCCAAATGGCAAAAAACGGAACCCTTATAGATTCGTCATGTCTGTCTGTCTGTCTGTCTGTCTGTCTGTCTGTCTGTCCGTCCGTCCGTATGTCACAGCCACTTTTTTCCGAAACTATAAGAGCTATACTGTTGAAACTTTGTAAGTAGATGTATTCTGTGAACCGCATTAAGATTTTCACACAAAAATAGAAAAAAAGCAATAAATTTTGGGGGTCCCCATACATAGAACTGAAACTCAAAATTTTTTTTTTTCATCAAACCCATGCTTGTGGGGTATCTATGGATAGGTCTTCAAAAATGATACTGAGGTTTCTAATATCATTTCTTTCTAAACTGAATAGTTTGCGTGAGAGACACTTCCAAAGTGGTAAAATGTGTGTGTCCCCCCCCTCTAACTTCTAAGATAAAAGAATGATAAAACTAAAAAAAATATATGATGTACATTCCTATAAAAACTACCAACGAAAATTGGTTTGAACGAAATCCAGAAAGTAGTTTTTTTAATGCGTCATAAACCGAAAAAAATACACTATTATTAAAACATCGATCAAAGTTACAACACATTACAAGAACTTTTATATTATGTTACTTGCTGCTACGGAACCCTTCATGGGCGAGTCCGACTCGCACTTGGCCGGTTTTTTTAGGGTTCCGTAGTCAACTAGGAACCCTTATAGTTTCGCCATGTCTGTCTGTCCGTCTGTCCGTCCTCGCTTAATCTCTGGGACCGTTCGCACTAGAAAGCTGAAATTTGGTACCAATATGCATATCAATCACGCCGACAAAGTGGTAAAATCAAAATTGTAAAAAAATGTTTTATTAGGGTAGCCCCCCTATATACCTATGTACAGTGGGAAGTGATTTTTTTATTTTATTTTAACCCTAACGTGTGATATTTTGTTGGATAGGTTTTTAAAAATGAATAGGGGTGTACTAAAATCATTTTTTGATAAAATCAATTTATCAAATTTCGGAAATAATCGCTCCAAAAGTAAAAAACAATGTGTCCCCCTCTAACTTTTGAACCATAAGTTTAGAAAATATGAAAAAAATGAGAAAAATAGAACTTTATAAGGACTTTCTAGGAAAATTATTTTGAACTTGATGGAAAGGACAGTTTTTGTACAAAAAAAGACAAAAGGGTTCTACAAAATAATTTCTGGACTAATTTTGTAGTATAATCGTATATGCAAGCATTTTTTTAAACTCATAAGTGGGTACACTTATTGTGACGGACGGAAAACTACGGAACCCTACACTGAGCGTGGCCCGACATGCTCTTGGCCGATTTTTTGTGCAAATAAGAGTGCTGCCTCGCATAATGCGGTGGGTAAATGGCCATAATATACCGTCGTCTGATATTAAATCGATTTTTTATGTTTATTAGTGTTTTTTAGTCTAATAGAAGCTATTAGTAATGTTAGAACTCCATTTGGAAGTACTTGGATAAAGTTGAAAACGTCATTGGCTAGGCAACCTTTTTAGGGTTCCGTAGCCAAATGGCAAAAAACGGAACCCTTATAGATTCGTCATGTCTGTCTGTCTGTCTGTCTGTCCTTCCGTATGTAACAGCCACTTTTTTCCGAAACTATAAGAGCTATACTGTTGAAACTTTGTAAGTAGATGTATTCTGTAAACCGCATTAAGATTTTTACACAAAAATAGAAAAAAAGCAATAAATTTTGGGGGTCTCCTTACTTATAGCTGAACCTTATACTTAGAACTGAAATTCAAAACTTTTTTTTTTCATCAAACCCATACGGATATCCATCCATATCTATGGATAGGTCTTCAAAAATGATACTGAGTTTTTAATGTAATTTTTATCTAAACTGAATACTTTGCGCGAGAGACACTTCCAAAGTGGTAAAATGTGTGTCCCCTCCTCTAACTTCTAAAATAAGAGAATGATAAAACTAAAAAAAATATATGATGTACATTACTATAAAAACTGCCAATGAAACTTGGTTTGAACGAAATCTAGTAAGTAGTTCGAAAAAAATACACTATTATTAAAACATCGACCAAAGTGACAAAAAATTACAAGAACTTTTATATTATGTTACTTGCTGCTACGGAACCCTTCATGAGCGAGTCCGACTCGCACGTGGCCAGTTTTTTTTTTATTGATGACAAGGTCGCGCTTGACCGCAATCTTACCAGGGGCCCAAGTCTGCTATTTTTATAAATTCGTCATTCCAACACGATCACATTGTAATTTTGCTAAAAGTTCGTAATCTACTAATTCATAATGATTGATCATTAATCGGTCAGTGTTATCGTAATAGAGTTGTGATAGAATGTTAATATCAAGCATATTAAAACCAATAACTGCACAATAACGTTCTAATGTTCGAATGAAGATCTATGTAACTCATAATATATTTTAAAAAGAGTGTCCATGGAGTTTCTTGCACGTTCTTCTCCATAGAGACCTACGTTTTGGAACGTGCAATTTAGCTTCACTTTTCTTGGACTGACCGACATTTGACTATTCAAAAGTGCCTGCAAATGGTCTATTTGAAATAAATGATTTTGAATTTTGAATTTTGAACGTTAAAATTTTATGTACGCTGCCAAAGAATCGCGGGCAAAAGCTAGTCTTTAATCTATCAAATGCTCTTTAATATTATATAAGTATTATGCCGGTTCCAGTTACTTGTACTCAGTGTATGTTTAAGATTTAACTATACAAGTATTTGCCGATTGCTGTACACTTGATTAATTCTTCGTACGCGCATCTATTGTTTTACTATTGTGTCTCAAATTGACGGTATCTGAAAGGATTGTAATTTAGAGCAAAACTGTTATTGTCCGCTACCAATAATATTTGTAGTTTTTTTTTTTTTTTTTTTTTTTTAACTTAGTGATTTGACATTCTTTTGGGAAATAAAGATATCTAAAATCTTATATAATTTCTCTTACGGTGGGTGATGAATTGAAGAATACTATAGCTGACTTTTTCCAATTTTATTATCTCAAATACCATTCCGTTTCACTTGTTCTTACTTAAGAGTTTTATAAATAGATTAGATTCCAAAACGTAGCTATCAATAAAATAGCCCAATAATAACCTTTCCGAATAAATTTTAAGAGGATCTTCAAGAAATATTAGTCTCTTACTTAGACAGAAGTCAAAAATTCATTCATGAAGAATCATTGAGTTCGAGTGTTAATTTAAAATGACCTTTAAAATCTTTTAGTTAAGATTCGAAATCCTTTGTCAAATAAAATCGTTTAGATACAATTTAATTCCATCAGAAATTGAATTTGTACATTTGTTAAGTAGCGGAAATTCTCGAAGAAAGTTAGAAGAGGCAATAAAATAATGTTTAATGAACACTAAAGTGTTTTTCGTGTTCAGGATTCCTGGGATTAAGCTGTTCTTGTTTTTAAGGATAGTAACATTTTTCGTTGATTACCTACATTATGTAACTTTTTATATATTAATATTATTTTTTTATCTCACAACCCTCTTATACGACTTCAAAAGTTCAAGACGGGGGTCTTGAACGACGCGCGCGACGGGCGTATAAGAGGTCAAAACTCACTTACAGAAGCCTTTTAGGTCTCTCGCTTACAAAGATTTTTAGTAGCGATACTGACGCCTATGCAAAGCAAGTGATAATATAATATGGGAGGGGAACGATGATCGGGCGGCGGGGGTGCAGGCGTAGTTAGGTATAGCAAAATACAGAGTTCAAATGTATTTATTACTCGTAGATAAAACAACGAAATCTTGAAGGTTTGTTTTTAGTAAAAAAATTATATTTTGTAAAAAGTCATAGAACAAAAATTGTTATTTATGATGTTGCTAATACAGTCCTGCAAGGTTGTTAGTGTTGTAATTTATTAACATTAAATTTTTTATTATTATTTTCATTATAAATGTCATTTTTTTTTTAAATTTAATTTGTAATATAAAACAATAATTAATTCCTTATAATAGCACTCTTATAAATGATAGATCTCATTAATTGTAAGTATTTTTAATTTATGTGTAAGCTGTGTACTTCTTTAAGTGACAAGTTCCCCACAATAATTGGTATATATATGCTAGTTATTTTTTGTATAATGTTATAAGTGAATAAGTCGTTGGAGTACCTAAATATAAATAAATAAATAAACCCTGTATGTAGAAAAAAGAAAAATGTGAAAATAAATGCTGTACCTGAAAAATAGAACTTCGATATCTCTAAAGAAATGTGGAAAAACTTTGTCAAATGCATGCATTGTCATCGGTATTTTCCGACCGTTACTGACCTAATTTCGAGCAGCACAAAACAGAGTGATTTATCTAAGTTTTGAAGTAGGCGGAGTTTATTGCCTGAACTCCTCAAGTGATTTACTGGATCTGAATTTAAATCTGCTGACAGTAAATAATGAATACCGCCTCTACGAACAGCCATTCAGAGCAGAGAATTGTGAGTAGTAAAATATTGGACGATGTTAAGTATCACTCAAAACATTTATTATGTATGTGCTAGTACTTATATTACTTACATACTACCTTTGTTATTTTACATTTATGTCAAACTTGTATGTCAGATAAAAATATTATTATTATATTTTGGGCACGCCATAATCATGGTGATATTGGTGATAAGTCCCCTCTTTAAGGAGTGACTGAAAAGACGTTACGGCGTCGTCCTAATCTAATGACGCATGTTTTCACCGGACATGGTTTTTTTTTTTTCCTATGGGAAAAATCATCTTATGACAACCGGTGAGTTCGGGAGGTGATTCGTGCGGAAGAAACGCCCTTGTGGGGCAAGGACACGGTGGAGCATACGGCGGATGTGTGCCTCACTTGACCGCTGTGTTCTTGAGAAGGAATAGCAGGCGGTCGCCTTCTTCTGCGAAGCAGTAATGCTAACGAAGGAGACGGCCGCACGCGTGAGGTATCCCGACCCCGATTTCAAGCCGCCGTAGACGTAGACTTGCGGATGACGACTAATGTAATGCTCGCCGTTCGGTCGTCCGGTAATTGTCCGGACTAAGCCCGAGGCGTCGATAGGGCATAGTATTCCACACGTGCTTCGAAGAGATGTCAGCAAAACCGTAAAGGCCCAGCAGGGCTGAAACCTACTGGGACCATAGGTTGACTTCCGAAAGGGAAATCCAAAGTCCTGGAACGCAAGGCAAAAAATGAAGATAGGAGTAGGTTTTAGTCAGTAAAAGTCTACTTACACTCCCACCCATGCCGTTTTAGAGCTCGAGAAGCCATTGGATGAATTAGCACCAAAAAAAAATTAACCTAGATTTATTCTATCCTTTAGGTTAAGTATTTAGGTTTCGTATTTTTCCTTTATTTGGCGCGACGAACTTGATAGATTCCACCAGAACTGGCAAGAAGAAGCCCGGGCGCGCGAAAAATGAAAGGAGTGGAGGGAGGCCCAGGAGGGGGACAGAACAGGCAAACAAAAAAAAAATCGTTTTGAGATACGGAATCCTAAAAATGTTGTGTGGGAACACACATATTGTGGCTTATTAGAGTACCTCCATCTCACTAAGTTGTGACTATATTTACCATGTCAAAGACCAGGTTCAGCCATTTTAAATGAAACACTCTCAGCATATTGAAACAGGGTGATAATAAAAGTTCTAGAGCTCTCATCGCCCATAAAATTGAGTCTGATGTTTGACGACCCTTTAATTTCGAGCAGAACCGCTAAAATGTTGCTATGACGAGTTTATTGACGATTTTATGACTAGAGTCGTCAACTGTGATCGTGCCTGTCTGTTTATCTGTAAGTAGACGATTGAGGAAATGTATTTTGGAATGAACTGGAATAAATGTGAATTAGGTCAATATTATTGTATTTTTGAACTAAGTTTTGGCAGCGACTTCACCCTCTGAAACCCGCGTGAAAGTTTCTCCATACATACTTTGGACCCTTGTTTTCGATAATATCTCAGTTGGCATAAAATTTTAAGGCATAATATAGTTTGGCATAACGTTTTCGCATAACAGCTTTTATTAGCATAATAACACTAGGCATAATGCAAAATAGCATAAATATCATTTAGTCTAAAAGGCTTCAGTCGGAGTTGCAGAAATTTTAGCCATGAATACAAAAAGTCATAATTGAGTGAATGTAGCCATTTTATTAAATTGATATCTAAGCGGTATTTTTGTGGCGACGTATTATCGGTTACTGGGTTAGGTTAGGTTATTTTTTTGTGGCAGGAGTGGTAAGTTCATCATGGACGCCCAATAAATAAATAATTATAATCTATAAGGTTAAATAGTGTGAAAACTTACCGTTTGAAGTTATTTATTAGGGTTTATTAGTTTTATACCAAAGAACATTACGTGCTTATATCATTATGCGTTTATAACATTATGTTTTATAAAATTATGCTTCATTATTATTATGCTAGCAGTATTTATGCCAATGTAAATTATGACAATATATTTTATGCTTATCAATTCAATTCAAAATCATTTATTTCGAATAGAGCATTTGCAGGCACTTTTGAATAGTCGAAAGTAGAGAAATGAAATAAATGGCGATTGTCGATAATTACAGCGATAGGAATATGTTCCTACATCGAAATCATCGGTGATATTTATTTAGGTACTTACTAATCTTTATTTACTTTAAACGTTCTGAACTTCTGTCGAAAATGATGTGTTTCAGCCTAAATAAATAATATATACCATTTACATACGTTTATAAACGTTGTATGTATATCAAAGACCTTCTAGATTCTTATATTATAAAGCCGATAAAGCCGATGTACACAGGCGAGCTTAACCCAAAATTGGATTTTCCTACAGCATACTTTAATATATCTACAAGAAATTTTATAATAAGAGATTAACTGAAACAAATGCACAACAAAAACTAAGTTAACATGGAACAATTTATTGAAACTTCAAACTAAAATAATTTACACAATATGTGCGCAGCATACAATACATATATCCATTCTACATATATACAACAAATAAAACCAATACATATTAAAGATCAAAAGATAGAAGATATAAGATTTATTACAATATGATAATGCGTCATTTTATGACTGCAAAAGGTGTTCAACATTATTTAATTTTTACTAAATGAGGTAATTTTATTGGCCTCAATTTTAATATTTCCCCACTTTAGCGACGATATGATTAATTTATTTTATTACCTATTATAACGAAGGGTAAATATAAATGATTATTTACGTAAGTACCTTCTTCACCACGAAGGGAAGAATTTTAATCCACGGGAAGAGGTAATCTCTTGTTTCGTATTTATGCGTTGGCTTAGGGTAGGGTTTAATGAAATTCCTAAAGATAGAAGACATGTTCCATATACATGTAAGAGTGGCTGTAATGAAAATTCGTGTTGATCATTTCCTTAAAGAAAATGATTCCTTTCCTGAGATTTCCGGCCACCATAGACTCGGGCTTGTGGACGACGAGAAGAGCTCGTGGTACAAAAAATATTTATTTTTAATTCGTAGTAATCTTGTTATTCAATTCCTGAATGGAACTGTTTTTATTGGGCCATAGTGCATGAGTCCACCTCGTACTTTTACTTTTTTTAAAGGTATTTGTTTTATCTTCACATACAATGTAAATGGTTTTAAAATAATAAACCAATCAATCAACAGTTTCATGTTAAAATAATATTGAATACAATTTGCATATGCATGCAAAATTTCAGCTTAATTGAAATTCGAGAAGTGGGTCAAGTTTAACCAGCGGGATTTGGTTACAAAGAAAAAAAATTGAAAGAAAAAGGTAATCAAATTGTTTGATTCACAACCAGTCTCTTTCGACCCAGTTTTATTATCACTATCATCTTTCAAATATACCACCCTAATTTTAGTTTAAGCAAAACCCGGAACATGTGTCTAATATTTTTTATATAAAGAACCTATGAACAAAATTTCATAAAGCTGTGTCATGAAAAAACACACAGTTTATAGGTAAGCTTGTTATATCATCAAAAATACATAGTCGCCGGGCCATCCAGGTGCCTGAATGATTGTTTTGCAGTTTCATCCAGCTGTTTGTTTGCGCCTAATGCCCGTTATGGTGTAAAAACGATTGGGATCCATTCAGTTACTGATTTTGAACAAACTAAATAGGTTCAAAAACTAGACACGTGTTTTAGGTTTTGCATATACTAAAACTAATATTATATACATATATTATATTTAAATTTGGAAGGCAACATTACCCTTACATTCTTTATAGTTATAAAATTGCCACATTTTAGAATATTTTTTTAGAAGTTCAACTTAGCATTCCAAAAGGTTACAAACTTGTGACAAGAACGATCCATCTTATACGTCTGGCATTGGACATTTGTTTAACGCTTACATCACCACAGAACACCAAGATGCTTCTGCGGCTACTGCTAGACGTTTTTTTAATGAGTGGCTGGTTACAACTCAACATATGAGATTATTGTCTTTTTTTATGGTCGTAAATATCATCCAATGACAACCCCCGCTCTTGGGCGGACCGGGAGATAGTGTCAGACTCTTACTGACTAAAAGACCCACCCTGTTCCTTCTAGCTTCATACCGGAGCTCGAGTTCCCTTTCGGATAACTCTGGCCCCAGTAGGTGCTGACGACTCCTATTGTGGGATAAGATCTTCATTTAGGGCGTCACTGGGGAAGGACAGCAAGGGAAGGACTTCGGGGTAGCTAAAGGTCAAAACTTTTCGTACAGATGAACCTGTCTTGATCAATTCAGCCGAAAGACGTCCACAGTTGGACTTAGTCTTAGACATAGGCCTCCCCCAATTGTCACCACAATGAACGGTCCTGTGTATCTCGCATCCATCGGATTCTCCCAACCTTCACCAGATCATTGGTCCGCCTTGTTCCGACAAGGCTGAGCGATAACCTGGTGGGGAAGAGGTGATGGTTGAAGGCTTCTTGGCCTCCGTCCTGGCTTCTTCCGGTACGTAATCGCCAGCGGTGGTGGAGGTAGCTCCGTATAAAATACTGGTGTTCAGCTGCATTTAGTTACACTGGAAGAATACCTCAGGATAGTAGAAAAAAGGGTAGGCAGAATGATTTTGTACCTACTCGTAGTTAAGCATTATATTCTTTGCTCTATGTAAGACACCAACTTTGTAACTGCTGTGGGAGTCACAGCCTAATTAACTGCTTTACAGTCCAACCACGCGACTATTAACAACTAAGTATAAGAAAGCTAACAAAACAAACTTGAATATTCTTCGAACATACTGCAGTTAAGGCTATGTTATGTGTGTTGAACTTGGCTTAAAACACAAACATGACGGGTTTGTCATTTTGAGAGGAAAAGTCAGAAGTATCGCTTCACAATGCGTTGATAGAATAGGTCACGGACACGGGTCGATTATGAAAATGGGAAGTCATCTTAAAATCCTCCAAGCCTCGGAAAATACAATAAGGTGTTGGTCCCTGTTCGGGCACCGTCGGCTACCTTCGTCATTCGTCGGGCTGCATCGCGGGCGACGGTGCGCGATTCATGGCCTGCCACACGACCAACGACACACGTGCGCCTTGTAAAGAACAACGATGAGGAAATTGTTGATGAAATTATTAAGTGTCTGCTTGTTTAAGTACGTACTTGTATATGTTACCATAATATATAATAAAGAAATAATTGACTTTGTTTTATCTAATCAAGATTATGGCCAATCTAAGGACTACAAAAAAATCGTCATAATTAGGAATTGAATTAGTTAGATTTTTTCGAAAATAAATAATCATGGCTTATGCTCATGGCTTTCATGGCTTTTGGCTATATTGAACTTTTAATGTTGCTACCAATATAAATCTTGGTCAAGTAACATAATATGCTATGTTTTATGTATTGATAATAAATACTTCGGAAATACATTTCCGTATAGACGCGCACGCGTGCGTGCGTGTTTCGCGTTTAGTAGTCAAACGCAATCCTATCCATTATAAAAAAATATATATATATATTATTATTAAATATATATATAAATTATTTTTCTTTCTTTCTTTCTCTTTCTTTCAAATAATAAAAATCACTTTTTGTGCTTAGAATATAGTAGCTAAATTGACACAATATATTAATATATGATGTACAATAAATACAATAAAGTTGAAGATGAAGTTTTCAAAATTCATAAGGAGTTACGTAGGTATTATTGAGATACGTAATCTCACCAACTTTTAAACAGGAATATCTTTAGTATACGGATTCTGTTAATAGTAATGTCTAAGAAAAAATTGTTTAAAAATTTAATCTGTATAATTTTGTATATTTTTCATCATAATAAACTAAAAAAATATGCCTGCTAAATTTTGTTCGGGACTTCCCCATGATCTTTTCTCTCTGTACCTGACATTTCCTTGGACACGTTTGTCAGAATTACAGTCCACTGATTTTTGAAGTTCAAATCTGGACCTTAACAGCCCTGGATGTCATTTGAAGATCTTTGACAGTAGTTACGGATAGCAACTGACCTGTCGCTGTGATGTCGATGCAAACCAATTACAATCCCATTTTATGTTCTGATCATTTCACTGGCCATTCCAGGTTCCAATATGGCTGCCATAGATTTTATTTTTACAACTGTCACACAACGCCGTCTAGTCCCAAGCTAAGCAAAGCTTGTGTTATGGGTACTAGACAACTGATAAAAATACTTAAATATTTCTAAATACATACATATTAAAGATAAATTACACCCAGACACAGAACAAATGATCGTGCTCATCACACAAACATTTTTCCTGGGTAGGAATCGAACCCACGACCTCCGGCATAGCAGTCAGGGTCACTAGACCAACAGGCCTGTCAAAAAAGTCAAAGATAAATAAAACTGCAAGGAGTGACCCTACTGCCCGACTTATCTACCCTGTGACATATTTTCTACAGAATAGCATGAAAGGAAACCAAAGTTTTCTTGTATTTGAGTAAGCTTGTAGTTTCCGTTCAACCGTAATAAATGCCTTTATGTGCGTAATACAAAGGAGAGGGCATTTATACGTCGATACAACATAAATTGTTTACTAAGTTGTTCAGTGGGTTTTTCGTGTAGTAGACACATAGCACAAAAAATGGCTGCAAAAAGAAATATACTCTTAAATATATGCGATGTGTAATAAAAATGGCTGAAGTTAGAAATAAGTATATTGGAAGAAGTTTGAGAGTGTAAAACACGGTCACACACAAGCAACGGCCCTCACGCACCCGCCGGGATCCAAAGACGGTGACGGTGAACGGCGGTAGCTCGCCGTTGGTAAGCTTTAGGGGACCGAGCAGGGTCGAAACCTACTGGGGCCAATATTTTGCTTCTGAAAGGAAGACTTGGTGTTGGTGTGAAAGGCATCGAGGGAACAGGGGCCTAAGTCTACTATTTTAAAAAATTCGTCCCACGATCCCATTGTCATTTTGCTAAAAGTTTGTAATCTGCTAATTCATAATGATCGATCATTGTTCGGTCAATGGTCTTGTAATAGATTTGTGGTAGAATGACAATATCGAGCTTATTGCAAGCACTAGTTGCGTAATGAGGTCGTAATGGTAGGTCACTGGTCAAAGGAACTGTAAAAATTTGTGCAGATTACCGTATACGTCAGATATTCATTTGACATTATGTACGAGATTACCATTCTATGCCATTTCTTATAATGGAGTGTCAGTGCTTAACTATCGGAAAGTCATAATGACGCCATTATATTAGTAGATTAAAATACCAAAACTTGTCAAAATCAACAATTATTAAATCAATGATAGACCATTCTGACACTATTGTAAAAGCAGACTTGAGGGCCAGGAGTGGGTTTTTAGTCAGTAAAATTCTGACTTTTGATTTGTTTCTTTGATGGGTCTTTATAGTAAAGATTAAAGCATAACTGCAAAAAAAGGAATCGCCTCCTGTATACCCTCTCGGGGAATGTGAAAGTGTTGGTACGTTTGTTTATTCAATGTCCTTTGATGTAAACAGAATCCATTATCACACGAAAAAATGGTGCCGTTGAACTGTTCACAAGCCAGAGTTAATGGAATATATTTCATAGAAAAATAAAGTAAAACTTGCATGCGTCGATTCTTCAATGGTTTTGACGCGTGAAAGATTAGGTCACCCCTTTGTGTTGTGGTCGTTTGTAATGATTGAGAAAATGTATTTTAGTAGCTTCTATTGGCTGCTTTGCCCATCACACATTTATATATATATATATATATACATGTAAAAAAAAAAAAACCAGCCGGACTGAAAAGTTGATAGCGATTCGTTTGTCTTGGTATGGCGAGGTAAAAAGGAGGGATGAAACGCATTTTGTTAAAAGAGTTATGAGTATACATGGAGGGGAAGAGGGAGGCCAAAGAAAAGATGGATGGATTGTGTGAGAAGTTATTTAAAAGAAAAAGTAGTTAGTGCTAGCGTGACGAGTGACAGGACAGAATGGAAGAAAAAGCCGGCCAAGAACCGATGCCAAATAAAACGGAGCCGCGGGGTAAGGGCAGGAAAATGATGATGATGATGTAGAAAGACTAAAAACCGGGCAAGTGTGAGTCGGACTAGTACATTGAGGTTTCCGTACAAACTTACCTCTGAAAACAATTCATTTCCCGAATTGAGTCATGAATCGCAAAAAAAGATTATTTTTTGTGACTATAAACATACGAGTAGTTTATAGATTTTTTCCTATACTTGTGCTATGAGACCTTCTTGCATAAATTTCAGGATTCTAGGTCAACGGGAAGTACTCTTCGAATTTTGATTCCCTTGCGAGTGTTAAAATATGCGTTTTTTTATAAACACGATACCTCCAAGTATTCCTGAGATAACGGGACAGACAGACAGCTAGACTCCGTTTTTTCTTTTTGAGGTACGGAATCCTAAACAGAAGCCTTTGTCTTCCAGAGATAGAGAGGGGAAAAAACGCTTGCTAGTTTGGTATGCATGGTGTAACCCCATCGTAATACCGTCTTATGGCGTCGTCGATCAAACACACTCCATACTTATCTTACGTAAATCGACAGCACTTCGTCATACGTAACAGCCTGGTCACGGCTTCAGCCTTAGCGACGATTGGCGCGGCGAGCGGTGTGACGAGCGGCGTAGTGAGCGGGGTGACGAGCGGTGCGGCAAGCGGGGTGACGAGTGTCGCGGCGAGCGGGGCGGCGTTGGTAAGCTATGATAAGCTATGCACGTTTATTTATGTGCCAATTAAACGTGATATTTCTTTCTTTCTTTTTGTTTGTTCATTTCTTCCATTTTTTCTTTCTTTGTTTCTTTCTTTCTTTGTTCCTTTCGTCCATTCTCTCTTTCTTTGTGTGTTCCCTTCTTACTTTCTTTCTTTGCTTGTTCCTTTCTTTGTTTGTTTGTTCCTTTCTTTCTTTCTTTGTTCCGTTCTTTCTTTCTGTCGTCCTTTCTTTTTCTCTTTTTTTTATTAAGTAAATCCATACATTTGATCTTACCGCTCGCCGCCGCCGCTTAGCTACCGCTTACAGCAGCAAGTCCGTGAACGGGCTCTAAAATGATATTCCAAATATTATTCACAATGCCAAAAGTGTGACAGCGCCTGGATTTTCTAAACAATCTGTGACATTTCAGGATCGGTTAAATGCGCTGTTCGTTCTATAAATGGACATCCCAATACGTGACCAGTATCCGCCAAACTGCTTCAAAAGTTCTGATGTAGAGGCCAGACTCCGCCAAACTGTTTTGACAGTGCTGAACCAGACTTGAACTAGGTCACTTCATCTCGATCAGTACTCTGCAAAGTACATAGCCTTGTCGCAGTTTTTATTTGCATTCTTATTTACAATCGTCTCAAAGAAACAAAATTGGTTGCAATATTTTTTTTTAACTTTGCTTTGTCCAAACTTTTTTTATTAGCAGTACAAAAGTATTTATCTTCTCGTCCAACATACCACAGTGTCTCATGACGAAAGTCTTTAACCAGTGTGTATTGCCAGTGATGACATATGGCTCCGAAACGTGGTTGCTCACAATTGGCCTCATCAGAAAGCTTAAAGCCACCCAAAGAGCAATGGAAAGGGCTATGCTACGGGTTTTCTTGTGTGATCTATTAAAAATTGAAGATATCCGCAGGAAAACTAAGGTTGCCGACATAGCACAAAGAATTGCCAAACTCAAGTGGCAATGGGCAGGGCACATTGCTCGCAGAACAGATGGCAGCGTTGGAAGGCCGCTTACAAGGTGGACCAATGACCTGGTAAAGGTAGCGGGAAAACGATAGATGCGGGACGCACAGGAACGTTCGATGTGGCGACGCTTGGGGGAGGCCTATGTCCAACAGTGGACGTGTATCGGCTGAAATGATAATGATGATGAAAGTATTAATGAAATACGTAAAAATCTGGACAGTTCTGAATAAATACATTTTGATTTAAGTGGTGAAATTTCGTCCATTGTGACTGAGGTAGAATTAGCCTAAGCTACAGGCGAGGGTGTTATGGTGCAGTGCTGCAGTGAAAAAATCCACATGTATCAAACGACGTTTTTCAATACGCTTAAGAAAAATAAATAAACACGTACGACTGATGAGGGTCGCATAGCGCTTAGCCTGATACGATACATAAGTTATAGTGGAGACGAGCGCCAGCATATTTCCACACTAGTACAAAAAACCGAAAATGCTTGCTTTAGAGTGGTAGGGATAATAGCGGATTTTCGAGTAGCTAAGTGTATTAATAAAAAAAAGGACTTTAATGACAGACATTTTGTTGAACCATTTAATAGATTATGGGGACAAAATAAATCGTTGTACACTAACCCCAAATGTATAAAATAACCCCAAGACCTGCGAAAAAAGAAACTTAAGTAACAGTTTGTTAGTATAAAATACAGGTTTATTTATGTTTTTTTCCATTTTGGTACATAAACACCAGTACATCTGCGTACAATAATATCTCAACATTTTTCATAAAACCATCAAAAGACGAAACACAAGAGGTGTTTCGGTACTGCCGAGAACAACACGCTTCTTTGAATACGTAACAGCCTTCACTCTTGGCGAGTTAGTTCAAAACGTTTACGTTACGCTTTGAGCATTGTGTACGAGAGTAACCGTTTTGCACTCAACAGTACATGTGACTGTTTCACAATATCGGTGAGTCAGCACCGTTTTGGATTTGCATGTACTTTTTATAGACTGTTTCCCGAACATGTTCAGTTCGGGAAGCTTCTGCACCGGATTCGTGTGGCAGTAACGCCTAAGTATCACCACTGTGTGAACCGCCTGATCCTCCAGGCGGTTCACACAGTGCATACGGTACAGCATACAGTAGAGGTGTGCCTCACTTTGGCAGAGCACCATCGTGTACTCGTGGTAGGAGGTCGCCTCCTTCTGTAAAGCAGTAACGCCAGCAAAGGAGGTGGCTGCACGTGCAAGGGAGCTACCCTCAAGCGCCAGCCGTTGGGATCCTGACCCCAATTTTCGGCCACCGTGGGCGCAGTCTTGCTGACGGCGAGCAATGGCTCGCTGGCTGGCTGTCTGCTAACTGTCCGGACCGAATCCAAGTCATCGACGGCGCGTAGTGTTCTACGTGCCTTAAAGATATGTCATAAAACTGCAAAGCCATGGATTGTGCAAAAGTGAATCTAGGGACCCTAGAACGAAGACTAAGAAGGCACTGGAGTGGATTTTAGTCAGTAAAAATCTGATACACCCACATTAGATGATTATTCACCTAAAAATAGGCCAAGAAAGCCATGGTAATCTGAAAAACATGGATGAGTTTTAGTCAGTCTGACATTCCCTATCGCTCCAAACTAAACAGAACAACTTCTTTGGCTATGGCGTGTAATCTGAGAAGCTCAAAGTAGATGGCGCCAATGAACTTGGAGGTCATACTATCTGTCAAACTCAATACATTTTCAAGGAAATATTGTGTTTTCAAGTAAATAACCATCGTTTTTGTAAAAATAAAATGCCCCAGTGTTGTGTTGTGCCTTTATGCTCATCAAGGACATCGGGATACAGGTTTCCCAAATATAAATCATCTAAGCTGATAATATAATCATTTCTTCATCTTAATTCACAAACAGTCCAAGATCTGTATTTTTTTTCTCCCATAATTCACATAATTCAACACAAACAAACAAACCACCATACAACGATACAAGGAGCTGTCAAAATGAATGACCTCCAAACACACAGGCGCCAACTAGCGGGAGAAAGAGCGGACATAGCTGCCATTACTAACCCTCAAAATAAAGGCCGGTATGTGTCATGACTAAATTCATCATCACACCCAGCGACTCCGCCCAATGCCAAAACCAAAGCGCTTTGTGCATAATTTTAAGTGAGATCCAAGTAATCCAACACATTTTCATCTTCTTGCCCTTGTACCGTGTTACTTGGGGTCGATGCAACATGGTTTTTAGGGTTCTGTACCCAAAAGGTAAAAATAGAACTCTATTGCTAAGACTCCACTGTCCGTACCAGAATAAAATAAATATTCAAGGGGGACCCTGTGATTTTTTTGCCTGTTCAATGTAATTCATTTATTTATTTTGTGAACACAAGTGATATCTGTTATAAACTAGTACTTGAGTGCGATCCCGCCTGATGGTAAGCAGTGGTGTAATCGTTGATGGTACAGGTATTTTTCAATAAAAATGTCAATTATACAAACCATGCCCCGCTGATAAGCATACAAAATCAGGATTATGAAGTAATAAACACATACTTGATGAAGTAATGCACCGTGTGAACACTGAAATAGATTTATAAGAATTAACAATGTCAAAGATGTCAGATTAAAAAATTGTCGTAATTAAATATGAAAAATGTCACGAAATCAGAAAAAAATACACAATATCCAAAGATTATAAATAAAATACACACAAAAAAATCAATTAAAAGATTAGTCACTTGTCACCCAGATACTTCTTGACTGAATAATATACCTTGTCATTAAGTAGCTTAAAGAGTTCAATTTTAAATTAATTATTATTCTAACGACGTTTCTAATATGACAAGGTAATTTATTATATAATTTGGGTGCCATTGCATAGACACTTTTAAAAGCAATAGCAGTTCTACTGATTATTGTTTTTAACTTATCTCTGCTACGTTGACTTTCTGCATGGCTTAACTAGTGTGTATTCATTTTTACAAACATCAAAATCTCAGAGATAGATTTACAGCGACGGTACTGTCAGAATATTAAAATTTCTCAATTGTGGGTTACGTGTATCTGTTTTTCTTAATTTGCAAATGGCTTGGATGCATCTTTTTGTGCCAAAAGTTCAGAGGATACCTTAATATCGTTGATGGTGAGGCACACTGGTTTATTAAGAGCCTATTCACTCTAGCCTTGAAGATACCTAAATTATAATTGAACGACAAGACCGCAGCAGTTAAAAAAAAGAAGTAAAATAAAGAATTCTGAATATTTTTACCTCACCTGGTAGAATTAAAAAATCTAGACATGCTATAGGTTGTTTCCATAAAAAAGAGATGTTATTTTTGCTACAAAAGAGGAGTAAAACAACAACCGCAGTCAATATAAAAAAAAACTGGGCAAGTGCGAGTTGGACTCGCGCACTGAGGGTTTCGTACAAACTTACCTATGTAAATAGTTCCATTCCCGAAAGAATACAAAGCTGTTTTCAGATATACTATACGGTCCCTATGAATTATAATTTCCTTGAAAATGTTTTGTTTTTAATTGATATAAACTAGTGCTCGACTGCGATCCCACCTGTTGGTAAGCAGTGATGCAATCTCTGATGGTGAGGCGCACTAGTTTAAGGCCCGTATTAATAAACGATGCTCAACTCCGTCCTCAAGTGTGATATCATTTGATCCCCGATTATACGATGACAGAAGCTCAAGATCTTTGCTAATTAATAAACACATGAGTACAGGATCTCAATTACCAAGATCAGCTCCTCAATGCGTACTCAAGCTTTGCTTACGTGAACGATTACCTACGTCATATTGGCCGATGTTTAAAATAAAATGCCTTTTAATGGGAATATAAAATATCGAATCTTGATCAAATCTGATTTTTTTTTTATTTACTTGGCAATTAAAAGGATTTGAAGCATTTCTTACATACATTTTTGATAAACGATATCGCAAAGGCCATAAAATAGCATAACAGTACTCTCTATTTAGTCGTAATACCTAATTAATTCGACTCAAAATATTTACAAACTCCATGTTTCGCGCTACGATAATCACGACCCGGTCGGTCTACACTCATGATCTGGCAGCTCAAGTACAGAGATTGTTGTAAACTTAAGTTTTGAGTTTCGTTTATTAATCAGACAACACTCGGCTGATGCCGTAAACCTAAGCTGAGCTTGAGCTCGAACTTGAACTTGAGCTTAAGCTTGTGAATCTCGTTTATTAATACGATAAAGACCTCAAGCTTGGTAATATGTACGAGATCTTGGGCTGAGGAACGTTTATTAATACGGGCCTAAGAGCCTATTCACTCTTTACTTGTAGTCACTCAAATAATAATCGGACAGGGACGGTTCTTTGCGAGATAAAAAGCCGTATCTTTTTTTTTGTTAACTTAGAAGTAGGATTTTTTCGCAATTGCAAGTGACTGCAGATCTTGGTATGATTTCAAATCGAAACCTCTACGCGTTCCCGAGATAAAGGATCTTCATAGACAGACAGATAGACAGACGGATAACAAAGTGATTCTATAAGGGTTCCTTTTTTCTTCCGAGGTACATAGCATAGTCGGCCTAATAATGTTCCCACTGTTAGGATTCATGCCTCCTCTCTAGGAGAGAGCATGGGCCGTAATCCACCACGAGGGTCCAGTGCGGGTTGGTGGATGTAACATGTCTTCGAATTTTTTATTCCAGGGCATGCCTGTATTGGTTTTTTGTAAAGTTTTAGTGAGTACTGAGTATGTCGTTGAGGTGCCTAATCAATAAATAATAAATGCCAATTTGCTCACGATTTTTTCCTTCACCGTTTTGAGAGCAGTGGTTTTGAACCCTAAAAGAGGAAAATATTGTTTGACGTTATTCTAGAATAACACGTGAAGGCTCGCCTAGGCTGAAACGTGCTCTGAATATTTTATAAACTGGACTGCGTTTAGGCTGTAGCTGACATTTTAGTACTGTATTTTGTTGTTGATGTTTGAAAAAGTTTTGAGAGTTTTGCAAGGAAGATCTATGAGAGAAACTGTTTTTATTTTACTTATATTACTTAAATTATCTTTGTGGTGTGGTTTCCGCACTTAGTCCTTATCGGACTATTGTCCGTGGGCCATGGCAGCTTCACTCCAATCAGCCTACCTCATTCCAGAAACAGATGAGTCCCTTCAGTTTGCTCAGGGCCTCCATCAGTGAATTCGGCGCTCCCATGGTTCGTGTTCTTGTCTCGCTGACGGCTGTGCACTTGACTAGCACATGCGTGCCAGTTTTTTCTGACTCCATGCTTCTTCTACGCAGAGAGCTATCTGTGATTTTCATTGTATTTATGTTATAAAACGTCAGATTTTTTTGAGAAGCTAGCGCGTCACTTTGCATTGTGGCTTATTAGATTTCTTTTGAGACGAGATTGATATTTCACATTGACATTTAAATGTCATCTGGTTAGACATTATATCATTTCTACTTCTGTCACTGGCTTTAATAATAAAAGGTATAAAAATACTTTTGAAATTGCCGTTTTTTGAAACGGGTGGTTTTGAAGTGTTTATATCTTTGGATTGACAGAATAATAAATTCAAATGACAACTGAGATTTATTTTGTAACTAGGTTTAAAAAAACACTTTTAAGCGTCAATTTTTTTTTCTTCAGTTTATGCTAGATGAGGCCGATGTTTCCTATCTGACTAACCTGAGAAGAAACACCGAAACAAACTCAGGGGTTAAAGTCAAAAATAAACTTTATATTAAACGTACGTTAGTCTTATTTCTAAATTAGGTATTTGTTGTTTTTTTTTTGTGTTTTGTATTATCTGAATTACACATGCATTAAAAATTTCAGCTCAATCAGTATCGGGAAGTGGATGAAATTTAACTTCCAAGATTGGATTACAGACAAACATCAAGACAGGTGATACTAAATAAAAGCTTGTAAAAATGATAGGCGATGCATGTATCTTCCTTAACTATACTATAGTACACAAACGATTTTTATAGAAGCTACCTACTAATAGACATTAAATTAATAAAATAACATCATTTGTATTAATGAGAAGATTGATGTACTGACAACAATAGTAATAGTCATTCGTAATAAGTTAAATACAAAATCTGAATACAGAAAGATGAAGCTAAATGATAAAATACATAACATTAGTTATGAGTATACAATATGTATATGGATGGAGAGGAAGAGGATGCCAAAGAAAAGATGGATGGATTGTGTGAGGTGAGTGATATTAAAGACAAGGGAGACAATAATAGCGTGACGGATAACGATACAGAATTTAAGAAAGAAACGGTTGCTTATAAACAACACAAGATAAGCGCAAGCGCAAGCGTGTGCAAACACTGCCTGCATTTAAAAGGCTTGTGAAAGGTCGTTACTTGACTCTGTGATCTTGTCTTCGTTCTTCACTTACTTTCTTGCTTATATATATTTTTTATGTATGTATGTGTGTATCTATTTTAGTATTAAGTATTTATTAAGTTTTGTTACTTTTATATTTGCACCAAGTGAAACCCCATTTTGTGTCCAGGCAATTTCTGTCCATTCAAAGTTGCAATAAAGTGTGTAAATAAATAAGACAAGGGCAGGAAAGTGATGATGAAACATAAATCTGCTTAGGTATACAAGATGTCGTTTTGAAGCTGCAAAATATTTCAGGAGGTAATTATGTTAGTGATTCTCGACCCAAATCAATAATAAAATGAGTAGAATATTTTTTAATTTTTTTTTCTTTTATTTGCAAATCGGTATGTGCGAACTACGTTTCTTAAAAAGCAGCCAGTCTGATACCTGCCTTATAACCGCGCTTTCTTTCACACACACAAACACGGAACAATAAAGGGCGTTTTCACACACACTAACTCGCAACGACAGTTTCATAAATAATGTATCATCCAATCATCATCCCGCACGCTACACCCTAGCCATCGATCAATCGAATTAGTTTAGTATAATTAAAAAATAAAATAACAAGTATTACTGATTATTGACCAGGTACAGTTTTTTTACATGATTATTTATGAGTTTTATTACAACCTCCTGAAATATTGTGCAGTTTTAAAACTGCACCTTGTATAATTAGTACTAAATATATTGGAATCAGTGCGAAAACATTCGAAGAATTTATTTTCATAAAATAAATACTTTCAATGCTACAATTTATTACGGTACTGATATATCTCATAAATTGTGTTTCGTAGACCTAAAGCAAAAAAAGGTTCTAGCGCAGAAGAACCAAAACCCATATAAATAAATTGTCTCTTTTCTGAACTGCACAGGGACTAGAATTGTTGGCTAAAAATGTTAAAATACTCAATTTGTTGGCTGCAATGAGCCTTGGTAATTAATTCAAACCTAACTTATGCTGGGCTCCAGGATTGTTAGAAAGAGTTACCACGGTCCTAGAACGTTAAGGGCTTCCGAGGGAAAATGGGCAGGTTTCAGTAAAAGTCTCATACTCTCTCTCGCTCCACCCAGAATGCTCCACAGTATCCTCTGAGCGAGCCGCACAATTGTCACCATTGTGCGGCTCACGGGCGTTTCTTTCCGTCAAGTCTAAAACAAGTACCTTCTTAGATAACTGAGTCTGGTAATGACCTGCGTCAAACGGGAAATAAGAACACTGGAGCTCTTTAAAGAGAAGATTCATCGTTGCGAATGTGCAATAAGATAACTTTTATGTATACCTAAGCTTGCTTGCTTGTGTTTGCTTATTTGCTTGCTTGTGCTTGCTTGTGTTTGCTTGTGTTTGTTTGCTAGCTTGATTGTGTTTGCTTGCTTGCTTTTGTTTGCTTGCTTGTGTCTGCCTGCTTACTTGCTTGTGTTTATTTGCTTGCTTGCTTGCTTGTGTTTGTTTACTTGCTTGCTTCTGTTTGCTTGCTTGCTAGCATGTTTGCGTAGTACCTCTCGTATGAACATGAATATGATGGCCCGATATTATTACAGTGATCCTTTTGAATCTTCTTTGTACTATATTCAAACGGTGGTAAATATTTGTCGCTCATAAACGATGTAATGGCAACAAGCAATTAAGCAAGCAATGCTTGAGTTTGCTTGCTTGATACAATGCAAACAAAAGCAAACAAGCAATGCTTGTGTTTGCTTGCTGTCTTGCTTGTGTTTGCTTGCTTGCTTGCAAGTTAGCGTAGTACCTCTCGTATGAACATGAATATGATGGCACGCTATCACAATGATCCTTCTGAGACTTCCTTGTACTGTATTCAAACGGTCGTAAATATTTGCCCCTCATAAACGATGTAATGGTAAACGAGATATTTATTCGCGTTCCTGTCAAACGTTCAGATGTTGAAATAATTTTGTTTTTATGGAGAGGAAAATAGAGTGTCAAAGATGATCTTCTTCTTTGCGAAGCTGGATTTATAAAGGCTAATTTTAAAAGAATTGTCACTGCGCAGCACGTATTCGTAGCCCAAGTTCCATAAGGACGGTCTGTATGGACATGCCTTGTTGATCCCGGTTGAGACATGCGTTGGTGCAATAACATGTTACATTTCGCAAGCAAATCATTAATATTCTAGTTACTAAGTAATATAAGTTAGCTAATATTTAAGTTAGCATGATTTGTACATTGTAATTGATGATTAATAAAAGGGACTTTGCAATGAACAGTTGTTTTTATCTGCCTCTTATCCCCAGGACCGATCCCTGCGAAACATCGCGCAATATCTCTCTATGTTTCCGCTCTTCTTTTGACCAGGGTCAAGGCAAGGCTGTCTTCCAAAACTAGATTAAATAAATAAAACCTCTCACAAAATACCTATCGCTAAAATTAGGCCCTAACATTAATGCCTAATAGCTCAATGTCACGCGAACATTTCTGTCAAATTAAGAGGTCGCGCCCCTTCCGTTTCAACGTCAATCACTAAGTGATGGCATAGAATAAGAATGTGTAGAAGGGACACACCTTTTCCAAAAGCTAGTGCAAGGTATATTGGCTTTGTGCGAGGTCTAAATCTATCAATGAGATCACTTTATTTTCCTTGACGCAGCTCTAGTAGAAATGTGTCAGCGATATGTGTACATAATTATAAAAAGCTAGAATGTGTGAGCGAAGCGAGTAATTAATGTGTGTAATGTAAGGAAGATTGCTACCGTATCACAGCTTTCTCATCCCTTGCATCCTCGCAAAGATTTTGTAGAAGTTCTCATGGCTCGGCACGACCTACTAAGACCTGTGTTGAACTTAATATTGTTGGTGTCCAACTTGTGACCTTTTTAAATATTTTTGGGGAAAAATATAACAGGGTGTAAAAACTATGGGAAGCCATTCTGTTACTGATTCTGAACAAGCTGTATTCAGGTTTCGCATAAACTAAAAAGTAGAGCTTTTGAGCAGTGGTGGCCGAGTGGTAACGGCCCCGAATTACAAGTTGTAAGTCGCGGTTTCAAACCCAGCCAGGATTACTTTATGTAATTTATTTCGTAGCCACTGCTCTCAAAACGGTGAAGGAAAACATCGTGAGGAAAACGTCGTGTCCTAGAACCAAAAATTTGAAGACATGTGTCATTAACTAAGCCACATTGGACCCGTGTGGTGGATTACGGCCCATTCTCTCACCTAGAGAGGAGGCCTGAGTCCTAGCAGTGGGAACATTAAAGGCCGACTATGCTATGCTATGCAATAAACTAAAAATAATGTTGTATCAATGCCACTTCTATACGCTTTTTTACTCTGTGGTTTAAGTTGTATTAAGTAGTTTGACACGATAAAGTCGTCTGTTGTTGAACTTGACGAGTGACGACAATATTGAAGCGTCTACGTTAAAGTAATGTCTCTTGAGAATTTGGGAATAAGAAAATTTATCTGGGAAAATTCTACTAGCTATTTCTTACAGTGTGGTCTACTTGATCTATCTCATATGAATTCTAAGTTTACGGGATAAAAAGTTTATGACACTCAACAGGACTGTTAGCTTTTTATTAATGGAAAAGTGTGAACTAGTTACTTAAGGGCCTGTGGATACCATGTTTTTAAATGCGCCGTTGACGTACGTTTATAACGATACCGACTAGAGATGTGCTGTTACCGGCATTATTGCCCGAAGTGGGAATTTTGCTGGCAATATTGCCCGAAGTGGGAATTTTGCTGGGAAAATTGCCCGAAGTGGGAATTTTGCTGGCAATATTGCCACCAATATTCATACTTCGAGCAATATTGCCACCAATATTCCCACTTCACGGCAATGTTGCCGGCAACGGCACAACTCTAATGACGACGCAACACGAACGTGAGTTAGACGCAGCCTGTGGACCTTTATTACGATAAAAACGCGCCATCGATGCGCAGTATAAAATACATTAATATTGTTAGATTAGATTTGTTTGCCATAATTTTATTAGTAAGGCACTAGACTCAAATGGTATCGATGTCAGTAAATGTCAATCAAATATCTGTCAGCCTGTCATGTCTGACAGTTTTATGTTAATAGGAAGACAAATTGGTATCATTGAGTGGATCAGCGCTTTACGGTAACCCGCGATATTCTTTTCGTACATTTTTGCAATTAGCAATTCAATGTATAGGTATATAAATGTACATAGTAAAATAAAAAATACATATTTTCTGAACTAAATAAAATTATTAACATGATTCTCTAACTTAGCCGATTCTGGCTCTTCTTTAACAGCTTTTCGATCTTAGTAGAAAAACAGTGAGGCATTTTGGCTGGCCTGTTGGTCTAGTAGTTAGTGGCCCTGACTGTTTATACCGCAGGTCGTGAGTTCGATTCCCACGCAGGACAAATGTTTGTGTGATGAGCATGATCATTTGTTCTGTGTCTGGGTGTAATTTATCTATAGTATGTATGTATTTAGAAATATATGAGTATGTTTATCAGTTGTCTAGTACTCATAACACAAGCTCTGCTTAGCTTGAGACTAGACGGCGTTGTGTTGATAGTTGTGGAATATTATATTATATTATATATATTTTGATGGAAAGTTCAATTTGATTATTTATGCTGTCAAGTTTGATTAAAAGCCATACACAAGCTTGGAATATTCCTAAGACTTAGAGAATTTAAGCCAAGTGAATAGTTAGTCTAAACTTCGAGTAGAACTTAGCAAAATTTACGATGATTATAGACTCGATTTAGTTGTGTTAGTAATTCAAGAAAGACGTACAAATGTCTAGTACGTTACTGGTATATTTATTGAACAGACTATACGTGATTAGTGTTGTACGTAAGGACGATCTTGCGAATGTTACAAACATTGACTTACTTGACTTAAGTTCCTGTGTCCCCTAGATGGGGCAGAGGGACCACGTTTACGCTTTCTTTTAGGATTCCAGTCTAGAGTTTGCTTTAGTGTGTTCAGAATTCCTTCGGAGTGTGTGGCCTATCCAGCAATCTGCTAATGTTTGTAAGTACTTATACATATATAGATTTTAGTATACGTAAAGACCATTTTCTAGAGTAGCATATTGGATACTGAGTCTCTTTTGAATCGGTAGCTTGCCGTCTGACCTGTGAGGAAGAAACCTGCGTCAATGACGCGATGTTCTATGCACGCCTCAAAGAAATGTCAGCAAACAAATGACCCATCACAAAAATAGGAATAAATCTTCAACTTCTCTCCATTTTTTGTACGTGAACAATAAACAAATAACTTCCCGATCTCGGTGGAAAGAAATATCAGACTTTTACTGACTTACCTTTCAATCGTAGAAATTACAGACACAATAGAAAGGCAATAAGTGCGCGAACGCCGGCGTTCGCTTGGGGTTTAATGAATTAAATCATTAAACTCCAAAAAAAAAAAACACCGGCGTTCGCTCTCTCATTGTTTTTCTTCTTCTTCTTAGTCGTATACTCCTGGTGGAGTGGTCCTGGTCATGGATCGTCCGGTAGTTTGATTGCGGCTTTTGCGAGACTTCTCCATCTCTCTCTATTCGTGGCACTGCGTATGCATTCAAATAGGGAACACTTTGAAGATGATTTTATAAGGTCCGTCCATCTGGTAGGTCATCGACCGCGAGAACGTAGGCCCACTACTCTGCCCTGTACCACTAAACGTTGTTATCACACTAACGGATTGTCTCCAATTATGGTAATCGAAGGGTTAAACCTACAGTGTTTTTTCAGTTGCCTTTTATTTTGAGAGCTATGGTAATTACCATTATGCGATTGGTTATCATTGAGAAGTCCATACTAAACTTAGTCCAAACGGTTAGTGAACACTACTTCGCGGAACTCGGATAAATAAAACACCGGATACCTTGAAAGTGGTATATTTGTATCCGATCTTGACGTGATTTCAATATCCAACCTCAAGCTCTCAAAAAAAAATTCATTTGTTCACAGTTATAGATAATTGTCGAAAAATCTTAACATCGCGATGTAGAAACTAGGTCTAAATGAACAACGCCATCAAGTTGCTAAAATGGAACTAAACTTTAAGACATATATATTTTCTTTGCACAAATAAATTGACTTTGAACAGTTAGCACTAGTTCCTACCTATCTATGTTAACCTGGTAACTCGCCAAACGTTTGTGATTTGTCAGTGAAGCGTAACTTTAGATTGAGAGGTCATAAGTTTGTTATGGAAACTAGTCTAGCACTAATTGACCAGTTAATTGAGGCGTTATGGCTGACTTCATAATTATTATCAAGGTAAACGCTCTAACATCACTATCTATATATATATAAATCAATACCACTTTTCGTTGTAATTTTATAACTCAAGAACGGGTTCACCTATCCAAACCAAATGTTTAGGCTTTGTTCGGACTATTTAGTAGATGGTTTATGTGAAGTTTGGTAGGGTAGAGTAGTGTGGAGTAGGGTAGAGTAGGGTAGAGTAGGATAGGGTAGGGTAGAGTAGGGTAGAGTAGGGTAGAGTAGGGTAGGGTAGAGTAGGGTAGAGTAGGGTAGAGTAGGATAGAGTAGGGTAGAGTAGGGTAGAGTAGGGTAGAGTAGGGTAGAGTAGGGTAGAGTAGGGTAGAGTAGGGTAGAGTAGGGTAGAGTAGGGTAGAGTAGGGTAGAGTAGGGTAGAGTAGGGTAGAGTAGGGTAGAGTAGGGTAGAGTAGGGTAGAGTAGGGCAGAGTAGGGCAGAGTAGGGCAGAGTAGGGTAGAGTAGAGTAGGGTAGAGTAGGGTAGGGTAGGGTTTACTAGGATGGAGTAGTGAAGAGCGGGGCAAAGCCGCGCGGGCAAAAGCTAGTATAATATACAACATTAGTTTTAGTATATGCGAAACCTGAATATAATTTGTATAAGTCCGCCTATGTACTTTTTGTTGCATAAAGGCTAAATAAATAAATAAATAAATAAATAAATAAATAAATAAATAAATAAATAAATAAATAAATAAATAAATAAATAAATAAATAAATAAATAAATAAATAAATAAATAAATTTGTTTAGAATCAGTAACTGAATGGACCGCGAACTCTTGCAGCACAGTAGCTAGTTTAAAATGCAGCTGAAGTGGCAACTTTACGCGCACGTGGGACTGAGACGCCGCATCGTGCTGAATTCATGTGAACCGCATCGGATCGCTTCGTAATCACATCCACGTTAAACCTCACAACTGTTTTGTAGACTGTACGTACGCGTGTATGTGTGCGCGCCTTTTTTGTTCCTTGTACTGTGCTGACGTTGTGTATCTGTCTATATTGTAGGAATAGGCATTCTAGTTTATTTGACTTCACCATTTTATTTTTTTACCACAATACTAAATACAACATAAGTCACGACAGGTCTTAGAGGTGTTAGGAGCCAACAAACAGCTGGGTGAAAGTTCAAAACAACCCCTCAGTCGCCTGGATGGCCGGTGACTATGTATTTTTGCTGACATAACAAGCTTATAACTTTGTGATTTTTCATGATAGAGTTGTGAAATTTTGCACATACATTCTTTACATAAAAATACTAGATACGTGGATTTTCATATTGTATACTAAAACTAATGTTTCCCTTAGGTCTCTATTCACCCTATTTTATTTTACTATACAATTATTTTGTTGGTCTCTGTCAATCTCGAGTCGGCCGGCGTCGCACAGATTATATTAGAAGCTTGTTTTAATAAACAACCTAGACAACCAAGTTGTCTATGGTTCAAGTCAGTTAGGCCTGGTCCACACTTGACGATAAATTTTTGTTTTGTTTTTCTTTTTTGTAATTATTTGTGTGTCTATACGGGCAGAATAAACATGTTTCTTTCTTTCTAATGTTGTATTAAAACACACCTGTGTTCTATCAATGGCCTTTCAAGGACGCAGTGATTTTTTGATTTTATAACACCCGCATCATTGGTTACTGCTCCGCTCCTAGTAGTCGTAGCGTGATGTTATATAGCCTATATATAACCTTCCTCATTAAATGGGCTATCTAACAGTGAAAGAAATTTTCAGATCGGACCAGAAGTTCCTGAGATTAAAGCGCGTTCAAACAAACAAACTCTTCCGCTTTATAATATTATAATATATATATTATATAGTATAGATAACCGTCCTTTGTCTATTAATAATATTTATTTATTTGCTAAAAACACGGTATACAAGATGGTAAAAGACAGTAAATAAGACCAAACATGTTTTGCTGAGTATTAGCATGCAAATATTTGGTATGTACATAGTAACATGTCTTTGCCGTAGTCGGGTAAAAAGTGACACAGTTCGTTTCACCTCGTCAAGGTCACACTCATGATTTGGAACAACAGTTACAACGACATAGTCATGTCAGAAATTATTAAAAAGATAATACAGTTACAGTCCGATACTTTGTTCCATATAAAAGATAACCGGAACTGATTATGGACATGTAAGTGTTGACCGATTTTTCCGTTTAGATAACGTAATTAATTTGGTAAGTTGGTTTGAAATTTTTCACTATGCCAGGTTTTGTTAGAATTTAGTACTCATAGGGAGAATGGAGGGTTCCGTCCTTTTATAGCAAAAAACGCCAAAAATATCATATTTTGTTGTATGAGAGCCTCACTTAAATATTAATTTTATTCTTTTTTAGGGTTCCGACCCCAAAGGGTAAAAACGAGACCCCATTACTAAAGGTACACATAAACGATTCTGCTCCAACACCGCTCCCACCCAACCCCGACCTAAAATAAGACGACTGCACGCAGTCCATGCGGCGACAGCTAGCGGGCACCCAGCAGTCCACCCGCCGACCGCTCTCGCTTTTGTGTAGATACTGACCGAATGAGCGGCGACGACGACGGGCGCGGGCACCGCGGCGACCGCTCGTCTACAACGTGCGGCCAGCCACGCGTCAACTGCCGAGCAGTCTGACGGCGGTAAGCTCGCTGACAGCGAGCTGTCTGCTAATTTATGATGTCAATGTAAAATATATCTTAAAAGCAATATTTAAAGCCCATATTTGAATGAAATTATTTTTGGCGGGTCGGAGCAGAGTCGTGTTAGTGTGCTTTGACCTTAAGGCGTATAGTCCCGTGAACCATCTGACCGAAATTATGTGAACGCAACTCTCGCACTCGCCTAGACGGCAGTTTGCAAATCTGTGCATTTATTTGCGGCCAGCAGCGCCCGGAAAGCGCTGTAAATCCATTTTCTCTGCGAGATATTGATTGATTTACACAAACAATGTTCACTTTGAAGAATATTTAACCACCAATTTTTATGCGTAAAAATGTTTCTAAAGGTCCAAGCCGTTTCGAAAGAGTAGGGAAAAGTTGCGAAATTGCTAAATATTTTTTTTTTTTTTGACAAAAGTATTAATTGCACGAAAAAATCAAATGTTGATATTATTGTGCATGAATCTATAATAAACATATATTTTTTTCAAACCAATTGACCTAGCCGTTACGGAGGACTAGGCCTCAGAAAATCACTGTTTTATGGCACTTTTCGGGCGCTTGGCCCTTAAGACTCCGCTGTCTGTCGATCATCAGGCTGTATGTCAGGAACCGTGACAGAGTTGGACTCGCGCCCAAAGGGTTCCGTAAGTACCGGCCTTAGGAAAATTCGGCAAAAAAAATCGCGTTTGTTGTATGGGTGCTCCCCTTAAATATTTATCTTATATTGTTTTTAGTATATGTTGTTATAACGGCAACAGAAATACATATTTTTTTAAAAATACATCATTTGTGAAATTTTCAACTGTCTACCTATCGCGGTTCTCGAGATACAGTCTGGTGACAGACAGACAAACAGCGAATGCATTGTAATTGGGGGTACAGTGCGGAACCAAAAAAAATAATAAAATAAATATTAAAATGTAGCTCTCATACAACAAATGTGATATTTTTGCCGTTTTTTGCTACGAACGTTACGGAAGTTTCATCCGCGACTGGCACTTGGCCGGTTTCTTAATTCAAAGTAGATTCAGGGAATCTTTAATTCAAGAGTGAATAGGTAAATCCGTTTAAACACGAATGAGTAATAAATAGATACAAATACGTAGGTATATAGGTAAATAGGTAGGTGGGTATGCTGGAAGAGATTTCGTTAGAAATAAGCATCACCTATGTACCTATTTTTCTGTTTCTATCTTCTTTTCTTATATAAGTTCAGTGTGTACATGAATTGTTAAATAAATAAATACATATAAACTCTCACCTTTACAAGTTAAATGTGATGTCACTAGTAAAACTCAGTGACAATCTGCGACTGGCTCGATTAAATTAAACTTTAGGTTAAATATCTCGACTCTGTTGCACTGTTGCACACATCTATACATATAAATAAAATTGGAGTGTCTGCTTGTAATGTTGAAATAACTGCGTTTTACTACACCAAAATAACATTTTGTACAATTTTTGTCTGTCTGTCTGTTTCTGTCTGGACCAATTTTGACTGGACTTTTTTTTGGAAAGTAGCTGATGTAATAAGGAGTAGCATAGGCTACTCTTTTTTTTTAGAAAAAATGAATTCAAAATCCTGTAGTTCACTCGAAGTCGCAGGCACAGCTAGTTGTAACTAAAGTTATAAATACATCGACTATTAGGGCCGATTCACACTGGAATGGAAACGGTCGAAATACGACCGTTTTGTTTAGTTTCTCTTTCGTTAATCGACTCGAGTCGGCCACGTCTCCAATTTCTCTGATCTAACGTCATATCAACGCTCAGTCACGTGGTCAGAACAAAGGAATCAGAGGCGTGGCTGATTCGAGGTAACCGACGAAAGAAAATAGACACGAAACCTCTTGGAAGACAAACTAAAGATAAGGCCATTTAAGCTTAATAATTTATGACGTATATTTTAAACTCGCAAGGAAATCAAAACTTATCAGTACTGCTCGTTCATCTGTTTGGCAAGAAACAAGGTCTCATAGTACAAGTAAACGAATAAATCTGGAAAACGTAAAGTTATATTATGTATTTTAATCTTTATTGTACACCACATTAACAAAAATACAGGACAAACATTTTAGAAAATAAGTATACAATGGGCGGTCTTATCGCACAGGGCGATCTCTTACAGACAACCTTTAGATGGATTGAAAGAAAGGAGATAGATTTAGGATTGTCAGTGTACAAATATCAGAAATATAAGTAATAGTTAGGTCACAAAATAAATACTTTTGAAAAACTTTGGGACTCGATTCGGGAATTGAATTACTTACTTAGGTAAATTCATACGGAACCCTTGATGTACGAGTTAGAAAAGATTGGAATAAACAGAATCATTCGACGCAGGCAATACAATACAACAACAACACAAACTAATCTACACTAATATAGTAAAGAGGTGAAGTATGTTTTTTTTTATTTTTTTGTTATTATTATTATTTTTATACTTCTATTTATCTCAGGACCATGAGGTCCTGGACCTTTGGAAGGCATACGAGGAGCCGAAACCAACTCGCAGAGGCCTTTTTAGCTGCTTCTAATGGAACGTGGTACCAACCGGCGATTATCCCTGTATGCGCATTATTATTATTATTATTATACATCTTTATTGTACACCTTAACTTATTAAAGAATAACATTTAACAAAAATAAGTTAAAAATAACTTTTTAGTTGTGTTGTGGGGGTGTTTTTAGTTGTAGGAGGTAATCTCTGAAAGTACTGGTCCGATTGCTAAAATTTTTTCACCGATAGAAAGTTGATTTACTCCTGAGTAACATAGGCTATATTTTATATACGCGGGCGAAGCTGCGGACAAAAGCTAGTAAAATAAAGAGTTCGACTCGCACTTGACCATTTTTTTACGTAGAAACAAGCTATGTACTTCTCTTGAGTTATCAAACAAGGTAATCTTATTTTTTTTTAGGTGGAAAATCATGTAATGACATCTCATGCCCTTTCGTGAAAAGTCTACTTTTTTAACAAAACCCACTCCTGCTTTTTCTTTGCCTCTGTTCCAGGGCCCCGGGGTTCTCTTCCGCATCACCCATTGTCCCAGTTGGCTTCGACTCTGCTGGGTCTCTGTGGTTTTGCTGGCATCTCCTTTAGGATCGCGTAGAACACTACACGCCGTCGACGTGTTGGGCACGGTCCGGACGGTTACGGGACGGTTGGAGGGCCAGCTACCCATTGCTCGCCGTCCGCAAGCCTGTGACTACGTTTGGTAGAATCGGGAAAATAATAACGACCTATATTTTCGATTACATTTTCAATAACTTCAAAACAGTGATATTATTTATGCGAAAGTCAAGATTTCATCAATTTAGGATAGAAAATAAATTACGGTACACATTTTCTTGACACAAACCTTATTACTTGATTTATATTAAAACTAGACTCTGATAGGCATCAGATTATTTATTTTACTTATTTCTGGTCCTGACTTGCAGAAAAATAAATTACCCTTGAAAAAAAAAAACAGATCAAAGTATCTAAATTAAGATATAAGGCGCTGAGCAAACGGAGACACTTTTTGTTTCAGTTGCCGACACCGAATACTTTGATCGTCATGAATATGTGTTAGGTGGAAGCAACTGCGCAGGAAGTGGATGATTTCAAACTGGTTCTATAGAAATCAAATATTCACCGGTAGCTGGTATCTGACACAAGGCACACGTTTGCGTCCTGCCTTATGGAATAAACGTCTTATATTTCGCGTAATGAAAAAAAATATGAAAATAAATAAGATCATAATTGTCATACATTTTTATTCAGATTCATAGACTGGTTGTAATTCTCCCAAACTGGAACGGACCAGGGTACCGGGACTACCCTGAAGCGGCTCCTGCCCAACCTAGGAGGTACAGATGCCTCCTGCCTGAATCGTTCGGTTCTAGTCTTTTTCGAACCGCCGCGCCGACGCGAAGCAGAATGCGTCCCAGAAGGTCATGGCCATCTGGATACCGCACGATCATCTACGAAACGGCAAGCCTTCCGCCATAGAATCTCACAGCAACAGTCCTTGCACGCATGTATAATTTGCGCATGGAAAAGCAACGCCACGGTGCAACTCCGCTGCCGCGATATTTCGTGACATGGCGGACAGAGTTCCTACGGGATCTTATGGTAATACGTGTGTATGTATGCGTTAGCGACTGTCGTAACACAATGCTGGGTATGGTGGTTAGTTCCCTCTTTGAGGAATAGCTAGAAAGACGTCACGGCGTCTTCACCTTCTGTACGACGCAGGTCCTCACCGGACATGGTATGTTTGAGAGCTTCCTGCACCAAATTCAAGCGGAAGAAACGTCCGTGTCAAACGATTTTGTGGACAGCCTGGAGGGTACGGCGGAGGTGTTCCCCACTTGGGTGGAGCACCACCGTGTACTCATGAGAGCGATCGGCGGCAGCGGCCTGTGGCGTTGATACAGGCCATGGTCTGGAGTAAAGAGAAATGGTAGGCGGTTACCTCCTTCTGCGAAGCAGTATTGCTAGCGAAGAAGGTAGCTGCATGCATGAGAAAACGAACTTCCTTACGCCCTAGCTACTGGGATCCCAACCCCGATATCCAGCCACCGTAAGCGTGGGTTCGCGGACGACGAGAAATGGGTAGTTCGCCGTCGGGCCGTTCGGTAACTATCTGGTCCGTGGCAGAGTCGTTGACAGCACGTAGTATCCTAAGCGCGCCTCAAAGAGATGTCAGCAAAACCGTAAGAAGCCAACTGGGGTCATGGGTTGACTTTTCAAAGGGGAACCCATTGACCTGGAATGCATAGGTGTGATTTTAGTCAGTAAAAGTCTGACATACCCTCTCGCCCTGCCCTTGAACTGGAGAAGTCATTAGATCCCACTTTAAAAAAGGTAAGTACCTCGTACTTAAGAAAAAATTACCAAAACCTCTGACTGACCCATGATCAGACCTTACACTAAGCAATCTCAATTACAACCACTAGGCCTGAAAGTAAGGCGCATAAATTATTGGTACTTGGCTTCCCGAAGGCTAGATCTGACATGTGATAAGGGTACTTTACATACTGCCTTGCCTTACAGGAAGGCTTTGTCCCGCATAAGTAATTTATGTTAAGCAATTTTGTATCGAGGCTAATATTTTTGCATATTGTAGATACGTTATGCTGAAGAAGGAAATAAATGTTATGTTTTTCTACTAAAAATAATGACATAAATAAATATCACATTAATACTATAAAAGCGAAAGTTTGTGTGTGTGTGTCTATATTTTGTTACTCCTTTATTCATATTTTTTTTTATTGATTTAAACTAGTGCTTGACTGCGATCCCACCTGATGGTAAGCAGTGATGCAATCGTTGATGGTGAGGTGTACTAGTTTATTAAGAGCCTGTTCACTCTTGCAATATTCACACTTGCGCCGGTGAACCAAAGCGACGTCTCACGCATCATCACTGACCTTAAGTCAAATGCTGAAGGCTGTGACCAGATAACACTGAGTATGCTTACCCTTACCTTACCTCACACTTTACCAACTATTGCGGACATTATTAATTGCTCTATTTGGACATCTGAGTTTCCTCACCAATGGAAGACTGCAATAGTCAGACCCATCCCCAAGATCCCAAACCCTATACAGGTCACAGACTTGAGGCCAATCAGTATCTTACCATGTCTTTCAAAGGTGTTGGAGAAAGTGGTGTGCCGGCAATTGACTCGATTTTTGGAAGATAACGAGTTGTTACCTGACCTACAATCTGGTTTCAGGAAGCAGAGGAGCACTTCCACGGCATTGCTGGACGTTACCGATAACATACTGTCAGCTCAAGATAAGGGCCTGTGTTCACTGGTGGTGCTACTTGATTTTTCGCGTGCGTTTGACTGTATCAATGTTCCTTTGCTAATTTCAAAGTTGAAATATTATGGGTTTGACGATAATGCCATCCAGTGGTTCAAAAGCTATCTCAGTGACAGAAAGCAACTCGTAGAGTTACGGCTGGCGGACGGTACCACCTTGATTTCAGCCCTTTCTGCAATTGACAGAGGGGTTCCCCAGGGATCAATTCTGGGTCCAATTATCTTTATTATTTACTGTGCAGACATTGTAAAGTGCCTCCAAAATTGCAAGTACCACATCTATACCGATGATGTCCAATTATATTTATCTTTTAAGCCCGAGGACTACGAATCAGCCATTAGGGATCTAAACGATGATATAGAAAGAATCTCCACCTGGGCGGATGAGAACTGTCTTACGTTAAACCCAGTGAAAACTAAATATATGCTCTTTGGTACAAAGCAGCAGTTGAAGAAGCTGCCCGCAAGCCTAAGTTTGACTCTTATGGGTGTGCCTATTGAGCGAGTTGATGAGGCGCGAAACCTGGGGTTGCGTATGGACAGCGGCCTTGGGTTTGAGAAGCACATTGCTGACTCCGTCAAAAATTGCTTTTATCGCCTAAAATTACTATACAAAATGAGACCTTTCTTGTCGGAAAAGCTCCGCGAGCAGTTAGTCGAAACCCTTGTTCTTTCCAAACTAAATTACGCTGATACGGTTTACGGCCCTCGCTTGCTGGCTCGTACCGACAGACTCATACAGAGAGTACAAAATGCTTGCGCTCGTTTCTGTTACTCAATTCCCCCTAGAACTCATGTCACCCCCTTTCTTAATAAACATTTTATACTAAAAATGAAGTCAAGGCGAAAGTTACATTTGGCTTGTCTTCTTTTTGGCGTTGTTAAGACTAAGAAACCGAGGTACTTGTACGACAAGCTCAGCTGGATGGCTAGTAAACGGGAATGCGCGCCTAGACTTTGTGCACAGCAACTCTCAACCCAGTCTCATAGAACAGCGGCTTTCAGAGGCAGTTTCCGATACACTGCTTCCAAGGTGTGGAATAACATCCCGCCGCCATTAAGAGCACTAGACAGCGTCCATACCTTCAGAATGCGATTACGGCAATACCTGATAGATGCGCAAAGGAAACTGGATATGGTCACTCTTAACGTCTCATTCATATGAACTGCTTACTAATTTTAATCGTATCATTGGTGTGTGGTGTGTGGAATGTGTTGCACAAAAATATAATATTAGCGTATACATAACTACAACATGTGGGTGATGAAAGATCCTCGAGCACCGTTGTCGGCTCATTTCGTTGTGTTCGAGGTGTTGTGAGTCATACGCGACACCTGAGTACTTTCCCGCGTACTTGGGAGACCTGTGGGTGACGAAGGCTACATTACTTGATAATTCTTAATGATAATTTTTATCACCGTATTTACTAATTTGTGTTTATGCTAACTTACCCCTTGTGTCTGGCCTTATTGCATCCGGTACTCGTCTTCGGTGTCGCTGTTGCCACCACGGAACATGACACGGCGGTCATTATAACCCGCAACTAAAAAAGTAAAAATATAATTGTATTTTATTTTTAAATAATTGTATACCTGTCTACTTGATTCATTTAAATAGTCATTACTGTAAACAAGCGACACTCACCTTTCAGCCAATATACATAATCTATCTTTTTCACTTCCTTCTGCTAAGACACTATAAATCTATTCAGTGATAACGTTATTTTAAAAATACTTGCTTTACTTTCGGGTGGTTTCCTATTATTAGTTTTTGTTTTCGAAGTACCCGAGATTGGTACAAGGTTTACCTTGAAATTTTTTACGCTGTTTGCAAATCGTCCGTTGCGCTCGGCCCCCCCGGGCGTAGTGGACTTATGCGTCGTTGCACTGCGCTTAGTTATGGTGTTGTGTTGATTGAGGCTAAATCGCTTCAAACCGTTTTCTGTTTATGTTTTATGTTGTTTTTTGTACACTGAACACATATTTTTCATTTATTTACTGTTTTTTCACGCATTATGTTTTGTTTTCACAATAATGTAACCCTAATGTAATGTAGTGTTGACACTATTTGTAAATTTCTTTTTATATGTTCACTCCAAATAAGGTTCAGTTGAAAACCAGCGTCAGACAACTACCTCGTAAGTTGTCTGGCATTTCGCTGAACTGGGCCTTTTTTGGCGCAGACGTGTGACAGATAATGTTACTTTATTATTATTATTTTTTTTGTTTTGTGTTTGTCTTAAGTTTTTGTTGTCTACAATGTTTTTTTTTTTTGCGCCAAAATAAATACTTTCTTTCTTTCTTTCTTGCCTCAAAGACACCTAAATTATAATCAGACGGGAAGACCGCAGCAGGCAAATTGTAATAATAATATTCCACAACTATCATACAACGCCGTCTAGTCTCAAGCTAAGCAGAGCTCATGTTAAACTACTGATAAACATACTTATTTATTTATTAAAACTTTATGCACATAAACACTGTACACAACAACACTGACAGTAACACTGACTTAAAGTCTTAAGTATTATCACTAAGTATTCAACTTAATGATAAACAAATAAAGTGAGAAAAAATAATAAACAAATAAATATACACTTGGATAAACACATACAAATTAACAATGTAATGTAATGTTAACTTATACTAATCAATGATAAAGATCAATAAAACACAAAATTTTTGTTATTCATCCAAATTTATTTTATCACCTTCAATGTATGCCCTTTAGAAACGATACACTTACGCCAGCGAATAATCCAATTGTCAAACATTTTTTAAACGCTGTTTCCGAAATTGAGTTCAGTTCTCGCCGCGAATTCTCCTTTATGTCTTCTACAGATTGAAAACGGGGGCCACGAAGTGGTAACTTGAGTTTAGGAAAAAGATAGAAGTCAGCTGGAGCCATATCTGGCGAATATGGTGGCTGCTCGATGGTATTTATTGAGTGTTTGGAAAAAAATTCGTTCACAATAATGGTTTTAGTTCGAAGGCACCACTCCGAAGCTTAAGCTTATAAAAAAAGAAGCGTAGCTTAACAAATATTGTTATTTTTAATACAGGAAAAGCCAAATGGCATGTTTTGCCATTTACGCTGTAAAACAGTGCGAAATACAACTCGCTTAAATTACTTATTTATTTTGTTTTTTTTTTTTAATGAAAGACCTAGGAACATATAAAAATATTGTCTATAACCGAATATCATCATAAAATGTTGAAAATATGCTCTAACTGCAAATGAGCGTGGTATTACGTTTGTATGGAAATTCAACCGTCGCCGGCCCCTTAAATATTTGTACTAATTAAAAAATAAAAGTGTAAATGTAGATACATGAAGACAGAGATAGAAGTCAAAGAAAAGATAGATAAACTGAATGAGGAGTGATATGAAATGAAAGAAAAGGGAGTCAGTAATAGAGATACAATACTGAATGGTAGAAAGAAAAGTGTAATGAAAATTAATTGTGTACAATAACTAACAATACAAGAGCTTACGGTGGTTTGATCACGCACAAAGACGCCTAGATGATCATATAGTGAGACTTGCCCTTAAAATACTCACAACGATGCGCACGCGTGTAAGACCACCCTACACTTGCTTGATGAAGGTCCAAAGAGACTTAAAAGAAGCTCATCTCGATACCCATGTGGCATAAAATCGTGCACAATCGAAAACGTAGACAAAGATGGCCGACCCCAAATAAATGGGATAAGATCTAGCTAGAAGAAAAGATCTAGCCAGAAGAAGAGACTACAATCTATACATACATATAAATAAAATTGCAATGTCTGTTTGTAATATTGAAATAACTGCTTTTTACTACATGCATATGAATGATGATGATGATAATATTCGGTACCTACATACACCAAAAAAACATTTTTTACAATTTTATCTGTCTATCTGTCTGTCTGTTTGTCCGGGCTAATCTCTGAAAGGCTGGACCGATTTTAATGGGACTTTTTTTGGCAGATAGGCAACTTTTATTTTAGAAAAAATAAATTTGAAATCCTGTAGTCCACGTGAACGAAATCGCGGGCACAGCTAGTAACAAATAAAAAAAACATTTTGACAATCAAGAATAACTGTTTTCTAGCGTTTCTTCCAAACTTTAATTCAGTATTTTACACAAAGTGCTAAAAGCGTTTGATTGTAATGTGTTAATTTACATAATTTCTAACGTCCATTAACTATTAAAACTTAGAAGACAATGAATATTCTTTTAAACCACTTTGGAGAGTTAAGCGGTATCTTGACTGTCATTAATTTTCATCCACAGGTTGTTTCATTTTGATCACAAAAATAATAGTTTATTTTCTTTTATCAATGCTTAAATTTTAATATTTTGATGTATTTGTTATTGTATCTTATTAATAAGGAATGCTCTTTCGCACTACGGTTAAGATTGGTAACACAAATCTAAAACAATTATCATATAAAATTATTTAACTTTTGTATTATTATTATTTTTTACAATTTATATATATGTACATAAAAATAATATAATATAACATAATATAATATATATAATTTTATATATATATATGTTTTTTTTTTATTGTTTATAGGTTCGCACCTTATATATATAATATTATATTATTTGTCAGTTTATTATTATTATTTTTTATTTATTTATCATTTAAAACAGAAGAGTTTCCTAGCTGACTGCTTTGAGAAGAAATATTGGAACAAACTCAGGGAATATATTTATCAATGGTAATTTAATTAAAATTTTTATTAGTTTGTGCAAAATACCCGTATTTAGACTAGCTTATAATAATAATAACAATCCTAACTGGATTATTATGTTGAGCCCGTATCGTAGAACTGCAGCCCGAAAAATGACATATGCTCATAATACTCTAAGCTAATACTTACGATAGCAATGTACCTACAAGACTACAATAAAATATGCATTAAATTTTACCGAGTGTTTAAGCTACTATTGCTGTTTAGGATTCCCATTATTTAAATGTAATTTTCTCTCATAATTTAACTAGCACTTACTGTATTTAATAAGTCATGCCCCGACCCTCCCACGCTCCTACAACAATAATGAATGAGCTAAAACTTTGTTTAAAACATTGTCATGACTTCTCGATATAAATCATTCGAGCGATTTCACTGCTGGTTTTATCTACACTTCTACAATTAGTGTAGAAGTTTGTTAATGTTATAATAAAGAGGTAAAGTTTTTTTTGTTTTTTTGGTTGTAGGAAGTATCTCTGAAAATACTGGTCCGATTGCTAAAAGTTTTTCACCGATAGAAAGCTGTTTTATTCCTGAGTGACATAAACTACACTCCTACTTTTTAATTAGTACACAAACAATGGGGCTATCTGTACCCGTCACTGATCATATTTTTGTAGTCAAAATTTGTAATAAGTAGAAATAACCGAAATCCTAAAATTGACGACGAAAAGGTAAATTCATCACAGAATCAATCATACGTAACAATTGCTAGTAGAAAATACTGCGAGCAGTGTTTTTCTTTAACAATTGTCACTTATTCATTCATTAATCAGTAACCTGCACAATATTTCCATAAATTGAGTGGCATTTTGGGACATAAACCAACGCTAATAACTTTTCTGTTTATGAATATTATTTATTGAGATTTTACTTATAAAATAACAAGGGCTTTTCTAGTAAGCCCTTTAAGTATGTGTACTAATTAAAAAAATGTGGTGTATATATTATGTGCGCGAACGAAGCCGCGGGCAAAAGCTAGTCCAATATAAACTAGTGCTCGATCCCACCTGGGCCTCAAGTCTGCTATTACAATAGTGTCAGAATGGTCTATCATTGATGTCATAATTGTCGATTTTGACAAGTTTGGTAATCTACTAATATAATGGCGTCATCATGACTTTCCAATGGTCAACCACTGACACTCCATTGAAAGAAGTGGCATAAAATGGTAATCTCGTACATATTGACAAATGAATATTTGACGTTTGCGGAAATCTGCTATAACTTTGACAGTTTATTTGAGCAGTGTTTGACCATTAGAACGTTATTGTGCAGTTATTGGTTTTAATATGCTCGAAATTATCATTCTACCACGATTCTATTACAAGACCATTGACCGATCAATGATCGATCATTATGAATTAGCAGATTATAAACTTTTACCAAAATGACAATGGGATCGTGTTGGAATGACGAATTTATAAAAATAGCAGACTTGGGTCCCTGACGGCAAGCAGTGATGCAATGATGATGCAAGTAATGTTTTTTGACACCGACTGCCAAAATTTGTTATTATATAATTTTTAAGTCGCATCAAATAAGTACTTACATAACTACCTGAACATAATCTGTCATGAACTACCTACACAGAAGTGAGATAAATTTATATTTGCATTTTCGCATTCACTTCATGAAGTTGTCGGGAACTTGACAATATGCCAGGGCTTTCTTCCACTAATTATAATAAGTGGAAGTTTCGAACAAGCGTTTTGAGCAAACTACAAAGTATTAAGATGCACGTGCCAAAAAGTTTTGTCAGAAATTAATTTGCTGCACGTGCAGTCTACAAATCTTTGGCGCTATTATTTTCAAGAAATATGCGAATATTACATTTGCATGCTGCTCAATGCTACCTTTGACCATTGATTCAGCACTTCGTCGGTGGACGCGCGGCCTACTTCAAATATTGTCATAGTTGCATATTACACGCATAGAATACTAATATATTTGTACATTTGTGTGTGTTAAGAAAAAGTAATATATAAGCTGTAATATTTGTAAAATAAATCAGATTAGAATTTATTCTTGTCTCATTACCCCTCACTGTGGCCAAGACACCTTTTGCCATCTCTGATCAGTCCTGTGAGTCTGCTGGACTGGCAGTGAGTTTACCCTTCACCCTCACCTGGAATTCCTAACCACTATCCGTCTGTTACCTTAGGTCTCTTGGTGCAGAGATCCTGTACTTATTTATATATTTATTTATTACAAATTATATGGTAGGTTAGGGCTGTAGGGCTTATAGGACTTAGGGTCGTAGGGACTGTAGGGCTTATAGGTCTTAGTTTAAGTTCTTTTAGTTTACCATATATTCATGTACAGCCGCAACCTTTATTAAGGGGTGGTTGTACATTTTAGTCCTTCGAGCCGGATCCGATCTCTGTCCACCTACAAGTCGAAAATTATGGCAAAATAACTTATTCCTAAGATAAAAGTGTCCTATTTGATAATCTAGGTGATAATCATGGTTTATCCGTGTACTTGTGTAATTGTGTAAAGTTTTCTTTTTGCCATGAAAAGTTAATAAAACAGATGGACAAAGTTTATTTGCAATCATAATATTAACTAACGATCCTCCCAAACTTCGCACGAGTGTTACAAGTCTTTGAAGTTCTGCTTTTTTCCAAATATTATTTACGAGTAATATTGTTATACATATGTAAAAATTATACATAGGTATGTAATATGCATGTGCATTTAAACCTTTCACATGATGATTAGTCTGTATATTAAAACCGTATAAAAAATCGTTCGTATAGTTAGTACATTCAATACTGATAGAAGTGGTGTGGCCAAAATTCATTTGACACGATTATTTTCATATCTCTCCGTAAATTGCAAATAAAGCCTTCCATTTATACCTATTTAACTAAGCTGTCAAAACTGAGATTTATTACGCATATGCAATATTTTTCAATTTACTTCATTCTTATTAACTGTAATAAGTATCACAAATCGTATCTGAATTTTTCACAAAAATTATTAAAGCCTAGCTCGATAATATTTCATTTTAAAAACTAATTCAAACTTGCACCACCCTACGTCTTCTTTGAAATAAATTTCTGTTATAAAGTTTTGATAATATTTTGCTCTGTGGAAGTTTAATTCTATTATTAATTTATCACATTATTCTAGTCCCATTTAATTTATTAGCTGAATTAAATAAATGAAGAACTAGGACGACAGATTTTAAATTTAAAATTCGTTTGTTCCAATTCAGGTGAGATTTACTGGTATGTTTGTACATATTTTGTTGTTAAAGTAATTTATTTAATTTATTTATTTTTACTTATTTATTTTATTTTAACATAACACGGTCAAAAGCCAATTACATTAGTTAAAGCGATATTTGAAAAATTATTAAGTAAAAATCTTTTATAAATGTGAAAGTGTGGATGTTTGTTACTTAATCACGCAAAAACGGTGAACGGATTTGGATGAAATTTGGCAAGCATATAGCCTTTGATATGGAAAAGAACATAGGCTACCTTTTATCCCGATTCCTTAAGTATGTAATGCCACGCGGGCGAAGCCGCGGGCAAAAGCTAGTACCAAATAATAACTACACCACAGTCACACAAAACACTCATCTTACAAAACTCCAAACAGACAGACAAAAATGTTCTTCCATTCTTCCGCGAGAACATACTGGTCCGATTGCAATTTTTTTCCAGTGTTAGAAAGCTGTTTTATTCTTAAGATTCAGATAGTGTAAATAGCTTATCTTATCTACACTAATATAATAAAGAGGTACAGTTTTTTTTTTTTTGTATTTATGTTTTTTTATTGTTTGTAGGAAGTAATCTCTGGAAGTACTGGTCCAATTGCTAATATTTTTTCACCGATAGAAAACTGCTTTATTCCTGAGTGACATATATATGACTATATCTTATGTAAGCGGGCGACGCGCAACGCTGCGGGCAAAAGCTAATATTTTATATAAGCTTGCAAACCAAAAAGATAGTAATAAGGTGAAACTATTATTATTTAAAATGTCTATCCCTGTACTGTCACTTTGCTAAGCAAAGGATTTCCTCCATTCTTTCTACTTCTTGCCAATTCTTACAAAATACATATTATATGAGTAATAAATTGACCGCGAAAAGCGGGGGTCGCCACTGTGCGGAACGCCCGGAGGACACGGTGGAGCACACAATCGCGGTGTGCCCTGCTTGGGTGGAGCATCGCCGTGCCCTCGTGGGGGTGATCGGCGGCGGAGACCTCTCGCGCCGGGCCTTGGTCGAGGCTATGGTCCAGAGCGAGGAGGAGTGGCAGGCGGTCGCCGACTTCTGCGAAGCAGTAATGCTCGCTAAGGAGGAGGCCGACCGCATCAGGCAACGGCGCTCTCGCCGCCGCCGCCGGGATTCTGATCCCGATTTCCAGCCACCGTAGGTGCGGGCTTGCTGACAGTGAGCAATGGGTAGCTCGCTGTCCGGCCGTCCGCTAACAGTCCGGACCAAGCCCAAGTCGTCGACGGCGCACGCTGTTCCCGCGTGCCTCAAGGAGTTGTCAGCAACAGCAGAGGCCCAGCCAGGTTGAAGCCTACTGGGGCCAGGGTTATCCGAAAGGGCGCTCGAGCCCCGGTATGAAGGCTTGAAGGAACGGGATGGGTTTTTTAGTCAGTAAGAGTCTGACACTATCTCCCGCTCCGCCCAAGAGCGGGGGTTGTCATAAGATGATTTTTCCCATCGATAAAAAAAAAAACCGCGAAAAGCGGGTCGCGGTTTCGGTTACCGCAAGGAACAAATATTTATATTTATTTATGTATCCTTTATTGTACACTAAGATATTAAATAACACATTTTTTTTTTATATTTGTATGATAGTAAAGTTGTACCCACGTAACCCACAACACAGGAGTAATTCTATGGGCAGGGCAACCTTTATTTTTTTTAATGAAATTATAGTTTTAACCAACCACATAATTGTGGTTGGTTAAAACTAGTTATTTACTACTCTACTCTACTAACTAGTTTAAAACTTCAGATTTCAGAACATAAACTTTCAAAATGACTTTTGAGCTTGCAATTTCTAAACAAATCTTTTATAACACTTTTCATGTAAAGTATCTATTTCCGAAACAACAAAATAGTGCTGTACTTACATCTTCGAAACTCGGAAGCACCGGGAGCTATATTTGTGACAACATTGTGAACATCTGTATCAACTAACTTTGACTTGAAACTTAACACTTAAAGTTTCGACACCAAATATTGTGTCAAACATATCCAACACGACGTCAAATTGAAAATTACATTGTTTGGTCTACATTGTATCTCTGTTGGTGTTCTTTGAAAGGAAATTTTAAAATAAGTCTTTTTTTTAAACCTAAACTCATCTAGACCATAGAACAGGACGTGAGACGAAACGCCTCTGGCATAGGGAATCACTGCAACCCCTGGTCACACTAGATACGGTACGGGCTTGTGGACGACAAGCAATAGGTAAGTCACCATTAAATCGTCCGAGGTAAACACTGTGCTTTTCATTACGAGACGAATACGAGGAAACTAAAAATAAAATAAAAAGTTTGTAAAACCTGAGTCGTCGTACCTATGATTTTAAGTAGGTATCTTTCTTCTGATTTAGGCGGTAAAAGGTATTCCACTACTGCTTCAGCCTCTTCTCTTATGAAATTAGGCGTTAAATCACTATTTTAATCAGATAAACATAAAATGTTAATACAAATCTCTGTTGTACGGAAATGTAAACGAAACTCGAAAAAACCAACGACTGATTGCCACTCCCGCCATTATGTTTTTTTTTCTGCAGCCGGCCAGCTAAAAAAATAGTTAACAAATAAATCACTTAAAAATATAATATTATTTATTTAATACTTATCTTTAAGTTATTTCAATTTTATATCGCGCTGTGATTGACTGGCTGTATGGAAAATTGGAACATGGTTCAATAGAAACGTGAAGATAGAACTAGTTTTTTTTTTAATAATTTGACAGCTGTCAGTTGTAAAGTAAAACTCCCTAGGGATGAAAAGTATCACTTTCAACCCGCTCCTCAGGCAACTTCAGACCCATTTTCAGAGTATGAGTAATGAAATAGTACATTGTTACACTAGGGGTGAAAGTAACTCATTTCGTCCCGAGAAGGAGTTGGCGGGCGAGGGAAGCGAGGTCGCTAATTCGAGGGGTTAAATGGGTTACTTTCACCGCGAGGTAAACACTGTGCTTTTCATTACGAATACGAGGAAACTAAAAATAAAATAAAAAGTTTGTTTTATTTTTGTTTGTCTAGCAAAAACAAACGTATCGACTCGTGTCTTTTGTGATAGCAAGCTTCCGCAAACTATCCGTGGTAGCGAGACTATTAGTTACATGTCTGCAACTTTCCGTGTTTAACAGTATTCTACTAGCTAATATCGATACTGGTGGTGAAAATAAAGAAGTTTCATACAAGCAGGGAATGTAAGTAGAAGATAATAGTTAATAGAATTAAGCGCGTCTATCGTCATCCTGAGCATGGTTTAAAAGCTTTTTGCATCATCTAACGCCACCAAACTCAAAGTTTGATAAAAAGGCAAAGCGAAAAAAGATATTTTGTTATTCGGTAATTCCGTCATTCAATTGAATATTTAACAAAACTTGTTCCAGATAATACGGGCTTTTTTTAAACTTTGAAACATTTTTGGATAAAGCTTTCATCATTCAGAATCTTGATTTAAATGTGTACAAGGTTTCAATAGATATTTTTTTTACTTAATTAATTTATGAGTATACTAAAAAGGGCTAAGGTTCATGCACTATAACTGATTTTCAGAGGTCTTAACTAGATTAGTTTTACCCAAAATGTGTTGTTATCAATAGAAACATAAATACTCGTAATATCCACCAGATATCTGTGTTTCCAAAATATCTATAGAAAGATGGCTAACAACGTCAGCGTCATAATCACAGCTGAATGGAACAAATGTATTTCGGGTTAAACGCTCTTAAGGAACGATACCAATATTTTTTTTTTTTATAAAAAAATTTATAAAGGCTTTGGGAATTTGTATATTATACGTATGTATTTATTATTCTTTCATGCTCAAACGGACCTTAAATGATTATTGAAAACGTTTTGGAAACATATTGATTGTGTATACTTACATCTGAGGAGTGAAATTTCCTGCCAGGGTCTGTATTTCCTGATAGCTACTATCTAGGAGTCTTTAAGCCTAGAGTGAATACTTCTAGGCAAGCGTGCTCCATCGTGGACCACAACATCACTTATGGTCTAAACAGACGGACTGTATTTCAACTGCAAATTGCAGTTACCAACTGCATCCGAACTGCGTCATACCCACCCGCCCAAACGCTCAACCCTCCCGCGCATGGTGCGGTTCGGATGCAGTCGATGTGCAGTTCACACGACTGCAATCGGACCGCACGTTTGGTTTGCAGTCGTGTTTGCAGTTCTATTGCAGTCGTGTCAACTGCATTCAAACTGCACTTAAACTGCAATTTTCAGTTGGATTGCAGTTGAAATGCGGTCCGTCTGTTTAGACCTTTACCGTAAGCATAATAGGTATGTCGTGGAGAACGATATTGAACTACAGAATCTTTGTTTTGTTATTATTATGGTACCTACCTACCTAAGGGTGTAACGCAGTGGCGTCATTTTTTATACGTCACGAGGCCAGAGTCATGTTATAAGGGCTGGGACCCGCGACGCCAGGACAGTTTGGCTTGCACTGTTGCAAGGGTCACACACCTCAAAACATGAAACTGTCGGTTAACCCGTGTATTCGTGATTATTTAGTATAGGTACTTACAACACTATTGTGAATTATAAAAGTGACATTATTACTAATAGTGAACTGTGAAAATGACATTATAAGCGACTGAAATACTCAAGTGTATAGTTATTAAAATTCCATCAAAATGAACCCAGTACCACTGAATCAAAATGATGACGGTAATATCGCTCAGCCACTCCCGGCGCCGTCATCAGAAGTGGGATCTGAATCTAATTCCCACTGGTGCAAAAAAAAAAAGAAAAAGACATTTGATGTGACTAATTGAAATCATAAGATTACCAACAACGGTGTTTGAAATTACGCTGACAGAATTCAACCCAAAACACCCTGATTCCAGGCCACGCGTTTGGTGTGCCTCCGTGACAATGATATCGGTCTCAACGAATACCTCCTCAAAGGTTCATCTCTCGTCATAGCCCTCAGCAAAGCCCTGAAGAGCGGTGCTTCATCATGGTTATCACAAATATCAACGCAGGCATGACGTGGGTGCATGTTCGTGATCTATTTCTCGTACTTTATGAGTGATTATTTAATGTGAACAACGGCAAGTCAAAAGAAAGTGAATGTGAACAAATAGCCGCAAGCTATAGCCGCGCAAGCAGCACAGGAAGCACGCCATCGACGAGCAGCTCGTCGAGCTACCGCAGCGCAGACGCAGGCAGCGCGGTTGCAGAGCGACGCGACGTGTCAATAGTGGTCAAGTATCCGGTGTATGCGAAAAGTTGGAGCAATCTGGTCAGTCGTACAATTCTTATTTTGAATCCGGGGCTGAATGGTCGCTTATTAAGTAAGTACATCAGTCATAACTTCGAAGGGCCATGTAAGTACACAATTGTTGTTATTAACGGTGTCGGTTGGTCGGTTAACATAAACCGTAGCGAACATATCTTATGTGACGGCTTACGTATTTTATTTCAAGTGGTACCAGACGTTTGCTTGAAATATGCTAAGGGTGGCCGACGGACAGCGACAATGTTGAAATGTTGGGTGACGTCACGGGATTGGCATTTGCGTTCAAGTGCACGCGCTTACCCCGGGCGCATACAAAAAAATACATCTGTTAACCTCTTGACTCGGGGTGCATGGGAGCTTTGGCAAGCCCAAAGTTTCCATAGAATATTCAGACATTATTATTATGTTTTACTAAACATTGTGCAAGACAGTCATTCTAATTTGCAATTAGTGTAGTCTTGCTCATGACTCAAGTCGTTTCATCATAACACATCAAAACACATCTAGGATTCTGACTGGAATCACTATACTTATTTTATTTTATTACAATCGGAAAACAAACAGTATTAACAAATAACAAAACAATAAATTATGCAGCTATAAACCAATTACATGTTTTTGTGCATTTAATTATCTATGAAGAGCATGCTTAAAAGAGACTACAATGATGGCATGAACTTTAACAATATGGCACAATCACAACATTAGGTCTTGCAGGACAAACTAAAACAGTTATCGAACCAATGTTTGGTAAGTATTCGTTTGAATATACGCGGCTTAGAAGTGAATAAATCAAGTTCAGAAAAGTCAAGCAAATCATTGTAGGACTTTGCGCATCTTATAAAGAACGAATTCTGTCGGTAATTTGAATAGCATCAGGTAACGTTAAGAAGAAGAAAGAGTATTCTAGAGATCTAGTGGGGGCGCCTAAATTAATCTTGGAGAGAAGTTGAGGGGCGTCGATGTAAGATTGTGCTAACTTAACGAGGAAAGAGATATCTGATATATTCCTTCTTTCCCTAAGTGGTAGTAAATGGTACCTTTTGTATCTCGAGTAAGTATCGCGTAAAGTTTCGCTGGACAGATTTCTATTCTGGGATTCCAAACCTGCGAAAAGTATTCAAGTGACCTACGGACGAAGGAACAATACAATATTTTGACTACTTTGAGACCTGTAAACTAGGAATAAGATCCTTTTAAGAACCCTATGGCTTTGTTAGCTTTACAGTTAGCTATACGGTTAACGTATTAGCAAAAGGGTTCATAATACCAATAACTTATTCTTCTTTGAATATTTCATAATTACGAGTAAAATCAATTGCTTTATGAAATCCTATACCTAAATTGTTGTTTCGTTTTAATGGTATAGATACAAATAGTCAGATAGCGAGACAGATTAAAGAACAACTGATATTTCTAATTAAAGATAAAGAATTTTCTCGTTTTTTTTATTGACGGTTTATCACTCGAGTTACATCCGGTTAGTCAAAAAGTTCTGGGACCTGCCGGGTTCCTCACTGTGTTTTCCTTCACCGTTTTGGGAGCGGTGGTGGTGGAGTGGATTGCACGGAGTGGTGCGCCTGGCTGGATTTGAGCCCGCGACCAGCACCTGGTGGATCGGGCCGTTTCCACTCGGCAACACCACTGCTCTTATTAGACTTGCTAGCTTTGATTGAACTACCTTGTTCTGAGAATATTCATCAACTTAGATAATTCATTGGTCTAGCCTCGTATTGCCGAGGGATAGCTAACAAAAAAAAAATACTTCTCACAAATTTTGAGACCACCGCCAAATTATTTAATTGGAATTTGATCGGAATTTAATTAGATATTCATTGGAAATGTTATTGGAATTTAATTGGATGAGCTTTAACTACTAAATCAGTTTTGCGTTTTTTTAACCCGGAATTTCTTATTGAATGACATACCGATGCAAGTGCCGATGTATATAGTGCTATACTTTTCCAAAAGGTCGATAATGAGATGTTTGTAACCACGCACCCAGCGTGATCGGAGCTTTTAAATGTAGTGTATTCTTATTTGGAGCCTTGATTCGGGTTATAGTGGATCAAGGTAACTAGCAAAGATTGTGTCCTAGTTTATCGTTTATTTTACCACCACATGATCAAGTCACGCTAACGGGTAAATTGATAGCGGACGATGAGCATATTAAAGGGTATGCTTACATTTTTAGAAACGCAAGGTGCTTTGGATGATGAGCCAATTGCTTTGAATCGTCCTATTCACCATGTAAACCACAAAAGTACGAGCCACTAAAAAAAAAAATACGTTAAATGTGTAACTTACGGTGTGACAGCTTGTCATTTAGTTTTAAGATTAACCAAAAAAAATCGTTATCCGTTTTAAAATAGCATAACGCAATATTGTGCCTCTTAGGAACTCATTAAGTCTGTGTTTTATGGGATACAAACCCGCACTTGTATCCGCCACATGGCGAAAGCAATATTTCATGCTCATTGAGATACCATATTCTTCACGAATTCTAAGAGTCGAAATGACCCGACATAAAATACGTCAGAAAAAAAAAATCCAGTGTCACAATGTGGCCGACCCTTACTTATCGAACAAAAAAAAGGGGTTGTTTTAAAGTTTTCTAAATTCAAACAAGGGCAAGGCCCTTAAACTTATGACAGTTATGACAGGACGCAATGATAAACTGTTAAATCTTGTAACTGATTGTGAGACAAAAAAAAAAGTGTTTGCTAGAGAAGAGAGAAAGCGTAAACAAACATTAAAAAAAAAAAAAAGTTAAGTGGTAAGTACGAAACATCTAAATTTGATAAAGATAAAGCTAAATTAGTAAAGTTTGATATTAGTAATTTAGTTTTGATTCATAAGGAAACGAAACTAGACAAAATTAAATCAAAGATAAAAAGGACCTTTTAAAGTAGTGAAGTTACTTGATAAGGGTTTTTATCTTTGAAACCTTTGAGTGGTAACCGAGCCTATGAGTATGCTCACAATCGTATACGAAAGATGCCTCTAAGTAGCGCTCCTGCTGAGCTAGATTTATTTGATGTAGAAGACCATGAGGAGTATATCTCCAGAGGAAAGTAGTAGACACATACCATGGCTATTTGGTCGCACTGCATGCACTTATCTGTAGTCGTAACTGCAATTCATGCGTGAGTTGTTCAGAGCGCGATGGGCAGTAAGTGCTGCGGTGTGGGCCTGTGTATTTTTGTGTTGGTCATGTATTGACCTGAAATTTGGTCGCACTGCGCGCGCTTATCTGTAGTCGTAACTGCAAATCATGCGTGAGTTGTTCAGAGCGCGATGAGCAGTAAGCGGCGCGGCGGGGACCTGTGATTTTATGTGTTGGTCATGTGTTGACCTGAAGTTTGGTTGCACTGCACGCGCTTATCTGTAGTCGTAACTGCAATTCATGTGTGAGTTGTTCAGAGCGCGATGAGCAGAAAGTGGTGCGGCGGGAGCCTGTGAATTTATGTGTTGGTCATGTGTTGACCTGAAGTTTGGCCGCACTGCACGTGCTTATCTGTAGTCGTAACTGCAATTCATGCGTGAGTTGTTCAGAGCGCGATGGGCAGTAAGCAGAGCAGCGGGGGCCTGAGTTTCTGACGAAACTATTTTGTGTTGGTCATGTGATGGCCTGAGAGTCGTGGACTCTATAAGAGAAGTGTTTGTTGCTAGAAGCAATAACGATACACGTGGCAAGGTTTGTCACTAGCTGCTGAGACAGCTGGGCCATGAGCGTTGTATGTGATCTAATTGTGTTTTGTATTAGTGTACCTAAATGTTCACTTTTAATACTTTTAAGCTTAGAGGTACCTTTTGATACTTTGATTAGATTTGATTCTAACGAATGTTGATATTGAATTATCCATTGCTGATGCACTTGTTCTTGGTCAGGTTGGCCGAGGTTCTACAGTTGCTTTTAAAGCGAATTTTGGTTACAGGTGTACACGAGGACGTGTAATTTGTCAGGTTGGCCGTGTCGTGGAGAACGATATTGAACTACAGAATCTTTGTTTTGTTATTATTATGGTACCTACCTACCTAAGGGTGTAACGCAGTGGCGTCATTTTTTATACGTCACGAGGCCAGAGTCATGTTATAAGGGCTGGGACCCGCGACGCCAGGACAGTTTGGCTTGCACTGTTGCAAGGGTCACACACCTCAAAACATGAAACTGTCGGTTAACCCGTGTATTCGTGATTATTTAGTATAGGTACTTACAACACTATTGTGAATTATAAAAGTGACATTATTACTAATAGTGAACTGTGAAAATGACATTATAAGCGACTGAAATACTCAAGTGTATAGTTATTAAAATTCCATCAAAATGAACCCAGTACCACTGAATCAAAATGATGACGGTAATATCGCTCAGCCACTCCCGGCGCCGTCAGGTATATATATGTATCATAATCAGCCTTTTAATGTTCCCACTATTGGGACGCTGGTCTCCTCTCTAGGAGAGGGAATGGGCTGTATTCCGCCACGCGGGCCCAGTGCGGGTTGGGGAATGTCACGGCTTCGAATATTTGGTTCTAGGACACAGTTCTAGGTTTCCTCACGATGTTTTCCTTCACCATTTTGAGAGCAGTAGTGATGAAATAAATTACACAAAGTAATGCGCCTGGCTGGGTTTGAACTCGCGACTAACTCTTAAGTCGGGGGCGTTACTTCACTGCTCCGTAAGCGCGAGCCTATAATATTTTTTTTTAAATATCCAAAATTTTCTACTAAAGATAAACAAAGCAGATTTTTATTAAGAAGATTCATAATCAACCCACGTACACCACCAATTTTTGGTGAAAAACATGTTATTAGGCAATTTCCCTAAGATTACTGTAGCAATTTGCTCCAGAAAATTTCGATACAAATTAGGTATGTCAATATTTTTCTTGGAGTGAAAAAGCTTGTCTGGTTAACTTATTAAATATTATATTAAGGGGATGCAACCCGACATACATTTTCACTGTTTTTCATATAACCCCTCTTATGTGATTATGACATTATTACACATTTTTCATTAGATATTTTGGAAACACAATATCTTGTGGATATTATCTAGGCTTCTACTGAAATCAATTTATGTATAAAACTTATCCAGTAAAGACTTCTGACAATCTGCTATTTTGCATGAACTTTGACATTTCAAAATTCATTTACTCAAAAATCAAAAAAGTATAACAGTAGAAGTCTTGCAAAGTAAATATCAAGATAGAATCTCGATAAAATAATGTCATTTTTTTTTCAAATACTTTAAGTGTTTGAAAAATACTGGAAAAAGTTTTGTATAATATTCGAGTTCATCATGGAATTACTGAATTCTAAAAGAGTTTTCAGGCGTTATCTCTCTTTTTTCGCGTTGCCTTTTCATCAAAAATCGTGTTAGATTGAGTTAGGTGAAGTACGTCGAAGGCTAAATACAATAATGTTGAAAACTAAGTGTCCATACCGGTTAGAGAAGCCCAAATTGTTTCCTGATAGCTACAAATTAATAGTCTTTAAGTCAAGAGTGAATAGGTTACTTCTGGGCAAACGTGCTCCATCGTCGACCACATCATCGCTTACCATCAGGTGAGATAGTGGTCAAACGCGAGCCTATCAATAATAATAAATAAAAAATATTACGTATATATAATATAATAATTACTTTGATAATTTTTTACACACAAAAAAATTAAAGAAAATGTAAACATTCTATATGCAATACTGTGTAGCGGTCAGCCTATGTAATCTCGTAGCACATAGTGCGGCGAGTCCACAGCGCTGGTTTTCAACACATCGCAAAAAAGATAGATAGAAAAATTTAAACTTTCTACCCATGGCGATTCCAGAGATACAGCCCGTGTACAGTCAGACAGAGAGGTAGCTGAGACTTACTTATCATGTTTCTTTGGTTGCTCGTCTTATGCGAAACCCTCAAAAGGTGTTCTCAAAGATAAGGGCCAATCAAATAACAATGCGTCTTAGCGACTCTATAGCAAGTATACGGGCACGAAATTAGCGGCGGCAGAGACGTAGTGATTGCGACATTATGATGTCAGTATTACGGCTATGGATCGGCACAAGACTGCAAGTAAAAAAAAGAAAAAAAAGAAAAAAAAAAGAAAGAAAAGAAAGAAAAGAAAGAAAGAAAGAAAAGAAAGAAAAGAAAGAAAGAAAGAAAGAAAGAAAAGAAAGAAAGGAAAGAAAAAAGAAAAGAAAGAAAATAAAGAAAAGACAGAAAATAAAGAAAAGAAAGAAGAGAAAGAAAAGAAAGAAAAGAAAGAAAAAAAGAAAAGAAAGAAAAGAAAGAAAAGAAAGAAAAGAAAGAAAAAATGAATAGAAAGAAAAGAAAGAAAAGAAAGAAAAGAAAGAAAAGAAAGAAAAGAAAGAAAAGAAAGAAAAGAAAGAAAAGAAAGAACAGAAATAAAAGAAAGAAAAGAAAGAAAAAAGAAAAGAAAGAACAAAAAGAAAGGAAAGAAAAGAAAGCAAAAAAAAAGAGAAAAATAAAGAGAAGAAAGAAAAGAAGATCGATAGCATGAAAGGTTTTAGGCTGGCGACCACGCAGCGTTGGAAGGTTTTGGCTTTCCACAAAGTAAAATGATGACCTGATGGGGGTTGCGGGAATGCGATGGATGCGAGGCCAATAGTGGACGTCTTTGATGATGATGATGGACACTAAAGGTAACCTAACATTTTTGCCCGCACTTTGACACTGCTATATTTTTCTTTGAGTTGACATCGCATCGCCGCGCCGGCTGCTCCACAGTTTCCTTTGCTTGCTAAACGCCGGTTCTATGGCCGCAAACTAAGGCATGTCTTCATAGTCAGACAATAGTTTGCAGTTGACAGAACAATACAACTTTGTGTCCCGTCCCTTATGTTAGAAGATAGTACTTACTACTTGTAAATGAAGGGTTGGCCAACTATTGTTTAATGTCATGCAAAAACAATGTATTGAGGACTACATAATTGGTTTCTCCTTTGCAAAAGGTTTTTGTAATCGTGTTGGGTATTTCCGGGGTGTTTAATGAAGTCGACTAAGGCGCATAATTAATGAGGGTTCGGTATGGAGTGTTAGTGAGGCACGATTGGAGCTGTGATTGAGTTACTGGTTGCTGTTTTGCATGTCTTGGGCTTTTTTTTTTCGATGGGAAAAATCATCTTATGACAACCCCTGCTCTTGGGCGGAGCGGGAGATAGTATCAGACTCTTACTGACTAAAAAACCCATCCCGTTCCTTCTAGCCTTCGTACCGGGGCTCGAGCGCCCTTTCGGATAACCCTGGCCCCAGTAGGCTTCGACCCGGCTGAGCCCCTGCTGTTGCTGACAACTCCTTGAGGCGCGCGGGAACAGCGCGCGCCGTGGACGAGCATGTCTTGGGCTCGTTTTCGGTTATGGTGGGAAAAAATCATTCAATAACATCCCCCGCTCTTGGTCGGAGCGGGAAATAGGGTCAGACTCTTACTGACTAAAAGAACCACCCAGTTCCTTCTAGCCTTCATACCTGGGCTCGAGCGCCCTTTCGGATAACCCTGGCCCCAGTAAGCTTCGACCCGGCTGGTCCCTGCTGTTGCTGGCAACTCCTTGAGGCGTGCGGAAACAGTGCGCGCCGTCGACGACTTGGGCATGGTCCGGACGGCTGGAAATAAATCTTGACCTACACATAGTTGTTTCGGGTCGGTGGTCTTGTTTATGTGAGCCTACATATTTGTTAATGCGCCCCTTATATAGGTGTAATTGGGAGAGCAATGATTTTCTCCTTCTTTTTTTCAAACCGAAATGGGAGTAACACCTGTATGGTGTGGTTGTAGTCATGACTCGCCCTCTCGATCCACCTAAAGTGGACAGTGGTTTTTGGTGGTTCGCGTCTAGGGGGAAGATGTTCTCATGAGGTGATGAAGAGGCTGAGACATATACGCACAACCTTTCACCTTTGTGATATTAGTGGGAAAAAATATTCTCTATTTTTTTTTTTCAATTAAACGGCAACCTGTAGCCCAATTCACCGATTTAGTCGTTTAGACCATGTCCGTATTCACATCCATCAATCGAGTTTGAATGACACCGATTTTTAAATCGTTTGGTCGAAAATCTGCATTACATTATCCTAGTAGAATACCTATTAATGTAACTGGAAATAAGTCGTCAATAGATCGTTTAGTTTCGAACCAGTTGACTTGTCGTTCTACCCAATCCCGATTAAGGAACACGTGAATACCGCTTTGGGATAGGACTTCGATCGAACGACAACGATATTTGGCTTGTTTGATTTTACGTGAATCAGCCCCCCTAGCCAAGTTACAACCGTTTCGCTTGCGCCGAACGCTTTGAGTTGACCTTGCCGCCAATTCTTTTGTTCTAACCACGTGACTGAGCGATAAGACGACGTCATTCCCGTACATTTGAAGCTTTCTACAAGCGTTAACTATTGCAGATTAGCAACTTGGCTAAGGGTACAGGGCTCAGTTCAACTTGTACCACAACAAAGGCGTCCTCTAAAGCTACACAAAATAATCTAATTAAGATCTCATTAAACAAACATTTATAAAAAAGATATTAAATATTCATTATCACAATATGTTGTGGCTTGTACGAACGATACGCATTCTGCGTAACGTCACGTAGTTTACATACTTGAATATTTGAAATGTGTGTGATGGTGACGGCGAAATGCCGCAGATGTGAAATGGATATCTAATAAAGATAATGCAGAATAAAAAGGCTTACCAATTTTATTATTTTAACTTTATTTATCACTAGTTGCTGCTAGCGACTTTGCTTGCCTGAAAGTAGAAAATTGTTACAAATGAACACGTTGTCGGTTTTTTTTAATATCATTTGTATAATAAAAAAGATTTTGGAGATTTTATTTTTTATTTTTATTGTTGATAGGTTCGCACTTAACCGCTATCTCACCTGATGGAAAGCGACGATGCGGTCGACGATGGAACGCGCTTACCTAAAAGAAACCTATTCACTCTCGACTTAAAGATTCCCGGGTTGTAGCTATCAGGAAACACAGACTCCGGCAAGGAATTCCACTCCCTAGCCGCACGCACAATGATTCCCAAAACGTTTTGTGCGTGTTGGTGGGATATCCACCATGTACCGGTCACACTCCCCGAAATGCAACCGGTAGAAAACCGACAGGCTAGCAACTCTGCGTCGATGCTCAAGACTTTGAAGCCTCGACTCGACGAGTGTATCATCGCCAATTATCCTTCTGGCTCGCCTCTCAATTGCCTCAAGTGCATCAAGCTGGTATCGGGCAGATCCGTCCCAAAGATGAGAGCAATACTCCATACACGATCGAACTTGCGCTTGATAAAGTTTGAGCAGCTGAAAGAGAAAATGGTAATTTTTTTTTGTATTTTCTCAAAGAATTTTGAAAATATTTACTTAAAAAAAATACAGTTAGCAGAACATAAAACCTCCTACTTTTTTAAGTTCTGTTTATAAGGAAATTACAAACTCTATACTTTTAGATTTTATTGCTATTACTTTATTATTACTTTATGTTTAATTTTTATTTTTTTGCATTTGCATCCCAAAAATAATCAGTGTACTATTCAAAACTAGCTTTTGCCCGCAGCTTCTCCCGCGTAAATATAGCTTATATCACTCAGGAATAAAGCAGCTTCCTATCGGTGAAAAACACTTGGCAATCGGAACCTACCTCTATAATATTAATGTAGATAGTGTAGAAGTGTAGATGTATTTCTATCATCTTTCTGCTCTTGTTTCGTAATATTTAGAGTCAAAGTAACGCGCTGCTCACACTAACTTCTTTTTCATTTATGTCGTTCTTCACACAATCCATCCAACTTTTCTTCGGCCTCTCATGCCCTCTCCATCCATTCACATGCATAGTTATTAAATAACATGCGTTTGAATTTTCCTCTTCACGTGATCACATTCCAAATGTATCTATTTATTTCATCATCATAATCATCATCGTCGTTTAAGCCGATAGACGTCCACTGTTCTCCCCTAAGCGTCGCCACAACGAACAATCATGTACGTCCCGCATCCATCAGATTCCCTCAACCTTCACCAGGTCATCGGTCCACCTTGTAGGAGGCTTCCCACGCTGCGTTTTCCGGTCTATTTATTTACGTTAGCTAAAAAGCAAACAGAAATCTACAAGGAACAATAATGTAGCGATAGATTATTTCAACAACAGTAAACGAACAATCGAAGTTCAGAAACTGTTGAGTCGGAGTTAAACTTAGTACTCCCACGCTTAAGGGTCGCCACATACGGACCACATTGCGACAGCCAAAAAAATGGTCACGAGAAGCTAGAAGCCACTAAGGAAGTTGAAGCGCGCGGCTGGTGGCTGCTATTTTTTTAACCCAGATAGATAGCAGTGGTAATGGCTTCGACTTACGAGTTGTAGGGTTCAAACAGCTGCCAGGCGCAATAATTTGTGTAATTTATTTCATTACCACTGCTCTCCAAAACGGTGAAAGAAAACATCGTAAACGCCATGTCTATATAAATGTATGTATGCAACACTGTACTATGCAATAACTATGATATAATTTGTTTGTGTGAGACCTGGCTTGACGATAATATATTGTCTTCTGAAATTTTTGATGACAGATACTGTGTAGTGCGTAGAGATCGTGATGCCATGTTCCGCTCCCGGTACGGAAAGAGCCACGGTGGAGGTGTACTCATTGCGTATTCAAAGAAACTTCACATTTCAATTAAAGATGACTGGAAATCTGTTGCGCTGTTGGAAGATTTATGGGTTCAAATTGTATATTGTGTATTGTGTATTGTATAGTGTATTGTCTAGTAGTAGTAGATAGAGTTAAAATAGTACGTGACCTGGGTGTTATGTTTGATTCGGTTTTGTAATTTAGACCTCACTATGATCACATTTGTAACATCATTACACGAAATGCTAAACCATTTAAAGATCCGCAAACATTCTTAATACTTTACTATTTCCTGGTAAGATATATATTATAGTAGGTACTGCTCCTCTGTGTGGTCTCCAATATATAACACTCATATAGATCGCATAGAATCTGTACAGAGAAGATTTGTTAAAGTTTTAAGTGCGAAATGTGGCCTCAGACGTAAAGTCTCCAATCACAAACAGCGACTCACACACTTTCACATGAAGAGTCTTTTTTTTTATGGTGGGAAAAAATCATGCATTGACATCCCCCCGCCCTTGGGCAGAGCGGGAGATAGTGTTAGACTCTTACTGACTAAAAGACCCACCCCGTTCCTTATAGCCTTCATACTGGGGCTCGAGCGCCCTTTCGAATAACCCTGGCCCCAGTAGGCTTCGACCCGGCTGGGCCTCTGCTGTTGCTGACAACTCCTTGAGGCGCGCGGGAACAGTGCGCGCCGTCGACGACTTGGGCTTGGTCCGGATAGTTACCGGATGGCCGGACAGTGAGCTACCCATTGCTCACTGTCCGCAAGCCCGCATCTACGTTGGCCGGAAATCGGGATCAGAATCCCGGCGACGGCGGCGGCGATAACGCCGTTGCCTGATGCGTTCGGCCTCCTCCTTTGCGAGCATTACTGCTTCGCAGAAGTCGGCGACCGCCTGCCAGTCCTCCTCGCTCCGGACCATGGCCTCAACCAAGGCCCGGCGCGAGAGGTCTCCGCCGCCGATCGCCCCCACGAGGGCACGGCGATGCTCCGCCCAGGCAGGGCACACCTCGACCGTGTGCTCCACTGTGTCCTCCGGGCGTTCCGCACAGTGGCAACACCTGGGCGTCACTTCCACATGAATCCGGTGTAGGAAACTCCCGAACGAACCATGTCCGGTGAGGACCTGAGTCATGCGGAAGGTAAGGACGCCGTGAGGCCTTTCCAGCCACGCCTCAAAGAGGGGACTTCTTATGTCTTATGTCTGAGAATGGTTTCCGCACTTAGTCCTATGCGGACCATTGTACGTGGGCCATAGCGGCCATAACCTTGGGTGGGCTTATTCCAACCAGCCCACCTCTCTCCAAAAGCAGATTAGGCCTCTCAGGTTTTTCAGGACATCTATAAGGGAATTCGGGGATCCTATGGTTCGTGTGCGTATTTCAGTGATCCCTGTGCAGTCTAGGAGCACATGTGCAACTGTCTCCTCCCCCTCCAAGCATGCTCTGCACAGGGGACTGTCTGTGATGCCTATTGTGTGAAGGTGTTTATTCAGTGTGCAGTGCCCGGTGATGGTCCCCGTCACCAGGCGCAGGCCGCCTCTGTTCAAACTTAAAAGTTTTTTGGTGAGGACTTTATTTAGGTGTGGTAGGGCCTCCTTGGCCTGCCTGCATCCCGATGTCGAGGACCACCAGCGTTCCGCTTGTATCTGTGTGTGTTCCTGTAGCCAAACACGCAGCTGACCAAAGGGGACCGGCACTATTGGTTCGGGCCCGAAGACCACCGCTCCAGATCCCCTCCTGGCTAGTTCGTCCGCCGCGTCGTTGCCCAGCGAACCGCTATGTCCCTTAATCCACTGTAGTGTCACCGTGTTCCGCTTTGGCACCGTGACTCTTTCCAGTGCAGAGTGGCATTCTTGTATAATTCTCGAGGTGGAAAAATCTTTGTCTAGGGATTGTAGGACTGAGACACTATCGGAGAGTATCCGAATGTGTGTGTCCTTTACATCTCTAGTTTCTATGGCGTGGGCCGCAAGGATTATGCCAACACATTCCGCCTGATAGACGGTGTTGAATTTTCCCAGCGTTCTGGATATTCTGATATTGAGGTCATTGGAGAAGACTCCAACGCCCGTGCCTGTGTCTGTCTTTGATCCGTCCGTGTAGACTCTCAGTTCTGCTGGGCCTGAGTAGTCGTGTGCTTCCTCTGTTAATTGAATATTGAAACGCTTTTGGAAATGATACGCCTTTGGAGCTCTGTCACTAGGTGCTGCCATCATAGGCTGTCTTTTAATAGCGTTTTCCATTATTCGTATGTGTTTAATTCTGGAGTCTTTACTCAGGATGCCCGAAGCGCTGAGCCTGAAGGCCGCTGAGGCTGCCTCCTCCTGTACTATTAGATGCAGTGGTGGCAGTCCCAGCATCGCCTGCAGGGCAGCCGTGGGCGTGGTTCTCATACTGCTTGTGATCGCTACGCAGGCGAGTCGTTGCAGTTTTTCAAGGTCTTTTTGGGCTGTGCTCAGTTCAGTCCTGGGCCACCAAACTAGTGAGCCATATGTGATTATTGGTCTGATAACAGTTGTATATAGCCAGTGGGTCACCTTTGGGGCTATGCCCCAGCTACGGCCTAGCATGCGTTTACATTGCCACATGGATATACTGGCTTTTTTAGTGATGTACTCAGTGTGTTTTGCCCAGTTCAGCTGTTTGTCCAGGTAAACGCCCAGGTACTTGACTTCAGTTGATAGGCTAAGGGTAGTTCCAAAGAAAAGTGGCAGTTGTAGTGCTGCCAGTTTCCTTTTTTTGGTGAAGAGAACCAATTCAGTCTTGGTGGGGTTTACTGTCAGTTGGTGTTCCTTACACCAGTCCTCTACTATTTTCAAGGCCTGTCGCATAAGGTTACATAGTGTATTTTCGTGGGTGCCATTTATTATAATGGTTATATCGTCAGCGTAACCTACGGCGAAATAACCTTTTGTGTTGAGTCTTTTAACTAGGTCATCTGCAACTAAGTTCCACAGTAAAGGCGAAAGGACTCCCCCCTGGGGGCAACCCTTCGCCACTATGGCCCTTGTGGTGCTATTTATATTTACTTGTACTGCTCTAAATCTGAGCATATTTGTGATCCAGCCACTCAGGGTCGGGTCAACACCATGACTTTCGAGTGCTGTGCTAATACTTCGGAACATAGTCTTATCGAAGGCTCCTTCGATGTCTATGAAGACTGCTAGCGAAGAGCCTTTGTGATTTATTGCGCATTCAATTTTTGAGATTACGCTATGTAGTGCAGATTCTGTTGATTTACCCGTGGAGTAGGCATGTTGCTGCTTATGGAGCGGTCTTACCAAGAGGGGTCCGTCCCGGATGTATCTATCGCACAGCCTCTCCAGGGTTTTCAGTAGGAAAGATGTCAGGCTTATGGGTCTGTAAGCTTTGGGTTGCGTATAGTCAGTTTTTCCGGGTTTCGGGATGAAAATGACTTTCACCTCACGCCATGTGTGTGGTATATAATTGTGTGCTATACAGGCTCGGTATATCACCAGCAGCCACGGCACCAGGGAGTATTCTCCCCACTGCAGTAGCGCCGGAAGGACACCGTCTAGTCCTGGTGACTTATACGGTTGGAAAGTCCTAATAGCCCATTTAATTCGGTCTTCTGTCACTATGTTATGTGCTCTGGACCAGTCGAGATCAGTTGGGGTTTGTTCCTGTACGCTCGACCACGTCCTGTCCTCAAGTAGGTTGCAGTCTGGGAAGTGCGTTTCCAGGAGGACCCTACCGGTCTCATGGTCTGTTTGTGTGTAGCTGTTGTCGAGTTTTTTCAGCGCACCAAGGGTACGTTCCTGGTCAATTGACAGAATTTTCCTGACCCGTGCTGCTTCGGTATTTGACTCGATGCTATCACAGAAATTGCGCCAGGCGGAGTTCCTGGCGGTCCTGACTGCTTTCTTATATCTGTATTGGGTTTCTTTGTATTGCTCCCAGTCCTCTGGGAGTCTTGAGTTTTTGGCTCTGTTGAATTGTTTACGTAATGTATTTCTGAGTTTGCCAAGCTCTGCATTCCACCAAGGGTTTCTCTTACCCTTAGTGTGTGAGGGACTTAGTTGGCAGTTAGTATGGTATGCTTTGATTATGTTGTCCGTGAGCTTTGTCACGGCGTTATTTAGTGCTATGGGGTCAGTTATTTGGGTAACGGGTCTTTGTTCCCTGGCTAGTAGGGAAGTTAAGTGGTGTTTGTATTCGGGTATGTTTGTACGGCGCGGATTGCGCCTTAGTTCTGGGTTTTTTGTTATGGCTGCCAGAGAAAAACGTATTCTTCTGTGGTCAGAGCAAGAGAGTTCATTTGATACGTGCCAGTTGGAGATTAATTTTGTCGCGTTTTCTGTAGCTAAAGTCAGGTCGATGATCGTTTGTCCGCGGACTGTGACCCAAGTGGGTTCTGTGCCTCGGTTCACGATGTTAAGATTAGTGGAGAATAAGTATGTGGATAGTGACTCACCCCTGCTGTTTGATACTTCACTACCCCACAGTGGGTGATGCGCGTTTGAATCGGTGCAGATGATCAGGTCCAGGTTGGCGTTTTCGCAGTGTTGAACAAGATCAGTCAGTTCCTTCGGTGGGCAGCTGTCGTCGTTACCTGGCATGTACGACGAGGCTAGTACTAGATTCTGGGCATCATTTCCAATCTGGAGCCTGATCGCTGTCAGGTCTCTGGAACAGAATTGGGTTAATGGTATGATCGGTATGTCTTGGGGTATGTAAATGCAAGTTCGGGGTTTATCTATATTGTATGTGTTAGATATCAGTTTACCTCCAATGCTTCCAAGGCCGCATATCTTGTTATTTCTGACCCACGGCTCTTGAATCATTGCTATGGTTCGGGGGTTGGTCTCCAGCACCCTGCGTAAGGTAGCTGAGGCAGTTTGACTGTGCTGGAGGTTGGTCTGGATGATCTGGATAGGTGTTGTTGACATTGGCGTCGGAACGAAGTTAGGAGGAGATGGAGCCATCTGAAATGGTTTCTGCCTCCTCCGCTCCGCGCCAGTCATCGGTGGGTGAGGACGCCAATAGCTGCGCCGTCCATCCAGGGGATGCAGGTGCCTTGTCGGCATCGGCGTCAGCCATGGCTGCTCGGGCCATCTCCTCCTCAAGCTTGTCCATGTCCTTGTCAGTGTCCGTTACCTCTGTTTTGGTCCGTTCAAGGTCTGTGTCTTCAGTCTTGGGATGGGTCTGGGGGTAGAAACGAACGTATATCGAACCCAGCAGGTAGGATATACGCCGCTCCCGCCCCAAGACCTTGTCAACCTCATCGGTGGGGATACCCAGGGTCAGATACGTCCCATAGTTATCCCCACCGACTTTGGTTGCCCGGTACAGCGACCACCTCCCAATGTCGTACCAAGCGTTCTGACGAATCAGAAGGCTCTGGAGCAGCGCAATGTCCCCATTGAACCTGGGAACAAAGAGCGCCGCTCGGACACGGGTTGGCACGTCGGACTGTCTCATGACTGTCAGTGTCTGGTCAGTGGTAGGGAGTTTCAGTAAGGGAGTGTTCTGTGTCAGCCAAGTCAGTGCATTGTCGTCCTCACACCACATCTGCACGGTGCCGTCCGTCACCCGAGGGTAACCTCGGAAGGCCGGGAGTGGTTTCGTGGGGTCCGACATAATCAGTAGTTTTTCAAGTTCCGATTTGACGTAAGTCGCTTCGTCCCTTGTCAGGTCTCTTGAGGGGGGAGGGAAACAGATCGCTACGGCCAGCCGCGCCGGAATGTCCTTCGTGGCCCGCGCGTATGTTCTCTGCTCCCCTTGAGCAGCCTGGGTCCTCACCCGCTTCGGATCCCCCTGCAGCGCGCTCGGTGATGCCGAGTCGTCCGGGCAATCCCTCTTTGCCGCCCCTGAGCCACTAGGGCCAGGTTGTGGCTTAGAAGTGCTCGGCGTGTTGCGTGCAGGTGGGATCCGGAACTGGCGATTAGCCCCAGCCCGTTTCCCCCTCTTCTTCAGGTGAGGTCTGTCTGTCTGGTCTTGGGTCCGGTCAACAGTCCCTGTGGGCTCCGATGCTTGCGAGGGCTTTTCGCGTCGGGTGGCCCCGTCGCGTACTTGCCCCCGCTCGTGTGTTTCCGCGTCCGGCTCTTTTCCGCGCTGGGCTAGCCCTTCGCGTAATCCGGGCTGGTCGCGTACTCCTGTTGAAGTAGTCGCCTGCACATCGCGCTGGCCAAGGCCTGCGCGTATCTTGCGCATGCGGCTACCCAACTCCCTTTCCCTGATGCGGATTTTTTCGCGCTTGGAAAGCAGGCGTAATTCGTCCGCGGGGATCGGGGCGGACCCACCTGAGCCATCAACTTTCCCCGAACCTAGTTCTGGGTCAGCGTCTCTCAGTCTAGCCTCGGTCTTTGCGCGCTGTCGTGCTAACGCACGCAGTTCGCTACCGAGACTGGTCAGTCTGGCTTCGTCAGTGTCATTGTCTGGATTGTGCGTTACGCTGTTCCTAACGATGCTCTGTTGCCAGGCACTCGTGGACGGTAAGCTCAGTGTCGGTCTGGTTGGCGCTTGCGCACCAGTCATGTCAGGGTATGTGGGCGCGTGAGACGCAGCAGCCTGTTCTGTGCAAGGTAAGGGCGCTGTCAGGTCGACAGCAGCCTGGTCAGTGCTGGTTGTAGGCGCCCAAACGGCAGCCGGTCGCGCTGAAGGCGCGGCTTCAATTGGCAGAAAGTTGCCCCCTCCCAGAATACGATGGGGGCTGACGGACAAGTCCGCATGGGATTCCCCGGCTACGCCGGGACCCACCTGGGTAGTTTTTTTACTATCCTGCTTTTCCATTTTTTTGAAGAGTTGGTGGGCTTTTTTGGAATCGAGGTTGCCCTTCCTCTGGACCGATAGGATGAGAGGATGCATGGAGGGAGTGATTAGGGGGTATGGGAAGACGGGAAGTGGGTATCGGGTTAACCCTAGCCTGGGATTAGACTTTGGGTAACTTCTCTTGTCCGGAGCCTCACCCGAGGCACTCCGGATGGGGGATCGACCTCAAGCAGTCAGGAAGCGGTCCCCAAGCCGGAGCTGGGCTATCCGCAACCTGCCCACCCGCTCGGTTGCATGAGAAGAAGTGCCTGGCGGTCCATGCCGACCCGCCATGGGGTAAGTATACCACCATGTCTGATCGGCACAGCCAGCCCCGAGAAGAGGGGACTTACCGCCATGATTGTGGCGTGCCCACATGAAGAGTCTTGAGAGAAGGCGATGGGTTAGTAATTTAAGTACATTGCATAAAATTGCTAACGGTTCCTTTGACATCAAATTACTTGGCCAGCTAAACTTTAAGATACCAACTCGATCTGTGCGCACTCGTTATCCAGAATGTGTAATCAATATAATACAATATGCCCTGAGGTAGACTTGTTCTTGAACAGTTTTAACGAATTTAGAAATTGTTTGTATAATGTAATTACATTAGTTTCACTTATTAACTTCTCCATAATACTTCACCCTTCTGTAACTAATGAAGCACATTAAGCATTGAATGCTATGTACAGTAATAAATAGATTTCAGATTTATGTACTGTATTTTGTATTAACTGTCTAAATTTTCTTAGTCTGTAGTCTGTCACTGTACTTATTAAAATAAAAGAAAATATAATAAAATAAATAAAATGTCCTAGAACCAAAAATTCAATGAAATGTGACATTCACCAACACACACTGGGCCCGCGTGATGGATTACGGCCCATCCGCAAAGAGGAGGCCTGAGTCCCAGCAGTGGGAACATTAAAAAAGGCCGATGATGATGATAGGTAGATAGCTATAATTTTTATTTTACACCAAAAATAAAAATTACATAAGGAGCTTAAAATTAATAGGGGTCACGATGGGCGGTCTTTTCGCTAAATTGCCTATAAGTACGCCATTATGACTTCGTCAGAGTGCATTATGATAACGCATCATAATGGACTCTGACGAAGAAGGTTTAAATGCGCGAGTGGTGTGTGACGGCGTTTCATATCGGCGTTTATGAGCCAGAGCGTGCCAAAAGAAGCGAGGTGATTTGTAGCGTGAGGCCACTGGCGTCAACCGTGCGCAGCGTTTTGTGGCTGTGGCTAGAGACTCGTGTGCGACGACCCTTACTAAGTCAAGGATGTTATCGTGAATCCCTATTGGAGAAATAGGGTACTAAATAATACTGTAGTAAATATAGGCGAAATCGTTGATAGTTTTGTTTGTGTCTTCGGCGAATGAAATAGAAGCAATGATCGAGTTCAATACACTATACTGTGCTCCAAAACTCTAAATTATGTTTCACTATCACCATCATTTTATAGTCGAAAAACGTCCACTGTTGGACATAGGTCTCTCCCAAGCATTGGCATTGGTACAACCACCGATACAGTGTGTGCATCTATTGGTTACCCGAAACTAAAAAAAAAACTGATTTTGGACTTTTAACTAGTGGAACATTCGTGTGTTGTATATGTAATATGTAGAGACCGGATTATAAAAGGTGTAAGAGACAGCCCTCCACAAACTTTAAGGGCTTGCTCAGTAGTCCGCCTCACCATAAAAAATTATTAACTTGATTGGACAGTTTGTATGGAGAGGCTGAATTTTACTTTCGTTTCCTGTAAAAAAAGAAATTATGGTAGGTTGTTCAGTTTCGTCTACTGAGCAAGCCCTTAAAGTTTGTGGAGGGCTGTCCCTTACACCTTGTATGCATTTGCAATTTAGCTTCACTTTTTTGACTGACCGACATTTTGACAATTCAAAAGTGCCTGTAATTGGTCTATTTGAAATAAACGATCTTTAATTTCTGATTAAAAAAAAAGTCTCTCAAACTCTTTCAAAGAAAAGACAAAGAGTAAAAATCGTCCCGCCATCTTCAACTTAGTTTGACGTGATGTTGTGTCACGTTTAATGTTGCCCATTCGGTGGATATCTTAGAAAGTAGTAATTTACGAATAAAACTTTTATCTTCTAATAGTATAGCATATTAAATTATTATGATCCCGCGCTTATTAGAGCGGTTATATGTTTTATATGGTTTTATGTCTTTGCCTATAGTTAAGCATAGTACACATGGAATGGAATTTTACTGATGTTATATGGCACTAAAACGTGGTTGTATACAATGAACTCCATCAGAAGACTTTTTTTAGGTAGGAAATCATCTAATGACATCTCCTGCCCCTAGGTGGAGCGCGGGCGTGTCAGACTATTACTGAATACAACCAACTCGTTTGTTTTTTCTTTTTCTTGCTTTTCGAGGCCTCATCATATATCAGCCGAAAGACGTCCACTGTTGGACATAGGCCTCCCCCAAGCGTCGCCACAACGACCGGTCCTGTGCATCATGCATCCATCGCATTCCCGCGACCCTGACCAGGTCATCGGTCCACCTTGTTGGAGGCCGTCCAACGCTGCGTCTTCCGGTACGTGGTTGCCACTCCAGAACTTTTCGTCCCCATCGACCATCTGTTCTGCGTGCAATGTGCCTTGCCCATTGCCACTTAAGAGATTTCGAGGCCTCAGGGGTTCATTTTTACTTAACCCATGGCCCAAGTAAGCTTCAACCCTGCTGGGCCTCAACGATTTGCTGACATCTCCTTATCCATCAGAAGACATAATGGAAAGTGCTCGGGGAAATGGAAATCTATGGTCGGAATTGACATTGCGTAATCGCATCAGGCATGAAGATATCCGCAGGAGTATCAACACGTCACGATCATACCAAAAAAAAAATACATTTCCCTTTCAACTTATTTTGACAGGCCTGTTGGTCTAGTGGTTAGTGACCCTGACTGCTATGTCGGAGGTCGTGAGTTCGATTCCCACCCAGGACAAATGTTTCTGTCATGAGCATGATCATTTGTTCTGTGTCTGGGTGTAATTTATCTATAATATGATACATACATATTTATTAGAAATATATAAGTATGATTATCAGTTGTCTAGTACCCATAACAAGCTCTGCTTAGCTTGGGACTAGACGGCGCTGTGTGATAGTTGTGGAATATTATTATTATTATTAACTTATAAACTTATTTGTTGCTTATCCATTTTAGTCACACCACACATCCATCTCTGTAAAACATATTTATAAACCATTTGTTTCTTGTGGCGATAGAAACTATATATTTTCTTTGTTTATAGAGTAAAAACAATAAAGTAACTTCTTATAAGTAACTAGCTTTTGCCCGTGGTTTCGCCCGCGCACTAAAAATAAAGCTACTCAGGATTAAAGCAGCTTTCATCAGTGAAAATATTTTAGAAATTGGACCTGTACTTCCAGAGATTACCTCCTACAAACAAAAGAATATAAAAACAAACTTTAACTCTTTACACCGTTAAATTTTGATCCCGTGGAGTCCCTCAACGGGAATTTTGAAAAATAAAGTACTTTTTTTCAAAACTCGTATTAATTTACGCATGTACGAAATTAATTTCTTTAAGAAAACGTCAGCTGAGCGAGTTCAATGACCTGTAGGTAGTTTGTACGCAATGTCGACTTACATTACCTGCAGGTACTTTATTTTTTTATTTTATCTCTACATATCGATAGTGTTTCAGGTACCGGATCGACCCTCCACGGGATTAAAACGATTAAAATTTAGCGGTGTATAATATTAGTGTACATAAACTTTATCGCACACTAGGAATTACTCCTGATTCCAGTATCTTAGGTGCGTTAACAAATATGCAAACTCACGTAGGTACACAAGACCCACTCCATACAAGTTTAGTATATTATGTTCTGTGTGGATATTGAAATCGCGACACGTAGCGCAGCATCCAATCTTTCAATCAGTGCACCAAACGTGCCGTCAATAAAGTGTTAATGCGAAATTCATCACGCAAGCGAATGCGGGTTGCTCCGCATGCAGAAAATTTCAAAATGCAAAAATAGCGCGTCTCGTATTCCGTATTCTACGCATTACAATACTTGTGTGATTTGGATATTTGCGAGGGTTACGCGCGAGGCGCAATCCTGCATGCGTGATCAAACTAGTGATGTTGCGAATATTCGCAACCGCTTCTGCAAATGCGGAGCATCCGCATTGATTTAGACATCCGCATCCGCAATAATCAATGCGGATGTACATGCATCCATAGAGGACCATGATAAAGCAGATTGTAAAATATTTAAACATCCGCATCCACGGATGTAAGCCTTCAAATCTCCGCATCCGCATTCGCATCCGCGGATGTGAAAAAATTGGCATCCGCAACATCCCTAGATCAAACTGCACTATATTAAAAACACTCTTAGATGTAGAAATAGGTAGTTTTGGATGTTTAGTTTGTGACTCTGTTTCTCATGTATTCAAAGTTACTGGTATAATTTATTTTGTAAATAAAAACTTAATGTAACCATTAAATTGCCAAATTTCTTTGTCACATGTTGCCCATTAGGAACACATTAACCTACCTAAGAGATAAAAATTGAAGGCCTGTCTTCTCTTCTAAAAAAAAACTCACACAGCTTGTAGCTATTAAGTATACGACTGTGCCTAACAGGCTAGAAAGTGCTGAAAGAATTTTAATCTACCGTCAAATGATAAATAGTCCATTTGAGAGAAATTACAAATTACTTACTATGGGAACGGGCTGCAGACATTGACTCAATCTTTATATTACAGAATAGAGCCATCACAGCTATTTACAATCTCCGCCGGTGCGATTCTCTGAGGAAACTGTTTAAAGAAATTAACATCAAGATTGCTCGTCGTCTGTAAGACTGCGCCTGGTAGCCGGAGGTGTCCCTGTAAATCCCAATGGTGTGCATGTCACTTCTTCACGCTTAAACGGCTGATTGGATTTGGAAGAAATCAGGTACATGTATAGACTAGATCCTGGAATAAAAATATACTATTAATCCTGAAAATATGTTCGCTTGCCATAATTTTCCACGTTCTCGCGTCCGAAGCTGCTGGCAGAAGTGAAATGGAAACGCCCACGTTCTATGGAGCATCTAAGGGCTTTATTTCACCGGTACACCATGGCCGCGTAACCAGTTGCACCGCCATGGTGTCTCGGTGAAATATAATCCCGAAGCTACCAAATTAGACACCATAAAGATACCAGAAAATTGGTTGGGGAACCATACGGGCACCAGGTGAGTAACTCTTTATAGAGCTGTATACATTTCGTTTGTAGCGGTTTAGGGCTAGTGAAATATAGCTCTAAAACCTACTATTCGTGGACGCGTAGCTTCATAGACGCGTATTCGTCAATATACGCTTGGTATACACCTCGGTTATGAGTATACATGTGGATGGGTGGAGAGGGAGAGGGAGGCCAACGAAAAGATGGATAGATTACGTGAAGAGCGATATGAAAAAGAGGAAGTCAGTGATAGCATGAAAAGTGACAGGGTAGAATGGAAGAAAAAAACGTATTGCGCCGACCCCAAATAAAATGGGACAAGGTCAGGAAGAAGAAGAAGAAGATACACCTGCTCGCTGATTACACACAAAACTATGAAACTGTTGACAAAGCGTCAACGACACGACGGCACAACGTTGCCTCTATAAGCGTCTATAAAGCTACGCGTCCGTGGACAATAGGCCTTAATGTACCAGTTTCATAGTTGAGTTTCATAGTTCCTGAGTTGAGCTACACGCATACTGACAAATGCTTGCACTGACTGGATAGGTCCACTTAGAACTTTGTGGTTCTTTCTTCAAAAGACTATCTCAGGCTTAATCTGCATGGTTCTCATATGATTTGACCATTACATGTTTTGCTGTATGAACTTCAAAAGAGACTTTGACCCCTGAGTTTGTTTCGTTGTTTCTTTTCAGGGTTGTCAGCTAGGAAACACCGGCCTCATCTAGTTTTAATTCACGAAAAAATAATTAACGTGTAAAAGTGTTTTTATAAAACCTACTTGCAAAATAAAGATCATTTATATATCATAAGCCAATAGAAAATTTCTGTTGACCTTAGGTTTCCAAACATTCCCTAGAGCTCCGATATTCTAGCTTTCAGGAATTTCATTATTTGGACCGTCTACTAACAATCTGTAATATAAAAGGACGTCCCTTCTCTAAACTAACAATCTTCTTCAAAACATCTAATTTGCTAACTTTTGATAAATTATATCCCTTGAGTATTGTACTGTACATGTTACAATCAAAACTTTGATTCCCTGTACTGAACCACAAAAATTTAATAAAGTAGACTAAGTTAAATGTTAGAAAACTTCGATCAAAAGATCGATCGTTATTGAAACATACTTACGTGTAACTATTGTTACAAAAAAAGCACAGAAAAATAATTTTGGTAATTTTATCATACTTTCACTACAAACATACATAGATCCAAAATGGCTATATCGTACCTTTATTGCAAAAACCATCTATTTGCATTTTTGTATAATTGTGTTATATTATTATATTCCATCAAATCTGTAAATTATTTACCTTTTGCCGAAGCCATCTTGGTAAATAGCTTATGACCCAGATTTACTTGCAGATTCGTATAGATGAGACAAATCAGTAGCTATGATTAACTTAATTTAAGTAAAAATTCAGATAGTTGGTTTTGCAATAAGGCTTAATTTCCGTTGAGATTGCGATCAAAATTTGGTCCACTATTATTATTCTCCCATCCACAAATACCATTATTGCGTGCAGTGTATTCTAAACCTAATGTCAGTTCAGCGAGTTTCACCGTGATCTAATTCGAATATGTTTCCGAGCAATGCGTTTCACTCAAATCGTTTATTGCTCGTAACATCACGCTGTTTACGGCCGTGTACATAAGCAGTGGTCGTAAAGTGGGTGCTATCCAGTCTATATACGATATTATTATGTGACTGGAATGTTCAATGTTCGGTTATGACTTTTACATGCATTTGCCAATGGCTTTGCCAGCATAAAAATCATTATTATGTTAAACCAGGCATATATGCCCCAGTAGGTAACGTGCCCCACTTATAAAACGAAGACGTGCATTTCAAAGAACAACGGCGAGGAAATTGTCAATGAAATTATTAAGTGTCTGCTTATATAAGTACTTCCTTGTATAGGTTACCATGATTAACCAACGAAATAATTGACTTTGTTTTATCTAATCAAGAGCCATCTAGCCTAAAGACATAGAGAAAAAAAAAACATTAGACATGACATCTTGTCGTTCGTTCAAAAATGCGTTTTTAAAATTCATAAGGAGTTACTATTGCCACCTCAGTTGAAAGACGTCCACTGTTGGACATAGGCCTCCCCCAAGTGTCGCCTTAACGGCTGGTTCTCTGCGTCTAGCATTCATCTAATTCTCGCAAACCTCACTAAGTCATTGGTAGACCTAGTGGGACCATCTTACGCTGTGTTTTCAGGTAGGTACGTGGTCGCCATTCCACCTTTCGTCTCCATCGACCATCTGTTCTGCAAGCACTGTGTCTTGCCTACGCTGTTATCCTAACTAATATTATAAATGTGTAAGTGTGGATGTTTGGATGTTTGTTACTTAATCACGAAAAAACGGGAGAACGGATTTGGATGAAATTTGGCATGCTTATAGCCATTGACATGAAAAAGAACTTAAGCTACTTTTTTTCCCGGAAAAACATCTTATTCCAACAGAAAAACACGTTTAGAGTGCGATAACCGAAGTACACACGGATGAAGTCGTGGGCTGACAGCTAGTATTTTAATATATTGATGTTGAATCAGAATGCAAAAGAGTAAATGCATTGTTACTAAAATATGTCAAAAAACCTTACACCTATAAAAATCCCAAACAAAGTGTAATGGTATTTACAAAACATAACTTACAAAAGAAAAAATGTTTTTACACACAGAAAAGCTTGTCTAAATAAATCTTCGCTTTTTCATGTTAATATTTGCGAATGAGTTTCTTTCTATAGTGTTTATTTTGAACGCGTATTTGTGATTGTAAGCGACGCGTCGTTTCAGCGAGATGTTGTAGGGGAAATAAAATTGTTGCTGGAGACACGAAACGATTTTAGGTACAAATTCATTGTGCATACAGCTAAGGAGTGGAATTCCTTGCCGGAATCTGTGTTTCCTGATGGCTACAACCCGGGAATCTTTAAGTTAAGAGTGATTAGGTCACTTCCAGATAAGTGCGCTACTGGTGGAATGTGACCGATACAAAGACAAGAAAAACATTCTGTATTGTAATTGTCCGCAATGGATGTAGTTTTCAATGGCCTATTAGGGAAACCTAATTGTAGTGAAACAAAAGTTTTATACAAGGTGTAAGGAGCCCTCCACAAACTTTAAGGGCTTGCTCAGTAGATGGAACTAAACAACCTTCCACAAATTTTGTTTTCAGGAAGAGAAAAAGATCGGCCTCGCCATACAAATTGTCCAATCAAGTTTATCATTTTGTATGGTGAGGCTGATATTTTTTTCGTTTTGTGAAAAAAAAAATTGTGGAAGGTTATTCAGTTTCGTCTACTGAGCAAGCCCTTAAAGTTTGTGGAGGGCTGTCTCTTACACCTTTTATTATTTATAGATTTAATGAAGTAGATTATTTTTGTGGTTATAGCGTAGATATAGTAGGTACGATAGGGTTCACATCGTCGCATTATTATACAAAAATTCCTCAAATAAAAAAGATTAAAAAAAGGTAAGTGCGCTCTATCGTCGACCGATCGTCGCTTTCCATCAGGTGAGATTGCGGTCAAGTGCGAACCTATCAACAATAAAATAAAACGGTTTTTTTACGAAATGAATCTAAAGCACCAACAAGTGAATATCTTAATTTTATAAATTACTAGATTTTGCCCACCACTTGGCCCGCGTATATAAAATAAAGCCTATGTCGCTCAGGAATAAAGCAGCTTTCTACCAAAATTTTTATTGATTTTGTCTTTTATTCTTCTGCAGATTAAAGGCATAATGTAACTTATTGCTCAAGTTTAGCTCTACATCGTGCTAAAACAACAAATAATAAGGATTTAAGGGACAAAATGCGTATAAAATATAAAGATGATTGAAAATAATCCTAGCCGAATCTTAAGATATCAATGCACATTATATGAAATCACTAATTCATTTTTGATAATATTTAATTTAATTAAACACAAAAAAGTGTCTCCTGAAAAGTTTATTACTTCATATTCGTAGGATAAAGACGATCTATACTTTGATATTATTAGAGAAATGTAATGCTCAACCCAAAAGAGCAATAAATTGGTAAGATAAAAGCAATCTAATCCAATATAAAGAAAGTTAACAAAAACCAGTCAACACAGACATGAGATGGATATAATTCTAATATTCCCATTTTTTTTTTCTTGACATAGGAAAATGCCTATAGGGAAAATCTCAGACAATCCCCCTATAGTGGTGGTGGGTCTGGGTAGTCATTAATCATAGATTGAATATTCGATTTGACATTTCTGGTACGCGTGACATGATGATTAGATGCGAGGAAATCATACTAATTTTGTATAAATCTAAATCTACGGTCCGGACCAAGCGTTTCGGCTCGTCGTTTATACCACGTACATCGAGGGACTGGAACAATTTGCCTGCTGCGGTCTTCCCGTCTGATTATAATTTAGGTGTCTTTAAGGCAAGAGTGAATAGGATCTTAATAAACTAGTGCGCCTCACCATCAATGATTGCATTACTGCTTACCATCAGGTGGGATCGCAGTCAAGCACTAGTTTATATAAATTAAAAAAATAAATAAAAATAATATAAACACGAAAGTTTTTGTGTGAAAGTGTGCATATGTTTGTTATTTTTTTTTTTCACGCTCGAAGCGGCTGAACATACTTAGAAAAACGAAGAAAGATAAAAAAAAAACAGTTTAATTACGCGAATAAAGGTGCAATCTTAAAACTAGCCAACAAACATAACATTAATAGATAGGGAAGATAATTATGCGTCACATCCCCGCAAAACGACCAAACGCTTGGCTTTGTGCATTCAATAATAATAATAATAATAGCTCCAATGAACTCTAACATCACTTTCAGTATTGCTCTCTGGGCTCTTTCTACTCTAAGGAAAACAGTTTTAGCTGCGCCGCCCCAAACAGTGATGTTGTATCCAAGAACAGATTGCCACAAAGCATAAAACACCATTTTTAGAGTATCAGGGTTAGTAGAAACTCTAAGTGACTTAAAGGTATATATCAATCACTCACTTCTTCACTAATCACTATCACTTCACTTCACTATCATCAAAATCAAAATCAAAAATATTTTATTTCACATAGGCCTACATGGGCACTTATAAAACTTCAGAAGCTAGTGTACGGTTCCAAATTGGTCGTTTCCTATGGAGAAGAACCGGCAAGAAACACCATGGTTACTCTTTTAAAAAAAGTGGTTGTTTTTACAATATTGATAGATGTTATGTAAGAACAGTGTAGACCAGTCAAATATTGTACACAAAAGCACAATAAAAAATTTCTCAGTAAAAAATAATGTACATAAGTCTTAATAGGAAGTAGTCTAAGAGTTCATCATCATCACTAATATTATAAAGAGTTAAAGATATTATCGACAGAAGGTTGCTTTATTCCTGAATGATATCACAAAATAGATAGAACTGCCCCCCTAGCCAAGTCTATCGTGTCGAATTCCGTTCTCCAATCGGTAACGCTTCGGTGTCAGCAATTGTAGAAAACGATAAGTGGGTAGCCATGTTAACGCGGCTGAGTCGGCCGCTCGATCTACAATGTGGCGTTTGTTTATCAAAGGATGTAGCGTTAAACGTTGTAGAAATTCATTCTATCATTTTGAACGATGTGAACTTGGCTACGAATTTTCTATAAGTATGTTCCGACCACGTGAATTAACGATGAGATGATGTCATTCCCATACATTTGATTACTTTCCGACTAATGTTAACGATTGCAGAATATCAACTTGGCTAGGGGTGCTGTACAGAAATCAATGTACATAACTAAGCGCGCTCGAGCAACGCACACATAGACACGGCTCACGGACACGATATCTCGAAGCGCCTCGGCCCGCTCGCTCGTCGAACAGTTCCAGCTCAAACGCTCATTAGTGTGCGTCCACCGAGCGTAGGTATAAAAAGTGAAGTACATACATGAGATTGTCTTCTGTACCTATCTATTTTGTGGTAATATATTTAATGTGCACGGGTGAAGCCGCTAGCAGTAGCTACTATTATAAAAAAGGTGAAAATTTTAATGTACGTACGTTTTATATTTGTGTGTTTATTTACTCTTACACTCTCTCACGGATTTGGCCTATTCTCATTTCTAGAGAAGCCTGCGTGCAGTAGGAACATTACAAGACTAATTATACTTCTTTTCTTCTTAGCTGTTTTTAAAATCATGCCATAAATAACTAATTTACACCGCTAGAAAAAACAAACGCTGTCTAATTTCCCTAAATCCCCAAATTAACGAAACATTTCTAGTAAAACATTAAGGGATGAATGAAGCCAAAATTACTTTCTCATTAATGCGAATAGAAAGTTATTGGAACAAATTATATAGCTTTCATGTGACGTCAGCGCGTTAACTTTGTTCTCGTAATTAATTTAATGGCAATCTTGTTGGTTTGTTCAGTTTTACGATATTATTTACGACTAGCTTTTGTCCGCAGCTTTGCCCGCTTTGATTTTTCTTTTTAATCTGTTTTAAACTAGAACTTGACTGCGATCCCGCCTGATGGTAAGCAGTGATGCAATTCGTTGATGGTGAGGCGCACTAGTTTATTAAGAGCCTATTCACTCTAGCCTTGAAGACACCAAAATTATAATCAGACGGGAAGACCGCAGCAGGCAAACTGTTCCAGTCCTTCGATGTACGCGGTATAAACGAGGAGGCGGAACGCTTAGTCCGGAGCGTAGATGTTTCAACAACGTAAGGGTGGAAACTCGCCGTGCGTCGGTTTGTCCGATGGTAGAAATGTGATGGCGGAATCAAGTCATGCAATTCCTGCGCACAGTCTCCAAAATGCAATCTGTAAAACACAGAAAGGCTGGCTACCCTACGCCTGTGCTCAAGGGTACCTACATAAAATATAGCGTATGATACTGAGGAATAAAGCAGCTTTCTATCTTCTATCGGCGAAAAGGTTTAGCAATCAAGATTACCTCCTACAAACAAAAAGGGGTGCTTTGTGCGATGTTTTTCGTAAATCGAGCACCCACGCTTTTTTCACAACGATATTAATATTTTTCATTAATTATTATTATTTTCTACCTATATTGAAAATTATTTTACACTTTTTAGTTTGATATGCTATGAAAGCGGGTATTTTTTTAGTTTTTTTTTTTAAACTATATTTTTATTCTTCACTAAAAAAAAAAACAGATTATTGTATTGTCATCAGACTTTGATGGGTGTGCAAAGTTTGAAGAAAATCCGATCGCCCATTTTAGCTCAAAGCCGTTGGTTACAAACATACAGGTGAAACTAATATACTATGCGTGTTAAAAACAAACTTGACCTCATTATAATATTAGTGTAGATATTACCTATTTCAGGAAGAGCATAGTAAGCGATTGTATTGCCTTTTTTTGAGGATTAAGCCACGTACAGACTAGTGATGTAACGGATATTCGCATTCGCGCGAATATTCGCTCATTTTTACATTCGCATTCGAATTCACAAGAAACATGCGAATATTTGGCAACTTTTCTTGACAAACAAAAAAGGTATTTAAGTATTCATTTAACGGATGTAGAATGATAATCCAACTGATGTGAAGAATGTTAAATTTTGACGAATATTCGCGAATATTGATTTCAAGCCGTGCGCTCCGTTTGAACGGGCAGGTGTTGTTTACGTTTTCTACTGACGAACACCGTGTGTGGAGGTTTACGTGCTCAGCTTGAGCATAATGTGTCGTTCGGGACGCACGCACAAATCTACCGTTTGTATGCCTCAGGTTGAGGCATGTGTGACGAACTGTTCGCGACGTACGCCTCGCAATGTCTAATAGGTTTTCTCTTCCATAATATTGTTTTTTTTTTTTTTAAGATGGGAAATCATTCAGCTGCTTCTCCCGCTGCAGGGCGGAACGCAAATGCATAACTATGTGTGTTATATGGCTCGGACAGCGAGCTATCATTGCTGGTCGTCCGTAAGCCCACACCTACCGTTGGTTTGATTAGTTCAGCTTTACGATATCGATTATTGTAAGGAAGAACATTCTACGTTTTTTTCTTTTCAGGATATAGTTTTCTCTCTTTTATCCAGTTCTAAATATTTTTCATAATGACGCTGATCTGATGTTAGAACTTGGAGGTGGCTAATAGAACTCTAGTATCTCTACTAGTAAACACGTCAAATTTAGACTCATTAGACTCAGACAAGTCTAATGAGTCTAAATTCGAAACCAGTTCTTTTATTTTTTATAGATTTCATGCGTCGGGTCTTCTTTAAAATTTTTAATTTTGCTATTACTTGTAGTAAAGTCGGTTTCTTTTATTGGATCAAGTTTTTTTATGTCACACTTTTCTGTTTTTCTTCACACACAATTCTCATGACTATTTCAATTAGCCCAAACACTGCTGGAATATATTATTTAATATGAAGTTCACGTGTTAACATTCCGGCTCTATCATCAAATTAGTTCGATAGTACCACAAAATAGATAGGTACAGAAGTCAATCTACATAGAAAGCGCGCTTGAGCAACGCACACATAGACACCGCTCACACACGATATCTCGGTCGCGTCTTAGATCACTCGTCGAACAGTTCCGGCTCAAACGCTCATTAGTGTGCGTCCACCGAGAGTAGTATCACAAGTGAAGTACATACATGAGATTGTCTTCTGTACCTATCATTTTGTGATAGTAACTTATAAATAAGCAAAGTGTATTTCATTGTTATAGATGGTTTATTTTCATTGTGATCTATATGACGGTGAATTTATTGGCAGTTTCTGGTCTTCTTCACCAGTTCCATTTAATCAAACGTTACTTTTTGACTGTCAATGCATTAGTTCTCGATGAAAATACCAAAATTACCTACCATAAAATTGCCATTAATATTCGAGGAGTTCTTTCGATTCCTCATGGATCTCATCATCAAACTGGACTTGATCAAAAAATTACAAAGTGTGTTGTGTTTTTTACGACGAGTTATTTTATTTGTGTTCATAAAATACTACTCTATAAAAAAAAGAATGAGAGCAGTCAAGTGGTGGCCGAGTTGTAACGGCTCTGACTTACGAGTTGTAGGTCGCGGGTTCGAACCGCAGCTAGGCGCATTACTTTGTGTAATTTATTTCATCAGCACTGCTCTCAAAACGGTGAAGGAAAACATCCTCAGGAAACCGGCATGTCTTATAAGCAAAAATTCGAAGACATGTGACATTCAACCACACGCACTGGGCCAGCGTGGTGGATTACGGCCCATTCCCTCTTCTAGAGAGGAGGCTTGAGTCCCAACAGTGGGAACATTAAAAAGGCTGGTGATGATAAAAAAAATATATATTGGCGGAAGTTGTGACTGCGGTCCCAGTCCTAAGAGCCTCACGAACCGTTGCAGTAACCAAAGATGCAAATAAAACCGCGTAGAACAGCTAGTATAACTATATTTTAAATATGGCCCAATAAATTACCATATTGATAAAGTATGGCGACCTACCAACCCTCCAATTAATCAATTTAGCTATTAGAAAATATGTATTAGGCTTTGATTAATTATTTGCAACTAGTCCATTATAAAAATTGATGACCGTTTATGCTGTTATTTTTCATAATTTTCCTGCCCACTATAATTTGCCTTTACTAAATTGTGAATTAATTAAAATAATAAGACTAATTACACTTATATTATGTAGGCAAAACTTTGTGTGACAAATCAAATCAAAAGCATTTTTTCAAATAGATCATTTACATGCACTTTTGAATAGTCAAATGTCGGTCAGTCCAAAAAAGTGAAGCTAAATTGCACGCTCCAAAGCGTAGATCTCTATAGAGAAGAACGACGAATATTGATCGTGAATATTCGTCAAAATTTAACATTCTTTACATCAGTTGTATTGTCATTCTATATCCGTTCAATCAATACTTAAATAACTTTTTGTTTGTCAAAAAAAATTGCCAAATATTTGCATGTTTCTTGTGAACTCTGCGAATTCGTTACATCACTAATATGTATCCAATAATGTAAGTAAGAAGTTTCTAAACTTCTAATAAAGTCTGTAAACATCGAAAATATATAAACCTTTCCATTATTTCATATTTATACCTACATCAATTCCAAGGCTGAAGCGTTAAGATTAAATAAGCTACAAGAACCCACTGATTAATGTTATTGTAATGTATGTAAAGCTTAACTAAGTTCCTTGTCAGTACCAACATGCATCTCATATACGCCGTATATATTGCATAGCAATCTACTATCTAGGGAAATCTAGACTGCTTAAGAGGCTCTTTCTTGTAGTAGACTAGCTTCTACTAGCGACTTCGCCCGTGTGAAATGTGAAAATTTTCCCTAAGGAATAAACTTCCGGGATAAGAAAACCTATGGCATTAGGCCAGGACATGGTATACTTACGTATATATAGACAAGCGATAATTGTGTTCGTAAATTCCCTCTTTATGAAGTGGCTGGAAAAGTGTCACGGCGTCTTCACCTTCCACACAAAGCAGGTCTTCACCGGACATAGTAAGTTCGGGAGGCTTCTGCTTTGGATTCAGGAGGAAGAGACGCCCGTGTGTCGCCATTGTGCGGAACGCCCGGTGGATTCGGTGTAGCACACAGTCGAGGTGTGCCCTCCTGGGCCGTGCATCGCTGTGCCCTCGTGAGATCGGCGGTGGAGACCTCTCGCGCAAGGCCTTGGTTGAGGCCATGGTCCGGAGTGAGGTGAGGTGTGGCGGGCGGTCGTCGACTTCTGTGAAGCAGTAATGCTCGCCAAGGAGGAGCCTAACCGCATCAGGCAATGGCGTTCTCGCTGCCGCCGCCGCCGCCGCCGCCGGGATTCTGATCCCGATTTCCGGCCACCGTAGGCGCAGGCTTGCGGACAGTGAACAATGGGTACAATATAATAGAATAGAATAGAGCCCGCCACCAACCAAATACAACAAATAAAAAAAGACGTGTGGCACTCGGAGACTGCCGCGGTAAAGCTATTGCAAAGCATTTTTATCAACTTATGCAATTATAATTATTTATTTATTTTATTTATGCAGTATTGTTTTTCCTTTGTTTTTTGTCTTTGATATTAATTGAAGTTACACTTTCACACATTGAATTGAATTTTGATTGAATGTTCACTCATTTGTTTTCTTATCGGTCACCACTATCAAAAAACAAATGAGTGGGGGGTGTTAGGTTATTTTCGTTACGGAATTTTTGGATTCGGTCTCCACGCTCAAGGCCTGCGATAGAAGCTATGCAATAGCTTAAAAAAAAGGTCCTCATCGGAAATGTTAAGTTCAGGAGGTCCCTGCATTGGATTCAGGCGGAAGAAACACCCGAGTGTCACTACTTCGCCGCACTAAACGCCCGAATGACACGGTGGAGCACGCGGTGGAGGTATGTCTCGCTTGGGCAGAGCGCCGCTGTATCCTCGTGGGGGCGATCGGTGGCAATAACCTCTCGCTCCATAGGAATTTAAGAACAGATGGAGAGATTCATATGGACTAAGTAATAAAATTGTATTTATTTTATTTATTTATTTATTCATTTATGTACACACACAAACACTTAAAAATGAAATAGACAAATACAGAAAAAAGAGTACAAAGGTGCTGCTTATTTCAAATGAAATTTCTTCCAGCAGACCTGCGACAGGAGAGTTGGAAGAGAGATGTAGACACAGTGTATACAAACGAATCATTTACTAAATTATCTAAATTAACTTATATAATAATACATATATAAATACAACAAAACCAGTAATTAAAAACAATAAAATAGATACAGTACATAAAATACACATACACATACATATATATATATATATATATATATATTATAAATAAAAATATCTATAAAATAAAACATTACGAGATGGTTGAGAGGTAATGATCTTTGACTAGTTTTTTGAAGATAGATATATTTTTAGCGTCACGGATGTTAGCTGGAAGTGAGTTCCACAGTCGCACTGCATGAAAAGAGAAGGAGTTGGAATAAAAATGAGTATTATGGGATGGGAAATTAAGATGGAATTTAAGGTGGGATCTGCATGGGGCGTCGGCAGGTCGAGTGAACGAAAAACGATCACGCAGGTAGCCAGGGTACGCAGGGTTGAAAAGGATGTTGTACAGGAGACATAATACCCGAGTGTTCCTACGAAGACGGATAGGGAGCCACTTGAGATCCTTGCGGAATTGAGAGACGTGGTCGTATTTTCTTAGGCCAAAAACAAAACGAATGCATAGGTTTTGCAAGCGCTCAAGCTTGTTTAATAGCTCCTCAGTGGCATCCAGGTAGCAGGCATCCGCATAGTCGATGATCGGCTGAATCAAAGTTTGAGCTAAATGTATTTTGGTTTTAAAGGGCAAGAACTTTTGAAGGGATTTAAGGCTGTGGAAGGAAAAGTGAACTTGTATTGTGAGACTGAGAGGTTGTTTTGCACTTGCATCCAGCTTTTTGGCGTCTTATGCCTGCTGTGACTTGTCGTGACCTGTGTTGTATTTACTGTCGGTATTGTCCATTCAGTTACTCAGTCTGAATAAATTATATTCAGATTTCGTATATACTAAAAATAATTTTGTATAGTACATGTATATTGTAGTAGAGAAAAGCCGAGAATTTTAAAGATTACTGACACTACACTATACAAAGCTGAGGCAAGTCACTACTATACAAGCCAGTACTTTGATAAATTGCTCTATTTTGATACAATTATTGAGTAACAGAATAATGTTTACATTTCAGATCCAGATTAATGAAAATTTAATTAATAGTTTAGTGATGTTATGATTTCCAGGGGTTCTTGTTTATTTACAGTTTCGAGATTATAGAGATTACACATTTCACCGAATCGTAGTACACTTACTCAACTGAATTAATAACCGTGTTTTAAATTACTGTTGTTACTCAATATAAATAAATCGCGTTAACATCAAAAAACATTTAAATAAATTAATAAACATGTCAGTTTTTTTTTTAGGCATGAAAGTCATGCACTCTTGGGCGGAGCGGGTGTCATACTTTTAGTGACTAAAAATCCACTCCTGTTTCTTCTTTGCCTTCGTCTCAGGGCCGAGTTTACCTTTCAGAAACAAACTCTTGGCCCCAGTAGGCTTCGACCCTGCTGGGCCCCTACGGTTTGCTGATATCTCCATTAGGCACGCGTGGAACAGTACGCGCCGTCGAAGACTTTGGCTCAGTCCGGATGGTTACCGGACGGCTGCCCACAAGTCCTTGCCTACGGTGGAAACACGTCACGGTGGATTGGTAATAACGTAGGCGCAGGCTTGCGGACGACCAGTGATAGGTAGCTCGCTATCGGGCGGTCCGATGAGGACCAAGCTCGAGTCGTCGATGCCCGCTAGAACCACGAAGAATTTCTGAAAGAGATACGGAGGACATGGTCCTTGAAAGCACAGGTTTTCTGACGGACACTGGTAGGTTTTAGTCTGACACGCCTCAAAATCTGAAACACTCTTTCGCTCCACTTTCGCTCGACTGCAAGTTCCAACCTGCTGTGTGTGTCTTCAGGAAGGAGAGCTCATTCCTTATTTTGCTGGCAACTAGCAAGTAGGTACGGCTTGTCATGAAAGATATCCAGATCTATGTGCTGAGTAAGCAAAGAGTTGAGCAGTGTAATTGCTCGTGCTGTAAGCGCTGCAGTGCCTCGTCGTGTGCGCTTTCCCGGAGTGTATCGACGCGACCGTACGGCGTGCTACCCATTATTTATTGTCCACAAACGCCTACGGTATTACAAACACGCAGTAACTCTTTTCAACATTCCTGCAACCTAAGAAACTTTGACTCCTCTTAAATTTTATCCCATCACTTTATCTCTTATTAACAAAATCTAATTACCTTACTATCAGAAACATCACAAACCAAAAACACGCCGCTAACACACTTAAATAATTATCTTCTTAATATATAATTACTTTTACATCCTCTAACTCCTACATACTTCAATTAATTTTGAAGTTAAACATTATTGTCTAATATAAACTTGTAACAATATTACACTTGAAGGCAACCGCGATAAATTAGCGGTACAACCGACATCGGTAAGATTTTGTAGTAGCGGGTTTAAAGTGAAAAATTAAAATAACAATTTACTTTATAATCACTTTCATTTCACAGTAGATATATATATATGTATATATGTATATAAAAATCAAAACCACTTATCGTTGTAATTTTATAACTCAAGAACGGGCTCACCTATCCAAACCAAATGTTTAGGCTTTATTCGGACTATTTAGTAGATAATTTATGTGAAGTTTGGTAGGGTAGAGTAGTGTAGAGTAGTGTAGAGAAGTGTAGAGTAGGGTAGAGTAATGTAGAATAGGGTAGAGTAGTGTAGAATAGGGTAGAGTAGTGTAGAGTAGTGTAGAGTAGGATATAGTAGGGTAGAGTAGGATATAGTAGGGTAAGTAGTAGACTAAGATCCGATTAAGAACGACCTTCACCGGTCTGTTTAATGGATGAAACGTATTTTATTATAAATGTAGTGTCTTAAATAATATAACGCGGGTGGGTTGCCTAAGAAATTCCTGGCCAGACTATTATTAATTAAAAATTAAAAATTTATTTTATTTTTAGAAAAATGCACAACCGTTATCCATACCAGGTTTTTTTGCAGACAACACTATAACATCGTATTCGTAATGAAACAGCGTTTATTTTGATATAGAATTTGTTGTATACAAAAAAAAACACACCTGTTTATGCATACCTGTTTATACCTGACAACCCATAGCTATGCCAGGAAACAAATAGGCAACCCAACATTTTTATGTTCTAAAGGCTTCACTCTTTCGGTTAGTATTAAATAATATATTCGTTAAACATACCGGTGCATTTTACAAAAAAAAAAAATTGTTTGGCCAGGAATTTCTCAGGCAACCCACCCGCATTATATTATTTAATATACAAAATTTATCATAAAATAGGTTTCATCCATTAAACAAACCGGTGAAAGTCGTTCTTAACCGTATCCTGTACTATAGGGAGAGTAGGCAAGAGCGGAAGCGAAGCAGCGCGGGCAAAAACTAGTAATAAATAAAAAATCTTTTATTCTACTACATACTTGTCCTAGAACCAAAAATCGAAGACCATGTGACATCAACCAATTGGCACTGGGCCCGCGTGGTGGATTACGGCCCATTCCCTCTTCTAGAGAGGAGGCCTGAATCCATTAGTGTAGCAGTAGGAACATTAAAAGTCTGATTATGTTTATAATTATGCTCTACTACTTACATTAATTGAGTTACTTAATTCTACACTTTACACTTAGTTATCTATTTTATAATAATTATGCTATATAATATAAATAATGCCTTTAGGTGGTAGTCGCTACTTGGGTGTAGGTTTCCCCATTACGTTCCAATGGTTTCTGTCCCCAGCTATATTCATCCCGAAGGATGTCTTCCCACCTTTTTCTTGGTCAGCCCCTACTTCTGCTTTCTTTTCTGTGTATCCACTCCGTTACTTTTTTGGTCCATTGACCATTGTCCAATCTGTAGATATGGCCAGCCCAGTTCTATTTAAATAAACTTTTTTTTCAAATTTCGACTATTAATTTTGTTTTTTGCCTCTTAAAGTTTTGCTGCCCAATAGATAATAATATAGATTTAGGTGTATCGTAAAATGAGAGAACCGTGATCTCGTTTAGAAACGTCTGAACTCTTCGACGGATTGCCGAGTTACAGACATTACAAGCATTTTTATGTCAATAATTTTATCACTGAAGATTGGGACAGACACTATATTGTTGTATTTGACTGGCCTGTTGGTCTAGTGGTTAGTGGCCCTGACTGCTATGCCGCAGGTCGTGGGTTCGTTTCCCACCCAGAACAAATGTTTATGTGATGAGCATGATCATTTGTTCTGTGTCTGGGTGTAATTTATCTATAATATGTATGTATTTAGAAATATTTAAGTATGTTTATCAGTTGTCTAGTACCCATAACACAAGCTCTGCTTAGCTTGGGACTAGGCGGCGTTGTAGTTGTGGAAATATTATAGCAGTCGGATTTTTTTTATGTAATATTATTTCAAAGAAAAGCGTTACCAAAGTTCCTTTAGACTGTGAGATAGACATCTATAAATCACGGCGCGCGCGAGTCTCGTGACAGGACAGCAACCATAGAGCGACCGCTGAGCGTAAGCATGAAAATATTGACTTATAAACCTATATAGGGTGACTGGTAATTAGTGACCGATAATTATACACGTGATAGTACTCATGATTGCAGACAACTTTCCCTAAGAAACTTTTTTTATACTCATTATTTAAGAAGCGTGGTATTACGTTTGTATGGAAATTTATCTGTCGCCGGCCTCATAATTTTCATATTATTTAACCGAAAAATGTAGGTACCAACACTGACTACAAACACCGATGGCTTTGCAAGCAGCGCGGGTACACTGTCATTATTGTAGGTAAAGTACGGGATAGCGGTGTTACACCGCTAACAGCTGAGAGGACGCAGGCATTTTTCGCGAACAGCTGTTTTCTTATTGTGATAAAACTAATGAGTATAAAAAAAAGTTTCTTTGAGAAAGTTGTTTGTAATCATGAGTACAATCACGTGTATAAGTCTCGGTCACTAATTACCAGTCACCCTATACATTTTGTGCAGGTACCTTTTTTTTTATGGTGGGAAAAAATCATGCATTGACATCCCCCGCTCTTGGGCGGAGCGGGAGATAGTGTCAGACTCTTACTGACTAAAACACCCACCCCGTTCCTTCTAGCCTTCATACCGGGGCTCGAGCGCCCTTTCGGATAACCCTGGCCCCAGTAGGCTTCGACCCGGCTGGGTCCCTGCTATTGCTGACAACTCCTTGAGGCGCGCGGGAACAGTGCGCGCCGTCGACGACTTGGGCTTGGTCCGGACAGTTACCGGACGGCCGGACAGCTCACTGTCCGCAAGCCCGCTTGTGCAGGTACCTAAGGAATAAATTGAGCGTCTTATTATCGATAACTAACAGTCACCGGTATACCAACTCATAACAAACTCAATCTTGTAACTTGACAATGTTGTACCAAGATAGGCCATGTCCCGAGTCGATATCGAGATTAATCCTGCGATTTCCGTGAACGACGTACAACACTACCTAGGGTAATATTCTCCAGTCATTACTATGGTAATAGGGATCATGAATATTAAAAAGAAGTCTTGGGTACAGATTAACTTATCGGATAGATTAGAATAACAAATTGCGGGGATGAGAATATGGATTTGACACTGAGTTGAGCAATATTGATTTAAATTTTAGTTGCTTATCTCTAAGTGGGTTGTAAGCCTTGCTTTTAAACCTTAAGAGGGCCTCTTCCAACTCAATCAATCGGCAACGTTAGGATGGTTTTTTAAGTTTTTAAAACTTGTTGTTTCATTAAACGCAATGTTTGATGAAGAACCAACATGATGAAAGAAAGATAATGATTCCGTCACTCACTCGAATATTCCACAAAAGTTTTACCAAAAAATACGTGGTTTTTTTTTTATTGCAAAAAATTAATTAAAATAATGTGCAAGATTTCTGTAGATATGTAATCGTAAATATATATTTTTAAGTATTTTTAATTTATGAGTAAGTTAGCAAGGGCCAAAATTCAAGCGAAACAGCAAATTTTCAAAGGCCTTTACTGAATTGGGCAGAGCACCGCCGTGTCCTTATGGGGGCGATGGGCGGCAGCAATCTCTGGCGCCAGGCTCTGGCACAGGAAAACTGGCAGGCGGTCACCTCCTTCTACGAAGCAGTAATGCTAGCAAAGGAGGGGGTCGAACGCATCAGGCAACGGCGCTCACACCTCAGCCGCCGCCGGGATTCCGATCCCAATTTCTGGCCACCGTAGGCTCACGCCCCAGCAGGGTCAAAGCCTACTGGGGCCATAGGTTGACTTCCGAAAGGGAACATCGGGGTCCTTGAACGCTTGGCAAAGAAGTTTAGTCAACAAAAATCTAACTCGCATCCCGCTCCACCCTAGACCGTGAGAACTCATTGGAAGAAATCTCACATAAAAAAATGCGCTTTATTCGCAAAGAAATACATGATTTCTGACTTATGATATTTTTATCGTTTTGAAGAGTACCTAGGGGCAGTGTAGTGGGCAGCGTTTGGGAAGCTGCGCGGTGTCTTCCCGTCTAATATACCACAGTCTCAAGACGAAAGTCTATGACCAGTGCGTGTTGCCAGTAATGACTTATGGCTTTGAAACGTGGTCAATGGGCCTCATAAGAAGACTCAAAGTCACCCAAAGGGCGATGGAAAGGGCTATGCTCGGAGTTTCCTTGCGTGATCATATCAGAAATGAAGATATACGCAGGAGCCAATGTTACCGACATAGCTCGAAGAATCGTCAAACTTAAGTGGCAATGGGTAGGATACATTGCACGCAGAACAGATGGTCGATGACGCCGAAAGGTTCTGGAGTGGCGAATGTATATCGGAAGACGCAGCGTTGGAAGGCCTTCAACAAGGTAGACCGATGACCTTGTCAGGGTAGCGGGAATCCAATGGATGCGTGACGCACAAGACCGGTCGTTGTGGCGACGCTTGGGGGAGGCCTATGTCCAACACTGGACGTCTTTCGGCTAATATGATGATGATGATGATTAAGAGTACCTATGCCTCCCTTGCCATGGTCATATTCCTGGCATTCGGTTTGCATGAAAGAATGCTAATAATTCTCATTTAAATATCCCCGCAAATCTACAAAGGGAACTAGAATTAAGTTTTCTGTGTATACAAAAATCCCACTGTGCACTACTATGGAACACGGACAAACCGAGTTACCGTTTATTATTTTCTCTTTTTGTCCAGAGTGTTTGCTGCTCGTCCACTGTGCACTCTAGCGTCGTGAAAAGGTTTTTGCTGAAAGCACTCGAAGTGAGCACTTTTTTATATAAATAATTTTATTTGAAATATCTTATTTTACTTATTATAAAACTCTAACTCTCTAAGCGTTTATTTCAATAAAACCATTTTCAGTTCATTTATCATTTATTTATTTTTCATGGTTCATGACCGCGTACTGGAAGACGCAGCGTTTGGTAGGCCTCCTATAAGGTGGACCGATGACCTGATGAAGGACACGGGAATCTGATGAATGCGAGACGCACAGGATCAATCACTGTGGCGACACTTGGAGGAGACGTATGTTGAGCAGTGGACGTCCTTCGACTGAAATGATGATGATAATTATTTACAAGGACTTCTAAATTATCAAGGTCTGTCTGTTACAAAAACAGTTGAAACTATTTGCACGTTACAAAGCATAGATCTTTATGGACAGGAATGTGCTCAAACTTCACGGACCTCTTTCGAATCAATGAACGATTATAAAATTTGTTTTATTAGTTTGTTTTAATTGAAGAATGACAATTGAAGAAACATTAGTTTTAAATGAGAAATTAGAGTCTGTCTAATAAGTTAAACGACTTGGGTAATTATTAGGATTTAATGAAATCTGATGTAGTCAACACGGGTTTAATAATCAAGGTTGATTAAGATATAGAGATCATTGTTTACTAACAGAAGAACCAGAAGTATCGAATATAAGTATTTTTTAAATGATTAAATATTATACAAAATTCTGTTCGGTTGACTTATTAGACAAACTATACGTGTTCAACGCATGGGCTAGTGGGTCTCGGGTCCAGTGTCGAGTCTACGAGTGGATATGGTTGAGTGCTTAAAGGCAGTTTCGTCCGGGGCAATGCCAATGTGATCACTAGATCGGGTTCAATGCTAATATAATCAAAGTGTATCGTTTTTAACCCCTGACGGAAAAGAGGGGTGTTGTAAGTTTGAGGTGTCTGTGTGTCTGTATGTGGCATCGTAGCGCCTAAACGATTGGACCGATTTTGATGTGTTATCAACTTTTGATAGCTGACATTATCGAAATGGTTCGTAAATACAATTTATGAAGATCTGTTCAGCTGTTCAAGGTCATCAGCTTGTTTGTTGGCTGTGGCTGGGATCTTAAACACTTAATGGGTATGTACCTATGTTTAACAAAATAAATGATTGATTGATTGATTGATATACTTTACTAATAAACACCATATATGTGATCTAATGTTTGAAATACTTATATACCTACATGCCCGCGTTGATAACTGGTGTGACGATGGAGGTCGGAGGTAAGAGAAGTAACCTTGGATTGCCTATTAATAAACTCGACCAGTTTGGGCTTATTAGATTCGTCTTAACTAGTTCTAAACATTTTTCGTGATGACGAGGACCTGATGCTAGAACTGGGAGGTGGTTGATAGAACCCTGAAACGCCTGCTAGTAAATATCTCGAGTTTGGGCTCATTAGATTCATCTTAACCAGTTCTAAATAGTTTACATGATGACGAGGTCCTTATGCTAGAACTGGCTGGTGGCTAATGGATCCCTGAAATGCCTTCTAGTAAAAACTCGACACGACTCGTCTTAAGGGCCAAGCGCCCGAAAAGTGCCATAAAACAGTGACTTTCTCATTCAAACCAATTTTCGTTGGCGGTTTGTATGATAATGTACATCATATATTTATTTTAGTTTTATCATTCTCTTATTTTAGAAGTTATAGGGGGGGGGGGGACACATTTTACCACTTTGTAAGTGTCCCTCGCGCAAACTATTCAGTTTAGAAAAAAATATATTAGAAACTTCAATATCATTTTTGAAGACCTATTCATAGATAGGTACCCCACACGTATGTGTTTGAAAAAAAAAATGAATTTCAGTTCCATATATAGGGACCCCGAAAATGTATGGTTTTTTTTTTCTATATTTGTGTGAAAATTTTAATGCAGTTTACAGAATACATCTACTCACTAAGTATAGCTCTTAGAGTTTCGGAAAAAAGTGGTAGTGACATACGGACGGACAGACAGACAGACAGAAATGATGAATCTATAAGGGTTCCATTTTTTGCCATTTAGCTACGGAACCCTAAAAAGGGACGGAAGAACGAAACAAACCAAGAACAAAAAAAGAAAATGAAATTAAATAACAATGATTATCCGAAAGACAACACTTCAAGTAACTTAACTACGAAACAAAAAAAAATTCTCATGAAGTATTTCAAAAAGCAAAAACGCGTTTATAACAAGCCAATCTATCTTTACCAAACAAAAAACAACTCAAAACATTTCAGTTCGTTGCTGTTTCTTTTCTTGTTAAATTATCAATTTAATTACATTACTTGACTAACTGTCTGTTTTATTGTAATTACTGTTCTTTTTTGCCTGGCCTATAGAGATAAGTCGATTGTACTGTTTTGGTTCTGTACATCATCCAGATGACATTTCAGAAGATGAATTTTTTTCTCTGTCTGTCTGTTCGTTTGTCCGTCTTCCAGTGTGAGACGAACAAACGTTCTTGCGCAAAAATTTTGGTTAGGCGTTATAACGTTACTATAAAACCAAAATATTCAGTCCCTAGCAATTAATTTTAATAAATAAGATATATTTTGAAGAAAACCGTTATAAATCGTGTCTGTCACACCTACTTTTGATATTTTTTTTTTGTTTGATGTAGACAACTTTATTTCATTACATTTTGTTTTTTTTTTCGATGGGAAAAATCATCTTATGACAACATCCGCTCTTGGGCGGAGCGGGAGATAGTGTCAGACTCTTACTGACTAAAAAACCCATCCCGTTCCTTCTAGCCTTCATACCGGGGCTCGAGCGCCCTTTCGGATAACCCTGGCCCCAGTAGGCTTCGACCCGGCTGGGTCCCTGCTGTTGCTGACAACTCTTTGAGGCGCGCGGGAACAGCGCGCGCCGTCGACGACTTGGGCTTGGTCCGGACGGTTACCGGACGGCATTTCATTACATTTCAGAAGAAAGTTCATCATACTTCACCTTGAAAAATGCAAACTTATGTGAGATTAAATTCCAAAGTAGCTTTAAATCTGTGGAAAAGAAGTTCATAGACCCAGAAACCTACCTTAGACATCATATCAATCTATCCAGATTCTTGTTCTGTTGGTATAGTTATGTCATAATGCCTAACAAAAATTTGTGCGCAAGAAAACTTCTATTTTCTTGCTAATCTCTTCAGTTCATTACTTATCAACACCTCGTAGACACTACCGTACGACACGTAGTGGTGTGTGCCACAAACCTAGTAATCCTTTTAACACTGAAAAATCAAACCCCAAAGTCATCTAATTATAAAGCTGTTACGGTTGGTTAATACAGAACTCCATAAATTAACGAAAAATCGTCAAAAATGTGTTCCTTGTAATCGTCGTTTTAAGGCATTTTTCTACTTTTGCTGGTAGAAGTTAATTTTTAGCAACGTTCCAAAACAGCCTCAAGATAGCAATCACAAGAACTTTGTTTCATAAAAGTGATGGATGGATTATTTGTTTTGTTCGTGCACTTTTTATGTAAATAACTGAATAATTAACATTTTTATTTCGTTAACTTTGCTTCATACTTGTTTATCTACTTTCTTTGTTTCTGTTTTAACAAGTGTGTCAAGGGAAATAGAAAAAAGAAACGATTTGGTAGAACTTTTTGAGGAAATATAATAGGTAGGTACCATGTTTTTCAATTTTTTGACACTTTTTGGTTACATAGTATTTTGCCAAATTTACACGTAACTACAGAGTATTGGAAATTTGGTACAAAGAAAATGATATAGTCTGTCTAAAAAGTCAAACGACTTGGGAATTTTGTATAATATATAATCATTTGGACTGGGCTGTTGGTCTAGTGGTTAGTGAACCTGACTGCTATGCCGGAGGTCGTGGGTTCGATTCCCACCCAGGACAAATGTTTGTGTGATGAGCATAATAATTTGTTCTGTGTCTGGGTGTAATTTATCTATAATATGTATGTATTTAGAAATATATAAGTATGTTTATCACTTGTCTAGTACCCATAACACAAGCTCTGCTTAGCTTGGGACTAGACGGCGTTGTGTGATAGTTGTCGAATATTATTATTATTATTATTTAAAAAGTAGGTACTAATTAATATTCGATACTTTTTATAAGTAAACTATCATCAAGATCTCTTAATCAATCTTGATTATTGAACCAGCGTTGACTACATCAGATTTAATTTTATCTTAATTTTAAGTTTTAGATTAACGCCACCCAAAACGCGCACATTTCATCAAAATAATAAATTAAATGTGTTAAATATTTACTACACAAGGAAGCCTGGTTTCAATCATAATTGTTTACAAGTAAGCGTTAATGGATTCTATCTAAAACGCTCGTGTGATGCTTAATGTTTTAAATTGAGTGTTGAGTTGTACCGAACTTTTACGTACCTATACATATGTGCAACATTATTGTTAGTATATATACAAAACTTGAGTGTTCAGAATCAACAACTGAATGGATTCCAATAGTTTTTACACCACGTTATATCTTTTTACCCTTGTCAAAATTGTCATATCGGAACACAAAGTTATTTAGGCGACTGCAGAGAGTCTGACGATGTAACTTGTTGCAGCGACACGTCGCAGCGTTATATCTCTGCTGGCAATATGCTCACGCATTAAGGCTTATAGTCCCTTAAACATCTAGCCGGATACAGCCCTTCTGACCTCTAAATCTATTTTCTTTGCAAAATATTGATTGATTTACGTTATAATATGCAACGTACATTTTGAAGCCACATACACTGTCTCAAGACGAAAGTCTATGATCAGTGTGTGTTGTCAGTGATGACATAAATGGATCTAAAACGTGGTCGCTCACAATGGGCCTTATAAGAAGACTTAAAGTCACCCAAAGAGCGATGGAAAGGGCTATGCTCGGAGTTTCCTTGCGCAATCGAGTCAGAAATGAAAGTTGCCGACATAACACGAAGATTCGCCAAACTTAAGCGGCAATGGGCAGGGCACATTGCTCGTAGAACAGATGGCCATTGGGGCCGAAAGGTTCTGGAGTGGCGACCGCGTACCGGAAAACGCAGCGGTAGAAGGCCTCCTACAAGGTGGACCGATGACCTGGTGAAGGTTGCAGAAATCCGATGGATGCGGGACACACAGGATCGTGCATTGTGGCGATACTTGGGGGAAGCCTATGTCCAACAGTGGACGTTTATCGGCTGAAATGATGATGATGACATTTTAAAGAATACTTAACTAGCAATTTTTTTGTGTTAACATATTTCAAAATCGTTTGAAAGGAGTGTTATTTCCAGATTTCTTTTATTCATGTTGTTATTTTTATTTTTATTTTGACGAACCGAGTTCAAATTCATGTAGTCTTGCTCGTGCTTGGTTTCTCTAGCGTAGATTCATTTGAATCTGTTGGATTTTGTTTTTTTTTTTTGTATTTAATATGTACAGGCTGTTGTGTATTTATAATGTCTACTAATTTTTGCCAAGTTTGAATGTTCTCGTTACATATTTTTTTTTTTTGTTTTATTTATTTGAGTTCTACATCTTTCTGCCCTGTCTTAATCACCTTTGATTATGATGGCGACCAATTTTTGGCATTAATAAACAAAAGAAAAAAAATATATATTGTATGCATGCATTCTTCAAACCTTGGTACTATATGTGCGTGAATAAAAAGTCTACTCGACGTCATTTCAAACATACCCTTGTATCTACATACATTGCTCATACCATCCCACCTTTTGAAGGATATTGGAAGACGAACCCATTTTTATTATTAGGTAGGAACGCTACCCGATCTGTGATGAGATGCAATCATATCGCACGTCCAATACGTCGGACTGTGCCCACTGATGTGGACGATACGTCAATTCTTTTTTTTTGAATATTCGAAACATGCCGCAAAATAGATACCCAGTACCAATAATGCTCCTGATACTTATTTTATTTATTTATTTAACTACTAGCGTTTGTCCGCGGCTTCACCAGCGTACCTAAATTATAGCCTATGTCACTCAAAAATAAAGTAGCTTTCTATAAGTGAAAAAATTCTAACAATCAGAACAGTACTTCCAGAAATTATCTCCTAAAAACAAATAGACGTAAAAACAAAAAAAAACTTTACCTCTTTATGATATTAGTGTAGATGTCACTCAGGAGGAAAGCAATTTTCTATCAGTGAAAAAAAAATTAACAATAGGACCAGTCCTTTCATTCCTCATACAAACAAAAAAAATAAACTTTACCTTCGTATAATATTAGAGAAGATTTATGTAAACACAACAATAAAAGAAAACAAGACGGAAACAGAAGACTAGTGCAAAGGCTTATTTCTAAAGAAATCTCTTACAGCATACCTGCGAAAATAGAGTTGGAGAAAATAGAGATGTAGACACTGTGTGTAAAAGCAAAAGTAACATTAGTACACACAAAATATATAGTTTAGTTTATAATGAAAAAATATAACATGCAAAAAAATATACTATTACTCGTACTTATTATTATTATTATATTACTTACTAGCGGCCAGTCCCAGATTTGCACGGCCAATAAATATAGCCTATGTTACACAAGGTGAATGTAGCTTTACATTGGTGAAAACATTTTTGACATCGGCACAGCAGTTTTTGAGTTTATTCATTATAAACATACACACACACACACACATAAATTCAAATTTTGACTCTTTATAATATTAGTGTAGTTAATGAAATAATATAACATGCAAAAAAAAGATATACTAATACTTGTTACTATTATTATATTAATTAAAAGGAAAAAATTACTTCAAAACACCAAGAAAGCTTCAACACTCAGCATTATGATGGGGCTCGTGTATAAGACAGAGTTGGTTGTCGGAATACTCTGTGTATTGGACCAGGCAAGGAGTTTACCGAAGATAAAAAAAAAAAACAAGTTTTATCATCAATCTGTGTTGATAGTTTGTCGGTATTATAACGATTGGATTTCGGGGGGTGAGTAATGGAATTCCATAACTTAATTTTCACTAAGCCTGTTCTATCATAAGAACACTAGACGTACGGTGACGCGCCACCGGTAATAGGGTGTTTTATTCCGGTGGGAAAATCATCTAATAACATCCCCCGCTCTTGGGCGGAGCGGGAGATAGTGTCAGACTTTTACTGACTAAAAACCCACTCTTGTTCCTTCGTTGCCTTTCGTATCGGGGCTGAGCTATCTTCCGAAACTTACCATGGCCCCAGTAGGCTTCGACCTAGTTGGACCCGGTTGTTGAAAGCTTCTTGAGGCGCGCGGGAACAGTGCGAGCCGTCGACGACTTGGGCTCGGTCCGGACTGTTACCGGATGGTCGGACAGCGAGCTACACATTGCTCGCCATCCGCAAGCTCGCGCCTACGGACACTAGACGTACGATGACGTGCCACCGGTAATAGGGTGAACACCCAACCGTTATGGGAATTTATTCATTGTACTTACAGTTGTAAGGAGGAGAGAGAGAGAATTTTCTGCCAGAGTCAAAGTTTCTTGATAGCTACAAGTAGGTAGTCTTATAAGACTAGAGTGATAGATTACTTTTAGGCAAGCATGCTCCATCTGCGACCACGTCATCACTTACCAGACATTAAAACCTCATTTTTAGGGTTCCGTAGACAAATGGCAAAAAATATTGTGGAACCCTTATGGATTCGACATGTCTGTCTGTCTGTCCGTCCGTATGTCGCAGCCAAACTAAACTGAATAGTTTGCGCGAGAGATACTTCTAAAGTGGTAAAATGTGTGTCCCCCTCTTTGACTTCTAAAATAAGAGAATGATAAAAGTAAAAAAATATATATATATGATGTACATTACCATGTAAACCGCCAACGAAAATTGGTTTGATCGAGATCTAGTCAGTAGTTTTTCTTTTAATACGTCATAAATCTAAAAAAATACACTATTATTAAAACATCGATCAAAGTTACAACAAACTACAAGAACTCTTATATTATGTCACTTGCTGCTACGGAACCCTCCATGAGCGAGTCCAACTCACACTTGGCCGGTTTTTGTAACTGAAGCAGTGTATTCATGAATCAAACTCTCGAACTTAAACTCCACAAAAAAGAACTTTTGTGTAATTAATTTAATAGTAAAGCCGTTTCTCTTATAAGACTCTTCATGAAATGTACAGGTTCAAGTGTTTAAAACCTTTTTTGGTTCAATAGTTAGTGTTAGGCGTTAGGCTCCTGTCTCACTGCCAGCGATGAGCGAAAAATTAATAGCAACAGCAATGAGTTTGTGAACAACGGGCATCGTGTGCCCTGCACGCGATAAAGGCATCGTTTTCAATATTATTTTCTTCACTCTAGGGTGTTTTCCTTCACCGTTTTGAGAGCAGTGGTGATGAAATAAATTACACAAACTAATGCGCCTGGCTGCGGTTCGAACCCGCGACCTACAACTCGTAAGTTGGGGCCATTACCAATCGGCCATCACTGCTCTCACAAAAATTATATTCAGGCAGTACTTGTACTGTCATTTTTTTTATCTGTTATAAACTAGTACTTGACTGCGATCCCGCCTGATGGTAAGCACTGATGCAATCGTTGATGGTGAGGCGCACTAGTTTATTAAGAGCCTATTCACTCTAGCCTTGAAGACACCTAAATTATAACTAGACGGAAAGACCCGCATCAGGCAAACTGTTCCAGTCCTTCAAAGTACGCAGTATAAGACGAGACGAAACGCTTAGTCCGGACCGTAGACGTTTCAACAAAGCAAGGGTGGATACTCGCCGTGCGTCGGTTTGTCCGATGGTAGAAATGAGATGGCGGAATCAAGTCATGCAATTCCTGCGCACACTCTCCAAAATGCAATCTGTAAAACACCGAAAGGCTGGCTACCCTACGCCTGTGCTCAAGGCTTTGAAGATTGGACTCAACCAAATTCATGATTGTCATTTATGAATTCTCCAACCACTTTTGGTGAGCCAGAAAATAGTCGATAGCTAGTCGCTTCTTCGTCTACAGTGGGGTCGTAGCCTTATATGTATTGCGTAGGAGGTTCCTTAAGGTGAACGCACTTATCCACGTCGCTTGAGCCGTAAGCCGCGAATATTATGATCATCAATCATTTCGAGGCATTGCGCAGTGACTGAGCGATTGGCGAGCGCTTTTAGGTCGTGGCTTAGATTCAGCGACAAGATGAATTATGTACGCTTCAGGTATAGGTGTTCATGTATGTTATGTAAGTTACTAACAAAAAAAAAATACAAAAATAAATTACTTTTTTACACCACCTGCTCGATAATGTCGCTTTATACATCATACAAAGCTCACTTAAAGCAAGTCATTCTATCCCTAGGGAGATAATGCAATATGGCCGATCCCTAGGGAATAATGAGATTTGAATTGAACACCAAAAATCGTCAACATTGTGAATTAAAATGTACGTGCATCGCACAAGTTGACTCGAAATTTAAACTGGCCACTAACAAAAAAAGAAAATAGAATACAAGGTGCTTACTGACAGGAGCTTTACAGAAAATTGAAACTATAAAATCTTGGAACAGAGAATTTTGTTTATTTGATCAACTTGTAAATATAATACTTATATTTCTCTAATATATGATTTGGTCGACCAAATTGTTTTTTAATTATCTCACAGATGGTGTAAAAAGTAGAGTATTTGCATACTCTACTCTGCAACCCTCGCAATGCTCGGGAGTTGATTTTATAAATCCCTCACTGTCGTTCGGAATTAAAATTTTGTTTGTGTGAATTCTTCTTCTTCGTTTTGTGTGAATTCAACATGCCGCCCGCAACTTAAAGACATGCATTATCCCCTAGTCACATAGACTACTATTATAACATTCATTTAACAAAGAAACAAAACGTTTTGGCTACACTACAGCTAAGGAGATGGGATTCCCTGCCGGAGTCTATGTTTCCTGATGGCTACAATCCAGGAATCTTTAAGTCAAGAGTGAATAGGTTACTTCTAGGTTAGCGCACTCCATCGTCGACCACATCGTCGCTTTCCATCAGGTGCGATAGCGGTCAAGTGCAAATCTATCAACAATAAAAAAAGAGTTATAGATCGTCTTTTTGGTTAGTTTGTTTGGAAGTAATCTCTGAAAGTACTAGTCCGTTTGTTAAAGTTTTTTCACAGATGAAAAGCTGCTTTATTCCTTAGTGACATAGGCTACATTTTAAGTACGCGGGCGAAGCCGCGGGCAAGACATAAATAGGAAGGAATATATTTCCGAGTGGAAAACATCATTAAGGCAGGGTTACTGGAGTTATTTAAAAAACGTATGTAATTATCTAGTGGTGCTTTGAAAGTTTGATGATGACGCTTTACCCAGGGCGGGAGAAGTCATTTAATGATTTCCCAACGAAAAAAAGGGTCTTCACAGACAGACTGTCGGATAAGAAAGTAATCCTATATGGATCCATTTTTTTTCTTTTTGAGGTGTCTTCTTAGTCTTACACTCTTGACAGAGTGGTCGCGGTCATGTCTCGGTCGAGTCCCGCACCACCACCTGTCTCGTGCCATGCAGCTCTGTGTTTGGCAGCTTGGGAGCCTTCATTTTTTTCTTTTTGAGGTATGGTATCCTAGCGCGAAGGACACGGTGGAGCGCACAGTCGAGGTGTGCCCTGCTTGGGCGGAGCATCGCCGTGCCCTCGTGGGGACGATCGGCGGCGGAGACCTCTCGCGCCGGGTCTTGGTTGAGGCCATGGTCCGGAGCGAGGAGGAGTGGCAGGCGCTCGCCGACTTCTGCAAAGCAGCAATGCTCGCAAAGGAGGAGGCAGAACGCATCAGGCAACGGCGTTATCGCCGTTGCCGCCAGGATTCTGATCCCGATTTCCGACCAACGTAGGCGCGGGCTTGCGGACAGTGAGCAATGGGTAGCTCGCTGTCCGGCCGTCCGGTAACTGTCCGGACCAAGCCCAAGTCGTCGACGGCGCGCACTGTTCCCGCGCGCCTCAAGGAGTTGTCAGCAACAGCAGCGACCCAGCCGGGTCGATGCCAACTGGGGCCAGGGTTATCCGATAGGGCACTCGAGCCCGGGTATGAAGGCTAGAAGGAACAGGGTGGGTCTTTTAGTCAATAAGAGTCTGACACTATCTCCCGCTCCGCCCAAGGGCGGGGGATGTCAATGCATGATTTTTCCCACCATAAAAAAAAGGTATGGTATCCTAAAAAAGGAGACAGAACAGAGGTTGCTAATTTGGTCTTCTACAGAATGTTCTAAAGAAAAGATTCTTCTATTAGACATTGTACTGTAAAAACTACGTATGGCAATGGAAACGCACTCTCCTAGATTTTATAGTCATACTGCAAAGGAAGGTTACCTTCCGACTAGATTCAAATATACTAGGTAGGGCGGGATGAATAAAATATTACGGTGCCGACCTGCATATTTTCATATTGCTAAGATCCGTCTTGTTGTTGTCTGAAGATCAAGTCATTATTTCCGAAAACTTGTTGTATATTATCAATTTTACAACGTACACCTCTCCAAAATATCGCCAGTTCTACGCTTTTTTTACATACATTTCTTTCTTTATAATTTCATAATTATCAGTCAAAAGACGTCCAATGTTGGAGATAGATCTCCTTTTTTTTGGAGGGTAAAAATCATCCTAATGACATCTACCGCCCTTGGGCGGAGCGGGATATAGTTTCAGACACTTACTGACCAAAAAACCCACCCCGTTCCTTCTTGCCTTTTGTATCGGGGCCGAGCTTCAATTCCGGATAACCCTGGCCCCGGTAGGCTTCGACCCGGCTGGGCCCCGCTGCCGACAACTCCTTGAGACGCGCGGGAATAATTATTATTATGTACAGTTGCCATCACGGATCTTGAGCGGCTCAAGATAAACCCCGCCCCGCGTCTCACTTCGCACCACTAAAGAGACCGATCTCTTTAGTGATGCGAAGTGAGACGCGGGGGCGAGGAGTGTCAGTGATTGGCTTGCCGCGCCACCGCGTCATAGACGTCCAGCCTAATTCGTTCCCTGCGTTGCTGCATGTATCTAACAACGAAGATGATTGGCTCGCCAATGTATGGAATGCCCAAAGCGATCCCCACTCTGACGCCGAGCGCTCAATATCCGTTTTGGCAACTGTATGTATATATGTGTGTATATTTATCAGTAACTTGTCTAGCACCCATAGCACAAGCTCTACGTAGTTTGGTACTATATGGCGTTATGTGAAAAAAATCTAGATTCAAATGAATCTTCAATAATGTCTTGGAAGCTTCCCAAGACATACAGCTTGGCCATAGTTAGTTATCAATATATTTATATAATATTGTGGTGTTTGTTTTTTCATACGTCGTTGTTAATGGCTTTTATTGGGCTCCAATGACCCAATCCAGCTAATAGATTAGTTTAGGCTTGTAATGTAGAAGAAGCTCAGCTATTTACAATGCTATAATTCCGTTTCCGTATCAGATTCATTGCCTTCTTATCTATGTCTGGCCATTTTTTATTTATTTATTATATATTTATTAACAATTTATGTACACACGATATTAAAAGAAAAGAAGAAGGAAATAGAAAAATAGTACATTTTATATATTTTTCGGAAATAACTTTTAAAAGCTTTTATTTAGTTTCACCTGTCCCGATGTTTGTCTGTAATCAAATCTTGCAAATTAAAATTGACCCACTTCCCGGTTACCGATTGAGCTGAAATTTTGCATACATATGTAAATCAGATGACAATGCAAAATTATTATGACATGGAGCTGATCTGATAATGGAACCGGAAGGTGGCTATAGGAACTTCGTAGTTAAACGACACAACCCATAAAACAAATATTACTTAACGTTTTCACAAATATTATAAATGGAGTTTTACAATTCCAAAGAGCCATGTTGTCTCTATAGAACGACCATAGTGCCAGCCTGCTGGTGCTGCCACCCACGAGTCAAAACTAAAGCGTGCACAGTTCTAATTAAATGCAGGGCGATAGTGCTTCATTTACATATATATCATTGTGATACATGAAAATCTCTCTCCTAGAGAGAGAGGAGGCTTGCGTCCACGGAGTGGCAATATTTTATGGCTAATTATGCTATTTATGCCACATAAAAAATAAAACTCGCTGATAACATAACCTCATCGTTTTTTGAAGTCGGTAACAAAACAAATTCTACTCGAAAAAATAGTGACACGTTCGTAATATATAAAGTGATAAATAATAATATGATGGCAAAAACCGATCGAGACTTTCCAAGCGATCTGCTAATTTATTTATGGATCTTGAAATGGACCGAGAAAGTCATAAATAAAAAGTTACATTGATCGGAAAAAAGGTTCCCGAAAATGACTGATATTAGTCTAACGGCCTATTTCACTGGGTGACCCACGGATGCCCCTAAAGTTGAAGGGTAAAATTTACAAGTCCGTCATAAGACCTGTCATACTGTATGGATCAGAATGTTGGGCTGTGAAAAAGAAGGATGAAAAAAGATTGCATGTAGCGGAGATGAGAATGTTGAGATGGATGTGTGGTGTGACGAGAATAGATAAAGTGAGAAATGAGTATATTAGAGGAAGTTTGAAAGTGGCGCCAGTGACTGAAAAGTTGAAAGGTAATCGGTTGTCTTGGTATGGTCACGTGAAGAGGAGGGATGAAGCGCATATATATAAGAGAGTTCTGAGTATATATGTAGATGGATGGAGAGGGAGAGGAAGGCCGAAAAAAAGATGGATGGATTGTGTGAAAAGTGATATGAAAGAAAAGGGAATTAGTGATAGTTTGACGGGTGACAGGACAGAATGGAAGAAGAAAACGTGTTGCGCCGACCTCAAGTTATATGGGATAAGGGCAGGAAGAAGAAGAAGAAGAAGAAGAAGAGGCCTATTTCACTGGGTACTGGCACTATTGAACAGATAAAAAATGGCTTTGAATTTGTATGAAGTTATTCATTTTAGAAAGAAAGAAAACACGCTTATTTGGTACACAGTTACACACATCATCATCAGCATGGGCTTGTGGACAGTGAGCAATGGGTAGCTCGCTGTCCGGTCGTCCGGTAACTGTCCGGACCAAGCCCAAGTCGTTGTCAGCGCGCGCTGTTCCTGCGCGCCTCAAGGAGTTGTCGGCAACAGCAGGGGCCCAGCCGGGTCGAAGCCTACTGGGGCCAGGGTTATCCGAAAGGGCGCTCGAGCCCCGGTATGAAGGCTTGAAGGAACGGGATAGGTGTTTTAGTCAGTAAGAGTCTGACACTATCTCCCGCTCCGCCCAAGAGCAGGGGTTGTCATTGGATTATTTTTCAAATCGAAAAAAAAAATCATCAGCATTTTTAATGTTCCCACTGCTGGGGCTCAGGCCTCCTCTTTAGTAATCCACCACGCGGGTCCAGTGCGGGTTAGTGAATGTCACATGTCTTCGAATGTTTGGTTCTAGGACATGTCGATTTCCTCACTATGTTTTTCTTCACCGTTTTTCGAGCAGTGGAGAGGAAATAAATTACACAAAGTAATGCGCCTGACTGGGTTCAAATCCGTGACCGTCGGGAAGTCGGGGCCGTTACCACTCGATCACCACAGCTCTGAGCTAGAAAATATTATAAAAGGTAAAGTTTTTTTTTTTTTTTATTTGTATGATGTAGATTTTGGTCCAATTGTTAATAATTTTCCTCGATAGAAAGCTGCTTTAATCCTTAGTCATATTGGTTATATTTTATGTAGGTACGCGGGCGAAATCACGGTCAAACCTTAGGTTTTAATAAATTATTTAAAGTAAATAATAAAGAAGACCGTCGCCAAATAAGTAAGTAAGTTCTTTTCAAGCAACTAAAGTTAGATATCTTCCAGACAACGAGTTTTAGCTTTAGATACACAACCATCCTATAAATGTTTGCAAGTTCTCAAATTCCGTACTCATGATCGATCACCAGTGAACATTAATTATTTCGTAAATAAACGCTTTTTGGATAATGGCATACATACACACAAATACATTATCGCCTTCACATCTCATTCCCATGGGGTCAGGCGAAATATTAACGTTAGGTATCGCTCGGGAATCGGTAAAAGCATTTTTGGAAAAAAATAGGACACGTAGGTATAGGTTTTTATCATTATTGACTGGCCTGTTGGTGTAGTGGTTAGTAACCCTGACTGCTATGCCGGAGGTCGTGGGTTCGATTCCCACCCAGGACAAATCTTTGTGTGATGAGCATGATCATTTGTTCTGTGTCTGGGTGTAATTTATCTATAGTATGTATGTATTTAGAAATATATAAGTATGTTTATCAGCTGTCTGGTACTCATAACACAAGCTCTGCTTAGCTTGAGACTAGATCGCGTTGTGTGATAGTTGTGGAATATTATATATTATTATTATAATTAAATACAAGATCTTAAAAATTAGGTAGTACGCTATGTTTTGTCAATTGAACAAAGAACTGGAACAGTCTGCCTGCTGCGGTCTTTCGGTATGATTATAATTTAGGTGTCTTCACGGCTAGAGTGAATAGGCTTTTAATAAACTAGTGCGCCTCACCATCAACGATTGCATCACTGCTTACCATCAGGCGGGATCGCAGTCAAGTACTACATTATAACAGATTAAAAAAAAAATGACATAGAAATTATTAAGGAAAAAAAATTATGTTACTAAATTAAAATATAAATTCATCACAACATTATTATGCTAACAAAATTTTAAAATTCATAATAAATTTCATTCCATGTCAAAAAGTATAGTCGGTTCAGCTCCCGCTCTGGATGGAGCTAGAGGAAGTGTTAGACTTTTACTGGCTAAAACTCACCCGTGTTCCTTCAACTGCTTTCCAAGGCAATTGCTTACCATCAGGTAAGATACACTGCCCAAGTCGTCGACGGCGCGCACTGTTCCCGCGCGCCTCAAGGAGTTGTCAGCAACAGCAGGGGCCCAGCCGGGTCGAAGCCTACTGGGGCCAGGGTTATCCGAAAGGGCGCTCGAGCCCCGGTATGAAGGCTAGAAGGAACGGGGTGGGTCTTTTAGTCAGTAAGAGTCTGACACTATCTCCCGCTCCGCCCAAGGGCGGGGGATGTCAATGCATGATTTTTTCATAAAAAAAAGGTAAGATACACTATCTTACGTGATGGTAAGCGATAATGTGGTTAAACGCTGACCTAACAACAATTTAAAAAAAATTGGCAAGTGCGGGTCGGACTAGCGCCCTTCATGCGCTCACTTATTGCATTTATTGTGATTGCTCGCGAATGAAGTCGGAGGAAAAATACAAGTCTTTTAATGTTTTATTTTTTTATTAAATCCAAACTTTTCATTATTTTTTTATTATATAATAAACTCAAATGTCACTGTGTTGGTAAATGGTATATATCATTCACCAACACAAGACATATTTACCTACATACTCCTTGTGCGTGCGGCTAGGGAGTGGAATTCCTTGCCGGAGTCTATGTTTCCTGATAGCTACAACCCGGGAATCTTTAAGTCGAGAGTGAATAGGTTTCTTTTAGGTAAGCGCGTTCCATCGTCGACCGCATCGTCGTTTTGCATCAGGTGAGATAGCGGTCAAGCGCGAACCTACCAACAATAAAAAAAAAATCTCCTACAGAAATATGGAGGCAGCCTAGCCACAGGTACCGCGTATCAATTACCCCCACATTATCCCAGCTTTGTCCCGCAATCAGTCCTGTTGAAGTGTGTCCAGCTGATTACGCTCTCGTCGAATTTCAGCGAACGCGATCGTGAAACAGCAATTAATGACGTTATTCGATCAATTTTCGACACTAATATGAACGCAATTTATGATTCTGTTCGGTGTGGACAGTGATCAGTTTGTGAGAATTTGAGCTGTTAATTACGTGGTTGATTTATAGTGGTTTATTAATGTGCATTACGTTACGTGCTAATTAATAAAATTAAAAATTAAAGGGCGTTCCAATATTAAAAACGTTATTTTGTCAGTGATTTTTTGCCCGTTTTTAATATTATAGTAGGCATGGTACACACTAAGTAGGGAGGTCACGACCCTCAGCATTGAGGAATACGACGCAAGGATGAGGTACACACGAATGCACGAATAAGGCGGCCATCAGAGAAGAGTGTTGGCTTATTGTGACTTGCCATCAACACCTGAAGCGATGACTACGACCATTTGTCATGAGTGATACCGACAGAGAAGGCATGGAACTCTTAAGAAAAGAAAGAAAGAAAAACGTTTATTCGTGCCTCACACAATAATATAAACTAAAAATACACCATGAAAAGAAAAAAGAAAGATCTAATCAGTGTGAGGCCAAAAAGGCACCTAACTCAGCATATGCTGCATATGCTTCGTGTGTGAGCCCAATTTTCACTTGGCTCGTTTTATTTTGTGTTCAGTAGATAATAGCTTCTGATCCTATGATGAGTTCAGTTCAAATTGCCATGAAGAAAAAAACATGCCATCAAAAACCAACATTCTAAGACCATTCCCAGTTACTAGCAAAAGAGGAGGCTGCACATGCACGCGTGAAGGAGCGGCCCTCATGCTCCAGCCGCCGAAATCTCGATCCGGCACCGTAAATGCGGACATGCGAACGACGAGCAATGGATAGTTCGTTGTCCGACCGACCGGGAACCGTTCGGACCGAGCCCAAGTCGTTGATCGCCCGTTCGTGGCTGTTCCACGTGCCCCTCAAAGAGATGTCAGCAAACTGTAGGGGCTCAGCAGTGTCGAAGCTTATTGGAGCCAAGGGCAATCAATCTGTTAGGTCAATAAAAGTTTGACACACCTTCCTGCTCCGCCCAAGAGTGGAGGATGTCATTAAATGATTAACCCGGCGACAAAAAAAAGGAAAAAAAATAACACCATCACCAATATACGAATACCTACTTACACATACCTGAAATTAACATCTGTGTTTGTTTTCATGAACGCTAATCCTGTTGCCATTTGTAAAAATATCAAGCCAAATTGACGAGACAGTCCGAACCATTTGTTCATACAATAACTCAATTATGTGGGTCAGCGAATAATGCTATTCACGAGGCTTTGAGCACTGAATTGTGTCCATACCTGTTGGGTGACCTTTGTGAAGTACAATGGCAAATGTCATGTGAATATAAGTGGGGCTATAAAAACAGCAAGTATACTATTACAATAAAAAACAACGTCGAGGAAATTGTTGACGAAATTATTAAGTGTCTACTTACATATATCACCATGATATACTGAGATATACTTGGTCGACTGGCCTGTTGGTCTAGTGGTTAGTGACCCTGACTGCTATGCCGAAGGTCGTGGGTTCGATTCCCACCCAGGACAAATGTTTGTGTGATGAGCATGATCATTTGTTCTGTGTCTGGGTGTAATTTATCTATTATATGTATGTATTTAGAAATATGTAAGTATGTTTAACAGTTGTCTAGTACCTATAACACAAGCTCTGCTTAGTTTGGGACTAGACGGCGTTGTGTGATAGTTGTGGAATATTATATTATACAGTTGCGAGATAATTTACTAAATATTATCAAATCACGCTGATAGCCAGTTTAGGCAGTACGAAAATATCGTCATAATTCGAAACTGAATTTACTAGATTTTTTACGATAATAAATAATCATAGCCTAGTTTTTTTTTTGCTTGCTTGACTTCTTGGTGTGTGGCTAAACTAAACTCTTAATGCTGCCACTAATATAAATCTTAGTCAAGTAACATAATATGCTTTGTATGTATTGATAATAAATATCACACCAACTTTAAACAGGAATATCATTAATACTCTATTATTAGTCGCATCGGTTTCTATTATCAGTAATGTCTAAAACAAAATTGTTTGGAAATTTTATCTATATACTTCAGTATATTTTTCATCATTATACGCTAAAAAAATATGCCAGCATAATTTTGTTTGGCACTTTGCCATAATCCTTTTACACCTTGATAGCGGCACTTATTTTCGTATTATTATATTAACATAGTTCATTGGTCGAACCCTATCTTTTAAGATACAGGCTAGTCCTAGTCTAAAAGATAGAGTCTATTATTGCATAAATATTGTAAATAATAATTTCTAAACAATGTATACAGTGCAAAGTGCCATGTTTTTTGTGAAATAAATACTTATTATTATTATTTCCATTTCTCTGGTACGGGACTTTTAAGGCTTCGTTTGACAACACTCAATCATTGAATGGGACAGACTTTTACAGACTAAAACCCACTCTTATTCGTTCTTCGTCTAGACCGCACGGGGGACACAGAGCACACGGAGAGGTGTGCCACTTGGGCAGAGCTTAGCCATGTCTTTGTGGGGGCGATTGGCAGCTGTCCGCAAGCCCGCGCCTACGGTGGCTGGAAATCGGGATCGGAATCCCGGCGGCGGCGGCGAGAGCGCCGTTGTCTGATGCGGCCTCCTCCTTAGCGAGCATTACTGCTTCGCAGAAGTCGGCGACCGCCTGCCACTCCTCCTCGCTCCGGACCATGGCCTCGACCAGGGCCCGGCGCGAGAGGTCTCTGCCACCGATCACCCCCACGAGGGCACGGCGATGCTCCGCCCAAGCAGGAATCTAATCGTATCTTCTAATACAACGTTTATCAGGAGACACATCACTAGAGCAGTCTCAAATCCAAAATTATTATATTTCATACAGACCAACATGAGCTCTTATAAACCGTCAAAAGCTAGTGCATGGTTCCAATAAATTGGTCGAAGCCTATGGAGAAGAACCGGCAATGGTCGATCTGTTAAAGAAGTGATAGCTAGAATAGACCTACAGACAATCAAATAATATTATCTTGTTAGTACTAGTTCAGATTGAATTAGTATTACTGGCAAATTGAATTGCAGGCTTTAGGATCCAGGATCTCGAGCTGAGGTTCTTGAGCCATATTGTTTGTGTATTTTCTGTAACAGGTTTTTCGATTTTGTTTTATATGTCAATAAAAGTAACATATTTTCTTAGTTTATTTGATCGAAGAAGTTTATGATTTTGTGTGTTTTTCTGTCGACTCCAGCGTAAATTTGACTGGCCTGTTGGTCTAGTGGTTAGTGGCCCTAACTGCTATGCCGGAGGTCGTAGGTTCGATTCCCACCCAGAACAAATGTTTGTGTGATGAGAATGATCATTTGTTCTGTGTCTGGGTGTAATTTATCTATAATATGTATGTATTTAGAAATATATAAGTATGTTTATCAGTTGTCTAGTACCCATAACACAAGCTCTGCTTAGCTTGGGACTAGACGGCGTTGTGTGGTAGTTGTGGAATATATTATATTATATTATTATAAATAACCATCATCATTATCATCATCATCATATCAGCCGAAAGTTGACGTCCACTGTTGGACATAGGCCTCCCCCAAGCGTAGCCATGACGACCGGTCCTGGGCGTTGCACATCCATCGGATTCCAGCGACCCTGACCAGGTCATCGGTCCTGCGTAAATAATAATAAATAGAATATGAAGAAAATTAAGGGTTTAGAAAGAAATTGTTGTGAATTTTAATATTGTAATGTAATTATTAATTAATGTATTTTTTTATACAATATCTTTATTTATAAAATTGTATATAATTTTAGTAGGTAATTTAAGTTAATGAGCCCTAATTCTGTTATGAAATGATATGGGTTTAACATACTTGAATAAAATTAATTATTATATTTAGTCACTGTTTTTTGTTTTTTTTTTTTGGTGGGTAAAAATCATACAAATGACATTTACCGGACGATCGGAGAGCGAGCTACGTATTGCGCGCCGTCCGCAAGCCCGCGACTATTGCTAGCATTACTGCTTCACAGAAGGAGGCGACCGCTTGCCACTCCTCCTCGCTTCAGAACATGGCGTGTACCAAGGCTCGGCGCGAGAAATCGCCGCCACGGATCGCCCCCACGAGGGGGCACGGCGATGCTCTGCCTAAGCGGGGCACATCTCCACTGTGTGCTTCACCGTGTCCTCCGGGCGTTCCGCACAGTGGCGACATTTTTTTTTTTTTTTTAATTGAGATAAACTAGTGCTTGACTGCGATCCCGCCTGATGGTAAATAGCGATGCAACCTTCCATCCGGGCGTCACTTTTTTGTGAGTGTGTATTTTTTTTTGTTTCCCTTCACTATAACTCCTGTACCATGGACGCGTGAGTTCAACTCACAAATAAGTACAAGACACCCAGAAACTACCTGTAGCAAACACATATTTGTTACGTAAGTTAATCGAACTCGGGAAATCGCTACAGCGGCAAAAATGGCATCATATTTTTTTTTATTTATTTATTTATAAGAAAACATATTCAAAATCATGCTTTTACTTAATGAAACCTTTTTACTAAATAAAACAAAAAAAATACGTGTCAATGAAGTTAGGTTTACCAATTCATTTCTCCTATCATTAATTTTTATTATGTCACACATTACCGTGAACATCGCACACTGGAACAAAATTATCCATTTTCAGCTCTAAATCTTTTGAAATGTCGCATTTTGTAAACCTTAGAAAGTGGTAATTCTTGCAAAATGTCACATCCAATGAGGGACAAGATAAAATCTATTAGTCATTAACGATTTCTTTGCTTAACTTCAATTCGATTTTTTCTTTGTAAGGCCCTATTCAGACCACTGAACGGATGAAAGGGGTGGAATGTTCATGTGGGTGGGGCAGGCGTTCCACAAAGTAGGGCAATGCTCATAGTTCAACCACCAATAGCAAACTTGCAATCTAAGCGTGCCTACATGCACGATATGCGCGTGGAAATGCGACGCTGGGATTAAAGTCCACTGCCGCGACAGGTCACGGCATGGCGGACAGAGCTCCGACGGGATCTCATGGTGAAATGGCGTCAGCGACTAACGCAGCCCAGTGCTGGACACGCCATAATTATGACGGTAAGACCTCTCTTTGAGGCGTGGCTGGAAAGATCTCACGGCGTCCTTACCTTCCGCATGACGGAGGTTCTCACTGGACATGGCAAGTTCAGACGTTTCCTGCAACGAATCCGTGTGGAAGTGACGCCCGGGTGTCTCCACTGTGCGGATCGCCCGGAGGACATGGTGGAGCATACAGTTGAGGTGTGCCCTGCTTGGGCGGAGCATCGCCTGCCCTCGTGAGGGCGATCAGCGGCGGCGATCTCTCGCGCTGGGCCTTGGTACAGGCCATGGTCCGGAGCGAGGAGGAGTGGTGAGCGGTCGCCGACTTCTGTGGAGCAGGCGCTTACAGGGCCGCAGCCGCTGCCGGGAATCCGATCTTGATTTTCGGCCACCGTAGGCGTGGGCTTGAGGATAGCGAGCAATGGGTAGCTCGCTGTCCGACCGTCCGGTAACTGTTCGGACCGAGCCGTCGACAGCAAGTAGTGATCTATGCGCGTCTCAAAGAGATATGAGCAAACCTTTATAGGTCCAGTACCTATGATTAAAGCCTACTGGGGCCATGGGTTCGCTCCTGAAAGGAAAACCTGGCCCTGGAATGTAAGACAACGAAGGGACATAGAAGTGGGTTTAAGTCCGTAAAACTCTGAAAAATAAACAACGTCATTCGCCTTCTAATACTCCCTGGAATTCAGGCCTCTTCTCTAAGAGTGAAAAAGGGCCATAATCCACTACGCAAGACCAGAGCGAGTTGGAGGATGTCACATGTTTTCGAATTTTTAGATCTTGGACATGTTTCCTCAGTATGTTTTCCTTTATTGTGCGTCTCATATTCATCGGATTCGGACCCTCACCAGGTCATCAATCCACATTAGGCGTTCCAACGCTGCGTCTTTCGGTACGTAGTCTCCACTCCAGAATTTGGCCCATCGACCATCCTGTATTGCAAGCAATGTGCCCTGCCAGCACTTCAGTTTCGTGATTTTTTTAGGTTTTGTCGGTGACCTTGGTTCTCCTGCGAATATACAGGAAAAGTTTTTAACCACTGCGTAAATTTTTTTTGGTGGCTCAGTGTAAGTAATAGAACACATTTCCATTTTTAGTTTATAACTTTTTTTTTCACATTTTTCCACCTTGTCCCATTTTGAAATAAGCATAACATGGACATAATTTAATCGTAATACTATTAAATACTATGAATGAAAACGCGCTGGCCGCCGCGCCGCCCGTTGTACGAGACGGGGGTGCGGGGGGAAGGGGGCGGGGGTATGCGGCGCCGGCGGCGGCCTTTGATGTGCGGATCTGCAGTACGTCACTTGCGGAAGCGGGGTTCGGACGTTCGCTCATATTCATCCCTGCGCGCGTGTGTGCCGCGTACTCGTGTCGTCACGATGTCGAACTTTAATCACCGCGAATACTACGAAATGGTGCGAGTGTATCTACTTAGCCACGAAAATTTACGAGCAGCACGAAGAAGATATGAGAGGGAGAGCGTACCTCGTATGCGAGCCCAAGGGATCCGTAATCCTACGGTACCTAATGAAAGGACAATTCTTGCAGCAAATCAAAGGCTGCTTGATCACGGCCAGTTCAGAACCCCGAGCCATGCACTAGGGTCTGGCAGACCTCGACTGGCAAACAAAAAATAAATAACGCTTTCAATGAAGTGAAAAGTGATACTAGTGTCCTAAACAAACTAAATGCAAACTTATTTTAAACGTGCACGTTTATGCCTGGAAAAAGGAGGAGGTCACTTCGAACAATACCTTAAATACTGTGATTAACGAAATGTAGAGGTAAGAAATTATAAACAATCTTAGTGTGTTAGGTTCTTTTTGATTGGACATTGTTGTAAATAGGTAGTTGATTCCAATTTTTTAAATACGCCAGAATGCAATTTTTTCAATTCAAATTTTATCATGAGTAATTATCATACATAAATGTTTTAATTTGAATGTAAAAATTATTACTTGATTTATTTTCTGCATTTTGATGGTCCTAAGCCCATGAAAGTATGAAGGAAAAATTGGAATTACCTAAACTTAAAAAGTAGCACGAAATTGCGGTCAGTAACCGCACCGCGTAGGTACTTACGTCGGCGCCGTCGCATCGAGCGAACGCACATAAGTACTTACCTACAACTCAGCTGATACAGCTTGCCGGTCGGGCGACCAGTCGACGCGTGAGTCGGTCAACCGGGCGCCCGACTGGCAAGCGACCATAAAATAAATTTCTATGTAAATAAGTCTCGTAAGCGATAACTTTATTTTTTACTATTAACACATATCAAAATAAAAAATACGTGTTTATTAAAATATATTCAAGTTTATCATGACAAAATTTGCGCACTGGTTAAAAACTTTTCCTGTATTAATATAATATTATTATTTTTTTAATATTAATAAATTTTATATTATTTCATAATAACTTTCAACATGCTTGTCATCATCATCATCATCATTTCAGCCGAAAGACGTCCACTGTTCGACATAGGCCTCCCCCAAGTGTCACCACAATGAGCGGTCCTGTGCGTGTCGCATCCATCGGATTCCCGCAACCCTTACCAGGTCATCGGTCCAACTTGTAGGAGGCCTTCCAACTCTACTTTCTAACGTCTTTCGGTACGAGATCGCTATTCCAGAACCTTTCGGGCCTTTTTTTTATAGTGGGAAAAATCATGCATTGACATCCCCCGCCCTTGGGCGGAGCGGGAGATAGTGTCAGACTCTTACTGACTAAAAGATCCACCCCGTTCCTTCTGGTCTTCATACCGGGGCTCGAGCGCCCTTTCGGATAACCCTGGCCTCGAACCTTTCGGCCCCAACGGCTATCTGTTCAACATACTCGTAGCAGCAGCAAAATACGTATAAAGATGAAAGTCACACAACTTCATGAAAAACAGAGAATCCCAGAGTTTTTAGAGCCCGACACAGAAAAACATGCAAATTGTATTGTTATTTTTACCCTTTCCATCAAATTGGGTTCGGTTTCATATGGCGTGTTGCCCCATAAATTTTATTATACGAATACATGCATAACATTACGAGAAGTGTTTTATGTTCCTTTATATTATGTTTTCTATGTACTGATTTGTAAAAGAAGTAGATATTAACTATTGTCACAATAATTCAAAAGGTTTTTTTTTTAAGGTTGGAAGTCATCCAATGTCTACTTTCTTTATGATAATCAACTATTTATGTATTAAAATTTCAGGCAACATAAAGGTACAAAAAGGCCTCAATATCATTTTTGAAGACCTATCCATAGATACCACCCACGTATGGGTTTGATGAAAAAAAAATTTTTGAGTTTCAGTTATATGTACCCCCAAAATTCGTAAACCGCATTTACTTGGCCAGTTACCGGCGTGCTATAACGGATTCTCAGTACAAGAATGGCGGGCAGTTCAACTTCAGCCCTGGTCATGGTAATCCGTCTGATGGCTCGTCGTCTGCAATACTTTCTTTGTTTTTTCTTTTTTTGTTGATAGGTTCGCTCACCTGATAGAAAGCGACGATGCGGTCGACTATGGAACGCGCTTACCTAGAAGAAACCTATTCACTCTCGACTTAAAGATTCCCGGGTTGTAGCTATCAGGAAACACAGACTCCGGCAAGGAATTCCACTCCTTAGCTGCACGCACAATGAATGTGTTCCCAAAACGTTTTGTATGTGGGATATCCACCATATACCGGTGGCGCATCGCCGTGCGTCTGGTAGTCCGATGATGGAATGGGCTAGGCGAAATTAGGTTATGCAATTCCGATGCACACTCCCCGAAATGCAACCGGTAGAAAACCGACCGATGCTTAAGACTTTGTAGCCTCGACTCGACGAGTGTATCGTCGCTTATTATCCTTCTGGCTCGCCTCTCAATAGCCTCAAGTGCATCAAGCTGGTATCGAGCAGATCCGTCCCAAAGATGAGAGCAGTACTCCATACACGATTCCTGTCTAGAAACTGCTGAGAAATCATCCAACTACAAACTTGAAGAGCAAATGTCCTTACCAAATCAATTACCAAAACTCGGTCCACTTACAGAACCACACACATTCACACACAGACGCCTGCACACTGCACAGGCATCCTTAATCTTAGTCAAGTTTCTCCACACCCAGAGCTTCGTGTGCTTCTCGCAATCAACGCGTATTGTGCACCGCTCCTAAGATTCGATCCTACATCTTAGCGTTATTTCACACTGTCTGTGGTGGATCTTCGTCTTATCCTTTATAAAAGTCGCGGCTTATTACTAGCTTTTGCCCATGGCGCCGCATACATAAAATATAGCATAGGTTACTCAAGAATAAATCAGCTTTATATCGGTGAAAAAATTTACGCAATCGGACTAGTACTTTCAGAGATTGAGTGTTTCGGCTCTAAAGGTGGATACTCGCTTTACGATGGTACAGGGTGGCCCAGAAAGAAATGCACTTTTGAAAATTTAAGGAAAAAAATCTGTATAATTTTGAAGAACTTTATTTATTACAATCTAAAGAAAATTAAATGAAATTTATTTTTAAATTTACTTTATAAAAATTGCTGCATGGTGGTTGGGCTATCAAAATGTACTCTTTTTCTTAAGGTAATCCCGCATAAAGAAGACTTATGGAGTGAGATTGGGGCTTTATGGTAGCCAGGAGATGTTACCCCTGCCTAAAATTATTTTTTTGTGGAGTTTTGCACATTTCATTTACAAATCTGAATCTCGATTCGAAGTCTCACAAAGTTGATGAACTTGGCGCTATAATATTCGCACGTACAGATTCACGAACTCGCTAAATGTTTTCGTTGGCCCGTGATACTCTTTGACGACCACGAGGCTGCATGATCTTGTCCTTTTGAATCATTCAATCCATTGCTTAATTAAATTAGTGCTTGGACACTCACTGATGCACCGCAATTTGAATTATGCACTGTAGAGTCTTCGAATAGCCACATACGATCGAGCATTCTCATTAAATGCGCGGATATAAAACGCGCGCCACCATTTTGTGGTTTAAAAATGCGCGCAAAATCAAAAGTGCATTTCTCTCTGGGTCACCCTGTAGAAAGGATATGGCGGAATCAAATCATGCAATTCCCGCGCACACTCTCCAAATGGCATCCTGCAAAATACCGAAAAGCTGGCTACCCTACGCCTGTGCTCAAGTCTTTGTAGATTGGACTTAAACTGGATCACCAATTAGCCTCTTCGCATGCCTTAAACTTTAAAAAAGCTAGTATTCAGTGAGAACGTTACCTTATATGCACTTACCGCGACTTAACGCAAGGTAACGTACCTACTTTGAGCTTCGTCGGGAGCAGAACTGTCCTTGAAGTGAAGCGGTTAATTCTAGATGTGTTGTTGGTGATTTAGGAGAAAGAGCTAACTTTGAAGTGAGGTGTTGACGGTTTTGTGTTAAAGCGTTTACGCCTAGTGTGAAACAATTAACGAAATGCATAACTTAATAGTTCTGCTATTTTGTATTATGAAAACTGTGTCTCAGACACGTACTCAACGTACGACTACGAATATCTACCAAGGATCCAGAACATGGTCCTGGACCCTTTTTCGTAATTAAAAAAAAATGTATTTAAAATAATAATAACTAAAAAAAAATTTTTTTTAACAAAATTAAAAAAACAATGTTATTTTTTTAAATAAAATTAAAAAAAAATACAATGTTATTTTTTTTAAACCACACGAAAACTAAAATTATTCCAATCAACTCGCATAAAAATTTTAAATGAACAGATTAGAAACATGTTATTTATTTTTTGTAGTGGGAAATCAAATCATTTAATGAGTTTCGCTTTAGGATGTAGAAAAAGGGCGTGTCAAACTTTACTCACTAACTAAAACCACACTTGTATCCTTCAATTGCCCTTTGAGTTCTAGGACCACCGTATCCCTTTCAGTAATTCTCCGTGATCCTAACGGATATAGATCTTCAAACCCTAACGCCCAGTCTTGATCCACATATTACCTAATCAATAAAAAAAAAAATCAATTTTAATTTATACACCTACTCACGAAGTCGTATTTTCATTTACACAACTTTTTAATTTACGTTTTTTCAAAGTGTATTTCAAATTCTAAAGAAAATTTCGGCGTTTGCCTTTTTTTTAATTTTCCTTTTTGAGCTATTACCAGCTTGAAATTTATTGAAACCAAAGTCGGGAGCTTAATGGAAAATCTTGAAGGAAACTGAGAAGCTCTACAAAATGTCTTCAAGATTTTCCTAAGACCAATGTATATTTTGATGCTGCTAGTATAAAAAATCATGTTTCTTTAGTTTTATTGTAAGTTGAAAAAAAGAAAGAAGACAGATAACATGTTTATTCTGCCCGAATAGACACACAAATAATTACAAAAAAAAAAAATTGTTTCCTTGTCAGGTCACGTATGGACCGGGCATACCTGACTTGAACTATACACTACTCGGTTGTCTAAGTTGTCTATTATAACTAGTATACTTTATGCGACAATTGTTGTAGTTGCATGTAGGTACAATAAAATCCGGTGAATAGTGACTTAGAGGTGAATAGAGACCAAACTTTAAAGGAAATTTTTTCGATGTTTGAATATTTTTTGCGGCATTTAACTATATCAATTTTTTAATAAATTATTATTCTAAAAAATCGGCGCTTTGTTAGAGGCCGATATTATAGTATCCAAGTGAAAAACCAAACCAAACTTTTGTCTCTTTTCACCCCTTAGTCTCTATTCACCCCGTTTTACGGTAACTTTTTTGTGCATCGCGCTTGAGTGCGCGATCAAACTCAAAATTATTTATTTCACATATTCCTACATATGGGCACTTATAAAACGTCAGAAGCTAGCGCACGGTTCCAATTGGCCGTTTTAGATGGATTTAAAAAAATACTTTAGATGATAAACTCAACATTAATTACTAGGTCGTTGTCAATACCTTCAGATTTATACATTTTTACTTACTGGATGTAAAAACAATAAAAAAAATGCCCAAAACTACGTGCTATCGCGATGATAGTGTTTATTACAGAGCCGGTAATGTTGAACTAATTGTGAACGCTAATAAGGTTGAAAATAAAACCACTATTGTGTCCTGATCTAAGTAGAAACAGTAGAACTGTAGAACTTTTATTCGAGTTACATCTGTTACCCTTTTACTTGCGCCGGTAACGTAACCATATCGACTTATAAATCGATCTTAAAGCCATCTATCGAGCAAGTCGGTACTAAAATAAAATAACATAAATGTTTCATCGTCAACAGATGGCGCGCGCTCAACTAACCAGTATTGGACCTTACACCGTGCCTTCTTCTTGGTCTGTACTAGCTTTTAACAGCATTTTAGTAAGTTTCATCATACAAACTTTTTTATTATAACGGTAGGGGGTGACTTTCGAAAAATCTTCCCTTATTGCTCACTTACGTAGTAAAAGTAAAACTCATGCAAAATTTCACGCATGCAGTTGTTACGACCGCGCGTTGATTATAATCCGTTATTTAGCTTAGTCACAATACACCCGAGAAACTCCAACCCGTATCCCACTTCAATCTACGCAAAAAAAAAAAAAACGGTCATGTGAGAGTCGGACTCTTGCATCTAGGTTCCGTACAAACTTCATTTTATAAATATTTCAATTTCTGAATTGAGTCTCAACGGAACTACGACATAAAAATACCGGTTATAGTTCTTTAGAAATATTATTTTTTATCTTATTTTATACGCCTGATTTACGCACCCGTAATTTAATTTTAATTTTAACATTTTGCTAGCGTTTCAATATTCATTTAATTTATTATTATTTTATCAATAATTATCTTAATGAAATTTTAATTTGACATTTTATTCTATTGACCATATTAATTTAATTTATTGTTTTGATCATTTTTATATTTAACTGTCATTGTAATTGTAATTTATGACATTTTAAACCAGTGTAAAATATTTTATTTTTTGTAAAAGTATGCAAGCTTTCTTAAAAATAAATAAATATAGACATATATAAGAAATCTGTAGAAGTTTTTAGTTGTGCGCCCATCACGTAAAATATACAAAATCGATGTAGATAACTTTTATACATTAAAATTGTATGTAACTTGATATATTACTAAGGCTTTGTTTCATCGCAATCGATTAACTATATCAAAAAATATATTACATTCATTGATTGTTAGGCGTTAAGAAGTTTGCCGGGTCAGATATCTACACTAATATTATAAAAAGGTAAAATATGCTTTTTTTTGTTATTATTCTTTTTTGTTTGTAGGTAGGTATAATCTCTGAAAGTACTGGTCCGAATGTTAATTTTTTTTCACCGATAGAAAAGTGCTTAATTTCTGAGTGACATAGGCTATATTTTATGTGCGCGGGCGATATTACCGGCAGAAGCTACATAAATAATAAATAAGGATTCGTTTTTGCCGACTGAGATACGGAACCCTAAAAATCAACAATAGAAAACACGTTATCTCCAAAATATTGACAAACGCCCCCCTTACCCCTTCCGATATCCAGTTACAAACCCGATATTCACTTGTCGACATCTTGTTTGGAAATCCATCATTTTTATTAGCCCTTAACTTCGGTGGGTTAAGAGTCTTGGACATCAAACTTCAAGCAAGTAGTAAAAGTAAATTGAAAATGGCGGTTTCATCGTTTTTGTAGGATGTAGCATTTGTATCTGTTGTCCGGATTTGTAGAACATGAGTGTTTGGTTAGCTGCAATGTTTTTTTAGTAAGAAAAATAGAAGAAAGAAATGTTTTATTTGGCGAAAAAAACAATCTTGGGACTTTTTTTGTAGGTGGGAAAATCATCCAATGACATCTCCGCGCCCTTGGGCAGAGTGGGAGATAGTGTCCGACTTTTACTGATTAAAAACCCACTCCTGTTCCATCGTTGCCTTTCGTACCGGGGCCGAATCTTCCTTTCAAAAGCAGATGCTTGACCCTAGTAGACTTCGACCTTTCTAGGCCTCTACGATTTGCTTACAAATCTTTGAGACGGGCGTGGAACAATACGCGCCGCCTTGGGCTCGGTCCGGACGGTTACCGGACGGTTGGACGGCGAGCTACCCATTGCTCGCCGTCCATAAGCCTGCGACAATCTTAGGACTAGCTTACTGATTATGATAAACATTATTTATATAAAATATGTGCCACGCCCTCGCAAAACATCCGGACACTCTGCATAATGTGTTGACCACATTGTGTCGTGATGTGTTTTTATCATTTGATTATGATTTTTTTAGTAGTGACAAACCAAGAAATAACTTGTTCCGTTTTGAGGCGAGTGAGAGGAAGTGTAAAAGTTTTTTCTGACTAAACCCTAGCCGAGTTTCATCAAACGCTTTTCTATTCTTTGGGCGAGGTGACTCTTCCGTTCGTAATAATCTCGCAGATAATAATAATAATATCATAGCATAGTCCGCCTTATAATGTTCCCACTGTTGGGACTCAGACCTATTTTCTAAGATTAATGGGCCGTAATCCACCACGCGAGCCCAGTGTGGGTTGGTGGATGTCATATGTCTTCGAATTTTTGGTTCTAGGACATGCCGGTTTCCTCACAATGTTTTACTTCACCGTTTTGAGAGCAGTGGTGATGAAATAAATTAAACAAATTAATGAGTCTGGCTGGGTTTGAACCCGCGACCTACAACTCGAAAGTCGGCACCGTTACCACTTGTCCCCGGTCCAAGCTTAAAATTTTGTCATTTTTCATGATACAGTTATGTTTAGTACATAGATTCTTTACAAAATAATTATAGTTAATAATAATAAATACTTTATTGACTTGACAAGTAATTCTTAGCAGATCATCATGACACGTTAGTTGTCTGTAAAATATCGCTTTTTATTAGTAAAGTGCTAACAAAGAAAATAAAAATAGGACCTTTATGTTATACTATCAACTTTAAGGTACACACACGCAAGGGAATACCTGATAGGTTTGTCTGTATAGTTATGCCTGTTAGGTAAGCTGGTATGGAAACCTGCACAGTTTTGCAACTCAGGGCCAGGTAACACGGTGCGGTGCGGCTCCGGCGCGGCGCCTGATTGACGAATCAGCGGGCACACGAGTGACGCCACCCCACTCGTACGGCCAGCCGATTCGTCGCTCAGGCGCCGCGCCGGATCCGCACCGCACCGTGTGGCCTGGCCCATACACGCTCCAGTTTACCTATATAGCCAGGGACTCAAACTGTAACCGTAATAATGTGTTTTAACATTGTTTTTTAAAACAGTTATAACAGAAAAAAAAATTTTAAATTTAACAGATACAATAATGTTACCGAATGAATCTGTAACCTTTTATATGTGTTAAGAAGTGCTACCGAATTAAACTGTAACCTGATATAAGTGTTAATATGTGTAACTGAAATAATTGCACAGTACCATAAATAAGTAAATTGTAACTTCGGCAACGCTGCATTTACCTGTTACACTTATTTACACTGTTAACACTTTTATATCTGTTACAGATATGTTACGGTTACACTTTTTTAAGTGTTTTGGGTTAACACATTGAAAATACATATATAAATGTTACATTTTTGATTCTGCTACACATTCAACATGTAACACTTATAATTCTGTAACCTTTATGAAGGTGTTTTTAAGTCCTTGTGTATAGCTCAATTGTATAGGCAAACCTGTCACATACATTCTACTCTCTCAAACATACAAAAATAAAAACAAAACCTTTATGTAAAACTATCAATTTTAGACAACATTTCAACAAAAAAGCTTTCCAACTGTTTGAAATCGTTTTCAGAATACTATAATTTCAGTTTCGACAAGAACACAATTTCAAAGGTTTCAATTTGGGTATCACATACCCAAAAACGAGCATTCAAAAGAATAGTAAAGACCTGAAATGGCTACAATCTGGGAGTTTACAAGCGCGGGCTACGCCCTCGTAAAACTATATGGGGAGACCTAGCTAACACTTAACATAGACTTGAGGTTAACATTCAGGGTTGTCAATAATTATGTCAGTGAAGTCAATAGTACGGAAGCTTGAGAACGAATGACCGAGCTAAGTGACAAGTGACACATGTCACTTTGTCAGAATCCGGACGTTTTTTTTTTTGGTGGGAAAAATCGTCCAATGACAACCCGCGCTCTTGGGCGGAGCGGGAGATAGTGTCAGACTCTTACTGACTAAAAGACCCACCCCGTTCCTTCTAGCCTAAATACCGGGGCTCGAGCTGTCTTTCGAAACTAACCCTGGCCGCAGTAGGCTTCGACCCGGCTGGGTCCCTGCTATTGCTGACAACTCCTTGAGGCGCGCGGGAACAGTGCGCGCCGTCGACGACTTGGGCTTGATTTGGACAGTTACCGCACGGCCGGACAGCAAGCTACCCGTTGCTCACTGTCCGCAAGCCCGTACCTACGGTGGCCGGAAATCGGGATCAGAATCCTGGCGGCGGCGGTGAGAACGCCGTTGCCTGATGCGGTCGGCCTCCTCCTTTGCGAGCATTAGTGCTTGGCAGAAGTCGGCGACCGCCTGCCACTCCTCCTCGCTCCGGACCATGGCCTCAACCAAGAGAGGTCTCCACTGCCGATCGACCCCACGAGAGCACGGCGATGCTCCGCCCAGAGACAGAATCCTGTCTGACGTTTGCACGAACCGAGCAGATAAAAGTGCCAACCGCAGAGGTCCGGCGCTCTTTCTTCTGTCGGCAGCCGAGCAAATAACGTCTATTCTCGAGGACAGTCTCAAAGCTCGTTGTGTGAAGTGGAAACTTAATGCAAAATAATAAATCAGTTTTGTGATCTAGAAAAGTCTGTTTATTGCTCGATACCCAGCCATCGCTCACAAAACAGAGTTTTTGGAAAGATCTTCAATGATGATCGGCATCCTCTGCCGACATTATATTTGAAAGAGTCACTGGAATGTAAATGGCAATTCAAGGAACAAGGTAGGTTTTATTTAGAAATATCTGCACCATCCAGATAGAAGAGAGTGGTACACACCATGATCCGAAGTGAGGAGGAATGGCAGGCGTTCGCCTCGTTCTGCGAAACAGTAATACTAGCAAAAGAGGAGGCTTCACGAGCATCAACAACCGAGTTAGCGGCCCTCACGCCCCAGCCGCCGGGATCCCGATCCCGATTTCCAGCGACCGTAAGCGCGGGCTTGCAGACGGCGAGCAATGGTAGCTCGCTCAGCGTTCCACCAAACGTGCGTGCGTAAGGGTGCTTTATCGTCGACCACATCATCGCTTACCATCAGGTGAGATGGTGGTCAAACGCAAGCCTATCAATAATACTTTGTGTAATTTATTTCATCACCACTGAACCGTTTTGAAAGAAAACGGTGAAGGAAAACATCGTGAGGAAACCGGCATGTCCTAGAACCAAAAATTCAAAGACATGTGACATTCACCAACCCGCATTGGGCCCGCGTGGTGGATTACGGCCCATTTTCTCTCCTAGAGAGGCGGCTTGAGTCCCAGCAGTGGGAACATGAAAAAGGCTGATGGATTAATGGAATAGCGAGGTAACCCTAGCCTAGCTAAGCTCTAAACTCCTGTTACAGTTCGCCCATACAGTTTGATGACGGCGATTTCAATTTCAGCGTTATTTCTCAAATGGTATGTACGATGGGTATTCAAATGTTGTCGCACTTCTAAAGAGATTCCTGGCATTAGAAAATGATATTGCGGTCAGAATTTCTAGTTAAATGGAGTTTGAGCAGTATTTAATGTGGAATATTACTACTTTAAAACATATGTTTTTTTTTCGGTGGGTTATAATCATCCAGATGACATCCCCCGTCCTTGGGCGGAGCGAGAGATAGTGTCAGACTTTTACTGACTAAAAAATCCTCCCCGTTCCTTCGTTGCCTTTCATACCGGGACCATGCCTTCTTTTCAGGAACAGACCCATATTTCCCTACTTTTGCTGCCATCTTCTTGAGGCGTGCAGGAACAGTACGCGCTGTCGAAGACTCAGGCCCGGTCCGGACAGTTAACGGACGGTCGGACATATAAATTGCATGTTGCTAATAGAGTTATAAGTGTACATGTGTATGGACAGAGGGAGAGGGCGGCCAAAAAAAAGATGGATGAATTTGTGTGAAGAGTGATATGTAAAAAACTGGGCAAGTGCTTGTCGGAATCGCGCTCTGAGGGTTCCGTTACAAACTTACCTAAAACATGTAAATAGTTCAATTCCGAAATGTAGTCTCGAAAGATATTTCTGGATCACAAAGAAAAAATTGTAACGTAACAACCAATTTTCAGTTTTCAGACGTGTTCTATACATGTGCTTTAAGACCATGCTTGCTTGTAAACGGGAAATACAATTTGAATTTGTTATAATTTTCTCGAGAGTGTCGAATTGTACGTTTTTTTGCCACATAACCGTAGTGTCTTTTTTATCTTTAACTTACAAGATTGATTTACATCTTCAAGAGTCCGCAAACTTGAGTATATGGTTTTAATTTCAACTCGATACCTCCACGCGTTCCCAAGATAAAGGGTTTTGACAAAGAGCCAAGAGGATCATCGGTGATGATGCGCTTGTAGAGTCAAAGCTCCAAAGCCTTGAGCATCGACGCCGAGGTGCTGGCCAGACGGTTTTCTATCGATTACACTTCGGTGAGTGTGCGTTGGAATTGCACAATTTAATTTCACCAAGTCTGTTCCATCGTCGGACCACTAGACGGACGTCGGACCATTGGTACATGGTGGATATCCCACCCATTCGTACAAAGCGTTTTGGAAACACATTCTTTATACGTACAGCTAAGGAGTAGAATTCCCTGCCGAAGTCTGTGTTTCCTGTGTTACAACCTAGAGGTCTTCAATTCAAAGGTGAATAGGTTACTTTTAGGTAAGCGTGCTCCATCGTCGGCCACATCATCACTTACCATCAGGTGAGATAGTTGTTAAACGCGAGCCTATCAACTATAAAAAAAAGACAGAGAAACAGACGGACAGACACTCAACAAAGTAATCCTGTAAGGGTTCCGTTTTTTCCTTTCGAGGTACAGAACCCTAAAAATGTACATGGTTCTGCATAACGACAAGAGTCTTGTCGTTTATACACACTGCGGTCCAGATCGTAGAAGTATAATGGTGGACACTTACCATACGTTGTACTTTGGCATAATACTTTGTAGGCCTACACTACATGGTATTATACCAAAGTACTAGATTATCTACTAGGTTGTAACTATAAATCGAAAACCAAGATAAATGTTCGAGAATTGTATTTTTTTATTACAGTAATTTCTGTAATCATTTACTTACGCAGCTTACCAATATCTATCAGATTCCATGAAAACAATATTTGCGTGTTCAGATACGTTACAAAAAAAGAAGTTGCGTGTGTAGAAACTTTTTGTAAATGGGTTGGACAAGCTTGGATTAAAGACGGGCGGATATGAAACTATTTGTTTCAGAGCCCAATTTTTAGTTGCTATTGGAATTACAGATAGTTAATTCAAACTATAGAACAGTGGTGGACGAGTGGTAACGGCCCCAACTTATGAGTTGCAGGTCGCGGTTTCAAACCCAGCCAGGCGCATTACTTTGTGTAATTTATTTCAACTCCACTGCTCTCCAAACGCTGAAGAGAAACATCGTGAGGAAACCGGCATATCTTAGAACCAAAAATTCGAAGACATGTTACATTCACCAAGACGCACTGAACCCGCGTGGTGGATTACGACCCATTCCCTCTCCTAGAGTGAGGAAGCCTGAGTATCAGCAGTGGGAACATTGAAGGGCTGATTAGGCTAATTGAGATGTTTAATTCTCATTAAAAAATATTGCAATTCTGACTTTACCACTTTATTAAACTGGTATATGCAAAACCATATATATATATATATAAAAAAAATGTATTAAATCAAAACGATGATATTTTTTTTATCCTATGTGAGTGTTATAATCTAATGTATAAAAATCACTTCGAATAATTGGTTATAGAAGTGATTTTAATGAAAATTGTTGTGTGTTTGGTAGGTCTGAGAATAAGTCGTAGGGTATTTTTTACCCTCCTACCCCCTCCTACCCCCACCACCCATTTGTTTCTTAGACAATTTACATTTAAAAACATCGTCAGCTAATATTATTTCATATCCATTTCTGTTTTATCCATGTACTCGATCACACGTTGACTAAGTTGAATTATTTAGATCGTTATTGTAAAGTTCTGTTTTTTATTGAAGATATTAAATTAATACGAATAGCAATCGTGGACATTTATGTCTTTATAGGCATATTATTACAATGTCATATAAAAATAGAAATAAAACTTTAGTTTCGTTGTAATATCACGCTTTCAATTCATTATAGTAAAATGGTTGAAGACGTGATACAGTTATATTTTAACTGGCTTTTGCACGCGGCTTCGTCTGTGTACACAAAATATAGCTTAAGTTACTCAAGAATAAAGCAGCTTTCTATCGGTGAAAAAATTTTAGCAATCGGACCAGCTTTTAGGCCAGATATTATCTTCTAAAAACAAACAAACTTTACCTGTTTGTTGTATTAGTATAGCTTATTTTTTATTTATGTTGAAAGTCATTCGATGAAGTCATCGAATCTCCTGCTCTAGGGTGGTGTGCAAGGGTGTGTCAAACATTGTCCGACAAAAGGTCATAGCTCACTTACACGACTCTGCTCCCACTCGACAAAAAGAATATCATTCAAATATGGGCTGTAAATATTGCTCTTAAGATAATATTTTACATTGGCATCATAAATTAGCAGACAGCTTGCTGTCAGCGAGCTTACCGCCGTCAGACTGCTCGGTAGTTGACGCCTCGCTGGCCGCACGTTGTAGACGAGCGGTCGGCGCGGTGTCCGCGCGCTCGCTGCCAGCAGTCGTCGCGCCGTCGCCGCTTATTCGGTCAGTATCTACACAAAAGCGAGAGCAGTCGGGGGTGGACAACTGGCCATCTGCTAGCTGTCGCCGCGTGGACTGCTGGGTGCCTGCGAGCTGACGCCGCGTAGACTGCGAGCAGTCGTCTTAGTTTAGGGCGGTGTTCTGTGAGAGCGGTGTTGGAACAGAATTGTTTAAGTGTGCTATAACCTTAAAACCTGTGTCCTTTAGTTGCTTTATGCGTTCTAAGACCACAGGCTTCCTTTCAAGAGAATTCCAACGGCCCGACGGGCTTAAGCCCTGCTGGGCCCCTGCGGTTTCACTAACATTACTTTAAGGCGCGCGTGGAACACTATGCGCCGTTGATGACTTGAACTCGGGTCGAACGATTGCTGGATGGCCAGACGGCGAGCTACCCACTGCTCGTCGTCCGCAAGCCCAAGTTTATCGTGGCTGGTAGTAGGGGTTGGGATCTTGGTGACTGGGACATGAGGGTATCTGTTGCTTCACGCGTGCAGCCGTCTCCGTAGAACGCAAAGGCAACGTTGGAGACAGGTGTAATTCAGTAAAAGTTTGACACGCCTCCCCTTTCCACCTAGACTGGGAGAAGTCATTCTTATTATATCATAATTTCCTACCTCAAAAAAAAATCCGTAATGGAGCACACATTCTTGATAACCAACTTTTTGCTATGTAAAAAGTTGTATAAAGAAAGATCTATCGAAACGTCTTAATGACACTTCATGTGACGCAAAAGCTGGCTTTTACCTCAGAAAGAAGATAAGCATTGCCAAACAGCGTGCACATTACCAGTCGACAGCGATGCGGAAAAGCTTTTTGAAGTCATATTTTGCTTTGTTTTTAGTTAGTCTAAACAGACAGACCGCATTTTAACTGAAATCCAACTGAAATCCAACTGCAAATTGCAGTTTGAATGCAGTTGACACGACTGCAATAGAACTGCAAACACGACTGTTAGTTTTCCCTCCCAACCTTTTCCTTAGTCTACGTGATCTACATACAGAAAGACGAAGCGACAGTAATTTATTCCACTATTCTAGATTGATTTTATCCAAGTCCCAAAAACATTTGTCACTTTTCAATTCAAACAGTGAATACCTGAAATTCTGACTCTTGAAAAGAATTCGTGTAATCTCGTAAAGAATTTCGATAAAATACTATTCTCTTTTACAAAAGTATTTTAATTTAATTTCAATAGAGTGTCTAATATTTTGAAATGTAATTCTCCGATTGGCTTTTAGGAGTCTTTTGTGAATAATAAATTGAGTTACACAATTATTCCAAGACTGTTAATTGGTTTAACTTTTTAAATACTCTGCTTTTAAAGAGTATTATTAACTCAAATGCAAAACGAGGGGTCTGTCTGTCTGTGTCAATGGCATTGTATTCTTATTTTTTATTGCACATAAATTACAAATTATAAAAACAGTAAGAAGCCGATCGATCGGCATCGGCACAGGCGAGCTTAACCCAGAATTGGGTTTTCTTACAGCAAACCTTAATTTATCTACAAGAAATTATATAATATGAGGATAACTGAAACAAATGTAGAACAAAAACCAAGTTAACTAATAATAATAATAACTAAAATAATTTATACAGACATAAATAATATACGCAGCACAGTAGCTCTCAGGTATTGGTCAGATAGATACCAGGAAAGTCACGGATACTCATATCCGCATAATCTTCGACAGTGCCTCCGTACTGCAATCAATAGGTAAACCTACAACAACCTCGAAACTTATACAAGAATGACACTCTGCACTAGAACGCAGACGGACGTGGAGTCAGAAGAAACTGTCACGCATGTGCTCCTTTGTGTTATTTATTTCATCACCACTGCTCTCAAAACGGTGAAGGAAAACGTCGTGAGGAAACCGGCATGCCCTAGAACAAAAAATTCGAAGACATGTAATATTCACCAACCCGCACTGGGCCCGTGTGGTGGATTACGGCCCATTCTCTCTCTAAGAGAGGAGGCTTGAGTTCCAGCAGTGGGAACATTAAAAAGGCTGATGATGATGATGACGCTGCCCGACCGTCCGGTAACTATCCGGACCAAGCCCAAGTCGTCGACGGCGCGCACTGTTCCCGCGCGCCTCAAGGAGTTGTCAGCACCAGCCGGGTCGAAGCCTAATGGGGCCAGGGTTATCCGAAAGGGAACTCGAGCCTCGGTATGAATGCTTAAAGGAACGGGGTAGGTTTTCTAGTCAGTAAGAGTCTGACAGTATCTCCCGCTCCACCCAAGAGCGGGGGTTGTCATTGGATGATTTTCCCCACAAAAAATAATTGTGCTCCTCGAAAGCACAGCCGCCACCGAGATAGAGCACCGAATTCACTCATAGACGAAGCAAACTGAAGAGACTCGTATACTTCTGAAGTGAGGTGGGCTGGCTGAAGTAACGGCCGCATGGCACGCACAAGTGTGGAAACCAGACCATATAGATAGACACTCATTGTTCAGACCAAACGTATTATTAGTCGCTGACTGTGAGTGCGTGTTTAACCACCGGCCCACGCTGAAAACCAGCGCTGTGGACTCGTCGCATTTTGCGTGTAGACACGGCATTATGCTGAGCGTACGGCCGTTTTGCTTGGATGTGGCGCATATATTTTATTTTTTTTAGCATGGAAAATGTTTAAAATATGTTGTTTATAGTCTGAGCTTCAAAAAATCCAAAGATAGAACCCTCCCGCTGTGATGGTCTGGTAAAAACTATACTTACACTATATCCTCCTACTTTTAGAATGTATTAGCTACTAGCTATTGCCCACGGTTCCGCTCGCATACATAAAATGTAGCCTATGTCACTCAGTAATAAATCAGCTTTCTATCAGAGAAAAGTTCGCAATCAAACCAGTACTTCCAGAGATTACCTTCTACAAACAATAAAAAAAAAACAACTTTACATACCTTTTTATAATAGTAGTGTAGATTTGGGGTTGGCGCAACATGTTTTTTTCGTACGTGTTTTTGTTTCAGCCTTGTGCTATACCAAATAAATTATTTTTCTTTAAGAATAGAATAGAATTTATTCGGCGCAAGCAACACAATATACCTCAACATAAAATAGTAATAAAAAAAGAGTACAGACATACAATACAGTTGCAGTGACTGTGCCTGAACCGAAAGGGTCACCAACTCAGCAATTGCTGGGCGTCAGACACCCTGCGCTGATTTTCAGTTGGCACCCCGCAGTGAGTCTTTCTTTCTTTCTTTTCCATTCAATCCTGTCAATCGTCACGCTATCACTGACTGTTTTCATATCACTCCTCATTAAATCCATCGATCTTTTCTTTGAGTTTCCTCTCCCTCTCCATTCACATAAATACTCGTAATTATGTTAGTAACATACATTTCATCTCTAATCTTTGTATGACCATACTAAGACCAATGTTTCCCTTTAAACTTTTCATAGTCACAGACGTCACTTATAAGCTTTCGTACTCAGTGCTGTATTTCTAAAAAATATACCTATACTAGATATTCGTACATTATGAAGGAAAACGAGAAAATACCCGGAGGCAGATATTGTCGTTACAGTATGAGTGACACGCAAAAAATTGTAACCATAAAAAAAACCGTCCAATATACTGTTGACAGATAAATTCTTTTTCCATTTATTTTTGTGACATTGTTCATTTTTTTTCTATTACTTTGAGTAAAGGTTGTGGACAGCTTTAGTATTTTTTGCAAACGTTATAGAGTTCGAAAATGGTTCATCTTTTTAGACGTAAAACGTCCACTTTTGGACATAGGCCTCCCACAGTTAATCGTTTATTAGGAACTAAAAACAAAATTGACTGGCCTGTTGGTCTAGTGGTTAGTGGCCCTGACTGCTATGCCGCAGGTCGTGGATTCGATTCCCACCCAGGACAAATGTTTATGTGATGAGCATGATCATTTGTTCTGTGTCTTGGTGTAATGTATCTGTAATATGTATGTATTTAGAAACATATAAGTATGTTTATCAGTTGTCTAGTACCCTTAACACAAGCTCTGCTTAGCTTGGGACTAGGCGGCGTTGTAGGATACCTATTATATTAAAATGCAGGATGTTAAAAAATTAAAAACTGGAGCAGCTTCGGACAAACTCTCACTGGAATCGGGCGTTGATGCCCGATTCCAGCGAGAGTTTGTAACCACAACGACCAGTCCTTTGCATCTTGCATCCATCACATAATGTTGACCACTTGTACGCTTCTCTGAGGATTCTAGTCTAAGTCTTGCCTTGTTATATTCCATATGTTTGAGATCCCTTTGAAGCGTGTGGCCGATCCAGTTCCACTTACAGCATTTGAAAGTGTCAATTAGCCGTTAAAAAAATTCTCGAAAAGGAGGCGATCACTTGGATCCCTTGACCCTTTTTTATTGTGGGAATATCATCCAATGCCAACCCCCTAAAAACCCACCCCGTTCCTTGAAGCCTTCATACCGGGGTTCGAGCTGTCTTTCGAAACTAACCCTGGCCCTAGCAGGCTTCGACCCAGCTGGGCCCTTGCTGTTGCTGACAACTTCTTGAGGATCCCATGACCCCAAACGGCTCAAAACTGAATTTACCTTCGAGATTTTTCATTGTATTTAGTATTGCTCGCCTAATATTTACACTTTACTACATTTACTTTCTTTTCTAAAACGAATAAAGGTGTAAATCAAAGAAGATTTACCACACACTGTTCACAAAAATAAATAAACTTCTTTGCAATAAGGTTTAATTTCGTTTACTTTTAATATTTGCCCACGGGCTAGTTTATCAAAGAGCTACTAACAATGTCACCAAAGAATAAGTTTGCTAATAAAAATTGGATTCCTAATAGGGCAATATTTTAGTTCTTTTAGTAAAAAAGAAATTCAGAATTAGATTTATAATGGCAATATGACTTTATTTGTGAGGTTATTAAGAGAATGAGCCCATTTAGGCTGGAGATAAATCTTAATAAATTACATGTTAACAGTAGCTTGAAAGTTATAAAACACTTAGTTGGCAATAAATTTTTCTTAATAAGTTATGTGATAAAAAAAAACAGGGTAAGCGTGAGTTGGACTCGCTCCTTGAGGGTTCCGTATAAACTTACCTATCTATGTAAAGAATTAAATTTCTGATTTGAATCACGAAGTTTTTCCAAATCACCAAAAAACATTTTTTCTTTGTGACGTACCAACTCTGTTTTAAGATTTAACTTGTGTTATAATAATAATTACTTTATTTCAAGTTTGCACTCATAGAATGGTTAGTAACAATATTAACTTAAAACTATGTTAGTAGCTATTAAAACTCAAAAAAAAAAATTAGATAAATTACATTATGTTAAAATGTCCCTTAATAAAATGTCATTGATCAAACTAAATTAAAATAGTATAAACAACAATTTAAATGTCATGGAGTGATAATAAAATAAACATGTCAATTAAATGTCATTGAAATAAAATGGTAAAAGTAAATCAGAACATAATTCCCTATAAGTTAAAGACCATGCAACATTTTAGGACTCTGGGTTAACGGGAAGTACTCTAGTATTTTGGTTCCCTTTAGTGTCTAAATATAATTTTTTGCGACATAAACGGCCATATCTTTTTTCCCGTTAACTTAGAAGTTTTATTTTATCACAGCTTCAATGGATCGCAAACCTGCATACATGGTTTTAATTTCAACTCAATACGTTCACGTGTTCCCGAGATAAAGGGTCTTGACAGATAGACAGACAGACCGACGGACGGACAACAAAGTGATCTTATAAGGGTTCCGCTTTTTCCTTTTGAGGTACAGAACCCTAAAAACGTTAAAATAAACACCGTGTTTGATACCATTTGAAAGGGTTTTCAAAAATATCATCAAAATTCAATGTGGCGCCCTCAAGCGGTTAAAAAATTCGGTGTAAATAACACCGAAATAGTTTGTATAACAAAAATAAAACTAAAACCCGTCTACTACAAAAAAAAGGATAAAGTACGAAACAAGCGCGGGCTTGCAGACAGTGAGCAATGAGTAGCTCGCTGTCCGGCCGTCCGGTAACTGTCCGGATCAAGCCCAACTCGCGCGCCTCAAGGAGTTGTCAGCAACAGCAAGGACCCAGCCGGGTCGAACCCTACTGAGGCCAGGGTTATCCGAAAGGGAGCTCGAGCCCCGGTATGAAGGCTAGAAGAAACGAGTGGGACTAAATCTTTTAGTCAGTAAGAGTCTGACACTATCTCCCGCTCCGCCCAAGAGCGGGGGTTGTCATTGGATGACTTTTTCCCACCATAAAAAAAAATGTACGAAACAAGATTTTCAGGATGCTGAAATAAACACAGGAGTAGCAAGAACAAATCAAAAAGAAAAGCTATTAGTCACACGTTATATAGGTACCTATTATTAGTGAAAAAATGTCGAATTTACGTTTTAAAGAAATGTTTTAGAGGCTGCTATCTGATGAAGATATTGTGATTGATGCAAAAAATACTTGCGATAACCTGTCATCTAAATTAAAACTAAAATCTACACTAATTTTATAAAGTTTTTTTTCGAGAACATCTACACTAATTTTATAAAGTTTTTTTTTTGTTTTTTTTTTTTTGTAAGAGGTAATCTCTGTAAAAAGTAGGTACTGGTCCGATTGCTAAAATTTTTTCACCGATAGAAAGCTGCTTTATTCTTTAGTGACATAGGCTATATTTATGTACGCAGGCGAAGCCGCGGGCAAAAGCTAGTCGTTCATATCCAGTGAGTTCCTCACCACAGTACATTTACAATCCACTCAGTAATCCAATTTCCTTTTATCTTCGTCACTCTAGCCAGAACAACTTACGTCATGTTTATTCTACAAATGTCAGATTTGTGAAAATGGCTTTCCCTCACACATTTGGGTCGACTGTCAATTTGACCAAGATGTCTATTGAGGAAAAAGTTACCATTAGGCACACCCCGAGCCCAGTCAAAAAATATATGACATGGAAAAGTGGAAAAGGACTGTCCTTTATGAGGTACAGAAAAGTGAGTTGTATTTCTTATTAGCTGACCCGACATCTGTCATCATTCTAAGTTCATATAAAAACTCGTACAGAAAAGTACTTTTACTTTTTAGCCAACTGCGCCAAATTTTAGCCAACTGCGCCAAAAGGATGGTTATGTTTTTCGAGATTATAACTAAAGCCTAAAGAGTTTTTAGCTTTTGAGCTTGAGGGGTATCGTTAGATTTTTTGTAGTTGTGAAAGTATTACTGGGTACATCTTTATATTTATAAAAGAAAAATAAATTATGTTTTTGGCGAGCAATTTATCAGAGAATGTAATTTATTAGATTCAAGTTTAATTTTTTCATTGATAAAAATAGGGTACATTATAAGAACTTATTTAATATATTGAGATCGCTATGGTTTGCCTCTAGGGCATACAAAGTAATAATACATGCAAACAAGAATTTAATACATATATAAAAACCACAAAGAATTATATAATTTTGATCATTTAACGCGTTATTAATTCGCAGTCACATTGCAGGTGGTCGATCAGATAATAATAAAATAAATTATGTGTAGTATGACAAAATAAAATAATGTAAATAACAAAATGTCCGCAGTTATTGTAATAAAGTAAAATTTGACGGTACCTATTTAAAGATTTTATTATTAACTAGCGACCCGCCCCGGCTTCGCACGGGTGCAATGCTGATACTAAATACACTATAGAAAAACTGTGAACGTTGTATATAAAAACATAGCGGTTCGCTCCGGCTTCGCAGGCACGCTCTTGCCGCACCGGGCGGCCGGCCGGTACCGCCAAATCAAATCAAATCAAATCAAATCAAATCACTTTTATTTGTTAACACAGGTGTAGATATATACAGATCTTATATTTTATTAACAGTGCGCCATGTTATGCCAGGAGGCGTACAAATATATGTGCATCTAGCTCATGATTACAAATCAAAGTTAAAAAAATATTTGAGAACCATGCATAATTTAAATTGTTAGTTATAAATGTCAAAAATCTAAGTGCATAAGTCCAAATAATTAAAATGTCAAAAAATCTAAGTGTTTATGTCCAAATAATTTAAATGTCAAAGAATATTAGATGTCAATCAGATTAATTCATCATTTAAGTTATAATATAAAAATAAAGACAACAAAAAGAAAAAAAAAATCACACAATTTACGTATTATAAGTAACATTATTGTGTTTATATTGAATCATCATTCAAAAATTCATCCAATGTGTAGTAACATTTTTCACTAAGCAACTTATTAAGTGCCTTTTTGAATTTTATCAATGGCATATTTTTAATGGCATTCGGAATTATATTATAAATTTTTGGAGCATTGCCGAAAAAGCTTTTACGCATTAAGGATGTTTTACACTTAACATTACAAAGTTTATTAAGATATTGAGTACGCAATGGATTTCTTCTAACTTCAGATAAGCTGACAAATAAATGTGGGTTTTTTTTCACAAATAAAGCAGTTTCCATTATGTACATTGCTGGCAGTGTCAATATTTTTAATTTTTTGAAATGTGGAACACAGCTATCCGTCGTTTTTAGACCACACATAGATCTCAGCGTTTCTGCATCCTAAATACAACCTCCCTATTAGCCGACTGCCCCCAGAAAATAATACCATACCGTAAAATAGAAGCTACAAGTCCATGATATGCTGTAAGCAATGTCTCAATATTGACCTTTTTTGAGAGTTGAAATAGTGCATACGCAGATTTACTTAATCGTTTACATATTATTTCAGTATGAGTATTCCAAGTCAATTTATTATCAATAGTGATCCCTAAAAACTTAGCACTATCAACTTCTTGTATTTTATGTTCTTTATAAGTGATATTAATATTGTTATTTTCACGACGTTGATGGTATTGCATGATGTTGGTTTTACTTAAATTAATCTTCAAATTATTATCGTCAAGCCAGTTTATTATATTAGTCAAAGATTCATTAATATCATTTTCATAATTATTTATGTCATTACATTCTATTACAGCTGTGCTGTCGTCTGCAAAAAGAACCATCTTATGCTGAATCATTTTTGGGAGATCATTAATGTAGATCAAAAATAGAGGAGGTGCCAACACGCCGCCTTGGGGCACGCCATACTTTATGCATCTCTGTTTTGACAGATATACAGTTTCTAATTTAGTTTTGGGACATATTCGAGAGACTTCGGTGCATTGAACTCTATCCGTTAGATATGATTCTATAATTTTTAAGATATTTCCCCTTATACCGTAAGCATACAACTTATGCAGCAATATCTTATGGTCAACATAGTCAAATGCCTTCGTCATATCAGTGAATATTGTACAAATTGGATTATTTTTATCAACTGATGTCATAATGTTATTAATTAAATCAAAGATTGCCAGGTTAATATTTATATTTTTGCGAAAGCCTTTCTGTTCGTTGCAAAACAAGTTATATTTTTCAAAATAGGAGTATATGGAGTTGTATATAACTTTCTCAAAAATTTTGGAAAAGATGGAAATTTTTGCAATGGGTCTGTAGTTTTTCGTATCCGTTTTGTCACCTTTTTTGAATAACGGTTTAATTATAACTTTCTTTAAGCTATTGGGAAATATGCCATCAGCAATGCAAAGATTAATAATGTGAGCTAATGGCCGTGCTATATCTTCCTTCACATACTTTAGGACCTTAGTACAAACGCCATCACAACCAACAGTATTCGTATTTTTAAGTTGTGATATAATTTTTATAATGTCATTATCTGAAACCGGTGACATAAATAAAGATTGTGACGAAATATTATCAAAAATATTAGCATTGGTCTTATTAGAATTTATATTATTTTCAATTGTGTCAATATAGTAATTATTAAATTCATTAGCGATGTCAATGGGGCGTGTAAAAGTCAAATTGTCTCTGTTTATAGTCATAATTTGTTCCTGTGGTAGGCACGTTTTAGATTTATTAATAACTTGCCAAGCGGCTTTGGATTTATTTTTAGAAGAGCTTATGAAATAATTGTTTTGGGCTTTCTGAGTCAATTTTATAATTTTTTTATAAAGAGTTGAGTATTTTCTCAAATTATTTTTATTTGTTGAGCTACGGTCACATCGATATTTCCAAAGTAAATGTCTTTGTTTCTGGCTGCATATCTTTATCCCTCGCGATATCCATTTCGTTTTTCTATTTAATTTGACAGTTATTATCTTTTCTGGAAAGCATAATTTATATAATAATAAAAAGTCTTCCATGAAGGCTTCAAACGACATGTTTGCATCTTTAGCATTAAATACTTCTACGAATGATAAACAACCTAAGAATTTTTTAAATTTGATTAAATTATCTTCTGAATAATCATTCTTTTTACATTTCCAGAATTGTAATTTGCAAGTTTTTTTTATAGGTACTTTCAATATTTGAGCTGTATGATCCGAGAGGGCTAGATCTATGATTTCTGCCTTGCAGCCCTTTTGGTAACTATGGGCAAAATTATCGATGCAGGTTTCACTACTGAGTCTTGTCGGTTTATATAGGGCTAGTTTTAAGTTATATTGTAAGAGAAAATATTCAAATTCTAACGTAATTTTATTTCTCTTTATTACATTAATGTTAAAATCTCCTGCAAGAATAATTCTTTTATTTGTCCCAGAGCAGAGCTTTTTGAGTATGTTGTCTAATTTCTCATAAAATAATATATAATTATATTTCGGTACCCTATATATGGAAATAATAATGATGTCATAAGATATAAGTTCGACAGCGCAGCATTCAAATAATCCTGAAATCGATTGTTTAGCTACGTCATTTAATATTCGAAATTGCAGTCCAGTTCTGACAAAAATGCATGTACCTCCTCGTTTAGTATTTCTTGAGTAGTAAGCAGCTAGATAAAAGTTGGGTATATACATTAGATCCTCATTGCCTGATTCCATAAAATGTTCTGTAATGCAGATAACGTCTACAATAGTTCCCTTATTAAATAATTCTTCTAATTTAACTAAAAATGTTTCTGACTTGTTCACTAAACCTGCTATATTTTGATGGAGAATATTGAGACAGTTATAGAAAAAACTGAGAGTCATCTGATGTCTGTGGAATCGGTAAAGCATTCACTTCACTTTCCTGGAAACAGTCAACCTCCAAGGGTGCAGCATTCCAGGCACTTATGTCTAAGACTAGATCCTGGAGATCTGATATAACAATATATAGGCCTTTATTGTTCAAAGTGCCATAACGAAAGCTGTATGTGTCGGAAGTATACGGCAGATTCAAATTTGAGTCTAGTATATATGCGTATTTATATGTCTCCGCATCCATGCAAAGTAGATTATTGAAAGTATCAATTCGGCTGTTATACATTATATTACTGTTAACCATATATTTAAACGTTGGTAAACATATTATAAAGTTTGTATGTTTCAGAGCAGTTAGTTTTTCGCGTATAAACGAGACCAGTTCGATATAATTATGCGTTTTTCTAAAATGTACTTCGCCAATATAAATAATACAGTAATCACAGTATGTAAAGTTTCGCACTTTTTCGTCAATATTATCTAATAAAAGGTTCAGACTACAGTTAGGCTTACGATAATGGCATATTTCAAAGTTATATAATTGAGTTCTCTGAGCAATTTTGTATATTCTACTGGAAGTTTCACTACTTATTATACATATTTTATGTTTCAAAGATTGATTAGGAACAGTTTGATTTTTTTGCAGAATTTTATCTCGAAAAGTGTTTGAAAGACATAGGTTGGTATCTTCATTTTTGTTCTGCAGTGTCACATGTGTAGAAGGTGTACAATCTGTTCTCTCGTTTTCTACAGTTTGCGTCTGCTTCGTTTTTTTGGAATTATTTATACTTTTCTTTGGAGTTTGTTTTTTCAGCTTTGCTGGACTGCAGGCAATCTTCTTAAAGATATCATTTTTCTTCATCAAGTCTTCATTAGCGTGCCTCAAACTTTTATTTTCTAGAGATAACAGTTCAATTTCATTGTTTGCACTATTTAATTGAGCCGTTAGTTTTTCTATCTCATGTTTCAATTTTGATAATTGACCGTCTATATCATCGGACATATCTGGCATACTATTCGAGGTATAATCCAATGTTTGTGAAATGATATCACTGTCATCATCGTCTGACTCTAATCCAGTGCGGGTACGACGGAAAGTTATGTTCTCCACAAAATCCATGTTATTTCAAATATAGATCCCAAAAACAATATTCGAATTTGGTCGGGATCGAACTCAGGATTCGTCAATTACTTCCTTCCAGCCGAGCGTATTACCGTTGCACCACACGTACAGTAGCAAATGAGTTGAAATTCTTGACCGTGTTGGTGTTGATGACGTAAGTATGTTCCACAGTCAACAGATGTCGTTGTTTTGCAGCAATTACCACAGCTAATTATTTATTTGTACTGCTAACACTATTATAAGTGAGGCAATACTAAATGCGATTAAATTCTTATGATTTACGCTAGATGGTGTTGTAATCACATCAATAACTTCGTGATTCAAATAAAAAACGGATCTTATGATTTATAAACATCAGGAAAGTCTCTTATAAAACACAAAAAGTTCAGAGGTATTCAAGTCTTTTATCACTTTTGCACTTAGGTTTATATATATGCAAACAGATCAATATGTTATAGTTTATTTTGTACTAAAAAATCACGCTTGTAGACATCGGTCTTATAGTTTTTAATTTTATGTTTTTTGTTTATAATAGGCACCAAAACTGTTAATAACACTGTCACAGTGAGTTTGCGTGTCCGGATTCACTTTTATTCACTTTATATGGTCCAACGATTAAAAATACTATTTTTCGTAAACGTTTAAACGGGAGCGTAACACAATGTAATGTTTACATGTCAGCGCCATCTGAGCCGCCGCAAACGCTACGTCCCGCAATTTTTAAATCTGTAATATCTTCGAAAATATTCACTTAAATCATACGGTGTAAAGGGCCATATAGATCTATATTAAATGAACAATGTATTCAAGGTATTTAATTGGTTAAGGATTAATGCTGTATTGGTTAAAATCACTTCGAAAATTTGCCATTATTTGTCGTAAAAAATAAATGACAAAAAAAAGTTATTGTGGGTTATCCTTAAGAGATAGACATATACCATTACGGACTTTTCTGTAGACCTTTTCAATGTGTACAACACTTAGTACATTATTTTGATAAAACTCGTAGGGTTCAGCCTGCGTTTGCAATGTAAGCGGAAAAAATGTAATTATTTACGACATCACATTAGAAACCTCAAAAATAACAGTACTTCTCCACTATTTAGTAGATGTTATTATACATATAAACCTTCCTCTTGAATCACTCTAACTATTAAAAAAAACCGCATAAAAATCCGTTGCGTAGTTTCAAAGATTTAAGCATACAAAGGGACATAGGGACAGAGAAAGCGACTTTATTTTATACTATGTAGTGATAGTGATATGAATGACGTCATACATTAAAATTAAATGTTAAAATTTAAAAATAAATTATGTACGTTATAAAAATATGTATTATATTTTTGTGGCAGTTGTGTAGAGTATCAAAATAAAGGTCAAAAACATAGGAAACAAAAGAAATCTCTAGCTCAAACTCTCTACCACAATTTACCCTCTAACAAATTTACATGCCTCTGACGCATAAAAAAAAATTATCTACCTACTAATCCAAAATTATACACAGCTTAATTTCGGAGATCTATCACACCGCAATAAAATTTCCTTTGAGGTTGTCAAATGAGTGTTACAATATAAAATAAAAAAATACTTAAGAAATAGAAATTAGTACACGTAACCTGGTCCTATAATTAACATAATTATAAGCTGGCACAGCTTACGCATAAAACACAAAACAATAAACATAAAAGTAATGTCAAAATTAAACTTGATTACAATAAATATGACAAACTAATTATAATAGAATTGGAATTAATACATTACGAATTAATTAAATAAAATAAAAATAAAATTAAAGAAAATGTCCTAAAATAAATTAAAATGTCCTGAAATAGATTACATTACATAAATTCAAAATTAAAATCCTAGTTTAATATATATATTGATGCGTTTTTTAATAAAGAGTGTACTTAAAAAAGACTCTCGAAAAGTGTTCTAATTTAAATAGAGGTAGATTGTATGTAGTCTCTAGCCCAAAGTATCAGTTTTTTTTTCGCACAATATCACTGCCTGTGCTGATAAACTTTAATATCAGTTGTATAGCACGGGCTTCGGTAATCCCACCGAATAGGGGAAATGTTTTTAGGGTTCCTTAGGCGCTGCGCAAATGGAGATACTTTTTGTTTCAGATTTCGACACCGAATACTTTTTGATCGTCATGAGTATGTGTTAAGTGGAAGCTACTGGACACAAGAAATATTTACGTATGCGCAGGGAGTGGTTAATTTCATACTGGTTTAAAAAAATCAAATATTCATCGGTAACTTATATCTGACATATGACACACGTTTGCGCCCTGCCTTAGTGAGGGGTTTCAATTTTAATATGTAGAAATTGAATTGTATTTTTGTTTTTATTATTGCGAAGTTTAGTGAAGAAGTTTTGAAAAGACGAAGGTGGAAAAAAATATTATAGGTTTAATTTCTTTTCTCTTTCTCATCCAACATACTACAGCGTCTCAAGACAAAAGTCTATCATCAATGTGTGTTTCCATTGATGCGAAACGTGGTCGCTCACAATGGGCCTCATCAGAAGGAAGTCATCCAAACAGCAATGGAAAGGACTATGTTCGGAGTTCCTTTGCATGATCGAATCAGAAATGAAAATATCCACAGAAGAACCAAGATTGCCGACATAGCACGAAGAATAACTAAACTTAAGTGGCAATGGGCAGGGAACAATGCTCGCAGAACAGATGGCCGCTGAGGCCGAAAGGTTCTGGAGTGGTGACCGTTTACCCGAAGATGCAGCGTTAGAAGGCCTCCTACAAGGTGGACCGATGACCTGGTAAAGGTTGTGGAAATCCGATGGATACGGGACGCGCAGGATCGTTCATTGTGGTGACACTTGGAGAGGCCTATGTCCAACAGTGCACGTCTATCGGCTGATATGGTGATGATGATGTTATGTCTCTGCACCCCATCTCCTGAAAATATTAGCTCCAGCTAATCTCTAGTTCAACCAGCTAAAATCACAAATACAAGAGTAAGGTGGGAGCTCTGGTCCTCGTTAGTGTTCACTTCGGCCGGCCAATAAGGGCAAGCCGGAGATGAAGAACAAAAATTCTCCCGAGAATTCCGAGTTCCTGGGGTCTACGGGTCGTATCTTCCTTAGTCTGGTCCTTCACCCTAGGAATTTTAACGCCAACTCTACTATGGCGTCTTTTATGGCGGTAAGTTCTTTTTTTGAAGAGTTTCTGGAAAGACAACTCATCTCGTCTTTACCTTCCACATGACGCAGATCCTCACCTGGATGATCACATCATGTTCAATTCGGGAGATTCCTGCACCGGATCGTGTGGAAGAAACGCCCGGGTGTCACCATTGTTGTAGACCGCCCGGAAGACACGGTGGAGCATACGGTGGAGGTGTGTTCCACCTGGGTAGAACACCGCCGTGTCCTCGTGGCGACGTTTGGCGGCAGCGACCTCTCGCGCCGGGCTTAGGTACAAGCGAGAAGGATAGGCAGGCGGCCGCCTCCTTCTGCGAAGCAGTAATGCTTGCAAAGAAGGCGGCCGTACGCGCGAGGCTATGGCCCTCGCGCCCCAGTCGACGGGATTCCGATCCCAATTTGCACCACACCACGACGTGAACTTTGAGATATGGCAATGGGGATTATTGTTTACTACTAACATAATTCTCCGATGCTAAACGGCTAAGTTCTGCACTTAGACGTTTAACCAACATTGCAAGTAATGGCTCCATCTAATTGTGAACATCTCGGTTTTTACATTAAGTACTTTGACTTTTACGAGTCTATTAATAACAGATAATTGCTCTTAATTACTTTTATTAAGCACTTTAATGTAGTGTTTACGTGATTATTAGAAGCATTATGGTATTAAGCTTAATGATGATAAATGCATCTATGTAATTAGTAGTTTAACTGTTGCCATTTCACGTATATTTTGTCAGAATTTGTGAAATCATAAATCTAGCTTTTAAGCTTTCAAGATACCTTAGGGGACAGAATGTCCCACAACATGCCATGCAAAACTAAGGTCTACTGTCCATTTACTCGTGACTGCCTAGACGTGTATTCGTCATTATACGCTTGGTGTACACCTGCGTGAAGCTTATATACAAAACTATGAAACTCTGTCAACCAAGCGGCAACATCATGTCGTCGTCTTGTTGCCGCTTCGTCGACACACTTCGTGCACCAAGCGTATAGGACAGCAGGCCAACATCTAAGTGACGTAAAGTCAACAAAGTCTTTCGGTCTTTTACAGGTTGCATTTTGTGTGCGCGAGAATTGCGTGACTTGATTCCACCATCTCATTTCTACCATCGGACAACCCGACGAACGGCGTATCCACCCGTATGTTGTCGAAACCTCTACGGCCCGGACCAAACATTTCGCGTTGTCGTTCATACCGCGTAAATCAAGGGACTAGAACAACTTGCCTGCTGCGGTCTGCCGATTATAATTAAGATGTCTTCAAGACTAACGTGAATAGGATCTTAATAAACTAGTGCGCCTCACCATCAACGATTGCATCATCACAACCCTTGCGAATTAACATGGCACCTGATAAATGGCGTTTGAAGTATTGAATGAATTGAATTTTATTTTAGTTTTTTGAATATCAACATTTATTTTGCGCGGAGTTGCATTTCTCATGACATACTACCTACTTTACGAATTTACTATGCTTTAAACCTTTAATTAATGAATTAAACTTTTAAAGCATCGTACCTTAGGCGAACGCTCGTGCATCTATTGTCTAACTATTGTGTCTCAAATTGACGGTATAAATTCGTAAATTTTGTTGTGTCACGTGACAATACAACTGTGAGTGACGAAATGAGGTGGTTAATAAGTTGCCAACCGCTACCAGAACTGTGTACCTACATACTTGTACGTATGACGGGATTTATAGATGACATTCAGTATACGATGACCCGTCATTGTACGGGAAGCCATGTTAGAGATTTGAGGATCGGGGTGGAAAGCTTCTAATACAATGTGGATGGAGAGGATCCTGTTGGATTTCTTTTTTTTATTTAGCACTGTTCGTGAATTCAGCCAGTGTCATTTTAAGAAACTGAAAATACAATCGCTTTTTTAATTAGGATGTGTTTCTATCATATTCTAATGTTTTTTGCGGTATCTGCAGTAAATGCCAAACTTCTCAACAAGCTTTGCTGGGATAGTCAGTACTACAATCAAATTCTCAGTTTACCAAGATTGCGCCGGTTTCAGTGATTCCGCTTATGGTCTAGTTATGTGACACTTGAGATACTATGCCGCGTACCGGAAGACGCAGCGTTGGAAGGCCTCCTACAATGTGGATCGATGAGCATGTGAAGGTTGCGGCAAACTGACGGATGCGAGACGCACAGGATTGTTCGTTGTGGCGACACTTGGGGGAGACCTATGTCCAACAGTGAAAGTATCGATATAGCCGATGCTGAAACTATGATGATGAGATACTATACTATACCTACAAGAAATCAATTTTTATATAGAGTATTACTTTAGTAAACCTTACAATGTTCCCATGTTGGACATTGTTATCATGTTTTTTTTATTTTTATTGTTATTACTATAATTATTTATTGACATTGTTATTATTGAATTATTCATTGACATTATAATTGCTAAATTATTTATTGTCATTTTTTTTTCTTTCTTTTTTTTGTGTAACTTTTTTTGACATTTCATTGTTATTAGTCATTACTGTCCTTGTTTTGTTTTAAGTGCGTATGTGGCATTGATATACATTCAATGGTGTGTGGTCATAGTTTTTAAGTTTAATATTCGTATACAATTAATGGTTCAAGAATAAATAAATCAATCAAAATAAATAAATCAATCCCACTACTGAGACTTAGTTCTTCTCTCTAGAAGGGTGAATGGGTCGTAATCTACTATGCGGACGAAATGCGAGTCATGTAGGTTTTCTCACGACTTTTGCCTTCACCGTTTTGAGAGCAGTGGTGATAAAATCACAAAGTAACGCACCTAGCTGTGTTTGAACTCGCGATCCACAAACCGTAAATCGAAGGCCTTATCACTGAGTCAATCTTAATTCAGGGCCCTGGAACGAAGGCAAAGAAGGAACCGAAGTGGGTTTTAGTTAGAAAAATCCTGACACGCGCTTTCGCTCCGCCCAAAGGCGGAAGTTGTCATTGGATGATATTTCAGCGCAGCTCAGCTCGTCGGTAGACTCGTATTGGGATTCTTCTATGAAATCAAACACTTCGGGCGGCGCATTCTTATATATTTTTTCCTTATTTAAACGAATTCAAGCTTTCCTTACAAAAAACACTTCGACCCTGAAAAAACTACACACATTCTTTTTTCTACCAACTTTCAAACTTATTCTAGAACAGCATAATCCTTCGAATTATATTTTACAAGCCAGTTCGTTGGTTACATAAAAAAAGCAACTCATACGATCTCCTTTCGATATCACAATATCTCATCTAAAAAATCTGCCACAAAATTTTATTTGAGCAGAAAAATACAACTTTTTTCTACTTAGGCAAGTCTTAATTCATCACAAGTCTGAAGAATTCGAGGTCAGCTAATACTGGAATGTGTAAGCTTGATATTTCGTCGCACGTACCTACATAGTTTACGAGGGAAGACTAACGCGTTCAATGAAGATTGCTCACAGTTTTATGGAAGGCGGTTTTCTGTAGTAAGAAAAAGTTATAAGGTTTTTTTTTTTCGGGAGCGTTATTAGCGTTTCTGCACTTTGGTCTTTTTTACGATGATTGATGTAAGATTAAAGCCTCAGATAAGTTACGGGACAAAATGTCCCCCAACTTGAGCCACGACATTTGAACGCGTTGTATTTAGAGGGCAAGTTGCGGGACAACGTTGCAGCGTCACGTAGATTGAGTGTTGGGCGTTATGTTGGTGAACATTTTGTCCCTTAATATTTTTGAAGCTTAATGCATTTGTTTAATGGTAGCGAGCGTTGTTGGTGGTGGCTGTTTCAATTAATGTTTTTTTTTTTTAATTAATGATAGGTTTGCGCTTTAGTAGTCTCACCTGATGAAAAGTGATGATACGGTCGAAAATGGAGTGCGCTTACCTAGAAGTAACCTATTCACTATTGGCTCAAAGATTCCCGGGTTGTAGCCATCAGGAAACATAGACTCCGGCAGGTAATCCTACTCCTTAGCTGTGCGCACAATGAATGTGTTCCCAATTGAATGCCAACTCGGAAATATTGGGTAATGTCACACTTAATATCATGTCTAAATACTACTTAATATAATGACTATCTGAAAGAATCAAAATTAGAACGACTTTTGTTGGTAGTGGGGAAGTTTTAACGCGTGTTCCTTTATCAGTGCAACGAATTTTTTCGATTTTAGTGAACATCCTTGTGTAAAACTTGATCGAGACTGTTCCTTGTGTGTGCGTTCTTGGTTTAAGCCTACTAACACCTACCACGAAGTATAGTTCGACGGTTACCCAGGCAGAATAGTCGCAACCGGCTCAATTGCCATACAAAAAAAAAAAAATGTCTATAGGCTAAAGTTTGAGAGTGACTTTGTATGTTTATTACTTCTTTACGTCCAAACAGCTGAAAGGATTTGCATTTTGGCACTCAGGTACACCATGTCTTGGAATAGCACAAAGGATAATTTTTATCCTAAAAATATGTTCCGCAAACATCCTGTCTCCGGCCACTGCGGTCCAGTTCCTCCGGTATTTATCAAGCTCATCTCTCCATCTTTGCCTCGGTTTGCCGCGATGTTGCCTTGCGTTTAAGGGAGAAGGAGGCCTTCACCCAGCAGTGGGACATAAATGGGCTAACTAAAAATATGTTCTTTGTATCATTTGTCTTGGTATGGTCATGTGAAGACGAGGGATGAAACCACAGAAAAGATGAAAGAGGTTAGAAAGAAAATACCTTCCGATTTGTACTATAACGGGTGTCGCCACTTATCTTACACCCCTTAACTCTACTACAGGCAATAAACCAATACGAACGCACATTACGCAAGTAACAGACCACGCACACTTAGATCGCAAGTTTGCTCTTGGTAGTTGAACTATGAACATTGCCCTACTTTGTGGCACGCCTTTTTATGGTGGGAAAAATCATCCAATGACAACCCCTGCTCTTGGGCGGAGCGGGAGATAGTGTCAGACTCTTACTGACTAAAAGCTCACCCCGTTCCTTCTAGCCTTCATACCGGGGCTTGAGATCCCTTTCGGATAACCCTGGCCCCAGTAGGCTTCGACCCGGCTGGGCTCCTACTGTTGCTGACAACTCCTTGAAGCGCGCGGGAACAGTGCGTGCCGTCAACGACTTAGGCTCGGTCCAGACAGTTACCGGACGGCCGGACAGCGAGCTACCCATTGCTCACTGTCCGCAAGCCCGCTCCTACGGTGGCTGGAAATCGGGATCGGAATTCCGGCGGCGGCGACGAGAGCGCCGTTGCCTGATGCGGCCGGCCTCCTCCTTTACTTTGTGGCCCTCCTTTTCGATGAAAAGCATATTAAAATAAAAGTTCTGAGTACACATGTAGGTAGATGGATGGATAGGGAGAGAGAGGCCAAAGAAAAGATACATCGATCGAAAGAAAAGGAAATTAGTGTTTGTGACGGGTGACAAGACGAAATGGAAGAAAAAAAACTTGTAGCGCCAACCCCAAGTGATATGGGATAAAGGCAGGAAGAAGAAGAAGAGTGTGAATGTTTCCTTGACAGAATTTTCTACTTTCACTCTGGCAAAACCGCTGACAATGACTAGGCAGGAAATAAAGTACAACTAAAAAACTTAGTCTAAATTTTATTCACGCAGGTAAAGCAGGCCGTTTCAACTGTCTCTCAATTTGTCTTACAGTCTTATTTCTAACATTAGGTACCGCAAACAAGGTGTACACCACACCAAAAATGTTTATACCAGCAAATATATAGAACGTGGTGTAAACTCCGACGTAATCTTCTATGTATTGGAAGGTGTGTACATGAAGGAGTTTTATTATTTGTGAGTATAAGTAGATTGCTCCTATTAGAGTTGCTCGAATCTGAAAAGAATAAGAAAAAAAATTATTAGGATAAACATAATGATAATCCTAACTAATTTTATAAATGTGAAAGTGTGGATGTTTGGATGTTTGTTACTTAATCATGTATAAACGGCTGAACGAATTTGAATGAAATTTGGCATGCATATAGGTTTTCACATGGAAAAGAACATAGGCTACTTTTTATCCCGGAAAAACATCTTATTCCTATAGGAAAACACGTTTAGAGTGCGATAACGGAAGTACACGCGGACTAAGAGCTAGTGCCTTCATAAAGTCTTGAAGTATGTAAGCATCGCCTTGTGTTTAATTTCTAACGCCATATTTAAAATAATAATAATAATAATAATAAATGGCCTTATAGCCAAAAGCTTCGACGACCATCTGTCGAAGCTGGCGTTGCGCGGATGGATCAAGGGCCTGATACAGAAGGCAGTACTCCTCGATACGGCTCGTATTGTGAGGAGGTTCCTGTCTCTGGAGCCCTAACCACCGGTAGCTTGGACCCTGCTCCCGACACCGGCGGACAACTATTTTTTATATTTTTAAATGTTTTTTTTTTAATTATTTTTTTAAGAAATGTTTAAAAATGTAAAATAATATGTTCAAATGAAAAATAAAGGAGATAATAATAATAATAAAAGCCTTTATTCGCTGACTATTTTACAGTTTTGCTTTATACAACTTTTATATAATCAAAAATTTCTTAATCTAATCTTATTTTATTTTTTATTTTTTTGGTTTGCAAACGCTTAGTCAGGTTGTCTTTTGACATAGGCCTCCCCCATTTCCTTCCAGTTATCTCTGTCACGAGCTATCCTCCTCCATCCCTTCGGCAGATCATCCTCCCATCTTTTAATTTGACGTCCTTTCTGTCTTTTTCCACTTCTAGGGTACCATTCCATCACGTCCTTCGTCCATTTTTTTCCACTGTTCGTTCTCATTATATGACCAGTCCAATTCCATTTAAGTTTCCTTATTTTCTGCAGTACATCTGTCACCTTTGTTCTTTCCCTTATTTTTGATGTTGTCCACCGGTCCCGTAGAGTTATGTTAAGCATGCTTCGTTCCATGCTGCGTTGACAAACTAAGAGACTTTTACAGTTTTTACTCGTAGCTGGCCAAGTTTGACATCCGTATGTAAGACATGGGAGGATACATATGTTATATAGTCTTTTCTTGATAGACATTGGAATCGTTTCGTTTTTAACTATTTATTTTAGTGACCAGTACCGCTTCCAAGTGTTGCTTATTCTTCTGTTTATTTCCTTAGAATGTTGATCTTTTACTGATATTAGTTGTCCTAAATATATATATTCATCTACATATTCAATAACCTCTTGTCCTATTTCGATAGTTTCTCTTGATCCGTTCGTCATTATTTTAGTCTTCATTGGGTTCATAGATAGACCTGCTTTCTTGCTTTCGTAATCTAATTGTTGTAACATAGTTTGTAGTATATCTGGTCTCTCAGCGAATATCACTATGTCATCGGCAAACCTTAAGTGATTCAAATTTGATCCGTTAATGTTAATTCCAAAATTTTCCCAGTCCAGTTGTCTGAATATGTTCTCTAACACTGCTGTAAAAAGTTTTGGGGAAAGTGGATCGCCTTGCCTGACGCCTCTTTGAACACTGAATTCTTCTCCTTGTTGTTCAAGTTGAACTGTTGCTGTGATATTTCTATATATTTCTTTTATGATTTGTATATATTTTCTTTCTACACCTTGGTTTTCTAGTGTTTTCCAGATATAATTATGACTTAGAGAATCGAAAGCCTTGTTATAGTCCACGAATGCCATATAATAAAGTTGCCCATATTCGTTAAATTTTTCTATGATCTGCTTCACGACGTGAATGTGATCGATGGTGGAATAGTCGGCGCGAAATCCAGCTTGTTCTCTTGGTTGATTTTCTTCTAGGTGTTTCATTATTCGTCCAAGTATTATTTTTGAAAAAACTTTGTATAGATTGGACATTAAACATATTGGTCTGTAGTTATTTATTTCGTTTTTGTCTCCTTTTTTATGTAGTAGGACAATAGTGGATTTTGTCCATTGAATAGGTATTTGTTCTGTAATCATAATTTCATTAAATAGATTCGTCACATATTTGGATATCGCAGTTAGAGATTCTCTTAGTATTTCATTTGAGATTTTGTCGTCTCCAGGTGATTTCCCACTTTTTTGTGTCTTTACAGCTTTTATGACTTCTGCTTCTAATATACCAGGTTCCTCTTCGTAGACTGTTTTTCCTGACTTTGTTTGTATTGATTCGTCGGTCTTCGTGTATAATTTTTGATAAAATTCTGTCGCCACTTTCGCTATTGATGGTCTCTTTGTCGTTAATTTCTTATTTTTCTTTCTATCTTTCGTTTTCATATTGGGTATCCATTGTGTGTATTCTCTTAGTTGTTTTAGACCTTTCTTGATTCCACCTGTTTTCTCTATTTGTTCTCTTAGTACTTCCAGCCTCTCTGCTTTCCTATGTTTTCTTATTGATGTTTGTATTTTTTTGCTAATACTTGAGATGTTTTGTTTGTTGCCTTTTCGATTGTCTAACATTTTTTTCCTCTCTTCCATCAGATTTAACGTTTCTTCTCCTAACTTATTTTTCTTCTCTTTTTTAGATCTCGATTTGTTTACATTTATCAGCTCTTTTTCCAGAAGGTTATACTTTTCTTGCAGTGTTCTAGTTCCTTCAATTTTTTCTAATGTGTTTCTTAACTCGTTTAAGACATTTTGAGGTATGGGCGTTGCTATTGTTGTATTTTTTGTTGCGTAGAGAATATGCTTTCTTGATTTATCATTTCGGTATTGTATAACTCCTCTCACCATTCTATGATCAGTGTTGAAGTTAATCTTATTCACTACGTCGACGTCATTAAATATATGTTTTTTTCTTGTGAGTATGAAATCTATTTCATTTTTATCTCTGCCATTTGGGGACATCCATGTCCATTTTTTTGATCTGCTTTTTTTGAAGAAACTGTTCATTATTTTAAGATTATTTTCAAAAGCGAAATCTATGAGTCTACGTCCATTGTCGTTTCTGTCACCCGTACTGTAATCGCCTAAGACAAATTCGTCTTTATTGGATTTGCTGCCCACCTTCGCATTGAAGTCTCCCATTAGGGTTATATTTTTGTTTTTCTTTTGCACCAACTCTGTTAGGTCTTTATAGAATTTGTCTTTTGCTAATTTTGTATCTTGTTCAGTGGGCGCATGTACTTGTATAATTGACGTCGGTTGTTTGGATTCTGATAACTGTATATTAAGAATTGCTATCCTGTCTGATATTCCTTGAAAGCTGATTATTTTATCTTTTAGATGTTTTTTTACTAGGAATCCCATGCCATATAAACCTTGTGTTTCTCCATAGAAATAAAAAATAAATTCACTGTATTCTCTTATCTCTTCTCCTTTTCTTCTTACCTCACAAATGCCGATGATATCCCATTTTACAGGTCTTATGGCTTCTTCTAATTCTTCTAGTCTGTAATCTGTCATGAGCGTTCTGACATTTAGCGTTGCGATGTATAAATGATTATATCTTTTTTGCCGTAAGGATATAATTCTATGGGGGGGTGGTGGTCTAGCAACCCCACGGGGACCAGCCGGATTGGGGTTGTCCTGTCTCTGGTTGCTAATATTTAGTTGCTATTTAGATTGATTTGGAGTATTAGATGATGAGTTCGATCTTGGTCTCATCAAATCAAATGCATTTCTTCTGTTCTCTTTTATGACTGTATTGCTGGTTCCTGGCTTCTTCTTGGCCTGATTTTGGTTTTCCGGCGAAGTTAATTGGTCGCTTTTTCTTTTTTCTTTGTTTTGGTTTCCTTCTATCACTACCAATTGATCGTACTTTATGTAAGCAGTGTTTCCCTTCGCGCGTTCTTCTATTAGTTTTGATTTAAGTTCTCTTCTTTTTTCTAAAACTTCTTTAGGAAAATCTTCAGTGACGTAAACATCTTTTAGGCTTTTCTTCAGTTTTAGTATTTCGCTCCTTTTCCAACTGTTTGCAAAAGTAATAAGAACAAGTCTTTTTTTGTTTTCTTTGTTAAAACCGATTCGGTAAATTTTTGAGACATCGTTGACTTCCAGATTTTCCTTGAAAATTTCCTGTACTCGCTGTAACAGCTGAAATGTATTCTTTTCTTTCTCTTCTAGGCCAAAAAGTAAAATGTTATTTTTCTTTTTCTAAATACTCAATTTTTTTCTCCAGCATTTCTACTTTACTTTTCAGCATTTTGTTGTCTTCTATCAATGGTTCCAATTTTTCGTTCATTTTCTCGAATAAAGTATTTGTTTGTTTTTCCATTTCTATTTTCATTTGATCAAAGAGTATTTTAAATTGTCCCTCCATTTTAGCCTTTTTTTTTTTCTTATACTGGTTACACTTTCTGACGTAAGAAGTTGACGTTTGTTGTCAGAAGTTGACGTTTGATGTCAGAAGTTGACGTTTGATGTCAGAAGTTGACGTTTGATGTCAGAAGTTGACGTTTGATATCAGAGGTTGACATTTGATGTCACTTAAGTGAAACGAAATGTCACTGTCACTATGACTCACTTTTCTTGTAACCTCAAAAATATTGGAATAAAAATGATGAATTCTTCTTTGTTTCCACGATTATCTTCACTGTAATTATACCAAAATGTACTATGTCACTTGATGTTTCCGTTTACTGCAGCAGTTTTCTCAATGGCGCTAATAAACTAGTGATTCACAATTATTTTTGGCGGACTAATTGCAAGGTAATGTTTACTATTTGACAACCATAGACATATTTATGTACCATCAAAGACAATTCACCACCGCTAAGTTCATTTTTGTTTGCACTCGAAACGAAAAGTTTAAGGGGTTTGGTTTGGCGCCGCGCCACAGGATTCAAGCAAAAAGACCGCGATGGTACATTGATATATCATCTTCATCATCATTTCAGCTGAATGACGTCCACTGTTGGACATAGTCCTCCCCCAAATGTCACCACAACGAACGGTTCTGTGCCTATTGCGTCTAACGCATTCCCCTGACTCTGACCAAGTTGTCGGCCCACCTTGTGGGAGGCCTTACAACGTTGCGTCTTCCGATGCATAGTTAGAGATAGTGCATACTAAGCACCATTGCCATGCACAAACATCTCTTATATACAAAAGACAGCAAGACCCAGGGCAAGTATCTTTTTTAGGGTTCCGTAGTCAACTAGGAACCCTTATAGTTTCGCCATGTCTGTCTGTCCGTCCTCGCTTAATCTCTGTGACCGTTAGCACTAGAAATCTGAAATTTGGTACCAATATGTATATCAATCACTCCGACAAAGTGGTAAAATAAAAATTGGAAAAAAAGGTTTTATTAGGGTAGCCCCCCTATATGTAAAGTGGGAAGTGATTTTTTTTTTAATTTCAACCCTAACGTGTGATATATCGTTGGATAGGTATTTAAAAATGAATAGGGGTTTACAAAAATCATTTTTTGATAATGTCAATAATTTCCGAAATAATCGCTTTAAAAGTAAAAAAACAATGTGTACCCTCTAACTTTTGAATCATAAGTTTAGAAAATATGAAAAAAATCTGAAAAGTAGAACTTTATAAGGACTTTCTAGGAAAATTATTTTGAACTTGATGGAAAGAACAGTTTTTGTACAAAAAAGACAAAAGGTTCTACAAAATAATTTCTGGACTAAGTTTGTAGTATAATCGTATATGCAAGCCTTTTTTTAAACTCATAAGTGGGTACACTTATTGTGACGGACGGGAAACTACGGAACCCTACACTGAGCGTGGCCCGACACGCTCTTGGCCGGTTTTTTTTTATGGTGGGAAAGAATCATAAAATGACAACCCCCGCTCTTGGGCGGAGCGGGAGATAGTGTCAGACTCTTACTGATTAAAAGAGCCACCCCGGTCCTTCTAGCCTTCATACCAGGGCTCAAGCTCCCTTTCGGATAACCCTGGCCCCAGTAGGGCAACTATCTGTAGGTCATACAAATATATGTTCCGTGCGGGAATCGAATCTGCAAACACGGTAACTAATCACTCAACCATTGACCCAAACGTGCCTTCAATTTATTCTATTAAGGCAACGAATTGATTATAATTTCGATCAATCGAAGAATTGCCCTCTCATCTTGATTGGCTGCTACTGACAGATTCATAATGATGTCATTACTTCAGAAATTTTACTCTTATTCAAAAGACCACGCGCGCAATTAGGCCGTTGCAAACACAACCTGGCAAAGTGGGGGATTATAGACCCCTCCGACACCCAGTGTGAGTACAGTGCTCTTCACCAGTCGAATGCCCACTTATTGGAGTGCCCAAAGTGTCCCTACATCTGCACTTTGAAGAACATAAAAAAACGCCATTAACGTCGCTATAAACGTGGCAACCTACTGGGTCCAAAAACTTTAAGGAAAAAAAACTATCGATTAGAGAAGAAGAAGAAGAACTCCTATCCTTTGTTATGTAAATTAAACATCATCTCTTTCTTTGCCCAGCCTTATCCTATTTCATTTGAGATCGGCTCTCCTCGTCATTTTTCGCCATACATTTCGGTTCTGGGTCGTCGAGTCTTTCACTTCAGCTTTCTTTAGTTCATTGCTAATTATAGACATCCAAGTTGGAAGGGGTCTACCACGCTTTTTTGGACCAGTATTCATGTGTAAGACTGGCTTAGTCATATGTTCTTCAAAAATAAACAAAACATCATCGAACAAAACAAAATACTCAGTATTGCATCGATGCAAACATAATGCTTTTCTATCAAACAGTATAGGGAAACATTTAAACTGCAATTCAATACCAATACCTCAAAATACAATTCAATAATAAAATGTGGTTGAAACTGGATAATATACAGAACAGTTTTCTAAAGCCTAGCACAGATGGAAAGGAAAACCTGAATAATGGAACGGCAGTCGTTTGGCTTGACCAAAAGTAAGTATATATACTTCAAACTCTCTTTATTCAGGCTGTTGCCACAAAATAAATATGCACCGTTAAGTATAAAGTACCTTTTTTTTAAAACTCGTATTAATTTACGCATGCACGAAATTAATTTCTTTAAGAAATAGTCAGCTGAGCGAGTTGAATGACCTGTAGGTATTTTGTACGCAACGCCGACTATTACCTACAGGTTATTGAACTCGTTCAGCTGATGTTTTCTTAAAGAAATTAATTTCGTACATGCGTAAATTGATACGAATTTAAAAAAAAGGTGGGTACTTCATTTATTAATTTTATCTTTACAAATCGATAGTGTTTCATGTACCGGATCGACCCTCCACGGGATTAAAACGATTAAAATTTAGCTGTATATAGATAGAGCAGTCAATCTCATGTATGTACTTCACTTTTCATATCTACGCTCGGTAATCGATTTGTCCAAGCCCACATAAATTGTTAAAAATTTACAGGCCCACAAAGTCATTTACTTGTCTACCTACCTGACAATTCTGCGTTACGTAAAAACAAACTATCCAAGTACAAGCAAATACCTACCTTATTGCGTCTTAAAACTGGGACTTAAAAAACGATAGTTCAGCAATTAATGTTGAATTTAAAAAACCGTCCGAACAGTTACAACTTTTTTTTCGGCACCATTATTTCACAAAAAGTTCACAGACGAGTGTCCCAAGCGGATACATACGCGCTCGCAATGAGCTGAATTGATTGACATTACAACTCGTGCGCATTAACATGGCACCTGATGAAGGACGTTTGAAGTATTGAGTGCATTGAATTTCATTTTAGTTTTTTTGAATATCAACATTTATTTTGCACTGAGTAGTTTCTCATGACATACTACTTATTTTAAGTTGCGATTAATTCACAAGAAGTTCACAGACGCGTGTCCCAAGCGGATACATACGCGCTCGCAATGAGCTGAATTGAGTCGATCGTGTCCGCGATCGAGCGCGCTTTGTTTAAGATTGTCTTCTGTACCTATCTATTTTGAGCTATTGCTCTGTAGAACTTACTTTTTGTAAATCGATTTCGTATGACAAAATGTATGAAAGAACGAAAAAAGTTTGGCGACAGTCTTCTTGTACGAAGTACAGAAATAAAATAAATAGAGACGATAGTAAAAAAAAAACAACAAAAAAAAGTGAGTGATCGTTTCGTCGACGTTTCAGAATTAGATAAAAATAGGCATCCACTTCTAAAAATTGGCAGCAATAGGCTGTTTGACAGTATGAAAAATAAGGTCATATATAATGCCATCCGCATAGATTATGGGTTTTGAAAGCGATTCGTACCAATATATCTAAAAAAATAATGGACTATTTATTAAAATAAAAATATGATAAACCTTATTTTATTTACCCAGCGCCATGTTTTTGAAAATGGTCGCTATTGGCTGTAAAAATGTCTATAATTGGTCAAATATGGCATTTAAGGCGTATAGTCCCGTGAACCATCTGACCGAAATTATGTGAACGCAACTCTCGCACTCGCCTAGGCGGCAGTACGCAAATCTGTGCATTTATTTGCGGCCAGCAAAACCGGACCGAGCGCCCGGAAAACGCTTTAAATCCATTTTCTCTGCGAATAATTGATTGATTTACATATGCAATGTTCACTTTGAAGAATATTTAACCACCAATTTTTATGTGTAAAAATGTTTCTAAAGTTCCAAGCCGTTTCGAAGGAGTAGGGAAAAGTTGCGAAAAGTTGCGAAATTGAAAAATATTTTTTTTTTTGACAAAAGTATTAATTGTACGAAAAAATCAAATGTTGATATTATTATTCATGAATCTATAATAAACATATTTTTTCAATGCAATTGACCTAGCCTTTACGGAGGAGTAGGCCTCAGAAAATCACTGTTTTATGGCACTTTTCGGGCCCTTAGCCCTTAAGCGGCTTGTTCGGTTAATAGAACTTTATATGCTATTTTTTATGTCAATATTTACAGAAATTCAAACGACTGCACTTCAAATTGTATTCTAATATCAAAAGTAGTAAATGATTACCAAATCTTAGCCAGAAAATTATTTAATGAATTTTTTGGAGTCATTTTGCTTCAATTGGATAGCGAGATATTAAAACTTTGGTTATAATTTTACATTGAAATGCGGGTTTAATTTTGGTGATCATTTACTATTTTTCTCTGTTATATATTACTATATCTGGTGGTAAGTTAAACATAAGCCATAAATATATCATATCAAGATGTCGATCATCATCAAGAAACTTTATTTTGTGGGCGAAAGCTTGGTATCGAGCAATAAACCAACTATTCCAGATTACACAAATGATTTGTTATGATGCAAGCTTTTGGTATTCACTTCAAAAAACCAGCCGTGAGACATTCCCCGAGACTAGACGTTGTTTGCATGGCTGCTGACATAAGAAAAAACGTCGGATCTCTGCGGTCGGTACTTTTATCTGCTCGGTTCCTACTAATGTCAGCGCGGATTCTGTCAAAATGACATGTGTCACTTGTTACTTAGCTTGTTCATTCGTTCTCAAGCTTGCTTGCTATTGATTTCACAAATATAAAATTGGTCGTGTAAGCTAGCTTTAACCGAACAAAAGGCAATACACCAATGCATACGTTTACCGTGACCCGGATCCAAGGAACATATTTTAAAGCTTCGAATGTTTGATTCTTTATAAACTTGTGAGCTATGTTTCCTTACAATTCTCTTCCACAGAGAACTTGTACAGTTTTCTTTACTTGACTAAGTTTAAACTTGATTTTCGTTGTATTTTTCTTGGTTAGTATTGTGTTTAGCATATTATTGTTAAGTTTTATGCTTTGGATAGGAAGTATGTTCATAGTTTCTAGAACATATTTAGTGATAGTAGTAACTTTGAAGACTAGAAAAATATGTATTTATTTTATAATCGTTTTAGATTCTAATAAAGACTTATAGCACATTGTACTAAGCGTAGAAATTTGTGCAAACGATTTTTTATCATTTATTTCTATAAATATCTTAAACCATACGTCCATAAAAGTATCTTGACAAAATATTTAGAAATGATAAATCGGTTAGAAGGGTGAAAGACGACCATAAAAAGACCCGGTGGATGAAATCCATAGATTATTTTTTTCAATAATGAAGGCTCAATAAACATCAGGCAACGGCGCTCTCGCCGCCGCCGGGATTCCGATCCCGATTTCCAGCCACCGTAGGCGCGGGCTTGCGGACAGTGAGCAATGGGTAGCTCGCTGTCCGGCCGTCCGGTAACTGTCCGGACCAAGCCCAAGTCGTCGACGGCGCGCGCTGTTCCCGCGCGCCTTAAGGAGTTGTCAGCAACAGCAGGGACCCAGCCGGGTCGAAGCCTACTGGGGCCAGGGTTATCCGAAAGGGCGCTCGAGCCCCGGTATAAAGGCTTGAAGGAACGGGATGGGTTTTTTAGTCAGTAAGAGTCTGACACTATCTCCCGCTCCGCCCAAGAGCGGGGGTTGTCATAAGATGATTTTTCCCATCGAAAAAAAAAAAAAAAAAAAAGGCTCAATAAAAGTCTACGGCTAATACAACTACTAACGAGCACACTCCCTTAATTTTAAATTGCTAATCAATGTTTTTTTTCTTTTGAACTGTTCTCTATAATGTGTCTGGGTAAAGGTTGCCAGGAGTCCCATAACACCAGTTTTCTTAGTATGGGCTCCTATCGCCCTACCAAAAATATTGTTTATAGTAAATTTGCTGTACTTATGTATTTTGTGGGAGAAATTAAATAAAGTTTATTGTTATTAAATTCTATTATTACTAATAGAGGAATAACTAGTATTTAAGTGGATGGATGGAGGAAGGAAGAGGAACACTAAATAAAAAAAGTATAGATTTTGTGAGGAGAAATAAGAAAGAAAAGGCAGTGATAGAGTGACAGTTGACAGAACAGGTGGACCGATGACCTGGTAAGGTTTGCAGGAATCAGACAGATGCGAGACGCACAGGACCGTGCATTGTGGCGACACTTGGTGGAAGCCTATGTCCAACAGTACGTCTTTCTACTGAAATGATGATGATGATGATGACAAAACAGAAACGACAAAAAAAGTGTGGTGCACCGGCACCAACCACAAATTACATGGGGCAAGAATAAAAAGCATTGCAATGCCTGTACATCATATAAATCTCACAAAAAGGCAGGACGATATTGATAGATAATACAACTACAAATGATGACAATACAGTTTATTAAAAAAATATTACCTCTAAATTATAGATCTCCACCATAACAGCGATAGGCAGTCCCCACGCTACACCGTAAGCGAAGACTAGAATACCGAGCGCGGTGACTGGCAGCCATCTTAGTGACGTCACGGTTAAGTCAGCTTGTGTGTATACTGCTAGTACTCCTGTTGATACTGTCATTGTGACGTAGCTCGCTGTTAAAAGGTACTGTAATGAGAGAGTTGGTGGTGAGAATAATAGAAGTGAAAATGGACTAATAAGAGACAAGAGTTTTGAGTACAATCTTTATTGGTAAAAAATAGTTGACAACGCCGAAAAACCTGACCGCAGAAAGTTAAGCAGTCTTTTTAAATCAGTAAGATGTACTCTAGTGTGACTCTCATAGCAAATATGAATCCAGTGACATCTCTCAAGCTAAAATTCAACAACAGCGATAGAGGCTCCTAAACACACATACATTCACTCAAAAAACATAACTCTCCTTGCTCTCCTCATATTGCTGTGCGCAGTCTGGTAAAAATAAGAACGCGTATATTGAATCCTGTAGCAAGTTAGTTTTATGAAGTTTATACTTCTGATAGCATGTAGTGTCTCCTTTTTTTCACCAATGATTTGCAACTGACATTCAAATTGACAATTTAAAGATAACTCTAAATGATAAGGACTCCTTATAAATTCTGAGAAGAAGTCAGGCCAAAAAGTTAGTTCATTGTTATATTAACTGTACGTACAGCTAAGGAGTTGAATTCCGTGCCAGAATCTGTGTTACTTGGTAACTAAAATATGAGAGTATTTAAATCACGAGTGAAATGGTTACTCCAAGGCAAGGGTACTCCAACATGGAGCTTAAGTTTCCTGTCTATATGTAATATCATCATCATCAGCCTTTTTAATGTTACCACTGCTGGAACTCAGGCCTCCTTTCTAGGAGAGAGAATGGGCCATAATCCACCACGCGGGCCCAGTGCGGGTAAGTGAATGTCACATGTCTTCGAATTTTTGGTTCTAGGACATGCCGGTTTCCTCACGATGTTTTCCTTCACCGTTTTGAGAGTAGTAGTGATGAAATAAATTACACAAAGTCATGCGCCTGGCTGGGTTCGAATCCACGACCTACAACTCGTAAGTCGGGGCCATTATCACTCGACCACCGCTGCTCTCTAATATAATGTAATATCGACAACTAGAAAGTTTACAGATATTTCAAATAGCTTACCTTTCGGTCCACAAACATACAGCAAAACCAACTGAAGAGGCTTCCCGCGAACAACGTGTACAGCACCAGCGTGTTCTCAGGGTCAGCAGACACCTTCAGCTGCATCAGCGTCTTCTGCTGGTCCATGAAGAGGATGCTTCCACATATAGCTGTTACTGTGTACAAGGCGATGCCTACCTTTGTACCGTCTAACCAGATTTTGTTTCTCCCTGAAAGAGAATTAGAAGTTTAAGTTTTTTTTTTGTGTTGATAGGTTTGCGCTTGACCTTCCTACCAGTTGGACAGCGACGATGCGGTCGAAACACGCTTCCCGAAATGGAACTGATGGAAAACCGACAGGCCAGCGACTCGGTGTTGATGCTCAAGACTTCGAAAGCTCAACACGAGGAGTGCATCATTGCCAATGACCCTCTTAGCCTCGCCTCTCTATTGCCTCAAGCTAGTAACAAGCAGATCCATCCCAAATATGAGAACAGTACTTCATACACGATCGAACTTGCGCTTGGTAAAGTTTGAGCAGCTGTTTCGGCGTAAACTACTGTCTGACCTTTGCTTTTTTTCTGGTTTAATATGAACCGCACAAGCATTTATTAAAAATACATTTTTTTTTTGATTTGATAGACCATTTACAGGCACTTTTGAATAGGCAAATATCGGTCAGTCAAAAAAAAAAAAATGAAGCTTGTTCGATAAGCCATTCTTTCAAACGAGCTTTGAAGGTGCATATAGTCGGGGCACTAGAAATAGCTGCAGGTAGTTAAATGGTTGACCTCTCAGCTGTGAGCCCGTAATGACGCTAGTGCAACGTATGTTACGCATTCGCAAATGATTACCGCGCAATTTTGGCGCGTCTAATTAAAAGATGATATCTTCAAAACTACGTTAGTTAGCTCGCTGCCAGTTATATTATTCGAATCATTATTAAATTACCTAAAAAAATATGTACAGATCAGCATAGTTTTGTCTTGTAATGTATTAGTAATAGTCGTGTGTGTTCAGTATGAGAGGCACAGATTCAGGAGAGCCGCAGTGGCTCTCCCATATACAGACTTTTTTATAGAGAGCCGGAGCGGCTCCGCGCCACAGACAAGGGGCGTTGCTAGGAAATATGAATTCAGGAATATACTCACAGACCGTACAAACGCCAAGTTTTCCATTCGCTTTCGCTTTATCACTTTCATCTTTGAGATTGGAGATTTGTTTTGAAATATACGGATCATCCTCTGGCAGTAAGGTGAGCTTTGATAGATTTTTTCGCGCTCTCTGAAAAAAATACAAATTGGTTTGTTAAGGATTTTTATAGAATAATAATTCGTAGTCGGTTCAATTTTCTTTATATTTTTTTTCGCAGAAGATTTTGTGCCTTGATCGGTGTAGTTAAATTATAATTATTTTTGTTTAATTTTTTATTTATGTTCACTAATAATATTAAGTTATGTAATTATTTTTTTCGAGTTTGAAGTATATGTACGCACGAGGGGATATACATACTTATTTAAGTAGTTTCATGATAGCACAAGTTTAAACTTTAGTGGTTTTTTGGTTGCTATTTAACCTAAATAATCCTGTAATCTTCGTATAAATGATAAATAAAGAATAAAAAAAGATAATAATAACAGATAATATAAGCGGTAGTCAAGTTACTGATCTTTAGTGACATCTATGGCACCACATAAGAACTTATCCTGCATCACGCAATTTAAATTCTCCGCGAGATTGGAACATAAATAGAATTCATCATACCCGTCTCGTTAGAGGATCTTTCAAAGGAAATATGTGCGAATCTGTTCCGTTCTTTTTTGTATTTTATTTATGTACGATATGTATTTATTTAGGTTTAAGTATAAATAGTTTAAGTTTTTTTTTGTGTACATATGTAGATTTTATCTGATGTAAATAATTTTTCTTAATCTGGTTCCGCATACCTTCAGATCATTGTACTATAATTTCAAAAATATTATCAAAATCCATATTTACTCCACTAAACAATATTATGATTTCCCAAAGGGTAGTATAACTTTGTAGCCGCTTTGTTTCATAGCCAGGCACTCGCCACAGTCATTTGTTTCAGACGAAGAAACACGCCATATTTGCACTTTGCTTATGACGGTACAGTACAATCATTTTAGCGAAACAGACTGGGAAAAGCTGTGTTGAGAAAATTGCGGTACAATGTAAAATACTATAAAACCTTAGTTTTAGTATATATACGAATCCTGAAACAGCAAATATTTTTATGTTAACGATCTATGTAAAAAATTTCAAAACCGTCTCATGAAAGTTATCTGTGTTAGTTACACAACGTTAAATTTTGATCGTTTTAATCCCGTCAACTGAGCGAGTCCAATGACCTGTAGGTAGTAGTCAGCGTTGCGTACAACCTACCTACAGGTCATTGGACTTGCTAAGTTTACGTTTTCTTAAAGAAATTAATTTCGTACATGCGTAAATTAATACGAGTTTTGAAAAAAAGGTACTTTATTTTTTAATTTTATCTTTAAAAATCGATAGTGTTTCATGTACCGGATCGACCCTCCACGGGATTAAAACGATCAAAATTTGGCGGTGTATATGTTACAAAGTTATTATCAAAAATGCGAGCCATCGAGGTGACTGAGGGGTTGTTTTGCACTTGCACCCAGCTGTTTAATGTGTTGTACTTAGTGTCGGTGGTATCCAACTTGTAACCTTTTTAAGCTATTGCATAGCTTCTATCACGGGCCTTGAGCGTGGAGACCGAGTCCAGAACTTCCGTAACGAAAATAACCTAACACCCACCACTCATTTGTTTTTTGAGCGTGGTGACCGATAAGTAAACAAATGAGTGAACAATCAATCAAAATTCAATTCAATGTGTGAAAGTGTAACTTCAATTAATATCAAAGAAAAAAAAAAACAAAGGAAAAAAAATACTGCATAAATAAAATAAATAAATAATTATAATTGCATACGTTGATAAAAATGCTATGCAATAGCTTTACCGCGGCAGTCCCCGAGTGCCACACGTCTTTTTTTTTTATATTTTTGGAACAAAAAATAACATGGTGTAAATACTATTAGAATCCATTCAGTTACCGATTTGCTGATTCTGAACAAACTATTCAGGTTTTGCATATACTAAAAATAATGTTATGTATTAGAATTCAGTATTCGAAGTAATGATCACATTGAAAAGTATAGCTTACTTCTAGCTTGATCCGCCGTCGACTACATCATCACTTACCATCAGGTGAGATAGTAGTCAACAACCAACTCAATTTTACATATCATAAAGCTTAATTTCTATCGCAACTCATAAAGGGCCTACGCTAAAGGAGCCAAGCACGAACGGAGCACGAGCAGAGCTCAAATTATTGAAATGTGAACTGACTCTAGAGGAGTCGAACACGAGCGGAGCATGAGCCGAGCTCAAATTCTTATAGTGTGGACCGACTTTAGAGGCGGCGAGCATGAGTCGGGCTCAAATTCTTGTAGTGTGGACCGACTCTAGAGAAGCCGAGCACGAGCGGAGTACGAGCCAAGCTCAAATTCCTGTAGTGTGGATCGACTCCAGAGGAGCCGAGCACGAGCCGAGCTCAAATTCTTGTAGTGTGGACCGACTCTAGAGAAGACGAGCACGAGTGGAGCACGAGCCAAGCTCAAATTCTTATAGTGTGGACCAACTCCTGAGGAGCCGAGCAACAGCGGATCACGAGTCGAGCTCAAATTTATGTAGTGTGAACCGACTCCTGAGGAGCCGAGCACCGGCGGAGCACGAGTCGAGCTCAAATTCTTGCAGTGCGAATTGACTCTAAAGGAGCTGAACACGAGCGGAGCACGAGCCGAGCTGAATGTTTTCAAGGATGATAATGATGTTCATAATGAAGATCATTTTTAAACGATAGTTAGTTTGTGCCATAACATATTGCTCTAGCGTCACGAATGAGCTAACGTGAGCCGTGTACACATTCGTGCCTCAGCTCTGAGTAACAGAATCTGACACGATCTTGCATAATCCTTTGTTCGTATCTGCAAATATCACTTGGTAAACGGAGCTTGATAGTCTCTTAGAGTAGATACCGTATATATGTAAGCCTGGAGGATGCTTTGTATCCAGTTGGCCTTTTTTTTAAGGTTTCGTATTACAAAACGAAAAACGGTTCACTTTGTTATCCGTCTATCTGTCAAAACCCTTTATCTCGGAAACGCGTGGAGGTATCGAGTTGAAATTAAAACCAAAACCTAACACTCTAAACTTCCTCTAATAAAATTATCTCTATATTCTACGTATGGATACCGGCACGAATCTTGAGCGCTCGGCATCTGAGTGGGGATCGCTTTGCGCATTTCATACATTGGCGAGCTAATCGTCGTTGTTATTAGATACATGCAGAAACGCAGGGAGTGAATCAAGAGTGACGTCTATGACACGAAGGTGAGGCGAGCCAATCACTGACACTCCTCGCCCCCGCGTCTCACTTTGCACCACTAAAGAGACCGAATATTTGACTTCTGCGCAATTTGAAGAGATCGTTCAAGATCCGTGCCGGTAGAGTCTGTATTAGGATTTAATTAAATCTGATGTAGTCAACACGAATTCAATTAAATTTAATCAAGGTTGATTAAGAGTTAGAGATCATTGTTAACTAACAGAAGAACCTTAAAAAAAGTTTCGAATATAAGTATTTTTTAAATTATTAAATATTATACAAAATTCTCAAGTCGGTTAACTTATTAGACAGACATTATCTATATCAAATTCATTAAAATTCTTAAAACTAGCTCAGTAAGAATCAATGCAATATAAGGAATGTAGCAACAATATCTCAACTGCATTGAACGTATAGTCTTATTTTGAACACGTATCTCATAGTCTGTGTACAGTTTCAATACGACTAGATCATTAGGAATGTATCTAGTTTCATTGTTTTTATTTGTTGGATTCTGTTGAAGATTTCGAATTTTATTAAGAAAGAAGAAAGAAAGAAAGAAAAATAATTATTTGGTACAGCACAAGGCCCAAAAACAATAATAAACAAAAACACGTATCAAAAGTAAAAGACATAAAATAAAATAAAAAATTCAGTTGTTGTGTGCCTCATGGCTGTGCCAAAATAGGTCCAGTTCAGCATGAATGCCAAACAACTAGTGCCTGACGCTGGTTTTATGACCTTATAATAATAATGATTATAGTGCATTACTTGATTCCGGTTTCAAAAAGGAAAAATCAATCTTCATATCTTTTTCTAAGGTATATTAAGTGCGTAATCAATTAATTGAGTACCCTTAATTGAAGCAGCCGTCTGTATCAATCAATTTGCCTAACCTTTTGTGTGGACACAGCATTATGCTGATAAATAAAACGTTTTTCTTTCTTTTCTGGAAAATCTTTCAATGACTTCCCCACTCTAGGGCGGTGCGGGAGGGCGTGTCAGACTTTTACTCATTTAAAATCAACTACTATATAAGGCCCTTATACCAAAGGCTTAACGGTTTTTCCGAAGCATGAAGGAATCTCGGAAATTTTGGTTGGTTTACCTTTTTTGAAAAATAATTGAAGAAAAAATATTGACTTTGCATTCCTTTAAATATATAGGTTTGAACCATTTTTCAAAAATTGCTCGAATGATTGAAACATATTGAACGGCTTAACGAAAATTTATTACCTGTGAACTCACATGCTAAAATCCAATTTATCTAATATATATTTAGCTTGTTTAAACAATTACTATCGTCCATTCGGTGCAAGATATTTATAGAGATTTATTGACATTTTTAAAGTAATTTTCCTGACACTATAAATAATGTTCTTCAAAATCACATGATAGTGTTAACTGTTTAGTTTAGAGTTTAAATGCTAAATGATAAGTCGTTACCCTACAGTTATTGGTTTAAGACGTAGTCAAACATACAACCTCCTTTATGGTATATGCAAAATCTGAAACACCTGTCTAATTTTTTTATGTAAAGAATCTATGTACAAAATTTTAAAACATGTAATATTAAAAATTACAAAATTATAAGCCAGTTATGGGACCTGGTTGGTGATATAAATAAGCCATAGCTAATAAGCCACCCGGGCGACTGAGGTTTTGTAGCTGTGCGCGTGTACCATATGCCCGCTATGACCTGCCGTGATCTGTTTTGTACTTAGTTTTAAATATTTTTGGTAAAAAATATAAGATGGTATAAAAATTATTGGAATCGATTCAATTGCTGATTCTGAACAAACTTTTTTTAATATTCAGGATTTACATTATACTAAAAATAATCTACACTAATATAATAAAGAGATAAAGTCTTTATTTGTTTTTTTTTTTGTTAGTAGGAGGTAGGTAAACTCTGAAAGTACAGGTCTGATTGCAAAATTTTTTCATCGATAGAAAGCTGCTTTATTCCTGGGTGACATAGGCATGCGGGCAAAACTGCGAGCAGAAGCTAGCGTTGTATAAATAAAAAAAGAAAAACTAACTGACTAACATTTTATTATCAACGCACACCGTAACTACTAGGACTAGTAGTGGGATTTTTTGCTCAAAGTTTCCTTTTATGACGCAGGCGAGGACTAAGTAAGGATTCTCCAAAATTCAGCTCCTAAGGGGATGAAAGAAATTTAAAGTTTGTATGGACAAACCTACTTTCAAGCTGGCTAAGCTACTGGTATAAACTAGACTGAAGTCCTTATATATTTATACAACAAAGTCTATCAACGTATCTATCTGTATGAAAGCGATATACTTAGAAACTACTGATCGGAGTTATATGTAGATTTTAGCAATAGACAGAACAGTTCATGAGGAAAAACTGTACTGTACGGAATATTTAGCATGTATTATTTTTTTTTGTTCCATTTTGCTTCACCATTTAACATTGACCATTTATATTGCAATGCCCTAACAGGTAACTAAGTTCTGAGAACCTAACATTGTTAACATCTACAAACCATACACTTAGTTCGCATTAAAGAATTTGACTATGATTTTGAAACTTTCAGCATTTCAGCCAAAAGACGTCCGCTGTTGGAGACGGGCCTCGCTCAAGGGTCCTGTACATCTCGCATCCATCGGATTCTTGCGACCCTCACCAGGTCCACTTTGTGGAAGCCATTCCAACGCTACGTCTTCCAATATAAGGTCACCATTCCAGGACCTTTCGTCCCCATTGACCTTCTTGTTCTGCGAGTAATGTGCCCTGCCTACTGCCACTAGACGCTCTGTGCTCTGTGTGGTGCCTTGCCTAAATAATCGTCAAACTTATGGCGATTCTTTGGGTTATGTCAGTAACCTTAGTTCTCCTGCGGATATATTCATCTGATGTGATCACGCAAGGAAAGCATATTATAGCCCTTTCTGTTGCCCATTAAGTGACTTTAAGTCTTCTGATGAGGGTCATCGGGACCAACCACGATTCGGAGCCATATGTTACCACTGGCAACACGCACTGGTCATAGACTTTCGCCCCTCAAACCCCAAGCGAGCGCGTGATTTCGCCCCTATCGGTTGAACACTAAGATTATTAAAAGTCCGCGTAGATTATTAAAATTTTGAGCGTTTTATTTATTGGTTATGTATCTAAGAATGTAAATAAGAAATTCTTCATAAAGTAGTCTGTAAATTTCGAAAGCAAGCAACCTTTCCATTTTTCCCGTATTTATACTTATTTAAATGCTTGGGTTCTCAGGAGTTAAAACATTGTTGAAGAGTGTCCAACCTCTGATATATTTTCATTATTTTTCTTCTATGAAGAACTTCAAATATTTGTAACATCTGTGCGAATATCCATGAGCTCATAGCATGTAACATCCTTATGGTGTACCATAAGGATGTAGTAAAAGATGTGTCATGGCTTATGTTTTTAGTGTAGGAAAACAGGCGTCTTCCCGTCTTCAAATAACAACAAACTGTGGTTACACGTCAGCCATCAAACATAATTTATTAGTTCCAGATATTTCAAACTTGGCGGTTCTTAAATTTTTTCTGATATTTTTTTTTTATTATCGATAGGCGCGTTTGACTACTATCTCACACGATTTTTTTTTTCTTTTTTTATGGTGGGAAGAAATCATCCAATGACAACCCCCGCTCTTGGGCGGAGCGGGAGATAGTGTCAGATTCTTACTGACTAAAAGACCCACCCCCTTCCTTCTAGCCTTCATACTGGGGCTCGAGCGCCCTTTCGGATAACCCTGGCCCCAGTAGGCTTCGACCCGGCTGGGTCCCTGCTATCTCACATGATGGTAAGCGACGATATGCGAGCATGCTTGCCCTAAAAATAAGTTCATCAGCCTACTTTCACATAGAGCAGGCTTTTGACAGGGTTTGGAATATAGGGTTATTAGTAATGTGAAATCACTTCTGCCACTTACATATTTTGTTTTTTTCTTTCATTATTATTGATAGGCTCGCATTTGACTAACATCTCACCTGATGGTAAGCGATGATGTGGCCGTTAATGAAGCATGTGTGCCTAGAAGTAATTATTCACTCGTGTCTAAAAGACCCCTAGATTGTAGCTACCAAGAGACTGATTCTGGCAGGGAATTCCACTCTTTAGCTGTGCGTACAATGACTGTGTTCTCAAAACGTTTTGTGCGTTTAGGTAGGATGTCCACCATGTACCAATGGTATAGCGGTGTGTATTGATCCGATGATGGAACGAGCTTGGTGGAATTAAACTGCACAATTCCGACGTAAACTTCATGAAAACAATCGAAAACCGACAGGCTAACAGCTCGGCGTAGATGCTCAAGTCTTTGAGATTTGGTTCTAACGAGTATAGCTGTGCCAATTTATCGTATAATACATTAAAAGCAATTATTTTTTTTATATAAGCTTTTAATAAAAATGCGCTAAAAAAAACTTTTCCTTTATAACTACTACCAACTTATAATATCATTACACAATTTTTATGATATTCAACCCTAGGTAATCTGTGCCCTAATAAGGAATTATACCTTGTATGTTTTGAAGATGATTTTAATGAGTAAAGTTATGTAAATAAATACATGTGGTTACCACAAAACATTTTGTTACTATACTTTCCGATATTATAATAATAATAATAAACTTTCGAGAATTTCAATTTCGCAGACTAACTTGGAGTATCGTCAATTTATACATTTTTAACGGCCTGCTGCAGTGCGTTAAGTCATACTGCATACGGAACGGACGATTGTATTTTTATACAAAGCGCGTGGTGTGGTAACCGTGCTGCAAACGGTCGACAATATGACGGCAGCGTCACAAGCAACACGTGTTCAATTCGGTGTTGAATAGTGCTGCGTTAAATAGCGCATAACTGGCATACAAACGCAGGGCAGCCAGATACGTTTTCAATTTAGGCGCTTGTTGTCGGACTGGTAGCATATTGCAACCGGCCGGCCGCGGTGCAGTAAACGTGCGGCCAGCCGGTGGGTTGCAGTACGCATAAATTTAAAGCGCCTTAATTCCTAAATAACTTGAATCAAACTCACCTCAAACTTCTTCACCATTACCAAATAACTCGGGCTTTCAACCATCACCAATATTGACAAGAACTGCACCATTACAAGCGCCAACATCAGATACAGCCTGATTTCCTTAGCTACCATCTTTGTCATGTACCCAGCAGTTGTCATCACCATCAGGAGTGGGACGGAGAATCCTCTCAAAGTGGTTATCTCTCTCAAATAGATTGGTATGATGGTGAACAATCCTCCTGATGATATTCCAGCCAGGATGTGGAGGATTATTTCTACGTAGTATATGTTCTTTTTGTTGAGTAAGAAGTGTGGGACTAGGGATATCTGGAAAGAAAGAAATAATAATATTATTAGCACGTTAATGACCTTTTGTTTGTGAAGAAACATGGACTCTAATTAGGTCATGACCATGGTCTGAAGTGAGAGGAAGTGGGAGGCGGCCACCTCCTACAGTAAAACAGTAACGCTAGCAAAGGAGGCCGCATGCGTGAAGGAACAATAGCCGCCGGGACCCCAACCCCAATTTCTAGCCAACGTAGGCATGAGCTTGGAGGCGCAGCCTTAGAGGCAGATGACGGCGGCGCGCCGTAATCCTGTTCATCAATAGCCACGACCACTCTGACAAGAGTGCCCGACTAAGAAGAAGGCTTGAGCTTGCGTGCGACAAACAATAAGTAGTCCGGCAGTTCGGTAATCATCCGGTCCAAGCCCGAGTCGTCAACGACGCGTAATATTCCACGCGCACCTCAAAGATTAATGTCAGTAAATCGTAGTGGCTCAGCAAGTTCAAAGTCTACTAGGGCCATGACTTCGCTACCGAAAGCAAAACCCGAAAGCAAAAATGGAACATAGAAGTGAGTTTTAGACAGTGAAAGTCTGTAACGCCCTCTTGCTCTGTCAAGAGCGTGAGAAATCATTGCCATTGAATGATATCGCACATACAAAAAAGGCAAAAAAGGTGCAACTTCTACGCAAGCGTATTCCATCATCCATAATATCACTGTTAACCATCTGTTGAGAGAGTGGTCAAACGTAAGCCTATCAATAATAATAATGAATGGACGAAGTTATCATGACGAATAACTGCCGAAGATTGATTGAGTAAGACGATACGGTTGACATCTGTCGGGCATGTGACCGTCGTCAATCAATTCGTCACATTATCTCTGGTTGTTCTCGTCTAGCTAATGGAGAGTACTTGCATAAGCACAACCTTGTAGCCAGGACTATCCATCAGCAACTTGCTTGAAATCAGAAATGCCGTACTACAGGTATGTGCTTGACTCTGTTCTTAATAATGGTCATATCACGTTGTATCAGAATCGTTCCATCGTCACTGACAGAACTATTATAGCCAATAAGCCTGATGAAGTAGTGTTGAAAAGAATTGAGTGGTGTAAGGTGTGCGATGATAGTTTAAATAACCGTCCCACATGACGAGAACCTCGTGAAAGCCGAGAAAGATAAGCAAATCTTAAATCTTGACTTAGCCCATGAGGTTGTCGATAAGTGGGACGTGGATTCAACGATCATTGTACCGATAGTCATACCAGCCAATGGCTTAATAGCCACGAGCCTCTACCGACATCTTAAGAGAGGATTCAGAAAATTGTGCTTCTGATCATGGCCCGAATAGTTATGATGTTTTTTTTTTCTGAAACCTTGACCGCCGTTAGTTTGGATCCTATTTAAGATATCGGTGAGCAACTATAGTATAAATCTACACTAATATAATAAACAGGTAGTTTGTTTTTTTGTTTGTAGGAAGTAATCTCTGGAAGTACTGGTCCGATTGCAAAAATTTTTTTCACCAGTAGAAAGCTGCTTTACTCTTGAATGACATAGGCTATCATTTATGTACACAGGTGAAGTTGCGGGCAAGAGCTAGTATATATGCTAGTGTATAATAATAATAAAAAAGAAATGTAGAAAAAAGCTGTTGTTTTTTCACGTTGCAACGGTCAAATGTATCTTAAATATGACCTAAAATGTACGTAGTCTAAATTTTTGACAAAATTAATTTGATAAAATTATTTATCAAAATGTACAGATTTTCGATAGACGTATAATTCCGTAAATGAAATACATTTTGACATTACAGCTTTTATACTTTAGTTAAAGTTAACTACAATGAGTTCAAAGGTTCAAATCATTAAAATTGAATGCTAACGACCCTAAAGCCATCTTAATATCATTGTTTAATTGGTCTGTATGTCTATTTTTTTAATTACTTATTTGTAATTTAAAATTTGAAAACAAGACCCCTTCAAGGCAACACTACGGGTGGCAGGAGTTATAGAGTGATCTCAAGCCAGCGAAGGCACAGGCTTACGGACGGCGAGCGATGGGTAGTTTGCCGTCTGACCGTACCCAGTCGTTGATGACGCGTATTGTTCCACGCGAGCCTTAAGAGGCTGCTTTTCCACTCGCCTATCGTCAACATCGAGAATGCTTTAAAAGCTTGTTACTTCATCTAACGCAATTCAACGCAATTTTTGACGAAAAGGCAACGCGAAAAAACGAAATATCGCCTGAAAACTCTGTTAGCATTCGGTCATTCCGTGATTTACTCGAATATTTTACAAAACTTGTTCCAGGGAATACGTGTTTCTTTTAATCCTTAAAAAGTAAAAAAAAAATTCGTCATTTAGAATCTTCTTCTTCTTTTTTCTTATAATTGGATCTTGATCTTGATTATTGTACATTTTGACTATAGTAAATTATGAAGTGTCAAAGTTTATACAAAATAGTAGATTTCCAGAGGTCTTTATTAGATTAGTTTTATACTTCATAAATTGAATTTAATGGAAGCCCAGATAAATATCCCCAAGATACTCTGTTTCCGTAATATATATATATATATATATATATATATATATCTAATGATATATGTAATAACGTCATAATCGCGTATGAAAAGTAGTAAAAATGTATGTCCAGTTGCATCCCCTTAACCTTTCAATCATGGAAATTACAGACACAATAGAAAGACAATAGGCGCTTGAGGTTTAATGAATTAAAAAGAGGTCAGTAAAACCGTAGGGGTCCAGCAGGGTGGATGCGTTTCAATATCTAGAGCCATGGGAAATTTTTGATAAAATCTCGCTTCACTCAAGAGTGAGAAAAGTCGTTAAATATTTCTCCATCTAAACAAATACTGCCATTCCAAAACCTTTTGGACCCATTGACTATCAGATCTACCATCAATGTGCCCAAGCAAAAGTATTTTTCAGAAAGGCAGATTCGCGTCAAAAGCAAAGTCGGCAATAAACATTGCTGTTAATAGCTCTACAAAATTATCTGGCAGTTAAATTCTAATTGGATTAGTTAATTTGATGATGGCAATTGAACGGTTTTCGGCCCCTAGGGTTTTTATTATTTTGTGACTTTTGCGCATTGTTGTGGTGTGATTTTGTAGTTCTTAAGTTTACAGCTCTTAAGTTATTGATACTATTAAAATTTTATGTTTTTTGTAAGGTAATTTTTTTACCAACCACCTTCTATCAGTTACACCACACGCCGTTGACGACTCAGGCTCAATCTGGTTACCGGACAACTGGACGGCGAACTACCCATAGTTCATCGTCCGCAAGCCCACGCCTACCGTAGCTGGTAGTTGGGATTGAGATCCTGGGGGCTGGAACGCTATGATGTCCGGTCCCTGACGCGTGCAACCGCCTCTATCGCTAACATAAGGAGCCGAATAACGTCCACTCCTCTCACTTCGGACCATAGCCTGAACCAGGGCTCGGTGCGAGAGGTTTGGATTCATAGACTGAGTTATATTATCACAATGTCATCTCATTATCATCATCATCATTTCAGCCGATATAAGTCCTCTGCTGGACATAGGCCTCTCCCAAGTGTCACCACAATGAACGATCCTGTGCATCTCGCATCCATCGGTTTCCCGCAACCTTCACCAGGTCATCGGTCCACCTGTACAATGCCATCTATCAGGTATTAATTCAAAGTAACTAGGGCACTAATTCACGGTTATTACAATTATAGGAAGCCAGCCATCGTGGATAGCATTACTAATACACATGTTGATAGATCTTTAAGTAGATTATGGCGATTGAATGCAGTCGTGTGTGTTGTGAGCAATAATTAGCTAGCAAATTTTGCGCTTAAGGCAATTTATGCGACTGGTAGACAATGATCATTGCCTTAAAATATATCACTACACATTACGAAGACTCAAAAAACAGGAAGTGCACCCGCATCTTTACCGTACACTCCAACGTGTTCGCCAGGCAATACGTATAGTAGTGACACCCGGGTGTACTTTCCGCCTAAATCTGGTGCAGGAACTTCCTGAACTTGCCATGTCCGTTGAAGACCTGCGTCATGCGGAATGTGAGGATACCGTGCTGCTGCTCTAGTCACTCCTCAAAGAGAGGACTTATCGCCATAATTGCAGTGTGCTCAAACGTACGTCTAAAGTGTTGACTAAATGCATTACGAAGAGTCGGAAACCAGAAAATGTGAAATCAGCCTTGCCATAGTTACACTAACTGTCTCCTGCATCTTTGATTGCTGCCTCCGCAAGTTGTAGCGTAGTATAAGGAGGTTAATTCCTCCATGCGTGAAGCCCTCTCCTTTGCTAGCATTACCGTATCGACGAAGGAGGCAACTGCCTGCCATTCTCCCTCGCTCCAAACCCTGGAATTAACCACGGCCCGGTGCGAAAGCTAGCCACCGCCGATCACCTCCTCGAGAACACGGTGGTGCTCCACCCAAGCGGGGCACACGTTCACTGTATGCTGTATGCAGACGGTCGGTACAGTGGTGGCACCCGGGTGTCCCTTCCACCTGAATCTGGTGCAGGAACCTCCCGATCTTATCATGCTTGTTAAAAAGCTACGTCAAGTGGATGGTGAGGATACCGTGATGTCTCTCCAGCCACTCCTTATAGAAGGAAATCACGGCTTAGCAGTTTAAAATATTAATCTCAAGTTCACTCACCCCTTGTACCATGCTGACTAAGAACACCCCGCTCATCCTTCCATGAGAGTCCGCCAGATAACAAAACACCGGTGCTGCCACACCAGCACCAGCCACCATGGCCGTAGTGGTCCACTGTGTGCCATTGTGGCCGATAAAGTGGCCGGATTGTGCTGATGTCGTCAGATATGTTGTCTCAATACCGTGTGTGAAGAATGGAAGGTTTACTGGAAAGAGAGAAGGAAATGGTTAGGAAGAGTAAATCTTTACATATTTACAACCTTAGCACGTTCGCTGCGGCAGTGATTTTTCTATACTTTCCATTCTTGTGGTACAAGGTCTATACACCTGGTAATAAAACTGCCTGGTAATTAAAACACAAGGCTTATAGACCCTGTAACTTTTAAGAAACCTTAATCTATTTTTGGCTTCACGTTAAAATATATCTTTTTCCTACACCGAACCAAATTGAAGCTATTCAGCACGACAAGGAAGTCTAAACTTTTCTTAGCCGCACTGTAAGCGAGACGTATACAAGATGTTTAAACCTGGTATCGCACTCAACGTGTTATTTTTAGAATACGAGAAACCTGAAACACGTGTCTAGTATTTCTATGTACAAAATTTCATAACTGTATCATGAAAAATCACAATTATGGGCTTGTTATTTCAGCAAAAATACATAGTCATCGGGCCATCCAGGCGACTGTGGGGTTATTTTGCACTTGCAAACAGTCATTTACTGCCTAGTTGGCATTTCTGGTAGGGCGATTCTACATCCTTTTTACAAAGAGCTCCTACATACATTTGGTTTTACGATTGATTGTATTATTCAAATGACCGATCTGAAACTTTTCGGTTCGCATTTAGTTAAACCAACTTTAAAATATTTACGACTTGAGAGCTTACGATTGGAATCGTTAAAATTGTTTTGGTTCAATTCCAGTAATGCATTAATATGTTTTATTTATAAAGTAAAGGATTTGGATAAAGCTCTGAAGAAGATTAAAATTAAAAACGCGATCCATAAAAATGTGTTTTAAAAAAAATATGTATAGAAAGCAACTTTGGTTGCCGGCGATATACACCGTTAAATTTTAATCGTTTTAATCTCGTGGAGGGTCGATCCGGTAGGTACATGAAACACTATCGATATGTAAAGATGAAATTAAAAAATGAAGTACCTTTTTCCAAAACTCGTATTACGCATGTACGAACGGCGTTGCGTACAAACTACCTACAGGTCTTTGGAATCGCTCGAAATACGAGTTTTGAAAAAAAAGTAGACAGATTAATAAATAAAACAGATAAACACTAAACAATTATTTGTAAAAAAAAAACATTAACACCTCATATCTTTCAATTAAAATATTTATTTAATTGGTTTTTTTTTAATATTTGTTAATTTATTGGCAATAAAAATATGTATATCATCTATGAAAACTTCAACTTTCTAACTATTACGGTTCATGAGATACAGCCTGGTGACAAACAGACGGACAGACAGACGAAAGAACCGCGTAGTATTAGTAATAGGTTCCCATTTTATCCTTCAGATAAAAAATCTTAAAAAAAAATAAGAAGTTGTTATACAATAAAACAGAATTGCAACATTTCTCCAAAGTCCCGAGTACTCTCGACCTTTCACGACCTTGACCGAACGAAACGTCTGTATGCTAAAATAGGTCACAAGGTTGTTTCCATAAACTCTGAGTGTAACCTCGTTTACATTAAACGGACTCACTTGATCAGTTTGCTTCTGGAAGGATGGACTCTAGTAAGTATTTGTGTAAGTAACATGTTGCTACTTCGAAATGGAAAGGTCTTAAAATCCATTTTTGGCTGAAACTACTTAATAATACAGCGCTGTTTAAACTTACACAATATTATTATTATCCATTTATTCATTTTTATTTCCGTTGCATTTTTAGTTTGAAACATTTTCAGTTGAAAACCAGCGTCAGGCGACTACCATGTAGTTGTCTGGCATTATTGCTGAACTGGACCTATTTGGCGCCGCACTGAGACACACATTGTTAGTTGTCTCTTTTTTTAATATAATAATTAGTGTCTTCATGTTGTTACTACATTGTGTTTATCTACGAGTGTGTATGTCAAATAAAATAGTTTTCTTTCTTTCTGTTAAAAAAAAATATATATAAGGTGTATTAGGATTTTCGAAATAAACCAAATTGTTTCTCTGAAAACAAAGTTTTATTTTATTCAACACGCTTTTACATTATAACAATTATCGTTTAACTAAAATTACACTTTTATCTCACATGAAAACAAAGAAACGACATTTAAAGTTCACTAGTATCGCCTCCTCAATTATATCCCTTAATTTATCTTTTTTTATATCTTCAGTTTTTTTTTATATCAATTATATGCACAAAATAATCTAAACATCATCTGCCATTAAATCATACGTCACCCCGTATCCACAGCTTAAAAAATAAAAAAAATAAATGTCATTTCCAAGGAGGTCATTTCATTACATATATTTCAAAATATACTTAAAAAAGTTTATTATTATTTCCAATTTTTTTTTTTACAATAATAATAATTTATTTTAATCAGCAGAAAACCAAGATCTGTTAGGTTAGTAACAGTATTCTTATCGTATGTTTGCACTGAATTACAAATCGCGACAATGTACGTGCCATAAGTGCCCTTAAAAACTGGCTAACTTGCCTTCTACAACATGCAGAACACTATTGGGGCTGCCACGGAGTCTGTTCAGCAGTGAAGCCGCTTTCTTTCGAAGTACAGCGTCAAAACTGAGTGCGAGCTTCGACAAACATTGTTGACGCTCTATACAACCGAGGCAGACGTAACAGTGGTCTAAGTGCATTGCACCACTACTTTGGGACTACTTTGCACTTGTAGAGTCGAAACTACAAAGCCATGAGCAGCATCGCCGCCGAGTTGCTAGTCTGTCGTTTTCTATCGTTTACATTTCGGGGAGTGTGCACTGGAATTGCACAATCTAATTCCGCCAAGTCCGTTCCACCATCGGACAACACGACAAACAGTGTTTCGCCACCGGTAAGTAGACATCCCACCCATACGCACAAAGCGTTTTAGGAATACATTTATTGTGGGTACAGCCAAGGAGTGGAATTACCTGCCGGAGTCTGTGTTTCCTGATAGCTACAACTTAGGGGTCTTTAAGTCAAAAGTGAATAGGTTACTTCAAGGCAAGCGTGCTCCATCGTCGACCGCATTATCGCTTACCATCAGGTGAGATGGTGGTCAAACGCAAGCCGCTTAATAACTTTGCTGTTTATCAATATTATTTATTGAGACTTTACTTAAATTATAATAAGACCTTTTCTAATAAGCTTTTTAAATATTTTTAGTAATTTAAAAAAAATGGATTTATGTATAGTCTGTCTAAAAAGTTAAACAACTTGAGAATTTTAATAGTTTTTTTATAATTTTAGTAGAGGTACTTTATTTTTATTAAAATTTTTGAGTGATAAAAAATGACGTCAATATTGTTCAGCTTATTCCGTTTATGATAAACAAATCTGATGAAGCGAAATATATATTATTAACTTTGTTCGAACTACCCAAGTCGTTTGACTTTTAATACAGACTATATTAGTGTAAAGAAACGGACCTACACGTGCGTCTAAAGAAAAAAGAAGCAATTTGTCGGTAATTAATCTTATTTTCTACGAGTCTGAAAAAAAGATTCCCAAGACTATCCAGCGAAGGGAACAATTTCTAATTAGAGCTTGCTTACTCGTTAGAATCGAGACCTCATTAGGAAAGCTTTTGAGATTTTTTTTTGCTGAATAATTCTACTTAGTTTGCACCTATTAAAGCTGGTCAGTACTTGTAAAGGGTGTCTCAGCGCCGATTTTAAACTTTAAAAACACAAATATCTCGGCAACCAGTGGGGGCAGCGAGAGGGAGCGGTAGCGTTCGGTGGGTGCGGTTTTTTTAGTTGTATATTCTAGTGTAAGACTTTGGGCATAGTCTTCGACGTTTGTTAACTAATTTTGACCAATCGTATCCACTCAATTTTAGGTAGGGTTGGCGAAATGCAACGTAGAGCATTTTTTTTTTTCAATACTCTCACTCGAGAACTCGCTCTTATCCCACCGCATTTAGGCTCGCAATAGACTGTTTTCCGCATCAGTGCAGAAAAGTGCGCATGTTCTTCTCAGCCACAATGTACATTTCTCGTATCAGTCTGGGCGCAAACATGTCAGCAAAACCCTAAAGGCCCGGCAGGGCCAAAGCCTACCGAGGCCATAGCTTGAATTCCTGGCACGAAAGGACAAAGAAGAAATAGGTGTGAGTTTAGGGTGAGTTGCACCATTTAACTATAACGATAACCAAACCATAACCAGCCGTAAAACGGCCGCCTATTGGTCAATTCGACGATTTTCAACTGTTAACGGCTTTGTTATCGTTATAGTTAAATGGTGCAACTGACCCTTAGTGTGTCAGTCTGACACGCCCTCCCAATCCACCCTGAAGTAGAAGAGGAATGAGCAATCGACCATCAATGACAACCAATCTAATGGTATCGATTCAACTGTTAAAACAAAATGAAGGTGTTTACATAATCGATACACATTTTATTGGGTCAAATTAATTTTACTGCTATGAATCAGAAGTAATGGACGATGTTTCATATTACACGCACTTTTTGATTACGCCTATTTTAGAGGGGTCTGAGTCACAGTAATGGGAACAAGGCTGATTATGCTAGATATAACAGAAGAGGGGAGTGAGGGATATCCCATTTTCATTATACATAAATGTGAAATCTTGTGTGCGTTTCATCATCATCATAATTTCAGCCGATAGACTTCCACGGTTGGACATAGGCCTCCCCCAAGTGTCGCCACAACGATTTTGATTTTTTTTCGATGGGAAAAAACATCTTATGACAACCCCCGCTCTTGGGCGGAGCGGGAGATAGTGTCAGACTCTTACTGACTAAAAAACCCATCCCGTCCCTTCAAGCCTTCATACCGGGGCTCGAGCGCCCTTTCGGATAACCCTGGCCCCAGTAGGCTTCGACCCGGCTGGGGTCAACACAATGATCAATCCTGTGCGTCCCGCATCCATCGGATTCCCGCAACATTCACCAGGTCATCGGTCCATCTTGTAGAAGGTTTTCCGCGGCTGCTTCTTCCGGTATGCGGTCGTCACACCAGAACCTTTCGGCCTCAACGGCCATCTGTTCTGCGAGCAATGTGCCCTGCCCATTGCCACTTGAAATTGGCGATTCTTCGTGCTATGTCAGCAACCTTGGTTCTCCTGCGGATATCTTCATTTTTGATTCGATCACGCAAGGATACTCCGAGCATAGCCCTTTCCATTGCTCTTTGGGTGATTTTAAGCCTTTTAATGAGGCCCATTGTGAGCGACCACGTTTCGGCGCCATATGTCATCACGTGTGTGTATATAATAATAATATTCCACAACTATCACACAACGTTATCTAGCCTCAAGCTGAGCTGAGCTTGTGTTATGATATAAGACAACTGATAAACATACTTAAATATTTGTAAATACATACTTAATGTAGATAAATTACACCCAGATCAATGAATTTGCTTATCACTCAAACATTTGTCCTGGGTGGGAATCGAACCCACGACCTCCGGCGTAGCAGTCAGGGCCACTAACACTATACATCACCTAGAGCTATTATTAGATTTTTAAAAGCACGTTCGTTTTTTGAAATAAATTTTTTAAAAGGATGTCTATTTGAAGTTCAACTTCGAGCAATAAAATCGTTAACTATCACCAAGAGCAATTAAGTTAACGCAGATAGCCCGCTTAATCGAGTTAGGCTACCGTTCGATATCTTCTGATCATACCATTTTGTAGCTCGATGAAATCTTTATAGAGGTGGTACAGTTTGCAAAGTCATTCTCAAACTGTCCATTTAAAAAAAAACTTTATTTTAAATTTCGAAAAATATCGAAGTGAATTTCATTTTGATACCTTTTTTACATTATACTTTTTTTTTTTTTTCGATGGGACAAATCGTCCAATGACAACTCCCGCTCTTGAGCGGAGCGGGAGATAGTGTCAGACTCTTACTGACTAAAAAACTCAGACTGTTATATAATTATTATTTATTAATATTTTTTTATTGTTTTGATTGTAAGTATGGATCAAGGTTATCTGAATTAAATTAATTTTATTTATTACTCTGTGTGTGTTTTGTTCACAAAGAGCCACAGTAGAAGGTTTAAATTCGTGCAAAGGGCGACGGAAAGGCCTATGCTCGGAGTTTCCTAGCGTGAACGCATCAAGAGTGAAGAAATCCACCAAAGAACCAAGTTTACCGAGATAACCCAAAGAATCGACAGACTTAAGTGGCAGTAGCAGGGTATATTGCTCGCAGACAAATGGTTATTGCGGCCGGAAAGTACTGGGACAGCAACCGCGTATCGGAAGATGCAGCGTAGGAAGGCCTCTCACAAGTTAGACCGATGAACTGGTAAAGGTTGCGGGAATCCGATGTATTTATTAATTAAAGCACTTGTACAACATTACAGACAATATCTAAAGCGCTGTACAATAGAAACTAAGAAATAAAAAAAAAATACATATCTATACACTACCACTCAAATAAAATATTCCACAAAACAAAATAATTAAACAAGGTTTGCTTATTTTTCATCCATCCTGTCACTAAACCTTAGACATTCACGACACACATCTACCTAGCTCCCAGCAAACAAGTCACACTCCGGTCTTAGATTCAGAAGAGCATTAAACACAGAAAGCGCTCGAACGAGCGTAGAGTTAGCTCGTGACACTATCTGCGATAAAGGATCAGCTAACAACTATGTATGCGAGATGCACAGGATCGTTCAATGTGATAATAATAATAAAAAAAAAACCACAACTACCACACAACGCCTTCTAGTCCCAAGCTAAGCAGAGCTTGTGTTATGGGTACTAGACAACTGATAAACATACTTATATATTTCTAAATACATACATATTATAGCTAAATTACACCTAGACACAGAACAAATGATTATGCTAATCACACAAACTTTTGTCCTGGGTGGGAATCGCCCCACGACCTCCGGCACAGCAATCAGGGTCACTAACCACTAGACCAACAGGCCAGTCAAAACCACTCACTTGTACTTGTGATGTCACTTGGTAGAGGCCTATGTCCAACAGTGGACGTGTTTCGGTTGAAAAGATGATGATGATGAATATTATCATCTTTGTATATGTGTTTGTATGTTTGATACTTCATAATTATTCAAACGTCGGATTTCGATGACATTTTGCATACGGCTAGACCATATTCAGCAATAGAAATGTCGTATTTGTCTGTCAATCAAACTAATGAACACACATTTTTATCAGTAGACACTTATTGTGATTATAAACTTAGCGATACGTTTGAGAAAATATATGATATCTTAGCCAGATAACTATACGTGCCGTCTTGCACACAAATAATGAAATCTTTATAAAAACATAGTGATTTAGTTTCTCAGATTTCATAATCATATATTGTTTAAGTGAGTCATTTATGGTATCAAGACATCGATGACTGATGAAAGAACTAGATCAACAATCCCGTACAAAAATTCGCTCCAAAACTGTCGCCAACTGTGTTTAGGTAATTATGGTTGAAATAAATATACAACAATGTAAATTAAACTTTAATAGCAACGCATAGAGTTATATTCACAAAGGTCTGTACAAAAACTAAATATCTTTTATGACCGAAGCTCTTGGTCGACACACATCATAACAAATTCAACCTTACACATATGATTTTAGGTCGTATTTACAAAGGGTCAAAAAAAGTAATAAAATTTAACGACCAAGGCTCACCGCTAGGACAGAGAATGATTGGAGTCGAAATGTCTTGTGAGAAATATATATTTTTTTAGTTCTTAATTTTACACATGTTTAATGTAAGCCATTTTTTATATGTAAATTACATATAAAAAAATGGCTTACATAAAAACGCATTCTCTATTGCATTCTTTTCTGTTGGTTTTGTTAGGACATTATTTATCAATGAAACAAATGTAATATGATAATGAAACAAATGTACTTTGACGCCTGAGCGTACTTTGTCATTTTGTATTATATTTATGTACATAGTTAGGTTTTAGTATAAATAGTTTATTTAGTATTTAAGTTTTTTATGTACATATGTATATTATAATAACTAAATAAATATAATGTGTAATTATTTATTAATTCTTTTTCTTATGTCTAAATCTTATGTATATTATTTAACTTTTTAGATAATTAAAGCTAAATAAAAGATTCAAGTGAAGTCAAAATATTTTATTTCACATAGGCCTACATGGGCACATAAAAAACGTCAGAAGTTAGTGCACAGTTCCAAATAGGTCGTTTCCTATGGAGAAGAATCGGCAAGAAACTTCATGGTTACTCTTTTAAACTAACCTAACTGTGGCTACATCTGTCAATTGCCTTATTTTTCTAACTGCATATGCAGCTGAGCTTAATCTTCCAGAGAGAGTTCTAATATGAGATTACATTACATAGCAAAAAAGATACTGAAAAAAAGAAGTATATAAAAAGTAAGTACTGAAACTGTTGCGCAGATTATTGTTGTCATAGTTATAATTTGTTTTGGATAGATAAACATAGTTTCGGTTGAATATTTTGTGATTAATTTCCTTGAAATAAAGTGAGTTTATTAAACAATCGTCTTTTCGAAACATTTTTATTTTTTTCAGTATCTTTTTTTGCTATGTAATGTAATCTTATTTTCTAAATGTTAGTATTGTTTTATTAAACACTTATTGTCTAATAAAAGTATTATTAAACAAAACAAACAAATATATTTTAATAACAAAAAAGAAAATAATTATTAGAAACAAAAGCGTCTCCACTAAACGGAACAGAACCAACGCACATAAACCGAACAATTTCAAGTGGTCATGCGAGAGTATGATTTATACGTTTAGTATAAGTGTTTATTTAATCAGTGTGCGTTATAACTTCGGTTTATAAATACTATTTAATTTTGAAAAAGTTTTTACGTTGAGTTCTTAATGAAATATCAATATTTACAATACAATGATGACAATTATATAGTGATAATATTATTACTTACAGAAAATATGAAACTCCATCCTTTTTTAGCGTCCTTGATGTGTGATTTTTGCAGTTTTTAAACGAAAACTGAGGCATGTTTACCGTCGGAGCGTTTAAGTGTTACTAAACCAAAAACTACACCCGTAAGTCGAGTGGGTGGAGTTTTGGTGAGGACATTTTTTCGTCACTGATTGTGAATCTAGTTCTTTCATCGGTCATCGATGTATCAAGATAATTCTTAGCGTCAGATATTGTCGTTAAATATTATAAAGCTGAATGTGCTTTGTTAGTAGTTAATTGTTTTAAGACATGAACTGGAAGATGAAAGATTTTTATTTTATTCACATTGTTCTTTTAAAGTTTACACACATACGGCGACACCTGGGCGTCAGTTCCACATGAATCCAGTGCAGGAACCTCCCGAACTTACCACGTCCAGTGAGAACCTGTGTCATGCGGAAGGTGAGGACGCCGTGAGGTTTTACCAGCCCAATCTCAAAGAGGGGACTTACCGCCATAATTGTGGCATGGCTAAAACTGGGTTGCGATAGTTACTGACGCCGTTTCACCATGAGATCCCGCCGAAGCTCTGTCCGCCATACCGTAACCTGTTGCGGCAGCGGACTTTCGCCCAGGCGTTGAATCTCCACGCGCAAATCATGCATGTGTGCAAGGAGTGTTGCCTCTAGGCCCCATGGTGGCAGCTTTAAGGGGATTCGTTTTTCGCGACTAAATTTCATGGTACTTACCCGTTTCGGTCAACATAGTGTAACGTTCAAGATCGAGTGTTCGGCACGCCTAATCTAGTGCGTAGTACATATATGTCGAAGAAAGGTAGTCTAACATGTTCCATTCATATTTTTCTAAGTGTCACTGTAAACTAAAATACTGGGACTATTGGTATTAAATAAAAGAATGGACATATTTCCAACGATTTCTGAATAAGTGAACACCCAATTTCCCTATTGGCGATCCCTATTCTAACATCTCAATGTAATTGAATTTATTCGATGTTTCCTGTTTGTTTTCATACAAGCTTTCCCCCGACTCCTAATGAAGGATAAAATATTTTGTTTGTATTGTATTCAGAATGTTACCGAGTTCTTTATGTACATTGCCGGTTTGGTTGGAGCGTTAGATGTAATGAAACAAATAAAACACGTATTGTATGAGCTTTTGTGAGAATAACGAAAAGTAATTTGGACAATCGGATTAACCTGTGTGGATCGAGGATACATTATTTTATTAAAGATCCACTCAAGAGCGAGGGATGTCATTGGATGATTTTCCCACATAAAAAAATGCGTCAAATCGTTATAGATTTTTAGTATTGGTTCTAACTCTAAACGTGCAATACTCTGTATCCTGTCAGTATGCCAAAAATTGATTTACAAATTTTCATTTAACAACCAATGATTGGCTAAAACTTAGTTCGCTATTTCATTATTTTTCAACAACCAGTTTTTCCAACCGATTTACTTTACTAATAAATCACTAAATAAAATTTTGTTTAATAATGTGTCAATTGACAAACAATTCATTTTTTATTCATTTTTTTTTCCACAACTATCACACAACGCCGTCTAGTCCCAAGCTAAGCAGAGCTTGTGTTATGGGTACTAGACAACTGATAAACATACTTATATATTTCTAAATACATACATATTATAGATAAATTACACCCAGACACAGAACAAATGATTATGCTCATCACACAAACATTTGTCCTGGTTGGGAAACGAACCCACAACCTCCGTTATAGCAGTCAGGGTCACTAACCACTAGACCAACAGGCCAGTCAAGTTTTAACTCATAAAACGACGTTTGAAATATATACACTAGACCTCCCGGAACAGAGTATTTTCACTTTGGTTTGGTGTATTATCTTGGTTCGGTTAGGTTAAAAATCGCGCCCGGATTAGGCCTGGTTAGGATAGTGACCAAAAGAACGCGATAGCGAGCGAACGACGCAATCATGTGGGTTAGGTTAGATCAGAACAGTGATCATTAAAGATCAGCCAGATTGCTATTGCTTGTGAATCATTTTAGTTAGGTTAATTCATTAAACCCCAAGTGACCGCAAAAAAAAAATACCATCGTGATTATAAAATATGATATTTAGTATAAACGTACTTTTAACCAATATAGGCAAAATATTAAATGAAAAATGTACAAATGATTAAATGAACCATTTATCAAGAGAAGCATATGCCAAAAAAAGTTTATAAACTGAGAGTTTGTAAAATGAAACTTTTGCGGAACGAATCGTTTGTAAAATAAATAGTGTACGAAACGTTGGTTGTCAACTAAAAATTTGTCAATGGAGTTTGGGTGAAATATTAGTGAACCGCAATACCCACTTACTGTTTTGAGACTCGAGGTCTGAACAAGTTCGAGGCCATGTATTTTCATGGTCGGATCGCGCCATCATCGGGTTCCCAAATAACGATAGGAGAGGTTCACATCGACGTCAGGTCGACGATGAACTACCTGGCATTCCCGACGTCTGGCTCTCAAACTGGAGCGAGCCGCTTCTACCCTCAAGAAACAGTAAGTCTCCTCTTTGAGAAGTGGCTGCAAATACTGTATGACGTCCTCACGTTCAACATGATGAAGGTCCACCAGGGTCACCATTGTGTGAACCCGTGCCCACGTGGGGGTGATCGGGGGTGGATACCTCTCGCGCCGAACCTTAGTTCAGGCCATGGTCCGGAGCGAGGAGAAGTGGCAGGCGGGCACCGACTTCTGCGAAGCAGTAATGCTCGCAAAGGAGGAGGCTGCGTAGGCGCGGGCTTGCGGACAGTGAGCAATGGGTAGCTCGCTGTCCGACCGTCCGGAAACTGTCCGGACCGAGCCCAAGTCGTTGACGGCGCGCACTGTTCCCGCGCGCCTCAAGGAGTTGTCAGCAATAGTAGGGGCCCAGCTAGGTCGAAGCCTACCGGGGCCGGGGTTAGTTGCAAAAGACAGCTCGAGCCCCGGTATGAAGGCTTGAAGGAACGGGGTGGGTTTTTAGTCAGTAAGAGTCTGACACTATCTCTCGCTCCACCCAAGAGCGGGGGTTGTCATTGAGGATTTCCCACAATAAAAATAAACATTGTGAACCGCCCCCGGTCAAAAAATGGCCGGTGACATATCCGAAGGAGCGTTTTATTTTTGAAAAAAGAAAACATTTTAAAACTGTCGAATCATCGACATTGGTTTAACACGGTAATTAATCAAATCATCATCATCACCAGCCTTTTTGTAATGTTCCCACTGGTGGGACTCAGGCCTCCTCTCTAGGAGAGGGAATAAGCCGTAATCCCACACGCGGGCCCAGTTCGTGTGGGTGAATGTCACATGTCTTCGAATTTTTGGTTCTAGGACATGCCGGTTTCCTCACGATATTTTCCTTCACCGTTTTAAGAGCAGTACTGATGAAATAAATTAAACAAAGTAATGCGCCTGGCTGGGTTCGAACCCGCGACCTTTACTCGACTCGTAAGTCGGGGCCGTTACCACTCGGCCACCACTGCTCAATTAATCAAATCATCGTAAAATAATTAGGTCAACGACTTGTGTTTTTTCCTTAAGATGACGTTTAACTTATGATTTAGCATTAATTACCACTAAGAGGACAATATTCTCATAATTATTTATGACAAAGCTGTTCCCAATGAATTATTAATTTTTACTACGTGCTCAAGTAACTACAACCTTAGTCTGTTATCAATTAAAGATGAACTTACTATATATCTAGTAAATTTTGACTTTTAGCGGTGAATGTGAGAACAGTGTAGACTCCGCCAATTCATGGATGTCGTGAATGTCTGAGGTTTTGTGAGAGAATGGATGAAAAATAAGTATACGTTGTCTTATTTGGAGTGGGATATTTTATTTTATTTTATATTAGTGGTAATGTATATAAATATTTTTTTCTTGTTTCTGTACAACGCATTAGTTTAGTTAGACTGTAATTTTGTAAGTAAATTGTAAATAAATAAATAATAAATAAATGGATTACATTTTTTATTGTGCTTTTGGGGTTCGAAGCTGATCGGTCTACACTCTAAATTGTCCTCTCATATACCCAAGACAGATGTTTGTGTGATGAGCACGATCATTTGTTCTGTATATGGGTGTAATTTATCTTTAATATTATGTATGTTTTTGAAAATATATAAATATGTTTATCAGTTGTCTAGTACTCATAGCACTAGCTCTGCTTAGTTTGGGACTAGATGGCGTTGTGTGAAAGTTGTGGCATATTATTTTTATTTAGATATTCAGTCAACAAGAGAGCAGTGGTGGCCGAATGGTAACGGCCCCGACTTACGAGTTGTAGGTCGCGGGTTCGAACCCAGCCAGGCGCATTACTTTGTTTAATTTATTTCGTCACCACTGCTCTCAGAACGGTGAAGGAAAACATCGTGAGGAAACCGGCATGTCTTAAAACCAAAAATTCGAAGACATGTGACATTCACCAACGCGCACTGGACCCGCGTGGTGGATTACGGCCCATTCCCTCTCCTAGTGAGCAGGCCTGAGTCCCAGCAGTGGGAACTTTAAAAGGCTGATGATGCTTCAGTCAACATTGACATACAGATGACCTATATTTAAAATTGAAGGGCAACATTTTTCAATCAGTATATAAAATATAGATATCTTACGCATATATTATCTGAGCCGCAAATAAAAACATCTATGACCTCATGGTACTTGTACAAGGCTAATATGAACAGAAATATTAAAATAGAAACGAAGTCTGTCATAACAGAAACTGTAACGTGTTTACAAGCTTCTCTCATCACGGAGTTAAGATTTAGTTTACGTTAACTTCATTTACTGTATCGAAAATACACTTAATCTAGCTGAATTTTATGTTTACTCAGAGCTAGCTAGAATACATAAAAAAATATATTTTAAGTAAATAAATAATGTTTTCCAATGGAGTCACTTATGATTTCTAAATAACATGAAAAAAGTTTCTCAGTCCAAACGTCCGTTTTTTCCCCGCGACTTCGTTCGCGTACTTAAAATATAGTCTATGTCACTCAGGAATAAAGCAGCTTTCTATCTGTGAAAAAAATTTAGCAATCGGACCAGTACTACCAAAGATTACCTCCTACAAAAAAAAAAAAAAACAAAGTTTACCTTTTTATTATATTAGTGTTCAGAATGTTTTATAACGGCCTAAAGAGGGTAAATAAATTAGTTTTTGAGTTTTATGAAAACAATTTTCATTGATTAATAAAATATTGACCATTTTTATTTAATTTATTTTTGGAACCCAAAAAAATTTCACAAGAAAAAATGAAAAAATCGGTAACTTTTCTATTTAGTCAATCACTAGCGTAAATGTAAAATAAATGGCTTTTGCACAGGACATCGATGTTGTATATTGTTTGAGTGTGCGTAAGTTGTATGGTGCATAGAAAATACACGCTGTTTTTAGATCTATAAGGTTTATAATTGACTGTGTGGTATGGTCTGATTTATGGTTTGCGGATGTATGCGCGAGTGCGTAAGTATTCTTGTACGTGTAGTAGTGTCGGTAGTGGAAGGAGAAACTGGAGACACTGTGTTTCGATGCATTTTTAACTGCTTAACATATCTCCTCTTTGCTTATATCTATGAGAATCACTAATACAACAAATATACGATAAAAAAAATCATCAAAACTTGTTATATGATCATCATCATTATTTCAGTCGATATACGTCCACTGTTGGACTCCTCTAACTTCCTATTCAATTCACAAAGTATTTCATTCGTTTATATAAAAAAGTATATTTACAATCACAAAACTAAATGGAAACACAAAGTAGGCAAATGTAATTAGAATGCTGGAGGCGGGCAGCCCTATCACATGTTTACGTACCGCGTGGCTGTAGACATTTATTTCAAAAATACGGGCTAGTTACATTACTGTATAATATTATTATCGTGCCCATACAGTTTGACGCAATGCACTGACGTGTGTGCAATCGCCTAGCGTAGGTGTAAAAAGTGAATTGAGATTGTTTAACTTCTGTACCTATCTATATTTTGGTAGTAGGCTTTTTAAATTAACGTACTGTTTATAAACAAACTAGAAGCCAAACAACTCATTAAAAACGAAATTTCACTAAAACCGCACTTGGTTTCATAAGTCTCCACGTTCCTCGTCTACAAAGGACATTATTCCCGTTGATAAGAAGCTTAGTGCTGGCACAGCTCTTTGAGTAACACACGAATATTCCTTGAAATACGAAAACACATTGTCTTTGTTTACTGTTACTACAACTTTTACGTTTGCGAGATAACGCGTGGTACAAGAAGAAATGTTTCAACTGACTTTTTTAATCCGTAATATAGGAAGAGTATTATATAATGTTTTTAATAAACTAGTGCGTCTCACCACCAACGATTGCATCACTACTTACTATCAGATAGGATCACAGTCAAGCACAAGTTTAAATAATTAAAAAAAAATCTACACTAATTATAAAAAGGTAGTTCGTTTTTTTGTTTGTAGGAGGTAATCTCTGAAAGTATACCTTAGCCAAGTTGATAATCTGCAATCGTTATCGCTAGTCGAAAAGTCATCAAATGTATGTGAAAAAAATCATCTCAATGTTAATTCACGTGGTCGGAACAAACGAATAGAAAAATGTTAGCCAAGATCACATCGTTCAAAATGTTAGAATGAATTTCTACAACGTTTAATGCTACATCATTTGATAAACAAACGCTACATTGTAGAACGAGCGGCCGTTACAGGCGCGTCAATATGGCTACCCACTTATCGTTTTCTACAATTGCTGACACCGAAGCGTTACCGACTGGCGAACGGAATTCGACACGATAGTTGTAACTTGGCTAGGAGGGCTGGCCCAATTGCAAAAAAAATAGCACCGATAGAAAGCTGCTTTATTCCTGAGTGATATAGGCTATAGAGAAACCACGGGCAAATGCTAGCAAATTATAAAATTAAACAATGAATAATATTAAACGGTTCAATTAACTAAATAAATTGATACATGACTCATTGTATGTGTTTTACAAAGAGTCGGGCGTCGGGAGTCACAGAGAGATACCCGATCACCGTAGGCGCTGACTACGGACATGGGTTCGTCACCATCCACCCAGTTGCCTATTGTAGGATCTCAGCAGGGCCGATATCTGCTCGAGCCATAGGAAAGTTCTATAAGGGAAACCGTAATCCTTAAACATAAACGGCAACTGAAGGACCCAGGTTTCAGTCAGAATAAGTCTGACATTCCATCTCGCTCCAGCCAGAGGGTAAGAAGTTATTTGACAATTTCCCATCACTACAGAAGAAATTTTGGACCCCGATTCCGATCCCGATTTCCGATCATAATGCACGGGCACGGGCTTGCGGATGGCGAGCAATGGGTAGGTCGCTGTCCGACCACCGGTAACTGTCCGGACCGAGCACCAGTTGTCGACGGTGCGCACAGTTGCCGCGCGCTTCAAGGAGTTGTCAACAACAGCAGAGGCCCAGCCAGGTCGAAGCCTACTGGGGCCAGGGTTAGCTAAAAGTAGCTCAGCCCAGGTATGAAAGGCAAGAAAGAACGGGGTGGATTTTTAGTCATTAAGAGTCAGACACTATCTCCCGCTCCGTTCAATCGCGCGGGGGATATCATTTGGAAGATTTTTACCCACTAAGAAAAAAAAACCAGTTCAAAGGTGTATACAAAGAAAGAAAGAAAATACATTTATTTGGCACACAGGTACACACACGTCTAAATGCTAGTGGGGCCCGTGGGTTAGGGTCCGATCAAAAATAATATATCACAGTCAAGGCCATACCGGAAGCCGGTAGGCTGTTAGGACAGAGACCTTGTATTTTGTATGAACATTTTCACAAGTCATGTCACACTAGGTGTAAGGGCATAAATTGATTAAGACATGTTTTGGCTTTGTTTGCAATAACAATATGTACTATCAGATACATTGATGTTACCTTGCCTAATTCAAGTTCAAGGTAGTATATAGTTTTTACACGGTTAGAGGTTTTCGCAGAAGCCTTTTCAGGTTGAAAATCTCTGGGCGGAGCATCGCCGTGCCCTCGTGGGCAGACTTCTCACGCCGGGCCTTGCTTGAGGCCATGGTCCAGAGCGAGGAGGAGTAGCAGGCGGTCGCCGACTTCAACGAAGCAGTAATGCTCGCAAAGGAGGAGGCCGAATGCATCAGGCAACGGCGTTCTCGCCGCCGCCACCGGGATTCTGATCCCGATTTCCGGCCACCGTAGGCGCGGGCTTGCGGACAGTGAGCAATGGGTAGCTCGCTGTCCGGCCGTCCGGTAACTGACCGGACCAAGCCCAAATCGTCGACGGCGCGCACTGTTCCCGCGCGCCTCAAGGAGTTGTCAGCAACAGCAGGGACCCAGCCGGGTCGAAGCCTACTGGGGCCAGGGTTATCCGAAAGGAAGCTCGAGCTTCGGTATGAAGGCTAGAAGGAAAGGGGCGGGTCTTTTAATCAGCGGGGGTTGTCATTGGATGATTTTTCCCACCATAAAAAAGGTAGAAAATCTCCCCTAAGTACACCCGTGTTTGCGCACATCCGTGTACATTATTTTATCTCTATCATAGTTAGCTAGGTAATCTCGAAGTGATTGACCACCGTGGTTGAATTTCTTTCTGGAGGATCACCTACTATTATTATCCAAGGACTGATTAGTTTTAAAAATGTCATGAAGTTCAAAAGAATTAATCCTTGTGTTAAATACATAAATTGATGCACAATAATAATTGATTACTAAAAACACAAATTAGTAGTTGCATGTTTAAAGTGCAGATTCCAATTAAGATATGAAAGTGCCAATAGAAATTCATGGCCACAAAACTGACTGAGTCAATAAAATTGTTAACTAGTATAGACACGAACGTGGCTGCAAACTAATATTAATCAACTGTTATTATTATGTAAAAAATACTGACTGATTGTATTACTGTCAATCGCTCATTAAAAGTCAGTCTTTTCGAAAAGTAGAGTTGAAGTAGGCATTCTAACAATAAAATTCACAGTTCTAATTTACCGAGATCATGCTGGTTTAAACAATAGAGTGTGTCTAAAGTCAAAAGACTTGGGTAATTGTTAGGGAAAAATTAAATCTGATGTAGTCAACATTGGTTCGATAATCAAGGTTGATTAAGAGATATTGCTCATTGTTTACTAACAGAAGAACCATACAAAAGTTATCGAATATAAATATTTTTTAAATGACAAAATATTACACTTAAGTGGGAATGGGTAGGACATGTCTGCTGCATGTCTAACGAGCTGTGGGCGCGTAAAACGCTAGATTGGTGCCCGGACACAACAACGCGGGGCCGAGGCAGACCACGAAGAAGATGAAACGAACACAAAAGTTTACTAGTTTTACAGCTATTTTCTTCACAAGTGTATTGAAAAACGTCGTATGATACACGTGAATAATTAATGTTAAACTGTTCTCGGCTCTCTTAAGACCCTCGCCATGGCTCGGGTCTAAATACCACCTCGACGGTAATCACTAACACGACACACTTATATCATAATGTACTATTATTTCACATACTCGTAAATGGGCACTTATAAGAAAACGTCAGAAACTAGAGCACGACTCCAATTGATCGTTTCCTATATTGGCAACAAACTCTACAGTTACTCTTTTGAAGAATAATTGGTTTTTACAATGTTTGCAGATTACATTATTAATAGGTTTAACAGGGACAATGTAGAACAGTCAACATTGTAAGAAATAAGTACATAACAAAAATGCTAATTGAAATAGAAAAGAATTTATAAATCTACAAAGTCTACAATGTTCTCGCATTTATCATAAATAAACTCAATAAAGTCTATACATGTAATGAATCTGTAGAAGTTTTTAGTTGTGCGCGCATCACGTAAAATGTACAAAATCGATGTAGATAACTTTTATATATTAAAATTAAGTGGTAATTGTTATATTACTTAGGCTTTATTTCATCGCAATCGGTTGACTATATCGAAAGATATAGGGTACTACATTCATTGACTATTAGGCGGTAAGAAGTTCGCCGGGTGAGCTAGAAATGCACAATAATATAATATGAGATGTCAACAAAAGTGATGGCGGGGCGACTTAGATGTCTTCCCTTAGCATTGGCAAGAAGTGGTTCTGTGTCAAGAACAATGGGTGGGAAACCTTTATCCAGAAGTGGGATAGTAGAGGCTTGATAATATAAAAATACCTTGAAACTTGTTACTCATAATGCTTTACCAACTCGCACTGGGCCTGCGTAATGGATTCCCCATTCCTAGAAGGGAGCCATTCCCTATTCCTAGAAGGGAGGCCTGAGTTCTAATAATGGGAAATTTATAAGGTTGATTATGATATAGGTATCGCTTCGAAATATATTTGGATAAAGATTATAGCAGCATATTGTCAAACACCAATAATAATAATAGGTACGCAAAGCCTGTTAAAGAAGACAGTAATTCTAGGTACAACTCGCTTCGTGTAGATGTTTCTGGTGGAGTTCTGGACCCTGTTTCCGATACCACTGGTCTACAATTTTATATATTTTTGAAATAGGTTTTATATTTGTAAGTTCTTTTAAGAAATATTTAAAAATATAACAAATGTATAAATAAATGAAATAATAATAAATCTTCAATTTGAGCAAAAACTCTATTACCAATAATAATCTTAAACTTAGTAAGTGTAAGTAAATAAAATTATAGCTCTGCACAATTATGTAAACTACAGCAGTTTAACAATATATGTACAGTTCACTCTGCACAGCTATCATCGTCAGTACCATAGATATGTCAGTACCCTGTTGGGGCCTAGCTATGATTCGTGCAAGTTGCTGACAATTCGGACACAATATATTCGGACACAGTGTCCAAGTCGGCACATATTTTATTACAATATTTTTTTCACTGACTTTTATCTGACTATAGAAACAAAGAAAGAAAACTATTTTATTTGGCATACACACTTGTAGATACACGCAATGTAGTCAAAACATGTAGATACTAATAAATTATTATAATTTAAAAAAAAGACAACTAGCAATGTGTGTCTCAGTGCGGCGTCAAATAGGTCCAGTTCAGCAATAATGCCAGACAACTACATGGTAGTTGTCTGACGCTGGTTTTCAACTATACTAAACAGTGTGTCCGAATACACATTGTTCAGTATAGACAGATAATTTTTTTTTACTTTTTTTACTTGACTGTATTAAACAGCTTCAATTTTGATAGTGTCCGAATCTAATTATCAGTGAAAAAAGATTAAAAATAAAATGTGCTGATTCGGACACTGTGTCCAAACCATCAGTAACTAGATACTGCGCGCATGTGCATTGTAGTTTAATAAACAAAAATAACAAAACAAAATCACATACCTAATACAGCCAATAGAATATCCTTCCACACACAAAATTTTCTTTCACTTTTGTCCACATTATTAACTTGCTGACCGATTGTGTAAACCATTGTCACTGAATCACCACTGTTTCTGTCTGTACCCTTACCGCCACAGTCTTTATAAGCCGTCTGGAAGAAAATCACTGTTTGATTATGATCCTTTTATAGTTTCAACTGTATTTGCATTGTTCTTATCTCTTTACACTTCAATGTTAAGGTGCGGTTAGATGGGTAAATATAATTTTATAAAATGTAGAAGTAGTGACAGTGAGCATTGAAATTCTGAAATTATACAAAGTTCTACTTCAATGAGGAGCTGGACAGCTATCGGAGGTAAAAAAATTATTTATGTTTGCATACAATATTAGTTTTTTATATATGCAACATTAGTTTTTTATATAATGTTTTTTTTTTTATCTTTGGAATCTATGTTTAAAATATCATAACTGTATCATAAAGTTATATAAGTTTGTTATGTCAGCAAAAATACATAGTCACCGGGCCATCCATGTGACTACTGAGTTGTTATACACTTGCACCCAACTGGTCGCTGGAGCTTCATGCACGTTATAATAAATAGTAATAATATTTTTATTTCAGAAAAAACAAATCATAAATTATATAGTTATGACCTGCCATGACTTGTGTTGTACTTAGTGTCGGTGGTGTTCAACTTGTAACGTTTTAAAATATTTTTGGGAAAAAATATAACATAGTGTAAAAACAATTAGAATCCAATCAATTACTGAATCTGAACAAACTAAATTCAGGTTTCTTATAAACTAAAAATTATGTTGTATATATGGAACTGAAATACAATTTAATTTAAAATTTAAAAGTATGAGAACTTTACCCAGCGATGTAAATAAGGTCTTGAATGATAAATAAAAAATATAGATACATACATAAGATAGGACTGAAAAAGTTTAATTATACTGTATAATTTGCCGAATAATACCTATTTGGTTTAATTAAAACTATTTATTATTTAAGTTATTGTTTAATTTGTTTATTATTCCTTTGAAGTAGTTAAATAAAAACTACCTTTGAACATGTTAAAAATAAAAATTAATAAAAATCTTTATTTATCTACAAAACTTAAAAATAATAATTAAAACTGTATCATATCTATACTGATATTATAAAGAGAAAATATTTATACTTTTGGATTTTTGTATGTAATGAATCTCTCAAAAACGATTGAACCAATTTTCAAAATTATTTAACCAATATAATGCTACTATATCACATAGTGAGATAAACTATAGAATATATTTTTAAGGTTTCACACAGGCGAAACTACAGGTAATATAAACTTTAGAATCGACGTAGAAATAGATAATGTTATTACTGACAATTTATTATAAAATTGTTATTTTAATAATATTTACCTATAATATTTGCAATGGAAAATTAAATTCAACCAAAATCCGAGGTAACACCCACCAACGACCAACCAAACCCATAACTACGGTAGTAAAATATTCACTGAAGTACTGTCGGTTTAGTTATCGTGGTTTTTCCATTAAATTTTCATGGTTCGCTTTTTATAGGATTCTAAAGTGAATGGTGTGCAAAAAAAGTCCACGTACTTTTCAAATGTCAACTTTGAGTAATTTATAAACGTTGATTTCTGAATAACTAAACTCCTACTCAGAAAAGTACTCCTACTAAACTCCGTCTCAAAAAAGTACCTAATCTTACTAAACTCCTTCTCAAAAAAGCACTCAATAACTAAACTCCTACTCAAAAAAGTACTCCTACTAAACTCCTTCTCAAAAAAGTACCTACTCCTACTAAACTCCTACTCAAAAAAGCACTCAATAACTAAACTTCTACTCAAAAAAGTACTCAATAACTAAACTCCTACTCAAAAAAGCCTTTTTTACAGTCCATTCAACTAATTTTGACTTTTATTACGTTGCTGACATCACAAATGAAAACTGCAGTAAATAGTTGGTTTTGTAACCACATTTTTGCTTTTAATGCCATCCTTATGCCTACGGGATAGAATCTAAAATCGGTTGCACAAACAGTAGCAAAGGTTTTATTTAAATGTCTAATCTTAACGCGAAACGAGTATAGTACTTATAGAAAAGTTAAATGGTAATGCAAAGAAAACTTTATTTGCAAATGTTAAGGTATTGTTCTACAAAAGTATTTATTTGATTACATATTTAGATATAAAACTGTAGGTAATATCTGGTAGAGTCTTGCTTGAAGCCTAACTGATGAACTTTTTAAAAATTTATAGGTTCACGATTGACCACTTTTTTAGATGAGAAATTATTAAGTAATTCTACCCACAATGGGTGGAGCGTGGGAGTATCAGAATTTTAGCGACAAAAACCCATATCTGCCGCTTCAGTTGCCTTTTATTTTCCAGGATTGTGGTACTTATTTCGAACGTCGAACAATCCTGCCAGCCTTGGTAGGAACACTGTTCTAGCTACAAGCTCAATGAAAATTGTGCGTATGAGAGGAAAGGACATCATAATACAACATGTAATGTTAAATGCGCAAAACCTGAAAATAGTTTGATCAAAATAACAAGCAGAATCTATTGAACCACTTTTTAGTATAAGTTACATTTTTCAAAAAAATGCTCATTTAAAATGTTACTCTTTTTTTATGGTGGGAAAAAATCATGCATTTACACCCCCCCCCCCGTTGGGCGGCGCGGGAGTGATAGTGTCAGACTCTTACTGACTAAAAGACCCACCCCGTTCCTTCTAGCCTTCATACCGGGGCTCGAGTGCCCTTTCGGATAACCCTGGCCCCAGTGAGCATTGTGGCCCCCACAAAAATGTTACTCTGTCTATTTATTAATAGGTCAAGCCATCACGTGCGCAAACCCGCCCAAATAAGTAAAAAAGCACAAGTGTTTGTAGTTCAATCAAGTTTTCTCGTACGCGGAATAAAAAAAATCTTATTTCAATGCAGATACGAATTCTGAACCAACTGAAACTGTACATAAAACTTTAAATTTTTTTTTTCTCACAGATTTCTGAGGTTTTGCGCATTTAATGTTACACACATAATGAATTTCCCAAGTTTAACGTTATTTTGTTTCATTTTGCATGTTAAAATATTCAGTTATATAGGTAACTGTTTTCTGATGGATTGGTGTTCATATTTAATTTTTAATCCAACTCCGGTTAGATAAGTGAAATTGGCGGGCAAACGGTTTTCATAAATAATGTTTTTCTTAGTATCGTTTAACTAAAATGAATAATTTTATCTATACTAGCGGCTTGCCCCAACTTTGTGTTATTAATCTTTGAAATTCTAGACCTATCTCGTATAATAAAGAGATAAAGTTTGTTTTTTTGTTTGTAGGAGGTAATCTCGGGAAGCACTGGTCCGTTTGCTAAAATTCTTTCACCAATAGAAAGTTACTTTATTCCTGAGTGACATAGGCTATATCTTATGTACGCGGGCGAAGCTATAGGCTAAAGCTAGTCTCTAATATAATAATATAAGGTTGTCTGTAAGAAATTGCCCTGTGCGATAAAACCACCCATTGTACACTTATTTTTGATAATAAAACTACAATATGAAAAATCTAGAGGCAAAGCACCAATAAATAATTCAAAGAATAAGACAAAGATTAATATTTGTCTTGTATTTTTTGTATGATCTACATAAAGAACAGAACTATTTAAATAATACACATATGGCGTTAACCTATGTAAGCCATCCTCATTAATCACTCTATTGGTGAAATTTGCATGAAAATTCTTTCAGTAATTTTTAAGATTATCGTGTTTATACATACAAACAAACGCGGTAGAACTTTGTTTTGAAATATGTAAGAATTTTTGTGTTTTACTATAATAGAACAGCATGAATAGATAAAGAATACAGCATGTTATTAAAAACTTTAAAATATTTACTAGTTGTCTCCCTCCTCCCTCAATGCGTCTTTGGTTAGTGCTGTGCTCCTATTAATTGTAGTCTAATTTTATATTTTCTTCAATAAATAAGCTTTTCAAAAATAAAACAGTTATTCAATCTGATCTAGTAGTTTCTAAAATTAGCGCACTCAAAGAAACACACAGATTCTTTAGATTTATAATACTAAGTAGATAATTTACTATAAAAGACTATAGATTTACCATAAGTAAATATACATAATATGTTTACTTATTTAATTTTTTACGGGGGCTTTAATTGCTTGATATAAATAAAAAAAATCACTAGCAATAATATCACATTAATTAAATAAACACTCACTATGAACCCACCATTACAATATCTCACCTATCAAAATTACACTTTATCACTTACAAAATACGACACAAAATTCTTTGCCACTGTATCTACCACCACATTTTACGGGCTTTTTAATATCCTTTCAGATAAAGTATTACCATTGGTATAAGTAATGCTCGAGACGTGACGAGCGCGGCGTGCGACGATACTGAGGCTAGACGGTAGAGCAGCGCGGGCGCATTCGAACGGCCGAGCAACTGCACTAACTCGCTTGTAAACATCGTTGAAGTACAGTATTAGTCAGTGTATTGATTAAAGTAGGTACTCGTTTTGTTTATTTTTAACTTGCGAAAAGCAATCGATCGGAAAATTAAATCAATGTTGCCGCCGGGATTCTGAACCCGATTTCCAACCACCGTAAGTGGGGACTTGCGAACGGCGAGCAATGGGTATCTCGCCGTCCGACCGTCCGATAACCGTCCGGACCGAGCCCAAGATGTCGACGGCGCGTATTTTTCTACGCGCACCTCAAGGAATTGTCAGTAAACCCTAGGGGTCGAGCAGGGTCGAAGCCTACTGGGGCCAAAGATTTGTTTCTAAAAGGAAGATTCTGCCCCAGTACGAAACGAACAAGAGTGAATTTTAAGTCAGTAAAGTCTGACACTGTCTCCGGCTCCGCCTAAGAGAGGGGGAAGCCATTGAATAATTTTCTTACCGAAAAAAATCAACGTTTGCAGTAATGAAGGTAACAGTAAAAACAACAATTAGAGAGTATTTTATATAATTGCATTTTAATGGCTTCAATAAAAATGCATAATAAGACGTTTTTTAGACAATTGTGGTCAATTATTCTGATTATAGTATTATTAATCATCATTAGAATAGAATAGAATAAACTTTATTATACACAAACTTCTCACGACATTCTCTGGCCTTTAAAATACTAGTTTAATTACGTTATAATAAAAAAATTAGACTGACATTCAAGCGTACTTTACACAAATTAACAATATTATTTATTTTTTTAAATTGTGTGATGAGCATAATCATTTTGTTCTGTGCGTGTGTTCGCGGAAACCTCGTCTTTAGTAAGCTACGGCTACTGCAAGGCCTTACCTTTTTGTGGTGCTAAAAGTACCAGAAGTAGTGTAAAATATTGCAAATAATTAGCTATCCAACATTATTATTTGGGTGGCCTGTTGGTCTATTGGTTAGTGACCCTGACTGCTATGCCGGAGGTCGTGGGTTCGATTTCCACCCAGGACTAATGTTTGTGTGATGAGCACGATCATTTGTTTTGTGTCTGGGTGTAATTTACCTATAATATGTATGTATTTAAAAATATATAAGTATGTTTATCAGTAATTGTCTAGTACCCATAACACAAGCTCTGCTTAGCTTGGGAATAGACGGCGCTGTGTGATTGATAGTCGTGGAAAAAAAAATGTAGCTTTTTACTAAAATTAACTGTTGTATCGTGAGCGCGTTCATGAACATTTAAACTCAAACACAAGTAGGCCTTACAAATATTTGTTCTGTGCGAGTATTGAACCTGCGATACGCAGCGACAGCAAATCGCGCGACCACTGCCCCAACAATAGCGACCAATAATTATTAAAAATAAAGAATGACAGAACTCGCTTAGACCTGCATCTACCTTATTTCTTTAGTTTTCAAATGTGTGTGCACAATAATGCCTGAGAAGATTTAAATAAATGATACGTTCAAACAGACAACTAAAGCAAGTACACTCTCCGATTCAAACGGTCATTCCAGTCAATCAGTGTAAATAATATTCTAATTTGCATACATCCTACTCTTTTATTCGTGTAATAAAAGAGATAGCACAATCCCTGTACCACTGTTATTTGTCCCGTTTAGACGATGATTTGTAATACACGTGTTGATTCTAACAACAACAAACTGGTCTCAGGCCTTCCCTCTAGGAGAGGGAATGGACCGGAATCCACCACGTGGGCCCAGTGCAGGTTGGTGAATGTCGCATGTCTTCGTATTTTTGGTTCTAGGACATGCCGGTTTCCTCACGATGTTTTTCTTCACTGTTTTGAGAGCAGTGGTGATGAAATAAATTACACAAATTAATGCGCCTTACAGAGTCTGAACCCGTTACTTACAACTCGTAAGTCGGAGCTATTACCACTCGTTCACCACTGCTCTCCACTGTGCTAATATATCTTCGCACAGCTGAAACTAATGGGATTAGAAACGTGAAATTTTTGATAGAATAGAATATTGATTTGTTTGCTCTATTTAATGCAGGGATTTACAATAAGGTGATCAAAATAATTATTAAAGTATCCTTGTACATTTTACCATTTTCGCATGCTAAATGCAAATCAAAATAATGCATTCAATGTGCGTGCGGCTAGGGAGTGGAATTCCCTGCCGGAGTCTGTGTTTCCTGATAGCTACAACCCGGGAATCTTTAAGTCGAGAGTGAATAGGTTTCTTTTAGGTAAGCGCGTTCCATCGTCGACCGCATCGTTGCTTTCCATCAGGTGAGATGGCGGTCAAGCGTGAACCTATCAACAATAAAAAAAAATGCAAGTTCATTATCAAATATATTAACATTGATGCACAATTAAAATTTATCAGCTAGAAAATTCGATATAGAGTTTATTAAGATACATTGGTTTAATAGGAGTTTAGTTAGTTTCTTTTTGAAAATTGTTACTGGTTCCTTTTTTATAGTATTAGGAATGTGATTAAAAATAGCCGGTGCCATACCAAAAATACTTTTCCTCAACAGAACAGGGCCCTAAGTCTGCTATTTTTATAAATTCGTCATTCTAACAGGATTCCATTGTCACTTTGCTAAAAGTTTGTAATCTGCTAATTCATAATGATCGATCGGTCACTGTCCTTGTAATAGAATTGGGGGTTAATGATAATTTCGAGCATATTAAAACCAATAACTGCACAATGACGTTCTAATTGTAAAACACTGATCAAATAAACTGTCAAAGTTTTAGCAGATTACCGCAAACGTCAAATATTCATTTGTGTTCATATGTACGAGATTACCATTCTATGTCACTTCTTTCAATGGAGTGTTAGTGGTTGACCATTGGCACAGTATAGATATGTACCATTCTTCTTCTTCCTGTCCTTATCCCATATTACTTGGGGTCGGCGCAACACGTTTTCTTCTTCCATTCTGTCCTGTCACCCGTCAAACTATCACTAATTCCCTTTTCTTTCATATCACTTTTCACACAATCCATCCATCTTTTTTTCGGCCTTCCTCTCCCTCTCCATCCATCTACATATATACTCAGAACTCTCTTAGTAATATGCGCTTCATCCCTCCTCTTCACATGACCATACCAAGACAACCGATTACCTTTCAACTTTTCAGTCACTGGCGCCATTTTCAAACTTCCTCTAATATACTCATATCTCACTTTATCCATTCTCGTCACACCACACAGCCATCTCAACATTTTCATCTCCGCTACATGCAATCTTATATAGATATGTAGCATTGGTAAGTCATAATGACGCCATTATATTAGTAGATTACCAAAATTGTCAAAATCGACCATTATGACATCAATGATAGACCATTCTGACACTATTGTAATAGCAGACTTGAGGCCCAGTCCTCTATCTACCTGTGTAATTGTGCATAACAAGTTTTGATATTGAGATTCGCACCAGGTTTTCTTTTACGATGTATTTTTTATATAGAGTATTTTCATACCTTAGGGCCCAAAATTTGTATGCAAAAACCTACATTCACGCGGGCAAAGCCGTTGGCAGAAGCTAGGTTATTCACAAAACGTGTAAAATTAATTAGTATGGGAATAACGTGCGTTTCCTATAAATGATAATTCACAATTTGTTTGTAAAAATGTCGTGAAAATTCATTTAGCACCTACTTAGGATAACAGGTTTCCTGAAACTTAAAACATGAGTATTGTTTTACCCAGTTGTTGTGGTAATGTAGCTACCTACCACATAGGTGCTGTTTTTTACGGCGAGCAATGGGTAGCTCCCCGTCTGGTAACCGTCCGGACCAAGCTCGAGCTGCAAACGGCGCGTACTGTTCTACGCGCGCTTCTCGGAGATGTCAGCACCGTAGTGGCCCAGCAGGGTCTTAGTATGGCCCATGGGTGATGCGAAAGAGATCTCCGGGGCCCTGAAACGATGGCAAAGAAGGAACAGGATTGGGTTTTTAGTCAGTAAAAGTCTGACACGCCCTCACGTCCGCGCAAGAGCGAGGGAAGTCAATAGATGAGTTTTCCCACCTAAAAACAGTACTATTGTTTATTACTAGTATATTTTTAAGGTGGGAAAATAATCGGTGGTTTCACTGTTTTTCAAGCGTGTTCTCTCGTCGGCCACATCATTGCTTACCATCAGGTGAGATAGTGGTCAAACGCGAGCCTATCAACAATAACAAAAAAAACTCCATTAGAAAAGAAATCAATATAATTTTAATTTTGGAAGTAGCTTCCCATTTCCCATTGCCCATTTCTGTTTAAGTTAGGCGATTCTTCGTGCTATGTCGGCTACCTTGGTTCTCCTGCGGATTTCTGATTCGATTATACAAGGAAACTCCGAGCATAGCCCTTTCCATTGCCCTTTGGGTGACTTTAAGTCTTCTTATGAGGCCCTTTGTAAGTAAATGGGCAGGGCACATTGCTCGCAGAACAAATGGCCGTTGCGGCCGAAAGGTCCTAGAGTGGCGACCGCGTACCGAAAGACGCAGCGTTAGAAGGCCTCCCAAAAGGTAGACCGATGACCTTGTCAAGGTCGCTGGAATCCGATGAACGCGAGACGCACAGGATCGGTCGTTATGGCGACGCTTGGGGGAATATAATAATAATAATAATATTCCACAACTATCGCACAACGCCATCTAGTCCCAAGCTAAGCAGAGCTTGTGTTATGGGTACTAGACAACTGATAAACATACATATATATTTTTAAATACATATGTATGTAGATAAATTACATCCAGACACAGAACAAATGATCATGCTCATCCCATAAACATTTATCCTGGGTGGGAATTGAACCCACGACCTGCGGTATAGCAGTCAGGGCCACTAACCACTAGACCAACAGGCCAGTCAATATCCTATGCCTATATGTCCAACAGTGGGTGATGAATTTGTTGCGGTGTTTCTGGTATTGTTCATTTGTTATTTAACACTGACTTCCTTTGATTCCTCAAGGACATTATCAACAGAATTGAATTTTGAAAAAAAAAAAACGGATACCATCTTTTTTTTATGGTTGTAAAAAAGTCATTCAATGACAACCCCCACTCTTGGGCGGAGCGGGAGATAGTGTCAGACTCTTACTGACTAAAAGACCCACCCCGTTCCTTCTAGCCTTCATACCGGGATTCGAGCGCCCTTTCGGATAACCCTGGCCCCAGAACGGATTCAATCTGGAAGCATATTTATTTATGAAAAAAAAATGTAACCATTAACGACAGAATTCTGAGGTAACAAACAAAAAAAAAGACAACTGAATCGAGAAACTTTTTCTTTTTTAAAGTCAGTTGAAAAGTACGTCTCATAAACATGATAAACGAGTACTCACGCGATCTCAAGTAATTTTCTTTCACTGTGCTGCAACTGGTTATTATTACAAGAAATCTCGTTTAGTACTGTCAGGTTATCTGTCCAGGGGTGCTATTCTCTAAAAGAAAACAGCCTTGAGTGCAGCGCTGGCCGTAGCGACGATATCCAAATAAGTGCATTGGATTAACAACCCAATGCCCCTTTGCATTGGATTGTTAATTCAATGTACTGTGCTCACGACTCGTCGCTGTGCCAGCGCTGCGCTCAAGGCTGTTTTCTTAGAGAATAGCACCCCTTATCTAAAAGTCTTATGAGCGTGGTTTAGCTGGCCAGTCGCACTGTTTTGTGTATATGAAAACATCGTGAAGTAATCAGCATGTCTTAGAATCCAGAAAATTAAGATTTTGTACCGAGATGTCGCTACAAAATCTTAATTTTTTTCTCTTAGTTTTCATCATACGATGCCACATAGGACGACGGGCAATGGATAGCTCGCCTCCCATCAGTCCAGATCGAGACCTAGTCACAAAATAGAAAGGTACAGAAAACAGTCTCATGTATGTACTTTACTTTTTATACCTACGCTCGGTGGATGCACACTAACGAGCGTTTGAGCCGGAACTATTCGACGGGTGGCCTGAGACGCTCCGAGATATCGTGTCAGTGGGCGGTGTCTATGTGTGCGTTGCTCGAGCGCGCTTTGTATGTAGATTGACTTCTGTACGTATCTATTTTGTGCCCTAGTCTCAACAGTCTCCAATAAATATGAAAAAACATAAGTATAAATATGAAAAAAAAAGTCATAGGTATTATTTTGTCCTATCACCTTGAATACCCAAAAGTTTTGCTAAACGAGTAAAATGTTTAACCAAACAAAAACTTTACATCATAGAGTACAGAAACTGCTAGAAATGGCGTTAGAAAAACTTTTCATTCATGATATATTTAGGGATATTATTGTAGGTTATATATGTAAGGTGTGTAACTTTGAGGTACAGGAATAATAAGGACATCCATACGTGTTCACGTAAACTGTGTATTATTGCGACTGGCTTACGTGACGGGTGCAGCCGCATTGTATAAGTGTGTGCGCATAGTAAAGGGTATACCCTATACTATGCGCACACACTTATACAATCCTATCATACCTACGCACACACATAGCCTTTGTCCCTACAATATAAATAAAAAAAAGCCTTTTATTTCCAGCAAATTTACATTTCATAAAATCTGTGTTAGTATGTGTTAGTTTTATTTAGTTTCTTCTATGTTAGTTATTTCTCTCTTACTTCTATATCTAAATAATTTTATTTAATCTACCGGAACCCCTAATGGGTGAAGGCCTCCTCCAGTGATGCCCATTTGATTCTGTCTTCAGCTACTTGTCTCCAGTTTGGACCAGCTATTGCTTTAATAACATCTTCCCATCTTGAAATAGGTCTACCTCTTCTTTCGTTTGCCTAGTGGGCCGTTGCAGAATGTAACTTTTTTGGTCCATCTTTGATCTGTTAGCCACGCAATATGTCCTGCCCACTTCCATTTCAATTTTTGTCCCTACAATATACTAAGACTAAAGACATCTACTTCTGGAATTAGATCCATCTAAGTGTCACCACAATGACTGGACATATGCAACTCGGATATATTGGGTTCTTGCAGCCTTCACCAAGATATCGGTTTACCTTCGTGTCGACGCTACAAAATATTTAAGCCCCATCGACCAATTTAGATGAAAGCTAAACATACGCAGTCAGAATTTGGGAGATATTGAGGCAATCATTTGATTTTAGCAAATACCATTTCCTTGGCTTAATAATGCTACTTTACACTTAAAACTAAATAACATTGAGCTCTATAGTACTTTTAAGTTGAGCTACACGAATGCTGATAAATGCTTACACTGACTGGACAGGTTTACTCAATTTTGTATAGTTCTTTACTCAAAAGACTATCTCAGATACCAATCTGAAAAACTTTGACTTTTGACTAAAAATATGACCTGTAAAAGGATTTTGTAAACAACTATTTATTTGCTCAATAAATAATTTATCATTTTACCTTAAAATCATGAAATAATCTCTATCTAGATAGAATATGGCCACTCTCGGATACATAGTTTACAACTTAAATTAGGTACTAAAAAACTGACATAAATGAACTACATGAAATTATTACATAAAATCATTTCCCTATACTGTCGACGTGTCGATTCCAAGCTCTATGGTTTAGCAGAACTTACTTAAATACGTACTACATGGAAATGTACTTACGACAATAAAGATTTAAACTTCGGTTAGGTGAACTTTAATGTGTCGATTCGAAACAATTTAATATTTGTTACTGTTTCTTCGAATTTAAATGGGTAGAATGTTACCGTTGTATATAAGGTTGATGACGATATTCACGTAGAAAGTTGGATTTTTAGTGTACATCAAACTATGTGAGTATCTATATACATAAAAATGAATCCTACTTCCTTGGTCACGCCATCACGCGTGAACGGCTGGACCGATTTTGCAAATTCTTTTTTGGTTGTGTATGTTTTTGTCAGGAGAAGGTTCTTATGGAATAAAATAAATAAATAAGGTTAGTGTAGGGTAGAGTAAGGTAGAGTAAGGAAGACTAGGTAGAGTAGGATAGAGTACCTAAAGTAGAGTAGGGTAGAGTAGGGTAGAATAGGGTGGAGTAGGGAACTGTAGAATTGTTCGACAAAGAAGGTCTTCAGCTGTTTTTTGCGTTCCATGGTTAGAGCTTCTTAACACGTACCACATCCACACCACGTCGCAACGACAAAATGCTGTCAAGCAGTGGTTACGTGTGAATAGTGATGCTGCAGCTTTATATAGTTGCGTTGTGGTACCGACAAAATGTCGATGCGGTTGCGTTGTCGCCAGTAGTCTTGATGCGGTTGCATGGTGTGCAGACACGGTTTCAAACTGTCGTTGCGATGTGGTCAGCCACTAGTTTGCAGTGTCGCTGGTGGGTTGCTTTGTGGTTGCGATGTGGTCGGTATCACACACACGGTCGAAAACGACTGCAAAATGTGGTACGTGTGAATAGTCCTATTCATTTTCAATACATGGGGTATGGTTGTGGTGTAGTTGTGGTCGTGGTGTGGTTCTAGTACGTGTGAAGAAGCCTTAAGTCTAGGATTGTTAAAAAAAGTCGGTTTTCAACTGTTTCTTGCGTTCCATGGTTAGTTCTACTGATGTGTTATAGTCTAGGATCACGGTAACTCTTATACAATCCTGCTGCCTATTTACTAAATTGCTTGCGAGCCTGACGCCATGGGATGGATGCAACGCCGAGTCGAAACTCCGCTACTGCGACAATTCGTGGTACAGCAGACAGTTTCAGCGGGATCTTAGGGCGTTATGGTGATAAAACATTTTTTTTGCGATTCGGAAAAATCTTAGTGATTCAATTCGGGAATTGAATTTGTCTTTATACGTATCATTATACAGAACCCTCAGTGCCTCGGCACAAGAGCGGGGATGTCATTAAATGATTATCCCACCATAAAAAAAAAAACTAAATCCGAAACAAAACCTCGCCAGCGGAATGTGAGGATGCCGTGGCGCCTCTCCAGTACGACCTTAATACACAAACTATCTAGTTGAGTTTATAATTTTGTTTGCGAGTCCAGTTTTTTTTAAGATTCTTGAAAAAAAAAAATGGAAAGTGGTTTGGACCACTTTCCATTTTTTTTGACTTGTCCCTTACACTTTTTATAGTAACTAAGCCAATCTTTTAACAAGGTAGTACTACCTAACCTACTAAGGCTTCGCTAACCTACTATGCTATGCTTTCTCTACCCTACTCTATCCTACTCTACCCTACTCTACCCTACTCTACCCTACTCTACCCTACTCTACCCTACTCTACCCTACTCTACCCTACTCTACCCTACTCTACCCTACTCTACCCTACTCTACCCTACTCTACCCTACTCTACCCTACTCCACCCTTCTCTACCCTACACTATCCTAATTTTCATTTTTTTTTTCCATAAGATCCGTCTCCTGACAATACAAAACACAACAAAAAATCAGCCGAACTTAGAACCTCCTCCTTTTTGAAGTCGGTCAAAGAATTAGCGAAATCGGTCCAGCCGTTCACGAGTGATGGCGTGACCAAGGGAAATAGGGATTCATTTTTTTTATATACATAGATGTTACTTTTAAAAATAGTACTTAAATATTTTTTTATTACTTATTTCTGTATTTCATATAGATTAATATACAGTAAAACCTTATCAGACTAATAACACGCCACATCCGCGTAAACATGTAGTGTTCAAAGTTCTTCAAACCAGTAAACATTTCCGTTCTAGTCTCAAACAGTAGTGGTTTTGCCAAAGTTTTTCAATTACCCGCCCCCATCGCTTACGGCTTAGATGATTTTCATTAATTGCTTCTTGAAACCGTATTACCTACTCGTCTCTAAACAGGGTGAGGTTTTGAAATCTACAGCAGATTTTTTTTTAATCAAAAATCGTCTTTAATATAAACGGGTCGGCAACCGTAGGCGCTGGCTTGCGCATGGCGAGCAATGGATAGCTAGCTGTCCGACAACTATCCGTACCGAGCCCAAGTCGTCGGTGGCGCGTTGTTAGCAACAGCAGGGGCCCAGCTGGATCGAAGCCTACTGGGGCTAGGGTTAGTTTCGAAAGGTAGCTCAAATCCGGTATGAAGGTACGAAGGAACGGGGTGGGTTTTTAGTCAGTAAGAGTCTGACACTATCTCCCGCTCCGCCCAAGAGCGGGGGATAACATTGGATGATTATCCCATCAAAAAATTAACAGGTTTTTTTTTTAAATTGATGTATACTAGTGCTTGACTGCGATTCCACCTGATGGTAAGCAGTGATGCAATCTCTGATGGCGTGCTAGTTTATTAAGAGCCTAGTCACTCTAGCTTTGAAGACTCTCGAATTATAATCGTACGGGAAGACCGCAGCAGGCAAATTGTTCCAGTGGGTAGAGATATGACTTGTTAAAGTTTCACTTCGTAACAATACAATTTTGTAAACAACCTTTTTTCATTATAATATTAAGCGTGATATTATTGTTTTTTTTTTGTAGCGGTGAGAAAATCATGTAATGACTTTCCCCGCTCTTGGTTGGAGCGGGAGATAATGTCAGACTTTTACTGACTAAAAACCCACTCCTGTTCCTTCTTGCCTTTCGTTCGGTACCGAGCTTCCCTTTATAACACTTAGGGCGTATTCAGATGACACGCGCCGATCACGCACAGCCCCCGCGCACGCGTTGTGCCTGCCTTAAACGCGCACACGCGCTGCGTCCGCCTCGCGTACGCCTCGCGCCCTCTTATACTACTAGTGGCTGAACTCCTTCGTTCACTAGGCATTTAGACATAGTGCGGGCGCAAAACGTACGCGGGGAGAGTGCAGAGCGCGGGCGGGGCGAGCGCAGGGTTGGCGCGAGGCGGGCGCGGGGCGTGCGCTTGGCGTGCGCGTGTAGACCTCGTTAAATGCAATTTGAGATCTATTGATGATGATTATAAGACTCAAATTCTTATTTAATAAATTTCAATGCGAGCTGGACGCGGGTGGCGTGCGCTGAGCGTGCGCGTGTCGTGTGAACGCGCCCTTATATGTATAAACTTTATAACCCTGGCCCCATCAGGCTTCGACCCGGCTAGGCCCCTGCTGCTGCTGACAACTTCTTGAGGCGCGCGGGAACAGTGCGCGCAGTCGACGACTTGGGCTTGGTCCGAACAGTTACCGGACGGTCGGAGAGCGGGCTACCTATTGCCCGCCGTCCATGACATTATTGTGATTGGATTCTCCGCCCCATTTCTAAAGGAATTAATATTTACTAACAAAACAGCCTCTATATTATATGGGAACAGGTTCAATGGAAAGGAAAATCAACATCGTATAATCTTAATGTTTTGAATTCTAAGTAGTACTCGTATATCTATACATATAAATCAAATTGGAGTGTCTGTTTGTAATATTGAAATAACTGCTTTTTACTACAAGCATATGAATATATAAACGGTACATATACCAAAATAACATTTTTTGTTTAATTTTTGTCTGTCTGTTTGTATTTAAAAGGAAATTTGGTCAGGAGGAATGGGAGGATTTAGCGGAAACTATGGAAGAAATGAAAACAATGTTTTCGGAAATGGTTAATAAACAAAATGAACAAAACAGTAAAATAGATTCTTTAAAACTATCACTTGAAGATATACGGTCACAAAATTCTATGATCAGTTCACAAAACTCTGAAATTAAGTCCCAAAATGATGAAATTCAAAAGGCAATCGTGTTTCTTTCTGCAAAGTATGATGAAGCTCTGGTTGAAATAAACCATTTAAAAATGGAATGTAGCAGCAACCAAAAAATAATAAAAACGCTTGAAACTAAAGTGGACTTCTTAGAAAAGCAACAAAAAGTCTCTTGTCTTGAAATTAAAAATCTGCCAGCGTCAACCCTGGAAACTCGGGACTCCCTGTCTGAAACCGTAAAAAAATTGGGCCAAGTCATCAACCAACCTGTGAATTCAACAGAAATAAAAAACATCTTCCGATTCAAGAGCAAGTCTGGTACAGTGGGAGCTGTTATGGTGGAATTCACGTCGGCAACTATTAAGGAACAATTCCTTAAATCATCTAGAGATTTCAATAAACATAACAAAAATAATCGCTTGAACACAACCCACTTAACAGGAACAGGACGAGGCCTTCCCATATTTATAAATGAAGTCCTCACAGCAATGACTAGACGCCTGCACTATCACGCGCGAGAACTTGCGAAAGAATGCGGCTATGAGCAGTGTTGGATTATGAATGGCAAGGTATATATACGGGAGAAAGATGGACAGCCTAGCCACCTTATTAAATCCGAGGAAGACCTTGCAAGGCTCCGGAAGAAAAAATGACTAAAGCTCAACATATTATTGCATGCTAATTTTATTAACAATATTTTATTAACACTAGTTTTAAGATACAATATCACACTCATAAAAAACTATACTTTTATATTAAACTACACACTTATGCAGTACTATACACAACTAAGACAAACTCTAAACTTAACTGAAGATATGATATACTATAATATTTACATTATTTATACAAATAGTTTACCTATGTTTCTCTTAAATAACATATATAAATATAATAGAACTACCAGGAGCATAACTCAAATTAATATATTATTATTGCATTTATATTGTAATATTGTCATCCTCATGAAATTAAAATGCTGTGGCGTACTAAGTGAAAATGACAAAATGAAAGTATTTTGCATTAAAATTCGATAACACACAAAATAATTTAAATAACTTGGATGCTATAACCGTATCTGAATCGTCGACTTGTGAGCTAGAAAATTGTTCCCCCTCAAATTTCCCACCAAATCAATCGCTTAAAATCATTACCCAAAATATAAGAAGCATAACTAAAAACATAACAGGATTCATGACCACACTGGCTAGGACAAAACTTGAATGGGACATAATTACACTAACAGAGTGTTGGCTTCCTACTACTCACAATATACCAGAATTGGCAAACTATAACCTTTTCCAAACCGGAAACAATCGTACTCAAAATGAAGGTGTAGTCGTCTACGTGCACAAAAAACTGCAAGCCACTGTGGAGGAACCGTCTTTATTAGATGCTAATTGCCTCCAAGTAATAATTGACAAAACTACTGTCCTCCTAGCGATATACCGCCCACCAGGTTACAAAGACCTAAGTAATTTCTTAAATTCTCTCAACATTGTCTTAAATGGATTATCGCAGTACAATAACATAATCCTAATAGGGGACATAAATATTAATATAAATGAGCAGTCTCATGATTCCATTAAAAACACATATCTAAACTTACTGGCTTCACACGGCATGCTGCCCGCTCACACGATACCAACACGACAAAATGCATGTTTAGATCATGTTATACTAAAAACTCGGTTACCTGCTTCAACTCGGGTAGCGCATTCTGCGCTGACGGATCATGAGACGGTTACATTATTCTTATCTAAACGTATGCCTAAATTAAGTGTCAAAAAGTATTCTGTCCATATAAATTATGAACAATTACATGCAGACTTAAAACTGCTAGATTTTAGTGAGGTTTATAACACTAAAAATCCTCATATAGCAGGGGAAACAATAATTCGGTTACTAAGGCACGCAATAGATGTAAACTCAAAGAATGTTCAACTTCCTAATCGTAAACAAATAATAAAGCCATGGATAACGCCTGGTTTACTTCGGTGTATTCGACATCGGGACGTATTGCATAGAAAGTTTAAACAGGCGCCTAATAACGAGATTCTCAAAATTTCATTTACACGTTACAGAAACTATTGTAATAAGTTGCTAAGGAAAGTCAAAATAGAATTCGAACAAAATGAAATAAAAAAAGCTGGTAAAAACAATAAACAATTATGGTCTGCTTTAAATGGTATTACGGGTCGATCGACAAAGAAAATCAATGCCTCTTCACACTTATTGGCCTCATTGGGCTCGCCACAAGACTCCATAAACTATGTAAACGACTTCTTTGCTACAGTAGGTGAAAAACTTGCTAAGAATATAAAGAATAACCCAACATCTATAGCTAGTGTGCTTCGTCCAAAAACGTCGAAATCTATGAGTATGCTACCAACCGATGAGGAGGAAGTAAAACAAATCCTAGAATCACTTCGTAATAACTGTAGTGCAGGGTGGGATGGAATTTCTGGGGACCTACTAAAAAAGTATGCCACTATAATTGTGCCTCCTCTGACATATATATGTAATCTTGCCATCTCTACAGGAAAGTTTCCTAATGTGTTTAAGAAAGCAGTAATCCATCCGATCTACAAGAGTGGGGACAGAGACTGTGTCGATAATTATAGGCCAATAGCTGTGCTCACAGCTTTTTCTAAAATATTAGAACGGATAATGAACAAACGACTAATGAATTACTTAGAAAATAATAACCTAATTGCACCGACTCAGTTTGGATTTCGCGCTGCCAAATCAACCTCTGATGCGGTACATGATCTCACAGATTTTATAGTCACAAAAATGGATAGTGGGGATAAAGTTTTAGGTATATTTTTGGATCTTGCGAAGGCTTTCGACACAGTTTGTGTTCCAATTCTTGTGGATAAGATGGAAAGCTTGGGAATCAGAGGACTACCGCTGGCTCTTTTTAAAGATTATCTGAATGAGCGTACCCAAATAGTCAAAATAGATGAATTCAGCAGTGAAGAGCAACCAATTACCTATGGAACTCCCCAAGGTTCTGTCCTTGGGCCTACACTCTTCCTCATCTACATCAACGACCTAGGTGCGATCAATCTTACTAATGGGAAAATAGTTAGTTTCGCTGACGACACTGCCATTTTGTTCAGCGCAGGGTCGTGGGATGAAGTTTACCAACTTGCACAATCCGGGTTTAACACAGTTTACAGGTGGCTACAGGGAAATCTATTGACCCTTAATACGGCCAAAACGAAATACATGACATTCTGCCTAAAAACCAATGGACCAACTAATGCTATTGTGGCTCACACTTGTATGGATGCACCTACGGGTAGTTGTCACTGTGTAACTCTGTCTAAGACAGACAAAGTAAAGTATCTTGGGATAACAATCGATAATAAACTGAGATTTCAAGAGCACATTAACATCCTTAGTAATAGATTGCGTAAGCTCATATATGTATTTAAAACCCTAAGACACGTTGTCGATCAAGATATCTTGAAATCAGTGTACTTTGCCCTGGCTCAGTCCATAATAAGTTACTGTATCACTACCTGGGGTGGAGCACCGAAAACTACCCTACTGGAACTAGAGAGATCTCAGAGGGCTATCCTGAAGGTGGCTTCCTTTCGTCCGTATCGATATCCCACTGAACAATTATACAAGGAGAGCAAAGTACTCACAGTCCGACAGCTATTCATACTGCACACCATAATGAAACAACACTCTCTATTAATGTATGACCCGTCGCTGTCTAGTGGGAAGAGGCGGTGTAATCCAGCGAAACGTGTTCACCCACATTTAAGTACGACCTTTGCTAGACGCTTTTTTATGCATTTGGGTAGTCATCTCTATAACAAAACTCACAAACTGCTAAACATTTATAATCTCAAAAAACAAAAATGCAAAAAGAAGCTAACTGAATGGTTATTAAAACTAAACTATGACGATACCGAACATATGCTGGTTTAGTCTAATCATATATAAGTAACTAAAAATATAACCACGCACACACACACACACATACAATTACACTACACAACGCATATTCTGTACTAACACTACCTTTTTACTAAAAATAAAACGAATTATTGTCTTCATATACAGTTGTCGAGTATCTTACTACTACGTTGTCAGCGCGTTTAGTACAAAATCTAAGTCTTGTAAAAGTTAAGGGGTGGGAACCTGGTGTCCTGAAACACAGGCCTAGAGCCTAGCTTAGGCACCAGTCTCCTACAATATATATGTATAATTGAATGATTAATTAATTGTAGATGATTTATCTGTCTTGTTTTTTTTTTTTTTTTGTATAATCATTAAAATGTTTGATAATTACTGTGTATTGTAGTGAGAAAAATAAAGCATATATTATTATTATTATATTATATTATTATTATTATTTGGCCCGAGAGAGCGAGAGCGGGGGATGTCATTAGATAATTTTCCCACCCCGAAAAAAAAAACTTACCTGTATTCCTTCAGTTGCCATTTGCACACACATTCGACATTTCCGTACAAGTATACGATACATTCAACGGAAATTATTCGACGGATTTAATGTATCGCAATGTTGTTCCGCGTCTGTTTTGTGTTAGACTTTACTTGTTTGAGCATTATGGAAGTTCTCACAAGCTGCTTTTAGTTAATTTCCTAAGTATAGAATTATTACATTTAAACTTCATTCCAATGTTTATACAATATATCTTATACATCGACGCATAAACGTATGCCTTGGATGCAGAACATGAATTGAAAAATGTACCAATGCCCGGATAGAGCCTCGCCTTAAAATAGATAGGTACAGAAGTCAATCTACATACAAAGCGCGCTCGAGCAACGCACACATAGGCCCGTATTAATAAACGATGCTCAACTCCGTCCTCAAGTGTGATATCATTTGATCCCCGATCATACGATGACAGAAGCTCAAGATCTTTGCTAATTAATAAACACATGAGTACAGGATCTCAATTACCAAGATCAGCTCCTCAATGCGTACTCAAGCTTTGCTTACGTGAACGATTACCTACGTCATATTGGCCGAAGTTTAAAATAAAATGCCTTCTATTGGGAATATAAAATATCGAATCTTGATCAAATCTGATTTTTTTTTTATTTACTTGGCAATCCAAAAGGATTTGAAGCATTTCTTACATTAATTTTTGATAAACGATATCGCAAAGGCCATAATAGTACGTTTATAGTAGTAGCGTTTGTTTATCAAAGGATGTAGCGTTAAACGTTGTAGAAATTCATTTTATCATTTTGAACGATGTGAACTTGGCTATGAATTTTCTATTCGTTTGTTCCGACCACGTGAATTAACGTTGAGATGATGTCATTCCCATACATTTGATTACTTTTCGACTAGCGTTAACGATGGCAGATTATCAACTTGGCTAGGGGTTCTGGTTACACAGTGTCGATTAGCATCGTGGAAATTACAGACACAATTGAAAGACAATAGGTGCGCGAACGCCGGCGTTCGCTTGGGGTATAATGAATTAAGAGTGCCTACTCTCGCCTTAAGGCTCAGTATCGCTTGTCAATTACTTATTACTGCTTCGTTTTTGTATATTTTGCACGGTACACCCTGAAAATTTTTTTTAAAACTTCCAGTTTACACCCAAAACTGAACTGAATTTTGGAATATGGGAGTCATTCCACATTGCACGTTCGTATTCGGGTCACAGATATTCATTTGTCACGTACCAAATTTCAAGTCCATCGATCCAGTAGATTCGGAGCAGATTTGACGAACAGATAAACTGAAACACGACAACATCGACTTATATTCTAGTGACAGACAAGCCCTTTCAAGGAAACTATTTGCCAAATACTGAAAAGTTAAAACAAAAGTTCGCTGCAGGTGCTACATTGGCATTATGTCGTAGTGCGTGTAGGTTTTGGAATATCAACGCAAATGCAGACTGAGTATGGAATGAATATATTTCGAAAAACTTGGCCTTATATACAGATTTGTTATAAAATAATAAAATGATGTAGGTACCTACATTTAAAATATTCATTCGAACACATATTTGTTAAAGTGTAGGTATATTTTGTATGGATGATATTCCACTACATCGTCTAACAGAACTATTATAACATGCAGCGCTAAGATAGCTTTTAGAAGATACTTTTTTCGCGGCAGAATGTCATGAATTTCGTGGTACTTCCGCATTTCGTTCAACATAGTGTAATTTTTTAAAGTATACAGTCGACATTACACTCCAGTTGACTAAAGTCGAGCACAAGGTACGGCACGCCTAATCTAGCACGTAGTACATATTATTATATATCGATGTCATGACAAGTGATTCAATAATGGTTCTTTTATTTTACTTGGGCATTCTAGACCCCAAAAATTGTTAAAGCTTTCAAATCTGCATAATAATACAGTTTAACAATAAAAATCTCTCAAAAAATTAAAGCCCAAACACGGAAAATCTTCCTCGCAAAATTTTGGCAAACAGCCAAGTGGGTTCATGTGCTCATTAAAGAATAACCGTTATTTAATCTGCTCAACAATGTACAGCTAATTTTACACAAGACGTCTGGCCGTCTCAGCTAGTTGAGTTAACATTATTTTAGTAAATAATAAATGCAGTGTTAGTAATTGGGCTGCGGTAAAGTGACAGTTGTTCATTGTTTGCTAGGCTGCTTCTGATTGCTTGTTCGAGCTAAGTTGGAAGGCTCACTCAATTCCTCATTACAATCATACGCTTTTTGTAACCAACTACCAAAGTTGGTTACAAAACTTAGTGCGGATCAAGATCAACCCACATCAAGCGTGTCCATAACAAAAAAGCGTATAACAAGGTTAAGGACTACGTTGAAGATACGCTTGTTTGGCAATGACTAAATCTGCACATGTGGCTTTTCTGGTAGTATCTTGACTGCATTTTTCTATAAACGTCTAATAACTGCTCCATCTTTGTTGTAATTTAATTATTCATACATTTTCAATATATTGTCACTACATAAGTTTTATTTGTATTCAGATTTCCTAGCTTCTGACTATTCGCAACGACTATGAACTAAATTCACAAATGATAACTGGGACCAACTTAGGATGAGTTGCACCATTTAACTATAATGATAACCAAACCATAACTAGCCGTGAAACGGCCGCCTATTGGTCAATTCGACGATTTGACAGCTGTTAACGGCTTTGTTATCACCAATGGTTGCACCATCTCACTCTTAACTGCTTAATTTCCAAGGCATGGAGGAATCTCAATATGGTAAAATTAAGATGATTTACAAATCGACCTATGAGCTAGGAGCTATGGTGGCCGAGTGGTAACGGCTTATCCCACTTAAGAGTTGTAGGTCGCGGGTTCAAACCCAGCCAAGCGCATCATCATCATCATCATTTCAGGCAATAAATGTCCATCCACTGTTGGACATAGGCCTCCCCCAAGTGTCGCCACAATTAACGATTCTGTGCATCTCGCATCCATTGGTCTCCCGCAACATTCACCAGGTCGTCGATCCACCTTGTAGGAGGCCTTCCAACGCTGTGTCTTCCGGTAGGCGGCCATCACTCCAGAACCTTTCGGCCCCAACGGCCATCTGTTCTGCGAGCAATGTGCCCTGCCCAGCCAAGCGCATTACTACGAGTATATGTAATTTATTTCATCACCACTGCTCTCAAAACGGTGAAAGAAAACATCGTGTGTGTGGAAACCGGCATGTAGTAAAATCCAAACACTCGAAGACATGTGACATTCACCAACCCGTATTGGGCCCGCGTGGTGGATTACGGCCCATTATTTCTCCTTGAGAGGAGGTCTGAGTCCCAGCAGTGGGAACATTGAAAGGCTGATTATACTATGCTTTATTAGCTTATAAATTAAGCTGCAGGCGAAGTTTATAACAGTATCACACAATTCGAAACATCATAAATAAGGCGCCAAAATGTAACATCTTTTCTATAATATGATAAGTGTACTCATAGATTTTTTTTTTAGTTTTTTTCATTACTGCGTTACATAAAGTTTCAATTCAATAAGAATCAATGTAGTTATCCACAAATAATAAAGCTTTAAATATAGCATGAGTTAATAAATGAAAAAAACCTAAATCAGGTAAACCTATACTAATTAGTTGGCGAGAAACTCTTTAACATTCTTACGAGTAACTGCTGGCGTGACGCGACGAGTTTTATAAAAAATATTCTACAGATTAGAAGAGTAAAATTTTTTTTTTGACTAAGAATCAGTATAACGGTAATTAAATAAATAGAAGAGAAGAAAAGTACAAGAGAATGCGATAAAATTACGCTGTACGGAAAGGGTGACAACCTCAATATTTGCTGGGTGTCAAACATCCATCGATTGTTTTCTGCTAGCACCCTGTAATGACGCGGACGAAAATAAATAAAATATATCATCATTTCCTTAGACTTTTACTATCTTGGGGTGGAATTTTTTTTTTTTTTTTCTATTATTATTTAAAAATTATAATCATACAATCATACGGAGTCTACAATTTTCCGGTGACATATATATATTTATATCATAACATCGAACTGATGGATCTGCCTAAACACTCAAACACATGTCACTCGTTGATAACATTCTGGCCTACGCCTAGAGTAGTACAGAGTTTCTATGAAATGCAAGGCCAACTTATAGCGGTTCAGTTACTCTCACGTGCAGCATACTGTATCTACAAATGGAGATCACTACGAAGTCATAATATTTCCTGTTTAACTCAGCCATTTTGTGTTACGTCGCTGGCCATTTAACGTACAATTGAAAGAGGTAATGGTTTCCCTTATTTGTGACAATTGGAGCTGAGGACAGAACTGTAGATCTTTGGTGGGTCATTTACAAATTAGCCTATTGGTTTTTAGTAGGGATGTAAGTATAGGTAAGGTATAGAGAATTTTAGATGAGACTGTTGAGTTGCTCCCAATCTCTCTCTTCCTACGATCCTAAAGTTGTAAAAAACTGGGCAAGTACGAGTCGGACTCGCGCACTGAGGGTTCTGTAAGATTTTTCCGAATTGAATTTTTTTTTGTTTTGTGAATCTGTGTTTCCTGATACTTAGCTATAATCTAGGGGTCTTTAAGTCAAGAGTGAATAAATTGCTTCTAGGCAAGCGTGTTCCATCGTCGGCCACATCATCGCTTACCATCAGGTGAGATTGTGATCAAACGCGAGCCTATCCAAAAAAAAAAAAACGTAGGTAACAACAGATTTACTGTTTTAAGATTTTTTCCTATAGGTACCTGTGCTATAAGACCTTCATCATCATCATCGTTTCAGCCGAAAGACGTCCACTGTTGAACATAGGCCTCCCCCAAGTATCGCCACAATAAGCGGTCCTGTGCGTAAGACCTTGCTTTGTACCAAATTTCAAGATTTTAGTTCAATGGGAAGTACCTTATGCATTTCGATCTTTGAGAGTATCAAAATATAGGTACGTTTTTTTGAGACATAAACAGCCGTATCTTTTTTATTTGTTAAATTAGAAAGTTTGATCTTTTCACAGCTTAAAGGAACCGCAGACCTGAGTATATATGGTTTTTCAACTTTCAACTCGATACCTCCACGCGTTTTCGAGATAAAGGGTCTTGACGACTGACAGACAGACTGACGAAAGTGATCCTATAAGGGTTCCATTTTTTCCTTTTGAAGTATGGAACTCTAAAAAATGAAAAGCCCGGTTTGATATTTTTTTGACATACAACATAATTCTTAGTATATGCAGAACGCCGGCGTTCGCGCACCTTTTGTCTTTCTATTGTGTCTGTAATTTCCACGATTGAAAGGTTAAAATTATGTTGTATGTTGAAACTTATGTACACCGCTAGCAAAACAGGAATATAACTTCGCCTATAAAAAAATAACATTCCCAATTTTATTACGGTTACAATTTTGAAATTCTGAAGAGAAATGTCATCACAACTCTATTGCTCTGCGCACGAAGGTTTTGCCACTTCCACGTTTTACTCAAGTACTTTGCTAGCTCCTGAACAAGTTGTACTTTAAGTAGGTACAAATTGTTCAAATGTCATTTTTAAACAAGAACATTGTTTTCATTCACACTTTGTCTCTAATTTATGGGAAGTATGTTTGTTCTTCTGTTTATGTGACAGTTTTGATATTAACACTATTATGTGCGTTGTTTATGGAATTGCTTTTATGAGGTCCTTGGAAACATGTCCGTATGAGGTGATTATAGCGTGCAAATTATGGTGGGTAGGTATACGGTCAGTCAAACTGCGTAGTACCTTGTTTATTTTTTTTTTATCTTGGAATGAGAGAGCTTGTCAAACTTTAACTTATTAAAACCCACATGTTTCTTTAGTTACCCATCGCGTTTCAAGACCACGGTATCTCTTTCAAAAGTTCCTATGGCTTTAGCGGACATCGGCCCTGCTGGGCCTGATTTTGCTGACCTCTTAGAGGCGCGCGCAGAACACTACCCGCCGTTAACAACTTGGGCTCGGTCCGGAATGTTACTGGATGGTCAGACGGCGGACTGTTCGTTACCTGCAATTATGCACCTATGGTGATGGGTAGTCGGGCTGTGACTGCCCGCCGAAGGTCTCGGCAGCCAGGGCGTGAGTGGCATGAGCAAACGGTCCGTCTCTTTTGCTAGTATCACCGTATCATAGAAAGAGGTGGCCACGATACAGATGACGGCGGTCAAATACAAAAACCGGCCAAGTGCGAGTCGGACTCGCCCATGAAGGGTTCCGTAGCAGCAAGTAACATAATATAAAAGTTCTTGTAATGTGTAGTAACTTTGATCGATGTTTTAATAATAGTGTATTTTTTTCGATTTATGACGCATTAAAAAAAACTACTTACTAGATTTCGTTCAAACCAATTTTCGTTGGTAGTTTTTATAGTAATGTACATCATATATTTTTTTAAGTTTTATCATTCTCTTATTTTAGAAGTTAGAGGGGGGGGACACACATTTTACCACTTTGGAAGTGTCTCTCGCGCAAACTATTCAGTTTAGAAAAAAATGATATTAGGAACCTTAGTATCATTTTTGAAGACCTATCCATAGATACCCCACACGTATGGGTTTGATGAAAAAAAAAATTTTGAGTTTCAGTTCTAAGTATGGGGACCCCCAAAATTTATTGCTATTTTTCTATTTTTGTTTAAAAATCTTAAAGCGGTTAACAGAATACATCTACTTACAAAGTTTCAACAGTATAGCTCTTATAGTTTCGGAAATAAGTGGCTGTGACATACGGACGGACAGACAGACAGACAGACAGACAGACAGACAGACAGACAGACAGACAGACAGACATGACGAATCTATAAGGGTTCCGTTTTTTGCCATTTGGCTACGGAACCCTAAAAACGTACGGATACCTATTAGGTATTAGGTACAACGGGCTGTTGTCCGCAACTCCACGACTAAAGCGCGTATTTTGCGTACGGGTGGGACAAATGAGTCACTCGATCCACCCAGCTCCTCACGAAAGGCCAGCAGCGCCTTGGTGTCGCTAACCATTTCACGAAGGTTACCTGGGTTTCCGAAGTACTTTGCCCTGTATCCAGCGACCACAGGGCAGCTTAGAAGCAGATGAGCTGCTGTCTCGTCCTCCTCCATGCAGGCTCTGCAGAGCGGACTGTCTGTAACTCCTAAGACAGAAAGGTGCTTGTTAAAGGTCCCGTGGCCAATTGTAATGACCGTTAATTTACGGATACCTAACTGATACACGAGTTACTTTCACATTTGCACTATTAGAGCTATATTTCACCGAGCGGTATCGAGCGGCACACCATGGCGGCACGACCAGTTGCACCACCATTGCGTCCCGGTGAAATATAGCCCTAAGCTACCAAACTAAGCATAATAGAGACACCAGAGTCGCCACGCGTCCGAGCTGGTTGCGCCACCAAATTGGTTGCGCAACCAAACGGACATCGGGTGAGACACTATAGAGCTGTATACATTTTGTTGGTAGCGGCGACTAGTCACGCCGCTGTGGTTTCTCTGCCCTTATAATATGGAGTAATTAAACGATGTAAATGAACATTGATAACTTACAAATTCGTGATTTAAAAACGTGGGTGTGAAAAATAATTATTATTGTAATGTTACATGCATGCATGTGGCATGTTTGACTGGCCTGTTGGTCTAGTGGTTAGTGATCCTAACTGCTATGCCGGAGGTCGTGGGTTCGATTCCCACCCAGGACAAATGTTTGTGTGATGAGCACGATCATTTGTTCTGTGTCTGGGTGTAATTTATCTATAATATGTATGTATTTAGAAATATATAAGTATGTTTATCAGTTGTCTAGTACCCATAACACAAGCTCTGCTTAGCTTGGGACTAGACGGCGTTGTGTGATAGTTGTCGAATATTATATTATTATATTATATTATATTATATTATATTATAAATTCAATAAACCCCAAGCGAACGCCGGCGTTCGCGCACCTATTGTCTTTCTATTGTGTCTGTAATTTCCACGATTGAACTAATATAGAATTTTAATAGAACAAAGGAAAACCTGAATGTTGTGATGGTGTCAATGTCATAATCTCACATGTCTACGTGTAAATGATATCATAATGCAATATAAACATTTTTATCTTCTTGACATCATCCTGAGTCATTATTTTAATTTCGTCATTGTTTCATAATGATTGTAGTAACTCAATCTAGTCTCTAGTAAACTAGGTACCATCGCGGTCATTTCTGCCAGCTCACCTAAAAATAATTTTGCTTGAATCCTGTGACGCGGCTCAAAGCAAACCCTCGAAGTTTTCGTTTAGAGTGCAAGCAAAAATGAACTTAGCGGTGGTCAGGCGGAAGTGTCTTTGATTGTACATATGAATGTAAGCAAAATAAGTAGGTATAATTGGACTTGTAATGTTCCCACTGCTGGAACTAAGGCTGCTTTCTAAGAGAGGGAATGGGCCGTAATCCACCACGCGGGCCCAGTGTGGGTTGGTGAATAACACGTGTTTTTCAAAGATTTTGGTTCTCGAACAAAGCCGGTTTCCTCACGATGTTTTCCTTCATCATTTTGAGAACAGAGGTGATGAAAATAAATTACACAAAGTTATGCACCTGGCTGTGTTTGATCCTGGGTGAGGACCAAAATGTGTATTGTTTAGGAAGAAAAAAGAACAAAACCAGAAAAACCGCCTTCCGAAATTAAAGATTTTACACTTTTATGGGATTCCGTACCTCAGAAGGAAAAAACGGAATCCTAATGCTTAAAGAATCACACTGTTGTCTGTCCGTCTGTCTGTCTATCTATCTGTCAAGACCTTTTATCTCGGGGACGCGTGGAGGTATCGAGTTGAAATTAAAACCATATAATCAGATCTGCAGACTCACCCTTGAACTCTTAAAACTGTAAAAAAATCAAACTTGTAAGTTAACGAGAAAAAAAGGTACTTAGATTTTCGTGGTAAAAAACGTACATTTCAACACTCTTTAGGAATTCAAAATTCATAGGGTACTTCCCGTTGACCCAGAATCCTCAATAGAATATAACTATAACAAGTATAATAAAAAAAATCGCATAAAATTTTTAAAAGTGCCTATAAAATTCGAAGAGTCCATATACAGGCTTGATCAACATGGGACCACATGGTAAGTAGGGTGGGCATGGCTGTAGGCCTTTTAAACAAAATAGTAGATAATGTGACCAGGAGATAAAGCAGTGTCTTTAAGTCGTGTGCGGCATGTTTAATTCTGAAAAAAAAACGAATGTTGCTAATTTTAATCCCGAGCATTGTGAGGGAGTTAATAAAGAAACCTGAGTGATGTGAGGAATTCAAGCCGCCCAAGACAAAGACAGCTTTATTCTCGTGTTGGATACTCTGCTTTTTACACCATCTTTGATTAAGTCAACCAAATCATAAATATTAGAGATTTGATTCAAGTAAATATTCACTTAAGTTGACGATTTTTGAAGCTCCAAATTCAAATTTTATTATTCCCTAGGGATCGCCCATACTACATTATCTCCCTAGGGATAGAATGACTTGCTTTAAGTGATGTTTGTATGACGTTTAAAAGGACATTATCGAGCAGGTGGTGTAAAATATTTTTTTTTAAATCAGTCCAGGCGCCTTCGAACAAAAAAATACAAAAATAATACCTAAATAAAAGATTATTTTTAAAAGTCGGTTACTGAAACCTTGCTTCTAAATCATGATAAACAACACTACTCATCGTATATATGTACTTTAGTGTTCGTGCCGCCTATACGTGAGCACACATAGTAAAAGCAAATGAGCAATATAAGTATTAGAAATAATCTCAGTGAGTAACAGTAGGAAATATACGTAAGTTTATTACTCAGAATATTGTGTCGATAAAACAAAAAAAAACTGGCTAAGTGCGAGTCGGACTCGCCCATGAAGGGTTCCGTAGCAGCAAGTAACATAATACAAAAGTTTTTGTAGTTCATTGTAACTTTGATCGATGTTTTAATAATAGTGTATTTTTTTTAGACTTAAGACGTATTAAAAAAAAAAACTACTTACTAGATCTCTTCAAACTAATTTTCGTTGGCAGTTTGTATGGTAATGTAGGTACATCATATATATTTTTTAGTTTTATCATTCTCTTATTTTAAAAGTTAGAACGGGGACACATATTTTACCACTTTGGAAGTGTCTCTCGCGCAAACTATTTAGTTTAGAAAAAAAATATTATAGAAACCTCAATATCATTTTTGAAGACCTATCCATAGATACTCTACACGCATCGGTTTGATGAAAAAAAAAATTTTTGAGTAACAGTTCAAAGTATGGGGACCCCCAAAATTTATTGTTTTTTTTTGTGTAAAAATCTTAATGCGCTTCACAGAATACATCTACTTACAAAGTTTCAACAGTATAGCTCTTAGAGTTTCGAAAAAAGTGACTGTGACATACGGACGGACAGACAGACAGACAGACATGACGAATCTATAAGGGTTCCGTTTTTTGCCATTTGGCTACGGAACCCTAAAAACCGGTCAAGTGCAAGTCGGACTCGCGAAGAGTCCGTAGAGAAAAATGGCAAAAAATCACGTCTGTTAAATGGGAGCTCCACTAAAATATATATTTTATTCTGTTTTTAGTATTTGTTGTAGCAGCAACAGAAATAAATCATCTGTGAAAATTTTAACTATCTACTAGATACAGCCTGATGATAGACAAACAGACAGGCGGGCGGATAGCAGTCTTACTAATAGGATCCCGTGTTACATTTTGGGTATGGAACCCTAAAAACGAGCCAAATGATCGATCCAGCCCGTACCTTGCTGTCCTTCCCTTAAGGAAGTCCTAAGTCAAGGTCCGTATCCGTACTGCGTACGTCATGCTATCATAAAGAACGGCATGTTATATTGTCACCACAGGTATAATTACGACTTTTGTACGGTCACTACATTATTTAAAAAAAATCGTCAAAGAAAGTACTTCCACGCACACATTTATACTCCACTCCCTGCGCACACTACGCCCGTGGGCGTCAGATTTAAATACGATCAGTCGAGTAAAAGAAAGAAAGAAAGAAAGAAAGAAAAAACTTTTATTCGTACCTCACACATACAGTAGAATCCGATAATATAAATAATAGGAAACACTTTAAAATCTGTGCAAGGCCAAAAGGGCGCCTAACTCAGCATATGCTGCGATATTTAAAAAGATAAATAACGCAGCGCTGGTATTCTATTAGGGCCCGCGGTGATGCCACGGTCACATTCACGGAGGTTCGCTGCTTCGGTGATCCTGCGTGTCGCTGCAGGTTATCGCCTTTTTAACGCCTTACGACGTTTACGCCTAGATTTGTGTCACATATCATATATTTTTTACAATTCATTGTGACACTACGTCCGTGGGCAATGTATGAAAATAAGTAGTGTCATAGTCGCCGCAGTCAATGTGATAGTACTGTCCGCCAACGTGTTAAAAATACTATTTATATAATAAATCTATCTGCCCTGAGAACAGTATTGGAAGGTCTCTCATATGTTGAATCGATGACCTTGTGAGGGTCGTTGAAATCCAATGGATGTGAGACGCACAGGTGCGGCGGAGACCTCTCGCGCCGGGCCTTGGTTGAGGCCATGGTCCGGAGTGAGGAGGAGTGGCAGGCGGTCGCCGACTTCTGCGAAGCAGTAATGCTCGCAAAGGAGGAGGCCGAACGCATCAGGCAACGGCGTTATCACCGCCGCCGTCGCCGGGATTCTGATCCCGATTTCCGGCCAACGTAGACGCGGGCTTGCGGACAGTGAGCAATGGGTAGCTCGCTGTCCGGCCGTCCGGTAACTGTCCGGACCAAGCCCAAGTCGTCGATGGCGCGCACTGTTCCCGCGCGCCTCAAGGAGTTGTCAGCAACAGCAGGGACCGAGCCGGGTCGAAGCCTACTGGGGCCAGGGTTATCCGAAAGGGCGCTCGAGCCCCGGTATGAAGGCTAGAAGGAACGGGGTGGGTCTTTTAGTCAGTAAGAGTCTGAAACTATCTCCCGCTCCACCCAAGGCCGGGGGATGTCAATGCATGATTTTTCCCACCATAAAAAAAAGACGCACAGGTTTGGTTATTATGGCCATACTTGGGGGAGGCAACAGTGGACGTCTTTGACTGAAATGTTGATGTTAACAAGTTAGTGAGTCATTTACATCATCTTTTATAATATAAAAATAACAATGACTGTATCAATGTGTGTGAAAAATTTAATTCAATCAAAAATAATAAAGTATTCAATCTACTTTTTGACAGGCAGCCAACTCATATACCTTTTACAACTAGTAGCATGTACGAGGTTCAGCGCCAAACCGCACTGAGCCATTTGCCAACAAAATGTTCAGTTTACGAGTACTGTCAGTGTATATTGTGGAATATAAAATTGATTTTGTTGTAACATGTCATGATGTCACGCTTGTTTTAAGGGCGCTTTCAATTTATGCAAGAACAACAAGCGCCTAAATTAAAAACGTATCTGGCGGCTGTGCGGTTGTATGCCAGTTTTTTTTTTTTTTTCAGTTTTATATCCTGCATCGCCTCTTCTTTGGCTGACTTGTTGACTGCGTGTGTGTGATTGCATTGAAGAGAAACATCCAAAGAGTTTCTCTTCCTACTAGCTGATGATACTAGCTATGAGGCTAGGCACACTATACCTCTTCAGTCTTATGAATTCAACACTTCCAGATCAAGACAGTTCAGCCCCCTAGCCAAATTACAACCGTTTCGCTTGCGCCGAACGCTTCGAGGTGGCGCGCCGCCAATTCTCTTGTTCTGACCACGTGACTGAGCGTTGAGATGACGTCATTGCCGTACATTTGAAGCTTTCTGCTAGCGTTAACGATTGCAGATTAGCAACTTGGCTAGGAGTACAGAAGCCAGGGCATCATGCGCTTTTCAACACCGAATTGATCACGTGGTGTTTGTGACATTGCAGTCCTGTTCTCAACCATCTTTGTATGAAAAAATACGATTGTCCGTACTCAGTAAGACTAACGTATCGCATTCACGCCTCAGCAGTCCGTCAAAAACGCATAAATTGAAAACGTCCTAAAGAAAGGAAAAGTAAACGAGAAGGTAAGAAACCACATTTATATTTTAAGTAGACAACATAAAGGCTAGTGAAATTGTCATTATTTCAGCCGGAATTCCCGAATGGACAAGCGAATTTCCAAAAAAAAAAATTTTATCTGTTATAACTAGTACTTGACTGCGATCCCGCCTGATGGTAAGCGGTGATGCAATCGTAGATGGTGAGGCGCACTAGTTTATTAAGAGCCTATTCACTCTAGCCTTGAAGACACCCAAATTATAATCGGACGGGAAGACCGCAGCAGGCAAACCGTTCCAGTCCTTCGAAGTACGCGATATAAATGACGAGGCGAAACGCTTGGTCCAGTTTGTAATAAAATAATGTTTTATTACAGTAAAATTGTCTGTCTCCAGTATTTATGAATACAATCCAGGTAGTGTTACAAAGGGTGGAAATATGTCCATACATATTTCCACCCTTTGTAACACCACAGGTTAGGTTTGTAACCACAGGTTCCTTCCAGAGCCCATGCTCTGGAAGGAACCTTTTTTATTATGGTGGGAAAAAATCATCCAATGACAACCCCTGCTCTTGGGCGGAGCGGGAGATAGCATCAGACTCTTACTGACTAAAAGACCCATCCCGTTCCTTCTAGCCTTCATACCGGGGCTCAAGCTGTCTTTCGAAACTAACCCTGGCCCCAGTAGGCTTCGACCCTGCTGTTGCTGACAAATCATTGAGGCGCGCGGGAACAGTGCGCGCCGTCGACGAATTGGGCTTGGTCTGGACAGTTACCGGACGGCCAGACAGCGAGCTACCCATTGCTCACTGTCCGCAAGCCCGCGCCTACGGTGGGCGAAAATCGGAATCAGAATCCCAGCGGCGGCGGTGGCGAGAACGCCGTTGCCTGATGCGGTCGGCGTCCTCCTTGGCGAGCATTACCGCTTCGCAGAAGTCGGCGACCGCCTGCGACTCCTCCTCTGCAAGGAACCTAGGTATATTAAATATACTTGTGTATTTAGTCAAGTTTTTAATAAAGTTACTATAAAAGTGTTGCAATGTACACTGTACATTTTTGCATTCAGTTTTGGCAAAAATATAAGATAACATCCCTGCACTTTAGACACACAGTATTTTAGACAAACTGAACGGTACATTGAATTTTATCTCCATTTGAGTGAATAAGCGTGCAAGCGTTCACTTTCAGTATAAGGGCAAGTTAAGACAGCTAGCGGGTTTAGAATGGAATAAAATCAACCTTTTTTTAATAATAATAATAATTTTTAATAATTTATTTCCTTCACACAGTTATCTTATGCTAGCTTTTAACATTGCTTATATCTTAGAGCTAACTTTGTGAGGGACTGGTGCCTGATGTAGGTATGTACAATAACCTGTATTACAGGTCACCAGGACCCACCCGCAGACGGCGCACACTGTTCCTGACGGCGCGCACTGTTCCTGACGGCGCGCACTATTCCCGCGCGCCTCAAGGAGGTGTCAGCAACAGCAGGGACCCAGCCGAGTCGAAGCCTACTGGGGCCAGGGTTATCCGAAAGGGCGCTCGAGCCCCGGTATGAAGGCTAGAAGGAACGGGGTGGGTCTTTTAGTCAGTAAGAGTCTGACACTATCTCCCGCTCCGCCTAAGAGCGGTGGATGTCATTGCATGATTTTTCCTACCATAAAAAAAGGACCCACCCGCAGCTAGTATGCTATGAAAGAGTTTAGCATGACGCAGCAAACAAATATTTAAACTAAATTAAACAAAAAAAGACAGAAATTTAATATGAATAAACTAGTGCTTGACTGCGATTCCACCGGCTGGTAAGCAGTGCTGCAATCGCATGTGGTAAAGCATACTGGTTTGTAGCGACATCTATTCGAAATACGAAATCCTGCATCGCGCAATTAAAGTTCTCCGCACGATTTGAGCATACACGACAGACCAAAATTATCTATCGGGCATCACCAGAACACCCGTCTGGTCGAAAGATTCTCTCTTTTCAACGGACGTTAACGAACTTTACAACAGAGTGTAAAGTGGATGAAAGAAAAACAGTTTATTAAAGCGAGATGACGCAATCATAAAACTAGCTAACAAACTTAATCAATAGATAGAGAAGATATGCGTCACATCCACGCAAAACGGCCGAACGCTCAGTATAAAGCTGCGACCTCACGCATAATGCAATGAGCTCACAGCGCCGATTTCTAGCGTGAGCCGTTTCACAATTATAAGCACCTCCATTCACTACTACATGTATGCCAAACGTCCATTACACTAGCACGCAAATCTATCATCTATCAGAAAACACCTTTGTTAAAAATATCCTACAAAAACAGTTCCCCAAAATAGAAAATAAAGGGATACAAAAACCTTGTATCACAAAAATATCGCCTGATCAAAACAACATAGCAATGAGATGCTCTCACGCGATACGTTACTCTGTCTTAGTTTACAACCGACCCTTTGATGTTAGTGGATTGTGTTACAGGGATCATTGTGTTTTCTTTATTTTTTCCGTCTGAAAAACAAAGGAAGAAACAAATGATGGAGAAAGTCCATTGTTTTTTAAAATTGAAACTTTTTTTTGTTTTTGCTCTTTGATTGATGGATGAAACATGACATTGAATTTAATGAGGTTTTGGAAGTAAACAACAACAACGGTCAAGCCGACGGACGGTGAGTATACCCTTATGTTGCTTAAACATCTACGGTCCAGACCAAGCGTTTCGCCTCGTACATCGAGGGACTGGAATAATTTGCCTGCTACGGTCTTCCCTTCCGTTTATAATTCAGGTGTCTTTAAGGCAAGAGTCAATAAGCTCTTAATAAACTAGTGCGCCTCACCATCAACTATTGTATCACTGCTTAACATCAGATGGGATCGCAGTCAAGCACTAGTTTATATCAATTAAAAAAACATACAGATTCTTTTACTGCACCCCTAGCCAAGTTGCTAATCTGCAAGTTATATAACGACAATACACTAGTTAGTTAACGCTAGTACGGAAATGACGGCATCTCAACGCTCAGTCACGTGGTTAGAACAAAAGAATTCGACGAAAGCTTGCGTCAAAGCGTCCGCGACGGTTGTAACTTGGCTAGGGGCCAGTACTTTTAGAAATTACCTCCTACGAACAAAAAACTAACTTTACCTCTTTATAATTATAAGTGTGGAAAGTATAGATTGAAGTACCACCTGTGCCCAAACTATCATACGGAAATGCTTCCGAAAGAAAGCATAAAATAATTTGTAAGTTTCTTGCGAGATAAAAATACTTGGCACAAATTACTTTAGTAGCTCTTCCTCCACCGTTTCAAAAGAAATATGGCGGCAAACGTACGGAGAAAGATAATGTTGTTCAGTTTTTTACGTATTTAGAGGGTTTCTTTTGTAATTTGGATTAAAATATTCTATTTGTGTTAGTGGGCCATCTTGTATTTTGAGCGAAAACGATTTATCTTTCTTAATAATTAACTTGTGGGGGATTGTTTTGTTTACCTTTTTTTGGGGTAGGAAATCAACTTATGGCTTCTACTCTAGGTCGATACGGAAGGGTGCGTTACACCACCTGTTTTTATAAACGAGTAACAGTAACTACTTAAGTAACGATTTGTTTTCTATAGTAAAGTAATTGCTTGAAGTTAAAACTGTCAACAAACAACCACCTAGCGTCGAGTGTTACTTGAGCATTTTCTCAAGTAAGTAACGTGTGTTACTCCACTACAGAATGAGAAAATATAAAAAAGATTTTTTTTAAGTATTTTAAAAGATTTTTTTTTTTTGATTTATTAAAAATTCTTACCTTAAATATTACTTCTTTATAAATACAGATATTAGACTTGTCCTGTCCGGGCGATAGCCGGCGGGACGGCGAGCTACCAATGCTCGTCGTTCGCAAGCTCACGCCTATAGAGTTTGTTAATGGCTGCAGACTACTTTCAATGATTTTGTCATCCTTGAAACTTATTGCTAACACAGATTTTTTTTTCTATTTTTGTTAGATGTGCACTTGACCGCTATCTCCCCTGATGGAAAGCGACGATGCGGTCGACGATGGAATGCGCTTACCTAAAAGAAACCTATTCACTCTCGACTTTAAGATGAACCCGGAAATTAAGAATTCATGCCAAATATATTTTTTTATAATGATCGGAAGTTTTTTTTATCTGCTCCTTGAGTACATCCAAAGGATCGTGGACACTAATTTTATTACAATCTAACCTTATATACAGACTAATAATAATTTAATTATATTTGTAAGTAATTTTTAAAGGAAGTTAAAATTACCTACATTATATTTTTTTATATTAAATGAATTGGTACAAAGCTGTATTATTTAAAGAAGATCGGTGGTGGCCGAGTTGTAGGTCGCGATTTCAAACCCAGCCAAGCACATTACTTTGTGTAATTTATTTCATGACCACTGCTCTGAAAACGGTGAAGGAAAACATCGTGAAGAAACCGGCATGTCCTAGAACCAAAAATTCGAGGAAATGTGATATTCACCAACCCGCACTGGGCCCGCGTGGTGAATTCCATCCCATTCCCTCTCCTAGAGAGGAGGCCTGAGTCCCAGCAGTGGGAACATTAAAAAGTTTGATGATGATGATGCTGATATATTAATTAAATGGTTATGTGTATATTTTGAAGTGATATTTAACTTCGCTAGTCATACCTAAACTTGGAGGGTAGGTATGATTAGCGAAGTTCATCTTCATAAAATAATATAATGTAAATCGCAATGTAACTCTGATTCACTATTTTAAAGACGGCCTTAGTATTAAACACATCACACGATAAACCAAATCGTTTGCTTGGTATATAACGCGAAAATGAATAAAAGATTCTTCGACTATAAAATTTCTAGGCATGAAGTCTATGGTAAACAAGACGAACAAATTTGGCGCCCAACACGGTCCCCGCCGGCGAGTCATTTAATTTACCAGAATTTTTTTATAGTTGGAAAAACCATACAATGACATCTCTGAGCCATAGGGTGGGGCGAAAGATAGTATCAGACTTTTACTAACAAAAACCTACTCCTGTTCTTCCTTTGCCTTTCGTACCGGATCCGAATCTTCCTTTCAGAAACAAATCCTTGGTTCCAATAGGCTTCAACATATCACACGATGAACCAACTCATTTGCATTGTTTACATTGCGAAAATGAATAAAATATTCTTCAACTATAAAACGTAGCATGAACTTTATAGTAAAACAACTGAAAATATTTGGCGCCCAACATGGTACTCGCTGGCTAGTAATTTAATTTTGCAGCATTCTGTTTAAGCTGCGGTCTAGATAAATGGGGACATAAAATTGAAGTTTTATGCATTGTTCTGATATTTTTTGTTTTCAACTTACTAACTTTTATTCTTTTCTGAAAAGGAAACCCACAGTTCTAGAACGCAAAGGGCGATTGAAAGAACATAGGCGTGGTTTTAGTCATTTAAATTCTTACACGCCCTCTCGCTCCATTCTAGAGAGGAAGATGACTTTGGTAATTTAAAAAATGCGTTGTTCTGATGTTTTTAGTTTTCAATTTACTTTTCGAAGCAATCTTATATTTTTGATATTAAAATTAGATTTCAGGAGAAGGAGGAAAATAAGTCTTTTTAGAATTAATATTTTTTATTATAGAAATACAAATTATTATATACAGTATATAATATACTTGAGTTAGTAGGTATTTTTTTTATTATAAAAAAATACCTACTACCTCAAGTCACCAATTTTGTGAAAGTTGAAACAAACAAGATAAAGTACTCTACTCAATATTTTAAATTGATATTTCATCACATCTTCAAAAGTCACTTTCGACAGAATAAATTTGCAATAAATTCAATATTTTCATAAATTGCGAGTCATTCTTCAAAAACAATATTGGCGCCCAAATGGGACCTTAAATCAATAGTCGTGTTTGACATTTTCTTATAACAAATAACTGTATTTATTAGGAAATTTCTAGTATATTTTGACTAAATTACATTTGTTGTGAACACTGAAGCGCAAACTGTGCATTTTTAACTTCAATTTTGGCTTTTATACAAATTAATATTGCTATTCGAAAGTCGTTATTTGTAGATGACAATTGGAAAAGTCCGACAACTTATTGAAACAAATATTTTGAGAAAAGATGAGTTTCATAAAAGTAAGTCGAGATAACACTAACGATTGATTGAAAATACCTAAAAGTTTATCGTTATTTATACAAACAGTGTAGTAATTTTTGTTAGGGGGCCGGCGACGGATGAATTTCCATACAAACGTAATACCACGCTCATTTGCAGTTGTCGGTAGTAGTTCGCATTTCTGTCTACCCCAAGGGAAAAGGCATTATACATTATGCAGGATAATTCATTAAGAATCGTATACATTTTAAAACAACCGGTCCTTAAATGTGTGAACAGCAATTCTCTTAGGAGACCATTACTCTCTTCAGAATAAATTATAAATAAACTAGTTGGAACCGTTCAATAATTCCCTTTCTTATATAGGGTTATTTGTAAAACACTAACAACCTTATAGCACTTTATTACTAACATCTTAAACAAAAAAAAAAATGTTCTATGGCTTTTTACAAAATATAACTCATTTACCAAAAACAAACCTTCAAACGTTGTTCTACGAGTATCTAAAACATTTCAACCCTATATTTTGTTATACCTACCTACGTCTTTGTGACGCGATGCAAGTGCATCAAGCACCCCTGCCTCTCGATCTCCGCTCCCTTTCGCTATTGTACTATCGCTTGCTTCACATAGACTTCTTAACATTTAGAACGTTCAATTTGAAATATTTTTATTTCATTTTTAAGTCATAATAATAATAAGTTTATTGTTCTTCTCTTACATAGAAATTTGCAAACAATATAAAAAAGCTTAAAAAACATTAGCGATAATTGTTGTGATCTATATGAGAGACGGGTTTCTGTACTAGGAGACCTGTATAACAGATTACCAGCCTCTCCAGACTCCGGACAATAGGTGACAGCTGTATACAACATCGGTGAGAAGTAATAATTTTCCTTTCAATCGTGGAAATCACAGACACAATAGAAAGACAATAGGTGCGCGAACGCTTGCGTTCGCTTGGGGTTTAATGAATTAAGAGGGATTAAGCTAGGTGCAGTGTGATTGTTGCTGTTATGGGGGTACAAGGTGAGTGGCAGGAACTTAATTGAATGAGTAATTGAGTAAGTGCGTTAGTAAGTGTGCGTGAGTGTGAGTGCGAGTTTGTGGGAGCGTGAATGTGTCTGTGTGAGTGCGCATTGAATCAAAGTTGTTATTTATGATGTTAGTAACATAGTCCTGAAAGGTTCCAGTGTTTTAAAAATAACCCTGTATATTACAACTAGTATTTTGCCAACTATAATGCGTTCCAAATGAGAATAAAACCGCCCGCCATGTTGTGACATCACGATTTACTGTCAAATCGAGGAAAGAAATTTTTAAAATTTAATTAATTTACGAAATATTTAATTTATAAGAACTGGGTACGAATAAACTTTAATCAGAATCCAGTTCTTCAATTTTACTCATCTCTAAGTTCTTCAATTTTGCCAAAATTTCTTCGATTTTTATTCTCATTTGGAACGCGTAGTAGTAGTAGTACTTAGTTTGCAAGAATGTTTTCATAAAAACTTTGACACTCCTTAAATTGTAATTTGAGGGTATTTTAGAATAAAACTAATAACGACAGTCTTTGTAATTTATTTTGATTTGAATTAGTGCCTAGTTTCAAACTTATTAACCTAAGAAATAAGATTCCCCCGTACAATATTTAACGGCTAAACCGTTATAGTAGGGTAGCTTTAAAAATTGAATAATGATAATCGTTTTTTATTTACTTGGATTACTGTTTATGCTAAGTTTCATCACAAAAAAACCTTGCGCAATATTTCATCTTCCTGGACACAGTAATTTTGGCTGTACGTCAATATGTCAGACAGTTCGGCACTTTCTTCTTTTATTATACTACCATAAGCGAAACCTGAAACAGCTGTCCAGTATTTTATATAAAGAATCTATGTATATCAAAACTGTATATGAAAAATCACAAAGTTATAAGCTCGTTATAGCGACATAAATATACGGTTACCGGGCCACCCGGACTACTGAGGGGTTATTTGGCTTCTACACCAGCTGTGCGTTGGTGCCTAATGCCCGCTATGACCTGCCGTGACCTTTGTTATTCTTAGTGTCGGCAGTGACCAACTTGTGACCTTTTTAAATATGTATTTTTGGGAAGAAATATAACTTGGTGTAAAAAATATTCAAATCGATTAAGGTATATTCACTGATTCTGAATAATTTATAAATTCAGGTTTCGTATTTATTAAAAACTAGCTTTTGCCCGCGACTTCGTTCGCATGGAATAGTGACTTCCGGAAATTTCAGTACTGAATTGATGCCGACTCTTGAACAATAGATGGCGCTGTATGTCCGGAATAAATTTTATTTTTTATTTTATTTTTTGCAATAAAAACTATCCTATGTCCTTTCTCAAGTTCCAAACTATGTCTGTACCAAATTTCACACAAATCGGTTCAGTAGTTTAGGCGTGAAGCAAAGACAGACAGACAGACAGACAGAGTTACTTTCGCATTTATAATATTAGTTTGGATTTGGATAATGTTGTGTAGATAGATTTAGGTTTAAAATGACCCTAAGGCAATAAATAACGGAGAAATGCACTGACGCGTAAAACTTATTGGCGCCCAGCCTGGGACCGCAATATATCTAAATACCCGCAAAATAATAAAACTGGGCAAGTGCGAGTCGGACTCACGTACTGAGATTTCCATGCTAACTACAATTCCCGAATGGAGTCTCGAAGATTTTTCCGAATTGCCAATTTTTTTTTTTGTGACGTGTGTAACAACAAATTGAACGTTTTCAGATTTTTTCTTATACTTGTGCTATAAGAACTTGCTTTTTGCCAAATTTCAAGATTCTGGGTCAATAGGAAGTACTCTATGAATTTCGATCTTTGAGAGTATCAAAATATACGTTTTTTGCGACTTAGACAGCCGTATCTTTTTTATTCGTTAACTTAGAAGTTTGATTTTTTCACAACTTGAAGGGGCCGCAACTTGAGTATATGGTTTTAATTTAAACTCAATACATACTTTCACTCGTTCTCGAGATAAAGGGTCTTGACAGACAGACAGACAGACGGACAACGAAGTGACCCTATAAGGGTTCCGTTATTTCATTTTGAGGTAACTACGGAACCCTAAAAATGAAAGCAAGCAATGTCTTATTCAAATAAGTATAAGAAAACTTCACTAAGACAAAAATACCTTTAATCCCAAAAGTTTTCATTTTTAAAACGTGTATATTTATTTACAAAATAATAACTAAGAAAATGGTGGAAAAGAGTCTGTCAAAATGTCAGTCAATTGTCTGCATATTAGTATGAGTTATTACAGAGTAAATGCTGGAAAAATCTTTTTAAATTGAATGTTTATTTTCAAACTTCGAAATTTTTATTGTATTCGTTTTATGAAATGACGTTTATAATCTCTTCTCATAATGTTCTTGACGCCATTTTATTTATTCACTGCAGTGGTTTTAATATCTAGTAAAAAACTGGGCAAGTGCGAGTCGAACCCGCACACTAAGAGCTCCGTACAAACCTACCTATTATGTAAATAGTTCAATTTCCAAATGGAGTCTCAGTGATTTTTCCGAATCGCAGGAAAAGTGTTTTTTTTTTTTGAGACATAACAAGAAATTTATTTTTTTCTAATTTATTTCTATACCTACTTGTATTATAAGATCTTTCTATATGCCTTTTAAGATTCTGGGTCAACAAGAAGTACCCTATGAATTTTGATTTACTTGAAAGTGCCGAAATATACGTTTTTTGCGACATAAACAGCCTTTTTTTTATTTAGAAGTAAGATTTTTTCACAGCTTCAAGAGAGTGCATACTTGAGTATATAGTTTTAATTTTAATTCGATACCTTCACATGTTCCCGAGATAAATGGACTTGACAGACAAATAGAAAAAAAACATTACCTCACTGTTTGACAAAGTGATCCAATAAGGATTCCATTTTTGTCGTTTGAGGTACAGAACCCTAAAAATAGCACTTCAAAGCCAGTAACAAAATAAAATATTGAGTGTTTATTTTACGTATTATGTTCAATAAAGTCTGGGCACAAAATAGATAGGTACAGAAGTCAATCTACATACAAAGCGCGCTCTCACAACGCACACATAGACACCGCTCACGGACACGATATCTCGGTGCGCCTCAGACCACTCGTCGAACAGTTCCGGCTCAAACGCTCATTAGTGTGCGTCCACCGAGCGTAGTTATAAAAAGTGAAGTACATACATGAGAATAGTGACTAGCCTGTTAGTGTAGTGGTTAGTGACCCTGACTGCTATGTAGGAGGTCGTGGGTTCGATTCCCACCCAGGACAAATGTTTGTGTGATGAGCATGGTCATTTCTTCTGTGTCTGGGTTTAATTTATCTATATAATCTGTATGTATTTAGAAATGTATAAGTATGCTTATCAGTTGTCTAGTACTCATAACACAAGCTCTGCTTAGCTTGAGACTAGACGGCGTTGTGTGATAGTTGTGGAATATTATTTATTTATTTATTTATTTAAACTTCATGTACAGTAGTGGTACATAGGCGGACTTAATGCAACAAGGCATTCTCTCCCAGTCAACCTTTGGGTTAAAAAGAGATCACTGTGGTAGGTTTGCACAATAAACAAATAACAAATCATGAAAACGAAAAAAAAAAAAACAAAATAAGTTATTTATATATAATATATAATAAAATACATAAATATGCTAAAATAATAAACTAATAAATAATATAAAAAATATCAAATCTTAAAGAGAACTTAATAACAATTCTGACGAAGAACAAACTAAGGTTGAGAGGACTTCAAGAAGTAGTTCCGAATTTTACGTTTGAAGGAAAATTTACTTTCGGCTTTTTTGATGTCTAGGGGAAGTAAATTCCAGAGTTTTATGGTGGAAACAGCGTAAGAATTGGACATAAAACCAGTACGGTGAGAAGGAATCTGAAGAAGCATGTTTTTGGATGCACGAAGGTTAAGATTATGAGAACTGCCCAACACTTTAAAATATTGTTTTAAATAATCAGGAGCACAAGGATCGTTCATTACGGTGAAGAGCATGCAGAGGGATCTGAGGGATCTCCTGAGACGGATAGGCAGCCATTTAAGCTGAGAACGGAAGGAAGAAATGTGGTCATATTTACGAAGCCCGAATATAAAACGAATGCAGTTATTGAGAAGTCGATCCAATTTGTTTAGAAGTTCTTGGGAAAGATCAGAGTAACAAACATCAGCATAATCAATTATAGGTAACACAAGCGACTGGACCAAAGTAGTTTTAGTGCTCGACGGGAGGAAATTTTTGAATTTATAGAGAGACCGCAGCGTAAAGGTGACTCTCTGGCTAACCTGTGCAATCTGCTTATTCCAGCTTAACCTATCGTCAATATATAAACCTAGAAGAACCTATTATATTATATTATTATATTATATACATAGGCACCGCTCACGGACACGATATCTCGTCGTACAGTTCCGGCTCAAACGCTCATTAGTGTGCGTCCACCGAGCGTAGGTATAAAAAGTGAAGAACATACATGAGATTGTCTTCTGTACCTATCTATTTAGTGGTCTGGGCGAACCTATCAAATAAATGAGGTCCTCCTAAAAACACTCCTGTAAAGTAATTGGAAAGGGTTCTGAGAGCAATAAATAAGTAATTCGTCCCTTTGTAATTTTCTTGGCGACAGAAGATGTAATTTTATTTAGTTAAAATTTTGTCTATTTTATTTAACGGTATTATCAGTGGCAGAGCAGTCACTATAGCTGCATGTTTTCGTGCACAGAGAATAGGATAGGAGGTTATATTATTATTTTGAGTTAGTTTTGATTCGGTTAAGGTAGCCGCATTTGGCGATCTAGAGGAAAAGGAATGGGTGGCCTGCTATCCTCCCTCATTTCGGTCCATAGATGGCCTGTACTAGAGCAGGTGCGAGAGGTCGCCTCCCCCAACGGCCCACAAGAGGACACGGAAGTGCTCCTCACAAGTCTATCTATGACATCCCTCCAGAACTCTGTCGGCCATGCTGTGACTTGACGTGGCAGCGGAGTTTTACATTTGTAACTCTGAACTTGCCAAAGAGGTTTTTTGTAAATAAGGTGGGTTTCAATAACTTCTCCCAATCTTTTACTGACTAAAATCATCATCATCGTCCTCATTTCAGCCGATATACGTCCACTGTTGGACATAAGCCTCCCCCAAGTGTCGCCACTACGAACGTTCGCATCGCTGCGCATCTCGCATCTATCGGTTTCACCAAGTCATCGGTCCACCTTATAGGCGGCCTTCCAACGCTGCGTCTTCCGTCGCGTACGCGGTCGCCACTCCAGAACCTTTCGGCCCCAATAGCCATCAGTTCTGCGAGCAATGTGCCCTGCCCATTGCCACTTAAGTTTTTCTTCGTGCCATGTCGGCAACCTTAGTTCTTCTGCGGATGTTTTCATTCCTGATCCGATCACGCAAGGAAACCCCAAGCATAGATAGCCCTTTCCATTGCTCTTTGGGTGACTTTAAGCCTTCTCATAAGGCCCATAGTGAGCGACCACGTTTCGGAGCCATATGTCATCACTGGCAGCACGCACTGCCACACTGCACTGCACTGTTACTGCACTGTTAGGTGCCTTTTTGGCCTCGCACTGATTATATCTTTCTTTTTTCTTTTCATTGTGTATTTTTAGTTTATATTATTGTGTGAGGTACGAATAAACGTTTTTCTTTCTTTCTTTCACTGGGTCAAAGACTTTCGCCTTGAGACACTGTGGTATGTACTAAAATCATACCTAAGTTTATTTTTTGATTTGCGTTCAAGGACCCCAGCTGGGGCGTGAAAAAGTGCCTTCCCTCATGCGAGCGGACACCTCTTTTACTAGCATTACTGCTTCACAGAAGGAGGTGACAGGCTGCCATACCCCTTCGTTCCAGACCATGCAGGCCTGTACGAAAGGTCGCTGTCACTGGTCTGCCTCATGAGAACACGGCGGTATTCTGCTGATGCTGGACACAACTCCGACCACCGCCTTCTCGGTTCATCTACATGTATTCCTTCAGTAACTCTTTACGTTACAAGGCCACGGGTGGAAACGGTAAATGTCTTGAACGATCCCGCAGCACTAGCAGGCATCGGCTCAGCTAAAGCCTATCAATTTTGTCATTTTCTATTCCGTTTTACATAACATACGAAAACTTATTCAATAAATCCAAACATAAAACACGTAAAAATACAATTTACGTCACTATAAAACAAAAAAACAGTACCTTAACAGCTTTACAGATTTCAGAGACTATTCAAGAAGTAATAAAATAAAAAAAGCAGCTGTATATTCTCTGTGGATCCGCCATTTTGTCAAAATAAAGTAAAGATGGTAGCAATAAGGATGGATTACTGTCCGAGAACGTATTGTGAGAAGGAAAATGAGGGTTCTAGTTTATCCTCTGACTTGTTTTATGATGTCTTCCATGGAGCTAAAAGAAATATATTTTGTCAAATAGAAACTTAATACCATATAATTTTGTTGCTGTAACAGTTAATCTTAAAAAAAATAATTGGTTCAGTAGTAAGTCGCGGGTTTGTAGACAGCTAGCAATGGGTAGCTCGCTGTCCGACCGTCCGGTAACTGTCCGGACCGAGCCCAAGTCGTCGATGGCACGCACTGTTCCCTCGCGCCTCAAAGAGTTGTCAACAACGGCAAGGGCCGAAAAGTGAATCTAAATTGCACGTTCCAAAGCATAGATCTCTATGGAGAAGAACATGCAAGAAAACGTGCGGTTGGACGGCGAGCCACCCATTATTCGCCGTCTGCAAGCCCGCGCCGATTTTGGCCTGAAATCGGGATCGGAATCCGACTCTACCACGCGCTTGTGGCCTCCTTCTATGCTAGCATTCCTACTTCGTCGAAGGTGGTGACCACCTGCCACTCCTCCTCGCTCGAAAATTGTAATTATTATTATTTAATTTGAAGTAATAAAATACAATAAATAGTAAAATAAACAAAACAATAAAAAAAAATAACAATTTAAATAATTTATTAAAGACACTTATTCAATAATACTTACTATTGCATCCAGTTCCCAATTTGACCTGTCCTTTTTTTAGCCCGTCTAAAATTGGGTCCTCCAGTCTATTAAACTTAGCATATAAATTACCTACCAATTCAATTCTATTGCCTCACAATGTTCCATATTACCGTAAATTAATTTCCTCTATTTTTTCGTCACATCGTAATTAAGCAGACCCTTTCGTCTCTTCCAACATAATTCGTTCACAATCAACAGGGTCCATTCCCTAATTATCGTCCATTGTGTGGGAACCTAAACCAACATGGTCCACTGTATAAAGGTATGATAATTAAGGCCAGGAGAGTAGTTTAGCACTGTCCTCGTAATAAAGTTGCTAAAGTCATTTTGTAGGTACGGTCAGTGTTGGACATAGCTATGTGTGCTGTCCTTTGACAAGATTTTGGAAGATCATTCGCTTTGGTCGATCGGTACGAGGGTTTACAAGTTTGATGTATTGATACAGGTTTATTATGACCTAGCCCACAAATGTACGAGAGATGTCAGCAAAACCATAAGGTTCCAGCAGGGCCGAAGCCACTGGAGCCATGGGTTTACTTCTGAAGGGGAAACCTGTGATCCTGAAACGCAAAAGTTAAAGAAGGAACGGAGGTTGGTTTTAGTAAGTAAAGTCTGACACGCCCTCGCCCACCATTCTAGAGTGGGAAAAGACATTGCATGATTTTCCATACACAAACAAAGAAAACTGTGCAAGTGTGAGTTGGACTTGCTCACTGAGGGTTCCGTTCAAACTTACCTAAGTAAATCAATAAGTTTATTTCGAATCGCAAAAAAAAAACAATTTTTTTTTCACCAAAACTGTTTTCAGATTTATTTCTTTAGGAAGAAGGCCTTTACATGTGCTACAAAACCTTAATTTCTGAATTCAGAATCAACGAAAAGTACCTCATCAAGTTTGATTTACTTGAGAGTGTCGAAATATACGTTTTTCATAAACGGCTGTATCTTTTTTTCGAAGAGACCTAAGTATAATGGTTTTAATTTCAACTCGATACTTCCACGCAGACGGACAATAAAGTGATCGGGTTCCGTTTTTTCTTTTTGACGTACAGTACAAAGATCAGGTAGATATTGAACGGGAAGGCAAAGCGCTAGCAGTGCAGTGAGATGCAACAGGTTGACTCACAGATTTGCTCATATGGTAATGAGAACATTTTAATTACTTTATTCCAATCATTTTACACGGGCGGGTTAACAGTTCATAGAAGGCTTTAGATGCTCTACGAATCCAATATAATAATAGGTTCAGGATGTTGTTGAGGCTGCTTAGATACTGCTGTGCATTAAACATCTTCTTTATAACCGCGTGTGGCTGATTTCACGTAATTTTTATAGACCATATTTATACATTCGTATAATGACAGTAGTCGCGTCAAATCAGACTAAATAATAGGACTAAGGTTACAATAATTCGCATCCCAGCATTTGGTAGGATTGTCCCAAACACCAACAGGAACCTAAAAAGTCCTCATCGATCAGACACCTGGAAAAAAACTCGGGGTCAAAGGTTACTAAAATGAGTTTTTCGAAAGCCAGACGATTTTTTCCTTTTAAAGTAACAACACAGGACCCTAACAACGCGTAAAACTCTTTTAAAATTTCAATTATGACGGTGTTTTAAACAATTCTGCCAATTTTCAACTGGGTGCGAATTTGACCGGACTTTTACAAGGTATAGTAGAAAATTAAAAAAAATATGTATATGGTTTACACATGTAACCTTATATCAAGTACCAACAGTACAAAATACAGTGCTTTAAAGAAAATTCCTGCGAAAGGTTTACAAAACGGAATAGACAATTCGTACAAATGTTGGTATAACTCTTCATTGGTACAAATTGCTAGAAAGTACAGTCGAGAGCAATGTCAATAACGAATACGAGAGATAGAAAAGTACGAGGTGGCCAACTTGAGGGTACTTTTTTGTCACCGGGTAATTGCAGAATCCAAAATACAAAACAAAAAAAAATCGAAGACATGTGACATTCACCAACCCGCACTGGGCCCGCGTGGTAGTTTACGGCCCATGCCCTCTCCTGGAGAGGAGGCCCTAGTCCTAGTAGTAGGAACATTAAAAAGGCTGATGATGACGGTGATTAGTAAACAAAAAAAAATTGCTTTATATTTATTTTTCAAAATTATTTGACAGCGTGGTTGGTATAGTTGTAAATTGACTACTGTGAAGCTTGTCGCGGGTTTAATTCCCAGATGGAACAAACAAGTATATGGCTTATAGCTGTTCTGGGTCTGAATGTCTTAGGCATGTGTGTTCAGATGTTTCTGGATGCATCAGTACAGTACAGGAGTTAATTCTAAAGAATTTTTTTTTACAAAATATTGAATTCTAGTTTTTGCCCGTGACTTCGCCCGTATACATAAAATATAGTCTATGTCACTCAGGAATAAAGCAGCTTTCTATCGGTGAAAAAATTTTAGCAATCAGACCAGTACTTTCAGAGATTACCTCCTTCAAACAAAAAAGCATAAAAACAAACTACCTCTTTATTATATTAGTGTAGATTTCACAAGATTGCCATAAAGCTTGCGATTTAACGCAAGATTTATGGCAATCTTGTGAAGTTATCAATAATCCAGTGACATATTACATACATTTTTTTGCTACCATTCTGATTTAGTACCATATTTTGCTGTTTATTGATGTCCAATATTTTGTTAGATGTAATACATTTGTTAGAAACAGTTGATTAAACAATAACTACTACAATATCTCAAGTATTTATACTTATATACTTAAAATTATAAATTTGTATTTTTAAAATAATGTATTTCTATTTGTAATGTAAAAACTACTGGATAGATTTAAAAAAATATTTCTCTAGTAGAATGCTACTTTTTAAATGAGTGACAAAAGTTATGAATTGTGGGCAAAATCTCTGGTAGAAAGCTCATCATTGCATCCGAAAGACGTTCTCAGTTGGCCTACCTTAAGTGTCACTACAACGAACTTTTCTGGGTATATATCATCCATCGTATTCCCGGGTCTCTCCCCAGGTCCTACGTCCACCTTGTAGGAAGCCTTCAAACGCTACGTCTTCCGGTGCGCGGTCAGCTTTCGGGCCTATCGACCATCTGTTCTACGAGCAGTGTGCCCGGCCCACTGCCACTTAAGGTTGGCGATCCTTCGGGTTATGTCAGCGACCTTGGTTCTCCTGCTGCTATTTTTATTCCCGAAAGGATCAAGTAAGAAAATTCCAGCATAGCCCTTTTATTTGCCCTTTGGGTGACTTTGTTTGGTGCCTTCTGATGAGAAGCAATTTGTTATAGCTGAAGTAAGTTTTCAGAAAATGTTTAAAAATAAAATTGCAGGCCTTTGTAATCTTATTTCAAAGTTATTTATTAAACATTTACACAATAATTAGTTTTATTATATACGGAACCCGAATCACGTGGCTAGTACAGTAGGCACAACGGATCTTGAGCGCTCGGCGTCAGAGTGGGGATCGCTTTGCGCATTCCATACATTGGCGAGCCGTCTTCGTTGTTAGATATATGCAGCAATGCAGGAAACAAATGAGGAGTGAGAGAAACGACGACGAGAGATGTCTATGACGCGATGGCGCGGCGAGCCAATCACTGACACTCCCCGCCCCCGCGTCTCACTTCGTACCACTAAGGAGACCGAATATTTGACTTCTGCGCAACCGCTCAAGATCCGCTGTGGCTACTGTATTTTTATGTAAAGAATCTATGTACAAAATTTTCAAATTATCATGAACAATCATTTAAGTTATAAACATTTAGTAAATAAATAATATAAATCTATTCAGGGTATTTGGAAAATGGTTACATTTTTTTTTTTTTTTTTTTTATTATTGATAGGCTCGCGTTTGACCACTATCTCACCTGATGGTAAGTGATGACATAAAATCTTATGAGTAATCTATAAAGGTAAATGCTATGTTATTTACCTGGTTGTCCGCAAAAATACATGGTCACCTGGCCATCCAGTTGACTAAGGCGTATATACTAAGTAAATGTTTTAAATATTTTTGGGTAAAATATAACATAGTGTAAAAATTATTGGAATCAATTTAGTTACTGATTCTGAACAAACTATATTCAGGTTTCGGAGGATATACAGTATGTTAAATAACAGAGGGCGTTCCCTTAAACTCGTTAATCTATATCACTAATAGATTAAAATTAAAATATCAGCATAGAAAAATAAGCATACAATAATCCGAATTCAAAAAAATAATGAATTGACAATAAATTCGAAACCTCCTGTTTAAAATCAAAATAGTACGCGCGGAATAGTACCTAGCGTAGTAGTATTGCACAAAACGGCAACGTCGCAATGCGCACGTGCCGAGCGGCGACTTGAAAGGCGGGCGGCGGCATCGGCATTATGAATTAGAAAGACACGTCGTCGGGTTGTTATCAGTAAAATTAAACATTTAATGTACCTAAGTATGTTTAGTTTTAGCAATAATACTTAACAACCCGTCTCAAATGCCCCGCTGACAAAGGAACGTGCCACTGAGGTACCTTGGGTTTGGAAGGACCTAGTCGCAAACATAGTAGGTAAATAAAAAAAAACATAAATTCATGTACCTACCTATCTAAGCCACGTTTCAATAACATTACAATTTAAATACAGAGTATTAGACAGTTTTTCTGCACGCAGCGGCCGAGTGGCGGGGTGATGTGGTGTGGCAGGGCTTCTGAGTTCTGCCGACACGTCGTCGTAGGTTCGGGGCCACAAAATAAACAGATACGAGTACAGAAGGTCCACTCATGGAAGAAGTACACGAATTTGTTTTACCTAGCCACTCAGACCGGTGGTACGAAATAATGTGCTAATAAATAGTGTGAGGTTAAGTTTGGAGAAAGTTTCATTTATTTAAACCACAGTTTAGGCTAGGATTTAAATGATAATGACGGTATTACACGTTAGCAAGTGAATGTTTTCTCCAATAAGAGAAATTTAATTTAATACCTAAGTAGGTACTTGCGTTTATTCATAGCAATCGTGTAACGTCACAGTAGGTAGGTAACACGTTCGTTGAACGGGGTAGGTACTCCCTGAGTATAAAAGCAGTTTTAGGAGTGGGCCTTCTGAACTTATTAATTTTATGGCATAGTCGTTTAGTGTTATTTTTATTTTCAATGTTTTTGAAATGTTTTAGGTTTATGTTCATTTAAATAACTGTTAAAACTTACCTAGATTTTGAACTGCTCAATATGCTGACCTCCTCTGTCTACACATAGTTGCAATCGCCGACGGTTATTTTGGTGCACTCTTCGCATTAAAAGCGGGTCCTCGCGTATGTGGTTCCTGATAACACGGAATGCTGTGCGGATACGCATTTCCATCTCCTCCCGCGAGTGGCTTTCTTTTTTATAAACGAGTTGTTTGACCCAACCCCAAAAAAAGAAGTCAAGCGGCGTTAAGTCAGGTGACCGTGGTGGCCACGCCTCGGGACCGTACCTCCCGATCCAGCGGCTGTCAAACAACTCGTTTAACCGCGACCGCACTTCTGTTGATGTGTGAGGGGGTGCTCCGTCGTGTTGAAACCACACATTTCGGAGCTCGGCCAGCGGCAGTCTGTCGAGGTAGCGCGCGACGGTGCCGTTAAGTAGAGCGAGATACCTCACACGGTTTAGAGTCCCTGGGATGAAGACTGGTCCTATTATTTTGTTTCCCTTTATCCCAGCCCACACATTCAGTGACCACCGTATTTGATGTCCTAATGGCCGAGTAGCACGCGGATTATGGCCTCTTTCTGCCCAGTGATGGCATACACGCCGATTCCACATGCCATTGCGCGTAAATAGGCTTTCGTCGGACCATATGACGTTTTCAATGAAGTGGGTGTCCTCCGCGCATCGCTGCAGTGCCCACTGGCAATAAGTCACCCGGCGCTCGAAGTCAGCTGGACTAAGCATACCTTGCACTTTTTGAAGTGAGTACGGATGCTGCTTGTCTTTTTTTAAGATTTTAAAGACCGAGACGTGACTCATGTTTAACAGGCGGCCGGCTCTTCTAGTGCTTGAACCCGGCTCCTCCTCAAAATGCCTTAGCACGTTCTCTTCCTGCCGCACAGAGATCACAGGTCGGGGGCCACCAGAACGACGCGGCACTACCGGTTCATTGTTACGCATACGCACCAGGGCACTCACAATAACACGAGCATTCCGCGGTTGATGAGCATTGGGGTACCTCTCAGCATACATCCTCAGAGCACGTGCACCATCATAATGGCACTCAGCATAAATGAGCACCATGTTCACATACTCCTGAGCACTGAACTGATAACGCGGCATTTTTGTCACAAGAATGACGCAAGCTGTTGCAATTCGAAAATAATGCACGTCCGGTCAGCGCGTGAGATTACTTCCGAATAAAATTAAATTGTGGATATTCGGGAGCAGGGGGCGGGGCGGCGGTTAGATCTAAGATCGCCGCGTAATAATAAATAATAAATTGCGACGTTGCCGTCCATTAAGTACGCGTATACAGAGTGTTTCTTTTACATGTCCATTTAACATTTTTATTGAATATTTTAATATTAAAAAAATAAAAAATATTTTGTTTTCAAATGGTAATATTTTTTTTAGCATGTATGGATGCTTTACTATTGCGGGTTAACGGGAACGCCCTCTGTTAGTTAACATACTGTATACAAGGTATAAGGGACAGCCCTCCACAAACTTTAAGGGCTTGCACAGTAGACGAAACTGAACAACCTTCCACAAGGCTTTTTTTCAAGAAACGATAAAAAAATCCGCCTCACCATACAAAGTTATAAATTTGATTGGACAGTTTGTATGGAGAGACTGATATTTTTTTCGTTTTCTGAAAAAAAAAATTTGTGGAAGCTTGTTCAGTTTCGTCTACTGAGCAAGCCCTTAAAGTTTGTGGAGGGCTGTCCCTTACACCCATTATACTAAAAAAAAAATGGTTGCCTGTAAAGTCGGTTTTACGGGCGAAGATTTTACGTGACAACGTCTTTTTTTTTCCAACGCCAAGAACGTTCGAGAAAGACAAAGACAGAGACACAAGCATGCGCCGATTCAATGCGCCTAATTCTCTAGTGCTGCGCGCGCGGCAGACCGATCATAGTTGAGTGGGAGAGAGACGCAAGGCATTCGGCGGGCCTCTCTCTCGTTCGGTGACTCATCGTAACGTTACCGAGCGTTACACTTTTTCATAAGTGACTCCCAGCCGCAACCTAATTTAAGACGTTGTCACGTCAAAATAATGTTGTATACATCCAATTTGGTCATCCTGCCATTTTAGCCATTTTAAAATGGAGAGAGATGTACCTATGCTTACAAAATGTAGAACGATTTTTTTCCGACTTTCAACGTAGAAAATGGTCATTTATCGCTTCGTCGTCCCTGTTTGATCTTTGGAGCGTACGCTCGCTTTGTTAATTAATGTTTTGGTAAAAGATCTTGATCAAGTGCTGTATTAGCATTTGCTTTAGTGGATTCATGTTTTTTTATCATTAGCATTAAAAAAGCTAATATAATATTTCGATCGTCCGACCGGCTATAAATAAATGGTAATATTATTTAGTTGCACAGTGGATGAACTAGTTTAAAAAAGATTTTTAAATACACTCGTAAACCCGCTCTTATCCTACCGCTTCTAGACTCACACTAGTTCAGAAAAGTGCACGTGTTCTCCCTGCCACAATGTTGTGTTACATTTATCGTATCAGGCTGGGCATGCGTCGACCCTACGCATCGTCGGTCAACCCCCGTTTATTCATGTATTCGTAAGTGTATTGAAGAAAATCGTTTGATACAAGTGCAAAGTCACTGCAGCCCTCGCGTCCATAACACATTCGCATTTTTTTTCATGGTGGGAAATAATCATCCAATGACAACCCCCGCTCTTGGGCAGAGCGGAAGATAGTTTCAGACTCTTACTGACTAAAAGACCCACCCCGTTCCTTCTAGCCTTCATACCGGGGCTCGAGCGCCTTTTCGGATAACCCTGGCCCCAGTAGGCTTCGACCCGGTTGGGTCCTGCTGTTGCTGACAACTCCTTGAAGCGCGCGGGAACAGTACGCGCCGTCGACGACTTGGGCTTGGTCCGGACAGTTACCGGACGGCCGGACAGCGAGCTACCCATTGCTCACTGTCCGCAAGCCCACGAGGGCACGGCGATGCTCTGCCCAAGTAGGGATAACACCTCCGGTCTCGGTCGTAATGTCAAACTATCTGCACTTGTTTCAAAATGTACTATTTTTTTCAAGAGATGCACCTTTAAAAAAAATACTTTTAAAACCTATGCGCAAATTAATATAGCATAATAATCATGTTGTACCCATACAAAATACATTTTATTCACAGGTTTTGTAAAATAAATCTACACTACACAACAATGGTAAACCATTGCAGGTACATTTTGTACGACTGTGAAGCCATTTTTCTAACAAATCCTATACCATTTGTATTTGTGATTGTTCCTTATAGCCGCATAGCCAGGTTTACGCTGAAAAATGATACGATGGAATTAACTTTTCAAAAAGAATTTTGTGGGCTGCAGCTTCAAATAGAACTGGGAAAAATGGGAACTCGCCAATTCGTGTGCTCACAGTTTTTAAAAATTACAGTATTTTATCATTTAAATCGTATTTAATATGTAGCTTTTTATTTTGGTTTGGATCAGGTTTTTTTTTTTTTTTTCGATGGGAAAAATCATCTTATGACAACCCCCGCTCTTGGGTGGGCGGGAGATAGTGTCAGACTCTTACTGACTAAAAAACCCATCCCGTTCCTTCAAGCCTTCATACCGGGGCTCGAACGCCGTTTCGGATAACCCTGGCCCCAGTAGGCTTCGACCCGGCTGGGCCCCTGCTGTTGCTGACAACTCCTTGAGGCGCGCGGGAACAGCGCGCGCCGTAGACGACTTGGGCTTGGTCCGGACTGTTACCGGACGGGCGGACAGCGAGCTACCCATTGCTCACTGTCCGTAAGCCCGCGCCTACGGTGGCTGGAAATCGGGATCGGAATCCTGGCGGCGGCGGCGAGAGCGCCGTTGCCTGATGCGGTCGGCCTCCTCCTTAGCGAGCATTACTGCTTCGCAGAAGTCGGCGACCGCTTGCCACTCCTCCTCGCTCCGGACCATGGCCTCGACCAAGGCCCGGCGCGAGAGGTCTCCGCCGCCGATCACCCCCACGAGGGCACGGCGATGCTCCGTCCAAGCAGGGCACACCGCGAGGTTTGGATCAGGTCGTAATTTAACTTGGAAGGCCTTCCAACTAGAGACGTGCTGTTGCCGGCAATATGGAAATATTGCTGGCAACTGGGCATTGATTGGCCTGTGGTCTAGTGGTTAGTGACCCTGACTGCTATGCCGGAGGTCGTGGGTTCGATTCCCACCCTGGACAAATGTTTGTGTGATGAGCATGATCATTTGTTCGGTGTCTGGGTGTAATTTATCTATAATATGTATGTATTTAGAAATATATGTTTATCAGTTGTCTGGTACCCATAACACAGCTTAGGACTAGACGGCGTTGTGTGATAGTTGTGAAAAAAAACAAACATTGCCACCAATATTCATACTTCAGACTATATTTCCGGTAATGACATCTACTTCCAACACTGCGTCTGCCGGTATGTGGTCGCCACTCTTGAGCCTAGACACACAATTTTTTTATTATTATTGTTAATCTCTCCTTTGACCACCATCTCACCTGATGGTAAACGGTGATGTGGTCGACGATGGAACACGCTTGTCTAGATGTAACCTATTCACTCTTGACTTAAATACCCCTAAAATGTAGCTATCAGGAAACACAGACTCTATTTTTTTTTTCTAAATAGTGTTGTTATTGTTCTTAGGGTTCTGTACCTCAAAAGGAAAAAACGGAACCCTTATAGGATCACTCTGTTGTCTGTCCGTCTGTCTATCTGTCAAGACCCTATATCTCGAGAACGCGTGGAGGTATCGAGTTGAAAATAAAACCATAAATACTCAAATCTTTGATCCCTTCAAGCTACGAAAAAATCAAACTTCTAAGCTAACGAATAAAAAAGATACGGACGTTTATGTCGCAAAAAAACGTATATTTTGATACTCTCAAAGATCGAAATTCTTAGGCTATTTCCCGTTGACCCCGAATCTTGAAATTTGGCACAAAGCAAGGTCTTATAGCACGCGCGCGCCTCAAGGAGTTGTCGCGCGCTTCAAGGAGTTGTCAGCAACAGCAGGGACCCAGCCGGGTCGAAGCCTACTGGGGCCAGGGTTATCCGAAAGGGCGCTCAAGCCCCGGTATGAAGACTAGAAGGAACGGGGTGGGTCTTTTAGTCAGTAAGAGTCTGACACTATCTTCCGCTCCGCCCAAGAGCGGGGGATGTCAATGCATGATTTTTTCCCACCATAAAAAAAGGTCTTATAGCACAAGTATACAATAAAATCTGAAAACAGTAAATTTCTTGTTACCTAGGTCACAAAAAAAAAAAAAAGATATTCGGAAAAATCTTCAAGACTCCATTCGGGAATTGTAGTTTGCACGCAACCCTCAGTGCGCGAGTCCGACTCGGACTCGCCCAGTTTTTTTTAAATTTCCTATTGTAATTTTAATATTGGTGTACAATGAATAATATATCTATCTATTTTAGTTTATATATGATATTCTGTTATTTCTCCTGTGCAAGTCACAAATAAAGGTTTTTCGGTTTTTCTTTCTTTATAAAGTATAAATAACTTAATAGCTTGTGTTTCCTAAGTCGATTTATGACAGATTTAATTAAAAGCCAATACCTTTTGTTTGAAAGATATTAACCTAAAATCGAACGATGCCATCAGGGTTGGCGATTTTTGATCGGGAGATTAAACACGCTTTTTGTTGGTACTTGACATTTATCTGGTAAAATAGTAATGATGTGTACCAAAATTTATAGAAGGTTAAAGTATTATTCGCATCTATAACTATCTACCTGCTAGTATGGAGGCTCTACCACGAAGTTTTAACGCGATCCATTTTACGACCAAAATTTAAGTGTTAACCTCCTTCTAAGGACCGAAATTTCAATACATCACGGTAAGGCCCAGGCAATGAAGAAACAGGAATGAGCTATTGTCAGCAAAAAGCTGACACACCCTCCCGCTCCGCCCAAAAGCTGGAGAAATCATTGAATGATATCCCACCAAAAAAGGGTTAGTTAAGGTTAGTGGATTTTACTTTAATGTTATACAGATTTTTATATACTACCAGAAACCAATATTTAGTTTAATTTTTTTTTTTTTTGAAGTGGGATATTATTAAAAAAAAAAATCTGCTCTGGGAGACATCAAAGAGCGTGTCAGACTCGCTTCACTGATTAAAGGCCATTTGTGTTCCTTCAGTTCTTGACAGCGTTAAGGCACGCTGTCAAGAACTGACTGCGTGCCTGACTCGGGCTTCGTTTTTGGGCACCAGACTGCGAACTTACCCATTACCCGTCCTTCGCAAAATTTCGCTTAAACATTCATGCACCATGATAGGCGCAATGGACGAATTGCCAACAGCCCGAAATGTAAAAAATAAATAAAAAAGACGTGTGGCACTCGGGGACTGCCGCGGTAAAGCTATTGCATAGCATTTTTATCAACTTATGCAATTATAATTATTTATTTATTTTATTTATGCAGTATTTTTTTTCGTTTGTTTGTTTTTCTTTAATATTAATTAAAGTTACAATTTCACACATAGAATTGAATTTTGATTTATTGTTCACTCATTTGTCTTCTTATCGGCCACCACGCTCAAAAAACAAATGAGTGGGGGGTGTGTTAGGTTATTTTCGTTACGGAATTTCTGGATTCGGTCACCACGCTCAAGGCGCGATAGAAGCTATGCAATAGCTGAAAAAAACTTGTTGTAACTTCGGGTACTTTGAAAATAAAAAGAAATATCGCAATGAAATAAAGCGTGAGATCATAGATTTATAAGAACATCCGTGAGATTCTTAATGCTAAATTATCTATCAGTTAAGTGAATTTTAGTGTTAAAGAAGAAAGAAATGAAAAAAGATACGTATAAAGGCAGGAAGGCGAGTGTCGTTTGTTTATAGTGATAACTATTTGAATAAATCAAAGTGTAAAATATTTATGAATATTAAATAATTTTTTTTTAGTTGCGGCTCACAATGATTGCCGTGTCTCCAGAGTGAGTGGCGACGGCGACATAGAATGCAAGTAGTATTGTTGTGTATTGAGCAGTGGTGGCCGACTGGTAATGAAAGGTAAAACTCAAAACGGTGAAGGAAAACATCGTGAGGAAACCGGCATGTCCTAGAATCAAAAATTCGAAGACATGTGATATTCACCAACCCGCACTAGGCCCGCGTAGTGGATTACGGCCCAATCCCTCTCTTAGAGAGGAGGCCTGAGTCCCAGCAGTGGGAACATTAAAGGCTGATAACGCTATGCTATACTATGCTCATGTATTAGTATTACAAATATCTCAGTTATAAGTAGTGAAAGTAAAAGAAAAAAAGGTTTTTAAGATGACCGGGTTTTTGAACAACCCTAAAGGCGATTTAATTAAGAAGATAATAGCCAAATCACATCCCCAAGGCGTTTGCTAACCCAATCGTGACGCAGATTAGTTTGAGAAAGGTCAAATGTTCAGTCAAGAGTCGCCGAGTTTCCTCAAGTATTGTATTTTTAGCTGAAATGTCAAGTTAGTATTTGGCGATTTTTAAAACTTTAAACAGATTTTTTTCGGTGTCGTGTTTATTATAATAGTTATCTAAGTATTTATTTTACCTCTTTAGAATAAACAACATAATAAAAATAAACATTTCACTTCAACATGGAAAAAACAACACACTTATTTTCTTTCTACAAATTTTGAATCTTATCCTAGAAATACAAAACCCTTAAAAGTATATTTTACAAGCCAGTTCATTAGCCATATAAAAAACCACTCATGCGATCTCTTTTCGTTATCACAATACTCAATTCAGAGTTTATTCGAAGTTAAGTTTTGTGTAAAAATTTATCAAACCCATACTCAAAGTCGTCAAAATATTTCTGCCAATAAATATTTATATATAACAGCTAACATCATAAAATGCAAATCGTACCCATTTGATCTTATCACAGTGATGTAAACACTTCCCTTTTCAAAGGAAATAAGATAAAAGAGATGGTATGAATAAAATATTGTAAAGGCAAATGCTCACTTTCCTGCAATTTTGTTAAGCGATTTTTGAATAGAATGGCATGGAAATGAATGGTGAATTACTAACACCACAAAATAGATAGGTTCAGAAGACAAGCTCATGTATGTATTTCACTTTTTGTACCTACGCTCGGTAGACGCACACTAATGTCGAGCGTTTGAGCCGGAACTGTTCAACGAGTGGGCCGAGGCGCTCCGAGATATCGTCCGTGAGCGGTATCTATGTGTGCGTTGCTCGAGCGCGCTTTGTACAATTACCGGCACGGATTTTGAGCGCTGGCTTCAAGTTGCGCAGAAGTCAAATATTCGGTCTCTTTAGTGGTGTGAAGTGAGACGCGGGGGCGGGGAGTGTCAGTGATTGGCTCACCACGCCATCGTGTCATAGACGTTACTCATGATTCGTTGCCTGCATTGCTGCATGTATCTAACAACGAAGACGATTGGCTCGCCAATGTATGGAATGCGCAAAGCGATCCCCACTCTGACGCCGATCGCTCAAGATCCGTTTCGGCAATTGTATGTAGATTCACTTCTGTACCTATCTACTTTGTGCTAACACTTTCTGTACACGTAGAAGAACCTTTTAACATACAAATGCTGTTAACACACGTGCTCAGTCTCCAATACCTCGCACTTTGGCTGCACTAAATAATCTCTTGGATTCTTATTCAATAAACGATCTGTTTGCGCATGAATGGAAGATGATTTTATTGCCATGTCAGAAGTACTGTAAGAGGGATTGCTGTACGTGTTGTTTATACTTTTATTTCATCATCATCATTTCAGCAGATACGTCCACTGTTGGACATAGGCCTTCCCCAAGCGTCGCCACAACGGTCGTTCCTGTGCATCTCGCATCCATCGTTTACTTTTTCTTACTTGTACTTTTTGTTTTTTTTTGTTTAGTTAGTGTAATTGGTTGTTTAACCGTTGTAATTAATTAAATAAATAAATAAACACTGAAAGTACTTTCAGAGGTTTACTTATGTAGGGATAGATGGACAGGTTGTAATAATCGGTTTACTAATGATAAGCATAAAATATATTGCCATAATTTACATTAGCATAACGAACGTAACATAACGTCTGGTGGTCCAATAATAGAATTAAGTTCTGTAATTCCGTTTAACAGTTCAGTTTAGGTCGTCAATTGGATCGTTTTAAGAGCTCGTGGTAGGGCTCGTGTCCCCACACACTGGCCACAAAAAGCCGCCACAAAAAAGGTAGTTCGAAGCGGACAGAAAAAAAGATGAAGCGCGCGACAGCTTGTGGCCATGTGTGCAGTATCATAATGGACTCTGTCAAAGAACGATTAAATGCGCGAATGGCATGGCATTTTGGCCGCCACAAAAAAGCACCACAACAAAAAAGCTAGAAGCAGCTTCAAGCTTTTTTTTTGTGGCGGCACCACCACAAACGAGCCACAAAAAAGGCCGCCTCAAAAAGAAGCTTGAAGAGGATTTTATTTTGTGATCCATGTGCGGGGTCACTTATATTATTATGTACTATAAACATGGTCGCACTAGTGCTTGATAAAGTTTGAGGAGTTGTTCTAGCGTGAAGTGTACAGTTACCTGCTGGAGAAGATACAAGAACTCTTTAAAACTAAAAACATGTTTGTGCTATAAGTTTGAAGAATTTCTCCAATATCAACGATATCAGAAGTACTTTTGTTAAATTTTACAGAATGTTTTGTGGTAGCTTTATTCAATGTTTTATAAAATAATTTTATTTCCATTTAATTAATTTCAATTTAATTTAATTCCATTTAATTCATTTTGTATGTGTTTATGGGCCGGAGGTCGTGGGTTCGATTCCCACCCAGGACAAATGTTTGTGTGATAAGCATGATCATTTGTTCTGTGTCTGGGTGTAATTTAAAATTATATTTAATTATATTATATTTTTAAAATTATCTATATGTGTATGTATTTAGAAATATATATAAGTATGTTTATCAGCTGTCTAGTGCTCATAACATAAGCTCTGCTTAGCTTGAGACTAGACGGCGTTGTGTTATAGTTGTGGAAAAAAAAACATGTTAATTTATCTTAATTTTATTTCTTTCATTTCAATTTACCTTAATTCCATTTAATTCAGTTCTATTTAACTTAATTTCATATAATTCAATACAATTTATTTAATTCAATACAATTTATTTTAATTCAATACAAGTTATTTTAATTTAACTCATTTTTTTTCTTTTTTCTTTCATTCTCTCTTTCTTTCGTTTTAAACGACGATGTTCTAGTCGGCACTGGATCACCCTTACCTTGAGGTAACCTGGGTGTCTTACGTATATGAGTTTACATGTTTGTGTATGCACACTGGCACACAAGATATAGAGTAATTCCTAGTGTTGTAACGTTATTAAAAAAAAAAAAAACCAGCTAAGTGTGGGTCGAACTTTGTAGCAAAAAAATCACGTTTGTTACATGGAAGCCCCACTTAAATATTTATTTTAAAATCTGTTTTCAGTATTTGTTATCGTAATCACGGCATGAAATATAACCTGGTGAAAGATAGATGGACAGCGGAGTCTTAACAATAGGGTCACGTTATATCCTTTGGGTAAGGAATCCTAAAAAACAGAGTACTTTACCAAAATTTTCTCTGTGCCATTTTATAGAGTAGACCGTCCTGACTTTATATTTAATTTTTGGGTGTCAGAAATTAAAATAATGACTTTTAAGATAAAAAATACAGGGTCACCCACGTTGCCATGTACATGACATACTCAGTTTTGCCTCCTCGCTAACTTTTTTTTTTCCCGTATGCATTCAAAAAAGTTTAGGAGATACATCTTGACAGGAGGGACACAAGACAAATTGTTCAGTGACACGCGACGAAAAGGGTACACGACCTTAGATCATGGTAGGAAATGTTAGAAGAATCATCTTGTCGCTCAAATATGACCAAAATGGTCAGCACCTTTAATATGAAAGTTTTGGAAGATGCTTGTTCCTAAAAGAACAATCAAATTTCTTTGAAATTCATAGATGAATTTGACTACCCCGGAGAGATTAGACAAGCAGACGATCAATGTAATACTAGTTTTCAGATGTGTACAATAATAAGATGATGAAATCAAAGGAAGCATTCAAAACAACGGTCAGAAAAAAAAGAAATACATGATAAAAATATAAATTCCAGTTTAAATGATCATGTACATAAAAATATTAAGACCAGCTGTATACGTATTGGGTTGAAGAAAAAACTTAATTATTTATAGTAATTCTTTATTTTAGACTTGTTCTATGTTATGTACATTATGTGTATTATTCAGGTAATGGTTTACCCGTTTTTCAAATTTCAAATTTTCGTTTTTCAAAAAAAAATTAAATCGTTGAGGCGTGACCAATAAATAAACATATAGACATGCTACTATGCTATCTTTCTTTATAGTATTATGAACATTAAGATATAATCGATGTTATACAGTGACGTGGAAAGAGAACCAACGGCACTGGGGCAAAAAAAAAACTGGGGCCTTTTTTTATATAGGAAATCATTTAATAACTCTTTCTCTGGGTGGAGCGGGAAGATGCATGTTTTGTTTCGATATTTAGATTCCGAGTTGTGAGAATTTCTCGATAGTTTAATAAAGTATTTGCTAATGAGGTTTTGGGGGCCCCACGAGCTTGGGGACCTTGAGGCACTGCCCCGCCTAGCCTTTGGTAGATATGCAAGTGATGTTTATACCGTATCCTCTATTTCTATGTTCCAAGGTTGTCACAAGCGTGACATATTCTCGTTCACCGCTTATTACACCGCGGTTTGGTTACATTTTTCATACGCCACCGCTTTTTGTGACGTGTTTTTAATTTGTAATATGTCTGTTCCTGTTTCGTAACTTTGGAAACATAATATAACGTACCTTTCATAGATTCGTTACCCTTTGGAGAAAAAAATACTCAAACCACAGGGTATAAGGGAAAGCCCCTACAAACTTTAAGGGCTTGCTCAATAGGCAAAACTCAAAACTCAGTAGGCTGCACAATCTTCCACAAGATTTTTTTTTCAGGAAACGTAAAAAAAATCAACCTCTCCATACAAACTGTCCAATCAAGTTTTTAATTTTGTTGTAGGCTGATTTTTTTTTTCGTATTCTTATAAAAAATCTTGTGGAAGGTTTTTCAGTTTTGTCTACTGAGCAAGCCCTTTAAGCTATGTATAATCGGCGCTCGAGGGGTGTGTTTTGATACTTCGCCAGACAAATAAAATAATGTTATTAACTTACTATATGTCTACTTTATGGAGCTAAAATGTTATTAAGGTCACAGTGAACCGCCTTCTCCATGTTTTGGTCGAGGAAAAGTATCAAGAAAATACTCCTGTTTGTCGTATAATTACTTTTTAATTCGATTTCGCTGTTTTAAATATTCTTAGATTTTGTTTCGATTTACGAGAAGTCCCAATGATATTATGTTCCGTGTCCTTTTTAGAGTTCCGTAGTTAACTAGGAACCCTTATAGTTTCGCCACGTCTGTCTGTCCGTCTGTCTGTCTGTCCGTCTGTCTGTCTGTCCGTCCTCGCTTAATAACCCTAACGTGTGATATATTGTTGGATAGGTATTTAAAAATGAATAGGGGTTTACTAAAATTATTTTTTGATAATGTCAATAATTTCGGAAATAATCGCTCCAAAATTAAAAAACAATGTGTGTGTGTGTCCCCTCTAACTTTTGAACCATAAGTTTAGAAAATATGAAAAAAAAATCTGAAAAGTAGAACTTTGAATTTCTAGGAAAATTATTTTGAACTTGATGGAAAGAACAGTTTTTGTACAAAAAAGACAAAAGGGTATATGCAAGCATTTTTTTAAACTCACAAGTGGGTACACTTATTGTGACGGAAACTACGAAACCCTACACTGAGCGTGGCCCGACACGCTCTTGGCCGGTTTTTTTTACAATGATGATGAAATTATTATTATTTTCTACCTATATTGAAAATTATTTGACACTTTTTAGTTTGATATGCTATGAAAGCGTGTTTTTTAAGTTTTTGTTTTAACTATATTTTTATTTATCACAACAAAAAGAAACGGATTATTGTATTGTCATCAATCTTTGATGGGTGTGCAAAGTTTGAAGAAAATCTGATCGCCCAAAGTAGGTCAAAATCGAACTCAAAGGCGTTGGTTACAAACATACAGGTGAAGCTAATATAAGCGTGTTAAAGACGGATATAAAGACATAAAGCTGTCTTGAATTGACTTTTATCGTGATCCTTTACATGATCTAGTAATGGAAAGCAAATAATTGTTTGTTTTTTCGCAAAGATATTAAGAGAAGGTCATTGTACTTTATTCCACGGGTATCTAGCGCCTTTTATAGCATAACTCGCTAGCACAAAGTGATGTAGCAACAAATATATCCTGCAAAAAAATATTATTATTAGTTCCCTTTACATTTCTTTTCGCCGATATACTTTTTATCTCATCTTTTAGATTACATCGAAGAACATATTATATTTCACTTTATCTAATACAAGTAATCAAAAATCTAATATTATCTTCAACCTACGTGGGTCTATATCAAAGTTATTTCATAAATTCTCTCTTTCTCTTGAAAATATTATGTAAGTATGTCTCAAGATGTCAAATGAAGAATTTCATCAAACTGCCTTTATTGGGCGATGATATTGATTCAGAATGTATTAATAAACCTTAGTTATATTTCAAAGAAAACTAGTTAGCTATGTTAGTATCTAACGAAGATTATATTAGGAGAAAATAATTACTCATTCCTTGAAAAACCATGCTTAGGCACAGGGCTTCAAATTATGATTTTTTTCATAATAGCTTTTTGTTAAAACAAAGATGAGCGTTAAGTATTTTTAAACTAGCTTACTCGTGTGCTAAATTTCACTTAAATCCAAACCGTTACCGTGGCCCTAAAATTGGGTATTAAACAGAAAAATCTGACACACCTTTTTGGTCTATCCAGACCGGAAGAAGTTTTTTATTTGATAATTACTGAACTCAAAAATAAACGGTTACAACTTATTTATTCATCATCATCATCATCATTTCAGCCGATACACGTCCACTGTTGGACATAGGCCTCCCCCAAGCGTCGCCACATCGAAAGTTCCTGTGCGTCCCGCATTCTCGCTACCTTCTAATTCTTTGTGCTATGTCGGCAACCTTAGTTTTCCTGCGGATATCTTCACTTATTTATTACCGAAATAAAATAAAGTACAGGCTTGTACTTATAACTATCTTATAGAAAATGGCGAGCTGTTATTATTATACAAGAATTACAAAAAACAGACGGAATCGGTATTTTTTTTTATAATGTAAAATTTATTTTGCAAATGTTACAAAACATATCTTATTTATTAAAATTAATTGCTAGGAAATAATAAACAAATTAAACAATAACTTAAATAATCGGTATTTGTTTACAAATACTGTCCCCGCACATGGGTTTCAAACAAACGCCGCGTCGAGCTTCATTCCAAGGCGCCCTTTTCTTGTGGCTCGTGTGCGCCCCGGTGGCGCCACAAAAATACGCTTGAAGCGGCTTCAAGCTTTACCACACTGTTTTTTGCGGCTGCTTCTAGCTTTTTTTTGTGGCGGCGTTTTTTTGAGGCCCGTGTGCGGGGACTGATAGCAGTGTATTTGTCACAACACTGTCGATAGATTGAAGTAGTACCGGAGATATTTATTGGAATTCGTAACGGATCATAATTACTTTGTTGGTAGTTAAATGGGTTATTTTACTAATATACACCACAAAATTTTAATCAGTTTTATTGTTTAAGTAAAGTCTCAGTAAATAAGATTCATAAACAACCAAGTTAAGAGCGTTTGTTAATATCCCAAAACGTCACTCAATTTATGGAAATATTGTACAGTAAACTTTCAAATGGAAAACATAATGAAACATACGTACCAAAAAAACCACATAATATTCCAACAAATTCGCATACGCATACAATATCGTTCAAAAGAATACTTCGCTCCAATACGAGTATTTTAGTTTCCAACACAACGCATAAACAATAGTCACGATGCAGATTAAAATCCATCGATTCTACCTACCGACCGCCATTTTGTAGGGTTTCGTACCTCAAAAGGAAAAACAGAACCTTTCTAAGATTACTTTGTTATCCGTCTGTCTGTCAAGATCCTTTATATCGCGAACATGTAGAGGTATGGAGTTAAAATTAAAACCATACATTTAGCTCTGTGGTTCCTTGAAGCTGTCAAAATATCAAACTTTTATGGTAACGAAACCAAAAAAGGATACGGCCATTTATGTCGCAAAAAAGTCTATTTCAACACTTGAAAAAAATAATTTTAATTCCCTTGAGACGCAGTATCCTGAAATTTGGCAAGAAGCAAGGTCTATCACTGGAAAAGGAATATATCTGAAAACAGTTTTGTTATTTTATCACAAAAAATAATACTTTTCTTGCGATTCAGAAAAATCAGTAAGACTCCATTCGGAAATTGAACTATTTTTTTTTCGCTTTATTGGTCATTACATTTTTTTCTTACATTTGTTGCAACAAAAACACTTGTCTGAAACGTTTCAAAGGTTTATGTGACAAAGTGGAGGTAGCAAGCTCGCTTGCAGCATGTTACATTAAAATTTATATAATTTAGTTTAATGCTATAATTTAAACAGGTAAGTTTGTACGGAACCCTCATTACGCTAGTCCGACTCGACTTACGCAATTTTCTGGTTCCTGTTGCAACGATATTTTACCACAAAATACATCGGTTGAAATCACGTTCGTCGCAAACGATTTGATTGTTATTTTTGGAATATTTGCTATAGTTTTTCTCTCTATTTTTTGTTAACTTATTTTTATTACCTCTGCGAATGTAATGATGGATTAATGTCATCTGGTTCCAAACTCCAGCATTCTCTCGACCCCAATTTCCAGCCACCACAGGCGTCGGCTTGCGGACGGCGAGCAATAGGAAGCTCGCCGTCCGGCCGCCCAGTAACCGTCCGAACCGAGCCCGAGCCGAGGGCGTGTAGTGCTCCACTTGCGCCACAAGGAGATGTCAGCAAAACCGTAGGGGCCCAGCAGGGTCGAAGCCTGCTGAGGCCATGGGTTGTGCGAAAGGGAATCCCGGGTCCTAGTATAAAGACAAAGAAAGAACATAGGGGTAGGTTTTAGTAAGTAAAAGTCTGACACGCCCTTTTGCTCCGCCCTAGAGCGAGAGAAGTTATTCGATGATTTCCTGCCAAAAAAAACTCCAACTTTCGATCTTTAGATCAGTTTTTTCTGTTAGTTTTTTTAGGAAGTTCCAGAATTTGCTAAAATTGGCTGGTTACCTAGAGAAAGAGGGTAATGTTTTTTTTTTTTGTTCATGAAATTCAAAACTACGTTCTCACACAAATCAATTTGTTATCTGGGTCGGACGTTCCGTCGAAGAAACCTTAGGCTAATGTTTGTAAAGTTACTTATTCTTTTTGGGTCTTCATCCAATATACTTCATTGTTAGTGACTTTGTAGAAATTCTTTTTACTGGTCAAAAAGATAAGCATCTAAGGCGATTATCACACTGCCACGCTGCATGTTGCGTGTCAACTAGTGTTGCTATGCGTCCCGATTTGCGCGGAAAATCCCGATTTTTATGGGTCTTGGGACACGTCCCTTTTTGCACCTGATCGGGACGCTAAATGTCCCGATAAATCAAAAGATATATTAAAGCCATCATTATTACAATAAATTAACCTGAATTGCATTCGCATCATTATGTCAAGTGCGTTCAAAATTCACTGAAGGGGCCAAGTGGGGCATCGGCCCTACTAGGCCCCCTCAGTCTTCTGGCATCGGCCTGCTAGGGCTGCTGGAACGTTTGAAATAGTGACCGCGGCCCTGGAACGCACAGTGGGACAGAACAAGCCTGGGTTTTAGTTAGTAAAAGTCTGATACAGTGCGAGAGAAGTCATTGGAAGATTTCCCACCAGAAAAAACTTTATTAAAAAAAATGTCCCGATTTAAAATCCGAAATCCCGATTGGTTTTACCAACTGTCCCGATTTTTATCCAATCGGACCTGGCAACACTCTGTCAACGCACCTACGCGTGAACTTGCGGAAGTGCAGATTTGCATCATCGTGCGGGTTTTTTACGCACTCACGTGCGTAGTTACGTGTTGTGGATTCACGGCTGCTCTGACTTATTTCATTCAAATTCACGCACGGCACTACGAGACTCAGTGTGCCATACCATGCATCTTGCCTAACACTTATCTATTCACTCTTGACCTAAGGGCCAAGCGCCCGAAAATTGCCATAAACAGTGATTTTCTGAGGCCTACTCCTCCGTAACGGCTAGGTCAATCGGTTTGAAAAAAATATATGTTTATTATAGATTCATGAACAATAATATCAACATTTGATTTTTTCGAGCAATTAATTCTTATTAAAAAAAAAATATTTAGCAATTTCGCAACTTTTCCCTACTCCTTCGAAATGGCTTGGACCTTTAGAAACATTTTTACACATAAAAATTCGTGGTCAAATATTCTTCAAAGTGAACATTGCATATGTAAATCAATCAATATCTCGCAGAGAAAATGGATTTAAAGCGCTTTCCGGGCGCTGCTGGCCCCAAATAAATGCACAGATTTGCGTATTGCCGCCTAGGCGAGTGCGAGAGTTGACCATCTGACCGAAGTTATGTGAACATAACTTCGGTCAGATGGTTCAAGGGACTACACGCTTTAACCTTTCAATCGTGGAAATTACAGACACAATAGCCGGCGTTTGCTTGGGGTTTAATGAATTAAAGACACTACAGAAATTTCGACGAACTTGCTTATTAGAGTATTTCTGAGACAAGCAAGAGATAGTGTTGCACACTACACGTGTGTGTGCCACGTACGTGCACTCCCGCAAGTTCGCGCGTAGGTGCGTTGACACGCAACATGCAGCATGGCAATGTGATAATCGCCTTTAATGCTAGCCTTTTGGGCCAGTACAAAGAATGTCTACTAAGTCCCTTACAACGAAGTACATTGGATGAAGACTCAAACAGTCTTAAATACGACATAGCATCTTATCAAATATTTAAAAGCGAAAAACATAGAAAATCTCTTCGCTCCTTGAAGCGCTTTTCTAAAATTGAATTAGAATAAACCGGCCAGATTGTGAAGTCGGTACTACGAGGCGGGCAGCAAGGTCTTAACTAGATTTTGAACGTAACAGCATTACCTTGGTATTGGATAACTAACCTGGTTTGCTCCAGTGGAAAACATCAGGCTTGAGGTTAGCTCCTATTTACGTTTGGCCCGTGTTATTTTTATAAAGTACTAACTAACCCTGCAAAAATGAAGATATTCGCAGGAGAACTAAGTTTACCGATATAGCACGAAGAATTGCCAAACTTAAGTGGCAATGGGCAGGGCACATTGCTCGCAGACCTACCTACCTACATTGTGCTCACATATTAGAAGTGACAAGAAATATGTAACCAAGATCTATGTAACTCATAATATGTTTTAAAAAGAGTGTCCATAGAGTTTCTTGCACGTTCTTCTCCATAGAGACCTACGTTTTGGAACGTGCAATTTAGCCTCACTTTTCTTGGACTGACCGACATTTGACTATTCAAAAGTGCCTGCAAATGGTCTTTTTGAAATAAATGATTTTGATTTTTGATTTTTTGCAGAACATGTGGCCGTTGGGGCCGAAAAGTTCTGGTTTGGCAATCGCGTACCGGAAGACTCAGCGTTGGAAGGCCTCCTACAAGGTGGACCGATGAACTGGTGAGGGTTGGGGGAGGCCGATATGGATACGAGGGCCCAATGAACTGATGAGGGTTGCAGGAGGCCGATGGATGCGAGACGCACAGGATCATTCATTGTGGCGACAATTGGGGGAGGCATATGTCTAACCGTGGACGTATATCGGCTGAAATGATGATGGTAATGAACTAACCAGGCAAACGGCATTCTGCCATATGAAATACTAGCTTTTATTTGCTTCGCTCGCGTACATAAAATATAGCCTATGACACTCAGGAAAAAAACAGCTTTCTATCGGTGAAACAATTTTAGCAATCGGACCAGTACTTCCAGAGATTACCTCCTACAAATAAAAAAACTTTATCTCCTTATAATATTAGTGTTGATGTAGTTTTCAAATAATTACTTAGAAGATAGAAAAAAAAGAATAAATCGGGATTGGTAGAATTAAATGAAGCAGAACCAGGACAGAGTCCTTACCTTCCATATGACGCAGAATCTCACCGGACATAGTCAATTCGGGAGGCTCCTGCACCGGATTCGTACGGAAGTGACACCCGGGTGTCTCCACCACGCGCGCCTCAAGGAGTTGTCAGCAAACCATAGGGCCCAGCAGGGTCGAAGCTTAAGCCTACTGGGGCCAGGGTTATCCAAAAGGGCGCTCGAGCCCCGGTATGAAGGCTAGAAGGAACGGGGTGGGTCTTTTAGTCAGTAAGAGTCTGACACTATCTCTCGCTCCGCCCAGGAGTGGAGGTTTTTATTGGATGATTTTTTCCGCCCAAGAGCGGGGATGTCATAAACTATATGGATCTTTTGGAATGAAACAAAAAGTAGCGTATTTGTTAACTTGAAAGCTTTACTGTGACAAAGTTTCAAGCGATTTTGCATACCTAACATTCTTCATTGCTTGCTATGCTTGAAATGTACCAAAGCGTATAGCAAGCCAATAATATGCTAATGCTATTATTCGTACCGAATGCTGGTGTATTTTGTGTCTTATGGTACACCGTAAAAGTAGGTAACCAGGGTTAGTAGTAAATTAATAAAAACCTTGCAAGACTGTACTACTAACATCATACACAACAACATTTGTTCTAGGACTTTTTACAAAACATAATTAATTTACCAAAAACAAATTTTGAAGATTTTATTGTTCTATCTAACACATTTCAACTCTGTAATTTGCCATGCCTACCTTTTTTTATTGTTGATATGTTCGCGCTTGACCGCTATCTCACCTGATGAAAAGCGACAATGCGGTTGACGATGGAACGCATTTACCTAGAGGAAACCTATTCACTCTCGACTTAAATATTCCCGGGTTGTAGCTATCAGGAAACAGGCTCCGGCAAGGAATTTTACTAGCACTTGCACTCCTAGCTGCATGCACAATGAATGTGTTCCCAAAACGTTTCGTGCGTGTGGTGGATAACATGTACCGGTGGCGCATCGCCGTACGTCTGGTAGTCCGATGATGGAACGGGCTAGGTGGAATTAGGTTATGTAACTCCGATGCACATTCCCCGAAATGCAACCGCTAGAAAACCGATAGGCTAGCAACTCTGCGTCGATGCTCAAGACTTTGCAGTCTTGAGTCGACGAGTGTATCATAACCAATTATCCTTCTGGCTCGCCTCTCAATTACCTCAAGTGCAACAAGCTGGTATCGGGCAGATCCGTCCCAAAGATGAGAGCAATACTCCATACGCGATCGAACTTGCGCTTGATGAAGTTTGAGCAGCTGTTCCTACGAGTGTATGACGCGACGCAAGCGTATCAAGCCCTTGCCGCTTGATATTCGATCCCCTCCGCTATTGTACTATCGCTTGCTTCGCATAGACTTCGTAATTTTTTTTTTTTTTTTTATCTGTTATAAACTAGTACTTGACTGCGATCCCGCCTGATGGTAAGCAGTGATGCAATCGTTGATGGTGAGGCGCACTAGTTTATTAAGAGCCTATTCACTCTAGCCTTGAAGACACCCAAATTATAATCGGATAATATTTAGAACGTTCAGTTTAATTATTTTTATTTTTGTATAAAAATCTGATGAACTAAAATATTATAAAGTTGTTGTTTATGATGTTAGTAATACAGTCCTTTTTTTATGGTGGGAAAAAATCATGCATTGACATCCCCCGCTCTTGGGCGGAGCGGGAGATAGTGTCAGACTCTTACTGACTAAAAGACCCACCCCGTTCCTTCTAGCCTTCATACCGGGGCTCGAGCGCCCTTTCGGATAACCCTGGCCCCAGTAGGCTTCGACCCGGCTGAGTCCCTGCTGTTGTTGACAACTCCTTGAGGCGCGCGGGAACAGTGCGCGCCGTCGACGACTTCGGCTTGGTCCGGACAGTTACCGGACGGCTAGTAGTACAGTCCTGCATGATTGTTAATGTTTTACATATAACTCTGTATACTCTAACTTTACGAAGAATACAGACAAAAGTTATGTTATAAATGTCGAACTGACCTACATTCAACTAACTTCATTGCCAACATTACCCGCCACGACGCATGGGTAACTGAAACGATTAGTTCTCTGTATTGGGACCAACCGTTCTACTTTCAATTACTCGTACCACAGGTCTTTAATCGAGTGTCCGTCAACTTGATAAATGTATGGCATTCATTGGATGTTGGTATTTATTAGGGTTGTAAGGCTAGTTATCATAGCGAAGGCGGAAACGGAATAATATTATATGTGAACATGTAACGTTAAATGTGTAAAACCTGCTGCCAGCCTTCTGGGCACATTTCCGGATGACAGCGATGTAGAGGAGTACTTTGACGCCTGAGCGTACTTTGTCATTTTGTATTATATTTATGTACATAGTTAGGTTTAAGTATAAATAGTTTATTTAGTATTTAAGTTTTTTATGTGCGTATGTATATTATAATAAATAAAAAACCTGAAAATAGTTTGATCAGAATAACGAGCAGAATCAATTGAACCGCTTTTTAATATAGGTCACATTTTTCAAAAATATCTTCATAATAAATATATTATCCTGTCTATTAATTATTATGTCAAGTTAGCCCTTGCGCAAACCCTCCCACATGGGTAAACAAATGGTGGTAGTCGAATTAGAAATTTTCCGCGTTAAAAGTTATTTTTTTCTATATATTATTATTGTATTTTTAAAACCGGCCTGTCCTAGAACCAAAAATTCGAAGACATGTGACATTCACCAACCCGCACTGGGTCCGCGTGGAGGATTACGGCCCATTTCCTCTCCTAGAAAGAAGGCCTGAGTACCAGCAGTGGGATCATTAAAAAGGCTAATGATGATGATGATAATGACAATTTTTAAACAAACTAATTTTTTTTCCTCACACAATTAGGTTAATTGAATTAAAAATCATTTGGGGTGTCTAAGGTTTTGCACATTTAATGGACACTTTATATAAAAAAGAACATTATATAATTTTCTTGTAAGGTTTTTTTTTTGGCAGGTGATGATTCTCCCGCTCTCAGGTAGCGGTTCGAGCAAGATAGCGTATAACACTTTTACTGACTAAAACCACACTTATGTTCTTTCAACTGCTCTTCTAGAATCACGGGTTACCTTTTAGAAATTCCTCTCATGGTCCTATAAAACATAGGCTCTGCTGGGCCCCTTCTTTGACAGGCCTGTTGGTCTAGTGGTTAGTGACCCTGACTGCTATGCCGGAGGTCGTGGGTTCGATTCCCACCCAGGACAAATGTTTGCGTGATGAGCACGATCATTTGTTCTGTTTCTGGGTGTAATTTATCTATAATATGTATGTATTTAGAAATATATAAGTATGTTTATCAGTTGTCTAGTACCCATAACTAGACGGCGTTGTGTGATAGTTGTGGAATATTATTCTATTATGCAACTCTGAGATGCGTGTTTAACACTACGAGGTATCGATGACTCAGGCTGTCTTCATCCGTTCCCTCATGCGTGCGGCCGTCTTCTTCACTAGCATTACTGCTTCGCAGAAGAAGGCCATCAGCGCCCATTGATGCTCACACTGGGCTTAGTTCTGAATCAGAACCCGGCGCAAGAGGCCACGGCCGTCATGGACCCTCATGAGGATGCAACGATACTCCACCCAAGAGGTACACACCTCAACCGTATACCTGAACTGTGTCCTCCGGACAGTCCGCACAATGGCAAAAACTGGACATTTCTTCCGTTGTATGCGGAAGGTGAAGACGTTTCTCAAGCGACTTCTTAAGAAGTACACATCTCTGCCGTATACTTGCACTGTGTCCTCCGGACAGTCCGCACAATGGCAAAAACTGGACATTTCTTCCGTTGTATGCGGAAGGTGAAGACGTCTCTCAAGCGACTTCTCAAGGAGTGGATGAGCGTGCTTACCACCTGTAGAGGTCGAAAAGCGATTTCTTGCGGTCGTTCCGCATTGACGAAGGCGGAGGTGAAAGTTAGTTACAACTCTACTATTTTTCTAACTCGTTTAATTCTTTGTTAACGTGGGTAGTATTGCAGCGTGATAGATTTTCCTTCATAGCTTGCATTTAAGGTGAAAGATATGGACTCGAGCTTGATCATATCCAGTGAGATGGCGCTGTAATCAAAATATTTATTTTGTTTTTAGTGTAAATTAAATTTGGGAAAATGGTACTTACTAAAATCGAACATGGCTTTAGCTATACTCGTAGTGCTAAATTATAGTTAGAGAGCTAAACAGTTAAAATTAAGTAGACTTTAATTGTTTTAATGTATTTTCACCGATTTTTCGTTTGATTTGTGGACCGAATTGTTTTTTTTTTTTTATATAGTTAGCGTAAGTATTAGAGTTCTCCACGCGATTTGAACATAATAATCTATCGGGCAGTTTAATCAGATACAACACACGTCTGGTCAGAGGATCCTTCCTTTCCAATAGAGACTTGGGGGACTTTAAAGTCGATTCCGCATACCTCTAAATACCTTTTTCAAAAGATTTAAAGATTTTCCACACGGTTTTATTTTCTTAGTTTACGTCGGAACCCGACTAGGAAAGACATAAAGATAATTCTACTAAAACCCAGTTTTGTACATTTCTTAGTCCGTTATCTTAACGACTTTAATGTTTAATGGGCTAAGTTGGTGCAACAGCTTGACTTTAAATTACGGAGATACGTACGTATAGTATGAAAAATTTTAGTTGGTAAAATAAGAAATTCATAATTTTTTGTTCAGTTTTGTAATTTATCTCATTACAGCTGGAAGACGTCCACTGCTGAACATAGGCCTCCCCTAAGTGTTGCCAAAACGACTGTTCCTGTGCATCTTACATTCATTTGATTTCCGGGACCCTTACCAGGTTGAAAGTCCACCTTATGGGTGGCTTGTCAACGTTGCGGATTCCGGAACATTGTCGCTGCTCTAGAACTTTTTGTTTCGCAAAAGAGACCGAACGCATCAGGCAACGGCGTTATCACCACCGCCGCCGCCGGGACTCTTATCCCGATTTCCGACCTACGTAGGCACGGGCTTGCGGACAGTGAGCAATGGGTAGCTCACTGTTCGGCCGTCCGGTAACTGTCCGGACCAAGCCCAAGTCGTCGACGGCGAGCACTGTTCCCGCGCGCCTCAAGGAGTTGTCAGCAACAGCAGGGACCCAGCCGGGTCGAAACCTACTGGGACCAGGGTTATCCGAAAGGGCGCTCGAGCCCCAGTATGAAGGCTTTAAGGAACGGGGTGGTCTTTTAGTCAGTAAGAGTCTGACACTATCTCCCATCTCCTGCATCATCTCTTCATTTATCATTTACCCGCTCCGTCCAAGGGCGGGGGATGTCAATGCATGATTTATTCCCACCATAAAAAAAAAGAACCTTTTGTAACCCCATCGACTATTTTTATTTTATTTAATTTAATTAAAAAACTTCATGCAACACAAAGGTACAAAGGCGGACTTAATGCCTTAGGCATTCTCTACCAGTCAACCTAGGGTGGTGAAGAGAAAACATGGCAGGTGCATAAAAAAAAAAGAATAGTTTGATAAGAAAACAAGTGTACAAATATTTATATAATAAACATACTTAAATATTCAATATAATATAAACCTACATACATACAAATATATATAATTTATATAAGGTAACGAAAGGATTTTTGAGACTACTCCGCTATTTCTGTTGAAAATGAAGCCGCAACTTCCGCTTAAATGCATACCGACTGGTGGCCGTCCTGATGTCAAGAGGAAGCGCATTCCACAGAAGAATAGACTGTATATGAAAGGAAGAATGGACAAAATCAGAAGAATGAGAAGGACAAAGCAGAAGAAGGTTATTGGAAGAACGCAGATTCTCAGTTCTGCGAGCAATATTTCTGCCCACTACCATTTCAGGTAGGCGATTCAATGGGCTATATTTATCTGTAACCTCATAAACATGTTTGGGTCTTGACTTGAACTTGAATAAAAGGCGAGACAGTAAAACTGACCAACGTAAATCTAAAGAAATTGTACCGAAACAGAAATTACAAGGTGCGCGTTTGTCGTCGATTGTTTTCGCTAGTGAGATGAAATGGATGTGGTAGGGCTGTGGCTCCGCTTGTTCCGCGCGCCGTCGCCCACGCAGCAGCCCGACAAGTGACGAAAATTGCCGACGGTGCCCGAAACACTACTCTTTAAGCTATGAATGGTAAAATGCTGGTCCTAAGACATACGCAAAGGCACGAGGCACGAGTTTGGCTTTATTCAGTAAAAGTATGACAAGCTTTCTCGCTTTACCATACAGCAGGAAAAATCATTGGACGATTTTTTACCTAAAAAAAACACTAGGCTTGAGCAATGGGCTTGAGCCATCAATCTTGGCATATTTGAGCCCCCTCATAGACATCTGTGTCTCAGCTGTATTTACGTAATGGGCTGTTTAAATATTTATGTATGTTGATTCCATTTCCATGTACTTTAAATCGAGCAGAAAAAGGGTAGGATTTCATCCGCATTTCATCTTCAGTCACACATAAATACTAGATGAGCGGGGAGGAAAATCATTCTAAAACATAGCGCCAAAAATTCCTTCATATTGCTGTCGACTTGGAATGTGCCCAAAACACTGGAAGCATTACAACGCTGTATGACAATGCATTATCCTTTGCCTAAGGCAAGCCAGTCTTAAAATCATGGGAATTATCAATGAGGCGTATATAAATCTTTTTAGGGTTCCGTAGCCAAATGGCAAAAAACGGAACCCTTATAGATTCGTCATGTCTGTCTGTCTGTCTGTCTGTCTGTCTGTCCGTCCGTATGTCACAGCCACTTTTTTCCGAAACTATAAGAGCTATACTATTGAAACTTTGTAAGTAGATGTATTCTGTGAACCGCATTAACATTTTCACACAAAAAAAGAAAAAAAGCAATAAATTTTGGGGGTCCCCATACATAGAACAGAAACTCAAAAATTTTTTTTTCATCGAACTCATGCGTGTGGGGTATCTATAGATAGGTCTTCAAAAATGATACTGAGGTTTCTAATATATTTTTTTTCTAAACTGAATAGTTTACGCGAGAGACGCTTCCAAAGTGGTAAAATGTGTGTCCCCCCCCCCCCTCTAACTTCTAAAATAAGGGAATGATAAAACTAAAAAAAATATATGATGTACATTACTATAAAAACTACCAACGAAAATTGGTTTGAACGAAATCTAGTAAGTAGTTTTTTTTTAATGTGTCATAAATCGAAAAAAATACACTATTATTAAAACATCAATTAAAGTTACAACACATTACAAGAACTTTTATATTATGTTACTTGCTGCTACGGAACCCTTCATGGGCGAGTCCGACTCGCACTTGGCCGGTTTTGTACTTTTACGCACTTAAATCTCAAATGGCTTGAAAATATAATAGCGGACAAAGTACTTACAATCAAAATAGTTGTTATTACTATTATGATGAAAAAAGGACTAAGCATTCATGGTCTTCAAATTAATTACAATCAAAATATGTAGTTATTATAACTTATGGTAAACCAGGTATTAGTGCCCCAGTCAGTAACGTGCCTCACTTGCAAAATCAAGACACGCATTTACTCATCACATATCCAACTGGGCATGAATTCTTGGTTTACCATAATAGTAATAACAACTAGTATGATTACAATTACTTTGTTGCCTATTACATAACTAAGAAACCTACTGTTATCTAAACCACAAACTCAGTCAGCCAGAAAACGCTGTAGTAAATTGTACCCAGTTTCAGCAAGGAATGGTTACTGCCATACTTATCGTTGATCCATGGTCGGACGGTTGATCCAGCAGGTACTCGTATGTCTATGTAAGCTCGGTAGCTCTTTGTAAATGGACTGCCGAAAGCTAATGGACTTGGAGCGTGGCTATTACTTACCTCCTGTTGGTATAAATGTGGATGTTTTTGTGAATGTTTGGATGTTGATCAAATTCAAAAGTAAAACTATAAATTATAATAAACTAGCTTTTGCCCGCGCGGTTTCGCTCCCTACTCTACCCTACTCTACCCTACCCTATTCTACTCTACCCTACTTTACCCTACCCTACTCTACTCTACCCTACTTTACCCTACTCTACCCTACTATACCCTATTCTACCCTACTCTACCCTACTCTACCCTACAATACCCTACTATACCCTACTCTACCCTACCAAACTTCACATAAACCATCTACTAAATAGTCCGAATAAAGCCTAAACATTTGGTTTGGATAGGTGAACCCGTTCTTGAGTTATAAAATAACAACGAAAAGTGGCATTGATTTCGAGATCGTAAAACTGGGTGAACAGAAACTCGGGGATGATTAGAAACTAAGCTTTGGTTTCGTTTTTCACTTTGATAAAATATTATCGGCCTCTAACAAAGCATTGACTTTTTAGAAAAACAATTCATGAATAAATGGATATAATTAAATGCTGCGAAAAATATTCAAATATCGAGAAAACACCTTTTGAAGTTTTGTTTCTATTCACCCTTGAGTATTCATCCCATTTTACCCGGTACCCTTTAACGAGGATTGCGAAAAATGTGTTGAAACATAATATCAAGGGCCCAAGTCTGCTATTTTTATAAATTCGTCATTCCAATACGATCACATTGTCATTTTGCTAAAAGTTCGTAATCTTCTAATTTATAATGATCGATCATTGATCGGTCAGTGGTATCGTAATAGAGTTGTGGTAGAATGATAATATCGAGCATATTAAAACTAATAACTGCACAATAACGTTCTAATGGTAGAATACTGATAAATAAAACTGTCAAAGTTGTAACAGATTACTGCATACGTTAAATATAAAGGAGACTGAAACGATTTCATACAATCTTGGGCCCAGGTGTAAGAAGATGAAAGTGGTGTCAATTAATAGCCTATATATTATCAAACTTTCACTGAAAATTCTGCGGATTTTGTCAATCTGAGAACAGAGATATAAGAGATTAAGTAAAAGTGAGGTTATGTTACAATCTTTAACTAACAGCTGATTCCTGAAGTGCAAAATGTGTTCTTTTGCTATAATAGATATTATATTTACTAGAAAATGTTTGAAAAATCATATGAATGAACGGGTTGTGTTGGTATGAAGTACGTGATGGGTTCGCGATGCAAGAGAGCGTCCGCAGCGGAGGCAAACATTACGGTGGCCTAGTAGTCTTCTTTGGTCATCAACTTATGGGCTTTGAGCCAAGTCCCAGCACGCTTGACAAACACAGTCACTACTGCTTACCTAAAAATGGAACATTTTTATCAATGTTTAGCTACATAAACAATACCTAATTAACTATTGTGTATTAGGGTATTATAATATTGTTTGATAAATAAATAATTCTTTGCCATAACTGTAAACAATCTCCATAGACCTTCTAATTAAATGTATTTTAAACCAGCCAGGATGGTAGCTGGTTAGATGAAGTTATATTTACTTACAGATTGAGGTGTATTCCATTGCCGAATCACTGACAGAATTGTTTCATCGTGTAAGGGTCGTCAGCCCAGTGTATTGCAGTGAACAGTGGATATCCCACAATTCACACAGCGATCCATAGTTTGAATAATATCCAATCCAGAAGCCGGCGGTAAAATCCAAAATAACAATTCCAAGTCAAACGTGTGAGCAATCTTCGGTGTCCAAGGTGATAGCAAGGGTCGTACAAGGTAGGCAGGGTCAGAATCCGTAAAATACAAAGCAGTGGTCGTGAAAAATGACGAATAATCGGGAAAGCACGCAAAACGCATCGGAAAACACGAAACAAGTGAACAAACAAGAACAGTCGGCAACTGTCTAGTCAGTCAATGTCAGTCAGCTGTCATGTCAGTGACATAGACTAAAAATATAAGAGACATTTGAATCGATATGAAATCGATAATCATTAATATTGGTGTTTCAGTAATTAATTGATATTTGATTTATTAATATGACTGTAGTTATATGCAATATGTTACAAATAAGTATATATAGTGCATTTAATTACTTTGAGTTAATTGTTTAGTGCAAAAGTTTTATTTTCATAACTGTCTAATCGATTACTCAATCGATAATCTTACGAAAACTATCTTTTTCATATTTCTCCGCTTCCAGAATGAGAATTGAAGTGATTTTTCATATTCTTAGATAAAAAAATATGACTAATTTTTTAGATCATATCTCAACTTGTTACATTTGGGCCCACCATTTTCCATCTCCTTTGTCAATATGTACGAGATTACTATTCTATGCCATTTCTTTAATCGGAGTGTCAGTGGCTGACCATCGGAAAGTCATAATGACGCCATTATATTAGTAGATTACCAAAACTTGTCAAAATCAACAATTATGAAATCAATGATAGACCACTAATGATAGACTACAACACTATTGTACTAGCAGACTTGAGGCCCAGATCAGAACTTAGTACACACACTCCCTCTACATACATCCTTACATACCTTTCCACTTCACATCCCCCACTACACTTCACACTATAACACTATGTACAACCTGTTAGGTTCCTATCATTAAATTTTAGTATCATGATTTCTTTTATCTTTCTTAGTATAAGAAGTAATATAATGTGTAATTCAGCCTGGCTGTTTTTCTCAGACATCTGCTACTGAAGTTATGAAACGCATCGTGGTGTTTCTAACATGATCTATTCGTATTACACATATTACCACCGTGTTTACAACCTGCTTTTTGTAGGGGGGAAATCACTAATGACATCTCCCGCCTTTGGGCAGGGCGAGAGGGCATGTCATGCATGACTAAAACCCACTGCTGTTCCTTCTTTGCCTTCGTTCCAGGGCCCCGGGGGTTCTCTTTAGCTCAACCCATGGCCCCAGTAGGCTTCAACCCTGCTGAGTCCTTACGGTTATGCTGACATCTCCTTGAGGCGCCCGTGGAACATTACGCGCCGTTGACTACTTAAGCTCGGTCGGACGGCAAGCTACCCATTGCTTGTCGTCTGTAATCCTGTGAGTTTACTACATGCTAAATATACCTATACACCGCTAAATTTTGATCGTTTTAATCCCGTGGAATGCGAGCGGAGCGTCAAGTGAACGTCAGCTGAGCGAGTCCAATGACCTATCGGTAGTTATTACGCAACGCCGGCTGTTACCTACAGGTAATTTGACTCGATCAGCTGACGTTTTCTTAAAGAAATTAATTTCGTACATGCGTAAATTGATACGAGTTTTAAAAAAAGGTACTTTATTTTTTAATTTTATCTTTACAAATCGATAGTGTTTCATGTACCGGATCGACCTTCCACGGGATTAAAACGATCAAAATTAACGGTGTATTTGTAATAAGTGGCTAAATTATTTTGGCACCATTTCACTTGAGATTCTACAATAATTAATGTACCTGCAGAATTTTATCCTTATAGAAAATTCAGTCTTCCATTCCACCACACATATCATTCTGTTGATCCTCAGTTTGCTGTTGATCTAGCAGTTGATCACGCTTTACGTCCGAGTCCGCACCTAGATCGTAGTAAATGGACCGAGGAAATGAAATGGTCCAGGAGAATGAAAGTGAATGGAGAAAGCATTTTTCGTTTTTTTTTTTTATTGTATTTTGTCTGTTCATTTTATTTGCGACCGTCGTCAGCTGGCTGAACAATAATAATAATAATAATAATATTTTATGAAATATTTAAAAATGTTTTTAATAAATCTGTTATAATAACAAATAAAGAGAATAATAATAATAAACGTTTACTTATCTCCAACAAATAAAAAGACATTTTAGTTGACAGGTAGTTAGACAAGAGATAGAAGATAATTTGCGGGAGATCTGGAGTCTAAACTAAGCTTAGGCCTGTATTTTAGAGCTCCCCTTTTTCCATCAATCCATTTTTATTGTATGTTTTGGCACATATCTGCACTGATTGACTGCAATTCTACCTGATGGTAAGCAGTGATGCAATCGTTGATAGTGAAGCGTACTAAATTTACTCAGTGAATAATTAACAACGGCAGTTACGTATAAAAAAAAAACATTAAAGCTCACTCCATTCATTTGTCGTCCTTGTCGCCGGCACCTCAAAGGTATGTGCGGCATCATAAACATGGCCGGCGGTATTGCGTACCGCGTGCCGCACACTTCTGCCTGCTCCTATCATTTAATTACGCAGCCATTTCTCTAGATTATACAGAGCTTAGCCTTTAAATATTACAGGGAATTTAATTTCCTCTTTATTTAGATTACCTCAATTATGTTAAATGTAAAATAATTAGTGTTTTTATCACTTATCAGATGAATAGACGAATACGCATGTATTTTTATGTGCTATATAAAATACGTCCTCTAATGACGTAGACTGCAGGTGGAGGTTTGAAAAGAAAACAAAGTACTACTTAATTAATGTTTTAAACCAAAAAGTTACTTTTAATTTTAGTGAAACCTATTCGATGCTAGAATAAGGAATGACGAAAAACTTATTTCTAGGTAATATGGAGTTTTGTTGCGTTGAAGGTCAGCGTCAATTAAATGAATTTATTATTGCTGGGTCGGCGACATTAATTATGGATCCGTACGTACACCAGTGTCTTCCAGTTGCTATTTGCGTTCTAGCACCATGGGTTTCCTTTTCAGAAAATACCAGTGGCCCTAGTGAGCATCGGCCCTAGTAGACATTGGCCCTAGTGGGCATCAGCCCTAGTGGGCATCGGCCCTAGTGTTCATCGGCCCTAGTGGGTATCGGCCCTAGTGGGCATCGGCCCTAGTGGGCATCGGCCCTAGTGGGTATCGGCCCTAGTGGGCATCGGCCCTAGTGGGCATCGGCCCTAGTAGACATTGACCCTAGTGGGCATCGGCCCTAGTGGGCATCGGCCCTAGTGGGCATCGGCCCTAGTGTTCATCGGCCCTAGTGGGCATCGGCCCTAGTGGGCATCGGCCCTAGTGGGCATCGGCCCTAGTAGGCATCAGCCCTAGAGGGCATCGCCCCTACTAAGCCCCTACGGTTTTGCTGACGTCTCTTTGAGAAGTGCGTGGAACACTATATCCAGCAGTCGACAGCTCGGTCCAGCCTTGATCCAGATGAAATGTTCGTCGTCCGCAAGCCTACGCCTACCTTGTCTGGTAGTCAGGGTTGGGTCATGGTGGCTGGGTCTATGGAGCTCCGATCCTCCACGCGTAAGACTATTGCCTATACCAGCATTACAGCTTCGCAGAAGAAGGTCCTTCCTCAAAACCGTGAATAAGGGCGAGAGATCATTACTGCAGATCACATTCACAAAAACACGGCTGTGTTTCACCTCCACTGTGCCATGTAACATAAGGCTAACACGAGCGTAGTTTACTGGTAGGTTATCATGAAGCAATGCTTCAGATAGTCTTTGACTAATTATAAAGTTTACATCAGTTCTCTAATTAATGCTTCCATTATACCATCTCTCTTGGAGCCACAAGCTCCTTACCGTCCTACGCAAATCGTAGTTGAAACAGGCTGACAGACATTGTAATAACAAGCTGAGAACTGTGATTATCGTCATAATTAACCGTCATTATAAATGTTGAAGACTTTGTGTGCTACACTAATGATTTGCTCTGGTTTTGTATCAATCTTTTTGGTGTTTTGTATTTAATTTACAGAAAATCTGGCGACTGGTAATTGAATTCGATTCAAAACATTTTTATTTCATTAGGTACTTATAAAACATCAGAAGTTTGTGCACGATTCCAAAAGGTCGTTTTGGGAGTATACTTTATTCCTATATTATAATATTAACAGGTTTGAAGAATATTTTTTTTTGGTGGGGAACATCATCCATTGACAAACTCCGCTCTTTGGTGGAGCGGGAGATAGTGCCAGACTCTTACTGACTAAAAAACCCACACCGTTCCTTCAAGCCTTCATACCGGGGCTCGAAAGATTTGAAGGGTCAAGTAAATATGAACCAAATAAGTTAAATATTATTTAAAAAAAATGGAGCACAATTAAAATAAATCTGAGTATCCAAAGTTCATAGCGTTACCAGATTCACAATATATAAAATTGGAGCTGTAGCTGTGTATGTAAAATAAAAAATACTAATAAATGGCATGAATTTATAATAATAATAAATCACTATCAAAGTTAGTCAGTAGTCTAAATAAAATAAAATCATTGCAAAAAGATGACAAGAATAAAAAAAAAAAGTAAATATCAAGAGGGATGAAAGACATGTTACTAAAACAAGTATGAATAGGTATGAATATGAATACCCATGAGGATAGATGAAAGGGCAACCAAATAAAAGATAAATAGATTGGTTAAGGAAGGTTATGAAAGAAACGTGAATTAGTGACAAGATAGAATTGAAGAAAAAAACAAGTTGCGACGATCTCAAGTAACCTTTAATTTTAACTAATTCATTATGCATTTGGTTAGGGAGATGAATTCTTTGCTGGAGTCTGTGTTATTGATAACTACAACCCAGCAAGCATGCTCCACCAGACCACCATCGACCACGTCATCACTTACCATCAGGTGAGATAGTGGCCAAGCGCAATCTTATCAAGGAAAAAAAAAAAATGACCCCATAAGCACTAACATTCTTTTCATATATGCCATTATAAAATCGTTCCAAAACGTTTGCAAGCATAGTGAAAACAATGAACTGAATGTACACATAAGCTCAGATTAAGTCAAATGATTGCCATAGCCTTAATTGTATACCCTCTTACCCCTGAACTAAATCTTCAGCTTAACCCGTGACCATTCTCTCAATTAAAGTAAAAGGATCTTGATACTCCCTTTTATTTCTTGACATTCATACATCTAGTCATACATGCGCACCATCTCGCTTCGTCTTGACCTATATCCACTATGTTCTCAAGAACAGAATCGTGTTAATATACAGACGAAAGTTTGTCTGTATATGATTGTATTCCTTTTTCTTCCGTTCTTTTTGATGAATTCAATTCGTTTTCTTTTCTGACTAGTATTTAGCCGTGTACATAGCTCTGTTGTATATCATCATCACTAGCCAAAAGACGTCTACTGTTGGACGTAAGCCCTCCCCTAATAGGCGCCACAACACATCTGGTCTCAATAAATTCCTAAAAAGTGCAAATGTTTGTGTAGGACAAGCAGCATATACCCCGTTAAATTTTGATCGTTTTAATCCCGTGGAGGGTCGATCCGGTACATAAAACACTTATAAATAATAAAATTAAAGAATAAAGTATCTACCTTTTTTAAAAACTCGTATTAATTTACGCATATACGAAATTAATTTCTTTAAGAAAACGTCAGCTAAGCGAGTCCTATGACCTGTAGGTAGTAGTTGACGTTGCGTACAAACTACCTAGAATTTAATAATATCACACTAATATTATAAACAGTTGTGAGTGACTGTGTGTGTGTATGTTTGCTACTTCTTCACACTTGAATGGCTGAGCGGATGTAAATGAGATTGGTACACGGGGATACTTTTAATCCCAAAAGTAAATTCTATTGAAGCGGACGAAACCCCTGGCAGCAGCTAGTCCATAATATATCCTCAAGAACAGAATTGAATATATTCCCTAACAAAAACCTTGATCCACTTCGAACACACTACAATGACATCGTCATAGTATTATTATTATTGTGTAAATCGTCAACCCAGATCTAATGTCAAAATCGTTTTCGTAATGTGATGGGACGTCGCTAGGTATTGATATTTTATTGTCATTGTTGAGGCTTCCATTTGATTTGGAAAGAGGTTTTCTGAGTTTTATTTGGTTTGTAACAATGTGTTGGGGGCAGTGGTGGCCGAGTGGTAACGGCCCCCACTTACGAGTTGTAGGTCGCAGTCTCGCGGGTTCAAACCCTGCCAGGCGCATTACTTTTTGTAATTTATTTAATCACCACTGCTCTTAAAACAGTGAAGGAAAACATAGTTACAACCCGGGAATCTTTAAGTCGATACGAATAGGTTTCTTCTAGGTATGCGCGTTCCATCGTCGACCGTGTCGCCGCTTTTCAGCAAGTGAGATAGCGGTCAAGCGTGAACCAAGCCAACAATAAAAAAATTGTGAGGAAACCGGTACATCCTAGAACCAAAAATTCGAAAACATGTGACATCCACCAACTCGCACTGGGAGGTGTTCTAACACTGCGCCTAAGAGGTCGTCACTTCAAAACCTTTCGGCCTCATTGAACATCTATTCTGCGAGCAATGTGTCCAACCAACTGCCACGTAAGCTTGGCTAAGATTCTTTAGGCTAAGTCGGTAACCATGATTCTGTTATGGATATTTCATTCCTGATTCGATCACGCAAGGAAACTCCGATCATACTCCTATCTATAGCCCATTGGGTGGTTTTAAGCTTCTGACGAAGCCCGTTGAGTAAGTTGGATAAAGGTGGCAGTTTCTTATAATATTCCTTTTTACCTACTTATAAAACTGGATCTTCTTAAAAAGCTCGTTCTATTCCGAGGAGATAACTCTCACTGTTTAATCGAAAATTATTAAATCCTTGAAGATATAAAATCGCTGGCGTCTGTCTGTGTCCTTTCTTTCAACAGTGCAGTTTCCAGCATCAGATATCGATGTAATTGTTTGTAAAAAACTAAAGCTCGGTAAATCTTAGAAGTACCGTGTGACAGTTCTACACGTAATACATTTTAATTTTAATTTGTTTAATAAAAATTGTATATGTTGTGATCAAGTAAAGATAGCTTCATCATTCAAGGGATTTTCCGTAACGGAAAAAAGAATAAAAATAATTAGTGTGAGTTACGCCTATACAAAGCTATTTTTACAGAAAAGTGTGAAACGTCAAACGATACTTCTTAGATTTTTAGTGCATATATAAAAAAAATGGTCCATTTGTGTGTCAAGTGTCAGTTAAACGAATCTATTCAGTCGTTAATTCGTGAAAAAAGGTCACAAGTTAGACACCAGGTCCCGGCAGGTCATAACGGGCATTAGGTGCCAGCGTTCAGGTGGGTGCGGGAGCAAAACAACACCTCAATAGTCCGGATGGCTCGGTGACCATGTATTTATGCGGACAACAAGTTAACATAACAAGCTTATAACTTTATGATTTTTCATGGTACAGTTATGGAATTTTGTGCATAGAATTTACATTGAAATACTAGACACGTGTTTTTGGTTTTAATTTGAAACCTATTCGACAGCACAAACGTACCAAAAAAAAATTCAGATACTGAAAAAGTGTTCTTGAATAAAATGAGATAAAAGTAATTGCTCACAAAATGATATAAATGTAACGTTACATGCTTTTTCGATCGCATTAATGTGTTAACTTGTTAAATAAATGTGTTCGCACTTGGTCTCCTATTTAAATAAAATAGTCTTCAATTTAATTTTAAAATGTTAATGGAAACGTCGTTTTAAGACGTGTTTCGATTAGGCCTCGTACTTAGTGCCAAACGCATGAACTACTGTACCATAATAGTTAAAACATAAATTCCAATTTTCTTTTTATTTAAGTTAGTGTGCTTCGTTTGTTTTAGAAATTAACTCCTGTGTTTCTATAATTATCTGTACCTTCATTTAATTAGTTTTCGACTGTCGTTAACGATAGCAGATTATCAACTTGGCAATTTAATCTGCAATCGTTAACGATAGTCGAATATTAATCAAATGTATAGGAATGACATCATCTCAACGTTAAGTCACGTGGTCAGAACATCATCATCCTTTCAGCCGATAAACGCTGAACGAGTTCGATGACCTGCAGGTAATAGTCGGCGTTGCATACAAACTACCTAGAGGTCATTGAACTCGCTCAGCTGACGTTTTCTTAAAGAAATTAATTTCGTAAAGTAAGTAGTAAATTAATGCGAGTTTTGAAAAAAAAGGTACTTTATTTTTTAATTTTATCTTTACAAATCAATAGTGTTTCATGTACCGGATCGACCCTCCGCGGGATTAAAACGATTAAAATTTAACGGTGTATAACTTTCCATATTATTATTGCAAAGCAAGTTGTGCCTGCTATATTATTACATTTCCAAATCCTATAAAGGGTAGAACATTTATTGATACAATAGTAGAAATACATACAAAGTATCATTGATAGTACCTATCTGTTTATGGATTGTTTCAGATTATCGTGGTGTAAGTCAGAAGAGGAAGCGATAATAATAACAATAGTTTCCACTTAAACCCCAAACCCAAAAGTAGATAGATACATAAGACAATCTCATGTATATATACTTCACTTTTTATATCTACGCTCGGTGGACGCACACTTCCGGCTCAAACACTCATTGTGTTTGAGCCAGAACTGTTCGACGAGCGGGCCGAGGCACTCCGAGATATCGTGTCCGTGAGCGGTGTCTATGTGTGCGTTACTCGAGCACGCTTTGTATGTAGATTGACTTCTGTACCTATCTATTTTGTGGTTAAACACCAAGCGAACACCGGGGCTGGCACGGCGTCCGTATAGATTATAAAATATTTAGCATTTTAATGATAGGGTATGTATTCACGAACGTAAATAAGACGTTATTCAAAAAGTAGTCTGTAAATATCGAAAACGAGCAAACCTTTCCGTTATCATCATCAGCCTTTTTAATGTTCCATTGGTGGGACTCAGGCCTCCTCTCGAGAGGAAATGGGCCGTAATCCACCACGCGGGCCCAGTGCGGGTTGGTGAATGTCACATGTCTTCAAATTTTTAGTTCTAGGACATGCCGGTTTCCACACGATGTTTTACTTCACCGTTTTGAGAGCAGTGGTGATGAAATAAATTACACAAAGTAATGCGCCTGGCAAGGTTTGAATCCGTGACCTGCAACTCTGTAGTCGGAGCCATTACCACTTAGCCACCACTATTTTTCCTCGATATATGTAGTTATTCTCTACATATACCTACATATATCGAGGACTGAAACTTAAATATCTTGTATGTACTACGGGTTTGTAGATCCCATTAAGACCTACAAAAAAGTCCGCGAGAACATATATCTAGCTATCATGGTTTATCACAATAACCGATTTTGTGTTCAAAATAATTATTAAATCGTCTGAAGAAAAAAAACTACGTTAAATATGTATCGTAATATTAATCTTTATCGAAATTAAGCATTATGTTATCAAGAGTATTTATGTAGAAGTAAAATACTTTTTGTTTCATCTCAATCGGATATTTCGTTTAAAAGTAATCACGTGTGTAAGATGTTAAGAGTTGGTACCTATTAATGAGTTATGGGCCATAGAGTTTTTTATCAACATAAAATCCTGTAATAATCTTTTTCGTAATATATTTGGTGATGATTGTAAGTACAAGATCTTTGAAGAGTATAATAAATACATTTATGAACGCGGTAATCTTGGGAAATACTGATCTGATATGAAAACTGTTTAAATATTCAATAGTCCATTTATTGAGGGAGGCAATTATAGGCAATATTTTATCTCGGTATTTCCACGGAAACGAGAAAAACGCGGGTGAAACCGCGGGGCACAGCTAGTCACTCATACATTTGTCCTGGATGGGAATCGAACCCACGACCTCCGGCATAGCAGTCAGGGCTACTAACCACTAGACCAACAGGCCAGTCGATAAGAAAAGATACGTGGTGACACTTTTGAGCAATCCTCCAGCCACAAACGTATACCTTGCACCACATAAAATGTAACCATTTGACAATGATAAAGTATCAGTACAGATACAATCACAGCTTATACCGCCCGGTCGGGTTTGCGTCACTTTTTTCACAGTTCAGCGGCTTGTAAAATCAAATATAGAGTCATCATTCATTCTCATTTCGATGGAGGTTCCAATATTTTTGAATGAAGGCTTTAAACATAGGCTGATTACTTTTTGATGCACATTTATATCTTAAAGACTTTTTGGTTGACATCTGGTGCAATTTAAGGGTTCTTTAACTGAGTTGTGCCAACGGGATCTTTGTACTAAGCCTCTGCTGTCCGTCTGTCTAACGTCTGTTTGTCCGTTCGTCCGTCTGTCAGTGAACTGTATCTCATAAACCGTGAAAGGTAGAGTTGTTTACACAGAATGTCAATTTTCATTGATAGCTAAATCCGCCCCTAAGATGACCCATTGGTAAAGTCAGTGGGTTGTCTTAGGGGCGGATTCAGTAAAATCCGGACAGTCAATAAAATTAAAGTTCTTGCGATGTTTATGCTCAACACACGAAACCCAGATTCCGACTCACACTTCGCCAGTTTTTTTGTTATTTGGTTAAGCTTTCCATTATAATCAGACAGAGCAGTGGTAATGACGCCAACTGTTTTCTGAAAAGTATTTTTTTCAAAATTGTTTGCAAGAAATAAATTGGGACTGTGAACTTTCATCTTCTAGGTGCCTCTGAGGTTTTGCACATAGCTCTTGTGTGTCGTGTAAGTACTTATTGGGCTTAAAAATATACATTCTTTTCTTTTCTCTTTATCTTTTACCATTTCAAAAGCCACATGGTATAGCCAATAAAGTGCATGTTGAAAGTGGCGGCTTGTTTTCTGTTTATAAATGTGTGGGCAGCCTGAGCAATTCCAATAAATGTATATTGGTCGCCGTACCCAACAGACGTCGGATACACAAAGTGTACGCTGAAAGATTGCGATGGAAAAGTTTCTGGTGTACTAGCAGAACATCAAAAAAGCTGAAAGTAAATTATCCTTTAAACGTAAAATACGGAAATACTACTTGAAGTCCTCTCAACCTTAGTTCGGTGATTTGATATTTTTCATAGTATTTATTAGTTTATTATTTTAGCATATATATGTATTTTATTATTATAAATAAATTATTTTATTTTTTTCCATTTGAAATATTTGTTATGTATTTGTTTATTGTGCAAACCTACCAAAGTGTTGTCTTTTTTAACCCAAAGGTTGACTGGTAGAGAATGCTTTGTGGTATTAAGTCCGCCTATGTACCACTATTGTACATGAAGTTTAACCTCTAGAGCCCCAGCGGCACAAAAACGTGCCAGTAAACAAGTATTACCGTTGAGCCTCGCTGGCTTTTGTGCCACCAAACCCGCCGATTTAAAACTGTATTTGTAGTAAAGATAAGTCTTAAAATCGTTTCTGAGCGAATGTTTTCGTTGGCAGATAATATTTTACTGATTATTAATATTGGTTGACGTAAATAATGGCGGTCCTTGAGAGGTTAAATAAATAAATAAACATTATGCTCGCTTGAGATGATAGTTTAGGGTAGTCTTGTGTGAAATCAGGTTCATGTACGTTTATCTGCAGTCATTTGAACTTTTATGAAGAAACATTTATGTATCCTTTTTTGCACACCAAGATTGCAATTTACAAATCTCAAACATTACACTAAAAAAACTGGGCAAGTGCGAGTCGGACTCGCGCACTGAGGGTTCCGTGCAAACTACAATTCCCGAATGTCTCGAAGATTTTTCCGAATTACAGTTTTTTTTTTGTGACGTAGATAACAACAAATAAATTGTTTTCAGATTTTCCCCTTTACCTGTGCTATAAGACCTTGCTTTGTGCCAAATTTCAGGATTCTGGGATAGTACCCTATGAATTTCGATCTTTGAGAGTATCAAAATATACGGGTTTTTTGCAACATATATGGTGGTATCTTTTTTATTCAATAACTTAAAAATTTTGTTTTTTCACTGAGTTTCCTGAGTATATGGTTTTAATTTCAACTCGATACCTGCACGCGTTTTCAAGATTAAGGGTCTTGACAGACAGACAGACAGAAAGACTGATGGGCAACAAAATGATCTTATAAGGGTTCCGTTTTTTTCCTTTAGAGGTACGGAACCCTGAAAACATAGAAAAGTTTATAGAAAAAAATACTTTTATTCGCGCCTCACGCAATCGTATAAATTAGAAATACTTAAGTAGGTATGAAAAAATAAATTAAAATCTGTGCAAGACTAAAATGGCGCCTAACTGAACTTATGCTGCGATATTTAAAACGATAAATAACGCGATGGGATTTCTTAGCATTTTATTACGATCACAAGCTCGCCATTTCCTACACAAAAATACATACCGACTAAGGGGTACATAGTAGTTCGATTCCCGAATCGATTCTCAAATTTTTTTTCGCATCGCAAAATTGTAATAATTTTCTGGTGTAATTACATTCAGTTTTTCCTTTACTGACGCTATGAGACCAGACAAAACATCTATCTGGTCGGAGGACTCTCTCTTTTCGGCGGGGACTTTACACTGTGTTCCGCATACTTGCAAATTAGAATCAGTATGAGATGTACTCCGGCTTTAAGATACCATTGAACTAATCTGATGATGAAGCCGGAAGGCCGGAACTTCACAATACAATGTATCTTTGATAACAAAGAAGCAGCTACAGATAAGCAATTACACAGAAGCATGGCTGTGAGATAATGTCTTATTAACGTGCTTGAACGCGGGGAAGCAACAGCCACTATTATTTCTTGGTTGGGTTTGTGGTGCAAGTCATGAGGAATGAGTGTTGAACGAGAATATGGCCAAAGAAAGAGAGAAAGAGAGATAATATTATATCCTTCGGTTGTTGAGTAGATATCGCGGTCATAAATAAGACCGCCATTGTAACCTTAAGCCGAGTCCTCACCTACGAGTCGTAACTGTAACCAAATTTTATAAGTGAGTATGTAGTTCGCGAGCCCGTTTTGGTTCGACGCGGGCCAGTCGCAGCAAGCCGAAACTTGTTGTTTTTTTCCGCGAACATAAAGGAGCAGTCAGCTCTGTAATCATAACGAAGAAACGTCTACACGTGAACAATGTTACTGTATCTGCAACGGTTACAGTTACGGGTCGCAGGTGTATCCGGCTAAAGGCTTTTGTTTAATATGTTTAGGCAGATTTGAAATGTATCTCAATTGGAGGAACTAAGGAAGGCGAAATTTTTTTACTATGGCGACAACTCTCAAAAGTATGGGGTTTAGGTTTTTAACCGACTTTCAAAAAAGGAGGTGGTTCTCAATTCGGTTGTATTTTTTTTATAAGATTTTTTTATGTTAACCCTAACTCAAGTGCTAAAGACCTTAAATGTATTCATAACTTAGTACTTTCATACATTTTTGGATGCGACTCGGCGAGTTTCTGTACGGTTCTACAAAGATATTTGGCAAAAGGCATTGCGTAAAACTGTCTCAAAACATGACGCCTGTTTTAATATTAAGTATTACCTTCAAACCGCCATGACACCACGTAAAACTCGTGTGACATGGACCCGAGCCGCAATTACACGTTGTCCGGCGCGCACTATCACTTATCCGAGCTCCGCGCTGCACGCATTTCACACCAACGACTATTCATTACACCACAGCGTTCCGTTCAGAAATAAAGAATGATAACACTATTGTTTTTCTTTGTTTCTTGTTTGTTTTAATGTTAGCATTTTTACTCACAGAGTTATCCATGCCCGTTCCTAAGTGGCTACGATTCTTTGTTTGCCGTATGTATAGAATACTAAAAATAGTAATATGTACAAACGGGTAGAAAAAGAAGTTGTTGGGTATTGGGCATCAATGGGAAAATTACCCAAACCGCAGGCAGCATTGCCACGTTGGGGTGCAAACATTAAGAAACAATACCCCTAGCCAAGTTGCAAATCTGCAATAGTTAACGCTTGTAGAAAGCTTCAAATGTACGGGAATGACGTCGCCTAAACGCTCAGTCACGTGGTCAGAACAAAAGAATTAGCGGCAAGGTCAACGCGAAGCGTTCGGCGCAAGCGAAACGGTTGTAACTTGGCTAGGGGGGCTGGTTACCGGTGCAGGCGAATCTGTGCGGGTCGGCACCGATCGGCGCAGGTATAATTCTCTCATGTGATCTTATGCACTCATTTATAAAGAAACAGGTTTATACTTGTCAGTACTGACTACCTGGACGGAGTCATACGAGTTTAAGCATTGGCCAGTGTACTGTTTTACTGTCATACAGATTTACCTGTTTCTATAAACCCCTACTTTTTAATTACTACAAAAAAAATGGGGCTCTATCTGTACCCGTCACTGATCATATTTTTCTAGTCAAAAGTAGAAAAAACCGAAATCCTAAAATTGACCGCGATTAGGTAAATTCATCATAGAATCAAACAAACATAACAATTGCTAGTAGAAAATACTGCGGGCAGTGTTTTTTCTTAATTATTGTCACTTATTCATTCATTAATAGCTTAAACTGAGTGACATTTTGGGACATATACCAACGCTAATAACTTTGCTGTTTATGAATATTATTTATTGAGATTTTACTTATAAAATAACAAGGGCTTTTCTAATAAGCCTTTTAAGTGTTTGTACTAATTAAAAAATAGTGGTGTATATGCTTTGACCGGTACCTGTCTGTACCTACAGACCGACCCGTAAAAACATATTGGGACCGGAAAACCTGTATCATTTATGTTTGCACCCTGTGATAACAATGCTGATTTATTGATTTCGTATTATATTTTTGTAGAAAAAAAATCTTCTATTTTTTAGGATTATTAGCTCTAGTATTTTAACTGAACCTATATACTCAAATTAACTTATTTGATTCAAATAGAACAATCTACCAACAAGGCTATCGATCGTGTGCGTTTTCAAATCACCACTAAGAAAAGAATGATTGGTATCATTAACTAGACCATAGATTACGTTGATGAGCTTTGCTACTCTCCGGATACCAATAAAAGAATTAAAATTCTCATCAAGATAGTCAGTTTGTTTCTTTGATTGCCCAATTTTCAAGCAGTTTCAGGCCCATTGGCTTTTATTACCTTTTAGCTTTAATGTTTGTTGCATCCATTATACTTTGCTTTCTGTCGTTTATTTTTAGTCGTTAAGACAAAATGTTAAAATAAAAAAAAAACTCTTTTACAAGAAAAAATACAACCGATTTTAAATAGAGACAAAAAAAAAATCAAAATAACTTTAATTTTAGAAGTCGGTGTTTTTGGTTTTGTTTCGTCTTTTTTTGATATCAACATCCGAAATTAAAGTTTACAAAAACTAGTTTCTTTGGAAGTCGGTTCAAAAGTTTTTGTAACTCATTATGTCACTATAGTTTGCCACTAATTAAGGGGCCACTGCGTTAGATCGCACCCACTTCCTAGCCAATAAATAGGGTTGTTGGAAGTGGTCGATTGCTTTCAACATCTCTTTCTTGGTAAATGGCGCCGTTCTACAGCAAAGGAAAAACGAACAGTACTATATATTTTACTAGCTTTTGCCCGCGCGGCTTCACATTCGCTTTTCCCTACTCCACCCTACTATACCTTACTCTACCCTACTCTACCCTACTCTACCCTACTCTACCCTACTCTACCCTACTCTACCCTACTCTACCCTACTCTACCCTACTCTACCCTACTCTACCCTACTCTACCCTACTCTACCGCAATAAACCATCTACTAAATAGTCCAAACAAAGCCTAAACATGTGGTTTGGATAAGTGTATAAAATTACAACGAAAAGTGGACGAAAAGTGGCATTGATTTTAATGTATAGATTAGCAAACTTATAAAAACATTCAAAGTTTTGGTTATAAAGAATTTATATTTTATTCATAAAGTTCATTTCATTTTACCGCTTCTAATGTTGTTTTATTTATTTTCAGAATGTGCGACGAAAAGACTTAAAGCCTGTCCAGATAAGGCGTTTTACGCGTGCGTCCACTCGCGCGTCTAATTTTCTGTTGCGTCCAGAATTCCAAATACCGCGTTTTACGCGCGTTTCTTTGCTACTAAGAGATCCATTCAGTTCCATACAAGGACTCGGAAACAGCAGTTGTGTTTTTAAATGGCCAGTACTTTTAAAATTATAATACTAGAGTCTGTCTAAAAGGGTAAGGGTGATTATTAGGGTAAAATTAAATCAGACAGTAGTCAAAACTGGTTCAATAATCAAAGTTGATTAAGAGATTTTGATCATTGTTTACTAATAGAAGAACCTTAGAAAAAGTATAGAATATAAGTATTTTTTAAATGATTAAATATTATACAAAATTCCCAAGTCGGTTGATTTTTTAGACAGACTATAAACCTGAAATATCCACAGACAGTATTGATGTGTTATAACTTTTGACCAGTTTTTGAACGTTTTTAATAAAAAATTATCTCTCTCACTCAAACTCATTCTTAAAATAAGCTAAAAAGATCCATTGAGCAAACCTAATAATAGCACATCAACTTATTTCTTTTATATATTATATTATATGGCTTTCAACTATTTGATCAGACAGAGTTTCGACCGAATGACTCTCTTGGGTCGTTTAACTTTGTACGGACGCCGAAAGATTCACTTTGCACTTTAAATAACATTTTTTCTAGAAAAGTTCGTTTTTCTGCCTATAGTCCGTTTAAAATCTGAGACGCTTTTTGGTTAATTAAATTAGCTTATTTTTTGAAATAATGATATATCTAAAGAAAATTATAGAAAGATATGGTTTACATCAGTATTCCGCAAACTTTTGGTGTTCAAAATACAGCTAAAAAAATCAGAATAAATAAAAAAAAATATAGGTTTTTACTGTATTTTTTGTAAAAAATAGAAATACGTCACCTGACTTATGATGGCGACCCGGACTCTGTAGACCTTAATAAGGTTATCGGATATCAAAAACATTTATTTCTAATAGACCTTTTACAGACGCTTTTGAATTTGCAAAATGTCGATCATTTTCTGTTTCAGTCAAAAAAAAAGTAAAACTACATTGCACGTTCCAAAGAGTAGATCTCTATGGAGAAATATGTACAAGAAACTCCATGGACACTCTGGCTAGCCATTATATTTTCTTATGTGAGCATTGGGCTCACATAATAAAAGCGCAAGTATATAAATTATGATTTTTTTTTTAAATTAAATTATAATATGCCACTGGCAGCTAAAAGATGACTCTCAACTGACGGCGCCCGTTCTCGAGCATGACGCGCCGTCAGTTCTCACTCAGCTCAACCATTTTAAAGGGAACTGAATGACACAACAACATGCGCCACCATTAGCAAAACATTTGAGTGAGCATGACAATCAAAAACATTATGTTTTGGTAACACATCTAACTTGTATGGTAAATGTATAAAAGATGTGATGAGAGAGCCAAAAGGTCGTATAATAGTAATATTTGTACTGAAAACAGGTATTATAAAGGTAAATATTGGATTCAATAAGCTGTATTGAACTTCCATTGAGTCAATTTCGATATCGTTTTAAATGTTTACGCAATCAATCATAAATGGTCAATGCTGTTTATTTTTTTAAATCATTTTGTTGAAACTTAATTCTTAGTTCAGAATTTACGTTACTTAAAATGACGCCATCATCATCATCATCATCATTATCATCATTTCAGCCGAAAGACGTTTTTTTTTAAGGTGGGAAAAATCATCTTCGGCGGAGCGGGAGATAGTGTCAGACTCTTACTGATTAAACGACCCACCCTGTTCCTTCTAGCCTTTATACCGGGGCTCAAGTTCCCTTTCTGATAACCCTGGCCCCAGTAGGCTTCGACCCGGCTGAGACCCTACTGTTGCTGACAACTCCTTGAGGCGCACAGGAACAGTGCGCGCCGCAATAGTTTACAAAATATTTAGCAAAGTAAATCAAAAAATAATTTAAAACAAAACTGTTAACATGTCAAATTGTAAAATAAAAAATGTATTTTTATAGTGGTCTTCCATATTCCGCCAATATAAATTTTTGTGTTTCTTCTTTTCTTCTACACCCCAGTTCGCATCGGTCAATGGTCGTGTCACTCATTCTTTGTTGTTTTTCATTGGTTCAACCGCTCGTTCACCGATCCCTTTCATTCATTCAGTGTAGGTTTTCAATCAGGGAATCCAATCTACGTTTGTAGAAGAATTCTATTACCATTTCAAAAGTGACAATACTTTGAAATGTATTGAAATACGTGACCGGGTATTGAGATATGCTTACTTTGTGTAATTATATTATTATGTTTGGAGGTTTGCGGAACAGAGAGTAAAGGAGTCCGTTGAAAAGAGATGATCCCCCAGCCAGACGGGTATAACACAGACGTTTTCGTATTTTTGTAGTTCTTAAGTGGCGCCATAGATGTCGTCGGAGCGGGTGGGCGTGTTAAACTTTTACTAACTAAAACCCACTTGTATGAAAGAAACATAACTCAAAGTTTTATCGTTTTATCCAATGTGGCACTAATTTTATCATATTGCGTTGTTATTGATCAAATATTTATGAATTTTATTTCAATAAAATTTCACAGCCGTAGGTACACTACATCAATATTTATTTCAATTACACATACGAGTATACATATGCTTTACCCAATGATATTATATTTACCCTACTCCGTGCGTCACTGCGGGGTGCCAACTGAAAACCAGCCCTGGGTGTCTAACGCCCAGCAAATGCTGAGGTGGTCACTCTTTCGGTGCGGGCACGCTCGGCGTACTTTGTACTTTTATTCTTCTTTACTTTGTGTATGTAACCGTTATGTTGTGTCTGTACTGAATAAAAGTAATTCTATTCTATTCTATTCTATTCTATTCTATTCTATTCTATTCTATTCTATTCTATTCTATTCTATTCTATTCTATTCTATTCTATTCTATTCTATTCTATTCTATTCTATTCTATTCTATTCTATATTCTTAACTGTTTCAGTACCATGTGTTTCATCCCTCCTCTTTACATGATCATACCATTTTCTGGCTCTTTTTTTTAGGTGGTAAATGATCTATGACTTCTTCTACTCTCGGGCGGAGTGGGTGGGCGTGTCAGACTTTTACTGATTAAAACCCGACCCTATGTTCATTCTTTGTCTTGCGTTCCAGGACCCTGCGTTTCCCTTTCATAAGCGAACCGATGGCCCCAGTAGGCTTCGACCCTGCTGGGCTACTGCTTTTTCTGACATCTCCTTGAGACGCACGTGGAACACTTACTTACTATTTATTACTTACCACTTACTACTTATGCGTCATCGACGAATTGGGCTCGGTCCGGACGACTGCCAGATGCGGACGGTGAGTTACACATAGCACGCCACTCGCAAGCCCACGCTTACGGTATATTGAAAAGAGTTAGTAGGAAATCAAGGTTAACCAATGTTTTGGTTTTCATACTCAAAATATCTACACTATGCACAACCAAAAATCGAAAAGCCTGGCAGATATCAGCACTAGCTGGCCCTGTTATTATTTTTTGACACTGAAGCTGTTATTATAATAATAATAATATTTTTTATTTTCGAGTAACAATGAGACTCATTTAATGTTAGTAATAATAAAACAACCTTACAACTAAGTATGTTAGTGACACAGATACATTTACAAATTACAATACCACCAATTATCTAATTATATTTATTATTAAGTATACATTATTATTATATTATTATTTAATTATTATTATTTGACACTGAAGCTAAAAATCATAATTATCTGGCTGGTGGTGATACCAGCCTTTTTTAATGTTCCCACTGTTGGGACTCAAGCCTCCTCTATAGGAGAGGGAATGGGCCGTAATCAACCACGCGGCCCCAGTGCGGGTTGGTGAATGTCACATTTCTTCGATTTTTTGAGGTTCTAGAACATGCCGGTTTTCTCACGATGTTTTCCTTCTCCGTTTTGAGAGCAGTGGTGGCCGAGTGGTAACGGCCCCGACTTACGAGTTGTAGGTCGCGGGTTCGAACCCAGCCAGGTGCATTACTTTGTGTAATTCATAAGCTAAAAAATAACAGTTAAAGAAAAACATAACCATTTATTTACACATTTAATTTCAGTTAATACGAGTATTACATTACGGAAAATAACATAATGTATTTTGCTGTAATTATAGGCAAAGGAGTAAAGACTTTAGGTTCACCCACAGCACACACATTAGTTTTAGTTTACTATGTGAAATCTGAAACACGTGTTTAGTATTTACATATGTAAAGAATTTATGTACAAAATTTCAGAACTGTATCATGAAAAATGTCAATATTATAAGTTTGTTATGTTAGCAAAAATACATATTCAATAGGCCATCCAGGCTACTGAGGGGTTGTCTTACACTTGCACCCAGCTGTTAATAATGCCCGCTATGACCTACCGTGACCTGTGTTGTGTTTAGTGTCGGTTATGTGTAACTTTTGACCTTTTTAAATATTTTTGGAATAAAAATATAACATGGTGTGAAAAATATTGGAATCGATTCTATTTACCACAGATTACCGATTGATTGAATTGTTACAAATTTAAGGCTTATAGTCCCTTGAACCATCTGGCCGAAATTAAATGGACACAACTTTCGTACCCACCTAGGCGGCAGCACTCGTATCTCTGCATTTAATTGCGGCTAGCTGCGCCAGGATAATGCGCGGCTGACCTTTAAATCCATTTTCTTTGCGAAATATTGATTGATTTACATATGCTATATTCACTTTTAAGAACATTGAACCACCAATTTTCGTGTGTATAAATGTTTTTAACGATCCAAGTCATTTCGAAGGAGTAGGAAAAAGTTGAGAAATTGCTAGATATTTTTTTTTAGACAAAAGCAAAAAATCAAATGCAATTGCACGAAAAAATCAAATGTTGAAAATGTTAATCACGAATCTTTACACATATATTTTTTCTAACCTATTAACCTGGCCGTTACCGAGGAGTAGGCTTCAGAAAATTACTCTTTTATGACACTTTTAGGGCGCTTGGGCCTTAAAATAGAGTTTTATGAGAATACAACTCTGTTTTAAACTTTCAATAGTTAATGCCAACTTTGCATCAGTGGTTTTTATTAATGTACACAATATTGAGTATACATGTAGGTGGATGGAGAGGAAAAGGGAGGCTAAGAGAAAGATGGATGGATGGTGTGTGAAGTGTTATGAAAGAATAGGGAGGTAGTGATAGTTTGTCGGGTGACAGGGCAGAATGGAAGATAAAAACGTGTTGCGCCGATCCCAAGTAATATGGGATAAGGGCAGGAAGCAGAAGAAAAAGAAGAAATAGTACCAAGGTAAATGCCAGTTTAAGAGTAGGCCTAGCATTATACGGCGGGTGTTCTAAATTAATAAGAGGTCAGCTAATACTGTTTCTTTAATACTGGCGTGTTGTCTACCGTAGTTTCAGCGAGTAGGCAAGTCCACTCGTACCACCCAACGCAGCACAGGATCAGGTCGGGATCACCAGTGGAGATATGTGGAAGAGAGAGTAAAGTCCCACTTACCTCCGTTGAAAAAGAAGGATCCTCTGATCAGATGGGCACTTGTCCACCAAACATAATGTCTCTCTGATCGCAGGATCCTCCATAAACAACAGACGGAGATATGTGGGACTTTACTCTCTGTTTCACACACCTCCATAGAATCTTCTATCTTGACTGCTTTTAACAATAAATAACATTGTTAACTCTTCCACTTGAATCCTTGAACTGTGCTGGCTATCCATAAGGTGATGTTAGGGGCCGATACTAAGGAAACGTAGGCAGATATTGCAGAGTAATTGCTGCATTCATCTATCGTCCACGTTGATAGTATGCCCCACAGAAAACCGTTTAGTACTACTGGTGCTCCAAAATCTCTCTGGAAAGATAAAAAACAGAATATATTCATTTATTTATTATATTATTTACAAGCTTTTGGCCGCGGCTTCGCCCGCGTAGGTACATAAAATATAGCCTATGTCACTCAGGAATAAAGCAGCTTTCTATCGGTGAAAAATTTTAGCAATCGGACCAGTACTTCCAGAGATTACCTCCTACAAACAAAAAAACAAATTTTACCTTTTTATAATCCTATGATGTGTAAGTAGATTTAGGTAGGTAATGGATGTTGGTGATTTGTATATATTTATTGTGTATAGTGAAAATATATGTGAATCACCCACAGGGCTATCTTTAAATAGTGAATTATTATGTAATCGATTTGGTTCTGTTTCATATACTACAAAATATATAGGTACAGAAGTCAATCTACATACAAAGCGCGCTCGAGCAACGCACACATAGACACCGCTCACAGACACGATGTCTCGGTCGCGTCTCGAATCACTCGTCGAACAATTCCGGCTCGAACGCTCATTAATGTGCGTCCACCGAGCGTAGGTATAAAAAGTACATGAGATTGTCTTCTGTACCTATCTATTTTGTGTATAAACAGTATACAATACAGTTGCACTGAGTGTGCCCGAACCGAAACGGTCGCCAACTCAGCATAAAAAAATTTAAGCACTTTTCCTTACCGAGCAAGGGTCTACCATGCCTTTTGTGTCCAGACACATCATGATTGCACTATCATTCACCCCTATTGATAATAGGTCTTCTTCACAATCTTTGGTATCGAGGGGATGAAGGTGGGTCACTGATAAGAGGCGCAACCGTTTTATCAGTTCCGATGACTTTATCTGTTCCGAGTCTGATGAATCTGAGAACAACTGTAACAAAACAGAAGTATTTAAGTCTAGCTTTTGCCCGCGGCTTCGCCCGCTTGGCATTAGGTCCTTAAGGAATCGGGATAAAAGGTAGCCTATGTTCTTTTCCATGTTAAAGGCTATATGCATGCCAAATTTCATCCAAATCCGTTCAGCCGTTTTTGCGTGATTAAGTAACTAACATCCAAACATCTACACTTTCACATTTATAATATTAGTTAGGATTTCACTGCACTGCTACGCTATGCAGGTGTAATTAGTTACATTTCGAATAAAAAACTGGGCAAGTGCGAGTCGGACTCGCGCACTGAGGGTTCCGTGCCAACTACAATTCCCGAATAGAGTCACGAAGATTTTTCTGAATTCCATTTTTTTTTTATTTCAACAAACTTACTGTTTTCAGATTTTCTCCTATACCTGTGCTATAAGACCTTGCTTTGTGCCAAATTTCAGGATTCTGGGTCAACGGAAAGTACTCTATGAATTTCGATCTTTGAGAGTATCGAAATACACGTTTTTAGCGACATAAACGGCCGTATCTTTTTTATTCGTAAACTAAGAAGTTTGATTTTTTTGACAGCTTGAAGGGACTGTAGACTTGAGTATATAGTTTTAATTTGAACTCGATACCTCCACGCGTTCTCGAGATAAAGGGTCTTAACAGATAGATAGACAGACAGACAGACGGACAGACAACAAAGTGATCCTATAAGGTTTCCGTTATTTTCTTTTGAGGTACGGAACCCTAAAAATGGGTTCATCTACTATGACCCAAAGGTATTCTATGTTTAAATTGAACTAGACATGTTATAGATGTCTGTAAGGGTGTTTTTAATATGGTGTGGTTTTGATCACTCTTGCGGGATTGCTCCGCACGCGCAAATATCCATTTCATACAAGTATCTATTTTAATGCGGGAATACGCACGCGGGACGCGTTTTTTTGCATTTTGAAATTTTCTGCATGCAGCGTGATAAAATCCGCATGATGTTAAAAATACCCTAACCGTAACCGAACTATGTGAAAACCGAAATGAAAAAACTCGCAACCGAAGGGTACCGTACCGATCGTAGCAAAAAAACTGGCCAAGTACGAGTCCGGAAGGTTCCGAAGAAGGGTCCCGTAGCAGCAACTAACATAATATAAAAGTTCTTTTAGTTCGTTGTAACTTTGATCGATGTTTTAATTATAGTGTATTTTTTTAGATTTATGACGTAAGTGTAAAAAACTACTTACTAGATCTCGTTCAAACTCCTCCATGGAGCTCCAAAACCAAAACTATCGAATATCCGATATCTACGTCTACTTCTATTATACTTATATTATAAAGTGTTTCCAAAACATTCAATGAAAAATGTATAATAACGTCATAATCACGTAAGAGTTGTATGAAAAACAGTGAAAAATCAGTTGCATCTGCTTAACTCTTTGAATGCCGTAATTAGAGACACAATAGAAAGACAATTGCTTATGTCGAACTGTGTAACATAAGACATTCAAAAGGTTAAATTACTAACGTCACCAAAAATTTCTGTAAAACTTACCATTGGATCAGGCCATGACGGCACAATGAAATGAGAACCATCAGGCTCTTGCATAAACATTTGCAGTTGTATAGGTTTAAGAGTAGGAGTTTCTCTAACAGGCTCAGGCAATCTGATCAGAGCCAAGTCATAGCCTGGTGTTTCATCATCAAAATATGGATGGATAGCTATGTATTTTACTGGAACTACGATTCCACCTTTTCTGTAGTTAATACTGCCCAATCTTACTCGAATTGTTCTTCTTGCTTCACGTAATCTAAAATTTAAGCAAAAACTTTGAGAAAGAAAGTTAGATGAAGTTCATCGATAAGACCGCCACTAAGCTCATTTTTTCGAGGAGCTATATCGTTCGATAACTTCTCCCGGTCTAGTGGTGTTGGAATGAAAGTGCGTGTCAGAATTTATGTCCTTTGCGTTTTAGTGCCATGGCTACTCTTTTGAACGTTTCCGCAACCTTAGCGGGCATCGGCTCTACTAAGCCTCTTTAACCATCGTGCCCGTAGTTCGTGTAACATTTTTGGTGTAGAATAAAATATACAACAAAAATTCAGTAGACCACTTTGGGACTTAAGCCTCTTTCTAACCGCACGTCATTGCATCTTGATTTTCGAGCGTCACAATTCACATTTGCCGATTTACAGTGTTTACAATCGCAACGATCGTCTTATCTGTGGCTAATATGACCGCCCAATTTCCTCTACAGTTTAACGAAACAAATGCTTAAAAGTAATCCAGAACTTACAGATATACAGTATCAGCGGCAGTTAAGACCCAACTGGGTTCAATTAGTGCGCCCGCACTTAGAAACCTGGACCTCTTTAAAATGGCGGCCATGAAAGGAAAAGTCACGTCGTCAGTTACCACGGCATGTTCTTCCAATTCATTATGTTTAATCTCATTTAAAGTTGCATTGTTTTCGATTAGCGTCTCTGTTTGTTTTATAAAACCTTCATGGACTACTATGAAGATTAATACTTTTAGTTGCATCTTGATATTTATTGATAATTAAGCTTGATATAGTTTGGTTTTCGTTAATAACGCTAAGAAAGAGAATAATAAATTAAATCTTCAATGTACACATAGTTTTTTCTTTAAATTTTTTTCCCGAACAAATCTTCAAGCATCTGGCTGGCAATAAATTGTTTTGTTTTTTAGAAGTCAATGACAAAGAAGAAAGAAATATTATCGTTAACCAGAAAGCGATAGAATCCTTGAATGATAATGACACAACAGCTTACAATAAAATAAAATGATCGGATAATTATGATGTCATTATTAGAAATAAACTAAGCAAACTTATTGGGTGAAACACTTCTAAAAAGGACTAATCGGCTGCTAATGTTGATATGAAATAATAAGGCTGCATTTCTAATGTAACTAGAGCAAGATATGTAGCGTCCCCGGGTTGCGGAGTTCTGATAAGCATAATGTGAAATACGAGAGTTGAGCTGCATTTTGTTAGATTGGAAACCACCTACAGTAACGTTGATGATATGATAAGGTCAGTAGGGCAGTGGAATTCTTTGAAAGAGTCACCAGCTGTGGAACTCAAAGCGTAAGTAAAAAAAACACTCAGAGCCTGAAAAATGATTTGGTGATTTCCCATTGACAAAAAATTAAAAAATGATGATGAAAGAGACTACCAAATGGCAGATGGTACAAGTTTGTATCACACAAAAAGTTTGAATTTGAAATAGCGATGGATGAATTGGGAAACTAGCTTATAATAGCAAAATACCGAATATGAATTTGTAACCCATTCATGAACCTTAAAAAGAAGCCAAAAATAATGGAATAAAAATGCCGTCAGGAATATGCACTAGAATGAACAAGACTTAACCAAGAAAACATTCGATAAGACTTTAGAAAACAAAGAGAAAGTTTACAAAGAAAACGTACGGCTAGTGTTTTGAAGTATAGTTTCACCAAAGTCATATTTGAGTTCTTGTACGTGCAGCGTACTTCGTGTAACAGCGAATTACGCTATCGAAGCAACATTATTCAACATTGCTTTTGAATAGCCCTCGGTGGCCGGAAATCGCTATTCGATTTTTCATTTTTTATGCGATTTCGGGCGTCTCCTATCGCGGCATTTCGAGCGTGAAGATGTAACGTTACCTCATTCTTACGGCTGCCTCTTTTGCTAGCAGTAATTCACAGAATGATGAAACTTACCAAAGATTTGCAGGTTACATAGGCTGTCACTATGTCAAATATTGGTATGGTACATCTAGTTCTAGTAAGACTAAAAAACAGTCATAAAGGTAGTCGGGAACGCAAAAACTACACTTATAATTATTATAAAGAGGAAAAGTTTTTTTGAAGAAATCTCTGAAAGTACTGGTCCAATTGCTAATTTTTTTCACCGATAGAAAGCTATTATATATATATTATATATTCTTGACTGATATAGATTATATTTTATGTACGTGGGCGAAGCCGTGGACAAAAGCTAGTAGATGATAAAAAAAGATCTTTGATCCTTGTCTTGATCTTGATCTTCATGGTTCTTAATGTTTTTTTTTTGTACATAAAATCTTAACATAGTACACAATGATATGACCATTCATGTACAATGTTGAGCTTATACTCAATATCGAGTTGTCTTCCAGCAAATCTTTTAAGTGATAAAAATGATGTCCAGAACATTTCGGCTCCCACATCGATTTTTGTTTCTGCGAGCAATATGGCCCTGTCCACTACCTTAATTCTTCGGATTATGTTTGGACTTAAGATACCAATTGTAGACATCTATCATAATATTAACACTAATTCTATTTTTGGGCATCGTCTGTGCCATACATCTGTGTCAATTTTCATCTTTCGCTACGAAAATGAATTCAATAGTAAGAGCGTATTTTTTCTTCATTTTTGCGAGACTGTATTTTATTCATGAGACCTCATTTTGGCACTCTTAATGCTCCACTTATTAAAAACCTGAATAATTTAAAGCTATATGAGTACCGTGCCCGGGCGTTGATACGACCCATTGAGGTTAGGGTAGAAAGAGCCTGTTCTATTGGTAGAGTCAGGGATGACGCTTCTTAGTGTTGAAAAAAAATAAAAAATAAAAAGGAAAACCAGGGTTATGGACATAACTCGAAGAATTGCCAAATTTAAGCGGCAGTGGGCAGGGCACATCGCTTGCTGAATAGATGGGCAAGAGAAATAAATTGGATTATTTCCCACCTCAAAATAATAAACCAAAACCCTCTCCATACATCCGCACGTATACTAAAAAATCTTTTAGTAACTGGCTTGAGACATTTACCGCATCAATTCATATTCTAATGAAAAAACTTAGGCAGGGCGCAAACGTGTCTTGTGTCAGATATAAGCTACCGATGAATATTTGATTGCTATAGGAACCAGTATGAAATCATCCACTCTATGCGCATACGTTAACGTTTTTTGCCTCCAGTTTCTTCCATTTAATACATACTCATGATCAAAAAGTGTTCGTTATCGGTAACTGAAAACTAAAAGTATTTATATTTGCTCAGCGCTTTTTATTGTGTGTGACTGTATTCGGTGTCAAAAACTGAATACTTTCCAAACTTGAAGCCTTATGAAGGTTGGTAACAAAAACCAGCCTCCCTAGCCAAGTTACAACCGTTTCGCTTGCGCCGAACGCTTTGAGTTTACCTTGCCGCCATTTCTTTTGTTCTGACCACGTGACTCAGCGTTAAGACGACTTGATTCCCGTACATTTGAAGCTTTCTACAAGCGTTAACTATTACAGATTAGCAACTAGACTAGGGGTACTGGTCCAAAAATAATTGGACCGGAACAAAAGCAATAAAACAAACAAAAAATAATTCCTTTCTTCATTCCCCGAGCCAGCAATAAAACACTCAAAAAGTTTCAAACAGAACCAATTAATCAAAAAATCCAATCACAAAAATGTAATTTAAGATCATATTTCTAGAATAATTTGATTTGATTGACAATTCAATATTATCTCATAAGGAAAAACAAGCAAAGTAGGTCGATGTCATTCCAATGAAAACATTGATACCAAGGAGTTCTTTTTTGAGGAGGGAATATAATTTTGCACTTGTCTTGTATCACATGAGTAAATAAACCGTACAGAGACAAAGCTTCTTAAGGGGCCGGCGACGGATGAATTTCCATACAAACGTAATACCACGCTCATTTGCAGTTGGAGCATATTTCCAACATATTATGATGATATTCGGTTACAAACAATATTTATCTAGGTTCCTACGTTGAGAATATTAGAAACATTGTTATTTTTAATACAGGAAAAGCCAAATGGCATGTTTTGCCATTTATGCAGTAAAAAGTGCGAAATACAATTTGCTTAAATTTCTTTATGTTTTTTTAAAAAAGAAAGACGTAGGAACCTAAATAAATATTGTCTATAAACGAATAATATCATAATATGTTGGAAATATGCTCCAACTGCAAATGAGCGTTTGTATGGAAATTCATCCGTCGCCGGCCCCTTAAGAACGAGCAAAATTGCTACCTATTTTGGTAGGGTTGTTACAAATTTACAATAGGTGAACGTATTAAATAAAACAATTGTTAACTAGTTTTATTATTCAGTTTGACAGAATATTTTACAAATTACTCACTCTGATCATTTTCTTTTTATATTTTTAGTTTTTTTTTTTTTTAATAATTTATCTTTTGATGGTGTGGTAAATTGTGAATCTAATATAAAGTTTTTTTCAAATAATCTTTCAAGTAATCTACTATTTAGTTGCCAACATGGACAATATTAGTTTCTAGATCGAAATATTCGCGAAAATTGCTCGAACAATTCAACAAATGCGATAATATTATCAGGAGGTATAATTTAAAAACCTAATTAGTACAGTACATTAAACAACCATTATTTTGAGATGCATCCCCATAGGCATATTCCCAACTAACTTGACGTTGGTTTGCAGAAGTATTGTTGAATTTTTCGGTTGGTCTCTCCTTGGCATTGGCGGTATTATCTTATCTTTATATATATAATTCTTCTGTGAGTGTGTATGTCACTGAATTTCTCTCAAACGACTGGACCGATTTTGATGAAATTTTTTGTGTGTGTTCAAGGGGATCTGGGAATGGTTTAGATTCACAATTTGGTAGGGTAGAGTAGGGTAGGGTAGAGTAGGGTAGGGTAGAGTAGGGTAGGGTAGAGTAGGGTAGAGTAGGGTAGAGTAGGGTAGAGTAGGGTAGAGTAGGGTAGAGTAGGGTAGAGTAGGGTAGAGTAGGGTAGAGTAGGGTAGAGTAGGGTAGAGTAGGGTAGAGTAGGGTAGAGTAGGGTAGAGTAGGGTAGAGTAGGGTAGAGTAGGGTAGAGTAGGGTAGAGTAGGGTAGAGTAGGGTAGAGTAGGGTAGAGTAGGGTAGAGTAGGGTAGAGTAGGGTAGAGTAGGGTAGAGTAGGGTAGAGTAGGGTAGAGTAGGGTAGAGTAGGGTAGAGTAGGGTAGAGTAGGGTAGATTAGGGTAGAGTAGGGTAGAGTAGGGTAGAGTAGGGTAGAGTAGGGTAGAGTTGACAGCTTAGATAAAAGGTAACTATTAGGCGGTACGAAGTTTGCCGGGTCAGCTAGTAACTACATAAAACTTCTATCAGGAACATGCTAAGGCAATTTAGAACCAAACTAAAATTCATTTTTTTAACGCCATCTATCAAAATATTAAGGTAAAATCCAGTTCATAAATATATTTTGGTGTATGTACCGTATATATACATATATATTCATATGCATGTAGAAAAAAAAATATGCATGTAGAAAAAAGTGGTTATTTCAATATTACAAACAGACACTCCAATTTTATTTATTATACTAGATGATAAGTTTAAGTTAGTGTCTTAACCTTTCAATCTTGATAATGACAGACACAATTGAAAGACAATAGGTGCGCGAACGCCGGCGTTCGCTTGGGGTTTAATGAATTAAAGCAAAGGTTATTAAAATACGAGTAAAGGTGTATATAAACTAAACAGTTAACAAATTTTGTAGTACAGAAGGTACTATAAAAGTTTACTGTTTGGTCACACGAATGTTTAAAAACCTAATTTGGTGCAGTACCTATAGAATTATTATTGTATAGCATTTTATTATCACTTTAGATTTCCTTATTATAAGATCTGATAAAATCCCATATATTTATTCGTCCTCTGAATAACGGTAGACAACGCCATCTGTGAGAATTTTCATGAACTACTCTTCATTTTCACTGAATATGCTACGCAGAGCTATGACTGATTTCAGACTGAAATGTGGATGGTAACTTCGAAATAACTAACCGTATTAATATAAAACCGAGCTTATAGATGGCGCTTATTTGTAACACATCGTAGAAAAGTTTTGGAGGTACATATTATGTGGAACAGGGTGTAAAGTCCCTCATACTTCCGTTGAAAAAGGAGGATCCTCCGACCAGATGGTTTGGGCAACTGCCCGAGATATGATTTCAGGTTGTTGTATAAGTTGAAATCGCTCGAAGAACTTTAATTTCGTAGTTTAGTTCATATGTAGCATCATAGATGTCGCTACAGATGTCATTTAACACCAGAGTTGTTCAAAGAAACTGAGTGGTACAAGGACGTGTACCAGACTGTACTGTCTAGCACTGAACGTTACGTACAAAACGTATGGTAATGTCATTACCATACAAGTGGCGTGACATGTAATGTCATTGCCATATATTTTGTATATGGAAAATGTTGAGAAGTTATTATAAAAGAAATCTAAATAACTAGAGAACAGATGCAACTGTTTTTCCAATCAAAGTTAAAAATAGTAGATTACGTGACTAGGGGATGAAGCAGTGTCTTTAGGTCGCTGGCGGCATGTTGAAGTTCGAACGAAACGAAGGTTGCCAAATTTAATCCCGAGCGTCAGTGAGGGATATACATAATCAACTCTCGAGCAACGCAAGGATGTTAAAAAAGAAATTTGAGTGAAGTGAGGAATTCAAGCCACCCAAGACAAAGACAGCTTTATCCCCGTGTTGGATACTCTACTTTTTACACCATCTGTGAGATAATTAAAAGACAATTTATTATTTACAAGTTAATCTTTACAAATTGATGTTTTGAGATTCGATACAAACAAAATTAACAACTAGATTCTATAGTTATAATTTTCTATTTCATTACTTTTTTTTTAGAAACTCGTCAATAAACCACGTATTATTCTGTTTGTATTTTCTAAGTGCCCAGTTTGAAATTCGAATAAAATCGTTCGATGCACGTACATTTTATAATGTTGACCACAGAGATGTTGACGATTTTTGATGTTCTATATTCACATCTCATTATTCCCTAAGGATTATTGCTTTATCTCCCTAGGGATAGAATGTCTTGCTTTAAGTAATGGTTGCATGACATATTATAGGACATTAAAAAGTCAAAAGTCAAAGTCAAAAGTTTTTTATGTCACATAGGCCTACATGGACACTTACAAAACGAACAAGTCGTGTAAAACTTTTTTTGTTAAATTTTAAGTTGTTGCTTGTTAACTTTTAAGTTATCCAACCTGTGATATTGCTGTCAGAAAAAATCTGACACTGTTTCTCACTCTACCCAGAGAGGGAAGAAATATTTAATCAGTCCCTGAAAAAAATGTTTCAAGTTATTTCACACGTAGATAACGTTATAAACACTAATGTTATAAATAGGTAAAGTTTGTTTTTTGTTTGTAAGAGGTAATCTCTGAAAGTAGGTCTGTACTAGTCCGATTGCTAAAATTTATTCACCGATAGAAGCTGCTTTATTCCTGAGTGACATAGGGCAAAGCCGTGGGCAAAAGCTAGTTATACATACATATATAATCAAAGGTTTCACAATTACTCGTACTTCATCAAAGATTTTATATATATCCTGTCTAGAATAGAAAATCTTTGTACTTTATCCGTCTGATGACATGCAAGTTTAACCTTGAGATGACAAACAATTCTGATGCAAATTTAGTTCTTTCAAATAGTTTTAGTGGTATTATCTGTCTAAAAAGTCAAACTTCTTGGGAAATTTGTATAATATTTAATCATTTAAAAAATACTTTATATTCGATACTTTTTATAAGGTTCTTCTTTAAGAAAACAATGATCAAGATCTCTTAATCAATCTTGATTATTGAACCAAGACTACATCAGATTTAATTTTGGCCTAATAATTTCCCAAGTCATAGAATACATCTACATGTACAGTTTTTCGTTATTCATTATGGATCCGTTAGGTAATTTTGAAAAATGTTCTTGAATATTATGTCATATTCCAGATCCGTTTGAAGAAGCTTCAAGAAACTAACAGAACAACGTCCACCCGTCACGTCATCACTGTTCATGTGACTTCTCCATAGGTAATGTTTGTATAATTAATAATTGCCATACATAATAAATGTACTGTACTTAGCGTTTAGCGGGAACGCTAATAGAAAAGTCATTTGTTGCCTGTAGTTTAATGGTTTGAGAATGAGTCTTGTTAGATTGACATGACTTGGAATGTCATCAACATCTCCCTGCCCTAGTCCCGTTTTATTTGGGGTCGGTGCAACACGATTTTTTCTTCCATTCTGTCCTGTCAATCGTCACGCTATCACTAACTCCCTTTTCTTTTATATCACTCCTCACAAAATCCATCCATCTTTTCTTTGCCCTCCCTCTCCGCCTTCATCCACTAAAAAACTTATAACTTTTTTGCAACATGCGTTTCATCCTTCCTCTTCACATGACCATACCAAGACGAACGATTTCCTTGCTGCTGACTTGGAATGTACCTATCAAGGAAAAATAAAACGACTTTATTTTATTAAAAATGCAATATTTATTACGAAAATTGCAGTATAAATTAAAGTAAATCACAAATTCAATAACATTTTAGTACATATTATGTTATCGACAAATTGTACAAAACTAGAGAATTTTTGACTAATATTTTTATGACTAGTACATAATTTTATGTATGTATTATATACTATTTATTTTAAAGAAAAATACTAAAGATACATTAAAAAAATCTGTTTAATTAACATTCATATTTTTTGTCACTTTTATTATTTGTGAAAAAAAATATCGATTAGTTAATCGAAATTAAAACTGTTCTATATTTTTTTTAAGCAGTCATAAAAATCAAACACATATCATTACTAATTTACAATTATATGTAGACTCAAATTGCAACAGTCATTTTTGAATAGTTGTTAGAAGTTGATATTACGAAAAATGGTGTAGTCTGACTAAAAAGTCAAAAGACTTGGGTAATTATTAAGATAAAATGAATGCTGATGTAGTCAATACTGGTTATTGAACAACTTATACTTTGATTATTGAATCAAAGTTGATAAAGAGATCTTGATCATTGATATAAAGAACATATTTTTTAAATTATTAAATATTATACAAAATTCCCAAGTCGTTTGAGTTCTTAGACAGACTTATAGCACAAAATAGATAGGTACAGAAGACCATCTCCTGTATGTATTTCACGTTTTATACCTACGCTCGGTGGATGCACAATAATGAGCGTTTGAGCCGGAACTGTTCGACGAGTGATCCGAGACGCGACCGAGACATCGTGTCTGTGAGTGGTGTCTTAGTGTGCGTTGCTCGAGCGCGCTTTGTATGTAGATTGACTTCTGTACCTATATATTTTGTGCTTATAGTGTCAATTTGAAATACTAGTTGTAGTCTTTTGACTATACAGCTTTAGGTACATCACAAAATATTGACTATCTATTAAAAATTTGACATTTAAAGAATATTTAAAAAAGTGTTCTATATTTTGTTCACATTCATATGACAGAATCACATTACTACAACACATCATTTATTTTTATTGTTTTTTTTTTTTGTTATTGTTAAAAGTTGCAGCACATTCAGTAAAATATTCATTATGAACTTCATAAAATCGTAAGGAAAACTATGAAAAACTAAGAACTATAAATTATGTCTAAACACTTATCAAAATGCTACGTCTTATAAAATAACATTTGCTTACTGTAAGTATCCTTATTTATATATTTAAAATTATTTCATGGATCAAAGCTTATACTAAACAAAACTTATTCGAATACGACTCACAACAAATCGATTTATGGTTGATAAATAAATAGTCATTTATTATAATTGTTTATTTCCTAAAGTTTAACATTATCTTTCTTAAAGTTCTTTTGATATTCGAGAAAATATTTAAAGGATAGTGATCGTTTTCATCCCCATCATTATTATTTCAGCCGGGACATCCACTGTTGGACATAAGCCTCCCTCAAGTCAACATCTCAACGAAAGGTCCTGTGCGTCTCTCATCTATCGGGTTCCCTCAACCCTTACCAGTACCTCTACCATGACTTTAAAGCAATAGTATTTGTCGACACTCGATACCGACTACGTAAATATTTTGTATGGAAAATTTTGGTTCCGTAAGTAACCGCTAGAGGCGCTGTAAAAATTTTCGTTCAAAATATTTACGTAGTCGGTATCAAGTATCGACAAATACTATTGCTTTAAACTCATGATAGAGGTGTACAGGACATAGGTCCTCCGGTCGATCATCGGTCGGTCGGTCGGTCGGTTGGTTGTGGAGGAGGCCTTCCTGCGTTTCTCTTCTGGATATTAATTTACTTAAAATGTAGCAAATTCTTATCACTGTAAATACTTATTCTGATATTTTGTTTTTTAATTATTAAGGAAGAAATAGGACCAAATCAAAGATTGGAAGACCATCTTCCTACAAATCAATATCTATTCCAGATAGTTTTAAAAATTGACGATGTTTTTACAAATCAGACAATAGTGTAGCATATTTTTAATGGGAATCCTAAAGAGTCATGCTCATGTCAGTCACATAGTAACATCACAAATTATGCGGTAAAAAACTAATATACAATCAGATGTAGGAAATTTAAAATTATATTAAAAAAAAAAAAACTTTTTCCAAGCTGCAAACCTAGTTTTGATACAGTTTTATACAATTTAAGATATTTTAAATTATACTTAAATCTAAAACTAACATTAATCTAATCATCCTACCAACCTCAAACATTTCCTTCTTCCAATACTAAATTATCACCAATTTTCAACGGGTATTATTTAGTTGCACACCAAAAAAACCTTTGGTCAAAAATACTAAAAGCAATTTTTTATGAAAAATATTTATTAACATGTTAAAATTTTGTACGTTGAGTTTGTACTGCTGATTGTATATTTATGGGTTCTGTTCGATAAATATTTCGTTTATATTTTTATCTAGTTTCGTTTTATTAAATTTCAATTATAAAGTCGCCACCATTTTTTCTTATGGTGGAAAAATCATCAATGACAACCCCCGCTCTTGGGCGAGCGGGAGATAATGTCAGACTCTTACCGAATAAAAACCCAACCCGTTCCTGAAAAAAAAAGACCATTCCTGTTACTAACTTCAATCCCAATTTAACGAAAATGATAATAATAGATGTATGCAAAACACAAAGAAACCACTAAATACTTAATTTCTTAACAATAATAAATTATCATTAATAAAAAAATTATTTGACCTTATAACTCCTAGTCATGCATATAATAAATCTGTAGAAAATTTTAGTTGTGCATGCATCACGTAAAATGTACGATATCGATGTAGATATTTTTTATACATTAAAGTTGTGTGTAACTCGTTATATTACTTAGGCTTTGTTTCATTGCAATCGGTTAACTACATCGAAAGATATACTACATTCATTTACTAATAGGCGGCACGAAGTTCGTTGGGTCAGCTAGTCTTCACGAATATTATATAGAGGTAAAGTTTGTTTTTATTTTATTTTTTTGTTGGTCATCTCTGAAAGTACTGGTCCGATTATTGAAATTAATTCACCGATAGAAAGCATCTTTATTCCTGAGTGACATAGGCATATATACTTTATGTACGCGGGTGAAGCCGAGCGCAAAAAAAGTCATAATTAAAATTAATCGTTATGATGTTTTTGATATGCAACAAAATATTCCCCAATTTCAACTTTTTAACAGTCACACCTTAAGTTAGTATGTACCTATCCTTATAGCTACTGTGAACAAAAGTGGTGCTGCACACGTTGCGACCTTGGGCTTTAGTCTCGAAGGTCATGAGGTCGCAAGGTCGCTTCTTCGAGGTCGTGACGCGGCTCAGGGTGGTAAAGTTTTCTAAATCCGAAGCCGTAGAACAGCAGAAAGCTCGGCGGAATTCACGACGGAATTTTCCTGTAAAGTTGAAAAGAAAACTTTTAAACATTTTAAATCAAATTCTCTGGAATTTTAGCTAGTTACTGAATATACTTTTATGATTTCCAGGAATTTCTTTTAAGGTGCGATATAATCCAACGACTTTTCCGACCTTGGGTGGAACGTGAGAGCGTGTCACACGTTTACTGACTAAATAATAATAATAATCATTTTATTTCAGGTAAATTGTACCCGTATCATAAATATACCTTATAGACTGAAATACATAACTATATTAAATTATTTTATTTGTAATTATGATTTAAAACTATGTTCAAGGGTGGGCATCGTCCTCTAATTTCTCCCGCTCCGGGATCCACCCGAAAAAGGATGTCAGACTTTTACTGAATAACACCCTCTCGTATTTATTTAGTTGCCTTTAACGATCCAGGATCACATTGACTTGTTCTGTCAATTACGCTGACATCTTGAGGTGCACACGGTAAACATCGCGCGGTTGACCCGAGCCTTAGGGTCAACTCACACCGAAAGAGCGGCGAAGGGCAGGGAAGCGCAGCGGCCCGTTTACCGTTTATAGAATTCGCCGGAATTCGCGCGACTCGTTCGAGTTTCTCATGCGAAAATAAGTATTATAGCAATAAAAATAAAGTTAAAATTCATAAGACACTAAAACTGCGCTCCGCTTCGCTGCGCTTCGACGCTCTTTTGGTCTGAGTTGACCCTTATTCATATTGGACGGCGAGCTACCCATTACTCGACGTCCGCAAGCTCGTGCCTACGGATGGCGGACCTTGAGAATTGCCGCTTCCTTATATCTGGAGTCTTAAATCTCATAGTAATACCTACATTAGATTGATGAATGTTACAATTTTAAGAGCTGAATTCGTCTCGAGTCATCATTTTGAGGGTAGAATTAATAAAATAAATTAGATATCTACACAAATTATAAAGTTTAGGGGCCTGTCTATATTCCTGTCAAAATAAAATTAGACATTTAAAACCTCTTTACTGTCCGTTCAACCGATTTTGACTTTTATTACGTTGACAGCATGACAAATTGCGGCTGCAGTAAGTAGTTGGTAACGTAACCACTTTTTTGCTTTTAATGCCATCCTTATACCTACTGTATAGAAGTTAAAATTGATTGAACAGACAGTAAAATAGGTTTCTTTAAATGTCTAATCTTAAGGCTTATAGTCCCGTGAAACATCTAGCCAAAATTATGTGGACGCACGTCTCTCGCACCCGCCTAGGCGGCAGTACGCAAATCTGTGCATTTATTTGCGGCCAGCAGCGCCCGGAAAGCGCTTTAAATCCATTTCCTTTGCGAAATATTGATTGATTTACATATGCAATGAAATTTGAAGAATATTTAACCACCAATTTTTATATGTAAAAATGTTTCTAAAGATCCCAGCCGTTTCGAAGGAGTAGGTAAAAGTTGCGAAATTGCTAAATTTTTTTTTTAGATAAAAGTATTAATAGCAGGAAAAAATCAAATGTTGATAATGTTGTTCATGAATCTATAATAAACATATATTTTTTTTAAACCTATTAACATGACTGTTACCGAGGAGTAGGCTTCAGAAAGTCACTGTTTTATGGCACTTTTCGGGCGCTTGGGCCTTAACGCGAGTCGGGTAGAGGCTCAAAATTTGATTGAATAACTTAGAAGTCAAGTTTGTAAACACTGTGCCACCATTGCTCTTCGTCACACATTAATTTGTTCGTTTGGTCCTTTATTGAATAGAGAACCGTAATCTAATCATTACGGTCCTCTTGCCTCTATCCCAATTAATTTGGGAAGTTTGGTGTAGGAAGGTAAATATGACGTGTGATATACATAATATATAATGGGTAGAAGGTAAATAGTACGGTGGCGGAGACATCTCGCGCCGGGCCTTGGTCGAGGCCATGGTCCGGAGCGAGGAGGAGTGGCAGGCGGTCGCCGACTTCTGCGAAGCAGTAATGCTCGCTAAGGAGGAGGGCGACTGCATCAGGCAACGGCGCTCTCGCCGCCGCCGGGACCCCTTCGCTCTTGGGCGGAGCGAGAGATAGTGTCAGACTCTTACTGACTAAAAATCCACCCTGTTCCTTCAAGCCTTCATACCGGGGCTCGAGCTTTCTTTCGAAACTAACCCTGGCCCCGGTAGGCTTCGACCCAGCTGGGCTGTTGCTGAGGCGCGCGGGAACAGTGCCTGCCGTCGTCGACTTGGGTTCGGTCCGGACAGTTACCGGACGGTTGGACACCAAGCTACCCAATGCTCATTGTCCGCATGCCCGCGCCTACGATGGCCGGAAATCGGGATCGGAATCCCGGCGGCGGCGAGAGCGCCTGATGCACGCTTTTTGGTTTGTCGTCAATAGTCCAGAATTTTTAGAAAAAGATACTCAGAAACGTAAAGATACAGGGTTTTCTCCCACGAGATGGACCCATGTTCTGGTGAAGGTCATAGGAATCAATTGAATTTAAGAAGAAGCACGTGACTAGGTGGAAGGTACTATCAAGAAGATCTTACCACTCATAAAGTTGTAAATCAAGGGGTTGATAGCAGAGTTGGCGTAGCACATCACATGAGAAATCAGAGCGAGGCAGGTAATCACGTCAGTCTGTTCCATATCCAGCGTGTATCTGAAAGAAGAAAATAAATAACTGTATTACATTCAAGAATAATTACTTCTAGGCAAGCGAGCTCCATCGTCGGCCACATCATCACTTAGGTACCATCAGGTGACATAGTGGTCAAACGCGAGCCTATCAATAATAAAAAAAAAATATAATTATAACATACATAGGGTGTAATTTATCTATAATATGTATGTATTTAGAAATATATAAGTATGTTTATCAGTTGTCTAGTACTCATAACACAAGCTCTGCTTAGCTTGGGACTAGACGGCGCTGTGTGATAGTTGTGGAATATTATATTATACTATATCATACATATCAGCCTTTTTAATGTTTCCACTGCTAAGATTCAGGCGTCCTCTCTAGGAGAAGGAATAAGCTGTAATCCATCACGCGGGCCCAGTGTAGGTTAGTGATATACCGGTTTTCTCACGATGTTTTCCTTCACCGTTTGAGAGAAGTGGCGATGAAATAAATTACACAAAGTAATGTGAATGACAGGGTTTGAACTCCCAAGCAATCCCGAAAATTGTTTGTTATCTTGAGCACAATCACGTGTTTATGTATCGTACACTAATTGCCAGTCACCCTTTATATTTATTCATATTTAAATTGTATGTGTTATTTATTGTATTTTGATGCATAAAACCCCAAGCGAACGTCGGCGTTCGCGCTGCTTATTGTCTTACTATTGTGTCTCTAATTGACGGCATTTGAAAGGTCCAATACAGATAGAGGAAGTAATGGATTGCGGCCTATTCCCTGGCCTAGAGAGGAGCCCCGAGTCCCAGCAGTGGGAACATTGAAAGGCTGATTATGCTGTGCTATAGTTTAAGATTCCTTACGACATATTAAAATGGTCATCTATCTATTATTATTCTAATTATTATTATTGCTACGAGTCGCAAGTAACAACATAACTGTTAGAGCCATATTTCACCGGGACACCCTGGTAGCGCCACTGGTTGCGCCACCATGGTGTCCTAGTGAAATATAGCAAGACACCAAACAAGACACCAAACAGACACCAGAGCAAAGATTTTATGCATCCTATGGATAATCTAGATTGCCTACGCAGCAAACACACTCTATAGTGTTTTTTATTCTCATTGCCATTAAGTTCATATTGACAAGCAAACGGGGAAAAATGTACAGAAAAAGACAACGAGAAAGGGTCGGTGTGTCTCTTTCTTACCCCCATTTGAACTAGGGTAACCATGATTTTACTAAATTAATTGTTATTATTTTTGACACTGCAGCATGTGATATTAATTGATGGTGTATTTTTTTTATATCGACAGCAAAGTACCAATATCTCCAAACTGTCTGTGAATCCTGAAAACAAAAAAAATCACTTCGAATTTTACTCAGGCGATTATCACATTGCCACGTTCCACGCAGCGTAGCGCGTAAATGCGTGTACCTATTAACATTGCTTGTAAGTAACTCCATTTGTATAGAAAATAAGCACAGTCCAACATACCAAAAATGCATCCACGCGCGTTCATGCAGATCACACGCCTACATGAGGAGAAACATGCCGCCACGCGCGTGGGTGCGGGGCGGCACGCAAGGTATGGCACAATGAGTCTTGTAGTGTCATATGATTTGAATGAAATGAGTCAGAGCCTGCGTCAATTTACAAAATGCTCCTACGCGCGTGAGTACGTAAAAAAACCCGCACGATGATGCAGATCTGCATTTCCGCAAGTACGCGCGTTGGTGCGTTGACACGCAACATGCAGCATAATGCGCGGCAGTGGGATAATTGCCTGAAACACGCGGAAAACCCTTTTTAAATTCATAGTGGTAAATGATAATTTTCTATAAAATATTTTTAGGAGGTATTGGTACCTCACGGTCGACAAATATAATATACTAGCATTTGCTCACGGCTTCGCCCGCGCACATAAAATATAGCCTATGTCACTTAGGAATAAAGCAGCTTTCTATCGGTGAAAAACTTTTTGCGATCAGACCAGTACTTCCAGAGATTACCTAATATGGCTTGTTCGTCAACTCGCTTAAGCAATTCGCGCGAGTTCGCGCGAGTTGGGACCTTCCGATTTCACCTACTTTTTCTGTCGTCATCTCGCTTAAACGTATAAAATACAGTCAAATAATTGTTATTAATTGTAATTGTTATTACTATAAATAACTAGCTATTGCCCGCGGATTTTTTCACGCAGGCTATACCGGTTATCTACTTAGATTTCGGGATATTATGTTAAAGGTGAGGAATGAGTCGAGTAGGAAGTGGCCAAGGGTACACGATACCCAAGTTATTTTAAAAACATTTTACGTTATTTTTGACTTTCTCATGTTACCTGCACCTGCATGGTCTTCACCTCACCAAGGCAAGTTCGGTCGGTTCCTGCATCGGATTCAGACGGAAGTAACGCTCGGGTATCACTATTGTGTGGACTACCCGGAGAACACGGTGGAGCACCCGAAGACATGGTAGAGTTGTGCCTCGCTCGGGCAGAGCACCGCTGTTTCCTCGTGGAGGCAATTTTTGGCAACAACCTTTCACGCAGGGCCCTAGTTCAGACTATGGTCCGGAGCGAGGAGGAATGGCAGGTCGCCTCTTTCTGCGAAGCAGTAATGTTAGCGAAGAAGGAGGCCAAAGGACCATCGGCCGCCGAAATTCCGACCCCGACGACGGACCATGGTAGACGCGGGCTTGCGGACGTCGAGCAATGGGTAGTCCGCTATCCGGCCGTCCGGTAAGTAACCGAACCGAGCTCAGTCGTCAACAGCGCGTGATCGATGTGCTCCTCAAACAGATGACATCAAATCGTAGGAGTCCAGAAGGGCCGATGCCTGCAAGCTAGGACCCCGGCGAATTCCTGAAAAGGAAACCCGTAGTCCTAGAATGCAAAGGGCAACTTAAGGTCACAGGTTAATCATGAAATGGAACGCATCTTAGAAAGATTTTGTTCATCGTGTGGGCGCTCTTGACTTTTTTGACACATACATGACGTATCGATACTGCATATTCACTCACTTACGTGTATTTCTAAGTCTCATTAACTAATATTTGTACGTCAACTTTGGTTGCTTATTGCTGATAATGTTGTGATTTGTTGGTAATTAATAGGTAAATATGCAATATTATATTATTGTAATGTTGATTAATATCTGTCTCATTACCGATAAGTGTTTTATTTTAAAGTCAAGTCGAATACAATTTCTAATACATTTTTAGTGGGTACCTATGTCATAATTTTTTTTTTTAATTGACTGTACATAAATACGTCAGATTTTCAAGTCTGTGCGAGTTGACGACAGAAAAAGTAGGTGAAATCGGAAGTTGCCAGCTCGCTTGGACTCGCGCGTATCGTTTAAGGCCCAAGCGCCCGAAAAGCGCCATAAAACAGTGATTTTCTGAAGTCGTATCCTCGTTAACGGCGTTTGAAAAAAGTTTGCTTGTAGGTCCGGCTGGTATTTTTATTTATAGTTTTTTTTTTATGGAGATAATAAAAACAATGAAAATTAAAAGTAAAATTATTTATACATTTTTGAAAAAAAAAATATCTATTTTTTTTTTCAATTTAACGTAGTCAATTTGTCGAATATTAGATACCAGAATTTTGTGATAGATTCCATTCATCATGATATGCTCTCTATGCAAATTCTGGCATCCTGCTGCAGTTTTGTGTTGTTGAGAGCTGCAATTTAATCAGCTAGTGTTTATATAACAATAATAATAAATAATTTATTAGTTTGGTGGTGATCACTTGCTAAGCGATCTCCTGCTTGGTGAGCTCCTACATGTTTTCAATAGCGTTCATGTCTGGTGTATTGGTTGACTAGGGTAAAACATTAATGTTTTTTAGCCGAGTATGCAGTGACACCCTTGGTGTTGTATCACAATGCAGATTATGCAGATTCGGGCATAAAAATGGACTCTTCGTCAATAAGGAACCATTCTTCGAGATGTGGCAGCAGTCCAGTTTCTAGTACTCGCTTGTACTAGTCATGCCTCACGGTCCCTTTCACGATATGTAGACCTTGGCTTGAGATTAAAGACCACATCATAATACTAATTGGGAATTTAGCTGTCTTCTGTTCTCTTAACACCAGTTTTTATTCTCCAGAGCGTCGTCGGAAAGGAGCATTTTTTGAACGGACAAAAGGGCTTTTGTCAACCAAAACCTGAAACGTCGATTCATCGGAGAAACATGTCTGAAAAATTATATTATTTCATCAGAAATAATGGCAGTAGTTTATTAACAATGTACTGTACTATTTAAAGTCTTATTTTTAACCGACTTCAGTCTGAAACAGTCATATTTTGATGTTGTTTGGCCCTGTGCAATAGTCTCTTCTTATTCACCTCGGTGAGGCGTGGTTTTTTGGTAGGCCGATGACCTATCAACTTCTCTTTTGCTTACTCTCGAAGAATTGTCTTATTGAAAACTTCTAGGCTCTCGTAGTTTGTAATCGTGGTAAGGTCTTACCTGTCTAATATACATATTAGTTTTTGATTAGTTGTCTAAAATATAATGTATTAATAACATCTTGAACTTCTTTAGAACAAAATGGCTCGTAGTACGAACTAATCTATGGACACACTAGTAGAAAGGGATAGAGAGTGTTCTTGAGTCGCCACACCCAAGAATATTTTAAACTATCTGGATTGATTATATCAACCTCAAAAATGTACTGAAGAGTACATACAAGAACGCTCTTTTTTAAATTCTTTTTATTTTGTTTTGTAGACTATTCCATAATGTGGGATGTCGTTAGATAGGTCTTTTAAAAATACTGCGAGTGTGTGAAAACTAAGGGATCAATTTAGGGATCCTATTGTGAATTATAAATATAGTTTTTACCTAATGCTAGTTTTCAATTAAACCTTATTGAGTTAACAGATGAAAACTAGTTTATTTATTTATTTCCACACTGACAAGGTGTAATTTGTTAAGCTTAAAATCAAGAAAAAACAGGTTAAATAAAGTAACACTTATAGGTATTTCACCTAGTATGTTTCAGTACATTTGCTATTACTATCTTTGTCATGGACGGCATAATATTCTCACTTTACTCAGATTTCTATAAACACACTTGTTTTTCCAATTTACAATGGACTTGGCAGAATAGTCGAAATCGGCTCGACTTGAATAAAGAATACACAAAAAAAATGGTTGCCTGTAAAGTCGGTTTTACGGGCGAAGATTTTACGTGACAACGTCCATGCGCCGATTCAATGCGCCTAATTCTCTAGTGCTGCGCGCGCGGCAGACCGATCATAGTTGAGTGGGAGAGAGACGCAAGGCATTCGGCGGGCCTCTCTCTCATTCGGTGACTCATCGTAACGTTACCGAGCGTTACACTTTTTCATAAGTGACTCCCAGCCGCAACCTAATTTAAGACGTTGTCACGTCAAAAAAACTAAAACGATCAAAATAACTTTAATTTCGGAAGTCGATGTTTCTGGTATATTTTGTTATTTAACTGACTGAACTGACTTCCGAATTTAAAGTTATTTGATCGTTTTACAGTTACTGTAAAACAAACATAAGTAACTAATTGTTGTTATAGATAGTTTTTGTTAAAAAAATAACTGTTAGTTTGGTTTGATTCTACAGTTTTGTACGAACTTTATGGTTATATATTTTTGTTAATTTTTTTTTTTTGTTAATTTTTTTGTATATTTAATTGGCTATTAAATTGGGACATATTCCCTATGCTATGGCTATTATATTGGTCTTGTTCATCAGTTCAACTCCATCAAATGATACTTTTTGACTGTAGTAGAATGTAGACGAGTATATTATAGACTATGAATATAGAGACTTCTTGATAAAAACACCATAATCCCTATAGATATACACACATATATAATCAGCCTTTTTAATGTTCCCACTGCTGGAACTCAGGCCTCCTCTTTAGGAGAGGAAAACGAGCGAAACGGCCCTTGCTTCTCAGAACGCGGACGCGTTCAGCGCGGACTGAGACTTGGAAGTGGTGGGTTTAATAAAAAATGTATAAAGATTTTTTTAGAGTGGTTTTATTTCGGTCAAAAATCATAAAGTTATTTATGTAAGTTCAAAATAATTAGCTATAGGTGTAGAAGACTATATAAGCTGTGGTATTTTATGATTTTTAAGCTAAAAATGTGCACTGGATTTAGCTTACGCGACCTATTCAAACCCTTGTTTTGTAATTTTCTTGATTAGTGCGTCGGTAAAATTGTATTTAACTATATGAAAATTTTATACAAAACCATAATAATTTTTTTATGCCATCCTAGAGATGAATATGTATATTGTCTTTTATTACATGCCGTGTCATCCTCATAGTTATGATTCTTGGTGCATTATAATGGTACCCGAAAAACCGAGATAGTTGTCTAAAAGGGTCAAAACGTCCTTAATAACATCTTGAACTTCTTTAGAACAGAATGTCTCGTAGTACGAACTAGTCTATACACACTAGTAGAAAGGGATAAAGATTCTTGTATGGTACTTCTTTATTACATCTTTGAGCTTGTCGTGATCAATCCAGATTGTATTGTACAAGATTCTTGGTTCACTGTCACTGACATTTGACAGTTGGTTAATTATGGTTTTCAAAGGTTAGATTTCCATCTTATCACATACTCTTTGGTGGGGGGCGTGACTGGCGGCCGGACTGGTGTCGGCACTGGTTGCGCCACCAAATTGGTTGCGCTACCAGTGGTGTCCCGGTGAGTAACGCTCTATAGAGCTCTATACATTTTGCTGGTGGCGCAACCAGTTGCGCTACCAGTGGTGTCCCGGTGAAATATGGCCCTTACAGTTGCAAAAACAGATCTTGAGCGCTCAGCGACAGAGTGGGGATCGCTTCTGCGCATTCCACACATTGGCGAGCCAATCGTCTTCGTTGTTAGATACATGCAACAACGCAGGGATCGAATTATGAATGACGTCTATGACGCGATGGCGTGGCGAGCCAATCACTGACATTTCCCGCCCCCGCGTCTGACTTCGCACCACTAAAGAGACCGAATATTTGACTTCTGCGCAATCGCATCAGATCCGTGATGGCAACTGTAGTAAGAATCAATCCGTGACGACAAGTCTGTTTGCCACAAAACTACAAGTCACATATTGACAGAAACAGATGCGAGAAATCTAATCTCGCAGTCAACATTGTCTAATAAAACAAACACGGAGGATGGACGCATAATTTATTCTCATACAGAATCTTTTAGATCCTGTATCCTTGTTTACTAAGATGACGGCAAACTGGGTGATATTTCCTCGAAGTGTAGATATGTTGTTTATAAAATATTTTGGGGTCGGTAAATGTATGATATTTTTGCCGTAACCAGTTTTTCTTATGAAAAAACCAGCTCTTTAATAATTACATTTACCATGAGACATACTTTTTAATAGACTTTGGATTAAATTGACTTTGGATTTTGTTACTATTTTGGTGTACAATAAAGTTTATTCTATTCTATTCTATTCTAAATTAGTCGTCAGTGGCTTCTTCTGCGAGATAGAAAATTTGCCCAAGGTAAAAAATCATGGGACAAAAAAGTATTCCAAGTGCTATTCTGGGGCATGGCCTATCCGTGTACCTAGTTTCTTCAAAATCCGTTAAGTCATTTGAGCGTGAAAAAGTAACAAAGAAACAGTCTTTGGATTCATCTACCACCGTGGAAAAAACTAGGTAATTTACAAACTACAAAAATCACACTAAAACTTACATTATAAGAAATATAAAACTGTTAACCTTACGATTACTTTATGAAATTCGGGATGAAGATAAAATATTTATATATATATATATATATATTATAACATTAGAATCAAGTTTTTTTTTTTTCATTTCATAACCAAACCAAAATTCTTTCACAGTAGGCGACATTATTTTCTTTTTATTCTTATGTATACGTATATAAAAATGGCACTGTCACACATAAAGGTTCACCATCCCCGGCCAGACCCTTTCCAATTTAGGTTATAGCTAGGTTTTAATCTAACTAAAATCAGGCCGAAAATCATTACTTAACATCGGATCTCTTGAGCCCTTTTCAGTGGTCAAGACCGACATTCCGAGGTGAAAGGTTTAGGGTCAGTCCTAAAAATATCTACACCTATTCATTATTAGGGACGAAACGATGCCATTGATGTATCTTTTACTCGATACGTTATCGGTCGTCAAGTATCGATACTTACTCGTTATCAATTGAAAAGTATCCATACTTACTCAGTATCAATTGAAAAGTATCGATACTTACTCCGTAACAATTGAATAGTATCGATACTTACTCGGTATCAATAGAAAAGTATTGATACTTACTCGGTATCAATTGAAAAGTATCGATACTTGTGTATTAAAACCTTAACAAGTATTGGTATCATTTATTGATGAGTACACATTCAAAGTATAAGAAATTATCCAAAAAGTTCTTCAAATGCTTCCAAAAAATTATTTTGTCCAAATGTTTGACGTTTAGGCGATTTCTGTAAGTAGTGTTACTTGTACCAGCTTTGGAAAACAATAGGTTTTTTTTTATTAATGTTAAAATGAAATGTGACATTGGCATACTGATATGAGTACTTTTGACAGATACCTACTCGATATTGAATTCAAAGTATCGATATTGAAAACACTTAGTATCAGAGAAAAGTATCGAATATGTACTTGTATTTACTCGTATCGTTTTATCCCTATTTATTATATTATTGTGTCCAAGTTGTATCCCGCAGGGAGACAAATGATACGTAGAATGACATAAACAATTTTTCATGTTCTGAATTATTTTTATTATTTTATCCTCGTTTCTGTGGATGTGAAAATAAATAATGTTTTTCTATTGCTTCAAAAGTAACAAGTTGTCTCCCGCGATTTCACCCATGTCTTCGGTTACAATAGACTAATGTAATATTATACACCCCTATATTTTAATCGTTTTAATACCGTGGAGGGTCGATTTGTAAAGATAAAATTAAAAAATAAAGTACCTTTTTTTCAAAACTCGTGTCTATTAATTTACGCATGTACGAAATTAATTTCTGTAAGAAAACGCTAGCTGAGCGAGCTCAGTGACCTGTAGGTAGTTTGTACCTACGCAACGCCGATTACTACAGCAGTGCCTACCTAGCAGGCATTGTCTTGTCTGAAAACCGAGTAATCGTCAGAAAAAAAATTAAAACTCGATTACAGCGCCACTTACCGGGTTTCGCTCAAACGGTTTAGGAAGAGTTACGTGACAAACACACGAACGGAAGAATTATATATTTTTTTTACCTGAGCACAGAGAGTAGGTGTACAGGGAAGTAGCATACAGCGAACATGATGACCACTGCCACCAACATCTTGGCTGCCTTCCGTCTGGAACGCAACTGAGCTGTAAATTGCAAAATTAACAAGTTAATAACTTACAGACCGAGCCTTCGATCAAACACATTTTGACTGGCCTGTTGGTCTAGTGGTTAATGACCCTGATTGCTATGCCGGAGGTCGTGGGTTCGATTCCCACCCAGGACAAATGTTTGTGTGATGAGCATAATCATTTGTTCTGTGTCTGGGTGTAATTTATCTATAATATGTATGTATTTAGAAATATATAAGTATGTTTATCAGTTGTGTAGTATCCATAACACAAGCTCTGCTTAGCTTGGGACTAGACGGCGTTGTGTGATAGTTGTGGAATATTATTATTATTATATTACTTCTTGTGTTTGTAGCCTACATGTAAATATATCATAGTCGACCTTATAATATTCCCACTGTTGGGACTGAGGCCTCCTCTTTAGGAGTGGAAATGAGCTGTAATCCATCACGCGGGCCCAGTGCGGGTTGGTAGATGTCACATATCTTCGAATTTTTGGTTCTAGGATCATCCGGTTTCCTCACGATGTTTTCCTTCAGCATTTTTAGAGTAGTAAATATACCTACCTAGTATCCTACATGCTATTTTAGGACATGGTCTACCAGGTCCGTTGCCCTTTTTGTTCTTGTTATGCAAACTTCAAAGAGGATTTCAGCATGAATACGGGTTAGGCCCGATGCCTAACAGGACCCTGACATTATTTGAAAGAGTACCGCGGCCATAGAACACAAAAAGCATTTGAAGGAACACAGGTACATTTTAGTCATTCAAGTCTGATACTCTCTCTTACTGCAGCCAGAGTTGTAGAAGACTTTACGCTATGTTATTCTCTTTCTTAGCGTATCGATGGCGATTAAAGACAAGTTAAATTCCTTGACAGACCCGGTATTCGGCCACCTGGTGCTGTTATTTGGTCCCTACATAAACAGGTCGGTGGAGAGACGCCGCGCAAACACTGAACGAAACCGTCCGAGGACCCCCATCAGTGGGTATTGTGATATCGAAAAGAGATCGCATCAGTTGCTTTTTTTATATAACCAACGAACTGGCTTGTAAAATATAATTCGAAGGATTATGCTGTTCTAGAATAGTTTTGAAAGTTAGTAGAAAAAAAGAATGTCTGTTGTTTTTTCAGAGTTGAAAGAATTTTTGTATGAATAGCATGTATTCATAGAAATAAGTTTAAAAATATAAGAGTGCGCCGCCTGAAGTGTTTAAGGGCCAAGCGCCCGAAAAGTGCCATGAAACAGTGATTTTCTGAGGCCTACTCCTCCGTAACGGCTAGGTCAATTGGTTTGAAAAAAATATAGGTTTATTATAGATTCATGAACAATAATATCAACATTTGATTTTTTCGTGCAATTAATACTTTTGTCAAAAAAAAAATATTTAGCAATTTCGCAACTTTTCGCAATTTTTCCCTACTCCTTCGAAACGGCTTGGAGCTTTAGAAACATTTTTACACATAAAAATCGGTGGATAAATATTCTTCAAAGTGAACATTGCATATGTAAATCAATCAATATCTCGCAGAGAAAATGTATTTAAAGCGCTTTCAGGGCGCTGCTGGCCGCAAATAAATGCACAGATTTGCGTACTGCCGCCTAGGCGAGTGCGAGCGTTGCGTTTACATAATTTCGGCCAGATGGTTCAACGGACTATACGCCTTAATTTCAGAAGTATCCCTATACGAGCCTACCGACGAGCTGAGCTGCGTCACATGATTGTCTAAACTGATTGCGAAGTCTGTTAAGAGTTGCAATGATAATTTATTTATTTATTAACAAATTTAGTTTTATCATTTATACCTAAGGTGTAAGGTAACAAATGTAATTGCAAAATAGCCGAACTCAGAGACGCCACCCACAGACTGATCAAATATCCATTAGTGTTGGCTATTAACCTACACAATATTCGATGGTCAGTCTCAAGCAGCACCTCTGAGAACCGGCACAAGTTATATAGAGGACAAGACACTTAGTGTCACCATCTCGAATTTCGCTAATGTGCAAGAAAAAATATCGAATCGCAGAGAGACGCTATTAAGGGTGAGTTGCACCATTTAACTGTAACTATAACCAAACCTTAACCAGCCGTGAAACGGCCGCCTATTGGTCAATTCGACGATTTGACAACTGTTAACGGCTTTGTTATCGTTATAGTTAAATGGTGCAACTCACCCTAAGAATTTCTACGTGTGAACCTTAACGGATTTGTTTAGGCTACCAGGACTTTGAACAGCCTTTCTTTTAAACCTATTTTGTCTTTTAAGTCCTTTATAATTTGGATGATGATAATATTACAGTTGAAGTTCTACGTACATAGTTCTAACACGAGTAGTAATAAAGGGACCTAACTCAAAAAAGAGTTTTTTTTTGTTTGTTAATTGTTGATAGGCGTTTTTTTTTCTTTTTTTTTCGATGGGAAAAATCATCCAATGACAACCCTCGCTATTGGGCGGAGCGGGAGATAGTGTCTTACTCTTACTGACTAAAAAACCCATCCCGTTCCTTCAAAGCTTATACCGGGGCTCGAGCGCCCTTTCGGATAACTCTGGCCTGTGTTGAAAAATAATATCAGGGGCCCATGTCTGCTATTTTTATAAATTCGTCATTCCAACACAATCACATTGTCATTTTGCTAAAAGTTCCTAATCTGCTAATTCATAATGATCGATCATTGATCGGTCAATGGTCTTGTTATAGAATTGTGGTAGAATGACAATATCGAGCTTATTAAAAGCAATAACCGCACAATAACGTTCTAATGGTAGAACACTGTTCAAATAAACTGCCAAAGTTTTTGCAGATTACTGCATACAACAAATATTAATTTGTCAATTTGTACGAGATTACTATTCTAAGTCACTTCTTTCAATGGAGTGTCAGTGTTTGACCATTAGAAAGTCATAATGGCAATATTATATTAGTAGATTACCAAACTTGTCAAAATCGACAATTATGACATCAATGATAAACCACTGACACTATTGTAATAGCAGACTTGTGGCCCTGGTATCTGGCAGATCTATCCTAAAGATGAGAGCAGAACTCCACATAATCGAACTTGCGTTTGATAAAGTTTGAAGTTATTCCGGCGTGAAGAACTGTCTGACCTTTGCAAGATTTTTCAACTTTTTTCAGCCAATTGTGCCTTGACCTCGGGGATATTTAAAATGAAAACATCTGTATATATAATAAATCTGTAGAAGATTTTAGTTGTGCACGCATCACGTAAAATGTACGAAATCGATGTAAATAACTTTTATACATTAAAATTGTGTGTGACTTGATATATTACTTAGGCATTGTTTAATTTCAATCGGTTGACTATATCGAAAGAAATACTGCATTCATTAATTGTTAAGCGGTACGAAGTTTGCTGGGTCAGCTAATGTTTAAATAACAAGGTTCAATTTTCAAATACCTATCTTATTTTTTGAGTTAGATCGCCTTTGATTAAGCGTGTGTTATATTAAATATCAAGTTTAGAATCTAGTTTTAATTAAAAGGGCTTACAAATAATAGGCTTACAAATAATTCAGGCCTAAATAATTTAACTCCAAAACTTTATATGCCTCTTCATTTTATCATTTTATAAATATAGGTCTGTATTTTTGTGAACCATTTTAATGACAGAACGAATTAGGATAGGCAGAGAATTATTATGGAATAAATTGTATAAGATGGCACGGTGGTGCCCCTCACCAAGGCAAGCAAAAAGTGGCACGGACGTAACATTCTTTTTTTGAAGCAGTTCAGGCCATTTTCGATCCTCTATAACTTCGTTATATATGATAATATAAGCCTGAATTTTTTACATTCTACACTAAAACAGTTCCAAAACTATCACACATACTTGTATCTGTGGGTACATTAGCGGTCTTATCGTTGACAACGATCTAGTTAATGAATCAACCATTAAAATGTAGATTCTTAAAAAATGGGACCGCGTGGGTGTCTGGTTAACGCGGCGTCGGCCCTAAGCAGATTCATGGAATAATCCCAATGAGATGATTTCCGACTTACATGCAAGCGAAGTTGCTGTCAAACTAATTATATACTTGAATACATACATAGAGATTGTAACATTTAATCGTAATATGTAGCTTCCGTACCAGCAAATAGATATTAACACAATCAACAAACGACAAACATCGTGGCAATTTCAATCAAGTTCTGTCAGTTTCATGAAATGTTAATTTGAACGGCGAATTGTCATGAAATGTGACTGTAGATGTAATAGTCTGATGGGTCCTTTTCCACTTACCTGTCGTCAACATCGAGCATAGTTAAAAAATCTTCGCTTTATTTAACGCAATCTAATGCAATGTTTGATGAAGAGGCTATTTAAAATGTAAAAAAGACAGATAACGCCTGAAAACTCTGTTGGAATTAATAATTCCATGATTTACTCGAATATTTCACAAAACTTGTTCCAGGAAATACGTGTTCTTTTTAAACCCTTCAAAGTTTTTTAGACAAATTTTTGTCATTCAGAATCTCAAATAAATGTGCAAGGCTTTTATAATTGATGTGCTTATTTATATTTGTAATAACTCGTTTAAAAAAAAACACTTAAAATAGCAAAATTTTCAGAGATAGACTAGACAAGTTTTACACACGTACATTTTTATTTCTATAGAAGTCTAAATAATATATCTTCCCAAGATAGCTGTGTATCCAAAATATCTGGTGAAAGATGTGTAATAACATCATAATCACAACAAAGCGGTTGTATGAAAATGTCCCTGGAGTTGCCTGCTCTTAATTATTGAAAACATCTAAATAAAGAAAGAAAGAAAGAAAGAAAGAAAAGTATTTATTTTGACGCAAAAAAAAAAACATATTATACAACAAAAACTTAAGACAAACACGAAACAAAAAATAAATAAATAAAAAGTAACATTGTGCGTCATACGTTTGCGCCAAAAAAGGTCCAGTTCAGCGAAATGCCAGACTACAACGGGTAGTTGTCTGACGCTGGTTTTCAACTGAACCTTATTTGGAGTGAAACGGATAAAAAGAAATTTACAATAAGTGTCGTGTTGACACATAAAAAAAAAAAACTAAACATAATAGAAACCGGTTTGAATCTATTATTTAACTTCTATCTATTAATCATCATCATTATAATTATACCTATATTGTAATTTATCCATAATATGTATGTATTTTGAAATATATAAGTATGTTTATCTTTTTTTTTTTTTTAATTGTTGATAGGTTCGCACTTGACCGCTATCTCACCCGATGGAAAGCGACGATGCGGTCGACGATGGAACGCGCTTACCTAAAAGAAACCTATTCACTCTCGACTTAAAGATTCCCGGGTTGTAGCTATCAGGAAACACAGACTCCGGCAAGGAATTCCACTCCCTAGCCGCACGCACAATGAATGTGTTCCCAAAACGTTTTGTGCGTGTTGGTGGGATATCCACCATATACCGGTGGCGCATAGCCGTACGTCTGGTAGTCCGATGATGAAACGGGCTAGGCGGAATTAGGTTATGCAATTCCGACGCACACTCCCCGAAATGTAACCGGTAGAAAACCGACAGGCTAGCAACTCTGCGTCGATGCTCAAGACTTTGAAGCCTCGACTCGACGAGTGTATCATCGCCAATTATCCTTCTGGCTCGCCTCTCAATTGCCTCAAGTGCATCAAGCTGGTATCGGGCAGATCCGTCCCAAAGATGAGAGCAATACTCCATACACGATCGAACTTGCGCTTGATAAAGTTTGAGCAGCTGTTCCGGCGTGAAGTACTGTCTGACCTTTGCGAGAACTCCCAGCTTTTTTGCAGCCAGTTGAGCCTTTGCTTCGATGTATGGCCCAAAGTTGAGTGTTGATGTCAGCGTAACACCAAGAAGGTCAAGATGGATGGATGGATAAATAAAATAAATAAATAAATAAATAAATAAATATTATATTATTATGCTCAAAAACTTTTTATAGAAAAACATACAATTAAATAAAGAAAACCCTTAAGAAAATCATTTCATCGGGACTAGAACAGAACCTTTCTTTGAAACCTATAAATCCTTTTCAGTACCTACCTACGATGCCAATCTAATCTCAACTCGTTTATCCGCAAACAAATTGTTTCTAGGAATAAAATCCAATTAATCAGTAGTAGATATTGTATAAATTGGAAATGGGATAACATACACGCAATGATATTTACTGTAGCTTACTTATTCAGGGTAAATTTATTTTTCTCGCATTATTATTTCGTATATTCATTATAACATTCAGAAATATTTTTAAAACACTTATAAAAAAAACTGGCCAAGTGCGAGTTGAACTCGCGCACGAAAGATTCCTTACCGTCCTTAGTATTTTTTTTGATAGGCTCGCGTTTGACCACTATCTCACCTAATGGTAAGTGATGATGTAGCCGACGATGAAGCACGCTTGCCTAGAAGTAACCTATTCACTCTTGACTTAAAGACCCCTAGGTTGTAGCTATCAGGAAACACAGATTCCGGCAGGGAATTCCACTCTTTAGCTGTACGCATAATGAATGTGTTTCCAAAACGCTTCGTACGAAAATTCGGCAAAAAAATCGCGTTTTTTGTATGGGAACCCCCCTTAAATATTTGTTTTAGTATTTGTTGTTATAGCGACAACAGAAATACATACAGTGACAGACTGACGGGCAGACAGCGAAGTCTTAGTAATAGGGTCCTTTTTTATGGTGGGAAAAAATCAGGGCCGGTCGTTGTGGCGACGCTTGGGGGAGGTCTATGTCCAACAGTGGATGTCTTTCGGCTGATATGATGATGATGATGTTTGGTTTATTGCATGCAGTGGAGTTGAAGGGTGTGAGACAAGCGGCGACACTCTTCTTCTTCCTGCCCTTATCCCATATTACTTGGGGTCGGCGCATCATGGCCGACCCGTCAAATTATCACTAACTCCCTTTTCTTTCGTATCACTCCTCACACAATCCATCCATCTTTTCTTCGACCTGTCTCTCCCTCTCCATCCACCTACATGTATACTCAGAACTCTTTTAGTAATATGAGCTTTATCTCTCCTCTTCACATGACAAGCGGCGACACTCATTGTAGTACAAATCGGAAAGTATTTCCTTTCTAACCTCTTTCATCATTTCTGTGGTGCCAACCAATGTCAACCGATCTCATCTAGTGATTCATCATCATTATCAGCCTTTTTAATGTTCCCACTGCTGGGACTCAGGCCTCCTCTCTAGGAGAGGGAATGGGCCGTAATCCACCACGGGTCCAGTGCGGGTTGGTGAATGTCACATGTCTTCGAATTTTTGGTTCAAGGACATGCCTGTTTCTTCACGATGTTTTCCTTTACCGTTTTAGAGCAGTGGTGTAGTGATTCATGAGTACTTTTAAACCCTGAAATATTACCAATACAGGTAACATGCAGGTACAAAGTAATCATTATTTAATTACATACATCATTAACTGCTATCGGAAAATTACTTCGAGTTTTGTATTTCAATAGCAACGATATTTCACTAATTATATCAACAATAAAGCCAGAACATTATTTTGTGAGTAATAAATTTTAAACAAGCGAACATTTAGGTCATAATTTATTTGAGATTTTCAGGCTTCGCTTCACGCTCGAGCATCAATTACTTGTTTTGATAAAATTATGAATTTGAACATAGCCAATGAAATTATTCTAAAAAAAAATAATTTCCACAGTTCAGGATTATACTATTGGCGCCGATTCTTTTGTACTTACACCAAATAAACATATTTTAAACTATCGCTCTCTTTTATTAACTAATCGTTAAAACTAGAAAGAGATAACAGCAATAATTTTACTCCTGTCAAATCAAAAACCCGGCAAATCTAAGGGTGCATTCAATTTATCTATGTGTACATCTATATCTATACATATAAATAAAATTGGGGTATCTGTTTGTAATATTGAAATAACCGCTTTTTACTACATGCATATGAATACATATAGGGTGACTGGCAATTAGTGTACGATACTTAAACACGTGATTGTGCTCATGATAACAAACAATTTTTATTATGGGAGCAAAGCCGAAATCGCGAAAAAAAATATCAGTTCTATATTTTTCTATCTTCATTATTCAGTGGTTTTACGAAAAAGATAATAGAAATAGTGTGAATAACGCCTATACACAGCCATTTTTATAGAAAAGTGTGAAACGTCCAACGGCACTTTTTAGATTTGTTGTGATATAGTTTACGTAATGCACTTCTTTGTATTCTTACCCAACTGTAACTCTACACATACTGAAATCACGTCTAAAATTGAATACACGCTGGTAATTAATATAGTTACGCAGTTTGTTTTACTAACTACACAAACTAGCTAGGGGGTAAGTTTTGAAAGCTGATAGGAACTCATCGAACTTACAATGTTTGACCTACCCCTATCTTATACAACCCTTACCTTCAATTCGACATCTATATATAAAGTAAGGTAGGCACCAGATAACCGTGGACTAATGGTCATTGATCCTTCTACATTTGTTGACATTCTTAATTTCAAAAACTGACCAAGACCGTGTCGGGCCACTCTCAGTGTAGGGTTCCGTAGTTTACTTATGAGTTTAAAAAAATGCTTGCATATACGATTATACTACAAACTTATTCTAGAAATTATTTTGTACAAAGTTTTTGTCTTTTTCGTATAGAAACTGTTCTTTCCATCAAGTTCAAAATGATTTTCCTAGAAAGTCCTTATAAAGTTCTACTTTTCAGATTTTTTTCATATTTTCTAAACTTATGGTTCAAAAGTTAGAGGGGGACACACACATTGTTTTTTTTTACTTTTGGAGCGATTATTTCCGAAATTATTGACATTATCAAAAAAATATTCTAGTAAACCCCTATTCATTTTTAAATACCTATCCAACAATATATATATCACACGTTAGGGTTGAAACTAAAAAAAAAATCACTTCTCACTTTACATATATGGGGGCTACCCTAATAATTTCTTTTGTCCTATTTTCATTTTACCACTTTGTCGGCGTGATTGATATACATATTGGTACCAAATTTCAGCTTTCTAGTGCTAACGGTCACAGAGATTAAGCGAGGACAGACAGACCGACATCGCGAAACTATAAGGGTTCCTAGTTGAGGGCAATACAGACTCCGGCAGGGAATTCCATTCCTTAGCTGTACGCATAATGAATGTACTCCCAACGTGCGCTTTCTATAGATGTACCTTTACTGAGAGATTAGGAAACTCTCTGAAATTGTCATGTCATAGTATTATGTATCTTCTTCTTCTTCTTCTTATTAATGAAGACAACGGGTGTGCGTACATTGGGACCTATATGTCACCGGGATACCATGGTGGCGCAACTGTAGTTGCATCGTCATAGTGTCCCGTTGAAATACAAGGTGTAATGGACAGCCCTCCACAAACTTTAAGGGCTTGCTCAGTAGACGAAACTGAACAACCTTCCACAATTTTTTTTTTCTGGAAACGAAAACAAATTCGGCCTCTCCATACAAACTGTCCAATCAAGTTTATAATTTTCTATTTCGTTTCCTGAATTTTTTTTTTTGTAGAAGTTTGTTCAGTTTCGTCTACTGAGCGAGCCCTTAAAGTTTGTGGAGGGTTGTCCCTTAAACCTTTTGTAGCTCTAAGCTACCAAACTAGACACCATACAGACACCAGAGTCGCCACACATCCGCTGGTCGCGCCACCAAATTGGTTGCGTATACAAACGAACACCAGGGGCCCAAGTCTGCTATTTTTGTAAATTCGTCATTCCAACACAATCCAATTGTCATTTTGATAAAAGTTCCTAATCTGCCAATTCATAATGATCGATCATTGATCGGTCAATGGTCTCGTTATAGAGTTGTGGTAAAATGACAATATCGAGTTTATTAAAAGCAATGATTGCACAATGACGTTCTAATGGTAGGTCACTGATCAAACGAACTGTCAAAATTTTTGCAGATTTGTAAATATGTACGAGATTACCATTCTATCCCACTTCTTTCAATGGAGTGTCAGCGGTTGATCATTGGAAAGTCATTAAGATGCCATTATAATATATAGGGTGACTGGTAATTAGTGTACGATACTTAAACACGTGATTGTGCTCATGATAACCAACAACTTTTACTATGGCAACAAACCTGAAATCGCGAAAAAAAAATCAGCTGTTCAGTACAATTATGTTTGCCTGATGTACTGAACAGCTGATATTTTTTTCGCGATTTCGGTTTAGCTCCCATAATAAAAATTGTTTGTCACATATCTTCGAATTTTTGGTTCTAGAACATAACATAGTTTCCTCACGAGTCTACAGTTTTCCTTCACCGTTTTGAGAGCAGTGGTGATGAAATAGATGTGCTATGCTGTCAGTATAATTGAAATAAACCACTCCACCCCTGAGTTTGTTTCGGTGTTTCTTCTCAGGGTAGTCAGCTAGGAAACACCGGCCTCATCTAGCATTATTTGACGAAAAAAAAAAAATGACGTGTAAAAGTGTTTTTATAAAACCTACTTGCAAAATAAAGATCATTTATCATTTATAACGATTGAGTAGTCTTTTTTAGTAGCACGCCATTTATCCATCTTCTTCACATGACCATACCAAGATATACGAACTCGTACTTTCAACTTATCAGTCAATGGCACCACTTTCAAACTTCCAGTAATTGAAATCTACTCATTTTATTCTCTCTCGTCACTCTACACATCCATTTCGACATTCTCATCTACGCTTTAAGATAGGTACATGTTTTTATCCATCTTTTTCACGACTCCATTCTATTCGTCAAAGCTGCCATATAAAAATAACTTTGATTTCGGAAGTTGAAAGTGTTTTTGGTTTTATTTTTATTCGTCATTTAACAGATATCCGAAATTAAAGTTAAAAATAACATTTAAACAAACATGCAACCACACTGAGAGCCACCTTTTTTATGATGGGAAAAATCATCCAATGATAACCCCCGCTCTTGGGCGGAGCGGGAGATAGTGTCAGACTCTTACTGACTAAAAGCCCACCCCATCTTTTCTAGCCTTCATACCGGGGCTCGAGTTCCCTTTCGGATAACCCTGGCCCCAGTAGGCTTCGACCCGGCTGGGCCCCCGCTGTTGCTGACAACTCCTTGAGGCACGCGGAAACAGAGCGCGCCGTCGACGACTTGGGCTTGGTCCGGATAGTTACCGGACGGCCGGACAGCGAGCTACCCATTGCTCACTGTCCGCATTTGAGAGCCACCTCCTTTTTTGAAGTCGGTTTGTAAAACAATGGCCCTATATTTTCCCTAGTTGACATATAGAATAAGAACGCAAAAAAACCAAACCGGACAAGTGCGAGTCTGGCTCACGCACTGAGGATTTCGTACAAACTTACGTTATAAAACAATTCGTATTTTTTTTTTGACATAACCACTCAGTTTTTTGATTTATTCCTATACTTGCGCTATAAGACCTTGCTTCATGCAAAATTTCAGCATTCTGAATCAACGTAAAGTACGCTATGAATTTTAATTCCCTCGAGAGTGGCGAAATATGCGTTTTTTTGCGACATAAACAGCCGTATCTTTTTTTTTTCGTTAACTTAAAAGTCTTATTTTTTTCAGCTTTAAGGGACCACAGACTTGAGTAAGTCTCCACCACATCTCCAACGCGTTAACTTTCTTCTTCTCGGATCCACGAAAAGTCCATGTCTCCAATGCATAGAGGAAAATGGGGAATGTTAGACAGCAAACGAGTCTGGTTTTCGTAATCTTGGTCACGGAAAATATGACAGGTTGTATGGAAATGTTTCTCAGGTTGTTCGCTCTTAAGTAAAATATTTGAGTAGGAAAACGTGTATTTTTTGCTTTTCTAAGTATTTGTCCTTGATTTCTTTCTAAGAATCATCATCATCATCATCATCAGCCTTTTAATGTTCCCACTGCTGGGACTCAGGCCTCCTTTCTAGGAGAGGAAATAGGCCGTAATCCACCACGCGGGCCCAGTGCGGGTTGGTGGATGTCACATGTCTTCGAATTTTTGGTTCTAGGACATGCCGGTTTCCTCACGATGTTTTCCTTCACCGTTTTGACAGCAATGGTAATGAAATAAATGACACAAAGGAATGCGCCTGACAGAGTTCGAACCGCGAACTGCAACTCGTAAGTCGGAGCCATTACCACTTGGCCACCACTGCTGAGTAGGTATGTGGGTGACTCACATATATTTACACTGTATACACGTACACAATAAATATATATTCACCAACACCAATTATGTCTATTTATACATTCATATATATTTGTATAAGCTGTGTTACTTTTTGGTGTACAATAAAGTCTATTCTATTTTATTCTATATTTCCAAGTTCACAACACACATATTTACCAACACTAAACACGACATACACACTGACGTGACGCATTGGACACGCGCACAGTCGATGACGCGCCGGCGACTCATTTCCTTCTACCGCCGAGTTGTTACATCTAAGTAACATTTCGTTTCTCACGAGTCACGATCTGTCCGCTAGATATACGTGCGTTTGCGCCGATTATATAAAGTGTGAGAAATCTACCTATATTACTGTGTATTAAGCATTAAGTGCTTGGCTTAACTTGCGCCTTCTATTAACTTGTGTTGTTGTGCTGTGTGTAAGGAGATTATACCTGGAGATACTAAAACAAGGAATTTGATTTACTCGCCACCTACCCAGTGAGTACCTACCTACACCATACACACCACCCGAACAACCAAAGGTATATGTTTTTAATTTCAACTCGATGCCTCCACGCGTTCTTGAGACAAAGGGTCCTGACAGACAGATGGACGGACAACAAAGTGATTCTACAAGGGTTCCGTTATTTCCTTTTGAGTTACAGAATCCTAAAATGGTGGGTGTTCCCTATATTTTCCGTAGTTGAGATATGAGAGAAAATAAACCAATATACCTTCAATATTACATAAACAGATTGTAGGTACAGCACAGAATATAAATGAGAAATATTTGAACCGAAATTTTGATGCCGCGATTGAATAATGAGAAAATAAATTTGATACCGTGTGGATTGATGAATAAAGTACCTGCCTAAAATTTAATAATTATATAACTGTATTGATAACATCAGACTGAGTGCAAAACACTTTATTGTACACCTTTACACATACAAAAAGGAAACTTTAATTAAAATACAAATTTACAATGGGCGACCTTATAGCATTCCACGATCCCTTCCAGGCAAACTGGAATGGACAGTAATTGTCTGGACACGAAAAGGCGTTTGTCATTGGTGTAACAAAACCAGTATTAAACATATATAATACTACTACTCATATTACTCCACTCTTCCCACTCTCTCTCTCTCTCTCTCTCTCTCTACTCCAGTGTACTTATATACTTTTTTTTATGATGGGAAATCGTTTCATGACTTCTCCAGTTCTAGGATGGAGCGAGAGCGTATTAAACTTTTACTGACTGAACAACACCTATGTTTCTTCAGTTGCTTTTTGCATTCTAGGACCTCGAGTATCTCTTTCATTATTTTCCTTAAGGCCCTAAGCTAACGTCGGCCCTGCTGAGTCCCTACGGTTTGCTAACATTTCTTTGAGGCACTCGTGGAACGCTACACGCCGTCGACGACTTGGACTCGGTCTTTATAGAACGAGTAGAATTACTGTATACAGGGTGATTGGTAATTAGTGACCGATAATTATACACGCGATTGTACTGATGATTCCAAACAACTTTTCCAAAGAAACTTGTTTTATATACTCATTAGTTTTGTCACAATTATAAAACAGCTGTTCGCGCAAATTCGGGTGCGTGCCTGCGACCTCTCAGCTGTTAGCCACGAAACGCCGTTGTCTCATGTCCCTTACCTAGTGATAGTGCACCTGCGCCGCTTGCAAACCCATCGTTGTATGTAATCAGTGTAAGTACCTACATGTTCCGGTTAAATAATTACTAAAAAAAAAGACGTGTGGCACTCGGGGACTGCCGCGGTAAAGCTATTGCATAGCATTTTTATCAACTTATGCAATTGTAATTATTTATTTATTTTATTTATGCAGTATTTTTTCCTTTGTTTTTTTTTTTCTTTGATATTAATTGAAGTTCCACTTTCACACATTGAATTGAATTTTGATTGATTGTTCACTCATTTGTTTTCTTATCGGTCACCACGCTCAAAAAATAAATGAGTGTTAGGTTATTTTCGTTACGGAATTTCTGGATTCGGTCTCCACGCTCAAGGCCCGTGATAGAAGTTATGCGTAGCGTAGCGTAGGCAAAAATACATTTATAAAAACCTAACTATATGCGCCTCGCAGATTTATTCGAATCGGGATATTTTTTTTCGCATATTTCGTGTATATTTTCTATCTTATCATTCAGATACAGTGTTAGCTTTCTATTATAGAAAGATTCCGTGTAATCGAATTAGTTTTTGTAGAAAATATTTTTCACAAATAAAAAAAACTGCTTTTTTAGATCGAGGATCGCCAAGGCAAAAGTATCCTTCGCACAGCTCTGTTCCATGTGACAATCACGGAAACTGACTAGAAGAGTTAAGCTTAATATATTCCAGTCTAACGTCAAAACCTAGCTGGAACCTAGCTCATGGCTGACTGACTGTATGAATATGAAACGTGGAAGGTCAAAAAGGAAATGTCGCATAACTCCAGGTCTTTGGCGTATTCTCGATATTTACGGGCCCGACAAAATCTCCAATATAAATCTGTGGAGTGTTTTCCCACAAATTTATATTGGAGATTTGGGGCCGAGCCATACGATGCGTTGCGGCGCCGCACCGCAAATATTTCGACGAATCGGCGGGCCGTACGAGCGGGGTGGCGTCACTCGTGTGCCGGGCGGTTAGTCGGGCGGTGATCGACCAACAGATCAAACACTGCAAGTGGAACTGGGCCACATGTACCGAAAGGGAACCAGCCCTAGACTGGAATCTTCAGGGAAAGCGTAAACGTGGTCGCCCTAAGCAGACCTGGCGACGAACGGTCATCGCAGATGTAAAAAACACAGGAGGAAGCTATGGAGCGAAATGTTGTGTTCTGTTTCATTTAAAAGTAATTATAACAAAGTTATTTTTATAAGGATAAAATTTAATATAGTATGAAGTATTTGTAAAATGAAGAGTAATTTAATTTTCTTACGACACCTAATTCTGCCTCCAGTAAGACGGTCAGGTCAGTTAACGGAAATTAGGTCAGTTCATGTCTTTTCTGTAATACTAGAAAACACACTATAATTTTATTCAGAAAACTAGTTTCAACTTTTCTCTGAGAATATTTTAATACATTTTTACACTCCTTAAATCGTATCTTGAGGCTTGTTTAGAAGAACTAATAATGTCAGTTATATTATTCATTTTGATTAGAATTTGTGCCAAGTTTCAGGATTAAAAACCCAAGAAATCACTCGCAGAACAGATGGTCGTTGGGGCTGAAAGGTTCTGGATTGACGGCCGTGTACCGGAAGACATTGGACAGAGCATTGGAAGGCCTCCTACAAGGTGCACCGATGACCTTGAGAAGGTTGCGTGAATCCGATGGATGCGAGACGCACAGGATCGTTTATTGTGGAGACACTTGGGGGAGGCCTATGTCCAACAGTGGACATATATCGTCTGAAATGATGATGATAATACCAAGCAATAAGTTTTTATTTGTATTTATTTCTCTTATACATTTTTAACGAATGTTTAAGACTTTAAAAGTCTGTTTGACAGACGGCCGGATATTTTTAGCTCGCAAAACTTAATAGTTTGACAGAGAGAAATGCTCGTTATACTCGTACAAACACTTCTGTGACATCATAAAATAGTAAAAATTTAACTAGCTTTGCAGTCTCAGGATGTATACAATATATTATCATGTAAACTCAATACTTAATTTAAGTATGTATACTTCAGTAAGTTGCGTACAGGGTCTAAGGGACAGCCCTCCACAAACTTTAAGGGCTTGCTCACTAGAGAAATCTGACCAACCTTCCACAAGTTTTTTCGGAGGGGTGGTCAGATAGTCAGTCAGTAAAAGTCTGAAAGTCTGGCGGTGCGGACAGCACCGCACCACCTTAGAACGGGAGAAGTCATAGATGATTTCACAACTTAAAAAAAAGAGACAGAAAATAGTATGGTCATGTAATACTATTTTCTGTCTCTTATTTTGCGATCTTACTATTTTTCATTCATAGAAAGACAGTCTAGTCTATGGTTCGACGTCTATGAATGAAAATAGTAAGATCGCACGCAATATTCAGCGCAGTGTAATAGATCCTTAGACAACACGAAACAAAACCAAGAAAATAATGATTCTAGAGCCAAAAACAGATTATAAAATATTGCCAATAAATTCTAATGCACGATATGGAATCTCAATAAACTAGTGGTAGTAAGTGCAGACTGATATTCCTGAACCATGTATTATTGCTGAAATATTTTTATCAGTATCTAAGATCCAAAATAGACTCCGATCTCTTGTAGCTTTATAGATAAACGAAAAACGGAATGTTATTAAGTATCGTCAGTCCTTCAGAATTCAATTACATACATTACATTGGACTTCCTAACATACTTTATTGTACATTTTTGCTTAACAGTTGTTGGGTAATATCATCCTTTATTTTATTTCAACTATATTCTTTTATTACATTATTTAAAGCTTTTATAGTTTGGTATACTTATATAATAAATGCTCGTTAAGGCGAATCATAGGAATCATCAAACTCTATGGTATTGTGTCGTTTAACTACTAAGCTCCTATAGCCACCTTCCAGTTGCATCATCAGATCAACTCCATGTCATAATGATTTTGCATTGTCATCTGATTTACACATGCATGCAAAATTTCAGCTTTCAAAAGGTAACCGATTGGTAACCGGGAAGTTGGTCAAATTTAATTTGCAAGATTTGATGACAGACAAACAACCCGTCGGAAGGCCTCCTACAAGGTGGACCGATGACCTGGTGAAGGTAGCAGGAAACCGATGGATGCGGGATGCACAGGAACGTTTGATGTGGCGACGCTTGGGGGAGGCCTATGTCCAACAGTGGACGTGTATCGGCTGAAATGATGATAATGATGAAACAACCCGACAGGTGAAACTAAAGAAAAGCTTGTAATAGAATAAGATCGGGTTCAGAGCAATTGTGCCCAGTGGACATAGCTCCGACTTACGAGTTCGGGTGTTTATAATGTCATGCGGATTTTATCAGGTATGCGGAAAATTTAAAAATGCAAAAAAAATGCGTCCCGTGTACGTCTTCTACGCATTACAGTAAGTACTTGTATGAAATGAACAATGAACATTTGTGGGGGTTATTGTGCGCACGATATTAAAAACTTGCTAATTGTTCACCAAAAAAATTCTACAACTCTTAGGGTCTAAACAGACGGACTGTATTTCAACTGCAATCCAACTGCAAATTGCAGTTTGAATGCAGTTGACATGACTGCAATAGAACTGCAAACACAACTACATCCGAACTGCACCATGTGCGGGAGGGCTGAGCGTGCGGGCGGGTGGGTATGATGCAGTCGGTGTGCAGTTCACACGACTGCAATCGGACCGCACGTTTGGTTTGCAGTTTTTTTGCAGTCGTGTCAACTGCATTCAAACTGCACTTAAACTGCAATTTGCAGTTGGATTGCAGTTGAAATGCAGTCCGTCTGTTTAGACTCTTATACAGGAACTTAACGCGCTACTAAAAATGTCTACGCTTGCGACATTTTTAGTTTCCCGTTACCGACTCTGAATGTTTTTTGGTCGTCATGAGTATTTATGTTTAAGTTTAAGAAGATTTAAGTTGAAGCAACTGGACACAAAAGTGTTAACGCATGCGCAGGGAGTGGATGATATAACAACTGGTTGCAAGGAAGCTGGGAATCCTCGCAAAGGTCAGACAGTACTTCACACCGGAACAGCTGTTCAAACTTTATCAAGCGCAAGTTCAAGTTCGATCGTGTATGGAGTATTTCTCTCATCTTTGGGACGGATCTGCTCGATAACAGCTTGATGCACTTGAGGCAATGGAGAGGCGAGCCAGAAGGATAATTGGCGATGATATACTCGTCGAGTCGAGCCTTCAAAGTCTTGAGCATCGACGCAGAGTTGCAAGCCTGTCGTGTGTCGTCTGTGTGCGTCGGGATTGCATAACCTAATTCCGCCTAGCCCGTTCCATCATCGGACTACCAGACGTACGGCGCCATCGGTGACTACACGCACAAAACGTTTAGGGAACACATTCATTGTTCGTGCGGCTAGGGAGTGGAATCCCTTGCCGGAGTCTGTGTTTCCTTATAGCTACAACCCGGGAATCTTTAAATCGATAGTTCTTCTAGGTTAGCGCGTTCCATTGTCGACCGCATCGTCGCTTTCAGTCAGGTGAGATAGCGGTCAAGCGCGAACCTATCAACAATAAAAAAAAAAGATATGATGACGGTAGCTTGTATCTGATACAAGATACAAAAGTGACCTCATTTGCGCCCAGCCTTAATCTCTTAACGGACACAAAAAAACAATGGAAACAAGAAATGTTGTCTAGAATTTCCTATTTTTATTTACTTTATCCAAACAAACGTCATTGGCATGAAATGTTTGTTCAGTCTAATGATTGATTGTCATAATGAATATTATGACAATAACAATGATTATGACTGCTTACGTAGGCCGCAGCTTGGGGATGTTGTACGTAAATTATATTGAATTAACAAATTAAATATTACTTCATTTGGTTACGGCTCAGAGGCATTATATTAGGAAGACAATGATTAATTTTAGTATTTGAAAAGCTTACTGTAAAGACATTATTTTGAGAAATTCCACTTTTGGAGTTATTCTTCTTCTTCTCCGTCGGTACACTCTTGCCAAAGTGGTGGAGGTCATCACTGTGAATCACAATGAGTGGTCATCCTGGTCCTCAAGTCTGCTATTACAATAGTGTCAGAATGGTCTATCATTGATTTTACAATTGCTGATTTTGACAAGTTTTAGTAATCTACTAATATAATGGCATCATTATGACTTTCCAATGGTCAACCACTGACACTCCATTGAAAGAAATGGCATAGAAGGTAATCTTGTACACAATTATAGATGAATGTCTGACGTATGCGGTAGTCTGCTAAAATTTTGACAGTTCCTTTGATCAGTGTCCTACCATTAGAACGTCATTATGCAGTCAGTGCTTTTAAAAAGCTCGATATTGTCATTTTACCACAATTCCATTACGAGACCATTGACTGATCAATGAATGACCGATTATTATGAATTAGCAGATACGAACTTTTAGCAAAATGACAATGGGATCGTGTTGGAATGACGAATTTATAAAAATAGCAGACTTGGGCCTCTGGTTAGCCGCACAAACACATGATCACGGGGTGACTGAGGGGTTGTTTTACTCCTGCATCCAGCTGAATGCTAATGCCGTGACTTGTGTTGCTCTTAGTGTCAGTGGTGTCCAACTTGAGATCTTTTTGAAATTATTTTGGAAAAAAATAATAACACGGTGTTTTTTTTGGATTTTTGTGGCCCTTGGGCGGAGCAGGAGTTAGTGTCAGACTCAACTGACTAAAAAAACCCACCCTGTTCGTTCTTGCCTTTCATACTGGGGCCGAGCTACCTTTCGGAGCTAATCCTGGCCCCAGTAGGCTTCGATCCAGCTGGGCCCCTGCTGTTGCTAGGGCCATGAGTCGGCTTCCAAAAGTGAAATTCTGGGAAAGGAACATGAGAGTAGGTTTTAGTCAGTAAAAGTCTGACACGCCCTCTCGCTCCGCCCTAGCTCGAGAGAAGTCATTGGAGGATATCCCATCTAAAAAAAAAAACACTCGATGAAAGAGCCTACTACAGAAGTGAAAACCGAGTTTAAAGTTTAATAAACACAAACCTTATTACAATAATATGCTGAATATCTAAACTTGAGATGTTTTGAATCACTGCGAGTTTAACAGCGATATGTCAGAAGCGACCACTCGGCGCCAAAACATACATTAATAGGCCTACTACACGTACAATATGTACGTACGTGCCGACGTCTTTATGTCGACACCATTACCGGCTCACGCTGAAATTCAGTGCCGTAGAGTCGTCGCATTTTGCGTGTGGTCACCGCATTATGCTGAGCGTTCGGCCGTTTTGCGCAGATGTGTGTTATGTATTAACATTGTGTGGAATGGTGTATGTATCTGTGTGCCAAATAAAATGTTTTTCTTTCTTTCTTTTTCTGACACCTCTTTCTATAAAACCACCAACGGCGTTTTCCATCTGCAGGAACCTACTTCGCGCCGACTTTTTCCTAGCGGACTTTGTGCATAAGGCCGATGACTTGGAGACGGTTGCCGGGAATACAATGGATGTAAGGTGTACGGGACGGGTCGTTATGGAGATACTTTGGGGAGGCCTACAGTAGACGTCGTTCGGCTAAAATAATGATAATGATGATGACGAGTCTGCTTTGTCAGGACAATAGTTGTCAAAAAATATAAGGCCTGTTTTTGACGTTTGTATTTTGACTACCTAGCGGCACAAAATGGATAGGTACAGAACACAATCTCATGCATTTACTTCACTTTTTATACCTTCGCTCGGTGGACGCATACTTATGAGCGTTTGAGCCGGAACTGACTTCGACGAGCGGGCCGAGACGCTCTGAGATAACGTGTCCGTGAGCGGTGTCTGTCTGTTTGCGTTGCTCGAGCGCGCTTTGTATGTAGATTGAATTCTGTGCCTATATATTTTCTGCTAGCGTCTTGTCCGGTGTAGTGTAGCTAGTACTAAAATAGCTACTATAGTCTGTCTAAAGAGTGAAACGCCTTGGGTAATTGTTAGGGTAATATGAAATCAGATATAGTCAACACTGGCCACTGGCTTAATAATCTAGGTTGATTAAGAGATCTTGATCATTGTTTACTAATAGAAGCACCTTATAAAAAGTATCGAATATAAGTATTTTTTAAATGATTTAATATTATTAGGCGACTTTTTAACAATGAAATATGAAAAAGTTTTTCGTTTAAAATGTACCTATTTCATTCTTTTTAATAATATTTTTATTACAAAATTAGTACGTACGCAATTGCAAATATATAATAGTGTCATAAGTAAGTTTAAAGTAAAAACATAAATCTAGAATCATAAGAGAATTCTGATTCTAAATATTCTACTCTATTTTTTGATTCATCGTCATTACCCATATCATGATCAACATCTGTTGTAGAACTATAATTATCTCAAGAAACAAGGGAATGACAAATAAAATTCGCGTTGTTAACTACAGATTTTGTAATTTTCCACTAAAAAATCCCAAGTAGTTTGACTTTTTAGACAGACGACTACACCGGACCCCTAATTATTATTTTATTGTTTCTTTCAGTTTCGTTCCAAGTTACATTCTAGGTTTTTTCTCAAATGTCGAAACGGCCATTTTACGTTTTAAAGAGTTTATTATGCCTTTCTCGAGCACACACACACACAGCAATAAATTAAGGATTAACTTAAACGAGCCCGTTGATTCTTCAGATCACGTTATTATTAATCAAAGTTTTACGAAATCAAACGAACTCGATACTCGCTTCGGGCAGTTTTCGATATTGCGTTTCAATTTTCAAAACAACAAGGTTAAGTTATAGTCATGTTTTCCAAATTACATGCGTGACTGTTGAAACAGAACTTTGTTGTTTGTTTTCAACAGTTGGTGTAAAGTATTACATTCAATGTTCATCATCATCATAATAATTTCAGTTCAATGTTTGGCGGCTTTTCTTAGGTCGGAAATATATTTTTAAAACTCGCAGAACGGATGGCCATTGGGGCCGAAAGGTTCTTAATTGGCGTACCGGCACGCAGCGTCGGAAGGCCTCCTACACGGTGGACCGATGACTTGGGGAAGGTTGCTGAAATCCGATGGATTCGAGACGGACAGGATCGTGCATTGTGGCGACACTTGGGGGAGGCCTATGTTCAACAGTGGACGTCTATCGGCTGAAATGATGATGGTGATGATATTTTTTATTGATATAAACTAATGGTAGATGCGAGATGCACAGGATTGGCTGTTGTGGCGACGCTTGGGGAAGTCTATGTCTAGTAGACGTCTTTTGGCTGATATGATGATGATGTAAAGTATAATATTAGGTACTTGACCCAACTAAGCGCATTACTTTGTGTAATTTATTTCATCACTACTGCCCTCACGATACAAACGATGTAGGAAAACATCGTGAGGAAACCGGCATGTCCTTGAACCAAAAATTCGAAGACATGTGACATCCACCAACTCGCACTAGGCCCATACGTTGGATTCCGGCCCATTCCGTCTCCTAGAGAGGAGGCCTGAGTCCCAGCAGTGGGAACAGTATAAGGCCGACTATGCTATGCTAGCGCTTGACTGCGATCCATGGTTCGTTCGGGAGTTTCCTGCACTCGATTCATGAGGAAGTGACGCCCGGGTGTCGCTACTGTGCGGAACGCCCGGAGGACACGGTGGAGCACACAGTCGAGGTGTGCCCTGCTTGGGCGGAGCATCGCCGTGCCCTCGTGGGGGCGATCGGCGGCGGAGACCTCTCGCGCCGGGCCTTCGTTGAGGCCATGGTCCGGAGCGAGGAGGAGTGGCAGGCGGTCGCTGATCCCGATTTCCGGCCAACGTAGACGCGGACTTGCGGACAGTGAGCAATGGGTAGCTCGCTGTCCGGCCGTCCGGTAACTGTCCGGACCAAGCCCAAGTCGTCGACGGTGCGCACTGTTCCCGCGCGCCTCAAGGAGTTGTCAGCAACAGCAGGGACCCAGCCGGGTCGAAGCCTACTGGGGCCAGGGTTATCCGAAAGGGCGCTCGAGCCCCGGTATGAAGGCGAGAAGGAACGGGGTGGGTCTTTTAGTCAGTAAGAGTCTGACACTATCTCCCGCTCCGCCCAAGGGCGGGGGATGTCAATGCATTATTTTTCCCACCATAAAAAAAAAGATGTAGAATAAATAATAAATGATAAATGATATTTATTTTGTAAATAGGTTTAAAAAAACACTTTTACACGTCAATTTTTTTTTTTCGTCAGTTTATGCTAGATGAGGCCGGTGTTTCCTATCTGACTACCCTGAGAAGAAACACCGAAACAAACTCAGGGGTCAAAGTCTCTTTTAAAGTCCATACAGTAAATATGTAATGGTCAAATCACATGAGAACAATGCAGATTTGTCTGAGATGGTCTTTTGAAGAAAGAACCATACAGATTTGAGTGGACCTGTCCAATCAGTGTAAGCATTTGTCAGTATTCGAAAAGCTCAACTTAGGACTACTAAGGAGCTCCACGACTTGACGAACAATACCAAAGAAAGGACATTTGGGTAGGCCGCAGAAAATACTCAAATTGCCAGACATACGTTATAATTACTGAATAGAAAAGAAAAAGCAATCAACATAGTCCTCACATCAGGAAATTAATAGTTTACAAAATATTTAGCAAAGTAAATATTTATGTCAAAGAAAAGAAAAAAAAAACTTTAAGTACTTAAAATGTATACACGTCAATTTGTAAAATAAAATAAAAAGAAAAAGCACATTTGAAAAAAAAAATAAAAAAAATACAAAAAGAAGATAAAAACAAAAATATCAACAATTGTAGTAGGTACTGGAGCAGGTCAATCCCAAGCCTTCTCGTCCTGAATCTATAGTCCTTTACAGTGTAAAAAGCCTTTTGACAAAGTTTACGTTTTACAAATGATTTGAACTTATTAAGGCTTAGTTGTTGAATATGACTAGGAAGCTTATTATAGAAGTGTATACATTGGCATCTAAATGATCCCCCTATTTTTTTGAGCGTGGTTTATGAACTACAAATTTATTTTTGTTTCTTGTATTAAAATTATGAATATCACTGTATTTTTTAAACATGACTACATTTTTATGGGCATACAAAATATTCTCGTTAATATACTGTGAAGGCACAGTCATTACATTAATTTCTTTAAATTTATCTCTGAGGGAGTATCTGGGACTTAATTTATAAATTGATCGAATAGCCCTTTTCTGTAAAACGAAAATTGTCTGTATATCGGCGGCATTTCCCCATAATAGAATACCGTACGACATGACGCTATGAAAATAGCTAAAGTAAACTAAACGGGCTGTCTCTAAATCAGTTAAATTTCGAATTTGTCTTACAGCATAATATATGCTGCTGAACTAAGTTTTTTCGACAATTTGTCTATATGTGGGTCCCACTGAAGCTTATTCCATTCTATAGATATTATTTTATTGATATTATATTATTCTATAGATATTATAAAAAATATTCCATTCTATAGATAGGTTTTGCTGAAGAGTTTGTTGTGCCACTTCTACTAATTTATTTAACACTAGCTTTTGCCCGCGGCTTCGCCGCGCGGTATTAGGTTACTCCACATAACTTTTGGACCTCCGTTTTACACGCGTGAGCAGTGTTCAGTGTGACCGCGTCATGCGAAGCGGCTGAAGAGCGGAACACGCGGGAGCTATCGCGCAGATTTAATTTTGAGACTACTTATTTGATAACTTTCAAATGGTACGTCTGATTGAAATGATTCAAAAATTAATTTACAGATACTGATATAGCCTTGAATGCGAAGTAATACAAAATTAATACCGTAATTATGTAAATAGCTTTCCAATAAACGCTTCATGAAAGCCAATTTTTAAAAGTAGTCAAATGGATATAGTATGTTATCCTTAAGAGATAGACATATGCTATTACTGACTTTTCTGTAGACCTATATAAGATACACAATTCACCCGTACATTATTTTGATATATCTCAAAGAGTTAAGGCAGCGTTTTCGTTGAAAACTCCCAGACGGCTTATATTTTCCCGACATTTTTAACAAATATCGTCAATGTACACAGAAATAAAAACAAAAACCTTACAAATTATATACATTTGTACTTATAGTTATTAAGTTGTTTATAAGTGTAAATAAAATAAATTAAGAAAATTTGACCAAATGAAAAAAAAAAAAAAACAAATTATATATTAAAAGCTTTCTCAAAAATCACGCTATCGAGCGGTGAAAACCGCTTGAAAATCGGTGCTGTAGATTTTGAATTTATCGCGAACAGACAGACAGACAAACGCGGCAGGGGACTTTGTTTTATAATATGTAGTGATATATAGTGACTTACATGATAGTAGGCGGGATTCTTAGTAAATTGTCTTTTGTAAATATTGATGTTCAAAGAACGCTTAGCTTTCAGCCCAAATTGATTCAATTATTTTCAAAATATATTCTTAGAAAGAATTCAAGGACAAATACTTAGAAAAGCAAAAAATACACGTTTTCCTACTCAAATATTTTACTTAAGAGCGAACAACCTGAGAAACATTTCCATACAACCGCTCATATTATCCGTGACCAAGATTACGAAAACCAGACTCGTTTACTGTCTAACATTCCCCATTTTCCTCATTGAAGACATGGACTCTTTGTGAATCCGAGAAGAAGAAAGTTGACGCGTTGGAGATGTGGTGCTGGAGACGGATGCTAGAGGTATCGTGGACAGAGTTTCGTTCGAATGACTCAATATTAAAAGAACTAGGCATCAGACAGCGCTTACCATCCACAGTGCAGTCACGCATTTTGATCTTTTTCAGCCATGTATCTCGTGGTAATAACTCCATAGAGCGTCTCGTAGTGCAGGGCAAAGTTGAGGGCACCAGGCCACGTGGTAGATCACCATTGAGATGGACAGACCAGATCAAAGCCGCAACTAAGTGCTCGGTTTATGAATGTACCCGGAAAGCTGCAGTCCGCGATGAATGGCAGTCGCATTACAAAGATGATCACTCATCGTGATTTTGAAGAAGACGTTACATTTCTTTCTCCAGATATTATCCAGGTTTCTATTTAAATCAAAACATAAAATGTAAAACTAATCCAGTAAAAACGAATGAAAATCTGCTATTCTGCATAAGCTTGAAACTTGAACAGAAACCTTGAGCATTATTTAATCAAGATTTTAAATGCTTAAAACTATTAAGGTTTTTAATGAAACACACATTTCTGGGACAAGTTCTGTGAAACATTTGTGTAAGTGACGAAATTACTGTACGCTAACAGAGCGTACAGGCGTCATCTCTCTTTTACTCGTCACCTCTTTATTAAAACATTCTCACATTTATGATCGACTGCCCGGGAAAGGTCCTCTTAAGGGTGAGTTGTACCATTTAACTATAACGATAACAAAGCCGTTAACAATTGCCAGATCGTCGAATTGACCAATAGGCGGCCGTTTTACGGCTGGTTAAGGTTTGGTTATCGTTATAGTTAAGTGGTGCAACTCACCCTAAGAGTTTTCCCAAAGCAACGGATATGCAAAATTTTCTTTCATACTTTTTATTCTTTCTTTCAATCATGGAAATTACAGACACAATAGAAAGACAATAGGTGCGCGAACGCCGGCGTTCGCTTGGGGTTTAATGAATTAATATATTGACGTCTTCTTTAGTGTTTGTTACTAACAACAATCTTTTGAAAAGAATGCATAGCGAACGTAAACCTTTCTACAACAATTTATTACAATTGTTTCTCATGTCTGGAATGCTGGTATTTCATACAAAAAACTATAATGTATGTGAATTTTGTTTGTTTTCATATTGCAGCCGAAAAAATCGGTGTTTGTACAATCCCGTCATCGTATTTTAAAGAAACCGATGACTTCGGTTTGTCTTGAGTAGTTTTTAAGAAATGTGAATATGTTTTTCATTTATTATTATTATAATATATACATCTTAACTATTAGATATTATAAATTATTAGGTATATATAAACTTAAAATGATGTGGTCGACGATAGAGCACGCCTGCCTAGACGTAACCTATTCACTCTTGACATATAGACCTCTAAGTTGTAGCTATCAGGAAACAGACTACGGCAGGGAATAGGCTAGTTGCCGTAAAAAAAAGTAATTAGTCCGACTTTTAGATTATTCAAAAATAAGGAACACGTATTTTTTAGGGTTCCGTAGCCAAATGGCAAAAAACGGAACCCTTATAGATTCGTCATGTCTGTCTGTCTGTCTGTCTGTCTGTCTGTCCGTCCGTCCGTATGTCACAGCCACTTTATTCCGAAACTATAAGAGCTATACTGTTGAAACTTTGTAAGTAGATGTATTCTGTGAACCGCATCAAGATTTTTACACAAAAATAGAAAAAAAGCAATAAATTTTGGGGGTCCCCATACATAGAACTGAAACTCAAAAATTTTTTTTTCATCAAACCCATGCGTGTGGGGTATCTATGGATAGGTCTTCAAAAATGATACTGAGGTTTCTAATATCATTTTTTTTCTAAACTGAATAGTTTGCGCGAGAGACACTTCCAAAGTGGTAAAATGTGTGTCCCCCCCCTCTAACTTCTAAGATAAGAGAATGATAAAACTAAAAAAAATATATGATGTACATTACTATAAAAACTACCAACGAAAATTGGTTTGAACAAAATCCAGTAAGTAGTTTTTTTTTAATGCGTCATAAACCGAAAAAAATACACTATTATTAAAACATCGATCAAAGTTACAATACATTACAAGAACTTTTATATTATGTTACTTGCTGCTACGGAACCCTTCATGGGCGAGTCCGACTCGCACTTGCCCGGTTTTTTTATTTGTAAATTAAACCAAAAATGATGAGGTGACGTCACACGCAACTTTAATGGGGCTATATCTTTGTAATTTTTTTGTTTAATCGAAAAAAGAACAAATACATGTCCAATATTTTTTTATAATCTAAAATACGGACTAAATAAAATGTAATTATTTTGACCCTGGAATCTATTCTATTCCACTCCTTGGCTGTACGCACAGTTAATGTGCTCCCAAAACTCTTTGTGCGTATGGGTGGGATGTCTACCATGTACCGGTGGCGCAACGCCGTACGTCTAGTGGTCCGATGATGGAACGGCCTTGGCGGAATTGTATTGTGTAATTCCAATGCACACTCAACGAAATGTAAACGATAGTAATGAAATCTACTTACTCTGTTCAGCAGGAGCCAGTTTGATGGTTTCAGCTTGTCCAGGTATCTTCTCAGAGCGCCACAGTACCTTCACTATCTGGTGATAAGCCACGGTCATCAGCAGGAGTGGGAGTCTGCAATAAAATAGTAGACATTCATTCAAATACATCGCTATTTTTTGGGCTTATAATATATAAATCAGAATGTTGGGCTGTGAAAAAGAAGGATGAAAAAAGATTGCATGTAGCGGAGATGAAAATGTCGAGATGGATGTGTGGTGTGACGAGAGTGGATAAATTAAGAAATGAATATATTAGAAGAAGTTTGAAAGTTGTGACTGAAAAGTTGAAAGGTAATCGGTTGTCTTGGTATGATCATGTGAAGAGGAGAGATGAAGCACATTTACTAAAAGAGTTCTAAGTATACATGTAGATGGATGAAGAGGGAGAGGAAGGCCGAAGAATAGATGGATGGATTGCGTGAGGAGTGATATGAAAGAAAAGGGAGTTAGTGATAGTTTGACGGGTGACAAGACAGAATGGAAGAAAAAACGTGTTGCGCCGACCCCAAGTAATATGGGATAAGGGCAGGAAGAAGAAGACAAGACATTCTTATTAGGGGGAGAGTACTTAAAAAAAACACCTCTTATAGTTTTAAAAATTTCTAAAAATACACCGTGAAGAACCTAAATAGATGTGCAAACATTTTCATAGCAAGAAATTTGCAAATCTATAGGTACACCCCTCGAGCGCCGATTGTACATACGTCTGTACAACTTGAAGACCTCGAAAAACGCTTAATTTTCGTTTTGTACTAACGTCTGTACGAAACTTATTTGGCCGAAAATTTTAGTTTCTATATTATATTATTCCATATTTATTATATTATTTGTTTTTCCTAGAAAAAAACAAAAAAAAATATTTTATTTATTTGTTTTATTGGAGATTTACGTAAACACGGCAATTTTCCGGGTCATTAAACTGGCGCTCGAGGGGTTAAATTCGAGAAAAAAAATTGTTCAATTCTCTCGTGATTGTCCAGAGATTAGAAAAGATTTGAACCTTTTCTATTTGCAGGATTTACTTTTTAAAAATTTTTTTTTCTGGTTTTGCATCAAGACTATTTCTAAAAGTTCAAACACGATAAAGTCATAATTATTATATTGCGCTTATTGTTTATCAAGTTCTTATTATGGCCATCACCCGAACCTGATTGCCATTTAGCATCAAAGTTTTCGTGAAGACATATCATACGAGCCCAAATTCGATGGGGTTGTGTTGTTACCGAGTTCCTGTGGCATGTCATAATAATTTTGCATTGTCATCTGATTTACACATGCATGCAAAATTTCAGCTCAATCAGTAGCCGGGAAGTGGATCAAATTTAATTTGCATGATTTGATTACAGACAAACATTGGGACAGGTGAAACTAAATAAAAGCCAGATCACAATTTTTTATTATGATGGCCATAAAAATTCGCCATTTATTTGTCACTTTCACAACAGACTAAGAGGTCTTGACCATACTCTAGTCTGTTGTCACACCTCTCAAGCTAGTATAATATCATCATCTCAGCCGACAGACATCCACTGTCGGACATACGCCTCCCCCAAGCGTCGCCACAACGCACTATCCTGTGCGTCCCGCATCCATCGGATTCTCGCAACCTTTACCAGCACGCTTAGCCAAGTTGTTATTCTGCAATCGTTAACGCTGTCGAAAAGTGATGAAACGTATGGGAATGACGTCATCTCAACGGAAAGTCACGTGGTCACAACAAACGAATAGACAATTCGTAGCCAAGTGCACACATCGTTCAAAATCGTTTCTACAATATTTAACGCTACAACCTTTGTTATACAAACGCTACATTGTAGAACGAGCGGCCGACTCAGGCGCGTCAACATGGCTACCAACTTATCTTTTTCTACAATTGCTGTCATCGAAGCGTTACCAATTAGAGAACGGAATTCGATTGTAACTTGACTAGGGGGGCAGGTCATCGGACCACCTTGTAGGAGGCCTTCCACCGCTGCGAACGCCGCGTAGTACGAGTATAAAATAATATTTCACAACTATCACACAACGTCGTCTAGTCCCAAGCTAAGGAGAACTTGTGTTATGAGTACCAGACAATTGATAAACATACTAATATATTTCTAAATACATACATATTATAGATAAATTACACCCAGACACAGAACAAATGATCATGCTCATCACATAAACATTTGTCCTGGGTGGGGATCGAACCCACGACCACCGGCATAGCAGTCAGAGCCACTAACCACTAGACCAACAGGCTTTTCAATAAAAGTATGCAAAATCCAGAAACATAACACTCCCTTCGGCGCAGTCGAGTAATAAAAAAGAATCCACTTTAATATAAGTATTAGTTTAAATTTGAAAGGATTTCTAGTTAAGTATATTCACCTGGCTTCAACAATCTATTCAAACTTTCGACCTCTTCAAAGTTTAAGCACCGATAATTCTGAGATCTCATAAATTAGAACTACTAATAAACAGTTTTGGCTCACTATTACTTATACAAAGTGAACAACTTAGTATAACTTGTCATGAACTTAATAAACAAATGGTTTCATGAACTATTAAATAGTTTAAATTGAGTTATTAATCAATTTTTGTTATATTGTTTAATAGTCTCGTTAATTTGGTATTTTTCAAGTTACAACAGTTTGACGTACAGTTGCTAAAACGGATCTTGAGCGCTCGGCGTCAGAGTGGGGATCGCTTTGCGCATTCCATACATTGGCGGGCCAATCGTCTTCGTTGTTAGATACATGCAGCAACGCAGGGAACGAATTAGGAGTGACGTCTATGACGCGATGGTGCAGCGAGTCAATCACTGATGCTCCCCGCCCCCGCATCTCACTTCGCACCACTAAAGAGACCGAATATTTGACTTCTGCGCAACCGCTCAAGATCCGTGATGGCAACTGAACTAATGAAGGGCAAGTGACGTATGTATGTGGATGGTGCGGAAGGGGCATTACTTGCTCAACCGTCAGCGGGTGTGCACGTGTCTACGGCAGCTTGGTGAAACCATTGTGAATAACTTTTATTTATCAATCTAGCAGCAACACCCTGGACACCAACAACCGTACTTGTTACTTAGGACATATATTATATATTCCCCACCGGAGATGCTCTGGTTGGCGGGAGTTTCAGGATAATTTCTGGTCACTTTGGGTAAGGGCTTGACGGTGAGCTATCTATTGCTCGCCGTCCGGCCGTCCAGTAAAGAGCAAGCCAAGGTCAACGGCGCACTATTTTCTACGTAAGCTTCAAAGAGATATTAGTAAATTTGATGGGCCTTGGTTCAGGCCATGGTCCGGAGGTAGGAGGAATGGCAGGCGGTTGCCGACTTCTGCGAAGCAGTAAAGCAAAGGAGGAGGCCGACCGCATCAGGGTAACGGCGCTCTCGCTGCCGCCGGGATTCCGTTCCCGATTTCCGGCCACCGTAGGGACGGCGAGCTATGGTTAGCTCTCCGTCCGACCGTCCAGTAACTGTCCGGACCGAGCCCAAGTCGTCGACGGTGCGCACTGTTCCCGTGCGCCTCAAGGAGTTGTCAACAACAGTAGGGGCCCAGCTGGGTCTAAGCCTACCGGGGCCAGGGTTAGTTTTGAAAGATAGCTCAAGCTCCGGTGTGAAGGCTTCAAGGAACGGGTGGGTTTTTAGTCAGTAAGAGTCTGACACTATCTCCCGCTCCACCCAAGACCGGAGATGGTCATTGGTGATTGTCCTACTACAAAAAAAAAAAAAAAACACCCGCCAGGCGAATAGTTCAAAAGAGTTACTCGGAAAAGAGGCAATTGAAGAACACTTTGGGTTTTAATCAGTAAAAGTCTGACACTCCCTTCCATCCTAAGGCTCAAATTACGCCGAGATGGCAGCGAAGCTATGAGCAGTAATAGTGTCAAATAATTTTAAACTTTATGTTTATTACTATAATACATAGTATCGTTTAAGCTCGTGGTAGGGCCTTTGAGCATCTTTTCCTACTGGTTTTCCGTATTCAATTAATTTTGCGCCCTCCTAATAACTGTTTTGTCAACAATCTCTAAGGCTTCTTACACGTGCTCCCTTTTCAGGAACAAATACGCCCCTACATCGTTATATGCAAATTCATCTCGGTTCGTTAGATTTTCCTGGAATAAATTTTTCGCATAAAAATATCTGTGAGATATCTATTAACAGCCTCGAGTCGGAAAAGAACAAAAATCCTTACCATTGTAAGTATTTGTTTCTTGTTGTAATAATTATTAGCGGAATGTACGAGTAGGTATACAGACGTAATAATTATTTTTCAATACATTTATTTGATATACCGCTCTTATTCCATCGCTTTTAGGCACGCAATTGACTGTTTTCCGCACGAGTTCAGAAAATTACGCGTGATCTCCCCGCTGGAATTTTATTACATTTATCATATCAGGCTGGGCGCGCGTAGACTCCTATGAGTCGCTCATTTATTAATTTCTTATTGTATGAGAATGACAGCCCCCCTTAAATATTTATTGTATTATATTTTTTATTTTTATTTTTATACCGGCAATAGAAATACATCGTCAGAAGCTGTGAAAAGTTCAACTTTTTACAAGCCTGGTGACAAACTGACAAATGGGCAGTGGAATTTTAGTGTTAGGCCTTCCGTTTTTATCCTGTGGGTACTTTTGCTAAAGTAATAAAATAATAAATACCTACTATGACAATTTTTTTTTTGTTAATTTAGATGTTTGATTCTTACACAGCTTCAAGGGACTATAGACCTAAATATATGGTTTTAATTTCTACTCGATACATCTACGCGTTCCCGAGATAAAGGATCTTGACTGACAGATAGACAGACGGGCAATAAAGTGATCGTATAAGGGTTTCGAATTTCCTTTTGTGGTACGTAACCCTAAAAATACTGTTCTAATACTGAAATAAATATTTTCAATTTCAATCTCAAACTTCCTCGCCTCTGTTAGGCAAACCTTTGTAAAATACAATCATAACATTACATTGCAACATCGTGGAAAAGAGGTGAAATGTTGCAAACTTTAAATCTCATTTCAGATATCTTTGTTACAAATTGGTGACTTCTCTAAAAATCTTTTTATACACCATAATAGTAACAATTTCACAGAAACTTAAAACTATGGGCACAGGCAAGCGTGTTCCATCGTCGACCACATCGTCGCTTACCATCAGGTGAGCTGGTGGTCAAGACCAAGCCTATCAATAATAAAAAAAAAAACAATGTCAGACTTATCGCTGACAGCGATAAGTCTAAATCTACCAGACAAACTTAGGATAGACTATAAGAACTTGTACTTTGAATATGCCACGGAAGCCCGATCAACCGCGTGATCAAGCGTCGTAAGTGAAGATGGATCGGTCAGACGCTTCGAAGACATACCTAAACAGATTCCAATCACATACTTAAACAGGCATCATCATCATCATCATTTCAGCCGATACACGTCCACTGTTGGACATAGGCCTCCCCCAAGCGTCGCCACATCGAACGTTCCTGTGCGTCCCGCATCCATCGGTTTCCTGCTACCTTCACCAGGTCATCGGTCCACCTTGTAGGAGGCCTTCCAACACTGCGTCTTCCGGTAAGCGGTCGCCACTCCAAAACCTTTCGGCCCCAACGGCCATCTGTTCTGCGAGCAATGTGCCCTGCCCATTGCCACTTAAATTTGGCAATTCTTTGTGCTATGTCGGCAACCTTAGTTTTCCTGCGGATATCTTCATTTTTTATTCGATCACGCAAGGGAACCCCGAGCATAGCCCTTTCCATTGCTCTTTGGGTGACTTTAAGCCTTCTGATGAGGCCCATTGTAAGCAACCACGTTTCGGAGCCATTAACAGGCATTGGATTAGACTTCTCAAGAGAAAAGAACATGATTGTAGCCGTCATCGGCAAACTTGGTAACGCACCGTACTGGCAGAAGCGACTGACATTGACTTGGGAGCAAGGTGAAGCGTGAAGCTTAAACCTGGTTGAGAGTGCCTGCCTCGGTTAGGAGACTTAACATCTTAAATAAGCAGTAACGGTCCTGACTTACAAATTGCCAAACCTAGCCAGGCCCATTTACTTTGTGTAATTTATTTCAACAACGCTGCTCTCAAAATGGTGAAAGAAAACATGCGCGAGGAAACAGGCCTAGAATCAAACATTTGAAGACATGCAACATACACCAATCCAATCCAATCCGCACTGGGCCTGCGTGGAGGATAAGGGCCCAATTTCCCTCTCCCCTGAATCCCAACTGTGGGAACATTATAAGGCCGACTAGGTATATTACACTATACTATACCTAAACCAGCATTGGATTGGAATTCTCAAGGGAAAAGAACATGATTCCAGCCATCGGATTGACATGGAGCGAGATGAAGCGGGAAGCTTAAGACAGGTTGTGATGGAGACTACTGTAGACATCCTCTGATTAAAAGTTTGATCCTTAGGATCTTAACTGAGCAAGTGTAAGGGACTCAATGACCACTGGTGTCCTAGTTCTTATGGTCCTGAATTACAAATTAACAAACCCAGACAGGCCCATTCATCATCATCACCAGCCTTTTTAATGTTTCCACTGTTGTGACTCCTCTCTAGGAGAGGGAAAGGGCCGTAATCCACCACGCGGGCCCAGTGCGTGTTGGTGAATGTCACATGTCTTCGAATTTTTGGTTCTAGGACATGCCGGTTTCTTCTCGATGTTTTCCTTCACCGTTTTGGGAGCAGTGCTGATGAAATAAATTACACAAAGTAATGGGCCTGGGAAAGAGCAGTGGTGGCCGAGTGGTAACCGGCCCGACTTACGACTTGTAGGTTGCGGGTTCGATCCCAGCCATGCGCATGGAGGATTACGGCCCATTTCCCTCTCCTAGAGAGGAGACCTGAGTCCCAGCAATAAAAACATAACGAGGCTGATTATGTATGTACCTTATTTATAACGGACTCATGGGCAGAGATCTCCAAAATTAAAATATAAGCATTAAGCAGTGCCAAACAATTCCACGAAATAAGAAAATAAATTAACCTTAGACCCACTAATTAAGCTTACATTTTTTAATTTACCAATTAAAAATCCTTCAAATTCCTCGTAAACAGAATTCCAATTGATTAATTACTAAAGAACATAAGAATTTCGTATTTTCCACCTTGGCATTGAAAAATACAATTCATTTTTTTAACGCCAAAATCTTTAAGTGTTTTGTTATTTGCTCGTTTTCTAAGAAAGAGAAAATAAAAATGTGAGCATGGTGTAAATTTTTTGCCTATTTTTTAAATAAAAAATAATAACTTTCTCGACCGAATTTCCCCGATCAACAGAGATTAAGAAAATAAGGAGGTGTTACAGCGCTTGTGCTCATGTGTCACGTCTGCGTGTGCGCAAAGTACTGGTGCAGTCCCTGTTTCTTTAAAATACAACTTTACTACACTGCGCACACGTGTGCTATACACGCCGATCTAAGCGCGTCGGTCTCCGTACATTTTATATGGAAACTAGACTTGTAGAGCTACACTTGATCCACGCCATGTGATGTCGTTCTACGTACGAATCAGGAGTGTTAGAATAGAATAGAATAAACTTTATTGTACACCAAATTAGTAACATTTCACAGAAATTTTAAACCTATGTGCACAGCGGCGCTCTTATCGCTGAAAGCGATGTCTTCCAGACAACCTTGGGATGGAATATAAGAACTTAAACTAAATAAGGGGTAGGCTGCGGTGTGCTTAAAGCAATATAAATCAAGGGACAAATTAATTAAGGGGGAAAAAATACAAGTACATATATGCATATATAAATATATACGATATATAAATACATACAATATATATATCATGTGTTACAATTAAGGAGTGTTACACGTGTGCGTCGGTTAGGGACGACTAGCTGAACCGACCGTAGATAGATTAGGCGCAGGATCAATGGATTTACGTCATGAAAAAAAAAATACTAAAGCACTGAACCACTGTCTCATTGAAAAGTACTTAATTTTATCTAGATTCAGTCAATCAGACAGCAGTGTTAAAAATTTGTCACTAAAAGTTCTTTATACTATGTCGTTGCCATAAGTGAAATTTTTGTGTGTATAAACTTTTACCAACTAAAAAACAGTTCGGTCATCCACGGATGTCTCGGTCATCCACGGTCGTCTTGTCTAACTGGACGCGCATTCTTAATTAAATTATTTATATGATTAAATTCATCTTTTAATAGTTATATGGAGGGACTGCCAATCAGACCTCCACAATTCAATTACTTAGCAACACAATACTATTTGATCATAATATACCTTATAATCTGTGAACTTATGGATAAAGAATATCGAAGTCGTACTTACGTGTAAATGAAAATAACTTTAATGATGTGCCACACAAGGTCGCTATTTGAAGACCAGGTCGCGAGGCACTGGACCAGATACTCCAGCTCGAAGCGAAGGGGCACTGACTTCTCAGTTGTCAGTACCACCAGCTCTGGTGCGTCTGTTCACAAAAAAAAAATAGTTTTCAATTAAGAGCCGGTTGTAGTCACAGAGTACCTACTTTGTTTGAACACCGCCGGGTCTATGTTGACATCGTGGCCCCGTAACAGCGGTTTTATTTTTATAAAAAGAAACATAAGTATAACTATTCAAGATCTTTATTTATTTATTTATTTATTTTTTTATGTACACACACACATTTAAAATCGAAAAGAACAATTATGGATAAAAGAGTACAAAGGACCTGCTTATTTCTAACGAAATTTCTTCCAGCAGACCTGCGACAGGACAGTTAGATAGGATATGTAGACACAGTGTGTATTAATTAAAAATAAAAATAAAAAAAAAACACAAACAAAATATATAATTAACTAAACTATATTATTTAAATTAAATCTCATAATACATACATGTATAACAATAACAGTAAATAAATGTAAACAAGAATAGATACAATACATAAATTATAAAAATACATATATTTATGATAATATATATCTATAATAAATATCTTTACGAGATGGTAGAGAGGTAGTGTTCCTTGACTAGATTTTTGAAGACAGATATATTTTTAGCGTCTCGGATCTTAGCTGGAAGTGAGTTCCATAGTCGTACTGCATGAAAAGAGAAGGAGTTGGAATAAAAATGGGTTTTATGGGGTGGGAAATTGAGATGGTATTTAAGGTGGGATCTGCATGGGGCATCGGCAGGGCGAGTGAACGAAAAACGATCACGCAAGTAGCCAGGATAAGCAGGATTGAATAGGATGTTGTACAGGAGACATAATACCCGAGTGTTCCTACGAAGACGGATAGGGAGCCACTTGAGATCCTTGCGGAATTGGGAGACATGGTCGTATTTTCTTAGGCCAAAAACAAAACGAATGCACAAGTTTTGCAAGCGCTCAAGCTTATTTAATAGCTCCTCAGTGGCATCCAGGTAGCAGGCATCAGCATAATCGATGATCGGCTGAATAAGAGTTTGAGCTAAATATTTTTTGGTTTTAAATGGGAGAAACTTTTGAAGGGATTTAAGACTGTGAAAGGAAAAATGTACCTTACGACTAACCTCGTTTACCTGCGTACGCCAAGAGAGGTTACCGTCAATTAAGACACCGAGATTCTTAGCTGTATCAGTATATGCAATAGACGAGCCGTTAAAGGTTAGTGGCGTCAAGGCAGAAATGTTAAGCTCATTGCGATAGTATCGACTACCTATGATCATAGCCTGGGACTTTGAAGGATTAACCTTTAGACCGTAAGACTTAGCCCACCGATCAATACTCTCAAGGTCACGATTCATGGCATTAATCGCTGAGTCTGCTTCTGCCAATGTGAAGTGACGATACAGCTGCAAATCGTCTGCGTAAAGATGGAAGTTGGAAGTGATAACCTTAGAAACAGTATTTATAAATATAGAGAAAAGAAGAGGAGAGAGAACGCCACCCTGAGGAACACCAGCAGTGAGATCACACCAATCAGAAAAAATCTCATCAAGGCGGACACACTGAGAGCGACCCCGAAGATAAGAGTTGAACCAGGCTAACGCAGAGGAAGAGAAGTTGATAGACTCAAGAACTCCGAGCAGTATGTCAAAGTCTACTGAGTTGAATGCACAACTGAAGTCAAGTAGTACTAGTACAGTAAGAGATTTGTTATCCATAGCCAAGCGAATATCATCAGTGACCTTCAGAAGTGCAGTCACAGTACTATGACCAGAGCGGAAGCCAGATTGATAAGGGGAAATTATAGAATGTGAAGATAGATATCTTGTGATTTGACCATGCACAATGTGTTCGAGAACTTTAGAAAGGAAAGGCAAAATGGAGATGGGTCTGAAGTGAGATAAGGACGTTGGATTATTTATCTTGGGAAGAGGTATTATATGAGCCTGCTTCCAGGCTGAGGGAAATGTGGCAGAGTAGAGGGAATAATTAATAACATGAGTGAGAATGGGTAGCAGTTGTGGGAGAATAGGAATTATCATTCTCGAACACAGATTGTCATGGCCAACAGCAGAAGAGGAGATAGCAAGGAGAGATTTTTTGACATCATCTTCAGTAACAGGAATAAGATTAAAAGTTGGACAGTTCGGTAATGACATTTTGGAAAGTTCATGTAGAGTGGAAGCTTTAACACTTGAATTTAAGGAGATAGGAGGGAGAGAAAAATGATTATTAAGAGCGCCCAAGTCAACATCTTTACAAGTAGCAGAATGTGATTTGCCAATACCAACTGTCTTTAGGAATTTCCAAACATCAGAAGACTTACGATCAACAAGAGAATCGTGGAAATAGCGTCTCTTTGCATCTCGACACAGACGATTGCAGTGGTTACGGAGAGTTTTAAAGTGAGCAAGATTCTGCTCCGTGGGTCTACGTCTGAACCTATTCTTCGCTTTCTCCTTACGGGCAATAGCGCTTTTAATTTCAGCATTCATCCACGGAGCAGGATCATGCTTGATTTTGACTCGCCGACGTGGCGCATGTTTTTCATATAAACTTAGCATTATCGAGTTGAAGCAGTTTACCTTTTCGTCGACATTGGTACTTTCACTGACGGAGGACCAATCGATCTCTTCTGCATCACGCGTCAAAGCCTCCAAATCGATTCCATTATAATTACGCAGGTAACAAAAGCGAGGTTTACGTTTGGGAGGTCGGATACGATAGGACAAATAGATGAAGTCATGGTAGGAAAAGGTTGCAGTGAGCTGCCCAAACTCAGCAACATTGTGAGGCGACGAAACGATCATTAAGTCTAAAAGAGAGGGCGTGCAGTTGGGAGAATGATGTGTTGGAGAAAGAGGTAAAATTTCGAGGTTAAAGGAGGATAAGAGAGAGCGGAGTTTGAGTGAACGAGAATCATCTTTAAGCAAACAAGTATTAAAATCACCCATTAAGATGACATGTTCGTAGGCTGGGCAAAGATTATTAAGAGATGATTCTAAGGAGTCAAAATAGTTAATGTGAAGATTAGGAGAGTAAAATACAGCAAGTAAAATTTTCGAGTGATTTACTGTAATTTCTAAAAATAAAAATTCAGCCGACCCCGAATACTGCGATGGAGACACACTAACAATTTTGTGTGGTATATCAGCTCGTATGTAGATAGCTACACCACCACCACCCTTACCAGTCCTGTCATTTCTGACCAGAACATAGCCAGCTTTGCTTTTGCCAGGTCTTAAAAGTGAAGAACAAGCTTTATTATTTTATGTAACTTTCAAACATTGCAGTGACGTAATCTCGTAGATTCGAGACGTTCGTTCGTTCGTTCAACGTTTGAACTCATAAGTTAGGGTCAGATCAGCGTTTTTTTTTTTTTATGGATTCAACTATTTTTTCATTTAGTTTACTCAAAACCAAACTGTAAAACAGTTTGTTGGTAGTAGTTTTCGTTTCACATTTTTACACATTTTGTTAAGATGTAACAATAAACTTATGAGCTAACAACAATATAATAGATACATGTACACAAGAAGTCAAACAATTACACATTCTACATCCATGGACAATTTTCGCTGTTCATGGATGCAACATGCGGGGTTTGTTACCCAGTTTTTTTGTATAATATTTACTAGCTTTTACCCGCGGCTTCGCCCGGCTATTTCTCCCCCTTTTCTCACTTAAAAAAAAATAGCCTATGTCCGTCTCCAAGGTCCCAACTATCTCTGTAACGAAATTCATCAAAATCGGTTTTGCAATTTACGTGTGAAGGCGTAACAAACAAACTCACTTTAGCTTTTATAATATTAGTAAGGATATCATATTCAAAATGAGTACAATCTGGCCATATCTACGATATACCTTTCGTAAGCGGGTACGACTCACACTTAGCCAGTTTTATATAACATTTCATCACATTTATATAATATTTTATCAGTCGATCAGTGAAATAACGTAATGTAAAAAGTATGTCGTCCTAGACTTATCAATTTTGCACACTGAAATACATTCAGAGATACGAACCTTTTTATTATTTGCGGCAATATCGGAATGACTAAAAGCATTTCTCATCTTTCAAACCATTAAATTTCATGTTCATTCATTTAACATAAATATTCTCCACATATATGTACAGTTTACTGAACCGAATATTAGAAATAAATTAGGTGTAATCACGACAAGGTAGGTCGAATGAAAATTATATTAATAATGAAACTGAGGATGTGACGAATGAACAGAGGCGTACCATTAATGTATAAGCATAAATATAAATCAATATCCATTCAGCTGTTCGAATGTGAAAAAGTGACAAACATACACACACACTCACAATCTTTCGCCTTTATAATCCTTCTTCTTCTTCTTCCTGCCCTTATCCCATATTACTTGGGGTCGACGCAACACGTTTTCTTCTTCCATTCTGTCCTGTCACCCGTCAAACTATCACTAACTCCCTTTTTTTTCATATCACTTCTCACACAATCCATCCATCTTTTTTTCGGCCTTCCTCTCCTTCTACATCCATCTAATCTACATATATACTCAGAACTCTTTTAGTAATATACGCTTCATTCCTCCTCTTCACATGACCATACCAAGACAACAGATTACCTTTCAACTTTTCAGTCACAGCGCCACTTTCAAACTTCCTCTAATATACTCATTTCTCACTTTATCCATTCTCGTCATGCCACACATCCATCTCAACATTCTCATCTCCGCTACGTGCAATCTTTTCGCCTTTATAATATTAAAATAAAATATGATTGAACAAAAATTTTGTTTGTATTAAACCCACATAGTAAAAGTTACAAAATTAAACATTACATCACAAGGACTTCAAGTGCGTAAGCTGTAGATAAGGGCTATTATGTATATGCTCGTTGTCCTATAATCTCTAGATAAATTCGATTATTTAACACCTGATAACACCTGTTTTCGTAAATGCCGCCATAAGCTTCTAATTTAAGTTAAAAAAAAAAAAAACTAAAACCAGGGATAACGATATGAAAAACGTGAAATATGAGAATTGTGAAGGGTATACACGTGTAACGCGCAATCAAAGTTCTCCGCGCGATTTGAATATAAGGCGGTTGTCACACTTCCACGCATCACGCTACATGTTGCGTGTCAAACTGTCAACGCACCTACGCACTTACTTGCGTGAGTGCAGACACAAAATAGATAGGTACAGAAGACAATCTCATGTTATTGAAACCTCTGCAGTCCGGACTAAGCGTTTCGCCTCGTCGTTTATACCGCGTACGTCGAAGGACTGGAACAGTCTGCTTGCTGCGGTCTTCCCGTCCGATTATAATTTGGGTGTCTTCAAGGCTAGAGTGTTAGGCTCACCATCAAAGATTGCATCGCTACTTACCATCAGGTGGGATCGCAGTTAAGCAAAAGTTTATCTCAATAAAAAAAAATGTACTTCACTTTTTATACCTACGCTCGGTGAACGCACACTAATGAGCGTTTGAGCCGGAACTGTTCGACGAGTGATCCGAGACGCAACCGATACATCGTGTCTGTGAGCGGTGTCTATGTGTGCGTTGCTCGAGCGCGCTTCGTATGTATTGACTTCTGTACCTACCTATCTATTTTGTGACGCAGATCTGCATCATCATACGGGTTTTTCAGGCACTCACGTGCGTAGGTACGTTTTGTAAACTCACGCAGCCCCCCTACCCAAGTTACAACCGTTTCGCTTGCGTCTTACACTTCGAGTTGACTTTGCCGCCAATTCTTTTGTTCTGACCACGTGACTGAGCGTTGAGATGACGTCATTCCCACACATTTAAAACTATCTACTTGCGTTAACTATTACAGATTTGCAACTTGGCTAGGGGTACAGGCACGCACTTATTTCATACAAAATCAAGCACGGCATTACGAGACTCAGTGTGCCATACCTTGCTTGACGCCCCGCACCCACGCGCTTGTGTGCGTGTTTCTCCGCATGTAGGCGTGTGATCTGCATGAACGCGCGTGGATGATTTTCGGTTTATTGGACTGTGCGTGTTTTTTATACAAACGAATACTTACAAGCAACGTTAAGGACACACATTCACGCGCTACGCTGCGTGTTGCATAGCAGTGTGATAACTACTTAAACGAACGTCCGAAATCATCTATCGGGAATAGGCATGGCCTAATTTTATCCGTTAAAAGATTAAGTAAAAATATATATCCGATTAATATATCCATATCCGCTTAATATATCCGGGAGTGAAGTAACTTTAGGGAGCGAGAATTATGTTAGGGTCTAGGAAAGACAGATAATTCCAACTTATAAATAGATCCACGGAATGAGGCATTCTAAATAATTCCAATGTAGCTCAAGATTGATATTTATCCGCATAATGCGTAGGATTGACTATAAAATTAAAACATTTCATAGGCATATTTAAAAACCAGCAACATTTTATCATTTTTGTCCCTAAAGCTCCTCTATCAGAAGCAAACTCCGATGTTTATTGGGTGCGTCTAATAGGTTTATTTTCTTACAGCATTTTTTTATGCTTAACCTTTAAAGTCAAAACACACCCAAGTGTCAATGTCGTTCATCGCTGCGTTCGGTTCGGATAGACTTGGGGATATAGGATATATAGAATTCTAGGAAACGGAAGGAGTTGATATGTGTCCGCTTATGGATATATATCCGAAGATATAGATGTGTCCGGAGTTACCCAACCCTAATAGGGAAGTTACCAAACAGCCCTTTTTGTATTGTTGTTTTCGAAATGTTTTTTTTTTTTTTAATAGGGCTTATGGTTTTTTACCTGTTATATTTGGAAATAACAGCATTATAATATAATGTAGAAGCAATTTCTTTTTATCTAATTTTATGAATGTGAAGTACCATGGAGCATTTTTACAACTTGTTTGACACTACGAGCATGGGAGTTGAGATTAGGGCAAAATGAAATTTTAATTTAATCATCTTCCTGCCCTAGTCCCGTTTTATTTGGGGTCGGCGCAACACGTTTTTTTCTTCCATTCTGTCCTGTCACTCGTCACGCTACCACTTACTCCATTTTCTTTCAAATCGCTTCTCACACAATCCACATGTAAACTCATAACTTTCAAAAAAAAAACCCTTTCCACTCTGTAAGAAGGGTTCCCATTAGATGATTTGCAAAGATACTTACTGAAAGTAAGCGCCAATGCCCAAATAATAAGTATGGCAGTTTTGGCGCGGCCCGTGGTGGACTTGAACTTGAGCGGGAAGCAGATGGCGTACCAGCGGTCCACGGAGATGAACGTCAGCGTCAGCACAGACACCGTCACTGATACTGACTGCAACAAGAGAGAGAAAGAAGGTTAGTTCGAAGTTCAAACAGTTCGCAAGGAGAAAGCAATGCTGCATCTCCAGCCCCCACTTAACTGGTATTGTGATAAAGGCCGATTGGGTGAGAGTGGGTGTTACCGTTTGGGCCGTAAGGTTTTAAAGTAGTAATCGCATAACAGCCTCCTCAAGCCAAATTACAACAGTTTCGTTTCGATTCTTTTGCGTCGAACGGCTCGAGTTGGCCACGCCTCCGATTCTTTTATTCTAACGTCATCTCAACGCTCAGTCACGTGATCAGAACAAAGATGTCGAAGGCTTGGCTTGGCAAACTCAAGACGTTTATGAGTCAGTGGGTCGAATTGGGGCGGATTTTTAGGAGTTGGAGTATACGCTTAGATGAGCAGCAAAGAAAAAAAAAATGGGAAATTTTTGAAAAAAAAAAAAAATTGAGCTTTGTAGTATACGCTTAGGAGTACTATGAGCAATAAAGAAAACCAAAAATATCATTAAAAAAAGTTTTGGGAATTAGTCAATTTAAAACGAAATTTTTTTTTCTGAAATCTGTTTTCTATTTTGCTGTTTCGGGCTACCAAAAAAAAATAAAAAATTTGTTTAAGAAATTTTTCGCCCCTATGGCTACTACTCCAACCGTTCGATGCAAGACAATCGAAACGAAACGGTCGTAACTTAGCTAGGGGGACTTGTACGCGATTATTAGTCCAAAACCTCACGGCTCCAACAGTTAAACCCACTCTCACCCAATCGGTCTCACTGGCAATTCAAATTAAGTACTTGCAGATTTTTTTTTTACAATATTGTATACTAGCTTCTGCCCACGGTTTCACCCGCACACATAAAATATAGCCTATGTGACTCAGGAATTAAGCAGCTTTCTGTTGGTGAAGAAATTTTAGCAGTCAGGCCTGTACTTTCAGATATTACCTCCTACAAAAAATTAACAAACTGTAACTCTTTTTAATATTAGTGTAGACTAAAGAACTTATTAATAATAACTCGAAAAAGAAATGTTTTCCTGAAAACAGCACCAACATTTGGTTAATAAATAAAGCAGCAATTAGCATTTCAAATAAATATTGTTATAAGAAAGAGTGGGGGCGCGAAACACAACTAAATAAATAATAATAAATCGTATTTCACTCTTCTACCAAATATTGAAAGGTTTCTTCTAATATAAATAATATTGAACCGATTATTCCGATTATACGGACATTCTTTATTTGCGATTTTGGATAGTTTATGTTTTTGAATAGGTTATTTTATGTACGCGAGCGAAGCCACAGAAAAAACTGTGTAGTTGTTCATAAATTGTGTCTGTATTGTTCATTGAAACAATGCCTGGAATTTTTTATAGTATCTTATAAAATTTCTGAATATATATTAAACTAGTTTTGTCAAATAAACTTAAATATTGTGTTTCAAACTAGGTTACGGTGTCTGACAGCCTAGTATTTTAATTTGGTAGGTAAAAAAATATTTTTCTGAAGTTGTTAAAATATAAATTACGAAAGATAAAATTTTTGCGATCACTTTTTCTATGAAAATTAATGTTTTTCTCAATCAATTTACGTTGATTATTTCAAATAATGCCAAGGGAATTCGAAATGAATATCTCAAATTTCAAATTAAGCTTTATTTTCTTTGAGTTATGAATTTTTTGGAGGGATAATTAAAAATTGATTAATTTTAAGTTCGTATTCGAAGTTTTTTATAGTCATTATCATTTATTATTAAGTTTTTTTTTTTATTTGTTGTCGTAAATGAGGCAATTCATTCTCCCGCTCAAGGGTGAAGCAAGAGGGCGTGTCAGACTTTTAATGAGTACAACTACACCAGGTGATAAAATATTGAATTTCATCACCTGATGTGGTCTGTTCATTATTTTAACCTTTCTTTAATTACGGTATTAATTAGAGACACAATAGGAAGACAATGAGAGAGCAAACGCCGGCACAAAATATATAGGTACAGAAGTCAATCTACATACAAAGCGCGATCCGAGCAATGCACACAAAGACACCGCTCACAGACACGATGTCTCGGTCGCGTCTCGCATCGCTCGTCGTACAGTTTCAGCTCAAACGCTCATTAGTGTGCGTCCACCGAGCGTAGGTATAAAAAGTGAAGTACATACATGAGATTGTCTTCTGTACCTATCTATTCTGTGGCTCTATGGAGAATACCGTGGGACAAATTCCAATAAACTACCGGGGATAACATTCTACAAATTCTCCTTCACTTGCACCCTTAATTTCGAGGACCAAGGTATTTAAGGAATGCAAATATCTGAAAATGATAATGGAGAGCAGTTGTGGCCGAGGGGTAATGGCTCCGACTTACGAGTTGTAGGCAATAGAAAGGAACCACGTGTATACATTGACTTGAACTTGTTTTTTAAAGAGTGACCAATAGCGCGACGCTCCGTAGAAACGTAACGTGCAAATTATTCACGTACCTACAAGTCTACATACTAAGGGCGCGTTCACACGACACGCGCACGCCACCCGCGTCCAGCTCGCATTGAAATTTATTAAATAAGAATTTGAGTCTTATAATCATCATCAATAGATCTCAAATTGCATTTAACGAGGTCTACACGCGCACGCCAAGCGCACGCCCCACGCCCGCCTCGCGCCAACCCTGCGCTCGCCCCGCCCGCGCTCTGCACTCTCCCCGCGTACGTTTTGCGCCCGCGCTATGTCTAAATGCCTAGTAAAGAAAGGAGTTCAGCCACTAGTAGTATAAGTGGGCGCGAGGCGTACGCGAGGCGGACGCAGCGCGTGTGCGGGTTTAAGGCAGGCACAACGCGTGCGCGGGGGCTGTGCGTGATCGGCGCGTGTCATCTGAATACGCCCTAATAGATGTTTACGTTTCTTTATCTTGTGTCATTGTTTCTATTTCTTATTTACCCTCAATGTTGTAAGAATGTTACTTTTATTTCTGTTCTAACGTAATTAAATTATCACCATTAGTAAGCATTTGTGATTAAGAAGTGTTGTTATGCGAATGTGAGTACCAATACAAATTAACTCTGGTTTAATGGTACAAAAAGAAACCTGTAAGAAGAGTGTATTAAGGAAGAAATAAAAAAAAAGTCATGGGTTCAAACCCTGCCAGGCGCATTCATCATCAACCTTTTTAATGTTCCCACTGCTGGGACTCAGACCTCCTCTCTAGGAGAGGCAATGGGCCGTAATCCACTTCGCGGCCAGGCGCATTACTTTGTGTAATTTATTTAATTATCACTGCTCTCAAAACGGTATAGGAAATCATCACGAGGTTTCCTCGGCTTGTCCTAGAACTAAAAATTTGAATACATGTTACATTCATTAACCCTGGGCATGCCACAATTAGGTATGGCAGTAAGTCTTCTCTTTGAGGCGTGGCTGGAAAGACCTCACAGCGTCCTCACCTTCCGTATGACACAGGTTCTCACCGGACATGGCAAGTTCGGGAGGTTCCTGTTCCAGATTAAAGCGGAAGTGACGCCCGGATGTCGCCACTGTAAGGAACGCCCAGAGGACACGGTGGAGCACACAGTCGAGGTGTGCCCTGCTTAGGCGGAGCATCGCCATGCCCTCGTAAGGGCGATCGGCGGCGGTGACCTCTCGCACCGGGCCTTAGTTGAGGCCATGGTCCGGAGCGAGGAGGAGTGGCAGACGGTCGCCGACTTCTACAAAGCAGTAATGCTCGCAAAGGAGGAGGCTGACCGCATCAGGCAACGGCGCTCTCACCGCTGCCGGGATTCCGAACCCGATTTCCAGCCACCGTAGGCGCGGGCTTGCGGATAGTGAGCAATGGGTAGCTTGCTGTCCGTCCGTCCGGTAACTGTCCGGACCAAGTTCAAGTCATCGACGGCGCGCACTGTTCCCGCGCGCCTCAAGGAGTTGTCAGCAACAGCAGGAACCCAGCTGGATCGAAGCCTACTGGGGTCAGGGTTATCCGAAAAGGAACTCGAGCCCCGGTATGAAGTTTTTTTAGTCAGTAAGAGTCTGACACTATCTCCCGCTCTGCCCAAGAGTGGGGATTGTCATTCGATGATTTTCCCCACAAAAAAAAACAATTATTAAATCGCACTGGGCCCGCGTGATGGTATATAAATGGTGTAAGGGACAGCCCTCCACAAACTTTAAGGGCTTGCTCAGTAGATGAAACTGAACAATCCACCATAAAAAATTATTTCAGGAAACGAAAAAAAAATTCAGCCTCTCCATACAAACTGTCCAATCAAGTTAATAATTTGTATGGTGAGGCGGTTTTTATTTTTCGTTTCCTGAAAAAAAAATTTATGGTAGGTTGTTTAGTTTCGTTTACTGAGCAAGCCCTTAAAGTTTGTGGAGGGCTGTCCCTTACACCTTGTATATCTGAATTAACGGTTCTTCTTATGAAAACCTATTTATAAAATCATTACCATCATAAGGTGTAATCTATTCATCATGAGGTATATCTATATATTTTTTCTACGGTTCTTCTCCGCTCACATCCAATTCCAAACAATAAAAACGTTATTAGTGTTAGAATGCCTTAGTTAGTCTGCAAGTTATCGGTTAATTCAGTTATCAGTTTTAGGTAAACTAATTTATCTTGTTTTAAATTAGAAAATCGTGACCGAACTTTGTGAAAGGCAATTTTGATTTCTTCTTTTACAACCAGTTAATAGAAAAATCTACACTAATATAATAAAGAGGTAATGTTTGTTTTTATGTTTGTAGGAGGTAATCTCTGGAAATTCAGTTCCGATAGCTCAAATTTTTTCACCGATAGAAAGCTGCTTAATTCATTAAACCCCAAGCGAACGCCGACGTTCGCGCACCTTATTGTCTTTCTATTGTGTCTGTAATTTCCAATATGTTATGTTAATGCCTAAGTGACATAGTAAACACAGATTCCGGCAGGGAATTCCACTCCTTGGCTGTACGCACAATAAATGTGTTCGCAAAACGTTTTGTGCGTATGGGTGGGATGTCTACCATGTACCGGTGGCGCAACGCTGTACGTCGTGTGATCCGATGATGGAACGGACTTGGCGGAATTAGATTGTGCAATGCTAGTGAACACTCCCCGAAATGTAAACGATAGAAAACCGACCGACTAGCAACTCGCCGACAAGAAATAAGATAAAATACGAGCATATCTGTACATATTGTGTCCTTTCGACGTATTTTGCATAAGTCAATTGTGCTTTTTTACGTAAAAACTTAAAAAGTGGCTCTGTTATGCCCTTTGAGTTTATGATATCTTCTACGAAAAAAAAAAGGCAAACGTGCGTTTTTTTCTGGTTACGAATATGCTTTTATTCTCAATTTAGGAAAAAAAAAAATTAAAAAGGGCATAAATGTAAGTTATCCCTTTTTAATAAATTCCCGTCTCCATTTCTGGTCTTCTTCATCAGTTCCATTTCGTCAAATAATACTTTCGAATTATAGATGCTTAAGTTCAATTAAAGTTGTCATTGTTTTAAAAGAGTAACCATGGAGTTTCTTGCCGGTTCTTCTCCATAGGAAACGACAAATTTCGAACCGTGCACTAGCTTCTTACGTTTTATAAGTACCCATGTAGGCCTATGTGAAATAAAAAACTTTTGACTTGAGTTTGACTTGACTTGAAAGAACCTCTTACTTTTTTGAAGTCGGTTGAAAAGTTGGGAAGTACTAATTTCACGCTTTCAGAGCCTCCCCAGAGCTCTGGAACGAGGGCACTTTCTTTCTTTCTAGTCAGTAAAAATCTGACATGTCCTCCCGCCTCGCACAAGGGCGGGAGATGTAATTAGACGATTTCCCACCAAAAAAAAGCACGTGTAAAGCCAGCTTTTAATGTTATGCCAAGCACAGGTCCGTTCGTGTGTGGAGTACTGCAGCCACATAAGGGCTGGTGCTGCAAAATGCCACCTGGCAGCTTCGAACTTGGTGAAAAGGCGTGCTAAGAGACTAATTGGTGATCCAGATTTGGTTAAGTCCAACCTTCAAGCCTTGAGCACAGATGTAGGGTGGCCAGCCTTTCGGTGTTTTACAAGATGCATTTTGGAGGGTGTGCGCAGGAATTGGACGACTTGATTCCGCCATCTCAATTCTACCATCGGACAACCCGACGTACGGCGAATATCTACCCTTACGTTGTTGAAACCTCTACGGTCCGGACTAAGCGTTTTCGCCTCGTCATTTATACCACGTACGTCGATGAATTTGCCTGCTGCGGTCTTCCCGTCCGATTATAATTTGGGTGTCTTCAAGGCTAAAGTGAATAGGCTCTTAATAAACTAGTGCACCTCACCATCAGAGATTGCATCATTGCTTACCATCAGGTGGGATCGCAGTCAAGCACTAATTCATACCAATTTAAAAAAAAAATCCGAAGCCCGAAGCAATTAATCATTATAATCCTAAACCTTTATAATATAAGCGTGATTTATTAAATTTCCTGTAGCCTAATTAATATCGTATGTCAAATTGCCTTAATTTAAATTGATTAATTAATCGGTCTAAACCCGATTTTATGTGTGTCTGAAAACATAGTGACGAGCCACATCCGGTTACGCTTCATCATCATCATCATCATTTCAGCCGACAGACGTCCACTGTTGAACGTTGGCCTTCCCCAAGTGTAGCCACAATGTACATTCCTATGCGTCCCGCACCCATAGCATTCTCGCAACCTTCACCAGGTCATCGGTCCACTTTATACGAGGCCTTCCAACCTTGCGTCTTCCAGTACGCTTATATCCACTTATCTTTGCTTAAAGGTAGAACTTCATTAAGCACACGCTCTAGGGTTTGAGTTTATGAATACACTTCCTGAGTGCTAACTACACGCGGAACCGGCCCTCGATTTGAGGCCCCCACATCCTTGCCGGCTCCTTGTTAATGTCGGTGGTGTCCAACTTGTGACCTTTATTAAATATTTTTGGGAAAAAAATAAAACATGATGTAAAAATTATGGGAATTGATTCAGTTAGTGATTCTGAACCAACTATATTTTTCACATTTACTAAAACTAGTGTTGTAGAACTTTTTCTTTTATCAGCCAGTAAGTTCCCTCTTTGAGGCGTGGCTGAAAAGACCTCACGGCGTCCTTACCTTCCGTGTGAGGCAGGTCCTCATCGGACATGGCACGTTCGGGAGGTGCCTGTAACAGATTCGTGCGGAAGAGACGCCCGGGTGTCGCCATTGTGCGGAATGCCCGGAAGACACGGTGGAGCACACAGTCGAGGTGTGCCCTGCTTGGGCGGAGCATCGCCGTGCCCTCGTGGGGGCGATCGGCGGCGGAGACCTCTCGCGCCGGGCCTTGGTTGAGGCCATGGTCGCGTGAGGTCTAAAGGTTAAAGCGAGGAAGAGTGGCAAGCGGTCGCCGACTTCTGCGAAGCAGTAAGGCTCGCAAAGGAGGAGGCCGACCGCATCAGGGAACGGCGTCCTCGCCGCCGCCGCCGGGATTACGATCCCGATTTCCGGCCACCGTAGGCGCGGGCTTGCGGACAGTGAGCAATGACTAGCTCGCTGTCCGGCCGTCCGGTAACTGTCCAGACCAAGCTCAAGTCGTCGACGGCGCGCACTATTCCCGCGCGCCTCAAGGAGTTGTGAGCAACAGCAGGGGCCCAGCCGGGTCGAAGCCTACTGAGGCCAGGGTTATCCGAAAGGGAACCCGGTATGAAGGCTAGAAGGAACGGGGTGGGCTTTTAGTCAGTAAGAGTCTGAGACTATCTCCCGCTTCGCCCAAGAGCGGTGGATATCAATGCATGATTTTTTCCCACCATAAAAAAAAAGACTGTTAAGAACACCATGAACAACAATTTTTGTTCTATGACTTTTAAAAATGTATCATTTTTAGTTCATCATATTTTCATATAAACGTTCTAAATATTACGAAGTCTATGCAAAGCAAACGATAGTACAATAGCCGAGGGTAGCTGGAGATGAACTTGACCTATTTACGGGCGACCCTCACAGTGAGACCAACTAGCGGGGTTACTATAACGTTCAAAGTAAGATTGTTTTAATATTGTTTCCGTGTGGGTAAGAGATGGCGCTAGACAACCTGTATAGCTCTGTCTCTTACCCACACTAAAATAAGATTAAAACAATCTTACTTTAAACGTCATGGTCTAGGTCTAGGTCGGTCGCTTAAATGCGCTTGCGTCGCGTCATACGTGTTCTTGTAGCAAAATTCGGCAGTGCGGATGTAATTATCTTTACATGATGATTTATCAATATTCTGATACTCGCACGGAAATGGTGTGAATGCTTGCTAGGTGTATTGACAATGATTCGGAAGCCTGCTTACTATTATTTCGATAACAGTGCGCGGGAGCCGTAAATAGATACAGCAAAATAGATAGAACAACGAAATGTTGAAGGTTTGTTTTTGGTAAATGAATTATGTTTTGTAAAAAGTCATAGAACATAAGTTGTTGTTTATCATGTTGGTAACACAGTATTGCAAGGCTGTTAGTGTTTTACAATAACCCTGTATACACCACATATTTTTAATTAGTACACATACTTAAAGGGCTTACTAGAAAAGCCCTTGTTATTTTATAAGTAAAATCTCAATAAATAATATTCATAAACAGCAAAGTTATTAGCGTTGGTTTATGTCCCAAAATGTCACTCAATTTATGGAATTATTGTGCAGGCTATTGTTTTATGAATGAATAAGTGACAATTATTAAGAAAAAACACTGCCCGCAATATTTTCTACTAGCAACTGTTATGTATGATTGATTCTGTGATGAATTTACCTTTTCGTGGTCAATTTTAGGATTTCGGTTTTTTCTATTTTTGACTACAAAAATATGATCAGTGACGGTTACAGATAGAGCCCCATTTTTTTGTGTATTAATGAAAAAGTAGGGGTGTGTATGGGTTCTAAAATTCTCATATATGTAAGTGAATTCATGTAATTCGTATGGGAATCTCAAACCTCAATTTATTTTATAGCTAAACAAACATTGCTACTAAATTAGAGATCCCTAAATTAATGGAGAATGTCGTCAGCACGTTGTGAGGAAGCTTTGTGATTAATGCTTGTGGTGTCTGTTTGAGATGAGGGTCCTGCTTGGAGTTGACTGAGCTTTTTATATATAAAAAAATATTTTCCCATTTTAAAAGACCAATTTGGTTTTTCGTTCTAAATCTCTTCTGTACACCTTTTTTATCGTGGGAAAAAATCATCCAATGACATCCCCCACTCTTGCGCGGAGCGGGAGATAGTGTCAGACTCTTACTGACTAAAAGACCCACCCCGTTCTTTCTAGCCTTCATACTGCTCGAGCTGTCTTTCGAAGCTAACCCTGGCCCCAGTAGGCTTCGACCCAGCTGGGTCTCTGCTGTTGCTGACAACTCCTTGAGGCGCGCGGGAACAGTGCGCGCCGTCGAGGACTTGGGCTTGGTCCGGACAGTTACCGGACGGCCGGACAGCGAGCTCTTCTGTAACACCTAGAACTAGTAGGTAGATTAAGAATTATAACTGGTCTAAGTTTTTTAATTTTATCAATTATTGACTGATTATCAAAACTCTAAGGGTGAGTTGCACTATAACGATAACAAAGCGATTAACAGTTGTCGTATCGTCGAATTGACCAATAGGCGGCCGTTTCACGGCTAGTTATGGTTTGGTTATCGTTATAGTTAAATGGTGCAACTCACCCTAAGGTACTTCTAGCAGACATAGATAGAATCATCATATTTAGAATAACTGTGTGTGTGTATTCTAAATATGAAACTATTTGAGTGTATAAATCAATGAAAAACTAAAATATTTTGCATTTAACACGAATAATTTACATTTATAAAATACTTAACTGATCATAATTACATTAAAACCATAATAAAAACTCTACGCTAATTACAACTCACTAAAATAAGGCGTCAAAAAATTCTTCTGTATCTGACTGCAAAAATAACAAAAAAAATTACAACCAGATGATTTTAAGAGGGGTATACCTATATATATAGAGCCTATTCCACTCGCCTATCGTCAAACCCGAGTATGATTTATTTTTATTATTATTATTGATAGGCTCGCGCTTGACCACTATCTCACCTGTTGGTGGTAAGTGATAATATGGCCGAAGATGGAGCACGCTTGCCTAGAAGTAACCTATTCACTCTTGACTTAAAGACCTCTAGGTTGTAGCTATCAGGAAACACAGACTCCGGCAGGGAATTCCACTCTTTAGCTGTACGCATAATGAATGTGTTTCCAAAACGCTTTGTACGAATGGGTGGGATATCCACCATGTACCGATGGCGCAACGCTGTACGTCTAGTGGTTCAATGATGGAACGGACTTGGCGGAATTAAATTGTGCAATTCCAACGCACACTCAAAGAAGTGTAATCAATAGAAAACCGCCAGGCCAGCAACTCGGCGTCGATGCTCAAGGCTTTGGAGCTTTGACTCAACAAGCGCATCATCACCGATGACCCTCTTGGCTCGCCTCTCAATCGACTCCAAAGCATCTAGCTGATACTTGGCAGACCCATCCCAAAGATGAGAGCAGTACTCCATATACGATCGAACTTGCGCTTGGTATAGTTTGAGCAGCTGTTCCGGAGTGAAGTACCGCCTCACCTTAGCTAAGATCCCCAGAATTTTGGCAGCCTGTTGTGCTTTTGCCTCGATGTAAGAGCCGAAATTGAGGGTAGATGATAACGTTACCACAAGAGGCTCAAGGCCGTCGGTTATCGGCACGGTCACACCCCGGAATGTAGGAGCCGGGTAAAATTGGCTTCGTTTGGCGGAAAAAAGACATGCCTGGGTTTTAGCAGCATTGAACCTGACCAGGTTGGCATTGCCCCAATCGGATACTGCCTCCAAGGACAAGTTGAGTTAAAACCTTGTTGCTTCATCTAACGCAATCCAACTCGATGTTTGACGAAGAGGCGACGCGAAAAAGAGAGATAACGCCTGAAAACTCTGTTAGTATTCGGCAATACCGTGATTGACTCGATTATTTCATAAAATTTATTCTAGGAACTAACCCTTCAAAGTTTAAAAATAAAAATGGTCGTCATTCAGAATCTCGACTAAATGTAAAAATGTAAAATTGGCATGTAATTAAATCGATATCTGTAATGCCTTTTTCGAACAAGATATTTCAAAGTTAAACCAAAAAATACTAACTTGCACTCAAATTATGCACACTGATCATAAATCATATCAATATCCGATGTACGAACCAAATGTTTTTTGTGAATTCGATAAAAAAGTTCATCTCGTTTTGTGTGATTTTTTTATTTTTGTTTAGTCACCGTAGTAATAAAGTAATAAACAAATAATTATATTTCATCAAATATTATCAATAACTATTATCGATAAACTTTATTCGACTAGGTATACTGTGTGCCTACTCATTATTTTAGACGTCGAATAGCGACGCTATAAGCTTTTATATTAACTCAGCCATAGTAGTATATTGTCAAAGTATTCAATTATTACTTTCACAATTAGTAATAGTACTAATGTTACGGTTACTGACTCCGTTAATTAGTCGAATTTGGCTAACTAGTGCTTGCTAATCACACTCATTCTACTCTAATATTATAAAGATGTAAAGTTTGTTTTTTTGTTTGTAGGAGGATAATGTCTGAAAGTAGGTACTGGTCCGATCGCAAAAAAAAATTCACCTATAGAAAACTGCTTTATTCCTGAGTGACATTGGAAAAACGGCGGACAAAAACTATAAAGTCAGTTAATGGTATAATTTGAATATATTATATTAAACTTAACCTAATTAAAACTAACAAAATAAAAATAAAAGCCCTAAATAACTAAAAAAGCAGTCTAAAGTACGGCATTGAAATAAAAAAAAAATCCTCCGCATCGCTGTCGACTGGTAACGTACCCAGAAGATTGGCGGCATTGCCCACCAATCTGGTTAGTCAATCTGGTTAGTCTCAAAAGTGCCGCGTGCAGATTTGGACGTGTTATTTAAGTTATATTTATACCGATTAGCGCAGCGCAAGCTGTCGCTCGTAAATACTCGCCATGACTGAGAATCTGGTGGCGAACGAGCTGTTGGCGTTCCTGCAGCAGAAGCTGGATGTGATGGACAAGGTGTCCGCAGTCCATATCTGTATACAGCCCACTATAGTATACACTGAGGATACAGCTGTTGGAGTCGCACCGTAACGTCAATTTCAAGGCGTTCGTGGTGCGAGTCCCGAACACTTTTCTGCCTCTCATGTTGAAGGAAGACTTGGCCGCAGGGCGTGGTGTTCCGTCGCTTCCGCGGACAAGTGCCACAGAACAGCACAAATTGAATAATTGCAGTGTGAAGTGTTACTAATATAGTCATAAGTTTTATTTACTAACAATAAATTGTGTTAGTCTGTAAGGTATTTGTCTATGGGCCAAGATGCCTGAAATAAACGATTTATTATTATTGGCACGCTGAATGGCAATGTTATCTATAATATAAATTATCCTTTGTCCGAAGTAAAAGCCAGCTCTTGGATCACGCGAAGTGTCAACAAGGTGTTTCGAAAGTTTGGTAAGGTTATATTTATATTACTTTTATTCATAGATGTTTTTATGTGTCCAGTTTTCAGTATATGTTAGTCCACGCCAGCGAGTCCAACGAAATATGTTGAAAACCCCAGTTCATTGCCTTCAGACTAACTCAGGGGCGTAGTTAGGTGAGCAAAAGCCCTGGGGTGAGAAAAAAATGGGGCCCCTTTTTTACCCCCATTAGAAATCTACAATAATATTATAAAGAGGTAAAGTTTTTTTTTTTTGAAGGATGTAATCTCTGAAACTGTTGGTCTGATTGCGAACATTTTTTCAGCTGCTTTATTCCTGAGTGACATAGGTTATATAGAGAATTTTGGTTTGGCTTATTAGATTAAAAATAGGTATAATAATGAAGATATAACTAACAATGATGTGGACCAAATATGTCTGAAATAACAAGTTTTATTTTTAATCAGGTTATGGGTCCCCTTGAGCTTGGGGGCCCGAAATCTAGAACCAGACTTTCGGTAGCTACGCCCCTGGACTAACACCTTCAAAAGCTACAACAGGTTGAATTATTCATGATCGCAACAAAGTTTGGTTTGAAACTAGATTTATGTAGGATTTTAATATAATCCTTGGAATAATCGGTTTTAAGGGACGATAGGTACCTATTAGAAAATCCATTATGACTTTTTTTTATTCTTTGTAGTAAAAAAAGAACTTAATACACACAGTACAGTTATGCACTAGTATCTTTGTAAAGAAACCGTTTTTAGAATACATATTTTAGGTCTCACAAAGTATATTCAAAATTAGCTTTTGCCCGTGTACGTAAAATATAGCCTATGACACTCAGGAATAAAGCAGCTGTCTATCGGTGAGAAAATTTTAACAATCGGACCAGTACTTTCAGAGATTACCTCCCACAAACAAAAAATAACAAAAAGAAACAAACTTTACCTCTTTATATTATTAGTGTAGAAAAGTAATCAATTTTAAAATGAATGAAATCGACGAAGTAGAAAACCTAATTTACGTGAAAATTTGTAAAGTTTTAGTAGAGTACCTACCATTTCTTTTCTTTGAGTTTGAATATCATCAGATAATAGGGTGGAGTCAAAGGACAGGTCAGACTTTATGCAAGATTTTGGTGACATGATTTGAAAAGTTGTTTCGGTTAAAATTAAAAATATGACATCTACAACGTCACGTTTTCATTTAAATAGTAGTTAGTAGAGTTTTTTGACGACATATTTTAGTTTGATTTTAGTTAGTTGTAATTAGCGTGGGGTTTTATTATTATTTTTTTTTTTAATTTACTGTAATTATAGTTTTTAGTTGTATATGTAATAAGTTAAATTGATTTAAAGTTAATTAAATGCATTTTATGGAATAAAAGTGATTGACAAATACACAAGGTTTATAAAGCTGTGTACAGACATTGCGAGGAGTGCGTCGCGAATGGTTCGTCTCGCATGCCTCGGGCTGTGTGGACGTGTGTGCTCACAGTGAGCATTCGCTTCGTACAATCGTTGCGAACGCCGCCTCAGTACGAGCCGTGCGCTCCGTGTGGACGGACAGGTGTGATTTGCGTTTTCTACTGATGAACACCGTGCGTGGTGGTTGGCGTGCTCAGTTTGAGCATGTGTCGTTCGGGTGGTGGAGACCTCTCGCGCCGGGCCCTGGTAGAGGCCATGGTCCGGAGCGAGGAGGAATGGCAGGCGGTCGCCGACTTCTGCGAAGCAGTAATGCTGGCAAAGGAGGAGGCCGACCGCATCAGGCAACGGCGTTCTTCCCGCGGCCGCCGCCGCCGGGATTCTGATCCCGATTTCCGGCCACCGTAAGCGCGGGCTTGCGGATAGTGAGCAATGGGTAGCTCGCTGTCCGGCCGTCCGGTAACTGTCTGGACCAAGCCCAAGTCGTCGACGGCGCGCACTGTTCCCGCGCGCCTCAATGAGTTCTCAGCAACAGTAGGGACCCAGCCGGGTCGAAGCCTACTGGGGCCAGGGTTATCCGAAGGGGAACTCGAGCCCCGGTATGAAGGCTAGAAGGAACAGGGTGGGTGGTTTAGTCAGTAAGAGTCTGACACTATCTCCCGCTCCGCCCAAGAGCGGGATTGTCATTGGATGATTTTTCCTACCATAAAAAAAATGTGTCGTTCGGGACGTACGCATAAATTTATCGTAGGTGTGAGGCAAGCCTGATGAACCATTCGCGGCGCACGCCTCGCGATGTCTGTACGAGGCTTAATGTAGGTTACTCGTAGATTATTTAATTTATGAAAAGCTAAAAAGCTTGTAATATCTTCAAAAAACTCTTCAAAAGAAGGTCACTGAAATTGGAACCATGCCTCTAGGTTGTATGCCTTTATAAATCTCTGACAAATAAAATCCAATCAGTGTCTTATTAGGTCGAAACAACAATTCATCTTCACAACAAAATGTAATTTTTCGCGTCATTGCTGATATTATAACCACGCGATTCGGGTTTTTTGACCAAAATAATTACTGCTAGAATATTAAGGGCCTCTGTTTTGTATGCAATGAAATTTAGACTAAACACAACAAAAGCTTGAAAATGTAGTCATATTTGATTTCAGCCGAAAGACTTCCACATTTCGACATAAGTCTCCCCGATCTTTTAAAATGATAAGCGTAAAATATATTGTCGTAATTTACATTGGCATAACGAAATCCAGCATGCATAATATTATTAGACATGTTTTGCCATAAATACTGCTAGCAGTAATAGTGAAGCATAAAATGTTATAAACGCATAATGATATTAACATATTACTCTTTGGAATAAAACTAATAAATGCCATTTTTTTTTTTAATTTATTTAAATTTAATTCATTAAACCCCAAGCAAACGGCATTCGCGCATCTATTGTCTTACTATTGTGTCTCAAAAGGACGGTATCTGAAATGTTAAATTTATTGATTATTATTATTATTGGGCGTCAATGACGGATTCACATTACTGCCACAAAAAAAAAAACTAACCTAACCCTGTAACCAAACATCGCCTAAAGATCAATTTATAATTATTGGCTGCATTCACCCAATTATGACTTCTTATATTTGTGGCTCATAATTAATAAACGAATAAATATTATGCCTTTAAAATTTATGAAACTCTATCTTAAGCCAAAACATATTAAACTAAATTATAGTTATGCTAACCTTTGCATTATCATCATCGTTATCACCAGCCTTTATAAGGTTCCCACTGTTGGGAATCAAGCCTCCTCTCTAGGAGAAAGCTATTATGCCAAAGTATTGTTATGCAGCAGTATTATTATGCTCATAAAAGTTATGCGAAAACATTATGCCAAACTATATTATCCCTTGAAATTTTATGCCAACAGGGGTATTACCAGTCTCTCCGAGTGTGACCATAATGACCGGTCTAGTCTCACATCCATCGGATTCCCGCGATCCTCGCCAGTTCATAGGTCTTCTTTGTGGAAGGCCTCCTAAAGCTACGTTTTCTGATGCGTGGTCGCCACTCTTTCCATTCTTATCAACCATCGTTCTGGGAGCAATATGCCCTGCCCACTTAAGTTCGGCGATTCTTTGACTTGTCGGTAACCTTGGTTTTCCTGCGGATTCTTCATTTCTGAAGTGGTCACGCAAGAAAACTCCGAGCATAGCTTTTTCCGTTGCTCTTTGGATGACTTTAAGCCTTAGAATGAGGCCCATTATGACCACGTTTCATAGTCATTTATCATCACTGGCAACACGCACTGATATATAGATCATAGACTTTTATCTTGAGACAAAAATTTATTGCGAAAACGAAATGGTTTAAACAGCAAAGTGGAATTTTACAACACCCCGTCGAGTACCCAATAAGAGAGATATGGGAAAGCTTTTTTCCACATTATGACCCACATACAAGGTGTAAGGGACAGCCCTCCACAAACTTTAAGGATTTGCTCAGGCTCTTTGCTTTTTCAGGAAACGAAAAAAAAAATTCAGCCTCTCCAATACAAACTGTCCAATCTAGTTAATAATTTTGTATGGTGAGGCGGATTTTTTTTTCGTTTCCTGAAAAAAATGTTTATGGTATGTTGTTCAGTTTCGTCTACTGAGCAAGCCCTTAAAGTTTGTGGAGGGCTGTCCCTTACACCATTTATATTTGCCAATTGGACCATTATAAAGGACGTTATGAATGTCACACGCGATGCTATTTCTATGGCCCCGAATCTAAAGTAAATATTTGTCAAATAGTAGAGAAATTCCAAAAGGAAGTGTGACACAAAATAGGTAAATGATGACGAATCAGCTAATTCATTGCAAGCCTGGTGAGCGCGCTTTGTTCCGGTAGCGTTTTCTGCTCGCGCGTCTAAACATTACAACATTAGTTTTAGTATTTTCGGAACCCGAATCACGTGTGTAGTATTTTTATGTAAAGAATCTATGTACAAAATTTCATAACTGTATCAATAAAAATCACAAAGTTATAAGCTTGTTATATCAGCAAAAATACATAGTCACCGGGCCATCCAGACGATTGAGGGGTGGTTTAGCGCTTGAATTCAGCTGTCTGCTGGCTCCTAAAGCCCGTTACGACCTGCCGTAACCTGTGTTGTACTTAGTACCGGTGGTGTCCAAATTTTTAAATAATTTTTGGGACAAAATATAACATGGTGTAAAAACTATTGGAATCCATTCCGTCATTAATTCTAAACCTATTTGGTTCAGAATTAATGACTATTCAGGTTTTTCTTAAACTAAAAAATAATGATGTATGTATACCTACCACATATAGGTACACAAAATGTCCACATACCAGTCCATCCGTTGATTATATAACCAGTAAATTGTATTAACGTTAATGTAAATAAATCTGTGAACTTCCAATCGGACTTTAATTTACTTACGTGTTCTAGGAAAACATACCTTCAGTAGTTTATAAACTCTAGGGTATTTTTATATTTCTACATAAAGTGAATAACCTCGTAACTACAAAATATGTAACGTTTTAGGAGGCCCGAACCAAATTAGACTTTTGTTATCTTATAATTTTAATGCGCTACGTGTTTTATTTTATTATTTACGTGCCACCGCGAGGTTTCTAGTATCACACCAAACTCAATCAATCAATCACACTCAAGCGAGGTATGCATTCAACATCGTAAATGGCTTGTGTGATGGTTTGGAACTTTTCTTTCCAGAAATATAATAAAAATAGCTTTTGCCCGCGGCTTCACCCGCGTATATAAAATATAGCCTTAGTCACTCAAGAATAAAGCCGCTTTCTATGGGTGAATAAATTTAATAAATCGGACCTGTACTTCCAGAGATTACCTCCAAAAACATAAAAACTAACTTTACCTCGTTATAACATTATAATATAATATAATAATATAGGCGTAAAAGTGTAAAAAAATCTATAAACTGCTTATCCGAGGTGTTCATTTTAATCCATCGATACGTGCAGTCAATGATACCAAACAGAATAATATTTAAAAAGATTCTATTGCCCTCTGTTTGTACATAGATTCTCTGTTGGATTAATTGTTATTTTAAGTTTTAATTTGTTTATTTTTTTAATTGATTGCAATCATTGCTGACCGATCGGCGTCTCATCGTCGACGACGGCTGGTGCTGAAAATTAGCGCTGTGACTCTGTTTTTCATGAGCCCCAGCATTTTGCTGAGCGCTGGCCGTTTTGCGCGGATGTGACGCATATCTTACGTGCTGCGTATGCGTATGCGTCATGTTTGACGTGAATAAACACTTTTTCTTTCTTTCTTTCTTTTTTCTCTGAGTTTTCCCCATTTTTCACCCTTTTTTACTCGTTTGTACATATTATTATTTTGAGTTGGTATATATATATACCTAGTGTTTATGTATTAGATTAATTGATATAATATTCACATTAAAACAGTTGAAAAAAAAAATTAAAATTAAAAGGTTCTATTAAAAGTACACTCACCTGAAAATATAGCAGCATCTTACACAGCACATCTCCCAAGAACCAGGTTTCAGTCACATCCCATAAGACCGTAGCAGGCAAACAAAACAGGATCACCATAAAGTCAGCTGCTGCCAAGTTCACAATGAAATAATTGGTCACTGTTCTCATAGAATGATTTCGATATACTGCAACGCACACTAGAGCATTTCCGACCAATCCTGTGATGAATACCAATGTGTGTGTACCTATCAGAACCCATTCGTACGTATGCGGGTAGATGTAGTCATTCAACATTGCGATGTAGTCCTCTCTAGATAAATTACAAAATTCTTTCTGTCCTACACATTCTTCAGTCATGTTGTCTTTTGGAACTTCTTCTAGGTCTGTTATATTTTCTCCTGTGTAGTTTTCAACTGCTCTCTTCTGTCTGGATTTGATTAAGTTTGATTTGAATAACATTCGGCGTGTGTAGTCCAGGTCTGTGTTATCTTCTTCATCATAGATATCTGCATTGATGCTGTTAATGTTGATGAAAAGAATGATGCTGACAACTAAAATTGTGACTTGCTTTATGATATACATGTTGTTGTTTTTTTTAATCTGATGTGAAGTTTTTAATCATTCCGGATCTGTAACAAAGGAAAGTAAATATAAGTATATGTATGGATGGTTTAGGACACAAAATACGGACGCGTTTTAGTTAGAACTACGAAAGACGGTATTGCAGTTAAGAGTGTTTCGAGTTATTATTTAGTTAAGAGATTTTTTTAGCTGTGAAAATCATCCAGTGACATCCCCAGCTCTTGGGCGAAGCGGGAGATAGTTAGTGTCAGACTTTTAGTGACTAAAAACCAACTCGAGTGAGTGACAGAATTACTGAATGCCACAAAAGCGTTCTAGCGTTATCTCTGTTTTTTACCCGACTGCAAGAAGGGTTATGTTTTTCGCGCGCATCTTGTATGTTTGTATGTATGTAATATTCTTTATTACCTCATATCTTCCAAACCGCTGAACAGATTTTTATAATTAACATGTCGTTAGATTCGTCTTGATAACCCAAGTGTTCTTAAATAAGTGACTGAGAGATGCTATATGTTAGAGTAAAAAAAAAAAAATTAATTCTGTTATTTGGGTGTCAAATTAAAGGGCTTTTTATGAAGATTTCAAAATGGTATGTCATGTCCATATTAAAAAAAAAGTACAACAGGCAATCTATGTTATTTATTTTGTTCTGAGGCGAATGCCTAGGTCGGTTTTTGAACTTTATACTGATTTTACGTCTAAAATATAATGAATAAATAGTGACATTATAATAGTAACTGACCCATTAAAATAATCTAGACTTAAATCATTCTATTTAATGTGGGTCCCGACTGTTGCTGAACTGTGGACTGAACTTGTTTATTTTTCTTTTCATTTTTAATTTTTTACGCAGTCGAGTTTTTTATTTTTTTATTCTCATTACCTCTTTATTTTGATAAAGAGGATTGCGTTGGATAAAACAAAAAGCCTCTAAGCCATGTTCACTATGACGATAGACGATAAAACCAAAAAAAAACATAGCGCGTTTCACAAAATCCCAATCACAAAGTGGTGCGACTACCGTTAAAATCGATTTCGTTTCGCATTCCGTGCAACAATTTTGCTAGAGTAGGCAACTCTTTTTCTTTTCTTTTTCCTATAAACAGACAACATTACGGCGATGGTTACCAGGAACTATCTCAAGACTATGGCCCTTGCCTGAACGATGTTATTAATATTATATTTTGTAACATCTTCTACATTTCATCAATCATCTTTTCATAAACAAACAGCCGGGCTTGTTCTCTTCAACAATTTGCCTGTATGTAAACAATTTTTTAATATTGTAGAGAAAAAACAAAATACTAAAAGCCATACCTAATTATGATGTCCTATCACTAAGCAATAATGGTTACTTTGTACTTTTATTCTTGTTTACTTTGTGTACACACTGTTAAATTTTAATCGTTTTAATCCCGTGGAGGGTCGATCCGGTTCATGAAACACTATCGATTTGTAAAGATAATTTTTTTTAAAAAGTACCTTTTTTTCAAAACTCGTATTAATTTACGCATGTACGAAATTAATTTCTTTAGGAAAACATCAGCTGAACGAGTTTTATAAAAAGTGACTATAAGTGAGGGTCGAAAGGCTGGATTCGCGCCACGACACCAACTTCAAGTCGTTCGTGATACGAGTTCCGACCCACCATCTGGAGACCTTTTTAAGAGAGGACTTTTGGCGGAAAGCTGTCGTGTATCGACGTTTCCGAGGACGGCTACGCGACACCACGCAGCGGAACACGACGCCGATGTTACGTGTTTAATTATAAATAGTTTACTGTTTGAAATCCTACTTGAATATGTATTAGTTTATTTTGTCTATAAGATTATAATATTGTGTATTTTATCTATGGGCCTTAGTTGCCTGACAATAAATAAATAATAATAATAATAAAAAATTATAAGCGAAAATTATAAACTTGATTGGACAGTTTGTATGGAGACGCCAATTTTTTTTTCGTCTCCAGGAAAATATTTTTATAGAAGGTTGTGCAGTTTCGTCCATTGAGCAAGCCCTTAAAGTTTGTGGAGGGCTGTCCCTTACACCCTTTATACTAATATTGAACGTAAACACTGTTCCTACCTCAAGCAGGCTGTTGCAAACATAGCTTGACAAAATGGGGTTATATAGACCCGTCGGATACTCAATGTGAGTACGGTACTCCTGTCCGAAACATGAGCCTCACGTTAGAGTGTGGCCTTACACTTGCACTTTGGAGGATTAGATAAGTGCCACCGATGCAATTAGCCTTTTGAATGTCTTATGTTACACAGTTCGACATAAGCAATTGTCTTTCTATTGTGTCTCTAATTACGGCATTCAAAGAGTTAATGTAGCCACCTACAATTACCGGCACGGATCTTGAGCGCTGACTTCAAGCTGCGCAGAACTCAAATTTTCCGTCTCTTTAGTGGTGCGAAGTGAGACGCGGGGGCGGAGATTGTCAGTGATTTGCTCGCCGCGCCATCGTGTCATAGATGTCACTCGTGATTCGTTACCTGCGTTGCTGCATGTATGTATCTAACAACGACGACGATTGGCTCGCCAATGTATGGAATGCGCAAAGCGATCCCCACTCTGACGCCGAGCGCTCAAGATGCGTTCCGGTAATTGTATTGGGCTCAAGCCATCGACTTATATATAATTCTAGAGATAGATAAACCCTTTCACGGACACTATTTGCCAAAATACTGGAAAGTTAAAACAAAAGTCCGCTGCAGCGCTACATTGGCATCATGTCGTCTAATAGAACTATTAAAACATGCAGCGCTACTTTTTTACGACCAAAATGTCTTAAACGAATTTCGTGGCACGGAACGGCATGGCACGTTTAATGGTCGATTCGGTACTTGGAATACTATCGATTTGTAAAGATAAAATAATATATAAATATAATATAATATAAAATAAACGCATGCACGCCGAGCGAGCCCAATGACCCAATGCCCTCTAGGCAGTTAATACGCATCGCCTACTACTACCCACAGGTCAATGGACTCGCTCAGCTGACGTTTTCTTAAAGAAATTAATTTAAAGGTACCTACTTTATTTTTTAATTTTATTTTTACAAAACGATAGTATTCCATGTACCGGATCGACCCTCCACGGGATTTAAACGATTAAAATTTTACGGTGTAAGTATATATTGATAGCAAAAACAGTTTGACGAGCTTCCTATCGAATAGAAAAGAAGAAGAAGAAAAACCTTAACACAAACATCTTAATAGACTTTCAATCTGAATAGGTATTTTTAAAACATACACCACACATACCTACTTCTGATTTTGTTCATTCTTCCTTCAGCTTCATACGGTTCATCTGTCTGTGGAATGCGCTGCCTCTCGATTTAAGGGCGGATGAACGTCGGTATGCATTTTGAAAAGGGAGTTAGTGATAGTTTGACGGGTGACAGGACAGAATGGCATAAGAAAACGTGTTGCGCCGACCCAAGTAATATGGGATAAGGGCAGGAAGAAGAAGAAGAACGTCGGTATGCATTTAAGGCGTATAGTCCCTTGAACCATCTGACCGAAATTATGTGAACGCAACTCTCGCACTCGCCTAGGCGGCAGTACGCAAATCTGTGCATTTTTTTGCGGCCAGCAGCGCCCGGAAAGCACTTTAAATCCATATTCTCTGGGAGATATTGATTGATTTACATGTGTAATGTTCACTTTGAAGGATATTTAACCACCAATTTTTACGTGTAAAAATGTTTCTAAAGGTCCAAGACGTTTCGAAGGAGTAGGGAAAAGTTGCGAAAAGTTGCGAAATTGCTAAATATTTTATTTTTTTTTTTGATAAAAGTAAAAAATTGCACGAAAAAATAAAATGTTGATATTATTGTTCTTGAATTTTTAATAAACATATTTTTTTTTTCAAACCAATTGACCTAGCCGTTACGGAGGAGTAGGCCTCAGAAAATCACTGTTTTATGGCACTTTTAGGGCGTTTGGCCCTTAAGCGGAAGTTGCGGAATCATTTTCTACACCAATAGCAGAATCGTCTCACAACTTCTGTCCTTCCTTTACATTAATAAATATGTAGTTTAAATAGGGTGACTGGTAATTAGTGTACGATACTTAAATACGTGATTGTGCTCATGATAACCAACAACGTTTACTATGGGAACAAACCTGAAATCGCGAAAAAAAAATCAGCTGTTCAGTACATTTATGTTTACCTAATGTACTGAACAGCTGATATTTTTCTCGCGATTTCGGCTTTGCTCCCACAGTAAAATGTTTTATATATAAATGGATGTGTATTTTCACCATTTAAGTATAATTTTTACTATTGTTTTCTAAATAAAATGTTTATTTTTTGCGCTTACCATATTGTCTCTTCACCAGTCTAAGTTAACTCACAGAGAATAACTAAGGTTCGCCTTTGAAATTTTTGTTGCATGAAGATAAAATAAATAAAATCAGTTCATTTATGCGCAGCTTTCTTTGTATATGAAACTGTTTTATATGCAAAGGTTTTTGATGTCTGCTTTCCAGAACCACAGTCACTCTTTCGAACACTCTCTCAACCCACCTCTACATTCCTCTATTTCAAAATCCTTGATGACTGCAGTGTTACTGGAAAGTCTATCGAGTTTCCTGAATTTAAAAGTAAATGATGCCATTCTGTCAATTTGGTATTATTTACATATATCTTATATTTTTCCGATCAAAACATTGTTATTATTTACATTGATTTATGACATTTTAATACAGTCTTAAATGTTCTCTGGAACTTCGCAGTAGTACCATACATTTGTAAGCACAAACTAACCAGTGTAATGCATTAAACTATTTTATTTTTTTATTCTACGATATTCAATTCAGTGACAATTGTAATGAACTTAAAGGTGTCCTTTAAAAAAATTATTGTTATTCTAATTAAAACCGTAGGTACCATAACCGTAACCGTTTATCTTATTTACCAATAATTATAATAAGCTTTTGCCCGCGCGGCTTCGCTCCCGCTCTTCCCTACTCCACCTTACTATACCCTACTCTACCCTACCCTATCCTACGCTACCCTACTCCACCTTACTTTACCCTACTCTACCCTATTCTACCCTACCCTATCCTACGCTACCCTACTCTACCCTACCCTATCCTACGCTACCCTACTCTACACTACTCTACACTACTCCACACTACTCTACACTACTCTTTTCTACTCTACACTACTCTACACTACTCTATTCTACATTACTCTACCCTACCAAACTTCACATAAACCATCTACTAAATAGCCCGAACAAAGCCTAAACATTTGGTTTGGATGGTGAGCCCGTCCTGAGTTATAAAATTACAACGAGAAGTGGCATTCATTTTTATATTTTTTCATATTCTGTTCTTTGTGCATTTTATAAAATAAAAGTTTGAACGAAATTCATGTCTGATGAACCAGTGGTTAAGGCTTATTGTTGTCTATCAGTGAATAAATAAAATTTTATTTTAGAACATTGTAATCACAATTGCTTTTATTCATTGATACAAAAGCGAAGATTCATTATGTTGAGTGGTTCGTCTGCTCAACAGTTAAATTATTGCTACAGAGTATTATATTTTGCAACTAGCTTCTGCAATTGCGTTTTTTTATTTATTATTTTTATTATGCGTTCATTTTATTTTCAGTCATTTTTAACTAGATGAGGCCGGTGTTTCTTAGCTGACTACCCCGAGAAGAAACACCGACACGAACTCAGGGGTCAAAGTCTTTTTTTTTAAGTCCATACAGTAAACAAATGTAATGGTCAAACCCTCTGAGAAAAATGCAGATTAGTGCCTCAGATGGTCTTTTGAAGAAAGAACTACACAGATTTGAGTAGACCTGTCCAGTCAGTGCCAGCATTTCATTTTTTCATTTCTCAAACTTAGGACTGCTAAGGAGCTCAACGACTTGACGAACAATACCAAAGAAAGGACATTTGGGTAAGCCGCATCAAATACTCAGAACTGCCAGACATCATGTCTAAATTACAGAAAGGGAAAAAGTAATCCACATAGTCCCCACATTCACAATCTTATATATAAAATTCTCGTTCGTTCCCGTACTCCTCCGAAACGGCTTGACCGATTCTCATGAAATTTTGTGAGCATATTGAGTAGGTCTGAGAATCAGCCAACATCTATTTTTCATACCCCTTAGTGATAAGGGTTGTCCACCCTTAACATTTACTTAAAAAATATTTATATGGCAAAACAACGTTTGCAAAATTAACAAAATGCTATTATACTTCACAAGAGCAGTGGTGGCCGAGTGGTAATGGTTCCGACTTACGAATTGTAGGTCGCGGGTTCAAACCCTGGCATCCCCATTACATTGTGTTAATATATTTAATTACCACTGCTCTCAAAACGGTGAAAGAAAACATCGTGAGGAAACCGGCATGTCCTAGAACCAAAAATTCGAAAACATATGACATTCACCAACCCGCACTGGGCCCGCGTGCAACACATTTGTAAAAACACACATATGCAAAACATTTCACATTAAATTTAACAAGAAATATGTAACCAAGATTATTTAACTCATAATAATTATGATTAAAAAGAGTGTCCATGAAGTTTCTTATACGTCCTTCTCCATAGAGATCTACGCTTTGGAACGTGCAATTTAGCGTCTTTTTTTGCACTGACCGACATTTGACTATTTAAGTCAAAAATAGTGCCTGCAAATGGTCTTTTTCAAATAAATGCAAAAGCATTTGATTTTTACTTTTTCAAAATCAAATGGAATAACCGACCAAATAATTTCGTACATCAGCTTCGTATCAATGATTCCATATAAAAGATAAAATGCATTAATGTAAATCTTTTCGTCGAAAAGAACACAAAAGTGGTGAGCATCCGAATTACGTACTTTAATTATTTTTCCATGAAAACAGCCAGCGTAGGTTGATCAAAAATACGCCGCCAAACCAAAAACAGCTTAAAAAATTTGCTTACTTTATCGATTCTACTCAAATTACAGTTATAAAACACATGAAGATAAACACATAAGCCAAATACAATTAAAAGCCCATACTTCACTTTATCTGACAGATAAGACAATCTAATTAAATGGTGTGTTTTTCGGCAGAATTGATCGTTGTGATAAAACAAACTCGGTGATAACAAATGTGTAAATTTTACGATAACCTTTGTCTTTACTAATACCGAGGGTTAGTTTATTAGCATAAGCATAGCATCAGCCTTTTAATTTTCCCACTGCTGGGACTCAGACCTACTCGCGAGCCCAGCACGGGTTGGTGAATGTCACATGTCTTCGAATTTTTGGTTCTAGGACGTGTCGGTTTCCTCACGATGTTTTCCTTCACCCTTTTTTGAGAGCAGTGGTGATGAAATAATTTACCCAAATGCGCCTGGCTGGGTTTGAACCCGCGACCTAGAACTCGTAAGTCGGGCCAATCACCACTCGGCCACCACTAATTTATTAATCAAACATTATCTCTGGGAATACTGAGATCCTACCACGAACTCTTAAGTGCATGCAACTCAACATACATTTTGACTGTTTTTCATATAACCGCTCTTACGCGATTATGACGTTATTACATATTTTTCAGTAGATAGTTTAGAGACATAAATATCTTTTGGATATTATCTACGCTTCTATTGAAATCGGTTTATAAATTTGTGTAAGATTAATCCTGAAAATCTGCAATTTTACATGAACTTTCACCCTTCATAGTGTAGGTACTCAAAAATTAAAAAAGTGAAAAAGAATATATAAATAGAATTACTAAAAAAAAGCCTTGCTTTAATCAAGATTCTGAATGATGACATTTTTTTCAAAAACTTTATGGTTTTAAAAAAACCTCGTATATCCTGGAAAAAGTTTTGTGAAATATTCGAGTAAATATGGAATATGAAAATGGTGGGATAAGGCCTCGGGGGCGAAGCCGTAAGAAAAAGCTAGCTATTACCTAATACTTTAAGTGTGTGATTGGAAATTACGTCAATGGTATCTTTTTTGTTTTTATTTATTTTGTGATTACTGGCTGTTGATATTGCCATTTATTTCTGTGGTTTTCGGCTATTGGACTAGTTCATTCCAGTACATTACAGTCATTGAAGTGACGTTCAATTTGAATTGCGGTGAATATCGATCGCTCCTGCAGTTGATGCAGATAATATCTGTCGAAGATAGAAACGATTTCATCCATTATAATGATCATTTCACCCGTAATTGAAATTACTATTAGTACTATTTAATGCATAGTCTATGCATAAAAAAATGGCTTAAAAGGAACCTAAAGACTTGCTGTGTAAAAATGTTACTATAATTTAAACAACTGTTTTAATGACACTTTTATATCTCTCTGTTATAATTTAACATTGAATAATGTTATAGAGCAGTGATGGCTGAGTAGTAACGGCCCCGAATTACGAGTTGTAGATCGCGGGTTCAAACCCAGCCAGGTGCATTACTTTGTGTAATTTATTTCATCACGACTGCTCCCAAAACGGTGAAGGAAAACATTGTGAGGAAAGCGGCATATCCTAGAGCCCAAAAATTCGAAGACATGTGATATTCACCAACCCGCACCGGGCCCGCGTGGTATATTACGGCCCTCTCCTAGAGAGGAGGCCTGAGTCCCAGCAGTGGGGACATTTAAAGGCTCATTTTGAATTTAATAGATATATAATTGACGTGCCTCAAATAGTCTTTAATGCGTATTAACCATAAATATTTTTATAAAAATATTTATGTACTTAATATTTGCACGCCCAACGTGGCAGAATATATTATGATGAGACTTTTAATTTAATTTAAGACTACGAGTATAATTATGTACCTTACTGACAAAATAAAGGAATTCGAGTCTACTCGCTGAATGCAGCTGATTGCCTGTTTAATTCAACGCGCACCCTGCTGAGCCGTCGAATATCTAATGAGAGTACGATGCATATCGATTTAGGACTATATTGCGCCTAGACAACATGGCGGCGCGACCAGTCGCCGCTACCAACAAAATGTATACTGCTCTATTAGAGAGTTACTCACCTGGTGTCCGTTTGGTTGCGCGAATAATTTGGTGGCACCACCAGGGGCCCAAGTTTACTATTTTTATAAATTCGTCAATCCAAGACGATCCCATTGTCATTTTGCTAAAAGTTTGTAATCTGCTAATTCATAATGATCGATCATTGATCGATCAATGGTCTTGCAATAAATTGTGTTAGAATGACAAAATCTAACTAAACTATTACTTTAAACTACAATAGATCGATCAAGTTAAGACATATATTGACATTAGATTAGTGATATTTTATATTAGTGCCATTGTCGAAATGTCAAATTAAAAGGGATTGATGAATGTAATATTTTAGCAGCACATGTATTCTGGACTTTGGCGTGAATCTCATTGTTTTTTATTGCTGATGGGTTCGCGCTTGACCGCTATCTCACCTGATGGAAACCGACGATGTGGTCGACGATGGAGCGCGCTTACCTAGAAGTAACATATTCACTCTTGACTTAAAGATTCCCGGGTTGTAGCCATCAGGAAACACAGAATTCAAATCAATCATTTGTTTTGTAAATCCATCGGAGGATAACAAGTATTATAATAAAAAAACAAGTGCGTAAAATTAATAAATTTAATGAATTCATTCTATCATTTTGATAAATTACTAATGAATAGAAAATTCGTAGCCAAATTTATATGAATTTGGCTGTTTTTCTATACGTTTGTTTTGACCACGTAACTAATCGTTTAGATGTCATTCTCATACATTTGATTAGTGGTCTACCGGCGTTGACGATTGCAGATTATCAACTTGGCTAGCGGTACGGTTCTTATCAGACAGTTGCTACCCATTGCTCGTCAACCACAAGCATTATTGCTTCACAGAAGATAGTGAGTGCTTTCCATTCCATCTCACGTATCAGGGTCGAACGAAAGAGATTGGTTGTCTAAACCACTGAAAGATCAATTTTGACTGACCACCTAAAGACCCAAACTGCGTAGGGGGCACCCGCGACGGGCAACCCGCGTGACGTCGCGCGTTTGTCTTGTGCGACGGTTCCCGATGCGGAAACCGGATTATTACCAGTGTAGTGTCGCTAGTTCAACTTTAACGGTGTGTATGCAGTCGTGTCGATGAAGAACTCAATACTTATTACATAACAAAAGCACGGAGCGCGGCTCCGCGACAAATACCCTCGCAGGTCCCTGCAACTATACGCTTTGTATGTAACCGCGCGGGCGTCCGCGTATTGCAATCTCAGCCTTAGTTGGGCCACACGATGCGTTGCGGCGCCACACATCGGTGGGCATACGAGCAGTGGCGTGCCTAGGGTTTCAAAATAAGGCAAGCCCAATAAAATTTTAATCGATTACAAAAAAAGAAAAAATATGCAGCACCAGCAATACAACTTATTAGTGTGCGAACAGCCAACAATCCAACTAGTTTTATACACCGATCTATTAAATTTTCGTTTATGCGATTTACTAGTCTGAGAAATACACAGATTAGGCGTCGGTTTTAATGAAGAAATTAACTGTTTTTTCTGAGAAATTAACTGTTTTTTTCTGAGAAAAGTTTAAAGATTTTACCTTATCTACGCCAATCAAAACTAGAAAGCATTTTAAATCCTCACAAGGTACAATTGCCTCCATTGTTGTAGGTAAGTCACCAAAACAATTGCATCACTGAGAAAATCTAAGAAAACAAAAAACAAAAAACCACAAACAGCAAAAAATCAAAACATCTATTTTCCACTCAAGCAAATAAAACTGAAGTGAGTTGCAGTGTTGTCATTTAGGCAATAAAAAGTCGCCAGGTATATGAAAAATCTAGCAAAATGTCGTAAATTTTTTATTTTTAATATATTGCTTGAATATTTAATTTCGTTGTTTTAAAAAGTCGTTAGTTTTTATTGTTGCTAAATCTTAAAAAAAGTTTCCAAACACGTTAAAAATCTCCAAGATCTCACAACGTCGCTAAAACGGCAACACTGCAGAGTTGGCAAGGTGACAAGGTCACGCATACGCGAGCAACTTCATACGAATGCCCGGCTTAAATCTTCCATACTGATCGATTTGTAGACGCAAAAGGTCCTAACTCGTTATACGGCACGTCGCCATAGGTGCGAAAGAGACAGAGATAGTATTTGAAAGCCCGGTAAAAGCCGGCGCGTGTAAGCGAGATAGCTATATGTAAATGCGAAACTCTGCGCGCGAACAATCGCGATGTGTAGTAAGTGTGGCATACTTTGTGTTATTTTGATAAGAATTAAGCGCGCGAACTTTTAAATAGTTCGGGTTTGATATTGATTCTCTTCTATCGAGCATTTTAGTAAGGCATGCCTGGCTTACTAAAATGATAATTGATTGGTCGTGTTCTATGAATTAGGTGAGGTTTTGGTAGGGCAAGCCTGGCTTTTTGGCTTGTATGGCGGGCACGCCACTGCATACGAGTGACGTCACCCCGCTCGAACGGCCCGCCGATTCTTCGAATTATTTGCGGTGCGGCGCCAACGCATCGTGTGGCTCGGCCCTAAGGCGTACGTTTGCACTGAAAGCACTCACTGTATTGTGTACTTGACCGCTATATTTAATGCCCTAACGTACCTACACTCAAGACAGGTGGAATTCATCTCTATTTCCATTAAACAATTTATTGCTAAGCTGTTTTTTCACTGTTTCCCTTCGACTTGTTAGCGTTAATGTATTTATTACCACAAAATGTTTGTACAACGTGTCAAGAACAATATTTATAAGTGTAAATTGGTTTTAGTTTTCTACATCACGTGCTTGGTTAGTTAACTACAAGTGAGTCACGTTTTTAGTTTTGAGTGTAGGTTTGATTTTAGTTGCGAGGGAGTTGAATAGCTATACAAATTAGCTTTGCGTTACTTCGGTGGCTTCGTCGTTCACTTGACATAGGTATCCCTGGCGAGCAATGGGTAGCTCACTGTCTGAACGTCCGATAACTGTCCATACCGAGCCCAAGTCGTCGACGACGCACCACTTAAAGAGACCCGATTTTTGACTTCTGCGCAACTTGAAGCCAGCGTTCAATATCCGTGGTGGCAGCTGTATGTTTATCAGTTGTCTAGTACTCATAACACAAGCTCTGCTTAGTTTGGAACTAGACGGTGTGAAAGTTGTGGAAAAAAAATACTTTGGACTGATGCGGGAGGGAGTGTAAGACTTTACTGACCTATCTATATCTTCGGTTACTTGAATTGCAATTTATATCGCAAAAACCTGAAATTATAGGAGAAAATCTGAAAACTGTAAATTCGTAGTTACATCGCAATTTTTTTTTGCCATTCGGAAAAAAATCGGTATCTCAATTCGGGAGTTGAACTGTTTTCATATGTAATTTATACGGAACCCTCAATACACGAGTCCGACTCGCACTTGTTTTATTCAAAGAAAGCTTTTAATGGGGTTGATTCCTAAAATAACAAACATGGGTGAGTTGCACCATTTAACTATAAAGATAACAAAGCCGTTAACAGTTGTCAAATCGTCGTATTGACTAATAGGCGCCGTTTCACGGCTGGTTAAGGTTTGGTTATCGTTATAGTTAAATGGTGCAACTCACCCTAAGACATTGGTTTATTTATCAAATAGATTTTGATAGTAGCTTGGCATGCATGAATGTAGAATCTAAAATATTATTAACCTATGTCACTCACTGCATTTACGTGAAGAATTTTTAATATCGTTCTGGTAGTTTTTAAGTTTATTTATTACAAACAAAAATATAAATCTTTTTCTATATACTAATAATGTTAGTACAGACGATCATAAACTTTCGTGTCTTTTGATCAGATAGAAGAAAAACACAAAAAAAAATCACTTCAAAACATTTATTTTGCACAGATAAAACGCTTAACATATATTGTACATAGTGTAACATTAAGGCGTATAGTCTCTTGAACTTATACCTGAATTGCATTGCAATTGCACACATACTCATGTGACGACCGTGTGAGTGTCTATGACGTTAAAAACCATGTTGGACTTTTCTTTTCATTAGAGGTTTTGAAGCTTCGTTGATGAAGACATTAAAAAAAAAAATACTCTACTAAATTGACGTGCGCTGTCATTCCGCCATCTTGCGATAGACACAGACAACTTACCCCACTTTTAATTCACTTTAATTTTGAACACAAACATTTTTGTTCAATACTTTTTATATTACAGAATGAAAAAGATTTATGTATCATCAAATTCAGCGTAAATTAAAAGTACAACATCCGCTTTAATCAGTTTAAATCATTCCTCACTAATTAATTAATAAATCAACGCCTCAATTTATTTTTTATACTTGGCAACACCTTGTCTGTCACCTATTAGCCCGCCAAAAAAATAAACATGGCGGTTTTTACGTTCCATTTATAAATAAACACATCATAGTTGATGGTTCATAAATCTACTTCGTTTTCACCAGAAATTTTCGTTTCTAAATATTATTTTAACGCGGGTTTCTAATGGGCTTATTTCTGTACGATATTTTTACGTTTTTTAGATTAATGTTCCTTAGTTTAACAACTTTTACAAGAGGATGAAAACAAAACATGAGTATAAAATTAATATCTATTGTTCTAGAGAGCGTCCAGCCCGAGATACATTTTCGCTATTTTTTATACATACACTTTTACTTGATTATGAAACGTCATAATCAAGTAAAAGTGTATGAATAAAAAATAACAACCAACCAGCGCTACGTCGATGACAACACTCTCTTTGTAGCAAATGAGTCTAAAACGGTTGCATTCCTAGATTGAATGGAGCGGATTATCGAGGAGATGGGGTTTTCCGAAAACAGATCGAAAACCCAGGTCGCTTTTGACTCTACGGTATAAACACCACCAGAAACAGGAATAGATGGAGGAATGTTCTAAAAATGAAAATGATAAAGTAGGGAGCCTCCTCCACTTAAGATCCTCATAAATCCAGCTAATATTCCTACTCTTTCTCTAAATGTTAAAATATAATTATAATTGTAAAACAACAACAATCGTCAATAAAAAAAGGCAGTTAAAACAAAAAAAAAACATTCAAATGATAACAATTATAGTGAGTAGGTACTGAAGCAGGTCAATCCCAAGCCGTTTTATTTTCGAGATACTCTTTTACATACATTTTACGTATAAAAGCCTTTTGACAAAGTTTTCGCTTTACAAATGTTTTGAATTAATTAATGCTAAGTTCCTGAATAGGACTAGGAAGTCCATGCAGTAAGGTTGTGGAACTCTCTTCCGCCTAGCATTCGTGAGTTGAAAACTATTTCTCTCTTTAAGACTCAAGTAAAAGAGCACTATCTTTCCTCTCTTGTGTGATAATCATATTTGTATAAATATATATGTATTATATTATGTATTTATTATATTAGTGCAGATATAACTAATATAATAAAGAGGTAAAGTTTGTTTTTATGTTTTTTTGTTTGAAGAAGATAATCTGTGGAAGTCCTGGTCCGATTGCTAAAATTTTTTCACCGATAGAAAGTTGCTTTATTCCTGAGTGACATAGGCTATATTTTATGTAGGCGGGCGAAGCCACTGGCAAAAGCTAGTATAGTTATATAAGTATTTATTAGTTTAATTGAAGATTTCACTAACTCTTCTTTACTTAATTCAGCACACTATTGTCTACATTTCTTCTTATCTTTGCTTTCGCAGGTCTGCTGGAAGAAATGTCTTTGTGAAATAAGCAATACCTTTGTACAAAGTTTTATTATAATGTTCCCTTCTTCTGTATAATTGTGTGTACATAAATTATAAAATAAATAAATAAATCCTCAGCATTGAGGAACAAGACGCAAGGATTTTTTGCAGGGAATCAAATATTTATCGGCTCATCCTGGTAGTTCGAGCTCTAATCATCTACCAGGTGGACCTATGTGGGTATCGTGCAATGAATAAAAATGGCTAGGAACTGAATTACTATAATTCTCATTACAATTCGATACAATGTACTATAATATCAGGTGAGTAGGGATAGTCTGTCTAAACAGTCAACCGACTTGAGAATTTTGTATAAAATTTAATAATTTAAAAAATACTTACATTCGATACATTTTATAAAGTTCTTCTGTTAGTAAACAATGATCTCTATCTCTTAATCAACCTTTATTATTGGACCGGTGTTGCCTAGTTCAGATTTCATTAAATCCTAATAATTATACGTACGGCGTTGCGCCATCGCTACATGGTGGATATCCCACCCATTCGTACAAAGCCTTTTGGAAACACATTCATTATGCGTACAGCTAAAGAGTGTAATTCCCTGCCGGAGTCTGTGTTTCTTGATAGCTACAACCTAGGGGTCTTTAAGTCGAGAGTGAATAGGTTGCTTCTAGGCAAGCGTGCTCCATCGTCGGCAACATCATCACTTACCATCAGGTGAGATAGTGGTAAAACGCGAGCCTATCAATAATATTAAAAAAAAAATTACCCAAGTCGTTTGACTGATTAGACAGACTCTACAAGCAACAAAACGGACAGTTTCAGAGCGTCCTTACTCTGCAACGACCTGGCTGAGAGTGTCCGCTATCCTCGGCGGGTTCTCCCTCCCCAACCTCGTAGCAAAACGGAAACCTTCGACTCTGTCAAAGCGCGTCACCGTTGCCACTAGATGGCGTGCCTTGATTTGTTGCCAACCAATCAATTGCCGATTCCGTCATACTTTTGCGGATTAGAACTGACGATTAGCTACCTGTACAACCTGTAAGTGGTTACAGGACTTAACATATGAAGCGACTGAAGATCTTCTCACTGTTGTAGAGTAGCTTCATTGTTTTTTGGGCTCAAAGATAAATACCTAGGTACTATAAGAATTGTATTGAGAGTGTATTTTTGTTATTAATTTATAATAAGTAAGATATTGTGATTTAGGAGGAATTAATGGACTTCCGAAATATAGGCATTTCTTGCATAGTTTGGGGTCCAAATGTTCTCATCTTAATATATGTACAACTGTCTAAAATACTCTATAACTCTGTACACAAGATACTGTTCACAGTTTATATGTACTATGTACTTACCTACCTATAATCTCTAGTGTGTACCTAAATTGAATGTTATTGGATCAAATAATATTATTGTAGTGCTTTTAAACTCAAAGATTGAACAGTAAACAGAAAAGTTCAGAAAATATATTGGAGTCGTTAAGCTTCTGTTTTGCTTATCCGTTTCATCCAAAAAAAAAACAATCACACAATAGATTTCAAAAAATATCAATAAATGATTTTAGTACACAAAAGGAAAACACATCAGATTCAATCAAGAACTATTTGTTCACATAAATAAATACTATTTTTAGAGCTCCAACAAAGCCGGGTCGACTATTGTCACTGAAAAACACGTGTACCAACAAAAACTTCGTAGAATTTAGGGTTTTTTTTTTAAAAAATTCTCTATACTAGTGCTTGACTGCGATCCCACGTGATGGTAAGCAGTGATGCAATCGTTGATGGTGAGGCGCACTAGTTTTTTTTTTTATATTCCACAACATTTACTATCACTCAACGCCGTCTAGTCTCAAGCTAAGCAGAGCTTGTGTTATGAGTACTAGACAACTGATAAATATACTTATATATTTCTAAATACATAGAACATATTATGGATAAATAAAATTACACCCAGAAACAGAACAAATGATCGTGCTCATCACACAAACATTTGTCCTGGGGGGAAATCGAACCCACGACCTCCGACATAGCAGTCAGGACCACTAACCACTAGACCAACAGGCCTGTCTAGTAGTTTACACTATTCACTCTAGTCTTGAAGACATCTAAAGTATAGTCTGACGAGAAGACCGCTGTTATCATATTGTTCAAGTCCTTCTTAGCACGCAGTATTAACGACACGGAAAATTGCTCAGTTCAGACCGTGGAGGTTTCAACAACGTAAACCCAAAACAGAAAGTAGTGGTAGCATCAAACGCAGCCAGGCGCATTACTACTTTGTGTAATTTATTTTAACAAAACGGTGAAGGAAAACATCGTGACGAAACCGGCATGCCCTAGAACCAAAAATTCGAAAATACGTGACATCCACCAATCCGCACTGGGCCCGCGTGATGGATCACGGTCCATTCTCTCTCCTAGAGAGGAGGCCTGAGTCCCGACAGTGGGAACATTATAAAGCGGACTATGCTATAAACCCTAAAAACCCCAAAAATTCGAAGACATGTGACATCCACCAACCCGCACTGGGCCCGCGTGATGGATCACGGTCCATTCTCTTTCCTAGAGAGGAGGCCTGAATCCCAACAGTGGGAACATTATAAGGCCGACTATGCTATAAACCCTAAAATGGAACCCATTACTTCCTTACACGACAACTACATATTTCATACATAACGTTTTACTCTCAAAACTTTCCTTTTTAAGGGTCGCCACACACGGTCTACATGCCACAGCCACGCCGCCACGTGAAGCTTGAAGCGGCCACAAAGACAGCTGAAGTGCGCGACAGCGATTTGTGGCTGGTACAATTGCCGTCACGGATCTTGAGCGGTTGTGGTTGCGCAGAAGTCAAATATTCGGTCTCTTTAGTGGTGCGAAGTGAGACGCGGGGGCGGGAAATATCAGTGATTGACCGCGCTATCGCGTCATAGACGTCACTCCTGATTCGTTCCCTGCGTTGCTGCATGTAACTAACAACGAAGACGATTGGCTCGCCAATCGCCAAAAGCGTTCCCCACCCTGACGCCGAGCGCTCAAGATCCGTTTTAGCAATTGTAGCTACTACTGTTTTTAACCAATACGTGCCTAGTTCCGAAAGGGAAGCTCCGCCCCGGTATGAAAGTTAAGAAGGAACGGGGTTTGTTTTTTCGTCAGTAAGAGTCTGACACTATCTCCCGCTCCACCCAAGGGCGGGGGATTTCTTTGGATGATTTTGACCCACCAAAAAAAAAACCATACGTGCAGTATCTGGACTCTGATGAAGAAAGTTTAAATGTGCGAGTGTCGCGTGACGGCGTTTTGTATCGGCGCTTATGCCTTGATCACACGTATCGAGTTAACGGACGAGACAGTGCTTTCGGCCGAGTACTCGGTACGTGTGAACACAGCGCAGAGTGCTCGCCCGGGCTTTTATCTCTACAACTCGCTTACATCACTGTCTAGGCCGAGCAACCTTTACTGTCTTGCCCTTTTACTCGGTACGTGTGATCAAGGCATTAGTGACTAGTGCAGGCCACAAGAAGCAAGTAGCGGTGATTTATAGTGCTTAACAGCCACCGGTGTCAACCGTGCGACGAATCCATATAAAATTTGTGATCATCATCATCATTTCAGCCGATACACGTCCACTATTGGATATAGGCCTCCCCCAAATGTCGTCACAATGAACGATCCTGTGCGTCTCGCATCTATCGGATTTTCGAACTTCACCAGGTCCTCGATCCACCTTGTAGAAAGGCTTCCAATGCTGCGTTTTCCGGTACGCGGTCGCAACTCCAGAACCTTTCGGCCCCAACGGCTATCTGTTCTGTGAGTAATGTGTCCTTTTTTTTTGGTGGGGAAAATCATACAATGACAACCCCCGCTCTTGGGCGGAGCGGGAGATAGTGAAATAGAAAACTCACCCCGTTCCTTCAAGCCTTCATACCGGGGTTCGAGTTCCCTTTCGGATAACCCTGGCCCTAGTAGGCTTCGACCCGGCTGGGCCCCTGCTGTTGCTGACAACTCCTTGAGGCGCGCGGTAACAGTGCGCGCCGTCCGTCGACGACTTGGGCTTGGTCCGGACAGCGAGCTACCCATTGCTCACTATCCGCATGCCCGCGCCTACGGTGGGACTAATGTGCACTGCCTATTGACACTGAAGTTTGGCAATTCTTCGTGCTAAGTCGGCAACCTTACTTCTCATGCGGATATAATAACTATCACACAACGCCGTCTAGTTTCAAGCTAAGCAGAGAATGTGTTATGAGTACTAGACAACTGATAAACTTACATATATATTTCTAAATACATACATCTTATAGATAAATTACACCCAGACACAGAACAAATGATCGTGCTCATCACACAAACATTTGTCCTGGGTGGGAATCGAACCCACGACCTCCTGCATAGCAGTCAGGGCTACTAACCAGTAGACCAACAGGCCAGTCGAAATGTGTGATAGCTATAGGAAATACTTAGTAGCGGCGTTTTGTGGTTGTGTGCGCCGTCCCTAAGGTCACATTTATGCCAAGGTTATTGCGCCTTTTTGATTCACAGTCTATTGGCTTCTTCCACAATTACGTTTGAAAGTGTTTCGAGTAAACAGACGCAGTGAAACGTGCCACTAATGGAACGCAAAAAGGTTTGCACACAAGTCAAAATTGGTCAATAGAGTTTAGATTCAAAGTATCTACAATACAGGGTTTGGCATCAGTTGATAAAAAGCTTGTATTTTTTTAAGGGTTCCGTTCTTCAAAAGGAAAATACTAAACTCTTAGAGGATCACTTTGTTGTCCGTCTATCTGTGTGTCGGTCTGTCTGTCAAGACTCTTTAACTTGAGAGGTATCGAGTGGAAATTAAAATCATATACATAATTCAGGTCTGAGGTCCTTTCGAGCTGTGAAAAAAACAAACTTCTAAGTTTAAAAAAAGATACGCTCGTTTATGTCTACAAAAACGTGTATTTCAAAACTCTCAAGGAAATCAAAATTCTGGTACTTCTCGTTGACCTAGAATTCTGAAATTAGACATGAAGCAAAGTCTCATAACACAAGTATGGGAATAAATCTACAAACTGTTTTGTAGTTACGTCACAAAAAAAATTGCGATTCGGAGAAGTCTTCGTAACTCAATTCGGTAATTGAACTGTTTTCATAGGTCATTTTGTACGGAACCGTCAGTGCGTGAATCTGACTAGCACTTGCCCGGCTTTTTTAATGATGCATGAATGCGCGTGGATGCATTTACTGTGTGTCGGACTGTACGTATGTTCTATACAAACGGAGATACTTACATGCAACATTAAGGCCCAAGCGCCCGAAAAGTGCCATAAAACAGTGATTTTCTGAAGACTCCTCGTAACGCTAAATAGTTCTCAGTAACGGCCAAGTTAATAAACTTGGCCGTTACGGAGAAATATTTTTATTATAGATTCATGTAAAACATTATCAACATTTGATTTTTTCGTGCTATTAATACTTTTCTCTAAAAAAAAATATTTAGCAATTTCGCAACTTTTCGCAACTTTTCCCTACTCCTTCGAAACGGCTTTGATCTTTAGAATCATTTTTACCCATAAAAGTTGTTGGTTAAATATTCTTCAAAGTGAACATTGCACATGTAAATCAATCAATATTTCGCAAAGAAAATGGACCTAGAGTCAGCCGCGCGCTTTCCGGGCGCTGCTGGGCGCAAATAAATGCACAGTTATACGTACGAGTACTGCCTAGGCGGGTGCGAGAGTTGCGTCCACATAATTTCGGCCAGATGGTTCAAGGGATTACAAGTCTTAAAACACGCATTCACGCGCATCGCTACGTGCTTCATGGCAGTGCGATAATCGCCTCAGTATTACTTGAATATGGCACAAAAGAAATTTAAAAGCAAAAAAAAAATCGTCGGCAAAGAATCCAGAATATTCTCCAAAAACTTTAGAAGGAATAATTTAAGACCATCAACATTCCTTACGTGTTAATGTCAATAGACAGACTGACACGCTGAGCGACAGCGCTAAATTCTTCTCTCAAAGTAAATGCGAACGTTGAGAAGGTCAAAATCTAGGTCATGCGTTATGATAGTCTAGTTTTTTTTTAACTTTGAACAACTTAATTTATCATCATCATCATCACTATTTCAGCCGATATACTTCCACTGCTGGATAGGCCTCCCCCAAGTGTCACTATGTCAAATCCTGTGCGTCTCGCCTCCATCGGTTTCCCACAACGTTCACCAGGTCATCGGTCGACCTATTATGCGAATACCGATTATGCGAATTCCGATATAGCACGAAGAATCGCCTTGCATATTTTAGGAAATATTTTTAGAAAATAAACTCATGTTGTTCAGTGTTCCACGCGCGCCTCAAGGAGATGTCAGCAAAACCGTAGAAGCCCAGTAGGGTAAAAGCACGCAGCGTTGGTTACATTGCACGCAGAACAGATGGCTGTTGGGGCTGAAAGGTTCTGGAGTGGCGACGGCGCACCAGAAGACGCAGTATTGGAAGGCCTCCAACAAAGTGGACCGCTGACCTGGTGAGGAAATTTGATGCGATTGAATGAAATTGAATGAGCCGTAATGCACCACGTGGGCGTAATGCGGATTGGTAGATGTCATAATATGTCTAGGTATTTTTGGTTCTAGGACATGCCGTTTTCCTCACGACATTTCCTCATCCCACCCATACGCACAAAACGTTTTGTGAACACATGTATTGTGCGTACAGCCAAGGAGTGGAATTCCCTGCCGGAATCTGTGTTTACTGATAGCTACAACGTAGGAGTCTTTAAGTCGAGAGTGAATAGGTTTCTTCTAGGCAAGCGTGCTTCATCATCGACCACAGCATCGCTTACCATCAGGTGAGATAGTTGTCAAAAGCAAGCCTATCGTTAATAAATAAAAAAAAAAACTCCCTTCACCGTTTTGATAGCAGTGGTGATAAAATAGATTACACAAAATAATGCACATGGCAAGTCGGAACCGTCATAACTGCTCTTTACTTTTACCATTATGTCAATATTATACAGTACAGTATAATGGAGTAAATAGAGACAAAACTTTAAAGGGTATTTTCTCGATATTTGAATATTTTTTGAAGCATTTAACTATATCAATTTATTAATGAATTGTTATTTAAAAAATCGATGCTTTGTTAGAGGCCGATATTATGGCACAAAAGCGAAAAACCAAACCAAAGTTTTATCTCTATTCACCCCGTTTTACAGAAATCAAGTTTCTCTATTATATTTATCAATATCAGTTTTTCTTCATTATGAATTAAAGAAAATTATTCACAAATGATATAAAATTTTCTTAAATTTCGTTCTTTTCCAAACTTATAACGGCCTTCATTGCCAATTTCATTCACGTTGATTTATGAAAATAAATTGGATGAAACAAATTGTATAACATTTCTCCTCTCAACAAGTTTTCGTACGTTATGTTTATATTTTACGATATAGAATGAATTCACGTGGATTATCTACCCACATAAACCGTAAAATGCACAGAATAGTATCTTGATATATTATATAGTAAGTCTGTCACAACATTTTTATACAACGTGGGTTTAGTAAAACAATATTTTTAGTAGTAGTTTATAAATTGATATTTGAATGACAGAAAGGATAAATCTGACTGGCCTGTTGGTCTAGTTGTTAGTGACCCTGACTGCTATGCCGGAGGTTGTGGGTTCGATTCCCACCCAGGACAAATGTTTGTGTGATGAGCATAATCATTTGTTCTGTGTCTGGGAGTAATTTATCTATAATATGTATGTATTTAGAAATATTGTAATGATCGAGGATCTAGTGCCATAGTTTCAAAATAGATGGCGTCACTAGGCTCGCCACTTCGTGTGAACGTTACTGATTAATTTTTTATTTGACAAGTGACGGTGGCGGAAAAAAAGTAAGACCGCGCTTATGATAAAAAAAAATGAAAAAGAACAAAGAGACTCGAACGATCGTGTAAAGCTGTTCCATATCATTATTTTATTTTTGGCTACTTAATTAAGTAATTTTATTAAAATACACCTAACGTAATAACTACGTGCTATGCGAGTGTCAGTAGTGAATTGATCAGTTGTATGTATTAACTTTGAGTGCGATTTGTGGAGGAAACGGGGTAAGTGTTTGCGTCTATTTTTGAAAAAATGGAGCTTTGTGATCGGGCGCGGTTCCACAATGCTGACGCATTTATTATTGTTCTCAGCTTGCGGAAACGCCCCTGTTACCCGGACACTGATCCAGGGCTTCGACCTTACTCAAACTGCGACGGACTCGTTGACTTGCTGTGACACTAGATATCATCATATTCGCCGCAGTTAATAAGGAACGATTAGCTGGAGACCGAGCCTGCGGACTGGCATTCCCGTACCAGGGTTCGATCCCGATATACCCGTATGAGGAGACTATACTCCTTATCCTTTAAGGATTCTGTTTTAGTTGTTAAGTTGCTGTTATTTTGTATTAACCTGGTAATCTATGCATAAATTGTTAAACCGACCTTGTTCATCTTTTATTTAGTCCATCTGGAACCCTGAGCATTACATTGGCGCCTACGGGTAACTGAATGAAAGATTTTCAAGGTTGAATAACGGTCATTGTAAAGTTTTTTTTGTTTTTTGGTTTTTTTTAATCATTAATAACGTGGCGATAGCAGTATTAGACATCATATAATTTTTATAATTGCTAAGTTATTTAAGTCATAAAATATTTGGTTTTTTTTTACATAAGTAGGTATATAACGTTTGTACGTTCGTTAGAATTCAATTTAGTCTTTAGCCATGGATGTTAATGCACTGCATAAGGATGAGCTTGAGTTTGAGTTGGCTTGCCGAGGTATTTTGGATTGTAAAACTGTGGCGACTATGCGGAAATTTTTAAGGGCGATTTTAGTTCGGGAGTTGTCAGGTGAGTCAACCATTTCTTTTAAGGTCCCTAGATCTTGTGTTGATAATCCAGGTGATGAAATATTAATTTGTGAAAATAAATTGTCGGCAATAACTTCACTAATGTCTGAAGCTTCACATAGTCCGGAGGGCTCGTTTATTAGGCGCATACACTCTCGTTTGACACACTTAGCAAATCGTACTAAACTTATTATACCCACTGAATCCGCGGAGATTGAGAAGCACCTGTCATTGTTGAAAAATATCCAAGATACCTTGTCAACTTTGAAGAACCTTGAGCAGGAGGAAGACGGGGAGGATGACATGATTTCTGAATATGAAAAAGAAATTTTACAGAAGTCACTGGGCGAAGAAGGCGTACAAATAATAGGACATTTGGAGAAGTGCCAGAACCCTGGGAAAGTCTTTCTACTCGATAATTTTGCTGACACTGAAATTAATCGGAATCGTGCTCCTCGGTCTACTGTTGAGAACACTGATACACTGCATGCCGCTTTAGAGAGACCTAGTTGTTCGCGTCGTCCTTACTTACAAAGGTCCTCCACGTTTGATAGTGGTCTCCATACACGAAAGTTGGTCCCAATTAAAGATTGGGGTGTCAAATTCAATGGGAAGGGTCCCATAAGTGTGAACGCGTTTTTGGAAAGAATTGAAGAACTTAAAGAAGCACGGAATGCTACAGATGAAGATTTATTTCGGTATGCCATAGATTTTTTTGAAGAGGAAGCGCTGATATGGTTCAGGGCCAACAAAGGCATGGTAGAGGATTGGTCTCAGTTAGTGACGCTTTTGTTAGATACATTTCAGCATCCATACTACCAGGAGGAGCTACTGGAAGAGATCAAACGTAGAACTCAAAGCAGACAAGAAAGCGTTTTGGTTTATATGGCTATTATGCAGAATATGTTCAATAGATTACCGACGCCTATTCCTGAAGGACAGAAACTATTGATACTTAGAAGAAATTTACAGCCATATTTTCAGAAGGCCATATGTCGAGATACGTTTGATTCAGTGAGGGAATTAACTTCAGTTTTAAGAATTATTGAACGCACTAAGTTAAGCTGTGACAATTTTAAGGAACCAACGCAAAGTGAACATTCACTAGAAAGGGATTTGGCATATCAGGGAAATACCTTCAGATTATCAAGAAATGAAATTAAGCCAGAACTGGCAGCCATCAACAATCCTAAGGAAGTAATTTTAACAAAATGCTGGAACTGCAGAGCTGCGGGACATCGTTTTAGGGACTGTACATTACCAAAACAAAGACTGTTCTGTTACCGTTCTGGTCGTTTCGGGCAAACAACAAGTAAATGCTCTTGCAATGCCACCAATAAGGGAAACGACCTTTCGGAGTCGATGGCGGCCAATCAGACCCCGAAAAACTAGGTCGGACCACACCGGATGACTGGCAGCAATGGCTACTTACAGTCTCGAATTTTTTTAAAACAGGCATGATCTACAATATCAATAAGTCTCCTCACGATAATCGTTATTATGCGGAAATCAAAATTTTAAATCAACCGTATGTAGGTCTTTTGGATTCAGGAGCTACTGCCTCAGTGATTTCGCGGAGATTTGCCATGAAAGTTGTTAATCTAGGGATCACAGGACATAAAGTGGACAAGGAAATGATCTCGACAGCTGATGGCACTTACCATACGATAGATTCCATTGTTCATTTACCCATTGAGTTTACAGGAAAATATAAGGTAGTAGATTTTTATATCATGGACAGTTTAAAACATGATATTATTCTGGGTATGAATTTCTTTGAGCTGTTTGATTTGGCCATAGGAGCGGGGAAGTTGATAGCTGACATCACGGAAATGAATGTACCACAGCCAGTAGTCTCACGGGATGATCTTACTTTAGAACAGAAAGAACGTCTGGACAAACTTTTAGAGGAAATGGCAGAAGAGATTGGTAAAGGTTTAGGAAGAACATCATTGATCGAGCATAGGATTGATACCGGAAACAGCTTACCCATCAAACAAAGGCAGTACCCCTTTGCCCCTCCAATTATGGCAGAACTTGAGAAGGAAATTCAAGACATGCTTGACAATGACGTTATTGAGCCGTCGTTTAGCTCATGGCGCTCCCCTGTATTATTAGTAAAGAAACCTTCTGGTAAGAATCGATTGTGTCTTGATAGTCGCCAGTTGAATAAGGTAACCGTAAAAGACTCTTATCCTTTGCCCAGGGTCACCACCATCTTAGACAGTCTAAAAAACGCACGATTCTTGTCAACTATTGACCTACGATCTGCATTCTGGCAAATACCTCTAGAAGAAACAAGCAGAGAGAAGACAGCTTTTGGCCTCCCTGGAAAAGGACATTATCAGTTCAAGGTCATGCCGTTTGGATTGAGTAATGCATCTCAGACACAACAACGGTTGATGGATCGTTTGTTTGCTCCGGAATTTGAAGGCAAAGTCTTTACATACTTAGATGACATCGTTATAAGTAATGACAACTTTGACAGCCACTTATCATCATTGTCATATGTAAAAAATCAACTAAGAGAAGCAGGATTGACAATAAACCTTGAAAAATGCGTATTTGCAAGATCGTCCTTAAAATACTTAGGTTATATTGTGGACAAGGAGGGACTACGTACGGACCCGGACAAAGTGAGAGCAATCTTGGAATATCCAAGACCAACAACGTACACGGAGCTAAAGCGATTTATTGGCCTAGCTAGTTGGTACAGGCGGTTTGTCGAAAATTTTGCTATCGTCGCAGCTCCACTTCACGACTTAACTAAGGGAGGCAAGAAGGCAAAACGAATTGTTTGGAACAAAGAAGCTGAAAATTCCTTCTTAAGCCTAAAAACTGCCCTCACGTCTACACCAGTGTTGAGAGTGCCGGACTTCACAAAACCTTTTTCCATCCAATGTGACGCTTCAAACAAAGGTACGGGTGGTGTCTTGATTCAGATAGTGGATGATCTGGAGGTTCCTATTGCTTACACAAGTAGAAAACTGACAGAAAGGGAATGCAAGTACTCAGCGTCTGAGAGAGAACTTCTAAGTGTCTTACATGCAGTAGAACAATTTCGGCCATATATTGAAGGCAGTCATTTTAAAGTTATTACAGACCATAGCGCCCTTCAGTGGTTACACCGTAATAAGGACCCTCATGGGCGTCTGGCAAGATGGGCTATGCGTTTGCAACAATTTGACTACGAGATAGTTCATCGCAAAGGAAAATACAACACTGTACCAGATGCTTTGTCCAGGGCGACTGTAGAAGAAATTAATATATTAGAAATAAAACCAGAGGACAAAGATGAGTGGTATAAGTCAAAAGAGGATCTGGTCCTGGCTAAGAAAAGTGACCCTGATTGGGAAGTTAGCCAAGGACAACTGTGGAAATATATGAAATTGAAACAATTTCCTAATGAAAATGACAGTTGGAAACTTGTGATTCCTGAAAAGCTACGTCAGACAATTCTAAAGGAATGCCATGATGACCCTACGTCTGCTCATTTCGGTGTTAAAAAATCGGTCAATCGTGCAAGACAACGATATTTTTGGCCAACGTTAATCCAGGACATGAAAGACTATGTACGAAAATGTGAGGTTTGTGCAAAATACAAACATTCACAAAGTAGGTTATCTGGTTTGATGGGAAAGCAACGTAATGTGACAGAGCCCTTTCAAATCATATCCATGGATTTGATGGGGCCTTTTCCGAAGTCAAAACATGGCAATACTATGCTCCTGGTCATAACGTGTTGGTTCAGTAAATTCTGTTTTCTTTATCCACTCAGGAACGGAAAGTCATCAACGATATGTCAAATACTGGAAGAACAGATATTTTTAATGTATGGGACCCCTAGTGTAATAGTGTGCGACAATGGAAAGCAATTTGTGTCCAATCAATTTAAAGATCTGGTCTCAGGGTATGGTGTGAAATTATGGTACACCCCTTACTATCATCCTCAGGCTAACCCTACTGAGAGGGTGAACAAAGTCATTGGTTCGGCTATAGCTTCTTATGTTGAAAATAATCATAAAGAATGGGACAAGTACATATTTCACATAGGACATGCAATCCGAACATCGGTGCACGAAGTGACGGGAAAAACTCCAGCCTTTCTATTTTTTGGTCGAGAAACAACCGTCCATGGCTCGAAACCTTATAGCTTTGAATCAAACGAATCGATCACTTTCGACCAGGAAAACTTTGAAAGAAACATAGCATTTAGAAGCAAAATATATGAGGAAGTCGGTGAGAGAATACGGCAATCACATGAGACTAACAGTAAACAGTACAACAAGAGGCGTCGTGTTTGCGACTACAAAGTTGGTGATATTGTTTGGAAACGCACTAAATTCCTTTCAAATGCGGGCAATACTTTTATGTCCAAATTGGCCCCTAAGTTTGAAAAAGCAGTCATAGCAGAGAAGATGTCAAGTGACACTTACAAATTAAAAAATTTCAGGGGCAAAGATTTGGGAAAATGGCATTCGTGTGACCTTAAACGTTATGTCTGAATCCGGTTGGATTCTTTAGAGGAGAGGGGATATTGTAATGATCGAGGATCTAGTGCCATTGTTTCAAAATAGATGGCGTCACTAGGCTCGCCACTTCGTGTGAACGTTACTGATTAATTTTTTATTTGACAAGTGACGGTGGCGGAAAAAAAGTAAGACCGCGCTTATGATAAAAAAAAATGAAAAAGAACAAAGAGACTCGAACGATCGTGTAAAGCTGTTCCATATCATTATTTTATTTTTGGCTACTTAATTAAGTAATTTTATTAAAATACACCTAACGTAATAACTACGTGCTATGCGAGTGTCAGTAGTGAATTGATCAGTTGTATGTATTAACTTTGAGTGCGATTTGTGGAGGAAACGGGGTAAGTGTTTGCGTCTATTTTTGAAAAAATGGAGCTTTGTGATCGGGCGCGGTTCCACAATGCTGACGCATTTATTATTGTTCTCAGCTTGCGGAAACGCCCCTGTTACCCGGACACTGATCCAGGGCTTCGACCTTACTCAAACTGCGACGGACTCGTTGACTTGCTGTGACACTAGATATCATCATATTCGCCGCAGTTAATAAGGAACGATTAGCTGGAGACCGAGCCTGCGGACTGGCATTCCCGTACCAGGGTTCGATCCCGATATACCCGTATGAGGAGACTATACTCCTTATCCTTTAAGGATTCTGTTTTAGTTGTTAAGTTGCTGTTATTTTGTATTAACCTGGTAATCTATGCATAAATTGTTAAACCGACCTTGTTCATCTTTTATTTAGTCCATCTGGAACCCTGAGCATTACAATATGTAAGTATGTTTATCAGTTGTCTAGTACCCATAACACAAGCTCTGCTTAGCTTGGGACTAGACGGCGTTGTGTGATAGTTGTGGAATAAAAAAAAAAAAATGGACAGCGCAAAAACATATCAATATCATTTATTTCATCATCACTGCTCTCAAAACGGTGAAGGAAAACATCGTGAGGAAACCGGCATATCTTAGAACCAAAAATCCGAAGACATGCGACATTCACGAACCAGCACCGGGCCCGCGTCGTAGATTATGGCCCGTTCACTCTCCTAGAGAGGAGGCCCGAGTCCCAGCAGTGGGAACTTCAAAAAGGTTGATTGTGTTATGCTATGCTATGCATAAACATCTCCACATAATAGTCATCAGAGACAGTCTGCTGTGCAGAACATGCTTAGAGAGGGAAGATACAATAGCGCATATGCGTCTTGACTGCCCAGATGTCACCAATAAACGCATGTAAACCCAAGGTCCCTGAATTCCCTTTCAGACACCCAGAAAAAACCTGGGCGGAATAATCTGTTTTTGGAGAGTGGGCTAGTTGGAATAAGTGCACCAAAGGTTGGCCATTATGGCCCACACACAATGGTCCGCATAGAAGTGCGGAAACTAGATTCCTATAGACCTTGATAGACCTTAGGATATATATGGATGCCTATAGAGCAAATGCATAGCCAAGAAATGCAAATCCTATGCATTTTATCGTTAATTTACATACTTTTGGTAATTATATTTAATAGCCTAATCGATTTTAGTTTTGTTATACATTATAATTATATCTCTCAATGGCTTCTACCAGCGCCTCCACATGCTATGCATGTTACTCAGTGATAAAGTAGCATTCCAGAAGGGAAAGAACTTAAAAAACCGTTAAATAGTTTGTGAGTTTATTCATTAAAAAGCAAAATACAAAAATACAGATAAAATGAAGAAGATATTGAAAAAGAAGATTATAAATCAACAGAGGATACTTCTTTGAGCAGGCTCATTAAAGCGAACATTGCAGCTTAATTTGCTTCTGATACCTACTTTAAATTGCTTAAAAATTGCGAAACATCTTACGAGCGAAAATGTTTTCGTAATAATATCTGAGAAAATAAATTGATATTTGCACATAAAAAATCTATTAAAACGACGATTTTGCCAATACATTACAACAAAGACAATATAATATATTATATTAGACATATTGAATTAGACAATATATTTTTTTTATAATTAGACAACATATTGTTGGTGCTTTGAAAAGGTTAGGCAGAGGTTGGCGCAAATTATAAAACCAGTTTTATGAACCTGTATTTATTTATGTGATTTCAAAGTTTTATAATCAAGCTTTTATTATGTTAATTCCTATATTAAGATAATAAGTCTTTATTAGTATAATACATATTTTGATAAGGACTTTCAAAATATATCGTAGTCAATCTTATCTATTTTGGTGTTTTCAAGACAGTTATCGCTATACCTATGTCGTCAGCAGACTAATATAATCAGAATCCCTAAACATAACTAGAGTTCTACTGGGTACAACACTTGGTCCTCTTCTATGCAGTTTTCTGTCAAATGGTCTAAAGCCCAAAGTCTGAATTGACAATAATATGAACTGTACAAAACCCGTGTGGTTTTTTCCAAACTTCATTCCCACGTTATTTGCCTGCCGTTGAGCCCATAACAAAGGAAGTTTGGGACGATTTTTATTGGCATACAAGAGATCAATTTAAGTGATAAATCATACCTGTATCTACATTAAATTGACTGGATTGAAGAGTTGAACCAATAATATATTCAGTAGGGTTGACATTTACACGACACAACGTGAATATTTTTAAAGGCAAAAAAAAAAATTGGTCCGACAAAAATGTAATAATCTGCGAAAGGATGAGTATAAGGTATTTTAATATGAAGCTTCTTGATTTAAATACCAAATTAACCTAACATTTTGGAAAAAAAATATTGTCTGATTAATTTTCTTCATAAGCTATGTCTAGGGCATTTGGTTGAGTGATTTCATTAATTTAACGTCTGTAATATTTGTGTTATCTCTATTTTATTTTGAGCTGGAATTTTACAGTAGCAGCCCAAAATATGGCACCGCTATTGTAGCGATATATTTAAGTTTGTATAAAGTTATCGATGTTGTAAATTGGCTTCTAATAAAGTTCCACTTTGTAATATTCTATTATTCATATTTCATTCTATTCTATTATTATGAACTCTGAATTGTTTCATTTCCATTTTCGATTTGTTTGGTGGTAGTAAGCTTGCCTACTCATGGGACTTTAAGATGACTAGCGAAATATCGGAGTACTATAAAGTCTTAGTCACTGCAACTGTATTGTATTTATGTACTTTTTTTATTATTATTTTATGTTGTTGTGTATTGTGTTGCTTGCGCCGAATGAATGCTATTCTATTCTATAAAGTCTTAGTGTACTATTATTTTGAGAGTACCTGGCATGATGCTATCTTTATGTAAATGGTAATATACTTCTATGTGCAGTCTTTATCTGGCCCTTCAATTTTGAGGTCAAAATATATTTTTACTTTGTTTATTTTAAGGTCGCTAAAATTAGTGTAGGTAGGAAATATTTATACCTAGTCTATATTTTGGGCCTAAATAATTATTCTCTCTTAGAAATGTTGAACGTGTTATCTAAATATAATCTCAAAGTGGGTTGAGCGTGGGTTGGTGGATGTCACAGATCATAATTATGATTGATTTTAAGACATGAAGATTACCTCTCGCTATTTTTCTTTCACATTTTAAGAGCATTAGCGATGAAATACATTACCAACATAGTCTCTAATGACGTGATTACAAAGACACAACTTAGCATGGAATTTCCTTATGTGATCGCATCAGAATTGAAAATATTCGCAGAAGAGTCAAGGTCACCGGCATAGCCCGAAATATCACCAAACTTAAGTGGAACTTAAGGCAGATAATATTGCTCACAGAATAGATAGTTGATTGAAAGGTTCTAAAGTGGTGACTGCTTACCGGAAGACGTAGCGTCAGAAAGCTCACAAGAATACCAATGACCTAGTGATAGTAGTAGGAATCTGATTGATGCGATTTTCACTTTTCGACATAGCATCTATGTCGAAAAGTGGAAATCTTTTATCAGAATTGATGATGATGGTGATGATCGACATCCATTGATATATATAGATGGTCTCGACAAATGAATACGTGATCGAATTTCTCTTCTGTAAGTCGTAAAAATACTGTAAAAAATCAATTACTGCTACCTCCAATCCCAACACTGACTATCTCAGAAGTTTGTTTAAAAAACCGTGACTCCGTAAAAACATACATAGTCAATACCCACGTCAGTTAAAGCATAGCTATTCTAAAAGAATTTAAAAACATTTATTTTCCTTAAAGAATTTATCACGACCTACGCGAATGAATATATTGTAATGTAAGCAATATCCGATGTATTTATGTTTCCGCCATTTTGATTTCGATGTCAGGGTGAACGATGTTGGTGGGTTAGTGTTGTGACCCGATTTGAGTTCTTAAGAATATATTGGTTATCCTATTGTTATGAAAAGATAAATGGGAAAGAAAGTATCTGTAGGTACTGTTACAATGTGGTTTTATTTACTTCGCTGTTCTTTTTCTGATTAATTTCGCTGCGGGATCTAGGATTGAACCGTATTCAAGATTTGTTGAGGTTCATTATTTTGCCGATTTTTTAGGGTTCTGTACCTTAAAAGGAAAAACGGAACTCTTATAGGGTCACTTTGTTGTCCGTCTGTCTATCTGTCTGTCAAGACCCTTTATCTCGGGAACTTGTGGAGGTATCGAGTTGAAATTTAAACTATATACTCAAGTCTGCGGTCTCTTGAAGCTAGCTGTGTATAAATCAAACTTCTGAGTTAACAAAAAAAAAGATATGGCTAAAAACTTGTATCGACGCTCTGAAATGAATTAAAATTCATAAGCCCCCGTTGACCTAAATTTCTGAAATTGAACTGTTTTCATAAGTAACTTTGTACGGAACGCTCAGTTCGCGAGACTACCGCAATTGCGGAACAAGTATTCCAATTTAATTCTGCTTAATTTTAGGTCAACACTCAACTATCTGTGTCACTATTATTATGAAGAGTAAAGGAAACATTAAAGAGATTAAATGGAACATCACGAATTACGATGATTAAAAAGAACATAATGATAATTGTGTATTCAGTTGAAACTGCGTATCTACTACGCTAGATCAATTCAAGGGAAAAATTTTGCCTCAAACTTGCGATTGACTGAATTACGAAAAAACGAAACGTCTAGTTGACACTTCGCGTGACCCAACGCCATATTTTAGTTAGTGTATTAATTTTAACGTAAAGTTTTATTTTTATTTATTTTTTAATTTACTGTAATTATAATTAATAAGTTATTTATAAGTGTAGATAATTAATTAATTTAAAATATATAATAATTGTTTAATAAATTTATATAATTATCAAAATATGTTAAAAATTTAGGACAAATAAATACACGGAAAAATACATTGTCTGGGTTAATTACAAAGGACATAGAAATTCTATAAGCAACCCGGAATACGGAATCTCGTCCAATGAATGATAATAAGGGTGCTCTTATAAGGCTTCGTATAGACGGTCGTCGCAGTTTTGATACAAACAATCACGAATATCGCTCAGTCTGATAAGATTGATCATGAAATAGAATAAAATCCTCTTTATTCAAACACCACTTACATAATAGAAAAGATAGACAAAGAATATATTACATACGGTGATAGAATGGGCGGCCTTGTTACTAAAAACGATCGTTTAAAGACAGCCTTTCAATGGACTTACATAAGTGAAAGTACGCCTTCTTAAATCTTTAGTTTGATACACTTCAATACATCATCATCATGGTGAGCATTTCAGCCATATGCACAAAACGTTTTTTTTTTTTATCAGTTATAAACTAGTACTTGACTGCGATCCCGCCTGATGGTAAGCAGTGATGCAATCGTTGATGGTGAGGCGCACTAGTTTATTAAGAGCCTATTCACTCTAGCCTTGAAGACACCCAAATTATAATCGGACGGGAAGACCGCAGCAGGCAGACCGTTCCAGTCCTTCGAAGTACGCGGTGTAAATGTTTTAGAAATATATTCACTGTACCGTAGAGAACAGTGGTGGCCGAATGGTATGTTAATGGCTCCGACTTAAGAGTTGTAGGTCGCGGGTCCAAACCCTGCCAGGCGCATTGCAATGTGTAATTTATTTCATTACCACTGCTCTCAAAATGGTGAAGGAAAACATCGTATGGAAACCGGCATGTCCTAGAACCAAAAATTCGAAGACATGTGACATTCACTAATCCGCACTGGGCCCGCATGGTGGATTTCGGCCCATTCCCTCTCTAAGAGAGGAGGCCCGAGTCCCAGCAGTGGGAACAATTAAAAATGCTGAGGATGATGATGATGATTCACTGTACGGACAGCTAAGGAGTGGAATTCTCTGCCAGAGTCTGTGTTTCATGTTAGCTACAACGTTGGGTCTTTAAGGCCCTAAATCCAGAGTACTGCTATAAAAAAACCGTGAGTTTTTGAACTCTACTTCTCGGTAACGGCTAGGTTTGATTAATTATAGATTCATGTACAACATTATTAATATTATGTTTTTTTCGTCTATCTAATACCTACTTTTGCCAAAAAAAATACAGTATGATATTTTTTCGTTTGTTTTCCCTAATCTTTTCAAACGGATGATCTTTAGAAATATGTGATGGCCGCAAGCTCTTTACCGCAAACCAATATTTGGTTTTAATTTCAATTCGATATCTTTACGCTTTCCTGAGATAAAGGGTCTTGACAGACTAACAACAACGATCCTATAACAGTTCTATTTTTCCTATTGAGGTAAGAAACCCTAAAAAAGTAAGTTTCCGATGCTGTAAATATATGAAGCGATTTTAGTACAAATTTACATCTTCTTTAACTAAAGAGATTTAATAGTATATATTTAATGTCTTTGACTTTAACACATGGTAATTTCTCGCGCCGGGCCTTGGTCTCGCGCCGGGCCTTGGTTCAGGCTATGGTCCGGAGCGAGGAGGAGTGGCAGGCGGTCGCCTCCTTCTGCGAAGCAGTAATGCTAGCAAAAAAGGAGGCGCTCTCGCCGCCCCTGGGATTCCGATCCCGATTTCCGGCCACAGTAGGCGCGGGCTTGTGGACGGCGAGCAATGGGTAGCTCGCTGTCCGACCGTCCGGTAACTGTCCGGACCGAGTTCAAGTCGTCGACGGCGCGCACTTTTCCCGCGCACCTCAAGGTCAAGAGTTAGCAACAGCAGGGGCCCAGCTGGGTCGAAGCCTGCTGGGGCCAGGGTTAGTTTCGAGAGAGTAGCTCAGCCCCAGTATGAAGGCACGAAGGAACGGGGTGGGTTTTTAGTCAGTAAGAGTCTGACACTATCTCGTTGTTGTCATTAGATGATTTTCCCACCGTAAAAAAAAACACATTTCACCATCATGAATATGGCCTTAGAAGGTACAACGATGTCGGTGGAATGGGTGTGATCCCTTTTATTTACCCTTCGTCAACCTTTGTCTCAGGGGAAAAACGTGTGAATGACATTATTAGGGACCTACATCTTAAAGCACCCTAAAATTGGGCATGCAGAGTCATAGAAATGACTGATTGTGTAGTATTAGGTATCATCATATCACATCACCAGCCTTCTTAATGTTCCCACTGTTGGGACTCAAGCCTCCTCTCTAGGAGAGGGAATGAGAGAGTAATCCACCAGGCGGGCCCAGTGTGAGTTGGTGAATGTCACATGTCTTCGAATTAGTGTTAGGTATATCGCCAAGAAACTTTCATTTTGGATGTGTGTGTGCATTTTTTTTTAATGTTCCCTTAATCAGGGCCTCAATTCTGCTATTACAATACAGTTAGAATGGTCTATCACTGATTTCATAATTGTTGATTTTGACAAGTTTAGGTAATATAATGGCGTCATTATGACTTTCCAATTATCAACCACTGACACTCCATTGAAAGAAATGATATAGAATGGTAATCTCGTACATGAATGAATATCTGACGTATGCCTATAAATCTACTAAAATTGTAACAGTTGCTTTAATCAGTGACCTACCAGTAGAACGTCATTGTGCAGTCATTGTTTTTAATAAGCTCGATATTGTCATTCTACCACAATTCTATTACGTGACCATTGACCGATCAATGATCGATCATTATGAATTAGCAGATTACGAACTTTTAGCAAAATGACCACGGGATCGTGACAAGTTTATAAAAACAGCAGACTTAGGCCCCAGGGCTTTCGTTGTCTTTGAAAATAGTTGATATGTAGATACGCGATTCTACAAACACATAAAAAATCTACAACCTTATTTTTGGTATATGCTAAACCTGAAACATCTATTTAGTATTTTTAAGTAAAGAATCTATGTACACAATTTCATATCAGTATCATGAAAAATCACAAGTCATAAGCTTGTTAAGTCAGTAAAAATAAATAGTCAGCGGGCCATCCAGGTGGCTGAGGGATTGTTTTGCACTTGCACCCAGCTGTTTACTAGCACCTAATGACCGCTATGACCCGTACCCAATACCCGTTTTCCGAGGCACAGAACCATCTCGGTATGTTAGGTTCTCCCAAACACAGGCCTTGGCTAGCGTTTTTTACCCTTGAATACGTTATTATTCTAGTCATGTGTTCCCTGTTAGAGGCCCGTGCCCTAATTCCATTTAGTCTACACACATTATGTATGCTTATTTTAGGCACTTTCAGTATTAGTAAGGAACGTTGAGTTTTACTGTCCCGCGCACACGGGTCACAAAAAACACCGCTGCAAGCTTCTTTTTGAGGCGGCCTTTTTTGGGGCACGTATGCGGTGGTGCCAGCACAAAAAATCGCTTGAAGCAGCTTCAAGCTTCTAGCTTTTTTTTGTGGTCGCTTGTAGCGTTTTTTTGGGGCGGCGTTTTTTTGAGGCCCGTGTGCGGGGGATGCTTACTAGTTTTAATATTCTACTGTTACTTAATTACTTTTTAATGACATCAAATTGTGTTGTATTGTGTTGTGTTTTTGTGTTGTGTTGAACAATTCGGACAATTTTATCTGAATATAATAATTAGGTAATAATTTAAATTTGAAAATAAAACTAAGTAGATGTATACTCTTAGCAATAATAAGTAATTTAGTTGAAATGAATTAAACGATCTGGAAGATATACAGATTAGAAAATTAAATAGGTACTTATATTGGCGCTCTTCCTCTCTCCTACCATTTATAATGTTACTGTGCCCGACAGGGTCCATAATTGTTTCAATTTTTTTTTATTATTATTTATCACCTGACATGTACATTATGGATTGCAGATTGCAAGATTTGAATGACAACTAGGAACAACGGCTCTACGTGCTTCTCGATTAGACTAACTAAAGACGATCTTAGATGTCTTTTTAATGACAATGAATAAATGGCAATGATGCACTCGTCGAATCTAGGCTTCAAAGTCTTGAGCATCGACGCCGCGTTGCTAGCCTGCCGGTTTTCTACCGGTTGCATTTCAGGGAGTATGCGTTGGAATTGCATAACTTAATTCCGCCTAGTCCGTTCCATTATCGGATCAACAGACGTACGGCGATGCGCCACCTGTACATGATGGACATCTCACACACAAAACGTTTTGGGAACACATTCATTGTGCGTACAACTAAGGAGTGGAATTCCTTGCCGGAGTCTGTGTTTCCTGATAGCTACAACCTGGGAATCTTTAAGTCAAGAGTGAATAGGTTATTTCTAGGTAAGCGCACTCTATCGTCGACGGCATCGTCGCTTTCCATTAGGTGAGATAGCGGTTAAGCGTGAACCTACCTACACTAATAATAATAATGTATTATAGGGGTAAAGTTGTTTTTTTTTTGTTTGTAAGAAGTAATCTCTGGTAGTACTGGTCCGATTGCTAAAATTTTTTCACTGATAGAAAGCTGCTTTATTCCTAAATGATATAAGTTATATTTTATACACGCGGGCGAAATCGCGGGCAAAAACTAGTTAAAAATAAAAATAAAAAGATCCAACGACTGTCAAAGTCAACCTTCTCACCGACATAATTTATTCCTCAATTTAAGTAACTTATGCTTTTCATCTGAATATTCTATAAGGCTCTTTTTAGATGTGTTACTAACTAGTAGTTCTTGAGAAAATGTAATCTCGTCATCTTTGAGAAGCTATCTATATACGTATAGCGTAAAATCTTTTAAGTGGCTAGGGAAAAAATGTTATTTGGTTAAGGAAAAAATATTATTTGGTTAAGGAAAAAATATTATTTGGTGAAGAAAAAAACATTGTTCGGTAATTGCCATCGTTTTAGTCCACACTAGCATAGGGACAAACATGTTTTTATTGTTTTCTCTATTTTCACGTAGCAGTTGGTCAGCTTTATCAAAGGTCAGATCATTTTTATAACGATTCAGAAAATAATGATTTCTACCTGTTAAGTTGCCCCTTCACCGGAAGTATTCGGGTGTAATGTAACGTTACAGATTTGAACGTTACTTTAGTGAAAGAGGAGAACCGAGCATTACAATACACACCTTGTAATGATAACGAGCTTCGTCTGACATTATGGAATCAACTAAAAGCTAATGCTCAAAGTCGAATCTATAACGTTACATTACACACGAATGCTCGTCAGTCAGGGAGGTAGTATTATAATGTAACACTCAAAGTTGAATCTATAATATTACAGTACACGTGAATGCTCGTCAGTTAGGGAGTTAGTATTGTAATGTACGCTCACAGCGCCCGCCGGGATTCCGATCCCGATTTCCAGCCACCGTGGGCGCGGGCTTGCGGACGGCGAGCAATGGGTAGCTTGCTGTCCAACCGTCAAGTCGTCTAAGGAGCGCACTGTTGCCGCGCGCCTCAAAGGAGCTGACAGCAACAGCAGAGGCCAAGCCGGGTCGAAGCCTACTGGGGCCAGCGTAGCCGGTCCCGGTACGAAAGACACGAAGTAACGGGGTGGGCTTTTGGTCAGTAAGAGTCGGACACTATCTCCCGCTCCGCTCAAGAGCGGGGGTTGTCATTGGATAGTATTTCCCACCATAAAAAAATGCTCAAAGTCCAATCTATAATATTACAGTACACGTGAATGCTCCCAGTGAGGGAGCATCTTTATACTAATAAGTCGTGGCACATTGTCGCCCCCGCACTAATATCTTTGACAGTCGGACGACGAATTACGCGCCCTATTCATGGCGTTATTTTTTTGAAGTTATAATTAAATGTCTTATGTGTTGAAGAAAGGATGGATGGATTGTGTGAGAAGTGATATGAAAGAAAGAAGAGTTAGTGATAGCGTAACAGGTGTAAATGTTGCGCCGACCCCAAATAAAATGGGATTCGGCAGAAAGATGTTTTTTTTTTTAATTATTGTTAGGCTCGCGTTTGACCAACATCTTACCTGATGGTAAGCGATGAGGTGGCCGACGATGGAGCACGCTTGCCTAGAAGTAACCTATTCGCTCTTGACTTAAAGACCGATAAAACTGCGAACATCTCTAATATTACGTACTTTTAACAAAGCTATTTAATATCCATGAATCCATTATTCATTTAGTACCAAATTAAAGACATGTAGTCTAACCTTCAGAATACAGTATCAAATACTGGAAAACTTCAAAAATACCGTGAGTAAACAATACCAGACTAAGTAGTAGACGAGCTATTTCGGGCAACCAGTGAGTCACCTCTTTAAATCATACGGAACCATTGTTCAAAAACCAATTGGGATTCAGACTGTTTGGAGAAACAATATTTATAGGCACGATATTATTGTTGAGGGTATTTTCTGTCTTATTTCTACGTTTTATTGCGTATTCTTTTTCTTTTGTTTACGCCATTTATATTAGTGTTTTTGTGGAAAACCATGGTGCTCTGTGATGACTGTGCAGACAGTCAAAATCGGGATCTTGATCACTTTGTTGTCCGTCTGACCGTCTGTCCGTCCGACTGTCTTTCAGTATATCACCCCTTTTTCTCAGGAACAGGTGAAGGCAATATAGGGTGTCCCAAAATTAACGCAAGATTTGAATCAAATAGCAAAGACAATTTATTATTTTACTGCTCAAATGGCGACAAATTCAAATTTTGCGTTGATTGGGACATCATAAATAACATAACAATACAATATTAATTAACTCTGTTGTTTTTATTAATTTAATAGTTAATATATTATTATTTGGTTATTTCTTTGAATATACATATATGTATAGCCGGTAATAACATCGCATTGGCGTTAGCTGTAATGGTGTTATTTACATAATTTTGAATAAATAAATAAAAAAATAAACTAATCTACCCTTATAATTTTTCTGCTGCTGGGATCCAGGCCTCCTCTCTAGAAAAGGGAATGGGCCGTAATCCACCACGCGGGCCTAGCACGGGTTGGTAGATGTCGCATGTTTTTTTTTTTTTCAATTGATCAGAATCAGAATCAGAATCATTTATTTGTAAACATGGGTGATAATTAAATACAAGATCTTAAAAAGTAGATAGTAGGTACGCTATGATTTTATATAAACTAGTGCTTGACTGCGATCCCACCTGATGGTAAGCAATGATGCAATCTCTGGTGGTGAGGCGCATTTTTCATCGAATTTTTGGTTCTAGGAAATGCCGGTTTCCTTAGGATGTTATCTTTCACCGTTTTGAGAGCATTGGTGATGAAATAAATTCCTTAAAGTAACTGGACGTACAACTCCTAAGTAGAGGCCGTTACCTCTGGAGCTCCACAGCCCTCAATCACAATTAAGTAACAACTTTAACAGTTATATGTATGTATTTAAATTTGGTATAATTTTTTCTCGTCCGCATCCCTCACAAACATCTCTCACTTTTTGTTTGTATATTATAGATACCTAGCCCGGGCCCAATCTAGCTATTTAGCCGCTCCGTGCGGGGCTTGCGGACAGTGAGCAATAGGTAGCCCACTGTCCGACCGTCCGGTAACTATCCGGACCAAGCCCAAGTCGTCGACGGCGCGCGCGCCTCAAGGAGTTGTTAGCGATGGTAGGGTCAAAGCCTACTGTGGCCAGGGTTATCCGAAAGGGAACTCGAGCCCCGATATAAAGGCTTGAAGGTACGGGGTGGGTTTTTTAGTCAGTAAGAGTCTGACACTACTGCTACTGCACTACTGCCGTTGGCGGCAATATTGACTTCACGGCAATATTGCCGCCAACGGCACATCTCTAATCGCGACGATTCAATAAACCGACGCAATGATACTAAGAATTTTAACGCTACAAGAATAACCGTTATATTTTGTTATTTTGACAGTTGCAACAGAATAAGTAACATAGATACATTCGTAGAATGAGTAGGCAGTGGTACGTAAGACATACATTTTTCAGTGATTCTTTGAAATCGAGGGAATACGGAATACTCATTCATTAATTATAGATTATTTTTCGTACCTATTTTGTGTCAAAAGTCACTGGGCGCAAACGACTGTTTTTCATGACATAGTAGCAGGGAAAAACTAATATTATGAAGAGGTAATTTTTTTTTTTTTGTATGGGGTAATCTCTGAAAGTACTTGTCCAATTGCTATAATTTTTACCCTAGTTTCAAATTTGAGTTTAGAGTTAACGTTTTTTTTTATGTAGATAGGTTCACGCTTGACCACTATCGCACCTGATGCGACGATGTGGTCGACAATGAAACGCGCTTAACTAGAAGAAACCTATTCACTTTCGACTTAAAGATTCTGGAACTCTAATGACATCAAAGGGAAAATACTCCACCCCAGCATTTTCGAACGCAAACGTCGAGTTCAACTGTCAATGTCAACCATATGGCCACTTATTCCATATCTACCCTGCTCAGAGTTAGAGTTAGTTGGATTAACTCTAAGGTAGTTACTCGAATTATAAAAGAACGACCCTGGGTTGCAATTCTAGGTACTCTACTCTGGTTATTTTTGAACGCAGGGCTGAGTGACATATTATTAGGCTATATTATTATGTAAGTACATGGTACATGGCTGAACACTAGTATGCAAATAAAGATATCAAATTGGAAAACAAAAAAAAATAGGCCATTATTATGTTACGTTTCCTCGATTTCAAAGAATCACTCTTTTACGGTCTAGTTATCTGGGCTCAAATCTACGAGTAAACAGCTGATTTCATGACTGTCAATATTTGGATTTGAGCTCGTTTGAGCTCGAGTTTGAAAAACGATTCACACTTCTGAGAAAAAAATTGTGAATGTTCTCCAAACTCAGCCCTTTTTATGTTGGATAGACAGCCGAAGAATGGTTTGTTCAAGGTGATTGATTTTACCTGTCGAAACGCCGAGGTAATTTAATTTTGAGAGAATTTTGGTTTTTTCAGCCGTCATAGATAAAATTAAGTATAAAATTTATTTTAGGACAAGTTAAATTATAAAAATATACTTAACTAATTAGAACTAATACACTAAAGGCCTAGCTAAATATGACGTTATAAAACTCCTTCACATCGCTGTTGACTAGAAGTGTGCCCAAAAGGCTGGTAGCATTGCCACGTTGTATGGCAATGCTTAATCTCTGACCAGGTAGAAAACCAGCCCTTGTGTTACGCGAAGTAAGCGTTTGGATAATTGATTCTTTTGGTTTGGGAAAAATAATTTAGCAGGTTTTTGGTTCATAAAACATATTTATTATTTTGCTTCATAAAACATATCTATTATTATTATTATTTATTACAATCTTCATCTATTAAAATCTAATCTAGTTGTCATTATGTACAGTAATTCTCTGCTTTCATTGAATTGTATAAGTATATATATATATATATATTGTATATTGTTTTGTAATTTATGTAATTTATTACTTTATGTATTGTGTATATATGTAAATAGTACACCATCAACTACCTGAGTATCTTTTTCTCCTTCTCTGTCAATTCCATCTAAAGGTTGTCTGTAAAAGATCGCTTTTAGCGATAAGACCGCCCTTTGTGACACCCTATAAATTTTAAGTTTCTCATGTTATTTTTATAAAGCTTCGTTCAAACTGAAGCGAATCCCGCGCGGTACGCGTTTGAGACAGAGACAGACAGTTTGAGAGGCTAAGCGAGCGAGCGAATCGCACGAGGTCGCGTCCCGCGTACCGCGCGGGATTCGCTCCAGTTTGACTGTAGCTTTATTTATTTGCAAACTAGCTGAACCAGCGAAATACATACCGTCTGACAGTCCCTTGCCAAATTTTAAGTTTGTATGTGTTATAGTTTCTAAGATTTCGTGATATTAGTGAGTGGTATTTTGCTTTTACATATACCTACAGAGTGTGGCGTAAATAAGCATAAGTGATATAAGTGGGGTAAATGATTGATGATAATCTGGTCAATCGACAATTTCAGGGTTATCCATTATTTACGCCACATCCTGTATGATATAGATTTTCAATACACTTGCTCAGAAAGTGACTCTTATTGCGCAGTGCAAATTACGTAGGTTTATAAAGGCACTTGTTACCAAAATACCAAACTGTGAAACATTTTGATTACCATTACACACTAGTGCTATAATGTAGTTAAAACCTTTTTGTTCAACATCTTTGTTCGCAAAACAAATTTTGAGTACCTACGAAAAAAATTCACAAAGTTATTGCGTTTCATGGTATAAATTAGTGTCTCACTTACTTATTTCATGCAATTATGACCATTATACTTCTACAAACGATCTATTTAATAAAAAAAACAAAACTCTTTAGTAAATAAATCGTACCTACATTCAAATAAAATTGTTTTTTTATTATGGTCTATGGCCGCCATCCGTCCAATTTAAAATATGCGCGCGGTATTTGGCTTGAATTATTCGAGTGAAATTTAGTGGCTGTATTAATTAAATTAAAAAATTAAATACTACAAAATCATTACTAAATGAAACATGCGTATTCCATTGTCAATACGTAAGACATTATAGTAAAAACTTTTAACGCAGAAAACATAACCATAAGACTAGGCAGTATGATCAAAATGCCTTAGTCTTCCCCTAGAGTTAAATAAAAAAATTAAGCGCGCGCATATGGAAACAGATTTTTACCGCCATATAACAAAAAAAATTACTAGTTTTACTGTTATTTTTTACAAGTGTATAGCAAAACGTAGCATGATACACGTGAGTAATTAATAACTACCTTTCTCGGCTCTCTTATGACCCTCGCTGCTGCTCGGGTCTAAATACCGCCTCGACTGTTATCACTAACATTACACACTTACATCATAATGTACTATTGCATCCAAACTTTCGCGTTTATAATATTAGTATGATTATTGCGATGATTCTCAGTAACAACAAAATTCTCGATACCGCAAAATTGTTATTGATCTCTGTATGTAAACTTTAGGCAGTTTACTGATTCCAATACTAACATTGGTAAACCATAACGGTTTGTTAGTAGTAACATCGCTTTGATCGTATATCCAAGGGCTATTCATCAAATATAAATATCATGAAGAGTTTAAATTATTTGTTTATAAGATGTTAAATAGACTTTATACACTTTATTAGTATGTGAACAGCGAAGCATTCTGGCTTCTTGGTCACACAAATACTGTGAGAAGACTAAAAAGAACAAAACTGTTAGAATTCGTTTTTAGTGATCTACACTAATATAATAAAGAGGTGTATGTGTATTTTTGTCTGTAGGAGGTAATCTCTGGAAGTACTGGTCCGATTGCTAAATTATTTCACCGATAGAAAGCTGCTGTATTTTTGACTTAGTTACAGGCTATATTTAATGTACGCGGGCGAAATTGCGGGCAAGAGCTAGTAGTAAATAAGGTCGTAGTTTTGTGTCAGAGACTAGAGGGACCAAAGAGGACATCGCTTCGAGGATCGCCAAGGCAAGAGCCGCCTTTGCACAGCTTCGACCAGAAGAGTTAAGCTCAAAACATTCCGTAAAATCCGAATTGCTGTTTAGGTGTGAGACGTGGAAGGCCACAAAAGTCATCTCGCATAAACTCCAGGTCGTTGTCAACCGCTGTCTTCGCCGTATTCCCGGTATCTACTGGCCCGAGAAAATCTCAAATGTAGATCTGTTGGAGCGTTGCAGCAAAACCTCGATCGACAGCCGCAAATAGAACTGGATTGGCTACACGCTCCGAAGGAATTCTGAACATACACCAAGGCAAGCCCTAGACTGGAAGCCTCAAGAAAAGCGTAATCGTAAACAAACTAAAACAGCAATTAGAACATTTACATTTTTAAGCTATTGTATAGCTTCTATCGCGGGCCTTGAGCGTGGAGACCCAATCCAGAAATTCCGCAACGAAAATAACCTAACACCCCCCACTCATTTGTTTTTTGAGCGTGGTGACCGATAAGAAAACAAATTAGTGAATAATCAATCAAAATTCAATTCAATGTGTGAAAGTGTAACTTCAATTAATATTAAAAAAAAACAAAGGAAAAAAAATACTGCATAACTAAATAATTATAATTGCATAAGTTGATAAAAATGCTATGCAATAGCTTCACCGCGGCAGTTCCCGAGTGCCACACGTCTTTCTTTAAATGTTTTTTTTTGTTTCATAATTAGGCCAATTAAATCAAAAATGGTTTGGGGTTACACGTTTCACTGAAAGCGCCCTTAATGCAGTTTTGGGTGGCCCTATCGTGAAGGCACAATTGATTTCTGTATCCAAACACTTTGGCAGTTCATTCAATGCAGTACTGACATTGGTTTATACAGAATGATCAGTTATTATTGGCTTCGCTTTGATCATCGTTCAAAGGGCTGCTGTTCGTTATAAACTTCGTTGATTTGATGTTAGTTAACCACTGTTTTGTTATTTTTGATTTCAATTACTCCTCAATGCCAAAATCGATTCTGTTTAAAGATGTTTTTGAATAAAATGCTTTGATTTTTGTTTTTTTGTAGTAGACGCAACAATATGAAGAAACGGATTTGTTTGTGATCGATAGTACCAAATAACTGTTCTTTTTTTTTAATCATTTATGTCTTAGTAACATGTTGTTACTACATTGTGTGTATAACGAATCAAATACTTAGCTTTCTATCTTTCCTTTTCTTCATTCTTTCTTTCTTCTTTAAATAAAAATCATTTAAAGACAATCGTATTTGCTTTCACAAAAGTTATTTTTCTTGCTCTAGATGGAGCGCGAAGGGGTACAGGCTTTGACTGACTAAAACCCATTCGTATTCCTTCAGTTTCTATTATAAGCTTGAAGAGCCAAATTCATAGAACGTAACCGATTTTTTAAAGTTTTTACTTGTTTAGATGAATAATGAACAGTCCGTTCACTAATCCCGCACTAATTCTGCAGCAATCGCGACCGTAGATACGAATTAACCTTTTGAATGTCTTATGTTACACAGTTCGACATAAGCAATTGTCTTTCTATTGTGTCTCTAATTACGGCAATCAAAGAGTCAAACCAGTTCACAGGTTGTATAACTTTGTATTCAATACTATCAGTACTTTCAGAACTTTAGAAAAAATCATCGCGAACCTAGTCACCACGCGGAAAATCTTAACATCACGATCTAGAAATAGACGCTCATCTAACAGCGCCATTTTTTGGTCAAAAAGTAAACAATATTTCCAACAATATACTTTTACACAAACGTTTGTTTTGATTTCAATAAAATCCTTAATAATAACCACAGATATTATTATTATTTATTATAATCTTAATCGTACACCACATAAGCAAAAATACAGGACAAACATTTAAAAGAATAAATCTCAAATTTTTTTTTTAATCAGAGTCTCAAATTTTTTTGAGAAAGATATGTATTGAATTGACGTCATAACGATGGCAGAGTGGTAGTATGGGAAGCCGTCAAGGGTTGTGTTTTCTTAAGCAAAAACAATAGAAAAAAGCTATCTATAGTGCGCAACGCCGTGATGTCACTTGCAGAGCCCCAATTTGACACTTATTGAGATTCACGCACACATCAGTCGCGGTACTATTACCGCGGTAATATTATCATACTAGTACCACAAAACAGATAGGTACTGAAGTCAATCTCGTGTATGTACTTCACTTTTTATAATTACGCTAGGCGATCGCGCTAGGGTAAGCGCGTTGCGCCGAACTGTCCGAGTGCGATCGGGCGATTGAGCCGAGATATCGTGTCCGTGAGCGATGTCTATGCGTGCGTTGCTCGAGCGAGTTTTGTATGTAGATTGTCTTCTGCATCTATCTATTTTGTTATATTACGTTTCCATCAATTCACTGTCATGTACTCGCCACATAATCTCCCATAGAGCGCGTATGCTAACGACACGCTCGTGGAAACCAACCCTAGATTGGATTTGTTTACTGATTAATGGAAAACGATATTAATAGAAAGTCTGCGATTACGCGAGAAGACAGAGTGAAGGATTTAACGTAATGTAGTGTTAATTGCTATTTTGCTATACTAACTATATAAATAACTAACTATCTTATAAATAACCGTGAGAGAAAAGCTACAGTAGTATAGGCGTCACGTCACCGAAGCTACCATACAAACTTCAGAGTCGCCACACGTCCGAGCTGGTTGCGCCACCAAATTAGTTGCGCAACCAAACGTATGTACACCAGGTGAGTAAATCTCTACATAGCTGTATACATTTTGCTGGTAGGGGCGACTGGTCGCGCTGTCATGGTGTCTCGGTGACACTACTGTATGATTCATATGTTTTGTGGGTGAAATGTACACACTTTCGCTTCATCCAGAGCGTGAGAAGTTATAATTATTAACTAAAAACCAGCCAAGTGCGAGTCGGACTCGCCCATGGAGGGTTCCGTAGCAGCAAGTAACATAATATAAAAGTTCTTGTAGTTCGTTGTAACTTTGATCGATGTTTTAATAATAGTGTATTTTTTTAGATTTATGACGTATTAAAAAAAAACTACTTACTAGATCTCGTTCAAACCAATTTTCGTTGGTAGTTTACATGGTAATGTACATCATATATTTTTTCTCTTATTTTAGAAGTTACAGGGGGGGGGGGGGGGCACACATTTTATCACTTTAGAAGTGTCTCGCGCGAAAACTATTCAATTTAGAAAAAAAATATTTTAGAAACCTCAGTATCATTTTTGAAGACCTATCCATAGATACCCCACACGTGTGGGTTTGATGAAAAAAAAAATGTTTGAGTTTCAGTTCTAAGTATGGGGACCCCCAAAAATTTATTGGTCTTTTTCTATTTTTGTATGAAAATCTTAAACGGTTCACAGAATACATCTACTTACTAAGTTTCAATAGTATAGCTCTTATAGTTTCGGAAAAAAGTGGCTGTGACATACGGACGGACAGACAGACAGACAGACAGACAGACATGACGAATCTATAAGGGTTCCGTTTTTTGCCATTTGGCTACGGAACCCTAAAAAGGAAATAAAATTACCTAGTAAACCATTGGTCGTGAATTCGTGATCTATGGCAATCGTTACGGATACTCAGGAATAGGTTTGACACCGATCTTATGAAGGCGTATCGCGATACCCAATTACTGGGTTCTGGAGGTCAGATACACAGTCATAGCTTCCAACCCCAACATACTTAAAGAAAGGCTAGGCAGACTGATTGCACAAAATAGATGCATACAGAAGTCAATCTCATGCATGTAGGTACTTGCTTTTCTTTTCATACGGCCTGTCCAAGCGCGCTCGGGTGCGGCGATATACCTATAGATAGCATAGGCATAGTTAGCCTTATAATATTGCCACTGCTGGAACTCAGGCCTCCTCCTTAGGAGAGGGAATGGGCCTTAATCCACCACGCGGGCCCAGTGCGAGTTGGTGGATGTCACAGATGCCGTTTTCCTCACGATGTTTTCCTTCACCGTTTTGAGAGCAGTGGTAAATAATGTGCCTCACTGGGTTTGAAACCGCGACCTACAACCTCGTAAGTTGGGGCCCTTACCACTCGGCCATCACCACTTCTCTAAATACCTATAGATAATATACTTAAGGGGCCGGGGACGAATGAATTTCCATACAAACGTAATACTACGCTCATTTGCAGTTGGAGCATATTTCCAACATATTAAGATGATATTCGGTTATAGACAATATTTATCTAGTAGGAACCTAGACCGCGTTTGTATGGAAATTCATCCGTCCCCGGCCCCTTAAATTGTAAAAAGGTTACATGGCCACAAAGTCATGTACTTTTCTGCCGCAAAAAAATCCGCCCCTAAGACGACCCAATGACCCTACCTACCTATGTAATTGTCATGAATTACGTAAAAATAAACCATCAAAGTACAAGTAAATACCTACATAATACTTACGTCTTAAAACTGGTAGGGTCAAAAACGATAATTCAGTAATTAATGTTGAATTTAAAAAACTGCAACTAAACAGTTATAATTATTTTTTTACTCCATTATTTCACAAAAAGTTCACAGACGTGTGTCTCAAGCGTATGCAAACGCGCTCACAATGAGCTGAATTGAACATTGATAAGTGTCTGTGAGCGGTGCCTATGTGTGCGTTGCTCGAGCGCGTTTTCTATGTAGATTGTCTTCTGTATAAATACCGGCACGAATCTTGAGCGCTCAGAGGCGTCAGAGTTGCTTTGCGCATTCCATACATTGGCGAGCCAATCGTCTTCGTTGTTAAATACATGCAGCAAGAGCAGGGAACGAATCATGAGGGACATCTATGATATGATAGCGCCGCGAGCCAATTATTGACACTCCCCGCCCCCGCGTCTCACTTCATACCACTAAATAGGCCCGATATTTGACTTCTGCGCAAGTGAAGGTCAGCGCTCAAGAATCGTGCCGGTACGTAGATTGACCTTGAAGTTCCGTCAAAAATATTTTCAATGACGAAATGGCACCATGTGTTTACCAAACAAAGTAAGCAAATAAAAATACGCTTTGACGATTGCCAAAACGATGCGTAACAAAAATGAAGTCCCACCTTCTACATTAGTGTTAATAGCCCACATAAAACTATGTAGTAAACCAACAACATTATTACCCGACCTTTCCAAATAGTGATGGGCAATACCGAGAATCGAAGTCGTTAAAATACACCATCGAGTCAATCATCGACTCGCCGTTTTACTAATAATCGAGAGGTTTTTCGATTGTTTTGTAGCGACATCTATGGCTTCACATAAGAACTAATCTAAAATGGTGAAGGAACATTACCTTTCTCTTTGATATATTTTTCTTCTCCTGGTTTAACTACAAATTTTATATTTATTAGTATATTTTTTTTGTATTGTATGTATGTATTTGTGTTAATGTATCTTGTTAGTATTATATCTGATGTTTGTACACTGATAATCCTAAATCTATCTCCTTTCTCTCAGTCCATCCAAAGGTTGTCTGTAAGAGATCGCCCTGTGCGATAAGACCGCCCATTGTGCTCTTATTCTTTTAAATGTTTGTCCTGTATTTTTGTTTATTTGGTGTACAATAAAAATTATAATAAATAAATAATAATCTTGCATCGCGCAATTGAAGTTCCCCGCGCGATTTGAACATAATTATACAACAGCCCGAAATCGTCTATCGGGCAGTTGCTCACTAGACATAACACCCGAATGGTCGGAGGACCCTCCATTTTCAACGGAGGTATTTAACGGAGGACTTTACTCTCTGTTCTTACTTAACCAAAGTTTCGAGTAAATGGAAAACCATTAGTTTTCGATTGTTCGAATCGGTCACTATCACTCACCGAGTCTCGCTCGGTTACCGGAGTGATCAGTTGAAATCAGAAATTAAGGTGCATGAAAGCGCCATACCCCATTCGCAATAACAAACCGAGTCTGCATAATCAACCTTTTAATGTTCCCACTGCTGGGACTCGGGGCTCCTCTCTAGGAGAAAGAATGGGCCGTAATCCATCACGCGGGCCTAGTGCGGGTTGGTGAACTTCACATGTCTTCGAATTTTTGGTTCTCACGATGTCGATCCTTCACCGTATTGAGAGCATTGGTATTGAAATAAATTACACAAAGTAATGCACCTAGCTGGGTATGAACTCACGACCTAGAACTCGTAAGTCGGGGCCGTTACCACTCGGCCACCACTGGTCTACACTGATCTGACCGAGTCTGACTCGAATCAAAGTCAAAACAATCAAGAACGATCGATATGTTCAAACAATCGAATAAAATCTCTCGTAATCGCGCATCACTATTTCCAACTATACCAATATGGCCTCTGTGAGCTTACGTCTATAATGACCAGAGACAAATAGAGGAGGTTGTGACATAACCTGTGAAGCTATAATTACCAGTTGTGTCAATATTAATAATGGACATTTCAGTGTTTACTCACGTTTCCTCCTAGTGTTTCGTTTGAGTACTTGTGTTGTATTGCGTCTAAGAAGGATTTACGGCTCACCAACGGTGTGACCACAGAAATGATGAAAGAGATTAGAAATGAAATACATTCCGATTTGTATTACAACTATTTGTCTCACCCTTTAACTCCGCTAAAGACAATAAACCAATACGATCGCAAGTTTGCTATTGGTAGTTGAACTATGAGCATTGCCCTACTTTTGGTACGCCTGCCCCGCCTATAAGGCTGTTCTCTCCACGAAATTAATATATTTAAGAAAACGTCAGCTGAGCGAGTTTAATGACCTGTAGGTAGTTTGTACGCAACGCCGACTAATAACTACAGGTCTTTGAACTCGCTCAGCTGACGTTTTCTTAAAGAAATTAATTTCGTACATGCGTAAATTAATACGAGTTTTCAAAAAAAGGTACCTGAAATGTACCGAATTGATTAAAATTTAACGGTGTATTTGCACAACACAACTGCTCCAGTTAACCTGACCAAAAACTGATGGTCACTGACTCGTGTCAAATACATTACGTCACAATGCACGAGACTACCCTCACTGCCAATACACAGTCTGCCAGTTAGAGTATTATCTGCGGCCTACCCAAATGTCCTTTCTTTGGTGTTGTTGGTCAAATCGTTGAACTCCTTAGTAGTCCTGAGTTGATCTTTGCGAATACTGATAAATACTTGCACTGACTGGACAGGTCCACTCAAATCTGTATGGTTCTTACTTTTAAAGACCATTTTAGACAAATCTGCATGCTTCTCATGTGATTTAACCATTGCGTATTTACTGTATGGACTTTAAAAGACTTTGACCCCTGAGCTTGTTTCGGTGATTCTTCTCAGTGTGGTCAGCTAGGAAACACCGGCCTCATCTTTCTTAAACTGACCAAAAAAAATTGACATGTAATTGTTTTTTTTTTTTAAACCTATTTGCAAATAATTTACACCACAGTACTTATCTACAATATTTACAGAGGAAATCCAAGACATTGTGAAGATCTTGGAGGAGTGGCTAGAGGTGTCCTGGAGCGTCCGCACTTTCCGCATAATGCAGGTTCTCACTGAACATGGTAGGTTCGGGAAGTTCCTGCACCAGATTCAGGTGGAAGAAACGCCCCGGTGTCACCACTGTGTGGACCGCCCGGAGGACAGGGTGGAGGCAGAGCACCGCCGTGTCCTCGTCAATCAAGGAGCAAACAATCATTGACAGCGACCTCTCGCGCCGGACCCTGGTTCAGGCTATGATCCGGGGCGAGGAGGAATTGCAAGAGGTCACCTACTTCTACGAAGCAGTTATGCTAGCGAAGGAGGAGGCCGCACGCATGAGGGAACGAACATCCTCAGGCCCCCGACAACGACCACCAACCACGGTAGACGCAGGCTTGCAGAGAGCAATGGGTAGCTCACCGTCCGAACCGTCCGGACCCAGCCAAAGTCGCCGACGGCGCGTACTATTCCCGCGCGCCTCAAGTAGTTATCAGCAACCGTTGGGGCTTAGCAAGGTCAAAGCCTACTGGGGCCAAGAGTCTGCTTCTGAAAGAAATGCTCGGCCCCGGTATGAATGGCAATGAAGAAACGGGGTGGGCTTTTTAGTCAGTAAAAGTCTGACATATCTCTGGCTCCGCTCAAGGGCGGGGAATGTCATTTGTATAATTATTACGCACCAAAAATTGTTGGTGGTTCAAAACCACGTTGTAAATATGGTAAAATCCCGAGTTCTATTATAGTACTGAATTTCGTGAATTCAAATGACAGCCGCAAGATACTTGATACCACTGAAGTTTATTACATTTTTCAGTAAGCACTTTTTATTTGACAGATGAAATAAGATTTTCTTCAGTGATATTATTGTAAAAGCTATTTGAAAGTGCAGAAATATAGAAAAAAAGAAGAAAAAAGAAAGAATGAAAAATTATTCAGAAATCAGGATCGTTAATGTCAAATAAATCAATTACAGTGCGTTTCACTTAAGAAGTTCCTTCGCTGTAATGTTGGCAATAGGGAAAAACGGTAATACTCATTAGATTCTGTCTACTAAGTTAAACGACTTGGGTAATTATTAGGATTTAACGAAATCTGATGTAGTCAACACGGCTTCAATAATCAAGGTTGATTAAGAGATAAAGATCGTTGTTTATGAACAGAAGAACCTTATAAAAAGTACCTAATACAAGTATTTTTTAAATGATTAAATGTTAAACAAAATTCCCAAGTCGGTTGACTTATTAGACGGACTATACTTTTGACAATTGTCTTATAATTTTCTTTTTTTTTTCTTTTGGTAACTGTAAAAACAATTTTTGATAAAGTATACAATGCTGGGCTCCATTCCAATTATCCTGCAATTATTTCTAATACCGAAAACGCCACGCCCCAATATCGTACCTCTCCATTAATAACATCCTTTTAGACCTGGGGTACAGGTCTAGCCAAGTTGCTAATCTGCAATAGTTAACGCTTGTAGAAAGCTTCAAATGTACGGGAATGACGTCGTCTTAACGCTCAGTCACGTGGTCAGAACAAAAGAATTGGCGGCAAGGTCAACTCGAAGCGTTCGGCGGAAGCGAAACGTTTGTAACTTGACTAGGGGGGCTTCTTATTTTTAAATAAAATCCCATTCCCCTCATAATTCTCCATAAAGTGGTGCAACTACCGTTAAAATAGTGGTCAAGCGTAGAAATTACAGCTTGAAGGGACCGCAGACCCAAGTATATGGTTTTAATTTCAACTCGATACCTTCACGCGTTCTCGAGATAAAGAGTCTTGACTAACATACGGACGGACAACAAAGTGATCCTATAAGAGTTCCGTTTTATTTTCATTTTGAGACACGCAACCCTAAAAAACACTGAAAAGTACAAAGTAACTTTAATTTCGGAAGTCGGTGTTGATATAATAGTTTGGTCTCTTCGTCATTTAACCAAAGTGCATCTCTTAACGATTCAAAAGCCTGCAATACATGTTGGCCGAGCGTTGCCGAGCGAAGACCAATACCAACATCTATTTGCCTTGTCTTGTTATCGCTTGGTATCGCTCGCCTAGTTGGTTGAGTAAAGACCTCATTTGGTGTAGCTTGTCACAACTCGCAGCCACTCACGATCACTTGCCTCACTTCGGAGCGGTGTCGGTTTTTCTGCACAAATCAAAGGCTCGCGCGCGCTCGCCCAACATGGGGGCGTCTCTACAAAACTCGTCTATGTTGGCCATTTACATTGGTTTCCTTCAAGCTTGCCGAACGTGTAGAGAAAAGCGCTTGCCTTGTGTCAATTTGCCTAGACTTGCATTGGTCTAAGCGCGGCTAATGCTACGTCTATGTTGGCCCAGCCTCGGCCAATCGCCATTGTGTTAACGGGGTTTCCCGTTTATACAATGACTACATAATAGCGAGTGGCCGAGGCTGGGCCAACATGTAGACGTAGCATAACATGTATTGCAGGCTTACATTCTGCAATACATGTTGGCCGAGCGTTGCCGAGTGAAGAACAATACCAAAATCTAGACAGTATATTTGCATTGTCTTGCTATCACTCGTTGTCGCTCTCCTAGTTGGTTGAGTAAAGACAAGTGGCAACGTGTGTAGACCTCATTTGGTGTAGCTTGTCACAACTCACAGCCGCTCACAAGCACTTGCCTCACTTAAAAGCGGTGTCAGTTTTTCTGCACAAATCAAAGGCGCGCGCGCTCGTCAAACGTGTGGGCGTCTCCTCAAAACTCGTCTATGTTGACCTTTTTTTAGGGTTCCGTAGCCAAATGGCAAAAAACGGAACCCTTATAGATTCGTCATGTCTGTATGTCTGTCTGTCTGTCTGTCTGTCCGTCCGTCCGTATGTCACAGCCACTTTTTTCCGAAACTATAAGAGCTATACTGTTGAAACTGTGTAAGTAGATGTATTCTGTGAACCGCATTAATATTTTCACACAAAAACAGAAAAAATGCAATAAATTTTGGGGGTCCCCATACATAGAACTGAAACTCAAAAATTTTTTTTTCATCAAACCCATGCGTGTGGGGGTATCTATGGATAGGTCTTCAAAAATGATACTGAGGTTTCTAATATCAATTTTTTCTAAACTGAATAGTTTGCGCGAGAGACACTTCCAAAGTGGTAAAATGTGTATCCCCCCCCTCTATCTTCTAAAATAAGAGAATGATAAAACAAAAAAAAATACATGATATACATTACTATAAAAACTACCAACGAAAATTGGTTTGAATGAAATCTAGTAAGTAGTTTTTTTTTAATGCGTCATAAATCGAAAAAAAATACACTATTATTAAAACATCGATCAAAGTTACAACACATTACAAGAACTTTTATATTATGTTACTTGCTGCTACGGAACCCTTCATGGGCGAGTCCGACTTGCACTTGGCCGGTTTTTTTCTGGGTCTGGGTGTAATTTATCTATAATATGTATGTATTATATAAGTATGTTTATCAGTTGTCTAGTACCCATAACACAAGCTCTGCTTAGCTTGGGACTAGACGGCGTTGTGATAGTTGTGGAATATTATTATTATTATTATTTGTATTGGTTTCCTTCAAGCTTTCCGAACGTAGGAGAAACGCTTGCCTTGAGTCATTTTGCCTATATTAGACTAGCATCGCATTGGTCTAAGCTCGGCCAACATGTATTGCAGGCTTAATAATCCCAAAACCAAACTCATGGCAAACAACGTGAGAAAGATAGAGACGTAAAGCCTATGTTTGGGCTCGCCAAGTTAAGTTAACTGTTTGTATCTATTTCGACACTTTATGTACCGTAGTACATCGAATAGTTCTCTAAATTGGTTTTAAGATAAACAGTCCCAAATAAATATGGCCCTTGACAAACGCATCCTTAGCGATGTTCGGGGTCTCTGAGTTTTATTTTTTTTTATGGAGGGGAAAATCATCAAATGACAACCTCTGCTCTTGAACGGAGCGGGAGATAGTGTCAGACTCTTACTGACTAAAAAACCCACTCTGTTCCTTCAAGCCTTCATACCAGGCCTCGAGTTCCCTTTCTGATAACCCTGGCCCCAGTAGGCTTCGACCCGGCTGGGCCCCTGCTGTTACCCGACTTGGGCTTGGTCCGGACAGTTACCGGACGGTCGGACAGCGAGCTACCCATTGCTCACTATCCGCAAGCCCGCGCCTACGATGGCTGGAAATCGGGATCGGAATCCCGGCGGCGGCGAGAGCGCCGTTGCCTGATGCGGTCGGCCTCCTCCTTTGCTTCGCAGAAGTCGGCGACCGCCTGCCACTCCTCCAAGCTCCGGGGTCTGAGTTGTGTTGTTAGACAAGGAGTATTAGAAGAGAAATTATTCTCATTAAGTTTTATTTTACATGAGATTATTACGGGCCATTATTCTAAAATAATCAGCTCTTGTTGTGTTTTTACAAGCCCAACAAGAAGTTTTTGAAGTACTTTAATAGGGAGATTTTAAATTATTTTTCCTATCGTAACAAGAGTACAAATATGCTCTTGTTTTTATAATATACTAGCTCTTGTCAGCGGCTTTGCTCGCGTACATAACATAACCAATGTCACTCAGAAATACAGCAGCTTTCTATTGGTGAAAAAAATTTAGCAATTGGACTAGTACTTCCAGAGATTACCTCCTACAAACAAAAAAACATAAACACAAACTTTACCTCTTGATTATAGTGTAGATCCTGTAGATCTTTTAGGGTTCCGTAGTCAACTAGGAACCCTTATAGTTTCGCCATGTCTGTCTGTCTGTCTGTCCGTCCTCGCTTAATCTCTGGGACCGTTAGCACTAGAAAGCTGAAATTTGGTACCAATATGTATATCAATCACACCGACGGTGTCAAATAAAAATTGGAAAAAAATGTTTTATTAGGGTAGCCCCCCTATACATATGTAAAGTAGGAAGTGATTTTTTTTTAATTTCAACCCTAACGTGTGATATATTGTTGGATAGGTATTTAAAAATGAATAGGGGTTTACTAAAATCATTTTTTGATAATGTCAATAATTTCGGAAATAATCGCAAAAAAAAAAAACAAAAAACAATGTGTCCCCCTCCCTCTAACTTTTGAACCAAGAGTTTAAAAAATATGAAAAAATTCTGAAAAGTAGAACTTTATAAGGACTTTCTAGGAAAATTATTTTGAACTTGATGGAAAGAACAGTTTTTGTACAAAAAAGACAAAAGGGTTCTACAAAATAATTCCTGGACTAAGTTTGTAGTATAATCGTATATGCAGGCATTTTTCTAACCTCATAAGTGGGTACACTTATTGTGAATTTGTGCCGGACGGGAAACTACGGAACCCTACACTGAGCGTGGCCCGACATGCTCTTGGCCCGTTTTTAGGGTTCCGTAGCCAAATGGCAAAAAACGGAACCCTTATAGATTCGTCATGTCTGTCTGTCTGTCTGTCTGTCTGTCTGTCTGTCTGTCTGTCCGTCCGTATGTCACAGCCACTTTTTTCCGAAACTATAAGAGCTATACTGTTGAAACTTTGTAAGTAGATGTATTCTGTGAACCGCATTAAGATTTTTACACAAAAATAGAAAAAAAGCAATAAATTTTGGGGGTCCCCATACATAGAACTAAAACTCAAAAAATTTTTTTTCATCAAACCCATGCGTGTGGGGTATCTATGGATAGGTCTTCAAAAATGATACTGAGGTTTCTAATATCATTTTTTTCTAAACTGAATAGTTTGCGCGAGAGACACTTCCAAACTGGTAAAATTTGTGTCCCCCCCCCCCTCTAACTTCCAAGATAAGAGAATGATAAAACTAAAAAAAATATATGATGTACATTACTATAAAAACTACCAACGAAAATTGGTTTGAACGAAATCCAGTAAGTAGTTTTTTTTTAATGCGTCATAAACTGAAAAAAATACACTATTATTAAAACATCGATCAAAGTTACAACGCATTACAAGAACTTTTATATTATGCTACTTGCTGCTATGGAACCCTTCATGGGCGAGTCCGACTCGCACTTGGCCGGTTTTTTTTTTTATTATATTAGCGTAGATATAGCTTAATAGATAGTAGTAAAGAGAAATCAATAAATTAAAAATGCAAAGTAATTTAAAAGTATTATCGTATTGTTAATGAGCAAAGATTCTTAAAATATACTGTAAGAAATTTCGAGTAGTTTTAACAAATAATTTGGCTTTGTATAAAATGTACAAATATTCAGCCATTCCTGGAAAATAAGCTGACAATTTCGTCAGTAACAAAGGCTTTATTCATAGCAACTGTAATGTAACAAGCATTCATTACTTAGTCTAAAATATGGAAGGGTCTGTATCGTTGTTTATTTCAGACAATCGTCTCTGTCCATTGTGTTTAATATACCTACAAACTTAATATATACGAAACCTGAAACACGTATCTAGTATTTTATGAAAAGAATCTATGGATTTTCAAATCCGTGACCTTTTTTTTTATGGTGGGAAAAATCATGCATTGACATCCCCCGCCCTTGGGCGGAGTGGGACATAGTGTCAGACTCTTACTGACTAAAAGACCCACCTCGTTCCTTCTAGCCTTCATACCGGGGCTCGACCGCCCTTTTGGATAACCCTGGCCCCAGTAGGCTTCGACCCGGCTGGGTCCCTGCTGTTGCTGAAAATTCAGGCAGGCTGAAAATGCAGGCTTGGGCTTGGTCCGGACAGTTACCGGACGGCCGGACAGCGAGCTACCTCCAATAAACAAAAAAACATATAAACAAAAAATAAACTTTGCCTCTTTATAATGTTAGTATATGACGGCACGGAGGAATAAAGCAGCTTTACTGGCAAACCTTTAATTATTATTATTGCTTCCAATCGTTGCGAGTTTTTTTCAGTTCTGAAAATTATACAACAGAAGGAGAATTCAAGTAGCGTTAACTATATACTCTGTTCAAATTAATATTAGAAATTTAAGAAAACCTTTTATCACACCATAATATAAAAGTTCTTATAGTTCGTTATAACTTTGATCGATGTTTTAATAATAGTGTATTTTTAGGGTTCCGTAGCCAAATGGCAAAAAATGGAACCCTTATAGATTTATCATGTCTGTCTGTCTGTCCGTCCGTATGTCACAGCCAGTTTTTTTCCGAAACTATAAGAGCTATTACTGGTAAAACTTAGTAAGTAGATGTATTCTGTGAACCGCTTTAAAATTTTCACACAAAAATAGAAAAAAAAGCAATAAATTTTGAGGGTCCCCATACTTAGAACTGAAACTCAAAAAAAAATTTTTCGTCAAACCCATATGTGTGGGGTATCTATCGATAGGTCTTTAAAAATGATTTTGAGGTTTCTAATATCATTTTTTCTGAATTGAATAGTTTACGCGAGAGACATTTCCAAAGTGGCAAAATGTGTGTGGGTGTGTGTATCCCTGTAACTTCTAAAATAAAAGAATGATAAAACTAAAAAAAAAATATGATTTACATTACCATATAAACTACTAACGAAAATTAGTTTGAACGAGATCTAATTAGTAGTTTTTTTTTAATACGTCATAAATCTAAAAAAATACACTATTATTAAAACATCGATCAAAGTTACAACGAACTACAATACAAGAACTTTTATATTATGTTACTTGCTGCTACGGAACCCTCCATGGGCGAGTACGGCCGGTTTTTGTTTTTAATACCTTCCTTATGGAAGGTATTAAAAACAAAAACCGAAATAGAAGTTAAGATCTGTTGAACAGACAGTCAAAAACGTTACTTTAATACTTTCAATTTTTATTCTTTACGCGAATAGGGTATAATAAATAGAAGTATTTATGCAAAGCGCTTTTAGGAACATACGGCAAAGTAATGTAGAATAATACATGTTGTGCTAAAGTTCATAATTTGTTTCAAAATCCTGTTAACTCCGGTCTAAACGAGGATTCAACTTGAATAAGCATCAGTCAACATTAAAGGCCCTCGCAAACCAGGCACTGGTCACCGCGTAAGGTCGAGGCGTTGTCGTTTGCATTTAGCGTCTTGTCGCTGCGACAAGACGCGAAGCTGTCGCTAGCGTTGGCGACTAGTCGTAAGACGGACGTCGTGCAGGAAGCAATGCAACGCAGAGCTGTCGCTCGACTGTCGACGTGTGTGCGCGTGCACGGCGTCAGTAGACGCGGCGACAAGTAGCTAGGGCGCGCGACTCCGCGACTCTGACGCCAAGTGTGCGAAGCTTTGAACAACATTTATGAAATTGTCGGCCGCAGCCTGTCGTCGCGTCTAGTCGCCGAGCTGTCGCTGTCGCGTGTCGCCTAGTGTGCGCTTAGGGTAAGTAAATAATTCACTGGAAACATACGAGTACGTTTCAGGAAAATTCGGCACGAGTAGAAAGGTCTCATACGAGTATTAACTCGTTTCATAAAGTTTTTATTTAACTTGCATTTTTCGTACGTTTGTTTGTTGAGGACGAATTTTGCAAATGAATTTTAAGTCATCCCCCTAGCCAAGTTACGACCGTTTCATTTCGATTCTCTTGCGTCGAACGCCGTACGGCCACGCCTCAATTCCTTTGTTCTAATCACATGACTAAGCGCTGAGACGGACTTCGTAAATTAATGTAAATTAACAACTAGATTCATGCAGCAGATTGCAATGTCCATCAGTACATTAATCAAGTCCTAAATTAAAACCTCTTAACATTGATGCTATAAATCACTCATTTACAAAAGGGCCTATCAAAATGAAATTAACATACCAACTTTGTTGATTAAGTTATTTATCCCGACACTCTATCTTTCCATTTTCGAAGTAATCGTTCACGATTCTGACAGGGGTTGCAGGCTATTTTGACGCTTATACACAAGTGCTGTTAGTTGAGAAAGCTTTGTTTGTTTGAGATAAACATTATTTTCATGTTAATGCAAAGATTTTATAAATTATGATAACACCACAATCATTTTATTATTTTTGATGTCGGTTATTGAACTTAAAGTTAATTACTGACGTTGTTTTTTACACCACTTACTTGACGATGCCCTTCTATATGTTATACTATTTTTACCTAAAGCAAGTCATTCCGTCCTTAAAGAATAATGTGGTTTGAATTCGGAACGTCAAAAACATTTGAAAAAAAAAACTTATGGAACGAGTTTATTCAAAAATCAAACTGGCCACTATAAGAAAAAAAAAATAGAATGTTTTTACTCCTGTTTTTAAATAAAATTCAAAAGCCAATCTTAAAACAATTTATTATTAAATCAGATACTTAATGCTTTTTTTTTAAATTATCATTAGTATTTTTTAATTATAACGACGACTATGTTTACCTAGGACAGACGGTCCAGTTGGGTAAGTCTAACTTCGAGAAAGAGATCAATCGACGATTCCGACTCGGCTTGGCAGCGTTCGGGAAGCTGCGCGGTATCTTTTCGTCCAACATACCACAGTGTCTCAAGACGAAAGTATATGACCAGTGCGTGTTGCCAGTGATGACATATGGCTCCGAAACGTGGTCGCTTACAATGGACCTCATCAGAAGACTTAAAGTCACCCAAAGGGCAATGGAAAGGGCTATGCTCGGAGTTTCATAGCGTGATTGAATCAAAAATGAGGATATCCGCAGAAGAACCAAGGTACCGACACAGCACAAAGAATCGCCAAATTTTAGTGGCAATGGGCAGGGCCCGTTGCTCGCAGAACAGATGGCCGTTGGGGCCGAAAGGTTCTGGAATGGAGACCACGTGCCGGATGATGTAGCGTTGAAAGGCCTCCTATAAGGTCGACTGATGACCTGGTAAGGGGTTGAGGGAATCCGATGGATGCGAGACGCACAGGAGCGTTCATTGTGGCGACACTTGGGGAAGGCCTATATCCAACAGTGGACGTCTTTCGGCCGAAATGATGATGATTAACGAAGCATACAATGGGCGGCCCCAAAGTCGCAGAGACATACCACGTAAATGACCGGCGATATGTCCCAGCGACCTTTCCCCTAGTGAAAAACGGGGCTTAAATGGCCCATTACTCAACGAAAAAGGTCACAAACTAACAATAGTAAATGACAAATAAACAAAAGTACATAGTCTTGTCTGAATCCCGTACGTTTTATTACCGGCTTAACTAAAAGTATCAAAACCTCTCTTAGTTTTACCACAAAATAGATAGGTACAGAAGACAATCTCATGTATGTACTTCACTTTTTATACCTACGCTCGTTGGACGCACACTAATGAGCCTTTGAGCCGGAACTGTTCGACGAATGGTCTGAACGCGACCGAGATATCGTGTCCGTGAACGGTATCTATGTGTGCGTTGCTCGAGCGCGCTTTATATGTAGATTGACTTCTGTACCTATTTATTTTGTGGTTTTACTTTAGTGCACACAAAGGATACATCAGGCTAGCTAGAAATGTTCAGTGTAAGTAGACCTCGCGTTGCTTAAACTTTCCGAATAGTGACAGGTCAGCTCAAAAAATTAGCGTAGATTAATGTATCATGTGTGTTGGTACTTTTTACTCTTGTACTTAAAGGGATGATCCGAAATCCATTAGTTTTACAATAAAACGCAACTGATGCCACGCAATACTAGGTTTTATTGACTGGAATTAACAGCGGTTTTTGTAGGGCAATTAGTCTTGTCATTTCGGATTTGATCAAAGACATCGTAAAATTTTTGTTGTTCTAATACCTATTTGTGAATTTCACTGATTATTTTTATTATCTACATTGTGCTCACATAATAGAAGCAACAAGAAATATGTAACCAAGTTTATGTGTAATTCATAATATGATTTAAAAGAGTGTATAAGGGGTTTCTTGCACATTCTTCTCCATATGATCTACGCTTTGGAACGTGCAATTTAGCTTTGATTAAAAAAAAAAAACACATTGCCGCACCTGTGCAAATGATTAATTTAGACACAAAATACCAATGAGTTATTTATTATAATCAAAGAAATAAAATAACCATTCATTAAACCGACCCGATGGTAAAACTAGACAATTTATTATTTTGAAATTAATGAAGACAATCGTTCCAACTTTCGTGGAGTTTAATCGAAGTGAGTGTAATTTTCCAAGTTTCTATTTTGGTTTTATTATATAAGTTTTATTTCAGTCATTAGTAGCTGTCTGAAAAAGAAAAAGAGAAAAAAGAAAAAGAAAGTAGGTCATATCTGAAAACAGTTATTAAGGGCCAAGCGCCCGAAAAGTGCCATAAAACAGTGATTTTCTGAGGCCTACTCCTCCGTAACGACTAGGTCAATTGGTTTGAAAAAAATATATGTTTATTATAGATTCATGAACAATAATATCAACATTTGATTTTATCGTGCAATTAATACTTTTGTCAAAAAAAAATATTTTGCAATTTCGCAACTTTTCCCTACTCCTTCGAAACGGCTTGGACCTTTAGAAACATTTTTACACATAAAAATTGGTGGTTAAATATTCTTCAAAGTGAACATTGCAAATGTAAATCAATCAATATCTCGCAGAGAAAATGGATCTAAAGCGCTTTCCGGGCGCTGCTGGCCACAAATAAATGCACAGATTTGCGTACTGCCGCCTAGGCGAGTGCGAGAGTTTCGTTCACATAATTTTGGTCAGATGGTTCAAGGGACTATACGCCTTAATAGAAATAAAAAAACGTACAAAGCGTTTTGGGAACATATTCATTATGCGTACAGCCAAGGAGTGGAATTCCCTGCCGGAGTCTGTGTTTCCTGATAGCTACAACCTAGGGTTCTTTAAGTCAATAGTCAATAGGTTACTTCAAGGCACGCGTGCACCATCGTCGACCACATCATCGCTTAACATTAGGTGAAAATGATGTCAAACGCGAACTTATCAATTTAAAAAAAAGATAAACTTGTTAAAATATAAAAGGCTCGTTTTGACATTTGAGGAAAACTCTAGAATGTAACTTGGAACGAAACTGAAAGAAATTTTAAAATAATAATTAGGTAGGGGTCCGGTGTGTTTTTAGCTATTTTAACACGCTTTTATATTAGCTTCACTTGTAACTAACTATGGAAAATCTTGGAATATTAATTTGACCAACTTCCCGGTCTTCGATTAGGATGAAATTTTGCACACGCTCTGAATTCTGATGACAATAAATGACTAGCTAAGAAACGTCATTACAAATCCAATATGGCGGCCTCCCCAAGATGGCGGACTTGCTGTTTGAAATGAAAGAAAGCGTGAAGCGTTTTGTCCTAAAAGAGTAAAGATTACATAAACGCTTTCTTTCATTTATAAATCATAGTAAATATTTAATAAAGATGATTACCTACTTATAACCATTTCGCATAGGTAATTATTTATCGTTCGTCACGAACTGAAATTGTTTATGTTTACCTGCGATCTAATGAAGATTTGGCAAAAGAAAAACTCTTGAGTCATTAAACTAAATGTCCGAATTATTTTGTAATTTTTAGTGCGTGTTTTTTAGTTTTTTAATTAGTAGTAGTAGTAATTTAATTAATATAGTACAATTACCGGCACGGATCTTGAGCGCTGGCTTCAAGTTGCGCGGAAGTCAAATATTCGTCTCTTTTGTGGTGCAAAGTAAGACGCGGGGGCGGGGAGTGTCAGTGACTTGCTCGCCGCGCCATCGTGTCATAGACGTCACTCGTGATTCATTCCCTGCGTTTTCTGCATGTATCTAAAAATGACGACGATTGGCTCGCCAATGTATGGAATGCGCAAAGCGAACCCCACTCTGACGCTGAGCGTTCAAGATCCGTGCCAGTAATTGTAGTGATATAATGGCCTCCAAATCAAGCTTCGTAAGTGGCGATGGATTAGTCACACACTTAGGAGGGATTCCGATCACATACCTAAACTATTGGACTGGAATCCTCAATGGAAAAGAAAGCGTGGCCGTCCTCGGCAGACCTGGCGACGTTCCGTGTTGGCAGAAGCGACGGCCATCGGATTGACATGGAGCGAGGTGAAGCGTAAAGCTCAAGACCGATCGCAATGGGTATAAGGGACATAGGATCTTAAGTCAAAGCATAAAATAGTACAGAAGTCAATCTACTTATAAAGCTCGCTCGAGCAACGCACACATAGACACCGCTCACGGACACGATATCTCGTAGCGTCTCAGCCCGCTTTTCGAACAGTTCCGGCTCAAACGCTCATTAGTGTGCGTCCACCGAGCATAGGTATAAAAAGTGAATTACATACATGAGATTGTCTTCTGTACCTATCTAATTTGTGGTCAAAGTAAGTCAAATAATTTAATTAAGAGCATTTTAGTAAAATTTCAGTTCTTATAATAAATTGTAACAGAATTTTCTAATTCAGGTATACCCTGCGCATTATTAATTATTATTTTATATCACAAAGTAATCTATTTTATGATATAAAATACTGTGAATTTAAAATTCAATTAAATTTCGGTTACATAAACATCAAAGAGAAAGTACCTAAAGGTCGAATTTGATTAGATATGAGTAACTAAATTTTGGGAAAATCTTTAGCCGCACTTAAATTCACCGTAATTAATACAACATTAATTTTAGTATACGCAGGCTTGTAGTAGGCTTGTTCAGAATCAGTAACTAAACTAACTCAAAAATCGATCACGATTCCAATAATGTATATCTTAGCAAAGGTGAGACGGTACTTCACGCCGGAACAGCTGCTCAATCTTAATCAAGCCCAAGTTCGATCGTGTATGGAGTAGGTACTGTTCTCATCTTTGGGATGGATCTGACCAATACCAGCTTGATACGCTGGAGTCGATTGAGAGGCGAGCCAAGAGAATCATCGGCAATGATGCACTTGTAGAGTCGAAGCTCCAAAGCCTTGAGCATCGCGCATCGCCAGTTGCTAGTCGGTTTTCTATCGTTTACATTTCAGGGAGTGTGCACTGGTACACAATCTAATTCCGCCAAGTCCGTTCCATCATCGGACCACACGACGGCGTTGCGCCACCGGTACATGGTGGACATCCCACCCATACGAACAAAGCGTTTTGGGAACACATTCATTGTGCGTATAGCCAAGGAGTGGAATTCCCTGCCGGAGTCTGTGTTTCCTGATAGCTACAACTTAGAGGTCTTTAAGTCAAGAGTGAATAGGTTACTTCTAGGCAAGCGTGCTCCATCTTCGACCACATCATCGCTTACCATCAGGTGAGATGGTGGTCAAACGCGAGCCTATCAATAATAATGATAAAAAAAATGTTTACACCATATTATATTCTTTCTCAAAAATATTTGAAAAAGCCACAAGCTGGACATCACCGACACTAAGTATAAAACAGATCACAGCAGGTCATAGCGGACATGAGGAGTCAACACACAGAGTAAAACAACCCCTCAGTCACTCGGATGGCCCGGTGACCATGTATTTATGTCGCCATCAGGTACCATAACTGACTTATAACTTTGTGATTTTTCATGATACAGTTTTGAAATGTACACAGATTCTTTCCCTAAAAATACTAGACAGTGTGATTCAGTTTTCGCATATATTAAAAATAGAGTTATGTAGGCAAAAATTTGTGCGTGTGTTTGATGCTTCGTCACGCTCGAACGGCTGAGCCGATTTCGATGAAACTTAGTGCCTGGGTAGACCGTGTCATAGAATATCACATAGAATACTTTCTCTCCTAGGAGTGTGTTCCCTTGGGATAATCTTCTACAACCACACGGGCGCGCGGGTTTGCGGACAGTGGCAATGGGTAGCTCGCTGTCCGGCCGTCCGGTAACTGTCCGGACCAAGCCCAAGTCGTCGACGGCGCGCAGTATTCCCGCACGCCTCAAGGAGTTGTCAGCAACAGCAGGGGCCCAGCCGGATCGATGCCTACTGGGGCCAGGGGTATCCGGAAGGGAACTCGAGCCCCGGTATGAAGGCTAGAAGGAACGGGGTGGGCTTTTAGTCAGTAAGAGTCTGACTCACTCCCGCTCCGCCCAAGAACGGGGGTTGTCATTGTATGAGTTTTCGCACCATATTTTTTTTTTTTTAAATGCAACCTCACGGGCGAAGCCGCTGTCATTAGCTAGTTCAATCATAGAATCGTTTGAGGGGTTTTAATAAGCTTGCTATCTAAATATATTTTGTTGATTACCATCAATGAATATTGGCTTTTCTATTTGTTATATTAATTGACTTGCGGCCTAGACAAAGCGTTTATATAATAATTATTATCAGTGATAACAATAACCTCACTGACACAGTGTACTGTGGGTCCAGTGGTTAAAGTCTCTGACTGCTGTGCCGGAGGTCGTGGGTTCGATTTCCACCCAGGACATACATTTGTGCGATGAGTACGGTCATTTGTTCTGTGTCTGGGTGTAATTTATCTATAATGTGTATGTGTTTAGAAATATATAAGTATGTTTATCAGTCGTCTAGTACTCATAACACAAGCATGTTGCTTAGCTTGAGACTAGACGGCGTTGTGTGATAGTGTTGAAATATTATTATTAGTTGTTGAACGACGGACTGCTTTTTTTTTTTTTTCGATGGGAAAAATTCCTATGACTTTTTTTCATAATTCCTATTACTCTTTCATTATTTTTATGTTTATTATGTTAATGTGTGCCTATAATTTATGTGTGTGGTGTTAAACTGTAAGTGTAAATTGGCCATAAATAAAAATAAAAAAAGTTTTTCCCGGGCTGAGTATTTGAATATACGAGTTAGAATGTTTTTAAACGCAGCTACGATACAGAATTTCCTAATGAAGGGAAATATTTTGTTAAAAAAATAACTTTGTCAAAATTCAAATTTCAATTGACAAAAATTGAATTGATATGCGCTACCAAAATATCACGATTCGATTGTTCGTTGATTTCTCACATTAAAAAAGAAAACTAGTGGGCAAAGGGTAAGGGGTTGAGATGATCCCTTCACCTAGAGAGGAGGCCCGAGTTCCAACAGTGCGAATTTTATAAGACTGATTATGTGCCTACATTATGTTTTTTTTTTATCTGATATACACTAGTGCTTGACTGCGATCTCCCCTGATGGTAAGGAGTAATGCAATCGTTGATGGTGAGGCGCACTAGTTTATCAAGAGCCGAACGAATAATCGGACGGGAAGACCGCAACAGGCAAATTGTTCAAGTCCTGACTTGAAGACGAGGCGAAACGCTTAGTCCGAACCGTAGAGGTTTCAATAACGTAAGGTTGGATCGCCGCACTCGCCGTAAGTCGGGTTGTCCGATGGTAGAAATCAGATGGCGGAATCAAGTCATGCAATTCCCGCGCACACTCTCCAAAATGTAACCTGTAAAAAACCGAAAGGCTGGCTACCCTACGCCTTTAACCTGTATATGTATTAAGTTTGTCCGAAACAAAAGTTCATGACCTCTATAACCTTTGACCTTTTAATCCTTTTCTTCACCTTTCGCATCATGAAAACGTTTCACTATATAAATTGTATGAATGCTAATTTTGATAGCGTTGATGAGGCTCTCAATCTTGAATACAAAATATAATACGTTAGCAAGAACAGAAGGTTCAGCATATTTTAATTATTTTTTAGAGTTCCGTGCCCAAAGGATAAAACGGGACCCAATTACTAATAATAATAATAAATCATTTATTTATAACATTGATTCATATTCAAACATAAAAAAAAATATTAATTCACAATTAAAATCACAGTTTAAAAATTAAAATCAATTAATCTTAATCATATAAAGTACATCATTAAACAATAAAATAATATTGTAATTATTAAAACTCAATCAATATAAAAAATAAATAATAAAATCAAATCAAAATTAAATAATAAAACCATGTTTCAGTGCCGTATGTCTACACCACTGGCAACACGCACCGGTAACCAAATTGGGCCGATGACACAGCGCAAAAAAAACAGTTTAATTTTATTTTACTTATATATCTAGCATTTATCCTGTAGAGTAACATATATATTATTATGATTCCATTTACTGCAGTGGTTCATAAATTCTTTTGCGCATTATAAAACTCGTAATTCGCTGTTGTAGTCCATATGATATAAATTTTTTTCAATACACTTACTCAACAACCCGCTCTTATCCCACTACTTTTAGACGACTACTTTTTTCCGCACTAGTGCAGAAAAATGTGCGTGCTCTCCCCCTATCTTATCATGCTGGGCACGCGTCGACCCCCACGAGTCGCCGGTCAACCCCTGTTTAATGAATTAAATATCACTAGATATTCTACCATTATTTTTAAAAGTTGATTAAAATAAAAAATACATTAATGCTGCAAGAATGAAATAGGATTTATTTTATTTCGGTAGCTACTTACATAAATTAAAGGAACTCAAAAATGTATCAGTTTCCAAAGTCTAAAGAAAATGGTGATCCTTAAACAAAAGATTGGAATTTCCATGAAATTTATATAGAAAGCACCGTCACAAAACGCAATTTGGTAAATTATTTAAAACACATGTAAATCGAATCGAAGCTCGTGCTGAGAGGCGTGAAGCCACAATGCGAGAGCTTTTCGTATTGAAATTAGATAAATGTATATTCTTAGAAGATTTTCTTTGAAAATGTGTTTACCAGGCCTGTGGGATTTTGACAAATTGTGATTACAGTTAAGTGGCCAACCGTACGAGTGCTTTTTATATAGGTCACGTATCGCGAGCAAGAATCAGAGATAAGAAGATTTTTTTTTGATGGGTTAAAATCATCCAAATGACATCCCCGCCCTTTTCTTATTTTTTTTTTTTTCGATGGGAAAATCATCTTATGACAACCCCCGCTCTTGGGCGGAGCGGGAGATAGTGTCAGACTCTTACTGACTAAAAAACCCATCCCGTTCCTTCAAGCCTTCATACCGGGGCTCGAGCGCCCTTTCGGATAACCCTGGCCCCAGTAGGCTTCGACCCGGCTGGGCCCCTGCTGTTGCTGACAACTCCTTGAGGCGCGCGGGAACAGCGCGCGCCGTCGACGACTTGGACTTGGTCCGGACGGTTACCGGACGGCCGGACAGCGAGCTACCCATTGCTCGCTGTACATCCCCGCCCTTGGATGGAGCGTGAGATAGTGTCAGACTTTCACTGGCTAAAAAACCCACCCCGTTCCTTCTTGCCTTGCATAACGGGGCCAAACCTCCCTTTCGGAAACACACCTATGGCCCCAGTAAGCTTCGACCCAGCTGTGTCCTTCGATTGATATATATATTTTATATAGAATAAAAAAATGTATAGATTTTATTGTGGTTGGGTATCACCTAATAACTCCTCTCGCTCAAGTACGTGTCAGACTTTCACTGACTAAAACCACACCTATGTTACTTCAGTTGCCCTTTCAAAATTCAAAATATTTATTTGCTGGCTTCAAGTTGCGCAGAAGTCAAATATTCGGTCTCTTTAGTGGTGCGAAGTGAGACGCGGGGGCGGGAAGTGTCCGTGATTGGCTCGCCGCGCCATCGTGTCATAGACGTCACTCGTGATTCGTTCCCTGCGATTGCTGCATCTATCAACAACGACGACGATTGGCTCGCCAATTTATGGAATGCGCAATGCGATCCCCACTCTGACGCCGAGCGCTCAAGATCCGTGCCGGTAATTGTACATGGGCACTTAAAAAACGTGAGAAACTAGTGCACGGTTCCAAATTGGTCGTTTCCTATGGAGAAGAATCGGCAAGAAAGTCAATGGTTACTTTTTTAATTTGCCTTCCCATGCCAGCGTGGTACGAGGTCACTACTCCAGAACCTTTCGGCCCCAACAGCAACCTGTTCTGCGAGCAAAGTACCCTTTGCCACTAAGTTTGGCGATTCTTCTTGCTTTGTCGGCAACCTTGATTCTCCGGCAGATATCTTCATTTCTGATTCGATTGCCGTTTCGCTTTCCATTGCCGTTTGAGTGATTTTAAGCTGTGTGATGATGCCCATTGTGAGCGACGTAGCACACACAGCACATTTTTAGCTTAATTTAATTATTTACTCATTATTTTTTAATTTGTTTTTTTTTTTTTTATCGCAATTTCACCCGCATACATAAAATGTAGCTTATATCATCATTCAGGAATAAAGCATCTATTTTTTTTTATGTATACAAAGTGTTAGGAATCGAAAAAAAAAATCGGCCTCTATACAAACTATCCAATCAAGTTTATAATTTTGTATGGTGAGGCGGATTTTTTTTTTTCGTTTCCTGAAAATTTTTTTGCGGAAGGTTGTTAAGTTTCGTCTACTGAGCAAGCCGTTAAAGTTTGTGGAGGGCTGTCCCTTACACCTTGTATAGTCTAGATATAATAATAATAGGAGTAACATTTTCAAAGACAACCTCAAGTGTACTTTCTGTTTTTAGTCTCGCACGCGTCCAATATTTCACGAGCAAACAAGGTCTGTACAAGTAACTGTATTCGTTGTTATCACTGAAAACCGTCTGTTGAACTTTATGTTTCAATCTCGTCGTTTCTGAGTAATATTGCCATGTAGATTTAACGGACTGAAAAGTAAATATGTTCTTGATTCTCCGTAATGGACTATTTTGAATTTAATATTTATTTATTTATTTTAAAAATTGACACACCAACGACTTATTCACCGATTGAAGTTACAAATAAAAGAACATTACAAATACATATTATGGTGGATTTGTCACTTATAGGCGTGCACAGCACTTATACAATAATATAATTAAGACAAAAATAATTAAAAATTGCATTGGAATAAATTAAAAATTACATCGAAATGTCAGTGGGATAAATTATAAAAAAGATGAAATTGAGATGAATTACATTATAAATATTTAAAAAAAAAAGGATATTATACAATTACAAAAAGAGATAACAATTTGATCAAGTCAGAATACATTAATTACAATTGGAAGAAATGGGATTAAATTTGATAGTAAAACATTAATTATATGAAATAGGGTCATTGTATGAAAACAATAGAAATACATATTTGTCTTCGAAGCGAGAGTTACTGTATTTGAAATGTGGTAATTTATATTTTAGCTTAACATAGTTGGCCTTATAATGATCCAACTGTTGGGACTCAGGTCTCCTCTCTAGGGGAATCCACCACGCGGGCTCCGTGCGTGTTGGTGGATGTCACACATGTGTTCGAGTTTTTAGTTCCAGGACATGCCGGTTTCCTCACGATGTTTTTCTTCACCGTTTTGAGAGCAGTGGTGATGAAATAAATTACACAAAGTAATGCACCTGTCTGTGTTTAAACACGCGACCTACAACTCGAAAGAGCTCCCTCTTTCGAGTGCGCCACGTGGGTGCGTGGGTGGGTGGGAGTGGAGGTGGCCACGTGGTAACTCGTTACCGCTCGGCTACCACTAGTAGGTCGTAATCTCCGAGAGTACTGCCCCCCTAGCCAAGTTACAATCGAATTCCGTTCTCTAATCGGTAACACCTCGGTGACAGCAATTGTAGAAAACGATAAGTTGGTAGCCATGTTGACGCGCCTGAGTCGGCCGCTCGTTCTACAATGCAGCGTTTGTATAAAAAGGGATGTACCGTTAAATATTTTAGAAACGATTTTGAACGATGTGAACTTGGCTACGAGTTGTCTATTCGTTTGATCTGACCACGCGACTTTACGTTGAGATAACGTCATTCCCATACGTTTCATCACTTTTCGACAGCGTTAACGATTGCAAAATAACAACTTGGCTAAGCGGGCTGATTTGATTGCTAAAATTTTTTCACCGATAAATAGCTGTTTTATTCCTGAGTGACATAGACTATATTTTATATTCGCGGACGGAGTCACGGGCAAAAGCTAGTCTCAATAATTTGTACAAAGTTTTGTACATACCCTTCTATTCTTCATCTTCATCATAACCAGTTTCTTCATCTTCTGGCTTCCCTAGCAAGTTATTCTGTATTCCCGTCAGATTTCTAACACGTCACTCCTCGATTACCCATACTCACTTACTCATCCGGCCAATCGTCCATCAGGCAACGACGCTCACACCCGAGCTGCCGCCGGGATTCCAATCCCGATTTCCGGCCACCGTAGGCGCGTAGGTTTGCGGACAGCGAGCAATGGCTTGCTCGCTATCCGACCGCCCGATAACTGTCCAGACAGAGCCCAAGTGGTCGACGGCGCGCATTGTTTCCGCGCGCCTCAAGGAGTTGTCAGCAACAGCAGGGTCGAAGCCTACCGGGGCCAGGGTCTAGTTTTAAAAGGGAGGCTCGGCCCTAGTATGAAAGGTAAGAAGGAAAGGGGTGCGTTATTCTCTTACCTGTATTAAGAGTCTGACACTATCTCCCACTCCGTCCAAGGGCGGGGATGTTATTTGGATAATTTTTATCCACCAAAAAAAAATCTGAATAAAATATATTGATATTGACTCGTAAATTCCAATGTTATTAAGCTATCATTCATTTCGAATTCCTCGATTCACTTATTGTTATGTTTTCATCGAAATTCAGCACGCTTATTTAAAAATACAGTCGGCTCTCGTTGATTCGAAACTCAGGGACTATTAAAGTATTACGACTTATCGAGTGTTCGAAATATCGTTCGAATTGAAACTTCAAACCTATTCGTGCGGAAGGAAAACAAAGGCTCGTTTGAGATGATACATGTTTGAACTTGCCTCAAAATTAACTTACATACCTCTGCAAGTTCTGTGATCTTTCTCTCTTTTTCTCTCTCTAACTTTGAATTGTCGAGTGCTTGACGACGTTGAGTTCGAATTAACGCGTCGTTTTGTTACGTAGCGATGATGTTTTCGTTCGAATTACCAAGTGCACAAAAATGTATTGATTTTGTTCGAAATATACGAGTAAAGAGATTTTCTAGGGAACTCGTGTTAACTTTGAATTATAGAAAGGTTCGAATTATCGCATAATTGAATTAACGACAGTCGACTGTAATTGAAACGTTTTTTAAAATCAGTGGAATTGAGTTTCAAAAAATAAATGTAGGAATAGTATTTAAACGAGTGAATTCAAATTTTATGTGACAAAAATAATTATTTTGGGTTATAGAAATAATAAGTGAGCGACTGACTGCAATTGACGAGAAATCAACAAAACAGCGACGTACAAACTTTAATTTGAGTTTATTACTTAAAATACAAAATGAGAATCTTCATAATATTTGAGCGACCAGATATTTTTTTGAGTGTCAACGTTACGTCCTGCCTTTTTATTTAATATTTGGACAATGATTTATTTATACTGAGCGGCATTTTATCTTAAATGAAGTATTCCGAACGTCCTAAATATCGAAGTACACTGTATCGAATTTCCTAAATATCGATATTTATGTATTATGTATATATTATGTATTATGTATACGCAAGGTAATTTGATAATTCGGATATTGCGAAAACCCGGATAATCAGAAAATGGTGAAATAAAATCAGCGAGCAACTTGTTCGTCGCGGTAGGTCACAGTTCTAACCTAAACTAACCTATTTCACTCAGTTCAAAATGATGAATCTACCTGCGACTAGATAATCAGACAATGGTGAAAAAAATTGTTAAAGTTTTAACATGTTAGTAGTTCGTTATGTAAAACCTCATTTTTATTTATATTCGCTGACTTAAAATTTAGTCGCTCACTTACTAATTTAATTGTTTGATTTCAATAACCCACTTTTAGTAAGCTCGTTCTGGATTTTATTGTTAATCAATATTTGTCGTTAGTTTAGTAAAGTTAATTTATCGCTTACTCAAATTCATATCGCTCAAGTTACTAAAACAGTATCTCATCATCAGTCGCTAAGTTTTTTTTAGTCGCTCGTTTTATAATTCCCCTAAATGTAGAGTCAATTAAGTTGCGTGTAAAAGTAATTTATTATCAATTTTATTTATAACGTAAATTAACTATTTTTTCGACCAAGTATTAAAATTAGATTAAACATTTAAGAGCAGTGGTGGCCGAGTGGCAATGCCCCCGACTTACGAGCTGTAGGTCGCGGGTTCAAACCCAGCCAGGCGCATTACTTTGTGTAATTTATTTCATCACCACTGTTCTCAAAACGATAAAGGAAAACATCTTGACTGAACCAGCATGTCCTAGAACCAAAAATTCGAAGATATGTGACATTCACCAAACCGCACCGATTACGGCCAGAGATATAAGATATAAGTTTTTTATATTTCTATGATTACAGCCCATTCCCTGTCCTAGAAAGGAGGCCGGAGTCTCAGTAGTGGGAATATTGCAAGGCTTATGCTATATACATTTATTTGTATGGCTTGCAGAGGTGTAATATAGGCATTTTCAGTTAAAAATGAAAATAAAAATGTATGTAATTTAAATGTACTAGATATTATTAGATACTTGTTGACGACTGACTACTATGTTGGTTTTGAATGCGTGTGGATTCAACGTAGCCTTTTTTTTCTGTTTGTGTAAACGGGAAGCGCTTGATATCACAGAAAATAGGCTGGAAAAATCCATCTCACGAACGATTGTTTCTGTGTACGTAAATACATAGAAACCAATCGTTCGTGATATGGATTTTTTTTTAATTTTTTTGAATATCTAGGTACCATGGAGCAATATTATAGTCTAAGATCCGATTAAGAATCACCTTCACCGGTCTGTTTAATGGATGAAACGTATTTTATTATAAATTTAGTGTATTAAATAATATAACGCGGGTGGGTTGCCTAAGAAATTCCTGGCCAGACTATTATTAATTAAAAATTGAAAATTTATTTTATTTTTAGAAAAATGCACAACCGTTATCCATACCAGATTTTTTTGCAGACAACACTATAACATCGTATTCGTAATGAAACAGCGTTTATTTTGATATAGAATTTGTTGTATACAAAAAAAAACACACCTGTTTATGCATACCTGTTTATACCTGGCAACCCATAGCTATGCCAGGAAACAAATAGGCAACCCAACATTTTTATGTTCTAAAGGCTTTTATTTTATTTATTCGTTAAACACACCGGTGCATTTTACAAAAAAAAAAAAAAAATTGTTTGGCCAGGAATTTCTCAGGCAACCCACCCGCGTTATATTATTTAATATACTAAATTTATCATAAAATATGTTTCATCCATTAAATAAACCGGTGAAGGTCGTTCTTAACCGTATCCTGTACTATTATGTTTTGTTATTGACTTATATAAATTGTATCCTATACAAGGTGTAAGGGACAGCCCTCCACAAACTTTAAGGGCTTGCTCAGTAGACGAAACTGAACAACCTACCATAAAAAAAATTTTCAGGAAACGAAAAATAAAATCCGCCTCACCATACAAATTTATTAACTTGAGAGGCTGATTTTTTTTTCGTTTCCTGAAAAAAGTGCCATGGCAGTTGAATGTTTGTCATGCTCTCTCAAATGTCTTGAGAGTGGCGCGTGATTTAGAAAATTCAGATTCCTCCAAAGTGGTTGAGCTGAGTAGAGCTGATATACACGTACCTACGGTTAAACGCTGTCCATTGAGACTAGTCATCTATTGACTGCCAGTAGCTTATTTTAATTCCAATATTTTGAATTGTTTTTCACATTGTTCTCATCTAAAAAAAGTGACAAAAATATTTAACTGTGATACCTATTTGTAATACGTAAAATGAAGATATCTGCAGGAAAACTAAGGTTACCGAGATAGCACAAAAAATTGCCAAACTTAAGTGGCAATGCGAGGGCACATTGCTCGCAGAACAGATGGCCGTTGGGGCCGAAAGGTTTTGGAGTGGCGACCGCGTACCGGAAGACGCAGTGTTGGAAGGCCTCCTACAAGGTGGACTGACGACCTGGTGAAGGAAGCAGGAAACCGATGGATGCGGGACGCACAGGAACGTTCGATGTGGTGACGCTTGGGGGAGCCCTATGTCCAACAGTAGACGTGTATCGGCTGAAATGATGATGATGATGATGAATATAGTATCCACGGAGTTTCTTGCTCATTTTTCTCCGAAGGGCTATTGTTTAAGCGCCCCCGGTGCAACATTGAGATGCACACCGCACTATAAATTTTATCTGCGATCTTATTTCAAATAGGCACCCACCCCATAAGTGTCACTTTAAATATTATATATTTTTTTGTTTTTAATGTTATTTTTATTTTATTTTTGTGGGTTATTTGTTTTTATTTTGTTGTATGTATCTGTGTAGGTGCTTGGTTCTTTATAATTTAGTTGTGCTTTTATGCGCATTTTGTGTTGCCACGAAAAAATTTTTTATCTATCTATCAGCAATTTCTTTGTCGTTGTCCTTTTTTGGCCAAAGAATGAGCCAGCCCTATTGTAACGGAATATCGAACAGTAGGCAAACAATTTCTTTGAAAAGGAAATAACTCAAAAGCAATATCTCTAAAATAAGAACAAAACTTTTTCATCAATAAAAGTTTATGAAAAAAATCTCTATTTCGACAATTTCCTTAAAAACCTTATTGTGACAATGATTGGAATATTAAAATAACTCCAGCTGGTGTTTTCCCGTCTTTTTATAAATTTTGGTACAGACGCGTACTAGATGTGGGTGTTAAAAATTCTACGTCACTTGTTTATTGCCCTCTGGGTATCTAGTGGCAAAATTCTACACACTTGTTGGGTTTGTCACACCCGAATATTATACAATACATAAGTAAGTATCGTTTGAAGTTCTCGAGTTGAAAACCAGCGTCAGGCAACTGCTACGGTTGTCTGATAGTATGCTGAACTGAACCTATTTGGCACTACCATGAGACACATTGTTGTTGCTTGTTTTTATTTATTAATTTATTTTAAGTTTTTTTTAATATTATTTAAGCTATTAATAAAATTTTCTATACCTCTTTTGTTCATTGTGTGCCAAATAAACATGTTTTCTTTCTTTCTTTCTCGTAACTACTAGTTGTGGTGATCAGTATGTAATATAATTTCTAAACACACTTGTAGTTAGGTTAGGTTAGGTTGGGTTTAAGGGCAGAGATATTTGAGGTTAAAAATGATAAGGTTAGAAATGTATGCCACATACTCCTGCCAATGATATCAGTGCGCTATAGATATGTATGTTTTTCTGCTACCCAAGCAGATATCAGATGGTGGTGTCTGAGAGACGCGTAGAAAACAACTTGCCGTTGATCAGGTTTTTATCAGTCGACTAGTTACGCATTGCTCTTCGTCCTCAAGCGCGGAACCCGATAGCCGGGAACCGCTTTCGGAATAAAGCTTGCGGGGCTTGAAAGTTTCTTCTTCACGCTTTCCATTCTTTATTGTACATACAATTTAAACATATAGTTAAAAAAAGACGTGTGGCACTCGGGGACTGCCGCGGTAAAGCTATTGCATAGCATTTTTATCAACATAAGCAATTATAATTATATATTTATTTTATTTATGCAGTATTTTTTTCCTTTGTTTTTTTTTTCTTTGATATTATTTGAAGTTACACTTTCACACATTGAATTGAATTTTGATTGATTGTTCACTCATTTGTTTTCTTATCGGTCACCACGCTCAAAAAACAAATGAGTAGGGGTGTTAGGTTATTTTCGTTACGGAATTTCTGGATTCGGTCTCCACGCTCAAGGCCCGCGATAGAAGCTATGCAATAGCTTAAAAGTACAATTGATGTACATAGGCGAGCTAACCTACAACTGGGTTTTCTGACAGCAAATCACACAATGAAAAAAAAAAACAAGACTGTATTCCATGCCCTCTCGTTCCTTACCGTATTTTCTGGTCTGAATAAGTAGACAAAAGGCTTCAAATGATTTATAATGTCCAACTAACTACTGGTAGTTATGACGCAAACATCTAATCTGAAAAAAATACAACGGCTTAAGCAACATTGGGTATGTCAGACCCTAAGAGGCATGAAGAGGTTCAACGTCAAAGTGCGTCCTCCAACAGGAACGATCGATCAAATATAATCGGATTGAGAACGTCCTCAATTTCAGACGTCCGCTAAAAGCATAAATATGGACACTCCTTGTCAAGCGTCATGTCATTTCCGCCCCCATAATGGCTTTTTATCCATCTTGCTAATAAAATAATTGAATCGTAAAATACTCGTAAAACTAGTCGTAAAAAGCCAACAGGTATTGTTTTTATTGAAATTAAGTGGAATATTGCTATAGTTTTGTGGTTCCTCCTCCTTGCGTTGTTTATCCTCAATGCTGAAGGTCGTGACCTTGTCACGAAAAACTTTCTTATGGACTACTTATTGACAGTCTGCTATCTAAAAATACTACTGTAAAGGTCACTGAACACCGTAGGCGCAGGCTTGTGAACGGCGAGCAATGAGTAGCTCGCCGTCCGACCGACTGGTACAGGTCGCGCGATGAATTAAGATCGCTGGGTGAAAGTAGTGGGGGCAATCGGCGCATGTGTACAATTTTGCACAGAAATTAATAATAAGGATTTTATTTTTAATTTCGTGTGTTTGAACCTTAGTAACATAACTTATAATAAAACTAGTTTTTGCTTGTAATTTATCTTGTAAGTAGGTAAATTCAGGAAAATTAAAAAAAATAAAATTGAAATATATAATTTCGTTAGTTTCTTTCTTAACTTAACAATTCACGTTGTAAACCATTTTTCTGGCTTGCCGTTTTAAAAATTTATTTTTACCATTTTTTTACATCTACGTATTACTAATACGATAACACAAGCTGTACGCAACAGTACTCAAGTACAACAGTATCCAATGAGACGCGAGAACGCAACGCGGGAATTGTAGAGCATTTCTATCCACTAATGACGTGTCGCCGTCGGCGCACACCCGCCCGCACGTCGCCAAATAGACCTTAGAATTGAATACTGCGCATACCTCTTCCACTTTTACTGAACGATCTTAATTCACCGCGCGACCTGTAACCGTCTGGACTGTGCCCAAAACGTCGACGGCGCGTGTTGATCCAAACGCGCGCCTCAAAGAGTTGTCAGCAAACCGTAGGGGCCCAGCAGGGTCGAAGCCTACTGGGGCCAAGGATCTGCTTCTGAAAGGAAGCGAATCTTCCCCCACGGTACGAAAGGCAACAAACGCCAGCGTTCGCTTGGGGTTTATTGAAATAAAGAGTTTCCTATTAACTGGAACGGAGGAGATGGCAGCATCTTGCAACCATAAACAAAAATTTTGTTGCTATTAAACTGATTAAACCACCAACAAGTTTAATTAAATTAATTAATTTAAACCTCATTTATTAAATTAATTGCGATCTGTTTTATCAATTTACACAAGATACCGTAATTAAGAGCGCCCTTCTCGAGGTACATTTTCATGCAACCGCTCATACGTGATTATCAAGTTATTACCACGTCTTTCTCTAGATATTTTGAAAACACATATCTTGTGAATATCATCTAACTTAGTATTGAAATCAATTCATAAATTTGTATAAGATTAATCCAGTAAGAATCTTTGAAAATCTGCTATTTTGCGTGAACTTCGACCACAAGTTTACGCAAAATAGCAGATTTTATCCATCATATTAATCATGTACTCGTAAATTAAAAAAATATAGAAAACTAACTTTTGCCGTAGATTCACCCGCGTAAAATATAGCCTATGCCACTCAGGAATAAAGCTGATTTCCATTGGTGAAAAATTTTAGCAATCGGACTAGTACTTTCAGAGATTACCCGCTACAAACAAAAAAAACTAACTTTACCTCTTTATTATATTAGTGTCTATTGTAGAAGCGTAGATAAAATTATAAAAACCTTGCACGTTTAATCAATATTCTAAATGATGATGATTTTATTATTATTATTTTTTATTATTGATAGTTTCGCGTTTGACCACTATCTCACCTGATGAATTCATAAATAAATATCATACTGGAGTGAATGACGGAATTGCCACTAACAGAGGGTTCAGGTGTTATTTCTGTTTTTTTTTTTTTATTTATTTATAAAAGTAAGATCCTCTTTATGAAAGATTGCGTTGAATGGACTAACAAGTTTTTAAATCATGCTCAGGTTGACGATAGACAGATCAGGAAGAGCCCTCTTAAATGAAACCTTTGAGGTGATTTAGAAAATTATCCCCTATATATAGAAAATATAGGGCCAACACATACACCAGAATCGAAAGATTGTTCTAAACAGTTACTGTTCTCTAGAACGCAAAGGATGGCCCGTTGTAAGAACTTTAGAAATCCATGCGTCCTTTGAAGGAACACAGGTGGGTTTTAGTTAGTAAAAGTATGACACTATCACTCCACTTAGAACGGTAGAAGTTAGTTAATGATTTTCAATCTAAAAATAGGGTTATCCAACATAAGGTCCGACAAAATGAGAACTTTAACTTGCCCTGTGCAATAAGACCGCCTATTGTACACTTATTTTTGTTAATTATTGTCCTTTAGTAAGTTAAGGTGTGCAATAAAGCTGTATAATAATAATGAGCCCTGACCGCCGGTAGCTTCGACCCCGTTCCCGATACCGGTGGACTACTTTTTTTTATATTTTTAAATGTTTTTTATTTTTATTTTGTATTGAATATTTAAAAATATAATTTATATGTATATACTTATGAATAAACGAAATAATAATAACTTTCATCGATTCGCTTTGTAGTACACGGTTGCCACTTGAGGACTTTCCAACCCAATGTACCCCGCCGCACCACTGAGCCCCTAAAATTGTTTTAATCTATTTCGAGAGGTTTCTGTTTAAATAGAAACGCCTTTAAGGTTAAATTATGCTGGTAATGTGATTCGATGCTGATGCAAATACTCGTAAACCATACTTCGGTAATTTTTCGCCCTGTCTATCCTAAAACCCCAAGTGTCCTTCGCTACGCTATCCATATCCTGCGGTTTCCCATGTCTGGTACAAGGTCATCGGTTTACCTCGTAGAGGATCTCTGCCCACACTACGCCTGGTGGTACAACGGTCGTCACTGGAGGACTCATAGGAGCGATTGGCCTCAGTATGTCCCACCCAGCTAATGAAACAGTTTGTAGCAATCTGGAGGCCTATGTCCTACAATAGTTTTTTATTGAGCCATCCTTCTCCTATAGAGGAGGCTGGAGTCCCAGCAGTGGGAACATTAAAAGACTGTTCATGCTTATCCTATTCTATTTTTTACGTTCATCTTCACATTAATTGCAACCCCATTTTGTATCAAGCAATTTAAAAAAAAAAAAAAAAAAAATACATTCCAGTTTGTTTTGAAAGAAACTGCGAAAAGCGATGAGACCGCTAATTATATGTTTTTATCAAAAGATTTCAAAGAGGAAACTTTTTGTAAACACCGTAACATTACGGATAGACTTGCGTTTGATTACTATTTTACCTACAGAACACATGAAGTAATCTTATCTACTATTAACCCATGATGTGGTCGATGGAGTACGTTTACCCCTTAATATCATAAACTTTTATCCTGTCTTTAAAACCACGTGAAAGAGATAGCTCCGTATATTTATAAGAGCCGAAAAGTTTTTTCATTGAAGCTGGTATAATTACAACATAACATAAACATTGAGAGAAGCAAGAATAAATATTTATAACATTACTAGCTGTGCCCGCCACTTCATTCGCGTGGACTGTAGGATTTTGAATTTATTTTTTCTAAAATAAAAGTAGCATATGTTACTCCTTATTACATCAGCTATCTGCCCTAAAATGTTTCGTCAAAATCGGTCCAGCCATTTCAGAGATTAGCCCGGACAAACAGACAGACTGACAGACAAAAATCGTAAAAAAAAAAATTTTGGTGTATGTACCGTATATATTCATATGCATGTAGTAAAAAGTATTTATTTCAATATTATAAACAGACATTCCAATTTTATTTATATGTATAGATAGATAGATGTATAGATGTATATATTAGCATAAATAAACAAAATAGTTGGAGCAACATAAAAAATTTGCGAGTAGTTCAACATGGCTTGCTCTTACTAGGAATTTACTACTGTATCATGACGAAGGAAATAAAAATATTGCTGTATCAATTATAATGTACAATGGCGGTCTTGGAGGGTGACGAGCAGGATAAAAGCCCGGGGACCTTGATTTATTATTCGCGATAATATTAGATTTTTTTTTTTAATTTTATCCTGCCTTGATCTTAACATTGCTCGTAGAACAGACGGTTGATGAGGCTAAAAGATTCTAGAGTCGCTACTCTAGAACCGCGCACTTAAAGATGCAGCGTTGGAAGGCCGCCCAGGCCACAAGGTGGATCGATGACCAGCTCTCCTAGCCAAATTACAACTGTTTCTATTCTATTTTCTTCACACGAGTTGGCTGCGCCTCTGATTCTTTTCTTCTGACCATGTGACTGAGCGTTAAGAAGACGTCAGATGAAAAGAATTGGAGGCGTGGATAACTCGAGGCGTTCGACACAAGAAAATAAAATAGAAACGGTTGTAACTTGGCTAGGGGGGCTGATAAGAGTCGCAAGAATGCGATGGATGCGACACACAGGACCGCTCATTGTGGCGACACATGAGGGAAGCTTATGTTCAGCAGTGGACGTCCTTCAGCTGAAATGACGATGATAATGATGAAGTATCTAATATCTTTAATTCCATGACACGAGATCGGTTTTGAGCTCTTGCTATTCTTCGAATAAAAATGACGTAGTCCATTTTCCAGATTATTGAAAAGCAGTTAACGTCATTTTTAAATCCGTTTTAGTGCTTACTTTTATTATCGTTGTCGGATTTATGATTGTTAATTTTTGAAAAATAATAATATTAATTTATGTTATGTTCTAATTTTTAAGTTATGCCAGCCATACACGGTCAAACCTGTCGCACAATCGGTATGACGCTACATGTTTGATCAAACAGATTTGAACGTGCGCGGGAGTGGATCGGTATGACCAACATGTTGTCCAATCGGTATGATGCTACCGATTGGATCAAACGTGTATGGCCGGCTTTAGGTAATGTTCTAATTTTTTTAAAGACATAATATGCTCGAGAGAGACCTCAAGCTAGCCCATTTGCCAAAGCCGATAATCCAGGATAGAATATCCTGGCGCCGATTATTGAGAGGACCCGACTCCAAATAATGGGAACAGGAGAGGACAAAGAAGAAGACATAAGTTAGTACTACGATCCCACCTTATGGTAAGCAGTGATGCAATAGTTGATGAAGCGCACTAGTTTATAAAAACCTATTCATTCTAACGAAAGAGATGGTTGGAAACATGAAAGAACGGACTTTATAACACCCCAGTGCAGTGTAGGCATTGTACAATTATCGGCACGGATCTTGAGCGCTGGCTTCAAGTTGCGCAGACGTCAAATATTCTCTCGGTCTCTTTAGTTGTGCGAAGTAAGACGCGGGGGTGGGGAGTTTCAGTGATTGGCTCGCCGCGCCATCGTGTCATAACGTCACTCGTGATTCGTTCGTTGCGTTACTGCGTTGCGTTTTGTTTCGTTTGCGGTTCCCTGTGTTTTTGTTGCGTTGTGCGTTTTGCGTTTTTTCTGGCAACAACCACGTGATTGCCTGGCATTTTTGTTCAACTGAACCTATTTAGCGCCGCCGTGAGACACACATTGTTAGTTGTCTTTTTTTTATATAACCTGTCTACATGTTGTTACTACATTGTGTGTATCTACGAGTGTGTATGCCAAATAAAATAGTTTTCTTTCTTTCTTTCTTCTTTCATCTGGTGAACTAAGAGCAACGGGTAGCTCACAGTTCGTCTGTCCGTCCGATAAGGTCCGCGCCAGAGTTGTCGACAGCGCGTAGTGTTCCACGAGTGCCTTAAAGAGACGTCAGCAAATAGTAGGGGTCAAGCAGGGCCAATGTCCACTAGAACCACAGAGAATGTCTGAAAAGGAAACCCGCCATCGTAGAACACAAAGGGCAACTGAAGGCCATAGGTTTATTGTTGTTGTTTATTAAGAAGAATAACGTTAAAGTTTACAATAAGTGCGGCTTTAAACTAGAACAGAAATGGTTTTAAATATAGAAAAGAATATAGTAAACTTTTTGCCATTTGGCTACGGAACCCTAAAAAGGGGGTAGTCGGGGGTAATATATTAGATCTAATCTGAACTGGGATAAACCTGTAACTCTTGCTCCACCCTATAGCGGGAGAAGTCATTGGATAAATTCCCAGATGAAGTATACTATAGTGACCGGACCGGCTACGTACAATATTATATACCGATTTAGAAAATTTTGTTGCTGCAAACATTTCCTTGAATTTTCTTCTGAAGTTATGCGCTTACATACATTCGATAATCTATTTCTTATTTATAGTATACCAACTAGCTGATCCGACAGACGTCAATCTGTCAAAACTTTTATATTTGTAACTCGAGAAGCGAAGAAATTATTTATGCACACAAGAAAATAACACACTGACTGGAGTTTATAAAATGATTTTATCAAGTTCAGTTCAGTGACCGTTTTTAGGGTTCCGTAGCCAAATGGTAAAAAACGGAACCCTTATAGATTCGTCATGTCTGTCTGTCTGTCTGTCTGTCTGTCTGTCCGTCCGTCCGTATGTCACAGCCACTTTTTTCCGAAACTATGAGAGCTATACTGTTGAACGAATTTGTAAGTAGATGTATTCTGTGAACCGCATTAAGATTTTCACACAAAAATAGAAAAAAAGCAATAAATTTTGGGGGTCCCCATACATAGAACTGAAACTCAAAAATTTTTTTTCATCAAACCCATGAGTGTGGGGTATCTATGGATAGGTCTTCAAAAATGATACTGAGGTTTCTAATATCATTTTTTTCTAAACTGAATAGTTTGCCCGAGAGACACTTCCAAAGTGGTAAAATGTGTGTCCCCCCCCCTCTAACTTCTAAGATAAGAGAATGATAAAACTAAAAAAAATATATGATGTACATTACTATAAAAACTACCAACGAAAATTGGTTTGAACGAAATCTAGTAAGTAGTTTTTTTTTAAATGCGTCATTAATCGAAAAAAATACACTATTATTAAAACATCGATCAAAGTTACAACACATTACAAGAACTTTTATATTATGTTACTTGCTGCTACGGAACCCTTCATGGGCGAGTCCGACTCGCACTTGGCCGGTTTTTTAATCAGCAAATCGATTGTATGTAGATAGGTTTTTTTTAGGTGAGAAAATCATCCAATGACATCCCCCACTCTTGCGCGGAGCGGGAGATAGTCCCGTTCCTTCTTGCCTTTCATACCGGGGCTGAGCTAGCCTTTTTTCCTTTTGATCACTAAAAACACTAAAAAGTGCAAAAAGAACTAATATAGAAAACTGACTTTTGAAATTAAAGTTATTTTTCACTTTTTAGTAGTATTTTTTTACATTGTAGTGGGTTGCACTTTTTTCATCCGATGACATCTCCGCGCCCTTGGGCAGAGCAGGAGATAGTGTCAGACTTTTAGTGACTAAAAACCCACTCCTGTTCCTTCGTTTGTTCTCGTACCGGGCTGAATCTTCCTTACATAAACAGATCCTTGGATCATGCTGGGCCCCTATGGTTTGTAGACTTGAGGCATACGTGAGACAATACGCGCTGTCGACGTCTTAGGCCTTCGCCACACTTGGCGGAAATTCCGTCGCGGATCTTCCGCGTCGGAACGCCATTACTGTTATTGCATATAAGTGACTACCGCGACGGAATGACCGATCTTTCGCGTAGTGTCTCCGTTTTTAGTCATTTATATGCAATAACATGTATAACGTCGTGGAAGATCCGCGACGGAATTTCCGCTAAGTGTGGCGAAGGCCTTAAAGCTCGATCACGTTGGTTACCGGACAGTCGGCAAGCTTGATCCTACGGTGGCCGGAAATCGGGATCGGAATCCCAGTGGCGGCGGCTGAGGCGTGAGCGCCGCCGTTGCCTCACGCGTGTGGCCGGCGACCGCTTGAGATAGATAGGTAGATAAATATACTCTTAATTCCCAATGTTTTTTTTTAGTTTATCCTAACTAATATTATAAATGTGAAAGTGTGGATGTTTGGATGTTTGTTACTTAATCGTGCAAAAACGGTCCCGGTTACATCCCGATTCCTTAAGTACTTAACCCCTCGAGCGCCGATTGTACATACGTCTGTACAACTCGGATGTCCTTGAAAAATGCTTAATTTTCGTGTTTTCCCCAAGTTTTTACGAAAGTTTTTTGGTCGAAAATTTTGGTTTCTTTACATATTCTCCTATATATATTATATTTTTTATTTTTCCTAGAAAAATCTGAAAAAGTTTTTTTTTAATTTTTGTTTTTTTTTTGGTAATTTACGTAAACAGTGCAATTTTCCGGGTCAATGAACCCCTGGTGCTCGAGGGGTTAATGCCACGCGAGCGAAGCCGCGGGCAAAAGCTAGTAAAAAAAAAAAAAAAAACTGAAAATAATATATTGTTCTGAAGAAACATACATGTAATGCTTATTTGGCTACGGAACCCTAAAAAGCAATATCGATGATCTTTCACCAACTCACTGTGGAATATTATAGTAGGTAGGTACTAAAGAACAAAAGTCTCAGCATAACTTTGAAACATAAGCTTATTCTAAAACTTATCTTCAATGAAGTTATAATATTACGCAAGTCCATTTCGACAGTGAAAAGATTTTTACTATTGATTCTTTGAAAAAGGACGCCCTTTGGTATGGAAAATCTCCTAATTTTGATTTAGGGTTTCGTAAGTCAGATAGCTAAAACGATGAGCGATTTTAATCTTAATTTTAGAATTAATATATTTATCCTGATTTTAATTTAATAGTCAGATTCATTTAATCTGTTTTTAGGGTTCCATACCTCAAAAGGAAAAAATGGAACCCTTATAGAATCACTTTGCTGTCCATCCGTCTGTCTGTCTATCTATCTGCAGGTCAAGACCCTTTATCTCAAGAATTCGTAGACGTAGCGAGTTGAAATTAAAAACATATACTCAAGTCTCCGGTCTCTTCAAGGTGTGAAAAAATCAAACTTCTAAGTTAACGAATAAAAAAGATACATCCGTTTATGTCGCAAAAAAACGTATATTTATACTCTCAAAGATCGAAATTCATAGGGTACTTCCCGTTGACCCAGAATCCTGAAATTTGGCACAAAGCAAGGTCTTATAGCACACGTATAGGAAAAAGTCTGAAAACAGTAAATTTGTAGTTACCTAAGTCACAAGAAAAAACAAAATAGCAATTCAGAAAAATCTTTGAGAATCCATTCGGGAATTGTAGTTTGCACGGAACCCTCAGTGCGCGAGTCCGACTCGCACTTGCCCAGTTTTTTTATTATTGATAGGCTCGCGTTTGACCACCATCTCAGCTGATGATGATGGAGTATGCTTGCCTTGAAGTAACCTGTTCAGTCTTGACTTAAAGACTAAGTTGTTAGCTATCAGGAAACACAGACTCCCGCAGAGAATTCCACTCCTTAGCTGTACGCACAATAAATATGTGCCCAAAACGCTTTGTAAGTACGGCTGGAATGTTTACCATGTACCGATGGCGCAGCGTCGCGCGTCTAGTGGTCCAACTATGGTACGGACTTGGCATAACTAGATTTTTTTATTTATTTACTTACACAAAGTGCTTGACTGCGATTCCACCTGATGGCAAATAGTGATGCAATCGTTGATGATGGCGCACTAACTTATTAAGAGCCTGTTCACACTCTAGCCTTGAAGATACCTAAATTATAATCGGACGGGAAGACCGCAGCTGGTAGATTGTACAATACCAGTGCACACACCCCGAAATGTAAACGATAGAAAACCGGCAAGCTTGCAACTCGGCGGCGATGCCCAAGGCTCTTCCGTAAATAATAATAATATTCCACAACTATCACACAACGCCGTCTAGTCCCAAGCTAAGCAGAGCTTGTGTTATGAGTACTAGACAGCTGATAAACATACTTATATGTTTCTAAATACATACATATTTTAGATACATTACACCCAAACACAGAACAAATGATCATGCTCATCACATAAACATTTGTCCTGGGTGGGAATCGAGCCCACGACCTCCGGCATAGCAGTCAGGGCCACTAACCACTAGACCAACAGGCCTGTCAATAGCCATTGACTGTTTTTACATCACTAACGCTATGCTAGTTCTAAGACTAGATATAAAAGTAGGTATGACACAGCTAAATAATGTTGTTCATCCAAAATTTCATGAAAAGCATTTTCCATTCTAACGATCCATTAGTCATCGTCAGATCGTTTTACTGAATGAAAAATTGTAGAACAACGCAATAAACATTTATATTGTGGGAGTAGACGCTCTTCTTATTATTTAATGGTGGCAGAGCAGTGGTTTTCAAACTTTTTAGGGTTCCGTAACTCTGTTCATCTATCCGCCTGTCACCTTGTGAACCTTTTATCCCGGGAACACGTGGAGGTATCGAGTTGAAGTTAAAAGCGTATACCCAGGTCCGCTATCATTTGGAACTGTGAAAAAATTTTTTAAGGGTATAATAAATCAAAATTTATAGGATACTTCCCGTTGACCTAGAATCCTGAAATTTGGGATAAAGCAAAATAAATATTCTCAAACAGTAAACTTGTTGTTACGTCACAGAAAAATTGTTCTTTTTTTTTGGGATTCGGAAAGTCATTGAGACTAATGACGAATTTTGATTTCCGTGAGAGTGAAAAATGTATCTACGTTTTTTGCGACAAACGTCCGTAATTTTTTTTTTTTTCGTTAACTTAGAAGTTTGATTTTTTTTAAATTCAAGAGGCCGCGGATCTGATTATTTTTAAAATAAAAGATTTGGACCGTATTCATATGACCTTTTATGCAAAATTATTTTTGCAGACATTTTATTGACATGGTCATTCAAGACAGTTTAACTTTTCAGTAGGCATTAGAAAACACTACAGAGGTATTAATACGTATAAGAATTAAACCCTCTTTAACAATTATATGGCTATTATTTTGCAGCTATCATCGTGCATAAATAAATTGTTGAATGTGTTTTTAGTTTCAAATAAAGATTATTATTATTATTCACGCATAGACAGACAGACAGACATCAAAGTGATACTATAAGAGGTCCGTATTTTTGTTGAGTTATGGAACCCTCAAAACAAAATTTCCCTGATAGATACTTAAAATCAGATTACATAAATATGACGCTCTTCAGTTTTCGTAAAGATTAAGTAGAGATTTTTCAAAGAACAACGGCGAGAAAATTGTTGATGAAATTATTAAGTGTCTGCATATATCTGTATAGAGTCTAATACAGGTTTATCTTAGTACAGGCACATAACATAGCATTTACCTTTGTAATTACTCTTAAGATTTTATGTAACCATTTTACCAAATTTTACCCTGAATAAACATTATTTATTTATTTAATAAGTTAAACGACTTGGGTAATTATTTGGATTTAATTAAATCTGATCTAGTCAACACGGGTTCAATAATCAAGGTTGATTAAGAGATAGAGATCATTGTTTACTAGCAGAAGAACCTTATAAAAATTACCGAATATAAGTATTTTTTAAGTGATTAAATAATATACAAAATTCCCAAATCGGTTGAGTTATTAGACAGACTATATTATAAGTACTTCCTTGTATAAGTTAACATGATATATACCAACGAAATAATTTGCTTTGTTTTATCTAATTAAGATTATGGCCAGTCTAAGGACTGCAAAAAAATTGTCTAGATGACACGAAACTGAAATGACATGAAACTGAATTGACTAGATTTTTCACGAAAATAAATAATCATGGCTTAGTTTTTTTATGCTCATGGCTTTCATGGCTTTTGGGTAAATTGAACGTTTAATCTTGCTACTAATATAAATACTGGTCAAGTAACATAATATGCTATGCTTTATGTATTGATAATAAATACTTTGGAAATACATTTCATCATTAAATAACAAACATAAAAATAAAAATAACTGTTTGTGCTTAGAATACAATGGCTAAAATAACCCAATATATGATGTTGTCACAACAATAAATACAATGTCGAGTAAATACAATCAGCAGAAAAAGCATGGCATTAGACATTTCAACAACCATCCAGCCTAAAGATATAGAGTTGTCGTTCATTCAAAAATGCGTTTTTAAAATTCATAAGGAGGTACGTAGGTATTATTGACATAACATACGTAATCTCACCAACTTTAAAATGTATTCTGTATAGTTTTGTATATTTTTCATCACAAGACGCTGAAAAAATATGCCAGCAAAATTTTGCTCGGGACTTCGCCATGATCTTTTACCAGGGGATGCAACTGGTGTCCAAAATTTGCATGGAAAAACCTATTTTCACGTAGGCAAAGCTACTGGCAGTTAGCTAGTAGTACTATAAATAACGTGCAAACTACAATTCCCGAATGGAGTCTCGAAGATTTTCCTGAATTGCAAATTTTTTTTTTTTTGTTACGTTTGTAACAACAAATTTACTATTTTCAGGTTTTTTCTATATCAGTGCTACAAGACCTTGCTTTGTGCCAAATTTCAGGTTTCTGGGTCAACGGGAAGTACCCTATGAATTTCGATCTTTGAGAGTATCAAAATATACGTTTTTTGCGACATAAACGGCTGTATCTTTTTTATTCGTTAACATAAAAGTTTGATTTTTTCACAACTTGAAGAGACCGTAGACCTGAGTATATGGTTTTCAATTTCAACTCGATACCTCTACATGTTCACGAGATAAAGGATCTTGACAGACAGACAGACAGACGGACGACAACAAAGTGAACCTATAAGGGTTCCGCTTTTTCGTTTTAAGGTACGGAACCCCAAAAATAGTTACAATTAGCTGTTAACTTTTAAATTAACACAATATTGCTATATAAATACCGGAACTTACAAGTCAAACACCTCAAAAACCTCAAACGTTCGATTTGTTTGTCTTTCTCACATTTCCTGAGAATCTAATGCGTGTCATTTATTGATTTGACACCAGTACACACACTCTTATTTAAGGTGGTGACGAATTAGGTAGTTTACAAGCTATCTCATTTTCCCGTTACTTAAAAAAAATAAAAGGGTTTTTAAGCTATTGCATAGCTTCTATCGCGGGCCTTGAGCGTGGAGACCGAATCCAGAAATTCCGTAACGAAAATAACCTAACACCCCCCACTCATTTGTTTTTTGAGCGTTGTAACCGATAAGAAAACAAATGAGTGAACTATCAATCAAAATTCAATTTAATGTGTGAAAGTGTAACTTCAATTAATATCAAAGAAAAACAAAACAAAGAAAAAAAATACTGCATAAATGAAATAAATAAATAATTATAATTGCATAAGTTGATAAAAATGCTATGCAATAGCTTTACCGCGGCAGTCCCCAAGTGCCACACGTCTTTTTTTTATGGTGGGATAAATCAGCCAATGTCAACCCCCGCTCTTGGGCGGAGCGAGAGTTAGTGTCAGACTCTTACTGACTAAAAGCCCACCCAGCTTTTCTAGCCTTCATACCGGGGCTCGAGTTCCCTTCCCTTTCGGATAACCCTGGCCTCAGTAGGCAAAATGGGGGTGACTACATGATTGTAAACCAACGTTCCAACCAAGGTGACCTTGCTAGTTGCAATCCGTGTAGACAGCAGTTGTAATCGATGACCTTCAACGCCCTTGGTTGGGAGACGCGTTTTCTCAACCACCGATCGTGTTGGCGCTTGGATTACATCCATGTAGCCGCAACACAAACCAAACTTACAAACCAAGGTCACCTTGGTTGGAACGCTAATTAGCAACCGTGCGGCCAACCCATCTACTATCTCATCATACTTCATACTAATATTATGAAGAGGTAAAGTTTGTTTGTTACATCGTTGGAAGGAGTGGAGGGAGGCCTTTGCCCAGCAGTGGGACAGTGTGGGCTAAGTAAAAAAAAAAAACAATATTTTTTGTTTGCAGGAGGTAATCTCTGAAAGTACTGGTTCGATTGCAATAATTTTTTCACTGATAACTGAAAACATACAAACCAAGGTCACCTTGGTTGGAACGCTAATTTGCAACCGTGTGGCCAACCCATCTACTGTCTCATCATACTTCATACTTAATAATATGAAGAGGTAAAGTTTGTTTTTCTGATTTTAATATTTTTTGTTTGTAGGAGGTAAACTCTGAAAGTACTAGCTCGATTGTAATGATTTTTTCACTGATAGAAAATTACTTTATTCCTGACTGATATAGGCTATATTTTATGTAAGCGGGCGAAGCTACGGGAAAAAACTAGTTACTTATAAAACACACTTTTTTTTCGCAGGTATGCTGGAAGAGATTTCTGTAGAAATAGTCATCACTGTTGTACTTACCAATTTTTTTCTCTTTCCTTCTTATTTCCTTTCATTATTATGCTATGTGTGAACCTTTCGTCCCCATCGACCATCGGTTCTGCGTGCAATGTACCCTGCCCATTGCCACTTAAGTTTGGCGATTCTTCGAGCTATGGATGCGTGACGCTCAGGATCGGTCGTTGTGGCGACACTTGGGGGAGGCCTATGTCCAACAGTGGACGTCTTTCGGCTGAAATGATGATGATGATATTGTGTGTACATGAATTGTTAAATAAATATCTATACTTATAATAAATCTGTAGAGAGGTAAATTCTGTACATAAAATATATTTAAAAAATAACTATCAAGGGGTGGTTAGGGATCGCTACTGATGCTAAAAATGCAATCAGTAAAATTTTTGTCTGTCTGTCTGTCTGTCTGTCTGTCTGTATATTCGTTATGGAAACAAAAACTACTCGACGGATTTCAACGAAATTTGGCACAATTATTCTTCATACTCTTGGGCAGGTTATAGTATACTTTTCATTACGCTACGATCAATAGGAGCAGAGCAGTGAAGGGAAATATTGGGAAAACGGGAGAAGATACTCCATTTTTTAAGCTTCCGTCGCGTGTGCAGGCTTATAGGTTAAAGCTACATAGAAATCATGTATGACGGAAATATTCGCCCTAAAATTATATAAAAAATATTCCTCGACAGCATATGTCTATCTTTTATGGTTGACTCACAATAACACGTGAAACTCCCGATAGCTTGGCAATTCGGAGATTTCTGATTGTATTTGTCTACTCTAACGTTTACAACACTATCACTCATCCCTAATTAAAAAAAGTTAACATTATTACCTATTCAATAAAAAAAGAATCATGTAAATCGGTGTAGAAACACCAAAGTTATACATGAAATAATAAGTCATCGCGCGTGAATACAGAGTCATGCTATAAGGATTATTTTTGTGTATCGGTTGCCGCGCTCGACGCGCGTCGTGGCGGGAGGTATAAAAAGGCGGGGGGTCCGCGCTCGAGCGTCATTCAATATTTGGCTGTTGATGCGAATAGACGTTCAGACTGTTCGACCTTATTGACAACCAATAATTGTTATTTGCAAACCGTGCTTATCAGCACGACTTTTAGTCTTTGAATAATTTATTTTTAGATTTGTTTTGTTGTTATTTTATATAATAGGTATTATGGTAGTGTTTAAATATATTATTAGTTTTAGGTATAAGAGGTTTTGGTAGTGATTAATTAAATTAATAGTTTATTTTCGTAATTATTATATTAGTTATTTTGGTAGTGTTTAATTGTATTAATAGTTTATTTTCGTAATTGGTAGTGTTTAATTATATTAATAGTTTATTTTCGTAATTATTATATTAGTTATTTTGGTAGTGTTTAATCTATACTTATAATAAATCTGTAGAGAGGTAAATTCTGTACATAAAATATATTTAAAAAATAACTATCAAGGGGTGGTTAGGGATCGCTACTGATGCTAAAAATGCAATCAGTAAAATTTTTGTCTGTCTGTCTGTCTGTCTGTCTGTCTGTATATTCGTTATGGAAACAAAAACTACTCGACGGATTTCAACGAAATTTGGCACAATTATTCTTCATACTCTTGGGCAGGTTATAGTATACTTTTCATTACGCTACGATCAATAGGAGCAGAGCAGTGAAGGGAAATATTGGGAAAACGGGAGAAGATACTCCATTTTTTAAGCTTCCGTCGCGTGTGCAGGCTTATAGGTTAAAGCTACATAGAAATCATGTATGACGGAAATATTCGCCCTAAAATTATATAAAAAATATTCCTCGACAGCATATGTCTATCTTTTATGGTTGACTCACAATAACACGTGAAACTCCCGATAGCTTGGCAATTCGGAGATTTCTGATTGTATTTGTCTACTCTAACGTTTACAACACTATCACTCATCCCTAATTAAAAAAAGTTAACATTATTACCTATTCAATAAAAAAAGAATCATGTAAATCGGTGTAGAAACACCAAAGTTATACATGAAATAATAAGTCATCGCGCGTGAATACAGAGTCATGCTATAAGGATTATTTTTGTGTATCGGTTGCCGCGCTCGACGCGCGTCGTGGCGGGAGGTATAAAAAGGCGGGGGGTCCGCGCTCGAGCGTCATTCAATATTTGGCTGTTGATGCGAATAGACGTTCAGACTGTTCGACCTTATTGACAACCAATAATTGTTATTTGCAAACCGTGCTTATCAGCACGACTTTTAGTCTTTGAATAATTTATTTTTAGATTTGTTTTGTTGTTATTTTATATAATAGGTATTATGGTAGTGTTTAAATATATTATTAGTTTTAGGTATAAGAGGTTTTGGTAGTGATTAATTAAATTAATAGTTTATTTTCGTAATTATTATATTAGTTATTTTGGTAGTGTTTAATTGTATTAATAGTTTATTTTCGTAATTGGTAGTGTTTAATTATATTAATAGTTTATTTTCGTAATTATTATATTAGTTATTTTGGTAGTGTTTAATCTATACTTATAATAAATCTGTAGAGAGGTAAATTCTGTACATAAAATATATTTAAAAAATAACTATCAAGGGGTGGTTAGGGATCGCTACTGATGCTAAAAATGCAATCAGTAAAATTTTTGTCTGTCTGTCTGTCTGTCTGTCTGTCTGTATATTCGTTATGGAAACAAAAACTACTCGACGGATTTCAACGAAATTTGGCACAATTATTCTTCATACTCTTGGGCAGGTTATAGTATACTTTTCATTACGCTACGATCAATAGGAGCAGAGCAGTGAAGGGAAATATTGGGAAAACGGGAGAAGATACTCCATTTTTTAAGCTTCCGTCGCGTGTGCAGGCTTATAGGTTAAAGCTACATAGAAATCATGTATGACGGAAATATTCGCCCTAAAATTATATAAAAAATATTCCTCGACAGCATATGTCTATCTTTTATGGTTGACTCACAATAACACGTGAAACTCCCGATAGCTTGGCAATTCGGAGATTTCTGATTGTATTTGTCTACTCTAACGTTTACAACACTATCACTCATCCCTAATTAAAAAAAGTTAACATTATTACCTATTCAATAAAAAAAGAATCATGTAAATCGGTGTAGAAACACCAAAGTTATACATGAAATAATAAGTCATCGCGCGTGAATACAGAGTCATGCTATAAGGATTATTTTTGTGTATCGGTTGCCGCGCTCGACGCGCGTCGTGGCGGGAGGTATAAAAAGGCGGGGGGTCCGCGCTCGAGCGTCATTCAATATTTGGCTGTTGATGCGAATAGACGTTCAGACTGTTCGACCTTATTGACAACCAATAATTGTTATTTGCAAACCGTGCTTATCAGCACGACTTTTAGTCTTTGAATAATTTATTTTTAGATTTGTTTTGTTGTTATTTTATATAATAGGTATTATGGTAGTGTTTAAATATATTATTAGTTTTAGGTATAAGAGGTTTTGGTAGTGATTAATTAAATTAATAGTTTATTTTCGTAATTATTATATTAGTTATTTTGGTAGTGTTTAATTGTATTAATAGTTTATTTTCGTAATTGGTAGTGTTTAATTATATTAATAGTTTATTTTCGTAATTATTATATTAGTTATTTTGGTAGTGTTTAATTGTATTAATAGTTTATTTTCGTAATTGGTAGTGTTTAATTATATTAATAGTTTATTTTCGTAATTATTATATTAGTTATTTTGGTAGTGTTTAATTGTATTAATAGTTTATTTTCGTAATTGGTAGTGTTTAATTATATTAATAGTTTATTTTCGTAATTATTACATAATTACTATATATAATTGTAAGTGTAAGGTAGCTTCAGTTACCGTCGATTAAAAATACACAATGCCACCTAAAAAACGACCATCTTTATCTCGAAATTCGAGAGATGCTAAAAGGATGAGAAATGCGCGTTCTCAAGAATCGGCAGAGGAAAGAGCACATCGGTTAAACTCTATGAGAGTTAGTGCCTCAACCTCTCGAGCCAATGAAAGCTCTCCAGAGAGAGAGATGCGATTAGCAGCTGACAGAGCGAGACGAGCTACATCACGGGCGTCTCAAAGCTCTTCTCAACGAGAGCTGAGGCTTACCATTGACCGAGAACAACATGTGTTATCCCGAGATGCTGAAACTGCGTCACAACGAGAATTGCGTCTCACTGCTGACCGCGAACGGCATACATTATCTCGCGAGTCAGAAACCTTCACTGACAGGGAATTACGTCTCACTGCTGACCGCGAACGGCATACACTATCTCGCGAGTCAGAAACCTACACTGAGTGGGAATTGCGTCTCACTGCTGACCGCGAACGTCATATATTGTCTCGCGAGTCAGAAACCTACACTGAGAGGGAATTGCGTCTCACAGCTGACCGCGAACGTCATATTTTATCTCGAGAATCTGAAACTTTAACTCAATATGAAGACCGTTTGACAAATGATAGGGTGCACCATAATGTTATTCGATCTCTCGAAGACGCACATGAGCATGAACAACGACTAGAGTCGGTACGCGAATATTATAATTCTTTGAGACAAGAACGATCAGTAAGTTTGTCTAATGAAAGATTAAGAATCGAAAATATTCGGTCTCTTGAAACGGATGAACAGCGAGAGGCCCGTCTTACTGCAGACAGATTTCGACATAGCCTTAATAACTTAGATGTACACATAGAAGATCAATCTAGAAATTCGGTGGTTTGGTCCGACAAATATAAAAGTGGGTTTGCTTATAACCTCACAATTGATTACGGATCATCTTCTGTAATAGGCGATATGAACGTGGTATGTCGTTTTTGTAATGCTGCAAAGTGGAGTAAGGAGTCAGCTGGTTTCTGTTGTTCTACAGGTAAAATAAATTTGCCTTCATTCGAAGACCCACCGGAACCTTTGAAATCACTACTTTTAGGGGAACATATACAATCTAAACAGTTTTTAGATAATATTCGCACTTATAATAGTGCATTTCAAATGACATCCTTTGGCGCTCAACAAATCTCAGAAGGTCATTTCATGCCTACTTTTAAGATACAAGGTCAGGTTTACCATTTGATAGGATCCCTTTTGCCTGAAAACCAACCTAAGTTTCTTCAAATATATTTTGTATCCGACTACAACGAACAGTCGAATATAAGAAATCAATATTTCCCGAATTTAAATACTGAACTCATATCACAACTTCAGAACATGTTGCATCAGGTTAATTCGTATGTATGCAGTTTTAAATCGGCATTAGAAGCTCTTCCTCGAGATGATGATAACAATTATAAAATTGTTATAAATGCCGATAGGCGTCCAACTCAGGAACACCCTGGGCGTTATAATGCTCCATCCACGAATGAAGTTGCTGTGGTATTGGTCGACCAGGAATGTGATAGGCGTGATATCGTTATCCGTTCCAGAGATAATCGTTTGCAACGTATTTATGAAACCCACAGGGCTTACGACAGTTTGCAATATCCTTTGATATACTGTCGAGGGGAAGATGGTTATAATTTTGCTTTATACCAAACTGATCCGCGTACAGGCGCACCTAATTATAATAAAAAGATTTCATGCCTTCAATTTTACTGTTACCACTTGCAAGTAAGACGGAATAGGTTTGTATACTTTCAACGTTTTCGTGGCTTATTCAATCAGTTTATTGTAGACATGTACGCAAAAATTGAAACCGAAAGATTAGTTTATATACGATCTAATCAAAGGCAGCTGCGCGCTGAAGAATACGTGCACCTTCGCGACGCCATGCAGCAAGATAACGATACGGTGAATATGGGTCGTTTAGTTATTTTGCCCTCTTCTTTTACTGGTGGTCCACGATACATGCACGAACGTACTCAAGATGCTTTTTGTTACGTAAGAAAATATGGACGTCCCGACTTATTTATTACTGTAACTACCAATCCTAAGTGGGATGAAATTACTCGGGAGCTTCTTGAGGGTCAAGCACCGCATGACCGCCATGATATCATAGCAAGAGTTTTTCATTTAAAATTAAAATCAATGATAGATCTACTTACCAAAGATAACATTTTTGGAGAAGTATTGTGTTATATGTATAGTATTGAATGGCAAAAACGCGGCTTACCTCACGCACATATCCTGCTTTGGTTAAAAGATAAGGTTCGACCTAATGATGTAGACAGTTTAATCAGTGCTGAAATTCCAAGTCCGATTGCAGATCCCGTGTTATACGACATTGTTAAAACTCATATGATACATGGTCCATGTGGTGCATTTAACGGGAATTCTCCTTGCATGCAAGACGGTCGTTGCACTAAAAGATATCCAAAAGCCTTAGTGGATGACACTGTAACAGGACATGATGGATACCCATTATATCGTCGCCGTTCAAGAGATAATGGTGGTTTTACTGTTGAAAAGCGAGTGTCTGGACAACAAGTTACTTTAGATAATAGGTGGGTCGTTCCGTATTCTCCTGTGTTGTCCAGAGCATTTCAAGCTCACATAAATGTTGAAATGTGTAATAGTGTAGAGTCAATAAAATATATTTGTAAGTATATTAATAAGGGCAGTGACCAAGCTACATTTGCTTTGAGAAATGAACATGATGAAGTTACAAGATTTCAGTCAGGCAGATATATAAGTTCTTCAGAAGCTGTGTGGCGGATCTTAAGTTTCAACATTCACGAAAGATATCCACCTGTGACTCATCTGGATGTTCATCTTGAAGGCGGCCAACGTATATATTTCAACGCCGAAAATTTCACAGAACGGTTAGAGAACCCTAGACAAACAACTTTATTAGCATTCTTTCGACTTTGCCAAACTGATGATTTTGCAAAATCTCTTTTGTATGAGGAAGTTCCATCGTATTATACCTACGATAAGCAACGGGGTGTCTTTAATCGAAGACGCCGTGGCAGGCCTGTAGATGGCGAGTCAGGTATTTTTAAAGAACATGTTCTTGGTAGAGTGTACACCGTTCATCCTAACAACGCTGAGTGTTTCTATTTGCGATTATTATTACATACCGTGCGAGGACCAACCTCATTTATAGATTTGAGAAAAGTAGACGATGTTGTTTATCCCACTTATCAAGCAGCTTGCCAAGCACGTCATTTGCTTGAAAATGATCAGCATTGGGATGACGCTTTAGCAGAATCCTGTGTTAGTGATAATCCACGACGGTTACGCCATTTATTTGTAACATTACTCATATTTTGTAATTTGTCAGATGCTGTAAAATTATGGGAAAAATATAAAGAAAAATTTGCAGAAGACTTTCTTAGAAATATACCTAACAATGATGAAGGCACAACTAATGATAATTTCCGTGATCTTGCCATAAATCAGTGCTTATTAGCTCTTCAGGATGACTTAACAGCAGTAGGCGGTAAATCACTCTGTGAATATGGTTTGCCAACACCAACCTCAGTCGGAGAGGTAACTAATAGGGAATATTCCGCAGAGATTGGTTACAATTTAATGGAACTGCTGACAACATTAGAAAACGGTGTCCCAATGATGACTGCAGAACAACGTTCAGTTTATGACCGCGTGTGCAATAGTGTTCAAAATAATTTGGGAACAATATGGTTTTTAGATGCACCTGGAGGAACTGGAAAAACCTTTTTGACTAAATTAATATTGGCTTATGTTCGAAATCAGCGTAAAATTGCTCTTGCCGTAGCTTCATCAGGGATAGCTGCAACATTGCTACCAGGAGGTAAAACTGCTCACAGTATGTTTAAAATACCAATTGATTTAGATCGCACGGAAAGTCCAACCTGTAGTATTTCAAGAAATAGCGACAAAGCTAAGGTATTACGCGAGTGTAGTTTAATCATATGGGATGAATGTACGATGGCCCATCGAAAAGGAGTAGAAGCGGTAGACAGAACTTTAAGGGATATAAGACAAAATGATCGACCAATGGGCGGTATCACGGTTTTATTTTGTGGTGATTTCCGACAAACCTTACCAGTAATACCACGGGGAACCCGAGCTGATGAGGTTAGGGCTTGCCTGAAAAGCTCTTATTTATGGCGTGATATACAATCGGTGCATTTGACTATAAATATGCGAGTGAGAACTGGAGATAACCCGGATGATAGTCAATTTTCTGACACATTATTAAAGATTGGTGAAGGTACCTATCCACAACTACACCAAGGAAAACTTATTCTGACGCCTGAATTATGTTGTATGGTGCAATCTCAACCACATCTTATATCGTCGGTTTACGGTGACGTAACAAATATATTAAATAGGGACAATTCTTGGCTATGCGAAAGATCTATTTTAACTCCTCGCAATGACCAGGCATCTGAGATCAATAACAAAATACTGTCGAATATACAGGGGGAAAGCAAAGTTTATAGATCAATAAATAGAATGGTCGATGAACAAGAAGCCACTAATTACCCGATAGAATTTTTAAATTCTTTAAATATGCCCGGACTTCCCGCTCATGAAATTTGTTTAAAAATTGGGATACCGATTATTCTGCTCCGAAATTTAAGACCACCACAACTTTGCAATGGAACTCGACTAAAAGTAACCCAGTTGCAACAAAATATAATCGAGGCTCAAATTTTAACAGGTTGCGGTGCAGGAGAAACCGTCTTTATTCCCAGAATACCCTTAATACCAAATAATTTTCCATTCCAATTTAAAAGGACGCAATTCCCAGTATCGGTGTGTTATGCAATGACAATTAACAAGGCTCAAGGGCAGACTTTTGGTGTTGCTGGAGTAGATCTCAGTGTCAGTTGTTTCTCGCATGGTCAGTTGTATGTTGCTCTCTCCCGTGTTAGCAGTTCTAAAAATCTTTATGTTCACGTGCCGGACGGGTCAACTTTCAATATAGTTTACCCGGAAGCTTTGCACTGAAGTATTTTCGTTTTATAGGTACCTTTACCTTACCTTTATAAGGCAGTGGTACTTATATTGCCACCAAAATTTGAACCTTAACACATTATTATAAAGTTTAAAAGCAATAAATATTTTTAAGTTCTGTGTCTTATAAAGGGTTAAGCCTCATGTGAACGTGATCTAAACAATATTACCAATATAAATAAAAATAATAAATATTACCAATACATTAACTTAATACACAAGGAGTTACACGCTGACGGAGACGCGGGCACAGCTATCTATACTTTTCTGCCGGAAGTCACTATTCCACGCGGACGAAGTCGCGGGCAAAAGCTAGTAAATAAATAAATGAGAAGTTTGACCACGTTGAATGAAATTACTGTTTTCAGATTTTTTCCTATACTTGTGCTATAAGACCTTGCTTTGTGCCAAATTTCAGGATTCAGGATTCAACGGGAAGTACCCTATGAATTTCGATCTTTGAGAGTATTAAAATATACGTTTTTTTGCGAGAAAAACGGCCGTATCTTTTTTATTTTATATTAGATCAAGGGTCTTGATAGACAGACAGACAGACAGATGGACGGACAACAAAATGATCCTATAAGGGTTCCGTTTTTTTACTTTTGAGGTACGAAAACTTAAACACAAAATATCTAAATTTTCAATATCTGAAAGAGTGCGCTTATCTCGCTAGACTGTAAGTTAATAAGACTAAAAGCACATGCGATCTCCTGCGATTTCACTGTAATTAAATAAAATACATGTATTTAAAACATCAGCTTCAATAACAAGAATAAAATATGAAAACAATCTAATTGGCATTTTATGTTAATTAACGAGGAAAAATAATTAGCAGACATCTTAATTAGTTCATTTTTAATGAGCAGTTTATAATACTTCTGCTTGTGTTGTAGTTGAATGACTGTTTATATTATTAGCATTGATTACCATAGTCGACCTTATAATGTTCCCATTCCCACTGCTGGGAATCAGGCCTCCTCTCTAGGAGTGAGAATGGGCCGTAATCCACCACGCGGGCCCAGTGCGAGTTGCTGGATGTCACATGTCTTCGAATTTTTGGTTCTAGGACATGTCGGTTTCCTCACGATGTTTTTTTGACCGTTTTGAGAGCAGTGGTGATGAAATAAATTACACAAAGTAATGCGCTTGGCTGGGTTGGAGAACCCACGACCTACAACTCGTAAGTTGGAGCCGGTACCACACACGCAGTAGTATTGCTACAGAGCAAAGGAGCTCAGCATTCTGGGTGTCAAAAGAGCCGATAGAATGAAAAACGCCACGCTGCACTTAAAGACGATTGCATCACTACTTACCTTCAGGTGAGATTGCAGTCAAGTACTAGTTTATATCAATTTTAAAAAAAGACGATGATAATATAGACGTAGGAAAAAAGCCGGGTGATGAAGGGGTTCTTTTGCTTCCCCACCCAGCTGTTCATGACCTGTGTTGTACTCAGTGTGTTGGTGATGTCCAACTTGTGACCTTTTTAATTATTTTTGGAAAAAATATAACATGGAGTTCTAACTATATTCAGGTTTGACATATACTAAAAGTATACATACATATAAATAAAATTGGAATGTCTGTTTATAATATTGAAATAACCGCTTTTTACTACATGAATATGCATACATATTATACGGTACATACACCAAAATAACATTTTTTACAATTTTTGTCTGTCTGTCTGTCTGTCTGTTTGTTACAGCTAATCTCTGAAATGTCTGGACCGATTTTGACGGGACTTTTTTGGCAGGTAGCTGATATAATAAGGAGTAACTTACGACTTTTATTTTAGAAAATAAATAAATTCAAAATCATGTAGTCCACACGAAAGAAGTCGCTGGCACAGCTAGTTGTATAAAAAGAAGAAATTGACTGACTGACATGACAACACAGCCAAAACTACGGGGACTAGGAACGTTTAACTTTGCATAAGGCTTTCTTTTATAATGTAGGCAAGCATTAAGAGAAGATTTTTCAAAATGCACCCTCTAATGTTTTGAAACAGGGGTCCAAAGAATGTATCGAGAAACCTACTTTTGTGCAGGCAAAGCCGCTGGCAGAAGCTAGTTTTACATTAAAAAAAAAACCGTTGCAAAGTACGACACAACAGGTCTCTTCCGGAGATCGCCTTCAGAAGGACGTTGCTCTGATTCGCCCACAAAGGGCTGAGCTAAACTGTATGCTCCACCGTGTCCTCCGAACGATCTGCACAATGGTAACACCCGAGTCATTCTTCCCATTGAATCCAAAATAGGAACCTCCCGAGTGTCCAACGAGGACCTGTTTCAGACGGAAAGTAATAATTAATATTCCACAACTATCACACAACGCCGTCTAGTCCCAAGCTAAGCAGAGCTTGTGTTATGGGTACTAGACAACTGATAAACATACTTATATATATCTAAATATATACATATTATAGATAAATTACACCCAGACACAGAACAAATGATTATGCTCATCACACAAACATTTGTCCTGGGTGGGAATCGAACCCACGACCTCTGTCACTAACCACTAGACCAACAGGCTAGTCAAAGGTGAGGACACCGTGGCGCTTTTCTAACCATTCCTCAATAGCACTTTCTGTTCAAGCCGGGAATTGAAACCAGGACCTCAAGCCTGCTATTACAATAGTGTCGGAATGGTCGATCATTGATTTCATAATAGTTGATTTTGAGAAGTTTTAGTAGTCTAATATAATGGTGTCATCATGACTATCCAATGGCCAACCACTGACAATCCATTGAAAGAAATGGCAAAGAATGGTAATCTCGTACATGATGACAAATGAATGTCTGACGTATGCGGTAATTAGCTAAAATTTTTACAGTTCCTTCGATCAGTGATGTACCATTAGAACGTCATTGTGTAGTTATTGCTATTAATAAGCTCGATATTATCATTCTACCTCAACTTTATTACGAGACCATTGACCGATCAATGATCGTTCGTTGGAATTTTCACTTTATATACTAGCTGTATTTCCTGAATAGCCTTTGAATTTTGATTTCTTCGAGAGGGTCGAAATGCACGCTTTTTGCAACATAAACCGAAGTATCTTTTTATCTCGTTAACTTACAGTTCAATTTTTTTACAACTTCAAGGATTCGCAGACTTGAGTATATGGTTTTAATTTCAACTCGATACCTCTACGCGTTCACGAGATAAAGGGTCATGGCAGACAGACAGATGGACGAACGGATTACCAAGTGATCCTATAAGGGTTCCGTTTTTTCTTTTAGAGGAACCCTGAAAAGGTCAAGATATGTATTTATTTATTTCAAGTACCAAAGACTCATTTCAGTTACAAAATCATACGTATTATAAAATTACATATAATTGAAAGATCAATAACAAAATTAAATTAATTTAAATTGTATTAGATTATTTTATCATTTAGATTGCATTATCATTATTTTGCATAGATCCGATGATTATCATTAAATTAAATTAATTTTATAATTATATAGTCAGACAGTCAAATATTAAAAGAATTGCATTAAAAATCAAAATAACAATGAAATAATTGTATAAGATATGTACGTAAACCCGAGTCGTTGTTGAATTGTTGTGTGAACTTCCTCCTCGCGTCCGGGAGGAAAAGACGTTTCCTCCCGGATGCGAGGAGGATGTTCGTTTCACTAAAAATAAATATCTTCTGTCCTTATTAATTCATTAAACCCCAAGCGAACGCCGGCGTTCGCGCACCTATTGTCTTTCAATTGTGTCTGTCATTATCACGATTGAATGGTTAAAGAGATTTATCTTTATGGATATCCTGTATCCTGTTAAGATTATCAGAGTGAAAATTCTTTCTAATATCCAATTACTGGTTTACAATACCGTGTAGATTATATATATTTTTTTCTTTTTTTTACGGTTCCGAACCTCAAAAGAAAAATATCGGAACTCTTATAGGATCACTTCATTGCCCGTTTGTCAAGACCCTTTATCTCCGGGCTTGCGGACAGTGAGCAATGGGTAGCTCGCTATCCGGCCGTCCGGTAACTGTCCGGACCAAGCCCAAATCGTCGACGGCGCGCACTGTTCCCGCGCGCCTCAAGGAGTGGTCAGCAACAGCAGGGGCCCAGCCGGGTCAAAGCCTACTGGGGCCAGGGTTATCCGAAAGGGAATTCGAGCCCCGGTATGAAGGCTTGAAAGAACGGGGTGGGTTTTTTAGTCAGTAAGAGTCTGACACTACCTCCCGCTCCGCCCAAGAGCGGGGGTTGTCATTGGATGATTTTCCCCACCGAAACAAAAAAAAAACAAATGAAAGATTCTTTGTCTCAGGAGTGTGTGAAGGTATCAAGTTGGAAATTAAAACCTTATACTCAGATCTGCGGCCCCTTGAAGCTGTAAAAATGTTAAACTCTATGTCGCAAAAACGCATAATATTTTGACACACCTCCACTCCCGTTGAACCGGAATCCTGTTTGGCATAAAGCAAGGCCCTATAGCACAGGTATAGGAATAAATCTGAAAATAGTTTTTATTTGTTTTTGTTGCGTTTCATCTTTTTTTTTTTTTCGATGGGAAAAATCATGACAATCCCCGCTTTTGGGCGGAGCGGGAGATAGTGTCAGACTCTTACTGACTAAAAAACCCATCCCGTTCCTTCAAGCCTTCATACCGGGGCTCGAGCGCCATTTCGGATAACCCTGGCCCCAGTAGGCTTCGACCCGGCTGGGCCCCTGCTGGTTGCGTTTCATCTGCGTTTTTGCTGCGATTAGTTAATTAAAGTTTTCCATCCAGTGTAGATTTCACTCCAGTCTCGGTTTCAATTCTTTTGCATTGTACGTTTCTGATATGTGGTGAAAAGGAAAATAAATGTAAGCTTTGTGATCTGTTCTCCATTCGTTGTTTTCAAAGTAGTTTATTTTCTTTTTCATCCAATTACGACGAAGCTAAAAATATAGGTGGTTTTGAATTTCATACGGAGCTTTGTAATTTTATTATATGGTGCTTATTTACAGCCTGAAACACTGAAATCTGTTTAAAATCAATGTCTACTATTGAATATCTGATCTACACTAATATTACAAAAAGGGAAAGTTTATTTTTTGTTTGTAGGAAGTCATCTCTGAAAGTACTGGTCCGATTACTAAATTTTTTTCACTGATAGAAAGCTGTTTTATTTGTGACTGATATAGGTTTATTTTATGTACGTAGGCGAAGCCACGGGCAAAAGCTAGTATTGTATAATCTTTATAGTGAAGGAAATAAGTATTTACATAAATAATTCGGAAGTGTATCTAGTGTTTGAAAGAATCGTAACATTTAATTAAGTTTTGGGTATCGCCGTGTCTTTGTGGGGGCGATCGTCAGCAACAGCAGGGGCCCAGCCGGGTCGAAGCCTACTGGGGCCACGGTTATCCGAAAGGGCGCTCGAGCCCCGGTATGAAGGCTTAAAAGAACGGGATGGGTTTTTTAGTCAGTAAGAGTCTGACATTATCTCCCGCTCCGCCCAAGACCGAGGGTTGTCATAGGATAATTTTTCCCATCGGAAAAAAAATGCGGCGGCAATGTCTCGCGCCGGGCCTTAGTACAGACCATGATCCGCCAGCCGTCGAAGCCTACTGGGGCCAGGAATCTGTTTCTGAAAAGAAGTCTTGGCTCTGGTGCAAAAGGCAACGAAGGAACAGGACTGGGTTCTTTTTTACTTTACCCCCGAAAAAAAAAGCGCAGTCAGAGGAATAATTCTCGCGCAGTCTTGGGCATATTCTGATAGATCGCATATGCTCGAGGACGCACGCGACCTTGCGAGCCGTTCCGAAACCGTTCTGGGTTACCATTCTACCGAAACATGCCAGTTTGTCGCAGTTCGTCCATTGGCATAGCATAGCATAGTCGGCTTTATAATGTTGCCCCTGTTGGGTCAGACCTCCCAACAGTGGCAACATTATGGTGTGGTGGTGGACTCAGGCCTCCACTCTAGGAGAAGAATGGGTCCATTGGTAAAAAAAAAAATCCTTTGCCGTACCGTCGCGGTCTGCGTAGGCCTCTGCTTCGAGAGAGTTAATGTATATATGTGGGTTCTCGTGTCAAGGACTAATTTGACAAATTGGCTTCATAACATAATTGACAGACATGTTGAGACAATAATTTAGTCTGACGTCTACCCGTGTACCCACTAAACGCTACACATTATTGTTCATAATTGAATCAATATAATAATAATTAGCTTTCTATACGAAAAGGTATTCAGTGTAGAGAAACTTCGTAAGGCTGTGGTTTCATTTTATATAGTGTTTTCAACCTTAGATCTATAAGGCTAAGAACTCATGAATCGGTTTTCACCCGCGTCTCCCACGATAGATAGCTGTTTTATTTCAGAAAACTCACGTGACCGCAGTTTTTCGCAGCGGGTGCGATTTTCGTAATCCTGGCGGCTGGTTATCGCAAGACATGCGGTTCAACGGCGGTTAAATTAAAATCACATCGGCTCTTTCAAAACTTGGCTATTTCATGCACACTGTCCTCTACCCCCCGCCAGCCACTGCGATCGCCCGCAGTTCTGATTGGACGGCTCCACTCAGAACCTAGAACTTTTTGGTTCTTTCTTCAAAAGACCATCTCAGACTTCAACCTGCATGGTTTTAATATGATTTGACTAGAGACTTTAAAAGAGACTTTAGCCTCAGAATTTGCTTCTGTGTTTCTTCTCAGGGTAGTCAACTAGGAAACACCGGCCTTATCCAGTTTAAATTGACGAAAAAATTGTCATGTAAAAGTGTTTTTAAAAACATTTTTTTTATCATTTATTTTATACGTATATATCTATATATTCTACAAAAGCTGCAAACCCGCAACCGCAGCGAACACGGGTGAAAACCGCTCCGTGAGTCCTTAGCCTTAGCCCTATAATACTTAGTTGATATTTAGTAATATTCATGAATACGTGGAAGACTAAATACTAATTAGTTTGTCTTAGTACACTAATTAAATTACACTTCTACCACGAGGAGATCATAACTAAAGTAATTAATAGCACAGGTAGAATTTCAGGGTTAAGAGCGAACAACCTGAGATACATTTCCATACAACCGCTCTTACGTGATAATGACGTTGTTATCGTTGTTACACATCTTATCCACATGATCAGTGTTTCCAAAATATCTAGAGCTTCACTCTTACCTAGAGGTTTCTATTGAAATCAAATATGCGTAAGACGAATTCTCTGAAAATCTGCTATTTTGCATGAACTTTGGTGTAGAAAGTAAAAAAAAAATGTAACTATAGAAACCTTTCACATGTAATCGAGATTCTGAATAACAATTTAAAAAAAAAATTAAGGTTTATAAAAATCACGTACATCCTGAAACAAAGTCTGTGAAATATACGAATAAATGACGGAATTACCGAATGCCAACAAAACTTTAAGGCGTTATCTCTCTTTTTACGTGTTACCTTTTGATTAAACATTGCCTTGTATTGCGTAAAGTTATCAACAAGAAGCTTTTAAGCTATGCTCTTGTTGACGATAGACGAGTGTGGGGAAGGGCCCTCTTTTCTTTTCGATGGGAAAAATCATCTTGTGACAACCCCCGCTCTTGGGCGGAGCGGGAGATAGTGTCAGACTCTTACTGACTAAAAAACCCATCCCGTTCCTTCAAGCCTTCATACCGGGGCTCGAACGCCCTTTCGGATAACTTTGGCCCCAGTAGGCAGGGCCCTCTTAAGTTACGTTTGCCAAAGTGGGTCAGTGGATAGGTCTAGAGATCTTCCAAACATACAAAGATTTCTTCACGCCTCTGAAAGCATGTTGAGGAATTGATTCCGACAGTCACTTGAATTTCATTTGAGTCGTTAAGGATAGTCAGAAAACAGTAAAGACACCAAAAGATATCTCATTAATAAAATACCGGGTTATTGTGTGTGAAAGTCATCATCATATCAGCCGAAAGCGTCGCCACAATGACTGCTCCTGTGCGTCATGCATCCATCGGATTCCGGCGACCCTAATCAGGTCATCGGTCCACCTAGTTTTGTTCGGCCTCGGAGGCCTTCCAACGCTGCGTCTTCTGGTACGTGGTCGCCACTCCAGAACCTTTCGTCCCCATCGATCATCTGTTTTGCGTGCAATATGCCCTGCCCATTACCACTTAAGTTTGGCGATTCTTGCGGCGAGCAATGGGTAGCTTGCTTTCCAGCCGTCCGGTAACTGTCCGGACCAAGTCCAAGTCGTCGAAGGCGCGCACAGTTCCCGCCCGCAAAAAAAAAAAATAAACACAGTGAGAGAGAAGTTATTTTATAACTTCTTACCCCAAAAGAAAAATATTGGAAGTTGACAGATCAAAATAACAAAATACGAAAAGGCCTCGAAAAGATAAAGAAATGTCGGAAATACGGGAAATGAAACTTGTCCGTGACGTTTGTTCCTTGACGATCCACGGGTGACCTCTTTCTAAAGAAGGATATATTTTTGATGAGAAAGTGGCAACATTTTCAAAATAACGTCAGACGAAGGGTTTAACACTCGGGCGGAAAGGTTTGAGTGACATTTAAGAACAGTAATTAAACTTTTAGTTTCAATTTAATTATTTGGAAAAATTAGCGATAGTAATATTTTTTTTAGATACCGGCTGCTGCAGAATTTTTAAAGATTTTTTAAAATGAACATTATTGAGTTTGAGCTATTCTATCGATTTTAGGGTTCCGTAGCCAAAGAGTAAAAACAGGACCTTATTGCTGTCACTTCGCTGTCCGTTTGTCTGTCACTAGGCTGTATCTCAAAAACCGTAATTGTTTATTAATTTGAGTACACGAGTCTCTCTCTCTTTTGCCTAGCCTTGTCCCTTTATTTGGGGTCGGCTCTCCTCGTACCGCGGCGCCATGACGCTCGGTCCCGGGTTGTCTGTATATCTAGTTGTGCCCGCTTGGTATCCCTATTTACGGTTGTCCACCACGTAGAAAGTGGTCTCCCTTTGCCTCTCTTTTTATTAGGAATGGCTAAAGCTCTTTGAACGCAATAGTCGCTGTCTCGCCTCATCACACATGTGATGAGGCGAGACAGCGACTACGATGTGTCCAAACCACCTCATACGACTCGCCTTCATCTTTTCTGTTATGGGTACTACCTTGAACGAGCCCCTTATGTACTCATTTCTCTAATTTGAGTACACGAGTAAATTATATATTATACATATGGTTTGTTAGTATTTATCACGAATTAATTATTCTTGTATTCGTCTTCTCTCTCTCGTTCATTGCATCACCCAAAAGTTGACTGGTAGAAAATGCCTAAGGCATTAAGTCCGCCTCTGTACTTTTGTGTGCATGAAGTATTTAATAAATAACACCCTTTCATTCAATCTATTTTCACATAAGGCAATGAAAGGCATCCACCTATATTTTTGGTAACTGAGAACGCCGTCACACAACTCCTTTATAGATCGCTTTGCTCTGGAATGAAAGGCTCCATCCATGGATATAATTGCCAAGGAAGCATATGAGTGAAAACGTGGAATAAAAAAAAATGGTGGCACACAGACTAGATAATATTTAGAAGTGAAATAAATAGAAATATTGATCGGACAGAGTCAAATCGATACGAGAAGAAGAAGTGAAATCAATAAATTCTTTCACTTCTTTTAATTTATTAATTAAAACTTTATGAACTGTTATAAAAACACTACAACGGTGAACCTGTCTTAGACATTTTCTACCTGTCGACCTTAGGGTGGTGTAGAAACATTTGTTTTTATTTATAGTGGGTGTATGAGGGAATGTGTTAGAGCGAAGAAAAAAAAATGTCGGTGTCATTTAAACAGTAACTCAAAAAAAAAACTACAAAATGCAAGACAATATTATTAATTTTGGAAGTCGGTATTTCTTATTTTGTTTTTCCGCTATAAATTCATTAAACCCCAAGCGAACCGTTCGCGCACCTATTGTCTTTCTATTGTGTATGTAATTTCCACGATTGAAAGGTTAAATGACACTGACTTTCGAAATTAGTTTTATTTTGCAATTTGTGATATACATTTTTTTTTAAACTGAAATATTTAACATGGGGGCCCTAAGTTTCTGGATACATAAATCCAAGCATAATATTCGACTGATCAAAATAAAATACATTATTAGTAGTCTAAGGAAAGTATTACCACCAATATTTCGGGTTGGGCGCTCTTAATGGAACCTTCCCGGAACCCTTTCCGCCTTTGTCAATCATTATTTGCAAATTGAAGTGGCTAATTGGGTCGATTTGGGTATCAGTGTTTATTGGCACGGTCGGCGTAGTGATTAGTGCAAAACGGAACAAATACTCGTATTTTGTCATTTTTTTAAAATCGGCCTCACCATACAAAATGATAAACTTGATTGGAAATTTGTATGGCGAGGCCGATTTTTTTTTCATTTCCAGGAAAAAAAAATTGTGGTAGGTTGTTCAGTTTCGTCTACTGAGCAAGCCCTTAAAGTTTGTGGAGGGCTGTCCCTTACACCTTGTATGTATGTAGCTAGCAATGTTCAGGGTGTCTTGTTTACGTGAGTTTATACCTTCGGCCGTCGCCGTCTATCGTCTCAGTGTTGTCTTTTTAGGGTTCCGCACCTCAAAAAGAAAAAACCAAACCCTTATAGGATCACTTCGTTGTCTGTCTGTCTGTCAATAACTTTTATCTCGGAAACGCTTGGAGGTATCGAGAGGAAAATTAAAATCTTAGTATATATAGTTTGCCTGCTGCGGTCTTCCCGTCTGATTATAATTTGGGTGTCTTCAAGGCTAGAGTGAATAGGCTCTTAATAAACTAGTGCGCCTCACCATCAACGATTGCATCACTGCTTACCATCAGGCGGGATCGCAGTCAAGTACTAGTTTATAACAAACAAAACAAACTTCATAGTTAACGAAAAAAAAAAGATACTTATGGCCATTTATGTAGTAAAAAACTTATATTTCCACTCTCAAGGGAATCGAAATTTATACTTCCCGAAATGACCTGACCCAGTATCCTGAAATTTGGCATAAAGCTAGGTCTTATAGCATAGACATAGGAATAAATCTGAAAACAGTATCGTCGCTTTCCATCAGGCGAGATCGTGGTCAAGCGTGAACCTATCAACAATAAAAAAAAACGTTACGTCACCAAAACACTTTTTTGCGATTCGGAAAAATCTTTGAGGCTCCATTCTGGAATTGAACTATTTACAGACTTAGGTAAATTTGTACGGAACCCTTAGTGCGCGAGTCCGACCCGCACTTGCCCAGTTTTTTTTACATTGAAGTTGATTGTATTTTTTTTTTTTTTTTTGTTAAAAGTTTTTTTTACTTAACCCAAAGGTAGACTGGTAGGGAATGCCTAGTTGCATTAAATCCGCCTATGTACCACTACTGTACAATGTCCATGATGTTTACATATATAAATAAATAAAAGTTTTATCCAATTCAATGGTTCGCTCGCTTACCGGCCGTCCGGTAACTGTCCGGACCAAGCCCAAGTCGTCGACGGCGCGCACTTTTCCCGCGCGCCTCAAGGTGTTGTCAGCAACAGCAGGGGCTCAGTTGGGTCGAAGCCTACTGAGGCCAGGGTTAGTTTCGAAAGACAGCTCGAGCCCCGGTATGAAGGCTAGAAGGAACGGGATGGGTCTTTTAGTCAGTAAGAGTCTGACACTATCTCCCGCTCTGCCCAAGAGCGGGGGTTATCATTGGATGACTTTTTCCCACAATAAAAAAAAAATAGGTAACGGGAAAAAGTGAGATAATGCCTGAACGATCTGTTGGCGTTCGGTAATGCCACCATTAAATCGAATATTTCATAAAATTGGTTCCAGGAAACAGTACTTTAAGAGGCTTTTTATATTATTATTACTTATTAGAAGTGCACATTTTTATACATTGCATTTTATACACACTAATATTATAAAAAGATAAAGTTTTTTTTTTTGTTTTTATATGAATCTCTGAAAGTACTAATCCTATTGCTAAAATTATTTCACCGAGTTAGCTGCTTTATTAGTGACATAGGCTATATTTTATGGACGCGATTGAAACCCTGGGCAACAGCTTTGTTCAGACAAAGGCCATTGTCTACATGGTTCTTAGTAACCAGTTAAATTAAGCCCCCCAAAACCAAAGCTCTTTGTTTACCAGTGTGTCACACAACAGTTTCCCATTAACCGGACGTTATTCCTAGATGCGCTTCTTTATAGGTATATCATTGTTTGGTACACGTTCCAATCAAAGTGTCAAAAGGCCTCTGCAAATTGATTTTGGCTTCTTGTAAGCCTTCCAAAGGTCCTGGACTCCAGGGTACAATACACTATCCCATAATAAAACTAATAATAATAATAATATTCCACAGCTATCGCACAACGCCGTCTAGCTAAGCAGAGCTTGTGTTATGAGTACTAGACAACTGATAAACATACCTATATATTTCTAAATACATACATATTATAGATAAATTACACCCAGACACAGAACCAATTACCATGCTCATCACACAAACATTTGTCCTGGGTGGGAATCGAACCCACGACCTCCGGCATAGCAGTCAGGGCCACTAACCACTACACCAACAGGCCAGTCAAAGCTAGCTAGCTGCTAATGCAAGCTAATTAACTAGCTGACCCACCGAAGTTCGTACCGCCTAACAGTCAATAAAATGTATTGACCATTATACCGGCCATACACCATCCTACTTAACATCCAATCGGTTTGACGCTACAGGTTTATCCAATCTATAGTTCCGTGTGTGTGGGAGTGATGTGGCTCCCACACACGATATGAGCTGTATCTTTAAACATGTAGCGTCAAACCGATTGGACTATAGGTAGGATGGTGTATGGCCGATACATCATCATCATCCAGCCTTTTTAATGTTCCCACTGATGGGACTCAGGCCTCCTCTCTAGGAGAGGGAATAGGCCGTAATCCACCACGCGGGCCCAGTGCGGGTTGGTGAATATCACATGTCTTCGAATAGACGGTACAATGTAGTACATCTTTCGATATAGTCAACCAATTGCAATAAAACAAAGCCTAAATTATACATCAAGTTACACACACTTTTAATGTATAAAAGTTATCTGCATTGATTTCGTATATTTTACGTGATGCACGCACAACTAAGAACTTCTACAGATTTAAAATATGTTTATTTTTTATTTTTATTATGGATGACCACTACCTATCTCGCCTGATGGAAAGCGATGCCAACAATGGACCACGCTCGCTTGCCTAGAAGCAACCTATTCACTCTTGACTTAAGCATTGCCACGTTGAATGGCAATGCTAATTCTTTGAGTGAAGAACGAGCCAGCCACGTGAAGTAATATTAAAATAATTTGTCAAAATTAATACATTATTAATATAAACCATTCACGTAGAAAAATTCAAATTGATGTTGTAGACGTAATCGATAGTCAATAGAGATCGTATCACGTTATATCTTACAAAAATCGATGTTATCTTTAGCATAACAATAAAAAATATCGGTCGGCTGTCTTTTTGACCAATTTTGTTGTTAGAATCTTACATTGCCGTATTAAAATTTGTTATCAAGGACTAATTTCAGTCGTAATTGCCGCTTTATTGGCCTGTATTGAATTTGAATCTAAAGAAGCACTAGTGTTGTATAAATACCCAATTTCGGAATGTCTTAGAAATTTATACACTACATAGATGATATTTTATTCATTTCTATGCATAAAAAAAACTCAGAGATTTCTAAGACAGTAAATTCTAAGAAAATTGTATCTGCTTGCTAGTACTTAGTAGTACTAAGCTTAGTACTTAGCACTTGATAAAAAGATTCAAGAAACTAATTAATTACGCTCAACAACTTATTCAAAAGAAAAGTTAATAGATTACTTACTTCTTTAACTTTTTATTTAAATCAATTTAACTTATTACAAAATAATCACTAGGTAGGTATATACAAACTTAAAATAATAATATGTACAAACGAGTAAAAAAGAAAACTCAGAGGGCATCAAAAATTCGTCCACATCGATTTACCTAATTAATATTAATAAAATTCTCCAAATAAAGCCATAGTCGTTGATAAGATTACGTGCACGTTCTTGTTTTATAGTTTAGTTATAGTATATTTTGATATTAATGGGAAAAGTTTGTCACTGCGACCGAGGTGGAATTCGCCCGAGCCATAGGCGAGGGTGTTATAGAGCCGCATGCTGTGATGTACCACGTGTATCAAACTACGTTTTTAATACGCTTTTTAAACGGGGATTTGCCGGCAACTCGCGAATTTTTAATTAATTTGTGTTGGGGGCGAGTTCACGCATTTTGGTCGCATATTTCTAAAAACGTAAGGAATCAGTAGCCTGATGCACGTAAAATCAAACAAGCCAAATATCTTTTAAGTTTTATAGTCGTTCAATCGAAGTCCTACACAAAAGCGGTATTCACGTGTTTCTTAACCGGGATTGGATAGAAAGACAACACAAGCCTCAATGCTGTCACTTCCATTCTGACAAGCCATGACGTCAGTCTGTTGAAACGGAATAAAAAAAATATCATATTAATAACCGTTTGTTTGAAAAACATTTCTATTGAAATGCAACAAGCTTTTTCGCGGGATCTCTGAGCGAAGTTAAGTGTCTATTTGCTATCGTCATTCTGTGATGCAATCGATGATGGTAAGGCGCACCAGTTTATTAAGAGCCTACTCACTCTAGCCTTGAAGACACTCAAATTATAATTGGACGGGAAGACAGCAGCAGGCAAATTGTTCCAGTCCTTCGATCTACGTGGTATAAACGACGATGCGAAACGCTTAGTCCAGACCGTAGAGGTTTCAACAACGTAATGGTAGAAATGGGATAGCGGAATCAAGTCATGCAATTTATTGACATCTTCTGCCCTTGGGTGGAGCGAGAGTGCGTATCAGACTTTTGAGTAAAAAAACCCACTTTTGTTCCATCTTTTCCTTCGTACCAGGGCCTCAAAGTTCATTTTCGCACAACCCATGACCCTATCTATCTGATCGTGTGGTAACAGTCCGGACCGAGCCCAAATCGTCGACGGCGCGCACTGTTCCCGGGCGCCCATTAATAAATTGATGTAGTTAAATGCTGCGAAAAATATTCAAATATCGAGAAAATACCCTTTAAAGTTTTTTTTCAATTCACCCTTGAGTTTCTATTCACCCCATTTTACCTGGTAGTGATACATAATTTGTGAAAATATCAACTGCCCCCCTAGCCAAGTTACAATCGAATTCCGTTCTCTAATCGGTAACGCCTCAGTGACAGCAATTGTAGAAAACGATAAGTTGGTAGCCATGTTGACGCGCCTGAGTCGGCCGCTCGTTCTACAATGTAGCGTTTGTATAACAAAGGATGTTGCGTTAAATATTGCAGAAACCATTTTGAACGATGTCAACTTGGCTACGAATTGTCTATTCGTTTGTTCTTACCACGCGACTTTACGTTGAGATGACGTCATTCCCATACGTTTCATCACTTTTCGATAGCGTTAACGATTGCAGAATAACAACTTGGTTAAGCGTGCTGGTCAGAACAAAAGAATTGGCGACGCGGCAAACTCGAAGCGTTCGACGCAAGCAAAACGGTTGTAACTTGGCTAGGGGTGCTGTTTAGTTAACGCGGTTCTCAGTCTGGTGACAGACAGATGGACAGTCGGACGGATAGATAGTGAAGTCTTAACATTCCCGTTTTTACACTTTAAGTATGGAACCCTAAAAACAACTTATCAAATAGACTTCAATCGAGATTTTATTTTCGTTTTCGAAGACTTGATAATATTAACTGATTAAGTGGTGAGATTGAATGATTGATTGAAATGTTTTCTCAATCGATGAAAGTGATTTCCGTTTCGGTAGACAAAGTTTACGTTGCAGATTTTAATAGCTTTTAGACTTGGTTATAAATAAAATTGAATGTTTAATTTCTATAGAAAATAAAAATTGATTGATATGAAATCGACAGCTGTATAGCACAAAGTGGATTGAGGACCTGGTTTTTTTTTATGATGGGAAAAATCATCCAATGATAACCCCTGCTCTTGGGCGGAGCGGGAGATAGTGTCAGACGCTACTGACTAAAAGCCCACCCCGCCCCGTTCCTTCGTTGCCTTCGTACCGGGACCGAGCTTCCCTTTCGGATAACCCTGGCCCCAGTAGGCTTTGACCCAGCTGGGCGGTGCTGTTGCTGACAGCTCCTTGAGGCGCCGTCGACGACTTGGGCTCAGTCCGGACAGTTACCGGACGGTCGGACCGCGAGCTACCTATTGCTCACCGTCCACAAGCCCGCGCCTACGGTGGCCGAAAATCGGGATCGGAATCCCGGTGATCGAGGCGACCTGGTGAGGGTCGCGGGAATCCGATGGATGCGAGACGCACAGGACCGGTCATTATGGCGACACTTGGGAAAGGGCTATGTCCAACAGTGGACGTCTTTCGGTTGAAATAGTGGTGATGATGATGAAATGAGCTTTCAAACATTTACGCCATGTTCAGTTTGGATGACAATGGATGTTAAGAAAGAAAGAAAAATATTTTTTGGCATACACACCCGTATTACACACAATGTAGTAACATGTTGTTACTACATTGTGTGTAATACGGGACACAAATAAATTATTATATATAAAAAAAAGAGACAACTAACAATGTGTGTCTCACGGCGGCGCCACATAGGTCCAGTTCAGCAATAATGCCAGACAACCACATGGTAGCTGCCAGACGCTGGTTTTCAACTGAACCTTATTTCGAGTATACGGTTGAAAATTGGTTTATTTTTAGTACTCTGTTATAAGTGATTAGGTGTACGGTAAATAAATTACATATTATAAGTATATATGAGTGTGTTTATGCTAATTCCCCGATACCTAAAATGTGCAAAAGAATTAATGGCCGCAGTGACATAGTAGATATGCATCACGATAATATTACACAAATTTCTACGAGCTTTTGTAAATAATCCAACGGAGATTTAATTTTAATTTTATATGTGTTTTCAATCATTCTCTATGTATTCAATTTATTTTTTTATTTTTTTTTTCTAACCTATTTATAATAATTTTAATTCTAATTGTAATTATAATTAATCAATCAGTAATTTTCATGCGAATCTTTTTTTTATGTTGTATCTATACATTATTGAATGATAATTAATTGTCAATTTTCTTAATTGTTATTTTAAATTATTGTTATTATTTTTTTTATAATGTTAAACTTATAATTTTAAATATGTTATTTTCAAATATTTTATGTTAAAGCCGTTTTTGGTACATGTGTTAACCTTTAATTAATTGTTGCACTTGCAAATGTTAACCTAGTCACTAAGTTAGAAATGTATATGTGTAAACAATTGTGGGTTAACCTAAATAAATAAATTATCTAAATGACGTAATTTTAAATCTCTTCTTTTTTTTTTGTTTTTTTTTTTTTTTTTTTGTTTTTATATTCCACATCTATCACACAACGCCGTCAAGTCACAAGCTAAGCAGAGCTTATGTTATGGGTACTAGACAACTGATAAACATACTTATACATTTTAAATACATACATATTATAGATAAATTACACCCAGACACAGAACAAATGATTATGCTCATCACACAAACATTTGTCCTGGATGGGAACCCACGACCTCCGGCATAGCAGTAAGGGTCACTAACCACTAGACCAACAGGCCAGTCGATTATTGACCATTACATGTTTACTTTATGGACTTTAAAAATGACTTTGACCCGTGAGTTTGTTTTGGTGTTTCTTCTCAGGGCAGTCAGCTAGGAGGGTTTCCTAGCTGACTGCCCCTCGTCTAATGTAACCTGTACAGCGTCGACTTTTTAATTCATTAAAGCATTAAACTCTCATTGTCTTTCTGTTGTGTCCCGAATTATGGTAATTGAAAGGTTAAAATAAAAATTCTTTAATAAATTGGAATTTTTAAAGGCTGCGAAAACATATTCAAATAACGTGAAAGTATCCTTCAAAGTTTAGTTTCTATTCAGGCCTGCGTTTCTATTCACCCCATCTGACTGTAGGCCTGGAAATCAGCTAACCGTAGGGGCCTAGCAGGGTCGAAGCCTACTGGGGCCATGGCGCTTCTGAAAGGAAAACCCGGCCCTGGTATGAAATGCAACGAAGGAACTAAGAGCAGGTCTTAGTTAATAAGAGTCTGACACGTCATTGGATGATTTTCCACCTAAGGAAAAAAGAAAAAAAAAACTGACTGTGGGCGGTCAAAGGTCCGTTTTATTTCATATCACTCCTCACACAATCCATACACACATGATTGATAATTATTAACCTTTCGAATACCGTAGGCTAGTTGCCGTAAAAAATAAAATTAGTCCGTCTTCTAAATTATTAAAAAATAAGTGTCACGTATTTTTTTATTTTTAAATTAAACCAAAAACGACAAAGATATAGCCCATTAAATTTACGTGTAACGTCACGCCGTGTTACATTTTTTCGCACGGGATGACATCAGACGTAACTTTAATGGGCTATATCTTTGTCATTTTTTGTTTAATCGAAAAAAGAAAAAATACGAGTCCAATATTTTTTTATAATCTAAATTAAAATGTAATTATTTTGACCCTGGAAACTACCCTATTAGAGACAATAAAAAGACAATAGGAGAGCGAACGCCGGCGTTTGCTTGGCGTTTAATGAATTTATGAAATGACTTTCGCATGTACAGCATGTAATAATAAGAATAAATTAAACCTTAAAGTGATTAAAAGTTTCAGTTTCAATTTTCTAACCAATATGGAAATTAGGGAACAGATTTAGTTCATAGCACCAATGTCTGAAAACTTTGAACAATATGCTAATTTAAGTCGTGTTTCACTAAAAGCATACAGTTCACACACCAACGCTCATATAGAAAACTTTTTTACAGCACCGCACTTTTCACTGGATTTAAAAATAAACAATCGAATAAATTTGAAGTTTTATTTGTAATTTTTTTTTATATGTTAAATATTATTTAATAATATTTAACATATAAAAAAAAATTAAACTGTGTATATGACAATGCATTATGTCTATGTATTTTAATTATTAGAACGATTAAAAAAGTGGGCAATAAATCCGCATTTTTTTTTTAGACTAAAATAATTTTGACGCACCATGGTTGTGCAGGTCAAAAAATCCTATTTTTTTTCCTTGTGGCTTTTATTTTGTTTTTAAGAATTTTTTTATAAACAAATTTTGGGCGTAATTGCCATTGATAAACATTTTTTTTTTTTTTGGAAATTTACAAGTGTAAATTAGACATAAGATTATTTATGTGATGATTTTATACTAAAACAATTATATTACATACACTATATATTACAAATTTAATATCAAAACTTACCAAAACTTTTAAATTCACGATCAAAACACACTTTCACACAAAAAAAAACTACAAAATCACTATTCTTTCAACAAACAAGATCAATTAAAACAATTTAAAAATGTCACTTTCAAATCGACAATTTGATATTTTCCCGCCCGAAAGTTTTTTTTTAATCGCGCCAAGGCAACCGTTACGTTCAGCCGGCGATAGCGGACTGCCGAGTTTGATATGAAGCTGTTGATACACGTTTGCAATTGAAAACTGAAGGTGTTTTTCTGTCGATAGTTCTGTGAATTTATGGTATGGGTTCTTTGTATGAAGAACAAATGTGTTCATTGTCATTGATAAGGTAGTAAAAATATTTTGTGCGTAGGTTTTGTTGCTTTAATGTAAAAGCACGTGAATTGACGCAAATAAGTCTTGTTTTCATTTACAGCGTCATCTTATTTTGACGTTGTAGTTAGGATGTGGATTATTGCATTTTTGTGAGCAATAAACCCAATAGTGGGCTGCTTTTAGCTGATTGAAAGACTATAAAGACGTAAGATGGACTTGTACAAAAAATGAGATTAAATTCAGAAAGTTATCTTCTCTATTTTGATGTTATGTTCTGTTACCTACTTTTAAGTTTGCGTCTTTAACGCGTAAATAAACTGTTTTTCTTTCTTTCTTCTTTATAATAATATCTATGATTTATCTACTAGATTTTTTTTGTAAGTTGCATACCTACAAGCTGTGTTTTATTAGTACAAATACAAAACTTAGCGAAAGGGAGTATCAGACTTTACTGATTAAGTTTTAATTTTTTATAATTATCTATTTAGATAAAAATCAATGCCACTTTTCGTTGTAACTTTATAACTCAAGAACGGGCTCACCTATCCAAACCAAATGTTTTGTTCGGACTATTTAGTAGATGGTTTATGTGAAGTTTGCACAAAATCGATCAAGCGGTTCTTCATTCATCACATTTTTTGTAACAAATGAAGTAGGGTAGAGTAGGGTTGAGTCGGGTAGAGTAGGGTTGAGTAGGGTAGAGTAGGGTAGAGTAGGGTAGAGTAGGGTAGAGTAGGGTAGAGTAGGGTAGGGTAGAGTAGAGTAGGGTAGGGTAGGGTAGAGTAGGGTAGAGTAGGGTAGAGCAGGGTAGAGCAGGGTAGGGTAGAGTAGAGTAATATAGAGTAGGGTATAATAGGGTGGAGTAGGAAAGAGCGGTAGCGAAGCCGCGCGGGCAAAAGCTAGTTTAATATTTAAAAAAAAATTCAGCCGTATTACTTCCGTTGTCTTTTGCGATATGTGGCCGCAGTGACTTTTTCTTATGTGCAATGCAGGCCTCGACTTAGAAACGCCTTGGGTTGGAACAACATATAGTTATCGGCACGAATTTTGGCCACTGGCTTCAAATTGCGCAGAAGTCAAATATTCGGTCTCTTTAGTGGTGCGACGTGAGACGCGGGGGCGGGGAATGTCAGTGATTGGCTCGCCGCGCCATCGTGTCATAGACGTCACTCGTGATTCGTTCCCTGCTCTTTCTGCACGTATCTAACAACGACGACGATCGGCTCACCAATGTATGGAATGCGCAAAGCGATCCCCACTCTGACGCTGAGCGCTCAATATTCGTGCCGATAACTATAACAAAGTACTTTCATTGTCATCATTTCAGCTGAAAGACGTCCACTGTTGGACATATGCTTCCCGTGCGTATCGCATTCATCGGATTCCCGCAACCTTTACCAGGTCATCGGTCCACCTTGTAGGAGGCCTTCCAACGCTGCGTCTTCCGGTTTGCGGTCGCCGCTGCAGAACCTAAACCAAAGTCATATGATGAAAATGAATATTCTAATACATATTGATACTTACACATAATTTTTTTTTTTAATAATGTATAGGCTCGCGTTTGACCACAATCTCACCTGATGGTAAGCGATGATGTGGTCGACGATGGAACACGATGGTTATTTTCCAAATACTTTTTATTTTCTATAAATATCACACAACGCCGTCTAGTACAAGCTAAGCAGAGCTTGTGTAATGAGTACTGGGCAACTGATAAACATACTTATATATTTCTAAATAGATATTATAAATAAATTACGCCCAGACAGAATAAATTTCAATGATCATGCTCATCACACAAACATTTGTCCTGGGTGGGAATCGAACCCACGACCTCCGGCATAGCACTCAAGGCCACTAACCAGTAGAACAACAGGCCAGTTGACCAATATACCTTCAGGGTTACAGTTTTAAAGCGGATCCTGAAATAATAAATATGTTAAGTTTATGTATACAGAAGTTATAATTATGGAGTTTATACAGGATATCCTCTGCTACATTCCATCATATTAATTTGTTATTGGAACGGTTTGTTATCAGAAATTATACTCCATAAACAACCTTTGTATGTATACGTATTTTAAACGACTTCCAAAAAAAAACTTTTACAAAAAAAAATATAACCGACTTCAATGTTAAAAAACTCTGAAAAGTATCTATAAAATAACTTTAATTTCGGAAGTCGTTGTTTAAAAAATAGTTTTGCCTCTTCATTATTTAACACCGATTTCCGAAATTAAAGTTATTTTGTACTTTTCAGTGTTTTCTTAACATTGAAGTCGGTTGTATTTTTTTTCGTAAAATGTTTTTTATTTCACACTTTTAAGTTATGGTACCACCACTAAAAAGTACTTCTCAGACAAACTTAAATAACTTATAGCCACAGTGCATCTCATAGCGATTCTAATAATCCCAAATACGGTTAGATTACATTAATTTACCTTCTGACTTCATCATCAGATCATGATGATGATGATGCCATTTAGCCGATTTCGGCCACAGCGACCGCATTCCTTAGCTCCTCATGGTGGTTGTGAGCCAATATATTTCAATAAAAAAAAACCGGCCAAGAGCATGTCGGGCCACACTCAGTGTAGGGTTCCGTAGTTTCCCGTCCGTCACAATAAGTGAATCCACTTATGATTTTAAAAAAATGCTTGCATATACGATTATACTACAAACTTAGTCCAGAAATTATTTTGTAGAACCTTTTGTCTTTTTTGCACAAAAACTGTTTTTTCCATCAAGTTCATAATAATTTTCCTAGAAAGTCCTTATAAAGTTCTACTTTTCAGATTTTTTTCATATTTTCTAAACTTATGGTTCAAAAGTTAGATGGAGGGGACACATTGTTTTTTACTTTTGGAGCGATTATTTCCGAAATTATTGACATTATAAAAAAATGATTTCAGTAAACCCCTATTCATTTTTAAATACCTATCCAAAAATATATCACACGTTGGGTTGAAATTGAAAAAAAAATCACTTCCCACTTTACATATAGGGGGGCTACCCTAATAAAATAGTTTTTTCCAATTTTTATTTTACTACTTTGTCGGCGTGATTAATATACATATTGGTACCAAATTTCAGCTTTCTAGTGCTAACGGTCACAGAGATTAAGCGAGGACGGACAGACAGATAGACGGACAGACAGACATGGCGAAACTATAAGGTTCCTAGTTGACTACGGAACCCTAAAAAAGAGATGGCTCACAATAATTAACCGAGAAATCACTAAAAAATACATAGGGTAAGGTAATATATTCTGGTGATACATATAAGTAAATGGCCGATGACCTGGCCAGGGTTGCGGGAATCCGTAGGATGCGTGACACACAGGACTGGACGTTGTGGCGACGCTTGGGGGAGGCCTATGTCTGTTGGACATAGACACATCAATGACGTAGACGTCTTTCGGCTGTTATGATGATGCTATAAGTAAGTTGTTTTTTTTTTTTTAAACAGACCACACAGTTCCAACTAAGCACATTCGTGAGACCACGCTAGCGAGTTGTCACGAGGAGGATAAATATCGTCATCCTCATACCAGTCACGCACCATGCATCGGGAACCATATGGTATTGTGTTTAAAAAAGTATCACCAACGTACTTAAATCACCAATTTCTCCTTTTAATATACGGCCGAACATATAACCTCATTCTTTTTGAGGTCGGTTAATTCATTAAACCCCAAGCGAACGCCGGCGTTCCCGCACCTATTCTTTCAGCAGTCTTTCTATTGTGTCTGTAATTTCCACGATTGAAAGGTTAAAAATGAATCAAAAAGCTAAAACAAAAAAACATAGGTTATCTAACCAATTAAGTTAATAAATAAATATGTATAACCGAGTAATTTAATTAATTTATATAAAACCAAATTTATACCAAATTCCCTCAAACTGAGTAATTTGATTAATTAGAGCAAAGTTCATTTGTGGTTCCATACCAATAAAATTGACACGATTGGTGCAGTGAATTGTGGTTTTGATTTTTTATTTCGGTTTCCGCACGAAACAAATATTTGCGTGGTCCGTAATATATTTATTTATTTACTAGCACTAGTACAACGTTACGGTCTGTTCCCCTAGCCAAGTTACAACTGTTTCTCTTGCGTCGAACGCATCGAGTTGGCCACATGCACTTGTAAACATGTCATTGAATGCACACGCATGCAATTAGGAAGTCGAACTTGAAGGTCGATAATAATTTTTTCAAATCAAATAATTTTATTTGCATAATATGGGTTTACAAAGATGTTTTGCACAGGTACAGTTTCACCATATTCAGCTCATGTTTGCACGCAAATGTATAATAAAATGTCATATGGTATTATGGCCATATCTGTAAAATAATAATAATATTATTATTACATTGATAAAAGTCAATCAAAATAGACAATAAAAATTAGCAAGAAGAATACTAAAAGTCAAATGGTACATCATGATTATAACGAATTAAGAGCCAAACTAAATAAATTTCAAATGAATTACGTCATAAGATTTATAAAAAGTTTGAATTATTATTATTTTATTCATTATTTTAATAACAATAATTGAATTACATTTTGTCGTTTAAGTACTCCTTATTCGGTCCTATAAGTAACTGAATAATAAGCCTTATCTACAAGAAAAGCCCGAAGTTTATTTTTAAACCTTTCAATCGTGGAAATTACAGACACAATAGAAAGACAACAGGTGCGCGAACGCCGGTATTCACTTGGGGTTTAATGAATATAGGTTTATATTATTTGAACTGCGTATAATTGAGGGTAGTTTATTATATATATTTGGGCCCATGCAAACAAAGATTAGTAAGGAGCGCGGTTTTACGAGGTGGAACGCAGAATTTATCTGCGTGACGCTCTCTAGTACGATAATCAAACAGTTCCAGATTAGATTGAATAAATAGTGCTGTCTCATAAATGTAGATACTCGGCAGTGTTAATAGTTTTAATCTCCTAAGATGAGGCTTACATGAGTATACAAAAATACAAAATACAAATACAAAATACAAAATGTTTTATTTCCGAACCAAATTTTTTTAACAATAGATTGTGATTGGAGCCTCCTTTTAGGTAAATAATGCCTGTATTAGGAGACTCCGCTCTTCCATAACTTAGCAATATATTAATAGTATTTGGTTTTTACAATTTACAGTTACCAATGATCTATATACATGTTTATGTGTAGGGGGTGTTTGTGTGTGTGGGATGTTTGTGTGTGTGGGGTGCGCGTGTGGGTGTTTAGAGTTGGTTTGAGTTGAGCTACATATCGCTTTACGCATCTTTTTTGTACTCTGAATACACTTCCCGAATCAGTGGAGATGCCCCAAAAATAACACCGTATCGAAGAGTAGACGATACATAACCATTGTAAGCAGTCACCAAGGTTGTAATATCCACGATTTTACTAAGACCACGTGACGCTAACGAATACCTCTTTAATTTGTTACTTATATGCTCTATTTGTTTTATCTAATTAATTTTTTGATCTATGTATAGTCTAAAAACTTTGTTGACTCTACTTCTTCTATTATGTGGCCATCAAAAATGATGTTTAAATCCTCTACCGTTTGTCTCTGCCTAAAATTAATAGCTTTGGATTTATTAATATTCATGTTTAAATTATTATGTATGGTTGGATTGGTTAAATCCATTGTATTATTTATCGTCAAATTTATATTGTCAAGGATGTCATTTTTGTCATGCGAGTCAAAAAGAATAGTACTGTCATCAGCAGAGTCATGGGTTTATCAGATAAAGTTGGTAGGTCATTAATGAAGACTAAGAAAAGGAATGGCCCTAGTACACTACCTTGAGGCACGCCATATTTGACGTACGTCTGGGCAGATTTATAAACTGTCATATTTTTAGTTTTTGGGAAAATTTTCGATATTTCAGTTTGTTGTAATCTGTCAGTCAGATAGGATTCTAATAATTTATGTACATTTCCCATAACGCCAATTGCATAAAGTTTGTCCAAAAATATGTCAATTTTAACGCGATCAAATGCGTACGCGTTCATAAACGCGTATCCGTCACTATACGCTTGATATACGTCTGCGTGAAGCTAAAATACAAACCTAGAAATGGCTCTCTCGTGCTTTGTTTCATTGCAGGTTCGTCGACAGACTTTCATAGTTTCGTATATTAGCTTCAAACAGGCGTACGCTACGAAAGTACGCATCTAAACATAAAAAAAAAATTATCCAATAATTGTCTGTGGAACCTTTTAGGGTGAGGCTAAACGAGCGTAATTTTGTGAGTCGTGAGTCGCAGAATTTCAGTCGCGTAATTTATACTGCATGCATTTCTTCTACAGCAGACAACTCATTTTGCGTCGCCGTGTGAATGAAACAGAACTTTTGTATGAAACCGAATGCAGCAGAAGTTCTTCAAACCAAAGTTCTATATAGTTCAAAGTTCACCAAAGTTCTGCGACTCACAAAATTACGCTCGATTGTCCTCACCCTTAAAAATATGTTTTAAAATTGAAATCGCACAGGACTTTTGTATACAGCAGAAATTACGCGACCAAATTCTTGGACTCACGACTCACAAAATTACGCTCGTTTGGCCTCACCCTTAAAAATATGTTCTAAAATTGAAATGAAATCGCGTATAATACCAAACCATTTCTTTTTAATTCTAAAAGGTTTTTATACTTGTAATCAGACTTTAGGTTAGCAGATGGTATGTCAATCATGGTTTCAAGGTTTTGGAAGATATTAAAAAAGCACTATTTGAAAATTCTGTCGTTAATTTTCAGACTTCTTGAATTAATTTTTCTTTTAAAATTTGATCAAATAAGTATTAAAAAAAATAATTAAATAAGTTTTACTAGGATTGGATCTTGATATTTCTATTTTAATTTATCTATTCTTTTAAAGAAAGTTCAAAATGAGAGCAGCGGTGGCCGAGTGGTAATGGCTCCAACTTACGAGTTGTAGGTCGCGACTTCAATCCCTGCCAGGCGCATAACTTTATGTAATTTATTTCATTACCACTGCTCTCAAAACGGTGAAGGAAAACATCATGAGGAAACCGGCATGTTCTGGAACCAAAAATTCGAAGACATGTGACATTCATCAACCCGCACTGGGCTCGCGTGATGGATTAGAGAAGGCCAGCAGTGGGAACATAAAAAAAATGGCTTATGAGTTATATTCTTTATTAATACCAGCTGACTCGGCGAACTCCGTACCGCCTAACAGTCAAGGTTTGATTGTGTTTAAAAAAACCTTTTACTGTATACTAGATTTTGACCGCAGCTTTGCCCGCGTTGATAGAATATAGCCTATATTACTCAGGAGTAAAGCAGCTTTCTACCGATGAAAAAATTTTCGCAATCGGGCCAGTACTTCCATAGATTATCATACAAACAAAAACAAACAAAAAAAAAAACAATTTTTAATATTATACATATAGTAACTAACTATAGATATATATCCCCCTTTACTATATAGATAAACTAGCTTTTTTTTATGGTGGGAAAAATTATGCATTGACATCCCCCGCCCTTGGGCGGAGCGGGAGATAGTGTCAGACTCTTACTGACTAAAAGACCCACCCCGTTCCTTCTAGCCTTCATACCGGGGTAGATAACTAGCTGACCCAACAGACGTTACTTTTCCTGCTTTAGCAATGAACTGTCAAACGCGCATAAAGTAATTAATTTCCTACTTTTCTGCGCAATTTCCTTATTTGTTTCTTTCATAAGATCTTTCTGTTGACAATAACAAACACAACAGGAAAGAAATTAGTGAAATTGGTCGGTTAAGCTAGTTCGCACTTGATGACGTGACCAAGGAAAATAGGAATTAATTTTGATATATAAAACATTAACCTCTACGGCCGGACCAAGCGTTTCGCCTCGTCGTTTGTACCACGTACATCGAGGGACTAGAACAATTTGTCTGCTGCGGTCTTCGCGTCCGATAATAATTTAGGTTTCTTCAAGGCTAGAGTTAATAGGCTCTTGATAAACTAGTGCGCCTCACCATCAACGATTGCATTACTACATACCATCAGGTGGGATCGCAGCCAAACACTAGTTTATATCAATAAAAAAAGTACAAAAAAAGAACTATCAAACGAGCGAAGATTAAACAGTCGTTGTAATTTTCTAATTTTCTGTGAAATTTTCTTATTTTTTTCTTTCATAAGAACCTTCTCCTGACAAGATAACAATAAAGAATCAGCAAAATTAATCCAGTCGATCACGAGTGATGACGTGACCAAGGAAATAGGAATTCATTTTTATATATAGTATTACATACTAAATTGTTATAAAGAATTTCATTTGAATTCTAACTAACTCAAGGCCATAGAGTAAATGGCGTCGGAACTCAACGGAGCCAATCAATCATAATTTGGCACACTGTGCGTCCATTTATGATCTGTTTGGGTTACGCTCTACCATAGATTACGGAACCACTGCATAGACAGATAAGGAAATGTCAATCTGCCGGACCTTTCACCAATTTTTTTTTTTCTTTATTATTTTTGGTTATCCTGGCTACAAGGTTGTGTCTATGCAAATAGTCTCCGACACTAACACCTAGAAATAATGTGTCGGATTGATTCTCCGGGCCGCGGCTGGTGGCATGCCCGACAGATGTCAACCGTACCGTGCTTCACAATATATTTCTGGCAGTTGTTCGTCATCATAACTTCATCCATAATTGCAAAGACAAAACCTTCGGTTTCTCCAAAGAGATCACCAAAAGCGCGGCCAGGATACGGACGCTAAAAGATCTACATCGGGCCTATGTAAGGCCCGGTAAAAGCGCCCGTGAAGCTCCTTGCCCTGCCATACTTCCCTGCGTTCATTAGGGGGCGTCCATAAATTACGTGAGGTGTTTAAGGGGGGGAGGGGGTCGAGTCAAATCTCATCTAATCTTACGTTGGAGAGAGGGGGGGTCTCGGCAAATATCACGCAATTTTTTTTCTGATTGAAACAAAAAAAAAATTATACTATTTTGGTCCATTTAATCCAGATTGTACATGCATATGATTTAATCTTAAGCGTAATCGTAATACGATAAAGATCATTCACTAATTCGTTCAATAGAAAATAATTTCATTCATACTTCGACGTTATACATTTACTTACTGTCAAACCACCATATTTGTTTTATACCAAATAGCTCAACAATCCATCCACTGCCAGCGGTGTCTGACGCGGACCGCAACAGCGACGATGACGACAATGCTCCAGAGGTGACCGAGGTAGAGTTGAGAGTGGCGGTGCGAAGGCTGAGTGCCAAAAACACCGCCCCAGGACCCGACGGCTTGCCTGGAAAGGCCTGGGTCCTGGCCATGGAGGCTCTCGGGCCTCGACTGAGAGGGCTCTTCAGCGCATGCATGGAGAGGGGCCAGTTCCCACTTTGCTGGAAGACGGGGAAACTGGTCCTCATAGCGAAGCCAGGGCGCCCTGCGGACTCTCCGTCCGCGTACCGGCCCATTGTGCTGCTCGACGAGGTGGGCAAGCTCTTTGAGAGAGTCATTGCAAACCGCCTCGTCGGGCGCCTAACACGAGTGGGGCCGGACCTTTCGGACGGACAGTTCGGCTTTCGCAGGATGCGCTCTACAGTGGACGCCATCATGCGCGTGCGAGCCCTCACGACGGGGGATGCGGTGTCCCGGGGCAGGTGTGTCGTGGCAGTGTCCTTGGACATTGCCAACGCGTTCAACTCCCTGCCCTGGAGTACGATCCGGAGGGCACTCCGGTACCACCGGGTGCCCGAGTACCTCTGTCGAGTGGTCGAGGCCTATCTGTCGGAGAGACTTATAGTCTACCCCGGTCACCAGGGAGACTGGAAACGTCGAGAGATGTCGTGCGGTGTTCCGCAGGGGTCGGTACTAGGGCCACCCTTGTGGAACATCGGGTACGACTACGTGCTGCGCGGCGACTTCCCTGACGGGGTCAGCGTGGTTTGCTACGCAGACGACACGCTGGTCCTAGCGCGGGGAGAGTCGTACCAGGCGGCGGTCGCTCTAGCGACACGCGGGGTTGCGATGGTCGTTGATCGGATCCAGGAGTTGGGACTCAAGGTGGCGCTTCACAAATCCGAGGCGATGTGTTTTCACGGTCGCCGGTCTCGGAACGCGCCGCCATTGAGTTCCCAACTAACGGTAGGAGGAGTTCACATCGGTGTCGGGTCGACGATGAAGTACCTGGGACTCGTCCTCGACAGCCGGTGGAATTTCGTGGAGCATTTCCGACGTCTGGCTCCCAAACTCAGCCGGGCTGGGGCTGCGCTCAAGCGGCTCCTGCCCAACCTTGGGGGTCCAGACGCCTCCTGCCGGAGGCTCTACGCGGGGATCGTTCGGTCCATGGCCCTCTACGGGGCGCCGGTGTGGGCGCCGTCGCTGAAAAAGCAACCGGCGGCCATACTGAACGCCTGCCAGAGAGTCATGGCGATAAGGATGGTGCGGGGATACTGCACGGTCTCCCGCGAAGCGGCGAGCCTTCTGGCTGGCCTACCACCGTGGGATCTGGAGGCAACAGTCCTTGCACACATGCACGATATGCGCGTGGAGATGCAACGCCGGGGTGAAAGTCCGCTGCCGCGACAGGTCACGGCATGGCGGACAGAGCTCCGGCGGGATCTCATGGTGAAATGGCGTCAACGACTATCGCAACCCAGTGCTGGGCACGCCACAATCATGGCGGTAAGTCCCCTCTTTGAGGCGTGGCTGGAAAGGCCTCACGGCGTCCTTACCTTCCGCATGACGCAGGTCCTCACCGGACATGGTTCGTTCGGGAGTTTCCTACACCGGATTCATGCGGAAGTGACGCCCGGGTGTCGCCACTGTGCGGAACGCCCGGAGGACACGGTGGAGCACACAGTCGAGGTGTGCCCTGCTTGGGCGGAGCATCGCCGTGCCCTCGTGGGGGCGATCGGCGGCGGAGACCTCTCGCGCCGGGCCTTGGTTGAGGCCATGGTCCGGAGCGAGGAGGAGTGGCAGGCGGTCGCCGACTTCTGTGAAGCAGTAATGCTTGCAAAGGAGGAGGCCGAACGCATCAGGCAACGGCGTTATCGCCGCCGCCGTCGCCGGGATTCTGATCCCGATTTCCGGCCAACGTAGACGCGGGCTTGCGGACAGTGAGCAATGGGTAGCTCGCTGTCCGGCCGTCCGGTAACTGTCCGGACCAAGCCCATGTCGTCGACGGCGCGCACTGTTCCCGCGCGCCTCAAGGAGTTGTCAGCAACAGCAGGGACCCAGCCGGGTCGAAGCCTACTGGGGCCAGGGTTATCCGAAAGGGCGCTCGAGCCCCGGTATGAAGGCTAGAAGGAACGGGGTGGGTCTTTTAGTCAGTAAGAGTCTGACACTATCTCCCGCTCCGCCCAAGGGCGGGGGATGTCAATGCATGATTTTTCCCACCATAAAAAAAAAAAAAAAAAAAAAAAAAGCTCAACAATCCAACACGTTTACGTAAGAAATTCACATTTTGAAAAATCTCACGTGAGATTGGGAGATGGGGGAGGGGGTTGAATAAAATCTCACGACATCTCACCAGGGGGGGAGGGAGGGGCAGAAAATTAAAAAAAACGCCTCACGTAATTTATGGACGCCCCCTTAGTATCCATTACTATAGGTTTGCGCCAGTTCTCGTTGGCCAAAGAGAGCGGGGTGAGGCCTTTGTCCACCTCTACTACATCTCGGTGCATCCCTACGTCGGTTTCCAGGAAGTATTCCCTGAGACTGCGTACCTCACGGTTGTGCAGTGTCTTAACATTTAAGAAGCCACGACCCCCACACTTCCGCGGGATATACAGCCTCATCACCGATAATCGTGGGTGATGCATCCGATATTATTATTATTATTAGTAATTGGGTGACTGCAATACACTCGTGCTTGCATCATCAGGGGAGAAAATGGTCAAGCACGAGCCTATCAATAAAAAAATACGTTTGGCAATGCTGTCACCAGCAATGGCCGCTGAGGTATTTCATTGCTCTATGAAATCCACCCACCATGCATGATATGATATAGGGCATCATGGTTTTCATATTTCGGTATTGATTCCGGATTTCAATTTCGGAGTGGCATTTTGTTAATTAATTTTCCAGAGTAGGCATCTAAAGTATGATATTAATACTGTGTCTAAAGGGTACATCGAGATATGTAGTATTTGATTGATTGAGCTTTAATTTGGCCAGTTCGACCTTTTTTTATGGTGGGAAAAATCTAGATAAATTAAATTGAATTTAGAACACGCGATGTTCCACTATGCTTATGAATTTAAAACATCATTAAACCTATTTACATTTATCTCCATGGTACCTTTGTCAAACAACTTTTTTAAGCTATTGCATAGTTTCTATCGCGGGCCTTGAGTGTGGAGACCGAGTCCAGAAATTCCGTAACGAAAATAACCTAACACACCCCACTCATTTGTTTTTGAGCGTGGTGACCGATAAGAAAACAAATGAGTGAACAATCAATCAAAATTCAATTCAATGTGTGAAAGTGTAACTTCAATTAATATCAAAGAAAAAAAAACAAAGGTAAAAAAATACTGCATAAATAAATAATTATAATTGCATAAGTTGATAAAAATGCTATGCAATAGCTTTACCGCGGCAGTCCCCGAGTGCCACACGTCTTTTTTTTTAATTTGTTATAAACTCAGACTCAGAACCTCCTTGGTAAGACGATAAGTTACGTGTTGCACTCGACTGCAAAGATTTTTCACCTCGTGGTCTTTTGATTCTCTCGCTAACGCTCAGGATTCAAATTTTTTCAAATCACTCGCATGGATTTTGTATTATACTAAAATATATTTTTTTATGATTGACACAAACAAGACCAGTTGCTAGGCAACCATACATTAGACACGCCACCACTCTTGTACTAAAGCTAGTATTAAAGCCTAACGGACACCGCTGGAGGCGCGGTGGAGCTCATTTCCTTGAAATGCGCGGGCGCCAAGAACCCTTGAGAGCCCTCGAGCGTTGAGACGCGCTTCGGCGCAGCTACGCCGAGTGCACCCTTGTCATTTAGTGCTGGTCGATACTTTGTACAGACAATTCGTAATGGATGTGGATTGGGACATGATTATTATTGCTGCGCTTGCAGAAGAATAACGGAAAAGAAAAAGAAAAACTCTCCAGGCATCAGTCTGACCGCCAGCCAGCTGGACGCAGAGCAGCACGGCGGCGACTGGAGCAATCGCGCGCATGCTCTTGTAGTAGTTTATTCTTATATTGACCGTATGTCAAGGTGGTTAAAGTTTATATTAAATTGTTGTCTTCGATTGCTCTCCGCCGCGACTCCAGTACGCTGGGCCTATGGCATTTTTTTTGAAATAAGAAGGCAAGTTTCAGCGATACGAGCTTTAAACAGTGATTCATTCTACGTTATGTTTCAACAACATGCATGTTTATCCAATTTTGAGAAACAGGAAAATATTATTTTTCATTTTCGAGTTGGAAAATCATCAAAAAGCTTCTATTGTAGCAGAGCGAAAAATATCATCCTATTACTGTTTAAAACCCATCTATTTTACTTCCCACGCGTGGTTCAAGGGGACCATAATTCATCAAAACCGTAGGGGCCCAGCAGGGTCGAAGCCTACAGGGGCCATGGAAAAAAGGCAAAAAAAGTTTTTAATGAAAATATTTTTTCATAGCAAACTTTTATAGCGCAGTATACCTGTATAATTAATACTCGTCAAGACGAATTATACGAGCCCCCAAACTTGATGGGATGATGTCGTTTACCTACCGAGTTCCTACGGTCATCTTTCCGTTCCATCATCAGATCACCTCCATGTCATAATAATTTTGTATTGTCATGTGATTTACACATGCATGCAAAATTGCAGCTCAATTGGCAACCGGGAAGTGGGTCAAATTTAATTTGCAAGATTTTTTTACAGACAAACATCGGGACAGGTGAAACTAAATAAAAGCTTTTAATAAAAATAGGAGTACGTTTTATTCAGCTAATGTTGACACGCCCTTCCGCTTCGCCAAAGAATGGTAGAAGTAATTGGATGATTTCAATCCTAAAAAAAAAACTCTTTGCTTTAATCGTATAGCTTAGTTTTTACTTCCTAATAGCTACAACCTAGGAGTCTTCAAGTCAGGGGTGAATAGGTTATTTCTAAGCAAGCGTGCTTCATCGTCGACCACATCATCGCTTACCATCAGGTGAGACTATAAATAACTAGCTTCTGCCCGCAGTTCCTCCCGCGTACATAAAATATAGCTAGGAATAAAGCAGCTTTTTTTTTTCAGCCATAAGTGAAAAAAAATCACAATCGGATCAGTACTTTCAGAGATTACCTAAAATATTAGAGTAAGATTAGTGTAGATTAGTATAGATTAGTGTAGATTAGTGCAAATTAGTGCAGATTAGTGTAGATTAGGGCAGATTAGAGCAGATTAGTATAGATTGGTGTAGATAATAAAAAAGTTGCTCTTTCTAGGGCCTCGCTCACTTTCGATCAATCTTCAGGATCTCAGCTCAGGTAAATTATACTAATAGCCATTATATTGACAAAAATTTGTCTGTGCGTATAGTGTCCCACGCGCGCCTCAATTTCCTTAAGCCTGAGTCTAACGATCCTAACTTTGGAGTCAGGTCACGAATTACTCAGTTTCTAGGTTATAAAGGTTAGATGACAGTCGCGTCAGGTGATTAAGTTGCCACCTAGTTGAGCGAGATAGGACAGTGCGTCGAACCGTCGAACCCAATCTGTTTTAGAAAAAGTAAGTTTAATGACATCGTTTTACTGTGTATAAGTGTGAGTATATAGTATCTGGTATTTTTTGCTTATTGTGTGTCGTCATTATTATTAACTAGCTTTTGCCCGCGCGGCTTCGCTCCCGCTCTTCCCTACTTCAGTTTAATATACCCTACTCTACCCTACCCTACTCTACACTACCCTACTCTACCCTACTCTACCCTACTCTACCCTACTCTACCCTACTCTGCCCTACTCTACCCTACTCTACCCTACTCTACCCTACTCTACCCTACTCTACCCTACTCTACCCTACTCTACCCTACTCTACCCTACCCTACTCTACTCTACTCTACCCTACTCTACTCTACTCTGCCCTACTCTACCCTACTCTAACCTACTCTACACTACCCTACTCTACTCTACTGTAACCTACTCTACCATACTCTGATTCTTTTTTGTTATACCACGTTTTATAGTGACTGACGTTTCATGTCAAGCCACACGGGAACGCTGTCGAACGGGATAAAAATCTTATGTCCGTCTCCTGGCTCTAAGCTATCTCCCTACCAATTTTCACCCAAATCTGTTCTGCCGTTCTTGAGTTATAAGTGGTGTAACTAACACGACTTTCTTTTATATATATAAGATTACGGTGACGAACCAATTTTTAATACGACTGTACGTATGAGATTTCGACTGATCCTGCAGTAAACCGATTCATAATTTTTTGAGGTGTTTACCCACCGAGTAGAATATTTTGGGAACAATAACATTGATCGGTTAACGTCCTACATCTATGTTTTTGTTTTCAAATTCAGAGCTAAAAGGCTCATGAACTTTATTTTTCCGTGCGTTCAAGTGTTTTTGCAATGCCTTATAATGAATCCAATTAGTAAGAATTTTAATCCGTAGTGGTTGACGACCTGCGGTGGTGGTGTGCTCCGCTCAAGTGGGGCACGAGGGTAACGACCTCTTGCGTTGGGCCCTGGGATAAAGACCATAGTCCGGAGTGAGGAAGAATGGTTGCCTCCTTCTGTGAAGCAGTAATGCTAGCGAAGGAGGAGGCCCCACGCGTGAGGGAACGGACGTCTTCACAACCCAGCCGCCAGGATCACGTCATGACTTCGTTTCCCAGCCACCGCAGGCATTGGCACTGGCGAGGTTTCCGCCGCCGATCGCCCCCTCGAGGGCACGGCGATGCTCCGCCCAAGCTTCCACACACGCCTCAAAGAGAGAAGGACGAAGCCTTCTAGGGCCATGGGTTGACATCTGAAAGGAAAACCCGTGCGCCTAGAACGCAAAGGGCAACTGAAGGAACAACAGGTGTGCTTTTAGTCAGTAAAAATCTGACACGCCCTCCCGCTCTGCCGTAGGGCGGGAGAAAGAAAGAAATAAAATGATTTTATTTTGTCACAACGCAAGGTACATCATCATTATCATTTCAGCCGATATACGTCCACTGTTGGACATAGCCCTCCCCCAAGCGTCGCCACAATCACCACAGTCTCGCATCCATTGGTTTCCAGCAACCTTCACCAAGTCATCGGTCCACCTTGGTAACAAGCAAGGTACATCTAAAGTAGTTATGTAAATACGAAACAAAACAAAAGAGAAGCAAAAAAAATGGCGAAAAACGAAAAACACGATATCCCACCTCAAAAACACCTCGCAGGAAGGATAAACAACATCCCAGAAAAGTCTATTTTGAGCAATCATTGGAAAAAATAAATAAATAACATCACAAGAAAACATTGTCTGTAAAAGATAGTAAAAGATCTATTATATTTCCTCATATGATTGCTGTTGGCTCTGCAAATAGTAAGAAATTGCTATTGGCAAGAATACCGTGTATTTTATCGAAGGCCAAACTTGAGTGGCAGCAAGCAAGGCAAATTGTTCGCAGAACAGATGGTCGATGGAAACGAAAGGTTCTGGAATAGCGACCACGTACCGGAAAACGCAGCGTTGGAAGTCCTTCCACAATGTGGGCTGATGACCTGGTAAGGGTCACAGGAATCCCCTCTCTCTCGCGCATGAAACTGCATTTAAACAGTCCTTATGACATGTCAGTAAAATATATAAGAAACTCCCAGATGTCATCAAGAATGAAACTAGTGAAATATCATTTATAAATCAACTCAAGCAAATAATTACTAAACACTAAATGAATATTTGAATGACAATAATATTAATTAACATGGATAATAATAATCTGGATGATTAGTAATATTTTATGTAATTAATTTATCAAAGCTATTTTGTAAAATGACATTGTTATTATTATTATTTTTAATTTAAGCTAATGTCACTATTGTAATTATTTATATTTTTTTTTTATTTAATTCAATTTTATTTTTTGCTGTGCCCTACAGGGTCCATAATTGTGTCTTAACTTTAAGAAATTAATGTAACATCTCTAATGATGTTATGGTATGCAAATAAAGATATGAATATGAATACGGTGGATGCCAGACGCACAGGATCAGTCATTATGGCGGCGACACTTCGGAGAAAGAAAGAAAGAAAGAAAGAAAGAAAGAAAGAAAGAAAGAAAGAAAGAAAGAAAGAAAGAAAGAAAGAAAGAAAGAAAGAAAAACAGTTTATTTACGCGTTAAAGACGCAAACTTAAAAGTAGGTAAACAGAACATAACATCAAGTTAGGGAAGATATGCGTCTCCTCCGCGCAAAACGGCCGAACGCTCAGCATAAAGCTGCGGCCTCACATTATGCGTTGAGCTCACAGCGCTGGTTTTCAGCGTGGGCCGATTGCTGTGTCGACAGGCGGAGAGGCCTATGTCCAACAGTGGACGTCTTTCAGTAGTTTTAACTGTCCCTATAACCGATTTTGAACTATTCCATAGGTATAAAGATGACGTTAAAAGAAAAAAAGTTGTTACAATACCAGCTACCTACTGTAGCCGCAATTTATCTCACCACCAACGCAATAAAAGTCAAAATCGGGTGGTACGGACAGTAAAAATAATTGGTTTGAATGTCTAGTCTTGTTCCTAATGAAGTTTAGTCACAAAATAGATAGGTACAGAAGTCAATCTACATACAAAGCGCGCTCGAGCAGCGCACACATAGACACGGCTCACGGACATGATATCTTGGAGCGCCTCGGCCCGCTCGCCGAACAGTTCCAACTCAAACGCTCATTAGTTTGCGTCCAACGAGCGTAGATACAAAAAAAAAATAGTTTAAAAGAAAACTAGAAAACACGCTTTCATAGCTTATCAAACTAAAAAGTCTAAAATAATTTTCAATATAGATAGAAAATAATAATAATGAACGGAAAATATTAATATTATTGTGATAAAAGCGTGGAGCGCTTTGTGCCATATTTTATCGTAAATATGGTGTCCCAGGCGTTTTCCAACATTTTATACATTTAACCTTAGGGTCAAGGTCATTGACCTTGAGGTCAAAGTCATAGAATAAAGGATTATTGTATTGTCATCAATCAGGCTTTGATGGGTGTGCAAAGTTTAAAGAAAATCAGATCGCCTAAAGTTGGTCAAAATCGAGCTCTTGAAGCTCGATTACGGTGCGTTGATTACAAGAAAAAAGCGTGTTAAAAATGAAGATGATATTGTCTTCTGTACCTATCTATTTTGTGGTTTAGTACTCATTTTGTAGTTATTAAATTACCTACACTGCCGTGACCTTTTCATTTTGATATCATTAGGTTCTGTTCGACAATTTTATCTTCGTATCTATATTTTATTATTTCTGAAACAAGGAATGATTTTATTCTTTTTTACGTGTCTACCTACATATCATAATATTGTTATTAAATATGACTGGTAACAAAACTATTAAGCATAGGTAATCATATCGAAAAACCACCAGTCAAGTGTCCGACGGCGAGTAGTAATACCACGCGCGGCCCAAGGAGATTTTTCTTCTCATGGGAAAATCATCTAATGAGATCCCCCGCTCTTGGGCGGAACGAGAGATAGTGTCAGACTTTTACTGACTCAAAACCCAATCCACTCCTTTGTTGCCTTTCGTACCGGGGCTGAGCTATCTTTCAAAACTAACCCTGGCCCCAGTAGGCTTCGACCCTGTTGGGCCCCTGCGGTTACCAACAACTCCTTGAGGCGCGCGGGAATTGTGCGCGCCGTCGACGACTTGGGCTCGGTCCGGACAGTTACCGGACGGTCGGACAGCGAGCTACACATTGCTCGTCGTCCGCAAGCCCGTGCCTACGATAGCTGGAAATCGGGATCGGAATCCCGGCAGTGGCTGGGCCGCCGTGAGCGCCGTTGCCTGATGCGGTCGGCCTCCTTCTTTGTGAGCATTACTGCTTCGCAGAAGGAGTCGACCGCCTGCCACTCCTCCTCGCTCCGGACCATGGCCTGTACCAAGGCACGGCGCGAGAGCCCAAGCGGGACACACCTCTACTGTATGCTCCAACGTGTCCTCCGGACGTTCCGCACAGTGGTGACACCCAGGCGTCACTTCCGCACGAGTTTGGTGCAGGAACCTCTCGAACTTACCATGTCCGGTGAGAACCTGCGTCATGCGGAAGGTAAGGATTCGTCTAAACTAATTCTACACATTTTTTATGAGGACAAATACCTGATACTAGAACTGGGAGGTGGCCAATGAAACCCTGGAATGCCTCTCTGAAACTCGTCGAGTTTGCGCTCATTAGACTCGTCTTAACCTGTAGCCCGATTCACGTAATGAAAACCGTAACGATATCGTAGCGATGTAGTCCTTTAGACCATTTCCGTATTCACATCCATCAATCAAGTTTGAACGACACCGATTTCAAAGTCGTTTGAAATTCGTCGATTTAAAAAAAAACTGTATTACGTTATCCTGGTAGAATACATAGTAATGTAACTGGAAATAAGTCGATAGATCGTGAGTACCGCTTTTGGATAGGACTTCGATCGAACGACTCTTCATCGATATTTGGCTTGTTTGATTTTACGTGAATCAGGCTCAGTTCTTTTACTTTTTATAGATTTTAAGCGTCTCCAAGAATTTTTATTTTTGCAATTATTATTATTAGAGTACTCTGTTTTAAAAAAAAAATTATGGAAGATATGTTATTAAGTACCTATCTACTAATCTCTAAAAAAAAATTTTTTTAGTCCTTTGTGATATCTACCTACACTAATATAATAAAGAAGTAAAATTGGTTTTTATGTTTTTTTTTGTTTGTAATCTCTGGAAGTACTGCTCCGATTACTAAATTTTTTTCCCCGATAGAAAGCTGCTTTATTCCTGATTAACAAAGGGTATATTTTATGCACGCGGACGAAGTCGCGGGTAAAAGCTAGCAGGTTATATTTTATGTATGCGGGCCAGGGCGTGGGAAAAAACCAGATATTTATATTACAGTTTAGTTAAGTCAATTCTGTAACAGATAATCGACTGTTTGATGGACTATCTACCACTATGTTATTCGAATGGAAAAACCGCTCAGTTTTCATAACAAGGCTCTATTGACACCCTCAGGTCATACATGTCTGAAAATAAATGTGAGAAGACAAAATAAACTGCCCTGAAATAGACTCACTAAAAACAAACGGAACAGCACCAGCGGACACAGGACAAATATTGGTGTCTTGGCCGGATATTTAGTACGCTTTATTGGTGTATTTAAGGACGCTCACGACTTGAAAGTTGGTTTACGCCTTATCGAACTCGTTACAAAGGAGTACTTGAAAATAATCGTTCTTTTCTAAAATTTTCAACTGTCTATTGAGTACTAGCTTCATCAAGCAGCTTTGGCCGCGTAAAAATATAAAATGGTCCTAAGAGAGCATATTTCTGGGATAACAAAAAACACGGGTAGTTCCAAGCGTGCCTCAAAAAGATATCTGCAAAACTGTACGGGCCCAGCAGGGCCAAAACCTACTGGGGCTATGAATTGACTTCCAGAAGGGAATCCGGGGATCCTGGAACGGAAGACTTCGAAGCCTGGCTGAAAAGAGGAGAGCGCATCTCCTATAGTTTAATTATGGTACTGACCGGACACGGTTGCTTCGGTAAAAGCCTGAATAGCACTGCAAATTGCCACTATTGCGTAGGCGACCTTGATTCTGCAAAGCACGCGCTCGAAGAGTGCGCCGCGTGGGCCCCTGAGCGGCAGGATTTGGTCGCCAAGAGATGAAAGAAAATTTGAGCGAAATTAATAAAAGTATTCTATTTATATATATTATTCTATTCTATTCTACTTGAATATAGTGTTATAAAATGAACGTGTAAATAACCAGCGCAATCCTAATAATAAATAAATGATGGTGGTAAATACAGGTGGGTATTGGTCAACAAAAATATGACAAGCTCTCTCACTCCACCCAGAGAGGCATGCAAACCCAAGGCCCTACATCCAAATATCCTTTATCATTTGTTTTGTGACTTGCCTCTTTTTTGACAATCGAGGTACAAACCCATTTTTCACAATTTAATTTATCGTATTCTCGGCAAGTGTGTTGAAACCTTATTTCATACGCGTATTTCTCGTTCAAATAAATCTCTCCTAAGAAGTAAGCCTTAGATAACAATATCCCTTGAGAGTCTATTTTGAGCCTTCAACGGCAAAGGGAAAAATAAAACAAAGTAACGATAAAAAAACAATACGTTTGCAGGTATGAACAGTTTATTCTCTGCTACTGAATCTACTTTCCATTTTATCTAAGCCAGATGTCTACCAGATAGCATAAAAACCCTTAGCGTAATTAACTTATTTAATTACGCTAAGCTTAGCTAGCTTAGGTTAGTTTTAATGCCTATTTTTGTTTTTATATCTACTTCGAACCTTTTTTTATGGGGATAATCATCCGATTACATCCCGCGCTCTTAGGCGGAGCGAGAGATAGTTTCAGACTTTTACTGACTAAAAATCCACTCCTGTTCCTTGTTTGCCTTTTTTCCAGGGCCCCGGAATTTTCTTTCGCATCACACATGGCCCTCATAGGCTTCGACTCTGCTGGGCTCCTGCGGTTGCTGACAACTCCTTGAGGAGCGCGTGGACAATATGCGTCGTTGACGACTTGGATTCGGTCCGGTGGGTTACTAGACAGTCGAACGGTGAGCTATCCATTACTCGCTGTCTGAAATCGGTATCGGCTGCCGCTGGTTGGGGTGCGAGGGTCTTTGCCTCACGCGTGCTGCCGCCTCCGCCTTTGCTACTGCTTCGCAGAAGGAGGCGACCGCCTGCCACTCCTCCTTTAGGACACGGTGGTACTCTGCCCAGCCGAGACATACCTCTACCGTACGTTTCACCGTGTCCTCAATGCGGTTCACACAATGGAGGCACCCGGGCGTTTCTTCCGCGCGAATCCGGTGCAGGAACCACCAGAACTGACCATGTCCGGTGAGGACCCGCGTCATGCGGACTCCTCAAAGAGGGGACTTACTGCCATAATTATGGCGTGCCCATACTTTCGAACCTATCATAAAGCGATGCGTCGCATGCATGCCGCGCCATTGTGATCAGCTAATGGCAAGAGCGCAAATTTTAATTTTTTTATTTTGGCTACGACGCAGTCAATTTTCAATCCTAATGTAATCTTTGAGCAATACTTTCAAAGAGTAGCCATCTTTTCTTTTATTCGCATAAATCTTAAACACATTTTCTTTGCCAAAGGACCGCTATTTCTTTTACGCAATTCTAGCAGAAACAATAAATAGTAAGAAATTACTTTTGGTTCAGAAACCGAATCCGAAATCTAAATTTTATTGAACACTAGCTTTTACCCGCGGCTTCGCCCGCCCCCTGCTCCACATTTTCACACTTAAAAAACAAAATTGCCTATGTCCGTCTCCAGGGTCCCAACTATCTTTGTACCAAAACTCATCAAAATCGGTTTTACCATTTAGGCGTGAAGACGTAACTAACAAACTCACTTTCGCTTTTACAATATTAGTAAGGATTTATTTCTTTTTTTTTTTTTTTTTTTTTTTTTTTTTTTTTTTTTTTTTTTTATTCATTAATTCAAAGTTTTTATTAAGCACATTTACAAAACAAAATATTCTCATAATTGAAAATGCTGTTCATTGTTTTAAGAAAAAAACTTTTAATGAAACTAAAATTAGTTATTCATTTATGTACAATTTAATTAATTTAATAATTTATAAATAATTACTAGGTAATATATATACAAACTTAAAATAATAATATGTACAAACGATTTAAAAAGGCTAAAAAACGGGAAAAACTCACAGGGCATCAAAAAATTCGTCCACATCGATGTCAATGGGAAAAGTGCCCAGAACACTGGCAGCATTGCCACGCTGGATGGCAATTGTAAACCAATTGGAAAATCATAAAATAACTTTTCTCGCTCTGAATGAAGCGAGAGAAGCTACACGATGTTTACCGTTTTGAGAGCAGTGGTAATGAAATAAATTACACAAAGCAATGCGCCTGGCTGGGTTTGAACCCGCAACCTACAACTCGTAAGTGGGGGCCGTTACCACTCGGCCACCACTGCACCCTTCCATTCGGTTAGGTTTAAATCTTCACCATAGATTTAAGTCCATCTGCATGAGTGAATACTTATCTCTAAGACAATATCTTCACTTTGTTGAGCCCAGAATAGAATACGATTACTTCGGGTACCGATTATATTATCCTTAAGAGAAAACCAATTTTATTGTGTTTGACGAATTCCGTTTATAGATTTGTAGCATGAACAAGATACTGTTAAACAAATAAAACCAATTTAGTGCGAGTCTAAGGACTGGAACAATTTGCCTGTTACGGTCGTCCTGTCCAATTATAATTTAGGTGTCTTCAAGGTTATGCCTTGATCACACGTACCGAGTAAAAGGGCAATACAGTAAAATGTTGCTCGGCCGAGACAGTGATGTAAGCGAGTTTAATACCTTGATCACACGTACCGAGTAAACGGGCGAGACAGCAATCTCGGCCGAGTACTCGGTACGTGTAAACACAGTGCAGAGTGCTCGACCTACCATTTTTCTCTACAACCCGCTTGCATCACTGTCGTGGCCGAGCGACATTTTACTGTCTCGCCGTTTTACTTATTAGGTACGTGTGATAAAGGCGGTAGAGGTAAATGTTAGGCCGAGCACACGGCGCTGTGTTTACACGTACCGAGTACTCGGCCGAGAATACTGTCTCGCCCGTTTACTTGGTACGTGTGATCATGGCATTAGAGTGAATAGGCTCCTAATAAACTAGTGCACCTCACCGTCAACGATTGCTTCACTGCTTACCATCAGGTCGCAGTCAAGCACTGTATTTATAGTTATTTAGTTGTTTAAATAAGTAGTAATATTATATAATTTGATTGAAAAATAAATAATTACATAGCACTATACATCAATACATATAAATAAAATTTGAGTGTCTGTTTGTAATATTGAAATAACTGCTTTTTACTACATGCATATGAATATACGGTACATACACCTCTGAAACTTTTTTTGGCAGGTAGGGCCTGCGTGGCGTGGAGGAGAGGGGATGGGCCGTAATCCACATCCCCTCTCCTAGAGAGTAGGCCTTACTCCCAGCAGTGGGAACATAAATGTCTCAGGTCTGATGATGATGACCTTGATTTATAGGTATATTATATATCCAGAAAGGTGTGAGCAGTAGATAAATCTCTTCAGAATTTCTGAACATATTTAAAAAAAACCGGCCAAGTGCGAGTCGGACTCGCCCATGAAGGGTTCCGTAGTAGCAAGTAACATAAAAGTTCTTGTAATGTGTTGTAACTTTGATCGATGTTTTAATAATAGTGTATTTTTTTCGATTTATGACGCATTAAAAAAAAACTACTTACTAGATTTCGTTCAAACCAATTTTCGTTGGCAGTTTTTATAGTAATGTACATCATATATTTTTTTTAGTTTTATCATTCTCTTATTTTAGAAGTTAGAGGGGGGGGGACACACATTTTACCACTTTGGAAGTGTCTCTCGCGCAAACTATTCAGTTTAGAAAAAAATTATATTAGAAACCTCAGTATCATTTTTAAATGGGGGTGGGTTTGATGAAAAAAAAATTTTTGAGTTTCAGTTCTATGTATGGGGACCCCCAAAATTTATTGCTTTTTTTTCTATTTTTGTGTGAAAATCTTAATGCGGTTCACAGAATACATCTACTTACAAAGTTTCAAATTTATAGCTCTTATAGTTTCGGAAAAAAGTGGCTGTGACATACGGACGGACGGACAGACAGACAGACAGACATGACGAATCTATAAGGGTTCCGTTTTTTGCCATTTGGCTACGGAACCCTAAAAAGCTTTCACCATTCGAAAGACGAACTTAGGCTAGATAAAATACCTATTTAGATTAAAGGTAAAATGGTTTAACTCGGACAAAGCTGATGTGGGTCGCTTACAATCATTCAAACCAGATAAAATAGGTAGAGACTTTTTCACAATTGAGGCTTAAAACCTCGAACCGCTAAAAGGTAAGAGGTACGTATTTTAATCTTTCAATAAGGATCTTTCTTTTATGGAAAATTCAATTTGAAATTCTCAGGTTTTCTCTTAGCCTACTTTGACTACCTTGAAGGTACCTAGGATAGTGTTGTGTTTTATAAGTGCCCATGTAGGCCTATGTGAAATAAAAAACTTTTGACTTTGAGTTTGACTTTGACTTTGACTTTGTGATATTTTTAAATTCTTGCTTTTTATTCTAATTCATTTTTATTTTTAGCCGACTGCAAGAAGGGTTATTTTTTATGTACTTTTTTTAGTGTTATTAACTTGAAATTATCACTTAATTAATCAGCTAAATTGTTCTTGTTTTTAGGGTTCCGTACCTCTAAAGGAAAAACGGAACCCTTAAAGGATCACTTTGGTGTCCCTCCGTCTGTCTGTTTGTCTCTCTGTCAAAACCCTTTATCTCAAGAACGCGTGAAGGTATCGAGTTGAAATTAAAACCGTATACTCAGGTCTGCGGTCCCTTCAAGCTGTGAAAAAATCAAACTTCTAAGTTAACGAAAAAAAGAGATACGGCCGTTTATGTTGCAAAAAACCGTATAATTTGATATTCTCAAAGATCGAAATTCATGGGGTACTTCCCGTTGACCCAGAATCCTGAAAATTAACACAAAGCAAGATTTTATAGTAAAGAAATAGGAAAAAAATTGAAAACTAATATTTGTTGTTACCTACGTCACAAAATAAAAATAAAAAGTTTTTGCAATCAGGAAAAAATGTCGAGACTCCGTTCGGGAATTGTAGTTTGCCACTCCTTCTCGCTCCGGACCGCGAGAGATCAGGCACACCTCCACTGTGGGCTCAACCGTGAACTCCGGGCTCCACCGTGTCCTCCGGGCAATTTCAATCGTTTGATGTGTTGTGATTTATCAATTTTTTTTTGTTTATTCAGATTTAGTAGTAATGTTGATTTGAAATTATCACGTAGGTGAAACAGATAAATGGCTTAATTATCATTTATATGAATTTAATGCGTTTATACAAATATAATTGGAAATATTTTCTTATTAGCATTTACAATAGTTAATTATTTCTGAGACACGTTTTTTTAAGTTATATGACATTGTAACTTAAAATAGGTCACATTCCTATGTATAAGTACAGTAAATATGAAATTATGATGCTGATTTGATTTCCACGCTTTTCTGCCAGAACTTTGAAAAGCAAACAAAATTAGAAACAAACCTAAAACAGAGTTGGGTTCAAGTTGGTTTAACCCAAGCTTCGTTCAACGCAACGTTTTCATTAAAGGAGAATACATATACCTTTAATAAATTTATTTGATTCGGTTAAACTGGAAGCCGTCCCAAAACTTTGCAAACTTTTGTGAGAGTATTTTCACTCTAACCAACCCTCCAATATTTTTTTAACCAACGACTATACGCCCTTCCCGAGGCATGGGATGGTCTTTCACCAAAAAAACAAGTCAGTAAAACCGTAGGGGTCCAGCAGGATTGCAGCCTACTGGGGCCATGGGATTTCTTCTGAAAGGAAAACCCAGGCTCTTGGAACTCAAAGCACAGAAGGAACATAGAAGTGGCTTTTAATAAATAAAAGTCTGTCACGCCCCTTTTTTCTAGGTGAGAAAATCATCTAATGACATCCCCCGCTCTTGGGCGGAGCGGAAGATAGTGTCAGACTTTTACTGACTAAAAACCCACTCCTGTTCCTTCGTTGCCTTTCGTACCGGGGCTGAGCTACCTTTCGGAGCTAACCTTGGCCCCAGTAGGCTTCGACCCAGCTGGGCCCCTGCTGTTCCCGACAACTCCTTGAGGCACGCAATAACAGTGCGCGCAGTTGACGACTTGGGCTCGGTCTGGAAAGTTACCGGACTCGGACAGCGAGTTACCCATTGCTCGCCTTCCACAAGCCCGCGCCTGCGGTGGCCGGAAATCGGGTTCTGAAATGTACGAAACGGGGAATGTACGAACACTGTAATGTGAGAGCACTTCGCAAATTCATAGATTTGACCCGCTTTTCTATTTATATTATTATTTTTATTGTATTCACTTATCTATTACCTAATATTGTATTATGGAAATATTGTAAAATCAACCATTTTTAGAGTTCCGTACCTCAAAAAGAAAAACGGAACCCTTATTAGGTTCGCTCTGTTGTCCGTCCGTCTGTCTGTCTCGCACTTGCCCAGTTTCTTTTAAAAGAGTAAGTAACCATAGTGTGGTAAACAAGAGTAGGCATTATTCAGTAAAGGCCTGACAATCTCGCAGGAGAAATAATTTAATCGTATCCCACCGCAAAGGAAAAGAAAGACTAAGTAGATTCCAATATGTTTACATAAAGCAGAATTGATATCTCTCAAAGTGGCTTGTGCAAATATAGCATCGCACCCTTTGAGAGCAGATTTGAAGGTAAATATTCAGCACTTACTTATGAGTACTAGATACTGGGGCTACAAAATATATAGGTACAGAAGTCAATCTACATACAAAGCGCGCTCGAGCAACGCACACATAGACACCGCTCACAGACACGATGTCTCGGTCGCGTCTCGGATCACTCGACGAACAATTCCAGCTCAAACGTTCATTAGTGTGCGTCCACCGAGCGTAGGTATAAAATGTGAAGTACATACATGAGATTGTCTTCTGTATCTATCTATTTTGTGATGGGCTGACAGTGATAGGTAGTGTATGGATGAAAATAGACGGAAATCGAGTTCAGTGTGTGGGACAATCCGATAAGCTTTCAACTCCATCAGTAGATATAGGAAGCCTGAGTCCAAGCAATTGGAATATTATAAGGCTTATTATGATTATGTAATGTAATCTTTGCATGTAGTAAATCTATAGAAGTTTTTAGTTGTGCGCGCATAATTTAAAATGTATGAAATTGATGTGAATACTACATTAAAATTGTGTGTAACTTGATGTACTATATAGGTTTTGTTTCGTTATCGAAAGATATACTACATTCATTGACTGTTACGCGGTAAGAAGTTATAGGTAATGGCACGAATCCCCGCGTCTCACTTCATACCGCTAAATAGGCCCGATATTTGACTTCTGCGCAACTTGAAGCCAGCGCTCAAGATCCGTGCCGGTAACTATAGCTAGTATATGTATTAAGACCACATTGCGATGGCTTGCGAAAGGCATACAATGAGTAGTTCACAGTCCGATTGGCCAGTAACCATTTGGACCGAGTCTCAGTTATCAGCAAAACCGTAGGGCACTACTAAGGCCATGGATTGTCCGAAATGGAACCCCCCGGGGTCCAGGAACGAGTGGAGTAAAAAATGGTGAAGGAGCACTACCCGTCACTTTAATTGTTCTTCCCCTTTCTCTATTGTATTTTTTAATATTTATTAGTTTACTATATGATAATTTATTTATGTATTACATTTTTTTTCTATTGTACTATAAAAGGTGTAAGAGACAGCCCTCCACAAACTTTAAGAGCAAGCCCTTAAAGTTTGCGGAGGACTGTCCCTTACACCTTGTATATATATATATATATATATATATATATATTTTCATATATAAAAGAAATATATGAATATATATATATTCATATTTATGTTGTACACTGACGGCCCCAAATCTTTTCCTTTCGGTCAGTCCATCCAAAGACCGTCTATTGTACACTTATTCTCTTCTAAATGTTTATCCTGTATTTAGCTAAAGTGTGAAATAAAGTTATAATTAATTAATTACTTAAGAGTGTTTATTAGTCAGTAGAAGTCTGAAATGCAATAATTTCATGTTAAGGATACTATGGGCTCCATGATCATCCATCCATCCACCCGCAACGCTGTAGCCGCAAGGTGCCGCGAGACGGTAGTGCAGTTACAGCGTTGGCACCTATGATCCGACCACGCCAGGGCCAAATTTTATCAAGATTCTAAATGACGGCATTTTCCCAAACTTTTAAGGGTTTATAAAAAAACAAGTTTTGTAAAATATTCGAGTAAATCACGGAATTACCGAATACCAACAGAGTTTTCTGGCGTTATCTCCCTTTTTTGCGTTGCCATTTCGTCAAACATCGCGTTGGATCGAGTTAGATGAAGTAAAAAGCTTTTAACCATGCTCGAGGCATCTGAGAACTGGTTTAGGCCCAATCCTGTTGTACGGCACTTCCAATTCCACAAGAGACTAATTAGATTTACAGTCAAAGAACCATCAAAGGTAAAAAAGGTAGGTGGTGTCATGACATGCTTACCGATAGTTTTATTCGGAATAGAAAAATTTCTCACAACTTATAGGTATCTAAATGCATAAGTATTTATTTTAATAGGGTAGGAATATTGCGAAAGTTTTTAAAAAACGTGTGCTGACCTAACTCATGTTTATTAATAAGCTAAGATACTGGCAGCTAAACGAGATTCAGAATTTATAAAAACTTCAAACGTGGAACGCCTGAAAAAAAAATTAATGCAACAAGTTACGTAGCAGCTGCTTGCTAGCTTATATTTATATTTTTGTTGGAAACATCCGTAAGTTGGATGATCATAATTAATATCATAAATAGGATTAATCTACACTAATATTATAAAGAGGTTAGTTGAGATCTTTTAGTTGCCCGTGGCTTAATTCAGTTTCTATCTTTTAATTATTTTTTATTTTTATTATACCTATACATTGTGCTCACATCTTTATTTATATAATTCTTCTGTGAGTGTGTATGTCACTGAACTCTCTCAAACGACTGGACCGATTTTGATGAAATTTTTTGTGTGTGTTCAAGGGGACCAGAGGGGGAACGGGGGGGGGGAAGGGGGGGATTGGTTTAGATTCACAATTTTGTCCGCTGGACAATGTTTTTTAATTAATTTTTAATTTATTAGTAGTTGTTGATTTTGGAATGTTTTACATTGGATCCGACAGACGGCGCTACCATCGCAGTGTCAAATTTTAAATAATATTCAAATTTTAATTTTAGTCTGTCCCGACAGTTAGCGCTGCGATCAAATTAAAAAAAAGTTTCTATTTAAATAAAAGAAAGTCGTGTTAGTTACACTATTTATAACTCAAGAACGGCTGAACCGATTTGGTTGAAAATTGGTAGGGAGGTAGCTAAGAACCAGGAGAAGGACATAGGATATCCCGATTTTTTTTTTTTTTAACTTAGAGTAGGGTAGAGTAGTGTATGGTAGAGTAGGGTAGGGTAGAGTAAGGTAGAGTAGGGTAGAGTAGGGTAGAGTAGGGTAGAGTAAGGTAGAGTAGGGTAGAGTAGGGTAGAGTAGGGTAGAGTAGGGTAGAGTAGGGTAGAGTAGGGTAGAGTAGGGTAGAGTAGGGTAGAGTAGGGTAGAGTAGGGTAGAGTAGGGTAGAGTAGGGTAGAGTAGGTAGAGTTGACAGCTTAGATAAAAGGTAACTATTAGGCGGTACGAAGTTTGCCGGGTCAGCTAGTAATAAATATAATAAAACCTTTCAAATTTCATCAACATTCTAAATGACAACATTTTTTTTCAAAAACTCTTAAGGGTTTAAAATAAACACATATTTCCTGGACAACTTTTTTAAAATATTCAAGTAAATGACGAAATTACTGAATGCTAACAGATTTTTCAAGTATCATCTTCCGTTTTTCACGTTGCCTTTTCGTCAAACATCACGTTGGATTGCGTTAGATGAAGTAACAAGCTTTTAAACTATGCTCGATATTTACGATAGGCGAGTAAAAAAGCAGCCTCATAAGGAAAAACGTCAAAAATCCCCATGAAATATCCCCTTCACCAATAATATCTAATAAATTGAACACAAAGAAACCTCTTACGAGGGGTGACCAAAGGTGTTGCCATTACACTAACGCATCAATAAATCCTGTTATGTCGATCACAATGACATTCAAAGAAAAAGGATTTCCCCGGAATTTCCTGGCTTTTTTGAACTTGATTTTTGCGATAACATGGAAGGTTTTTGTTGTGGTAATGAAAGCACAGTTGACTGGTTTCTGCATTATAGTACTCAATACTCAATTATTTATTGCATTCCACAATGTACATGCATAGGTGGTATGTGAAAAATTTGACACAATTGTGGACCCTGTCGGGCACAGCAAAATACAATAGTAAATAAGATGACAAGAACTTAAAGACTAACTTATTCTAAGTATAATTATATAAAAAATCATTACGTTATATTAAACATTCATTTCATTATATTAAACAAACATTATTGCATTATATTAAAATCTTAATTATTACTATTATTTTAAATACTAAAAATGATTTTCCTTATAGGCCTAATAGCATAACATAATCGGCCTTTTAATGTTCCCACTGCTGGGACTCAGGCTTCCTCTCTAGGAGAGAGAATGGGCCGTAATCCACCACGCGGGCCCAGTGCGGGTTGGTGAAAGACTCATGTCTTCGAGTTATTAGTTCTAGGGTATGCCGGTTTCCTCACGATGTTTTCCTTCACCGTTTTGAGAGCAGTGGTGATGAAATAAATTACACAAAGTAACTGCGCCTGGCTGGCCGGGTTTGAACATACGACCTACACTCGTAAGTCGGGGTCTTTACCACTCGTCCACCACTGATCTCAAATACATACAACACGATTTTTAGTTTATACAAAACCTGAACATAGTTTGTTCGAATGGATTGCAATAGTTTTTACACCATGTTATATTTTTTCCCAAAAATATTTAAAAAGGGCACAAGTTGGACACCACCGACACTAAGTTCAACACAGGTCACGGCATGTCATAGCGGTGCATTAGGCAACGGCGTTATCGCCGCCGCCGCCGCCGCCGCCGCCGGGATTCTGATCCCGATTTCCGGCCACCGTAGGCGCGGGCTTGCGGACAGTGAGCAATGGGTAGCTCGCTGTCCGGCCGTCCGGTAACTGTCCAGACCAAGCCTAAGTCATCGACGGCGCGCACTGTTCCCGCGCGCCTCAAGGAGTTGTCTGCAACAGCAGGGACCCAGCCGGGTCGAAGCCTACTGGGGCCAGGGTTATCCGAAAGGGAACTCGAGCCAAGGTATGAAGGCTAGAAGGAACGGGTCATTGCATGATTTTCCCAACATAAAAAAAGTACGTAGGTACTTCCATTCTAGAAGCTTCGCACAGCAATGCGTTTTAATTATTTGAAGCTACTCTTGATTTCATCGAAGATATGGCGTGATCAAGTTTAACGGCGTAACAGTAATATATATCTAATATACATAGATTAGTATCTGTGAATTGACGTGAGTCAACTAAGTAAGAACCCATGCAATCAATGCACAGCTTATCAGTTGACCCTTAGCTCGCGTGCCCGGTCGCCGAGGGGCGTCTTATCATCAGCCATGTGTACCTACAATGATCGCTTTATAATCGACTGATAATGATTATTGCTCGGCCCATTAAGTCCACGGGGATATACGATGCGTTGCAGAAACATTAACTATAGGATGTTTAAGTGTGTTTATTCAAAGACTATAGGTACGTACTATGCGGGTAGCCGTGCTGCTGACCGCAGGACGCGGTTTCCGATCTTTGAGAGTATCAAAATATATCTACGTTTTTTTGCGACATAAACGGCCGTATCTTTTTTATTCCTTAACTTAGATATTTGATTTTCTCACAGCTTATAGAGATCGTAGACCTGAGTATATAGTTTTAATAGTAATTTCAACAAGATACCTTCACGCGTTCTTGAGAAAAAGGGTCTTGACAGACAGACAGACTGACGGACGGACAACAAAGTGATCATGTGGGGGTTCCTTTTGAGGTACAAAACCCTAAAAATAGAATTAAATAAATATTTAAGGGGGCTCCTATGCAACAAACATGATTTTCTTGCCGTTTTTTGCTACTGACGATACGGAACCCTTCATGTGCGAGTCCGACTCACACTTGGCAGACTTTTTAAATATTTTATTTTCATTTTCATGTTATTAACAAACTAAAAAAATTATAATATGTACGTAAATACAGTGGTGAAACCTGATTATTTTTATTTCGCTACAAAATGGCGTGATAAGAATAGGAAAAACCAAAAAAATATATAATTATAATAAATACCTAAGTATGATGAAGGTTCTTATCTTTAAAGTCAATTAGGTCCAAATAATAATAAAATTGGATGGGTAAAAATAAAAACAAACCCAATAACTTATTTAACCTCTGTAAATGAATATATTTTTACCTGGTTCAACTGTTTATTTGATATTTATTAGTATATATTTTTTTGTATTGTATGTATGAATTTGTGTTATTGTGTCTTAATAATATTATATCGATGTTTGTACATTTACAACCCTAAATCTATCTCCTTTCTCTCACTCCATTCTAAGGTTGTCTGTAAGAGATCGCCCTGTGCGATAAGACCGCCCATTGTGCACTTATTCTTTTAAATCATTGTCCTGTATTTTGTTTATTTGGGGTACAATAAAGATTATAAAAAATTTGTAAAAAAAATATACATTTTGATACAAGTGGAGAAAGTCTGTTTTGCGATCATGATTTAAAAGAGTGTCCATGGAGTTTCTTGCACGTTCTTCTCCATAGAGATCTACGATTTGGAACGTGCAATTTAGCTTCACTTGTTTGACTGACCGACATTTTGACAATCCAAAAGTGCCTGTAATGGTCTATTTTAAATAAACGTTTCTAATTTCTGATTTCTGATCGATGCGGAATTCACCTGAGGCATAGGTGAGGGTGTTGTGGAGCCGAGTGCTGCAGTAACAAATCTCCACATGTATCAAACGACATTTTTCAATACGCGACGGACGCGCGACTCGTGGTGGTCGCTTAGGGCCCAGCCTGGTACGATAAATACAATCAATTGCGGCGGGAGCGAGCTTGTAAACTTTTCTGCACTAGTGCGGACGAACAGTGAATTGCATGCCTAAAAGTGGCAGAGATATAGAGCGGTTTTTGAGTAAGTATATTGAAAAGTATACATTAGCTTTTAGCCGGCGTACATAAAATATGTTCTGAGGTAATCTCCCAAAATAGAGATCCAATTGCTAAAACTTTTTCACCGATAGAGCTGCTTTGAGTGACAGCGTATATTTTCGTAATAATATCATAGTGTGAACATTATGAGACTGAAAGGACTTTGGTATAAAACCATTCAGTGTCAGCCTGCTCGTATACCTTGGTTTGTAAATATTAACCTAAGTAGAAAACTAGTGGTTACAAGCTCACAGACTCAGATCGGGACATTTTCCATGTAACAAATTCGCTTTCTTGATGAAAAAGATAACCTCTCCCAACTGTGAGGTGTGTGGAGTGGTAGACGATATGCATCACTTGTTAAGCCCCAAGCGCCCGAAAAGTGCCATAAAACAGTGACTTTCTGAAGCCTACTCCTCGGTAACGGTCATGTTAATAGGTTTGAAAAAAATATATGTTTATTATAGATTCATAAACAACATTTCCAACATTTGAATTTTTCCTGCTATTTAATACTTTTATCTAAAAAAAATATTTATCAATTTCGCAACTTTTCGCAACTTTTCCCTACTCCTTCGAAACGGCTGGGATCTTTAGAAACATTTTTACACATAAAAATTGGTGGTTAAATATTCTTCAAAGTGAACATTGCATATGTAAATCAATCAATATTTCGCAAAGAAAATGGATTTAGAGCGCTTTCCGGGCGCTGCTGGCCGCAAATAAATGCACAGATTTGCGTACTGCCGCCTAGGCAGGTGCGAGAGGCGCGTTCACATAATTTTGGCCAGATGGTTCACGGGACTATAAGCCTTAATGGAATGTGTTCAGTATGAGGCTGATAGGAGTAAGTTGTTTAGGGTTTTGAAGTTGAACAAGAACAATATGGGTACATTCCACCAAATATTAAGCAAGCCGACTTCCGATAATAATAATAATAATAATATAATAATAATGTTTATTGAATTTTTAGATTAACATCAATATTTATACAATAAGGGCTAAAACTAGAGGTAAAGTTACAAAAATTGCGTTCTACCTGAACTAGGTATATATAAACCTGTATCTCAGGTAACTTATTTAAGTGCTTATAATTATGTTAATAATATATAAACTAAAATTCATTACACAAAAAGTAAATAATATTTGAACAATATTAAATAGTCTAATAGGTACTGACAAATATTTTGCTTAATCATCAAATCTGCATTACTGCAAGAAATTATTGTGACACAACATTCCATTATATATTTTTTTGCAAAGTATCGGTTATATAAACTAGGTCGAATAGCACAAAACAGTAAAATGATAAAATAAATAAGTACAATAATGTTTATAAGTAATATTATGCTTGGAGTTATTAAACTCGTATGCGTTACGTTAGAGAAAATGTGACGACGCGCTATTTACGTGTCCTCATTATAATTAATGGAATTTATGAGTCTTGTCTCAGCAATTTTCTTAGCCGGGCAGTCTTGATCCCCTGTCTTGTGATTACTCGGCTTATTAAAACGCATGCATGTTGCACACTGTGCCTGATCAGCTGTTTTATCGCACAGCATCCACTGGTGGCCTTGTTCACCACAAAGTGCACATGTATAAACAGCTTCGCGACAAGTCTTCGCAGCATGCCCGTACTGTTGACATTTAAAGCACCTGGTCACAAGTGTGAAGTCCCTCACTGCACAGGATGTCCAATTAATGAACACTCGGCTTTGGTTTATAAGCGCCTTTCTTATGCTAGCAGTTACTTCTAGAACATAATTGCATGTAGGTCCCTCTTTTTTGCCCGACTTGTGACTTAATTTTATAGAGGCTAAAAAAGAGTCACGAGATAAATTAGGTAGTTTGTCAGCTAAGTTCTGCTCATATATGCAATCGTACACTTCCCGGGCACTTAACTCGGTTGGTACTCCTATTACTATAATTTTTGGTCTTCTTTTATGGGGTTCTTCAACTTTCAGACCGGAACCACTTAGTTGAGATGATTTTCTTAGTTTCTCTATATCATCTTTGGTCTCCGTGCTAATGATAACACCTCCGTTCTTTGTCTTGCGCAATCCTCTAACGTGTAATTTCATTTCCTCAGGGCGTATGATTTTTTGAACAAGAGATTTAGTGTCGTCACTCGATTTATTCTTATCCGTTGGATAAATTGCAATAGAGCTGAGGTTGTTGGGACGTAAATAATTATTTTTATTGGTTTTTACCATGTCAGCGAACGAAGCTTTTTCGGCTATGGTTGGTTTGATCCAGTTTTCTTGTATGCTCGTTTGTATGGTGTGCTGGAAATTTTCAAGGCAGTTGGTTAGGTCACATTTTTCTCTTATCGCTCGAACAGAGCTTCCCACTTCTTGAGCCTTTAATTTTAAGTCCTGGTAAAAAATTGCCATCTGCGAAACGCCATGACCTATCTTGCGCGACAAGGAGCTGATCTTAAGTTTTTGATCGGAGTTTAACTTTCCTTCTTGAGCAATGGAACATACTTCATTCAAGTATTTATCTATAGATATCAGCCAGTTACTAATGTCACTGGTGTCCACCGTTTCAAATTTTTCTTCAAGTGCTTGGGTTGAAGGAGTTGGGAAACTCCGAGGGCTCTGTTCCATATCTGACATAACACTTAGTGTTTGCTCATAATTATTCACTTAAAGTAAATCACTAACTTAGCAAAAATGCACGAATGTTTTCTAGGTCACAGATCACTAGTAGATATTTTAACATCAAATAATTGATACATAAAACACACGTCCGTTCTACTTGAGTGCCAATATGCCAATCCGACGTCCAACCGTTCGATAATGCGAGAAAGTTGTTTGACTTTATGGCCCTGATCCATTGATCTCGTTTGTTGTTAAATAATAATTGTCTTAGGGTGTGATGGGACTGACATACGCTGTGCGTTATAAAAGTCCCAAATTATTAAAGAAAAAAAAAATGAGACTTTTTTTGTAGGTAAATCATATGACATCCGATGATATCGCCCGCTCTTGGGCTGACAGGGAACCCTCCCTGTCAGCCCAAGAGTGGGCGATACGTTTCAGACTTTTACTGACTAAAACCCCACTCCTGTTCCTTCGTTGCTTTTCATACCAAAGCTGAGTCTTCCTTTTAGAAGCAGACCCTTGGCCCCAGTAGGCTTTGACCCTGCTGGCCGTTACGGTTACTGACAACTCCTGAAGACGCGCCGTCTACGACTTGACTTCGATCCGGACGGTCGGACAGCGAGCTACCTATTGCTCGCCGTCAGCAAGCTCGCGCTTACAGTGGCCGGAAATCGTAATCGGAATACTTTGGCGTTGGCTGGGCTGTGAGAGCCGTTGCCTCATGCGGTCGGCCTCCTCCTAGCATTACTGCTTCGTAGAAGGAGGCGACCGCCTGCCACTCCTCCTCGCTCCGGACCATAGCCTGTACATAGGCCCGGCGCGAGAGATCACCGCCGCCAATCGCCCCCACGAGGGCACGGCGATGCTCTGCCCAAGCGGGGCACACCTCTACCGTATGCTCCACCGTGTCCTCCGGGAGATCCATACAGTGGCGACAACAGAGTGTCACTTCCACACGAATCTGGTTCAGGTACCTCCCGAACTTACCATGTCCGGTGAGAACTTACGTCATGCGGAAGGGGAGGACGCCGGGAGGTCTTTCCAGCTACTCCTCAAAGAAGGGATTTACCGCCATAATTGTGGGGTGCCCAACTGTCTGTCACTCCTAAGATTATGAGGCTGATTTTTCTTTTTATACACCGCTAAATTTTAATCGATTTAATTCCGTGGAGGGTCGATCCGGTACATGAAACACCATCGATTTGTAGATATAAAATTAAAAAATAAAGTACCTTTTTTTTCAAAACTCGTATTAATTTACGCATGTACGAAATTAATTTCTTAAAGTTAATAGTCGGCGTTGTGTACAAACTACCTACATGTCATTGAACTCGCTCAACTGATGCGTAAATTAATACGAGTTTTGAAAAAAAGGTACTTTATTTTTTAATTTTATCTTTACAAATCGATAGCGTTTCATGTACCGGATCGACCCTCCACGGGATTAAAACGATTAAAATTTAGCGGTGTATAATGTGATATTACATTATCAAGGAGGACAAGTGATTGTCTGTAAAGAAAGTTCGACCTTCTTAAAATCTTTTCACAAAACCGTTTTCCAGAATAAGTTGGTAAAAGTTATACAAACCGCTTCGACAGTTTGATGAGTTACGTCGATTTGACTGATTATATAACTTTGATTGATTTAACCAAGGCTCTGCTCTCACAGCCCTTTCCACAGGGACTATTTCTACCACGGTTTCCGGAAAAAATGTAAGGCACTGAGAAATAGCTATTACAGAATGGGCTACTCAAATATAGCGTCCGAACTTTGTAATGGAATAAAACAAACAGCAGGATTAAAAAAAATTGTTACCGTGAGAAAAATCATTTATCTAAAGGTGTTTCCAGATCTGCTGAATGCGCCACTCATTAGCTGCGAACTGGACGCGTGCTGCTCGCGTGTGGCTACAGCCTAAAGAGGCGGCCAGATGGATGTAAACAAATGTCCCAAACAAGATGACCTTGCTAGTTGCAATCCATGTAGACAGCAGTTGTAAACAATGACCTTCAACGCTATTGGTTGGGAGGCGCTTTTCTCCAACCACTGAACGTGTTAGCGGGTGGTTTACATCCATGAACAGAAACCAAGGTAACCTTGGTTGGCACGCTAGTTGGCAACCGTGTGGTCAACCTTTCAGTTTAGTGCGCCGCTCTAGTGCATCGTACTTTGTAACATACTGAAAAGTACAGCTCCAGAATGGCTCGAGTGAGGCGCGCGTGCAAAAAGCGCGCAGCTTGTGCGCACTTAGCTTCTCCCGCGTTTAAACTAAGTATGTGTACCCCGGGTACACAAGTACCCTTGTATCTACTCATCCTTAGTATTTTCATCTTTAATGACAGCAAGATACTGATTAAAATAGCTTATCAAAAGGGTCGGCCAATCCATTTCTTTGTCGAATCTGTACTCTTCTTTATGAAGAATGACAATGCCCTGCTTAAGATTTACAGACCCATTCCAAGTTAAAATACTGAAGGAAACTACATTAAACAAAAATATTTTGTAAAATAAACATGTTTATCTCTTCATAATGTTACCTTAGATAAATAAAGAAAGAAAAACTTCGGATAATGAACCTGGAGCACTGACACCGGATGTTTACCTGATCCTTCGCTTTCTATTTAATTGCTTTCTCTTACTTACACGACAACAATTCCTCTATTTTACCGGCAACGACAATTCAATTAATTCACAGACGCATAAAGCGTGGAAATACACTTCCTCTGTATAATCAACACAATCTTCGAGCAACTTATCCACCGTATTAATTGATCTCCTTTGAGGACAGGAAGCTTACCTATACCTGCTCTCTATTAGGTGTAACAGTATAATAATAATAATATCAAAAATATGTAATATAAGAACAATAAAGGAAATAATAATATTCCACAACTATCACACAGCGCCGTCTAGTCCCAAGCTAAGCAGAGCTTGTGTTATGGGTACTAGACAACTGATAAACATACTTATATATTTCTAAATACATATATATTATAGATAAATTACACCCAGACACAGAACAAATGATCGGGCTCATCACACAAACATTTGTCCTGGGTGGGAATCGAACCCAGTATAACGACATAATCTTCTTCGATCATCGATTTTTAATGGATTCGTTCATTTACTCATCGTTTTTAGAGTTCTGTACCTACCTCAATTGACAAAATCGTTTCGAGTGCTTATACTCTGTTCAAAATAATATTAGACATTTATGAAAACCTTTTATTACTGTCATTCCAACCGATTTTGACTTTTATTACGTTAGTGGCATGACAAATGGCAGCTGCAATAAATAGTTGGTATTGTAACAACTTTTTTGCTTTCAATGCTATCCTTATGCATACGAAATAGAAGGTAAAATCGGTTGAACGGAAGCAAAAAAGGTTTCTTTTAATGTCTAATCTTAACGCGAATAGGGTATAATTAATTAGCACAATCTTTGAGCAACTTATCAATCGTATTAATTGATCTCCTTCGGGAACAGGTAGCTTACACTCAGAAAACGGTATAACGACATCTTCTTCATTCTTCGATCTTTGATTTTCAATAGGGTCGTTCGTTTAGCCATCGTTTTCAGGGTTCTGTACTTCAGTCGCCGAAATCGTTTCGTGTGATTAGAAAGATCTGTGACCAGATACAACGATCTGTTTGTGGAAACTGACCATACAGTCGAGTCTAAGTTCTTCAAGACTCGTCGTCCAAATAAGAACAAGAGGACAGGGGCACAGGCTTTTAGAAGTGGCGAAGTGTGAGAAGAAAAATGCTTGTACTTAACTACTAATTATGTGTGCCTTATGTCTCAACCGGCTTTATAAAACACTGCACTGAACGTGTCTCCGCGTAATGAAAAAACGCCCATTCCTAAAAGGCGATTATTCAATGCCAGATGGTTCAAGGGACCTGATAAATTACCCGACTTGGTACTACATGGATCTCAAAACTTTTTACGGTAGAAGAAAAACTAACACCAAACGACAGTCATTTCTAACCTTAAAATAACAGTTGTCACATACAGCAACAAGTGAATCTTATCCAAACAGTAATTAGATTCCAACACTTGAATGATTACATCACGAATGAAAATGTCCACAGCAGAACCAAGGTTACTGACGTATGCATTACTCACAGAAGTCGCAGAACAGGTGGCGATTACATAATGGGAGACGCAGAGGTATGGTTGCGGGAATTGTAGGATGGGCGCGAGATAATGAGGACCAGACTTTGTGGCGACACATGCGGAAACCTATGTTCTACAGTGGACGTCTATCGGCTTAAATGATCATCATTTGTTCTGTTCCGGATTAAAGCGGAAGTGATGCCCGGGTGTCGCCACTGTGCGGGACGCCCGGTAGACACGGTGGAGCACACAGTCAAGGTGTGCCCTGCTTGGGCGGAGCATCGCCGTGCCCTCGCGGGGGCGATCGGCGGCGGAGACCTCTCGCGCCGGCCCTTGGTTGAGGCCATAGTCCGGAGCGAGAAGGAGTGGCAGGCGGTCGCCGACTTCTGCGAAGTAGGAATGCTCGCTAAGGAGGATTCCGACCGCATCAGGCAACGGCGCTCTCGCCGCTGCCGGGATTCCGATTCCGATTTTCAGCCACCGTAGACGCGGGCTTGCGGACAGTGAGCAATGGGTAGCTCGCTGTCCGGCCATCCGGTAACTGTCCGGACCAAGCCCAAGTCGTCGACCGCGCGCGCTGTTCCCGCGCGCCTCAAGGAGTTGTCAGCAACAGCAGGGACCCAGCCGGGTCGAAGCCTACTGGGGCAGGGTTATCCGAAAGGGCGCTCGAGCCCCGGTATGAAGGCTTGAAAGAACGGGATGAGTGTTTTAGTCAGTAAGAGTCTGACACTGTCTCCCGCTCCGCCCAAGAGCGGGGTTTGTCATTGGATGATTTTTCCCATCGGAAAAAAAAAACAAAATCACCATTTGTTTGATGTTTGAAAAAATATAAATAAAAAAGATGACGAGAAACATGTTACAACATAGATATCAGTACCGCATCTATCGCGGTGTATGTTAGTAAGATTTAAGCTAGACGCACTCGTTTACCACCCCTGATTTGTACGTAGAACGATGTCGCGTGTCGTGGATCTAGTGTAGCTCTACAAGCCAAATAAAACATTTGGAGGCCGAATTCTCCCAGATCGGCGAACGTGGTCTATGTGTGCGCAATGTACCTTTAATGATACGAAACCCACACGCACTTCACTGATTCTGAAATAGGCATACCTACTCCGCATTTAACAGAAGAACGAATCCAATCTTCAGAGGAATCCTTTCCACTTACTTAGGTATGCTTTTAAAATGTTGCTGTGCAATACAACGTCAATGATGCGTGTCGATGTAGGGATTGAACTTTGTTGACTGAGACACAAAATGTTGGTAGCATGACTAAAACATGGCTTTATGCAACAAAGTAACTTCGTGTGGTCGGCCAGACTGGCAGCGCGTTGCGTGGAGTGGTGCGGGTGCAGGAACGCGCGCGTGTTGCTTGCCAATACTGCCAGTGCGGTGCGGGGAGCGGCACGTGTGCAGGAACAAGCGCGTGTTGCTTGGCCAGACGCTCGGGAAATCATCCAATTACTTCTCACGCTCTAGGGTGGAGCAGGAATATTTTTCCATGTGGGAATCGATTCTACGACATGCAGTACCTACAGCAACCTTGCGCTGAACCAGTTCGTCAACTTAATAATTATAAATATTTAATAAGTTTATTTTTAGTTTTTATGATTTTATAATGTAAGTGCTTTGGTCCTGTACTGTAAACTTATATTTTAAAACTAGTTGTGCCAGCGACTTCATTCGCGTGACTACAGGATTTTGAATTCATTTTTTTTTCTAAAATAAAAGTAGCCTAAGTTACTCCTTATTACATCAGCTACCTGCCAATAAAAGTCTCCGTCAAAATCGGTCCAGCCGTTTCAGAGATTAGCCGGAACAAACAGACAGACAGACAGAAATTTAAAAAAAAATGTTATTTTGGTGTATGTACCGTATAAATTTCTTATGCATGTAGTAAAAAGCGGTTATTTCAATATTACAAATAGACACTCCAATTTTATTCATATGTATAGACAAAGAATAAGTAATTAACATTTCGAATATCGTAATTAGAGACGCAATAGAAAGACAATGAGAGAGCAAACCGGCGTCCGCTTGGGGTAATTAATTAAATTAAATCTAATAATAATTATCGATTAAAACTTAATTAAATTAAATTAGTATCTTCGTTGCCAGGTAAATCCCTGTACATCATGTGTCATAACTTAATTTATATTTAACGACTGAGCGATAAAAATGCTATTGCTGAATAAAATAATAGGGTTTCCCGTTACGAAGATACTTTGATTTGCGTCGTTATCTAATCTGTTGCAGACCTGTACCCCTAGCCAAGTTGCCAATCTGCAATCGTTAACGCTAGTAGAAAGCTACAAATGTACGGGAATGACATCATCTCAACGCTCAGTCACGTGGTCAGAACAAAAGAATTGACGGCGTGGCCAACTCAAAGCGTTCGACGCAAGCGAGACGGTGTAACTTGGCTGGACCATAAAACAGAGGCTTACTGACGTTTCGGACACGTCATTTTGGGACGCAGAGTCCGAAACGTCTCTTTATTTTTTCAGTGACGAATCGGACACTATCAAATTTAATGACCCTGTTTAGTACAGTCAGATACAAAAGTTTTAAAATATTAAATGATGTAAAAAATCATTACCTATCTGAACTATTTTAAGGTGGTTTTAAGCCGTCTTAAAACCACAGATCTATCTTAAGGTAACAAATTGCTTTGTGAACGTATATAGTATTTATGTTCACGTACCGAATGCCAAATCCGAGTTTCCCTTGGTTATGTCTAATGGCATTCACTTTTATATTTATAGACAAGTAAATTAGTTACATCAATCAATGTGATTGTTGACGAGATATTATTTGATTGACTTATTTAGATGAGGTAATATAAATAAATATTTGCCAAACAAAACTTTTTTATCTGACTGCACAAAACATTTTTATTTTAATCAGTGTCCGAATCGTCACCAAAAAAAATTTTGAAATTAAAATGTGTCAATTGAGACACTGTGTCCAAACATAACGTGCCCGAAACGTCAGTAAGCCAAAATAGATACTTACAGAAATCCTCATGTATGTACTTTACTTTTTATACGGTCTACGCTAGGCGATCGCGCTAGGGTCAGCGCATTGCGCCTAACTGTATAAGTGCGACCGGGCGATTGAGCCGAGATATCGTGTCCGTGAGCGGTGTCTATGTGTGCGTTGCTCGAGCGCGCTTTGTATGTAGATTGTCTTCTGTACCTATCTATTTTGCGCGAGGCTGCTATACTGTTTCAATGCTGGACAAAGACCTCTCTCCTTTTGATTGTTAGGTACCCTTCTTGGTCTCTCTCTCTCTATGTCCTTCTTGGGCTGCCGCGACCCCGTCGTGTAATTTCAGGGCATGAACTTTGTGTTTTAAGGATCCACCGCTCAATTGGCATGCGGCAGACATGTCCAGCCCAGTCTCACTTTAAGTTGGACAGCCTTCTATGCTACGTCAACGTCTTTCTTTCTTCCTAGTTACACTCCGAGAGCTGCAGTGGTAGCCAAGTGGTAACGGACCCAACCTTCGAGTGGTAGGTCACTGGTTCAAATCCAGCCGGGCGCGTTGTTTTGTATAATTCATCGCTGCTGCTCTGAAAACGGTGAAGGAAAACATCGTGAGGAAACCGGTATGAATTCCAAAGAACACTTGGGACATCTACCAACTCGCACTGGACCCGCGTGATGGATTAAGGCCGGAATGGGCCTTCTTCTAGAGTGGAGGCCTGAGTCCCAGCACTGGGAACATTATAAAGCTGATTATGTAATATTATACTGCTCTCCATAACGAATAAACTACGCATCAATAATTGTTCCACAGTTTGCTAAATCAATTCGCCATCACACAGACAAAAGCGTACCTTGTTCTTTTATAATGGTAATAAAATCAATTGCTTATGCAATTAATACCAAATGAATTATGTTTGAGACGGTATCTCAATTATGTCTATGCACGATGCCGATGGTAAAACCCCTGAGCCTAGGAGTAAGGAAAATGTATGGGTAAATATAAGTTTGTGCTCTTTCATCATCATCATCCTATCAGCCGAAAGACGTCCACTATTGGACATAGGCCTCCCCCAAGCGTCGCCACAACGACCGGTCCTGTGCATCACGCATCCATCGGATTCCCGCGACCCTGACCAGGTCATCGGTCCACCTTGTTGGAGGCCGTCCAACGCTGCGTCTTCCGGTACTTGGTCGCCACTACAGAACCTTTCGTCCTCATTGTGTTCTTTAAAAAGCTGAAAAAAAAAAATTTACAGCTGTGTTTTGTAACCGTTCCGTTTTAGGGGAAGAACTCTTTTGTACATAAGGAAAACAATCACCACAACTTTTTATATAACGCCATTGGTTTCGATTTGTGGAATATAAAAAAAAGAATATATAAATAAAATTGGAGTGTCTGTTTGTATTATTGAAAGAACTGCCTTTTACTACATGCATATGAATATATATATACGGTACATACACCAAAATAACATTTTTTTAAAATTTTTGCCTGTCTGTCTGTTTGTCCGGGCTAATCTCTGAAATGGCTGGACCTATTTTGACGGGGCTTTTTTTGGCAGGTAGCTGATGTAATAAGGAGTAACATAGGCTCACCTAATCACTCAGGAAAAATAAATTCAAAATCCTGTAGTCTACGCGAACGAAGTCGCGGGCACAGCTAGTCGATATTAAATTTACATAGCACGTATTCCTGGATTACTATAATTGATTTTACTACAGACTTGAATTTACCTTCACGCAATATCTCAGACAGCGACAGACGTCAGAAAGTACAAATTCGGAAATCTCTTTATAAATAAAGATTGGTATTTGTGTATCAAGCATCTTAATGTTTGATGTTTACTTCGAAATTCGAAAAAGTTTGTCTCTCAAAACAATTCTCTGAAGGAATATAATTAGACATATCATTTATTTCCTTTAGCAAAGTCGTTCGGAACTTTGATGATATTTTAATTAATGATGTCATTTATAAATGTTAAGCTTGTTTACCTAAATGAAGGTTATTATTAACTTCCAGAAATATTTGTTATTTATGTATTAATAATAATATTCCTTCCTTTCTAGGTTCCTACGTGTTTCTTTTAAAAAAAAGAACAAAAAGAAATTTAAGCGAATTGTATTTCGCACTTTTTTACAGCGTAAATGGCAAAACATGCCATTTGGCTTATCCTGTATTTAAAATAACAATATTTCTAATATTCTCGACGTAGGAACCTAGATAAATATTGTCTATAACCGACTATCATCATAATATGTTGGAAATATGCTCCAACTGCAAATGAGCGTGGTATTACGTTTGTATGGAATTCAACCGTCGCCGGCACCTTAACGCACTACCACCGTCTCCTGACAAACAAGGTGGATAATCCAACTGCGCTAGAGAGTGGTTCTAGCAGGTGCAAGCGAGCCGATTCCTGGCAGGAGGTGAAGGCGTGGAGGGTCCTCTTCGTCGGAGAAAACTGCTGCGCCACCGGGAGTCTGCACACGTCGAGCCGCTTCTGCGCCCACAGCACGAGCAGTTATACTGCTCAACTCTTTTCTCACTCAGCACATAGATCTGGATATCTTTCATGATACCTAAGCCATACCAAATTTGTTTTATGTATTCATTCCGTATCGTCGAAGGAAACTGTTTGCTGCGTAACCGGGAGTGCGCACACGTCAAGCAGCTGCCGTGTCCACAGCACGAGCAATCAGCGCATAAATCTGGATATCTTCCAAGATAAGCCATACCAAATTTGTAAATTTTTCTATTCATTTTTAAGTTTTTTGTAGTTTGTATGCTTGTTTAGTTGTTAGTTTTGTTTATTAGTCTTTAAGATTTTAGAATATAAGTGTTTTAGTCTTCTTCTTCTAATCGTATCGATAATCAAATCAAATCAAATCAAAGCATTTATTTCAAATAGACCATTTACAGGCTCTTTTGAATAGTCAAATGTCGGTCAGTCCAAGAAAAGTGAAGCTAAATTGCACGTTCCAAAGAGCAGGTCTCTATGGAGAAGAACGTGCAAGAAACTCCATGGACACTCTTTTAAATCATATTATGTGTTAAATACAATGCTTGGTTACATATTACTTGTTGCTTCTATCATGTGAGCACAATGTCGATAGTGAAATAAAAATGTAAAATAATTAAAAGATAGAAACTGAATTAAGCCACTGGCAGCTAAGAGATGACCAGTCCCATCTGACGGCACCCGTTCACGAGCATGACGCGTGCATCAGCCCCACTCAGCTCAACCATTTCGAAGGGAACTGAACGACCCAATAACACGTGCCACCAACAGCGAGACATTTGAGTGAGCATGACAAACTCTCAACTGCCATGCTCGTAATGTCAAAAATAAAAAAAATAAAAAGTTGTAACCTAATAAAAATGCTCCATGGTGCTTCACATTCACAAAACTAGTTAAATTCCTTGCCAGGCACGTGACGCAGGACGGAAGGTGGGACATGGCCTGCGGAGAGACGCCGCACAAGCCAGTTAGTTGGTTACAAGGACCAATAAACTTTAATGTAACATTAAATATCCTCAACTTTCTGAAACGTCCTCGACCCAGCTGACAAGAGCCTCTCCAGATGTAATAATAATTGACATTAAAATCGATAACAGACTATTAGGCAATACTTTGAGTCAGAAACATAAATATGAGTTCAATTATTACTTCAGCCGGTTCCTCCCCTATGGATACCTACGCTTAGTTAGCAGTATGTAAAGTACCGATGTGATAAGAAACTGATAATGAGGTCAAGTTTTCAAAAACAGTGTCGATGGTAAGTGGTGACTAATGGCTGCAGTTGAGAGCGGGTCAGGGTGAAAATACCTCATGCGGGAGTGACGCCCGGGTGTCGCCACTGTGCGGAACGCCCGGAGGACACGGTGGAGCACACAGTCGAGGTGTGCCCTGCTTGGGCGGAGCATCGCCGTGCCCTCGTGGGGGCGATCGGCGGCGGAGACCTCTCGCGCCGGGCCTTGGTTGAGGCCATGGTCCGGAGCGAGGAGGAGACTTCTGCGAAGCAGTAATCTCCTCGCCGAACGCATCAGGCAACGGCGTTATCGCCGCCGCCGTCTCCGTGATTCTGATCCCGATTTCCGGCCAACGTAGACGCGGGCTTGCGGACAGTGAGCAATGGGTAGCTCGCTGTCCGGCCGTCCGGTAACTGTCCGGACCAAGCCCAAGTCGTCGACGGCGCGCACTGTTCCCGCGCGCCTCAAGGAGTTGTCAGCAACAGCAGGGACCCAGCCGGGTCGAAGCCTACTGGGGCCAGGGTTATCCGAAAGGGCGCTCGAGCCCCGGTATGAAGGCTAGAAGGAACGGGGTGGGTCTTTTAGTCAGTAAGAGTCTGACACTATCTCCCGCTCCGCCCAAGGGCGGGGGATGTCAATGCATGATTTTTCCCAACATAAAAAAAAGGGTGAAAATACTTATGCTGCAGCATAAGAAAAGAAAATAATGTATTTGGTACAGTACAAACACTAGGCACACCACCACGGTAAGTACACAAGGCACAAACACTGGGCACGTTCTTATAATAGGGTATTTTCCAGGGCCAAAATAATTACATTTTATTTAGTCCGTATTTTAGATTATAAAAAAATATTGGACACGTATTTTTTCTTTTTTCGATTAAACAAAAAATAACAAAGATATAACCCGTTAAAGTTACCTGTGTGACGTCACCCCGTGCTAAAAAATGTAGCACTGTGTGACGCTGTTTGTCCGGGCTAATCTCTGAAATGGTCGGACCGAATTTGACGGGAGTTTTTTTGACAGGTAGCTGATGTAATAAGGAGCAACATAGGCTTCTTTATTTTAGAAAAAATAAATTCAAAATCCTGTAGTCCACGCGAACGAAGTCGCGGGCACAGCTAGTATATTAAATAGAAATAAATTTTTTGAGTTCTGTTTTAACCTTTGGGTACAGTAATTAAAAAATCACGCTTATTTTTCTGTCCAGTTCAATGCCCTAACCGCTAAAGAAAGTTAATTAAAATACAAATAAACACTGTCATTAACAACAAGTTTTCAAATACGAAAGGGGTATCCAAAACTCATTTATACGACTCATTCTACAACAAAGTATAATAAATTAAGAGCCGGTTGTAGTCATTGAGTATTTTGTATGAACTCCGCACGGGTTATTGTGTCGATTTCGCGGCCTCGTAATAGCGGTTTTACTTTTATATAAAAAAATAACAAAAACTATCCAAGATTTTTGTTTTTGCGAGGCCCTTTTAAAAAACAAGCTTTATTACTTTTTGTAACTTTCAAATATTTCTGTGAAGTTATCTCGTAGTCATACACGTTTAAAATCGTAAGTTAGGGTTAAATTTGCAATTTTTTTTATCGAGCCAACTAATTTATATCATACTAGCGGACCCGACAGACGTTGTCCTGTCAATCATAATAGTCCTCTCATCGTTGTACTGTCGGGACAGACTAAAATTAAAATTCGAATATTATTTAAAATTTGACACTGCGATGGTAGCGCCGTCTGTCGGATCCAATGTAAAACATTCCAAAATCAACAACTACTAATAAATTAAAAATTAATTAAAAAAACATTGTCCAGCGGACAAAATTGTGAATCTAAACCATTCCCAGATCCCCTTGAACACACACAAAAATTTTTATCAAAATCGGTCCAGTCGTTTGAGAGAAGTTCAGTGACATACACACTCACAGAAGAATTATATTTATAAAAATTTTGATTTTTGCACTTTGCCTGCAATTTTAATAAAATAATTTATCATGGTGTTGTCTTTTATATATGTGGATTCCTTGAGGTTTAAAAAGTTAAAAATGCGTAGAACCTGGCCTTAAATAAAAATCTTCACATTTATAGGAATCCAAAAATAATTTCGAAATACTTGAATTACAGTCTTGAATACAAATTTTAAATGCTTAGAATCATTGAGATATTGCTTTTACAAAAAATTCTGGTAAATGAAAAAGTGAAGTTTTCAAGTTTATTTAAACTTACATCGAGGCAAAACTCAACAGGCTGCCAAAAATTGGGATCTTAGTAAAGATGAACGCAAATCATTGATGTGGCTCAAATGGCTGCCCAATTTAAATGGGTCTAGACAGGACATGTCTGCTGCATGTCTAACGAGCTGTGGGCCCATAAATCGCAAGTTTAGTGGCTAGACACATTGATTCAGATTTAATCATCTGAATCACTGGTGAAATGTTCCGGAACAGTGAAATGTATAATTTGGAACATTTGGAACATTGGCTGGCCTGTTGGTCTAGTGGTTAGTGACCCTGACTGCTATGCCAGAGGTCGTGGGTTCGATTCCCACCCAGGACTAATGTTTGTGTGATGAGCATAATCATTTGTTCTGTGTCTGGGTGTAATTTATCTATAATATTATGTATTTAGAAATATATAAGAAATATATGAGTATGTTTATCAGTTGTCTAGTACCCATAACACAAGCTCTGCTTAGCTTGGGACTAGACGGCGTTGTGTGGTAGTTGTGCAATATTATATTATTATTACAATATATTATTATTGGCTCAAATAAATCGTGATCTATTAAGTCACATCATAGTTACACTGTAACAGAGAAATGTTAGATGATATGTAATATCATTTGAAACTATTGGAACAACGACTCAAACATTCAAACACAGACAGTGACTGTTATAAATCGTGATCTGTTACATCGCGCGACATAAATTAACAGTTTTAGGGTTCCGAAGTCAACTAGGAACCCTTATAGTTTCGCCATGTCTGTCTGTCCGTCCTCGCTTAATCTCTGTGACCGTTAGCACGAGAAAGCTGAAATTTGGTACCAATATGTATATCAATCACGCCGACAAAGTGGTCAAATAAAAATTGGAAAAAAATGTTTTATTAGGGTATATATCCCTATATGTAAAGTGGGAAATGATTTTTTTTTTAATTTCAACCCTAACGTGTGATATTTTGTTGGATAGGTATTTAAAAATGAATAGGGGTTTACTAAAATCATTTTTTGATAATGTCAATAATTTCGGAAATAATCGCTCCAAAAGTAAAAAACAATGTGTCCCCCCCCCCTCTAACTTTTCAACCATAAGTTTAGAAAATATGAAAAAAATCTGAAAAGTAGAACTTTATAAGGACTTTCTAGGAAAATTATTTTAAACTTGATGGAAAGAACAGTTTTTGTACAAAAAAGACAAAAGGGTTTTACAAAATAATTTCTGGACTAAGTTTGTAGTATAATCGTATATGCAAGCATTTTTTAAACTCATAAGTGGGTACACTTATTGTGACGAACGGGAAACTACGGAACCCTACACTGAGCGTGGCCCGACACGCTCTTGGCCGGTTTTTATATAATTGAATTATCATATGAAATAATTAAAAGCAGATGTTTTTAATTCCGGTCATTAATTATATTGAATTTAAATAAGACGGAAGATCACCTGTGTTTCAGTGTTCCTGTAGTTCCAAATTATGTTTTCAAATCAAATCAAAAATATTTTATTTTACATAGGCCTACATGGGCACTTATAAAACGTCAGAAGCTAGTGCACGGTTCCAAATTGGTCGTTCCTTATGGAGAAGAACCGGCAAGAAACTCCAAAAACATTACTGATGTTACTGTTGTTTACTGATGGAAAAAGCTATGGTCGGGGTTTCCTTGCGTGATCGAAGAAAAAATGAAGACATCCGTAGGAAAACTAAGGTTGCCGACATAGCACGAAGAATTGCCAAACTTAAGTGACAATGGGCAGGGCACATTGCTCGCAGAACCGATGGCCGTTGGGGCCGAAAGGTTTTGGAGTGGCATCCGCGTACCGGAAGACGCAGCGTTGGAAGGCCTCCTACAAGGTGGACCGATGACCTGGTGAAGGTTGCGGGAAACCGATGGATGCGGGACGCACAGGAACGTTCGTTGTGGCGACGCTTGGGGGAGGCCTATGTCCAACAGTGGACGAGCTGAAATGATGATGATGATGATGACTGATTTTCTAATCTTTCGGAACACTAAATTGTTTCGGAACAGTGAGTCGGTTCAGTTAAGAGTTACAAAGGGCTACTTCTTCAGTTGCCCTTCGCGTTCCAAGACTAGGGTAACTCATTCGAACAATCACAAATTCAAACCTATACTATAAACATATCATGCATCCATTGATCAACTAAATTCCGCCAGCTGTCGTACTGAGAAACCCGTACCCATTAAAATGAGTTCGATTGATTTACACATTTGTTGGAACGTGATTTCAAATGGAATGGCTCTAGCTTATGTCGGTACACGTTCCTAAAGAGTCGTTAAGTATGTTAAAATTACATCTATACAAGGTGTAAGGGACAGCCCTCCACAAACTTTAAGGGCTTGCTCAGTAGACGATACTGAAAAACATTCCACTAAAAAATTTTTCAGGAAACGAAAAAAAAAATCCACCTCACCATACAAAATTATAAACTTGGACAGTTTGTATGGAGAGGAAGAATTATTTTTTCGTGTCCTGAAAAAAAAATTTGTCGAATGTTGTTCAGTATCGTCTACTGAGCAAGGCCTTAAAGTTTGTGGAGGGCTGTCCTTACACCTTGTATATGTCGTGGCAAGATCTTAAAATTGATTTTGACACTTTTTGATATGGCCGACTGAAACTGCCCAGCACCCCTAGCCAAGTTGATAATCTGCAATCGTTAACGCTAGTCGAAAAGTAATCAAATGTATGGGAATGACATCATCTCAACGTTAATTCACGTGGTCGGAATAAACGAATAGAAAATTCGTAGCCAAGTTCACATCGTTCAAAATGATAGAATGAATTTCTACAACGTTTAACGCTACATCCTTTGATAAACAAACGCTACAGTGTAGAACGAGCGGCCGACTCAGGCGCGTCAACATGGCTACCCACAATTACACCATTATATTACAATTGCTGACACCGAAGCGTTATCGATTGGAGAACGGAATTCGACACGATACGGTTGTAACTTGGCTAGGGGGGCTGATCGTTTAAACGTTAACATTTGATATGTCAATCTTTGTTTGGTCAAATCATTGATATAAGATTTCTATGTTAAATTAAAGGTCTGAAGAAAGTAGGCCAAACGAGGATTGAAATATCATCAAACTTTAACGTGGCCAGATTTATTTGGCCATAATATAACATAAAGTGTTCAATTATAAAGATCTAGTTTGGCACATACTTAGATTCTTGAATGGTTTGAAAGTACAATCGGATCCGGTAAGTCTGGCTGTAGTCGGCTTTAAACCGACATGTCCTAGAACCAAATATTCGAAGACATGTGACATCCACCAACACGCAATACTCCCGCGTTGTGGATTCCCTCTCTTAAAGAGGAGGCCTGGGTCCCAGCAATGGAAACATTATGGTGGGAAAAAATCATCCAATGACAACCCCCGCTCTTGGCCGGAGCGGGGGATAGTGTCAGACTCTTACTGACTAAAAGACCCACTCCGTTCCTTCTAGCCTTCATACCGGGGCTCGAGCTGTCTTTCGAAACTAACCCTGGCCCCAGTAGGCTTCGACCCGGCTGGGTCCCTGCTGTTGCTGATAACTCCTTGAGGCGCGCGGGAACAGTTCGCGCCGTCGACGACTTGGGCTTGGTCCGGACAGTTACCGGACGGCCGGACAGCGAGCCGAGCTACCCATTGCTCATTGTCCACAAGAGGATGATTAGGCTCCTCAGAAACGTCTTGACCTAGCTTAAAGGTCAAGACGTTTCAGAGGAGTTCGATAACAAATACTGTGACACGTGATTTTTATGTAGATATTAGCCCCTGAGACCCAAAGTATTTAAATAGATATAAATATAGGAAAAATGCAAAGGTTGCTTATTTCCGAAATTTACGGACTACTTTATGAAGAATTTCTTAGATACATAGCATAAATAAAACGCTTAAAATTTGAATAATCTACGCGGACTTTTAATAATCTTAGTTTTCATCCGAATGGCGCGAAATCACTCGCGAAAGCCGGCGTTCGCTTGGGGTTTGAGGGTTAAAAAACAAGGGTTGAATTTCGTAAGACCCAGAAAAGATATTTCGGGCGAGCAAAGCTAGAGACATAAGATTTTACATAAAGCTTCCGGCGTACATAGAAACCATTTCCAACTTTGTTAGCTTACATTCGGAATAGTTTTTTTAGCGTGTATTGAGTGGATTAGCCTGAATAAAAATCGACCCTGACGGAAAAGGATTATCCCTTTGAAGATTTTTTTTATTCCTGTTTTGAAAAGCCATCAAAATATTCAGCTGAACAAGGTAAAAAAATCTATTCCTCTTTTGTTACATAGTATCTTTTGTGACTAAGAGTCTAAATACACGGGAGGGCGGAGCGTGCGGGCGGGTGGGTGTGGTGCAGTTCGGATGCAGTCGGTGTGCAGTTCACACGACTGCAATCGGACTTCACGTTTGGTTTACAGTTCTACTGCAGTCGTGTCAACTGCATTCAAACTGCAATTTGCGGTTGGATTGCAGTTTAAATGCAGTCCGTATGTTTAGACCCTAAATTAGTACAGTTTTGTATCTTAAGTGTATACATATTTGCACTTGCACCATGAATCATTCCAATAACGGCGATTTTGGTAAATAAAGCTGAGAATTTTATTGTAATATTGATTATCTCCGCGGGAACATAACTCTTGAAACTATTTGCGGTGTAACAACACCTAGGTATCACTACTGTCAATATAATAATATACACACCTACTTTTTAATTAGTACACAAAAAAAATGGGGCTGTATCTGTACCCGTTACTGATCATATTTTTGTAGTCAAAAGTAGAAAAAACCGAAATCCCTCCGAAATCCGCCGAGGAACACCTAGGTATCCGTACTGTTAATTTTCTATATCTGGGCTCACTGCGATTGTCATATTATAGACGCCGCCGCCGATATTGCGCACCGAGTGAACGTAACGTGGCAAAAAGGCGATTCCTTGAAACCGAGAGAATGAGACATTCTCTCTCTCTCTCTCTCATTCTCTAATCTGGCCTAAAAATGGCGCTTACTAAAGTTCTTTGTGATCCTCACATGCTCTTTAAAAATTAAAACTCTATTTGCCACCCTGATCTTAAATTCCTTAGATCAGATATCGTATCTCGTAACGTATAATAAATATAAATCTTCCTTGTTACTTGTACTTTGTTCGTCATACGCATATCATGTGTTATGGCCATAAACTTAAACTGCGTATTTATGGACTAGCTGCTAGAAAACTCATCAACAACATCATTTCAGCCGAAAGACATCCACTGTTGGACATTAGCCTCCCCTAAGTGTCGCCACAGTGCAATTTAGCTTCACTTTTTTTTTGACTGACCGATATTTGACTATTCAAAAGTGCCTGTGTTAACAAACGCCCCAGGCGTCCAATTAGATGGCTAATTTAACCAGATGGCTGCGACATAGTCCACTACCACTCCAAAACCTAAACAAATTCAAATTGAATAAGATAATATAAGAAACTTCGCAGACGTTGAAAGATAGAACAAAAAAATCTAAAATTTTAAAATATTCTTATTCTAATATCTAGTATTTATTTATTGTGCACACCTACCACAGTCAGGGCCGTTTTATCCATAAGGCAATGTAGGCAACTGCCTAGGGGCCCCGCCAGGTTCAGGGGCCCCGCGCTCAGGAAAAAAAATAGACTGTTTCATAAAAAGTATAGAAAAAATTATTTGTAATTTTGATGACATGACATTTAACTAGCAATCCTAGCATTGGAATATGCAAAAAACGATAAAAAAATAGAGTTAATAAAACGCAATCTTTCATAAGCGGGTTATGTAGGTTGGGTTTTCGGCGGTAATTTTGAATAGCGTGAATTCTTTTTTTTTATTTGAAACAAGATACTTTCAGAATAATAATATATGAAAACTAAGTTAAAAAAATGCTTGCATATACGGTTAAATTATAAACTTAGGTCGACATCAAGTTCAAAATAATTTTCTTCTACTTTTGAGATTTTTTTTTCATATTTTCTAAACTTATGGTTCAAAAGTTGGAGCGGGACACACAATTTTTTTTTTTACTTTTGTATCGATTACTTCCGAAAATATTTACATTATCAAAAAAATGATTTCAGTGAACCCATTCTTTTTTAAATACCTATCTAACAATATATGACACGTTAGTGTCAAAAAATAAATCACTCCCCACTTTACGTGTAGGGGGTATAACCTAATAAAACATTTTTTCCACTGTTTATTTTACCACTTGGTCGGCGTGATTGAAATACATATTGGTACCAAATTACATAGTGTCCGACTGAAACTAGTTTTTCAACCAAAACCGAATTTCGGTAACAGTCTCGGTTTCGACCGAAACCGAAACCAAAACTGAAACTTCTTTTTTTTATCTGTTATAAACTAGTACTTGACTGCAATCCCGTCTGATGGTAAGTAGTGATGCAATCGTTGATGGTGAGGCACACCGATTTTAGTTTGGGAATAGGTAAAACGAACTGCAAACACAAGCCAGTGACGACATGATTAGGCGCGTGGACAGGGTAAAATGTCTTCGTTGTTTTACTCTTGGAAGGAATTTAACGCGCTGAACATGACCGATCACAGCACGAGAACTCCCGAGTGCGGTTTCGGTTTCGGTCGTAGTTTCGGCAAGTTTGCCACCAAAACCGAAACTAAACCGAAACTCGTTTTTTTTGCCGAATCTCGACCTAAACCGAACATTCGGGTGGATTCTACCAGCTTTCTAGTGCTAATGGTCACTGAGATTATTCGCGGACGGGCCCGGAAAGACCGACAGACTTGGTGAAACTATAAGGGTTCTTAGTTGACTACGAAACCCTAAAAACAACGTAATTATTAATTAATTTGTGTTAGAAACAAAATATATTAAGAAGTTAGACGAGAGTAGGGGGGGCCCGAGACGTGCATTGCCTAGGGGCCCCAACATGCATAAACCGGCCCTGACCACAGTGTTGTCTTTTTAACCCAAAAGTTTACTATCTTACTGCGTTAAGTCTGCCAATGTACTACTACTGAGTATATGAACTTTTGTTTAAATAAACTAGCTGTGCCCGCGACTTCGTTTGCATAGACTACAGGGTTTTGTATTTATTTTTTCTAAAATAAAAATAGCCTAAGTTACTCCTTATTACATCAGCTACCTGCCAAAAAAGTCCCGTCAAAATCGGTCCAGCCATTTCAGAGATTAGCCCGGATAAACACAGACAAAAATTGTAAAAAATGTTATTTCGGTGTATGTACCGTATATAATATATATTCATATGCATGTAGTAAAAAGCAGTTGTTTAAATATTACAAACAGACACTCCAATTTTATTGATAGCCATAGCCATATTTTATGGATCAGAAATCTTTCTCTTGACTGATAATACTTAGATATACACCGCTTAATTTTAATCGTTTTAATCCCGTGGAGGGTCGATCCGGTACATGACACACTATCGATTTGTAAAGATAAAATAAAAAAATAAAGTACCTCTTTTTCAAAACTCGTATTAATTCAAGCATGTACGAAATTAATTTCTTTAAGAAAAACTCTGAAAGCTGAGCGAGTTCAATGACCTGTAGGTACTTTGTACGCAACGCCGACTATTAACTACAGGTTCTTGAACTGGTTCAGCTGACGTTTTCTTAAAGATACTAATTTACGTACATGCTTGAATTAATACGAGTTTTAAAAAAGAGGTACTTTACCACCTTAGGCGCGGGTGCGAGCTATGGGTAGCTCGCTGTCCGTCCGGTAACTGTCCGGACCGAGCCTAAGTCGTCGACGGCGCGCACCGTTTCCGCGCGCCTCAAAGAGCTGTCAGCAACAGCAGGGGCCCAGCTGTGTCGAAGCCTACTGGAGCCAGGGTTAATTTGAAAGATAGCTCAAGCCCCGATACGAAAGGCAACGAAGGAACAGGAGTGGGCTTTTAGTCAGTAGAAATCTGACACTATCTCCCACTCCACCCAATAGCGGGGGATGTCAATAGAGGATTTCCCCACCGCTAAAAAAAAACTTCTTGGAGGTACGCGTGATGCATGTTCCTAAAACGCTTTACACACCTACTCTACTCTGCAAACATGGAAGAGGCCTATGTCCAACAGTGGACATCTTTCAACTGAAATGATTATGATAAATCATTTGAACTGAAAGTTACCCACAGCTCGTGCAAGTTATCATGTTAATATTTCTAAACTTACTCTAACGTTTAGTATAAAGAAACTAATTAAACCAACATATCTCAGGTTTAATCAGTTTCACGCGTTTTGACGTCAAAGTAATGATATTTTTAGATTTAAATTTAATTGTTCGCGTGTTTAAAGTTTCGAAACTTTTATTATGCACACCTATTTTTAAAATTAATACAAAAAAATGAAACTGTGTCCGTATCTAATCATATTTGTGTAGTCAAAAGCAAAGTAACGAAATCCCAAAATTGTCTACGAAAAGTCATGATTGATAAATTCATAATTGTATCAATCATTCATAACAATTGCTACTAGAAAGTACTACGCGTGTTTTTTTCCATTTTGTCCGTCGTGTATTCATTTATAATCAATAGCCTGTACAATATACTACCATAATTTGAGTGACATTTTGGGATATAAACAAATGCTAATAACTTTGCTGTTTATGAATATTATTTATTGATACTTTACTTAAATAATAACAATACATTTTTTAATAAGCCCTTTAAATATTTGTATTGATTAAAATTTTGTGGTGGGATTGTTTGATGTATTGTTGTGTTGTGTGTGTTGTGTTGTTGTTTTTTGGTTGCATTGTTGTTGTTGTTGTGTGTATTGTGTTGTGACAAATTTTCGTGTGTCATTCGTGGGTCAATTTTGGGATTTCGCTCTATTTACTTTTGACTACAAAAATATGTCCAGTAATGGGTGAACATAGAGCCCTAATTCTTTGTACTACTTAAAAAATAAACAGTATAAATATTATGTTCATTCTATTATATTTGACTGGCCTGTTGGTCTAGTGGTTAGTGACCCTGACTGCTATGCCGGAGGTCGTGGGTTCGATTCCCACCCAGGACAAATGTTTGTGTGATGAGCATAATCATTTGTTCTGTGTCTGGGTGTAATTTATCTTTAATATGTATGTATTTAAAAATATATAAGTATGTTTATCGTTGTCTAGTACCCATAACACAAGCTCTGCTTAGCTTGGGACTAGACTCGGCGTTGTGTGATAATAGTTATGGAATATTATTAGTTGTGGAATATTAGCACACATTCAATGGTTTCCAAGTAATGTGTTTCTGCAAAACATTACATCACACAATGAAATGTCACTGAAACCCGACGACGCACTTTCATTATCGGCTCACATTTACTTACAATATTCCCTTATATAAACTAACTTTTTCCAGCGGTTTCGCTTGCGTGACAGTAGGAAACTATCCGTAGAAAGATATTGATGTACCTCTACCATGAGTTTAAAGCAATAGTATTTGTCGATACTCGATACCGACTACGTAAATATTTTGTATTGCAAATTTTACAGCGCCTCTAGTGGACACTTACAAAACCCAAATTTAAACTCATGGTAGAGGTACTGGAATAAAAAAGACGTGTGGCACTTGAGGACTGCCGCGTTAAAGCTATTGCATAGCATTTTTTATCAACTTATGCAATTATAATTATTTATTTATTTTATATGCAGTATTTTTTTTCCTTTGTTTTTTTTTTCTTTGATATTAATTGAAGTTACACTTTTTGAGCGTGGTGACCGATTAGAAAACAAATGAGTGGGGGGTGTTAGGTTATTTTCGTTACGGAATTTCTGGATTCGGTCTCCATGCTCAAGGCCCGCGATAGAAGCTATGCAATAGCTTAAAAATATCGTAAGCGCTATTCCAGGTTTTTTAGGGTGCCGTACCTCAAGAAAAAAACGAAAACCTTACAGGATTAATTTGTTTTCTGTCTGTGTCTTTCAAGACTCGTTATCCTAGGAACGCGTGGAGGAAGCAAGTAGAAATTAAAAATCCATACAATTACGTCTACGGTCCCTCGAAGCTGTGGAAAAATAAAACTTTTGAGTTAACGAAAAAAAAAAAAAGATACGGCCAAAAAGGACACCCGTACTCCTAGAACGCAAAAGGACAGCTGAACGACACCGACTGTGGTTTTAGGTAAAAGTCTAAGGCAGCCTCGCGATTCCACCCAGAGCGGGAGAAGTCATTGGATGATTTTCGTCCTTAAAAATATTTATTTCGTACAATTTGACACCAGCCCCTCTAGCCAAGTTACAACCGCTTCGCTTGCGTCGAACGCTTCGAGTTGGCGCGTCGCCGAATCTTTTGTTCTGACCACGTGACTGAGCGTTGAGATGACGTCATTCCCGTACATTTGAAGTATCCAATTACATTTGCTGTCACGGATCTTGAGTGCTGGCCTCAAGTTGCGCAGAATTCAAATATTCGGTCTCTTTAGTGGTGCGAAGTGAGACGCGGGGGCGGGGAGTGTCAGTGATTGGCTCGTCACTCCTGAGTCGTTCCCTGCGTTGCTGCATGTATTTAACAACGAAGACGATTAGCTCGCCGATGTATGGAATGCGCAAAGCTATCCCCACTCTGACGCCGAGCGCTCAAGATCCGTTTCGGCAATTGTAACTTTAACGATTGCTGATTATCAACTTGGCTAGGGGTACTGATTACGTGCTAATTTATTCATTGTATTCAATGTTCCCACACATGAAGTTAATTTTCTCAAAAACTACCAAGTTATTAATTTTTTTGTCCAGGTACTCATTAGCAGCAGTTGAGTTCTCATCTTCTTTATTTGCTTTTATTAATACTAGCGATCCACCCCGGCTTCGCACGGGTGCAATGCTGATACCACAACCTCTATGGCCCTGCATTTTCAATCTGTAATAACTTCAAAAATATTTATATAAATTACATGTTGTAAACATCACATTAGAAACCATAGTAGAGAAACACTGGTAATTTTAGAATTGCCAGTGTTTCTCTACTATATCATGCATTTATTATGGACTTTCCTCTTGAATCACTCGATCTATTAAAAAAAACGCGTCAAAATCGATGGCGGAGTTTTAAAGACCTAAGCATACATAAAGATGCATAGCGAGAAGCGACTTTATTTTATACTACGCGTTCCAAATGAGAATAGGACGGATTCCTATGTTTTGACGTCTCGTCGTACTGCCAAATCGAAGATATTTTGGCAAAATTGAAGAACTTAGAGATGAGTAGGTAAAAGTGAAGAACTGGATTCTGATTAAACATTTTTCGTTCACAGTTCATAAATAAATTCCACCTTTATTAACTTTAAATCAATTTAACTTTTTACATACACAACTAAAAACTATAATTACAGTAAATTAAAAAAATATATAATAATAAAACCCTACGCTAATTACAACTAACTAAAATATGGCGTCAAAAAACTCTTCCACATCGCTGTCGACAGGTAATGTGCCCAAAAGGCTGGCGGCATTGCCACGCTGTATGGCAATGCTTATGTTCTGTCCGAGGTAAAAGCCAGCCCTTGGGTCACGCGAAGTGTCAACTAGACGTTTCGATAGATCTTTATACAACTTGTGAGCACTCGGACCCCACGATCCAAGAGTTTCAACCCCAAACGGTTCGAAAATATAACTTTCAACAAGGTTGTTATGCTTCCGCCGCTTGAGGTTCTCCGCTGCCGCAGCACGACACGACGAGCTAGGAAGATGTGAAGGCGCAAGAGTATCAACACAAGTAGCGTCCCATACTAAAGGCCTTCCCATCTTCCAAGGGAATAATTAGCGTAGGGTTTTATTATTATTATTTTTTTTTTTAATTTACTATAAAAAAAAAATTTTTCGTAAATTAATTAATGTTTAAAAATTTCTGTTCTCGATTTGACAGTAAATCGTGACGTCACAACATGGCGGGCGATCCTATTCTCATTTGGAACGCATTGTACTATGTAGTGATATATAAAAAAAAAACAATTGTCGTTCATTAGTCTCGCTAAAACTCCAAAACTGGTTGACCGATTTAAAAAAATGTTTTGTTCGCTCTAATAGAGGCGTTTTTAAGAAGAAAAAAAATAGGTTGAATAACTTAAAAGCGGTTATTTTCTATAAGAATCGCATCATAATTGTGAGAAGTACTAATTTTGGGCTCAGAAGCGCAGCAACTAGTTATTCACTGATTTCTGAAGCGATTAGCTATGGTAATCACAGATGTACATGGAAATTCTTTTTCTGATAGATAAATTGTACATTTTGATAAAAGTGGAGAAAGTTTATCATTCTGACCGAGCCTCAATGACAAACTTTGAAACAAAACGTTGTGGTTTTCTGCACTTGTGCAGAAAATAGTCTAAGTCTATATATCATTCTCTTTGCTGAATGACCATGCTTGTACCAAGTTTGACGCAGGATTTTGCGTATGACCTTTTTATTAAAAGGTGGGTTTTAGTCAGTAAATTCCGACACACCCGCTAGCACCACCGACAGTATCAGATATTTGATGATTTCCTAGCTCAAAAAAAGGGTTCCGCGCGCCTCAAAGAGCTGTCAGCAACTGCAGGGACCCAGCTGGGTCGAAGCCTACTGGGGCCAGGGTTATCCGAAACGGAAGCTCGGTCCCGGTACGAAAGGCACGAAGGAACGGGGTGGGCTTTTAGTCAGTAAGAATCTGACACAATCTCCCGCTCCGCTTAAGAGCAGGGGTTGTCATTGGATGATTTTTCCTACCATAAAAAAAGGGAATAAAAGCGCAATGTTATATTCATATCATCATCATCATTTCAACCAGAACACGTCCACTGTTGGATCCCTCAATTGTCGCCATAATGACCCTTCCCATTGCTCTTTGAGTGACTTCAAGCCTTGTGATGTTATGTTAAATTGACGGAAAATTTCGTCTCACGATGTTATTTTTGTATAAGTGGCTCTAGGTTATTACATATAACTTTACTCGTATGTGTGCTAATAATATCTTAGGTAACAACTAAATTGTTACACACAGCTAGAATTTAATTGATAACATAAGGCAAACAAGAAAAAAGATCATCCCATTTATCTCAAGGCTGCCGCAGATAGATGTGATGTTTTGGCGGCGACCTCTTGCGCCATGCCTTGGTTCAGGCCATGTTCTGGAACGAAAGAGAAGCGGACGTCTCGATCTTCGAAGCAGTAATTCTAGCGAAGGAAATGGCCGTAAATATGGAAGAACGTGCAAATCCTCACGATTTAACCGCCACCACAAGAGACACTCCGTGCGTAAAGATACTTTATTAAGCACAAGTTCGATCGTGTATGGAGTACTGCTCTCATCTTTGAGACGGATCTGCCCGATACTAGCTTGATGCACTTGGAACAATTGTAAGAGGCGAACCAAGAAAATAGAATAGAATAGAATAGAATAGAATAGAATAGAATAGAATAGAATAGAATAGAATAGAATAAACTTAATTGTATACCAAAAAGTAACAAGACATAAACACAAACTTAAATATATGGGTACAATGGCGGTCTTATTCGCTGCTTATAGGATGGCGCACAATGATGCACTCGTCGAGTCGCAGCTTCAATGTCTTGAGCGTCGATGCCCTGAGTCGCTAGCCTGTCAGTTTTCTGCCGGTTGCGTTTCGGGGAGTTTGCGTCGGAATCATAGCCTAATTTCGCCTAGGCTGTTCCATCATAGGACCACCAGACGTACTGCGATGCGCCACCGGTACATGGTAGACCACCCACCTATCCGCACAAAACGTTTTGGGAACACATTCATTGTGCGTACAGCTAAGGAGTGGAATTCCCTGCTGGAGTCTGTGCTTCCTGGTGGCTACAACCGAGGAATCTTTAAGTCAAGAGTGAATAGGTTACTTCTAGGTAAGCACGCTCCATCGTCGACCGCAGCGTCGCTTTCCATCAGGTGAGATAGCGGTCAAGCGCAAACCTACCAACAATAAAAAAAGAGTCGAAGTGCGATCCCCATCCAACGTAGGCGTGCGGTAATATCAGTATTACCGTAGGGGCCCAGTAAGGCCGATGCTTGCCGGAGCATCGTTGTTTATTTCCATTTGTTGCTTTATCTGTCTTAAGTTTTATTTAAATCTATTGGCACACAACACCGTTGCCGACGTCTTTAGCCGATATTGTTACCGGCTAATGCTGAAAACCAGCGCTGTGGACTCGTTGCATTTTTGCGTATGGACACAGCATTATGCTGAGACGTAGCGCATATTTTCATACTATTTCTGTTATTTTTTATTTTATTACTATTTTTTCGTATTATGTTAGTCTGAAGTGTGCGCCTTTTTCGGGCTAATAAAATGTTAAAATGTTTTCTTTCTTTCTTTTCTTTTTTAGAGCCGTAGGAATTTTTAATAGATTTACCGTGGTCCTGAAATGCCAAAGGGCTACTGAAATATGACTTTTATTATATAGTGTGATCAGCCTAATAATGTTCCCACTACTTGGACGTAGGCCAGGAGGCATAGTGAGGACTCTAGGAGAGGGAATGAGCCGTAATCCACGACGCGGGCCCATTGCGGGTTTGAGCGCTCGGCGTCAGAGTGGGGATCGCTTTGCGCATTCCATACATTGGCGAACCAATCGTCTTCGTTGTTAGATACATGCAGCAACGCAGGGAACGAATCAGAAGTGACGTCTATGACACAATAGCGCGGTGAGCCAATCACTGACACTCCCCGCCCCCGCTTCTCACTTCGCACCACGAAGAGACCGAATATTTGACTTCTGCGCAACTTGAAGCCAGCGCTCAAGATCCGTGCCAATAATTGTACCAGTGCGGCTGATAAGTCCGTGGTCTAAGGTACTTACCGATAACTCAACGTTTCGTTACTAATACCACTAATCGGGGGACTCATTGTTGTTTTAATTGCAGGTATTTTTATAATTTAGCATCTCGTATCACCTAGCCTTGAAGACAAGGTCAATTATAATCAAACGGGAAGACAGCAACAGGCAAATTATTCCAATACCTCGATGTATGCACTAAGCAACGAGCCAAAACGCTTGGTCCGAACCGTAGAGGTTTCAACAACGAACGAATTATATAAATCCCTCACTAGTGTTCGGGAATAAAACAAAACAACATTTGTTACCTTCCGTGATTTAAAGACACTCCTTTATCCTCTAGTCACATAATATATCATTTTAAAATCAATTGACAAATAAATTAACGCTCAGATACTTCTTCAAAACGAAGCTGACTCATGTCTCATCGCTTAAGGCGTATAGTCCCTTGAACCATCTGGCCGAAATTATGTGAACGCAATTCTTGCACTCGCCTAGGCGGCAGTACGCAAATCTGTGCATTTATTTGCGGCCAGCAGCGCCCGGAAAGCGCTTTAAATCCATTTTCTCTGCGAGATATTGATTGATTTACATATGCAATGTTCACTTTGAAGAATATTTAACCACCAATTTTTATGTGTAAAAATGTTTCTAAAGGTCCAAGCCGTTTCGAAGGAGTAGGGAAAAATTGCGAAAAGATGCGAAATTGCTAAATATTTTTTTTTACAAAAGTATTGCATGAAAAAATCAAATGTTGGTATTATTGTTCATGAATCTATAATAAACATATATTTTTTTCAAACCAATTGACCTAGCCGTTACGGAGGAGTAGGCCTCAGAAAATCACTGTTTTATGGCACTTTTCGGGCGCTTGGCCCTTAACACCGTGTGGTCAATGACGCTCGTTTGCCATCGACAGGCATTCATTCAATTCACGTACAATCGTGATCGGAATATGACAGTCGCAAAGGAATCCCCGGTCCCCAATACATTTGCCGTACCAACTTACTGAAATCTTAGGATAATTGTTCCGTATAGTTTTTTGCAATGAAACAATAACCAGTTTTGCTGAATTCACTTCTAGGATTTTGGTCACTTGGAAAATCTTGTAGACGAAATTACTATAGGGAAAATCTATAAGCTATAAACACCATTATTGTTTAGGGTTCCGTAGCCAAATGGCAAAAAACGGAACCCTTAATCTATAAGGGTTCCGTCATGTCTGTCTGTCTGTCTGTCTGTTTGTCTGTCCGTCCGTATGTCACAGCCACTTTTTTCCGAAACTATAAGATCTATACTGTTGAAACATAGTAAGTAGATGTATTCTGTAAACCACTTTAAGATTTTCATAAAAAAATAGAAAAAGAGCAATCAATTTTAGGGGTCCCCATTTGAACTGAAACTCAAAAATTGTTTTTTCATCAAACTCTTACGTGTGGGGTATCTATGGATAGGTCTTTAAAAATGATATTGAGGTTTCTAATATCATTTTTTTTTCTAAATTGAATAGTTTACGCGAGAGACACTTCCAAAGTGGTAAAAGGTGTCCCCCCCCCTGTAACTTCTAAAATAAGAGAATGATAAAACTAAAAAAAATATATGATGTACATTACCATGTAAACTACCAACGAAAATTGGTTTGAGCGAGATCTAGTAAGTAGTTTTTTTTAATACGTCATAAATCTCAAAAATACACTATTATTAAAACATCAATCAAAGTTACAACGAACTACAAGAACTTTTTTATTATGTTACTTGCTGCTACGAAACCCTCCATGGGCGAGTCCGACTCGCACTTGGCCGGTTTTTTTTTAATAGTCCGATAAATGGGTTTCTATATGTACCTACCTGTAACTGATAATAAAAGGTGTAAGGGACAGCCCTCCACAAACTTTAAGGGCTTGCTCAGTAGACGAAACTGAACAACCTTCCACAATTTTTTTTTTTAGGAAACGAAAAAAAAATCTGCCTAGTCAAAATGATAAACTTGATTGGACAATTTATATGGCGAGGCCGATTTATTTTTTCGTTCTCTCCTGGAATACTTTCTAGTCAACCCATTGTGTTTAGGCTCATTAGATTCGTCTTAACTAGATCTAAATATTTTTTTTATTATTCATACTCTGAAAGTAGGTCTGAAGTAGCCTGAGGAGCGGGCTAAAAGTGATACTTTTTATCCTTAGGGAGTTTTACTTTACAACTGAGAGCTGTCAAATTATTTAAAAAAAAACCAGTTCTATCTTCACATTTCTATTGAACCATGTTCCAATTTTCCACACAGCCAGTCAATCACAGCGCGATATAAAATTGAAATAACTTAAAGACAAGTATTAATTAAATTATGTTATATTTTAAGTGATTTATTTGTTCGACTATTTCTTTAAAACACTTTATGTTTAAAAGATTACAATTAATTTCTAATTTTTCATTATTGAGGCTGATTACCTGGCCAACAACAGAAAAAAAAAAACAAAATGGCGGGAAAGTGGCGTACAACAGAGATTTGTATTAACACGTTATGTTTATCAGATTAAAATAGTGAATGAATGTAATAAATAATGAATTAATGTCTAATTTCATAAGAGAAGAGGCTGAAGCAGTAGTGGAATACCTTTTACCGCCTAAATCAGAAGAAAGATACCTATTTAAAATCATAGGTACAACGACTCAGGTTTTACAAACTTTTTATTTTGTTTTTAGTGTCCTCGTATTCGCAATGAAAAGCACAGTGTTTACCTCGGGTGGTACCCATTTAACCCCTCGAATTTGCGACCTCGCTACGCTCGGCCGCCAACTCCTTCTCGGGACAAAACTTTCACCAATAGTGTAACAATGTACTATTGATGACGAGGACCTGTTGCTATAACTGGGAAGTGGCTAATGGAAACCTGGGATGCGTACTAGTAAACACGTCGAGTTTGGGCTCATTAGACTCGTCTTAACCAGTTCTTTTACTTTTTATAGATTTTATGCGTCGGGGGTGATAATTTTTTTTTAATTTTGCCAATGTAAGCTAGTAAACTTATATTTGTTAGACAAACTAGACCAATGATAAACTGATAGTCCAGAACTATTGCAAGAAAACAGAACACTAGGTAGATTACAGCTGAGAGGATTCCCCTGGTCTGAATCTTCTTATCAGTCAGAACTGACCCTAAGAGCAAGTCTTTGTGTAATTATACTAACTGATAACAGTATATTTTACTGCACACGTTAAGTAATCTATTATGTACATAATGAAACGATGGCATGTAGTGTTCCACGCGCGCCTCAAGGAGTTGTCAGCGACCGTAGGGGCCCAGCAGGGTCGAAGCAAACTGGGTCCCAAGAGCGGGAGATGTAATTTAACGATTTCTCATCTAAAAAAAATATACATAATGAATGAGCTGTAATGTAATTTGTGGCTCTTAAAATTGCATGCTAGCATTACCTCTACGGTTCGGACTAAGCGTTTCGTCTTTTCTTTAACTGCGTACATCAAAGCACTGGAACAATTTGACTGCTGCGGTCTTCCCGTCCGATTATAATAATTTGGGTGTCTTCAAGGCTAAAGTGAAAAGGCTCCTCATAAACTAGTGCACCTCACCATCAACGACTGCATCACTGCTTACCATCAGGTGGGTTCGCAGTCAAGCACTAGTTTATATTATTTAAAAAAAAAACACGTTATTTTACGGCTCGGTTGGCACAGTGGTTGAGGTTCATTGCGAGGCTAAAGCGCCTAACTCAGCGTATACATAATTATGATACGATATTTAAAACGCTATTTCATAGCGCTGGTATTCTGTTAAGGCCCGCTATGTGTGTGCCACAGACACTCTCACAGACGTTCAATAGATCATAGTTAAACAATAACGAAGAAATAGATAAAATAGAAATAAATAGGGTGTGCGTTGGAATTTCACAATTTAGTTCCACCTAGTCCGTTCATCGGACCACTAGACGTATAACGCGCGGCGTTGCGCCATCCGTACATGGTAGATATCCTACCCATTCGTACAAAGCGTTTTGGAAACACATTCATTATGCGTACAGCTAAGGAGTGGGATTCCCTGCCGGAGTCTGTGTTTCCTGATAGTTACAACCTAGGTGTCTTTAAGTCAAGAGTGAATAGGTTACTTCTAGGCAAGCGTGTGCTATCGTCGTCCACATCATCACTTACTATCAGGGGAGATAGTGGTCAAACGCGAGCGTATCAATAATAATAATAAAAAATCATCGGGCTGTCTGACTGACTGTCCACGGAAGCATTGCCCAACCTCGAAGACTGATTGAGTTGCGTGGAAACATAGAGGCGAGCCTCTGACGGGTCAAAATAATAACAATCAATTGTACCAATAATGTGAATAATCGGTCAAGTTCATATCAAGGGCTTGTAAGAAAACAAAGTAACGCTTTGAACACGTGTAACAATTTTTCAGTGTTATGATATTACGAGTAACTGCTTGAGCGGAGCACCGACGTGCCCTCGTGGGGGTGATCGGCGGCGGAGATCTTTCGCGCCGGGCCTTGGTTGAGGCCATGGTCCGGAGAGAGGAGGAGTGGCAGGCGGTCGCCGACTTCTGCGAAACAGTAATGCTCAGGCAACGGCGCTCTCGCCGCCGCCGGAATTCCGATCCCGATTTCAGCCACCGTAGGCGCGGGCTTACGGACAGTGAGCAATGGGTAGCTCGCTGTCCGGCCGTCCGGTAACTGTCCGAACCAAGCCCAAGAAGTCGACGGCGCGCGCTGTTCCCGCGCGCCTCAAGGAATTGTCATCAACAGCAGGGGCCCAGCCGGCTCGAAGCCTACTGGGGCCAGGGTTATCCGAAAGGACGCTCGAGCCCCGGTATGAAGGCTTGAAGGAACGGGATGGGTTTTTTAGTCAGTAAGAGTCTGACACTATCTCCCGCTCCGCCCAAGAGCGAGGGTTGTCATAGGATGATTTTTCTCATAGAAAAAAAAATATTACGAGTAAATAACTAACTAATAACTACAATCTACTATCCAAAAATTAAGGAAAAAATCGTGAGAAAACCGACCGGTTTTTGTCCCAGAACCAAAAATATGAAGACATAATAAGGGTCGCCACATACGGGCCGCCGACCACAAGCACAAAACTTCTCCAGCGGCATATTTCATACATTTTATATGGACTTGCTGCACACGGTTGTCTCTAGTGGCCGCCAAAAAATCATCCTCACCATACAAATTAAAAACTTGATTGGGCAGTTTGTATGGAGAGGCCGATATATTTTTTTTCGTTTTCTTACAAACAATCTTGTGGAAGGTTTTTCAGTCTTGTCTACTGAGCAAGCCCTTAAAGTTTGTGGGGGACTGTCACTGTCACCCGGTATTACTTCTAATCTAACATAACCATAGTACCTATATACTTTGCCTGCAGATCTGTAGCTGTAAGTTATAGTTTTAGACACATAAGCTCTAGGCTTTATAACAGAATAAATAAGGAAATTAATATATACCCTCTAACGAGGCATGTACTTAAAAATAAATTAACCGATTGGCTAACATCTAAAACTTACGATGAAACTGAAAAACTTGTTGAAATTTAATATCACAAAGTCATAATACATACACTCTCCAAACATACACCTTTACACACCCCATCCACTCCACACCATCACTATACACTCACTACACACCACACACTACCATAGGCTAGGATTTACTTATTCTATAAATTGTATATGATAGGGAACTACTGCTTTTCTTATGTTTCTGGAGGTGGGCGCTGATAGCTGCGCCTCAGTTTCAAACTATTGCAGCTATCATCGTGCATAAATAAATTGTTAAATGTGTTTTTAGTTTCAAATAAAGATTATTATTATTATTATTATTATTACTTTAATACTAAAAAAAATAGTTTAAAAAAACTAAAAAAACACGCTTTCATAGCATATCAAACTAAAAAGTGTAAAATAATTTTCAACATAATTATATTGAACGAAAAATATTAATATCATTGTGAAAAAAGCGTGGGGCGCTTTGTGCCATATTTTTCGTAAATCGAGCACCCCACGCTTACACTTTTTAGTTTGATATGCTATGAAAGCGTGTTTTTTTTTAGTTTTTTTAAACTATATTTTTATTTTTCACTAAAAAAAACAGATTATTGTATTGTCATCAGTCTTTGATGGGTGTGCAAAGTTTGAAAAAAATCTGATCGCCCAAAGTTGGTCAAAATCGAGCTCAAAGGCGTTGGTTACAAACATACAGGTGAAGCTAATATAAGCGTGTTAAAAACAAAATAAGCTCTGACGTTGAAATACTTCACCCCATCTCGTTGTCATCCGAACACGTGCCCAGAAGACCGCATTGTCGCGCTGAATAGCAATTCTAATACTTTGGGTAAGAATAAGCTAACCTTCTGGTCACGCAGGATGGATGTCCAGAAAGCGGACTCGACTGATTGAGTCTTTGGGAAATATCCCAATACAATTCAAATATTTTATTTCGCATAGGCCTACATGGGCACTTATAAAACGTCAGAAGCTAGTGCACGGTTCCAAATTGGTCACTTAATATGGAGAAGAACCGGCAAGAAACTCCATGGTTACTCTTTTTTTTCAGAAAAAGATACGCACACTAGGATTATAGGCGCCAAGTGTTTCAACACCAAATGAAAATACTGAAATTACCAATAAGGTTTCAGTATTAATGCGCCGCTTGCTTCGGCATCCACATGGTAATCACAAAATAGATAAGTGTGTGGCAGTGCTGGCACGGCCCACTGTAATTGGAACAATGGCAAGTTGTATTTAGATTTTTTTTAATAATCATTGCCTTAGTTTTTCACAACTAGCTTAGGGTTTCGTTCCTTCGTAATTGTCTAAAAAATAAAAAAATACTGAGACAGCAAAAAAATGTGGTAAGTGCAATGTTTGCAATTTAAATATAATTGAGTGCGTGAAAAAGGGGAAAATTTATTATCTTTTTCAGTATTTTGACACCATCATTTTCTTTAAAAATACTTGTTTATTTTATAATAAAAGTATATGTTCTGATAACTTCTGTCAACTGCAGATACGAACGATGTTCACCCTCATCTCAAGACGTTAATATAAATGCTAGGGCTAATTACAGTGCGGACAGTGCGCGTTGGCATATACATCGCTGTCACGCAACCGCGACAAGCGCGCGCCGCGTAACAAAATAGATCGATTCGAATTTCGAATATTGACATTTTTTATTTTTTTATTTTTTGTATAAGGAACAAATTTGAAGTAACTTTTTTTACTGACTTGTTTTTTAAGGTTCTTTTTTTTAATAATTTCGGTGTGGTTTTTTGTGTTTTTTTTTTTAAATAACTTTCAAAATGGTGAATAAAGTGTATAAAGTTAGTTCTGTTAAAGAAGAAAAGGCTGGGAGCAAACACAATCAGATTCTAATGTCTATTGTTGGTAAGTAATTATTGTAATGGCATTTTTTTTTCATATTACATTAATTAATATGACTCAGTAACTACATCCATAAAAAATCTTTCTAGTAGAATTTTTTTTTTCATTTTTCCAGATGTACTTAAAACACACTATCTTTACACTATCACGCCTTTATCTTATAGGGTTGAACAGAAACTAAAGAATGTTTACTACGAACATTAAGTACATAATTATAATTAAAAAAAAAATTACCTAATATTTTTTAAGTTATTGCATAGCTTCTATCCTTGAGCGTGGAGATCGAATCCAGAAATTCCGTAACGAAAATAACCTCCACTCATTTGTTTTTTGAGCGTGGTGACCGATAGGAAAACAAATGAGCGAACAATCAATCAAAATTCAATTCAATGTGTGAAAGTAAACTTCAATTAATATCAAAGAAAATAAAAAAAAATACTGCATAAATAAAATAAATAAATAGTTATAATTGCATAAGTTGATAAAAATGCTATGCAATAGCTTTACCGCGGCAGTCCCCACTTGGGGACTGGCAAAAAATACGTGTGGCACTTGCCACACGTCTTTTTTATTTTTGTTTTTCTGTCAATATTTTTAAACTTATAAAATATTCTCGTAACAACAAATCAATATTAAAATAATTTATATTAAAAAAAAAAAAAAATTTAAAGTAACTTACTATACTTAAATATACATCACTAATTTTTAATTAGTACAAATACTTAAAGGGCTTATTAGAAAAGCCCTTGTTATTATTTAAGTAAAGTCTCAATAAATAATATTCATAAACAGCAAAGTTATTAGCGTTTATGTTTATCCCAAAATGTCTCTCAATTTATGGAAATATTGTTCAGGCGATTATAAATGAATAAAGGATGATTAAAATGGAAAAACACTTCCCGCAATATTTTCTACTAGCAATTGTTATGTATGATTGAATCTATGATGAATTTATCTTCTCGTGGTCAATTTTAGGATTTCGGTTTTTTCTACTTTTGAATACAAAAATATGATCAGTAACGGAAACATATACATCCCCACTTTTTTGGTATACTAATTAAAAAGTAGGGGTGTATAATCTTTAAAATATAGAATTGGTTCTCTAATTAATATAAAAGGGTCTTATTTATGTAAAGTCATCATCATTTCAGCTGAAAGGCATCCATTGTTAGATTGCCTAGCTCATCACTGATGTTAAGGTTGATGATGATGTTATAGTCCCTTGAACCATCTGGCCAAAATTATGTGGACGCACCTCTCGCACCCGCCTAGGCGGCAGTACCTACGCAAATCTGTGCATTTATTTGTGGCCAACAGCGCTCGGAAAGCGCGCGGCTGACCTTTAAATCCATTTTCTTTGCGAAATATTGATTGATTTACATATGCAATGTTCACTTTGAAGAATATTTAATCACCAATTTTTATGTGTAAAAATGTTTCTAAAGATCCAAGCCGTTTTGAAGAAGTAGGGAAAATGCGAAATTGCTAAATATTATTTTTAGACAAAAGTATTATTAGCATTAGATATTAGAAAAAATCAAATGTTCATAATGTTGTTCATGAATCTATAATAAACATATATTTTTTTCAATCCTAAACCTGGCCGTTACCGAGGAGTAGGCTTCAGAAAGTCACTGTTTTATGGCACGTTTCGGACACTTGGGCCTAACCAATCTTTTTGCGCAATAAATGACACTAGTCTAAATTTTTTTTTAATGCAAAGATTTCAAAAATGGTTCATGACTGATGAAAGGTTCATGATGTGATACGGACTTTTTAATTTCTGAAACACATTTGATATGTACCTACCTATAGTTTTTTCACATTTGTAAATGGTAAAACATTGTATCTCCATTTTGAGCAAATAAATCTTATCAATATTCTATTTTAGACCATAATTAATTTAAAAACTTAAATTTCTAGTCTATTATATTTGGGCGCTAGATTAAAATAAAAACAGTACTGACTATTTTTATCATTTTACTAAATATTCATGAGTTGACGACGACTAAATCAGAAAAAAGTTCTTTTAAATATTAATATTTTTAGACTCTGAATAAAAGTTCTTGTTATTTTAATATTTATAGATAGACAGTTGAATTTGCTTACACGTGTACCATATATATATGTTAATCAATATTCAAATGAGCGGATATCTTAACTTTTGTTTAAAAATCGACGAGTGCCAAGTGAAAAATCATCATCATCCGAAAGACGTCCACTGTTAGACATAGGCCTCCCACAAGTGTCGCCATAGCGACTGGTCTTGTGTGTCGCGTGTCTATCAAATTCCCGCGATCCTCACCAGCGCCCTAGCCAAGTTACGACCGTTTCGATTCGATTCTCTAGCGTCGAACGCCTCGAGTAGGCCACGTCTCCAATTACTTTGTTCTAACGTCATTTCAAGCTCAATCATGTGGTCAGAACAAAGAATCGGAGGCGTGGCCTACTAGACTACTAGAGAATCGAAACGAAACGATCGTAACTTGGCTAGGGGGACTGGTGTTTATGGAGGCCAACGCTGCGTGTTCCGGTACCTGATCGCCACGTGGTGGTGGAGTGAAAAATATGATTGTGATTTAATTCCGCCAAGCCCGTACCATCATTGGACCTCTAGACTTACGGCGTTGGTTCACCGCTGCACCGGTACATGGTGAACATCCTACTCCATTGACGATGTGGTCGACGATGAAGCACACTTAGCTAAAAGTAACTAATCCACTCTTGAATTACAAACCCCTAGGTTGTAATTGTAAATATCAGGAAAGGACGGTAAATTCTACTCCTTAACTATACGCACAATAACGTTTTAGAAACGAAGAACGACGTCGCGTGGCGTGGATCAAGTGTAGCTCTACAAGTCTAGTTTCCATATAAAATGTATGGAGAACGACGCGCCCAGATCGGAGTGTGTGGCACGTGTTAGCAGTGTAGTTCTACTTTTATGCTAGACCTACATTAAACTGACACGCACGTGTAACACGCCTGCCCCCCTAGCCAAGTTACAACCGTATCGTGTCGAATTCTGTTCTCCAATCGGTAACGCTTCGGTGTCAGCAATTGTAGAAAACGATAAGTGGGCAGCCATGTTGACGCGCCTGAGTCGGCCGCTCGTTCTACAATGTAGCGTTTGTTTATCAAAGGATGTAGCGTTAGACGTAGAAATTCATTATATCATTGTGAACGATGTGAACTTGGGCACGAATTTTCTATTAGTTTGTTCCGACCACGTGAATTAACGTTGAGATGATGTCATTCCCCTACATTTTATTACTTTATGACTAGCGTTAACGATTGTAGGTTATCAACTTGGCTAGGGGTGCTGATCTGTACATAGAACGACGTCGCGTGGCGTGGATCAAGTGTAGCTCTACAAGTTTAGTTTCCATATAAAATGTATGGAGAACGACGCGTCTAGATCGCCGTGTGTGTGTGTGTGTGGCACACCTGTTAGCAGTGTGGTTCTACCTTTATCGTCGCTTTCCATCAGGCGAGATAGTGGTCAAGCGCGAGCCTATCAAGATTACTTCTAGGCAAGCGTGCTTCATCGTCGACCACATCATTACTTACCATCAAGCGAAATAGTGATCAAACGCGAGCCTATCAACAACAATGAACTGACTGATAATAAATTGATTGCCTCGTTAATCTCGTGGTTGCAAGCGCGACCTTGGGGCCTGGGGTCCTCGGTTAAATTTCTGAGTTGGACAAAAAGTGCTAATGGGTGTTTCCATTAGGAATTACTCTCTAGCTGCCTGTGGTTGGGAAGTTGGTGGTGCGACACCACCGTGCATCGGAAAGCATGTTGGTCCTACGCCTGATCTTACTCCGGTGGTGTCGAATTGCCTTCCCATTGGACTATGCGAGTAAAGGAACTAAGAGTGCATCTGTATTTGCGCACACGCTTGTGCACTATAATATCTCCGGCGTACTTAGCTCATTAATATTGAGAATGGCCACCATGATCGAAATTCGATCGCGAGGATATTTTCTCTTTAAAATAGTAAAATAAATCTTACAATTATCTCATAATTTCAGTAACTTACTATAAATCAATAATAATAATATTCCCCAACTGTCACACAACACCGTCTAGTCTCAAGTTAAGCAAGAGCTTGTGTTATGAGAACTAGACAAATGATAAACATACTTTTTTTTTAAATACATACATACTCGTATTATAGATAAGTTATAGTGTGTTGGGGTAAGATCGGCATTGGGGTAAGACCGTATAAATATAAATTATACCACTTATTTAGCTTTATTTTGAATGCTAGTCATATTGCGTGCCGCGTCATTATTTTCCACCTTGCCCAGCAATAACTGGCATACAAATAAAGCTTAATAAGTGGTATATTGGTTTATTTATACGTTCTTACCCCAATGCTGATCTTCCCCCAACCCACCTAGACACAGAACAAATGATTGTGCTCATCACACAAACATTTGTACTGGGTGGGAATCGAACCCACGACCTCCGGCATAGCAGTTAGGACCACTAACCACTAGACCAACAGGCCAGTCATGATATTATATTATATTCAAATGTAGCAAATCCTACAAGTCTAGTTTCCATATAAAATGTATAGAGATCGGCGTGTATGGCATACATATGAGCAGTGTAGTTCTACCCTAAATCCATGAAAGTAGACAATATACCTATAAGCATATACCGAGAGATAAAGTAGCATTATATTAGTGAAAAATTATTTTAAATCGGTCTGGTAGTTTTTGAGTTTATTAATTACAGATAAAATTAGTGACTGAATTGAAATTTTACCAAGGACCACAGACCCTAAGGTCACGCTTGCGACCACAAGATTAACGAGGCAATCAATTTGTTATCAGTCAGTTTATTATTATTGATAGGCTCGAGCTTGATCTCTATTTCACCTGATGGTAAGTAATGATGTCCCGAGCAACAGGTAGCTTGCCGTACGCCCGTCCGATAAAGACCTAGCCTGAGTAGTCAACGACGAACGACGTTCTACGGGCACTTCAAAGAGATGTTAATAAAACTGTAATTTGTGAAAAGGAAACCCGTGATCCTAAAACAGAAAATGTAGCTGAAGGAAACAGGTGTAAAGCCACACCTGTACTGTGTAAAGCCATACTAATTAAAGAAGTCGCGAATTAAGATCATTATGTAAAAGTAAATAATCAATCTGCTATCTTATCTAAACTACCTACCGTTGACTAATCGTATGAATTACCCATATAAAAAAATCGTAGTAAAATTAACATTTTATGAATAATTCACACAATTGTGTTTACCAGGAAATAATAAACAAGTGTACTTACGCTGAAAACTCGATTATTTTAACGACTCACAAGTATATCACTGTGGCTAATTTTGAAACAAGTTTTACAATCATTAAATGTTAATTTACTAATCTTTCAATTAATCTGTTCTGTATTAACGTATGTTTTGATATCTGTTACCGGCCGAACCCGATTTTTTAGAGCTGGTCCTGCTTAGGCTAAACTAATTCTCCCTACACGCGCATCCTACACCTGGGTGAATGTAAAAAAATAATTGTGTCGGGGCCCCTGAAAATCTGAGCTCGGTTCACAGGCTCATGGACTAATATCGCAAGTTTGGCCTAGGCGAAACCATTTCATTCTAAAATCTGGTTTAGCCAATAACATATCTAAAAAAGTCTTAAATCGGTACATCCCTATCGATACATATTATAAAACTAAGTGCTCAACGCGTCTGTCTGTTTGTTCGCGATAAACACAAAAACATTTTCATGCAGTTTACAGCAATATACAGAGCAGGTTAGGTGTTTAATAAATGGTAACACCATCATGACGGTGTTTCTTGACATCACCAATGCTTTTAATACCGTACCCTTGAATTGCATTAAGGATGCAATTTAGTATTACCAGCTACCGACCTACTTCTGACGTGTAGTCGAGCCTGTTTGACGAACAAGGTTGTGTTTGACCCCGATCACCAGGAAAAGTGGAACCGGCGAGAGATAACGCGCGGTGTCCTGCAAGGATCTATACTGTGACCGCCCCTGTGGGATATCGGTTACGACTGCGTGCGGCGTGGCAACCTCTCTCTCATGAGTGACTTTCTTAAGTCGTTATAGAATGGCTAGAGAGATGTCATGACATCCTCCCTTCCACCTGACACAGGTCCTCACTGGACTGTTTCGAATTCAGACAGAAAAGATGCCAGAGTGTCCCTATTGTGCGGATTTTCTGGAGAACAAGGTGGAGCACACAGTGGAAATTTCGTCTATACGTAATATGTCAGTTTCTTTTTTTATAATAGACTACGTACCATCGAAGACATTTCCGCCTGACCACCGCTAAGTTCATTTTTGTTTGCATTTGTAACGAAAACTTCAAAGGATTTGGTTTGGCGCTGCACCGCAGGATTTAAGCGAAGTATCTTTTAAGTGATCAGGCAGAAATTACCGTGATGGTACATACATAATAATATCATTTATAATACGTATAAACAGCATTACCACGTTCGATGGCAATGTTAATTATTAGGTCAAAAACGTGCTCTTTAATGAATATTAACTAATTCATATCTCAAAATGTGTATATAATTGGTTTGTCTATTACTGATTATAGTCAAAACTATTTATAGGGTAAAACCACTTTTATCTGATGTAATTGGTCATAAACATTATATTTGAGATATCTATTATCTACTAGCTTTTGAAATTATAGCCTATGTCACTCAGGAATAAACCAGCGTTCTTTCAGAGATTGCATCCTACAAAATAAAAAAAAAACAAAAAAAAAACTTTACTTACCTCTTTAAAACATTAGTATAGATTTACTTATTGTGCACACCGCAGTGTTGTTTTTTTTTAACCCAAAGGTTGACTGGTAGAAAATGCCTTGTTGCATTAAGTCCGCCTATGTACCAATACTGTACATGAAGTTTAAAGCCGTTTTATACTTTTAATAGTTATTTTAGTTTAGATCAGTTCAGTTCAGTCGATCACTTGATCGCTTACTAGACTTTGAAAAAAAAAATGAAACTGCACGACACGTTTTAAAACTCCATACGAAGTTACGTATACGGATTAAAAAAAAAAAAAATGTTATTGAGAAAGAGAAAGAGAGCATAACATAGCATGATCAGCCTTATAATGTTCTGCTGGGATTCAGGCCTTTTCAATAAGTGAGGTTATGGGGACCACGCGGGCTCAGTGCGAGTTGGTGGATGTCACATGTCTTCGAATTTACGGTTCTAGGACTTGCCAGTTTCCTTACGATATTTTCCTTTACAGTTTTGAGAATAGTGGTGATGAAATAAATTACACAAAGTAATGCGCCTGGCTGGGTTTGAACCCCAACCCAACTCGTAAGTCGGGGCCATTAGCACTCGGCCACCACTGCTTTACACCAGTAGGTACTACCAGCCTCATTTAGCATAAACTGACGAAAAAAAAATTGACGTGTAAAAGTGTTTTTTAAACCTATTTACAAAATAAATATCATTCATACATATCATATCATTTACTTAATAAAAAAATATCAAACAGCAACCTTTAAAAATTATACCTAATAAAAAAATTATATCATATTTCTTAAATGATAAGTTTATTTAATTTACAATATTCATTTACCTTTCAATCGTGGAAATTACAGACACAATAGAAAGACAATAGGTGCGCGAACGCGCGTTCGCTTGGGGTTTAATGAATTAAAAAATTAAATAGCTTTAAATAGAGGGAATAAATTGTTATACAATTATTCAGTTATTTAAAATTTTATTATAAAATATGTAATATTTCAATTATATTTTTTTATATTGGTCCAAATAAACTAAATAAATAAATGGTATACTTTTTGTTACATGTCCAGTCAGAATATACAATAAAAAAATGATGAAAAAAAAATGAATGTTATAAAAAATGTTTTAACGCAAATTGTATTAATTATTACCTTTATTAAAGAATTATTTATTTACATAAGCAAATAAATAAATCTATCTACTAAAAAACGAATTTAAAAACCGGTGAGAACCGGTTTGGTTGGCAGGTCTTTTATGACTATTTCGAAAACATTTTTTTTATAATGATTAAATTATAAGCTCTACGTTTTGATATTTAAAAAAAAAAAAAAAAACAAACAAGTTTTAAATTTTAACGGTCACCGAAGCCAACTCGTTTCAACTAATTCAAAAATAAAACAGCACATTATACATTTCTATGTATATTTCTTGAAGTAATGGAGCCGAACCATTTTTTTAGATGAAAAATCAATTTTTAAATTAATTTTTGGAATGTGATCAGTTTAAACAACATTACTTTTGTTATATGCGAAACCTGAATATAGTTTGTTCAGAATCAGTAACTGAATGGATTCCAATAGTTTTTACACCATGTTATATTTTTTCCCAAAAATATTTAAAAAAGGTCACAAGTTGAACACCACCGACACTACCTACTACACGCTGGCATTAGGCGCCACCAAACAGCTGGGTGCAAGTGCAGAACCACCCCTTTTTTTTTTTCGATGGGAAAAATCATCTTATGACAACCCCCGCTCTTGGGCGGAGCGGGAGATAGTGTCAGACTCTTACTGACTAAAAAACCCATCCCGTTCCTTCAAGCCTTCATACCGGGGCTCGAGCGCCCTTTCGGATAACCCTGGCCCCAGTAGGCTTCGACCCGGCTGGGCCCCTGCTATTGCTGACAACTCCTTGAGGCGCGCGGGAACATCGCGCGCCGTGGACGTCTTGGGCTTGGTCGAGACGGTTACCGGACGGCCGGACAGCGAGCTACCCATTGCTCACTGTCCGCAAGCCTGCGCCTACCGTGGCTGGAAATCGGGATCGGAATCCCGGCGGCGGCGGCGTGAGCGCCGTTGCCTGATGCGGTCAGCCTCCTCCTTAGCGAGTATTACTGCTTCGCAGAAGTCGGCGACCGCCTGCCACTTCTCCTCGCTCCGCAAAAGCACCCCTCAGTCGCCTGGATGGCCCGACAACCTTGTATTTTTACTGACATAACAAGTTTATAACTTTGATCTATTCCCGTTTTGCGTTAAGTGAGAGAGAGTCTCAGACGTATGCTGAATATGACCCACCAAATTAAGCAACACTTGCTGCGGTCAGTTCGCAGATGGGTGACCATCCTTTATAAGAGAATCCTTTATATTCCGCAAAACAGCCCATAGCTTAATGAAATGAAATAATTTATTTGCTGTGAATGTAGGTACAAAAATAAGTTAAGTAAGAGTAAGAGAGTCCAATACATTCTACCATGAGGCATGCAATATTTTTTATAGTGGAATTAATTTAATTAATTATGCAGTAATTAAAAAGAAAACAACATTTAACATATTTTCAAATGATTAAAATAGACAATAAAAAATATATTTCATGCAATTCGTAAATCCATTCAGTGGTAAACAATGTCAAAAATAAATTAATAATTAGTCAATAATACAATATCAATAATAAGTTAGTATATTATATATATATATAACAATTAGTTATTTTATTATTGACTATATTAGTAAGAACAATGTCAGTAATAGTTAGTCAAATAATACAATCAAAATCTGAATAAAATAGAATAAAATCATGAGTAAAATTATTGTTTTCTAGATAATCAAATAGATTTGTCATTCAAAAATTCATCTATTGTATAATAACATTTTTCAACTAGCAATTTGTTTAATATCTTTTTAAACATTTTTTGTGTACAATTTTTAATATTATTAGGTATTTTATTGTATACCACTGGTCCCATATGCATAATATTCTTTATCAGCAGTGCTTTTTTTAAATTTTCCTGTGTATAAAAGATTTTTATATTGAGATCTTATTAATGTTGGCCTTGTTGAGTGATCAATATTTGAACAAAATAAATTTAGATTACCTTTTACAAATAAGTAAATTAAGGCGTATAGTCCCTTGAACATCTGGCTGGAGTTAAATACACATACTCGGACTGCCGCCTGCGCTGAACTTTAAATCTATTTTCTTTGCGAAAATTGATTGATTGAGAGATACTATGTACATTATGAAGAACACTTAACCAGCAGTTTTTTTTGTGTAAACATATTTCTAAAGATCAAAGCCGTTTGAAAGGAGTAGAGAAAACAACTAAAAAATATATCGTGTTGTATTTTTTTTTGCAAAACTATTAAGTTTACGAAAAAATCATTACGTTGATAATATTGTACATAAATCTATAATAAACATCTATTTTTTTCATACCTATAGACCTAGCCGTTACCGAGGAGTAAGCTTCAGAAAGTCAATGTTTTGAAGCACTTTTCTAGCGCTTGGGTCTTAAGGCCTTAACTCCCGAGCATTGCTATAAAACAATCAACAGCACGACATTATCAACTATTGATTTTTTCGCGTGATCAATACTTTTGTCTAAAAAAATATTTAGCAATTTCACAATTTTTCCTCATTCGAAACGGCTTGGATCTTTAGAAACATTTTTAAACATACAAAGTAGTGGTTAAATATTCTTCAAAGTAAACATAACATAATGTAAAACAAACAATATTGTGCAAAGAAAATAGATTATACCTTTCAGATACCGTCAATTTGAGACACAATAGTAAGACAATACATGCGCGAACGTTTGGGATTTGTCTGAATTAAAGGTCAGCGTGGCTCCATCTGGACGTTGCTGGGCGGAATTAAAACACACATACTCGCACTGCTGCCTAGGCGGGTTCGAGTGTTGTGTCTATTTAATTCTTGCTGGATGTCTATGGGACTATACCATTGCGTCAACAGTGCTATCATAATTAGTATTTATAAACTTAATTACCTATTTACTAAAATTGCGATGTAGGTATCTAGGTTATAAATCAAGTCATGATTTTAACTTTGCATTCATATTGTAGTTAATTAGCAAAACTTTGTGCTTATTATATTTTAATATGACTATAATTTTTAGTGTGTTTTTGTTAATTTACAAAGTGAATTTGAAAAATTAGTTTAAAAACAAAAAAAAAAACATTTTTCTCTCTAAGTTTGTTCATTCATTATAATGTTAATAGTACCTAAGTTAGTCATCAGTTTCACAATTTACACTAATATATTATACTAGCTATGCCCGCGCAACTTCGCTCCCGCTATTCCCTACTCCACCCTACTATACCCTACTATACCCTACTCTACCCTACTCTATTCTACTCTACCCTACTCTACCCTACTCTACCCTACTCTACCCTACTCTACCCTAGTCTACCCTACTCTACCCTTCTCTACTCTACTCTACCCTACTCTACGCTACTCTACCCTACTCTACTCTACTGTACCCTATTCTCTACCCTAATCTACCCTACTGTACTACTGTACACTCTACCCTACTCTATGTACGTAGGTGAAGCCACGGGCAAAAGCTAGTTTATTATATTTCGCTATATTGTATTACATAAAGTAAAAAATATAAATATAAAAAACTGAAGTAATATAATTATTAAGTTACACACAATTGTATAAAACTTAGCTACGTTGATTTCGTAGATACATTTTATGTGATGCGCGCACAACTTAAAACTTCTACAATTTAGCTTCACTTTTCTTGGACTGACCGACATTTGACTATTCGAAAGTACCTGCAAATGGTCTATTTGAAATAAATGTTATTGATTTGTTTTGAATTGAGTACAGATTTATTATACAAGGTGTAAGGGACAGCCCTCCACAAACTTTAAGGGCTTGCTCAGTAGACGAAACTGAATAACCTTCCATAAGATTTTTTTTTAGGAAACGAAAAAAAAAAATTAGCCTCACCATACAAAATGATAAACTTGATTGAACAATTTGTATGGCGAGATCGATTTTTTTTTTCGTTTCCTGAAAAAAAATCTAATGGAAGGTTGTTCAGTTTCGTCTACTGAGCAAGCCCTTAAAGTTTGTGGAGGGCTGTCCCTTACACCTTGAATATAGATTTAGCTATTACTATTTTGTATCCTATTTTTATATTTGGAAACGTTTGTTTGTCCAACGCGATTCCTCGAAGAAGATCATAAAAACGATGGATATGGCATATTTTTAATGCAACATTTCCTATAATTCTTGTGTACGTGTTTTTGTAATCTAACTTCTATAAGGCGTGACTGATTTGAATAAAACTTTTTGTGTATGAGTGGGTCCATGGATGTTCCGAAAATTCAGCTGGATCCAATAGGTAGTGCTGCAATCGGGATCTTAATTTTTTTTCTGGAAAATTGCAGCTTTCAGGCAGGACAATGTTTGGATGCTACACTCGTTAAGAAATAAAAGAACTGTTTTGATATTTGAGAAAGACCCTAGATTGTATCTTGGAACGAAACTGAAAGAAACAATAAAATATTTTTTTTTTTTTAAATACACACATTTTTTGGCGCGTTCAATAATAAGATAGAAAACATTGCGAGTATTTTTTTTAACATAATTAAATTCATATATGCGACTCAAAATTAACAGGCTTAGAATAAATCACAAAAAATATCAGATTAACACCGATTTTAAGAACTGGTCTATAAATTAAGTAGGTATCCATAGGTGCCATGTCATTATTTTATTCATAAGTTTATTTTTATATTTATAGTTTTTTTTTTTTATAATGTGAATGTTTTTGTAATTTTTCTTTCATTTATTTAATTAAAAGATCAACCGTTAAGTGTCATACAGGTTTTTTTTCATAGGAAATGATCACATACAATCGACGATATAATTAGGGCAACTCTTTTTATAGAGAAAGCTTGCATATCTTACATTAGCATAGCATAGTTGGCCTTATAATATTCCCACTGCTGGGACTCAGGCCTCCTCTCTAAAATATGGAATGGGCCGTAATCCATAACGCGGGCCCAGTGCGGGTTGGTGGATGTCACATTTCGTCGTCGAAATTTTTGGTTCTAGGACATGCCTGTTTCCTCACGATGTTTTCCATCACCGTTTTGAGAGCAGTGGTGATGAAATAAATCCAAAAAGTAAAGTGCCTGTCTGGGTTTGAAATCGCGACCTACAACTCATAAGTCGGGGCCGTTATCGCTCGGCCACCATTGCGCCAACAGATGTTCCATCGCTTACGTCTGAATTCTTCCAGGCTACGCCTCTTCAACTCTTTATAAAGAGGTCGGGTCAATCAGTCCGCGATCAATTATAATGGTGGCGGTACCTACTCGTAATAAATACACGTGAATGTTTGGTTGTTTGTTTACTGTTTAGATTCCGTTTATAGAAGCTATGACTTGTCACAAAAAGCAGTGTTGATGAAATAAATTACACAAAGTCATGTGCCTGGCCTGGCTGGATTTGAACCCGCAACCTACAACTCGTAAGTCGGGGCCGTTACCACTCGGCCACCACTGCTCTCGCCACCACTATCTTACATTACAAATATAACAAACTATAAATTACCACATATCACTAATGCTTCTGCATCGAAAAAATGCGTAAAAAAAACCGGCCAAGAGCATGTCGGGTCACGCTCAGTGTAGGGTTCCGTAGTTTCCTGTTCGTCACAATAAGTTTACCCACTTATTAGGTTAAAAAAATGCGTGCATATACGATTATACTACAAACTTAGTCCAGAAATTATTCTGTAGAACCCTTTTGTCTTTTTTGTACAAAAACTATTCTTTCCATCAAGTTCAAAATAATTTTCCTAGAAAGTCCTTATAAAGTTCTACTTTTCAGATTTTTTTCATATTTTCTAAAGTTATGGTGGACACATTGTTTTTTACTTTTGGAGCGATTATTTCCGAAATTATTGACATTATCAAAAAATGATTTTAGTAAACCCCTATTCATTTTTAAATACCTATCCAACAATTAAAAAAAAACACTTTCCACTTTACATATAGGGGGGCTACCCTAATAAAACATTTTTTTCCAATTTTTATTTTACTACTTTGTCGGCGTGATTGATATCATATTGGTGCCTTTCAGCTTTCTAGTGCTAACAGTCACAGAGATTAAGCGAGGACGGACAGACAGACGGACAGACAGACATGGCGAAACTATAAGGGTTCCTAGTTGACTACGAAACCCTAAAAAGTAGTAAACAACTAGTAAATTACTTCGACAGGAAGATAGGCACCGTTGGAAAGCTGCTTTATTCCTGAGTGACATAGGCTATATTTTATTATGTAGATACGCGGACGAAGTCGCGGGCAAAAACCAGTGTTAAATAAATAATTTCGACTACATAACTACAGTATCTATGTATTTTAAATTATCTTTGCAAGCATCTTAATTACACTATTTTCTCAGCAAATAATTTAGCCAAAATTAGTTACAATTTGGTATTTTATTTATTTAAATAAACACGGTGTATCTAAGAGATTAGATACGTTGTACTTCTCACATCACTGTTGAATACGGCAGTACACTTCGTGCCAAATTATTTGCCACCACGTGCACACACCTGACATTCTTATCTACGATGCTTTATAGGCGTCAGATAAATATTAATAACTTATAAAAACTAATTTGGTCTATAAACATTGTACCGACATCTAAGTATGCCCATAGGAACTAAAAGAACGAAAACTCTGAAGTGTTTCGGGCAATAAGACCATAAAGATACCATACAACATATTAGCCGAAAGACGTCCACTGTTGGACATAGGCCTCCCCCAAGCGTCGCCACAATGAGCGGTCCTGTGCTTCTCGCATCCATCGAATTCCCGCAAGCCTTACCAGGTCATCGGTCTACCTTGTAGGAGGCCTTCCAACGCTATGTCTTTCGGTACGCGATCGCCATTCCAGAACCTTTCGGCCCCTACGGCTATCTGTTTTGCAAGCAATGTGCTACTTAAGTTTGGCATATTTATATACGTCACCGGAAAATTATAGACTTGATTGATTGTAATAACTTTTTATATTGTGAACCATTCTTTTTGTATACGGATATAATAAATGCAGATGTGTTTTATATATCCAAATTCATTAGTTTCCGAAATACGTATACTTACGTATCTCAATTATAAAATAAACTGGCAAGACGACAGACCGATCCGAGAGGCCATATATATAAAATAATTGTCTGATGCACATTTATAAAAATCAAGCATGGGAATTTACGTGAAGTTATTTCATTATTTTGGGAGCTTTAAAGCAATACGGCCCAGGGAATGTGTCTGGGAGTATTGGTGACTTGATTTTAAAGACATTGCCTAAAATATACGTAAAAATCAGCTTGGAGAATTTACGTGAAGTAAGTACTGTTTTTATGTACCTTGATTACCTGATACCTAAAAATTGGCCGTCTAAGCAAGCTAGCAGGTAGGCATGCGTTCTTGGTACATACTAACAGTACTCAATCGTCCACATTTCCTTCGTGAGAAAATACGTGACGTCTGACGGCCTTGGGATCTTGCACTATAAGCCTTAACAATGTCTTTCAACCTCACTCGAATCGAGCCTTCTGGCTGGCCTACCACCGTGGGATCTGGAGGCAACAGTCCTTGCACACATGCACGATATGCGCGTGGAGATGCAACGCCGGGGTGAAAGTCCACTGCCGCGACAGGTTGCGGCTTGGCGGACAGAGCTCCGGCGGGATCTCATGGTGAAATGGCGTCAACGACTATTGCAACCCAGTGCTGGGCACGCCACAATCATGGCGGTAAGTCCCCTCTTTGAGGCGTGGCTGGAAAGACCTCACGGCGTCCTTACCTTCCGCATGACACAGGTCCTCACCGGAAATGGCAAGTTCGGGAGGTTCCTGTTCCGAATCAAAGCGGAAGAGACGCCCGGGTGTCGCCACTGTGCGGAACGCCCGGAGGACACGGTGGAGCACACAATCGCGGTGTGCCCTGCTTGGACGGAGCATCGCCGTGCCCTCGTGGGGGTGATCGGCGGCGGAGACCTCTCGCGCCGGGCCTTGGTCGAGGCCATGGTCCGGAGCGAGGAGGAGTGGCAGGCGGTCGCCGACTTCTGCGAAGCAGTAATGCTCGCAAAGGAGGAGGCCGACCGCATCAGGCAACGGCGCTCTCGCCGCCGCCGCCGGGATTCCGATCCCGATTTCCAGCCACCGTAGACGCGGGCTTGCGGACAGTGGGCAATGGGTAGCCCGCTGTCCGGCCGTCCGGTAACAGTCCGGACCAAGCTCAAGTCGTCGACGGCGCGCGCTGTTCCCGCGCGCCTCAAGGAGTTGTCAGCAACAGCAGGGGCCCAGCCGGGCCGAAGCCTACTGGGGCCAGGGTTATCCGAAAGGGCGCTCGAGCCCCGGTATGAAGGCTTGAAGGAACGGGATGGGTTTTTTAGTCAGTAAGAGTCTGACACTATCTCCCGCTCCGCCCAAGAGCGGGGGTTGTCATAAGATGATTTTTCCCAAAAAAAACCTCACTCGAATATTAAACAAAAATTGGTTCCAGGAAATACGCGTATTTTAAAAAAGTATACAAAGTGATATAATTATATTTTTTTAATAATTAAATTTTTGAGTAACTTATGAAATCTACTATTTTACTTGAACTAGTGCTTGACTGCGATCCCACCTGATGGTAAGCAGTAATGGTGAAGCGTGTGCAATGCATCTCGTGTTGATCGCTCTTAAGGCCCTAAGTCCCGAGCAGTGCTATAAAACAGCGACTTTCCTACTTCTCGGTAACAGCTGCAAAAATATAGATTTCATACAACATTATCAACGTATTATTTTTTGCGTAAAAATAATAATTTAGCCAAAAAAATAAATTAACAACATCATATTTTTTCATTTGTTTTCCCTACTCCTTCAAACGGCTTTGATCTATAGAATTATGTTTATACAAAAAAATGCTGGTTAAGTATTCTTCAGAATGTACATAACATATGTAAATCAATCGATATTTCGCAAAAAAAAAACTTTTCAGCGGTCAGCGGGGTTCTATCCAGACTAATGTTTAAGGGACTATACGCCTTAATATGGAGTAAAATGGAATATTTTCCCATAGCAATTGTATTGTAAATTAGATAATAGGATCATCTGTCTTGTGTATTATTACGCCAGTAATTAACAATGAAATGGTTTCAGACACACTACTTATTACATTGTGTCAACTGCGTTAGAACGCGACAAGAAATTACATTAAATTGTTTTTTCTTTTGAGATCTTTTCTTATATGTTTATCCTAGAACACAAAGGGCTATTGTAGGATTATAGTTAGTCAGTTTGTTGATATATTGATGAAGAACGACACCATAGTAACGTTAGAATTTAGATTACAAATAAAACGCTTATATAAATAGTTCGCTTAACACAAAGACATTAAATATTGTATCTCTTTAAATCTCTTTGGCAGGTCACAACAAATTCTACGCTTTGGAGGGTGCAAATTAGTTTCACTTTTTTTGGACTGACGGACATTTGACTATTCAAAGGTGGCTGTAAATGGTCTATTTGAAATAATATGTAACTCATAATATGAGTTTCCATGGAGTTTCTTGCACGTTCTTCTCCATAGAATTCCACGCTTTGGAATATGCAAATCGATGGCTTAGAGTGAGTTTTCACTCTTGATATGCAATTTTAGGTAATTTGAAAAGAAAAGCACGTAACGCACAATCTTGTAAAAATCAAAACTTTGATTCGATACTTGTAGCGCCATCTACGATGTTGCATGCATATCTTGCTCAAGTCAGTTTCCTGTGATCACCTCGCGACTGCGCGGCAAAACAAGCGGCTAAAAATTAAAAACAAGAGAAACAAGAGTTTGAAATAAACCAACAGTTTTAAATATTTGAATGAAACACGTATTAGCACATTAAAATTGCACGATAATAAAGGTCTAATTTGGATTTTTGTGCCTCCTGAAAAGTTACGTATTTCACAGTTACGAGATATTCACTAGCCATCAAAATTAGCTTCACTTTTTTTGAACAGGAAACATCTCAAGCTTTCTGTGTGAGAAAAATATAAGTTCTTTGATTGTAGTTTTCAAGGAATCACTAAACCAGCGTCAGGCACTGCTTGTCCGGCATTTATGCTGAACTGGACCTGATTTTGGTGCAGCCGTGAAGCACACTCTTGTATTTTTTTCTCGCTTTTTTGTGCAATACCAAATAAAGGGCCTATTACACTAAGCGTTATTCAGCACATGATATTCAGACTCGTCTTATTTTTCATTCCAAGTAAGACAGTCTATCCCATATTACACTACGCTACACGACGCGTCATCGACTAAGACTGTCTGAATATCGAGTGGTTTAACAGGCCCTTTAATTATTGTTCTTTCTTTTTTTCTTTTACACAAACATTTGCCCTGGGAATTGAATCCACGACCACGGCATAGCAGTCAGGGCCACTAACCACTAGAGTCAATAGACCAAAAACTTTTATCCAACATACCAGTCAAATATATGTGGGATTTTTTTATGGTGGAGAAAATCATCCAATGACAACCCCCGCTCTTGAGCGGAGCGGGAGATAATGTCAGACTCTTACTGACTAAAAGCCCAACCCGTTCCTTCGTGCCTTTCGTACCGGGACCGAGCTTCTCTTTCGGATAACTCTGCCCTCAATAGGCGAATATATGTGGGACGGAAGAGTTCGTAGGATGGCAGAAAGAAACACCTTTTTTTATCAACTATTACAATTTTATATTGTTTACAACTTGCACAACGTCCACCTTTTTCATAGTCAAGCCCAAAGAGTATCTCTAGGTTTTTTTTTAATCTATGCTGCTAGCCTTTTTTTATTATTTATTGAATGAAAGGGCTTTTTCGCTTAGCGACCACATCGCCCATGCTGCTAGCCTTCATTCACACCCATTGTGAGTGTCCGGTTTAGAAATGTACACTTAAACTTACTAATTTTATTGTAAACTATATGTTTCGCCAAAATATATCCCAATTTCTCTCGTTTCAGTATGTATGCCGATCCTGGCGTATGGCACAGCCATGGGGTGGATCTCCCCCAATAAGGAGCTGCTCATGGGGGACAACTCCCCCTCGAAGGCGCCGCTGACAGAGGAGGACGTGTCCTGGATGGCATCTATCATGTTCATCTTCGCACCAATTGCTGTATTCGTGTATGGGGTGGCTGCTGATAAGTTTGGAAGAAAGAATGCGTTGCTGTTTGCTGCTGCACCAATTTCTGTTAGTATATATTATTTTTTAGTTATATTAAAGGTCCCGCTAATCACGGATATAAAGTAACACAATGTCATTATGGGATATTATATTAGTTTGATAGTTTTTACATCAAATGGCAAGTACCAATTTGGAAATAAGTAATTAGAACCGTCACTGAACCTTACCCGAAAAAAATCAGCCAAAAAATCTAGAACCCGTCGATTTTTTTTATGAGTTAATCTAAATTTATTTATAAAGTCATAGTGAGGACTTATTAACTATAAATACTATTATACTAAACCAAACTATGTACATATAATAAAAAGACACAAAATACACCACATATCATCCGGAAATGTGTCCAGAAGGCTGGCAGCATTGTCACGTTGAATGGCAATGCTAATTCTTTGGCGAAGAACAAGCCCGCTCTCACGCAGTGTCGATCAGACGGCGTGAAATTTCCTTGAAAAGGAGATGGATTTTAGAGTTGAATTCGCTCGGCGTTGAATTTTATCGAAGACATATCGACCTGGTTTTAAGAGATGACTTTACTCAAGTCCTCAAAATTTAGGAGTCATTTGGGATATTCGAAAAGGACGTAATGAGTGAATTTTTTCCCTAAGGTGTCATATATATTTTAAAATTGAAGATGCTACGGGGCCACAGGGAAATGAGTGTCCTCTGTCTGCTAATGAGAACATATCTTTTAAACCGACTTTATTTGTGAGCGGGGTTCTTCGTGGAACATTATGGCTTATTGCTCTGGGTGGTACTTGATAATGAAGTTTTGGAGTTTAGCAACCTAACTTACAGCACCTTTGTTCCTGCCCAGTATTGTTATGTTTTTAGTCAGCTAGTTTAATTGCATTTATTTTTAAATTTTTCTATACTTTCCATTCCTGCGGTACAAGGTTTATACACCTGGTAATAAAACTAGAGTGCGTCTACTGAAAGCGTAACCTGGAGTTTTTTTTTTAAATTAAATTGGCAACATTGTTTTGCCAAAAAAAATCACGTCAAAGTCTATGGTTGCCATTGTCAGTTTTTGGAAACTGATATTTATTTTTCAAGAATAATTGCTTAATTGTGGGAAAAACAATAAACAGTAACGTGCAAAAACTGCTACACACTATGGTTAATAAGTTCAAACAAAAACAAGAAGAGAAACAAGGCGTTTTCAATGAAAACCAGCATTGTTTACATACGATTTTTGATTTTTAAGTTAGTATGACGTTATAATCTTGATCCTTGTCGACTAATATTATTAGATAGGTAGTTATATTAAGGATGTAATGATATTTTTTTTTCTTACATTTTTAGATAATCTGATATATTGCGAATTTCATAATGGACAAAAACATCGAACAACGAAGGCTTTTGGTAAACCGACTTAACAAAACACATGCTAGTGAGTGGTAGAATGCGTTCAAAAGCAGTTGAGATGTAATGAAAGATTTGCCTCACTCTGTCTGGTAGTGCATGAAAGTCTGCAACTGAAGTTAAAATCGCGAAAATCCTAGTTCAAGTTTGAGAGAGATGCTGCTGCAGCAGCTGCTGAACTTTTTGTGTCTTACGAGTCGATCCGTATCATTTGAAACAATCACTGGAGTATAAAACATGTTCCCACTTGACTAATCCCAAAAGATCTGAATTTTCTCTATGCTAAAACGAATCGATTCCAACCCAACAATCTTGAAACACATTAATAGTGTTGGCGAGACGTGATGAAGTTGAAATCATGTTGACCATTTTATTTGACTATCACGGTGTTGTGCACTTGGTATTCTTGCCAGAACGCCAAATGGAAAATAAAGAAAATTATTTAAATATTTTATAGCGACTTTTGAGAGATCAGATAAAATAAAATAATTTGGAATTCTATCTAACATTTTGTGTGTTATTGACATTTACCATACACCCACCAAATAATTAAGTCTACACACATGTTTTCGAATAGGATTTAAGTTCTTGTACAACTATTCTAAAATTGTCTTAAATACAAAAAATGCTCTAATATCAAAACTTTTGTCTCCTACTATTTCAATAATACCACATTCAAAATTTTTGGTTGTAACCTCCTTTTCTCAGGTCACGCTTTCATTAGACGGACTTTATATACTTTTCTTAGCCACACTGTAAGCGAAACGTATACAAGATGTTTAAACGTGGTATCGAACTCAACGTGTTAATAGGTACAACAAAGATGATGCAAATCATATAATCATAAGAGTTTTACCGTGCATCGTAACTTATGCCCGGTACATACGGGTATCATACATCATCCTTCAAAGTTATTTTATAGCGACAAAGCAATATGTAGAACTCTCACTGTGTTTCGTAGTTCCCTCTGTGTTTCTAGTTCTCTTTATGTTCTCTAGTTCTCTCAGTGTTCCCTAATTCTATCTGTGTTCCACAGTTCTCTATGTGTTCCACAGTTCTCTTTGTTTCTTAATTCTCTCTATGTTCAATTTGTACGTTACGTATACGTTCGTTCTTAATTTTCTCTACGTTCGTTCTCTTTGTGTTCTCTAGTTATCTCTGTGATCCCTGATTTTCTCCGTGTTCCCTAATTCTCTCCGAGTTCCATAATCCTCTCTGTGTTCCACAGATCTCTCTGTCTTCCATAGATCTCTCTGTCTTTCCTAGTTCTCTCTGTGTTCCCTTATTCTCTCTGAGTTCCTTAATTATCTCTGTGTTCCATAGATCTCTGATCTGATATGATCTGTGTTCTCTAGTTGTCTTTGTGTTCTCAGCCTTCAAAATAAGAATGATAAGAAATATTTTGGTTCTCCTAGTTCTATCGTAGATTTCTTTGTAGACCCGTTGTTTTCCATTAAGAATGATCAAAACTGAAGACAGGAATCCCAGTCTCCCTAGCTTTTTCACTAAGTTGGGGTCGCTTTCAATTTAACCTGATGCATCTGAATACCAACTCAGTAACTGAGTAACACGAGACCTCTTGACAAGGCTGATGTCAGATTTCCTGGCATCTGACTGTAACAACTGTTAAAGATCTACAAATGACCTTCGGTACCATCGGCTTTACGTGTGTGTAAAGCCGTGCCGTGCCGTGCCGTGCCGTGTGAGTGTGCGTGCGTGTATGTAAAAATTAAAAACTTGATTGGACAGTTTGTATAGAGAGGCCGATTATTTTTTCGTTTCCTGAAAAAAAATGTCTTGTGGAAGGCTGTTCAGTTTTGTCCACTGAGCAAGCCCTTAAAGTTTGTAGAGGGTTGTTCCTTACACCCAGTATATTTATTTTAGGCGAATAACTACAAGGTTAAAAACAATTACTGTTAACGTCGTTTTCAAACAATTCTCTTCTATCCGCAGCTCGGCTGGGCGGTCAAGCTGATGTGCGCGCACCCGATAGCCCTGATCGGGGCCCGGGCCCTCATCGGGTTCGGTTCCGGCGGTGGCTTCGTGGTCTGTCCGCTGTACGTCAAGGAGATCAGCGAGGACAGCATCAGGGGCATGACGGGGACCTTCGTTATATTCTCGCAGGTTGGTAATATTAGGGTCTGCAGAGCCTGCATGGAGGAGGACGAAACAGCAGCTCATCTGCTTCTAGGCTGTCCTGTGGTCGCGAGATACAGGGCAAAGTACTTCGGAAATCCAAGTACCCTCCGTGAGATTGGCAGTAACATCAAGGCGCTGCCGGCCTTCCTTGAGGAGCTGGGGTGGATCGAATGACACATTTGTCCGACCCGTAGGCAAAATACGCGATATAGTCGTTGAGTTGCAGAAAACAGCCCGTTATACTATACTAATACTACTAGGGCCATGAGTTCGCTTCCGAAATGGAACCCCGGGGTTCTATACCTACCCATGTCTGTTCAACCGATTTAAACTTCTATTTCGTAGGCATAAGGACGGCATTAAAAGCAAAAAAGTGGTTACAATACGAACTATTTACAGCCGCCATTTGCCATGCCACCTACGTAATAAAAGTCAAATTCGTACAGTAATAAAAGGTTTTCATTTTCTAAAGTTATTTTGAACAGAGTATAGAACGCAAGGTAAAAAAGGAACCCACTCCGGGTTTTGAAACCTATGTACCACGTACGCCGATCGCGTTCGGTCTCCATACATTTTATATGGCAACTGGACTTGTAGAGCTACACTAATGTAGCTCTACAAGTCCACGTGGATCTAAATCCACGCCACGCGACGCGACTCTACGCACAAATCAGGCGTGGACCACGAGTGCGTCTAATGTAGTTCCCGCTTTAATCAGTAAAAGTCTGACATGCTCTCTCGCTCCACCTTAGAGCGCGAGAAGTCATTGAATGATTTTCCACTTAATCGCTTTTCAATCGGAGATCATCATCATCATCATCATCATAATCATCATCATCATCATAATCATCACCATCATCATAATCATCATCATCATCATCATCATTAATACTATCATAATCCTCATCATCATTATCATCATCATCATCATCAACATCATCATCATCATCATTAATACTATCATAATCCCCATCATCATTTTCATCATCATTAATACTATCATAATCCTCATCATCAATATCATCATCATCATCATCATCATCATCGTAATCATCATCATCATCATCATCATCATCATCATCATCAGCATCGTCATCATCATCATTTTAAAGATAATGATTATTATTGAGTAGGATTGTGCAAACAAAGCAAAATATTTACCTTATCAAACCAACTTTCTTTAACACGTTTTAAAGTGATTTTCTGAAAAAAATAATTTTTGGAAGCAAAAATTCAAATCTGCTGTTAAGTGTTGCGTTGCACCGTGCAGTGTGCAGTATAGTTTTCGGCACGAATATTGAGCGCTCGGCGTCAGAGTGGGGATCGCTTTGCGCATTCCATACATTGGTGAGCCAATCGTCGTCGTTGTTAGATACATGCAGCAAGCGCAGGGAACGAATCACGAGTGACGTCTATGACACGATAGCGCGGCGAGCCAATCACTGACATTCCCCGTCACCGCGTCTCACGTCGCACCACTAAAGAGACCTAATATTTGACTTCTGCGCAACTTGAAGCCAGCGCTCAAGATCTGTGCCGATAACTATATCTGACTTAGTTTTTTTTTTTAATCTAAAATACGGAAATACAGAAATATCGTCGAGTGTCTCGATATTTTCGACACTGAGACTCCCGGGATTAAAGCCCTATTAGTAATGTACCCAAGCCTTACTAAAAGCATAATTAATGCAAACACGTGTTTAAATCCACGCAGCTAAGTGCCAATATATTCTGAACGCGTGCTACGATTACAAGTCAAGTTCAATAGTACGACGCATGTGAACCGATTTAATTATAACACGCCTGTTCGTTTGTAAGACGACTATAGACGACATTATAAATGAATGAGATTTCTATCTAATCTACACTAATTTAATAAAAAGCTAAAGTTTTTTTTTTATAGTAAGAGGTAATCTCTGGAATTACTGGTCCCATTGCTAAATCTTTTATCACCGATAGAAAGCTGCTTTATTCCTGAGTGACATAGGCTATATTTTATGTACACGGGTGAAGTCTTAGGTATAATTATGTAATATTACTGGACGGGGCCTTTCCGCTTTAGACTCGTAGAACAGCATAAGGTTCATAAAGGAGGAGGCCGACCGCATAAGGCAACGCACACATGCCCCAACCGCCGCCGGGATTCCGATCCCGATTTCCGGCCGCCACAGGCGCGGGTTTGCGGACGGCGAGCAATTGGTAGCTCGCTGTCCGACCGTCCGGTAACCGTCCGGACCGAGCCCAATTCGTCGACGGCGCGTACTGTTCCCGCGCGCCTCAAGGAGTTGTCAGCAACCGTAGAGACTAGAGTTGCCAGGTCCGATTGGATAAAAATCGGGACAGTTGGTAAAAACAAATCGGGATTTAGGGTTTTAGATCGACACATTTTTTTTATAAAGTTTTTTTTTCAAGTGGGAAATCATCCAATGACTTCTCTCGCACTGTATCAGACTTTTACTAACTAAAACCCAGGCTTCTTCTGTCCCAGTGTGCGTTCCAGGGCCATGGTCACTATTTCAAACGATCCCGCAGCCCTAGCAGGCATCGGCCCTACTAGGCCCCTTCAGTGTAGCGCCGTGTGTCATCTTGAACGCACTGACATAGTGACGCAAAAGCGATACAGGTTAATTTATTGCAATAATGATGGCTTTAATATATCTTTTGATTTATCGGGACATTTAGCGTCCCGATCAGGTTCAAATCGGGACGCGACCTCAGACTCCTAAAAATCGGGATGTCCCGCGCAAATCGGGACGCCTGGCAACACTAGTAGAGACCCAGCTGGGTCGAAGCCTACTGGGGCCAAGAGTCTATTTCTGAAAGGGAGGCTCGGCTCCGGTATGAAATACAACGAAGGAACGGCCCACCCCTTTTTTTTTTTTAGTCTATATAATCTATAGATATATTTTTTTTTACCTTTTTAAATGTACGTGTACCTACTTTATGAAGAACCAAAGTACACTCAAAATAGCAGAGTTTCAGAAAACTTTACTGAATTAGTTTTACATAAATTTATTTTTATAAATATAATTAAATTTGGAATTCAATAGAAACTTAGATAATATCCACAAAACATCAGTATTTACAAAATATCAAGAGAACTAGAGAAATATGTATAGATAATAACGTCATAAGCACGTAAGAACGGTTATAATAGAAATGTCTCGGTTGGTCGCTCTTAAATAGTCAAAACAATTAGTGGTTATGACTACTTTAAGCACGTGTTATTCTTTATCAATAAATAAACATAAATTAATGACCCGCCTCGTCTTCTCAGTGATAAGTAAAATAGAATTGACGTCCGTTATCTTATGTATTAAATATATACGGAAATAGAAGGGCCTGTAAGTATTTGTTTATGGATTCGCTTCTGAAAGGAAAACCTGGCCCTACTATGAAAGGCAAAGGAGGAAAAGGAGTGGGTTTTTAGTCAGTAAAAGTCTGATACACCTACATAATAAGTTCTTTCAGTTGCCCTTGCGTTCTAGAACCACGAGCCGCCCTTTTGAAAGTCGCCCCATGGCCCCAGTAGGCTTCGGCCTAACTAGACCCTTACGGTTTTACTGACATCTTTTTGAGGCGCACGTGGAAAATTACACGCTGCCGATGATACGGGTTCAGCCCCGACGGTAACCGGACGGCCGGACAGCGAGCTACCCATTGCTCATCGTCTATGTTAGTAACGCACATGGACTTAATATCCAACCTTACATAATATTGAGAAACACTCAGAAGGAAAATCTGAATCACATTCGATAATATACTTATAATCACGACATTCTAGTCCACATTCGATGACCTGTATTTACAATTGCAAAAAACAATTGCAAATCGTGACAGGTAAACCACGTTAATGTAAGGAAAATACAGTAAATTATCGTTTTTTTTCTTAAGAATGCACACATAACTCAGGTGTTCCCCATAAGAACATAGACAGGTATTTTCCCTGTTATTCTTATACGAAGTAGTACGAGGAACTTTTAGCATAAACAGTTTGGTACTCCCCGTGTAGTTTGTTTGAGATGATAATGAGTAAATAGGTATACTTTCGGTTAGCAACAAGGAAAATATAATTGACTAGTTTTTGCCCGCGGCTCCACCCGCGTACATAAAATATATTATGCTAATGTCACTCAGGAATAAAGCAGCTTTCTAATGGTGAAAAAAATTTAGCAATCGGACCAGTGCAGTAGGTACTTCCGAGATTAACTCCTACAAACAAAAAAAAGAAACTTTACCTCTTTATTATACGAGTATTAGTACAGATTTCTAGTTACACACTTTGGCAATAGATTCTGTGCGCGTAAGTACGCGTCCTCAAAAAAATACATTGCTGTGCTGCGTGTTAGGGATGTAGGGCGTAAAGAAAGTTGTTATATCTGATACGAATTAAAAAAAATCGAAAGTGTTTTTTTTTTCGTTTTATCAGTGACGGAACCGGAATTGTCACCGGAATTAGAATTGGAATCGGACTCAAAGTCGACACAGGAATCGGAACCGGAACCAGATTCGGAGTCGAAATCGAAACCGGATTTACAACCGGAAGCGAAACGGAGTCGAAATCAAAATCGGAATCGGAATCGGAACCAGAAATAGAATAGGACTTGACCCCTATAACATTTCTGCTGTGTATCATGATATTTTGCCTCCGTTGTTTGGTACAAGGACCTTACCATGACTTGTTTAAATGTCAGACGTGCGAGCGACAAAGGGATGGACCTTTACACTTTATATGGCTACATCATCTCGCATCCGTCAGATTCTCGCGACCCTCACCAGGTCATTGGTCCACCATGTGGAAGGTCTTTCAACAGTACGTGATCACTAGAACCTTTCGTCACTACCAGTTAAGTATGGTGACTGTTCGTACACCCCTACTTTTTAATTAGTACACAAAAAAATGGGGCTCTATCTGTACCCGTCACTGATCATATTTTTGTAGTCAAAAGTAGATAAAATCGAAATCCTAAAATTGACCAGCAACTGCGGGCAGTGTTTTTCCTTAATAATTGCCACTTATTCATTCATAAATCAATAGCCTGCACAATATTTCCATAAATTGAGTGACTTCTTGAGACATAAACCAACGCTAATAATTTTACTGTTTATGAATATTATTTATTGAGATTTTACTTATAAAATAACAAGGGCTTTTCTGATAAGCCCTTTAAGTATGTTTACTAATTAGAAAAATTGTGGTGTATATCATTAAAAATTTGTCCCCAGACTGTTGGAAATCTGCTAGTCTTCGTGCTAGGAGACCTGCTGTCCTTCAACACGGTGCTCTGGATCCTGCTGTCGATTCCTCTCATCCACTTCTGCATTCTGCTACGGCTGCCGGAGACACCTTCGTACCTGATCAAGTGCGGGAAGAATGAGGTAAGAGAAATAATATAATAATATCCTCCCTCCTTGAGTCGTATTCCTCATTACTGAGGATCGTAAAGTTCTCGCTGGATTAGCTTCTTACTAATGGGGTTCTTGGTGTCATGAAGTGCAACATGCAATTGGGTGTCCAGTGTGAAGCGGACCTGATCTGCCCATCTTATTGGGCTGCGGCCTCTTGGTCGTTTGCCATTAACCATGCCAGTTACGATGAGCTGTTCAAGGTTTTAGCCATTTTTCCTGGCAATGTGGCCAAAGAACTCCAGCACTCTGCGCATGCAGGTAGTCGATAGTCTGATCTTAATGTTCAGTTCACAAAAGTCCAGTCCAGGGAATTAGAAGCATTTTCCTCCAGCACCACATCTTGAAGGCATCAATGCGGTCGCGGTCCACTTTTTTAAAGTCCAAGTCTCAGCCCCGTAGCTAAATATGGAGAAGACTGAACATTTGACCAGTTTAGTTTTGGTTTGGCGTGAAATGTTGCGTTCCCTCCATATGCCTTGCAACTGCGACATTGTAAAAATATAATATAATAATATTCCACAACCATCACACAACGCCGTCTAGTCTCAAGCTAAGCAGAGCTTGTGTTATGAGTACTGGATAACTGATAAACATACTGTAGATAAATTACACCCAGACACAGAACAAATGATCGTGCTCATCATACATCATTTGTGGGAATCGAACCCACGATCTCCGACATAGCAGTCAGGGCCACCAACCACTAGACCAACAGGCCTGTCTATAGTATACTAAAGGATACATAAAGATTATCTTCAAACTTCTTTTGATTAGTCTAAGGACCTTCTATCTGGTAACTTCATACAAAATAGCACAGCAGGTAAATTATTCATCATATATTTTATTTCAAGAGCTTTCAAAACTAGACCATTATTGGTAGGCACACCATTATCTTATACACCAATAGGTATATATTTATATATATATATATATATATATATATATATTATATATAGACAAGATTATAGTAGCAAATTATTACATGATAAGGAAGGTTTTTTTAAGATTCAGGTTAATTTTATCACGATTTTTCTTTGAGGAAAATGTCTTAATTTTCTTCTGGCAAAAATATTATGTATTAAGGAAGTAATACAAAAAATACGTGCTTAGTTAAATGTTACTCAAAAAATTGTCATGAGACAAAAAGAGAAGATTATTATTGTCACAAATCTGTGTTTCCTGATGGTTCAACCCGGGAATGTTCTAGTCACGAGTGAACAGCTTACTTCTAGGTAAGCGCGCTCCATCGTCCACTGCATCGTCGCTTTCCATCAGGTGAGATGGCGGTGAAGCGCGAACATATCCACAATAAAAAAACAAGCCTCAAAAAAAACTAGGTCACTAATAAAGTGTCATAGACATAGTTTCTTAAAATCATAACATGAATGCGTGAAACTAAAATGTCTTGAAATAAAATACACGTTTTGTTCAAAAATTAAATTCGTTAAATAATAAACTTATGATAACAGATGTACACACCCCGGTTTATGTTTAAAAATAAATTATTCTTTTGTTTTTTTTTTTTTAATACTCTGCATTTTATATTCCGCGCGAAAAGCGGAAAAAATCCCTATTGATTTCTGATTTAGAATTATGTTTTTTTTTTAGAACCTTTTTTTTTAAACTCTAACTTGTACAAATGAAATCTCTTGAGATTTATAATATGCATAACAAATCTACTTATTACTTATTATAAAACAAGCGATCTGTATAACTACATCTTTACTTAAACTAATATTATATAGTTTGTTTTTTTGTTTGTAATCTCTGAAAATACTGGTCCAACTGCTAAAATTTTTTCACCAATAGAAAGCTGCTTTATTCCTGAGTGACATAGGCTATATTTTATATACGCGGGCGATGTATTATATTATTATTATATACTTTTTTGTTCACCTCAAAATGTGGACAGGGTAAACATTTACTAAACACGTGTACAACAGGTAATCTTTCACAGACAGCCTACAACTCTATTTTGACGAGTTTTCGTACAAAAGGGTTTTTGTGATATAGGTTTTTGCGTTATCGTAGTTTTTCGTGATATAACAGTTTTTAGAGTGCAATATAATTTCTGATTATATAATATTTGAGGTGTTCAAATAGACATAGAGTTTATTTTCTATGATACGAGATCTCTAAGACATAATAATGTGATAATATACGGTTAGATAAGATTTGATATGTGCAAATAGGCAAGAAGATTATTTTTTAATGTTTTTATCTAAATTTCGCTGTAAATATCTAATCATACATAATACTATATTTAGCAAGAAAAGTTAACCTAGTTTTTGATAGAGTTTTAAACTTTATATTGTAGTGTGTTTGTACGTCTTAGGACCCTGGGGTTCTAGGCCTTTGGAAGGCGTACTAAGGGTCGAAGCCAACTCGCAGAGACCCCTTCAACACTTTTTACGGAACATGATACCAACCGACGATTCTCCCTGCACGCGCCATGCAAATGCACACAATGACAACCCAACAAATATCATCATCATCATTTCAGCCGACACACGTCCACTGTTGTACATAGGCCTCCCCCAAGCGTCGCCACATCGAACGTTCCTGTGCGTCCCGCATCCACCGGTTTTCCGCCACCTTCACCAGGTCATCGGTCCACCTTGCAGGAGGCCTTTCAACACTGCGTCTTCCGGTACCCGGTCGCCACTCCAAAACCTTTCGGCCCCAACGGCCATCTTTTGGACGAGTAATGTGCACTGCCAACAAATATACAGGAAACTATTGCGACATACGAAAAATTGAGATATATAATCAGTCTTACAATGTTCCCACTGCTGGGACTCAGTAGCCCGATTCACGTAATGAAAACCATAACGATATCGTAGCGATTTAGTCGTTTAGACCATTTCCGTATTTACATCCATCAATCGAGTTTGAACGACACCGATTTGAAAGTCTTTTGAAATTCGTCGTCTGTATTGCATTATCCTGGTAGAATAATAATGTAACTGTAATAATGTGCATAATAATGTAACTGGAAATAATTCGATAGATCGTGAGTACCGCTTTTGGATAGGACTTCGATCGAACGACTATAAAACTTCAACGATATATGACTTGTTTGATTTTATGTGAATCAGGCTACTGGCCTCCTCTCTAGGAGAGGGAATGGGCCGTTATCCACCACGCTAGCTCAGTGCGGGTTGATGAAATGTCACATGTCTTCGAAACGAACAAATGGAACGAAGTGACTTGTTATTTATTATTTACTAGCTTTTGCCCGCGCGGCTTCGCTCCCGCTCTTCCCTACTTCGGCCTAATAAACCCTACTCTACCCTACCCTACTCTACTCTACCCTCCTCTACCTTACTCTACCCTACACTACCTAATTTTCTTTTTTTTTTCCATAAGAACCTTCTCCTCATAATAACGAACACAACAAAAAAAAATTAGCTAAATCGGTCCAGGTGTTGTTGAGTTATGCACTTACCAACACATTTTACGATTCATTTTTATATTATAAGATTATAATCTCTATTGTACACCAAATAAACAAAAATACAGGACAAACATTTCCGGGTTGTATTCCACTATGAGGTAAAGACCTCCCTTCCTATCTTCCACTATTTTCTGTCATTAGCTACACCTGCCCAATCCTTTAGGTTGGAGTCTATCTCGTCACGCCATCTCTTTCTGGGCCTTGCCAATTCTGCTGTTGCATGCAGCAGATATGGCCTGTCCAGTTTGCCTTTAGCCAAGTTTATAACGATAGAAGACTTCAAATGTACGAGAATGACGTCTTCTCAATGCTCAGTCATGTGGTCAGAATAAAAGAATGGGTGGCGTGGCCAACCCGAGGCGTTCTCGGACGCAAGAGAAACGGTTGTAAGTTGGCTAGAGGGGATGTTCCATTTCACTATAACCGGTCTTGTAGATTCTTCGATTCTTTTTTTCTTTTTTTTTTTTATATAGCATGTGTGATATGAACACTGTATACCCCACGAACTCTCAGATTACTTTCTATTAGGAATTACTTTTTTTACTAGGTATGTTTTTTTTTGTGTACAGTATTGGTCTAAACTGTTCTTTCATAATATCTATAAATATAGTAACATGAACCACTGTTTTTAAATTAAAATAGTAACCATGAAGTTTCTTGCCGGTTCATCTTCATAGGAAATGACCAATTCGGAATCGTGCACTAGCTTCTGACGTTTTATAAGTGCCCATGTAGGCCTATGTGAGACGGCGCGCGCTGTTTCCGCGCGCCTCAAGGAGTTGTCAGCAACAGCAGGGACCCAGCCGGGTCGAAGCCTACTGGGGCCAGGGTTATCCGAAAGGGCTCTCGAGCTCCGGTATGAAGGCTAGAAGGAACGGGGTGGGTCTTTTAGTCAGTAAGAGTCTGACACTATCTCCCGCTCCGCCCAAGAGCGGGAGATGTCAATGCATGATTTTTCCCCACTATAAAAAAGGCCTATGTGAAATAAAATATTTTGACTGTGACTTCGATCTTGTGCTAAACACTTTATAACTTTGTTTTAGGAAACAGCAAAAGTGCTGGCGTGGCTGCGATCCTTACCGGTGGATGACAAGTCTATCTGCGAGGAAGTGGACAGACTGATCATTGAGCAGACGACCTGTGAACCTAAGTTCTCGCCGAAACTGTTATGTAAGTTATACATTTAGTGACTACTTGGGGTCGTAACAAATCACGAAGGAGTTGGCGATGGCGGGACCACCAAAGCCGCGTTTTCACTAGGAAACATGTCTCAGGGACATACATATCTCCGGATATTTACGTGGCATGTATATTTTCTAATATACCTGCCAATCAATTACGAGTAAACACAAGATTACCTATAATTTGTTTTTATATGTGTGTATATAGGGTGACTGGTAATTAGTGACCGATAATTATATATGTGATTGTACTCATGATTACAGACAACTTTCCCAAATAAACTTTTGTTTATACTCATTATTTAATTTATATTCTATTATTTAACCGGAACATGTCGGTACCTACACTGATAACATGCATCGATGGGTTTGCAAGCGGCGCGGGTGCACTAACACTATTGTAGGTAAGGTACACGAGACAACGGCGTTTCGCGGCTAACAACTGAGAGATTGAAAGCGCGCGCGCGCGTCAATTTGCGCGAACAGCTGTTTTGTAATTGTAATATAACTAATGAGTATTAAAAAAAGTTTCTTTGGGAAAGTTATTTGTAATCATGAGTACAATCACGTGTATAAGTAACGGTCACTAATTATTTATTTATTTATTTATTTATTACAACTTCATGCAACACAAAGGTACAAAGGCGGACCACCCTATATATTTGCTGCGGTTAACCTAAATAAATAAATATAGAGCTTTGGACAACAAGCATAACAGCCCCCAGTTTTCAAAAATTCTATTGTCCAGCGACTATATAGCAATGTTTGCTGCTTGGGAGGCAAATACCGGCTCGTGAAAATCCTGCTTCATATATATTTTTGCCAAATCGCTTAAACAAGCAACTGTTATACCAGAACTCTATCGTAATCATTTTTGAAGCCTCAGTAATCAGCTAATTGTTTTTCTATCAAAACAATTTGATTTAAATTAATAAAACCACCATTAGGTTCCATTAATTTATATTTAAATCAACGCTGTTTTCTTGTCCATAACTTACATTGTAATTTTATTAGATAAAGGCATCATAGCTTGTAGATGCCAGAACTTCTTCTTTTCGTGTCGATAAACTCAATTATTTTTTTCTGGCCATTATTTGGCAACATGTAGTTCTGTTATTGGCGTCGTATAAGTGTGCTTTAAATTTTTGACGGCCTTATTATGACCATACCAAGACAAACTATTCCCTTTTAACTTTTCAGTCACTGGCCACCACTTTCAAACTTCCCCTAATACACTCAGCACTTTATCCATTCTCATCACACCACACATCCATCTTAACATTCTTATCTCTGCTACGTGCAATCTTTTTTCATCCGGCTTTTTCCCAGTCCTACATTCTAATCCATACAGTATGACAGGCCTTATTACGGACTTGTAGATTTTACCCTTCAACTTGAGGGGTATCCGTGGGTCACAAGTTGTTCCCGTGACCTGTCGCCATTTCATCCATCCGTTGCGTTATCATACTGCGTACGGACGATCGTATTTTTTCATAAAATGCGGGCAATGTGGAAAATGTGTGGCGAACGGTCGACAACACGACGGCAAGGTCACATACACACGTGTTCAATTCGTTGTTGAATAACGCATCTCTGGCATACATACGCACAGCAGATAGATACTTTTTCAATTTAGGCGCTTGTTGATAAACTGCTAACGTACTGCAATCGGCCGGCTGCGGCACGGTAAACTTGCGGTCCGACATCCTCTCTTCTGCCTGCCCTTGTCCCGTTTTATTTGGGGTCGGCGCAACACGTTTCTTTCTTCCATTCTGTCCTGTCACTCGTCACGCTATCACTAACTCCCTTAACTTGCGGTCCGATATGAAACGTCTAAATTGAAAGCGCCCTAAATCGTAAGATGAAAGGTGCAGGTGGTTAGGTTATGCAGGACGGCTAGCATAGCAAGTGACGCATGTCCTAAGCAGCGGTTCCACAATGGCACTGTATTTGAGATGAATCGAGGGAGCTCCATTTGTCTAAATAGTTTGTCCAGCGGTCAACCTGGGTCCGAAGCCGAGTAAAAGATTTCTAGATTGGCCACTGCAGTTCGCGTCCAGGGGGAGATCTTCTAAAAGGGTGATGAAGTGTAGACGATTTGGGTTTTTCTGCTTCCTATCTCTCATCTCGAAGAAGAAAAAGAACTGTTTACTCGTCAACCCGTCTGCTAAGCTTCAGATTCTCATCTAACAGTTCTGTACCTTTTATAAAAATAAATTGCCCTGTGAAATAATCGCTCTCTGACAACATCAAACAAAAACAATTCATTTTAAACGCGGAAATTGGAATAGGCTTGAGTTTTTATTCGTTATTTACTTCCTTCTTATCTTCTCATTGCCATAAAGATTAACCTTTTGATTTGAAGAATGTTTTTATTCAACATTAAAGGAAACGCCTGGGGACATGGTGACATTCCTCTGCATCACGTGCTTGTACTAATTTTAAACATTTGCCTTTTTTAAATTAATTAAACCCCAAGCGAACGCCGGCGTTCGCGCACCTATTATCTTTCTATTGTGTCTGTAATTTCCACGATTGAAAGGTTAAGGTGGGAAAGCGTCAAATGACTTCTCCCAATCTAGGATGGATTGAGAGGGCTAGCCAGGCTTTCAAAGTCAAAGTCAAAGCATTTATTTCGAATAGACCATTTACAGGCACTTTTGAATAGTCAAATGTCGGTCAGTCCAAGAAAAGTGAAGGTAAATTGCACGTTCCAAAGCGTAGGTCTCTATGGAGAAGAACGTGCAAGAAACTCCATGGACACGTCGGAGCTGGCAGGAACCGATGTTTCCTGCCACGGTTGTTGTTGTTTGGCACATACAAGCTACTGCTGATAAGGTTTTGTAGATCAGGAGCATCTATAATTCCCCTGAGTATTTTAACTTTTACAGGATAAAACCCACCTATGTTCCTATATTTGCTATATTTGTTATTGGGTCAAACGGTTTCCTTCAAAATGGTTGAGCTGAGTGGGGCTGATGCACGTGTCATGCTCGCGAACGGGTGCCATCGGTTGAGACTGGTCTTCTCCTAGCTGCCAGTGGCTTAATTCGGTTTCTATTTTAAATAACTTTTTTTTTTAAATAAGTAAATAATTTATTATTACGTAACTACATTGTGCTCACATATTAGAAGTGACAAAAAATATGTAACCAAGATCTATGTAACTCATAAAATGTTTTAAAAAGTGTGTCCATGGAGTTTCTTGCACGTTCTTCTCCATAGAGACCTACGATTTGGAACGTGCAATTTAGCTTCACGTTTCTTGGACTGACCGACATTTGACTATTCAAAAGTGCCTGCAAATGTTCTATTTGAAATAAATGTTTTTGACTTTGGCTTTGCCCTTTGCGTTCATGGGGCACGTCGGTAACTCATTCAAACGTAAACGCAACGTTCGTCGGCCTTACTGGACTGGCAGTTTTGCTGTCATCTCTTTGAGAAGCACGAGGAAAACTACTCAACGTCGACTCGGGCTTGAGCACGGACGGCTGGACAGCGAGCTGTCCATTGCTCGTCGACTGCAAGCAACCGTCAGCTCCTAACGTCTGGGGCGTCTCCTGCGGCAGTGGCCGGAGTGTAAGGATGTCCGTATCGTTACGGTGCACCATCTCCTTCGCCCGCTTTACTGTTCCATACAAAGATGCGACCGCTTCCCATTCTCTCTCGCTTCAGACTACGACCTGAACCAAGGCCATTGGTGCCGCCGTTCGCCTCGTTCGGGTGGTGCTCTGTCCCATCGGGGTAGACTTCCATTACATCTCACGCTTTAAATGGAGCAAGAAAACATTTTTAAACTTCTATTAGCTAAACATAAAATACCTCTAGTTGCCCTTAACAATCCCGAAGCCGGTGACAACGTATAGAAGCTAGATTACATCATCATCATCAGTCTTTTTAATGTTCCCACTGCTGGGACTCAAGCCTCCTCTCTGGTAGAGGGCTGTAATCCACCACGCGGGCCCTGAGCGGGTTGGTGAATGTCATATGTCCTCGAATTTTTGGTTCTAGGACATGCCGTTTTCCTCACAACGTTTTCCTTCACCGTTTTGAGAGCAATGGTAATGAAATAAATTACACAAAGTAATGCGCTTGGCTGGGTTTCAATCGGCGACCTACAAGTCGTAAGTCGGAGCCATTACCACTCGACTACCACTGTTATGATTACGTCATGTGACGTTTCAGTATCGCGTCATATCTTCTATAAACGGAATCTAAACAGTAAACAAACAACCAAACATTCACGTGTATTTATTACGAGTAGGTACCGCCACCATTATAATTGATCGCGGACTGATTGACCCGACCTCTTTATAAAGATTGGAAGAGGCGTAGCCTGGAAGAATTCAGACGTAGGCGATGAAACATCTGTTGGCGCAATGGTGGCCGAGGGATAACGGCCCCGACTTATGAGCGGTTTCAAACCCAGGCAGGAACTTTACTTTTTTCAAAGCGGTGAAGGAAAACAAAAATGTTTGGTTCTAGGACATGCTGGTTTCATCACGGAGACCAGCATGTCCTAGAACCAAAAATTTGAAAATATAAGATATTTACCAAACCGCACTGGGCTCGCGTAGTGGGTTACGGCCCGTACCTTCTCCCAGAGAGGAGGCCTGAGTCTCAGCAGTGGGAAAATTAAAAGGCTGATTATGCTTATTATGAAAAAACATCAGCGAGGGCCGAGGCCTTGTTCTTTCATATATTTGAAAACGAGACGACTGTCGCAACCCAGTGTTCGATCGCATCGTCGCTTACCATCAGGTGAAATAGTGGTAAAACGCTAGCCTATAGTCTACATTAATATTATAAAGAGGTAAAGTTTGTCTTTAATTCTTTACACGAAAACATACATACATAGTACACGGTGATACATGCAGTTTATGTACAAAAGCACGGTAATATTATATATGCAAAGGCGAGCTTAACACGATAATGAGTTTTTTCCCAGCAAACCTTTGAGTTACAGAGAGAGAACGTGGGAGTTTTTTTTGTTTGTAGAAGGTAATCTCTGAAACTACAGGTCCAATTGCTAAAATTTTTTCACTTTATTTATTCCTGAGCGATATAGGCTATACTTACGAGTATTTTATGTACGCGGGCGAAGCTGCGGGCAGTTATAAAAAAGGCCCTCGTTCTAAAAGAGCCCTCACTAGTGCGAGGCCCCTCTGCGTGCGAGGCAATGGGCGAGTACCCATGTTGCCCAAGCCTAGCTACGGTACTGGAGCGTGGTGACTAAAATGTCCTTGATTCTTGACCAACCACCATCGCTCTCAATTCTGGCAGCCATTTAATTTGCTTCTGTCATTTTGCATAGGTCGGAAGTCAATTGGTAACGTTTTGTTTGGGGTTAAACATTGCGGGTGATGTCAATCGCCTTACGTTTATATGTTCCTGGTACTAGTAATTGTTGTTTTAAAATAGTGAGCGTGCTTTTTTTGTTGTTGTCGTTTATTCGTTTAACAATTTTTAACCGACTTCGAGAAGGAGGAGGTTCATATATATATTGTTGGAAAGGTCTTTTTAATTGGAACAACAATTATTATGACAACTTTGTTGTTACAACTGTCCGTTCAGAGTTATAAGACGTTCGGATTTAAAGATAAAAGTAATAAAATATTTTTGAGAGAAAAATAATAACACCGTTAATAATGCATTATTTGTTTATTTATACGTGATTCATTTACACACATCGACGTGTTCTATGGGTTATCTATAACCACATCGTTCAAGAACATTGCTGGTGCAGTAAATCCTTCTTGAATCGCATACTCTAAATACCAGATTATTGATAAAATGTGTAATGGACAGCCCTCCACAAACTTTAAGGGTTTGCTCAGTAGACGAAACTGAATAACCTTCCACATTTTTTTTTTCAGGAAACGAAAATAAAAAATTCGGCATCGCCATACAGATTGTCCAATCAAGTTTATCATTTTGTATGGTGAGGCTGACTTTTTTCTTGTGTAATTTAATGTTACTTAGGCTTTGTTTCATCGCTATCGGTTGATTATATCGAAAGATAAACTACATACATTGACTGTTAGGTGGTACATAGTTCGCCGGGTCACCTAGTATTAACTATATCAGTTACCAAAATTAATTCAGGTTTTGGTAGGTATATATTCTTTATTTTTAAAAGAAAGAACAGACCGAATACGAAACGACACGTTGCGCTCCATAACAGGTATCATAGACGTGGGCAAAAAGGCTGCCAGGCACTGCCAGGCTCAAATGGGACTGGGCGGGTCATGTCAGCCGCATGCATAGGAACCCCTGGCCGAGCGTCGCCACACAGTGGGTCCCTACTGAAGTAAAGTGCCGTCGAGGTCGGCCTAGAAAGAGGTGGCGGGATGATCTGGACGCGTACCCCGGGGACTGGTTTGAAACGGCGCAGGAGAAGAAAGTTTGGAAGGACTTGGGGGAGGCCTTTGCCCAGTAGTGGGACAGTACCGCCTAGAAATAAAAAAAATTCTTTATTTTTATTCGTACCTAGTTTCGTCGTAGGTATATAATATATCGTTGAGGATGTCTTTATTCTGGACTTGTCTCCAGAAGTTTTACAGCTGGCTCGTTTCACGATTGTCTGTTTACTCAAACCTTCTTTATATATATATATATATATATATATTCCCCTTCCCCCCCCCCCCCTTCCTTCGGGATGCCATGTTTTTTACGTTTGTTTAGTACGTTATCTTATTGCCATTCGTTATTCTTTCTTCTGGTTAGTCGATGTGTTAAATTTGTAGGAATAATACGGTTTTTAAGCTATTGCATAGCTTCTATCGCGGGCCTTGAGCGTGGAGACCGAATCCAGAAATTCCGTAACGAAAACAACCTAACACCCCCCCCACTCATTTGTTTTTTGAGCGTGGTGGTGACCGATAAGACAACAAATGAGTGATCAATCAATCAAAATTCAATTCAATGTGTGAAAGTGTAACAATTAATATCAAAGAAAAAAAAACAAAGGAAATAATACTGCATAAATAAAATAAATAAATAATTATAATTGCATAAGTTGATAAAAATGCTATGCAATAGCTTTACCGCGGCAGTCCCCGAGTGCCACACGTCTTTTTTTGTTTTGTTTGTTTGGGAAGTATTTATGTTGCTACGAAGTTCTGGATAATCAGATCGCGTGTCACTGCTTCTACAGCCACTGAAAGATAAGAACTTGCGGGGTTACCATGACACTCAAAGTGTTTCATTCTTATTCTAATGTGGGTAAGGGATAAAGATATACAGGTTGTCTAGCGCCATCTCTTACCCCAATGAAATAAGAATAAAACAATCTTACTTTAAACGTCATGGTCTGGGGGTTGGTTTGGTTTTGATTTTGAGTTTTGTTTTCATTATTCTGCATTTTTAGTGTAAGTGTGTATAGAGTCAATCAATACACATGAAGACGCCATTTCTAAGTGGTCATCGTGACGTTTAGGAAGGCATGCATTTTGGACTTATTGATAATTATCGATCTTTTTGTTACTTGGACAATAACTTTCTTTGGGAAGATTTCAATAGAAACCTAGATAACATCCTCATGATTCCTCTATTTTCAAAATATAGGACGACTAGTACCTAATTAGTGTACGATACTTAAACACGTGATTGTGCTCATGATAACCAACAACTTTTATTACGGGAACAAACCTGAAATCGCGAAAAAAAAACCAGCTGTTCAGTACATTTATGTTTGCCTAATGTACTGAACAGCTGATATTTTTTTCGCGATTTCGGCTTTGCTCCCATAATAAAATTGTTTGTTAACATGAGCACAATCACGTGTTCAAGTATCGTGCATTAATTGCCAGTCATCCTATATATACCTACTTATAGAAAAAATCAAAAACAGCTTCCATGCAGTGATTCACAAGAAAGTCGCTTATTATTATTATTATTATTTTCTTTATTTCTCTTATATTACATATTCCACGATCACATGGTCGCGGTGGCAAAGCAGTCATACCAAAGGTTGGGTTTCGTTTTACGCAATTGCCGTGATTTTCAAACCGCGCACGCCATTAAGATTTTATTCAATGCGCTCGTGCGCAGTAAGTTAGAATCCAGCTCTTGCGTGTGGAACCCACACCAAAGTTCTTACGCCCTTTTACTGGAAAAAGTGCAAAAAGCGTTTCTCAGGTTCCTGTACAAGCGGATGCACGGTTACTACCCATACCTCTATCCGACAAAATTTCTTTTGGGTTGCCTCGGATATAACTCGCTAGAGGTAAGACGAGCACGAGATCAGCTCATCATAGCCTGCAAGACGCTCCGTGGTACTGTTGATGCGCCTGATTTACTTACTGTGCTGGCACGTTTCTTTGTCCCGGACAATTACTGCCGCGGCAAGAAGCACAGAATGTTTGCTGTGCCTCAGTGTCGCACTGTTGCCCGTGCTCAGTCTCCAATACCTCGCACTTTGGCTGCACTAAATGATCTCTTGGATTCTTATCCAACAAACGATCTGTTTGCGGATGAATGGAAGATGATTTTATTGGCATGTCAGAAGTACTGTGAGAGGAATTGATGTACGTGTTGTTTAAATGTTTATACTTTTACTCTTTGTTTAGTTACTGTAATTGGTTGTTTAACCGTTGTAATTAATTAAATAAATAAATAAATAAATATTTTTGATATTTTTAAATATTTTTAATATATATATATATAAAAAAAAAAACATTTAAAAATATAAAAACAGTAGTCCACCGATGTCGGGAGCAGGGTCCAAGCTACCGGTGGTTAGGGCTCCAGAGACAGGAACTTCCTCACAATGCGAGCCGTATCGAGGAGTACTGCCTTTTGTATCTGGCCCTTGATCCAACCGCGCAACGACAGCTTCGACGTCGAAGCTTTATTATTATTATTATTACTGATGCACAGCTTGCGGAATAGTATCCTGAAAACAGTAGTTGAGAGTCCTAACTCCCTTTTTCTGAGGCACTATGTGGAGAGAATGGTCAGATAGTTTACTCTTTGCCATATCATCCTCAGCATCTTGTTTCACTGCTTATTTGTTTTTTTATTTTTTGTTTACTAACACTAATTTTAAGATTTTTACTAACAAAGTGGACCACATTGTTGTCTTGCTTGCTTGATATTTTTACCCTTCTTAGGTTAGGCTAGGTTAGCGTTTGACCACTCCCTCACCTATTGGTACCTTTTTTTTTTTTTTATGGTGGGCAAAAATCATGCATTGACATCCCCCGCCCTTGGGCGGAGCGGGAGATAGTGTCAGACTCTTACTGACTAAAAGACCCACCCCGTTCCTTCTAGCCTTCATACCGGGGCTCGAGCGCCCTTTCGGATAACCCTGGCCCCAGTAGGCTTCGACCCGGCTGGGTCCCTGCTGTTGCTGACAACTCCTTGAGGCGCGCGGGAACAGTGCGCGCCGTCGACGACTTGGGCTTGGTCCGGACAGTTACCGGACGGCCGGACAGCGAGCTACCCATTGCTCACTGTCCGCAAGCCCGCGCCTACGGTGGCCGGAAATCGGGATCAGAATCGCGGCGGCGGCGGCGGCGGCGATAACGCCGTTGCCTGATGCGTTCGGCCTCCTCCTTTGCGAGCACTACTGCTTCGCAGAAGACGGCGACCGCCTGCCACTCCTCCTCGCTCCGGACCATGGCCTCAACCAAGGCCCGGCGCGAGAGGTCTCCGCCGCCGATCACCCCCACGAGGGCACGGCGATGCTCCGCCCAAGCAGGGCACACCTCGACTGTGTGCTCCACCGTGTCCTCCGGGCATTCCGCACAGTGGCGACACCCGGGCGTCACTTCCGCACGAATCCGGTGCAGGAAACTCCCGAACGAACCATGTCCGGTAAGGACCTGCGTCATGCGGAAGGTAAGGACGCCGTGAGGTCTTTCCAGCCACGCCTCAAAGAGGGGACTTACCGCCATGATTGTGGCGTGCCCAGCACTGGGTTGCGATAGTCGTTGTCGCCATTTCACCATGAGATCCCGCCGGAGCTCTTTCCGCCATGCCGCGACCTGTCGCGGCAGCGGACTTTCACCCCGGCGTTGCATCTCCACGCGCATATCGTGCATGTGTGCAAGGACTGTTGCCTCCAGATCCCACGGTGGTAGGCCAGCCAGAAGGCTCGCCGCTTCGCGGGAGACCGTGCAGTATCCCCGCACCATCCTTATTGCCATGACCCTCTGGCAGGCGTTCAGTATGGCCGCCGGTTGCTTTTTCAGCGACGGCGCCCACACCGGCGCCCCGTAGAGGGCCATGGACCGAACGATCCCCGCGTAGAGCCTCCGGCAGGAGGCATCTGGACCCCCAAGGTTGGGCAGGAGCCGCTTGAGCGCAGCCCCAGCCCGGTTGAGTTTGGGAGCCAGACGTCGGAAATGCTCCACGAAATTCCACCGGCTGTCGAGGACGAGTCCCAGGTACTTCATCGTCGACCCGACACCGATGTGAACTCCTCCTACCGTTAGTTGGGAACTTAATGGCGGCGCGTTCCGAGGGCGGCGACCGTGAAAACACATCGCCTCGGATTTGTGAAGCGCCACCTCAAGTCCCAACTCCTGGATCCTATCAACGACCATCGCAACCCCGTGTGTCGCTAGAGCGACCGCCGCCTGGTACGACTCTCCCTGCGCTAGAACCAGCGTGTCGTCTGCGTAGCAAACCACGCTGACCCCGTCAGGGAAGTCGCCGCGCAGCACGTAGTCATACCCGATGTTCCACAAGGGTGGCCCTAGTACCGACCCCTGCGGAACACCGCACGACATCTCTCGACGTTTCCAGTCTCCCTGGTGACCGGGGTAGACTATAAATCTCTCCGACAGATAGGCCTCGACCACTCGACAGAGGTATTCGGGCACCCGGTGGTACCGGAGTGCCCTCCGGATCGTACTCCAGGGCAGGGAATTGAACGCGTTGGCAATGTCCAAGGACACTGCCACGACACACCTGCCCCGTGACACCGCATCCCCCGTCGTGAGGGCTCGCACGCGCATGATGGCGTCCACCGTAGAGCGCATCCTGCGAAAGCCGAACTGTCCGTCCGAAAGGTCCGGCCCCACCCGTGTTAGGTGCCCGACGAGGCGGTTTGCAATGACTCTCTCAAAGAGCTTGCCCACCTCGTCGAGCAGCACAATGGGCCGGTACGCGGACGGAGAGTCCGCAGGGCGCCCTGGCTTCGCTATGAGGACCAGTTTCCCCGTCTTCCAGCAAAGTGGGAACTGGCCCCTCTCTAGGCATGCGCTGAAGAGCCCTCTCAGTCGAGGCCCGAGAGCCTCCATGGCCAGGACCCAGGCCTTCCCAGGCAAGCCGTCGGGTCCTGGGGCGGTGTTTTTGGCACTCAGCCTTCGCACCGCCACTCTCATCTCTACCTCGGTCACTTCTGGAGCATCGTCATCATCGTCGCTGTCGCGGTCCGCGTCAGACACCGCTGGCGGTGGAGGCGGAGCCATGGGCGGGGGGGAGTGTTCCCCCCGCGCAGGGAACAGAGCGTTCACCGCACCCTCTACGATCTGGGGCCGGAGACTCTGAGTCAGCGGGGGGGCCCAGGGCCGGATGCATTTCCTAATTAAATAACCTATTGGTACCTAAGGGATATTGTCAACGATGAAGCACGCTTGCTTTGAAGTTAAAAAAGCTACAGCACTATAGAAAACACAGACTCCGGCAGAGAATTATTCCTGCTGCAGCTGTAGGTACGCATAATGAAAGTATTCTCAAAACGTTTAGTGCGTATGGGTGAGATGCCCATGTGACTCCATAACCCAGCCTTATTATTTAAGCTTGTCCTCCATTAGATTTCCATACATACATACATAGGTCCTTCGCATAAAGACTATTTTTCTTCAACAGTTTCCAACAAGTCCATCGGGAAAGCATACTAGATGAATCATTAAATTTCCGCTCATATACTCAAGAAACTAAAGTCCATTTTTCTCCAACAGTTGCCGACAAGACTGCCGTCAAAGCGTTCTGGGTGGCGCTGATAGTGAACCTGACCCGTGAGTTCTGCGGCTGCATCGCCGTCCTGGTGTACGCCAGCCACATCTTCGGTGAAGCCAGCAAGGATCCTAACACCCGCATCGCCTTGTCGCCGAACAAGCAGTCGATTTTGCTCGCTGCTGTCCAAATCGTTGGGTCGTTTTTGGCGTGCCAGCTTGTTGATAGAGCTGGGAGGAAGGTAAGATTTCAATTTTATTGTCCTATTCATGCTTCTATTCTTTGTTTTCACCGATAGTATTTGCAACTTGAATTGTCTTTGATATACCTAGTAGGTATATTATGATTCAAGTGGAGAAATTTTAGTCATTGCGACCGAGGCGGCATTTGCTCTACACTCAGGCAAGGGTATTATGAGCCGAAGGCTGTAGCGATAAATTTTTATGTGGAGGTTAAAAGCATTGAGTGGATCACCAAGCAAGAATGTGATTTCCGGACCTTAACAGAACAATGTTCGAGAAACACTGCAGTAGTGGAAAACGCCAAGAAAACCTAATAACACCTCATGATTAAATCTCTAACGCATTGTGTCAGCCTGGTACTTACGCAGTAACTAATAATTTTAGTTAATTACTCTATTATCTAAGTACTAGGTCTTATAATAGCGGCTGCGTGATTTACTTCAGCTTGTTTTATTGTTAAGAACCATTGAATTATAAAAACTCCGTCATTTATGAAACGATTATCAAAACTCTTTTTTTTTGTAAAAGGTTGTACAAAGTCAAAGTAGTTTGTTGGTCAAAAACATGGTAATGTGGATGTTAAATATAATAAATAAGAATCTTTAATTTGAGCAAATCTTATATTGTGTGTTCGTATCAATAACTTAAACTTAAGTAAAAAAAAAAAACAATTTTAAATATAAATACTATATACATATAATATAGTATATACATATAAGCTATATATATTTGTTTAAAACTTTATTAAAAATAAGTTCAAAATTATTTAAAAAAAATATTAAACACAATAAAAAAAATCGACTCCACAATTAAGAACAGGGGTTATTTGTATTATACGAACAAAATAATAGTAGGCTGGTAAACATGGATCTTAAAAGAACAATGCGGTCATTGAAATTTGCCGTATTATACTTGGAGCGATGAGTGAAATTTTCGGACTGTAAATTAAATCAAAATCACATGTTACAGTGTATATTAAGTCATAAAAACAACAAAAACAATTCAATAAACACTTTTACTTACCGAAAATACGATATCCCATCCTTTTTTAGCGTTTTTGACGTAATATTTTTACAATTTCTTAACGAACACTTCGCCATTTTTAACGAGCGTGCAGTGACGCGGTCGATGCGAGACTATTTGAAAGAGCGCACTTTATCGAATGTTGCGCTCTTTTTTCGCGGAAGTTTTTGAGACGCTGACTGTGTATCTTGGGTTTTTTGTATATCAATGTTAAGAACGCATGAATTTTCTTGGTAAACCAGGTATCTATAGAAATTTGTTAGGTACCTACATCATGTCTTGACGCAAAATCTGATAAGATGAGAAGACGGTTTGAGACAGAGTTAAGTATCGAAAGGAAAGGAAATAAAACCACTATGTAACTAAGACAGGATGGAAAATCTGAGTGGAGCGAGAAAAAATAAGTAAAACTCATAGTGTCTCTTCAGTTGCCCTTTGTAAGGGCCACGAAAACTTCATTCGGACAATCCAAAGACCTGGCACGGATCAGCCATAGCACGGCACCGTCAATCTTGCCTGCTTAAGGCGCGCGTGGAACATCAGAAGAAAGAAAGAAAAAGAGTTTATTTGCGTCAAACATGGCGCATATCTTAAAAAAAAATAAAACAAATAACAATAACGACTTATAACTACAGTTGCCATCAGGGATCTTGAGCGGTTGCGCAGAATTCAAATGTTCGGTCTCTTTAGTGGTGCAAAGTGAGATGCGGAGGCGGGGTGTGTCGGTGATTGGCTCGCCGAGCTATCGACGTCACTCCTTATTCGTTCGAAACGAAGACGATTGGCAAGATACGAATGCGCAAAGCGATTCCCACTTTCCCATCGTTTTGGCAACTGTAGTAGGCACCGATTTCTCCTTACCGTACAGCAAGTTACCTATTGCTAGCTGTCCGTAGACCCCACCTAAAATGGCTGTGAATCGCCCTGCGTCTCCCGAAGCCTGGGGCGTCTTTTTCAGGAAGATTTCATTACCTACCTACCTACAGGTTACAGTAGGTACTGCAGTTATATTTAGGCATTTACCTACTAATGTTATTTTTTCTCCTTTTTTTCAGCCTCTCCTGGCAGTAACAAGCGTGGTAGCGGGCTTTAGCATGTGTCTGCTCGGCGTCTGGTTCTACTTACAAAGCATCGGAGTCTTCCTGCCTGGCTGGGTGCCGATCGTCGCGCTCTGTTTCTGCATATTCTCTGACGCCTCGGGATTGCAACCTCTGCCGTTCGTTATCATGACTGAGATGTTCAATTTCCAGGTGAGTTTGATGTTTAGCTTCCTTAGTTAAATGAAAGCCTGGTAGGTTCATATTAAGACCGAAACTTCGTAAAACGGTAGTCACCGCCGGCGCAGTCCCATATAAAAGTACCCCCCCAAGTAGAGCCCTCTTTTTGCTACGGTTCTCCATCGACGACTACATGCACCCGTAAAGTTGGACTAGCGACACCACGTAGGTACCTAGGTAAGAATACGGTTTCCGCGGCGTGATAGTCGCACACGATACAGGCGTTTTATCAGCCCGATTTTGTACAACCCGAGCGCATTAACATGGCACCTGGCTCGAAAACAGTTGCCACTTTGAATACTCGAAAATAGTTTGTATTGTCGTAAATTCGTAAAGTACATAGTATGTCATAATTATAAGAAACTACTCAGCGCAAAATAAATGTTGATATTCAAAAAACTAAAACAAAGTGCACTCAATATTTCAAAGGTCATTCATCAGGTGCCATGTTAATGCGCACTGGTTGTAGGTATAATTATGTTTAAATTGCGCGAAGAACTTTAATTGCGCGATGCAGGATTTCGCAATTTTAGTTCCTATTTGGGTCATAGATGTCGCTACAACCTAATCAAACCGTTTTTTCTTTGTTTTCAGCTCCGAGGCACAGTAGCGACTCTCATCATGGCGATATCGCTCGGCACTGACTTCGCACTCCTCAAACTATTTGCACCTCTAAACGTCTGGATAGGCTACTACTCCACCTTCTGGATGTTCAGTTTCATCTGCCTCTCTAACGTGTTCTACCTTATCTTCTGCGTTCCTGAGACGAAAATGAGGAGTCTAGAAGATATTTATGCGGATTTAGAAGGAAAAAAGAGGAAAAAGAAGGATGTCGAAGATATTGTGGAGACGAACCACGTTTAGGTTATGTTCCTATAGTAGAATATTTTTAGGTTAGGTTAGATGACCCCTCTATTTTGTATTAAGATCAGATCTGTAAATATTAACCGTATAAGTAGGTATATCAGCCATTTTGTGTGAAAGCCAATTGTAAAAATAAAATGGCGGGAATTGTAAGAACATAATTATATGTCTTCTTTTTATGACATGTGTGTGCATAAATTATATAATAATTAGATAGTAGTAGATAGGAAGGGATTAGATAAATATTATGGAGGTAAAGATTTATTATGAAAGATTCATAATGTCACATTTAAATAAATGTGAAAGACAAATAAGTGCTAAGTATGGGCCATATTTTCAATAAATTTCATTGTTGATTTGCAAGATTTTTGTAGAATATCTACTAAATTCAGTATTATAGTCTGTCTAAAAAGTCAAACGATTTGGGTAATTATTAGGGTAAAATGAAATATGATGTAGTGAACGCTGGTTCAATAATAAAGGTTGATTAAGAGATCTTGATCATTGTTTACTAATAAAAGCACCCTATAAAAAGTTTCGAATTTTTTTAAATGATGAAATATTATACAAAATTCTCAAGTCGTTTGACTTTTTTGACAGAGAATGTCTTTTTAACGGCAATTGTTTTTTTTTCCAATTTTATGGCATGGCCTGGCAATTGTCATGTCATTCCGTGTTGCCAAATTAAAATATTAGTTTTTATAATTAAGATCACTGGTCACATTGTCTATTTCTAGTCACCGGTATACTCTGCTCAATCCAAGTGTAACTTCATTAAATAGTATTTGCAAAAAGTGTTTTTTTTTTCATGTATCAATAAAATAGACAATGTCGCCGACGATAAATAATAAATAGTGATTTATTATATACTTTAGCATAAATTTATCTAAAAGCAAATAGAAGCCACATGCTTTTCCTTTTGGGGTGATAGCGTCAGGGTAGCCCACGTATTTTTTTTTTGCATTTTACAATATTTATTTATATATACTTCTTGGACAAAAAACTGTACAAAGGCGGACTTAATGCCTTAGGCATTATCTACCAGTCGACCTTAGAGTAGTGCAGAGACATAACATGGTAGGTAAAATTTCAAAGTAAACAAACACAAAAAAAAATCATAATTATCATATAATACATATTTATATAAATAAATACTTATATATAACAAGACGTAGATAGGTCAATTTTTAGTAGGTAGGTCGTAAGTATGTATAAATGTAGGTTATGTGACTGTAAATAATTAAAGTAATTCGTAGAATGACAAAACTTTAGTAATTAGGTACTTACATCTAGCAACACTATAATAAGTCTGTAGGTAGTAAAAAAAATGACAGATTTTATATTTTCATCACAATTATGTTCTGTATAAAATAGTTATAAGTTAAAAATGAAACAGGTTTGTGATAATTAATAAAATACTCTGAAAAATATTTTATTTTTTTTGCCTACCCACATATGAGTTAGTGATAGCGTGACGAGTGATAGGACAGAATGAATACAGAATGATGAATACAGATAATACTTATTAATGCTGAGACTAATACATATAAAAGAAACTAGGAATTTTACAACATCATGCATTTGCATTAGGTATTCGAACTCACACAACTGACCGATTTTCACACTAGTGCGCACGCTCGCCCCCGCCACAATGTTATTACATATACCGTAACAGGCTGGGCGCTTGTCTACCCCCGTTTGTCTTCGAAGTGTATTAAAAAACGTCGTTTGATACACGTGGAGTTTGTCACCGCCTGCACCTTCGGCTCCGTAACACCTTTGCCAAGGCTCGGGTGAATGTCACGTCGGTCACAATGAGAAACTTTCTTCACTTGTATTTTTTTTTTGGGGGGATATCATCCAATGACAACCCCCGCTCTTGGGCGGAGCGGGAGATAGTGTCAGACCCTTAAAAAACCCACCCCGTTCCTTCAAGCGGAACTAATTGGGAACAGGAACCTCCCGAACGTGCCATGTCCGGTGAGGACCTGCGTCATGCGGAAGGTAAGGACGCCGTGAGGTCTTTCCAGCCACGCCTCAAAGAGGAGACTTACCGCCGTAATTGTGGCGTGCCCGTCTCCACTTGTATCAAGATGTATTATTTTTCCATAGTTGAAAGAACTGTAATGCAGTTTTGCACCAACACTCATTTAAGGGTTATGTTAAGAGTCAAATAAAACAAAAACACCAGTTTTAGAAGATTTACTTATCATAATAAATAACCAGCTTAGTTTACAAAAGCATTTTATTTTTTTATATTTTTTTCCCTGCGTTTTATTAAAAAATATCGTTTATAACTCAAGTGTAATTATTGCCAGTTATACGTGTTATTTTCAATGATTTTTTTTTTTACTAAAAAATATTTTTTTTTAGACCATACTCCGACTTACAATGAAATATTCGGTATATCGATTTTTTTTTTTACAATCTTTCCAGAATGTCGTTAATGTTTTTTTGTTCCTATTGTTATACAAAACGGATGTATGGTCTTAGTTCTTATTCGCTCGATACTTATGAAAAAGACTAGTTGCGTACAACATTGTTTAAAACTATATTTTATATAATAATATGTGATGATGGACTCCTTACATCAGGACGTAACATGTTGGACCCGCTAGGCCTCTACCTTATAAAGCAGGGAGCTTTTTCGAAAGAATTACCGCGGCTCTAGGACGCAAAGGTAACTGAAGGAATACAAGTACCTACGCTGTCCTACGCGTATCCACCCTGTTCAAGAAATTTTTAATATTGGTAAAATTGATTAGTGAGATAAAAAACTCATAATAATGTTACCACTAATGTCTTTAACACCTAATTTTAGAATTTCACGAAAGGCTTTCTCGAACTGTTTTCAACCACATGTTACGTCGTAATGGAAGTCGACCCTAAAATTAGAAGATTGGTGTACTCACAGGCCTCTAATAACACCCATAACATAAGTGGGTAGTTGGAAATCTTGAAACAGATATACAAACATAGGTCGAAGGAGATTTTGCATGAAATAACATTAAACGACTAACATCCATACATTATATTTTAGGAACATACAAAACACACATTTATTTGATATACCGCAAAGTGGGGTTACTTTTGCCCTGAGGTAAAACTTTGACCCGAACTCATTAACTAATAAAAGCATAGTAAACATAGTTTATCTGCTCTCAAAACGGTGAAGAAAAACATCGTATTCGAAAACGTGACATTCACCAACCCGCACTCAGCCCGAGTGGTGGATTACGGCCCATTCCCTCTCCTAAAGAGGAGGCTAGCAATGGGAACATTAAAAAGGCTGATTATTTTATGTTATGCTAAACACAGTTTGTCATGTTCCTATTGGTTAATAAGTTTGTGCCAAAGTTTTACCCCAGGGCCAAAGTTACCCCATATTACTCGGTCCTCTTTCACCGTACTCCAATGGAACTTGGCGCTCTGATTAAGCGGGTACGTACGTACGTACGTACACTGATGACTGCATACAAAATGGTTATCCACCGTTATCAATGATGAGACTGTATATCTCTCAGAAGCCAGGCTTAATACCTGTAAACCATTCGAATAAGAAATTTAAACCAACTTTCTTTCCTGTCTACCGATTTTGACTTTTATTACGTTGGTGGCATGCTAACTACTTTTTTGCCTTTAATGCCATCCTTATGCCTACGAAATAGAAGTCAAAATCGGTTGAACGGACAGTAAAAACGGTTTGTTTAAATATCTAATGTTATTAGGCCCTCCAAAATCGCGAAATATACAGCCTCAGGGAATATTTCTTAGCTGCCGATCTGGGTATGCGTTATATTGCTACAAATTATTGCTTTTTGAGCAACAAAATTGCTCAAAATGAATTGATGTCAAATTTGAGAGTTTGATCAGTTTTTGAGCCGATATAACTTTAGAATAGCTATAATAATACATTTATTGAAATCACCAACGTTTACGACTCAACGCGAATGCTATCCGATGCGGTTTACTCAAATTCAACGCAACACGGCCGCACTGTCCTACGTGGGTGCGTAGTCACCGCTTCTGCCGCAATTTATTTTAAAATAACCTGCAAAGAAAGAGTTCGCGCGAAAATATCAAAATAACTGATGGCGGCCGCTTCGCTTCACTCATTGTTGCTTCATACCAACGTATTTTGCATTTGGTCACGTAGGTCACCGGTATGAGTCTAATTGTTTATATCATTAGCGCTGCTTCGCTTCGTGTTCGCATTGAGTCGCCATAATAAAGGATTATTATTATTAATTGGACCTATATCTGTAAACAGGAACCAATCCATACCAAAAACCGGTTCCTATTTGCATAAGTAGGTCCAATCATAAACGACAATAAACGATACAATTTGACATGTAACCAATAAGTTAAAAAAAAAAAGCTACATCCCATTTGATCACACAGAGGACAGGCATCTGAGTATCATATCTTACGTCTTACTGCGTTAGCTTGTAACTCCTATAACAGGGTTTTGAAAACCGTTTTAAGACTTGTCCACATTACCACGCCGGGGTAACCAACTGTGCCGTAGGTTGCCGAGTCGTGCCACGACGTGTGGCGCTGAGTTGCTAAAAATTTCCTGCCTGATGTTGCCTTGTTGTCTATTTTCACTAACAACCTTACAGCCACCGCACCAAAACAAGTTTGTCAACTAGCCGAGGTACGGGGGAGCGGGGTACTGCGTTCTGATTAGTAGACTATTTGGAAATTATTCTGTGGCGACCTACATAAGTCATAAGTCAAGTAAGGTCGTTGATTACACTTATTGTACCATGAATCCGCTCAAGATAACTCAGAACCGTATATCTGCTTTCCGCGGTAACGTGACATAGTCAGATTCTGCGCAGTTACACGTTAACGACGCCGTCACGTGGTAAGGGTCAAAACACAAAACTACCACGGCCAATCAGAACGCAGTACACCGCTCCTCTCTCAGTTAGTTGATAGAATTGTTTTAGTGCACGTTCAAGCATGAGGCGTCTAGTGGCTGCACTGCCGCTCGAACTCGCAATGCAGTTTTGTGTGGCAGCCCTTATACATTAGGGCTTAGGGCCAGGCCGTTACAAGTACAAAGAAAACCATGTATTAAATTTTGCGGGTAAATGTACAAAACATACCCTTTTGTTCCCGACACAATAATCACACACTACATTATATTTTTTATATTTTTCATATATTATTTTTATAGTATTTAGATATTCGATATGCGTTTATTTCATACAAAATGTGAAAATTTTAACATTACAAATGGAGAACTTTATTTTTGACAACACGTATACTAATTTCTGGTTATAACATACGATTTAGGCCTACTGACAACGGACGCGTAGCTTCATAGACGCGTAGTCGTCAATATACACTTGGTGTACGCCTGCGTGAAACTTACATACAAATCTATGGAACTGCCGACAGAACGGCAATGTCATGTCGTTCTATTATTATTATTATATTATTAATGACGAATACGGGTCTTTAAAGCTACGCGTCCGTTAACAGTAGACCTTACACACGAATAACACAAAAAAAAACGTAGTGTGAATTTGGTAAAAATATTATTTGACCAATATTCATTTAATAACATTAACAATATTTATACCGACAACATACAACTAATTGGTGTTTTTACATATTTATTGTGTGATATTTTTTATTACGAATGGTCAAAATAAAACCAAGTGATTCAAAAAAATGATTCGAAGCGTTTAACGCAAAACTAAAAATCGAGTGTCGTCAATAATTTTATAAAAATTATAATTAAAAAAAATAACAAGATGCGAATACAACAAACAAAGCACTGAGATCGCAATTAAAAAAAAAAAATTTTTTTTAAGTCTCGCAACACTGATGACCCTTTGACAGCAACGTGAATTTCGAGTTCTTAAATGAGGCCATGGACTATACTACGCTGATTGGCTTTATCTTGTGCCACACTACAAAAAAAAAAAATCTGATTGGCCTTAGTCGTTTTATTTAGAAAACGGACTTGATCTGTCAGACAGTAATTTTACTATCCAGCAGATTTCAGAAGACTACCCTAGTATATTCTGTCTCAATAAAAATGAAAACAGCATTTCTCTATATTTTATTGATTTTTGCACGCAAAACTAACTGTACAGCTGCTTTCTATTATTTAAAAAAATAGTTTTAAATTTCGAACAAAGATCATGTTGACATAGATTACTATAGATTTTTTTTTAGTGACACCTAAACAAAACGACACAAGGCCTTTTGAGTTCACATGTCCAGACCATAGCCTCATTCGAATGAAGTTTGATACCTACCTACAATTTGAGAGAGAAAAAATATTTTTTCACTGATATATAAAATAATTTATTCCTCCTAACAACGTACCTTTAATTTAATTGGCAACTGTAAAAAGCATGTTCCCATACAAAAGACACATGACAGACAAACGAAATGACACATACATATCTACTCTCCCTTCAAAAGTGAATGCTCTGAGCTAACCTGAACACTATTTTTAAACCTTTAACCGCTTGCGAGTGTTTGTCCTATTCGCCAGGGCCGTGTGTTCAATACTAGATACTCAATCTCGTATAACTCTTCAATTTCCACAGGAGACAGGAGAGCTGACGAGATGGAGTATTTGGTCGTGGTTGTGCGACCCTGGAATAAACGCGAATGTTTTTCGGATATATTCGACATACACAAATAATTTTAAAATACCACAAAGTTACCTGCCCCACGCCTGATTTACAGGTGCGTGCAAGGCCTGCCAGTGCCGTATAAAGGGCCCATCCAACCTAGAGGCAACGACAGCAAGAAGACTGTTGCTGCTGCCCAACAACAAAAAAACTCATCAACATCGAAGTTATAAAGCTGCGAATAAGAAAGAGAAGTCCGACATAGACTTTGTCGTCATAGTTCATCACGCCCGTACGGCCTTCATAGAAAACTGCGTCCTGGCGTGAGAAACAAATAAATTTCGTCATAAACTATTATCGTATCAATATGCATGATGCATATTCTTTAAGTATGATGCAATTTTAAACAAGATGACCAGTCATTATAAATTAAGACACTTTCGTGCCTCGAAAAGTACGTTATTTTTCTCGACTGTCATTTGTGGGTCTTTGATAGTCGTTACTGCATGTAGTAAGAAAACAGAAAATCTGACAAGAGGTATCGAGTTCCCAGTAACTATGTTGTGAAGGTAAGATCAGCAGTCGATCTATGTAAAATAGTGATATCCAGATACATAGGGCTAGACTGACTGGAAGACGATACCAATATACTTGTAAAATGGCCAGGCAAATTGAAAGTGAATAATTTTTATGGCATAAAAATATAATGAAAAAATTAGTACCGCAGGCTATCTCAGAGCTTCCAACTTAACATCGAATAATACGTCAACAAAGATAATAAATACGATAAGTATTACAGTTATAGGGATTTAGATTTCATTCTTATTGTATAAAGTCTTCTGTTTGGTTGTAAAAAATAATAATTAAAAATTATCTAGACATATTGTGATGCTTATTTTTTTCTAGAACGGTCTACGATGAAGCGACTGAGTACATCGCTAATTCACTTAAAGCTAGTCAAATTTTAAACTCTCATAAGATTTTGAAGTTTATTTTCAACAAGTTTATACAATCTAGGTTGTTTAGGCCGAACACTGATTCCACAGAGCACAGATACGCCTTCTTGGGCACTGCTAGAGAAGGCATTACATACAGTTTTTACCGAAATCGAGGGTTGTGATGACTTTAACTACAGTGAAAGAAAACATTGTGAGGACACCGGCATGTCCTAGAGCCAAAAATTCGAAGACATGTGACATCCATCAAGCCACACTGGTCCATTCCCACTCCTAGAGAGGAGATTATAGGGTTGATTATGTATGGTTAAGACAGTGATATCTTGTGTTTAGCACACATTACGAGGTCTCATACAAGGTGATTTCTAAAAGCATTAGTCCAATTACGCCTATTCTTACGCTCACTGAAACCTACACTGAGAAATGAGTATTTTAGAGGTAGTTTAAAAGTGGCGCCAGTGATTGAAATGTTAAAAGAAAATTTTCTATCTTGGTATGGTCGTGTAAAGAGGGATGAAATGTTACTAAAAGAGATGGATAACAAGCCTAGATGACCATCCGGCTCGAAGGACCATAAGTTGAACCAATCACGACACGACCCACAATAAATGTGGACGAGACGATGGATGATGAGAGAGAGATAGATTGTGTGAGGAGAGATATGAAAGAAGTGATAGCGTAACGATTGACCGGCCATTGGTCTGTCTATTTCTCCCCTTATTTTTAAACCACCCAACGGGTTTGGATACGACTTCCACTTATAGAAAGTACAATAAATTAAGGTTTTGATATAAATTTACGTCTGTGGGAAGCGAGAACGGTTGTACCCCATTGTTTCACGCGTATTACTACATTAATAGCTCCGCTACCGTGGGTCTTAAACGAATAATTTTGTCATGAACCTAGCTATGTCATAAAAAAGATTTTTTACAATCCAACTGGATAGTTCCAGAGATAAAAACTCTTTCGTGTCTCCAGTCATTGCCAGCAAGGTTATTCCGTATTCTGTGGTTGTTTCCAATCGTTTGGCCTTAATTCAAGTTAGAAACGCAATACCTAATGTAATTATACACTAATAAAGATTCAAAGAGAATATTCTTAAGTTAATTTGTTTCAGGGTTGAGAATATTCATGAATTTGTAATTGTCTCTATCCTTTTAAATACCTACGTCGGATATATTTGACAAAGATTCTCGTTTTTTATTCCGCTTAGGGTCGCACACCCATGATCAAATACTCAATCGTGTCAGCTCTTCTCTCACCTATGGGGATTGAAGAGTTAAACGAGATGGAGTACCCAGTCGTTAACACATGACCTTGGCGAAAAGGACCCGAAAAAACTTGTCGGAACAATCCGACGCAAGTGGTTACAAGGTTAATCAAAAACGAAGTGGTTTTGTCTTTTATACAATACACCGTTAAATTTTGATCGTTTTAATCCCATGGTAGTTTATACGCAACGCCGACTACTACTTACAGGTCATTGGACTCGCTCAGCTGACGTTTTCTTAAAGAAATTAATTTCGTACCTGCGTAAATTAATACTTACGAGTTTTTTTTTTAAAGTTACCTGCTTTATTTTTTCATTTTATCTTTACAAATCGATATTGTTTCATGTACCGGATCGACCCTCCACGGGATTAAAACGATCAAAATTTAGCGGTGTATAGAAAACTATATGAGACGTAGACAATTTAAAATTAATCCAATTTTTCTAAAAAAAAATACTTATTGTATTGTGATAAGTTTTATTTGCAGAAAATTGGTTAAAAGCTCTGGTTATACATACAAGTATATATATTTTTGTCAAATGATTTTTTTTCTGGCAACCCTGATTTTTTTTAAACAGTCAACATTAAACTACTAACAGATTATTATTTTTACAACCGCACAGACCTCAACACAGCCAAAATAGTACATTATTTGAAAACTACATTATAATTTAGATTGTCTGACGATCACGCTACATAAGATTCCATTCACACAGACACCCAACATTTTACAATTATGTAGGCCGAGAATCGGTGACGGAATCATAAAAGATTCTTAAAATTATAACAAAATTTAGAACTTGACCTGGGTTTTGATATAAAAATATTATAGTGATTTTAATGCATTTTATATTAAGATAATTTAGTCACTTACTTTAAATTTCTATAGATTTTTTTTTTACGTATATTTATTAGTAGGATAGTTATTTTTAATTAAGATTATAATTTACAATACTTAAATTTATTCTTATACCGAATGATTAAAAGTTTATATACAGCAATTCGTTGACGGTTTGAATCGACTTAAATATTTATTTTTGATATATTTTTGTCAATATTTCATCTTAGAAACGACGCTAAATATAATTGTTGGCCTTAATGCTTATTCAAAACCTATTTAATTTTACTCTTTATTTGGATTGAATATTGTCATATATGAAGATATTTTTTTGATTTCCTCACCGTGAAATGATTTGTCTAAAATTTTCCGATAGTTTACAATCTCGCGAGACTTATTATAAATATCCAGTGATATTTACAAATCAATTGAAATGTCATTGCAGAACGATATCCACGCAATACGGACTTAAAGGGAATCTAAGTGCGGGCAACTAAGTCTACTATTTCCTACAAAATTCCAAACAAATCGTTTTGTCTGGAACTTTTCGAATTTACAATGTCGCGAGATTTATTTTAAATATCTAATGATATTTACGAACAACTGAAATGTCATAGTAGAACGATTTCCACGAAAAACGGAATGAAAGGGAGTCTAAGTTCGGACAACGAAGTCCCTACTACTAATGCCATAGAGTAAAACAATTTTATAATAGACTATATACCTCAGAGTAAAACAAGGACCATATTTTAAAATAATATAAGTATAGCGTTCTTTTTTTAAATTCAAACTATCCTTTTTTCCAGTTCTTTATTTAAACCAGGCCAAATTCTAAAAAAGCGTGACCATTCAGACTAAAAAAAAGTATTTTATCTCCTGCTGAAGTACTTTGCTTGATAGCATTCGTACAACCTGATCCTTACCAGTCAGGCATCCGTTGCTATACTCTCCGGCGTCGCGACTGACTCTGCGATCTCTTTCTTCTCTTCTTTGTCTTCTTTTACTTCTTCCGTCTTCTCTTCTCTGCTCTCTGAGGGTTTGGAGTCAGTGGAGATTGAGCTGGATGTTAGGCTGTTCGGTTGAGAAGACTCTTTGCTTGGTGGCTCTTGTGAACTACGGTTGTCAGGCTGTTTTTCTTTTGAATCTGTGGAGGTTATTTCTGATATGAGAATATTGTCTTTGATTTTGGATTGTTAAATAAACCGGCGGTTTACGAAAGCGTGAAATTGCCTGCAGCAGGCTTCCCGTCCGATTATAATTAAGTTGTCTTTAACACTAGAAGCGCAAAAAATGAATTTCAATTTTGCCTATTTTATTTTTGCTACAGTAATATAGATACTTGCAATAGGCACTGAGCTACAGGGGGGGTCAAAAGTGGGTCGAAATGCTTCGTGTAAATAGTGCACGGCATGCGCGCGGCCTGCTGCTCGAACTTGGCCTGCGCACTACCGTGCGCTTAAATTACTATCTCGGTAAACAAATGAAAGTGTTAGCCGATAATACAATATTTTTATTATGTACTATATATATTTTGGTGCAGAAAATCCTGGCGCCGCAGAACGAGGAGAGCTGACCCCAAATAATGGGAAATGGCTAGGACAAAAAAGGAGACATATTTTGGTGTACTTTCCTTTTTTTTTTCTATGCGTAACGAAACTAGCGTAGAAAGAACGTAAGAATGTGTCAACAATGGAAAGACCGCGCTTCTAGTGTTAAGGTTAGAGAGAATAGGCTATTAATAAACTAGTGCGCTTCAACATCAACGATTGCATCACTGTTTACCATCGAAGACAATCACTAGCTTTGATTATTAAAAAAAAAATTAAGCCACTTTCAGAAACCGAGAGTTGTAGACTTATAACGTTATGGATACTTTTACATATTTTTCTAGTGAAATCTAACATATGATAAAATTCTAAAAATTTTAGAGGAAACAAAATTTAATTACCAACTAAAAATGAAATACATGATTCTATTTTCAATTACTATCTAGTATGATTCAGCAAAATATGAATTTCATCTCTATTTATAATTAAGTACAAACAATTGTCTGCTAAAAGTCCACTTAGAGAATTAAGATTGTCTATGGTAAGCAATACAATGTACTTTTTTTTTAAATAAATTATACTTCATTCGCAATAACATTAGTCATTTAAACAAACTTTTTTTACTGTCCGTTTAACCGATTTTGACTTCTATTCCGTAGACATAAGGATGGCATTAAAAGCAAACAAGTTTTCAATGAAGACCATTATTTTTATAGCCAGCTTTTATAGCGCGCACTTATATTCGCGGTATAAACCCAAAAGGCTCAAACATGATAAGGTTATCTGAGTTCCTATAGCCACGTTCCGGTTCCATCATCAGACCAGCTCCATGTCATAATAATTTTGAATTGTCATCTGCTTTACACATGCATGCAAAATTTCAGCCCAATCGATAACCGGGAAGTGGATCAAATTTATTTATTTAATATTATTAAATTTATTTATTTATTTGATTACAAATATACAAACATCGGGACAAGTAAAACTAATTAAAAGCTTATAAAAAGTGGTTACAATATTGACTGCAACCGCTATTTGTCATGCTACCAATACCAACGCAATAAAAATCAAAATCGGTTAAACGGACAGTAAAAGAAGTTATTTAAAAATGTCTACTCCTACTGCAAGTGAAATATAGTTGCTAAAAATTACATTAAAAAAGATAGTCAACTACATTGCTCCATGTGATACATATGAAAAAAGAAAACAATAATTACTAACAGAAAATAAAACTTCTTATAACTTAAAACGGGATCTTCTATCCCTCGAGTATAACTCTCCCGTGTTTCAAGGCGGGAGGACGTCTATTGCATTTGAGAATGCAGCCACGCTTGCAGAGAAAGCTTCGCCCAGAGCAGATCTTTGAGTGAAAATTATCTATTACTGTTTGGATTACTATCAACCTTTTAACCGCCTTAGAATATGTAACGAAGATTCATGTAACTCAATACGATTTAAATGGAGTTTCTTGCACGTTCTTCTCCATAGAGACCTACTCTTTGGAACGTGCAAGTTAGCCATTTTGACAATTCAAAAGTGCCTGTAACTGGTTTATTTGAAATAAACGTTTCTGATTTCTGATTTTCTTAAAGAATGTCCGATTAATACTCGCGTTTATTTAGCCAGGATCGCAAATCCATGACCAGATACTCCATCTCGTCAGCTCTTCTGTCACCTATGGGGATTGAAGAACTAAATGAGATGGAGTACCCAGTTGTAGACAAACACACGACTCTGGCGAAAAGAACACGCGTGAGATCTATTCGACGCAAGCGGTTAAAAGGTTAAAGGATTTTTATTAAAATCATGGGCAAAGTAAATATGTTAAAGTTGTAGTGACTAATAAAGAAAGTTTTGACTATTATGCTTTGAATTCAAAACATTTTTTTTTTCTTTGTTTTTGCGCACAAGTAAAAATCCTATATAAGGTGTAAGGGACAGCCCTCCACAAACTAAGGGCTTGCTCGGTAGACGAAACTGAACAACGTATCATAAAAAAAATTTCAGGAAACGAAAAAAAAATTCGGCCTCTCCATACAAACTGTCTAATCAAGTTAATAATTTTGTATGGTGAGGCGGATTTTTTTTTTTTCGTTTCCTGAAAAATTACTGAGCAAGCCCTTAAAGTTTGTGGAGGGCTGTCCCTTACACCTTTTATAGCATCTCCCAGCAGGTTAGCTCAAGTGAGAAAATTATTTCAAGGAAACATACACTGGAGATAAATCGTTTTCCTTTCCAGCTAAAGCTTTCCTTTCTAGCGAAGAAATCGCCGAATGCGATGATGCTGCCAAAAAATATATTATACCCTATTCCAGGCCATGGTTCAGCTGTTTGAGCGTAAAGGAATACACACATGACATGCATTTGAAACCATTCTATAAAGCTAAAAAGGTTTTTACAAAACAATAATTAATTATACCTATTGGAAACCTTGGAATTATGTATTATGGAAATAGAGTATGAAAATATGGACTCACCAGCTCCATGTGTCGCTGGCCAGGGTTTCCTTACAAACATGTTCTCCACGATCCTGTCTATGTTGTCCTTTTCAGATGAATTCGCTGGCCTGTTGGTAACAAACAAATAAATTAGCTTAAGAAGAACCAAGTCGACCGCATCGTCGCTTTCCATCAGGTGAGATAGCGGTCAAGCGCGAACCTATCGACAATTAAAAAAAAGTCCCAAGAGTACATTCTTTAGTACAGAGGGTTATTTGTAAAACACTTTGCTTTTGTTCTATGACTTCTTACAAAATATAATTCATTTATCAAAAACAAAACTTAAGATTTCGTTGGTCCATCTAACACAACTTTTCTAACTTTTTTTTCTGATTTGTTTGTATACACTGTGTCTACATCTCTCTTCCAACTCTCCTGTCGCAGGTCTGCTGGAAGAAATTTCATTTGAAATAAGCAGCACCTTTTTACTCTTTTTTCTCTGTATTTGTCTATTTCATTTTTAAGTGTTTGTGTGTGTACATAAATGAATAAATATTTTTTTCTTTTTCAGGTCTGTACTTTGTATACCTACCTACGTCTGAGTGACGCGACGCAAGCGCATCAAACACCCCACGCCCGATCCTCACTTCCCTTTTATAATCATCATCCTCGCTCCCCTTTGTTATATTAAGAACGTTCAATTTATATATTTTTATTATTGTAGTCAAATCCATACGTGTGGGGTATCTCTATGGATAGGTCTTCAAAAATGATATTGAGGTTTCTAATATCATTTTTTTCTAAATTACACAGTTTACGCGAGAGACACTTCCAAAGTGGTAAAATGTGTGTGTCCCCCCCCCCCTGTAACTTCTAAAATAAGAGAATGATAAGACTAAAAAAAATATATGATGTACATTACCATGTAAACTACCAACGAAAATTGGTTTGAACGAGATCTAGTAAGTAGTTTTTTTTTATTACGTCATAAATCTAAAAAAATACACTATTATTAAAACATCGATCAAAGTTACAACGAACTACAAGAACTTTTATATTGTGTTACTTGCTGCTACGGAACCTTCCATGGGCGAGTCCGACTCGCACTTGGCCGGTTTTTTTAGGATATCGTTTCAAAGTTTCGTAGGTAAGTTGTGAGCGGGCGTACACCTAGCATGTGACGACGAATACGCGTCTTTGAACCTACGCGTCTGTGGACAGTAGGTCTCAGTCATAGCGTCCGAGTACATACCTGTCGGCGTGGTGCGGGCTGACGATGGGGATGGCTGCCGTGGGGCGGCGCTGCGCGCGCGGTACCGGCGCTGGCGGCTCTTGCTCCGCGCAGTTGTAGTACGTCACGCCGCCAGCCTGTGGAGCCACGCACTTCAGCCAATAATTAGACGGTTAGCTAACTTGAAGGATTACAGATTATATATACATACTAATATTATAAAGCCACCTTTAAGGCTGTACACGCTAGGGTATATCTGACGGGTTTGCCTGCAGTTATACCTGTCAGGTAAGCTTATATGGAAACCTGTAGAAGTGTGCATCATGTAACTCAATCCGGTTTACCTGTATAACTCAACTGCACAGGCAAACTTGTCAGGTATACCCCGGTAAACACACGTCGGCCGAGTATTGCCGAGCGATGGCCAACGCTTACGCGTAGACGGCCTATTTGCCTTGCCTTGTCTTCGCTCGGTATCGTTCGCCTAGTTGGTATAATATAGCCAAGCGCCAATATATGTAGCACTCATTTGGCGCAACTTGTCTTCGTTGGCCGTCGCTCGTGATCACTTGACTCACTTCAGATCGGTTTTTGTGCACAAATCAAAGGCGCTCGTCCGAGCTCGGCCAGCAGGTAGCTACAGATTGTTGTATCTCAATGAACACTAATAGTGGCCAGCGCATGGGCAGCTCTGCAAGCGTTGGTCTACATTGGCCACTTGCATTGGCGTTCGATGAACTTGTCGAACGTGTGGAAATTATTAGCACTTGGCTTGTGCCTATTTGCCGACGTTCACGTTGGCCTTGGCACGGCCAACACGTACAAGCGACTTAAGAGAGTGCGGATTTTGATAGTTTTTGTATTCGTTTCCACTAAATATCAAATAAATTTGCCCCACATGTACACGTGGGGCAAATTTATTATATTATATAAAATAATTTGTGGATATATTCAAATTTAACTTAGGGCAAAGCCTGAGTAAGCCTCCAGTATTGAAACAACTCATGAACTGGGTTCTATGATCAGACTCTTTAAATAATTTTGACAACAGTATATAGGACATAGGTACTTACATAATTATGATGCGGAGCGTAAATCTGGTGCTGATACGTGGGATGCGGTTGGGCGTGTGGCGGGGCGTTGGGCAGCGCGTGCGGAGGTGCGTGCGCGGCGTGTGGGGGCGCGTGCGGGGCGTGCGGAGGCGCGTGCGGCGCGTGTGGCGGCGCGTGCGGGGCGTGCGGCGCGTGCGGAGCTGGGGGGTACATTCCGCCCGCGAATACTGCGCCGCTGCTACTTTGCTGTGAGACGAGAGGAACTTGTTTAAATAACCTGTTTAGTAAGCGTCAGTACAGTCACAAAATAGATAGGTACAGAAGTCAATCTACATACAAAGCGCGCTCGAGCAACGCACACATAGACACCGCTCACGGACACGATATCTTGGCTCAATCGCCCGGTCGCACTCGTACAGTTCAGCGCAAAGTGCTGACCCCAGCGTGATCGCCTAGCGTAGGTATAAAAAGTGAAGTACATACATGAGATTAACTTCTGTACCTATCTATTTTGTGGTATAGTCGTCGTTTTATATTTGTAACGTTACTTTTGGAGTGTAATTTGAAATTTTTTAATGTTCTCACTGCTGGGACTCAGCCCTCCTCTCTAGGAGAGGGAATGGGCCCAGTGCGGGTTGGTGAATATCACACATCTTCGAATAACAAACGAGTAGCATATATTTACCTGCATGTATTGCGCAGGCATCATTGCTGGCGGCGCGTACCCTTGTGTTGGCTGTATTTGACCTGTAGAACACGTAGAAATTGTATCAGTACACAAATTATTGAATTTATTTCTTACAAAGAACAAATAAGTGTATTTATATCATATTTTTCTTAATATACTAAATTTATCATAAAATACGTTTCATCCATTAAACAAACCGGTGAAGGTCGTTCTTAACCGTATCCTCTACTATCATAGACACGGTTCAGTAGACTGTCCTGAGGTGCTACTACGAGCTCTTAACGCGATCTATTTGACGACCTAAATTGAACTGTTAAAAGGATGAAAGACAGAAAAACATTTTATTGGTCTAAAGGGCGCAAACTTAAGACTAATAATTGATTTACACGTTCTTAACAAAAATGTAAAAAAAAAAATATTTTTTTTTTTTGCGCGACTGCCGAGCATAACGGCCTTACGCTTAGCATAATGCTGTGTCCACTCGCAAAGTGCAAGGAGTCCACAGCGCTGATTTTCAGCGTGGGCCGGAAACAATACCGATTACCAGGAATCGGCAACGGTGTAGTGTGCCAGTATATAGGGGATATAGCTCCATGCCTCTTTCTCGCTCGTACGCTGGACATATTTTAACACATCTTGGTAAGGCCCCTGCTCAAGCGACCTGGCGTATTTTGAGGCGTCTATGAAGCTACGCGTCCGTGGACGTATAAGAGACCTTAGATTTTTTTTTATAGATAGATAAAAAATGGTTCAAAAACATTTCGCCGCTTTCGGGTTTCCAAGACAAAATTTCTGCTATAAAAAAGATAATTTCAAGTAAATATTGACTTGTACTCACCCAAGGTATGTTGTGCAGGTATGTTATGTAGATTATGGTGTGGATGCGGCACCTGCGGCATCTGCTGCTGCTCCATCATGCCCAGCCGCACCTGCGGGGTATGCGACAGAGTACTACACTTAATTACACTCGTACAATTGCCGTCACGGATCTTGAGCGCTGGCTTCAAGTTGCGCAGAAGTCAAATATTCTGTCTTTTTAGTGGTGCGAAAAGAGACGCGGGGCGGGGAGTGTCAGTGATTGGCTCGCTGCGCCATCACGTCATAGACGTCACTCATGACTCGTTCCCTGCGTTGCTGCATGTATCTAACAACGAAGACGATTGGCTCGCCAATATATGGAATGCGCAAAGCAAACCCCACTCTGACGCCGAGCGCTTAAGATCCGTTTCGGCAATTGTATCTTTATTATAAAATTACCTTTTTGTAGTAAAGTGCAAATAAGTAGTAAGTGTAATAAGTAGTAAATAAGTAGTAGTAGTAATAGTGTTTTAAGTTTAAATAAACTGTTTCCTGAAGATACGTTATTCTTTTTTCGAAATTACGTATTTATTGATTTCTTTGTATTTTTTGTAATATCGCTGTATTTAGAACACATTTTTCTCAAAGAAAACTCTCATTATTTTGTAATATGATGATTAGTTCTACCGTGAAAACAATGTGCCTAATGCGGTATGCAATATTCGGGTTCGATTCAACGAAGTGTTCGGTCCGGACGGCTGAGCGGCGAGCTATCCATAACTAGTTGTCCGCAAACCCTCGCCTACTGTATTATCTGGCGTGCAGCCGTCTTCTTCGCCAGTATTCCTGGTCCGCACGCGCCATTGTCTCTTGCTCCAGACTGTGACCAAGGAGCTGTGGCCGGCAGGACGAAGGTACGTTACCTGGGGTGCATGTTGCTGCTGCTGTGCATTCGGAAGCGCATGTGGTGGAGACGACGCGTGATTGCTCTGCGCGCTGTTCGCTAGCACCTAGGGAAGGTAAACACATTAATTACCAATTTATTTACTAATTTCTTAAATATTAACACAACATTTTATGTGGGCGATTGCAATTGCAAAGGGATCTGATTCGATACAACATGACGCGGCGACTCTGTCGTATATGCGTGAGAAGTCTCTGCTTTAGCCACCATTTTACATAATAATACACAACTATCAAACGAAACAAGTCACCATCGCGTCTGCTTCACTTCAGGCAACGCTGAACCACATCCACGTAACGTCACGTAGGCCACCGCAATAGTGTCAATAGTTGGCGTCATTTGCGCCGCATCGCGTTATGATCGGTTTAAGTTATTTTTTACTACCATCATGGGTATAAAAAATACTAACTTCCAAAAAATGAAGAAACGGAACCAAAAAAATCAGTTCTGAAATTAAAGTTACCGCTATGGTACAAGCTTTCGTATTAATAATATTAGAGCAATTTCTCCTATATCCAAAACCAGGTAAGTACCAATACAGGGTGTAAGGGACAGCCCTCCACAAACTTTAAGAGCTTGCTCACGAAACTGAACAAAGGTTGTTCAGTTTCGTCCACAAGACATTTTTTCAGGATACGAAAAAAAATCAGACTCACCATACAAAATTAAAAACTTGATTGGACAGTTTGTATGGAGTGGACGATTTTTTTTTCTTTCGTTTCCTGAAAAAATACCTTGTGTTATTCAGGTTTTGTCTACTGAGCAAGCCTTTAAAGTTTGCGGAGGGCTGTCCCTAATGCCTAGATAACACGTACCGAGTAAAAGTATTCTACAGTAAAATCACAAAATAGATAGGTACAGAAGTTAATCTACATACAAAGCGCGCTCGAGCAACGCACACATACACACCGCTCACAGACATGATGTCTCGGTCGCGTCTCGGATCACTCGTCGAATAGTTCCGGCTCCAACGCTCATTAGTGTGCGTCCACCGAGCGTAGGTATAAAAAGTGAAGTACATAGATGAGATTGTCTCCTGTACCTACCTATTTTGTGGTAAAATGTTGCTCGGCCGAGACAGTGATGTACCGAGTTGTAGAGATAAGCGCTCGGCCGAGCACTCGGCGCTTCGGTTTATACGTACCGAGTATTCGACCGAGAGGACTGTCTCGCCTGTTTACTCGGTACGTGTGATCGGATTAGGCACACAATGCCACATTCGCAAAATCACGTATTGACGCAAAATGCCACATTCGCAAAATGACATTTCGCAATATGCCACACTAGCAAAATGCTACATTCGCAAAATTACTTTTCTCAAAATGTCACATTAGCAAAATACCACATTATCAAAATGACACATTGTCAAAATGACACGTTCCAAAAAAATCATAATTTATGGGAATTTAATCAGGATTTACGTAAATTAAAATAAAAAAAAATGTTAAAATTACTTATTTACTGCTTACATTGGTTTTTTTGTCATAAAAACATACTAACGTCCAAATAAAAAAAAAAATACTGAGTTCGAAATGACGTTTTGGCATTATGCGAAAGTGGCATTTTGCGAATATGGCATTTTGCGAAGATGGCATTTTTCTAATGTGGCGTTTTGCGATATGGCATTTAGAGAATATGGCATTTTGAGAATATGACATTTTGCCAATGTGGCATTTTGCGTCAATATGTCATTTTGCGAATGTGGCACTGTGCGCCTAATCCGTGTGATCAAGGCATTACACCCTGTATTTTTATGTAAAGTACAAGTAGTTAGCAAGCTCGTGTGCTTCGTTACCTGGTGTATAATGTGTTGCGGATGCGCGTGTGGCTGTGCGTTGGAGTGCGGCACGCTGTCGGCCGCGTAGCCGCCCGGACCTGAGCGACAAAGCGCGGCGTTAATATGCCAATGAATAAGATAAGCATTACGTGTCACTTAATAATCTATAATTATTGTATGTAAAAAAAGAACCCCTATTTTTTCTCGTCATGCTATAACTTAAGAACGACGGAACCAATTTTAATATATTTTTTTTTGTTTTGTTTCCCAGCAGACAGGGACGGTTATAATAGGGTAGTTTCCAGGGCCAAAATAGTTACATTTTATTTAGTCCGTATTTTAGATTATAAAAAAATATTGGACACGTATTTTTTTCTTTTTTCGATTAAACAAAAAATAACAAAGATAAAAAGCCCAGTAAAGTTACGTGTGACGTCACCCCGTGCGAAAAAATACAGCAAGGCGTTACGTCACACGCAACTTTAATGGGCTATATCTTTGTCATTTTTGGTTTAATTTAAAAATAAAAAAATACTTGTCCCTTATTTTTGAATAATCTAAAAGACGGACTAATTACATTTTTACGGCCACTAGCCTATTGTATGTAAAAAAAGAACCCCTATTTCTTCCGGTCATGCTATTTCTTAAGAACGACGGGACCAATTTTATTTTTTTTTTTTTTTTGTTTTGTTCACCAGCATACAGGGACGGTTATAATTAGGGTAGATAAATAGCGTAGAGTAGATGGGTGGGTAGGTACTATTGTCGAAATGGATCTTGAGCGCTCGGCGTCAGAGTGGGGATCGCTTTGCGCATTCCATACATTGGCGGGCCAAACGTCTTCGTTGTTAGATACATGACGACTATGACGCGATGGCGCGGCGAGGCAATTACTGACACTCTCCGCCCCCGCGTCTCACTTTGCACCACTAAAGAGTCCGCATATTTGACTTCTGCGCAACTTGAAGCCAGCGCTCAAGATCCGTGACGGCTATTGTATGTAGGGTATGTAGAGTAGAGTAGAGTAGGGTAGGGTAGAGTCGAGTGTAGTGGAGTAGGGTAGGGTAGAGTAGAATAGTTAGTGGACGGGAGCGAAGCCGCGGACAAAAGCTCGTAAAACATATTTATTATAAGACAGTAAAAATTGCCAACCTTTTCTCAGACCTAGCAAACATCTACAAAAATTACATAAAAATTAGTCGACCCCTTTCGGAGGAGTCCGATAACAACCACTGTGACCCGAAATTTTTAGAGAAATTATAAGTCAGGCCAGACATTTCTTTATTGGTCACGTGATCAAACTTCTCAGTTTTATAAGTAGGAAACGGGAAGATAAGATAGCCTCTAATAAACTTATTCAGTTTTTTTACATCAACTAAATATTGTAATATGTTGTAAATTGCCAGGAAGGAACGCTGACACCTTAGATACAGGACTTATCTTCTAGTTTGGGTGTCAGAAGGCACACGGTTTACTGCATGCTCACATAGCCTAATCACGGCAAGTATTATTTCTCTCCATCTGTATTAGGCTTATGTACGAATAAATTATTAAAACATTCATATTCTAAAAACGAGCAAAACCAGCTCAAAATCGTAGGACACTCCGACATAAATAAGGTTAGGTTATAAGGTTAAGGCAGGAGCTCCGCTGTGCTCCTACTTTAGCTTTCGTGGTTATTTTTTTATAACCGCCTTGAAAGTATTTATATAAGATGACTACTGGATAAGATAGCAGCATTCGAACATTCGTTAATTGTGGTTGACAGGATAATTGTCTTCTACAATCTAGGTTTTTAAAGGCGAATAATGAATACTATTATAAATAAGTCTGTTTTAACCACCCATTTTTATATATTAGATTTATTAGAATCCTTCTGATTAAAGCGTTTTAGATCTGCATAAAAACCCTCTCCAGAAAGCAATGATGCCCTTAACATGATCACCTATTACCATAACAAAGTAATAAACACATACCAGCATGATATCTGTGAGGAGGTTGCTGTTGTTGCTGCTGCTGTGGTTGTTGTTGCGGTTGTTGCTGTTGTTGTGGTTGCTGTGGTTGCTGTTGTTGCTGGGGTTGTTGTGGGGAGTACGAGTCAGCAAGTGGCCGCTGACGTAAGCTGCTGTAGCGTTTGCTGCCGCCACCTGTGTAGAAAGAAAATATTATGGATTGTTATTATTATTGTTTGAAAATAATAATTATTATTATTCACTTGCTTCCGCCGACGGCTTCACTCACGTGAAAGTAGAACTAGCCCGTGGATTCTTTTTTAGCCTAAGCTTTCCCACTGTTGGGCAAAGGCCTCCCCCATCTTCTTCCAGGTATTCCTTTTTCGAGCTAGCCTGAACCAGCCCCTGCAGTAGGCGTCTAGGTCATCCCGCCACCTTTTTCCAGGTCTACCACGGCAGCGTTGTCCATCCTCAAGCACCAACTTCATGAAGACTCTTACCCAGCCGTCAATATGAAGCTGACGTGACACGCCCAATCTCATTTTAGAGAAACATTCATTTTAGATTTAAACTCTACCCATATAAATCCGCAAACCGTTTGAGAATGAATGAGTAATACACATACATACAAACTTCCGTCTTTATAATATTAGTGTGAATATGTTGTTAAACTCACCGGTAGCTGGTTGTTGTTGTTGCTGGTTCTGTTGCGGCTTCTGTTGTTGTTGTTGCTGCTGTTGCTGGGCGGGCTGCTGCTGCTGCGGCGACGATTTGTTCGGTGCCGCATTCGATAGAGGCGGAGGTTGCTGTAACAAGAAAGAGAATGCCCAAATTTGTATGTGGATCCGCACCAACTTGTCTCGAACCAAATTTACTCTCAAGAGTATAGTTAATATTCAACTTTTCACTACCTAAAATATTTTGTTAATATTTAACCACGTTTTTGAAATGTTCAAAAAAAGTTAGTAAACACCTGCAGGCTGACTCTTGAGTTCAATTCCGATCGGTCGACATTGAAATTGTTACGTTTCGTACTCTTGAATTCAATGCTAGCGCCAAATTGGTTCAAAATTGCGTGACCATTTTGAGAACTAAGTGAAATCGTATATGTTGACAATATTGTTTTCAAGAGTACCAAATCACGTAACGTTTTGCAATCGGATTGACTTTAGATTGAAATTAATTTGGAGAGTAAGCCTGCTGATGATATTTCACAACAATTTTTAACCGTCGTGATTATTATAATTAGATCAGCGTAAAACGCATACCTAAATGTTATAGTATATACATTAAGGTATGCGTTTGAGGGCGATGATATCTGATGAAGGCTGCGCCACCGCCGCGTTCACCTTGCGCGGGGCTGCACCTTGACATAACATGTGTACCTGTGCACTAGCGCTGTGCTTCCTGCGCGCCTGCTCGGTGGGCACGGGCCGCTGCTGCGCCACCGCCGCGTTCACCTTGCGCGGGGCTGCACCTTGACATAACATGTGTACCTGTGCACTAGCGCTGTGCTTCCTGCGCGCCTGCTCGGTGGGCACGGGCCGCTGCTGCGCCACCGCCGCGTTCACCTTGCGCGGGGCTGCACCTTGACATAACATGTGTACCTGTGCACTAGCGCTGTGCTTCCTGCGCGCCTGCTCGGTGGGCACGGGCCGCTGCTGCGCCACCGCCGCGTTCACCTTGCGCGGGGCTGCACCTTGACATAACATGTGTACCTGTGCACTAGCGCTGTGCTTCCTGCGCGCCTGCTCGGTGGGCACGGGCCGCTGCTGCGCCACCGCCGCGTTCACCTTGCGCGGGGCTGCACCTTGACATAACATGTGTACCTGTGCACTAGCGCTGTGCTTCCTGCGCGCCTGCTCGGTGGGCACGGGCCGCTGCTGCGCCACCGCCGCGTTCACCTTGCGCGGGGCTGCACCTTGACATAACATGTGTACCTGTGCACTAGCGCTGTGCTTCCTGCGCGCCTGCTCGGTGGGCACGGGCCGCTGCTGCGCCACCGCCGCGTTCACCTTGCGCGGGGCTGCACCTTGACATAACATGTGTACCTGTGCACTAGCGCTGTGCTTCCTGCGCGCCTGCTCGGTGGGCACGGGCCGCTGCTGCGCCACCGCCGCGTTCACCTTGCGCGGGGCTGCACCTTGACATAACATGTGTACCTGTGCACTAGCGCTGTGCTTCCTGCGCGCCTGCTCGGTGGGCACGGGCCGCTGCTGCGCCACCGCCGCGTTCACCTTGCGCGGGGCTGCACCTTGACATAACATGTGTACCTGTGCACTAGCGCTGTGCTTCCTGCGCGCCTGCTCGGTGGGCACGGGCCGCTGCTGCGCCACCGCCGCGTTCACCTTGCGCGGGGCTGCACCTTGACATAACATGTGTACCTGTGCACTAGCGCTGTGCTTCCTGCGCGCCTGCTCGGTGGGCACGGGCCGCTGCTGCGCCACCGCCGCGTTCACCTTGCGCGGGGCTGCACCTTGACATAACATGTGTACCTGTGCACTAGCGCTGTGCTTCCTGCGCGCCTGCTCGGTGGGCACGGGCCGCTGCTGCGCCACCGCCGCGTTCACCTTGCGCGGGGCTGCACCTTGACATAACATGTGTACCTGTGCACTAGCGCTGTGCTTCCTGCGCGCCTGCTCGGTGGGCACGGGCCGCTGCTGCGCCACCGCCGCGTTCACCTTGCGCGGGGCTGCACCTTGACATAACATGTGTACCTGTGCACTAGCGCTGTGCTTCCTGCGCGCCTGCTCGGTGGGCACGGGCCGCTGCTGCGCCACCGCCGCGTTCACCTTGCGCGGGGCTGCACCTTGACATAACATGTGTACCTGTGCACTAGCGCTGTGCTTCCTGCGCGCCTGCTCGGTGGGCACGGGCCGCTGCTGCGCCACCGCCGCGTTCACCTTGCGCGGGGCTGCACCTTGACATAACATGTGTACCTGTGCACTAGCGCTGTGCTTCCTGCGCGCCTGCTCGGTGGGCACGGGCCGCTGCTGCGCCACCGCCGCGTTCACCTTGCGCGGGGCTGCACCTTGACATAACATGTGTACCTGTGCACTAGCGCTGTGCTTCCTGCGCGCCTGCTCGGTGGGCACGGGCCGCTGCTGCGCCACCGCCGCGTTCACCTTGCGCGGGGCTGCACCTTGACATAACATGTGTACCTGTGCACTAGCGCTGTGCTTCCTGCGCGCCTGCTCGGTGGGCACGGGCCGCTGCTGCGCCACCGCCGCGTTCACCTTGCGCGGGGCTGCACCTTGACATAACATGTGTACCTGTGCACTAGCGCTGTGCTTCCTGCGCGCCTGCTCGGTGGGCACGGGCCGCTGCTGCGCCACCGCCGCGTTCACCTTGCGCGGGGCTGCACCTTGACATAACATGTGTACCTGTGCACTAGCGCTGTGCTTCCTGCGCGCCTGCTCGGTGGGCACGGGCCGCTGCTGCGCCACCGCCGCGTTCACCTTGCGCGGGGCTGCACCTTGACATAACATGTGTACCTGTGCACTAGCGCTGTGCTTCCTGCGCGCCTGCTCGGTGGGCACGGGCCGCTGCTGCGCCACCGCCGCGTTCACCTTGCGCGGGGCTGCACCTTGACATAACATGTGTACCTGTGCACTAGCGCTGTGCTTCCTGCGCGCCTGCTCGGTGGGCACGGGCCGCTGCTGCGCCACCGCCGCGTTCACCTTGCGCGGGGCTGCACCTTGACATAACATGTGTACCTGTGCACTAGCGCTGTGCTTCCTGCGCGCCTGCTCGGTGGGCACGGGCCGCTGCTGCGCCACCGCCGCGTTCACCTTGCGCGGGGCTGCACCTTGACATAACATGTGTACCTGTGCACTAGCGCTGTGCTTCCTGCGCGCCTGCTCGGTGGGCACGGGCCGCTGCTGCGCCACCGCCGCGTTCACCTTGCGCGGGGCTGCACCTTGACATAACATGTGTACCTGTGCACTAGCGCTGTGCTTCCTGCGCGCCTGCTCGGTGGGCACGGGCCGCTGCTGCGCCACCGCCGCGTTCACCTTGCGCGGGGCTGCACCTTGACATAACATGTGTACCTGTGCACTAGCGCTGTGCTTCCTGCGCGCCTGCTCGGTGGGCACGGGCCGCTGCTGCGCCACCGCCGCGTTCACCTTGCGCGGGGCTGCACCTTGACATAACATGTGTACCTGTGCACTAGCGCTGTGCTTCCTGCGCGCCTGCTCGGTGGGCACGGGCCGCTGCTGCGCCACCGCCGCGTTCACCTTGCGCGGGGCTGCACCTTGACATAACATGTGTACCTGTGCACTAGCGCTGTGCTTCCTGCGCGCCTGCTCGGTGGGCACGGGCCGCTGCTGCGCCACCGCCGCGTTCACCTTGCGCGGGGCTGCACCTTGACATAACATGTGTACCTGTGCACTAGCGCTGTGCTTCCTGCGCGCCTGCTCGGTGGGCACGGGCCGCTGCTGCGCCACCGCCGCGTTCACCTTGCGCGGGGCTGCACCTTGACATAACATGTGTACCTGTGCACTAGCGCTGTGCTTCCTGCGCGCCTGCTCGGTGGGCACGGGCCGCTGCTGCGCCACCGCCGCGTTCACCTTGCGCGGGGCTGCACCTTGACATAACATGTGTACCTGTGCACTAGCGCTGTGCTTCCTGCGCGCCTGCTCGGTGGGCACGGGCCGCTGCTGCGCCACCGCCGCGTTCACCTTGCGCGGGGCTGCACCTTGACATAACATGTGTACCTGTGCACTAGCGCTGTGCTTCCTGCGCGCCTGCTCGGTGGGCACGGGCCGCTGCTGCGCCACCGCCGCGTTCACCTTGCGCGGGGCTGCACCTTGACATAACATGTGTACCTGTGCACTAGCGCTGTGCTTCCTGCGCGCCTGCTCGGTGGGCACGGGCCGCTGCTGCGCCACCGCCGCGTTCACCTTGCGCGGGGCTGCACCTTGACATAACATGTGTACCTGTGCACTAGCGCTGTGCTTCCTGCGCGCCTGCTCGGTGGGCACGGGCCGCTGCTGCGCCACCGCCGCGTTCACCTTGCGCGGGGCTGCACCTTGACATAACATGTGTACCTGTGCACTAGCGCTGTGCTTCCTGCGCGCCTGCTCGGTGGGCACGGGCCGCTGCTGCGCCACCGCCGCGTTCACCTTGCGCGGGGCTGCACCTTGACATAACATGTGTACCTGTGCACTAGCGCTGTGCTTCCTGCGCGCCTGCTCGGTGGGCACGGGCCGCTGCTGCGCCACCGCCGCGTTCACCTTGCGCGGGGCTGCACCTTGACATAACATGTGTACCTGTGCACTAGCGCTGTGCTTCCTGCGCGCCTGCTCGGTGGGCACGGGCCGCTGCTGCGCCACCGCCGCGTTCACCTTGCGCGGGGCTGCACCTTGACATAACATGTGTACCTGTGCACTAGCGCTGTGCTTCCTGCGCGCCTGCTCGGTGGGCACGGGCCGCTGCTGCGCCACCGCCGCGTTCACCTTGCGCGGGGCTGCACCTTGACTGGAAATTATAACTTGATTTTATATCTGTAATGTCTACCATCAATTTTACACTAAGGCATAAAGTACATTGACCTTCCTACTAAAATTAATATAAGATAATACCCAATTTAGAAGCTAGCAGAATAGGGTGTAAGTAAACCCGCAAACTTCCGTTGAAAATAAGAGGATCCTCCGACCAGACAGATGTTGTTTCTGGTCTGGACAACTACCCAATAGTTGATTTCGGAATCTACACTAATATTATGAAGAGGTAATTTGTTTTTTTTTTTGTTTGTAGTACTGATAGAAAGCTGCTTTATTCTTGATTGACATAGACTATATTTTAAGTACACAGGCGAAACTGCGGGTAAAATCTAATGTTACATATGTTCTAATCGCGCGAAGAACTCTATAACCGCGTTGCAGAGTTTTGAATTTTAGTTCCTATGTGGCGTTATAGATGTCGCTACACCCAATTCTAATCCAAGAGATAATATTAACGAAAAATCTCACTTGTTGTTGACATTGGTGGTGATTGTAAGGTTCTCCAAAGCCGGCAACTTATCCTTAGGCGGCTGCTTGCTCGGCACCTTGACGGCGACGCGACCGGTGCCTTGCTTCACGGTCGGCTTCTTGACAGTCTTGATGGACGCGTTGCGACGCAGTTGGGAGCCGTTCTCCATGGGGGGCTCGTTCACTGGCGGCTGGGACTTGGAGCGGGGCCGTGGGGTTCGGGGTTTGCTGTTGGAACAAATAATGTTGGTTCTTGGAGGAAAAACACAGTATTTGAGCAGCTGACTTGACTGATTTTGGGCAAGAATAGATTTTGTATGGTTAAATTTAGAAAGAAAGAAAGAAAATACGTTTATTTGGCACACAGGTACACACAATGAAATAAAAAATGATTTTAGTATGGATCTTACACTTAAAATATATCTACATTGTATGTCCCACGGCTGCACCAAATAGGTCCAGTTCAGCATTATGCCAGGCCACTACGTAGCAGTTGCCTGACGCTGGTTTTCAACTGAACCTTGCTAAGTCTACGGATGTCAATCAGTTGTTAGGTGTAAGATAAATAAATATATGTAGGTATAAATTAGTGTGTATTAAATGATATATTATTATATGAAGGTGTTATGTGACAGATATATAAGAAACAGGAGAAAAAAAAAACATACTAAGAATAAATAAACTATCATCAAAGCTATACGTAAATTTAATCACATAGTCCTTACGGCTAACAAAAAAAAAAAAAAGAAAAAAACAACATTTGGGACACGGCAAAAATCCCTCGCAGCGGGCGAAAGGACACGAGGCAGCTATATGAGTCCAACGGCACGCAGAAAAAATAAAACCTAAACCACCCACATAATTGTAACTATGTAAACCCTGTTTTTTATTATAGTAAAACATATTTATTAATTAATATTATGACCAAAGACAAATTATATAATTTTTTTTACACCCTCTCTTCTTCTCTTTTTGGTTTGGTGTATTATAAATTCAGTTCTATAATTAAGAACCCAAAGGGTGACTCTTTGAAACCAATTTGACAGTTATTTATTTATAACTTTATTGCACACCTTAGCTTATTACAGGATAAACATTTACAAAAGAATAAGTGTACAATAGGCGGTCTTATTGCACAAGGCAATTTCTGCCAGACAACCTTTGGATGGATTGAACGAAAGGAAAAGATATGGGGCTGTCAGCGTACAACATAAATTATGTGAATATACAAGGTGTCGTTTTGAAGATGCAAAATATTTCAGGAGGTAATTATGTTAGTGATTCTCGACCCGAATCAATAATAAGATGAGTAGGTATTTTTTTTTTTTTTCTTAGTTATGGAAATCGGAATGTGTGAACTACCTTTTTTTTAAACGCAGCCAGTCTGATACCTCCCTTATAACCGCGCTTTCACACACACAAACGAACCATTATTTAAACTGCGCTTTCACACACATACACGCAACGTAAAGCACCAATTATCTCCCGCGCGACACGCCCTAGCCACGCCCCCGCGTCATCGATCAATCGATCAAGGTTAGTGCAACTGATGTCGCCGACGTGTGCATACACGCGCTTGCAATATTCGCCCACAGCGCCTTCGGTTAACGGTTGCGGTATCTAGTGATGAAAGATGACAGACCAATATTCCAATGTAAGTTGGTGGAGATAGTCCGCTTGTTTGCTATCAGTGGAAACATCGTAACCTCCATCTCAAAGTGTAATACTGGCTGCTACGCAAAGACTCCGCGAGTTTCGGCGATTCGGCGTTCCCCGGCTTGCTAACGGTCGCGGCAACGAAGGCCTGCTTGTCGCCTTGCAGGAAAATATCCTGGAATACTTCAAGCGAGAGCCACGGGCCAGAACGCGGGATACTGGTCTACGGTTTTGTTTCCTCACAACGGTCGGCAAGTACGTTACGTGAAAAGGTGATCACTAGTGATTAGTGCTTTCGACACTTTAAAACGAATGTGTTTGTGTGCTATGAAATTAAAAGAAAATCAGCAACGTCGTGCTAGACTGCTGTCTGTTTGAACAACACCTCCAGGTAACATAAGTACCGGCTTAGGTATTTATTTTATTTTATTAGTAAGTACATAAAAAGTCATTTGTAAATACGTTGTTAGCCGAATCAATTTGATTAGTGTAAATAAATTGATTTAAAAATTTTAACTACGGTAAAAATACCTACCTAACAGGCAAGATAAATCACTTAAAAACCTACCTATCTACGTAACTAGCACAAATTATTTTGAAGTCTTTTTTGGCGGTCCTCAGCCCATTAAAAAGTAGGAAGGGAAATTTCACATCCACCAATTTAATCTACAAATAAAAACGAAATTATTACGGAAAACTGACCTTGAGAATGACATTACCTACAGACGGCGTCTGGTAGGTACGTTCATGTACCACTGCGCAATGACCACTGCGTATCTAAATCTCGCGCGCGCGCGCTCCATGATACCTACGGACGAAGGCACGGACGCCTCATTAGGTTTATTGATCTCGGCCTAACATTTTATTCATCAGCTGATACGTAAGTACCTATCGACGCGACGTCAACGTGACTTTTAAAAGATTTTTACATTGTGATGATGCTTAAAAGCGAGTAATTAAATAGCGAAATTTAAGACATTAATGTACATTATGATCATCGAATTCGATCTACATCTAAGGTTAAATTATTCATTTCGTAAAATAAGTGGGCTGGGCGTGGTAAAATAACAAGTTTTATTGATTATTGACCAGGTATCGTATTTTTATATGATTATTTATGAGTTTTATTACAACCTCCTGAAATATTGTGCAGTTTTAAAACTGCACCTTGTATATATATATAACATATATAACAACATAAACGTGTAGGCACGTGAGCATATTCGCAAAATGTTGGTAGAATCATCACCGAGCTAATTGGTTGGATTTGTTTTTTCACAACAGCATTGTTTTTGATATATGTATGTATCTAAGTATGTATTTACTATTGTATATATTTGTTTCTCTTCTGTTTTGTCTATTTATTAAGTTGCACCTGCCATGTTTTGTTTCTGCACCACCCTAAGGTCGACTGGCAGATAATGCCTAAGGCATTAAGTCCGCCTTTGTACAGTTTTTGTGCATAAAGCTTAAAAATAAATAAATAATAATAATAAATTATGTGAATAAATATATATATATATATATATATATATATATATATATAGGACAATAGAAAAAATATAATACATAAATAAATTGCCAAATAATAAACTAATAAATATTAAAAAAATACAATAGAGAAAGGGGAAGAACAATTTAAGTGATAGGTAGTGCTCCTTCACCATTATATTATATTATTTGATGTATTTGTTTGCATACCTAATCGTTTTCCCCCATCACTAAATGTATTAAAGGCACTCTGTTGCCCCCGTGGCTTAGGACACAAAATAGTTAACTCTTTGAATGCCGTAATTAGAGACACAATAGAAAGACAATTGCTTATGTCGATCTGTGTAACAAGACATTCAAAAGGTTAAGTACAAAAACTAAACCAGATGAATGAGACGTTTTCTCGGTTTCAAAGTAATCACCCCTGATTAAACAAGACGAGAGGTTATGACGACACTTGGGGGAGGCTTGCGATCAATAATGGCTGTCTTTCGGCTGAAATGATGATGATGACTTCTTTTATTATATCACAATAGACAGCAAAGGCATGCTCTGGATCGGCTGCCAGTCTATCTAACCGGTTGCAGCTCAGTACCGGTATTTAACAAGGCTCGCGGTTGACCACTATACCAACTAATGGAAAACGACGGTGTGGCTGACGATGGAGCACACTTGATTAGAAAATTAACCTATATAATTATATGAGGAAACACAGAGTCCGGCAAGGAATTCCACTCCTTAGCTATAAGTAGGCGTATATTTGTTTTAATATCCTGTACTGTCGCACTGCTGGGCAAAGGCCTGCCCCAACTCCTTCCAGGCATTCTTTTCTTGAGCCACCTCGAACCAGTCCTTGCGGTAGGCGTCTAGGTCGTCTCTCCACCTATGCCCAGGTCGACCTCGGCGGCGTCGTCCATCTTCAGGTGCCCACTTTATGGAGACTCTTGTCCAACGCAGGCAGAATACGTTCCCAAGTTTTACGCGTATGGATGGGATATCCAGTTCCACCATCACCGCACTGTTGGTGATCCGGTGGCGCATCACCGCACTGTTATCCGATGGTGGATAGGGTTTGACGGAATTAATTATGCAATTCCGACACATTCTCCCCGAACAACGACGAAACAACGAAACCGGAATAAAACCTAATTAGGATCGTAATCAGGGATGTTACGGAGCTCCATACACGTAACCGAAACTATCGGATATCCGATATAAAATAATATCCATAACCGTAACCGAATCCGAAATAAAAGTTTCGGAGAATATCGGATAGGGGCGGAGCCTAATTGCGACACGTTATGACAGCCTATCATAACGTTTCGCGTCGAAAAATATAATATCCGTAACCGAAATTATCTCGATCGATGTCTGAGCAGGAAGCGAAATCATAGCGCGATCACCTAAAATAATGTAGTTTGCAGAATTTAGTACCGCTTGTCTCCCTAGATGGCGTTAGGATCGAGTTAGATCGCGCTATGGTTTCGTTACGGCTGTTTACCTAGGTCTAGAGGTTTTTTTTTGTGAAAACGAGCAGCAGCAGCGCACCTATCGGGAAACATTGTAACCAAGTTTGAATATATGGAAGTGACGCAAATCCGGTAGTGTGTTATTGATATCCCTCCAAGTCGACCCTCGGTCGTGTACAATCGAAACTAACGGATAATCCGAAATAATTTCATATCCGTATCCGTAACCGGTATAATAATCATTTCTATATCCATATCCAATCAAATATTAATAATTGTACATACCCATGTCTCCTGCTGGCATCAAGCTCAGGGAAGTCTTCAGCAGTCGGCACCTTCCTCGGTAACTGCTGGGCGGCTGACTGGCGTCTGTAAGCTTCTTCGTCTTCCCAAGTACGGGTGTACTTGTTGGGGCCACGGCTGTTGGTGAAGGCAATATTAGGAAACAAAAAAAGAATGTGTATTTATCAGAAAATAGAGTAATATAGGTACCTAAAGATGGTAGAAGTAAATGACATACGAGTTGATAATACTTTCTCTAAAATCTTATTTTTTTTTTATCTCTTTTTCACTCTCCTTTCGCAGGTATGATGGAAGAGATTTCATCAGAAACAAGTATCAACTTTCTACTTATTTTTCTGTTTCCTTGTTCTCGTCTGATTATTATATGTGTCTACATTAAAAATAAAAGCGTAACTTCGGTGGAAGGCAATCAAAACTCTATTGGAGAAAAGAGAATAAACTAAAGACCGGATCATGCAAAACTTTTTAATTTTAACGCCATTTCTAGCAAAAATGGCCTGTAGCCGGTAAAATTATTTACATAAATAGGCAGTAATATTGCCTTATAATTTCACTTTAATATATGGTTTAAATAAATTATTTAAATAATTTAATATCATGCAGGCAGAAAGCAAAACATTCAAAACGTGTAGGCAAGTTATTATAATTTTATTATCAACAGCAATTTAGACTACTGATGTAATAACAATATACACTATCTTTAAAGTGTACTAAAACAATAAATAAACAAAGCATGCTGACACAATAGTTTCCACTAACCGCCACGACTGTCGGAACCTCCAAATCGATGCATGATAGAAAATTTTACACAATAATTATAATTTTATGACATTATTTAAATACCATTTTCGAAATACATAAAAAAAAGTGAATAATCCATCTGACCGAGTTTCGATCTCGGTGGCCAGTTTCAACGAAGATTAGCTAAGTACGCAGGAGATATTATAGTGCACATGTGTGTGTGCAGACAGATGCACTCTCTGTTCCTTAAGGCTGCACGCCCACGTCCGATAAATCGGTGACCGATTGTTTGTAGGAGAAAAATAGAACACACTAATAGTAATAGTGTAATGCACATGTCCTACAAAAAGTCGGTCAGAAAAGCGAACAATTTTAGGTTGGAAATCATCCAACAATTTCACCCGCTCTTGGGTGGAGGGCGTGTCACTTTTATTGACTAAAACCCAGTCCTATGTTCCGTATTCTTAGTCTTCGTTCCAGGGTTCTGAGGTTCACTTTAACACAACCCATGGTCCCAGCAGGCTTCGACCCTGCTGGGCCGCTACGGTTTTGCTGACATCTTAAGGCGCGCGGAACACTACGCGCCGTCGACGACTCGGGCTCGATCTGTAGCCTGATTCACGTAAAATCAAACAAGCCAAATATCGTTGAAGTTTTATTGTCGTTCGATCGAAGTCCAAAAGCGGTATTAAATATTGTAATACAGATTTTTTTTTGCGTTAATCGACTCTTCGACCAAACGACTTCAAAATCGGTGTCGTTTAAATTCGATTGATCGATGTGAATACGGAAATGGTCTTAACAACTAAATCGCTACGATATCGTTACGGTTTTGATTACGTGAATCAGGCTACTGGATAGTGACTGGCCACCCCGATGTTCCCTCGCACTCTTGCGTCGCAGGCTGCGAGTGTAATGTGACTTCCACTGCCCCGGAACTCACTCTTATTTTATCTTTAAGATTAGCGATTCTATAAATCTCAAAAATTTGATTTTTCCCGATGTGTTTCAAGCAATACTTAAAGCTACAAACAGAGAGTATATTCACCCGTATCGTCTGTTTCGCCTCGCGTGCGGAGGCGCGTCCTCGTTCCTAATATCATACCCGTAGATCGCTACCAATTCGTCGCGAGATTTCGGCATCTGAAATCATAATGTAAGTTAGTTCTATACTTATTAGAAAAGAAAGCCCACATACTTATTATTATTATTCCTTAATTCTTATTTTTTAAACATGTTATAGTATATTTTTACATATTCATAAAAGAAAAACAATTAAAAAAAATATATAAAAAACAGTATCGCACCGGTATCGGGAACAGGGTCCAATTTATTATTATCTATTTATTGTCAGGCAACTAAGGCCCATAGATAAAATACACAATATTATAATCTTATAAACAAAATAAACTAATACATATTTAAATATTTCAAACAATAAACTATTTATGAAACACGTAACATCGGCGTCGTGTTACTTATTTGGTACCATATAACATAATATAGACAATGTAAAGTATAAATCAATCATTTATTTTTTAAAGTTTTATATTTTACTGTTCCTCAATACCTGTTTTCTACATCAAAATGTGCCTTTGTTCCACCAAAAATACTTATTGCGTCCCAAAATAAGCTCCTCTGAGTACTTAAAAAATAAACAAGAAGGGGATAGCGGGGTGTGTTCACTCGTTTCGCTCGCTCATTAGACCCCGCCATCCCTTTCTAACCAGGCTAGGTCCGAGTTGGGCAGATAAAAATAACTTGGTAAAAAATTGTCATTAAGGGAGCTTTTTGGAACGTTGTGATGCACAGCTATGAATAAATATTTCTTTTATTAATTTTTGTTTTTATGTTTTTTTGTTTGTAGGAGGTAATCTCTGGAAGTACTGATCCGATTGCTAAAATTTTTTCACCGATACAAAGCTGCTTTATTCCTGAGTGACATAGGCTATATTTTATGTAAGCGGGAGAAGCCGCGGGCAAAAGCTAGCGTCATATATTTTACTTATTCACTACACCTAGAGCGGGAGAAATTTTTCCATGATTACCCATCTGAACAAAAAACGGAGATAGTTAATACCTGTTCGTTCTCGTTGTACTTGTCGTGCGACCACTTGTTGACGATCTCTGACTTGCGCGGCGGCCGGCGTCGCTCGGTGGGCGGTTCGGCGCCCTCTTTCTTCTCTGATGCTACCTCCGATGTGGCATTGCTGGATTCTTCTCCACTGTAATAGGAAACTTTGTATTAGATACCTAAATCTAGATAGCAAAGATTCACGCGCGCCTCAAGGAGATGTCAGCAAAACTTATGGGCCCAGCAGGATCGAAGCCTACTGGGGCCAAGTGTTTGACTCGGCTCTGGGAAGAAGGCATAGAATGAACAGGAGTGGTTTTCTAGTCAGTAAAAGCCTGACACACCCTCTCGCTTTGCCCAGTGCGTGATGATTTTGCACCTAAAAAAAAATTTGGTCATCATCATCATTTCAGCTGAAATACGTCCACTGTTGGACATAAGCCTCACCCAGGTGTCGCCACAACGAACGGTCCTGTGCTTCTAGCACCCATCGCATGTTATTGACATAAACTCTAGTTGCAAGACTCATAAAACATAATATGTCTAATTGTCTATGTTTGTGTTGTTAATATTGGTGCCATAAATAATAGTAGAGGATACGGTTAAGAACGACCTTCACCGGTTTGTTTAATAGATGAAACGTATTTTATGATAAATTTAGTATATTAAACAATATGACGCGGGTGGGTTGCCTGAGAAATTCCTGGACAAACAATTTTTTTTTGTAAAATCCGGTGCATTTTAAAATTTGTCAAAATTATATACTAACCGAAAGAGTGAAGCCTTTAGAATATGTATATGTATGTATGTGTATGTGTATGTGTGTGTGTATTGTATGTGTATGTGTGTGTTTGAATGTTGGGTTGCCTATTTGTTTCCTGGCATAACTATGGGTTGCCAGGTATAAACAAGTATGTATAAACAGGTGTGTTTATTTTGTTAGACAACAAATTCTATATCAAAATAAACGTTGTTTCATTACGAATACGGTGTTATAGTGTTAATGTAAAAAAATCTGGTACGAATAAGGGTTGTGCATTTTTCTAAAAAAAAAAGTGAATTTTTAATTAACAATAGTCTGACCTGCGTTATATTATTTAATACACTAAATTTATCATAAAATGCGTTTCATCCATTAAACAGACCGGTGAAGGTCGTTCTTAATCGGATCTTAGACTATAAACAATAGGTACGTAACAGATATAATATTGTTAAATGTATATTAATATTTGTTACTTATGTTGCGATGCCCTTACATGATTCACAACTGTCATCATCATCATCATTTCAGCCGACATACGTCCACTGTTGGACATAGGCCTCCCTCAAGTGTCGCCACAATGAACGATCATGTGACATTTGACTGGCCTGTTGGTCTAGTGGTTAGTGACCCTGACTGCTATGCCGGAGGTCGTGGGTTCGATTCCCACCCAGGACAAATGTTTGTGTGATGAGCACGATCATTTGTTCTGTGTCTGGGTGTAATTTATCTATAATATGTATGTATTTCAAAATATATAAGTATGTTTATCAGTTGTCTGGTACCCATAACACAAGCTCTGCTTAGCTTGGGACTAGACGGCGTTGTGTGATAGTTGTGGAAATATTATATTATATTATTATATTATGTGCGTCTCGCATCAATCGGTTTCCCGCAACCTTTACCAGGTTATCGGTGCACCTTGTAGGAGGCCTTCCAACGCTGCGTCGCCACTTTAGAATCTTTAGGCCCCAACGGCCATCGGTTCTGCGAGCAATGTACCCTGCCCATTTCCACTTAACATTGGCAATTCTTCGTGCTATATCCATAACTATATCTTAGCTATAAACCTATTATAACATCTTTATCCACATTTTGTTATGCAAATAAATAAAATTAAATAAAAATTATTAGCACATTACAAATAATTTAGGCAAACGCCCAACACATACGTTACATAACTGAAAACAATGCGTGCGCATGTATAATTACAGGCAGTGAAGCGGTAATGACCGAACTGCCCAGTGATGCAGCAAGAGAAAGCTGCGAATATACTTGATTTGTACTCCAAACACTTCGATTTGAAGTAATATCGGGGATATCGACTTATGAGCTGCGTAGAGTATGATCTTTGAATGTGTAAAATAGATTTTTTTTTAAGCTATTGCATAGCTTCTATCGCGGACCTTCCAGAAATTCCGTAACGAAAATAACCTAACACCCCCCACTCATTTGTTTTTTGAGCGTGGTGACCGATGAGAATACAAATGAGTGAACAATCAATCAAAATTCAATTCAATGTGTGAAAGTGTAACTTCAATTGATGTATCAAAGAAAAAAATACAGCATAAATAAAATAAATAAGTTATCTTTAAATAAGTTATAAGGATAAGTTGATAAAAATGCTATGCAATAGCTTTACCGCGGCAGTCCCCGAGTGCCACACGTCTTTTTTTTTATCTGATATAAACTAGTGCTTGACTTCGATTCCACCTGATTGCAAGCAGTGATGCAATCGTTGATGGTGAAGCGCACTAGTTTATTAAGAGCCTATTCACTCTAGCCTTGAAGACACCCAAATTATAATCGGACGGGAAGACCGCAGCAAATTGTTCCAGTCCTTCGATGTACGCGGTATAAATGACGAGGCGAAACGGTTAGACCGAACCGTAGAGGTTTCAACAACGTAAGGGTGGATACTCGCCGTACGTCGGGTTGTCCGATGGTAGAAATGAGATGGCGGAATAAATCATGCAATTTCCACGCACGCTCCAAAATACCGAAAAGCTGGCTACCCTACGCCTGTGCTCAAGGCTTTGAAGATTGGACTTAACCAAATCTGGATCAGCAATCAGCCTCTTTGCACGCCTTTCCACTGAGTCCAAAGCTGCCAGGTGGCACTTTGCAGCACCAGCCCATATGTGGCTGCAGTACTCCACAGTCGATCGAACCTGTGCTTTGTATAAACTACACCTTTTTTTCCTACAAATTCACCTTAACCTACATTAGCACCCAAGGTTCATATTCCTACAACCGCTCTTACGTGATTATGATGTTATTACATATCTTTCTCCTGTTATTTGGATATACAGATATCTTCTGGATATTATCCAGGCTTCTATAGAAATCAAACCAAAACTTTGTTTAAAACTAATCCGGTAAGGACCTCTGAAAATTGCTATTTTACGTGAACTTTGGTCCTACATAATGTACCCATACATTGAAAATATAAAAAAAAAAACCATCTACAGAAGCTTTGCACATACAATCAAGATTCTGAATGATGACAATTTTTTTTTTCAAAAACTTTTAAGGGTTTTAAAAAACACGTATTTCCTAGAACAAGTTTTATGAAATATTCGAGTAAATCACGGAATTACCGAATTGCTAACAGAGTTTTCAGGCGTTATCTCTCTTTTTTCGCGTTTCCTCTTTATCAAACATCACGTTGGATTGCGTTAAATGAAGCAACAAGCTTTTAAAGTTTTAAAACCATGCTCGACTTTGACGATAGGCGAGTGGGGAAGGCTCTCTTTAGTTCTCGAAGCCTACTGGGGCCATGGGCAAATTTTAGTTCCGTAAGTGACCGCTAGATGCGCTATAAAATTTGCCATACAAAATATTTACGTAGTCGGTATCGAGTATCGACAAATACTATTGCTTTAAACTCATGATAGAGGTACTGAAAGGGTTACTCGTGGTCCTGGGACAAAAAAGGCTATTAAAGGGGCACAGGTGTGGTTTTAGTCAGTAAAAGTTTGACACGCCGGGCGGGGGAATCATTAGATGATTTCCCACCGTAAAAAAATACTTGACGGCGCGCACTGCTCCCGCACGCCTCAAGGAGTACTGTACCTAAAGACCCAGCAGGGTCGAAGCCTACTGGGGCCAGGGTCTAGTTCCGAAAGGGAGGCTCGGCTCCAGTATCAAAGGCAAAAAGGAACGGGGTGGGTTTTTTAGTCAGTAAGAGTCTGACACTATCTCCCGCTCCGCCCAAGGGCGGGGGATGTCATTTGGACGATTATTCCCCAACAAAAAAAAAAATTCTTAATAATACCTACATGGTTCTTATATGATTTGACTTGTGTCTATGGATTATATAAATGGACTCTATTTAGAGGCTTCGACTTTCTCGTTTAGTTATTTCTTCGCAAGGTAGTGATTTAATGATTTTTTTTTTATCGTTTTAAATTGGTTGTATCAAAAAGAGTGTTATTTTAAAAATTACCTTTTTGTTATAGGTAGGTATCGAATATACAGGGTTATTTCTAAAACACTGGCAACCTCTCAGGAATATGTTACTAGCCCAAGTCGTCGACGGCGCGCCTCAAGGAGTTGTCAGCAACAGCAGGGACCCAGCCGGGTCGAAGCCTTCTGGGGCCAGGGTTATCCGAAAGGGAGCTCGAGCCCCGGTATGAAGGCTAGAAGGAACGGGGTGGGTGTTTTAGTCAGTAAGAGTCAGACACTACCTCCCGCTCCGCCCAAGAATGGGGGTTGTCATTGGATGATTTTTTCCCACCATAAAAAAAGGACTATGTTACTAACATCATAAATATCAACTTTTGTTCTATGACTTGTAAAAAATTATCATATCTTAGTTCATCAGATTTGCATACAAACAATAAAATATTTCAGTTCTAAATATTACGAAGTCTATGCGAATCAAACGATGGTACAATAGCTGAAGTGAGCGGAATCAGACGGTGCTTAATGCGCTTGCGCCGCGACATACAGACGTAGGTAGGTATAGCAAAATACAGAGTTGAAATGTGTTAGAACAACGAAATCTTGAAGGTTTTTTTTGATTACGTTTTGTAAAAGTCATAGAATAAAAGTTGTTGCTTATTATGTTAGTAATACAATCCTGCAAGTAACCCTGTATATTGCAACAAGCTTGTGATTTTTCATTATACAGTTATGAAATTTTGTAATTCTTTACATAAATATTCTAGATACTTACGTGTTTAGGATTTCGCACATACCTACTAAAACTAATGTTGACTTACAGCAGTTGAAATGTTTTTAAGAATGTCGTTACAAAAAAAAAAGAATAAATCGATAAAATTTTAGAATATATGGATTTAGTAAAAAAAAAAGTTGAAATTACAAACAGACACTTCAATTTTATTTATATGTACATAGTAGTAGATAGATGATTCGCAGCATATTATGAAACTAAAATGAACGACTACAGCTCGGCGCTTCGAGATTCCGTAAAATTATTATCAAGCGGATTTTCGGTACAGTTTTCACCGTTTAACTCAGTTTTCACGCACGCGAAGCTACTGCTGTTATTAATCTATCAATATTATTTTTTGATCTGATTGAGAGTGACGTTGATGAAGCTGAAACATTTATCGCTAGTTTTTTAGTAAAAATGTGATGGCGTTTTGTTTCTTTTTGAATATTCAGCATAGCATAACATACTTGGCCCTATAATGATCCCACTGTTGGGACGCAGGCCTTCTCTCTAGAAGAGGGGTGGGCCGTAAACCACCACGCGGGCCTAGTGCGGGTTGGTGAATGTCATGTCTTCGAATTTTTGGTTCTAGGATATGCCAGTTTCCTCACGGTTTTTTTCTTTCGCCCTTGGAGAGCAGTGGTGATGAAATAAATTACACAAAGTAATGCACCTGGCTGGGTACAATCCCGTGACCTACAACTCGTAAGTCCGGGCCATTACCACTCGGCCATATGGATCGGTAATATGATTTAAAACATTACCTTTAGATTTAAAAAGCGCTAAAGTGCGGTGTGACTAGAACGTATAGATAAAATGAGAAATGAGCATATTAGAGGAACTTTGAAAGTGGCGCTAGTGACTGAAAAGTTAAATGGATAGTTAAAGTAAAACGTTTTTTTGCTTGTAGGAAAGTACTGGTTCGATTGCTAATTTGTTTTCACCAATAGAAAGCTGCTTTATTTCTGACTGACATAGGCTATATTTTTATAGTTCTGAGAATACATGAAGATAGATGGAGGGCCAAAGAAAAAATGGATGGACTGTGTGAAAAGTGACATGAAAGAAAATGAAATTACCGAGTTAGTGATAGTGTGACGGATGACAGGACAGAATGGAAGAAATAAAATATTTTGTGTTTTTGCCTGCGTCGAATAAATTCTATTCTAATGATACTAGTTTCCCTACGGTTCTCTTGGAGCAGGGTAGGGCGGGCTAGGTGTTATTGGGATTTTTTTTGGTTTCGATGTTTGAAGCACGCTTGCTTCGTCATCATTACAGCTGAAAGACACCGGACTGTTAGACATAGGCCTCCTTGTATCGCCACAATGAACGGCCTAATGGGTCTCATATCCATCGTATTCCCGCGACCCACACCACACCATGTGCGATCGTAATATCTATTAATACTGTAATATGGAAATATTGTAAGAACAACCATTTTTTTTTATTTTTTATTTTTTTTCACATTTTAGGAAAGCTTACAGACTAATAACAACATAGTGACAATAGTAGGTAATTAAATTGCTAATTACAAGCTTCCACATGTAGGTAGTTATAATGACGAAAAAAAAAACCAATGTTGGTCCCACAAGGTTGACACAGAGTTGATTAACTCTCAATAATTTAAAAAAAACAATAATATTATGTTTTACGTGCAAATAGATGTTGGTTATTCAAAAAATGACTTAGCTAAGTGCTTCCTAAATGTGCCCGCTTTCGTGCAAAAGAGGTCAATGCCGGGTTCACATGAAATCTTATTAAAACTGCGACTGGCTCTCAGAAAAAATGCATTACGCCTATAATAAGTATTCATAGGAAACGACCAATTTGGAACCGTACACTAGCTTGACGTTTTATAAGTGCCCATGTAGGCCTATGTGAAATAAAAACTTTTGAATTTTGAATCGGGTTGCACCTTGAGGCCTTCTGAAGCTGCGTCTTCCAGTCGCCATTAAAGAACCTTTCAGTCCCAACGGCCTGCTTAGCAGTAACATATTTATACTGGTATATCAAAGTAGTTACCTGGCGGCAGTTCGGTCGTCGTGTTCATAGAAGGTGCCCCTCTTGGGGATGTACTGCGGGTTGCTGCGATCCTCATCGTCGTCTACCCGGCGTTCGGTCTCCTGTAACGATGAATAGAGATAGTTTAGTTAGATACACTAATTTACAAATAGGAAACATTCTGACATTGACATTCTCATATCATCATAATCCATAGGCGCGGGCTTGTGGACGGCGAGCAATAGGTAGCTCTCCGTCCGACCGCCCGTTAACCGTCTGGACCTTTTTCAAGACGTCGCCTGCGCGTAGTGTTCCACGCGCGCCTCAAGATGTCGGCAAACCGTAGGGGCCCAGCAGGGCCGAACGGTCCTATCCATGGGTTCGCTACTGAAAAGAAAACCCGACCCTAGAATGAAAGGCAACGGAGGAACTAGGAGCGGGTTTAGTCAGTAAAAGTCTTCTCAATAATCTTCTAGTCTTGCGCAATAAGACCGCCTATTGTACGCATAATCTTTGGTAATTTTTTATCCTGTATTAAGCTAAGGTGTGCAATAAAGTTATAAATAAATAAATAAAAGTCTGACACACCCTTCCGTTCCGCCCAAGGGCGGGAGATGTCATTGGATGATTTCCGATCATAAAAAAGTTATCATCATCATTTCAGTCGAAAGACGTCCACTGTTGGACATAGACCTCTCCCAAGTGACGTCATAACGACAGGTCATCCATCAGATTCCCGCGTCCCACACTAGGTCATCGGTACACCTTGTGGAGGCCTTTCCACGTTGTGTTCTTCGATACGTGGTCGTTACTCCAGAACTTTAGTCCTCATCGACCATCTGTTCTGCGAGCACAGTGCTCTACCAGTTAAGTTTAGTGATTCTTCGAGCTTGCATAACCTTGGTTTGAATAAATCTTGGAATGAACTCTTTAAGAGAGGGAATGGGTCGTAATCCACCATGCGGACTCAGTGCAGGTTGCTAGATAACAGATGTGTTCGAGTTTTTGGCTCTAGGACATGCCGGCATCCTCATGATGTTTTCCTTTACCGTTTTGAGGGCAGTGGGGAAAAAATAAATTACACAAAGTAATATGCCTCGCTGGGTTTGACCGCATCAGGCAACGGCGCTCTCGCCGCCGGGATTCCGATCTCGATTTCCAGCCACCGTAGGCGCGGGCTTGCGGACAGTGAGCAATGAGTAGCTCGCTGTCCGGCCGTCCGGTAACTGTCCGGACCAAGCCCAAGTCGTCGACGGCGCGCGCTGTTCCCGCGCGCCTCAAGGAGTTGTCAGCAACCGCAGGGGCCCAGCCGGGTCGAAGCCTACTGGGGCCAGGGTTATCCGAAAGGGCGCTCGAGCCCCGTTATGAAGGCTTGAAGGAACGGGATGGGTTTTTTAGTCAGTAAGAGTCTGACACCCGCTCCGCCCAAGAGCGGGGGTTGTCATAAGATGATTTTTCCCATCGAAAAAAAAATGCCTCGCTGGGTTTGCCCGTTACAACCGAGCCACCACTGCTCTCAAGAGTTGTTTATTTATTATGAATTCAATTAATTATGTTTCATTCATAATTATAAAACATTCATCGGTTTCATTGACAGCTTCAGCGTAACTTTAATAACTGACAGCACTGGTTACTGCTGTTAACCCGCACTGGGCGCGCGTGGTGGATTACGGCCCATTCCCTCTCCTAGGGAGGAGGCCTCCAGGGTTATCCGAAAGGGCCCCGGTATGAAGGCTAGAAGGAACGGGGTGGGTGTTTTAGTCAGTAAGAGTCTGACACTATCTCCCGCTCCGTCCAAGAGCGGGGGATGTCAATGAATGATTTTTTCCCACCATAAAAAAGGGAGGAGACCTGAATCTCAGCAGTGGGAACATTAAAAAGGCTGATGATGGTGATGACTGGTTACTTATCTCCATTGTTGATTGTCTATATACAATATTATTTTTAGTACATTACAAACACGAATATAGTTTGTTTAAAATCAGTAACTGAATTGATTCTAATAATTTTTACACCATCTTACATTTATTTCCAAAAATATTTAAAGAAGGTCACTAGTTGGATACCACCGACACTAAGTACAACACTGTTCACGGCAGGTCATAGCGGGCAAACAACCCTTCAGTCGCCCGGGTGGCCCGGTGACCATGTATTAAGTCTACTTATACAATACAATTAAGTGTACTTATATTCGACATTTTGTCATGACAACATGAATGTTATTGACATTATACAGTGAAACTTGGTTAAGTGGGACCTGGATAAGTGAGAAACCTCCATAACTGGAACTCATGCTGTCCCAACACTTTGGCACTGAATTACCTCTGTTAGTGGGACGAGGTAAGCCTCTATGTCTGGGATTTGTTCTTTCGATTTATCATCATAGTTACCTCTATAACTGAGACAGCGAGTAAATTTTATATGCATAAACCTCTGTAACTGAGATAACATTGTTTATTTACTCATTCTTATTCTACCCACAAATTCCACACGTAATTCCAAGTACGTAAGTAATTTTGAAATAACCTGTATTCTCACCTCTATTAATGGAACCCTCTGTAAATGAGACAGATATTTATTTATACCTGTATATCTGAGACACTGGGTAAGTGGAATACCTCTATAAGTGAAACGACATTGCAGGTCCCTTGATGTCTCACTTAACCAGGTTTCACTGTATTATTATTTTTTTGACATATTTACATTTATTGACGTTATTCTCATTTTATTGACATTTAGTTTTTTTTTATTATTATTGTATTTAAACTATGATATTAATGTGATGACGACTAATGTGGAATGTAATTTTATTTCTTTACCTGACCAATTACTGTACCAACATGTCTACATAAATTGATGATTAATTTTAAGTATTGTTGTTTTTTAATGTTTTATTGTATAATAATCAAGCATTCGACACAAATGTAAATTTGTTGATAAAATGAATAAATAAAAAAATAAATATTTAAGTCGCCAACTAGGTACCATAACTAGCTTATATCTTTGTGATTTTTCATAATACAATTTTGAAAGAAAGAAAACACTTTTATTTGACACATAAGAACACACAATGAAATAACAATTATAAAAACCGGCCAAGTGCGAGTCGGACTCGCCCATGAAGGGTTCCGTAACAGCAAGTAACATAATATAAAAGTTCTTGTAATGTGTTGTAACTTTGATGGATGTTTTAATAATAGTGTATTTTTTTTCGATTTATGACGCATTAAAAAAAAACTGCTTACTAGATTTCGTTCAAACCAATTTTCGTTGGTAGTTTTTATAGTAATGTATATCATATATTTTTTTTAGTTTTATCATTCTCTTATTTTAGAAGTTAGAGGGGGGGGGACACACATTTTACCACTTTGGAAGTGTCTCTCGCCCAAACTATTCAGTTTAGAAAAAAATGATATTAGAAACCTCAGTATCATTTTTGAAGACCTATCCATAGATACCCCACACATATGGGTTTGATGGAAAAAAAATTTTTGAGTTTCAGTTCTAAGTATGGGGACCCCCAAAATTTATTGCTTTTTTTCTATTTTTGTGTAAAAATCTTAATGCGGTTCACAGAATACATCTACTTACAAAGTTTCATCAGTATAGCTCTTATAGTTTCGGCAAAAAGTGGCTGTGACATACGGACGGACGGACGGACGGACGGACGGACGGACGGACGGACGGACGGACGGACGGACGGACGGACGGACGGACGGACGGACGGACGGACGGACGGACGGACGGACGGACGGACGGACGGACGGACGGACGGACGGACGGACGGACGGACGGACAGACGGACGGACAGACAGACAGACAGACAGACAGACAGACAGACAGACAGACAGACAGACAGACAGACAGACAGACAGACAGACAGACAGACAGACAGACAGACAGACAGACAGACAGACAGACAGACAGACAGACAGACAGACAGACAGACAGACAGACAGACAGACAGACAGACAGACAGACAGACAGACAGACAGACAGACAGACATGACGAATCTATAAGGGTTCCGTTTTTTGCCATTTGGCTACGGAACCCTAAAAACTACTGAATCTTTTGAATAGATTCGATGTAGGTATAATTCAAAGTATTTTATCAAAACCGAAATCGGAGGCGGCCAGGAAACTATGTCGTATAATACCGGTCTCTTAGCAGTGATTCGTCCTATTCAATATTTACGATCGCGATGTAAGTGTATAAGTTAATACATGTAGATAGTATGTGAAGTTATTGTTATAAGGCACGATGGGGCTGACATATCCTTTTTGGACAAAAGCCCCTAAATAAAATCTTGATTAAAAAAAAAAAAACTTTAAATACATCCACATTTGTGTCTCACAGCTGAGTGTTTTAAAATGTTGTACAAAGATTCTTTACATAAAAATACTAAACAGGTGTTTCTTGTTGTTTATTTTTAGTATGAAACCTGAAACATCTGTTCAAGGTGTTTCAGGTTTTATAGGTACTAAAAATAAGGTTGTATACAGGTTAAAATCATAATCTTCCAAAATCTTGGCAAAGCCAAAATTGCTGTAAAAAAATCAGCAAGCAAAAACCGCGCTATATTATTTGCCAAAAAAACATGATAACTTTAACTACCTAACAAAGATTGAGATCGTTAAAAAATGTATTTTTTTACCAACTACGAGTTCGACACTTTCACTGTCTGGCAGACCGAATAGCAGACGGTATGAATGACAATGAGACGACCGTAGAAAATAGTACATTATGATACAAATGTATAATGTTGGTGAATACCGCTGAGGCGGTATATACCAACATTATCTTAAGAGAGCCGAGGACGGTAATCGCCAATATTCACGTGTATCATACGACGTTTTTCGGCACACTTGAGAAGAAACATTTTACAAACTAATTAATTATTGCTTTATCAGCAAAACTGCTTTTTTAGTATGGCGACAAAAAAATGTTCTTTCTTCTTTTGCGCGTGCATCCAAAATGGCGGCCATAGACTAGCTACTCTAGCTAGGCTGTTTGAATAAAAATAAGAATGAGGTTGCATAAGGTTATAAACAGCAAACATATTTTTACCTATTTTATGAAAGGTTTTATTTATTAAACATGTAAAAGTTAAAATAGTTTATTTAAACACAAATTAGCATAAAATAAGCAAGCAAGACACTAATTTGTACGATTGAACGCAATACCTAATGTGTTTTTTCGAATTCATTGTTTGATTTTAGAACAGAGGTCTAACAAAAAAGGTTATCACTACTATCACTTATCACACTTGTGCATAATAGTAATCAAAAAGTCACAGTTTGAAACTTAAACTACCTTTCAGATACCGTCAATTTGAGACACAACAGTAAGACAATAGATGCGCAAACGCCAGCGTTCGCTTGGGGTTTAATGAATTAAATATATCTGCATTGTACCTATGTCTCACGGCTTCGCCAAATAGGTCCAGTTCAGCATGATGCTCTTTATATAATATTTTTAAATAGTGTACATAAAAGAAAAAACTGACTGACTGACATATCAATGCACAGCCGAAACTACGAGGCTTACGAGTATGAAATTCCGCACAAGTTTTTTTTTTATGATGTAGGCAAGCACAATTATCTAATTTTATTTTGATTTTTAATACAATTCTTTTTAATACGTTTATTTTTTAATTTAATAATTTATTTCATTTTTTTGTAATTTAATTTATTTTATGGGAACTAATAACTATTTTGTGAATTCTGATCTAACATAGAAATAAGTGTTAATAACATACAATGTGGACCAAAAGTTGTCTTTTTAAATAAATAATAATAATAATACTAAGAGATCCTCTCTTCCCAGAATTCAAACCCTAAGGAGATGAACCAGGGGTCCGAAAATAGTATGGAAGAACCTACTTTAACGCGGACGACGCCGCTGGTAGAAGCTTGTCTACAATATAAGAATGAATTCCATTTTCCCTTTGTCACGTCATCATGCGAGAACGGCTGGACCAATTTTGCGACAATTTAATACCAGATTAATTTACATAAAGTAACGGACAACTGACGAGACTGACGACACAAACCTGATCCAACAAAAGAGTTAAACACATCTCGATTAAAATAAATAAAAAAGATTGGGCAAGTGCGAGTCGGACTCGAGCACTGAGGGTTCCATACAAACATACTCATGTAAATAGTTCAAATTCCGAATGCAGTGTCGAAGATATTTTGTGACGTAAAAACAAATTACTTTTTTCAGATTTATTCCTATTATACCTGTATAAAATTTCAGGATTCTGAGTCAGTGAAAATTTTGATTCCTTTGAGTTTTTTAATATACGTTTTTTTTTTTTTGCGACATAAACGACCGCACTTGTGTTTTTTTTTTATCGTTAACTTAGAAGTTTGATTTTTCACAGCGTCAAGGGACCGCAGATCTGAGTACATGGTTTTAATTTTAATTAAATTCCTCCACGCGTTCTCGACATGAAAAAAATTCGCTTGTATCCTGCAGCGCGACGCCAAACCAAATCCTCTGAAGTTTTTGTTTCAGATGCAAGCAAAAATGAACTTAGCGGTGGTCAGGCGGAAGTGTCTTCGATGGTACAACAAAGGTAAGGTAAGGAACCCTAAAAATCACTAAAGCAGCTGTGTCCGCAAAAAATATACTATTTGCATTAATCTGTTTATCAAAAGAAACTTTATTATAATGTGAAGCATAGTATAATTAACATACACGGCTGTTTTCTTTAACCTTGGTCTATTGACCGTCAGACAAACCAGATTTTTTTGTATCTGTATGCATTTGTATGGAGATTTCGCAAAAGATTTTTTAGGCAACGTGTTCACTGGTTTGATACGGTAAAGGGTGACGGGTAATAATATGTATAATAATAAAACTTATTTTCTCGCCACTATAATTCTTTTTGACGTGACAACGTCTTATAAATTGGTTTGCCGGGTGACACTTCAAGTAACTGCGTTACGCTCCGCTCACGTTATGCGCTCACAATGAGACCGAGTGAGAGGCACGCGTCCCTTCCACTCGGGCATGGTTAGCCCGCCTAAGAGCGAGAGAGACAGACATAAAAAGTGAAATAATTCTTTGTATAAATAAATGTTTTAAATTGTTACTATTATTTCATCCTTCTTCCTACTATACGAATGAATATTCACATTAAAATTATTTTACCACTCAAAGTCGTTGTCACGTAAAACTTTCGCCCGTATACCGACTTTATAGGCAACCAATTTTTTTAATATCCTATAGGTACTGACCCACTGCTGGGCAAAGGCCTCGCCACTATAATTACAAAAATAAAATAATTAAGTATAACAAAAAATAATTCATTAATTAAATCCCAAGAAAACGCAGGCGTTAGTTCTCTCATTGTCTTTCTATTGAGTCTCTAATTACGGTATTCGAAAAGTCAATTATAATAACTACAGTTTTTAGGGTAAAAGTAGGTACAGTAAGCATATTGTGGGAGACCTAGGTGTCTAAACTAGGCCTAGGGCCTGTATTTCAGGACACCAGAACTACACCCTTAGGTTTTATTAACATTTTTATATTTGCCTAATGCTCTACCATATATATGTCGCGATCATAATGTATAGCTCCCGTCCGATTATAATTTGGGTGTCTTCAAGGCTAGAGTGAATAGGCTCTTAATGAACTAGTGCGCCTCACCATCAATGATTGCATCGCTACTTACCATCAAGTGGGATCGCAGTCAAGCACTAGTTTATATCAATTAAAAAACCGGCCAAGTGCGAGTCGGACTCGCCCATGAAGGGTTTCGTAGCAGCAAGTAACATAATATAAAAGTTCTTGTAATGTGTTGTAACTTTGATCGATGTTTTAATAATAGTGTATTTTTTTTCGGTTTATGACGCATTAAAAAAAACCACTTACTAGATTTCGTTCAAACCAATTTTCGTTGGTAGTTTTTATAGTAATGTATACCCCCAAAATTTATTGCTTTTTTTCTATTTTTGTGTGAAAATCTTAATGCGGTTCACAGAATACATCTACTTACAAAGTTTCAACAGTATAGCTCTTATAGTTTCGGAAAAAAGTGGCTGTGACATACGGACGGACAGACAGACAGACAGACAGACCGACAGACAGACAGACAGACAGAAAGACAGACAGACAGACAGTCAGACATGACGAATCTATAAGGGTTCCGTTTTTTGCCATTTGGCTACGGAACCCTAAAAAGCTGTTCCGATTGAGGTGGTTTGAGAGGAAATATATGTCAGTTGATATTCCGAGCATAAATCAGCTTCAAGCCTCGTCCCTAGAAGAGTATGGGCCGTAATCCATCACGGAAGCCTAGTGCAGCTTGCTCAGGAGTCGCTCCAGGCGTTGGGAATCGCAGAACGACTTCCGACCATCGTAGTCGCAGGCTTGCAGGCGGTGTGCAATGGACAACCCGCTCGGTTGTCTGGTCCAAGTCGTCGACGGCGTGTAGAGTTCCACGCACATCGCAAAGAGATGTCAGCAAACCCGTAGGAGCCGAAGTCTACTGGGATTACCGGAATTTTGAAAGAGATACCGTTATTCCTAAAACGCAAAAGACAACTGCAGGACACAAAAGGGTTTCAGTCAAAATAAGTCTAACACGCTGTCTCGCTCCGATCTACTACCCAAAAAAAATCTATTAAAATGATTTTATTTTACTATTAGAAAGAAAGAAAGAAAGAAAGAAAAGTATTTATTTTGGCGCACAAAACATTGTAGACAACAAAAACTTAAAACTTAACTTTGACACCTTGTCTGTTGCGAAGACCCCCTCCGCCTCCCAATAAAAATGTCCGTCTGTGGGAGGACCGCTGCGGTCCCCTGAGTCTTACGTCATTACGTTAAAATATAAGCGAGGAAAAGGTCTTCCCACAGACCTATTGATCGACAAGGGTACAGCTCCACAGTTAATTCCTTTTTTTTTACCAATCAGGTAACCACCCAAGCCAGAATAATCAAGTTTCATAAACGTCATCTATGCATACAATTTATCAAAATCGGGATCAAGTAACTTAAAAAATTGCTACTGATCAAACATATTATGAAAAAACCGGCCAAGTGCGAGTCGGACTCGCCCATGAAGGGTTCCGTAGCAGCAAGTAACATAATATAAAAGTTCTTGTAATGTGTTGTAACTTTGATCGATGTTTTAATAATAGTGTATTTTTTTCGATTTATGACGCCTTAAAAAAAAACTACTTACTAGATTTCGTTCAAACCAATTTTCGTTGGTAGTTTTTATAGTAATGTACATCATATATTTTTTTTAGATTTATCATTCTCTTATTTTAGAAGTTAGAGGGGGGGGGACACACATTTTACCACTTTGGAAGTGTCTCTCGCGCAAAATATTCAGTTTAGAAAAAAATGATTTAGGAAACCTCAGTATCATTTTTGAAGACCTATCCATAGATACCCCACACGCAAGGGTTCGACGAAAAAAAAATTTTTGAGTTTCAGTTCTAAGTATGGGGACCCCCAAAATTTATTGCTTTTTTTTCTATTTTTGTATGAAAATCTTAATGCGGTTCACAGAATACATCTACTTACAAAGTTTCAACAGTATAGTTCTTATAGTTTCGGAAAAAAGTGGCTGTGACATACGGACGGACAGACAGACAGACAGACAGACATGACGAATCTATAAGGGTTCCGTTTTTTGCCAAATGGCTACGGAACCCTAAAAAGGTAATGTACAATAATTACCGGATGGCGAATCTGAGCAGTGCAAAAACACCCTTATGAACGACTGTGTGTTAAATCCGGTTTTGATTATAATACGCCTAACAGAGAGATAAATACATAATTATGTATGTTTGTGGGCACGGGCCAGTGATGTATGTTGAAATTAAACAAGGGCGTTTGACAGTTAGATGAATGAAGACCAACGATGTATTTTTTTTTTAACACGCTTATATTAGCTTTACCTGTATGTTTGTAACCAACTCCTTTGAGCTCGATATTGACCAACTTTGAGCAATCAGATTTTCTTCAAACTTTGCACACCCATCAAAGACTGATGACAATACAATAAAACGTTTTTTTTTAGTAAAAAATAAAAATATAGGTAGTTAAAAAAAAAAACTAAAAAAAACACGCTTTCATAGCATATCAAACTAAAAAGTGTAAAATAATTTTCAATATATATTAATATTTTTTGTTCATTATTATTATTATCTACCTATATTTTTTTTTTTTTTTATGGTGGGAAAAAATCATGCATTGACATCCCTCGCTCTTGGGCGGAGCGGGAGATAGTGTCAGACTCTTACTGACTAAAAGACCCACCCCGTTCCTTCTAGCCTTCATACCGGGGCTTGAGCGCCCTTTCGGGGCTTGAGCGCATTATCTACCAATATTGAAAATTATTTTACACTTTTTAGTTCGATATGCTATGAAAGCGTGTATTTTTTTAGTTTTTTTAAACTATATTTTTTCTTATTACACTAATACCCGGTAGCCATACACGTTAGGGTGTGCCTGACAGGTTTGCCTGTACTGTTGAGTTTTATAAGAAAATCAGAGCGTAGATGTTACACAACTGTGCAGGTTTCCACACCTGTACAGGCAACCGAAAAAATATGAATTTCGATATTTATTGCCTGTTGGTGTGCTGTGCAGTTTAACTGTACAAGTAAAACAGAGCGTGTGCGCGGTCGCCTAGGCAGGCGTCAGTACCCCTAGCCAAGTTGCTAAACTTCAAATGTACGGGAACGACGTCATCTCAACGCTCAATCACGTGGTCAGAACAAAAGAATAGAGGGGGCATGGCCAACCCGAAGAGTTTGACGCAAGCGAAACGGTTGTAACTTGGCTAGGAGGGCAGCGCAGTTTAACTGTGCAGGTAAAACTGAGCGTGTGTGGCTGTCGCCTGCGTAGGCGTCAGTTGTACAGTGACTGCAAGAGGTAAACCGATTTGCTGCTACAGCTTCGAGATCTGTTGCCGGGGCCATGGATTCAACTGACAGTTTTTGTGAACTGAGGTATACCTTTACGTGTATGTCCTCTACTCAGCTCAAGCTAACCTGTCAGGTACACCGTAACGTGTATGGCTTACCTTAAAAGTTTATAAATGTGTATGTTTGTTACTTTTTACGCTCGAAAGGATTTGGATGGACATACAAAGACCATGTCCTGGAATAAGACATACTTTTATCCCGGGAATATGTTCCTTGGGACAATTTACTATTTTTACGCGGGCGAATATGCTTGGCTTAGTTTTTCATAAACGCATTTAAATCGTTAAATAGCAGTTGGAAACCAGCGCTGGGTGTCTGACACCCAAGAAATGCGAAGATGGAAGTCCTTTCGGTAAGCTCATTTTATTGTATCATTTTGTGCTTTTATTCTCTTTCTTCATTTTGTGTTTGAATTAGTACTATGTCGAATAAATATTTTTCAATACACCTACTCGAAAACCCGCTCTTATCCTATCGCTTTTAGGCACACAATAGACTAAGCTGTTTTCCGTACTAGTGCAGAAAAGTGCGCGTGCTTTCCCCTACCGCAGGCTGGGCGCGCGTCGACCCCCACGAGTCGCCGGTCAAACCCGGTTTATTAATTTCTTCGTAAGTTTGTTGAAAAAAGTCGTTTGATACACGTGCAAATTTGTAACTGCAGCCCTCGGCTCCATAACACTCGCCTACGGCTCGTGCGAATTCTGCCTCGATCGTAATGACAAACTTTCTGCACTTTTATCAAAATGTACTTCTTCATGTAATTTTCTTCTAATCTATTCTAAATTAATCAAAGTTATGACTTCTCTAAAATCAATCAAACAAATCAAACTTTAGACCGCAAGTGATAACCTTATGAACTTAGAAATTGTGTCAAGTTTAATTACACACTAAAGGAAAACTATCCATCTTGTTTACATTACATAGTATTGGTACCTAATATATAATATATTCCATAACTATCACACAACGCCGTCTAGTCCCAAGCTAAGCAGAGCTTGTGTTATGAGTAATAGACAACTGATAAACATACTTATATATTTCTAAAAACATATATATTATAGATAAATTACACCCAGACACAGAACAAACGATCATCACATAAACATTTGTCCTGGGCGGGAATCGAACCCGCGACCTCCGGTATAGCAGTCAGGGTCACTAACCATTAGACCATCAGGCCAGTCGGCCAGGTCAGTCAGGCCAGGTATATCGGGCTGTTGTCTGCAAGTCCACAACTAAAGCGCGTACTTATTTTGCGTACGAGTGGGACAAATGAGTCATTCGATCCACCCCAGCTCCTCAAGGAAGGCCAGCAGCGCCTTGGTCATTACACAGTTTAAAGCCCAATTTGCTTTGCCTGCCCGTCTGATTATCCGCTATCACCTCTCAAACCACGTAACGGGTTTTGATGCGGTTTTCGGTAACGCAGAGTCATTTGTAGAAAATATGCTTCACATTGAGAGCGGTGCGAACCATGTAGGTACACTAGAGGTGTGCCCCGCATGGGAAGAGCACCGTCGTGTGGGCAATCGGCGGCAACAGCCTTTCGTTCAGTCCGGAGCGAGGAGAAATGGCAGGCAGTCGCCTCCTACTGCGAAGCAGTAATGCTAGCGCTGGAGGGGCAACACGCGTGAGGGAACGAAGGTTTTCACGCCCCGGTCACCAAAGTTCCGGCCCCGACTACCAACAACGGTAAACGCGGGCTTGCGGACGTCGAGCAATGGGTAGCTCATCGTCCAGCCGTCCGGTAATTAACCGAATCGAGCCCAGTCGTCAACAACGCGTAGTGACCCGCCCGCTCCTCAAAGAGATGTCAGCAAACCGTAGGGGCCCGTCAGGACCGATGCCCGTTAGCTAGGACTGCGAAGAAATTCTGAAAAGGAAACCCACTTATGTACATAAGACCACCTGAGACACCTTTCCTAACAAAAAAAAAAAAAATCTAAACCAACCCACGCATCAGACGAAATGAGAACCTCGTTCTTTTTTGAAGTCGTTTAAAAAGATTGATAAAATTAAATAGTGTCCAATAAATATATAGATGTCGAAACAGACCTCATTGTATTCAAGTTAAGAACCGTTAGGCGAAGTCCGAGCTGTTTTGTTTGTTTTGATCTCAGATGTAGGACAAACTACAGATGTCTAGATTTCGCACTAAGTATAGAAATGCACCTACATTTCTCAGTGCAATCATGACTCTACAGTTCATAACTTGAAGACCAACATACAGTTACATTTAAGAACGTAAATTAAATAAGCCGGTACACAATATGTTGATTGTTGGTACCGTAAAAATGTTGACTATCACTAAAGTTAAGGGGAAGCGCCAGAGTAGCCTGTGAGATTAATTTTTTTTTTAATTTGGAATTACATTTTCAATCATCCAAATGACATCCCCCGCCCTTGGGCGGAACTGACTAAAAAACACTGACTAAAAACCCCTCCCCGTTCCTTCTTTTGTAGTAGGGTCAAGCCTTTCGGAATAACAGCGAGCTACCCATTGCTCGCCGTCCGCAAGCACCTAGGGTGGAAGGAAATCGGGACTGAAATCCCAGCGGCGGCTGGGAACGCCGTTGCCTGACGCGCTAAGCCTCCTCTTTTGCTAGCATTACTGTTTCGCAAAAGGAGGCGACCGCCTGCCACTCCTCCTCGCTCCGGACCATTGCTTATACCAATTTCCGGCGCGAAAGATCGCCGCCGCAGCCGTGGTATTACATAGTTTATTAGAATCCAAGATTTGTGTAAATCATAATGTGATTGAGAGTACCCACATAAAGTTTCTTGCACGTTCTTCTCCATAGAGATCAACGCTTTGGTACATGCAATTTAGCTCCTTTTTTTTTTGACTGACCGATATTTTGACAGTGTTAGGAATTGTGTAATGTGTGCTTGTAATTTCCGACTACGGTTATGGAGCTCCATATAACACCCCTAGTTCATTTACGGGATGCGTTCCGGGACCTCATTCATTATTTTCGGGCCTGAAACCACTTCAAACTTCTTTGAATATATTTTTCTTTTATCTGATATAAACTAGTACTTGATTGCGATCCTACCTGATGGTAAGCAGTGATGCAATCGTTGATGGTGAGGCGCACTAGTTTATTAGGAGCATATTCATTCTAGCCTTGAAGACACCTAAATTATAATCGGCCGGGAAGACCGCAGCAGGTATTTAGGTACAGGTGTGATGATATTACCACATTTATACATTCAAATTAACCGTTTACAAAAGCTAAGCACTTGACTTTTCTTAAGGTCCAATTTGACCTTTTTCAAGGTCTTAAAAGATCAGTAATATTGAAGGGGACCCTTTAGAAGGACGTATAAAGTGTCCCCTTCAGTTATATTCACAAAACGGACATAACGTTCCGAGATATTCTTTGTTAATCGATTCTCGTTTATTCCGAACCGGAATACTGGTTGATAACATTTGGCTGTACAAGATTATGAAGACGAATTTAATGGGGGTTTTAAATTCGTTGGAATATCATGAATTGATGACGCTATGATTGCAGCTAGTCTATAGTTCTATACTAATTAAAGATGGTCATCTGATATCGATTAATCGAAGAATCGAAATTATAGGTCAAGTACCTAATCGATTTTATAAATCGATCTTATACAATGGAAACTTGAAATCGAAATTCGATTTTTTACTGCAGTGTGCAACCATATTTTTTTAAATCTTCATGCTGTTTATATGAACGTTTATACATCCGATTGCTCACCAATCATAAAATACATGTGCATTGTAGAGGCATCATAAAATACATGTGCATTGTAGAAGCATTGGGTAGTTCTTTGAATTCGAGAGATCGTCTCATTCATCTGGCCTAGCTTTTGTACCTATCTATTATGTGTCGTATGTCACTCGGCGCAAATGAGTGCATTTAGTAATCGGGGAAAACTAATATGCAAATAAAAAAAAATCAAATTGTAAAGAAAGAAAAAACTAGACACCCTCTCGGTTTCAAAGAATCACTCTTATAGTCTACTAGTCTCTACTAGTACTCCCGCCCTTCCCTACTCTATCCTTCCCTACCCTATCCTACTCTACTCTACTCTACTCTACACTACCCTACCCTACTCTACCCTACTATACCCTACTCTACTAAGAATCGCCGTCCCTAATACTAACACCATAAAGAGGAAAGGTTTGTATTTTTGTATTTGTGTTGCCTGTTATGAATAAACTTAAAATCTACTGGACCGACTTAAAAATCTTTTCGACAGTAAAATAGTACTTTATCACCCAGTGATAAAGGCATATATTTTCTACTTTCAAGCCGGCGAAGCTGCTGGCAGAAACAGTATGTTATAAAAAACTAATAAACGTTGCCCTACATTAGGATTATTACTCCTGTGTTATGGTTGTGACGTTTACAATAATTTAAACACACGTATACAAACGCCCAGATGGAACAACTATCTGTCAATCGATCAATCAAAAATATTTCAAATAAACCGTTTACAGTGCGTTTCACTTAAGACGTTCCTTCGCTGTAACGTTGGCAATACGGAAAAACAGTGTTGCAATATTTTTAGCAATTAAATTACTTTTTAAGGAGATTAACTGATATTTCGTTACTTTTAACAATTGCCGTATAATTTTCTTTCTTTTTTCTTTTGGAAACTGTAAAAACATTTTTTGAATAAAGTATAGGTCGCTGGTCTCCATTCCGATTGTCCTGCAATTCTTTCAAATACCGAAAACGCCACGACATAATATTACAGTGTCTACATCTCTTTTTTCTCCAACTTTCCTTTCGCAGGTATGCTGGAAGAGATTTCTTTAGAAATAAGCATCACCTTTTTACTATTCTTCTGTTACCTTCTTCTGTTCTTTTATTATTGTGTGTACAAAAAATTTTAAATAAATAATAAATAAATTGTACCTCTCCATTGACAACTTCCTTTAAGACCTGCTTTTTTTAAATAAAATCCTAGTATTTGGTTTTGACCAGGGATTGAAACCCGCGACACGCAGCATAACAGTCAAACGCTTAACCACTGCGCCAGCCATACCGTCATCGTCAGAGTAGCTGTCCGTTTCCTATCGACTACATTCCGGGAAATGTGCGTCGGAATTGCATAACTTAATTCCGCCAAGCCCGTTCCATCATCGGAACACTAGACGTACGACTATGCGCCACCAGTTCATTGTGGACATACCACCTATACGCACAAAACTTTTAGGGAACACATTCAATGTGCTTACTCTACAGTATGGCCGAAAAATCATGACCGCTCCGAAGTTCGAACAATTGGCTGCAGTTTCTGAATTTGCAGAATTCTTTTTAAGAGTCATAAAATGGCAGATGCGTATTTTTTTTGAATACGTACCTGCCTTCGCGGTCATTTCTGACTGATCACTTAAAAACAATTTTCACTTGAATCCTGCGGCTCAGTGCCAAAACAAACCCTTTGAAGTTGTCATTTCGAGTGCAAGCCAAAAAGAACTTAGCGGTGGTCAGGCAGAAGTGTCTTCGATGGTACGTGCAAGAATTCGGAACGCCAACTTCAGAGTGAAAATAATGATAAAAGGAAAAAACTAAAAGTTTCAGTTATAGTCAATATGCAAAGTCCAAAGTAATTCTCTTCCCATTCAATATCATTCTGCATAACAAATATATCAATTAAACTATTGCGACTATATATAACGGTAATTCCCCAGTCATAAATGCAATGCACATTGCACCACTTTGTCTGTGATGACTCATAAAGTAGTAGCAATGTAAATGACGGTGGAGATAACAAATGCATAATTACCACAAATAATATTATTATGTATCACACAAATATTACATAATAGTTCAAAGTTTGTCAGTATTGTATGTTTGGTACTTCTTCACTCTCAAACGGCTGAACGGTTTTAGATAAAACTTGGTACACGGATGGACCATGTCCTGGAGGAATATTAGATAGGATATTTTTATTCTGGGTATACCTGGGACCCGGGGACAAAAGCAAAGATGGTACATAAGGATTGATTTTAGTCAGTAAAAGTCTGACACGCTCTCCCGGTCCGCCTAAGAGCGAGAAAAGTCATTAGATGATTTAATCATCATCATCAGCCGTTTTAATGGGGGCGGGGAGTGCCAGTGATTGGTGCCTGAGAGCTTAAGCTAGTCAAGAGTGACTAAGTCACTTCTGGCTGGTCCCTCGTCACCCACTAGGTGTGGGGTACTAGGCATTCGGCATACTAGGTGAGATAGTGGTCAAACGCAAACTTCCACCAATCAATCTATTGAATTAAAAATAAAGAGTTACTTTTTTAAAGCAGTGGTTTAGGATCAGTGATTTTCGAGAGGTAATGACCCCGACTTACGAGTTGTGTGCATTACTTTATGTAATTTATTTTATCACCACTGCTCTCAAACCGATGAAGGAAAACATCGTGAAGAAACCGGCATGTCCTAGAACCAAAACTTCGAAGACATGTGACATTCACCAACCCATACTGGGCCTGCTTAATGGATTACGGATCATTCCCTCTCCTAGCTCAGGCCTGAATCCCAGCAGTGGGAATATCAAAAAAAACACATGACAATTACAAATTGTCAGAATCAACAAATCTAGATAGCTAATTAAAACCTAGGTCATAAATCTATATATATAAAAGAAAGTCGTGTTAGTTACACCACTTATAACTCAAGAACGGCAGAACACATTTGGGTGAAAATTGGTAGGGAGGTAGCTTAGAGCCAGGAGACGGACATAAGATACTTTTTATCCCGTTCGACAGCGTTCCCGTGTGACTTGACATGAAACGTCAGGGGTAGAGTAGGGTAGAGTAGGGTAGAGTAGGGTAGAGTAGGGTAGAGTAGGGTAGAGTAGGGTAGAGTAGGGTAGAGTAAGGTAGAGTAGGGTAGAGTAGGGTAGCGTAGGGTAGAGTAGGGTAGCATAGGGTAGAGTAGGGTAGAGTAGAGGAGGGTAGAGTAGGGTAGAGTAGGGTAGCGTAGGGTAAAGTAGAGTAGGGTAGGGTAGAGTAGGGTAGAGTAGGGTAGGGTAGGGTAGAGTAGGGTAGAGTAGGGTAGAGTAGGGTAGAGTAGGGTAGAGTAGGGTAGAGTAGAGTAGGGTAGGGTAGAGTAGGGTAGAGTAGGGTAGCGTAGGGTAGAGTAGGGTAGAGTAGGGTAGAGTAGAGTAGAGTAGGGTAGAGTAGGGTATAGTAGGCTGAAGTAGGGAAGAGCGGGAGCGAAGCCGCGCGGGCAAAAGCTAGTTCATTCTATAAATACACAATAGTTTATTTATAACTTATTTATTTCAAGGGCGGTATTGTTTTGAAGATTAGCTCCAGAGATCTGAGATGACTTAAAAGTGCAACATTCTTTGTTACATTGATGACCTGGATTTTTTTCTATCTACACTAACATTTTAAAGTTGACGAGTTTGTTTGTTTTTTTTTTAATATTGATAGGCTTGCGTTTGACCTCCATCTCACCTGATGGTAAGCGATGATGTGGTCGACGATGAAACACGCTTGCTTAGAAGTAAACTATTCACTCTTAACTTAGAGACCCTTAAATTGTAACTATCAGGAAGCACAGACTCCGGCAGGGATTTACACTGATTAGCTGTATGCATAGTAAATGTGTTCCCAATACGCCTTGTGTTTATGGTTGGGTTGTCTACCATGTCCCGGTGGTGCAACGCCGTACGTGTAGTGATCCGATGATGGAACGGACTTGGCGGAATTAGATTGTGCAATTCCAGTGCACACTCCTCGAAATGTATATGATAGAAAACCGACATACTAGCAACTCGGCGGTTTGGTTGCTTGAACGCACTAATCTCAGGAAAAGAGGTTTGATAAAAAAAAAATCTGGTAGTGTTGGATAACCATAGATTCTTGTAAGCTATAAAATAACTACACTTAGTATTATAGAGGTAAAGTTTACTTTTATTTGTTTGTAAGAGGTAATCTCTGAAAGTCACGGTCCAACATCAAAAAATTTTTCACCGATAGAAAGCTACTTTATTATTGAGTGACATAGGCTATATTTTAAGTACGCAGGTGAAACCGAAGTTAAAAGCTAGTAGTCAATTTAACCACATACTACAACCAATAATAAGAGTTGAGCAGTAACAATTATTGATGAGAGGCACAGCTAGTTGTTTTATAGTTATCAATGGGCTTGCAGACAGTGAGCAATGGGTAGCTCGCTGTCTGGCCGTCCGGTAACTGTCCGGACCAAGCCCGAGTCGTTGATGGCGCACACTGTTCCTGCACGCCTCAAGGAGTTGTCAGCAACAGCAGGGACCCAGCCGGGTCGAAGCCTACTGGGGCCAGGGTTAGTTTCGAAAGACAGCTCGAGCCCCAGTGTGAAGGCTAGAAGGAATGGGGTGGGTGTTTTAGTCAGTAAGAATCTGACACCCGCTCCACCCCAAAAGCGGGGATTGTCATTGGATGATATTTTACCACCATAAAAAAAATATAGTTATGAATAATGGTTTAGTTTTTGGAGATAAATAAACATTTTTCTTTTAATTATAATATATTTAACGTTTCAATCGTGGAAATTACAGACACAATAGAAAGACAATAGGTGCGCGAGCGCCGGCATTCGCTTAGGGTTTTATGAATTAAGACAGTACAGTGTGCAGCTCGCCTAACCTTATATTTGAAACTGCACACACTGAATTATGACCTTATTACATGTATTGTATGTCTGTACTCTTCTTTTTATTATTATTTTATATGTTGTTGTATATTGTGTTGCTTGCTTGTTTGTTTTATTTGGCATAAATGCTATTCTGTTCTATTCTATTCTATTCTAAATGTCCCTACGTCAATCAGTGATAAAGTAGCATTCTATTGGAGAATCCATTTTTAAAATTGTAATAAAAAGACAAATCATAGTATTAGTATTCGAAATATAAGAATTCACTTTCAAAAAGCACGTCTCAAAGAAAGTTTGATCAGTTTACTTAAATAAAATGTTTGTTTTTTATATTTATTTTTAATATGTAATGTGTAAATTAAGTACTGCTTATTTGTTTCCAACTAATAAGTGTTGTTGAGGTCATTTATTAAAATTGAAAAATGGCAAAAAGCACTTCTCAAAGAAAGTTTGATCAATTTACATAAAATGTCTGTTTTTTATATATATTTTTAATATGTAATGTGTAAATTAAGTACTTTTTTTTTTGTTTCCAACTAATTAGTGTTGTTAAGGACATTTATTGGTATACCATAGATTTTAGTGTAAATATTTACAAACAAATAAAACAAAGTTATCATTTTTGTTAAAATGCTGGATATGGCAAAAAGATATTTTCTCCTCTATGGTAGGTTGTAGGTGGTAAAAATTGCAATATTGTTGTTCTAGTAAAAGTGACAGTACCTTGTTCTCGGAATCCTGGTCCGAATGCTCAGAGTCGCTCCCCTGGGAGTCATAGTCAGACTCGTGCTGCCCTCCATCCTGCAAACATCCTTCCACCTTTAACAACTGCATTTTCCACACAAAACTTTTTTGTTTACAACCTACGTGGCGGCAACGTTTCTAAAATTAAAGTCTAAACACATCGGCGGCGTTTCAGTGAGTGGTGCCCAATTCGTGACCTCAATATTACTAAAAGAAATGGACATTCCGTCACGCGAGCGACCGAGAGAAAGTAAGCTGTAATACTTTTTAGCGCCAAAACGAAAGTTTACGGTATTGTGACTAGACCCTGTACTTACGTTCCCGGAGTTATTGTGCTCGATATCCTGCGATGCGTCCGAATATTCTCCGGAATCTTCGTGTTCTCGTCTCCTAGCCACGGACGTCATATCGGCGTCCTCTCTCGTAACCTGCAGAACTTCCAGTTTGACGGCTTTGTTGTATTATTTACGGATAAACTGCAGAGTAATCGTGCTCGTTATACCGTCGCTAATAAGGGATCCCCTCTCGTTTTACGAAAAATGAAATGAAAGAACGTCAAAACAAGGGGAATCTAGCGGCCATAAAAAAGTTACGTTCCGTTCACCCTGGAACTGATTACTGATAATTTGATTAATCTGAATACTCAAGCTAAACCATAAAAAGTAAAATAGTCTTACGTTGTTGAATGTAATGTTGGATAAGCAAGTTTAATAATAGTAGAAGAGCTTAGATTTTGATCACACTTAGCTAAGAAAAGTATTATTTCATTGGGTAATAGATGATGGACGCAACGAAACGTAGCAATAATACTTGGCAACATTTTTCATAAAACGTCAAACAGGAAGACATTCGCGACATTGCAACAGACCAAATACTTTATCAAAGTTAAAAAACTAATTTAAAAGAAATGATAAGTTCTCTCTTTGAATATGATGATAATGATTTCTAATACTTTTAGCATCAAGGCTGCCTGTGTAGGTAATGTGAGATTAAAGAAAACTTTCATTTATCATACACACAAGAATACCATCCAAGGTTTTTTTTTAATATGTAGTCTTTCATCTGTCATTGTCAGAAATCTGTCATTCAAGAAATTGAAATGTCAACAGGTCATTAGTTTCAGGAAGGGAAACACTTCAAAACTTTCATTTTTACTGTAAATTGTACTTGAAATCCTTCTCAAACATAAATTTTAGACCAAAAAGGCAACCACACAGCAAAATGGAAAGGTTTGCTAGATTGTTGATCCCTAAAATCCCTTTGAACCGCTTTATTATTTGTGTTGATGTCTTGGTTTATTTTGATCCGTAATATTTTATAGTCAATAACTTTATTTCAGTTCTGTTGAAGTTCAGTCGACTGAAGAAGAAGCTAAGACTGTACAACTACTAGCCAAAGGTATCATGGAGATGTACGAACCGCCACTAACAACAATTAATACACATTTAAAGGAATTAACGTAAGTAGTACTAATAAATTGCTTAATTCGCCTTCGTCAGGCATTCCTTATTGTTATTATCTTATTTAACCTTGGGAAACAGGAAACATATCAACTTTCCATCTTTCAAGTCAGTTTATTATAAAAACTATACATCTCCGCCTCCGTTAATCTCCGTATCCGCGGAGGCGGAACTCGTCGCCTCTGCCTCCGCCTCCGCCTCTATCACAACCCTAGTTATGCTTATATACTCATTGTTTTTACCTTCTTAAAATACTAAATAATGAAATGAATCGACAATTACATAAAAATATAACATACTTTAATTCATTAAACCCCAAGCGAACGCCGGCGTTTGCGCACCTATTGTCTTTCAATTGTGTCTGTCATTATCACGATTGAATGGTTAATACCTTCTTAGAATTATAGTGGCATGACATCACATTGTAGTTTGAGCACCCTTTTACTGTTACTTGTCAGCTTCCCATAATCCGTCAATGCTCATATTAGGCAGATGTACTCAATATGAGCGAAACATCTAACAAAAACTAGTAATACATTAGCCTCGTAAATTCCCTTAATAAAAGTTTATTATTTCAGAGAAAAACAAGACGCTGTCCAAGGTATGCTGGCTTCAGAAAGGAGAAAACTTGAAGATCTGCAGAATGATGTCATGCTAGATGCTTTGGTAATATTTTTAAACCTATGTAGTGTCTCATGATTTTTAATCATCTGTAAAGCCATTGTTGAATTTCTTATCACTTTTGCATTAGAGCAAAGAGATATTGGAACATTCTTACTTTTCTATCGCCAATTGGTTTGTACAAAATATGGTAAGGTATTTAAAAAATAATAATAATAACAAAAACTCAAATGTCAATAAAATGTAGATAATGTCAACAAAATTCGAAAAAATACATTCTTTTTTCAAGATATTTTTCCTTTTTTTTATCGACAATCAATCAGTTCAAAATATGATAATAATAAAAATTTACTGTGTGTCAATAAAAAATATCTTATTATAATGTCAAAAAGAAATGTTTCATTATCATGATTTCAGCCGAAAAACATTGACTAAGTATTGGAAGATAAAAATATAAACAAAAAAATCTATACTCTATACATATAAATAAAATTGGAGTGTCTGTTTGTAATATTGAAATAACTGCTTTTTACTACATGCATATGAATATATATACGGTACATACACCAAAATAACATTTTTTTAAATTGTTGTCTGTCTGTCCATTCGTTTGTTTGTCCGGGCTAATTAGCAGTAAGCAGATGTAATAAGGAGTAACATAGGCTACTTTTATTTAAGAAAAAATCCTGTAGTCCACACGAACGAAGTCACGGGCACAGCTAGTTAATAATAAAAATGATTGTTTATTTTTCAGTTGGCAGACATTGCAACTAATAAAGAAAAGCTGGTAACTATATCAAATTCAATGATGTCTCTACACAAGAGAGTACAGTCTTTACAGGTAAGCTTACTTATTTTATCGACCTGACAGTTAAAATTAGTCTTAAGATGTATGCGGAACAGAGTGTAAAGTCCTGCAAACCTCCGTTGGAAAGCGAGGATCCTCCGGCCAAACGGGCTTCATGTCTGGTGTGCAACTGCATGATAGTTGATTTCGGGCTGTTTTCATATATATTCAAATCGCGCGGAGAACTTAATTTGCGCGATGCAGGATTTCTATTTTCAAATCAAATCAAAGCATTTATTTCAAATAGACCATTTACAGGCACTTTTGAATAGTCAAATGTCGGTCAGTCCAAGAAAAGTGAAGCTAAATTGCAGTTTTCGTAGTTCTTATTTGGCCCCATAGATGTCGCTAAAAGTCTTTCTTTCCAAATTCAGCGTGAGAGAATATTTAAATTTGGACTTAATAATAGACAGGACAAAGTTCACATTCCATTGCAAGTTAAATTTATTTGCGATGTTTTGCGAATAAGTCTGTATAAAGTGGGGCGAAAAAAATAATCATAAATTCTGGCTAGTTCTAGAAAAGAAAATCTGGAAAAAAAATGAGGGAGGCCTTTACTCAGTATTGAACATGGGCCTCTCCCAAGATTTGCTATAACGACAATTCCCGCTAATCTCACCAGATCACCGGTCCACCTTGTGGGTAGTCTTAGAAGACCTAACTGACCTGACCAGACACTGCGGCCGCCACAGCAGAACCTTTCCTTCATCTGTTCTACGAGCAATGTGTTCTGCCTACTGCCACTTATGTTTGGCGATTCTTTAACTAGAGTCTGTCTAATAAGTTAAACAATTTAGGTAATTATTAGGATTGAATGAAATCTGATGTAGTGAACACGGGTTCAAGGTTGATTAAGAGATAGAGATCATTGTTTACTAACAGAAGAAACTTATGAAAAGTATCGAATATAAGTATTTTTTAAATGATAAAATATTATACAAAATTCCCAAGTCGGTTGACTTATTAGACAGACTACAAAGATGTTTACTACAGATGTTTTTTTTTTTTATATTCATGCCGTTGCTGTCCCACTGCTGGGCAAAGGCCTCACTTCACTCCTTCCAACGATCACGGTTTTCTCATTCCAGTTCTTAAGGAAGCCATCCAGGTCATCCCGCTATCTCCTTCGTGGTCTGCCTCGGCCTCGCGTTGCGGTGTCCGAGCAATAATCTAGCGTTTTACGCGCCCACAGCTCGTTAGACATGCGGCAGACATGTCTTGCCCAGTCCCATTTAACTTGGGCAGCCTTTTTAGCCACATCAACGATTTGCGTTTTGGAGCGCAGTGTTGTGTTTCGAACTTGATCTGCTGCGTGCAATGGAGCGCAGCAGACTTTGAGTTTGGACTTTTGTATGTTAGTCAAAGACCAATATTTTTTATTTCAGACTAGAGCAGCAAATGTGGAGAAAGCAGCTAAAATCAAGGCAGCGAGCAAACCGGGAGCGTCCGCCAGTTAGTTGCAGTGCACTCCTCATGCTTAGAATATACTGAATGAAACAGTCTAAGGGTCAACGCAGACAGAGGAATAATTCTCGCGCGGTCTCGGGTATTTTCTGACGGATGGCGTATGTCGAAAATATGCTTCCGGCGTATCTTCGAGGACGCGCGAGAATTTTTTGTCAGGTTTAAGCAAATATGAACAGGGACTCAAACTGTAACCGTAATAATGTGTTTTAACACTGTTTTTTAAAACAGTTTTAACAGCAAACACTTTTAAATGTAACAGATACAATAATGTTACCGAATCAAACTGTAACCTTTTATATGTGTTAGGGAGTGCTACCGAATCAAACTGTAACCTGTTTATAAGTGTTAATATGTGTAAATGAAATAATCAGTTTTAGTAAAGCTTTAGTAAATTGTAACTGACAACGCTGAGTTTACCTGTTACACTTATTAACACTGTTAACACTTTTATATCTGTTACAGATATGTTAGGGTTACACTTTTGTAAGTGTTTTGGGTTAACACATTGAAAACACATTAATAAGTGTTACATATTTGATTCTGTTACCAATTCAACATGTAAAACTTATAATTCTGTAACCTTTATGAAGGTGTTTTTAAGTCCCTGAATATGAACTTTATTTCAATAATGTTAAAGTTGATTTTCGGGTGCTTTAATAAAATCCTCTCCTCTGCTCTGCTCTCTGCCTGCGCTGACCCTGACGGTTCATCATACACACATCGACTTATATTCTAGTGATAGACAAGCACAGTCATGTAAACTATTTTGTCAAAATACTGAAAAAACAAAAGTTCGCTGCAGCGCTACATTGGCATTGTGATGTCGAACAGAACTATTTAAACATGCAGCGCTAAGGTAGCTTTTAGAGGATGCTTTTTTCGTGACCAGCCCCCCTAGCCAAGTTACAATCGAATTCCGTTCTCTAATCGGTAACGCCTTGGTGATAGCAATTGTAGAAAACGATAAGTTGGTAGCCATGTTGACGCGCCTGAGTCGGCACAATGTAGCATTTGTATAACAAAGGATGTAGCGTCAAACATTGTAGAAACGATTTTGAACGATATGCAGTTGGCTACGAATTTTCTATTCGTTAGTTCTGACTACGCGACTTTACGTTGAGATGACGTCATTCCTATACGTTACATCACTTTTCGGCAGCGTTAACGATTGCAGAATAACAACTTGGCTAAACGTGCAGAATTTCTTAAGCGCTATGAATTTCGTGGCACTTACGTGTTTCGTTCAACATAGTGTAATGTTCAAGGTGTATGGACTACATTACATCTGAGTCAACTGAAGTGAGTGTTCGGCACGCGTAATCTAGTGCGTAGTACACATATATATCGATGTATACATGTACATGTCACTGACGTCATCGGCAAGTCGTCATTCATTCATCAGCCTTACTGCCTACCTCGCAAAGGAGGAGGCCGAACGCATCAGGCAACGGCGTCCTCACCGCCGCCGCCGGGATTCTGATTCTGATTTCCGGCCACCGTAGGCGCGGGCTTGCGGACAGTGAGCAATGGATAGCTCGCTGTCCGGCCGTCCGGTAACTGTCCGGACCAAGCCCAAGTCGTCGACGGCGCGCACTGTTCCCGCTCGCCTCAAGGATTTGTCAGCAACAGCAGGCACTCAGCCGGGTCGAAGTCTACTGGGGCCAGGGTTATCAGAAAAGGAGCTCGAGCCCCGGTATGGAGGCAACGTCAGGCAACGGCGTTCACACCCCGGCCGCCACCGGGATTGCAGTCCCGATTTCCTTCTACCGTAGGTGCTTGCGGACGGCGAGCAATGGGTAGCTCGCTGTTATTCCGAAAGGGAGGCTCGACCCTGCTACGAAAGGCAAGGAGGAAGGGGGTGGGGTTTTTAGTCAGTAAGAGTCTGACACTATCTCCCGCTCTTCCCAAGAGCGGGGGTTGTCATTGGATGATTTTTTCCCACCATAAAAAAGGCCTACTGCCTACGGACGCGTAGCTTCATAGACGCGTATTCGTTATTATACGTTTGATGTACATCTTCTCACAGCTTGCCAACAAAACTATGAAACTGTCTTCGCAGCGGCAACGTCGTACTCAATATCTTTAGTCATTTTGACTGAGCACGAATTTCTGAAACGCACTGAATGCCCAGTTAACGCGATCAACACGTTTATGCGTTCGACGCTCTGATTAGCCCTCTCCAAACTCTTAACCAAACAAACAAACAAACAGACAGAGAAAAACACAGACAGGCAGTCAGAGATTCAAACGGGGTAAACATTTCGATAGAGTTAACGTTAAGTGTGCTCATTGGATCAGGATAATCTGGGTGACAAGATCGTAATCCAGAATAGCACTTTAGTCTACACACTTATATGGGATGACTGGTAATTAGTGTACGATACTTAAACAAGTGATTGTACTCATGATAACCAACAACTTTTAGTTTGGTAACAAACCTGCTGTTCAGTACATTTATGTTTGTCTAATGTACTGAACAGCTGATATTTTTTTCGCGATTTCGGCTTTGCTCCCGTAATAAAAATTGTTTGTTATCATGAGCACAATCACGTGTTTAAGTATCGTACACTAATTGCCAGTCACCCTATATACACACAAGACTCGCGATTACTTTTCGAAACTCGCGTGATCCGGCTCGAAGGACCATTGTTTTGGGGCGCTAGTTCAAGCATGTTAGTGGCTGTAAGGTCGTTGGACTAGACACAATACTCTTCCAAGTTAATTAACTTCGTTTTCGTTTTCGTTCGGAATTCCCAGTACCCTATTCTCTACCTTTCGCATCTAGTCTTTCTAAATCTCCTTTTTAGGCTGCATTTCAGCCTTTAAAAGCAAGGACGGCGATTCCTATCAATGCATTACTTCACTTTTCTGGCTTGAAACGCACGCAGTGCTGCATTAATAAAGAAATTTTGGTGTTGCCAGCAGAAATAAAAACCTCTCTTCAATAAGGTCTTGTTATAGTGTGTACTATTAATAACTTCTGTAGTAGGTAATAAGTATATTTCTATGTTGTTTCTTTCTGTTAGATGTTGTTGAATTTATTATTAAAAATATTTAATGTATTTTAAATCTTTATTAAAAAGAACCTTTATTGAAAAGCATAATAATTATATAATAATGTAGTTAACAAATATTTTTCAAACATAGTCCTTATTTCAGAAATATAACATCGTTTAATTATTAAGAAAAAGATATCAAGAGCAAAATCAAATATTTTTAAAATATTGTAATTAATTACTATTTACTGCGAAATAAAAAAAGACACAAATTTTATTGAAACTTTATTTATTTTTATCTTAAATTACAATAAATCGTAAGTACTATTTAAAAAATAAATATTATATTGTACCTACTTAATTATATTAATAACAACGTTATTTTCTAGATACTATAAGGCTACAGCCATACGGCAACTGGTATAAAGAACAAAAAAATATAGAGGGCGCTACTTTCACTTGGCCCATTTAAAACAAATAATGGACAAGATTAATATTATTTTTATATAAAAATGTTGAAGTCATAATTTATTTTAATTTGACAAAAAAAAAACATTACAGTGTTGATATTTAATTACTTTTTTATAAATGTTCCATGAAGTGAAATTCATTGCGAGAAAGAGATGGCGCTAAACAGTATAAATAGCGCCATCTCGTTTTTGCTTTTATTACTTTGATCTCTAATTGCTTGAAAAAATCTTTTTGAGACATAAGTAAAGCTGCTTAAAAGTAACTTGCTATTGACATTGCATTCCCAAAACTAACATTTTTAGAGCACTGATACAGGCAGAAATTGCTCTGAAAACAGACCTGTGGCGTTGGTGCGAGTTTTTTTACGTACACCTTCGAATTGTTTGGAGATAATAACGGAAGACTTTTGTTTGTACGGTTTGGCGGTTTTCATCACTAATTGTCAACCGTAAACCGTAAGTTCATAAACAATAGGTTCAAAATGCCTTGATTTTTTTAAAGTATTGCATATCCGTTTGATAAAAAAAAATTCATGCGTGAGATTTGGACCTACGATGTATTCTGTTCAATGACCAATTTTTCGCCTGTATCCATGCTCAAAAACTATATCGGTATCGTTATCGGTAAATATAATAAACCGTTATTAAAAATAACGTTATCGCTACACTAACAGTTATTGTCTATAAGCATATTTTGAGATGATATCACTTAAATCTAGGTTTAAATGTGCCTAAGACTAGTTAGATTTCTTTAAGTAACTTACATGTGTCCACATGTAACATGGCAGTAAAGATTCACAAAAATGATCTAAGTACTGTACAATGGTTATAATAATATGAAAATAAAAGCATATTTTTTTTGGAATTTTTCATTTTATTTTTGTGTGTTTGGTATAATGTTTGCGTGTCAATTTTTCTCAAATGGCAACACTGGTTTGTCATGGTTGCCAGAGCAAAAAATATAATTTGACCCTCGTTTCGTTTCTTATATTTAAAGATATAAAGAAACTTGAATAATGACTACGCCAATATTAGTAAGATTAAAGATTATTTATATAAAAATATAATTTTAATCTCTTAATACCTAATCGGTCGGAGATCGTACTCTAAATAATTTAATCGCGAATTTAAACAATATTGTGATAGGTAAGTAGGTACTAGATTTTGATTAGCGAAGATAATTCTATACTTATCTTCATTTAAAAAGTGCTTAAAACATTTTGAAGGCACTATAATTTCATAAATCCTCTAAATAAAAAGATTTTTAACACTTCGCTACTCCTAAATACTTACATTTTAAACATGGCATCTTTTATCCAAAAATCACTATTATCCAAGAAATTATATCGATACCATCACGTTTTACTTTACCCTAACAAAAATTTGACTTTTATTTTTGATCCCCCAAAAATTCCAATTCCCAAGCTTCGCCATTCGTCTCCTTAAAAATGTGTACGTATACTCTGTTCAAAGTAACATTAGACCCGTTCAACCGATTTTGACTTTTATTACTTTGGTGGCATGACAAATGGCGGCTGCAGTAAATAGTTGGTATTGTAACCACTTTTTTGCTTTTAATGCCGTCCTTATGCCTACGAAATAGAAGTTAAAATCGGTTGAACAGACAGTTTCTTTAAATGTCTAATCTTAACGCGAATAGGGTGTTATTGGCGACGATTCTCATGTGCACCAACCAACCTTATTTTAAACTATCACTCTCTGTCTCTTACAACAGTAACTTATAAAAAAGATAGCAAGAATTTTATTCCCGTCAAATTAGTCAGAATTTCTTTTGCCATACCTACAAATTTTTGAAACTTAGATTTTTTTTTTATAATAAAATAGAATAAACTTTATGGTACACCAAAATAGTAACAAAACTTTTTACACTAACTTAAGTCTATGGGTACCATGGCGGTTTTATCGCTGACAGGGATATCTACCAGACAACCTTAAGATGGACTGTAAGAACTTCACATAAAAAAGGGGGAAGACTGCAATGAGGTGTGTGTGTATATCAGTTGAGTTTTTAGGAGTGACCAGACGGTTGCAAACTAGTGTTCCAGCATAGGTTTCCTTGGTTTATGTGTTTAGTTTCTGTTGCGGCTGCATGGACGCGCCGACACTCACTGATTGGGAAAACGCACCTCCCCAACCAAAGGCGTTGAAGAATGGATTACAACTGCGGTCTACACGGATTGAAATTAACAAGGTCACCTTGATTAGTTGGTTGGCAACCGTCTGGTCTTCTCTTAAGAATACGAAGAAGTGCATCACCTAAACTAATTTGGGAGGAGTAGAATTATTCCTATCTCTTTCTAGCTTTAACGATTAGTGAAAGAGAGCGATAGTTTAAAATAGGTAAGTTGATGCACAAGAGAATCTGCGCCATTGTCTGTCAATCTATCTTCGCTAACCAAACTCCCTGGTACTGTTTAGCAGTAAGATCCCCCTATTGGTGTGCACCAGCCTGGTGGTGACGCACAGCGGGGTCACAAGGTGGGTCGGATGTTATTTGCGCAGGTAAGCCTCCGTGACGTCACTCAGGACGGTCACCACGAACGACTCGATGCCTGATTCGTTTTCGCCCCGAGCGATGCGGAAGTAGCCGTCCTCGCCCCATTGTGTGCCCCAACTGTTGGCTACGATCTGTTGAGAGAGAAGATGATAGAATATAATCTAATGCTTCATGTTAAATATTGATATTGAGTTACACGGGAAGGCCAGACCACAGGTTTTTTGAAGGTGAGAAATCATCCAATGACTTCATTATGTTCTTTTTGTGCCTAGCGTTCCCGGACCCTGGGTTTCCTTTTCATAAGTCAACCTATGACTCCAGTAGGCTCACCATCTGCAAGCTCACGCCTTTGGAGGCTGGAAAGGTTACCGGACAGCAAGCTACTTATATGCTCATCGTCCGCAAGCCCACGCCTACGGCGTTTGGAAATTGGGTTCAGGGTCCCTCGCGGCTGAGGAATGAGGAAATCCGCGTCGTTTCCTCCAGGTGGTCCACAGTCCACACCCGGGAGTTTCTTCCGCTCGAACCCGGTGTAGAAACCTCCCCGAACTTTTTTTGTCCTGCGTCTTATACAAGAGTACGCTGTGTCTTCTTCCCAGAACTCCTCGAAGGAACTAACCGCAATAATAGTGGCGTGACGAAGAAGCCAACCCTTGGTGCTCTGATTTTTGAAGAAGTACTTATATTGAAGATCCAAATGTCATGACTTTCTCCTCTCATATCTTGATCCTTCTAAAATCTTTCAGGGTAAATTCGGATTTATTATTACGTTTTAAGGTTTAAATTTGCTTACCCAGTATTTGTCTCCATTCTCCTCGCCCCAGCCGACGACCCTGACGCTGTGCAGTCCCTTGAGCTCGTTGTTACCGAACCGCGAACGACGGTAGATGCCGTCTTTGTAGTGGAAGAAGTCCTGGTAGACTGTCATTATAGCTGGAAGAAGAAACAGCGGATATTAGTACAGCTGCCAATATTAATCCTCCCGACCGTATTTGGATCGCGATGGCCACTCTTAACAGAGATTAGCCATGTATACGGGAGTTATCATAGTGCACAAGTGCGTGCGCAAATGCAGGTGCACTCTCTGTTCCTTTACTCTCATCATCCGATGGGACGGCAATCCAACACAACCAGACCAACAGCTTTACGTGCCTTCCGACGCAAAGTGGTGTCACACTGCCAACGTCCGTACTCCAACCCCAAACTGCTACAAAGTATGTAATTCGTAATGAAAAAAGCCAACAGCACTTTTTGCCCGACTTGGGAATCGAACCTGGATCCCACGCTCAGCAGTAGCGCTTACAACCTCAAGACCAATGAGGCACGTAGCTGCCAACAATATAATAAAAGCAGACACAAGTCGTTTTATTTAAATACTCCTGATTTTTTTCAAAACAGTGCCAATTAGTTTTACAACTACCAGTCCTAAAACGATATCCAAAAACGCCTTGTAAAGGAAAGCACCTAACTATGCAGGTAACATTTTGCCTGCTGCTGTCTTCCCGTCCGATTATAATTTAGGCTAGCCTTTCAATCGTGGAAATTACAGACACAATAGAAAGACAATAGGTGCGCGAACGCCGGCGGTCGCTTGGGGTTTAATGAACTAGAGCAGGTAAATAGACACTTTATAAACTAGTGCGCCATCCACCAACCACAACGACAACCATCAACCATTGCATATTTGTTTACCATCAGACGGGATTGCTGTCGAGCTACTAGTCTATTTTTTTTTTCCTAGCCGTTGCTGTCCCACTGCTGGGCAAAGGCCTCCACCAAACTTTCGTCTCCTGCGCCGTCTCAAACCAGTCCTTGCGGTACGCGTCCAGATCATCCCGCCACCTCTTTCTAGGCCGACCTCGACGGCTGCCAGGCTCAAATGGGACTGGGCGGGTCATGCCAGCCGCATGCATAGGGACCGCTGGGCGAGCGTCGCCACACAGTGGCTCCCTACTAGTCTATTATTTAAAAAAAATCTTCAATGCAAAATTTTGGTGTTTACAGAACAAAATTCTCACATGTTTGGCATGCCGAAATGGCGAATCTTATCAGCCTATAAAATAGTTATCAAAACAAATTCTGATCTATCCAAGAATGTTATCACAGCTAGATTGTGAATCATGAAGAGCAAAATATTGTGAAAAGTAAACAGACTAGACTCGCATGACATTTATCTGATAACGTTACATGGGTGGCAACAACCCATTTTCATTTGCTAGCTGTAATATTTTGCTCGGTTGTCTAAACCTAAAAGCTACGTCTTGCGATGGTTGACACGCAAGAGAACGAGAGACGCTAAGGGTCCCGAAGCATCGCTTTGTGTTACCAGTAGGGCTTTCAATACCGGTATTACGGGATCCCGCAATACCGTGATCACGGATATATTTTGTTCTTTTTTCAATCACGGTATTGACGAGCCAATACCGTGATTACGGTAGACAATCTTTAATATACATTATTATGTTTTGTTGTAATAAGTAGCAAGAAGTTGTATTATATAATATAAATTACGATGTAATTATTATTCTCACACTTGTATTAAGCGCCAACTCTTCGCGATACGTCGAACCATAAATTAAAATGGTCTGAATAACGCGTAATGTGATAGGCCCTATACGACGTTATTGTTTTGTTAGTCAGTATTGCAAAGGTGCCCGAGTAACATGTGCATGTAAACTTGGTCATTGTGTATTTTTGATAAGTTTGTAATCTTGACGAGCAACATGGTATAACCCCATAAAATACAAGTATTAACATAATATTAATACTTGTATTTTATGGAGTTTGTCTCAATTCTCAACGGATCACGCGACCGCATTTTTTTTTTTGTAAAAGCTAATTACGAATTCACAAGAAATTGAAGCATCTAAAATTGTGTCATTATCCAATTTGTTTAATATAATTTTTCCTTTAACGAATCACGTTATCCGTTAGATCTACAATTAGACAGTAAAAATTAACTAACTTCAAATATTATTAATTTTGCCTAATTAGTACTTATTAACTATTTTCGTGTTCGAAGAAACAATGCAAAATTCTACATTTAATCGGTAGTTTGGTACAACAAGTACATGTGAAATATTCTCATAATAATAAAAAAAAAAAACACGAGTCTTGACGCTTGCTGACCTCTAAGGGCAGTATAGGTACGCATCGAATGTATCAGCCAGTAAACTATAGGTACGGCAGCGCCATGCTTACTTGAACCTTAGAACTGCGTTTTAACCTTATTAGAAATGTCGTAAAAAATGTACAGCGTCAAGTAAGCCTAAACCTTACGCAGATCTATGGTTTTAATCTACCTTATTTGCCAATCGCCGGTAAACAATCAGTACGGTAGCGCCATGCTTACTAGAACCTTATTAGAACGGTTAAGAGAGAATAAACACTGATTCGAAAATAAAAATACGTATTTAAATGGTTTTATTAATTTCCTAATTAAAGTTTCTATGAGACGGGGTTACAGTCAAAAACTAGTTAAAAAAAAAACTTGAGTTCAATACCGTGATCACGTGATCACGGTATTGAATATTCTAATACCGGTATTGATACCGGTATTGAAAAAATCCGGTATTTGAAAGCCCTAGTTACCAGTTAACATTACACATAAAGCTGACCGACGACTTGTAGCCAGATTCACGTAAAATCAAACAAGCCAAATATCGTTAAAGTTTTATAGTCGTTCGATCAAAGTCCTATCCAAAAGCGGTATTCACTTGTTCCTTAATCGGGATTGGATAGAACGACAACTCAATTAGCTCAAAACTAAACGATCTATCGACGACTTATTTCCAGTTTTTACCAGGATAATGTAATACAGATTTTTTTTTAATTTAAATCAACTCTTCGACCTAACGACTTTAAAATCGGTGTCGTTCAAACTCGATTGATGGATGTGAATACGGAAATGGTCTAAATGACTACATCGCTACGATATCGTTACGGTTTTGATTACGTGAATCGGGCTACCGGTGAGAGTCGCGGGAATGTGGTGGATACGAGACGCACAGGATCGATCGTAGTGGCAACGCTTGGGGGAGGCCATGTCCAACTGTGGACGTCTTTCGGCTGAAATGATGATAAAATTGTACCTCAGCCGTGTCTGCGGTTCCACATTATATTTACCAACCATACCTCATGGTAAGAGGTGGTGAGTAATCAACTCAGCTAGAGTCTGTCTAATAAGTTAAACGACTTGGGTAATTATTAGGATTTAATGAAATCTGCTGTAGTCAAAACAGGTTCAATAATCAAGGTTGATTAAGAGATAGAGATCACTGTTTACTAACAGAAGAACCTTATAAAAAGTACCGAATATAAGTATTTTTTAAATGATTAAATATTATAAAAAAATCCCAAGTCGGTTGACTTATTAGACAGACTTTATCCATCTTCTTGGTTAACTTTATAGTTGCTTATTGTTTATGGTTTATGAGAACAACGACGCCTGTTCAGAATGTGAGCCACAGGTTGGAGAGCCAGGGTTATCCGAAAGGGCGCTCGAGCCCCGGTATGAAGGCTAGAAGGAACGGGGTGGGTCTTTTAGTCAGTAAGAGTCTGACACTATCTCCCACTCCGCCCAAGAGCGGGGGTTGTCATTGGATGATTTTTCCCACCATAAAAAAAAAAGGTTGGCGAGGTCCACGTGCCCATACACACCTGTACTTTCGAAGACTTGAATTTGTTTGAAGGTGGGAAATTATCAAATCCTTCCACTCTCACTGGATGCAGTGAGGAGCGTGTCTGACACACCCTCTCTTTTACCGACTAAAATCCACCTGTGTTCCTTAACTTGCCATTTGCATACACGTGCCGTGGTAACTCTCGACCAATCGTTAACCCGCCAAGGTGACCCCTATTTTTCAGTTTAACGCCACCAAAATGGCGCCCTCATTCATAAAGATAACTGGCTGCAATTCAAATCATAAAAACTCATCGTAAACAGTCCTCAAAGAGGCTACTGTTAAATTTAATCTTTTAAAACCAATGAAGCACCGTGATTTTCTTATCGTAGTGTACAAGGATACCCGTTTATAATATTTGTTTTATGATAGCATGACCAAGGTTGAAAATGTTGATAAATATAGTTCATCAATAATCTGTTATGATTGAAATCACTGTTCAAATTTATCTGTATGGTCATCGGGCATTTTGCACTATCGGAAAGTAAACAAAATATTTTCGTTATCATGTTTCTGTCTGAAAGTGGCGCCAGTGGCTGAAAACTTGAAAGGAAATCGTTTGTTGTATGGTCATGTCAAGAGGAGGGATGAAACGCATGTGGCTTTAAGAGTTCTGAGTATAAATGTAGATGGATGGATTGTGTGAGGAATGATATGAAATAAAAGGGACTCCAGTGCGGGTTGGTGAATGTCACATGTTTTAAAATTTTTGGTTCTAGGACATAGCGGATACCTTTTCCTTCACCGTTTTCAGAGCAGTGGTGATGAAATAAATTACACAAAGTAATGCGCCTGGCTGAATTTGAACCCGCGACCTACAACTCGCAAGTCGGGGCCGTTACTACTCGGCCACCACTGCTCTCGATACCTACATAAATCTTCGTCTTCTTGCCCTTATCCCATATTACTTGGGGTCGGCGCAACACGTTCTTTTCTTCCATTCTGTCCTGTCCCCGTCAAACCATCACTAACTCCCTTTTCTTTCTTATCACTCCTCACACAATCTATCAATCTTTTCTTCGGCTTTCCTCTCCCTCTCCATCCATCTACATGTATACTCAGAACTCTTTCAGTATTAAGCGCTTCATCCCTCCTCTTCACATGACCAAGACAACCGATTGCCTGTCAACTTTTCAGTCACTGGCGTTACTTTTGGTACAGTAAAATGGGGTGAATAGAGTTAGGGGTGAATAGAGACAAATCTTTAAAGGGTATTTTCTCGATATTTAAATATTTTTTGCAGCATTTAACTATATCAATTGTTATTCTAAAAAATCAATGCTTTGTTAGAGGCCGATATTATAGTATCAAAGTGAAAAACCAAACCAAAGTTTTGTCTCTATTCACCCCGTTTTACGGTAACTACATAAATACTTACGACAGGTCAATTAAAAGTTTTTAAAAAGAAAACCAACCTTGCACAGGTCCTGACTGCATGATATCAAACATCACATCATGTTCCTTCACCAGCCTGCCGGGGGGTCCGACCTTGTACCTCGAAGTGCGCTGGGGTACCACAGGGACGCAGCGGTCAGTCAAGAGGTTGCCTCGCTTCTTGAACGGACATTTGGTGATCTGTGCCTTGTACGGGAAGCAGGCTTCGTCTACTAGTCTGGTGGTGGAAAAGAAACTGATTAGTTGGCGAAAATTCAGACAGATGCTCGGGAATCTACTGTTTTTAAATTTTGGGATAGTGACGATTCAAGTTACCAATTAAAATTCGGTACAGGGAAGTTCACAGATTTCTTTTTAAATATGGTTTTTTTTATATAATGGATAGGCTCGCGTTTGACCACTATCTCACTTGATGGTAAGCGATGATGTGGCCGACGATGGAACACGCTTGCCTAGAAGCAATCTATTCACTCTTGACCCTAGGTTATAGTTAAATATGGTAAAAATAAAAAAGTTTTTAATGAAAATCAATTTTTCATAGCGATTATAGCTAAAGCTAACGCGATAACGTGAGAATGCGGTTTTTTTTCGAACGTCATAATTTTTATTTTGTGGGCTGTACCCACAAAACAAGGAATGTACCAAAAACTTAAGTACCTACATTTTATGACATTTATTTTTAGTTTAATTAAAAAAATAGACGATAGGTTTGAATGTATGGCCAGCATTAGAGGTTGAAAAATCATTTCTATTCTTTTTTTACATAATTAAAAGGAACCTCTCATAGAGGTCTATGGGTTTGGGCTGGGCGTTTATAAGTCTGACTTCTGAGTGAGTCAGTACTCGCATATTGTCAACATCGAGCATGTTTTAAAAGCTTGTTACTTCATCTAACGCAATCCAATGCGATGTTCGACGAAAAGGTAACGCGAAAAAAGATAGATGACGCTTGAAAACTCTGTTAGCATTCGATAATTCCGTGATTTACTCGAATATTTTATAAAACTGGTTCCAGGAAATACACGTGTACCTATAGTCTGTCTAATAAGTCAACCGATTGGGAATTTTGTATAATATATAATCATTTAAAAAATACTTATATTCGATACTTTTCATATGGTTCTGCTGCTAGTAAACAATCATCTCTATCTCTTAATCAACCTTGATTATTGAACCCGTGTTGGCTACATCAGATTTCATTAAATCCTAATAATTACCCAAATCGTTTAACTTATTAGACAGACTCTACTTTGTCTTTGTATTTCTATTAAAAGTAACGTTAACCATAATGGCACACTTATAGAAATATTTTTTCAAATTCGTTTAATAATAACCAATTTTCTGCCTTTCAACATCTGATTGAAGGGAAACGACAGAATAATATCCAACAGCTACTTACCCATGGTTCTTGGCGAACATCCAGGCAGTGTCGATGTTTCCACCGCGACAACCCTGCTGCTGTCTCAAGTTGCAAGACAACAGGGTCTGAGGACTCAGGATCACCTTCTCAGCTCCATTGGACTGGATCGCGAATCTGTTGACAGAGATATTGATTTCATTAGCACAAAGTTTTGTGTACAAAGTAGATATGTGACTAGGGGATTTTTTTATATGGGAAAATAATCTAATGACATCTCCCGCCCTTGGGCGGAGCGAAAGGGCCTGTCAGACTTTCACTGACTAAAAACCTACTCCTGCTCTTTCTTTGCCATCGTTCCAGGGCCTCGGGGATCTCTTTCGCATCACCCATGGCCCCAGTAGGCTTCGATCCTGCTGCCCCGACGGTTGCTTACGTCTCCTTGAGGCGCGCGTGGAACATTACACGCCATCGACAACTTGGGCTCGGTTCGGACGGTTGGACGGCGAGCTATACATTGCCCGTCGTCCGAATCTACTAGCTGATAAAGCAGTCGCGAGTGGCACGATGAATTCCGAACTAAACGAAGGTTGCTAAATTTTAATCCCGAACGCAATGACATTTTTTTTGGTTAGTGAACAGTTTGAATTCGAATAAATTCGTTTGATGCGCGTACAATTTAATTCAATTAATGAGTTGGACGTTCCAAATTCAAATCACATTAACCTAGGGAACACCAATCCTGCATTAGATCCCTAGGGACAGAATGACTTGCTTTAGGTGAGGCAAAGGACATCATCGATTGGGTGATGTAAAAAGATTAAGTATTCCATGTATGACGCAAAAAGAGGGGTATTAATAGTTTGACCGCTATGGGTGCATGCCTGTCTCCTTGTGGCACCTTAGCTCTTAAACGGGTAAACTGTACCTATTAGATGCGTTGTTTTTTTATTTAATTCATTAAACCCCAAGCGAACGCGGCGTTCGCGCACCTATTGTCTTTCTATTGTGTCTGTAATTTCCACGATAGAAAGGTTAAACCAGGTTTTCTAGCAATATTTCTTAGACATGTTTGATCGAAATTGGCTCAGCTATTTAAAGGGGTGTGAAAGTGGGAATAAACAACTGAATGTTTGTGAATATCGTCAAATGGGGTGAATTCATCCCATTATCAAAATCAAAATTATTAGTAGCCATTTAGAAAATTGGCCATTCAGAGAACTAGACTATTGGAGAATTGGCCATCCTTTGAATTACGTTTTTAGAGAATTGGCCATTTTGAGAACTATTCCTTTTGCGAGTCTATTGCCTGTCAACCTAAACCAAATCTACCTCGTTAATTGCTTTTTCTATTAGTGAAAAACAAAGTGCAGTTTTCTTTTAGTGCAACTGTGTTGAGATGAGTCAGTCTTTGACCTCGATTTCGGATTAACACCGATTGGAAAGTAATTAAGATAAACTTTGCACAAATTAATATTTTTGGCAATTAAGCGATAACGTACCTACACACTAATCCTCGCGCTAAAACCATATTGGAGCATGCTCTACATATTCTGATAAAAAAAACTGGGCAAGTCCGAGTCGGACTCGCACACTGAGGGTTCCGTAATAATAACCTACTTATGTATGTAAATATGTAGTTTGATTCCTGAATCAAACTACATATTTTATCCAAAAATGGAATGATTTTTTTTCGATGATGAATCTTTATTTTTTTATAACCATGGTTTTCCGATATTTCATTAATTTGTTCTATAAGACCTTGCTTCTTGCCTTTCAGGATTCTAGGTCAACGAGAAATACCAGGCTTTCATTTCATTGCGATTATCAAGGTAGGTACAAACAACACAGTGATACTATAAGGGTTTTGTTTTTGCTGGCAGAGGTATGAAACCCCCAAAAAAAAAATATGACTACAACATAATTTGCTTTGTGCTTTCCCTATCTGTAGGTATGTGTTCTTATGAGTGTTTTTGCGTAAGTAAGTCTTTCGTAAATCAATAAAAAAAATGGTTGCCTGTAAAGTCGGTTTTACGGGCGAAGATTTTACGTGACAACGTCCATGCGCCGATTCAATGCGCCTAATTCTCTAGTGCTGCGCGCGCGGCAGACCGATCATAGTTGAGTGGGAGAGAGACGCAAGGCATTCGGCGGGCCTCTCTCTCGTTCGGTGACTCATCGTAACGTTACCGAGCGTTACACTTTTTCATAAGTGACTCCCAGCCGCAACCTAATTTAAGACGTTGTCACGTCAAAAATAAGCAAATAAATAATTGATGTCCTACTTCGGTATGTGCCTAACATAACGTATGACCATCTAAATCACACAATTTGATATATTGATATGAATAAAACAAGCACTTAGCATTCAATCAGAAACCATTTCGAAACCGTCACGAGTCCGTGAGCAATAAATTGAAAATTCAAAATAAGAACAAGTTTCTGAAATAGCGTTGGTTTTCGTTTTTTACCTACCTACTCATTTTTTTTTATTTGAATCTGCTTAAAAATTTAATGAATTGGTGTAGTTTTATTTATCCAGTAGATTCTATACTGTATTCGATAACAAGGGTTGTAAGTTGACAAAATGTACCAAATAATTAAACAATTCTGTTTTTTTTTTTGCATTTTGGTGTTTTTAGGGTTCCATACTTCTAAAGGAAACAATGAAACCCTTATAGCATGATTTTGTTGCCCGTCCGTTTGTCTGTCTCTCTGTCAAGACTATACACCCTTACTTTTTAATTAGTACAAAAAAAAAAATGGGGCTCTATCTGTACCCGTCACTGATCATATTTTTATAGTCAAAAGTAAAAAACCGAAATCCTTGACCACGAAAAGGTAAATTCATCATAGAATCAATCAAACATAACAATTGCTAGTAGAAAATACTGCGGGCAGTGTTTTTCCTTAATAATTGTCACTTATTCATTCATTAATCAATAGCCTGCACAATATTTCCATAAATTGAGTGACATTTTGGACCAACGCTAATAACTTTGCTATTTATGAATATTATTTATTGAGATTTTACTTATAAAATAACAAGGGCTTTTCTAATAAGCCCTATAAGTATTTGTACTAATTAAAAAATAGTGGTGTATATCTCGGTAACGCGTGAATACATCGAGATGAAATTAAAACCATACAGGTACTAAGGTCTGCGGTCCCTTGAGGCTGTAAAAAATCAAACTTCTATGTCAACGAAAACAAAAAATACGGCCGTCTATGTCGCAAAAAATGCGTATTTCGACATTCTCAAGGAAATCAAAATTCATACTTACCGTTGGCCTAAAATCTTGAAATTTAGCATGAAGCAAGGTCTTATAGCACAAGTAGGTATAAGAAAACATCAGAATTTATAATTACGTCACAAAACAAGACTTTTTTTTTGAGATTCGGAAAAACTCGTCGGTCAATTCGGGAAATGAACTGTTTTCATAGGTAACCTTCTGATTCTAATAGAACTCTGAACTAAAAACTGGAAAATGCATGAAACTTGCAAAGCTAAAATAAGTTAGTAATAAATTAAAATATTTTTTTCGTATTAAGCTTTTATAGCGCGTCTGTAATTAATATCTACTTATCGTGACCATTCTAAAAAGCTCAATTACGATAGGGTTATCTTATTGCGTTTATTACCTACTGAGTTCCTATGGCCATCTTCCAGCTCCATCATAAGACCCTGGTTACCATCTAGCATCAAATTACTCGTCAAGGCGGATCAAACTAATCAAAATCAAATTAAAAAAAAACGAGTCCAAACTCGATGGGGTAGATGTTTAACTACCGATTTCCTATGGCCACCTTCTGGTTCCATCATTAGATCAGCTCCATGTCATAACTTTAGGGCTTGCGGACAGTAAGCAATGGGTAGCTCGCTGTCCGGCCGTCCGGTAACTGTCCGGACCAAACCCAAGTCGTCGACGGCGCGCGTTATTCCCGCGCGCCTCAAGGAGTTGTCAGCAACAGCAGGGGCCCAGCCGGGTCGAAGCCTACTGGGGCTAGGGTTATCCGAAAGGGCGCTCGAGCCCCGGTATGAAGGCATGAAGGAACGGGATGGGTTTTTTAGTCAGTAAGAGTCTGACACTATCTCCCGCTCCGCCCAAAAGCGGGGGTTGTCATAGGATGGTTTTTCCCATCGGAAAAAGAAAAAAAAAATGTCATAACTTTACATTGACATCTGATTTACACACGCATGCAAAATTTCAGCTCAATCGGTAACCGGGAAGTGCCAATGTTAGGGATGGTGTAAATGAGTGGACTGTATTTTTATAAGTGCTGGTATAATTGTATATGTAAATCAAGACTTCAGAAATACAACGACCCGGACTAAAAATGATAAAGTTAATTATATACGGGAGGTGTTGTCCGTCGCGGCGGTGTCCGTGAAACTTGCAAGATTTGATTATAGACAAACAAACATCGGGTCATGTGAAACTAGGTGAAAGCTTGTAAAACAATAACTGTACCGCATCAAAACTCGTTTCAAAATCTCACTTTAACAGCATACGTAACTAACTCCAAAAATAGCTCCCACACAGCCGCAAAGTAAACAATGAAAGAAACAAAAGAAACGAGCGACCTTACGCTTCTTTATAACTCAATTTTTTGCTCGTTGCCTCTACCTGGGACCGACGAAGGCACCCTCAACTCAGCAGAGGGCCCTCAAGCCTTTATTTTTAGCTCCGTCCAGTACCGTAACTAGTTACAGCAGAGCCAGCGGTGCCTAGGCACAAACCGCCTGGCGGGGCGCACAGATTATCGAACCAGAAACCACGAGCTCTTAACACGATCCATTTGATGACCAAAAATTGACTGTTATAGGGATGAAGCTATAGGGTGTAGGGTATTAGGTATATAGCTCTATCCATACCTCTTTTTCGCTCACACGCATGACATTAGTAAGGCCCCAGGGAGAACTTTTAATTCATCAATACCCCAGGGCCAAATTTTGGCTCATTCTTAGTATTATTTATTCATATAATTTTACGATTGTAGCCACGCCCTATTAGGATTGCTGATTCATTAGGTACTCAGGACTGCAGCACCCACAAGAGATATAGTGAGTGGTGTGATGGTGTGTTTGAAGCAACATGTCACGCGTATTTTTTTTATATTTTAGTCTTTTTATTCTTTTTACTGTCAAAAACTATCTGTGATTAAAATAAAACGTTTTGGGAATACATTAATTGTGTGTACAGCTAAGAAATGGAATTCCCAGCCTGACTTCTGTGTTTCCTGATAGCTCTAACCTAGAGGTCTCTAATTCAAGACTGAAAAGGTTATTTCTAGGCAAGCGTGCTGCATCGTCGGCCAAATCATCGCTTACTACCAGGTGAGATAATGACCAAACGCGAGCCTATCCATAATAAAAAAACTTTAGTTTTAAAGGGGCAGTTATAGAAGTTCGCCCCGGGTGTTTAAAACACTAGTTACGGTACTAGCTTCGTCTCAAGTTTGCATACGAAGAAATAAGAATCGCGTATCATTCTTATATGACTGGCCGTGTAGCATTCTTGAGGTCTGGTTTATTTTTTAATTCTCGAACTTGAATCCAAGGAATGTTATGGTTAATTTGATCTGACTTTGTGGATCGTTAAATCTTGGTATGAGATAAAGATCGTATCAGGCCGTGTTAACAAGGGTTATGATTAGGAGTAATTGATTTTAATTTAAAGAATCAGTAACTCAAGCCAATACGTTTATAATATAGGTACACATACGGGTAGTAAAATTGATAAATTGAAACTGACATGGACTCCATCTTGCATTACTGACAGATTATGACATGCCCTGAATTGTGTAATTTAGAGAACTGTAGGAAAAATTCTTAGTTATGCATTGAAGGCAAGTCAAATCAAATAACTTGGATCATGTAAATGTTAAAACATGTTCCTACATATATGTTACAGTAGTGCAATTTCTCTCAAGATGAAATTTAATTAAATGAAATTATGAAAAAGTGTTCCGACTGCCCGTATCAAAAGAAGATCTTATCTATATGTACCTAAGTCCGAATTGAATCTTACAGCCAACCTTAGGTAGCGATCAAGCTGGATCTTAAGCCAGCCTTAGATAGAGCGAACAAACTGGCACACTGCAGACTACCCCCTGTATTATTTTAAGTTCTTACGATTCATCTTAAGGTTGTGCAGATATCGCTGTCAGCGATAAGACCGCCATTGTATCCATAGATTTAAGTTTATGTAAAAGTTGTGTTACTTTTTTGGTGTAAATAAAGTTTATTCTAAACTGAATTTTACAGCCGGCCTTAGATAGCGATCAAACTGGACCTTACATGGCTGTAAGGTCCAGTTTGATCTTTGCCTTAGATAGCTATCAAACTGGATCTTACAGGCAACCTTAGATAGCGATCAAAATGGATCTCACAGCCAACCTTAGATAGCAATCTAACTAAATCTTACAGCCAGCCTCAGATATCGATTAAACTGGATCTTACAGCTAGCCTTAGATATCGATCAAACTGGATCTTACAGCCAACCTTAGATAGCGAAGTGGATCTCACATTCGGCTTTAAATAGTGATCAAGATCTTACAGTCTACTTCAGATGATCACAAACTTACCTATCAGAAACAATGGTAGCCAAGGACACAGCCCAGTCCGATCCACACCAGCCCTGATCCAGGACGGGTGAGATGTAGTTCCTCCAATGCGTTCTAGCATCGAACTCGCGGGGATATTGGATGTCCTTGTCAATGTTGATTGGGCCGAGGCGAGCTGTCTCGCGACTTAGCGGCAGAGTACCTGAAATCAAAAATAAGATAGTGAATCTGGAGGTTTTTCTCAAATTGCTTGCTATGTTTTTTTTTTGTGTTTAGACTCTCACAGGTGCTATGAGGTTGTCGACTATTTAACCAGATTTGCTGCGAGGGAGGGGGGGTCTTTTGCCTATGGGATTAGAAAATCAAAGCCTCCAACTAGGGCTTACTTAACTAACTTAAAAATAAGCGACTACAAGCTAAGGGCACCTCCTGTGGGGTACGAGCCACTACTTTGGGCGTCGCTGGGGGAGGGCATCAAGGTACAGGCTTAATCGAACAACGGGTCATTCTTTGCATTTATTCTTACTTGGCTGGATAGCTGGCGGGTGGTACAATCAAATACAGTTCCGCCTGACCACCGCCAAGTTCATGTTCGCTTGCACTCGAAAAGAAAACTTTAAAGGGTTTGGTTTGGTGCCGCGCCGCAAGATACAAGCACAATTTTTTTTAAGTGATCAGGCAGTAATGACCGCTATGATACCCATTTTTGATAACCTTTGTCCTTTTTCTGAAGCCATACAACGTATAAGCAAAATTTCGCGATGTTCGGTTCTGTGGTGATTGAAAATGTATCAAACAAACTTATTGGCGCGTTGTATGTATTAGGACTTCCCACCATTATAAATATTAGCCTAGTTATTCTGATTTTTATGCTATAATATATTACTGTTAGACTTTTATCTGAATGTACCGAATACGTATAGCCGTTTGAGCCTAAAGTAGTAACAAAAATGTGTACCTATGTTTGGCGAAAGTTTATGTAGATATATTTATTGGTGTTAAATAAACACAGACGCCTCTCCTTTCATTGTACGACATTTGCGACATAATTTTATTTTTACACCACCTGCTCGATAATGTCGTATTACACGTCATACAAACCTCACTTAAAGCAAGTCATTATATGCCTAGGGAGATAATGCAGTATAGCCGATCCCTAGGGAATAATGAGATTTGAATTTGGAGCATCAAGAATCGTCAACATTGTGAATTAAAATGTAGGCGCATCGAACAAGTTGACTCGAAATTCAAACCAAAGAGTATGTAATCACTATGATTCAAACTGGCCACTAACAAAAAAAAGAAAATAGAATACAACGTGCGTACAGACGACACGGGAGCATTATAGAAAATTGAAACTATAGAATCTTGGGGTAGTGAATTTTGTTTGTTTGATGAACTTGTAAATATAATACTTATATTTCTCTAATATGATTTGGTCGACCAAATTGTCCTTTAATTATCTCACAGATGGTGTAAAAAGTAGAGTATGCAACACGGGGATAAAGCGGTCTTTGTCTTGGGCGGCTTAATTCCTCACTTCACTCAGGTTTCTTTATTAACTCCCTCGCAATGCTCGGGAGTTAATTTTATAAATCCCTCACTGTCGTTCGGGATTAAAATCAACAACCTTCGTTTCGTTCGGAATTTAACATGCCGCCCGCGACTTAAAGACACTGCTTTATCCCCTAGTCACATAAACTACTATTTTACACCACCTGCTCGATAATGTCGTTTTACACGTCATACAAACCTCACTTAAAGCAAGTCATTATATACCTAGGGAGATAATGCAGTATGGCCAATCCCTAGGGAATAATGAGATTTGAATTTGGAGCATCAAGAATCGTCAACATTGTGAATTAAAATGTAGGCGCATCGAACAAGTTGACTCGAAATTCAAACCAAAGAGTATGTAATCACTATGATTCAAACTGGCCACTAACAAAAAAAAGAAAATAGAATAAAACGTACGTACTGACGACACGGGAGCATTATAAAAAATTGAAACTATAGAATCTTGGAGTAGTGAATTTTGTTTGTTTGATGAACTTGTAAATATAATACTTATAATATATTTCTCTAATATATGATTTGGTCGACCAAATTGTCTTTTAATTATCTCACAGATGGTGTAAAAAGTAGAGTATGCAACACGGGGATAAAGCTGTCTTTGTCTTGGGCGGCTTAAATTCTTCACTTCACTCAGGTTTCTTTATTAACTCCCTCGCAAAGCTCGGGAGTTAATTTTATAAATCCCTCACTATCGTTCGGGATTAAAATCAGGAACCTTCGTTTCGTTCGGAATTCAACATGCCGCCCGCGACTTAAAGACACTGCTTTATCCCCTAGTTACATAAACTACTATTTTGTCTTCTCCTGGCTTGATTACATATTTATTAGTATATTTTTTGTAATGTTTCAGTCCATCCAAAGGTTGTGTGTAAGAGATTGCCCTGTGCGATAAGGCCGCCCATTGTACACTTATTTTGAATAATGTTTGTCCTGTATCTTTTTTGTTCATGCGGTGTAGAATAAAGAATATAATAAATAAATAAATAAACAAGAAAGGACGATCTTTTCTCATACCTAATGCCTGTTGTACCTGAACCCAGTTATTCTTTTATTCAGTGCAACAGAAACCTGACCGACCACAATGGAAGCCTCGGGCGATACCGTATACTCAGATCTGATTTCATTGTGATTCGCACTGGCGACAGACTTGATTTGTGCTTGAGTACACTTTCACCTTTTGTTCCAGCCTCAATAGCCGTCTAGATCGGTCTACTTTCAAGTACTAAGTTCATGTTTCTTGTATCTTTAGAATGTAATTGATCTGCGAATGTTGGCTATTTATCTTATCTTTGTGTTCGTTTGTTGTAAGGCTTTCCGGTCTTTCAATTCAAATAATTTTATCTACAACCTTTTTTGAGATAGGAAATGACTTGTCCAACTCTAGGTTGGAGCTCCCAGTGCGTGTCAGACTTTTACTGATTAAAACCACACCTGTATTCTTCAGTGCCCTTTGCGTTCTATGACCATGAGTTTCCTTTTCAGAAATTCGCTGCGGCCTTAGCGGGCATGGGCCCTGTTTGCCCCTAAGGTTTACTGACGTCTCTTTGAGGAGCGAGTGGAATACTACAAGTCGTCAACGACTTGGTTTAAGTTCGGACGGTTATCGCGGGAATGAATGACGAGCTACCCATAACACACCTGGGACTCCCACCACTCCACCTGTTCATACAACAGGAGGCAACGATGGCGGCAGTTCGCCTCAAAACACTGGATCTCTGGGGTAAGAGACAGACACAACATACCGCCCTGCTCGAGGAACTCAACAATGAAATTCCCATAACCAGAGCAATCAATGACCGGGTACCCAAGCAATTTATCTTTGATAAAAAATACAAAATCCAACTGTATGAGGATGACCGTTGCGAGGGACTGTGTCCAGCTGAGCTGCGGATCTTCACAGACGGGTCAAAAACAGGTAATGGCACGGGTGCGGGAGTCTTCTCAGAGGATCTCAACATCCACATAGCCACACCCTTGGGGGTTCATAACACAGTGTTCCAGGCTGAATGCTTGGGCATTTCCCTGGCAGCGTTAGCTGTCACGACCAGGAAAGTTAAGGACCACTCAATACGCATACTCTCAGACAGCATGGCTGTCCTGCAAGCGCTGAATAGTCACACAGTCAATTCTGGGCTAATATACGAGTGCCACCAACGGCTCAACCAGGTGGGTAAACACAACCAAGTAACCATTCAATGGATTAAAGGACACAGCGATTCCCGAGGCAACGATGCAGCGGATGAACTCGCCAGAAGGGGTTCGAGCATGGCAGCAATGGGTCCCGAACCTATTGTGCCGCTTCCCTTTGGATACCTACGCAATCTGGTAAGGAAACGCACCAGAGATCTACACCACAAACTATGGGGAGAACATGGTGAGTGCAGGCAGGCCAAGGAGGCACTTCCCTCCATTGATGGCCGTTTTACGAAAAAGGCCCTACGACTAACCAAAATACAGTTACGCAAACTAACGGCCATTACAACTGGCCACGGGACCTTTAACAAGCACCTTTCTGTCTTAGGAGTTACAGACAGTCCGCTCTGCAGAGCCTGCATGGAGGAGAACGAGACAGCAGCTCACCTGCTTCTAAGCTGCCCTGTGGTCGCAGGATATAGGGTAAAGTACTTCGGAAACCCAGGTAACCTTAGCGAAATGGTTAGCGACACCAAGGCGCTGCTAGCCTTTCTTGAGGAGCTGGGGTGGATCGAGTGACTCATCTGTCCCACCCGTGCGCAAAATACGCGCTTAAGACGTGGAGTTGCGGACAACAGCCCGTTGTACCTATACCTATACCTACTATACCCATAACACATAGATCTTTTAGGTCGCAGTGACTACATCCCCTAGGTACACTATGGGTGATGCATAGCCCCTTATCTTCTTAATAATAATAATACCCACAACACAACTCGTTATCCGCAGCCTGCGCCTACGGTGGCTTTTTTTTTATGGTGGGAAAAAATCATGCATTGACATCCCCCGCTCTTGGGCGAAGCGGAAGATAGTGTCAGACTCTTACTGACTAAAAGACCCACCCCGTTCCTTCTAGCCTTCATACCGGGGCTCGAGCGCCCTTTCGGATAACCCTGGCCCCAGACGCCTACGGTGGCTGGTAGTAGTCCTACGCTTCCCGACGCCCGGGCTTCTCCTGTCGTGAAGCCTGGGGCGTAAGAATGTATTGTATATGTATTCCCTTCGCATTTACATCAGCCTACATACTTAAACATAAAAATTATGTACATCGTCAGCTCCTTACTACTCCAGAGTTGAGCTACACGAATACTGACAAATGCTTGCACTGACTGGACAAGTCCACTCAAATCTGTGTCGTGCTTTCATTGATTCATTAAACCCCAAGCGAACGCCGGCGTTCGCGCACCTATTGTCTTTCTATTGTGTCTTTGATTTCCACGATTGAAAAGGAGCCCATCTCACTACTACTGTATCTATAGACTTTAAAAGAGACTTTGATATGTGACTTTATTTGGTACTAGCTTTTGCCCGCAGCTTTGATCGTGTACTTATAATATAGGTAGCCTATGTCATTGAGAAATAACGCAGCTGTGTATCGGTGAAAAAAAGTTCGCAATCGGACCAGTACTTTTAGAGATTACCCTTATAAACAAAACAAAAAACTTAACCTCTTTATAATATTAGTGTAGATACGAGTAATAATATTATTTCGAGACCCATGAGAATAGGGAGCAGGTACAAACGAAGATTTGAACTTATAACAATCTAAGTTTACTGTCATAATAATGGATGCTGAACAGACCTACTGATTGCAATAAATGTCAACACTTTATGTGATAAACTAGCCTACAAAATAAATTAATTATCGTACATAAGTACTCATTCACCAAATTTAAATTCATGTAATAAACCCATGATATACTAAGGCAAGCGGTTTTGAACTTTAAACTGTGAGCAATAGAGGTGAAACAGGTTGTCGATGACAAAAAGTTGCCAGTAATTTAAATGGAAATGCATTGTCTCACACGATTGACGACAGGTCTTGTTTAAAGTGAATCTTAAATGATACATTAAAGATCTTGTTGCTAACCGATGCACCAATTGGTGTTTTTGAAACATCAATTAACGTTGACATGGCCATAGCAACACAATAAAACTTGAGACATCTGAAACGTTCAAACGCGATCCATTTTACGACCTAAAGTGAACTGTTAAAGAGTATAGAGCTAAAGTCTGTTTAAAAAGTCAAACGATTTGGGTAATTTTAGGGCAAAATGAAATCTGATGTAGTCAACACTGGTTCAATAATCAAGGTTGATTAAGAAATCTTCACCATTGTTTACTAATAGAAGAACCTTGTAAAATGTATCGAATAGGTACAAGTATTTTTATATGATTAAATATCAATATTCCCAAGTCGTTTGATTTTTTAGACACTAATTAAAAATCAAACGACATATTAGTTTATACGATAAATTAGTTTTACTAATATATCGGGTGTATACCTCCATACCTTTTTCACGCTCGAACTAATTACGTTTTAAAACATCATTACACATAGGCATGACATAGGCCTCCCCCAAGCGTCGCCACATCGAACGTTCCTGCGCGTGTGCTTTTAATTAGTACTTCTATTTTCTTTGACGCTTCTCGGCCCTCGGATTTTGCTTCCGATTCTAGTTCCAATACCAACTAACCAAAGAACATGGGTGAGGAAATTGTTGATGAAATTACATATGATACCGACGAAATAATTTACTAAATTTTATCAAATCGAGGTGGCAAAAAAATGGTCATAATTGGAAACCGAATTGATTACATTATTTATTTATAACTTTATTGCACACCTTAGCTTAATACAGGATAAACATTAACAAAAGATTATGCGTACAATAGGCGGTCTTATTGCGCAAGGCAATTTCTACCAGACAACCTTTGGATGGACTGAACGAAAGGAAAAAGATTTGGGGCTGTCAGTGTACAACATAAATATTATAGTACAATAGAAATATATATATATATAAATATATAATACTTAAATAAACTACCAAATAATAAACTAATACATATTAAAAAATAGAATAGAGAAAAGGAAAGAACAATTAAAGTGATAGTGCTCCTTCACCATTTTTTTCATTATTTCATCCATCATTCCATGGAGTTTCTTGCACGTTCTTCTCCATAGAGATCTACGCTTTGGAACGTGCAATTTAGCTTCACTTTTCTGACTGACCGACATTTTGACAATTCAAAAGTGCCTGTAATTGGTCTATTTGAAATAAACGTTTTTGATTTCTGATTTTTGCTGATTAATTATACAACTTACCAAGTTTGTAAATAAGTCCGTCCTTGAGTTTCTTTCCCTGGAACTGGCTGTAGTTGGCGGCTCTCCATCCGAGGCGGGCCTGGCTGACGTTCCCCAACACATAATCACTTATGAGACATGGGTCCCGCTCGCATTGCCATTTCTCGTCACCACCTTCGGCGGGGCGCACGCATTCGCTGTGAAAAAAACGACATTGTTAGAGATTTTTGGGAAAAGTGTTTGAGCGCATTGATTCTAAAAACAGGATTTTGGTGGTAGATAGTGAATTTAAATTGTTTTGCTGTTAATCATATTGTTTTTAGATATTCGAAAAGAACTTGGTTTAAACATGGTTATCTTCAAGACACGAGTTGGTACATACAAGAAAACTTTTGTTCTTTGACTTTTAAAAAATTATCATATTTTGGTTCAGAATTTCAAACAAAAATAAAAACATTTTTTAAATTGAACGTTCTAAATATTACGAATAACGTAGTGATTATAAAGGATGTAAGGGACAGCCCTCCACAAACTTTAAGGGCTTGCTCAGTAGGTGAAATTGAACAAACTTTCACAAGACTTTTTTTCAGGAAACGAATAAAAATATCGGCCTCGCCATACAAACTGTCCAATCTTATAATTTTGTATGGTGAGGCGCATATTTTTTTTCGTTTCCTGAAAAAAAGTCTTGTGAAAAGTTGTTCAGTTTCGTCTACTGAGCAAGCTCTTAAAGTTTGTGGAGGGCTGTCCCTTACACCTTGTATACTCTTTGTTACGAATCACAAGCGATATTAGAACCAAATAAATAAATGCAAACGCACCCACACGATACAGGGCTACATTTTTAACGGTTGTAGGTACCCGTTAAAAAAATACACCTTTGGAAAATTCTAACTGATAAAATTACTAAAAATAGTCTGATACACTCATTCAAACCCGAGCTGAGAGAGGAAGAAGTTATTTGATGTTTTCTCGCCCCAATAAAAATGGATAGCAGGTATTACATACCTAACTACTCGGTAAAACCCATGAGCCGATTTACAAGAAGAAATTATCCTTGCTGGAAAAATACCAGCACAATAACTGAGCCATCATGCCTTCAAAATATATCTTTATGCTTATAGTGTGCTTATGCAAGCCTTTATAAGTCTTGTTTCCTTCAAATCTATGAATGAATCAATTTGGTGGTACCTATTATGCGTTGGCACAATTCTGAGTGGCTTTACAATAAATGCTATATTTATCCTATTGTCATGGTGTATTTTACGGTAATGACATCATAAGGTCGGTACTCAGGGCGAGGCTCAGGGGAGTTGAGCATAATTTTGTAGGCGAGGAAGAAAAATACTAAAAAGTGCAAAATAACTTTAATTTCGTACTTAACTTACTTACTAACTACTTAACTTAACTTACTTACTAACTTAACTTACTTACTACTTAACTTACTTTCGTTCTTCTGGAATGCAAAGGGCATTGTTTTGTTATCGATAAGCCAAGGGCGAGCTTAGCGACTATCTTACTTGATGGAAAGCGGTGATGTGGTCGCCGATGGAATACGCTTGCCTAGAAGTAACCTATAATACAACTCTTGACAAACATATCCTAGAACCGAGTCGTAGGGCTCTTTGAACTGGGACCACGGTCCCAACTTCCACCTACAATTTTGTTTTTTTGTCGTATTTTAGGAGTACTACAAGGAAAAGAGAGCCCTCAGCCCCTAGAAATTTCATGACGAGATTGGCATGTCCTAGAACCAAAAATTAGAAGACATGTGGCATCCTTCCTAGAGGGGTGGACTAAGTCCCAGGAGAGGGAATATTACACACCTGATTATGATCATCATCATATCAGCCGAAAGAAGTCCACTGCTGGACATAGGTCTCTCCCAAGTGTCGCCATAACGACCGGTCCTATGCGTCTCGCATCCACCAGATTCTCACAACCCTCACCAGTTCATTGGATGATTAGAACCATCTGATTATGCTTATTATTATTATGCTCAAGCTTAACAAGAGCTCTTCAGCCATCAATAGACCTTCTGAGCCCATTTGTTTAGCATTAACAACTAGGGACGCGACATATCGAGGTCGATACTCGATAATGACATTGTTTATTGATCGTAGGCGTCTGTTTATCGATACATCGCTACAGCCTCAATATGGCGATAATTGAATGCAATGATGAATGATGTTCAATGATATTCTGTGATATTATTGTTTTATTTTATCTTTATTGTTGACTGGCTTCTGCCTGCGGCTTCGTCTAATGTGAAAGTAAGAAATTGTCTCTGGGTTTAAAGACAATTTATAGACTCAAGATTCCTGCAGGAAATAAATATTTGTATGGCCTACTGATTAAGGGTCTGGGTGTGTTTGGCAATCGAGTTTACATGTTTGTGATCGCATCCACAATACCCTCATTCCTAGTGTGAAACGAGTGTGTTACATGATTCCGAAAAACGAAACATCGAATAACACCCCCCCGTAAGTTTACTAATCCGAAACATGTAGGTAACACGGGGACGTGTTATCCGATATTACATTTTTCTGAAACATGTCATTCGAGATTGCATGACTTTTCGTTGTAAGTAACGTGCATTCGTTGTTACGTTTTTTTTTAATTATTATTATTGATAGGCTCGCGTTTGACCACTATCTCACCTGATGGTAAGTGATGATGTGGCCGACGATGGAGCACGCTTGCCTAGAAATAACCTATTCACTCTTGACTTAAAGACCGTGTTTCGGATTAGTAAATTTACGGGGACGTGTTATTCGATGTTTCGTTTTTCGGAATCATGTAACACACTCGTGTGGGGAAACGTTTTTTTTTTAAAAGTTACCGGTATGAATTTTTTTGCGATAGTTTACGAAGGCTCCGAAATATCGCGTTTAACCAAACAGATAATCAAATTCTTTATATATAATACTAGCTGTGCCCGCGAACTTCGTACCCCCTAATTTTTTTTTTTTATTATGAAAAATAGATGTTGGCCGATTCTCAGACCTACTCAATATGCTCACAAAATTTCATGAGAATCGGTCAAGCCGTTTCGGAGGAGTATGGCAACGAAAACTGTGACACGAGAATTTTATATATTAGATTAGTATACATACGTAGTACAGAATTGAAATATTGTTATTGATGATCTCCTGTATTTAGAGAGAAACGAGCGTGTTCGATATTATCGGCCTGTCAACCCTTGTTTGTGCTGAATGAATTGTTTGAGACAACTCGGATTACTAAGTGGAACCGGTAGGTGACACCTTATGAAGACGGTGATGACGTCACTGACTGGGGTTGCCAACTGATTTCGAGAAAATTAACTTTTCACATTTTTTAAGTACAGAAAAATATGAAGTATTTCGAAGAACAAAAAAGTATTTGGAAGAAAAAAAAAGTGAAACTGTTAAATTATGAAGCAATACTTTTTTTGTTAAATTTATAGATAAATATCCTGTTCCTCTTTTTCCGTCATTTTACTATTTCAGTGATAGATGACGTGGTGGGAATAGACTAGGAAATAATTTTCTCTAAACTGTTGTTAGACACGTTACCTATTGTTTCAAGATAGATAGATCAGTAATAATCCTTATAAGTGGTTCATTTTGGGCATCACAGTAAAGATTGGAAATATGCTATTTTCACATAAGTAATGTATTTTTATTGAAAAGTATATACGTTAAAGTATATACATTTAAAGTAGGATACGTTATTATAACGTAGATTGCCCGTAGCTTCGCCCGCGTACATAAATATAGCCTATGTCACTCAGGAATAAAGCAGCTTTCTATTGGTGAAAAATTTAGCTGGTCCGATTACCAGTACTTTCAGCGATCTCCAACAAACAAAAAACAAATTTTACCTCTATAAAATATTAGTATAGATGGTTGGCAACCCTATTACTGACCTACCTGATGTCAGCATCGTACAGTTTCGTCTGTTTCGAAGATAGCACTTTTAAAGTGAACTCAGCTAATAGTTTATGATGATATCTCAGTTACTTGACCAGTATTTGCATTGCCTTTTAGATTCCACCCACGTTAGAAGTTTTAGCTGTTGACCATTTTGGTAAAAGGCAAGCTCAACAGTGATAAATGTCTATTACTTATTAGCAGAAGTAATATAAAAAAATAAACTCTAAGGATTAAGAAGACACGAAGGATTTTCTAAACTTATACACATAACTACTCGAGTAATACACATTATATTTATAACAATTATAACAAAAATACAAAGTTTGATTCATCAGACGGATGAACTTAATGATAAACATAGCTTTGTGTGCGAGAATTATGGGTATTCTGATGAAAATGAATGACTGGATGCTCAATGCAAATTAGTTTTTTAATAATTTTCGGTGTGAACAATATATTTTACAAAAAACAAGTGAAGACAAGTGACAAATAGAAGTGTCATATTTTTTCATATAATTTAGGAAGCTTGCAAGAAGGTTTTATCTCCAACATTTCCCCGGGCGTTGAAACCAATGGTTTCAACCAGATTCTGAAGACACAGGCAAAGGGCAGATTCGGTTGAATGCCCGTCGAACGACTCCAGTAGACGTCCGAATGTCAGCTACACGGGCGATACCATCCGTTCCTGGATGAACAGCCACGATCCGTCCAAGTCTCCACTTCAACGGAGGAAGATCGTCTTCCTTGATCACCACCAAGGAGTTCAGCATCAAGCCATCCTTGCAGGAACGCCATTTGGAGCGTTGTTGCAATTCTGCAACATACTCCTTGCTCCATCTGCTCCAGAAATGCTGGCGAAGCTGCTCGATCCTCTGGTAACGAGACAGATAATTGGCAGAGCTATCCTGGTAATCAGGTTGCGGCAAAGAAGTAAGTGGCCGTCCCACAAGAAAATGTCCTGGCGTGAGCGGAGTATAATCTGCAGGATCTGAAGACAACGGCGTCAATGGACGAGAGTTCAAGATGGCTTCAATCTTGGTTAGTGTGGTGTACAGCTCCTCAAAAGTCAAGTTACAATTTCCCAACACTCTCTGAAGGTGATACTTTGCTGACTTGACACCCGCCTCCCAGAGTCCACCGAAATGTGGGGTGTAGGCGGGAATAAAATGGAACCTTATTCCGTCGTTTGCTGCACTTTCACCCAAGGACAAACTATTTAATTTTAAAAATTTGGAAAGGTCGTTGTATGCACCGACAAATGAGGTACCGTTATCGGAAAAAATATCAGCAGGTTTACCTCTCCGAGAAATAAACCGATACAAAGCCAGTAAATAACTATTGCTAGTTAAATCACCAACGAGCTCCAAATGAATGGCCTTGGTTGTGAAACAAATAAAAATAGCGACATACACCTTTACTAACCTACATCCACGGCCCTGGCGACTAGCACACATAATAGGGCCAGCGTAATCAACGCCTGTGCTTTCAAAGGGATAACCTGGACGAAGGCGTTCTCGTGGTAAGTTACCCATTAAGGGAGCTACAACCTTACCCTTCATACGGTGACACAAAACACACTTATGATAACAGGCTTTCGCCAACTTGCGACCTCCTATTGGCCAATAAGTTTCCCTAATGGAAGCTAATAATAATTGTGGGCCAGCATGCATCAGCCTTTTATGCTCAAAATTAAATAATAGTTTAGTGAAATCATGAGTGGACTGTAATAAAATAGGGTGTTTCTTACTATAAGCAAAATTAGAGTTATCGAGACGTCCTCCTACTCGCATTACATTATTATCGTCTAAATAAACATTAAACTTTAGAAGGGCGCTCTTTTTAGGTAAACTCTTTTTGTTCAAAAATAATTGGTATTCAGAAAATGACTGAATCTGACTCTTAATAATGACAAGAGTTAGTGCATCTTGTACCTCATCATGTGACAAGTATTTGGTTTTAGGGTAATGCTTTCTACATGACTTGATAAATCGTAATACGTAGGCAACAGATCGTACGAGTCGTGTGTAATTGGAATAACGCCTAAAATCAATTAAAACTTCAGGTTTCGAATCGTTTACAACATGTAATATGATTTTAGGTCGAGTCTCCGGTAACGATTGTAGTCCTGGGCTCGTAATTTGAGAAGGCCATTCAGACGAATCTAGTTTTAAAAAATCTGGTCCTTTCCACCACAGATCTGACTCCTGCAGATCACTAATATCCATGCCGCGAGATATTAGGTCTGCTGGATTTTGATCTGTTGGGACGTGCCTCCAAGTACAGTTACCCGACTTATCCAAAACCTCAGCAACGCGGTTGCGCACAAAGGGCTGAAGTCTGGTAGGCATCATCTGTAACCATCCCAAGACAATGGTTGAATCAGTCCAACAATAAACCCGACTGATCTTCACTCGAAGTGAGCTCATCACCTTCTCGTGAAGACGAGAACCGACTACCGCACCACATAACTCCAGTCGCGGAATTGTCGTAGGCTTGATGGGAGCAACTCGACTCTTTGCCATTAACAAGCGAGCCATGTACTCACCCTTAGCATTAACACTGCGAATGTAGACGCAAGCACCGTACGCGGACTCAGACGCGTCTGTGAAAATATGGAGTTCTAACTCCGTAAATGAATTGCAGACTACAAGTCGCGGAATGCGAACATGATTTAAAAGAGGTAAAGATTTAATAATAATCTCCCATTGTTTACAAATCTCATTAGGTAATGGTTGATCCCATGATAATTTATCTAACCACATTTTCTGTAGCAAGATCTTCATAGTAATAACAATAGGACCTAACAGACCTAAGGGATCAAAGATTCGCGCAATAACGGATAACAAGTCACGCTTTGTGTACCTAGTCGAAGATTTAGTCAGACCTATAGGAAACCCTATCTCATCAGTGCCGATATGCCAACAGAGACCAAGCAACTTTTCTGGCTCATTTTGTCCAATGTTCAAATCGTATGACGCAGGGACAGCATTCGACAATAATTGAGAATCATTTGACTTCCACTTTCTCAATGGCATACATGCCGACGCAAGCGCTTTGGTGACTTCAGTGCGAATGAACTTTACTTCATCTAAGTCATCCCCTCCGGTCAGCAAGTCGTCGACATAGAAGTCATGTTGGATGATTTCCGATATCTTAGGGTTCCTACAGTCGAGTCCTACTTGTTTAAGGCATCGTGTCGCAAGGAATGGCGCACTGGCCGTACCGTACGTGACGGTGTTTAATTGATAAACATTAATAGGATCACTAACATAATCACGCCAAACAATCTGTTGTAAATATCTGTCCGACGGGTGGACGACTATTTGTCTATACATCTTCTCCACATCCGCAGATAAAACATACTTGTGGACTCTAAAGCGAAGAAGTATAGACAATAGACCGTCCTGTACGGTTGGCCCAACCATCTGTAGGTCATTAGAGGACACTCCCGTCGAAGTAGAAGCACTAGCGTTGAAAACAACACGAAGTTTGGTCGTGGTACTCGACTCGCGTAAAACTCCCATATGTGGAATAAAATAACCCAAACATAAATTAGGTTTATTAATTTTTGTCATATGACCAAGTAACTCGTATTCTGACAAAAAGTCATGATACATTCTACAAAAGTTCGTCTTAACCTTTAATTTACGCTCTAAAGAATGTAAACAATGTGTGGCTTTATTAAAAGAATTTCCTAAAATTGAAGGATCTTTCTTAAGGGGGATGCGAACACAAAAACGACCATCAGACAATCGTGTCGTATTTGTAACGAAATTGTCTTCACACAATTTCTCTTCAGGCATATAAGAATTGGAAGACTTCGCATTCACCTCCTCTAATTGCCAAAACTTTGTCAATTCTGACTTGAGGTTTTCCCAGTCACCATCGCTGTCGGCAACCATTTTAGACATATTGCACTTTACGTCATTCGTCAGCAGTGAGATAGTATTCTGAGTAATTGGACCGGAAACTATCCATCCTAGACGGGTTTCACATAATATTGGTTTCCCGGTACCTAACTTTAGTCTTTGAGATCCTAACAAATCCCAAAAAAGATCAGCGCCGATTAAAATATCAACATCGGCAGGGTTATAAAAAGTAGGATCAGCTAAAGTAATATTCGAGGGTAAGTCGAAATCAGAAATATTTATCTGACGACACGGAACACTACTCGTAATGAACGGAAGAACAAAACAATTTAGTTCGAATACAAAGCTATCATCTAATGGCGTACCCTTAACCCGACATATTTTACCTACGTGCGAAGTGACGTTATTGATTCCAAGGATTGATCTATCTACCTGGCTAGTTTTTAAGTTAAGTTTATTGCACAACCTATCTGTTATGAGTGAAGACGTGCTACCACTATCGAGCACCGCGCGAGCGAGATGCACACACCCATTGTGGTCTCTTAATTTGATCAAAGCGGTTGATAACAACACATCTCGTTGCGTATGACCACACGGAGATGCAATGTTTGCGGATAAAGCTACGTTATTCATTTCAGTCGTAGCAGACAAGTTATTCATCGAATTACCACTAGGTGTATTCGATACAGTGCCATTAGAATGTACGTGAACTAATGTGTTGTGCCTACGTTTGCATAGTTTGCAGCCTGGTTTTTTACATTTGTTAGCATAGTGTCCGGAACGAAAACAGTTAAAACATACCTTATAACTAGGTAATGATTTGAGACGGTCATCGTTACTCAATGCGAGAAACTGTGGACAATTATTTAATGTGTGATCGTTGTTATTACATTTAGGACAAGGTTTAGAAGCTGAGTCAGTGCTAGAATTGATAGGAGATTGTGCTACCATTGACTTGATCTTAGGACCTGATTTACCTGGTGATTGCGAATAATGATTGCGGGGGAGTTCCAGGGTCTCGATGAGGTCGGCTCGATTGCGTAAGAATTGCATAAATGCGTTAAACGTGATTAAGCCATCCTTGTCTATCCTACCTTTGCACTCCTCCCACTCACGATAGGTTTTTTGATCAAGTTTTCGTGTGACAATGTAGATTAAAAGTGTATCCCAGTGTTTCACAGGCTCCCCTAATGACTCTAAAGCTCGCAAGTCTTTATTTAACTGATCGATCAAATTCTTAATGGCAACAGAAGATTCTTTTGTAATTGATTCAATAGTAAATAATGAACTTATATGATTCTGAACCAGTAATCTTTTGTTGTCAAACCGATCACATAACAATGACCATGCCACAGAGTAATTACTTGAAGAAAACTCAATGGATTTGATAACTATAGCAGCTGTTCCCTCAAGTGATGCTCGCAAGTAGTGAAACTTATTGATTGCGTCTATGTCATCATTACAATGAATTAGGCTAGTAAAGGTGTCGCGGAATTCAAGCCAATTACAATATAATCCGCTAAACTTTGGTAACTGAATCGTTGGCAATTTAACCGGCTGCTTTATGCTAACACGAGTACTTTTACAACTTTCCATCGATTTATTATCTTTATTGTAGTCAGTCAGAATATTCTGGGCTCTAGATAAGGTTTTATAATAAATAGACTCAAACTCGGAACGCTGAGAATATTGTAAGTTGATGTCGTCAACAATGCATTCTAGACGTAACTGTACCTCATCATACTGCTCATACAACGCCTCTATCTTGCCCATGCGCAACTGCAACTCGGACACATCACAGCTAGATAGCTCCTTGTCCTTGAATGAGTCCAGAAAATTGAGGAAACTAGTCAAGCGACCTTTGAAGCTGCCTCGCTTCTTAATTAAATCCTTTTCCTCAGACATTCTGGGAGACGAGTGTTGTCAACCTGGCATTGATACAGGAATATAAAAATTAAAAACAACAATATAATTTCAATAATTATACGCCTAGCTGTAGTCTATGCCCTTTCTGACTGCTAACTATAATTTATAACAATGACTTGTACTAATATCTAACACTCAAATATTTTTATTATGTCAAGATACTTGTTAAAAATTAATACCACTGTTAAGTAGTTATGTAATTAGTTACAGCTTAATATAATGTAAGTTTAATAATGTAGCAAAATAGCTAACTATACTGTTAAAAGTATGAGTTTAAACTTAACATTGCTGTTGAATAAAATACTAATCACAATGCAACAAAGTACCTAATGATTTTACTCAAACACAATATAATTGGTAATTTAATAAAATAGTACTGACCTTAGTATGACTACTTATATATACTACCTGAGTGTTGGGTGACGATATTAGCGTAATTATAACTGTACACCACTAACTAACTTGCTTGAAATCAATCCAGTTCTCCAGCAGTGAACTCATGAACCTCCATTCAGCGTGGAAGTCAGTCTCTATTCTTTTTCTTGAAAATAATCGCTGATCTTCTTAATTATATTTCATCCGGCTCGAAGGACCATGTGCGAGAATTATGGGTATTCTGATGAAAATGAATGACTGGATGCTCAATGCAAATTAGTTTTTTAATAATTTTCGGTGTGAACAATATATTTTACAAAAAACAAGTGAAGACAAGTGACAAATAGAAGTGTCATATTTTTTCATATAATTTAGGAAGCTTGCAAGAAGGTTTTATCTCCAACACTTTGCTATATTATTGCAGTTAATTTAATTATTAGTATAAGAATATCAAGATGTTACAGTCGCACTATAATGACGCCACATGCAGTGTTGTCAACATAATAAAAACTATATTTCAGAATCGGCTCAATTGCCATAAAAAAAAACTATATTTGATACGCCCTCAAACTTTATGAAGGTTATCTTTCCGCACAGACACCTACATTTTGCACTTTTTTACAGTCGTTTTTACTGAGACTGTCAGTAGACCTGTCAAATTTGGTGCCACTAGGAATGACATACGTCACTCAAATGTCAAATTCAATATTTTAACTTTAGTGTCAATTTCTGCCGCATATGTAGGTACTAAGCTAAACTGGATACCATAAACATGGTTTGAAATAATTTATATAGAGTATAAATGTCAAAGTAATTAATATTTATTGCCATAATATAACACATTGTTTTCCGACTGATGTTAAATTGCAGGATTATTTATGGTTTGTCGTAAAATTGTGTAATATAAAGTTATTTGGTTATTGACGGTTTGCGTTGGAGTTACATAAGTTTTTACGTTGGTGTGAGAAGGTTGGCTGAAACTTCAAATCCGCACAAAATGGGCCGTCTGAAAGGGAACCCCGGGGTCCTAGAACACAAGGCAAAGAAGGAACACAGGTGTGGTTTTAGTCAGTAAAAGTCTGACACGCTCTCTCTTTCTCCATCCTAGAGTGGGAGAAGTGATTTGATGTTTTTTCCACATTAAAAAAAAATCGGCCAAGTTCGAGTTAGACTTGCGCACGAAGGGTTCCGCTCTTTCGCTCCATCTTAGAGCGGGAGAAGTCATTTGATGATTCTCCACATCAAAAAAAAAACAAAAAAACCGGCCAAGTGCAAGTCGGACTCGTACACGAAAGGTTCCGCGCTGTCCGTAGCAAAACACGACAAAAAAATCACGTTTGTCTTGGTACGTCCCAGTTAAATATTTATTTAATTCTGTTTTTAGTATTTGTCGAAAAGTTTGAACTGTCTAGATATAACGGTTCATTAGATACAGCTTGGTAAGAGACGGATAGACAGGCAGACAGATGGACGTACAGCGGACTCTTAATAATAAGGTCCCATGTCACTCTTTAGTTACGAAACCCTAAAATTAGGCGTATCTTGTATAAAAATACACTCATCATCAATTCGATATTCTAATAGGCTCTCACCAATACTTAAACAGATGTGTAATATAAAACTACTAATATGCCATTAAGATATCATATCCATTTAAATATAGCGACTATTTTGTTACTACTATTAAATCATTCATTAATCAGTACTTCAACAGTAATATAAGTGGTGCTTATTGATATTTTTACAGAGTACGGACGCAACTCAGTGGCCAATGCTAGGGACGGGTTTGTTAATATAGTTCAGACATTAGCTGCAATTGCAACCAACGGGGTTCAAAATGTTTATTTATTTAATTACAAGAAAATATATACATAATAAACTTAAATATTAATATATATATATATATAATTAACTATGCTTAACCTAACTATACACACTAAAGGCTACTCCCTACTATGGGGTTACCATGAGGCGACTTTGAAAGTAAGATTGTTTTAATCTTGTTTCAGTATGGGTAAGAGATGGCGCTAGACAACCTGTGTAGCTCTGTCTCTTACCCACACAGAAACAAGATTTTAAACGTCATGGTCTAGATCCAAATCATTTCTTTTTTCAAAAATTAAAAAAGAAAGAAAGTAAACATGTTTATTTGGCACACCATGATTCATGAACAAACTAGTAATTGCAAACTGAAATTTAGCTTAAATTAAAATATATAACAAAGCACTTAGCGCGAAGCCTGGTACGAAATACAATAAATTGTGACAGGCGATCTCGCGCATTTTTCCGCACTAGTGTGGAAAACAGGAAATTGCGCACCTAGCAAAAAAAAAAAAACTGGCTGACGGCTGAACATTGTGTTCAGCGTATATTGAGTGGGGACAGTGGGAATAGAATAGAAAATAAGTACTTTTATTCTATGCAGACACAACACAAAGGTTATAAAAAAAAACCCAGAATAAAAGTACAAAGTACGACGAGCGTACCCGCACTGAAAGGGTGGCCACCCTTCAGCATTTGCTGGTACATCAGACAATCTCATGTATGTACTTCACTTTTTATACCTACGTTTGATGGACGCACACTAATGAGCGTTTAAGCCGGAACTGTTCGACGAGTAGGCCGAGGTGCACCGAGATATCGTGTCCGCGAGCGGTGTCTATGTGTGCGTTGCTTAAGCGCGCTTTGTATGTAGATTGACTTCTGTACCTATCTTTTTTGTGCAAGGAGTGAGATTCACTACCAGAGTGTTTCCTGATAGCTATAAACTAGAGTTATTTAGGTCAAGAGTGAATAGTTTATTTCTAGATAAACGTGCTCTATCGTTGGCCACATCATCGCTTCCCATCAGGTGGGATAGTGGTCAAACGTGAGCGTTGATTTTCAGTGTACATGGTATTTCTAGTTGTTGCCAGTGCGGCGTTTCCATGCTCTGTGAATTGTGACATGTTCCTACATTCAATCACTCAATAACGGAATGTTTCTAAGTAAATACTTAAAATTCAACAAACTACTGATATTCCTGCATTATGGAAGTAATTAGTAATCTCGAGAATGTTACTCATTGTGCGTTTAATTGTTTTAATGATGTAATATTTTTATTCTTTGATTATGATAACAACACATGACTTGTAGAGTAGTATCCGTATATCTATCGATAGTTGTGGTGTTAGACCAAATGATCGGTTTTGGTTTCGGCCTAGCTTCGACAAGACGAATTCGGCTTGAGTTTGAAAGGTTTTGTACTAACAAAATAATTTGATATAGTTTTGTACGTTTTTCTGTACATAAGGTATTTATGATATGGGTATTGTTTACCTAAAATAAAATGATTAATATTTATTATGCTCGATCATGTTCTGTGACACCATATTTGAAAGTATTTTTTTCCCCCGTGAAAACGTGCCATCGAAGATTCGGTTTCGGCCAAAACTGAGTATAACGCCGAATTTCGGTTTCGGTGATAAAAACTAGTTTCAATTTGACACTAGTTTAGTACTTATGTCACATATAGTTTACAATATTTTCCTAACTAATTAGGAAAACAGTAATTACAGAGTTTAAATTACATATAACTATGTTATATAGTACATAGAACTATGCTATGACTATATTGCTTCCTTGTTAGCCATAGATTTAGTTGTCTATTAGATAATTAATTAATTAAAACATAAAATAACGATTAAAATACATCGTAGCCATAAAGATCGTTGAATGAGGAATCTCGTTAAAAGTGAGTAAAGTTTGTTATTACAGTCGGGACCCGATTGAGAATTAATGCTTTTTGACGTGACAACGTCTTATAAATTGGTTTGCCGGGTGACACTTCAAGAAACTGCGTTACGCTCCGCTCACGTTATGCGCTCACAATGAGAGCGAGTGAGAGGCACGCGTCCCTTCCACTCGGGCATGGTTAGCCCGCCTAAGAGCGAGAGAGACAGACATAAAAGTCGTTGTCACGTAAAACTTTCGCCCGTATACCGACTTAACAGGCAACCAATTTTTTTTTTGTATTGCACAGCTTCCTTGTTTAATTTCCCTTGTAAGCATCGACTTATATTCTAGTATCTACATATATATCATCATCGTCATCATCATCATATCAGCCGAAAGACGTCTACAGTTGGACATAGGCCTCCCCCAAGCGTCGCCACAAAATACATATGTGTACTTGTCTTTTGGAAATCGTCGTTTGATTCTCTTGAGCTTTTGTCTATTGTCTGTCAGGAAATAGCTTCTTTGTAGCTATCTAGAACCACAGATGTAGAATGCTTACTAACAGGAGATATACACTGGTCAGCAAATAAACCGAGCCACCCGCTACCTAGGAACTCTGATTCGATTTTCTCAAAAAGTATAAAACTTACAACTATCAAAGTTATACCTACAAAAAGTGCGTTTCATGGTGATTAAAATGACTACAAATTAATTCGAAAGTACCGTCAACTCACATTGTAATCAAGCAACAAACTTCATTTCTTCTTCATCTTCATTTCATTTTAATCACCATGAAACGCACTTTCTGTAGGTACAACTTTAATAATTGTAGGTTTTTAGTTTTTGAGAAAATCGAATTAGAGTGCCTAGGTAGTGGGTGGCTCGGTTTATTTGCTGTCCAGTGTAGATATCACAACGGTAGGTACTACAATGACGTTAAACGTGTAAAAAGCAATGACTAAACGCCTAATGAAAGCCATCTAATTAGCACTCCAGCACATTTCGAGCGCATTGTATCATCATGCAGTGTTCGCATTCAATGCGCACGCTAATTTATTAATTCAGTATTTACCAGAACTATTAACGGGTCTGACATCACCCTGTATAATGGCTTACTTCAGAACCTTGAGCCGAGTTAGGCTCTCGTTCCAAGTCAGTTTGAAGGACCTCCACTCGAGTTGCGGTGCGATTGTTTCAAAGAATTCCTACGAACCTAGAACGCAGTTGGCATAGACGCGCTGATTCCATTTTAATACCAACTAGTAATACCACTGGTATTTCTTTTGACTAATATTTACAAACAGTATAAATGCAAAATAAAAAGCGTAAAAGTAAAAGAAAACCTATACCTATATCACAATTGAAAAAAAAAAATTTTTTTCTTTGTTTTTATTGCTCATTTTTCTTTATTTGTTCGTTTTCCAGCAAACAATTGTTTTATCCATCTATCTTAAGAAGACAATCTCTAGATCAGCCTTGAGTTTTATTAAACGGAGTGGAAACTGATCGCGATTCCGTCTCAATTGGGAGATGATATCAAGTTTGTCTTTAATTAATTGTAAGTCATTGTAATATACAGCCACCAGCCTGTAACGTACACTTTGAATGCATGACGAGATAACACCAAAATAGAAATATGTCTTAATTTTTTTTTTGTTGACTTCACTGCTAATTAGTTTTTATTACACTGAATTAATTGAAAAGGCAAAGATCAGAAACTTTATGAAATAATTTATAATTAGGGAAATATATCAACTGTTGAAATGCAAAAAGATCTAAGCCACATTGAGTAAATTTTACAAAAAGAAAATTAACTAAACACTCTTTTATAGTTTACGCGCTTAGATCATTTTGCCTTTCAATCGTCGTATCTATGTACTAATCTAGCTACCTTAATGATATTACAAACGACATTAGGTACGTATGGTTGTTTGTTACGCATTCATGTAAAAACTACTGAATGGATTTCGATGAAACTTAGTATACAGGTAGACTATGCCATTTTTTTTTTTCGATGGGAAAAATCATCTTATGACAACCCCCGCTCTTGGGGGAGCGGGAGATGGTGTCAGACTCTTACTGACTAAAAAACCCATCCCGTTCCTTCAAGCCTTCATACCGGGGCTCGAGCGCCCTTTCGGATAACCCTGGCCCCAGTAGGCTTCGACCCGGCTGGGCCCCTGCTGTTGCTGACAACTCCTTGAGGCGCGCGGGAACAGCGCACGCCGTCGACGACTTGGACTTGGTCCGGACGGTTACCGGACGGCCGGACAGCTAGCTACCCATTGCTCGCTGTCCGCAAGCCCGCGCCTACGGTGGCTGGAAATCGGGATCGGAATCCCGGCGGCGGCGCCGAGAGCGCCGTTGCCTGATGCGGTCGGCCTCCTCCTATGCGAGCATTACTGCTTCGCAGAAGTCGGCGACCGCCTGCCACTCCTCCTCGCTCCGGACCATGGTCTCGACCAAGGCCCGGCGCGAGAGGTCTCCGCCGCCGATCACCCCCACGAGGGCACGGCGATGCTCCGCCCAAGCAGGGCACACAGCGATTGTGTGCTCCACCGTGTCCTCCGGGCGTTCCGCACAGTGGCGACACCCGGGCGTCACTTCCGCTTTGATTCGGAACAGGAAACTCCCGAACTTGCCATTTCCGGTGAAGACCTGTGTCATGCGGAAGGTAAGGACGCCGTGAGGTCTTTCCAGCCACGCCTCAAAGAGGGGACTTATCGCCATAATTGTGGCGTGCCCATGACGGGGTTGCGATAGTCGCTGACGCCATTCCACCATGAGATCCCGCCGGAGCTCTGTTCGCCATGTCGCGACCTGTCGCGGCAGAGGACTTTCACCCCGGCGTTGCATCTCCACGCGCATGTCGTGAATGTGTGCAAGGACTGTTGCCTCCAGATCCCACGGTGGTAGGCCAGCCAGAAGGCTCGCCGCTTCGCGGGAAATCATGCGGGATCCCCGTACCATCCGAATTGCCATGACCCTCTGGCAGGCGTTCAGTATGGCCGCCGGTTGCTTTTTCAGCGACGGCGCCCACACCGGCGCCCCGTAGAGGACCATGGACCGAACGATCCCCGCGTAGAGCCTCCGGCAGGAGGCGTCTGGACCCCCAAGGTTCGGCAGGAGCCGCTTGAGCGCAGCCCCAGTCCGGTTGAGTTTGGGAGCCAGACGTCGGAAATGCTCCACGAAATTCCACCGGCTGTCGAGGACGAGTCCCAGGTACTTCATCGTCGACCCGACACCGATGTGAACTCCTCCTACCGTTAGTTGGGAACTCAATGGCGGCGCGTTCCGAGACCGGCGACCGTGGAAACACATGGCCTCTGATTTGTGAAGCGCCACCTCGAGTCCCAACTCCTGGATCCTACCAACGACTATCGCAACCCCGCGTGTCGCTAAAGCGACCGCCGCCCGGTATAGACCATGCCATGAAACAGCACATATGATAACACTTTTAATATATGATAGCACTTTTAACCCAGGAGTCTCTTGGGATATTTTTTTTAAATAGCCGCTGACAGCAGCTAATAATATCTTTATTTATCTACACTAATTTTATGAAGAGGTAAAGTATTTTTTTTTTCTGCGAAGTGAGACGCGGGGACGGGGAGTGTCAGTGATTGGCTCGCCGCGCCATCGCATCATAGATGTCACTCCTGATTAGTTCCCTAAGTTGCTGCATGTATCTAACAACGAAGACGATTGACTCGCCAATGTATGGAATGCGTAAAGCGATCCCCACTCTGACGCCGAACGCTCAAGATCCGTTTTGCCAATTGTAAGGTTTAACAAAATTTTTTGTCAACATTTGATTTCAAAAGCAAATACTTAGATACCTACAGAGCTAACCACTTAGCTTACAAATAATAACATATAAAACCAACGCCAGGAAACAATCCATTTTAAAAACATCTTAACGACAAAGCTAATATCCGCAAAAATATAAAAACCATTAGGTATTAACACTCGTAAATGTTTCCAAGTTCCTTTGTTACCAACAAATAAAATCCGAAATAAAAATGACGGAATTCTTAAAACTGTTTTAGCACAAAAACTTAGGTCGTTGTCCGATGTGCTAAGTCTAAACTTGAGTCTAGATTTTTAGTGCTTGTCGAGTGTCATTCTTTTTGTTAAATAAGCGAATAAAATAGTTTGGTCTTTGTCATAATTATTAAATTTGGAGTTCTCTTAATTTTTATGTTTTGATATTTATCTTTTTATTGTTTTAGCATTTTATATGTATTTTTGAAATTATTATAAGTAGGTCTTAAGTTTTAATGATGCTTCATTCTTTTTTTCATTTTTAAATATATTTATTGTTGGTCTTGACTGGCCTGTTGGTCTAATGGTTAGTGGCCCTGACTGCTATGCCGGAGGTCGTGGGTTCGATTCCCACCCAGGACAAATGTTTATGTGATGATCGTTTGTTCTGTTTCTTGGTGTAATTTATCTATAATATGTATGTATTTAGAAATATTTAAGTATGTTTATCAGTTGTCTAGTACCCATAACACAAGCTCTGCTTAGCTTGGGACTAGACGGAGTTGTGTGGTAGTTGTGGAATATTATATTATTATAAATAATATTATTAAAATTATCATGTAATTACATAAGATTTGTACATTCGATTTTAAATATTATTCATTTTTCGTTGTACTCTCACCACAGTGTACCTAATATTTTTTAAACAAAAGGCTGACTAGTAGAGAATGCCTTGTTGCATTAAGTCTGCATATGGTGGTACTACTGTAGATACATATCGACGGTTGAAAGGCAAAATGGTGTAAGCGACATTGAGTAAACTTTACAAAAAGGTGATTTATAGTTAACATTTTGAGTTCACTTTTGTAAAGTTTACTTTATGTCGCTTAGATAGTTTTACCTTTCAACCGTCGATATAGTCAAAATATAAATTACATTTATTATTTATTAAAGACTTTGAAGTTTTTCTTTTGTGATGTAGCTCTGATCGTATGATACAAGCAATCTTCATTTTCTTTATTTATGATAATTCATTTGAGATTAATCACTGATTATGAGATAAATGAGAGACTATCTAATCCAACTGTCCATATCCTAATTTATCTCACTTATGTTAAAAAGGCGTAAGTTTGTATGAATGTTTGATTGTTGTTACATATCCTGGAATTTATTTCCTTTTGACAATTTGCTGTTGTCAATGAGCGAAGCCGCTATCAGAAACTAGTCTTACAAAAATCTAATTTAACTATGACGTCGGTATTGTTATTTCATATTTAATATTACCTAAATAACATCCTAGAAAACTATACTGTATAATAATTGAAACCCGATCGATAATATAATATTACAATAAAAAACTTTTTAGTAGGTAAGTCTGAGCTGATCCTCTCCCAAGCATTTTATTATAGACTAGCTTTTGCCCGCAGCTTCGCCCGCGTCCATAAAACATAGCCTATGTCACTCAGAAATAAAGCACCTTTCTATCGGTGAAAAAAATTTAGCACTCGGACTTCCAGAGATTACCTCCTACAAACAAAAATACTTTACCTCTTTATTATATTAGTGTAGATTTAAATTATCTATTGATTTTTACAAATAATACTTAATATGCATAACGGTACCCCAGCTTATAAGTGTTAACCGATATGGTTAGATACAATATGTTTATATTATAGAATAAATTTTCAATTTAATTAAAATAAAGTTCACATAATCAGGTATTTATTATTATAACATTATTTATTACATCTAGATTAATAAGTAAAAACATCTGGCAAAATCGTTAAAAATAAACATGATCTCCATTTTAATTAATTTAATAAAATATTTTTCTCGCTTATTAGACACACATAATTTCACCAAGAATAAAAAGCATTTATTTCTTCCTTTTTAATAATCCTAATTTTAAAAAAATTAAAAGATTCTGTGGGTTAGGCCTACGAGAACAAAGCCGTGGGTTAAAGCTAATAGTAACTGAATTAGTTAGGAAGGAACACATAAAAAAGTAATGTGGTGACCAATACACCATTTCCAATTCAATTATTTATTTAAAGGTGCTAATAGACCTGAGCGTTCACTTGTAACAGAACATTGAGCATTTGCCGTTTTTAAATTTGTTAAACTGAACGACGAGCCGAGCCAGGGCCAAACATTGCTACGAACATTTTCATGAGCACTCTAGTGAACGCAATACATCGAAGCTTTACTATCCTTTGTTAGAATGCTCGCCAGAACGCTTGATAGAATGCTCGCTAAAACGCTCTCGTTATTTTTTTTGTAATGAAACATACGCAAAAATGCTCATTTGAATGCTCAAGTTTACCAGCACCTTTAGAGATACGCCGAATAGTGGTGTCACCGAATAACCAAATACCGAATAATATTCGGTTAATGTCTTACCGAGCCAAATGTACTGCCGGATAATTCGGTTCCCCTTTCCATAATTTTTCGTTCCCTGTTTTCCAAAATGGTTTTGGATATGGTTCCGGCACCAGAGGTGGGCCACCATCGAATTTCAGGTCATCATCGGTTTCGATTGTGCAACAACAATACAAAATCATTTCTTAAAAAATGGGATATTAAAGGTCCGAAAACAAAACAATATGGTTGTCAAATAAATATGACGGTAGTAGGTAGGTAGAATATTAGGGATTCCTTTAATTTATTTTGCTCTAAAGACTTATTAAACCGAATATATGCAGCATTTCAACCGAATGATTAGGCCGAATATGAATACCTCAAAATTCTGCCGAATAAACCGAATACCGAATATAGAACGAATATTCGGCGCATCTCTAATTTATTTCTATTAGAAATTAAGAAAAAAAAACAAACAAAAAACTGTAAAATCTGTTCGGTTACTATGACAAACAAAACGATAAAAAGAATATGTAATTACTTAATTTATTATTTTGAAACATAATCCGTTGTGTGTGACTCAGAGAGATCAATGTTAATTAGCATAAATGAAATGCAGGTGTGAATCGTCTTTTAAATTGGCGAGCAAATTAGCACACCAGGTGAATGAATAAAATAAAGAAACAACTATAAATTATATTATAAAATAGTGACCTTAATGACCTGCCCCAGCTTCGTACAGATGCAAATTATGTATGTACATAAATCATCCTTATTTTTTGCTATTTCTATTAGTAAAAATCGCATCAAAATCCGTTGCGTCGTTTGGAGGAATCAGTGGGGAAACAGACAATCGCGCAGAGTGACATTGTTTTATAATACATTATAAAAGGTGTAAGGGACAGCCTTCTACAAACTTTAAGGGCTTGCTCAGTAGACGAAACTGAACAACGTTCCACAAATTTTTTTTTCAGGAAACGAAAAAAAAATCAGCCTCACCATACAAAATGATAAACTTGACTATTTGAATGGCGAGGCCGATTTTTTTCCGTTTCCTGAAAAAAAAATTATGGAAGGTTGTTCAGTATCGTCTACTGAGCAAGCCCTTAATGTTTGTGGAGGGCTGTCCCTTACACCTTGTATGTATCTGAGTATATCATCGCTAGCTTGGGGGGCTCGGCTTCCGATCTAACAGGAGGTGGTTATATATTACTAAGACTATGAGTGTAAAATTTTGTACTAGGCTTCCTTTCCACTTATTACACCAATAATTTTAAGAGCCCGACTTTCACCTGTGATAAACAATAAATGAATCTGAATCTTTTCACACGGCTGCCCCAAAAAAGTCGCAATCGGGCGATGAAAAATTTTGTTTTGTAGATCAAGTAGTGTTCAGTCAGTAAGTGAATGAGTGACTACATTCATTTTTATTTACACAGTATAACTAACATTTTGTTTTTGCTTTATAGTCCATTTTTTGACATGGCAGTCGTGTTTTTAAAATATTTAAATTATTTTTTTACGTAGATGAACACCAAGAATGGATTTTGACGAAATGGCTGTGTAAAGTTTGTATTCGTCCACCTGCTTAATCATGGATAAAGCCGCTAGTAGAAGCTATTCAGTTCAGGTCGTAAAATGAACCGCGTCAAAAGCTCGTGGCAAAACTCTGTAACTCTGTCTACCAGAGTCTGTGTTTCTGATAGCTACAACTTAGGAGTCTTTAAGTCAAGAGTGAATAGGTTACTTCTAGGCAAGCGTGCTCCAACGTCGACCGCATCATCGCTTACCATCAGGTGAGATGATGATCAAGCGCAAGCCTATCAATAATAATAAAAAAAAAACTTATTCTGTGGCCTTACAATAATCGATACCGCGACCCACTGAACAGAAGCCAATCGATCAAACCACTACGCCAACCGTGATATCAAAGTAATCTGTCTGATTACCTACAAGCATTTGCCATTTAATTTAGTTTCCTATTTACTTACATAAAAGGATGCATTTAATCATACGATTACAGTTCGCCACATAATTTCCGGTATCTAATAGAGTCATCACATTCTGTACTAAATTGACAACTTACGCGATGACATCGTTTGGTACAAGTGCAATGTATATTATGTAGTTTGTACCTGTAGTATTCTTTGTAATATAGGATGACTGGCAATTAGTGTATGATACTTAACCCCTCAAGCGCCGATTGTACAAACGTCTGTACAACTTAGATGTCCTTGAAAAATGCCTAATTTTCGTGTTTTCCACAAGTTTTTACGAAAGTTATTTGTTCGAAAATTTTGGTTTCTTTACATATTCTTCTATATATGTTATATTATTGGTTTTTGTTAGAAAAATCCGAAAAAAGTTTTTTTTTTTTGGTGATTTACGTATACAGTGCAATTTTCCGGGTCAATGAACCCCTGGCGCTCGAGGGGTTAAACACGTGATTGTCCACATGATAACAAACAATTTTTATTATAGGAGCAACGCCGAAACCGCGAAAAAAATGTCAGCTGTTCAGTTCATTAGGCAAACATAAATGTACTGAATAGCTGATTTTTTTCGCGATTTCAGGTTTGTTCCCATAGTAAAAGTTGTTGGTTATCATGAGCACAATCACGTGTTTAAGTATCGTACACTAATTACCAGTCACCCTGTCTACATAAGTATTAAGTATACACATCATAAGCAAAAGCATTATCAGCCTTTCAATGTTTCTACTGACTCAGACAGGGAGTTAGAGAGGGACAGGAAAACAGAATTTCTGGAGTTTACAATGCACGTCCCGGTAGATCAAGCTACAAAATAGATAGGTACAGAAGTCAATCTACATACAATAAAAGCGCGCTCGAGCAACGCACACTAAGACACCGCTCACAGACAAGATGTCTCGGTCGCGTCTCGGATGACTCGTTGAACAATTCCGGCTCAAACGCTTATTAGTGTGCGTCCACCGAGCGTAGGTATAAAAAGTGAAGTACATACATGAGATTGTCTTCTGTACCTATCTATTTTGTGAGCAAGCTGGAAAGACATACGCAGTCATGCAATTGCCGGGAGTGTCTCCAAGTATACCGCAAGGCGGGTAGGACCTACGGTGGTGGGAGGTGGGATTTAACCGTACTCTATCATCAGGTGGGATCGCAGTCAAGCACTAGTTTATATCAATTTAAAAAATCAAATCAAAAGACGCTTAGTTGACACTTCGCGTGACCCAAGGGCTGATTTTTACCTCGGTCAGAGATTAAGCATTGCCATTCAACGTGGCAATGTCGCCAGCCTTTTGAGCACACTTCCAGTCGACAGCGATGCGGAGGAGTTTTATGACGCCATATTTTAGTAGGGAGTAGCCTTTAGTGTGTATAGTTAGGTTAAGCATACTTAAATATATATATTTTTTTAAATATTTGAGTTTATTATGTATATATTTTCTTGTAATTAAATAAATAAGTTTAAAAAAAAATCAAATAGAATAAAAAAAAAACACTGATCATGTATTTAGAAGCTTCGTTTCTACAAGACTATTTAGATACAAGAAATTCCTTCAAGCATATAATTTTTGCCAAGATCTCTACCCGAAGCAACGCCAATATTTGCCAAACCATGTTTGCCATAAGACAAGGCCAGTATTGGAGCATTGGCGCTGTCACTTCACATGATGGATGACACAACAAGTGACGTCACGGTTGTCACATTTGACATTGACATTGATTGGAACCGGTAGGCGGCTAGAATAAATAAACACTGAGGTAATAAAACTAGTGCGGATACAAATGTTATGTAGGCTTTTATGAGCGTGACTTAATAGGGACGTATACATACATGATAGAAATGATGGTTAGTCATAGGTTATAAATGGATCAGTTTTGATTAGGTAAAGAGTGGGTTGCACCAGAAACATTTTTTCAATACTCGAAAACTCGCTGTTATCCCTACTGATTTTAGCCACGGAAATTTCTGTTTTCCGCACTAGTGCGGAAAAGTACACGAGCTCACCCCCCGCTTGTATCAAAATCGAATTAGTAACCACCACCAAGTCACCTTTGCCTTTGTTTTGTTTTAATTCATTTTGTTGCCTAACATAGTTGTATAAGTTTTTGTGTTACTTTTTACCAATTGCATTATTAATTGCATTTATTTTTGATTAAATATTATCTACGAGGTAGTTTGTTTTTTTGTTTGTAGGAAGTAATTGGTCCGATTGCTAAAACTTTTTACCGATAGAAAGCTGCTTTATTCCTGAGTGATATAGATTATATTTTATGTATCTACGCGGACGAAGCCACTGGTAAAAGCTAGTCATTAATATAGTAGGAATAGAAGTCTAACTAGACCATGTGTTAATTAAATCCTAGCAGAGTTCGAGAATGCCACTTTTCCATATATGTTCCTATAAGCATTTCAGAGCATATAGATACACTGCGCCATATTCTCCGCTATATTTCAATCGAAACACGTCCACTGTTGGACATGCCTCCTTCAATAGTCGCCACAAGCCCGTCTTACGCGTCTCGCATCCATCGGATTCTCGTTACCCCCATCAGGGAGACCGGGAGACCTATAAACGCTACGTATTCCAATACACGGTAGCCACTCCAGAAGCTTTTGGCTTCATCGACCATCTGTTCTACGAGCAATGTGTTCTGCCTCTTCAGGCTATGTAGGTCACTTTAGTTCTCTTGCAGGTATGTTCATTGTAAATTCAATCACGCAAATTCCTGTTTCTTGTGTATCGCATTTATCAGATTTCCGCACACCAGAAGACGCAGAATAAATCAGCGTTGGAAGGCCTCCGGAGGACACGGTAGAGCACACAATCGCGGTGTGCCCTGCTTAGGTGGAGCATCGCCGTGCCCTCGTGAGGGTGATCGGCGGTAGAGACCTCTCGCGCCGGGCCTTGGTCGAGGCCATGGTCCGGAGCGAGGAGGAGTGGCAGGCGGTCGCCGACTTCTGCGAAGCAGTAATGCTCGCTAAGGAGGAGGCCGACCGCATCAGGCAACGGCGCTCTTGCCGCCGCCGTGATTCCGATCCCGATTTCCAGCCACCGTAGGCGCGGGCTTGCGGACAGTGAGCAATGGGTAGCTCACTGTCCGGCCGTCCGGTAACTGTCCGGACCAAGCCCAAGTCGTCGACGGCGCGCACTGTTCCCGCGCGCCTCAAGGTGTTGTCAGCAACAGCAGGGGCCTAGCCGGGTCGAAGCCTACTGGGGCCAGGGTTATCCGAAAGGGCGCTCGAGCCCCGGTATGAAGGCTAGAATGAACGGGGTGGGTCTTTTAGTCAGTAAGAGTCTGACACTATCTCCCGCTCCGCCCAAGGTCGGGGGATGTCAATGCATGATTTTTCCCACCATAAAAAAAGGCCTGCCACATGATAGATCGATGAGCTAGTAAAGGGTCACCCTAACTTAATGATTGACCAGTATGCCATACTAGGCTTGTTATAAAAACGTGTCAGAGTTATTTTTAACGTATTTTGTCGATAGTCAATCGTTAGGACCAAAAATGATGTCACTTTACCTGTTGGACGAATTAAAATAAACTTGTTCATCAATGAAAGAACGTGTTTTTCATATCGATGGTTGAAAGGCAAAATGGTGTAAGCGACATTGAGTCAACTTTACAAAAAAGGGATTTAAAGTTAAAATTTTGAGTTCACTTTTGTAAAGTTTACTTTATGTCGCTTAGATCATTTTGCCTTTCAACCGTCAATATAGTTGGTAGGTATCGGTGTTTGGAAAATAGACATGTTTCATGTCTGGGTTAGGTTTTAGTTACCATTCGATCCAGTCAATTCAATTAATTTTAAACCTAGGTAGATTTTTTTATGGAATCCCTCAGCAGGCACGGTCAATTTTAGTGACTGCGATCCCACCTGATGGTAAGCAGTGATGCAATTGTAGATGGTGTGGCGCACTAGTTTATTAAGTGCCTATTCACTCTTTTTTTAGGTGGGAAAATTATCGAATGACATCTCCCGCCCTTGGGTAGAGCAGAAGGGTTTGTCAGACTTTAACTGACTAAAAATCCACTCTTGTTCCTTTTTTACCTTCGTTCCAAGGCCCCAGGGTTAACTTTAATCTTCGACCCTACTAGGCCCCTACGGTTTGCTGACATCTCCTTGAGCGCGCGTGGAACAAAACGGTCGACGACTTGGGTTCGGTCTGGACGGTTACAGGCCTATCGGACAGCGAGTTACCCATTGCTCGCCGCCCGCAAACCCATGGCCTAAGCTTACGGCTTATTCACTCTAGCCTTGAAGACACCTAAATTATAATCAGACGAGAAGACCGTTGCAGGTAAATTGTTCCTGTTCTTTGATGGTCACGGTATAAACGACGAGGCGGAACGCTTAGTCCGGACCGTAAAGGTGTCAACAGTTTATGTTTTATAGTATGATGCAACACATTTTTGATTAATTTACGTATCCTAAGGTTAGATTGCCTGTATATGCAATAAATGACCTTAAGAACTGCTAATGCGTTTAGTATCTATTTATTTTATCACATTCGTCTGATATTTTAAGCCCAGCAGGAGGTATTAGAAACAGCTAGCGCGCTTTGAAACACAATATCGAGAGAAAAGGTCAAGAAAATTAGGATAGAGTTATTTATAGTTTATAAATTAGTGTTTCAGTAGGTCACTGAAGTTATCTAAACTAATTTTACGAAGAGGTAAAATTGCTTGACTCAAATAAATGCACAGATTTGCGTACTGCCGCCTAGGTGGGTGCGAGAGGTGCGTCCACATATTTTGGCCCGATGGTTCAAGGGACTATAAGCCATAAGAGAGGATTTTCTAAAATCTTGTCCCTAAAGGGATGAGGGATGAATCAGACAATTTTTTTGATAAAAGACTTAGTAGGATTATTTCATCATCGTCAGCCTTTTTAATGTTCCCACTGCTGGGACTCAGGCCTCCTCTCTAGGAGAGGGAATGGGCCGTAATCCATCACGCGGGTCCAGTGCGAGTTGGTGAATGTCACATGTCTTCGAATTTTTGGTTCTAGGACATGCCGGTTTCCTCACGATGTTTTCCTTCACCGTTTTGAGAGCAGTGGTGATGAAATAAATTACATAAGGTAATGCGCCTGGCTGGGTTCAACCCCGCGACCTATAACTCGTAAGTCGGGGCCGTTACCACTCGGCCACCACTGTTCTAGGATTATTTATATTTAATTAACTGCCTAAATAGACGGAGTATAGACACATCTTTTTGGCAAAATTGCGAGAGCAATGACTCTTCATCTCAAAAAATATAAACTAATCAAGCAGGTGCAATATTTTTTTATGTTAAACATACAAAAAGAGTTGCCAGCACTTTATCGCTTCACTGAATTATTGCATCTTTTAAAATCGTAATAAAATTACAGCGTGAAAATGATTCAACTAAGTGATTTCATAGGCTAAAAACATTTTTGAAAATTTACAATGAAGTGTGAATAAAAACTGGCACGCTTGCGACTAAATAAAAAGCATGAGTAAAAACGTACATAAGTAGCTATTATTACGAATGAAAAGAAAATCATTCGAACTGATTTTTATTACGTACGATAAAAACTCAATGAGCTTCAACACATAGGGCTGTACCTGTTCGATACAAGTCAGATATCGATAAATTTTTTCTCTAGTTTTTTTATCGTCTGTTGATTAAATGTTTATTGATGAAAGATATGATCGATCTATCTTGATTCGTGATCTTTTAAGTTTTTTGGTTCTCTCTGAACAAAAAACGAGCTACTGTTCATTTTCATATTTAATTAACAATAACTGCCAAACGAGCGTAATTAAATGGTTGATTATTAAAAACATGACCTTTACACTATTACAAAAAAAAAAACCTTAAAAAATATTATTATCAATATTATTTTTAGTATAACCATTGAAACACGTGTCGAGTATTTTTATGTGAAGAATCTATGTGCAAAATATCAAAAGTATATTATGTAAAATCACAAAGTTATAAGCCAGTCATGAAGCCTGGTTGGCGACATAAATACTTGGTCACCGGGCCATCCGTGCGACTGAGGGGTGGTTTTGGTTCCACACCCAGTTGTGCGCTGGCACCTAATGCCCGCTATGACCTGTTGTGACCTGCTTTGTACTTAGTGCCGATGGTGTCCAACTTTTTCACCTTTTTTTAAATATTTTTGGGAAAAATATAACATGGTGTAAAAAATATTGGAATCGAAATAGTTACTGATTCTGAACAAATTATTATATTCAGGTTTCACATATACTAAAAATAATATTGTATGTATACATTATATTCATATGCTGAGTTTACGAAAGTAACATATAGTTGCTAAGCGTTCAAACGTACCAAGCGTTTTAAAATTACTCAGCAATATTTTAAGACATTGTCCTATTAATTTTGCTCGGCAGTGTAATATGTAATGAAAAGTGCGTTGACACTTCGAGCGACGTACGACAGTGTACAAAAATAACGTTTCAATTGCCAGGTGTGTAATGTGTGTATTTATTTTATTAGCTTACTCTACTTTTGAGTGTAATAATGTTTCTGCGTGTATATTTTTGAAAGAAGGTCATTACTTTTTTTTTTGTGGATTTTTATGTGAATCATAGTATTTGCACCTATTTCACACCCACGTGCTATCTTTTAAATAAATAGCTGCATAATTTTTGTGGCATCTAATTAAATCAAAAAATTTTTTTTTTTTTTTTAAGTGGGCAATCATCAATACTTTGCCCACTTTGTGTAAAGCGAGAAGATCGTGTTAGACAACGACGTTCCTAAAACGTCTTTGTTTATACATACATATATGTAATAATTAATATATGAATGCGAATTCAAACAAGTAATCATAAAACATGACAACCTTAAAAGTTTCTTCACAGTAGCCCCCTACGCTCCAGAGCCACTGAAACTTTTTCGAATATTGCCGCATTTATTACTTTGCCTCAATTATTTTACTACTGGGCAAAGTCCTCCACAATATTTTTCCGATTCTGTTTGTTGGACAAGCAATAGAATTTCCAGCGGTACCATTTTTTTCTGCTTCAACTAAATTCATTAAACAATCAAGTAGGCAGCATTCCTTACTAATAAAATTAGCATTCTTGTATTTGAAGGTAAAGCTTGTTAAAGATGCGGTATGCACATACTCAAATAAGTGATAATTGCCCGCAAACAGGCAGGTATTTGTTTTGTAAATATTTTGCATAATAAGCTTGCTGCCTCCGTCTAGACGCGCATTTTAGGCGAGTTCGTTATGTTTGAGAATGGAAAAAAAAATAAACAAGTTATGGTAGCCGATGCCTGTGTGGGCTGAGGAATTATTGTTGAACACAAAGGAGAACTTACGGCACATGAGTGACTTATCTACACTAATATAATAAAGAGGTAAAGTTTTTTTTTTATTTGTAGGAGGTAATCTCTGAAACTAGGTCCGATTGCAAAAATTTTAGCACCAATGGAAAGCTGCTTTATTCCTGAGTGACATAGACTATAGTTTATGTACGTAAGAGAAGCCGCGGCCTAAAGCTAAAAAAAGCTATGAAAAGTCAATAAAAGTTTGACTTTCCTTTTCGCTCCAGAACAAGAGGAGTTATCTGATGAATTTTTAAAAAATCTTACCAGTATTTTGTTTTGTATCTAGTTCTTCTTTTCATTTTCGTTTTTTCGTTATTGTTTTGATGTTATTTAAGTATACAGTTTTTGTTTTATATTACACAACTATCACACAACGTCGTCTAGTCCCAAGCTAAGCAGAGTTTGTGTTATGAGTACTAGACAAATGATAAACATACCTATATATTTCTAAATACATACATATTACAGATAAATAACACCCAGACACAGAACAAACGATCACGCTCATCACATAAACATTTGTCCTGGGTGGGGACCGAACCCACGACCTCCGACGTAGCAGTCAGGGCCACTAACCACTAGACCAACAGGCCAGTCACACAGTAATTTTATACCATTTATTTATTTATTTATTAAAACTTCATAAAACACAAAGGTACAAAGGCGAACTTAATGCCTTAGGCATTCTCTACCAGTCAACCAAGGGTGGTAAAAAAGAACATGGCAGGTCCATAAAAAAAAGAACGTATGTCCGGACCTTGGAGGTATTGACAATGTAAGGGTAGATAGGTACTCGCTGTACGTTGGGTTGTTGAATGGTAGAAAGGTGATGGCGGAATCAGTCTTATCTCTGAGATGGCAAAGCTGCTGCGACGCCTCGTTCATAGGCGGCGAGGCAGTGATAAAAAAAAAATCAAATTTCAAAATATCAAATAGACCACTTGCAGGCACTTTTGAATGGCAGTCAGTCCAAGAAAAGTGAAGCTAAATGGCACGTTCCAAAACGTAGATCTCTATGGAGAAGACCATGCAAGAAATTCTATGGAAACTCATTTAAATCATATTATGACCTACATATAATCTTGTTTACACATTTCTTGTAGCTTCTATTAAAAACACGAGTCTATCATTTTTTATAATAATGACTCAGTAAAATAAAAATACCATTTATGTTCAATTTAACCTCTGACGCCACTTAATACATATAAACATGGATAATGACGTCATAGCCCTCATTAATGACGTCATCACCACGTAACAACAACTAGTCAGTGTTGCGCAATACATCGACGATTCCGTTGAGTGACGAACTAGCTTCAAAAGTCACTGTCACTTTTAAATAGTGATGTTACGCTCAAGGTTAAAATTATATCGATAGTTACGGTTTTTTTTTTGCTTGGGGTTTTTACTTCAGTTTGACGGTCAATAAAATAGATTGTTTTAATTAAATCTGATAAAATGTCAGTGTTAATTAAGTGTTAGAAAAAAAACCTGATTTTTTGAATGTGATATTATTTATGGTACAGACGATGGTGCCTTATTAGATTTTTACATACTCGTTTTTGGACTAGTAAATTTAAAGATTCGAAGACTCAAGTAATTCCTTAAAGTTATATTTTTCTATTGTAATGTCTTTTACAACAACCCGCTAAAATATATTATTAAAAATGCTATTTAATTACATAAGTTACAATACAGGTTTCGATTTTTAAGTCAATTAACTTCTCTCAGCGGTTTCGGACGCGTCGAATTAGAAATTTGTCTTACAAAGACAAAAAGTATCTATGTGGTATTCCAGGACATTGTCTATCCATGAGCCAAATGTCATCCAAATCCGCTAAGCTGTTCGATTGTGAAGAAGCAACAACCATAGATAAATAGACACTTATGGGCTTTCGCCTTTATACTCGTAATGTCAGTGTATACCAGTAACAGTAATTGCAGTGGTACCTGACTGGTAAATCTTCGACTTACGAGTTGTAGTAGGTCGCAGGTTCAAACCCAGCCAGGCGTATTGTGTAATTTATTTCATCATCACAGCTCTCAAAACGGCGAAGGAAAACATTCGACATGTCCTAGAACCAAAAATTCGAAGACATGACTGTGACTTTCACCAACCCGTACTGGGCCCGCGTGGTGGATTACGGCCCTTTCCCTCTCCTAGAGAGGAGGCCTGAGTCCCAGCAGTGGGAACATTAAAAGGCTAACTATGCTATGCTATACCAGTAACTGACCTATAACCGAGGCATGCGTCTGCGCACAGTGGGTAACTTGCCAACAGCTGTCTCGTTTGTCTTTGAATTACTGACGACACTCGCAGTTCAAGAGTGACATAATTTGAATGCCTGCAGATTTTTTAGTGAGACATGCTCCGGTTACATCCCTAATCTAAATCAGAAACTTTATTTCAAAGTAGCTTTTGCCCGCGTCTTTGCTCGTGTACATAAAATATAGCCTATGTCACTCAGGAATAAAGCAGCTTTCTATCGGTCAAAATTTTAGCAATCGGACCAGTACTTCCTACCAGAACAAACAAAAAACAAATTTTACCTCTTTACTAAATTAGAGAAGAAGAAGACCAACTACAGGCACTTTTAAGTTGTCAAAACATCGGTCAGTCAAAAAAAAAGGGAAGATAAATTGCACGTTCCAAATCGTAGTCTCTATGGATAAGAACGAGCAAGAAATTCTATGGACAGTTGGACATTCTTTTAAATCAAGTCAGGTTTTTTCTCACTCGTTAAGGCTTATAGTCCCTTGAACCATCTGGCCGAAATTATGTGAACGAAACTCTCGCACTCGCCTAGGCGGCAGTACCGAAATCTGTGCATTTATTTGCGGCCAGCAGCGCCCGGTAAGCGCTTTAAATCCATTTTCTTTGCGAAATATTGATTGATTTACATATGTAATATTCACTTTGAAGAATATTTAACCACCGATTTTTATGTGTAAAAGTGTTTCTAAAGGTCCAAGCCGTTTCGAAGGAGTAGGAAAAACTTGCGAATAGTTGCGAAATATCTAAATATTTTTTTTAGATAAAAGTAGATATTAATAGCACGAAAAAATCAAATGTTGATAATGTTGTTCATGAAAGTACATATTATTATAATAATAAACATATATTTTTTTCAAACCTATTAACCTGGCCGTTACCAAGGAGTAAGCTTCAGAAAGTCACTGTTTTAAGGCATTTTTTGGGAGCTTGGGCCTTAAAGACCTTGCCGTAGTGAGCGGTAGCTAAGCATGGGGCGGCGAGCGGTAAGATCACAAGTATGAAAATGTTTGTAGCACGCCACGAGTCGCCACTCATATCGAACCATTAAGACCGAAGCCGTGAACGCAAAGCCGCGTACAGACATCGCGAGGCGTGCGACGCGAATGGTTCGTCACGCATACCTCAACCTCAGGCATACGACGGTGTAATAATGCGTGCGTCCTGAACGACACATGCTTTTTTTTCGATGGGAAAAATCATCTTATGACAACCCCCGCTCTTGGGCGGAGCGGGAGATAGTGTCAGACTCTTACTGACTAAAAAACCCATCCCGTTCCTTCAAGCCTTCATACCGGGGCTCGAGCGCTTTCGGATAACCCTGGTCCCACTGTCCGCAAGCCCGATATTTACCTACCTCATAAACCCACTATAATAAATCTCTATAATTTCTTCTAGTAAGCACCAAGGCTACATTCTCTCCGTGAAATATGACCGTGTTAACATAGTCCAATCCATCACAATTTTCCAAAAGATTGATACGTTGCAATTAGAATTAGCAAAGTAGACAAATTGCCGTAAATAGGCCGCGGGTGTTATTAATAGCTCTCATGATTGATTCGAGCGAAAAACGTTTGCACAAATTTAGGTCACGGTGATTTGATTGATTCGACGAATACATTTTTTGACTAAAAACTAATGAGAGAGTCTTAGGCCCAGTTCTTGGAATGACAGTGAAATGTAGACAGCTTTTAGCGTTATCATTTTTTTTAGTGTGTCATATTAGTTTTAGCGGCCCACTGACAATCTTTGAAGGTTGCCCAATTTCTTTTTTCAATGTTTATGTGTTTTGACATTACTGATCGCTCTCTTTTGCTGTGCCTGCTTAATGTGAAAAGATAGTGTAAACCGTAATTCTTTTTATAATGGGTAGGCTCGCGTTTCACCACAATCTCACCTGATGGTAAGCGATGATGTGGCCGACGATGGAGCACGTTTGCCTAGAAACAATCTGTTCACTCTTGACTTAAAGACCCCTAGGTTATAGTTAACAGGAAACACACACTCCGGCAGGGAATTCCATTCCTTAGCTGTACGCATAATGAAACTAGAATTTTCTTAGGCTGCATGGATTATACAGAGCACTTGCATGCAGAACAAACCATTTATTGTTGAAATAATGTAACATGCTGGGCGCTAAGCGCCCCCCACGAGTCGCTGGTCAACCCCCGTAAAACGCGCGGTGTGGCAACCGCGTTGCGAACGGTCGACATCAGTAGCCTGATTAACGTAAAATCAAACAAGCCAAATTTCATTGAAGTTTTAAAGTCGTTCGATCGAAGTCCTAACCAAAAGCGGTATCCACGATCTATCGACTTATTTCCAGTTACATTAATAAGTATTCTAGCAGGATAATGTAACACAGATTTTTTTTTTAAATCGACGAATTTCAAACGATTTTAAAATCGGTGTCGTTCAAACTCGATTGATGGATGTGAATACGGGAATGGTCTGAACGACTAAATCGCTACGATATCGTTACGGTTTTCATTACGTGAATCGGGGTACAGGACGGCCACGTCATAAGCACTACGTGTACAATTCAGTGTTGAATAGTGCGGTGTTATATAGCGCATCACTGACATACAAACGCATGGCAGCCAGATACGTTTTCAATTTAGGCGCTTGTAGTCGGACTGCTAACGTACTGCAGCCGGCGGGTTGCAGTACGCAATGAAAGCTCATCATCATCAGCCTTTTCTATGTTCCCACTGCTGGGACTCAGGCCTCCTCTCTAGGAAAGGGAATGTGCCGTACTCCACCACGCGGGCCCAGTGCGGGTTGGTTGATGGCACATGTTTTCGAATTTTTTGTTCTAGGACATGCCGGTTTCCTCACGATGTTTTCCTTCACCGTTTTGAGAGCAGTGGTAATGAAATAAATTATACAAAGTAATGCATCTAGCAGGGTTTGAACCCACGACCTACAACTGGCCACCACTGCTGTACCATTGAAAGCTCCTTTATTGATAAACTTGGAAAAGTAAGTACATATGAATTGAAAAATTGACACTGATACTTGCACGGTTTCGAACCCACAATTTAATGCATGAGAGATGAGTACCTTAACCACTGGGCCATAGGTTTGTTTACGTTCTGACGAGTTATTTATAACACCATGATATTACCATTAGTTCTGATTAACCCTGACATGTTTGATTATGTCATTTTTATTTGGAACTGTTTATTTATTCGTTAACCGTACAATACATTGTATGATACGTAACTATAACCTTTCAAAGGGCTTCCGTGTTTTAGGGTTAGTTCACATCGAGAGATTGAGCGATGTGACTTTTTTATCGTGGGAAATCATCAGTGACTTTTCTATTTGAAGGAAATAAAATATATTTGGTTTAAGGGCGCCATCAAATTAGCCGCGAGACGGCAGCGCGGATATAGCGCTGTTTTGTAAGGGCGCCTTCAAATTAGCCGCAACACCGCAGCGCGGATTTAGCGATATTTTGTAAGGGCGTCTTCAAATTAGCCGCAAAGTGCCACAAGTTGGTGGCGAGGCTGCAGCGCTGCCGTCACGCTGCTTTGTTATTCCATATAAATTTAAACGCGCGGCCGCAGCGCGGATGTAGCGCGGTAGTCTCGCGGCACTTTGCGGCTTTTATTTATAATTATGGAATAACAAAGCAGCGCGGTGTCAGCGCTGCAGCCGCGTCGCCGTCGCGTGGCACTTTGCGGCTAATTTAAAGGCGCGCTAATTCCATAAAAATGAAAACGTGCGACTGCTGCGCTATATCCGCGCTGTAGTCGCGTTGTACGCTACTTTGTTATTTATATGAAATAACAAAGAAGCGCTGCAGCCGCGCTGCTTAAGTAGTATTTTTCTATCTGGTAACATTGTTAATATCGATATCCGTGGTTAAAATGAACCTTTCTGGTACTACTACACTTTATTTTACTAGCTTAAATAAAGCAGCTTTTCATCGGTGCAAAAATTTTAGCAATCGGACCAGTACTTTCAGAGGTTACCTCGTACAAACACACTAGGTAAAGTTTAAAGTAAATTTGAGTGTTCCTGGAGAATTTCACTTTTTTTAAGTATTGTACATAGGTACTTAAAAAAAAGTAAAATATATTGTTGAAAACACAACCTCCTTTTATGGAGTCGGTTAAAAAAGTGCCCAGCCTTACATCCTACTGTTTTGTTGACATAACATTTTTATTATTCACGTCCACTGATTTAAATTTATGACGAGCTATATGAGATATATATATGTGAATTAAGAATATGACATACGTGTATAAGGGCCATAAATAAATAAATAAATTTGACAGCTTGATTGGCGCCACGCGGACGCATCTATAATAATAAGCAAAGCGTTTTGGAAACACATTCATTATGCGTACAGCTAAAGAGTGGAATTCCCTGTCGGAGTCTGTGTTTCCTGATAGCTACAACCTAGGAGTCTTTAAGTCGAGAGTGAATAGGTTACTTCTAGGCAAGCGTGCTCCATCGTCGGCCACATAATCGCTTACCATCAGGTGAGATAGTGGTCAAACGCGAGCCTATCAATAATAATAAAAAAAGCTCAGTGCTTTTTAGTATGGTGAAAAAGGTGGGTGGATCAATTCCAGCTGCCAAAAAACTATACTACACAAGTTTCTACCAACTATTTTGCCCGAGTGAAAGTGGAAAATAATCCCTAGAGAATATCCTCCTCCTCCTCCTTGCGTCGGTTTCCTCAATGCTGAGGGTCGTGACCCCCCTGTTTCATCACTCTATCCCTTATGATATTCCTCCATCTGTTCCTGTCTCTGCCGGTGTGAAGGGCATTGTACATCGTGGAGTCAAGGGCGGTGCGGATCTAGTCGGACCAACGTACTGGGCTGCGCCCGCGAGGCCTTTTCCCGTCCGCTTTACCAGTCACAATTAGCCTTTCGAGGTTACCACCGTCTTTCCTATAGAATATACCCAAGGATAAAGCTTGAACTACATTAGACCGGCGCACACGAGTAACCCGTCTGATTTATACGTAGAACAAAATCGCGTTGCGTGGCGTGAATCTAGTTTAACTCTGCAAGTCTAGTTCCTATAAGATATATGGAGAATTAGAGACCAACGCACCAGATCCCAGATACCCAGATCAGCGTATCTACGTGGCACACTTGTGCGCAGTGTAGTTCTACCTTAACACTTCAGTTTAGGTTTCTATTTAGGGTTCTGTAGCCAAATGGCATGAAATGGAACCCTTATGGATTGTTGTTTTATTTATTTATTTTTTTTCATCAAACCCATATGTGTGGGGTATCTATGGATAGGTCTTCAAAAATGATATTGAGGTTTCTAATATTATTTTTTCTAAACTGAATAGTTTGCGCGAGAAACACTTCCAAATGTGTGTAATCCTCCTGTAACTTCTAAAATAAGAGAATGATAAAACTAAAAAAAATATATGATGTACTACTACCATACAAACTGCCAACGAAAATTGGTTTGAACGAGATCTATTAAGTAGTTTTTTATTTAATACGTCATAAATCTAAAAAAATACACTATTATTGAAACATCGATCAAAGTTACAACGAAACTAAACGAACTTTTATATTATGTTACTTGTTGCTAAGGAACCATTCATGGTCGAGTCCGACTCGCACTTGGCCGGTTTTGTTAAGTTATGTACGTAAATACGTAAAAACTAAAAATAATATGTACTTACACAATTAGCTTAACTTTATCGTTTTCTTTATCGCATATCCTTAGGAAGTTGTAGCCTAGAGTGATAAGAATATTAATTTGTAAGTACTATTTTGTAAAATTAGTTAATTTAAGCCATTTCCTGTCTAAAAATATTCGCCTTATCACCTACAGGTCATTTATTTAAGTGACCTGTAGCACTAAGCTACAAAAAACAGTTTTTTTTTTATAAGATATTATGTAGTGTTCATTATTAAGGCATATTTTTCTAAATCTACGTATATATATAATAGGTGCCATCAAAAACATAACTAGTAAAAAAACCAAGGCTTGCAACTCAGTTCTACATCCGTAAAAAGTTATAAGATCCATGTAATACCAAGTCGGTTACTTTATTCAGTCCGTACTTATGGGACCTTGATGACCTAGATGGACTTGGCAATCAGACTAAATAATTTAATTTAATATAATATGCAGTACTAATAAACAATCTAATTTAATTAAAACAATGTTATGGCCGTGCCACTTTCCAAGTTACATTCTAGGGTTTGTCTCAAATATCCAAAACAGGCCTTTTATTTTTTAACGAGTTAAGTCGCGAATAAATAAAAAGGCAAAATAGTGTTAATGACTAGTGTCTATAATTGTCACGTGCAGAAAAGTTTTCGATAGTGATAAAAGTGTATAATATTACTTTTTAAATCTAGTGACTTCCCCGGCTTTGCCTGGATGTAAAATATTCATAGGAACGTTCCTCATTTACTGCTCTTTCTATTATTAAAAACAGCATCAAAATCCGTCACGTGGTTTACGAGGAATTTGCGAATAAACATACGGAAGGCGACTTTGTTTTATATTATGTAGAGATATTTGCTGACATTAACGGGTTTACACTCAATAAATCAAATCCTTCATTATCTTTTAGTACCAAACAGGTAGGAAAAATAATTAAATATCTATTTTAGAATTCATATTTTTTGATACTTACCTTTATTTTTTGGTCCATTCTGAACTAGATTAAATTAAAAATTAAGTCGTAAATCTAAAATCATATTCTTTGCAAATTACTCCACATTAAATTTTTATTATGTTAGGTTTATTTTTGAAACAGGTGGGAAAAATAATTAAATATCTATTTTAGAATTCATATTTTGTCATCCTACCTGTATTTTTGGGTCCATTTTAAACTAGATTAAATAATTAAAAATTCTATCATAAATCTAGAATGATATTCAATGTAAATTATTCCGTCTTAAATTTTTATTTTATAGGTTTATTTCTGAAACGGATGGGAAATATAATTAAATATATATTTTAGAATTCATATTTTATGATACCTGCATTTTTTTCCTTTTTAAGCTAGATTAAATAATTAAAAATTCTATCGTAAATCTACAATGATATTCATAGAAAATTATTCTGCGTTAAATTTTTATTACATTAGGTTTATTTATGGATATCACTTTATCTATGGATAGCACGTTTACCATCACATAAAATATAGACTATGTCACTCAGGAACAAAGCAGCTTTATTTTGGGTAAAAAAAATTAGCAATCTAACCAGAACATTCAGAAATTGCCTCCTACAAACAAACAAAAAACAAACTTTACCTTATTATAATATGAGTGTAAATGTAGATTAGGTACAGTCGGAATTGGTACAGTATATATTTTCCTAGACCTAGTAGAAGTAAATAAAATAGAGATGATAATACCTCCTCCAAAATCTCGTATAAACATGGCGATAAAATTCCGGGATAGTAGTTTTCTGTTACATAATATGCCTTTTGTTCTACCAAAAATAATTGTGCAGTAGGTACAATATGCTTTTTTATGAAGGTGGCCTAAAAAAAAGTCGGGCTGCCCCAAGCCCTTAATAATTGTAAACAGTTTATGAATATTTGTATTTTTAGTGAAGAAGTAGATTTAATGCACAGTTAAAAATATCCCTTTAATAATATTAATATATTATTAGAGTATAATATTTCACAACTTTCACACAAGGTCGTCTAGTGCAGAAGTAGGCAGAGTTTGTGGTATGAGTGCTAGACAACTGATAAACATACTTATATATTTCTAAATACATACATATTATTACAGATAAATCTCACTAAAACACAGAACAAAATAATCGTGCTCATCACATAAACATTTGTCTTGGGTGGGAATCGAACCCACGACGGCATAGCAGCCAGGGCAACTAACCACTAAACCAACAGGCTAGCCTTAATATTATTCTATTTTGATATACTTGACATATAACATGTTTTCATAGCACAAAATAGGTAGGTACAGAAGACAATTTTCATGTATGTACTTTACTTTTTTATACCTACACTAGGCGATCGCGCTAGGGTCAGCGCGTTGCGCCGAACTGTACGAGTGCGACCGGGCGATTGAGCCGAGATATCGTGTCCGTGAGCGGTGTCTATGTGTGCGTTGCTCGAGCGCGCTTTTTATGTAGATTGACTTCTGTACCTATTTTGTGGCATAATGTTTAGTAAATTCATTTCATTCACTCTTCAATCCATTCATCAAAATTCAGTAGTAGAAATAATTACCAAAGTGTAACAAAACACTTTGTAAACTGCACACGTCAAGTTTTACACAATGTATCATTATTGAAACATTGGGTTTTACCCGCGCATGCACTCATGGGGTTTTGTTTCGTAACACAAATAAAGAAACGTGAATGTATGGGCACTCCGTCTCATGGTCAACGGAAATTGGGTTTTTTGAAGATAAAGTTTCAGTTATTTGGAAGGAGCAAGGTATGTTTTCAGTACCTGCTGATAAGTTGTAAGTATTTAGTAGTATAAGTAAAATATAGCCAATGTCACTCAGAAACAAAGCCTAAGTAAAGTATCAAGTTACACACAATATTTTCTACACTAATATTATAAAAGAGGTAAAGTTTGTTTTTTTTGTTTGTAGGAGGTAATTTCTGGAAGTACTGGTCCGATTGGTAATTTTTTTCACCGATAGAAAGCTGCTATATTCCTGAGTGACATAGGCTATATTTTACGTACGCGGGCGAAGTCAAGGGCAAAAGCTAGTAATTTAAAAAAGTTATTCAAGTACATCGATTTTGTACATTTTACATGAAGCGCGCAAAACTAAAACTTTTGACTTTTTAGACAGACTGTGCATCAGTTTTTATTTTACCCTATTACACAAATCGTTAGACTTTATAAACATACTTTGTTTACTATAAACTATCGATATACGAATGTTCTAAAATATTGCGTCATAGTAATAGGATTATTAACTCACTTTACTTCGGCTTAAACTAAATTATTTCTCAGTAGTCCAATCAAATTGAATTGATCAATAATGTTTCATAATGATCTCCTAATTAATGAATGAATAATTACTTCAAACATATTCATTCAAATTAGTTGTCAATTTACTCTGCGCTGATGAAGACGAATGTTTTCAATTATATTGTTGTGAATTATGAAATTAGTTGTATTTTAATACCTTGTTATGTATGCTTCATAGAATCTATCTAAAAGGTTTAAGGGACAGTCCTCCACAAACTTTAAGGGCTTGCTCAGTAGACGAAACTGAACAACCTTCCACAATATTTTTTTTAGAAAACGAAAAAAAAAATCAGCCTCACCATACAAAATGATAAACTTGAATGGACAATTTGTATGGCGAGGCCGATTTTTTTTTTCGTTTCCTGAAAAAATATTTTGTGGAAGCTTGTTCAGTTTCGTCTACTGAGCAAGCCCTTAAAGTTTGTGGAGGGCTGTCCCTTACACCTCATACCTACCTACAGGTAATAAATCTATACGAACGCGCATTACGCAACTAAAAGACCACGCACACTTAGATCGCAAGCTTGCTGTTGGTAGTTGAACTATGAGCATTGCCCTACTTTGTGGCACGGCTGCCCCGCCCACAAGGTTATTCTAACCTCTTTCATCTGTTTTGTAGCTAGAACTACATTAGACCGACGCATACATGTGTAACTCGCCTGATTTTTACGTAGAACGACGTCGCGTGGCGTAGATCAAGTGTAGCTCTACAAGTCTAGTTTCCATATAAAATGTATGAAGACCGACGTGCACAGATCGCATGTGTGGTACACGTGTGAGCAATGTAGTTAATAATGCATGTCCGACTATCAAAACAACAAAATATTATACTAGTCTGAAGGACATCAGAAGGATAATGTCGCTCAAACTCGATATTGTAATCGTTTCCCTTGAGACAAACACGCAATGTGCATTTTTAATATTTTAGGGTACTTGTTCCACCGCCCACGAGGAAGCGATTTAGAGCTATCGATTAATGCTTCGCTTGAGGCGTATAGTACCCTGGACATCTGACCCTTAGCCAAGTTATAACTCGTTTTGATCCTCTTGCGTCGATCGCCTCGAGTTGGCCATGCCTCCGATTTTGTAAGGTAGCAAGAAAAAAAATCCGTTCAACGATTCCGTGTGCCAAAGTTAACCACAATCGGTCAAGGCATTTCCGCCGAAAGACGTCCACTGTTGGACACCGGCCTCCACCAAGTGTCGCCACAATGAACGGTCCTGACCCTAAAGGCAATAGAAAGGGCTATGCTCGGAGTTTCCTTGCGAGATCGAATCAGGAATGAGGATATCCGCAGAAGAACCAAGGTTACCTACATAGCACGAAGAATCGCCAAACTTAAATGGCAATGGGCAGAGCACATTGCTTGCAGAACAGATGGAGAATGGAGCCGAAAGGTTCTGGAATGGCGACCACGTACGGGAAGACGTAGCGTTGGAAGGCCTCCTACAAGGTGGACCGATGACCTGGTAAGGGTTGCAGGAATCCGATGGATGCGTGACGCACAGGACAGTTCGGTCAAGGCGTTTCGACAAAAACATGGAACAAACTAACTCACTTTCGCAGATGAAATATTAAGAAGGTAGCTGGGTCATTCACCTCGGATTTAAAACGAATAAACGTACATTTATCTGCGTTTTTTATATGAATGTGTTCAGATAAGAACACTTGAAGCAAATAGAAATAAACGCGTGTGCGGAATATCTTATTAGAGTCGATAACCTCTTCATTCCGTACACATTTATTTTCCATAAAGCAATGAATTTGTGCCAAAATTTTACAGCCTATATTTTTTTTTATGCCTAGGGAGGGATATGAGTATAGTTATACGGGTGTCGCCACTGTGCGGAACGCCCGGAGGACACGGTGGAGCACACAGTCGAGGTGTGCCCTGCTTGGGCGGAGCATCGCCGTGCCCTCGTGGGGGCGATCGGCGGCGGAGACCTCTCGCGCCGGGCCTTGGTTGAGGCAATGGTTCGGAGCGAGGAGGAGTAGCAGGCGGTCGCCGACTTCTGCGAAGCAGTAATGCTCGCAAAGGAGGAGGCCAAACGCATCAGGCAACGGCGCTCTCGCCGCTGCCGGGATTCCGATCCCGATTTCCAGCCACCGTAGGCGTGGGCTGGCGGACAGTGAGCAATGGGTAGCTCGCTGTCCGGCCGTCCGGTAACTGTCCGGAGCAAGCCCAAGTCGTCAACGGCGCGCGGTTGCCGCGCGCCTCAAGGAGTTGTCAGCAACAGCAGGGGCCCAGCCGAGTCGAAGCCTACTGGGGCCAGGGTTACCAGAAAGGGCGCTCGAGCCCCGGTATGAAGGCTTGAAGGAACGGGATGGGTTTTTTAGTCAGTAAGAGTCTGACACTATCTTCCGCTCCGCCCAAGAGCGGGGGTTGTCATTGGACGATTTTTCCCAAAGAAAAAAAAAACCATCAACGATTGCATCGCTGCTTATCATCAGGTGGGATCGCAGTCAAGTACTGGCTTATACCAATTAAAAAAATACAATTTGAACTCGGCAAAACTATAAATAAATAAAAGTATTTAACGAATGACTTTGACCGGTGCCAATGTAGTAATAATTATATTGGCACTAGGTGTAATGTCATTGCCTGTAGACTACATTAAAATTTAATGTTAGCTCCTAGGATTGATGTTTAATTGGGAGTCTGTAAAATACTGTTGAACTAACTGCTTAGAGTTCTATTTAACATTAACCTTTCGAATGTCTTATGTTACACTGTCCGACATAAGGTAATTGTCTTTCTATTGTGTTTCTAATTACGACATTCAAAGAGTTAACTAGCTACTGCCAGTGGCTTCGTCTGCTTGTTTTTTTTTTTAAATTGATATAAACTAGTGCTTGACTGCGATCCTACCTGATGGTAAGCAGTGATGCAATCGTTGATGGTGAGGCGCACTAGTTTATTAAGAGCCTATGAAGAACATAAAAAAAAATATCCCATGTAAACATATTCCCGGGCCCCGGAATAAGTTCCATTCATATCCGTTCGGCCGTTGAGTGTGAAAAAGTAAAAAACATACGAACATGTACAAACTTTTGGCTTTATATTATACCTAGTAGAAAATGTATGAAAAAATGTGAAAGTGATGTACCTAGTGGGCTAGGACCCACTTCCTCTGTGCCTAGGCACTGGCATTGCCATAGTTACGGCTAGGGAATCCAATCCCGAACCTTTATTGCGGGATCGAAAATGCGAGATCACTCGGGATTCCGCATGTCTGCGGGATTGAAGTTTTTTACAAGAAAATTGGATTCTGACGACCTGCCGCTGTTCTGATTATTTATTGATTATTAGACCCAGCTCATCCTCATTAAAAAGTGATGAAACCACTTAACATGGAAATCATAACATGTTTTGTAGAATTTGTATGGAAAATAATTATTTTGTTTTCGATTTTACCTTGCAGCTAAATAATTTTGTGAATTTTTGTGTTGCGTGTGAGTCCTGTATCGCAACTGGAACGGAACGTAATCAATGTCATTTTAAGTACTCTATGACCAGGGATTCCCCAAAACTCGTGAATTTGTAAAAAATTAAGACGATAAATATTTTGATGCAGGATTGAATTCTTCTGCGGTCACACTTAGTACCACGTTAACGGTGAACAACAAAACACTTCACCACAACAAAATAAAAATCTACCATAAGGAAAAATCTAAGCCAACCGGTCTCCATAACAGTGCCCAAAAACTATAAAAACTAACAGAAAAATATGCTAGCAAACGTAAATAACAGTAATTTGCCAAGACCACTTTTAAACAATGACGAACTCTAGAAATATGCACCTTTTTTGTAATGATGCAATCAGGTGTGTTGAGGTGTATCTTGGCAGTCTGACACACGTCGGAATGACGTGTCGACGGTGACTCTGTTTCTGTGTCATTATTATTGATAGGCTCGCACTTGACCACGATCCCACCTGATGGAAAGCGACTTTATGGTCGACGATTTTATTTTTTTTCAGTTCGGATATTGTTTTTTTTTATACAATGGATAGGCTCGCTTTTGACCACAATCTCACCTGATGGTAAGCGATGATGTGGCCGACGATGGAGCACGCTTGCCTAGAAGCAATCTATTCACTCTTGACTTAAAGACACCTTTTTTTTTTCGATTGGTAAAATCATCTTATGACAACCCCCGCTCTTGGGCGGAGCGGGAGATAGTGTCAGACTCTTACTGACTAAAAAACCCATCCCGTTCCTTCAAGCCTTCATACCGAGGCTCGAGCGCCCTTTCGGATAACCCTGGCCCCAGTAGGCTTCGACCCGGCTGGGTCTCTGCTGTTGCTGACAACTCCTTGAGGCGCGCAGGAATAGCGCGCGCCATCGACGACTTGGGCTTGGTCCGGACGGTTACCGGACGGCCGGACAGCGAGCTACACAAACTCCAAACACTGTCCGCAGGAGAACCAAGTTCACCGACATAGGCCGAAGAATCGCCAAACTAAAGTGTCAGTGGGCAGGGCACATTGCTCGTAGAACGGATGGACGATGGGGCGGAATGGTTCTAGAGTAACTGCGTCCGGTACGTGGTTAGAGGCAACGTTGGAAGTATTGAAAGGTCTCTCACAAGGTGGACCGATGACTCGGTCGAAGCCGCAGGCAAAAGCTAGTCACTTATAAAACGAGTCACTTACGAAGCGAGGGCTGGTAAGTGACTGGTTAAGTCTGAACAATCGTAATTGTGACATACGTCTATATTAACAAAGAATTAACAATGATACATTCTCCTCTGGATTACTGGATTGTGTAGACAGGAAATGGAGATTAGGCATATCATGGGCGACACGCAATCCGTATCTTTTCGATTCATACCTACTTAATCTTGATAAAAAATGTTTTTTTATGTTGTTTATTTCTGAAAGATTGATTGTGTTGAAGTCTTGCTAGCTCTACATGTCATTCACATCTATAAACAGTAAGTAATTTTTATCCCCTTCATAATTTAAAGATAATGAAAAATGTAGGTATTAAGTGATACAAAAAATAAATGAAATATGGCATCACAAAATTGTCCACCAACAGACAATGTTTACAGACAAAATGCATCGCGCGCCGCTTGCACGCACGTGACGTCGCGTCGACTGAATCGGGTAGGGAGCGCTCCCCGCGACCCGCACCACCTCGCCGTTATGTGACCAGGTGACCACACAAAATTTAAAATTCCGGAAAGGCTGCTTATTTATTTTTTTGAAAATTTTATTTACCAATTTTATTTTAGAAATTTAATCATTGAATGACACCTACTTCTTAAAAAAAATTCGTAGGGGATTAAAATAACATACTGTATTATTGTAATGTGTATAATTCCTGCGGGATAGTACTGAGGTAGACCGATGAGCTGATGACCGATGACCTGGTGAGAATCGTGGGAAATGCGATGGATGCGAGATGCACAGGAGCGTTTATGCTAGAACAAGAACTACACTGCGCACACATGTGCCATACACGCCGATCTGCGACGTCGGTCTCCATACATTTTATATGGAAACTAGACTTGTAGAGCTACACTAGATCCACGCCACGCGACGTCGTTCTACGTACAAATAAGGTGTGATCCGCGTGTGCGTCGGTCTAATGTAGTTCTAGCTTTATTTTCTTACTTATATTTTCAATACACTTACAAAGAAATGAATAAACGGGGGTTGACTGGCTACTCGTGGGCGTCGATACGCGCCCAGCCTGATACGATAAATGTAATAAAATTGTGGCGTATCTCCCCCGCCTTTTTCTGCACTAGTGCGGAAAATAGTCTATTGCGTGCCTAAAAGCTGTAGGATAAGAGCGGGTTTTCGAGTGTATTGAAAATAGTTTTTCGTCACTAGTGTACTTACTGAAAAACATCGTAAAATAGGTACGTGAGTATTGATGATAACCGTCAAAACGTCGTCGGGTCTAAATGCCGGTAATCACCAACATTACACACTTGTATGTATCATAATGTAGGTACTATTAGCAACAAAAACAAGAATTCGCAAGCAACCGAAATCTTAATAAAGATACAGTTAGCAAATATTATTATATCACGTGTGCTTTATAATTTCGCATAGTATTTGTGTGTTGAGATAACCTCCTTATTTATGCACTAGCGTCTACAGAGGTTTCGCACGTGTGAAAGTAGAAAACTAACACAAGAGAAAAAAATATTTTAAGAGCTATTCTAAGACAGTCTTCCCGCACGACAAATTATATCCAAATTTGTTCAGCCTTTCAAGAGTGAAGGAGTAACAAACACGCGCACACACAAACTATCGCGATCATAATTTTTTTGACAGGCCTGTTGCCGTTGGTGTAGTGATTAGTGACCATGACTGCTATACCGGAGGTCGTGGGTTCGATTCCCACCCAGGACAAATGTTTGTGTAATGAGCACGATCATTTGTTCTGTGTCTGGGTGTAATTTATCTATAATATGTGTCCATTTAGAAATATATAAGTAAGTTTATCAGTTGTCTACCCATAACACAAGCTCTGCTTAGCTTGGGACTAGACGGCGCTGTGTGATAGTTGTGGAATATTATTATATTATTATCATAATAATACTGTAATATCCTTGTTGGCATAAAATTTTTAAGCATAATATTGTTTAGCATAATATACCAGCTACTTCTACTGCGTAAAAGTAGAAAATAGTCCCAAGTTCCCAAAAGAACTTATTCTCAGGACATGGTCTTTTTATGTACCAAGAATCTTCGAAGTCCACTCAACCGTTCGAGCATATAGGGGCAACAAACATACAAACATCCGCCTTCATAATATTAGTGTGATTCTGATCAATGTCTAACGGCTCTACGGGCTGACTCAGGAGCCTCCCAGGATGCCAATGTAAACACAAGCGAATTGGAAACACGTTTGGTTACAAAACAAATCTTGCTAGCTTTATCTCATCGGATCAAGTGAATCCGTAAAGTAGTCATACTTTATCTTAGTCATTCAGGTCATCATATATTTGGGAATACATTATTCTGTTAACAGTGCTACCAATGTTAGTTAGTTAGTTAGTTAGCCCATTTATGTCCCACTGCTGGGCGAAGGCCTCCCTCTCCCTTTTCCACACACATCTGTCTTCGGCCATTGCGGGCCAGTCCCTCCGGTATTTATCAAGCTCATCTCTCCACCTTCGCCTTGGTCTGCCGCGACGTCGCCTTGCGTTTAATGGGACCCAATAAGTGGCTCTTTTAGCCCACAGCTCATCCGACATGCGGCAAACATGTCCGGCCCAATCCCACTTTAGAGTGGCAGCTTTTCGGGTAACATTTATTTATTATTTTTCCAATGGTTGTTTTATCAATGTTCGTATTTTTTTTTTTGTTTCGATACCAATTAACTATATTGAACCTCCGTAAATGTGACCGCGGCATCACCGCGGGCCCTAACAGAATACCAGCGCTGCGTTATTTATCTTTTTAAATATCGCAGCATATGCTGAGTTAGGCGCCCTTTTGGCCTTGCACAGATTTTAAAGTGTTTTTTTTTTATTATTATTAATCGAATTCTACTGTATGTGTGAGGTACGAATAAAAGTTTTTTCTTTCTTTCTCTTTCTTCTTTCATCTAACCGCATCTATTTTTCGACCTAGACTGAACTGTTAAAGAGTGTATAAAAACCAAAACACCAGTTAGACATAGTGAAGAAAAAGTTGTGCCTTATTAGAGAGTGTTTTGTGAGATTTGTGAGAGAGATTACAATACCTTTATTGTTTAACCTGGCTCCAATAAACTACTATGACTGACAATGTCACCATGTTCACGAAGCTCAATCAAGTTGAAGGGAACTGAATAACGTGCCACCATCAGCGAGACCTTTTTAAGTGAGCATGACATGTGAGACGGAACATGTTGTTGGACAATTTGACAGCGTTTCACGTCATTTTGTTCCCTAATATTTGAGACTTTAGTCAGTCGGTCATTCGACACAAAATTCTCAGAACTCACCCTTTCTCTCACCTTTACACAACTAAACATAATATGATCTTCAAGATCATTATCTATTTCTGCCGTTACCAGCTTTACCGTTTTCTGGTTAGACATTACTGCCACGTGAGATGGCTCAAGTGCTCGCGTCTATGTCCGAGTGACGGACGTAATGCAATTAGACATCTGAGATCTCTTGGACAGACGCAACTTGAGATTTTGCAGTTGCATTCTGTAGAGATTTAACAGATGGTCTGTGTATTTGAGTATCTGATATAATGTATTTTTTTATTGGTCTAATTGCCCTATGTCTGCATAAGTCTCAAGTTTGTATTGTTTGGGTTTGTTTGTTTGTGTTTGTTTGTTTTTGTTTGTGTTTGTTTGTTTTTGTTTGTGTTTGTTTGTATGTGTTTGTTTGTTTGTGTTTGTTTGTTTACTTGTGTCTGTTTGTACATGTCGTTTCCAGATCTTAGAATTGTGATCACTTCATGATAAGGAAAGAATTTATTCTTTGCGAAAGAAGTCGTTAGCAACAACTAAGGTAGGCGGCAAATTAACGTGGAATAGCGTTCATTGACCCTCCTACATTTATTGACATTCTTAATTTCAAAAAACGGAATTAAAGACTTAAAGCGACACGGCGCACAAAAGTGTACGCTTTGTGCTCCGTGTCGTAGACAAAACTGTCTAGTAGACGTCATAGACAAGTCTGTCTAAGACAGGCTTGTCTCAAGTGTGCGCAAGCCCTGACGTTTGAAGTATTGAGTGCATTGATAGTTTAGTTTTTGAATATCAAAATTTATTTTGCGCTGTGTAGTTTCTCATGACACATACTTCTTACTTTACGAATTGACGATGCTTTAAACGTGACAATACAAACTATTTTCGAGAATTGAATGTGGCAATTGTTTTCGAGCCAGGTGCCATGTTTAATGCGCACGGGTTATTTAATACATATTTACTTTATGTACGAGCACGTTATATATAAAAATTAAATGGACCATTTCGATACTTTTAATGCATATGTGACCTATTTCTTCTATCGTTTTCATATCCATTACAGTACGATTGATGAATTGAAATAACATTGACACCATTTTTTAACAATCAAGTTCCATTTTATCATTGGCTTCGCTGTGCTGTGTGGTATGACCAGATGGTACTGACGTCAAACTATCTACGATTTTCTTTTGTTAGTGCAGTATTTTATTAGGACAGAATAATTTGTTCAAGACCAGTCAGTGGTGGCCGAGTGGTACTTATGAGTTGTAGGTCGCAGGTTCATTATAGGCGCATTACTTTGTGTAATTTATTTCATCACCACTGCTCCCAAAAACGGTGAAGGAAAACATCATAGAACCAAAAATTCGAAGACTGTTTGTGACATTCACCAACCAGTACTGGGCCCGAGTGGTGGATTACGACCCATTCGCTCTTCTAGTGAGGAAGCCTGAGTCCCAGCAGTGGGAACATTAAAAGGCTTATTATGCTATGAATTCTTTATGACTTCTTGAGTATGTATTGAATGATGAATGAGATTCTTGGGTTTATTTATTTTCTGAAAATTTCTCAATTTTTTTTGAACCGCGAAATCATCAACTAAGTTCTCCCGCCCTGAGTGGAGTGAAATGGAATGTCAGATTTTGTCTGACTTTTAGTCAGTTACTACTTACTACTTTCAGAAAATACCTCCTACAAACAAAAAATTAACTTTACCTCTTTATTATATTATAAGTGTAAGTGTACGTATGTAGAAGTGTAGATGTAATCAAAACAAGTTTAAAACAGAAAGTGGTTGAGTAAATACAGATCACTTGATAAACACACAATGGGAATCCCCAGGGGAAATCAAATAAAATGGAAAGGATTGATCATTTGGATTGCGAAAGACTGTTCGACCCTTTGCGTTCGAAGATCATGAGTTTGGGCCTCTTCAGTTTGTTGATATATCTTTGAGTAGCGAGGACGTCCGGACGGTTACCGGACGGCTTAATGGCGAGCTATCCATTGCTCGTCGTCAGCAAGCCCGCGCCTACCGTGGCGGTTAAAGACTTACACATAAACATTTGCCTTTATAATATTACTGTGATGACGGGACACAATTTTATCTTGAATGAGAACATATACATACATATATATTATAATCTAGTTTATTGATTGATTACTCAACAGAGCATTCATAGACACATAAAGATAGGGTTATCACGTCATTATATAAAGACTATATAACTGCGGTATTTCCCGTAAAAACTTCACAGAGGTTAAAGTCACTTTTGACGTAAAGTTATCATGAATATCTTCAGTATCAAAGCGCTTAAAATATTACTGTCCTTCTGTATTGGCGGTTACCTATTTATGATATCGGCTATACCTTTTTTTATGGGGGAAATTATCAAATGGCTTCTTTCGCTCAAACTTTACTCAATACTCAATACTTTATTGCATTCCATATGTACATATAAAAGGTGTAAGGGACAGCCCTCCACAAACTTAAAGGGCTTGCTCAGTTTACGAAACTGAACAACCCACCATCAAAATTTTTTTCAGGAAACGAAAAAAAAATTCAGCCTCTCCATACAAACTGTCCAATCAGGTTAATAATTTTGTATGGTGAGGCGGATTTTTTTTTTTGTTTCCTGAAATTTTTTTTATGGTAGGCTGTTTAGTTTCGTCTACTGAGCAAGCCTTTAAAGTTTGTGGAGGGCTGTCCCTTACACCTTGTATAGATGGTATAAAAATATAGTTAAGATCAATATGAACCCTGTTGGGCACAGCTTTTACTGATTAACCCAACCTTTGCGTTGCAAGACCATGGTAAATATGTCGGTTATCTATCTATGGCGCGAACCCGCTCTGGGTCCCTATAAAATGTCCGTCTGTGGGAGGATCGCTGCGCTCTCCTGAGTCTTACGTTATTATATCAAAATATCAGACAGACAGACATTGGACCCGGAGCGGGATGAGCTCCACAGTTGAGTTATTCTACCTTTTTTTTTTGTTTTTGAGGGGAAACCTTCACTAAAAACACCCCGAAGATGACCATTAGCTCGTAGAAGGGTTACCTAACAAAAGACGATTCCGGAACCCCCCAGTACAACGCCATACGGCACATCCCTGACGAGACTGTATAACAGTCTCCAGATGGCCGTTGGGGCCGAAAGTTTCTGGGGTTTCGACTGCGTCCCGGAAGACGCAGCGTTGCAAGGCCTCCTACAAGGTGGACAGATGATCTGGTGAAGGTTGTGGGAATCCGATGGATGTGAAACGCACAGGACTGCTCGTTGTAGCGACACTTGGGGGAGGCCTATGTCCAACAGTGGACGTATATCAGCTGAAATGATGATGATAATGTGATCTTCTATTTGGCATCGAGTCTAGCGGACGAGAGCTCAGTCTTTTTAATTGATCCCCTGATTTTTTTTAGCTTTAGCAAAATGTACTGTTTTTTTACGGTTACTCATAAAAACCTCATAAAATAAAACACTTAAAGTCTCACCGATCTTCAAAAGGCTTGTAAACATCTGAATTCGAAGCGCTTTGAAGTTTTATCGAACTGCTAAACGCACGCGTGAAACCGCAAGTTATTTTCATAAACCACAATGCAATTATGACAGTTTAGTAACCGTGTAACTGCATTGGTGCTAATGACTGTTTATATATAGACGTGACCCAGGTGTATAACGCTGGCTAGCCGCCATATCATAGGTATGAGATGGGATCTGAAAAGTATCGATAGAATAGAAAACATCTAGTCGATAATACATGCTCGGAATTGCTTTGCGTGTTCGAATTAGAAAAATAAAGATATTGTTTTGTAAATTTTAAAACATGATGTGCAATAAAATATGGTTTTTTAGAAGTACTGTATTATAGATGAAAAAGTGTAATATTACCGTGTTAATTTACCTTAGAACGCAACGAGTCAATGGCATCCTCATTGTAAGTAGGGCGTAATACACCCACCCACCCAATGTGGGTATGTGATACCCACTAGAGAATGTGAAAATATGTTACAACGCTGGCTAGTCCTCTATCAGTTTTTAGTCTGTAAAGGTCTGACACTCGCTCCACATAGAGCAGGATTTTTTTTTTGATAATTCTTCACCCTCAAAAAAACCAACTTGGTTCCAACTTGAACTAGTTCGATTTTTACAATTAGGTAATTTATAGTTTTCCCTTGCGATTGTATCCTTAAGACCGGTACCATTTGCAGAATGGAATTTCATCTACGTAATGAAGTGACCAACAGATCATGACTTAACTTACTAAGTAGGCAACAGCTGCAGAGGTCTTTGGCAGCATGACTTAAGATCGAACGAACACGGAATACTTATATAGGTATTAAAAAGAGAAACTGACTTAAATTTATGTACGCACAGCCGAATCTAACTACAAGGCCTATTTTTTTTTTCTAGGAAAAGGCGCCCGGACTTTGGGGATAAGTCCGGGGAGTGTGGGATTTTTCCCTCACTAAGACCACTCCGTTGATCACCATCGATAGATAGAAGGTGCCCCGTTACCTCTCAGAAGACCATTCCGAGACCCCCTCAAGGCAACGCCTGTTACGGCACAGAATCTACGGAGCCTATTGGTTGTGGTAGTCAATACTACAATAATTCTCAACTCCATTTTACCGAAATCGCGCCTATTTGAATGATTGTACATATTTTTCATCAGCGTAGACATTTGAGATACGAAATTACACCAATTTTATATCACAATATTCACTATAGCACAAAATATAAAGGTTACAGAAGTCAATCTACATACAAAGCGCGCTCGAGCAACGCACACAAAGACACCGCTCACAGACACGATGTCTCGGTCGCGTCTCGGATCACTTGTCGAACAATTCCGGCTCAAACGCTCATTAGTGTGCGTCCACCGAGCGTAGGTATAAAAAGTGAAGTACATACATGAGATTGTCTTCTGTATTTATATATTTTGTGACTATAGTCTGTCTAAAAACTCAAACATCTTGGGAATTTTGTGTAATATTTATTTCTTTAAAAAAAGGTACTCTAATTCGATACTTTTTATAAGGTTCTTCTAATAATCAACTATGATCAAAATTTCTTAATCAACCTTGTTTATTGAACCAGTATTGACTACATCAGATTTCATTTTGCCCTAATAATTACCCAAGTCTTTTGACTTTTTAGACAGACTTTAGGAATCAATTTGCGTATAATTAAAACAGCCAATGAACTTCATACGAAGAAATCCCGCCAAAAATCTCACTGTCAACTAAATGACAGCTGAAACACAGATAACAAATAAAAAAAAGTTGTCTCTAACACTAGTGCTGAGCCGTATCAACTAGGAGAGAAAAGCCGAGAATTCCAAAGATTTCTAATCTCCTTGCGAAGCTGAGGCGAGACGGAAATTTAACTTTATTGTGTCTAGACAAAAACCATTGATTTTCTAAACATATTATAGAAAACGTTACGGCGGCTTTCAGTATAATATCAAGATTTTCCTCCCGTGACTTTCTTTACCAGATTGTCTGCACGTATTAATAAGCTTTATCTGTGTCCAGTTATTTATAAATATCGTTCAGGTATTGAAATCGATGTTATTGCGTCTTATAAATAGAGATGAAACGCATTTGAAAGTGAAAGTTTCTAGTTTTTATTTAGACTATGTAGTAGGATTTTCTCGGTAGCAATAAGATTCTTTGGTTTGTAGGACTGATTTACAGCCGGAGTACAATTAGTATAGCAGATTCACACACAGACCTACGTCAATTTTCTTTTTTATGCCATTGTTTTTCGTTATAAATATATATATTTCCAAATAAATGATTGGAAATTTTTAATTTCAAGTTACTACCAGCAATGGAGGCACTTTAAATGACCACTTTAGATTATCTTTTTCTTGTATCACTACTCAAATTTGCCTCTGTATGTATATTAATATGAAGAAGTTCCTAGTAAATTGAATATGCACTCAATTTAAATTGAAGTAGTCAATTTGCTAATCAATATTTTTTTTTCGTTTTTATACCAATTTGGGGTATCACACACCCCTTTTACTATGCCTACGTCATCCTGATTCTGTTGTTAGAGAGAGAAGCGGCTATACAGGACGATTAATACTAACCTTTTGTCGTAGTAAAGTTGATTACCTTACTCTTACTTCCGAATACAGTGCATTAAGTGAGAGTTATTTTACGTTAACGCGATCAAAACGTTTGCCGCGTCTGGTTCTCTGATTAGTTAAGAGCTTGGAGCGGGTTGATCGGAGCGCCGAACGTCATATACGTGTCGATCGCAAACTCACACTAGGAACACTAAACACTCCTTTAAATTAGTTACTTCATGCAACTACAACCTACATTAGACAGACGCACATTTTTGGACCACGCCTGATTTGTACGCAGAACGACATCGCGTTGCGTGGATTTACTGTAGCTCTACAAGTCTAGTTTCCGTGTAAAATGTATGGAGACCAACGCGATCTGCTTACGTGACACACGTGTGTGCAGTGTTAAGTTCTACCTTAATTCAGTTGTATTCTACTTCTTACTAAAGCAGTGACCCTGAACTCCGAATTCGTTTGCATTACTAAACAATTGCTACCAATTCACTGTTTGATCTTGTTTAACATTTGATTAAGATGTCACATGACGTCAAATACGAAGTATCAATGTAAAATTAACGTTAAATATCTGTCATTGGTAGAATAGTCGACATCGGCTCTATTTGCCACAGTAAAAAATAGAATACCTACCTGGTATATAACTTTAAATATTGGTTTACCTACACTTGACGCAGTCAAGACATCTGGATGGAGAAAGCCTTCAATTTAAATTCAATCAGCTTTACTCCATTTCTTTAGGTAGTTAACTACATTTATACAATCTCAACATGCCATTTTTCTAAAAACGGGTCTAAAAATTTTATCTAAAAATTTCAATTAGGCATATACCTAAATCAATGTTAACTGAATTTAAATAATCTTTGTGTGTCTTTTATACGATTTATTTTAAATTAAAAGACATAATATCAAGATTTAGTTAACTTCCTAGACACTTAGTTAACTACCTAAACAGATGGACATATTCTATGTGAAGCGAGTCGGAAGACATGACCGGAAAAAAATAGGGATTCTTTCTTTGATCATTGCCTAGAATTTAGCCACGCTGGTTGATCACGGGCTACGGCCCACTCTATCTCACACACCAAGCAATTTGTGTCCACACAATTGAAACATTATTGCTGATTTCAAAATGAGTCATATTAAAATTCTAGACATCCAGAAAATAAAATAAAAAGCAGGTATAAACCTGCTAATTCCGTACTAACCTAATTCCCTTTTTACAATATTTAACCTCTTTTAAATAAAAACAATAAGCTGGCAACACCTGCTTTTACACAAATAATTGCCTGTTGATAAAATAAAACTGTCAAAAATTACCAGGGCGCCATAAAATTCAGTAGATTCAAAATTAGATTATGATTAATCCGTGTGTTTTAGAATTGGGTTGAAAACCCCATTATTTTGCGAAGAATTCTTATGTGGCACTGTTTCGTAAATATAAGATATTTTTGTTGACATTATGTGATAGTTTTATTTACAGTAGGAATTAGAGTCAAGCCGGAGATTTGTAAATGTAATGTAGCGACAAAGTAAATATATTTGTTTAATTTTCAGGTGAACTATTTAAAATTAAATTTAAAAGAGCGTTTGTTTCTTTTGCGAGTTTTTATTAACCGTAAAATTTTCATTTTTTTATTTAAAAAATAAATGCTACAAAGTTGCGTGTCACCGGGAGCATTCACGTGTTAACATTATAGATTCGACTTTGAGCATTACATTACAACACTACCTCCCTGACTGACGAGCATTTGAGTGTAATGTAATATTATAGATTCGACTTTGAGCATTAGTTTTTAGTCGATTCTATAATGTCAGACGAAACGGTAATTGTGCTGAGTGCGGCAATATTAATTCGACATTGTTATTTACGTAAAAAAACACAGGCGAAACGATACTGGAAACTACTTTCATCAATTATTTCAAAACCAATGAACAAAAAAAAAAAAAAACAAACAATGTTTGGATATTTTAGAAAGAATTAACCGACCCGTAAGTTGTATGTTACAAGTTCTATCAAGATATTACACATTGGATCATTACAAGGTGTGCATTGTAATGCTCGGTTCGTCTCCTTCACTGATGTAATGCTCAAATCTGTAACGTTACATTAAACGCGAAAGCTCCCGGCGAGGGACCAGGAGCACCTTTAGATATCAGAATATCAAAAGCTGTAAAACCTAACACACCAAGTTCTTTTCGATTTCACCACAATAAAAAAATCCTAGTTAGACATTTTTTTACGTTGACTATGCGAGAGCAATTCTTTGGGTGTTTTTAATATCATCATATATCGCTCATGCGGATTTACTTCGCTTGCAGAAAATTTCAAAACGCAAAAAAAACGCGTCCCACGCCCGTAAATGGACATTTGCGGGGGTTATGCGTCCGGAGCAATCCCGCATGCGCGATGAAAACTGCACTATATTAAAAAAAAAAACCTTAACAAGTCTACAGATTATAAATATTAAGGTACAAGAATTTAAAAAGCACTTACCAAGAGTTACAATCTTGCATGATCCTTTGACCAACTTCGTAAAAGTCACCTCTGTATTTGCACCCCCTGGTGACAGGCAGAGGGGATGGTTCAGGGTCTAAGATACCCAGGCAAACCTTAGGGTAGTCGGGACAGCAGTCGTCATGCCCTGCCGTTCTGTTGCAAAACTCGTCACAGTAACATTTGCTATCTGAAAAAAGAAACAAAATAACAGAAACTTAAAAAAAGAACAACTCTTTTTTTTAACTAACAAACAAACCAGTTCCTATCTTTGCAGTGTTGCCACATTTAAAAGACAATCTAATGATTTTTTTTAGATGGGAAAATCGTCTAATGACATCCCGCGCTCTTGGGTTGCCTTTCGTACCATTGCCGAATCTTCCAGAAGCAGACCCTGGGTCCCAGTAAGCATCGACCCTGCTGGGTCCCTACGGCTTGCTGACAACTCCTGGCATGGCAGTCAAGGGCCACTAAATATTACACTAACAGCCCAAACACCATCAATATAAAGTTTAACTTTAATTCCTTGGCTTGGGGTTTAATCCCAAGCCACAAAACAGCTAGGTACAGAAGTCGATCTCGTGTATGTACTTCACTTTTTATACCTACCTACGCTAGGCGATCGCGCTGGGGTCAGCGCGTTGCATCTGTGTGTTGCTGGAGCGCGCTTCGTATGAAGATTATCGTCTGTACCTATTTATTTTGTGCTCTCATTATCTTTTTATTCTGTCTAATTGCGGTATAAGGTTAAACCTACCTAGAATTCTATGTGAGCAGCCATCCTCCCTGTCCTTGCAGCATTGTCCGGTGATGCCACAGTATGGGCCAGGAGGTAGATCTGGTCCGGAGTATGCTAGCACTAGGCCCACTGCCCCGCAGACCAGCAGAATAATTCGATCCAATCTGAAACAAGAAATACGGTACATTAATATGACTGAAGAGATAGATTCCTAAGTATAAGATAGACAACTGAAAGACGCAGACGGAACTGAAATGTTTTTTTTTTCAATACACTTATTCGAAAACTGATTCTTATCTCAACGCTTATAAGCACACAATAGACTGTTATCCTAGTGCAGAAAAGTGTGCGTGTTCTCACCCGCCACAACTTCATTATATTTATCGTATCAGGCTAGGCGCGAGTCGATCCCCAGTCGTCAACCTCCGTTGTCAAGGGTACTAAAATTGTTTGATACACGTGCAAATTTGTCACCAGCCCTCGGTTCCATAACACAATTGCCTACGGCTCGTGCGAATTCCACCTTGGTCGCTGTGACAAACTTGCCGCACTTATATCAAAATGTACTATTGGACAACGGTGATTTTAGTATACATATTTGATGCAGAGAAAAGAGGAAAATATCGTGTGGAAACTTTGAAAGTGAAAACTGTATGAAAAATGATCTGACTCGAAAGAGGGTGTAACTGCTAAGAAGTATAAAGGTACAAACTGCGCTGTATCCATAAAAAATAAACAGGAATCCGAGAGGGTGCCATTGTAAAAAGTGTAAGACCAGGAATAATTGTCTTATATTAATAATAGGCTAGTAGTAGAATGAAAAAGGTTTATACCTTCTCCCCAAAGTCCCGAGAGATCAATGTCCTTATACAACCAATAATTTTCAATAAAACCTCAAGTCCTCAATAATTGTAAAAAATAGACCTAAAAAGTTCTAGAACTATAAACTATTGAACACCAAACCTATTGGCAACGTTATCTGAAACATTTGTAAGAAATGGGTCGTCGTACTCAAAGAGTTCAAAGAATATATTTGCAGAAACGACACTTCAGTGTAAGTAAAACAGACAATACAATAAATTCAAATTACATTGATGACAAGCAGTAAAGAATTTAGAGTAGTAGAAAGTTTCTGGATATAAATAATATTTATTAGGTGAGTTGCTTCAAAATAACAGAAGACACGTACATCTTTTTTCAATTTTTTTTCTAGGTGAAGCCGTTTTTTTTTTAGCCAACTACCCTAAGAAGAAACAACGAAACAAACTCAGGGGTCAAAGTCTCTATTAAAGTTGATACAGTACCTAAACATGTAATGGTTAAATCATATGAGACCCATGCAGATTCTCTTTTGAGATTTTTGAGATGATCTTTTGTGAAAAGAACCACACACAGATTTGAGATTTTTTTTTATTATATTGTTATTTATTTTCTTTGTTGTTGTCTAATATTTAAAGTTTCTCAAATGAAAAATTTAACTCGCCATTGTGGGGTTTGCTTTAAGCTCGCCTATGTATATTATCTATACTTTTTTAACTGGATGTATAAATTGCGTTTGTGCAATAAAGAATAAGAGTAAACCTATCCAGTCAGTGCAAGCATTTGTTAGAATCCAAAACTAAGGAGCTCAACCGTGAACTTTCAATTTGTCGTTTCTCTTCTTATTTTAGTTTCCATTCTTTGCCTTTCAGTCTTTACGACTTATAAATTGCTTCCATCGTAGAGTTAATGTTTTCGTTTTGTTTATGTTAGTAAAAGCATTAAAACTCCTTCGATGGTTTATGACTACACAAGAGTTACAATCAGCTTCATCTGTTTATGTTTTCTGACAAAGTGAATGTGGTCATTTATAAACATTAACAGATTCATTTTTAGGGGATTTTTATGTTTTTTTTTTTGTAATGAGCCCTTGTCTTTAATCTTGATTGATATAAGCAGATGTGTTTGTGGTGAGGTGATGATGGCGTGGTATGGTGCGGTAATATGTATATATGTGGTATATAATGGATTGATTGAACACAGATGACGCCTGTTTACATAACACCATACATTTTCTGGTAGCGCAATTATGATGGCGCCACATTTGTAACACAGTGATGGTCTAATATTATTAAACCTTATAGGTGGTAGTAAACACCAACGCTGTAGAGACTTCCATATTTGCCTGTCTATGTCTAACCCAAGAACCGATATGTAATGACGACGAAGACATATTTTGTAGTGTGGTGTGTTTACTGCAAGTTTATTAGAGAGAATTCCAACAGGGAAATATGATAGCTAATTTGAAAGGGATCAAGAAGCTTCTGCGGACACCAAAATAGGATGGCCAAGGGAGCTATGTCCGCAGCCGCCCCACGATTCAGCCTTTATAACATTTTGTTAGTTGGTCGGGCCATGGGAAGGTGGAAGGAGTGTGTCCATGCCTAACGTATTTTGAGAAGACGTTCTAGTAATAGGGCTGCAGAATTGTTAGAAACATACACTGCAGCCTGGGAACACAAAGACTATTCGTGAACGTTTAGTTGAAGGAACATGGATAAAGTCTAGCACTTTTCGCTACATCTCAAAAAGAAACAGAAGCATATACTATTAGATACTTTTACCAAGTTTTGCGAGTTTTAGTAATATCTAAAACATTGTCGTAAAGATTTTTGTCACCATTTTTTTTCTAAACTGTTAGATTGGATTAATTTAATTTTGGGTTTACTATACCCGCTTTTTCTTAAGTACTTTAAAAATACAGGCGTGATTTGTTAATGTGCAGTGGTTACCGTCCAAAATTAATAAAAAACTCTCATAAAAATATAAACAGAAGATTTTTAGTGGCGCCAGAACCTCATGCTTCCTGAAGATAAGTTAAAGTGGTTTTTGTAGACGTAAACATTATATCTACACTAATATATAAAGAGGTAAAGTTTGTTTTTATTTGTATTTGTACCTATGAGGTAATCTCTTAAAGTACTGGTCCGATTGCTAAAATTTTTCCACCGATAGAAAGCTGCTTTATTTTTGAGTGAAATATTTTATGTACGCGAGCGAAGCTGCAGGTAAAAGCTTGGTACTTATAATTTCTAATAATTTTTAGAGGATGAAAGTTTTATTGAGGAATGGATTTTTAATGTCCTACAACTGAAAGCTTTTTACTTAGCTTTTTTTTAATTATAAAACCGAAAATGTGTGTGTTACTTATTTACGCTCGAATACCTGAACTTAATTTCGATGTCCTGAAAAAAGGCATAGAATAATTTTTATCCCGTCAGTATGTGCCCTTGGGACTAATTTCTATTTTAGCGCAAGAGAAGTCGCTGGCAGCAGCTAGTCTATCATAAATTCGGTGCATCTTATCAGTGCACTTCTTTTACTTCCGATAAAAAGTACATTATCTTCAAAAGCATTACTTTAATCAGATACTTTGATGTGGTCAGATCGATGGCGCCATCTGTGAGATTTTTATCACTTGTCTGTGAATTATCATGTGCATTTGTTTTATCAGTACTATCAAATATTTTGTTACCAAGCTTTTGCGACCTGTATCAAATTGATTTATATTTCTTGTTATAAATATGTCTGTCTTACTTTTTTTATACTTGTTGCTAAATTCATGGGTGTAGCCTGCCCAATCGCATTGTTTGATTTGCGTATTTTTTAGTATATATAGATAGACTCGCGTTAACCCATTATCTCTAGTTTGCTTCTACCTTCACCATATTTATTATACAGATTCGTTAAGTTAATTTTGGGTGTACTAAACCCGAGTTTCCCAAGCTCTTCCTCTATGGCCATTAAATTGATTTATATTTCTTGTCTTTTTTTTAGGTGGAAAATCATATAATGACTTCTTATGCTCTTGGGCGGTTCGAGTTGTCAGACTTTTACTGACTAAACCACTCGTATGTTCTATCTTTACTTTCCCCGGGGTTCATTTTCCCTTAACCCATGGCCTGGCCTGGTCTTGTCTAGGTAGGTAAGTATATGTCTTACTTTTTTATACTTGTTGCCTAATTCATGGGTGTAACCCACCCAATTGCATCGCTTGATTGCGTTTAGTATATTTTCTTTACTGAACTCATGTTTTGGATTGATCTTATATGTATCCAAGTTTATTTCAGACCTCGTGTGGTATTAAAATTCTGAGACCTTGATTTGCCCTGCACATCAACTGAACTCCACACGTTGATGCGTCACTGGTCGACTAATTTTCACCCTTTTCTTTTCCCACTTCTACAACTTAAATACAACACTAGCTTTTGCCTGTGGCTATAATATATTCATATTAAAGTAATCTACACTAATATAATAAAGAGGTAAAGTTTTTATTTTTTTTTGTTTGTAGGAGGTAATCTCTGGAAGTACTGGTCCGATTGCTAAAATTTTTTCACCGATAGAAAGCTTTATTCCTCAATGACATAGGCTATTTCAATGTATACGCGGGCGAAGCTGCGGGCAAAAGCTAGTAATACATATTTTGTAAGAACCGTATCACCGACCATTCGTCAGAAGAAAAAAGAGTCTATTTTTAAGCTATCTTAAAACCGGATAGTTTTAGTACGAAGACGGTGTTAAGACAAAATATTAACAGCTCTATGATAAATGGTTAGCAAGTATGGTTACGTCATAGGCCGTGACAAAAAGGTAATAGGTAGTGTCGCCGTGGCCGTGAAACGCAAAGGGCTACTGAAGGAACCATGGGTGGGTTTTTATCAGTAAAAGTGTGTCACTCTCTCTCGAGAAGAAAAAAGAAAGAATGAAATAAGAAAGAAAGGAAGGAAGAAAAGAAAAAATGTGTCGCCTGGCATCGCTTGGCGTCGCGTGGCGTCGTGTGATGTCGCGTCGCGTTGCGTGGCGTGACGTGGCATCGCGTGGCGTGACGTGGATCTAATGTAGCTCTACAAGTCTAATAGCCATATAAAATGTATGGAAAACGACGCGCCCAGATTGGCGTACGTGGCACTCATCGTGTACCCAACGCAGTTCTTTTAGCCACGACTTCATCTGATGCAGGTTTCTTAACAAGCCCTAGCCAAGCTCCTGATTCATCATCATTATCATCGGCCTTTTTTATGTTCCCACGACTGGGACTCAGGCCTCCTCTCTACGAGAGGGAATGGGCCGTAATCTACCACGCAGGCCCGGTGCGAGTTGGTGAATGTCACATGCCGGTTTCCTCACGATGTTTTCCTTCACCGTTTTGGGAGCAGTGGTGATGAAATAAATCACACAAAGTAATGCGCCTGGCTGGGTTTGAACCCGCGACCTACAACTCGTTAGTCGGGGCCATTATCTGCCACCACTGCTCCCAAGCTCCTGATTGTCACATCTATTGTATAACAGTCAACCGACATTTCAAACAAAAGGTCTTTATCCCTTCACATTATGCAAATAGAAACTCGAGATAAACTAAATACAAAGTTACAAACACCACCCAATCTTAACACCTTTACATACAATTTGTTTCGTTATTACACTTTTGCAACCGTACATATAAAATTGTCGAGGCACCGTATCGTAAATTTTGTATGGCTATCGACAGTAAGTGGTTAAATGATTTATTTTCTGTATATTAAGGCTTTGTTAGGAACTTTGGACAAGGGCAACATACATATTAACACATATATATATATATCCAAATATATATAAGTAAACATTAAGGGCTAAGCGCCCGAGCAGTGTCATAAAACAGTGACTTTCCGGACCCTACTCCTCGGTAACTCCTAACTTGAACGGTTTAAATAAATATATGTTTATTTATAGACTAGCTTTTGCTCGCAGCTTCGCCCACGTATGTACATAAAAGATAGCCTTATGTTACTCAAGAATAAAGCAGCTTCATATCGGTGAAAAAATTTTAGCAATCGGACCAGTACTTTCAGAGATTACCTGTTACAAACAAAAAAAAAAAAAACAAACTTTACCTTTATTAAATATACATATTAGTGTAGATTAATACTTTTGATATTTTTTCGCTTGTTGTCCCTACTCCTTTCAAACGGCTTTGACCTTTAGATATAAGTTTACACAAAAAAATTGCAGGTTAAGTGTTCTTCAGAATGTACATAGCATATGTAAATCTTTCAATATTTCGCATAGAAAATGGTTTTAAAGGTTAGCGGGGCTCTATGTGAGCGCAGGCGGCAGTACGAGTATGTATGCATTTAACTCCGGCCAGTTGTTCAAGAGAGAAGAGATGTTCAGATGGCCGTTGGGGCCGAAAGGTTTTGGAATGGCGACCACGTATTGAAAGACGTAGCGTTGGAAGGCCTCCTACAAGGTGGACCGATGACCTGGTAAGGGTTGCGGGAATCCGATTGATGCGAGACGCACAGGACTGGTCGTTGTGGCGACACTTGGGGGAGGCCTATGTCCAACAGTGGACGTCTTTCGGCTGAAATGATGATGATGAGTTCAAGGGACTATACGCCTTAAGAGAAGTCCCACCAGCGTCATAAATCACTGTTTGTTTGTGTGTTGCTCAATCAATACGTAACTGCTTGACAGTTATTGATGGATTCGGCACGTCGTGCTTAGATTGTTGTTTGAACTTTTGAAGTTTCAGACGTTGAAATAAAATTTTCATCGTTCATTCATTGTTTTTTTTTTCTCAAAGAAATTCAGCGGTTCATTAACGAACTTCTAAAATTAGTTTTCTCAAACTTCTTTCGAGTTGATAACTATATTCGAGTGCAATAAACGAAATTGTTAAGACTATAAATAAAAGCTTGCAAGTAATCTCCATCATTCAACCTATTTTGTTTATTTCTTTTATTTTTCTTTATGCAATATTGCATTCCTTTTTCACTAGCCCGTTCGCTATACATACATTGCCAGCACTTAATTCATTAAACCCCAAGCGAACGCCGGAGTTCGCGCACCTATTGTCTTTCTATTGTGTCTCTAATTACTCCGATGGAAATGTTAAAGGAAAAAAAATACAGTTTTTTTGATACCTGTATTTTTATGCCTTTTTCCTCGTGGTCCCAAAACAATACAAAAAAAATAAAATTAGTGGAAGTTGGGACCGCGGTCCCGGTCCCAAAAACCCTACGACTCGAAATAAGAATTTACTCTGAAGCCACACAAGTCATTATCTCCCTACCCTTTTCCCAAATAACACGGGGTCGATTTCTAGTCTAACCAGATGCGGCTGCAAAACCCGTGTTTTACAAGGAACGACTGCCTATCAGACCTCCACAACCCACTTACTGGGCTACACGACACTTCTTGGATAGACTGATGGTCAGACTTTCTCACATCTTACTACCTATGACAACCGGGACCAACGGCTTTGCGTGCTTTTCGACGCACGGGGTGTCAAAATGTCCTATGTCTCTTCTTCCTGCCCTTGTCCCATCTTATTTGGGGTCGGCGCAATACGTTTTTTTCTTCCATTCTACCCTGTCACTAGTCATGCTATCACTAACTTCCTTTTCTTTCATATCATTCTTCACGCAATCCATCCATCTTTTCTTTGGCCTCCCTCTCCTTCTCCACCCATCCACATGTATACCTACTCATAACTCTTTTGGTAACATGCATTTCATCCTTTCAGAATGTCATAAATAAACTTAGAAAAGTAACAACATAGCGTTTTCATTAAATATTTCAACATCTGCAACTTACATCTTATTATTCCCAGCCTGTCAAAATAAATAACAATAACCAGACCGAAGTAATAAGTCTAACCAGAAACACACGTTTATAATATTTTTCAGCTCAATGCTAAAGTAATAAAAGGTCATATTATTGTGACATGTGTGACTTATGCCGCTATTTGTACGAAAATAAAAGAGTTAAATTGAACCAATTCACACGGCTATCTTGTATTTTATTTTGTTTTTTTTTTTACAATTTATGGACTGACGTAATTTTTATTGTTGCCAGTTTAGAATATAGGACAGGGTTTTATATTTAATTTGTAGTTATTAAAGTAGGTATGTAACTGTATACTAAAATTTTAAATGCAAAAGAAACTATGTATTTCTGTCTGTTTATTTTTGACGTTTTCACGCAAAAACCACATACACATGGTATTTTGGGACCACAAGGAAAAAGTCATTAAAGTACAGTGACCAAAGAAAATTGACAATTGTATTTTTTTACCTATTAGTGGTCCCAAAATACTCAAATATTTGTAACTAGGTGGCAGTTGGGACCGCGGTTCCTGTCCCAACCCCACGACCGGAACTCAAAAACTAATAAGTTGAAAATCTCAGTTGCAATTGTAATCTGGCAAAGATAACGTGAGGAATGGCGGAGAATCTATGTAATAAGATGAATCATCTACACACATGTTTAGGTCGACGTACGGACCCCAGCTGGAAATTGTAGGTACTGATAACAATATCTATAATAGTAAACTAGTGGACTGATGACCTAGTGAGGATCGCGGGAACCTGATGGATACGAGACGCATAGGATTGGATACAGAAATAGTCAGAGATCAAGAGTGCAGTTGCATTAATGCTAAAATGTCTAAAATTTCTTTGTAGTAGAACTAGGTTAATGATCGACGATTAGTTTACAAATTAGTTAATAATCAAAATATATTTCGCGCTCGTAGAAGACTCTCTAAAAAAAAACTTAGAAAGCATAACATTTAGAGAGTACAAAAGTAGAGATCTTTGCATAACATAAGCATAATCAACCTTTTAATGTTCCCACTGCTGGGACTCAGGACTCCTCTCTGGAGAGGGATTGGGCCGTATTCCACAACGCGGGCCCATTGCGGGTTGGTGAATGTCACATGTCTTCGAATTTTTGGTTCTAGGAAGCGCTAGTCTCTGCACGATGTTTTCCTTCACTGTTTTGAGAGCAGTAGGAAAAATTACTTCAACAGTAAATGGAGAAATTACGTGTATTTCCTGGCTTTAATCTAGACTCCAGATGTTACTAAGACTGTAAGAAAATTAATTGGCTTTTAATATCTATAGGAATTTGGGACGAACTCATGAGGAATGTAAAGCTGTTTCAAAGACCAGCTGTTTCAAGGAATTGAACGGACCTGAATAACTGATTGATTCTAGGAATCTCTAATTAGTTCCCGAGTTAATTATACATAGCTATTTCCTACGTATTGTATTCACATTCCTGTCTAAGATTGTATTTATAATGTAGAACTATTTACATTGAAAGGATAGTACTGAATTCACTATGATTTATTGATTTGTTTTACTGCGGAGCTCGTGGGTAAGTATGTATTTGCTCCAAAGATCGGAATAGGTAGAGTATATTTACCTAAAATTCGAGGAAATAAGCAACATAGAGTTGATAATACCTACTCAATAATTTCGGAATCATCACACTTTTTTGCAGGAACAGAAAAACAGAATTACTTATTTTGGGTACAGATCTGCTGGATTAAATTTTTGATTATTTGTTAGACCCAACACAGCCTTATTAATAAAAGATTGATTTTAGTCAGTAAGTCTAACAACTTGCCTCTCGCTCTACCCAGAGCGGAAAAAGACATGATGATTTGCTTCCTGAAAAAAAGTACAATCTTGTTCAGGCCTTTAGCGTAATAACCAGCGTGCTATAACTGTTTCAGTACATACCAACAAACCACAAGCAATTCAATAAATCATAACTAAAAGCATTTCAAATAATAATGCATCATTCTTAAGAACCCAGATTGAACACTCAGACAATCTAAATTAAACTTTATTGCAATATATTACAGTAAGAATTGCATTAGAATTGATTTACGTTGGTCCCCATGATCGATGTAGGTGATTAAAATTGATATAATTGTGATTGAGGATGCAATGATATTATGTTGTGAGTTGTTGTGTTTATGAACCAGTCAGCGAGAAAAAGGGATATAACTCTTTGTCCTGTATTTTGTATATTTCTCAAAACAAAATAATAATGACATTGGCATCTCATAGTACCGTGTAAAGTACATATTTTTCATAAATTATTTAATACAAAGACTAGCTTCTGGCAGCAGATTCGCCTCCGCCGCCAGAAGATAGTCTTTAATAAATGTGTTTCAAACTTTGTATTGACACAGCTGCAATATTTGTATATTTGTGGTGCATTTGTTGACAAAACTGGGTAACACAAAATGGGAATACTAACGTAAAATTTTAATATGATGTTTCAAAATATATTACCTACTTAGATGCTTTTAAGATTATGAGTCGTGGTCATGGGGCTTTTGGGACCGGATCCGCGGTCCCGAATTCCATCTATGAATACAAAAAATATTTTAAAGTAGGATTAGGGGACCACAAGAAAAAAATCTAAAGGATAATGAACAAAAAAGTTCATATAATATTTTATTGAAATCCGAAACATTTATTTTAAATAGACCAATTTACATGCACTCTTGAAATGTCAAAAGGTCGGTCAGTCAAAAAAATTCCAAAGCGTACTATCTCTATGAAGAAGAACGTGCAAGAAACTCCATGGACACTCTTTTAAATCATATTGATAAACAATTGCATGACTCAGCAGGTATTATCTAGTACTTAATAAAAGACATCAAGGTAACCACGGTTTTATTACATGTCGTAAATAATGTTGCCAGGTCTTGAAACTGAAAAGCTGGACTGATATTTAGCCGGACATTTGGTCAATAAGGGCGACAATTTTTTTTTTAACAAAAAACAACAATAAAATTCATAAAACAACAACATTTATAAAACAACAATAAAAACAATTTAGAACAACAAAATTCAATAAAAAAAAAAAACGAAAAAAAAAAACAATAAAATTAAGTAATGATATAATTGCTAGACTAATTGCATTTTCTGCTCCGAAGCTTTGCAGGACTTTACATTCTGTTCCGCATACCTCTAAAAGTACGTAAAAGATAGTATTTGATTCTATTATATTTAATCTAGAACTAAAATAAACCTACGCAGACGTGTAACAAGCCTGGGTCTGTTATAACGAAGTCATAGTACAATAATGCCGGGTAGTTCAGCCCTGGTAAGCCCCCAGTTCCGACTTTATTCAGACGCCTGACAATTGCTAAAAAATATGTTTCCTTACTGTAATCCAGACCGCGGGAGCGAAGAAAGGAAAAAGATAATTATTATTAAAAACCTTTTATTTTTATTACATTCGTTTTAAAGCCTGGCGGGAACCGATACACAGGATATGGAAACCTGTTAAAATATTATAATATGCCTAAGTTATATATCCCACGCAAGTTTGCCAATCAGCGGAATGCAGGCGGAACTTACTGCGGCAAACTTGAGTGGGACGAGTCGTAGATTTTGGAATAAATGACGTTGTATGTTACCGGTAAATTGCAAACTCAGTAAGATTATAAAGTGTCTAGGGTGAATATAAACTTTCGATACATTTTTATCTCCAGACTTAAGTGGCAGAGGTCATGGCATATTGCTCGCAGAACAGATGATCGATGGGGATGTACCGCAGGAGGAATGGCAGGCGGTCGCCGACTTCTGTGAAGCAGTAATGCTCGCTAAGGAGGCAGGCCGACCGCATCAGGCAACGGCGCTCTCGCCGCCGCCGCCGGGATTCCGATCCCGATTTCCAGCCACCGTAGGCGCGGGCTTGCGGACAGTGAGCAATGGGTAACGCGCTGTCCGGCCGTCCGGTAACTGTCCGGACCAAGCCCAAGTCGTCGACGACGCGCGCTGTTCCCGCGCGTCTCAAGGAGTTGTCAGCAACAGCAGGGACCCAGCCGGGTCGAAGCCTACTGGGGCCAGGGTTATCCGAAAGGGCGCTCGAGCCCCGGTATGAAGGCTTGATGGAACGGGGTGGGTTTTTTAGTCAGTAAGAGTCTGACACTATCTCCCGCTCCGCCCAAGAGCGGGGGTTGTCATAAGATGATTTTTTCCCATGGAAAAAAAGAGGATGTACCGTAAGAGGCAGTGTTCGACACGCTGATGATATGGTGAGTAACATTTCTGCAGCTGATCATAGCTCTGACTGCTCACGTGTGCACCATAGAGTCAAAAATTTAACTTTACTTTTATTTTTTTCAAGAATCACCAAACGTGAGCAGGATACATTGCTCGTAGAACGGATGATCAGAGGGGCTGAAAGGTTCTAGAGTGGCGATCACGTACTAGAAGACCCATCGTTTGGAAGCCTTCCACAAAGTGGACCGGATGGATGAGATGGATGTGAAACGCACAGGACCGTCCGTTATGGCGACATTTGGTGAAGGCCTATGTCCAACAATGGATGTCTTTTGAAATTATGATGATGATTTTTCTTCATAAGGAACCATCAAATAGGAGTCATTTCACCACCCGCTCTAGGTGGAGAGACAGGGGGTGTCAGATTTTCACTGACTAAAACCACAAAATAGATAGGTACAGAAGTCAATCTACATACAAAGCGCACTCGAGCAACGCACACATAGACAACGCTCACGGACACGATGTCTCGGTCGCGTCTCGGATCACTCGTCGAACAATTCCGGCTCAAACGCTCATTAGTGTGCGTCCACCGAGCGTAGGTATAAAAAGTGAAGTACATACAAGAGATTGTCTTCTGTACCTATCTATTTTGTGGACCCCACCTTATGTTCTTTCAATTGTCTTTTACATTCGAGGACAACGAGTTTCCACTTTAGAAATTCATAGTAGTATTCGCAAAACTACGACTATGTTACTAGAAAGGTCGCCAGCCGTCTCCCTTCACTGCTTTTAACAACTAGCCCAGACTGATAAGAGTCTGATTGTATTTGCTTGTAGACGGGTACACCTCACTGATTCGAAACAGTGACCCATTTTGGATCCAATTTAAACCATTATACAACCTTATTTTTAATAAGTGTCTAGTATTTTTATGAAAATAATCTATGTACAAAATTTTATAACTGTATTGTAAAAAATCACAAAGTTATAAGCTTGTTATGTCAGCAAAAATACATAGTCACCGGGCCAGGCGACTGTGGGATTGTTTTGTACTTGCACCCAGCTTTTTTCTGATACCCGTTAAGACCTGGCGTGACCTGTGTTGTACTTAGTATCGGTTTCTTATGTAACTGCTTTATTTTTGGTGTACAATAAAGAATTTATCTATCTATCTATCTATCGGTGGTGTCCAACTTGTAAACTATTGACATTTTTTTGGAAAAAAATATAACATGGTGTAAAAATTATTCGAATGGATTCAGCTACTGATTCTAAACAAACTATATTCAAGTTACGCATGAACTTAAAATAATGTTGCTTAAAGGCAACGTCATCTACTTCGTGTTCGTTATCATTACAGCTATCAAAATCTTTAACACGTTCCATTTAAAGTTTGTTTTTTATTATATAAACTAGTGCTTCACTGCGATCTCATGTGATAATTAGCAGTGATGTGCACTAATTTATTAACAGCCTGTTCACTCTGTCCTTGAAAAGACCTAAAATTATAATTGCAAGGGAAAACCGAACCGTAGAGGTGTTAATAATGTAAATTTAGACATTCCTCGTACATCGTGTACAACCACCAAGAAAGGAAGTCGTGTAATTCTCGCGTAAACTCTCAAAAATTCATCCTGTAAAAAACCGAAAGGCTGGCTACCCTACACCAGCGGCCGTATTATGACATCTTAAAACCATCATGTTTTCTGTGTGAGAAAAGGACAGTGCTATTCGTCCTGTATAGCTCCGTCTCTTTTTCACACCGAAAACATGATGGTTTTAAGAGGTCATAATACGGCCCCAGTAGGCACTACGAAATAAAATATCTCGTCCTACTTCTTAAAATTAAGAGGTGTCATTCATAAGAACTCGGCAATAAATCATTGTTGTCAGCGGCAGTCGTAGACTAAACAAACAAAAGGCGAATGACAGACGGACGAAAACATGTCGCCTAACATTTGACACGCACGTTTTGTAACGTTGCAACACTGTACTACTGAAAGGACATTGTTGTCATCGATAGAGGCCTATAAATAGGACGTTATTTTCATGGAGAGGTCTAAGTCTAAATAATTTCAGGCGATTGGTTTTAAACACTAGTTAGTGTTTTAAGGTAATACTACGCTCATTTGCAGTTGGAGCATATTTCCAACATATTATGATGATATTCGGTTTTATACAATATTTATCTAGGTTCCTACGTCGAGAATATTAGAAATATTGTTATTTTTAATACAGGAAAAGCCAAATGGCATGTTTTGCCATTTACACTGTAAAAAACTGCGAAATACAATTCGCTTAAATTTCTTTTTGTTTTTTTTTTTAAAAAAAAGAAAGACGTAGGAACCTAGATAAATATTGACTATAACCGAATATCATCATAATATGTTGGAAATATGCTCCAACTGCAAATGAGCGTGGTATTACGTTTGTATGGAAATTCATCCGTCGCCGGCCCCTTAAGCTACGGTTGTGGGATTTTTTGAAAGAGTTACTGCAGTCTTTGAACGCAAAAGACTAGGTACTGAAGGAATAGCGATGGATTTTGGGCTCTAAAAGCCTGACACTCGGGATCTCGGCGCGGGAGATGTTATTCGATAATTTCCTGCCAATAAAAAACAAAGATACTCATAGATTTAAGTTTCTGTGAAATTGTTACTGTTTTTGTGTACAATAAAGTTTTTTCTATTAGATCTTCTCTTTTCTTCTGCTTATTTCATGTTTTTTTGTTTTTAAATAAGTAGTTCTTTTGTACATCTTTTTATAATGATGTCTTCTTCTGTTTTATTTGTGTATCTACATAAAATAATAAAACTTACCTATAGCTATTTTTTATTTAAGTACACGAACCAAAAATCTTTACATTTAAAAAATTATTAAGTACTAACTATAAAAATAACTTATCTCTCTTGGCTTTTACCTCGGACAGAGGATAACAATGCTAATTTTTGAATTAGTACGGTTTTTTTTTACATTCCATACATTTTAAAGTCATAAACAATTACAATCTTATTTTTTTCTGAATGTTAAAAAAATATGATTTTAGAATATGAGAAATTGTGTAAGTAACACTAAAAAAAACATTACAAAACCTAACCCATAGACAGTAAAAAAAAAATCAAATTTTACAAAAAAATACAACATGACGTCTTTATTGTTGACATTTAGTTTATACGCCTCATCCCTCAGTATCTTTATATCTAAGATAACGTAAGATAGAAGCGCTAATTGCTGCAATCGACCTTGGCATTCCTTCATCTTTCATTGGTCTAGTTACAGCCAATTTATGTACTTAAATCTTGGTATGGTTGTTTCCATGGTGAACTAGAATGAACCGGTCTATGTTTTCAATGTTTCAGATTTGTGACACAATTTGTAGGTACTTCATAAAGGACGTTGACTGTTTAATTTTTCTTGTTAAGATTTACCTTGTTCAAGCTAGAGTTAAAAGTGGCTCGAGGTAGGTTAAAAATAGAACAGGAAAGATTTAATATGCGACGTTCCACCTTTTCAAAATAATCGCTTGTCCCCCTCGAAAATAATGTAAGTATCGTAGTTACGCTACTTAAGTTTCTCAGGTTTTTTACATGGCTTTAAATTGAATAGCAATTTTTTTTTTGTTTTATTTTCTTAAAACCAGTAGAAAAATTAAACTTTCAAAAGCAACACGTAGATATATTTAAAGAAAAAATATTCCGAGGTTTCATATGTTTGAGAAGTAAGAAGTCCTATTAAAAGTTACTTACATAATTTCATGTCATTTTAAAAGGAGTTGGTAATTAAAAAATCTTAAAAGCTTTTTAAATTGTGTCTTTCAAGCCACTTTAAATCAAGTATAAACTAAGTAGACCCGATAATAATTAATTAACTGTCAACACTTTAAATGGCCGACACAATTCTTTTTTGGCGCCGCCCGACATTAAGCTCGCAAGAGTTAACCCGTTAATCCGCACGGCGCCAGATCATTTAAGTCCGGTTTTTTGACGTTAAATATAGCGAAATGTATGTTTGGGTTAAGTAAAAGTGAATTCGAACGGTGGGTGTAAAGTATGTCAGAGGGAATTTAAAAAATAATGTTCGCAAACTTGAAATTATCTGTTACTGTTTTGTTTTTAAACTTAAATAGTCGTATTCTGAGTTAGACGACTTTTTGACCTAGCACAGATTTTTTTATTATTTTATTATATGGCAACGGGTCGATATTGCCTCTTCTCCACCCTAGGTTGACTGGTAGAGAATGCCAAACGCATTAAGTCCGCCTTTGTACTGTGTTGCAAATTAAATAAATAAACGGATCCTAAGAACAAAGTCGTATATAATTAAAAACATCGATTTACGGTATCAGGTTTTGAAGTTCTGTGTAAATTATAAAATAGTGTTCGTTTAGTTTTCAATAAGTTTTAATAAAATATATTTCGTCTTATTTTTTATAAGATTTTGTTCTTAGGAATCGTCGATTTATTTTTTAAACGGTATTTAATTTATAAGTTGAGTAAGGTACAAATTAATATTGCTTTTTATTATTTTGACATTTCAAATAATTTCTAAGAAACTTATTGAAAAGTAATTGCAAAAGTAAAAGACTAATGCACATTAACGAATCAGATTCAACAAGATGATCATAAAATAAACGCAATATTGGTGATGTCCTATTAAAAAGATAAACGATGGGCAATTTCTTGCGCATCAAGTTAAGAATCTAAGTTTGTCAACATTATAGGTAAATAAATAGATTTAAGAGCTTTTAAAAGGACAACTTCATGCAAATTTGTATGTATTTTCATAAAAGAAACTCCCTTCAAGGGTGTAAGAACGACCAAGCCATTATGTGCTTGAGACATACTTGACGACTTTGCTTGTACTTTAACACCTCAGGCTTATTTGCAATGAACTACTGGAATTATACAGAATTACATTTGTAGTTGACACTTTTAAGTTACTAGCTTTTGCCCGCGGCTTCGCCCGCATACACAAAATATAGCCTATGTCACTCAGAAATAAAGCAGCTTTCTACCGGTGAAAAAAAAAATCGCAATCGGACCAGTACTTTCAGAGATTATCTCCTATAAAATAAAAACTTTATCTCTTTATAATATTAGTGTAGAAAACTGAGGCGTTGCTGAGATGTGATAAAGAGCAAGGTTGGGCAGAGTGATATATTGTATCGTTCATTTGATGTCCGTAAAGTATCCGACGATTTTATTCCTATAGTCTGTCTAAAAAGTCAAACAACTTGGGAATTTTGTATAATATTTAATCTTTTAAAAAATACTTATATTCGATACTTTTTATAAGGTTCTTCTATTAGTAAACACTGATCAAGATCTTTTAATCAACCTTGATTATTGAACCAGTGTTGACTACATCAGATTTCATTTTGCCCCAATAAAATTACCCAAATCGTTTGACTTTTTAGAGAGACTCTATCTACAGATGAATCGTCATCAGTTCTGTAAAGTAACTAGTTTTAAGACTGTTATTTTAATATCCAGAAATGATAGACCAAGAAATTTCGAACCCTATATATTAGTAATTTACCAAAAATTTATTTAAAGAGCCATTGTGTGGGATTGTTCAACAGAGTTAGTTACCGTGGTCATGAAACGCCAAGAGTCATTGAAGAAACACAGGTGGTCAGTAAATGTCACACAACCCTTATAACAAAAAAATTGTTGCTTCAATTGGATAGGTAACACTGTTTAAAGATTTCTTTGCTTAGTTTTACGGAAAGAACTTACGGTTTCTAGTTGTCATACCAATAGATATAAATAACGGTGTCAAAAAACGAAAAAACTCAAATTCAGAAATGTCAAATTCCAAATGAAAATTTTTGAATTTTCATTCGGGAATTGCTTATATTTTTATGTCAAAAAAAAAATATATATATATAAAGGACATGACACACACACATCACACGTATACATTTTTTTTAACGATTTGTCAAAAGACATTAAAAAAGCTAAAGGTAAAATGTATACGTCTTCGTATTTCCCCGACTATGACGTATCTACTAATAAAATGTTGTTTATCAAGTCATCTGCTAGGAATGTGTTTACTAATCTGTACACGTAATTGAGATTACGTATTCAGGTTTTGATTTACAACGAGAGCTGTTTGATCGTTCGTAAACCTTGATCGTTACATTGTATTATTTTAATTATTTATATCTGTAATAGTATCTGCCCTCTGGCAGAAGCCACCACTAAAAACTCAAGGGAACATTCAGCGGTAAAAAGCTATGCCATGCTATATGTGTGTAAAATTCGAAGACGTAACTTCCACCAACACACTTTAGGTCTGCGTGGTGGATTACGATACGACCCCTTCCCTCTCCTAGACAGGAAATCTAAATCTCCGCATTGGGAATAATAAAAAAATGTTTAAATATATTTTCGGAAAAGTCCATAGCCAAAATAAAATTAAAATAGGATACAATTAAATTAAAATCAAAATCACAATAAATAAAACAAAATTATCCAAACATCAAGGATCTTTTTTCTATTCAATTTTGCTTCTGCCAAAATAAATATCTTTCTTCATTTTCTTTCTTTCTTTTTTCGTTCTTTCTTTATATTACAGTTATAGTTGTTGCAAACTATTCGAATTTGCAAATACAACTGTAATCAATTCGTTAGTTTAATATTACCCAGAAGTCATAACAAATCAGTCTCAAAAATATCTATTTTAAACTCCACGTAAATATTACAACATAACAAGAACGGACACACATTATGTTGAAAAATGACATCACATCGACCATAATACAAAGACTTTAAAGAAAAATAAACAACAATAAACGATTTATACACGGTTGGAACCGAGAACCGTGAAATTGTAATAAAAATACTTTTTGTTTATAAAACTCCACAAGCTTTGTTGTAAAGGACAAAAAAATATGATTATTGTTTATGGTCATATATAATAAATTAATTTCTATGCCATGAAAATGTATAATAGTCTGTGTTGTGTAAGCTTAAGGTCATAAATTATATTTTAGTATTTCGTTACGCACGCTTTGTTGGTATCCATGAACTTACAAAAATCTATGGCCTTAGTGTAATTTTTTTAATGTAATCAATCGCGTTTAGAATGCCTAGTGCAAGATCGCGATCGACACATTTATGGCGTTCGGCGTTCCGATTGGCCCGCTCCAAGTTCTTGACCAATCAGAGCCGAATGCAGTAAACGTTTCGTAAAGTTGCACTCTGCGCTCAGGTGATTGCTCCAGGGAAACGCGAAATTCAAAATTCATACGTGTTTTTTTGCAATTATGGTTCAGTATCGAATAGTAAGGTAAAAATAATATATTTGCGATAGTGACATGTATCTATTTACACAATTATACTCATTAAAATCTACATATAATAAAAAGCGAAATACCACTGACTGATTAATCACATAATCTCAGAAACTATAACACCTACTAACTTAAAATTTTTCAGGCAGGTTCCTTAAAGGGTGTAGATGTCAGCTAAAAACGTATTTTCCGCAATTCACCCCCTGAGGGAATGAAACAAACTTTGTATGAAGAAACTGACTTTCACGTGGGTGACGCCGCTGGCAGAAACTAGTTATTAATATAACTCTCTAACTTAGAAAAGGGCTAAAATGATTGACCTTGCCTCTGTCATGATGATGGTTTTATGATAATTTAACCTTCTAAATATATTAAAGGACATTTAAAAAATATACAGAATAACTTCGATGTTCGATACCGAAATACAATTCAAATTATCTATTTATATGCTCTATTCCCTTTACCATGACCTCATTTTGAAAAAAGAAACATCAACCAAAACCTCAAAAGATATCTCTCATCCCAATGTCTAATATAATATGGGATCAATAAATAAGTTGTTCAAAAGTTTATTATGAAAACAATCTTCAAACGTAAAAAAATTATTATCGTCATAACATTTTCATAACATCGATTTTGACGTGAAAAATGTAAACAAAGGTTAGTACCTAAGTAGTTCGAAGTATTCTTATATAAAACATAAACACATTTATAAATAGTTTTTTTATAAGTTCACGGGTTTTACACAAGGCCCAATAACCGTAATTTCTGTAAACATTTCTAAGTTATGACAGTACTGTTTTGATTGCCACCTACAATGTTTTTGTCTATGGTGTATAAGAAAAACAACGAATGTATCAGCTGCTTGTCAGAATTCCCGCGTAAAATTAGGTCTAACAATAACAAAAGTGTTCTATATTTAAATCAGTAGTAATTTGATTTCGCAGTACTTTTAGATAATATTGTAATTATTATCATGCATACAATATAGCACAAACAATTGATTGTAGAATAATTAATTCAACTGTGCCGTTCAGACTTCCGCGTGCCTTGAGCGCCCTCAAGCAAGTGTTTGTATAGTACCTAATATAGTTACTGCATAGAGTTCATTATTATTGGCGTACGGCGTATTCACGCAAGGATGACGTCTGTCAAAAGAAATGACAGTTGGGATAGCCTATTTGTAAACATAATGACATAATAACCACAATGTCAGAGTCAATACTTAATCAGTATGACTGAAATAGAGTGACTACGTATTACGTCCGTATAGGACGTTTTTTAGATTAGGTACTTAGTGTTGGCAAATGGCAATACACTGTTAACAATGAATCCTCTTAACATTCAAATCAGGCTGTTTGTCAGTTTAATTGATGCTATTTAACTGTCAAATCGATTTAGCTGAACATAAGTTAAGTATTTTATTCGTCTAGACCAATTTACGTTATCTCTTTGGCTGAATGCGTGATTAGAGTTTAAAAAAAAAACAGAGCTTAATTTTAATACATCATGGCGCATCCATTTATTTTTAATCTGTAATTAAAAAATAAATCTACCCAAATTATCGTTGACTGTCAAAAATATAATATATAAAACCTGTTTATGTTCAGATAAAATTAAGGTTTTTAGAGTCTGTCTAATAACTAATAAGTCAACCGACTTGGGTAATTATTAAGGTAAAATAAAATCTGATGTAGTCAACGCTGGTTCAATAATCAAGGCTGATTATGAGATACTGATCATTGTTTACTAACAGAAGAACCATATAAAAAGCATCGAATATGAGTATTTTTTAAATAATTAAATATTATACAAAATTCCCAAGTCGATTGACTTTTTGGACAGACTTATTTAGCTTTTTTTTCGGATATTTCAAAAATATATTTAGATTAAACTTTCACTACTTAAACTTAAACTATACCGTCCCTAAACCCGCGATTTTATTCCGCTTTTCAAATAAAATTTTCATTTTATTTTTACTAAAGGTTACGATTTTAAATTTTAACACGTTATAGGCCCACAGTGTGAGACAATTCATTTTAATAACGTGTGACTACGGCTATTTTTTTTGTTCTGTTCTGGTTTTTCCTAGCATCCTGAAAATCTTGTTTTATAATTTTTCAGCTTCTTTTTTTGTCGTAGTCGGGTTTTAGTTTTTTACTTTTTTTGTCGCTATTTATTCGCTGTATGGTGTCTACATGCCTTGAACATTAATTTAGAACATTTAAATTACAAATAGGCACATAGATTTTCCCAGGAGCTTGGCTTATAGATTTTATCGCAGTGACTACTTATAGGCACAATAGATGGTTAAAATTGGATCCGAAATGGGTCACTGTTTCCAACCAGTGAGATGTACAAGAAAATACAATCAGAGTGCCTCGTGTGAGTTTGTTTTACGTTAACGCGATCGACACGTTTCTGACGTTCGCTGCTCCGATTGGCCCGCTCCTTACAGTACAATTCACGAATGATGGCGGGCATGAAGTTAGCCTTTGCGAACTTTCGCGCATACCACACTCTTCTAGCACATGCACGACGTCATTTGGTTCCTAAAACACGTTACTGCGCAGCCTTCTGCGCAAACTTCACGCCCGCCATCATTCGTGAATTGTACTATAGCTCTACCAATCAGAGAGTCAAATGCGACAAACGTTTCGATTGCGTTAATGTGACAACAACCCGCACTCGGCACACAGGACTCTTATCATTGTGGGCTAGTTGTTAAAAGCAGTGAAGGGAGACGGCTAGCGACCTTTCTAGTAACTACTAGTAGTTTTGCGAATAATACAATGAATTACTGAAATAGAAACCCGTGGTCCTGGAATACAACGGGCAACTGGAGGAACATAGGAGAGTTTTATCAGTAAAAGTCTGATACTCCCTGTCACTCCACCCAGAACGGAAGAAGTCATTTGATGATTGCTCACCTCAAAAAATAAAAACCGGGCAAGTGCGAGTCGGACTCGCCCATGAAGGGTTCCGTAGCAGCAAGTAACATAATATAAAAGTTCTTGTAATGTATTGTAACTTTGATCGATGTTTTAATAATAGTGTATTTTTTTCGGTTTATGACGCATTAAAAAAAAACTACTTACTGGATTTTGTTCAAACCAATTTTCGTTGGTAGTTTTTATAGTAATGTACATCATATATTTTTTTTTAGTTTTATCATTCTCTTATCTTAGAAGTTAGAGGGGGGGGGACACACATTTTACCACTTTGGAAGTGTCTCTCGCGCAAACTATTCAGTTTAGAAAAAAATGATAATAGAAACCTCAGTATCATTTTTGAAGACCTATCCATAGATACCCCACACGCATGGGTTTGATGAAAAAAAAATTTTTGAGTTTCAATTCTATGTATGGGGACCCCCAAAATTTATTGCTTTTTTTCTATTTTTGTGTAAAAATCTTGATGCGGTTCACAGAATACATTTACTTACAAAGTTTCAACAGTATAGCTCTTATAGTTTCGGAATAAAGTGGCTGTGACATACGGACGGACGGACAGACAGACAGACAGACAGACAGACAGACATGACGAATCTATAAGGGTTCCGTTTTTTGCCATTTGGCTACGGAACCCTAAAAAGAAACCTGATGCATCACTTCAATGCAATGGCTCAATTTGCCATAAAATTGTTATTTGACAGTCTGAGTGACAGTTTAACGGCTGTCACAGTCTATGCTGCTATAGTCTATCTAATAAGTCAACCGACTTGGGAATTTTGTATAATATTTAATCTTTTAAAAAATACTTATATTTGATACTTTTCATAAGGTTCTTCTGTTAATTAACAATGATCTCTATCTCTTAATCAACCTTGATAATTGAACCCGTGTTGACTACATCAGATTTCATTAAATCCTAATAATTACCCAAGTCGTTTAACTTATTAGACAGACTCTAATTACGATTTTTTTTTCCAACACGACACTGGCCGAATAGACCTAGAATTGTCTTAGAGAATAAAAACTATTTTTTTATTTATTTAAATAGTTTATTCTACTTAACTTTATGCAAAATTTTTGTAATGAATTTTGCATAAAGTCAAGACAGGTTATTTCATAATGTAAGTATTGTAAACGCTCATTGTCATGATAATTTTGTTAAAAGCAGTAAATAGTATAAAATAAAGGTACCTTTTTATGATGGCGCTTATTCTGGTCGTATTCTGTTTTAGGATACGTCTTACCAGTGCCGAATTAGCCATGTAGCAAGAATAGCAATACTACGGGCCCCGCGCAATGAGATGGGCCCGCGCAATGGAATGGGCCCCGCATGGACATAAGTACAGACCAAGTCATAAAGTACCGATGCCATTTGAATTTTAACCACTTTCGGATTATCCATGAAGACAATAGGCATAGGCAACTGCGACTCCTCGCTACGTAAGCCCTGTGGTCTCTTTGAAAAATGCTACTGATGATGCATTTTGGAAAGTGTGCAGTAAAATTACATTACTTGATGCCGCCATCACCTTTCTACCATCGAACAAGCTGACGTATGGCGAGTATCCACCCTTACGTTGTTGATACCTCTACGTTCGGGATCGGGACGTTTCGCGTCGTCGCTTAAACCGCGCACATAGAAAAACTGGATCAATTTGCTTGCAGCGGTTTTCTAGGCTCTAAATAAACTAGTGCGCTTCATCTGTTTACTATCATGTGCGATCGCAGTTAAAGACTAGCTATCATTTAAAAAAATATGTATATTAGAGAAGTTTTCATTTTATAAAGTTTTAGGGAGTTGAATTTGCTATAGGCCCCACGCTAGCCTAATCCGGCCCTGTCCCTGACCAAGCTTATTTTAATATTTTTGCATTAATTTTCATAAGTTGTCTTTATGCTAATTTCATAATAATCATAATACTCGTATATTTACACACATAATTATGTAAACCGAGGTTTTCGACCTGCTTTGAGAAAGAGGATCTTACAATGATATTTCAAAAATATTCTCAAACTATTACGTAAAATCGTCCCGATTTTCTGCAGAAATTCCTTGGGCTGTGGGATTAGTTACCGCAGCGTTAAAACACGAAAGGCAACTGAAAGAATACGGGTGGATTTTAGTTCTCTCCACCCAGAACAGAAAAATTTATTTAATGATTTCTACCCCAAAAATCTTGTGCTTTTAATTTTAGAGCCCCTAAAATCTGGAGCAAAAACGGGGGAAATGTGAAAGTAAATCTAGTGAAGAACTGTTACCCTACTGTTGCTGCGGCGAAGCTATAAAGAAGCATAGCCTAGTCGGCCTTATAATGTTCCCACTGTTGGGACTCAGGCCTCCTCTATATGAGAGGGAACTCTATAAGAGGGGATAAAGAAGAGTGACCTCTTATTGTGATTTCCCTAAAACAAGAGCGAGCGAAGCGATCTATAAAATAGCAGCTCTATGAAGAGCAAGCGGAGCGAGCTCGAAAATGGAAGCAATTTGAACCGGGGCGGGGACTAACATTTTATAATTTCTTTGCTTTCTTTGGTGCACAGTACTAGTAGTATCTGACCAGTGCGAGTGGGCCCATTGATATATTATATGTAAATTGCTTATTTAAATCAATAATGTAAAAAAAAATATGTGTATGGGCAGTGTTATGTAGGTACTTGACGATAATATTACGATAATATGCTAATCAGTAGATAAGAGACCACAAGATTAAACAGACGTGATTACTTTGTGGTTGCTATTCCCGCTGTGAATGCCACTTATATTAATGTAATTGAAGTGTTTAACAATTGTGGTTTACCTGTTATACATAAAAACATACGTTACGTTTTAGACCTGTTCACTTTATTTTTATTGCATTCAGATTAAAAACCGGTTTTTAAATCTTACCAACCGGTTTTTTATATTCATTTTTTTAAAATCGATATAATTCGTTATTGGAATTAAATATTCGATATTTGAATTAAAAATTCGATATTTGAATTAAAAATTCGATATTTATCTTCAATTAGACAAGATTAGACTTGGCAATTGGAATAGAAAATTAAAAAACGAAAACACAGTTCTAAAAAAAATTTTGTAAATGCTTTATGGTGTTTTTTTTTTAGATCAAGGATTGTTTTGGACATTGACTGAGCCGTTGTTAAAATATAATAATCTCATACAATTTGATGCGCATTTTTTAAATTTTATCGGCATGAATTAGTTTTGATAACCTAGATTTATTGTATTTGCTACGAGATTTTTTTATTGTAATGTCATTTTGAAGCAAAGTTGGCGGCAGATAATAATTTGTTTTTTAAATAAAAATTGATAAGGTGTCATTCCTAAATTTAAAGGGGTTCTCAAATTGTATTTTCATAATATTTTGTTTTTGTTTACGTTTTATAATTTACTAAAAATAAATAATAATTTAATAAAATACGGACAGGAAAAGAGTTTTTTCACGTCAGCGAAAATGTTTTCTATAAAAAGAAAATAACATGTAGAATGCGTCTTGTTGTGGTTATTAAAATTCATTGCATATCGCAAAGTAATTACACGGTAATAAATGCTGTTGAAAACAAAATGGCGTTGAATATATTAAAAAAAAAAATAGAAATAATACTTACGAGTAAGCCATGATCACTTAACACTAACACAGCCTTAATGACAAGAAAAAAATACTAAATCCTCTTTAGTCCTCAAAATCACAAATTCGACAAAAAAAAAACTAAATTTTATATTTAAAAAATATTAACTGCCCATTTTTTTCAAACTCAAAAACACAAGCTTAAAATGAAATGGTTTTTAATTCAAAAAAAGAAACTCGTCTTCTTTGACGTTAGAATTCGCGCGGGAAAATGTGAACGGTCGTGGCGATCGGTCCGTTTGGATGCCACAACACAACTAACGATGGCGCGAACCAAACCTGATTTAAATAGCAGTTGAATTATATGTATCGTGTGTATAATATATTTAAGTATCAGATTGGCTTGTCTTTCTTACCGACGTGTATTTTAAAAAGTGACTAAATAAACATCCCTTATCCGTAATGCATTTCCCATCCTTTGAGTTGTATGGTGTCTGGGTGCGCGGGATGTGCAATGCGCATAGAGATTTTCACTATTTTTTTGACAGTTGACACTTATTTGCAGAGGGTAATAATTATTTTCTCTAGTGAGTATTTGTCATTGTGGAAGCTTCCCTGTGAACAAAACCCGAGGATTATGTTAACTACTCCTTGGCAAGTCTTATTTTTCCAGAGAAAGCAAGTTTTTTTTTTATTCCAATATTGCAAGGTTTACAAGTCTCAACCCTTTACAGTCTCTCGACCGCTCATTGTGGCGACACTTGGGGGAGGCCTATGTCCAACAGTCGACGTCTTTCGGCTGAAATGATGATGATGACAAGTTTCAAAAATTATATCTAATTTAATTAGAATGACACCGTGTTTTTATATTCAATAATAGAGAGTCTACTGGCCAGTGACTGCGCCGGTAGACATTAGCAAATTATTCCAAGGAAACACCTACTCCTGCTACAAAAAGTATCCTATGTTTTATTCTAGGACATGGTCTACATCATCAATTATTTCAGCCGATAGACGTGCATTATTGGACATAGGCCTCGCCAAGTGTCGTCACAATGCACGATCCTGTGCGTCCCGCATCCATCGGATTTCCGCAACCTTCACCAGGTCATCGGTCCACCTTGTAGGAGGCTTCCCAACGCTGCATCTTCCAATACGTGGACGCCATTCCAGAACCTTTCATCCCCATCCCAACCACCCGTACGACTGAGGGATTGTTTTGCTTCAGCACTCAGCTATGCGTTGGCACCTAATGCCCGCTATGTCATGCCGTGACCGGTTTTGTACTTAGTGTCGGTGGTGTCCAACTCATGACCTTTTTAGGGTTCCGTAGTCAACTAGGAACCCTTATAGTTTCTCCATGTCTGTCTGTCCGTCTGTCATTTTTTTCAGGAAACGAAAAAAAAATCCGTCTCACAATACAAAATTATAAACTTGATTGGACAGTTTGTATGGAGAGACCGAATTTTTTTTTCGTTTCCTGAAAAAATTTTTAGTGAAATGTTGTTCAGTATCGTCTACTGAGCAAGTCCTTAAAGTTTGTGGAGGGCTGTCCCTTACACCTTTTTTTTTTTCGATGGGAAAAATCATCTTATGACAACCCCCGCTCTTGGGCGGAGCGGGAGATAGTGTCAGACTCTTACTGACTAAAAAACCCATCCCGTTCCTTCAAGCCTTCATACCGGGGCTCGAGCGCCCTTTCGGATAACCCTGGCCCCAGTAGGCTTCGACCCGGCTGGGCCCCTGCTGTTGCTGACAACCCTTGAGGCGCGCGGGAACAGCGCGCGCCGTCGACGACTTGGGCTTGCTCCGGACTGTTACCGGACGGCCGGACAGCGAGCTACCCATTGCTCACTGTCCGCAAGCCCGCGCCTGCGGTGGCTGGAAATCGGGATCGGAATCCCGGCGGCGGCGGCGAGAGCGCCGTTGCCTGATGCGGTCGGCCTCCTCCTTAGCGAGCATTACTGCTTCGCAGAAGTCGGCGACCGCCTGCCACTCCTCCTCGCTCCGGACCATGGCCTCAACCAAGGTCCGGCGCGAGAGGTCTCCGCCGCCGATCACCCCCACGAGGGCACGGCGATGCTCCGTCCAAGCAGGGCATACCGCGATTGTGTGCTCCACCGTGTCCTCCGGGCGTTCCGCACAGTGGCGACACCCGGGCGTCTCTTCCGCTTTGATTCGGAACAGGAACCTCCCGAACTTGCCATTTCCGGTGAGGACCTGTGTCATGCGGAAGGTAAGGACGCCGTGAGGTCTTTCCAGCCACGCCTCAAAGAGGGGACTTATCGCCATAATTGTGGCGTGCCCATGACGGGGTTGCGATAGTCGCTGACGCCATTCCACCATGAGATCCCGCCGAAGCTCTGTCCGCCATGCCGCGACCTGTCGCGGCAGGTCCCTTACACCTTGTATTTTATGTACGCGAAGCTGCGGGCAAAAGCTAGTGTTGTATACAAGGAGAACCTAACTGACTGACATCAACGCACAGCCGAAACAACTGGAGCTAGGAGTGTAAAATTTTACAAAAGGTTTCATTTATGACTTAAGAGGATTTTCCAAAATTCACCCCCTAAGGGGATGCCTACTGGTGCCAGGGTTATCCGAAAGGGAACTCGAGGCCCAGTATGAGGGCTAGAAGGAACGGGGTGGGCGTTTAGTCAGTAAGAGTCTGACATTATCTCCCGCTCCGCCTAAGAGCGGAGGTTGTCATTGGATGATTTTCTCCACAAAAAAAAACCCCTGGGTCCAGAGTTTGTATGTAAAAACTACTTTCAAGCGGGTGAAGTCTAAATATAAAATTACTAGCTGACCCGGCAAACGTTGTTTTGCCATATAAATAATTTTATTTTTATTTTATTATGTTGGCTGATTCTCAGACCTACTCAACATGCTCACAAAATTTCATGAGAATCGGTCAAGCCGTTTCGGAGGACGTACTCCTCCGAAACGGCTTGACCGATTCAGGAACGAACATTGTGACACGAGAATTTTATATATAAGATGTTTATTTTTTTTTTATTTTAACACTTGCTGATGCATCCATAAATTTATTTGTATGCATTTTCTACTAAGTCATTAATTGAACGACTTACGAGTTGTAGGTTATAAACCAGCCAGGCGCATTAATTTGTGTAACTTATTTCATCACCACTGCTCTCAAAACGGTGAAAGAAAACATCGTGAGGAAACCGGCATGTCCTAGAACCAAAAATTCGAAGACATACGACATTCACCAACCCGCACTGAGCCCGCGTGTTGGATTACGGCCCATTCCCTCTCTTAGAGAGGAGGCCTGAGTCCCAGCTATGGGAACATTAAAAAGATAATGATGATTAATTGAACAATTATTATTTTAGACCTATGACTAAATGCGGTTGTGGTTTAATTACTTATTTAATGGAATTAATTCTGTTACGTGTCTTTTCCTCATAATAGATTAAGTTATAGGGATGTTACTTCTGACTAGTAGTCGACTAGTCGATACAGCCGTCTATCGATGGAGATTTTCGTAGTCAGCGACTATCGGGTTGGATATAGTTGTTCACACTCATAGTATTTGCCGATTTCCCATCAAGTAAAAAAAAATCTAATATAAAATGGGACCCTGGGGACTTTTCGGGGATTGCGAATACCCTCGAAACCATGATCGACCTGGCCGACTAGTCAGCCGATTAGTCTGCTTCTTTGCAATCCGCTAGTCGGCCAAAGTCATAGTCAGCACATCCCTATTAAATTATGAGAAAAACAATGAATGGTCACAGATTTATTCAAGTCTCAAAATAGATTACATTCATAGTTTATAATAATTTAATTAATTGTAAGTAAACAATTAATTAATTTATTGGTTTGACTCAACAGTGAGTCGTTTGTTTTATATTGACAAAATAAATTAATGAGTAATTTTATACTGAAAAATATAGGTACCCCTAAAAGTTATCAGACAAACTACAGTGCTGCCAACTCATTTGGTCTAGTGGTCGAAATTGGAATTTGGAATTGGAATTTGGAGTTGGTTGGATTGGTTTGAATGTCACCACAAATAACAAAAAGTGCCAAAAATAAAAATAAAACAAATGCTTAAGCATGGTTTTACACTACTTAGGTATGCATGCACACAAACTAAGCTCCACACATCGCCGTAGAAGTTTCTTCGGTCATGTGGCTGTTGAGAGAACTGCACAACACATACATTTAAAATCAAGGAAAAACCATTACTTCTCAAGTGGACTGATGTACGTGACAATAACGGCGTACATAATATTTGCAACTACACAGCTCTTTGATACAAAAATATAATTTATTTTTGAATCATCATTATAAATTAATTCAGCCGAATGACGTCCACTGTTGGACATAGTTTTTTGTTTGTAGGAGGTAATCTCTGAAAGTACTGGTCCGATTGCTGAAATTATTTCACCGATAGAAAGCTGCTTTATTCCTGAGTCACTTAAGTTATATTATATGTACGCGGGTGAAGCCGCAGGCAAAAGCTAGTATTATATAAAAAAAAAAAACTAAGTGCTTCCTCAACTTGACACCGGCTAATTGAATAAACGGTGCTTAGTCAAAAAAAATTGGGCAAGCGCGAGTCGGACAGGCGCACTTATGATTCCGTACAAACTTATCTATGAAAACCGAACTGAGTTACGAAGATTTTTCGGAATCGAAAAAAAAAGTTTTTTTATGACGTAACTACAAATTTACAGTTTTCTGGTTTTCTCCTATACTCGGGTTATAAGACCTTGCTTCATACCGAATTCCAGGATTCCAGGTCAACGGAAAGTACCGAATTTTGATTCCCTTGAGAGTATCGAAGTATACGTTTTTTGTTATATATACTTAAACGGCCATTTCTTTTTTTGTTACTTAACCTTTTGAATGTCTTATGTTACACAGTTCGACATAAGCAATTGTCTTTCTATTGTGTCTCTAATTACGGCATTCAAAGAGTTAACTCAGAAATTTGATTTTTTCACACCTTCAAGAGACTGCAGACCTGAGTATATGGTTTTAAATTAAACCCGATACAACCGCGCGTTCCCGAGATAAAGGGCCTTAACAGACAGACGGATGGACAACAAAGTGATCCTATAAGAGTTCTATTTTTTACGGCACCTATTACTAAGACTTCGCTGTCTGTCCGTCTATCTGTCACCAGGCTGTATCTCAAGAACCGCGATAAGAAGACAGTTGAAATTTTCACAAATTATGTATTTCTGTTGCGGCTTTAACAGCAAATACTAAAAATAAAATAAAATAAACATTTAAGGGGGCTGCCATACAACAAACGCGATTTTTTGCTGAATTTTACTAAGGACGGTATCGTGCGTGAGTCTAACTAATACTTGGCCAGTTTTTTTTTTTTTTTTGAGATACGGAACCCTAAAAAAAAGAATAACCCACTTAACACTTTAAAATTGCTGATGCTGCTGATGACGCAAGTATCAACACCAAGTTTGTTCTGCAAATCAATTAAGATGCAGTTCTTAATGAGAAATGACAGCGTTACTCATAAGTTTTGATGAAGAGAGGGTTATAGGTCAAAAACCGACCAAGTGCTCGTCGCGCACGAAGGGTTAAACCCGTTAAAAATAAAAGGCCTATTTTGACATTTGAAAAAGACTCGAATGTAATTTGGAACGGAACTTTTCTATTAGCGTTAACGATTGCAGATTAACAACTTGACTAGAGGTACTGGTTGTATGTCCAAGAGACTGGTAAATCACATTCCCTCATAATCCTCCATAAAGTGGTGCAAGTACCAGTGTTATCGACTTCGTTTCGCATTTCGTGCAAAAATTTTGGTAGAGTAGGCAACTCTTTTCTTTTTCCATTCTTTTTATTGTAGACAGACTGGGGAGAGTCAACATTACGGCGAAGGAACTTTTAAGTGAAACGCACTGTAACCTTATGTAGTGTGAGTATATACGTGTCGCTATATATTGGTGAGCCACAAAATACTCCAGAAAGCAGTACAATACACTGTCTAATTAAAAACTCCTTCCGAACTATGACGTATTCAATGGAGATCGCGAACATGCTCTTGAATGAAACAACACGGATATTTATAACACCTGATCAATATTGTTTGGGAAATATACCACATTCTCCGACTGTATAGATCACTCCATATTTAAAGCAGTTACGTACATTGTTCGGGTCATGTAAAGAGGAGGGATGAAATGCATGTTACCAAAAGAGTTATGAGTATACATGTGGATGGGTGGAGAGGGAGAGGGAGGCCAAAGAAAAGATGGATGGATTGCGTGAAGAATGATATGAAAGAAAAGGAAGTTAGTGATAGCATGACGAGTGACAGGGTAGAATGGAAGAAAAAAACGTATTGCGCCGACCCCAAATAAGATGGGACAAGGGCAGGAAGAAGAAGAAGAAGACGTACATTGTTCGGTTGTTGACTTTCGAGCCATTAGAGGCTTCCTTTCCACTCGCCTATCGTTAACATCGAGCATGGTTTAAAAGTTTGTTGCTTCACCTAACGCAATCCAACGCGATGTTTGATGAAGACGCAATGCAAAAAAATATAGTTTAAAAAACAAAAAAAAAAGCGTGGGGTGCTCGATTTACGAAAAATATGGCACAAAGCGCCCCCACGCTTTTTTCACAATGATCTTAATATTTTTCGTTCATTTTATTTAACACTTTTTAGTTTGATATGCTATGAAAGCGTGTTTTTTTTGTTTTTTTAAACTATATTTTTATTTTTCACTAAAATATAAACGGATTATTGTATTGTCACCGGTCTTTGATGGGTGTGCAAAGTTTAAAGAAAATCTGATTGCCCAAAGTAGGTCAAAATCGAACTCAAAGGCGTTGGTTACAAACGTACAGGTGAAGCTAATATAAGCGTGGTATAAAAGAGAAATAACGCCTGAAAACTCTGTTAGCATTCAGTAATTCCGTGATTTATTCGAAAATTTCACATTTCTTGGAAATAAGTGTTTTTTTTTTAGAATTCATTCAGAATATTTATTAACTTTGCAAAGCTTCTATTGTTATATTTATTTGAATGTTTAAAAATTTTGAATAAATTATAAAGTGTCAAAGTTCACGCAAAATAGCGGATTTTCAGTGGTATTTACTGGATTAATCCAACACAAATTTATAAATTCATTTCAATAGAAGCCTAACTAATATCCATAATCACGTAAGAGCGATTGTATAAAAAACAGTGAAAATGCATGTCGAATTGCATACCCTTAAGTAGATACGTAGATTATTGTGGATCGCAGGACTTTTCAAATACGTATATAAATATCTGACGGAAGTATCAAGCCATCTGAATATGTCGTCTGCAGAGATGTCATGTATGTGTTTAATATATTAGACGGAAGTATGAACTAGCGGCTGCGAGCAGGTTTGCTCGCCTAAAAAATAGGTTTCTCCATACAAACTTTGGACTCTGTTACAACCTCATAAGAGTGAAAACCCAATAAGGGTGACAACCCCATAAGGGTGAATTTTGGTAAATCCTCTCTTAATGTTCGCCTCGCCTATGTTATAAGAAGAAACCTTTTCCAAAACTTCACGCTTCTAGACCCAATAGTTTTGGCTGTAAGTTGATATGTCAGTCAGTCAATCACTTTTTACGGTTCCGTACATCAAAAGGAAAAATCAGAGTCTGCCGGTCTGTCAAGACCCTTTATCTCGAGAACGCGTGTAAAACCATACACTCAGGTTTGTGAAAAAATCAAACTTCTAAGTTAACAAATAAAAAAATAAAAATACGGCCGTTTATGTCGCAAAAAAACGTATATTTTGATACACTCAAAGATCAAAATTCATAGGGTACTTCCCGTTGACCCAGAATCCTGAAATTTGGTACAAAGCAAGGTCTTATAGCACAGGTATAGAAAAAAATCTGAAAACAGTAAAGTTGTAAAACATATAAACGTTTTTTGACAGACAGACATACAGACGGACGGACAACTAAGTGATCCTATAAGGGTTCCGTTTTTTCCTTTTGAAATACGGAACCCTAAAATGGATTGTAACTAGATGTCTGCAGAGAACAAGATCTGTACGCAAATTGCCTGAGCTCTTAAAATAAGAATGTCTTGTACCTTAAGAAGCATTCATCTTAGGGTACCCCGCGACATGAAAAGTGGTTGGAGACGCGTCAAGGCGTCCTCACCTTTTGCATGACGCAGGTACTCATCGGACATGGTATGCTCAAGAGGTTTCTAAAGGTCTACCACGAGACCTTAACGTATATATTGGACGACCTAAAATGAACTGTCAAAGTTAGAGATATATTGGGTGTACAGCTCCATCCCTCTTTTTCACTCACACGACTAACTTTTGATCGCATCATGGTAACGCCACTGTTCCAAATTCAGGCAGAAGAAACCCTGGGGTTATTAGGCGGGCCGAGAGACATTTTATGGCCTTGTGGCTAAGGCTTTAAAGCTCACAAAGCTATGACCTAAATAAAAACGTCTATATCTCAATAATCGCTCAATGGATTTAGATCAAATAAAAACTCAAATATAGCCAGATAAATTATCTATCGACCACACAAAACCAAAACGTAATCCTTTCAAAACTTTAGGGGATATGAACGACTAAACAACAGATATTATCGAAACGGAGATTACACAGCAAATCATATGGGTAAAACTGTAAATCGCCAGTGTCTTGAGCTAAAAATGATTTAGTGCATTTACAATAGGTCTTAAATATGTCGTTTCACCTGGTAGTCGGTTAACGAGCCGAGTTTTGTTGCCAAACCGACGCCACTATAAACGAACACAGCCGACGGAATGCGCTTTGCAAACTATTGTTTGATACTCCAAATACATATATGACGCACGTCAGGTGTTTTTACACACAGTTATTCTGGAGATCTGCACGTGTGACTTATGGGTTGAACTGAAGTCAAGGACAAGGGAATGATAGAACTCAGATGGATACACAAAGCTAACTAAAGCTGGGCTTCTAAAAATTCATGTAACACAAGAAGTAACAAAGAATTAAATGTGTTATTGGAGTAACTGATTTTTCCAAATAAAATAATACCATTGACATCATCATAATTTCAGTCGAAAGACGTCCACCGTTGGACATAGGCCTCCCCCAAGTGCCAATAGCATTGACAGCAGTATTATTTAGCCGAGAGCCTGGGGGTTTTCACCTCGAAATTTTGTTACCGAGCATGAAATTAAAAAAGCAAATACCTACACTCAAATATGTATAAAAAAAGTTCCCCTAATAAAAAAATATGATATTGATTTTAAAAACAAAAAAAAATATGATTACAATAGTTCAACTAGTAACTCGAAATTACACGTTCGAATTGAAAAATGTTTTAGGTGTTGTATAGAGCCCATTTATTAGAGAACGACTCCTCCCGCTCTGGGTAGAGAAAGAGTGACTGCCTATCAGACTTTGACTGACTACAAATCCAGGAACAGCATCAAGAATTTTCTGAGAAACTCAATAATAATTCATTTGACTCTGGGTCTAAACTTCAGATCCTATAGTATGCTCATAGGCAGTTAAATACAATTCATTTCACAATTTCAATCACACTAATGACATAAGGAAGGTAGCGGGAATCCGATTATTAATGATTAATTTTATTGTGCTTTTGAGTACAATATAGACCGGTTTACACTGTTCTTAAAAATAATACTTTTTAATACTGTTATATGGAAATATTGTAAGTACAACCATTTTTTAAAAAAGAGTAACCATGGAGTTTCTTGCCGCTTCTTCTCCATAGGAAACGACCAATTTGGAACCGTACACTAGCTTCTGATGTTTTATAAGTGCCCATGTAGGCCTATGTGAAATAAAAAACTTTTGACTTTGATGGATGCGGGACGCACATAATCGTTCGTTGTGGCGACGCTTGGGGGAGGCCTATGTCCAGCAGTGGACGTCTATCGGCTGAAATGATGATGATGATGATGAATGACATAAAGACGAAACTTTGTTAATGTATGTTAGTTACTTCTTTATGCTCAAACGGTTGAACGGATTTCGATGAAACTTTGGTATACAGTTAGCTATATATATGTCTTAAAATAGCAAAGAAGCTAAGCTAAGTTAGCTATATATGTGTCTTAATAAGATACTCCCGGGAGTAGGTATGTATGTTCCCTTGATATACAATTTTGTTTGTTATATTTAAATATTAGTTAATGTGTAAACTTACGAGTTGTTCGGATTCGAACTCAGCCAGGCGCATTACTTTGTGTTATTTATTTTATCACTACTGATCTCAAAACGGTGAAGGAAAACATCGTGAGGAAACCGGCATGTCCTAGAACCAAAAATTCGAAGACATGTGACATTCACCAACTCGCACTGGACCCGCGTGGTGGCATATGGGCCCATTCCTTCTCCTAGATCCTCTCTAGCCTGAGTTCCAGCAGTGGAAACATTAAAAAGGTTGTTGACGATGATGACGAATGTTATGTATTAAGTCTGATTTCATATTTAATTTACGTATAGGTTAAGGTTATATTTTTATTATTATTTTTTGTATTTTAATAGTTAGTAATAGGTATATGTTGTAATAGAGTTTTATTTATTTATTTATTTAAACTTCATGTACAGTAGTGGTACATAGGCGGACTTAATGCAATAAGGCAATCTCTCCCAGTCAACCTTTGGGTCAAAAAAGAGATCACCGTGGTAGGTTTGCACAATAAACAAATAAAATAACAAATAATGAAAACGGAAAAAAAAAGTTATTTGTATATATAATATATAATAAAATACATAAATAGTCTATTCTATTCTATAAATATGCTAAAATAATAAACAAATAAATACTATGAAAAATATCAAATCTTAAAGAGAACTTAATAACAATTCTGACGAAGAACAAACTAAGGTTGAGAGGACTTCAAGTAGTAATTCCGAATTTTACGTTTGTGTTGTTTTAAATTAGTTTAGTTCTGTGTTGTTTTAAATTTTAGGTAAGTAAGGGTTAGCCATAAGATGTTTTTTTTTTTTTTTTCATTTATTTTTAAACCACTGTTGTATTGGGTTCAACCTTTGAAGATAGTGTGTGTTTTCAATAAATAAATAAATAAAAACAATTCGGAAAATTGATACCAACTTTGATAGTCAATACAAATGGATAACTACGGTTACAACCTTAACCTACATACTCGTACCACTTAATGTTTAACTCTGAATCAAGGTCTTAATCTCGAAACAAAAATAAACCATCTCCAGGAACCATGGACTTATGTGACCGCGTCTTGGTAGTGGTAAAATTTACGACAGCTCAAATTGAGTTTGGCGCCGAAAGAAAAGAAGTCGTTAAAATTTAAAGCGTCGTAAACACTTCCAGACATTGGCGTTAATCGAGAAGAAAAGATGTGACTATACAGGGTTAGTTGTTTATCAACCTTGCAGGATAACACTAACATCATGAACAACAACTTTTGTTTGATTTTGAAAAAAAAGGGACCAATCTAGAAGCATGTCTTCTAAGAGGAAAAAGAAGTTTGCAAATCGGTCCATAAACAACAGACTTCTAAAGTAAAAAAATAAAAATAATGTTAAAAAATTACAACCGAATTGATAACCTTCTCCTTTTTTGAAGTCTGTTAAAAATGGTTCAAGAGACACACAAACTAATCTATTTATTTAAAAGAAACTAAATCGCTTCCCAGGTCTGCCCTAAAAACAACAATAAACAATGAAGGTTTCTGGAAATAATTTGCACTCATTCGAATTCAGAACGATTAAGTAATAATAATTATGAATCCTGAAAAAAGTTCTGTTTATTGTGCAAACCTACCACAGTGATGTCTTTTTAACCGACTTCTGAAAAAGGAGGAGGTTCTCAATTCGGATGTTTGTATTTTGTTTAACCCAAAGGTTGACTGGGAGAGAATGCCTTGTTACATTAAGTCCACCTATGTACCACTACTGTACATGAAGTTTAAATAAATAATAGTAGACTTTTTTTATTATTGATAGGCTAGCTTTTGACGACTATCTCACCTGATAGGTAAGCGATGAAGCACGCTTGCCTAGAAGTAACCTATTCACTCTTGACTTAAAGACTTCTAGGACATAGCAACAAGCTATCAGGAAAAACAGACTTCGGTAGGGAACAACTAGTCAGTAAAAGTCTGACACGCGCCCTCTCACTCATTCAATATGAGAAGTTGTAGCGACATCTATGACATTACATAAGAACTAATCCTGCATCGCGCAATCAAAGTTCTCCGCGCGATTCGAATATATACGACAGCCCGAAATCATCTATCGGGCAGTTGCCCACCAGATCCTAACACCCGTCTGGTCGGAGATTTCTCCCTTTTCAACAAAGGTATCTGGGTCTTTACTCTCTGTTCCGCATAGCTCCAAAAGTCATTGAATGTTTCCCCATAAAAAAAAACCTTAAGGGGCCGGCGACGGATAAATTTCCATACAAACGTAATACCACGCTCATTTGCAGTTGGAGCATATTTTCAACATATTATGATGATATTCGGTTATAGAAAATATTTATCTAGATTCCTACGTCTTTCTTTTACTAAAAAACAAAAAGAAATTTAAGCGAATTGTATTTCGCACTTTTTTACAGCGTAAACGGCAAAACATGCCATTTGGCTTTTTCTGTATTAAAAATAAAAAAGTTTCTAATATTCTCGACGTAGGCACCTAGATAAATATTGTCTATAACCGAATATCATTATAATATGTTGGAAATATGCTCCAACTGCTAATAAGCGTGGTATTACATTTGTATGGAAATTCATCCGTCGCCGGCCTCTTAATTTTCTGGAAATAATTACTCACTGTAAACACGGTGAGTCTCATACAAAAATAACATGTTATTTTTCTGGAAACAGTCTTTAAATTGTCCTGCTCCAGAAACCTTATTCACAAATCGAGGTCCTTGTTATAAATAAATCAACTTCATGCCTACTTGAATCCGTCCACTCTTTTCTCCCAAAAGCGTAGGGTTTTCTCATTCCTGTAACTTAGTTTTTGATTATTTAGTTCTTTTTTACACGACTGTTTAATCTATTCCATCTTATATTTATAAACAACATGCATCATCAGCCTTATTAATGATCACTTAAAAATCGCTTGAATCCTGCGACGTGGCGCCAAACCAAACCCTTTGAATTTTTCGTTTCGAGTGCAAGCAAAACTGAACTTAGCGGTGGTCAGGCGGAAGTGTCTTTGATAGTACGTGGGTGCCAATGAATTGTCAAACTTAAAAATAAAAACAAATAGTGGAAATTACTCAAAATATCTAAGTTTCAACATTTATTTAACGAACCCGCCATCATCTACAAATCCTGTCCTTAATTTTTTTTGCACCAAACTTACTCCAAAAGCGGCTTCTATACTCCACCGCTTTAGACCCGCAACAAAGGGTATTTCGCACTCGTGCGTAAAAGTTCACTGACCACTTTACCACCGCCCCGCCACAATTTTTAACCAGCCTGAAAGCCTGGCCACCGGGCAATCAAGTCCGGCTCAAGAAATGAAATCCGTCAGCAATTTTTCACAATAATTTATGGCTTATGTTTAACTTACCACCAGATATAGTAACAAAAAACAAACGTAGCGGGGCTCCGTCGAGCTGCTGCTTGGCAGGTAGTTAACCTAACCTCAAAATTTTAACTACTGATATCTCCGTAACCATGGGGTTCTGCCGATGCTTTATTTGGATTCATTTTGCTTAAATAGGATAGCGAGATGTTAAAACTGGTTATAATTTTACATTAAAATGTAGGTTTAATTTTGGTTATCATTTACTACATTTGGTGTTCGAATACAATTTAAAGTACAGTCGTAACTAAAATACTATTGTAACTTTAGGATTTCATTTTTTTGGTGTCAAGTAATATATTTTTGACAAAAGAACTAAGGGTACCAAAGCGTTTTATGGTGGTCATTATATTTAATCCCATAATTTATTAGTATACGTTTTTCGGGCAAATGTGCTGAAAATACGTTAAATACAAATACAAATACAAAACGTTCATTTGTGATATTTGCAAGTTTTTGTCATTGCATCAATATTATATTCTACTTTTCTACGCACTACGCACTAGATTAGGCGTGCCGAACATTCACTTCAGTCGACTCAGGTGTGATGTTGTCTGTACACCTTGAACATTACACTATGTTGAACGAAAAACGTATTCATGGCGCTTAAGACATTTTGGTCGCGAAAAAAGTATCCCCTAAAAGCTATCTTAGCGCTGCATGTTTTAATAGTTCTGTGGACGACATAATGCCAATGTAGCGCTGCATCGAAATAATGTTTTATGTTTTCAGTATTTTGTCAAATAGTTTTTATTTTTATTTTTTATTATTGATAGGCTTGCGTTTGACCAGCATCTCACCTGATGGTAAGCGGTGAAACACGCTTGCCATGATAGTTTCCATGAAAGGGTTGGTCTATCGTTAGAATAAGTCGATGCATTCTGGCTGTACAACAAGCGACGCCACATCACGAATACAATTGAGTAAATACATATAAGTAGACATTACATTGTATTCATTAAAACTACCACCTGATTACCATTGAACATCGTATATTTGTACATCTGAATGCATAAAGACTTATCCTACAGATGTACAAATTCAAATTTAGAAAATGGGGACGTTTAAAACGTAACTCTAAGGCCCCTCGCTCACGACGACTTTTTCTAGCGATGCTGTCGCGCGACACCATCGCTACTAACGCGCGTTAGTCGCATTTGCAAGCATAGCACAGTCGTCCTCATCGCACCCAGTCGTCCTTATAATGCCTTCACGGTTGGGACTTGACCTCCTTTCTAGGAGAGGGAATGGGCCGTAATCCACCGCGCGGCATTTCACATGTCTTCGAACGTTTTAGTTCTAGGACATGCCGATTTCCTCACGATTTTTCCTTCACCGTTTTCAAAGCAGTGGTGATGAAATAAATTACACAAAGTAATGCGCCTAGCTGGGTTTGAACCCGCGGCCTACAACTCGTAAGTCGGGGCCGTTACCATCCGGCCATGACTGCTCTTGTTAGCAAGCGCTAGACTTAGAGCGTTTGACTGGCCTGTTGGTCTAGTGGTTAGTGGCCCTGACTGCTATACCGCAGGTCATGGGTTTATTTCCTACCCAGGTCAAATGTTTATGTGATGAGCATGATCATTTGTTCTGTGTCTGGGTGTAATTTATCTATAATATGTATGTATTTAGAAATTTATAAGTATGTTTATCAGTTGTCTAGTAGCCATAACACAAGCTCTGCTTAGCTTGGGACTAGGCGGCGTTGTGTGATAGTTGTGGAATATAGATGAAATGACAACGTGCTACTATCGCGCTACAGCATCGCGACTATATCGAAGCGAACGCGCGACAGTATCGTTACAAAAAGTTACCGTGAGCAAGGGGTCTTATAATACGTCTAGCAAAAGTAGGCCATAGAGAATAAAATTAAATTGATACTCAGAATTATGTAAAATACCTGAAACATTGAAACGTCAACCCTGAAAAACATGACGCATTCGTTAATAAGGTCAATAAACATACTGAAAAGATGGTAGCCATATTTATGATTGTGAAGCAACGTTTACCTCCAATAATAATTTTATATGTTTCGACTTTCCGAGTATTTGAAGAGATAGGTTGATTTTCCTGTATATTTTACTTGTATATTTACCAAGAAGTAGGTGGGTAATTGGCCAAATATTTGTAGTAATACAATGAAGTGTTTTAGCCTTGCAAACTTGAATTGAAAACAAGGTAATTGACATAATTCGATGAAATGTCTGACAGACAGACAGACATGAGGACAACGGACTTAAATAAAATAGGCATCCATTTTTCTGCTGGAACCGTTTGGTCCAATGGCGGAATTAAAAGGTCGCAAGGCTCCTCCACGGGCCTCCGGTCCAAAGGGGCCCCCGTTCCAAAAGGCCAGAGACAAGCTCAGAAGAAGTAACCCAACTTATTATCAATAACGAGCGGTTATTTGGCATTAAATTATTATTTTCTACACTAATATAATAAAGAGGTAAAGTTCGTTTTTTTTTTAAGCTATTGCACAGCTTCTATCGCGGGCCTTGAGAGTGGAGACTGAATCCAGAAATTCCGTAACGAAAACAACCTAACACCCCCCACTCATTTGTTTTTTGAGCGTGGTGACCGATAAGAAAACAAACGAGTGAACAATCAATCAAAATTCAATTCAATGTGTGAAAGTGTAACTTCAATTAATATCGAAAAAAAAAACAAAGGAAAAAAAATACTGCCACGCGTCTTTTTCTTGTTTTTTTGTTTGTAGGAGGTAATCTCTGAAAGTACTGGTCCGATTGCTAAAATTTTTTCACTGCTTTTTTCCTGAGTGATATAGGCTATATATTATGTAAGGGAGCGAAGCCGCGGGCAAAAGCTAGTAATTTATATTTTAACTACACTATCGCATTGGTTTGGTCTGTAATGTTAGCTTTATTTATTTCTTTCTTTAATCACTCGAGTACAGAGACGGACTTTACGTATATCTAATAAATAAAATATTATACCTAATTTTTACAAATTTTTAAAATATTTCATATCATGACAATTTTTCAGGGGCCCAATCCTATGAATTTGCTACGAGCCTCAGATGATGTAGTTGACACCACTGGCTTGATCCCTAAAAAATGGTAACAAGTTAAACACCGAAAACACAAAAATCTTTTCGATCATTTTGGCCCAGTAAGTGACCTTTTTTTCAAAACTGCTACGGCATTCCAGCTCTCAGACTCAGCACGGCCGATGCCCGCTTGAGCCACGGCGGATTTCGGAAATGGAAACCCGTGGTCCTCGAACGTAAAGGGCAGTACTTAACAGCCTGACACGATTTTTTATTATTATATTATTTATATTTCATAATTATCTGTCAAAAAAAAAAAACTTTTACTAAAGATATGATAAAATGAAAAAAGTCGCATAAACAAAATCTGTAAGCAATTTTTCAAAGTGTTTGCCTCTGATTTCGGAGTTGAGGACTATTTAGATATATTTTACCTGATTTAACAAAAATTCTGAGATAACTTTCTTTAGCGCCGGATCTGGGGTAATTTTCTATGGGTCATGACCAGTCTCTTAAATTAATATTTGCAATTCTTTTTCACTATCATATTTGTTGCTTTTTTTTTTAAAGTTCATCACTTTGTTTTTGAATTTTTTTTTCACTATCTTTCATCTCATTTTTTCTATCGACAACCAAATTCGACCTGTATCCACATTTAGAAGCATCGTTTTTAGTAATAAAGAATCAGCGATTGATAGAACAATTTATTTGGTCTATCAATCGATGATTCTCCAAATTCAATAGATTCGTCCTCTTCAGGGGACGCACCAATAGTGTAATAAGATCCAATTTTCTAATAAAATTTTGGACAAACATCTCGTGACAGTCCAATTCCTACGTTGATCTTAGAAACTGATAAATGTGTCTAGACCTCATTTCCGCAAGTGTTGCAAGTTTTCAGGAATTCCTTTGAAGTTTCTCTTTTATTTATATTTATATTATTTTTCGCTAGAATGCAAAACTTGTCTATTATTACAAGTGCAACGTAGTTTTTGTTACACCTGGGGCCTAAGTCTGCTATTTTTATAAATTCGTCATTCCAACACGATCACATTGTCATTTTGCTAAAAGTTTGTAATCTGCTAATTCATACTGATCGATTAATGGTCTTGTAATAGAATTGTGGTAGAAAGACAATATCGAGCTTATTAAAAGCACTAATTGCGCAATGACGTCTTAACGGTAGCTTCAAAGGTCACTGATCAAAGGAACTGTCAGATTTTTTGCAGATTACCGCATACGTCACATAATTATTTGTCATTATGTACGAGATTACCATTCTATGCCATTTCTTACAATGGAGTATCAGTGGTTGACCATCGGAAAGTCATAATGACGCTATTAGTAGATTACCAAAACTTATCAAAATCAACATTTATGAAATCAATGTTTGACCATTCTGATACTATTGTAATAGCAGATTTGAGGCCCTGGATAAATGAGGAGAATATTTTAGATTTATTTTACAAACAATATTATAACATAACTAGCTTTTCGCTTTCCGCGTACATAAAATATAGCCTATGTCTTTCAAGAATAAAGCAGCTTTCTATCGGTGAAAAATTTTAGCAATCGGTCAGTACTTTCAGAGATTACCTACAAACAAAAAAACAAACAAACTACCTCTTTATTATATTATTGTAGATAAACACACATCCTTATTAATGATGTGCCGCTGTCGGCAATATATATATATATATATATATATATATATATATATATATTTAATATAGCCGTGTAGTGGGAATATCGCCGGCAATATTGCCCAAAGTATGAATATTGGTGACTATATATCGCCGCGTATCTTTTTCTCCGTCTCTGTCAAATCCATTTTCCGCAACAAAACGCTTTTAGCGATAACAACGCCCATTGTTACAAGGATTTATTTTAATTTCCTATTGCAATTTTATTTTTGACTACCTTTTACCCGCGCCTTCCTGAAAAAAATCCTTCAAATTATTTTTCATTACTCATACTCTGAAAGTAGGTCTGAAGTTGCCTGAGGTGCGGGCTGAAAGTGATACTTTTCATCCCTAGGGAGTTTTACTTTACAACTGACAGTTGTCAAATTATTAAAAAAAAACTAGTTCTATCTTCACATTTCTATGAACCATGTTCCAATTTTCCATACAGCCAGTCAATCACAGCGCGATATAAAATTGAAATAACTTAAAAATAAGTATTAATTAAATAATATTATATTTAAAATGATTTATTTGATCAACTATTTCTTTAAAATACTTTAATTATAAAAGATTACAATTAATTTCTAATTTTTCATTAATGAGGCTGAATAGCTGGCCGGCCACAGAAAAAAAAAACAAAATGGCGGGAAAGTGGCTATCAGTCGTTGGTTTTTTTGAGTTTTGTTTACATTTCCGTACAGCAGATATTTGTATTAACACAATATGTTTATCAGATTAAAACAGTGATTTAACGCCTAATTTCATAAGAGAAGAGGCTAAAGCAGTAGTGGAATACCTTTTACCGCCTAAATCAGAAGAAAGGTACCTACTTGAAACCATAGGTACAAGACTCAGGTTTTACAAACTTTTTATCTTATTTTTAGTTTCCTCGTATTCGTAATGAAAAGCACAGTGTTTACCTCGGGGTGAAAGTAACCCATTTAATCCCTCGAATTAGCGACCTCGCTTCGCTCGGCCGCCAACTCCTTCTCGGGAAGAAATGAGTTACTTTCACCCCTAGTGTAACAATGTACTATTAAATCATGTTAACTAGACTGGTCTACGAGCTCTAGCGAACAATACAGGCCCAGACTCGGTCAAGCGGTGTGACGCAATACACCGCTCTCGTCTCATTGTGTGTGTAGTTTGCTTCCGTACTATTGACTTCGGCGACACTTCCGTACTACACAATATACAACAGTCTGACATCAACTATCAAGCAATGTCCGGAACCACACAACACCTATTTGGTCGGAGGATCCTCAAATTTCAACAGAGGGGACTTTACAGAGACAGAGGAGACTTTACACTTGTTTTCACAAACCTCTAAGGCAGTAAGTCTTGTGTCAAATAATCATCATCATCATCATATCAGCCGATTGCGGACAGTAAGCAATGGGTAGCTCGTCGTCCGGTAACTGTCCGGACCAAGCCCAAGTCGTCGACGGCGCGCGCTGTTCCCGCGCGCCTCAGGGAGTTGTCAGCAACAGCAGGGACCCAGCCGGGTCGAAGCCTACTGGGGCCAGGGTTATCCGAAAGGGAGCTCGAGCCCCGTTATAAAGGCTAGAGGGAACGGGGGGGGCTCGTTTAGTCAGTGAGAGTCTGACACTATCTCCCGCACCGCCCAAGAGCGGGGGTTGTCATTGGATGATTTTTCCAATGGTAAAAAAAAAAATATTTCTATAGAACCAGTATGAAATCGTCCACTCCCTATGCATACGTAAACATTTTGTGTGTCCAATTTCTTCCACTTAACACATGCTCATGACGATCAAAAAGTGTACGGTGTCGGTAACTGAAAACTAAAAATGTCTACATTAGCGCAGCTCCAACTTCGCAAAGAAAGATCAATGTAATCTCAAACGACTATATTTTTTTAAGCTATTGCATAGCTTCTATCGCGGGTCTTGAGCGTGGAGACCGAATCCAGAAATTCCGTAACGAAAATAACCTAACACCCCCCACTCGTTTGTTTTTTGAGCGTGGTGACCGATAAGAAAACAAATGAGTGAACAATCAATCAAAATTCAATTCAATGTGTGAAAGTGTAACTTCAATTAATATCAAAGAAAAAAAACAAAGGAAGAAAATACTGCATAAATAAAATAAATAAATAATTATAATTGCTGTTGATAAAAGTGCTAGTGGTAGTGTGTGTGTGTAGTTGGTAATAGCTTTACCGCGGCAGTGCCCGAGTGCCACACGTCTTTTTTGTAAGATATTTAATAACAAAAAGTACTTTGTTACAGTATTCATAACCATTCAAAGGTCACAAAGTGCGCTTTGATCTTCAATTTGAATATATTGCAGTCAGCGAGATGAATCGGCTTGCTTTTAATTGATTTATTGGTAAGAGCACTGTTGGGTTTCAACTGTCAAATAAATAAAAATGCAGACAGACCCTTTATAATTGGGTGAGAGTGATCGGTCGTTCAGGGGAAAAGTAAAAAACAAACACACACGAATACCACAAAATAGATAGGTACAGAAGTCAATCTACATACAAAGCGTGGTCGAGCAACGCACACAAAGACACCGCTTACGGACACGATATCTCGGAGCGCCTCGGCCCTCTCGTCGAACAGTTCCGGCTCAAACGCTCATTATTGTGCGTCCTGTGCGTCCACCTAGCGTAGGTATAAAAAGTAAAGTACATACATGAGATTGTCTTCTGTACCTATCTATTTTGTGCGAATACCGCCACAAACTTTCGTCTTATTAATAATATTAGTATTTAGTATGCATTATAAAAACGCAGGAAAACCATGGAGCAGAGTGGCCCGAGAAAGATCACGGTGAAAACTGCCGAAAAAACGATTTTTACCGCTGTGTAGCGGTCATCGTACAGACCAAATATATAATTATATATATTTGGTATATACGATGTACGATTATATTATAAATGGTGTAAGGGACAGCCCTCCACAAACTTTAAGGGCTTGCTCAGTAGATGAAACTGAACAAACCACCATAAAAATTTTTTTCAGGAAACAAAAAATAAATTCAGCCTCTCCATATAAACTGTCCAATCAAGTTAATAATTTTGTATGGCGAGGCGGATTTTATTTTTCGTTTCCTGATAAATTTTTTTACGTTAGTTTGTTCAGTTTCGTCTACTGAGCAAGCCCTTAAAGTTTGTGGAGGGCTGTCCCTTACACCTTGTATAATATATATTTTTTATGCACCTGCCGTTTTGGTCTCTGCTCTATCCTAGGTTGACTGGAAGATAATGCCTAAAACATTAAATCCGCCCTTGTATCTTTTGTAGCATGAAGATTAAATAAATATAAATAATAAATAAAAATCAAGTTGTAAAAAAAAAAAATACTAAAAAAAACACACTAATGTTAACTAAAAAAGATACTCAAAACTTCATTAATTAAGAAAAAAATGTAGAAAGAAAATAAAGCTTTTATTATTTTTAATATTAGTGTGAATTTGAAAGAGAACCTAGGGCCCTGGAAAGAAGAAACATTGGAGTGAACTTTAGTCAGTAAAAGTAAAAGACACACCCTCCGAGTGCCGCTTCGGTTGGAATTATTAACTTTGTCCGATTGCATCAAAATGTATATTTTCTGATGAAATCCAGCTTTTGGTGAGGACAACTTCTATCTGGACCGCTAGGTAAGTACTGTGTAAAAAAGATACTTATTTAATTCATGCAGGATTAAGCTAGACATTTCTTTGTTTGTGAATCTAGATTTTGACGTCAGAGTTAAAATCATTACTTCAAAATTCTCTTTTTAATTTATTAACTTTCAAGCTTTACAATTCGTCGCTAATGGACATATTTATAAAAGCTTTATTTTATCAAAGACACACACAACTTTAAAATAGCTTAAAACAGACAAATATCAGAAACGAATAAAATAACAAACACCCCACGCTGTTGGCTTTACTTGAGTTATGTTATTGGTAACATCCTTGGCATACAATATCTGGTCATCTTCACGCCTCAGAGCTTCGAAGCAAGGAGGACATGCCACTTAAAACTTTTTAACTCTTTAGCTTTTTCCAGTGTCTTCGCCTGCGTTCATATAGCATATGTTAATCAGGAATAAAGCTGCTTTCTATCGGTGAACAATTTTTAGCAATCGGACCAGTACTTTCAGAGATTACTTCCTACAAACAAAAAACATACTTTACCTATTTAAATATTAATAGTGTCTAGATAGACTCTTAACCGGTACCTATCTCACCTCTGATGACGGTAAGTGATAATTTGGATGTGAGGTGATTCTTGTGGGAAATCATCCAATGACTTCACCTGCTCTAGAGAGGAACGGGAGAACGCATCTGACTCTTACTAAAACCACACCTGAGTCCTTTAGTCACCCTCAGCGTTTTCAATTTCATAAATTCCCTGTGGTCCTTTTTTTTATGTAGAGAAAAATCATCCAATGACAACCGACGCTCTTGGGCGGAGCGGGAGATAGTGGCAGACTCTTACTGACTAAAAGCCCACCCCGTTCCTTCTAGCCTTCATACCGGGGCTCGAGTTCCCTTTAACATAACAGTGAGCATCGATCCTGCTGGCAAGGTTTTGCTGACATCTTTGAGGCGTGCGTTTACGTATTGATGATGACTTGAGCGTGATCCGGACGGTGACCGAACGGCCGGACGGCCAGTTATCCATTGTTCATCGTCCGCAAGCCTACACCTACGGGGCTGTTCAAGTTGGGTGATACTCCTATCAATCAGACAGGATTATATGAGATACTATCATTCCCATAGATATTCAAATCAAACGCGCTATCTATTGCATAGCATAGTCGGCCTTATAATGTTCCCACTGCTGGGACTAAGATCTCATCTCTAGGAGAGGAAGTGGGCCTTAATCCACCACACGGGCCCAGTGCGGGCGGGTGGTGCTGTCTATTGAAATAGCGTAATTAGCCTACAGTATTGGTCTATTATGCCGAGATTAAATCAAATAGGCTGTCATGCTTTCAATATTCGGGGTCAAATGACAAATCGTGCAAATTAGATATACTTACTAGTATTATCTTTATAGCGTTTATAAAGGGCCGGCGCCAACGACGGCTGTCAACACATATGACTTATAGATCTGATGTAGGCCGCAACAAAATCATTTCTAAATAGTCTCGACCAATCAGAACACAGTACACCAGTCCCCCGTACTTCAGCTAGTTGACAGAATGGTTTTGGTGTGCTAGTTCAAACATCTTTATTCTTTATAAGTGTCTGCGAAGAAATTCTTCTGTTTTTAATCTTTGATGAAGTTGAAGATAAGTTGCTTTTGAAGATTCTTCAGTCAAAAATGGATACTTGTGTGTTTGACTATAGATTTTAAGCATAAATGCTTCAAGGTTGCGGGAATCCGATAGATGAGAGACGCTCAGGATCGTTTATTGTGACAACACTTCGGGGAGGCCTATGTCCGGGCTTGCGGACAATGAGCAATGGATAGCTCGCTGTCCGGCCGTCCGGTAGCTATCCGGAGCCCAAGTCGTCGACGGCGCGCACTGTTCCCGCGCGCCTCAAGGAGTGGTCAGCAACAAGAGGGACCCAGCCGGATCGAAGCCTACTGGGGCCAGGGTTATCCGAAAGGGCGCTCGAGCCCGGTATGAAGGCTAGAAGGAACGGGGTGGGTCTTTTAGTCAGTAAGAGTGACACTATCTCCCGCTCCGCCCAAGAGCGGGGGATGTCATTGAATGATTTTTTCCTACCATAAAAAAAGGCCTATGTCCAACAATTATGATGATGATGATGACAATGGTGATAAATACCTCGAATTAATAATAATTAAGGTAATAACATTTTGATACGGTCATTGCCCTTTATGTCCTAGTAGTAAGGGTTATTTTTGTAATTACCTACTTGTAAGTGTTACGTACGAGTAATGCGTGCAAAACTGTTGTACTGTGATATCGAAAGGAGATCGCACGAGTTGCTTTTTTTATATAACCAACGAACTGGCTTGTAAAATATAATTCGAAGGATTATGCTGTTCTAGAATAGTTTTGAAAGTTAGTAGAAAAAAAGTGTGTCTGTTGTTTTTTTTCAGTGCTGAAGAGATTTTTATAAGAATAATATCTATTCGTGAAATAAGTTAGAAAAATATAAGAGTGCGCCGCCCGAAGAGTATCATTTCAGGAGTATCCCAATACGTGCCTACCGACGAGCTGAGCTGCGTTACAGTACCTACCTGCTAAACAAAACAAAGGCACGTTTGCACGTTTATGAACTTTGCATTCGATCAATGTTGGTAGCATAGTCTATTACTCAAAACGAACGTATTTGTAAATTGTTTAGCTTGTTTTGTAATGCACCATGTGCAACCCCATTTTATGTCCAGTCAATCTCTTTCCATACCTGCCCCCCTAGTCAAGTTATAACCGTTTCGCTTGCGTCGAACGCTTCGAGTAGGCCGTGTCGCCGAATCTTTTGTTCTGACTACGTGACTGAGCGTTGAGATGACGTCATTCCCGTACATTTGAAGCTTTCTACTAGCGTTAACTATTGCAGATTAGCAACTTGGCTAGGGGTACAGGCCGCCTGGAAGAGATCGCGGAATGCGATGATGCCGCCAATTGTATATTTTAAATATAAGGCTCAAATCTGTAATTTATTATCTTGGTGTACAATAAAGGATATATAAATAAATAAATAAAACTTTTTTACTTGACTTTTAACGCCATAAGGCGGAACGAGGGTGTGTCAGACTTTAACTGACTAAAACCCACTCCTAAGTTCCTTCTTTGCTTGCGGTCCAGAACCCTGGGTTTCCCTTTTGAAAGCGAACCCATGGCGCCAGTAAGCTTCGGCGTTGCTGGGTCCCAATCTCGCCAAGGCTCATTCACAATCTTGCCACTGGGAGCGGTGCTAAGCGCGTGGCGGCGAGCGGTGAGATCAAAAGTATTAAAATTTTTGCAGCACGCCACGAGTCACTGCTCACAGCGCCACGGGCCCGCTTACCGCCCCGCTCGCCATGCTATCGCTGGAAGTCGTAAACAGCTTTTAGGGTTAAAAGGTCACCAAAGAGAAACTTCATTTTAAGGATTTCAATAATAACTGTTTATTATCCTTTTCTTTATATTGGGAAGGTGTGTTTCAGTAACATCACGTGTGACGTGTGCTCCTAAGCAAGGCTAGTGGAATACAGTAACTATAACCATACTAGGGATTTCAGTCAAGTGGTCATGGGGCTCTGTCCATTAAGTATAATATTTATTGCTTGGAAAGACAAAAACCATAGTGTTGAAGCAGGATGGATTTGTTTTTGTTATATTCCAACAACAGCCCGTAACGAAATTGCTGACAGCTCTTTGATTGAGGTACTCGTGGAACACTAAGCGCCATCGATGAGTCGAGTCGTCGAAGAGACGAGATATTAAAGCCATTAACACAAAATAGATAGGTACAGAAGACAATCTCATGTATGTACTTCACATTTCATACTTACGCTCGGTGGACGCACACTAATGAGCATTTGAGCCTGAAATTGTTCGACGAGTGAGCCGAGACGCGACCGAGACATCGTGTCTGTGAGCGGTGTCTATGTGTGCGTTGCTCGAGCGCGCTTTGTATGTAGATTGACTTCTGTACCTATCTATTTTGTGCCATTAACAAGTACACGAAGACGCTAAATGCATATTATCAGTAGGCATATCCTCCTCATTTCTATGCTCGAGGCACAAACCATAAATATTGTTTCCCATTGATCTGCCACCTGTGAGGGCCACATGTTCTTTATGAATGGAGATTGTTATGCTTCGTCACATACTTTCTGGTATTCAAGGTTGGCGTAAAAATATATTATTGTTCTATTTTAACTACTTAGATATTGTTTATCTGATACTTAAATATATTTTTATTTCAGTACCTACCTCTGTAATAAGCTAGTATAGTCTAATATATATAATAATAATATAATATTCCACAACTGTCACACAACGCCGTCTAGTCCCAAGCTAAGCAGAGCTTGTGTTATGGGTACTAGACAACTGATAAACATACTTATATATTTCTAAATACATACATATTATGGATAAATTACACCCAGACACAGAACAAATGATCGTGCTCATCACACAAACATTTGTCCTGGGTGGGAATCGAACCCACGACCTCCGGCATAGCAGTCAGGGTCACTTATCACTAGACCAACAGTCTGTCTAAAAAGTCAAATGACTTGTTTAATTATTAGCATAAAATTAAATCTGATGTAGTCAACACTGGTTCAATAATCAAGGTTGATTAAGAGATCTTGATCATCGTTTACTAATAGAGAACCTTATAAAAAGTATCGAGTATAAGTATTTTATTAAATGATTAAATATTATACAAAATTCTCAAAAAGTCGTTTGACTTTTTACACAGACTATATCTCTCTCTTTTTTTTTAATAACTAGCTCTTATCCGACTACTTTTTTTAATGACTAGCTATTTTACATAAAATATAGCCTATATCACTCAGGAATAAAGCAGCTTTCTATCGGTGAAATAATTTCAGCAATCGGACCAGTACTTTCATTTTTTTATCTCATAAAAAAAAAAAAAAAACTTTACCTCTTTATTTTATTAGTGTAGATAGTATACATTTAAACTAGTGCTTGACTGTGATCATATGCGACCAGGTACCGGAACACGGAGTGATGCAGCGTTGGAAGGCCTCTCACCACAATGCCCCCGCTCTTGGGTGGAGCGGGAGATTGTGTCAGACTCTTACTGACTAAAAGACCCACCCCGTTCCTTCTAGCCTTCATACCGGGGCTCGAGCGCCCTTTCGGATAACCCTGGCCCCAGTAGGCTTCGACCCGGCTGGGTCCCTGCTGTTGCTGACAACTCCTTGAGGCGCGCGGGAACAGTGCGCGCCGTCGTAGACTTGGGCTTTTTCTGGACAGTTACTGGACGGCCGGACAGCGAGCTACCCATTGCTCACTGTCCGCAAACCCGCGCCTACGGTGTGGGCCGATGACCTGGTGAGGGTCGCGGGAATCCAATGGATGCGGGGCGCTTAGGACCGATCGCTATGGCAATACTTGGGGGAGGCCTGTGTTTAACAGTAGACGTCTTTCAGCTGGAATGATGACGATGGTGATTCACTCTAGCGTCTTTGGCTTTGAACACACTTTTAATTAGAGGACAAGCTTCTGTCAGCATCTGTCAAATAAAAAATTCAAATTCAAAGTATTTTATTTCACTTAAGCCTACATGGACACTTATACAACGTCAGAAGCTAGTGCACGGTTCCAAATTGGTCGTTTCCTATGGAGAAGAACGTCTTCTTTGGACTCTCGTTTAAAAACATGATCAAAAACATTTGTAAATTCCACAATGATTTTCCAAATAAAACCATCCACTAAACAACAGATAATAAAACAGCTCAACAGATAAAATAGGATCATAAACACGCTCCACAGATCACACTTGAAATTGTTTGAATTTTATAAATGTGATGGGCAAATCCGTTCTCCCACGCATCCTACTGAAAATAACTATTGATTTGATTTTAAACACCATTCCTTTGGCATTTCAGTCTCTGCTTATTAAACTATTGTTAAAGAAGGAAATATTACCTACATTTTGATACAAATGAAAAAAGTTTATCATAGCAACCGGGTCGAAATTTGCCCGAGCCGTAGGTGAGGGTGTTACACCCAGTGCTGCGGTGACCCACTGGTATCAAACGATATTTTTCAATAAACTTACGAATAAAAACAAGGGGTTGATGCGCAACTCGTGGGGGTCGCTTAGCGAGCAGTCTGATACGAAACTATGCCATAAATTGAGGCGGGGTTCAACTGGCGCACTTTTCCGCATTAGTGCAGAAAATAGAAAATTGCGTGCCTTAAAGCGGTAGGGATAAGAGCGGGTTTATAACTAAGGCCCGTATTACAGAATGTCACTCAAAAACTAAAGCATTTCCTACTTATAACTAGATTTAAGCCATTTGATTGGTTGAAACTAGTTCTAAGTAACGCTTGAATTTTGAGTGACGTTCTGTAATGTAATACGTATGGGCCTAAGTGTGTTGAAAAATAATATAAGACATTAGGTATTTTTAAATTAAATAATTTTAACTTAATTTAAAAACAGCAACCAATCAACCAAGAGTGGCAAAGAGAAGGTTGGTGCTCCGCCCAAGCACACCTTCACTGTCCTCCGGGCAGTCCTCACAGAGGTGACACCCGGGCGTTTCTTCCGCAGGAATCAGGTGCAGGAACCTCCCAAACTTACCATGTCCGGTAAGGGCCTGCGTCTTGCAGAAGGTGAGGACACCGTTACGTCTCTTTTCGTTTGGCCATATTATCATTGAAATAAAAGATCTTAAGAAATTAGGCCAAACGAGGATTGAAATATCATCAAAAATCGTTTTTTTTTTAATTATTATTAATCTAATTCTACTGTATGTTTAAGGTACGAATAAAACATTTTTCTTTCTTTTGATATATATTGTACAGTGCACACCAATTTATTTATTATTTACCATACAATATAATATGTAATTTATTTATCCTACACCTAATCACTAATACCTAACTGAGTACTAAAAATAAACCAATTTCAATCGTACACTCGAAATAAGGTTCAGTAGAAAACCAGCGTCAGGCAACTACCATGTAGTTAGTTGTCTGGCATTATTGCTGAACTGGACCTATTTGGCGCCGCCGTGAGACACACATTGCTAGTTGTGTTTTTTTTTTAATTATAATAATTTATTAGTGTCTACATGTTGTTACTACATTGTGTGTATCTACGAGTGTGTATGCCAAATAAAATAGTTTCTTTCTTTCTTTAAAATGATCTGGCCAGTTTTACTTGGCCATAAAAAGATCTGGCCATGACATGTCCAATTGCATAATATTACGTCATCATCATCATCAGCCTTCTCTAGGAGAGGGGAATGGGCCGTAATCCACCACGCGGGCTCAGTTCGGGTTGGTAATATTACGTGCATTACAATAAATTTACTTTGATCTAAAGTTACTCTTACTATTCTTATTCTTTAATGTACCTAAAAAAAAATTACAAAGAAAAAAATACAGGACATTTGATGTAAGTAGGTACATAGGCGAGCTTAACCCACACCTGGGTTTTCTTACAGCAAACCATGTGATACAAAATAAAATTTTGCATTTGAGGAACCTTGAAAATGTACAACAAAAGAAAAAGAAAAACATATAAATTGAATTTAAATTAAGACCAAAAATATACTAAACAGATATACAGCACATTATACATAAACATAATATATGCAATAAATAAATACTTATATACATATATATTTTTACTATGTTGTTTTAAACTGCCAACACTTCCACTAAAATCCTCAAGATCGCATCCAAGTGGATTCTAGATGTCCTAATTTTAGTTTCCATAAAACATAAATAGATTATGGGAAACCTGAATATCGTTTCTTCAGAATCAGTATCGATTCCAATAGTTATTACACCAAAAATGTTTAAAAAGGTCACAAATTAGACACCAACAGTAAGTACAACACAGGTCACGGCAGATCATAGCGGGCATGAGGCTCCAGCCAACAGCTGGGTGCAAGTGCAAAACAACCCATCAGTCGCCCGGATGGCCCCGTGACTATGTATTTTTGCTAACATAACAAGCTTATAAATTTGTGATTTTTCATGATACAGTTATGAAATTTTGTACATACATTCTTTACATAAAAATACTACCTAGATATGTGTTTAGGGTTTCATATATACTGAAACTAATCTACACTAATATAATAAAGAGGTAAAGTTTTTTTTTGTTTTAAAAAGGTAATTTCTGGAAGTACTGTAACCCGATTCACGTAAAATCAAACAAGCCAAATATCGTTGAAGTTTTATAGTCGTTCGATTGAAGTCCTATCCAAAAGCGGTATTCACGATCTGTCGACTTATTTCCAGTTACATTAATAAGTATTCTACCAGGATAATGTAACTCAGATTTTTTTTTTAAATCGACGAAATTCAACGACTTTAAAATCGGTGTCGTTCAAACTCGATTGATGGATGTGAATACGGAAATGGTCTAAACGACTAAATCGCTACTATCGTAGCGATTTAGTCGCTACGGTTTTCATTACGTGAATCGGGCTACTGGTCCGATTGCTAAAATTTTCTCACCGATAGAAAGCTGCTTTATATTATAAATAATTCGTTACTCTACATAAACAAACAAACTTAAACTATTTATACTAAAACCTAAATAAATACCTAACGTATATAAATAAAATACAAAAACACAAAGTGCACTTAGGCGTCGAAGTACTCCTCCACATCGCTGTCATCCGGGAATGTGCCCAGAAGACTGGCAGCATTACCACGTTTAGTGAGCTGCTTTATTGAGTGACATTGGCTATATTCAATGTAAGCGGGCGAAGTCGCGGGCAAAAGATAGTGTTGTATAATAAGGTGCTTGTTTCTTCATGCTGTATCTGTGTGCTAAATAAACATACTTTCTTTCTCACACCAAACATATTTACCAACTTTATGGGCAGTTAGGAACGGCCTTAGCCGATATTGATACAGCAACCCAAATACCGGCCTAGGCCGTTATTATATTAGGAATAATAATAGGCGTCTAGCCAAAAACCTTTTTAGATTGATCTATGGCGCATTCTTTTAGGGTTCATTAGTAGATATGAGTGAAATGAATACGCTAGAGCTGTCAGTTTTAAATTCAATCTTAACCTCTCAGGCCCGAGTGTACCACGAAGCAGTAATGCCGAACGCATCAGGCAACGGCGTTATCGCCGCCGCCGCGGCCGCCGGGATTATGATCCCGATTTCCGGCCACTATAGGCGCGGGCTTGCGGACAGTGAGCAATGGGTAGCTCGCTGTCCGGCCTTCCGGTAACAGTCCGGACCAAGCCCAAGTCGTCGACGGCACGCATTGTTCTCGCGCGCCTCAAGGAGTTGTCAGCAACAGCAGGGACCCAGCCGGGTCGAAGCCTACTGGGGCCAGGGTAATCCGAAAGGGAGCTCGAGCCCCGGTATGAAGGCTAGAAGGAACGGGGTGGGTCTTTTAGTCAGTAAGATTCTAAAACTATCTCCCGCTCCGCCCAAGAGGCCCCAGTGTACCAGAAATGATACACCTCGGTGCCAGCCTTATTTTTACGTAAGAAGGTTTAAGTGTGTGTATGTTATCACTGCTGACAGTGATAGCACAACATAATCGCCTTTTAATGTTCCCACTGCTGGGACTCAGGCCTCCTTGCGGGCCTGGTGCGAAATGGTAAATATCACGTATCTTCGAATTTTTGAGTATAAGACACAGTTTCCTCACAATTTTATCCTTCACCGTTTTGAGAGTAACGCTGATGAAATTAATTACAAAAAGTAATACGCCTGGCTGGTTTTGAAACCGCCATTTACAATTCGTAAGTCCCGTAATCACTGACCCACCAAAGCTCTTATCCAGCAAAGATGCTTTCTAGCATTGTACGTTGTTTTTTATATTTCTATGATAATATGTAAGATATAGTTTAATTAATAATCCAAGAAGAAAGTCTGGGGGCCAAGGGTCTGCTACTGAAAGACTCGACCCTGGTATAAAAGGCAACGAAGGAACAGGGCTGGTTTTGAGGTTTTAGTCAGTAAACCTGTGTCCTAGAACCAAAAAGAAATTCGAAGGCATGTGTCATTCACCAACCCGCACTGGGCCCGCGTAGTGGATAGCCCATTCCATCTCCTGAGAGAAGATCTGAGTCCCAGCTGTGGGAACATTATAAGGCCGACTATACTATAAAAGGAAGGATTGGAACAGTTTGCCTGCTGCGGTCTTCCCGTCCGATTATAATTTGGGTGTCTTCAAGGCTAGAGTGAGTAGGCTCTTACTAAACTAGTGCGCCTCACCATCAAAGATTGCAAAAAAAAAGTCTAATACGCCCTTCCGCTCCGCCCAAGAGTGGGGGATGTCATTGGATGATTTTTGCACCTACAAAAAAAACGGAGGATGTCTACGGAACCACAATCATCGCTAGGTCCGAAACATATTTGCCAGGTTCTAGTTTATTAATATTAAAAGCTAATTGTAGTGCTAGAATTTTGGCATCAACTGCCTCCATATTTCATGTATTAGGATCATAAAGATTCTTTGAAAGAATACTGGCCTAATAATACCCAATTGAAAATGTAAAAGAAAATTTACTGCACTAATAGACCAAAGCGCAAAAAAATAACTTCATCATCAAGTTCAGTTCAAAAAGTTCATCATCATCATATCAGACGAAAGACGTCCTCTGTTGGACATAGGCCACCCCCGAAAGTTACCATAACGACCGGTCCTTTGCGTCACGAATCTATCGGATCCCCGTGACTCTGACCAAGTCACTGGCCCACCTTGTGGGAAGCCCGCTGCGTCTTCCGTCCCCATCGACCATCTGTTCTGCGTGCAATGTGCCCTGCCCATTGCCACTTAAGTTAGGCGATTCTTCGAGCTATGTCGGTAACCTTGATTCTCCTGCGGATATCTTCATTTCTGATGTGATAACGCAAGGAAACTCCGAGCCCTTTTCATTGCCCTTTGGGTGACTTTAAGTCTTCTTATGAGACCCATTGTAAGAGACAACCTTTCGGAGCCATATTTCATCACTAGCAACACGCACTGGTTATAGACTTTCGTCTTGAGACAATCTGCTATATTGGACGAGAAGACCCGTCCGCTTCTCGACGCTACCCAGCTGAGTTGGATTCGACGATTGACCTCTTTCTCAAAGTTAGAACTACCCAACTGGACCGCTGCCCCAGCTAAACGTAGTGGTCCACAACTTCGAGTGTAGAGTCACAAGGTGATGACTTAATCAGGGTCTCGTCATGGCGACGCTTGGGGGAGGCCTATGTCCAACAGTGGACGTCTTTCGGCTGAAATGAATGAATGAGTTAGGTTTAGTTTACTTTATATTCAAGTTTCTTATCATCTATGTAAATTATTGATTTAAACAAGAACGCTGATCAAGAACCATCGAAAAAATTAAATATTTAAAAACGCCATCTGCATTATAACATGCATCAAAATGTATGTATGTTTCACCTTTACACGGATACTTCAACTGTGAGCTAAGGATCTATATTTAGAGACCACACTTCACACTGAAATTATAAAGACGAATGTTTGTATGTATGTGTGTGTGTGTTTGTTACCCCTTCACGGTGAAACTACTGTATGGATTTGGATGTAACTTGGAAGACCATGTCCTGTAATTTGTATAAAAATTTATACACCCCTACTTTTTAATTAGTACACAAAAAAATGGGGCTGTATCTATACCCATTACTGATATGTTCAAAAGTAGAAAAAACCGAAATTCTAAAATTGACCACGATTTATAACAACTGCTAGAAGAAAATACTGCGAGAAGTGTTTTTTCCATTTTAATCGTCCTTTATTCATTCATATTCAATAGCCTGCACGATATTTCCATAAATTGAGAGACATTTTGGTATAAACACAAACGCTAATAACTTTGCTGTTTATGAATATTATTTATTGAGACTTTTCTTAAATAATAACAAGGGCTTTTCTAATAAGCCCTTTAAGTATTTGTACTAATTAAAAATTAGTGGTGTATATCACTATTTTTTTATTTAGTACAAAAAATGCGGCGCCGCACCCATTACTGAACATTGCATAGTCGGCCTTATAATGTTCCCACTATCAGGACTCAGGCCTCCTCTCTAGGAGAGGGAATGGGCCGTAATCCACCATGCAGACCCAATGCGGATTAGTGGATGTCACATGTCTTCGATTTTTTTGATTCTATGATATGCCGGTTTCCTCACGATGTTTTCCTTCACCGTTTTGAGAGCAGTGGTAATAAAATCAATTACACAAAGTAGTGGGGCTGGATAGGTTTGAACCCGCGACCTACAACTCGTAAGTCGGGGCCGTTACCACTCGGCCATCACTGTTCTCATTACTAATCATATTTGTGTAATTAAAAGTAAAAAGAACGAAATCCCTAAATTGTCCACGAAGTCATAATTGGTAAATTCATAATTGAATCCATTATAAAAATTGCAACTAGAAAATACAAAGCGCATGTTTTTCTATTTTAATCGCCACTCATTCATTCATAAATCAATAGCCTGTACAATATTTCCATAAATTGAGTGACATTTTGGGATATATAAAAACGCGAATAACTTTACTATTTATGAATATTATTTATTGAGACTTTACTTAAATATTAAAAATGTCATCGAGGTATAAGAGAATAATATAATAAAAAAGTAGTGTATAAGAATATTTTTTGGCCCAAAAATATGTTCACTTGATTATCACGCGAGTGATGCCGGCTGGCAGTCACTAGTCGAGAATAAACGTTAGCAACATCGGTATTTTAATCGGTCAGATTAAAAACCGGTCAAGTGCGAGTTACCGTTTTGTTTTATTATTTGACGCTGACGCATACAGACATTTTGGCGCCTCAGCCCATAAATGGCGTTTAGGTAAGTGGGTATTATCTAACCAGTTTTTCAGTTAGATCAATATCAAGAAGATGTCAGCTAAACCGTTGGAGCCCAGCAGGGTCAAAACCTCCCCGGGGCCCTGGAACAAAGGCAAAGAAGGAATAGGAGTGGGCTTTACTCAATAGAAAAGTTTGATACACCTTTTTTATCATGTTTAGGCTCACATTTGAACACCATCTTACTTGATGGGAAGCGATGATGTGGCCGACGATGGAGCACGCACGCCTAGAAGTAACTTATTCACTCTTAACTTAAAGACTCTTTCTGGATCCCCCAGTGGTGTAATGTTTCGTCGGCTTTTTCTTAATATTAAAAAAAATAATTCTGTACTCTTTAAATTAAAACTACTAATAAAATCGCTATCGGCGTTATTCTAATAAACCTGATTTTGACATGACATTTTTAATTTTAAAAGTAATTCATTCAATTTTTTTTCTACTAAAAATGTTTAAAAAAACGATTTTATCAATTTAAATTAAAAAAGCAAAAAAAAAAATTGTAAATAACCAACGAAAAATTCCACCCAGAATGCCAGGGTTATACGAAAAGGAGCTCGAGCCCCGGTATGAAGGCTAGAAGGAACGGGGTGGGTCTTTTAGTCAGTAAGAGTCTGACATTATCTCCCGCTCCGCCCAAGAGCGGGGGTTGTCATTGGATGATTTATTCCCACCATAAAAAAAGTGGAGTCCAGAATTATATATTGATTCCATGGTATTCGTTCGTGCGTCAATGTCACAGACACCCTGTATGTAACGTTACTTTTTGATATAGAAGAACATACCTAATATCAAAGCGAACAACGAACTCCTCAAAGTAATCTTGATAGCAAGGATACCTAATATCAAGTTGACCTAGCTTGACCTCTCTATAGAAACCGTCAGGTAATGGCTGCGAGGCTAATCATAAATCGCGCGTGACCTGGAGTTTACGCTAGGGTTTGTGCACTTCTCCTATGATCTACTTTCACTTGAAGTTAGGTGTACATACGGGATTAAGTTCGGAGAAGAAACGCTGCTCATTTATTTATTTATTTAATTCAAATAGAATGGCCGAAACCAATTACACTATTTAAACACATAACACAAAAAGAGAAAACAAGTCATATATTGCACAGGACTTTAGTGGTAGATAGATACTACTTACTTAGACTAGCCTGTTGGTCTAGTGGTTAGTGGCCCTGACTGCTATGCCGAACAAATGTTTATGTGATGAGCACGATCATTTGTTCTGTGTCTGGGTGTAATTTATCTATAATATGTATGTATTTAGAAATATATAAGTATGTTTATCAGCGGTCTAGTACCCATAACACAAGCTCTGCTTAGCTTGGGACTAGACGGCGTTTGTGAAAGTTGTGGAAAAAAAAATAGCAGACACAGTCATGCATTCATTTCACAGAATTTCATACATTCTGACAGTATCGTCTTCCATTCTTCCCCAAACGTATCAAAATCTCATGCATAAGAAGACCGAGGTCCTAGAACGCGAAGGGTTCTACGACTCTTAACCTTAGCGGCGCGGGCGTGCGGCGCGGCGAGCGGGGCGGCATCGAAAAGCGGGCGCGGAGCGCTATGAGCGGCATCTCGTGGCGTGCTTCAAACATTTTCTTACTTTTATTTTACCGCTCGCCGCCCCACGCTTAACTACCGCTCACAGCGGTCGTGAACGAACCGTTAATCAGTAAAAGTATAACACTCCTTTTCTTCCTCCATTTAGACTGTAAGGTTATTTGATGGTTTACCACCCAAAAACGGGCATCACACGTAATAGGTATTTTTTTCTATACCAAAATAATCAAGAATTATTTTAGGAAAGAAAAACTGTTTACATATCAAAGTATTTCTTGTAAGTGTATTAAAGAACATCGTTTGATACGCGTGAAATTTTATGCCTGCAGCACTCGGCTCCACAATACCCTCACCTACTGCTCGGGTGCATTTTGCTTTTAACGTCTAAACTTTTTTCTACACTTGTATCAAAAATTTTATTTTTTTAGCTTTCAAAACAGTGGAGAAAAACTTCGTGAGGAAACGAAATGTTCTAGACCCACAAATTCAAAAACATGTGACATTTACCAACCCGCACTAGACCCGCAAGGTGGATTAAGGTCCATTCCTTCTCCTAGAGAGATGGCCTGAGTCCCAGCAGTGGGAACATTAAAAAATGCTGATTATCCTTTCGAATGTCTTAAGTTACACTGTCCGACATAAGGTAATTGTCTTTCTATTGTGTTTCTAATTACGACATTCAAAGAGTTAAGTATGTATTTTTTTACAACTGCGAGCCAGCTTCAAATAAAGGCACGTGTATTTTCAATTCAACTAGTCATAACTGTTCCTTTCTATTCTCGCCATTTAAATCAGATTTATCTGACGCTTTTATGATCCTGGCATAAACGTTCTGAGAATATTATTGTTACTAATACTATCTTCTAGCTCATAGCTTGTGTATAACATACCTTGATTTAAACGGTATATTTTTGTATACATATTGAGATTTTGCTTATGTTTTATGTTGGCTTAGTAACAGGGGAAAGGCTTTGCCTGGTGTTTACTTCATTTCATTTAATTCATTAAACCCCAAGCGAACGTTCGCGCACCTATTGTCTTTCTATTGTGTCTGTGATTTCCACGATTGAAAGGTTAATAAATAATATTTTTTTACGTGCCCAGTTTTTTTTTTGGAAATTATTCAGAAATAATTTACAAAAACTGGGCAAGAGCAAATCGGACTCGCGCACTTATGATTCCGTACAAACTTAAATTACCTATGAAAACAATTCTATTCTGGGATTGAGTTACGAAGATTTTTCCAAATCGCTTTTTTTGTGATGTAACTACAAATTTATAGTTTTCAGATTTTTTCCTATACTTGAGCTATGAGACCTTGTTTCGGGCAATTTCAGGATTCTAGGTCAACGGGAAGTAGCGTATGAATTCTGATTCCATTGAGAGTGTCGAAATTCACATTTTTTGCGACGTAAACGGCCGTAGTTTCTTTTTCGTAAACTTCTTCTACTTCTTAGAGTATCGATTAAATTTTAAAGTTAAATTCCTTGCCTGGCCCAAATTAAGCCTTTCGTAAACTAAGAAGTTTGATTTTTAAGGGCCCGCAGATCTGAGAATATGAATTTAATTTCAACTCGATACCTCCCCGCGTTCCCGAGATAATTGATCTTGACATACGGGCAGGTGGACAACAAAGTGATCCTATAGAGTTCCTTTTTTTCCTTTTGAGGTATTCTGTACCTCAGAACAGAACCAGCAATAGGCCCAGCAGGGCAATGCCCGCCCGCCGCCGAGATTCTGATCCCGATTTCCGGCCACAGTAGGCGCGGGTTTGCGGACAGTGACCAATGGGTAGCTCACTGTCCGGCCGTCTGGTAACTGTCCGGACCAAGCCCAAGTCGTCGACGGCGCGCACTGTTCCCGCGCGCCTCAAGGAGTTGTCAGCAACAGCAGGGACCCAGCCGGGTCGAAGCCTACTGGGGTCAGGGTTAACCGAAAGGGCGCTCGAGCCCTGGTATGAAGGCTAGAAGGAACGGGGTGGGTCTTTTAGTCAGTAAGAGTCTGACACTATCTCCCGCTCCGCCCAAGAGAGGGGGATGTCAATGCATGATTTTTTCCCACCATAATAAAAGGGCAATGCCCGCTAAAGCCACTGGATTTATTGAAAGAGTTACCGTGACCCTGAAACATATAGAGCACAGACAGGTGCACACTGAAGGACACAGATGGTGTTTAGTCAGTAAAGTCTGACACACTTCACTCTATAGCGAGGGAAGTCATTCAATGATTTCCCACCTCAAAAAGAGTCACTGCGGCCCTGAAAAACAATGGACGACTGAAAGAACATAAGTGAGTTTTAGTGGGTGGGTGGCAGCCGCGCCGCCGCGCGACGTCAGAGACACCAGAACGGATTCAGACTCCACGTTACGCGTTTGCTCGCTTCGAGAATTATTGTCGGGGTGCACCATCATACCGTTTTTATAATTAAGTAATACAGTCCACTTAGTCGAAATTAGTACCAGCTTTTTATTTATATGGCCCTTACACAGTAAACATAAGACACTCTCCACCTAGATCAGGAGAAGTTTTATCTTTCTATCTAAGAAATTCTGCACCTACAAGGAGATGGCAAGGTGGTGGGGTCCTCAAATCGAACGGAGGTTCCGCGTGTAGTTAACACCCAGTGAGTGTATTTGTCGCAGTAAGATAAATAAAGCCGTAATATAGTTTTATCCCTAGGGATATAATTATATACCGTAACAAGTTATACGAAAGCGATCCATTACTATCTCACTAGTGATATACTTATATTATTAGACTAGCTTTTGCCCGCGACTTCGTTCGCGTGGAATAGTGACTTCCGGCGTACTAAAAGTTGTATTATATTATATTTTCATACCTTTTTACTATTTATTTACATTTTTCCGATGAATTTTCAGTACTGAATTGATGCCGACTCTTGACCAATAGATGGCGCTGTATGTCCGGAATAAATTTTATTTTTTATTTTATTTTTTGTAATAAAAACTATCCTATGTCCTTTCTTAAGTTCCAAACTATGTCTTTACCAAATTTCACACAAATCGGTTCAGTAGTTTAGGCGTGAAGCAAAGACAGACAGACAGACAGAGTTACTTTCGCATTTATAATACTAGCTTTTGCCCGCGACTTCGTTCGCGTGGAATAGTGACTTCCGGCAGATTTTTGGTTTTGCCCACATAGTTCCCGATCTCGCGGGATCTCTTCAAAAATGAAATGTGGAAGATATTCTAGGGAACTCTTCAAAAATCAACATAATTTGTATTATATTTTTATACCTTTTTACTATTTATTTACATTTTTTCGATGAATTTTCAGTACTGAATTGATGCCGACTCTTGACCAATAGATGGCGCTGTATGTCCGGAATAAATTTTATTTTTTGTGATAAAAACTATCCTATGTCCTTTCTCAAGTTCCAAACTATGTCTGTACCAAATTTCACACAAATCGGTTCAGTAGTTTAGGCGTGAAGCAAAGACAGACAGACAGACAGAGTTACTTTCGCATTTATAATATTAAGTTTGGATTAAGTTTAGTGAAATAGCTTTCAGAGTGTGTGGCGCAGGCGGCGCGCTATATTTACTTTGAATGATTCTATACAAAACGAAAACTTGTCACTGAGAGAAATATGCCAAAAATTGTTGCGCTTTGGTGGCCAAGGTTATTTAAAATGATCCTGTAAAATATCGAATATACAGTGTTCTACTAAAAGATGTGCCTGTAAGAAGCATTCAGTGCTATGTAATTCTAGATGTCATGATTCCTCTTCTTGTCTCAACACAAATTAAAAAATACTTTTAAAGAAACCAAGATCTCAACTTGTTGATAAGAAATAAAGATATCTCAAAACGGTCCACCTTGTTGGAGACCTTCCAACGCTGCGTCTTTCGGTACGTGGTCGCCACTCCAGAACCTTTCGTCCCCATCTGTTCTGTGTGCGATGTGCCTTGCCCACTGCCACTTAAGAAAAAATAATAATTAAAATTAATACTAGCCATATTAGTATTAACAGTCTATTAATATACAATTAATGTAATATTAACTTTATCAGAGTACTAGTTATGACAAATTATATGAAAATGTCGTCATGCGGTCTAGCTGTTGTTCTTAATTAAATGTGACTCATTTAAAAGTCTCGGAATTAATGTTCATTGATTTATTATCATGTTTTTCTCGTTAATTGTTACGCTTTGCTTCTTTTATGAATGAATTAGGATAATATTATTCTGATAAATTAAGAATTTACACGTGCCATCAAAGGTATGACTTACCTACTTAACTTAAGGGCCAAGCGCCCGAAAAGTGCCATAAAACAGTGATTTTCTGAGGCCTACTCCTCCGTAACGGCTAGGTCAATTGGTTTGAAAAAAATATATGTTTATTATAGATTCATGAACAACATTATCAACACTTGATTTTTTCGTGCAATTAATGCTTTTGTCAAAAAAAAAATATTTAGCATTTTCGCAAATTTTCCGTACTCCTTCGAAACGGCTTGGACCTTTAGAAACTTTTACACATAAACATTGCTGGTTAAAAATTCTTTAAAGTGAACATTGCATATCAATCAATATCTCGCAGAGAAAATGGATTTAAAGCGCTTTCTGGGCGCTGCTGGCCGCAAATAAATGCACAGATTTGCGTACTGCCGCCTAGGCGAGTGCGAGAGTTGCGTTCACATAATTTCGGTAAGATGGTTCAAGGGACTATAAGCCTTAAGGGGATGCAAATTGACATACATTTTCACTGTTTTTCATACAACCGTTCTTACACGATTATGACGTTATTAAGTACATATTTTTATTCGATATTTTGGAAATACAGTATCTTGGAGATATTATCTAGGCTTCTATTGAAATCAATTTATAATTTTGTGTTAAACTAATCCTGTAAAGACTTCTGAAAATCTGCCATTTTGCGTGAACTTTGAAACTTCATAATTTACTTAAAAATTAAAAAAGTAAAAAACCGGCCAAGTGCGAGTCGGACTCGCCCATGAAGGGTTCCGTAGCAGCAAGTAACATAATATAAAAGTTCTTGTAATGTGTTGTAACTTTGATCGATGTTTTAATAATAGTGTATTTTTTTCGGTTTATGACGCATTAAAAAAAAACTACTTACTGGATTTCGTTCAAACCAATTTTCGTTGGTAGTTTTTATAGTAATGTACATCATATATTTTTTTTAGTTTTATCATTCTCTTATCTTAGAAGTTAGAGGGGGGGGGACACACATTTTACCACTTTGGAAGTGTCTCTCACGGAAACTATTCAGTTTAGAAAGAAATGATATTAGAAACCTCAGTATCATTTTTGAAGACCTGTCCATAGATACCCCACAGGCATGGGTTTGATGAAAAAAAAATTTTTGAGTTTCAGTTCTATGTATGGGGACCCCCAAAATTGATTGCTTTTTTTCTATTTTTGTGTGCAAATTTTAATGCGGTTCACAGAATACATCTACTTACAAAGTTTCAACAGTATAGCTCTTATAGTTTCGGAAAAAAGTGGCTGTGACATACGGACGGACAGACAGACAGACAGACAGACAGACAGACAGACAGACAGACAGACATGACGAATCTATAAGGGTTCCGTTTTTTGCCATTTGGCTACGGAACCCTAAAAAGAAACAATAGAAGCCTAGCAAATTTTATGGAGGAATTTAAGGGAGCGTTTGAGGAATGATCTCGACGATGGATGATGCATGGATGGATTGTGTGAGGAGTGATATGAAAGAAAAGGGAGTTAGTGACAGTGACTCTTTGGAACGTGCAATTTAGCTTCACTTTTCTTGGACTGACCGACATTTGACTATTCAAAAGTGCCTGTAAATGGTCTATTTGAAATAAATGCTTTGATTTGATTTGAGTGTGATGAGTGACAGGACAGAAAGGAAGAAACCCCCCGAGGGGTAAACCCTGTCGCACTGCCAATTCTCTTCTTCGTACTCCATTTCACACTTCCAGCCGTTATGATGGTTCTTTCTCTGTCACTGCAGTGCGCCTTTGGAACTCTCTTCCGCACTCCTTACGTGATAGCCCTTCTCTGGATGTCTTCAAAAGGAAACTTAAAGAGCATCTCCTTTCACAATGACATAGTAAACATATGCATTTATGTATATAATAGATAAGTATGTATTTATATATGTATGTATGTTTATGTATTATTTTATTCATATTATTTATTTATTTTATTTTTTAATTGTGCACTGGATCTTACCCTCTACTGTGATTTCTCTCTATCACTCAATGGTTTGCTGGAAGAAAACTCAACTTTGAGTTAAGCTCGCCTATGTACATGAACTCTCTGATGTCCACATATTTTGTTATCTATCATGGTGTACAATAAAGAATTAAGAATTAAGAAAAAAGCTTATTGCGCCGACCCCAAGTATTATAATAATGTAAAATATATTCCACAACTATCACACAACGCAGTCTAGTCCCAAACTAAGCAGAGCTGGTGTTATGTTTACTAGACAACATTGCCATCCAGCGTGGCAATGCTGCCAGTGTTCTGGGCACTTTTCCCATTGACATCGATGTGGACGAATTTTTTGATGCCCTGTGAGTTTTTTCCGTTTTTTAGCCTTTTTTAATCGTTTGTACATATTATTATTTTAAGTTTGTATATATATTACCTAGTAATTATTTATAAATTAGTATATATTGTTGATTAAATAAAAGCCTAGACAACTGATAAACATATTAAGTACCTATTTCTTTTTTTTTAAACTTTATTTGCAATCAGCCCTAAGGATATGAGCAAATTTGTTCTGTGATGCTGATAAGCGGAGTGGCTTCCCATTGGAAGCATCTACTCATCGGCTGTCCAGAGCTACCGCCTGTCTTCTAGCTCTAGGACTATTGATGACACTTTAGTCGTCTCACATACTGATGCATGGTATTTCTAAATACATAATATATATAAATCACACCCAGACACAACAAACAGAAAAAATGCGCTCCCTCTGAATATCAGGATGATGCAACAAGCCGATTTTCTTTTAAGGTGAAGGCACGTGAGCATATTCGCAAGATGTTGGTAGAATCATCACCGAGCTAATTGGTTGGATTTGTTTTTTCACAACAGCATTGTTTTTGTTATATGTATGTATCTAAGTATGTATTTACTATTGTATATATTTGTTTCTCTTCTGTTTTGTCTGTTTATTAAGTTGCACCTGCCATGTTTTGTTTCTGCACCACCCTAAGGTCGACTGGCAGATAATGGCTAAGGCATTAAGTCCGCCTTTGTACAGTTTTTTTGTGCATAAAGCTTTAAATAAATAAATAAATAAACAAATGATCACGCTCATCACACAAACATTTATCCTGGGTGAGAATCGAACCATCAGTCAGGGCCACTAACCACTAAACCAAAAGGCCAGTCAATGTGGGGTAATGGAAAGAAGAAGAAGTTTGAAGAATGATCGCGGCTCTCGAACACCAATGACAAGAAGGTTCACAGCCCACCTGTCTAGGACAAAATAAATATGTACAGAAGTCAATCTACATACAAAGCGCGCTCGAGTAACGCACACAAAGACACCGCTCACAGACGCGATGTCTCGGGCGCGTCTCGGATCACTCGTCGAACAATTCTGGCTCAAACGCTCATTAGTGTGCGTCCACCGAGCGTAGGTATAAAAAGTGAAGTAGATACATGAGATTGTCTTCTGTACCCATTGAATTATAAAAACCCAAGAAGCACAGTCTCGAACAAAAGTAACACTCGAAACTGTCACCAAATACGCAAAAATTCTGGGGTTTTTTGGGTTTTTTGTATATCAATGTCTGTACCTATCTATTTTGTGGTCCTGGCGAGTCCGACTCGAACTTGCCCAGTTTTTAGGGTTCCGTAGCCAAATGGCAAAAAACGGAACCCTTATAGATTCGTCATGTCTGTCTGTCTGTCGGTCTGTCTGTCTGTCTGTCTGTCTGTCTGTCCGTCCGTATGTCACAGCCACTTTTTTCCGAAACTATAAGAGCTATACTGTTGAAACTTTGTAAGTAGATGTATTCTGTTAACCGCATTAAGATTTTCATACAAAAATAGAAAAAAAGCATTAAATTTTGGGGGTCCCCGTACATAGAACTGAAACTCAAAAAATGTTTTTTCTTCAATCCCATGCGTGTGGGGTATCTATGGATAGGTCTTCAAAAATGATACTGAGGTTTCTAATATCATTTTTTTCTAAACTGAACAGTTTGCGCGAGAGACACTTCCAAAGTGGTAAAATGTGTGTCCCCCCCCCTCTAACTTCTAAAAGAAGAGAATGATAAAACTAAAAAAAATATATGATGTACATTACTATAAAAACTATCAACGAATATTGGTTTGGACGAAATCTAGTAAGTAATTTTTTTTTAATGCGTCATAAATCGAAAAAAATACACTATTATTAAAACATCGATCAAAGTTACAACACATTACAAGAACTTTTATATTATGTTACTTGCTGCTACGGAACCCTTCATGGGCGAGTCCGACTCGCACTTAGCCGGTTTTTTTTAAGCGAGCAACTAAAATCCCAATATGCTAAACCGATGTTTTTGGATTGAAATGTTGTATTTATTTATTTATTTATTATAAACTGTATTTATTTATTTTTTTGCAAAATTATGTTTTTTTTTATTATTAAAAACAGAATTATGTTTCTTTTTATTTTGTTTTTCCGATGGATGCGAGACGCTCAGAAACGTACGTTGTGGCGACGTTTGGGTGAGGCCTATGTCCAACAGTCATGGACGTATATCGGGCATCGGCTGAACTGATGATGATGATAATTTTTTTTTTTTTTTTTTAATCGTCGCATCTACTTTGTATGTTGTTTACAGGTACATAGCAAGTGACGCAATCTGCAGCATCCGTTCAAAGTTCGAACGTTAACGAGATGATTCACATCTCAATCATGCTTTTAATATTATTGTTCTGAATGAAATTCCTGAAACTATGAATAGTTTAATTGTTACTGTTTATTAATAACTACGGATGTGAGATTTTGATCGCCATTCTATGGATTCGTAGCAGAATCGGAAACGTAAGTAAAGTAGATGCTTTATTTAAAATCACTTCACAGAACACAAACAGTGATTTCCGATTTATCATTTTAAACTTTAAAAAATCGCCGCACAAAGGGTTGTGGACAGTCCTTAGCAAAAAAACGGCAAAAAATCAAGTTTGTTGTGTGAGAGCCGTTTTAAGTATTTATATTTTTCTATGTAATTTAGACATCCCAAATGCTAAGATGACATCATATGCGGATGACACAGCTATAACTTTCGTCGCTAATACATGGTCTGAACTCGAGAACAAGGCACAAAATGGCTTTAATGTAGCACTGACATGGCTTAATCTCCACAAACTTACACTAAACACCTCCAAAACAAAGTTTATTACCTATTCGGTCAGTTCTGCTTCTCAACCAAACCAAAGAATATTATTAAAAGCTCACACCTGTAATTTGCAAACTCAGATGTCATGCCAATGTACACCCATAACTTCTACGGACGAAATAAAATACCTAGGTATAATCATAGACAAGAATCTTAAATTTAAATCCCATATTAATGTCCTTACTGGCAGAGTTCGTAAACTTATATATATTTTTAAAACCCTTAGAAGCATTGCTAACCCTACTATTATACGTAATGTCTATTTTACCTTATGCCTATCAATTATTACTTATTGTATTCCCTGTTGGGGTGGTGCTGCAAAAACTATTCTCAAACCACTTGAAGTAGCGCACCGGGCCATACTGAAAGTGGATACCTTCCGTCCACTAATTTATCCAACTAATCAATTATACACAAATTGCAATGTCCTCAACGTGCGGCAACACTTTATTTTACAAACAATTTTATTGCAACACTGCATGACCCCCTATATTAAAATTACCAAACGCCGAAAAGACATGATATGCACTACGCCAAAAACTCGCTTAACGTTTACTAAAAGATTCTTTTATTATTTAGGTCCGTCCCTTTACAATGTAATAAACAATAAATGTCCAATTTATAGACTGTCCTATCATAATTGTAAAAAGACGCTCCGCGCATTCCTCCAAAATAAAACCTATGACGAAACAGAAAAATATTTAATTTAATTAAAGTATGACAAGTTTGTAACTTGTACCACACCCACTGACTCACACACGTTTACACAGCCACGCACGCTTTCACAATTGCTTGCCTACGCACATACATTCATTCACACACTCACACACACTCACAGACCCATACACGACACAACACAACCCAACACACGCACCATCACACATATATACACATACAATTGCACACTAATATCTGTTAAACATTTTGCTTGAATTTATTTATGTTGTTAAAATAAAAAAATTGTAGTAATACAACTCGAGGGGATCGGCACTGTTACTTCTTAATACAGGCTATTTCATAGCCTAGCAAGGAGAACAGAACGTCACCCACTTGATTGTCAGAAATGTAAAACTACCCACTTTGTGAAAAATGTAAAATGCTCTGCAATCTGTTTTATATATGAATAAAGATTATTATATTATTATTATTATATTATATTTTTCTATTTTTTATTAGTATTTGTTGTAACAACAAATTTGCGGAAAAACATATTAAGCGGCAACAGAAATACATCATCTTTAAAAATATCAATTGTCTAACTATCACGGTTCATGAGATACAGTTTGGTAACAGACAGACGGACAGCGGGTTCTTAATAATAGGGTCCACGGAACCCTAAAAATTATTAATTATAAAATTATGAATTATTGTGAATTAATTCCAATTTCTCAGCATTTACCACGGATATCTATGGCATTTACACTCAACTCACTTTTAGAGGTAACAAGTGGTTTCACTTATTTTCATTAACCGACTTCAAAAAGGGGGAGATTCTACATTCGGCTGAATGTATACCTAACCCATGTATTTTTTTATGTATGTTCACTGCTATCTCGTTTAATTGCGGACTGATCTTGTTTTTTTTTTTATTGAAAGGTTATGCTTCCGAATTGGTTCCGTATAGTTAGGTATATTTACATATAATATTGTTATGATTTGATCATGAACTTCGAAGATATAGAACAGAACTGCTCATAAGAAAATAGCAGAACTGTCATTACAAGTAAAATTGCTTTGTTTATACGTGTAGTAGAGGGGGGGATACATCGAGTTGATCGGATGATGAAGCCGGAAGGTAGGTACCGGAACTCTGTAATAAATTAATGTAACCTAACCGTATTTGGGTTTATTAGAATTGTCTAGTTATAAGGTATTGAAGTTTGGCTGAGAGGTACTTTTTAGTGGGGGTATCATAACTAAAAAGTGTAAAATAAAAAACTTTTTTATAAACGAAAAAATACAACCGACTTCAATGTAAAAAAAACACTGAAAAGTGTAAAATAGGTCACCGAAAAGACAAACTATTATAAAAACACTGACTTCCGAAATTAAAGTTATTTTGGACTTTTCAATGCTTTTTTTTACGTCGAAGTCGGTTGTATTTTTTTTTTTTTTTTGTAGTAAGGTTTTTATAAAAGAAGGTAAAAAATTGCTGACTTCATTCATGAACGAAAAGACCCGAACTCACCCGAGTCTTCCCGAGCGTTCAAATAATTGCGGTCAAAATACACATATTTCGATTATAATTCTATGAATACCAACAGCTGAAGCGGAGACTGCCAAATTGGTTTTCCTTCCTTCCTAAACCACAGGTAATCATGTCAATTTAAGAAGAACTCGTATGAAGAACAGTCACAAGAACCATGTATTTTTCCATTCAATAAAATTCCATTCAATTCATAAACAAACAAATTGAACGAATAAAATCATGATGTTTTTCTTCACAATTTTTGAGAGCAGTAGTTATGAAATAAAGTACTTAAAAAAAATTGTTATGCAAACATGATAACCGGTGATCGGAATAGATAGGGCTATTTAGGTTCATTGACCACAAACATTGATGTTAATATGGATATTCCACAGGATTATTAATATGTTTCAGTACAACTTCAGAATAAAAATGTTTAAATGATTGTTGATTCTTGAATAAGAAATTGTTACGTAAAATATATATGTGGTTTAATGAATCAAGTTTATCTATTTATTATACTATCCTTAATCCCGTCCTTTTTATATTTACCCGTCAGAAAGGAAGTGTAATCTTTCATAAGTCCCGAAGGCAAGAATAGTTTCTTTATAATTTTACCACTTATAATCCAACCAAATCCCAGGAGTCGGGGATATCCATAATATTTTAACCTATGGCAAGTACATAAAACAGACCTATCTATTCCGATTTTTGATGATAACGCATTTTTTGTGATTTCATTTCTGGTCCCATATTAAAAGTCATTCTCAATGTCGATTATTTCCTTAACTTATTTTTGTATTATCGTGTCCACATTATGTATTATTATGACAATTAAAAAAAAAAACGAGTCGAGTCTGAGTCGTGCCCCTGACAGCCCCACGTAAATATTTATTTGATTCTATTAAGCTATTGCATAGCTTCTATCGCGGGCCTTGAGCGTGGAGACCGAATCCAGAAATTCCGTAACGAAAAACTCATTTGTTTTTTGAGCGTGGTGACCGATAAGAAAACAAATGAGTGAACAATCAATAGCAGCAGTTGATTAGGTCTGGTTTTGAATGCGTGGGGTTAAGCAGCTGTTGGCGAGGTCTGGTTTTGGATAGGTGGGGTTAAGCAGCTGTTGGCGAGGTCTGGTTTTGGATGGGTGGGGTTAAGCAGCTGTTGACGAGGTCTGGTTTTGGATGGGTGGGGTTAAGCAGCTGTTGGCGAGGTCTATTGCATGCAAGTTGTAATAAAAAATGCTATGCAATAGCTTTACCGCGGCAGTCCCCGAGTGCCACACGTCTTTTTTTTAGTATTTTTTATTATTGCGGCAACAGGAATACATTAGCTCGAAAAATGTCAACTGTCAAGCTGTCACGGTTCATGAGATACAGCCTGGGGACAGACAGGTGGACAGCGGAGTCTTACCAATAGGGCCTCGTTTTTATGCTTTGGGTATGGAACCCAAACAAACCAAACGATTAACCTAATTGTTAATTATACAAGGTGTAAGGGACAGTCCTCCACAAACTTTAAGGGCTTGCTCAGTAGATGAAACTGAACAACCTTCCACAATTTTTTTTTTTAGGAATCGTAAAAAAAAATCGGCCTCGCCATACAAATTGTCCAATCAAGTTTATCATTTTGTATGACGAGGCTGATTTTTTTTGGTTTCCTGAAAAAAAAAAAATGTGGAATGTTGTTCAGTTTCATCTACTGAGCAAGCGCTTAAAGTTTGTGGAGGGCTGTCCCTTACACCTTATAAACAGAATGTTGTACAACATTTTGAAACAACCCAGATTCATTGGTTACTTCAAAGATATTTTGATCCTAAGTGCATAATGACTTCATATCAAAAAAGCCATATGTCCATAGATTTCGTTAAGCGAATTCGAACTCTATCACAAAGAGAAAGGGGTGTTGTCTTTTTGTTATTTTCATCATATGAGTCAGTACATACAAAGTGGTAAGGTGTGATGCATCAAGATTTTGGGACTTTCATAATCTGTTTACAGTTTCTGCTGTCTTCAGCTAATCTTGGAATTTAAAGCATCCTGACGACATGTTTAGTGGTTAAACATTGTGTATACTTAACTTGTAAAATTATTAAGAGCTTTAGTATGCAACCGTGAAAATTCGTGACAGGTATACGGTCCGATTATACCTATATCATATGACTACTGTTTCCTCGCGGTGTCACCCACTTCTTTGGCGATTATCACACTGCCATGCACCACGCAGCGTAGCGTGTGAATGCATCTCCGTTTGTATAGAAAACACGCACAGTCCAACACACCGAAAATGCATCACAATACATGCGGAGAAACATGCACACACGCGCGTGGCTGCGGGGCGACTCGCACGCAAGGTATGGCACACTGAGTCTCGTAGTGCCGTGCGTGAATTTGTGTGAAATGAGTCAGAGCCTGCGTGAATTTACAAAACGCACCTACGCGCGTGAGTGCGTAAAAAGCCCGCACGATGATGCAGATCTGCACTCCCGCAAGTACGCGCGTAGGTGCGTTGACACGCAACATGCAGCGTGATGCGTGGCAGTATGATAATCGCCTAAAACACGCGGAAAAACCTTTTTAAATTCATAGCGGTAAATTATGATTTTCTTGAAAAAATATTTTTAGGAGGTATTGATACTTCACGGTCGATAAATATAATATACTAGCATTTGCCCGCGACTTCGCCCGCGCACATAAAATATAGCCAATGTCACTCAGGAATAAAGCAGCTTTCTATTGGTGAAAAACTTTTTGCAATCGGACCAGTACTTCCAGAGATTACCTAATATGGCTTGTTCGTCAACTCGCTAGGTCGTACAGTGATGAAAGTTCAATTCCTGAATTGGAGATTTCAGGATCTATACGAGGCCAACCAATAGAGCTGTACAAGTGTACAGGTTGAGATATTGGTCAGAAGAAGTATAGTTTGAGAGCATCGACACGAAAAGAAAAGAAAAATTCCCGAATGGAGCCTTGAAGATTTTTCCGAACTAGGAACATAAAGGATAATGTCAAAGCTAAAACGCCTACATTTTTGTCAGCTGATGTCATTGTCTGCGGACCTTGCCGTCACCTTGACTTACTTTATTAACGCCGGCGGCTACTTAGATCTTAAGATATGTGCACTACGGAATATTTAGACTGGTTTTTATGACTATATTGTTGGTTTATGCTGCAGTGTTTTTGGTGAAGTGAGGATTTTGGTCAATTTGCTAGGAGGAAAATCTCTATAACCATTAGACATAATTGCTGATGCTAACACATTTTTCTTTGAATTGAACTATATTAAAAGATAGCTCAGCCCCGGTATAAGGGCACGAAGGAACGGGGTGGGTTTTTAGTCAGTAAGAGTTTGACACTATCTCCCGCTCCGCCCAAGAGGGGGGGATGTCATTGAATGATTTTTGCATCGAAAAAAAGGGCTTTGTACCTATAGAGATTATTTGCTAGTGCATAAAATTTTCTTTCTTTTTTCCCTGTTTTTTTTTTGGAGTGGTAAATGTTCAAATAACTTCTACAGCTGTAGGTTTTATCTACACTAATTAATGTAATAAAAAAATAAAGTTAGTTTTTTTGTTTGTAGGAGGTAATCTCTGAAAGTACTGGTCCGACTGCTAAATTTTTTTCACTGAGAGCAAGCTGCTTTATTCCTGAATGACATAGGCATTATGTACGCGGGCGAAGCCGCGGGTAAAAGCTAGTAATATAATAAACCTGTATTCCTTAAGTTGCCCTTTCCGTTCCAGGGCTATAGAAACTTTTGAACTATTTCGCAACCCTTCACATCCTTCGCAACCTGGTGAGAAATGGGGCAGAAAATTTCTGGAGTGACGACCGCGCACCAGAAGGCGTAGTGTTGGAAGGCCTCCCACAAGATGAAGAGATGACCTGGTGATATTCGTGGTTTAACACTGCATCCTCCGGTGCGTGGCCGTCACTCCAGAACTTTTCTGCCCCATTGACTATCTGTTCTGCGAGCAATATGCCCATTGCCACTTAAGTTTGGCGATTCTTCGGGCTCTGTCGGCAACCTTGGTTGTTCTGCGGATATCTTCATTCCTAATGCGATCATGCAAGACAACTCCAAGCATAGTCCTTGATTTAGGTGGACAACTTCCGGTGGGAAACTCAATATATTGCGATATATTCAAAACAAAGATATAGGATTATGGTTTTGGAAGGCTTTTAAGTGGGCTGGTGATCAACGAACTAAGTAGATTATAGGCCTAGCATGGACTATAGTATACCGCCGGTGTCGGGAGCAGGGTCCAAGCTATCGGTGGTTAGGGCTTCACTGACAAGAACCTTCTCACAATGCGAGCCGTATCAAGGAGTACTGACTTCTGTATCCCTTGATCCAACGGCGAAACGACAGCTTCGACAGATAGTTGTTGAAGTCTTTACCATAATAATAGTCAAGTCCACCTTCCATTATGCCGACAACCTCGTGTGGTCATTATCATCATCATCAGCCTTTTTAATGTTCCCACTACTGGGACTCAGGCCTCCTCAATAGGAGAGGGAACGGGCCTTAATAATGCCCAGTGCGGGTTGGTGGATGTCACACGTCTTAGAATTTTTGGTTCTAGGACATGCCGCTTTCCTCTCTTGGACCTCGTGTGGTAAGTCGAGATATTACATTTATTTCTCTTTCTCAGCTTTCACAAGATTTTTGTTATGTGGTATGGTAACATCGACGATCATTGCATTTAATTTTATTATTACTACCGAAAAACCTGTATTTTGGGCAGGCTACCCTGGAGCAACTACCTTATTATCAGAACCAGAAATCAGACACCAGAAACATTTATTTCAATTAGTTAGACTAATTACAACCACTTCTGAATTGCCAGAATATCCCCTCGAGCGCCAGGGGTTCATTGACTCGGAAAATTGCACTGTTTACTTAAATCACCAAAAAAATTAGCAAACAATAAAAAATTAAAACTATTTTCGGATTTTTCTAGGAAAAACAAATAATATAATATCTAGAGCAGAATATGTAAAGAAACCAAAATTTTCGACCAAATAACTTTCGTACAAACTTGGGGAAAATCATTGAATTGTTATATCAATGGGTAAAACACGAAAATTAAGCATTTTTCAAGGACATCCAAGTTGTACAGACAGACGTATGTACAATCGGCGCTCGAGGGGATATTGGTCAGTCAAAAACAAAAAAGTGTAGCTAAATTGCACGTTCTAAAGCGTACATCTGGTTTATTCTATCACATTATTCTCTACAACATAACGCATGCCTTGCTTGCCCATAAACTTGTATTAAATCCATAACATCCAAATATTTATGGAACGTGTGCGCGAATTAGTTTGTTCCATTACGGATTTATCAGTGTTTACCATAGCTTCTTGAAGTTGTATGTCTTCTTCATGTGATTGGGCTTTATTCGAAAACTGTTTGGGTATCTATATCGAACCGGAAGTCTACTGCTAGGCTTATAGTCCCTTGAAAATCTGGCCAGAATTAACTCGTACCCGCCTAGGCGGCAGTACGAGTATCTGTGCATTTAATTGCGGCCAGCTGCGCCCGGATAGAGCCCCGTTGATTTTTAAATCCATTTTTTTGTGAAAGTATTTCGTGTTGATTTACATAAATGCTATGTTCACTTTGAAGAATATTTAACCACCAATTTTTATGATTAAAAATATTTCTAAAGGTCCAAGCCGTTTCGAAGGAGTGGGGAAAGTTGCGAAATTGCTAAATATAGTCAAAAGTATTAATCGCACGAAAAAATCAATAGTCTTCATAAATCTATAATAAACAAATTATTTTTGAACCTATTAATCTGGCCGTTAGATTTCAGAAAGTCACTGTTTAATGGCACTGCTCGGTTGAACCTTAGACAACAGAGCTGTCCAGAAACTATGGTCAAAGTGACATTCATTCAATCAGAGATAGCGATTGCTATAATAATGTATGTACTTATCTATTGTCCATGGCAGCCTGCGCTTGGTGACGGGGACCATCACCAGACACAGCACACCGCATGAACACCTCCACACAAAAGGTATCACAGACAGTCCCCTGTGCAGGGCATGTTTTGAGATGGAGACTATTGTGCATGTAATCCTTAAGTCCACAGATGTCACCGATACACGTATGTGAAACCTAGGATCCCTGGTTCAGACAGGGAAATGATAGAATAACTGCTCCTCCAGGTTGAGCTTGAGGACAAGTTTTACTGGCCTGTTGGTGCAGTGGTTAGAAGCCCTCACTGCTAGCCGTAAGTCGTGGTTTCGATTCCCACCTAGGACAAATGTTTGTGTGACGAGCAAGAAAAGCTGGTTCTGTCCTGGTGTAATTTATTTATTTATGCATGTATTTAGAAATATTTATGTATGTTTATCAGTTATCTAGTATACAAGGTGTAAGGGACAGCCCTCCACAAACTTTAAGGGCTTGCTTAGTAAACGAAACTGAACAACCTTCAACAATTTTTTTTCAGGAATCGAAAACGAAATTCGGCCTCCCCATACAAATTGTCCAATCAAGTTTATCATTGTGTATGGTGAGACTGATTTTTTTTTTCGTTGCCTGAATAAAAATTTGTGGGAGGTTGTTCAGTTTCGTCTACTGAGCAAGCCCTTATTTGTGGAGGGCTGTCCCTTACACCTTTTATATAAATACACAAGCTCTGCTTAGCTTGGGACTAGACGGCATTTTATGATAGTTTTGGAATATTATTAGTAAAAGTCTGACACGCCCTCGCGCTACACCCTAGAGCGCGAAAAGTAATTGATTCATTTCCCACCTACCAAAAAAAAGCAGCGGCCAATGCTTCCGTCTTAGTGCTCTGAGCTAAGATCATCAGACGGATCATTAATTAATTCCTTGGTTCTGATTGAAATTCCTATATCTTCATTGCCTCATCTAAGGTGTTAATTGGTTTTTCTGCACGTATATATGTTCTCGTGTATATTTACGTGTTTATAAACTTGCGTTAGCTAGAAAACCGGAAAGCATCCCAAACCAACATACTTCCAAGTTAAAACTGTATCCCGGGTATGTACTGGTCCTGGGGTGCTATTCTCTAAGAAAACAGCGTTGAGCTAAGCGCTGGCACAGCGATGAGTCGTGAGCTCAGTACATTGAATTACCAATCCAATGTAAAGGGTCATAGGGTTGTTAATTCAATGTACTTCGCTCACGACTCGTCGCTGTGCCAGCGCTGAGCTCAAGGCTGTTTTCTTAGAGAATAGCACCCCTGGCCTTGGTCCTGACAGATTTTCGCACTACCCTTGACAATGCCAAAAGTCATCATCATCATCACCAGCCACACTATTGGGACTCAGGTCTCCTCTCTAGGAGAGGGAATGGGCCGTAATCCACCACGCGGGCCCAGTGCGTCTTGGTGAATGTCACATGTCTTCGAATTTTTGGTTCTAGGACATGCCGGTTTCCTCACGATGTTTTCCTTCACCGTTTTGAGAGCAGTGGTGATTAAATAAATTACACAAAGTAATGCAAAAGTGCTTGCTAATACTTTGAGTTTGAGCAGATTATTTTTTAGTGATTTCAGGAACCAATCCTACAGTAAAAGTGGTTTACGAGATTAGAGGGCACACTTCTTGGATAGACGGATGTTGGTCAGACTTTCAGTAGTCTGACTGTCTGTAACGACTGTCTATACGAATGTTAACCGGCACGCTTAGCCTAGTGGTTATTCTGCAATCGTTAACGCAGTCGAAAAGTGATGAAACGTATGGGAATGACGTCATCTCGACGCAAAGTCGCGTGGTCAAAACAAACGAATAGACAATTCGTAGCCAAGTTTACATAATTCAAAATCGTTTCTACAATGTTTAACGCTACATCCTTTGTTATACAAACGCTACATTGTAGAACAAGCGGCCGACTAAGGCGCGTCAACATGGCTACCAACTTATCGTTTTCTACAATTGCTGTCACCGAGGCGTTACCGATTAGAGAACGGAATTCGATTGTAACATGGAAAGGGGGGCGGGACCAACAACTTTACGTGCTTTCCGTGGTCGGGGTGGCAAAGTCACCGCACCGGACAAGTACTATTGTGCAAAATTCACATTGGTATTGCAACCTCACGCATGAATGGCTGGTGCCTTAACCACACGACATACGACAGTAAAGCTAGAACAACATTAGACCGACGCAAACGTAAAACACGCCTGATTTGTACGTAAAACGACGTCCCATCGCGTGGCGTGTATCAAGTGTTACTTCACAAGTCTAGTTTCCATATAAAATGTATGGAGACCACGGATATCGAGGGATATTCCAAGGGGGCTTGGCACGTGCCGCCACGATATTATCATGGATATATCTATGATGGAGACGACGCGCCCAGACCGGAGTGTGTGTCACACGTGTGCGCAGTGTAGTTCTACATTATGATACTGTACATTTTATATGGAAACTAGCTTGTAGAGCAACACAAAGCACAGGTCCGTTCGTTTGTGGAGTACTGCAGTCACATATGGGCTGGTGCTGCAAAATGCCACCTGGCAGCTTTGGACTCGGTGGAAAGGCGTGCTTATTGATGATCCAGATTTGGTTAAATCCAACCTTCAAAGCCTTGAGCACAGGCGTAGGGTAGCCAGCCTTTCGGTGTTTTACAGGATGCATTTTGGAGAGTGTGCGCAGGAATTGCATGACTTGATTCCGCCATCGCAATTCTACCATCGGACAACCCGACATACGGCGAATATTCACCCTTACGTTGTTGAAACCTCTACGGTCCGGACTAAGCGTTTCGCCCCGTCGTTTATACCGCGTACGTCGAAGGACTGGAACAGTTTGCCTGCTGCGGTCTTCCCGTCCGATTATAATTTAGGTGTCTTCAAGGCTAGAGTGAAAAGGCTCTTAATAAACTAGTGCGCCGCACCATCAAAGATTGCATCGCTACTTACCATCAGGTGGGATCGCAGTCAAGCACTAGTTTACATCAGTTAAAAAAAAAAAAACTCTTGATACTAACCACGCGATGTCGCGTCGTTCTGTTCTTTCAAATAATACCTAAATAATGTCGCTACAGAAACCGCACAGCTATCCAAGTTGACAACTACTCAAAACTTTCCTCACGGCTCGTCTGTTCTAAACAAAGCATTTTAAAACAAAAGAAATGCTAACTAAGAACACACATCCTGGTCAAACTGATGTATTTCAGAAAAGGTGGCGGGAACATATTATGTAGTAGGTAGCAGGTTATAATATGCATGTATTGTTTACGTGTGTTAACGTAAAGTCAAGTTTAAACTGCCACATTTTCATAGCTGCGAGTAGTACATATAAATCACATTAATATTATAAAGGTGAAATATTGTGAGCGTGTGTGTGTATGTCTGTATTTCTCTTCCGAATGCTCCACCATGTCCAAGTAGTCCTCACAGTTGCGACACCTGGGCGGTTCTTCCGCACGAATCTCGAAGCGATGCGGTAGGATTGTTCGGTTGCGGCAGTGTATCGGTGGTTCATGATGAGTTTCGGTGTATTAGGTAGCCATACACGATAGGCTTACATCTGACAGGTGTGTCTGCATAGTTATACGTTCAGTAAGACGTCTGTCAGGTAAGACGTTCAGTGGTTTCTGTCGTCCGACTCTAAGCAGATTGATTTCCTCCTCAACCAAAGATGTATAGAGCATGCCCCCCCCCCCCCCCCCAAATGCTATGTGACACGCCCGACGCTCATTTTTGAACTCACCTTAATTTGAAATTTACACATGTTTGCTAACTAAGTATACATTGTTTGCAAAGCGTTGTGTTGTGGACAGTAGTATTGAAGAATATTGTCTTCTATATCTGTCTTCACACTTATTAAACCTGTCGTTCCCAAGTCCACCAGCTTCCGCCGTTGGTAGTCTGCGGACTAAAATTAAATATAGTCCGCTAAAAGTCCAAATGTTATAAATTATTTATCATTGATGCAACAGATTGGCGGATTTCTAAATTGAGTATTTCGAGGCAATGAAAACATTTATGAATCTTTCTTCTTTGAATGGGCCGTAATACACCACGCGCGGGCCCCGTGCGGATTGGTGAATGTCACATGTTTTTGAATTTTTGGTTCTAGGACATGCCGGTTTCCTCACGATGTTTTCCTTCACCGTTTCGAGAGCAGTGGTGAAGAAATAAATTACACAAAGCAATGCATCTGGCTGGGTTTGAACCCGCGACAACTCGTAAATCGGGGCCGTTACCACTCGGCCACCTGGCACACGAAAGGGAAAATAACATGATTTCTCTGTATGGTTGGTATGATTTCATTATCGGCTAAACGGATTTATGTACTTGGCATCTGCATTGGCACATTCCATCTGAGCAGGGGACAGTAAAAACTTTTTTCGATAGAGAAACTGCGGACAAACACTAGTATACAATATTGTTTTTAGTACCTATAATGCGAAACCTGAAACAAATATCTAGTCACCATTTCAGCCGATGTACCTACTCCACTGTTGGACATAAGCCTTCCCCAAGCGTCGCCGCAACGAACGTTCCTGTGCGTCCCGCATCCATCGGTTTCCCACAACCTTCACCAGGTCATCGGTCCCCCTTGTAAGAAGCCTTCGAACGACGCGTCTTCCGGTACGCGGTCGCCACTGCAGAACCTTTCGGCCCCAACGGCCATCTGTTCTGCGAGCAATGTGCCCTGCCCATTGCCACGTCGGCTACCTTAGTTCTCCTGCGGATATCTCTAAGATCTAGTATTTTTATGTAAAGAGCCTATGTACAAAATTTCATACTGTATCATGAAAAATCACAAAGTTTTAAGCTTGTTATGTCAGCAAAAAGACATAGTCATCGGACCATCCAGGCGACCGAGGAGTTGTTTTGCACTTGTATGCCGTGACCTGTGTGCTTAGTGTCAATAGTATCCAACTTGTGACTTTTTTATTTTTTTTTGAAAATAAATATAACATGGTATAAAAACTATTGGAATCCATTCAGTTGCTGATTCTGAACAAACCATATTCAGGTTACGTATAAACTAAAAATAATGCTATAGAATCCTTTGGTAACAAAGTAAGAACTGACGCATTGTTAACCTAAATGTTTAAGTGGCTTCAACATTTAACACTCTGAAAGGGCCGCCATCTTGTTCTCATCTGTCAACGGTTATTATTTGAACTCAATTTAGAACAATAAAGAATTCTACTAGTAGGTAAATGGGTTAGCCATATCATAGTTATTTGATGTGTAACCTTGGCATTTTTTTCTATATTTCAATCGTTACAACTTTTTTATATCTGTAGATTTTATTGTTCCGTTTATTAACACTATACAAGTACAGTTGCCATCATGGATCTCGAACACTTGCGCAGAAGTCAAATATTCGGTCTGTTTAGTGGGGCGAAGTGCGTCGCGGGGGCGGGGAGTGTCAGTGATTGGCTGACCGCGCCAGCGTGTCATAGACGTCACTCCTGATTCGTTCCCTTCGTTGCTGTATGTATTGTTACGCCATATCTCCGAGAAAATAACGAGTAGCACGTAATAATTAAAACGCATTGCTGTTCGAAAGGTCTAGAATGGTTGTGCTTAGCCAGTCTTAAAAAAATTCATGACGCACAGGACCGGTCGTTGTGGCGACGCTTGGGGGAGGCCTATATCCAACAGACGACGTCTTTCGACTGAAATGATGATGATGAAATCTTCTTCTTCTTCTTCCTGCCCTTATCTCATATTACTTGGGGTCGGTGCTACACGTGGTGCTTTTCTTCTTCCATTCTGTCCTGTCACCCGTCACGCTGTCACTAACTCCTTTTTCTTTCATATCACTCCTCACACAATCCATCCATCTTTTCTTCGGTCTTCCTCTCCCTCTCCATCCATCTACATGTATACTCAGAGCTCTTTTAGTAATATGTGCTAACAGAGCGTTAATTTCTTTTTATTATTGTTATTGATAGGGTCGCGTTTGACCACTATCTCACCTGATGGTAAGTGATGATGTGGCCGACGATGGAGCACGCTTGCCTAGAAGTAACCTATTCACTCTTGACTAGACCCCTAGGTTGTAGCTATCAGAAAACACATACTCCGGCAGGGAATTCCACATTTCCTGACAGGCCTGTTGGTGTAGTGGTTAGTGGCCCTGACTGCTATGCCGCAGGTCGTGGGTTCGATCCCCACCCAGGACAAATGTTTATGTGATGAGCATGATCATTTGTTCTGTGTCTGGGTGTAATTTATGTATAATATGTATGTATTTGGAAATATATAAGTATGTTTATCAGTTGTCTGGTACCCATAACACAAGCTCTGCTTAGCTTGAGACTAGTCAGCGTTGTGTGATAGTTGTGGAATATTATTATTTTTATTATTTAAAAAACAAATAAAACATAAGTAATTTTATGCTAATTTTTATTCCCATAAGGCTGTTGTGATGACGACTGCGCTTGATAGAAATACAGATATTTATAAAAGTGACTATATCGAGCTTTTTCCATTAGGTGTTTGCTGATTGCTTTACACATTTTGTCTTTGGACGTGTTGAACTCGACGCTGTCTTCGAATGTGTTGGCGATGTCCAGGATGTCCTGAGCCGTTTCATCCTCTGGATTTTCTTCAACGAAGTACCTGAAAAGGGTTAAGTTTTTAATTATTAATTCAAATAAAATCCAAGCCTTTGTTCCCGTTGAGTTACACCATTTTGTGTTACACTGTTACCCATTGGGAAAAAAATTACCGATTAGTAACACTGTAACTCAAAGCCACTTTTTTAGGGTTCCGTAGCCAAATGGCAAAAAACGGAACCCTTATAGATTCGTCATGTCTGTCTGTCTGTCTGTCTGTCTGTCTGTCTGTCCGTCCGTCCGTATGTCACAGCCACTTTTTTCCGAAACTATAAGAGCTATACTGTTGAAACTTTGTAAGTAGATGTATTCTGTGAACCGCATTAAGATTTTCACATATAAATAGAAAAAAAGCAATAAATTTTGGGGGTCCCCATACATAGAACTGAAACTCAAAAATTTTTTTTCCATCAAACCCATGCGTGTGGGGTATCTATGGATAGGTCTTCAAAAATGATACTGAGGTTTCTAATATCATTTTTTTCTAAACTGAATAGTTTGCGCGAGAGACACTTCCAAAGTGGTAAAATTTGTGTCCCCCCCCCCCCTCTAACTTCTAAGATAAGAGAATGATAAAACTAAAAAAAATATATGATGTACATTACTATAAAAACTACCAACGAAAATTGGTTTGAACGAAATCCAGTAAGTAGTTTTTTTTTAATGCGTCATAAACCGAAAAAAATACACTATTATTAAAACATCGATCAAAGTTACAACACATTACAAGAACTTTTATATTATGTTACTTGCTGCTACGGAACCCTTCATGGGCGAGTCCGACTCGCACTTGGCCGGTTTTTTTGCCCTTTGATTGACAATGTAACTCTAGAGAACGCTGTGTTCCCGTTAAGTAACATCTTCTTGCAGTAATTACACTCCGGTAAAAACACTTGTGAAAATTTGTATGGGTGGAAAAACACTATTGGTAAAAACACTCAACCAACGGGCTGTGACTTAGTGAAATTAATAAGTACCCTCTAGACATGAGGTTATATATAGAGGTATACATAGAGGTTTTCAAGAGGAAAATTAAAGAGGGTTAAAAAGTAAAAAAAAAATAACAATAGAAAGCCTTGCAATCTTTTGAATGACAACAATTTATATTTTTTTCAAAAACTTCTGGGTTAAAATAACACGTATTTCCTGGAACAAGTTTTGTGAAATATTCGAGTGATTATCACGGAATTACCAAATGCCAACAAAGTTTTCAGGTGTCTCTTTTATCGCGTTACCTCTTCATCAAACATCGCGTTGGATTGCGTTACATTTTAAACCATGCTCGATGTTGACCATAGGTGAGTGGAAAAGTAGCGTCTTAAGCTGTTAAGGCAGCACAAGAAACATCCTAACTAAGCTTCTCATCAATACAACCTCTTAGTTCATCATCGACTTTTTCATGTAATATCCAAATTCCAAAATTAAATTTCACGGCCTACCCTAGCATAAGGTGCAAACGCCGTCACCACAAACAACGAGAACTCACCTCAAACAATTCCTCATATAAGTGAAATGCTCCAAGAAACAGGAGCACGGTCCAAATTGGAACAGTAGAGGCGTCACCGGCGTAGCGTTGACTGCGTCCAGAACCTCATGCCTTGCCTCACTCCGCTTTCTGGACTTGTCCACAAAAGTCTCATCTGACGGTTTCTCACCAAACTTCTTCAAGTACAATTTTCTGATGAGAGTAGATGTCATGACCGGCATTTGTTTGTTGACATTCATCTCGAACGTCCGTTTATTGTATTCCTCAAAAAAAAAAAAATTAAAATTCAAATAATTTATTTCAAATAGGCCTTCATGGGCACTTATAAAACGTCAGAAGCTAGTGCTCGGTTCCAAATTGGTCGTTTCATATGGAGAAGAATCGGCAAGAAACTCCATGGTTACTTGTTTAAAAAACAAAATGGAGCAGTTAATAGACACAATATGAGCTACAGGGGGCCACATGTGCAGAGGTAGTAATTGCCAAACAAGCGTATCTTCGACATAGTCTTTAACCTTGTAATATGATTTTTCGGTTAGGACACGCTTGATGTGAGTTTTGAATTTTCCCAGCTGAATTTTGGCAGCATTTTATAAAAGCAAATGGGAAAAAATCATCCAATGACAACCCCCGCTCTTGGGCGGAGCGGGAGATAGTGTCAGACTCTTACTGACTAAGAGACCCACCCCGTTCCTTCTAGTCTTCATACCGGGGCTCTAGGTGTCTTTCGAAACTAACCCTGGCCCCAGTAGGCTTCGACCCGGCTGGATCCCTGCTGTTGCTGACAACTCCTTGAGGCGCGCGGGAACAGTGCGCGCCGGGAGACGAACAACTTGCTACTCTTAGCCATTTGAGTAATACAATTTCGTGTTTACTACGCGTATTTTTGTTGTGAAAATCGCTTCTAATTTTAAAGAGTCCTAATGATCTAAGATCCGATAGAAGAAATCTTACCACTCATCTATTATTTGATTACGATAAGTATTATTTGCTAGATAATGTGCTCATTAAGAGATTGAGTACTTATACATTGCCTAGCTAAATCTGATGCCAATGATGTTAAGTTGTTAGGTACATTTGACATCAATTACCCCTAATTTGTTATTTGGAAAAGTCGAGCATCAGCTGAAAGAATGTGGCCCAAGGAACTGAACTATAGGGTTAACACTAGGTTGCCTTTTTTGGTGCAAATAGGAGGGTTGCCTCTCTTAAAGAGGGGAGTAAATGGCCATAATTTACCCTAATTTGTTATCTAATCGATTTATTTTTCATGTTAATCAGTGTGTTTTAGTCTAATAGAAACTATTAGTATAACGATAAATCTCAATTTGGAAATATTTGGTTAAAATCGAAAATATTAAAATGTTCAAAGTCAAAGTCAAAAGTTTTTTATTTTACATAGGCCTACATGGGAACTTATAAAACGTCAGAAGCTAGTGCACTATTCGAAATTTGTCGTTTCCTATGGAGAAGAACCCGCAAGAAACTCCATGGTTACTCTTTTTGCTCGCGACCTACAGACAAATTTTATTAACATCATTGGCACCAGATTTAGCTAGGCAACCATTGATATACAAAAATAGGCAACCTATTCAGAATGTCTTAATAAATGCGTTATCCAGCATATAATATTTATCACAATCGTATAACAAATGAGGGAAGAGGGATCTCCTACTATAAGTTTTCCGAACATCCTCATACCTCATGCTGCTTATCAATGGCTACATCTCTTTTGACTTCGGTAATGATGGACTCCAGGTCCTGTGTTGAGGAGAGCGCGTCGATCTTCTTGCAGAGTGTCTGGATGAACCAAGAGCCGTGGACTTCGTTTCTGGAATTGATTTAGGTTTGATTGAGAGTTTGAACTGCGATGTTGAATTAAGTTTAGCATGAATTGTGATTAGGATTTTTCATTTCATTGCTCGCAGAACAGATGGCCGTTGGGGCCGAAAGGTGGAGACCGCGTAACGGAAAACGTAGCGTTGGAAGGCCTCCTACAAGGTGGACCGATGACCTGGTGAAGGTTGCGGGAATCCTATGGACGTGGGACGAACAGGATCGTGCATAGTGGCGACACTTGGAGGAGGCCTATGTCCAGCAGTGGACGTCTATTGGCTAAAATGATGATGATGGTACTCCCAAGACATATCATCCACCCCCGCCCTATTTCTAATTTGAACTCAACGGCACCGTCCATCTTCACACTCTCATTGTTTGGAGACATATAAAAAAGGACGAAAAATTACCTGTGTGAAGCACGGCCTGGATAAGAACTGTGGATGATCAGCAAATCAGATTCTGCAGGCAGGATGTAGGGCTCCAAGTCTTCTTCATCAAAGTCCTTGCGAACCTTACCAGAGTGGAAGACTGGCACGCCAGTCATGATTTTAGTACCTCGGCACGCCTGGAAGCGAAAAAAAATAAGTTTAAGATTTTTTTGAATCTTAAATCCACAAATATATACACCCATATACACCGTTCAATTTTAATCGTTTTAATCCCGTGGAGGGTCGAACCGGTACATGAAACACTATCGATTTGTAAAGATAAAATTAAAAAATAAAGTACCTTTTTTTCAAAACTCGTATTAATTTACGTATGTACGAAATTAATTTCTTCAAGAAAACGTCAGCTGAGCGAGTTCAATGACCTGTAGATAGTTTGTACGCAACGCCGACTACTAACTACAGGTCATTAAACCCGCTCAGCTGAAACACGATAATTATGATGGTTGGATCGTGTTTGGAACACAAATGTCTCAAACTGAGCCAAGGTTCTGGCCATAGCGGCCTACGTGATGACACGTCCGCTCAAATTATGTCTCCAGGATGCACGAAAAGAAACTAGCTCTTTCTGATGTCCAGAACAGATTCTGAACTCCAGGAAGGAAAACCGAAAGCGAGGAAGACTGTTTCTACATTTCAATAGGACGTTCAGAATAGACATGAAGAGATGCAACACTGAATTTGGCAGGCCAAAATAAGTGTACTTATGTTGATAAAACCTGATTTTTTTATTTTATGTTTCGTCTGTAATTATAAGACCATTTTTACCCAGTAACCAGACGATTTTGATGGTTCTTAACACTCAAAAAAAGAATAATAAAATGTCGGATTTATTACTTTATCCCAAAGAATTATAATCAGACAGTCGTCCTTGACAATTTACACAACTTTATGCAATAAACGAAACGATAAGTATCAAAAATTACACAATAGTGATGCAACGTTGCATGCTAATCGTATCTATGATTAGGTCTTGTATCAAAATAATAACATATGAGTGATACACTAAAGCAGGAACTACATTAGATCGACGCACACGTGTTCCACGCCTGAATATGTAGAGTCGCGTTGCGTGGCGTGGATCTATTGTATCTCTACAAATCTAGTTGCCATATAAAATGTTACCGTTGTGTAATACCGACATGCCCTAGGCTTCAAATTAGTTATTACTCGTACAATAGTGTCAGACTGGTCTATCATTGATTTCGTAATTGTTGATTTTGCCAAGCACAAAGTCATAATGACTCCGTTATATTAATAATCTATTAATATAACGGAGTCATTATGACTTTGTGCTTGGCAAAATCAACAATTAATAATAACGGAGTCATTATGACTTTGTGGTCAACCACTGACATTTTTAATCAGTGACCTACCATTAGAACGTCGTTGTGCAGTCATGGTATTGTCATTCTACCTACAACTCTAATATGAGATCGATCAATGACCGATCGCAGATTACGAACTTTTGGCGAAATAACAATGGGTTCGTGTTGAAACTTGGAATGTACCTAAACAATAAAAAAATAGCAGACTTGGGTCCCTGATCGGTATACGTGGCACCGGATCTGCACTCCCGCAAGTACGCGCGTAGGTGCGTCCACACGCAGCATGCAGCGTGATGCGTGACAGTGTGATAATCGCCTAAGTTCCGCGTGAAATCAAAAGTAAATAAACAGCAATGATTCATTCAATAAAAATGCTGCGTTATTTCTTTGTCTTTAAAAACTTTTTATGAACTTTTGGCGAAATGACAATGGGATCGTTTTTGAACTTGGAATGTACCTAAACAATAAAAAAATAGCAGACTTGGGTCCCTGATCGGTATACGTGACCCCGGATCTGCACTCCTGCAAGTACGCGCGTAGATGCGTCGACACGCAACATGCAGCATAATGCGTGACAGTGTGATAATCGCCTAAGTTCCGCGTGAAATCAAAAGTAAATAAACAGCAATGATTCATTCAATAAAAATGCTGCGTTATTTCTTTGTCTTTAAAAACTTTGAAAAACAAAATATAATGACAAATCGTTTTGCTATTTTTATCTAGATCATATGTTTTATTGAAGTCTTCGTTCGAGGGGATAAACAATTTTTGACAAGGCCGGAAGCAAATCTCAAGAGGTTGACACTTCATTCATGGCCCTGATAAGGAAACGGATCTATGAGTCAATTTAAGGGCCAAGCGCCCGAAAAGTGCCATAAAACAGTGATTTTCTGAGGCCTACTCCACCGTAACGGCTAGGTCAATTGGTTTGAAAAAAATATATGTTTATTAAAGATTCATGAACAATAATATCAACATTTGATTTTTTCGCGCAATTAATACTTTTGTCAAAAAAAATTATTTAGCAATTTCGCAACTTTTCGCAACTTTTCCCTACTCCTTCGAAACGGCTTGGACCTTTAGAAACATTTTTACACATAAAAATTGGTGGTTAAATATTCTTCAAAGTGAACATTGCATATGTAAATCAATCAATATCTCGCAGAGAAAATAGAGTTAAAGCGCTTTCCTGGCGCTGCTGGCCGCAAATAAATGCACAGATTTGCGTACTGCCGCCTAGGCGAGTGCGAGAGTTGCGTTCACATAATTTCGGCCAGATGGTTCAAGGAACTATACGCCTTAAGTTTTTTTTTTTATATAGCATAGTTATGATGACTCCCCCTCCTCGAGTCGTATTCCTCGAGCTATATAGGGTGACTGGTAATTAGTGACCGACACTTATATACGTGATTGTACTCATGATTACAGACAACTTTCCCAAAGAAACTTTTTTTTAAACTCATTAGTTTTTTCACAATATGAAAACAGCTGTTTGAAATTCGCGCGCCTTACAAGTAGTAGAGCGCTTCACGTTCCTGCCCTTTCCCGTCCGCACCGCTCCCTTAGCCGTGCAGCTGAAAACATCTTTCCCAAAAAAAAATTTTTTTTTTTGGGAAAGATGTTTGTAATCATGAATACAATCTCGTGCATAATTATCGGTCACTAATTATCGCTTGCATTACTGTAATTTTAAGACGTCATGGTAAGGCCCCTGAATACTCAACTACATCTGCATCCAGTTAGGCTCCACCCTAACCAACATACACGTAAGACGGCCATACTTGCAGATTTCCTGATGCTCTAAAAACTGTAGCAGAAGCGAGTTGCTCTATCTACGATGATGCAGAGACTGTGAGGCCAAAAGAAAATATAACTTTTTTTTATGGATAGGCTCGCGTTTGACCACCATCTTACCTGATGGTAAGCGATGATGTGGTCGACGATGGAGCACGCTTGCTTAGAAGTAATTATTCACTTGAATTATAGACCCCTAAGTTGTAGCTATCAGGAAAAACAGACTCCGGCAAGGAATTTCACTCCTTTGGCTGTACGCACAATACTACTATACAACTACCGTCAACTCTAATAAGGTGAGCATTACACGGTCATGTAAGCGTCAATCAATTCCATCAATCATGAATTATGGTTTTCGTCAATCAGTTCCAAAAAACACGAATCATCGCATAAGACGGTACGTTTTTCGTCAATCAAAACTTAGACTGTGGAGAAACTGACAGCAAAACCTACCGTGTAATGTTCGCCTAATAAGAAGACCGAAAAACTGACCTGAATGATAAAAATCTTGGGCTTGGTTACGAGGGTAGGTTTGGAGTAGTCCTTGAAGTGGTTGATGACTTCGATCTCGCTGTAGAGCTGGTCCTTGGCTCGCAGCATGCCGTTGTTGGAGCCGTGCGTCAATATCGCGACAGCCACACAGCCGTAGTCCGTGAAGTCCCTGTCGCTGACTGGAATGGCAAAGACACTGTGTTACTATAGGCATTACCGAGGCCCGATCTAGCTACTTAGCCACTCCGGGCAAAAATAATTTTCGCCGGCCTTTACATAGGTACACAAAACAGGATGTAAATCTATAGGTACATATAGACATAAATAAAATTGGAGTGTCTGTTTGTAATATTGAAATAACTGCTTTTTACTACATGCATATGAATATATATACGGTGCATACACCAAAATTTTATTTTATACAATTTTTGTTGTCTGTCTGTTTGTCCGGGCTAATCTCTGAAATGGCTGGACCGATTTTGACGGGACTTTTTTTGGCAGGTAGCTGATGTAATAAGGAGTAACATAGGCTACTTTTATTTTAGAAAAAATAAATTCAAAATCCCGTAGTCCACGCGAACGAAGTCGTGAGCATAGCTAGTAATTAATATAAGACATGACTCTTAAGTCTTAAATATTTCCACTATTCAACCTGAAGTAGGTTGGAAGGACATAAAATTCACAACCTGCCAACTTGGGTGTGGATGGCTAATGGCTAGGTTGGAAGACAGGAATAAAGCTAGAACTACATTAGACCGACGCACACGTGTAACACGCCTGATTTGTACGGAGAACGACGTCGCGTGGCGTGGGTCAAGTGTAGCTCTAACAGTCTATTTTCCATATAAAATGTATGGAGACCGACGCTCCCAGATCGGCGTGTGTAGCCCACGTGTGCGCAGTGTAGTTCTACCTTTAGTCAATTTTGCCGATCCCCATTTTTTGCCGCCGATAAACTTGACCGTGTGTGGCTATGAGTATGCCATGACAAGTCTACTGTATGTATTCAGCGGTCAAATGATGTTAATAATAACTTGACAGTAAACTGGATCGTTTGTGGCTGCATTACACTAGATTGTGCCAATCAATTATTATCTATTGCTAGAGAAAAAGTACGTGCGCAAACACACGTCCACTTTCGCTCCAGGCTGCCACTCGAAATTTTCTTAAAGAAAACCCAAACAAAACTTTATTTGGGAATCAAAGCCAAAAGTCAAGCCTCCACAAGCACTCGCGTGAACAACGAATGCTAATACTATGACCCTGGACAGCACCTTTCTTCATCCCTTATCAGTGTTAATGCTATTTAAAAAAGACTACAATCCAGATACATGTCTTTGATTATTTTTAAGTCCACTGCTTAAATAATCCTGTATAACCTAACTTTGATAAAGAACTTGTATTAAAGCTAGGTTAGTAACAATTATCTATTTTAATTCATTAAACCCCAAGCGAACGCGTTCGCGCACCTATTGTCTTTCTATTGTGTCTGTAATTCTCACGATTGAAATGTTAATCTCCACATCTACAACATTATTTCAGATAAAGAACTATTTTCTGAACATGTCTCTAGCGGAAGCCAGACTGCATCCATCCCATAGCTCACTTAGTGTTGTAGGTCATTGCTATCTCATCACTAGATAACTACCCTATACTCATGTTGGTAATACTATCATAAAATTGTTGCAACAACGAATGTTCCTGTCCATCTAGCATCCACAAGATGCCTGCGACCCTCACTACTAGGTAATCGGTCCACCTTGTGATAATACTATACAACCATGCAAATAAATTACTTACACTTTTTAAGCTCATCAAAAATACCATCTTTGGTCAAATTGTCATGTGGTGTAACTTCGAAACCAAAATGCTTAAACGTCTTCGTCAAGGCATCCTTGTCTATTTCTGTGCCAAGCCTGGGTTGGTGACCATCGATATCTTTCTGGTTAAATATAATCAGAGCATGTTTGTCAAACTTCTCCAGTTGATACGTCGTGGCCTCCTTGGGCAAAGCTCTCGTATTGAGCAGTTGTTGTCTCTTCAAATCAATATTTTCAATTGTTTCGAATGCTTCATCTTCAATCTTTAATTTGTCAATGGAACTCTCTGGTAGCTCTGCATTTTCCACGATACTTACTTTAGTATCAAATTCGTATTCTGGTGCTATTGATAACATAGCATCTAATGACACTCGATTTTCGCCGTCATGAACGGAATCATCCACATCTGCTCGTAAAGTAACCGCATCTCTAGAACCTTCCTCTGTTTCTCCGCTATTGTCATCTGATAAGGTGGCATCATCTACTGAATCTAGAGTTCCCGCATCGCTTCTGTTATCACCACTGCTATTTACAGTTCTTGTTTTCTTACCCCTCTTTTTTTTCTTGCCTTTGCTTTTCTTTAACAAAAACTCGAATCCAGAGTAATTTTGGTCATATTCATTGCTATTGTTTTCCATTGTTTCGGTTGATTCATGGATACTTCAGTCACTATCAACCTTTTTCGACTCGACAGCGTGTCTTGCACAAAAACTTACATTAACACCTTCGATATTTTCAACTGTTTCACGTACACATCCAATCAATTGGATGTATTTGACAATTGTGTTCAATATCGGTGATATTATCTTTTCTGTTCTATTATAATTTTAATCTTATCAAGCCGATAGTGCAGCTATCCACATCGGGGCCTTACGAGGTGACATCATATACCAGATCTTACCTTACGTAATATACAAGATCCACTTATGAGTAGTGCGTCAAACGGTTGAATAAAAAGACAATACCATAAATGGTTATAGACGGATCTTCCCATGAATTTATTGGAAGAGATTAATGTATTATCAGTAACGCCTGATATTAAATTTTGGGCAAAATCTTTGTTGCGTGTTGCTATGAGATTTTTGCTAATATGTATTACTTACTTTAACTATTCCGCTCTTAAAGGTCTTATCGTGATGTAATAGTATAGCCTTTATCGTTCCTCGATAAATGGGATAATCAACACTATAAAAAAAATTCAATTTGAATCAGGCGTTCTTTAGATTAGCGGCTTCAAATAAACAATCAAACTCTTCAGTTTTATTTTATAATATTTGTATAGATCCATAATTACCGATTACCATCAGGTCATTCTGATAATCTTCCTTCCCTTTTCTTCACGTCAACGCAATTAAATCACGAAGAGACAAACTATCTATTATCGAGACACCCGACTTCTGAAATTATTTGGTATTTCAGTGTTTTTTACATTGAAGTCGGTTATTTTTTTTTTTTTTGGGATTGTTTTTTTTATAAAACCTACTTGCAAAATAAAGATCATTTACCATTATCAGTGACTTGTAGTAGTTGAATGACTGTAAATCATTAAGCGAAAGAGAGATGTCGTCGCGCTTAGCCGATCTATCAATCTAGTTAGCTTGATAAATCCCAACGGTGGGCAAAATCCGCCTTCTTTCTTTCTTTCCCTCAACTATGTCGATCTTCTGCCACTGCATACCAGCCTTTTCAATAAGAGTGAAATTCGTGATGTTCATGTCTCTATCTTCGTCTCTGTCGTTATACCGCCTAGAGAAAAATAAAAGCAACAATATGCAGATAAAGGCGTTCGCTTGTTGCTCAGAGTTCAAAGCAAGAAGAACGACAGAACTACACACAAAAAATCACAAATTGTGCCAACACTTAGAATTTCACAAGATCAAATTCAATTGAAGGCCTACCACAAAAATTATCGATATCAAATACGGTGAAAGCAAGAAACACAGTGCTGTCTATGTGGCAACGCTTGAAGGAGGCCTATGTTTTCTATCAATCAATCAATTTACATCAGGAACAATATTTACATGGTACATATTTGAAATAAAATTTTAAATAAAAACAATATTAGATTATAAAAATATTAAAACTAACACATAGGTAATTCACACACTTCATAATTCAATAAATCATAGATAACAAACATACCTAATAAAAAAGTCAATAACATTACTTAAAAAACAATTACTAATGAATATTACCTAGTCAGTCTCACAGTATAATTGTTGAAATCGTGGACTGTCATCATCTATCGAATAGACACATTTCTACAATAAATGGTAAATTATGTGACTAGGGGATAAAGCAGTGTCTTTAGGTCGCGGGCTGGCATGTTGAAGTCCGAACGAAACGAAGGTTGCTAATTTTAATCCCGAACGTTAGTGAGGGATTTATACATATAATTATATATAATATAATAATATAATATTCCACAACTATCACACAACACAATATAATTAACTCCCGAGCATAATTATCAAGCAGGTGGTGTAAAATGTCCTTTTAGCCATAGCGCGCACTCGTGACTTTGTCACCGTGACTTTTGACAAAAAATCACCGTAGTCCGCGCATTTGAAGACGTGACAATTACAAAAATTAGTAGAAAAATTATTGTCACCGTGACAAAAGTTACCAGTGCGCTTTATGTCTATATCATACAACCATCACATAGAGCAAGTCATTCTTCCTGCAGTATGGGCAAAAATCCGCTCTGCTTGTTATTGAGGACTGTGACTAATTGTATTGTCGACTGAAATTATGAAAACGATACTGTGCAATATGTACATATTGCAAAATGTTATTGATTATTACAGGAAAATAGATGAATAAATTAATCGTTTAGATATCAACTTAACCTACTAGCTCAGTGAAATTATTGCGCAATCATTCCATTCATGCATGCGTTCGTCATTCTTAATTCAAAAAAACACCGATTTTTTACCGTCGCTTTGCCGTCGTATCTTGCCGTCGCGCGTCGCCCGGAAGAAGGATTAATGCCCGTTTTCACTAACACCTCTTGAGACTTCAATGAATGCCATTTTGCATTTTACACATTGCCTACAAACATAAACGCGCTGTTGGAATATCACAGTCTTTGTGTCAGAGACCAAATACTCCATGACTAGAGAAATTATTTTTTTTTTTTTTGGTGTTTTAAAATCATCCAATACCATCCGCCCAAGGGCGGGGGCCCTTGGGCGGAGTGGGAGATAGTATCAGACTTTTACAGACTAAAAAACCCACCCCGTTCCTTTGTTGCCTGTCATACCAGGGCCGAGCCTTTCTTTCAGAATCAGACTCTTGGCCCCAGTAGGATTTGAACCTGCTGGGTCCCTACGGTTACCAACAAATCCTTCAGGCACGCGGGAACAGGACGCACCGTCGACGACTTGAGCTCGGTCCAGACGGTCGAACAGCGATCTACCCATTGCTCGCCGTCTGCACGCCCACGCCTACGATGACGGGAAATCAGGATCGGAATCGGTGGCGGACGTGAGCGCGGTTGCGTCATGCAGTCGATCTCCTCCTTTGCTAGTATTACTATTTCGCAGAAGGAGGCGACCGCCTGCCACTCCTCAGTGAAATTACATTTTGGAATTCATTCACTCGTTGCTCCCGCAGTGAAAGACTGGAAATGCACCTCTAAATTTAATGGTGGGAGAAACGAGCTAAGCGAGCAATGACTCCAACGAAAAAAGCGATCTAAGGCCTCTCTCACAATCCTACTCACAAGATGAGCTCGCAAAAATTGCACATTCAGATAATGCTCAAGTTTTGTGTGTAATCCATACTAATATTATAATTATGTGAAAGTAACTCTGTCTTTCTGTTAATTATGAACGGTCGCGAGTTTCCGCCTGCCTCAAAGATGATATGATATGAATCTTACCTAAAAATTTTAACTTTTGCATGTACCTAACCTACATTTTAATTTGCCGCATGACGCGTAAAGCAAACAAAACAATGTATTTGAAGGTTGAATTGATAAGAATTGGAATTGGAATCTCTTATCACAATGTTCGAACAATTTATTTTGTTTCTTTCTTATGTTGGCTCGCAGATTCTCCCGTTGTATTGACACAGTCGAAATTACTTTATTTAAGGTGTTTTGTACCTCTCTGTACACGGGAAGTTTATGGGCTACTAATAAACCCAGAGAGAGAGCATACAATGCTCTGCGGGTTCAATTCAACAACGCGTTTAGGACGCTGTTGCGACTTCCACGTTTTTGTAGTGCATCAGCACATCACTGCGAAGTCGAATAGGGAGCCACTTGAGTACCTTGCGAAAGCCTGAGACATGTTCATACTTTTGGTTGAAAACAAAACGAATAGGTACAGATATTTTGCAAACGTTCAAATTTATTTAAAAGCTCCTCGGTGGCATCCAAATAACAGGCATCAGCATGGTCAATGATGGCCTGAATCAGAGTTTGGGCAAGGGAAATTTTGGTCTTCAAGTTCAAAAAGCTCTGAAGGCATTTTAAGGAGTGAAACGTGTAGTGCACTTTGCGACTGACTTCAGCGACATGGGCAGTCCATGATAAATTCGAGTCCATGATCACCCCAAGGTTTTTAGCCGACTTAACGCAGTCTATCTGAACTCCATTCAACCAGAGTGGAGACAGCAATGTAAAGTCCAGCTTGTTCCTCATATATCTGCCACCAATAACCAAAGCCTGGGATTTCTTGGGGTTAATTTGCAAACCAAAGGACCGCGACCGCTCCCCTATCAGCTTCAGGTCACTGTTCACAGCGGCCACAGCGGCTTTAGTATGTTACACATGAAAGTGATGGTACATAGTTATACATGGTATTTGTGCTATAAGACCTTACTGCATGCTAAATTTAAGGGTTCTAGACCAACGGGAAGTACCCTATAAATTTTGATTCCTTTGAGGATGTCAAAATACACGTTTTTTCGCAACATAAACGGCCGTATCTTTTTTTTTTCGTTAACCCAGAAGTTTATTTTTTTCTCAGAATCAAGGGACCATAGACTTGAGAATAGATTTTTAATTTCACCGCAATACCTCCACTCACCCCTAAGATAAAGGGTCTTGACAGACAGACAGGTAGGCAGAAAAGTAACTTTTAAGTATTCAATATGTTTTTTTATCAACAATTCATATTTTATTTTGAACTTAATTGTTTTCAAAACAATTAGATATTGTTACATAAACAATTAATAAAATGATTCTAAGCATTTGTTCGGTCAATTCTGCTTCAGGGAGAGGGGAATAAAAAAATGGACCAATATGCCTCCTGGCAATCTGCAGGCTTTTCTGAGTCCGAAACCATTCACAGAAGGTGGTCCTCATATTTTGCAAACTCAACTCCCTTTGGCGCCTGCTCTATTAAAACAAAAATCTTTTTTTTTTTACAAATTATCTTAATGATCCCAGAAACAAATGAGATCACAGAAACATCGAATGTTGTTTAACTTTGATTATCGAATTTCCGTAATTTTTAATCATGTAAGGGTCACGAACAAACATTCAACATTACGCAGATTCATTCATGTCGTGAGACAAACCAGTCGACTCGTGAACTGTCAGTTGGAACTTTAATTGAGGCTTTTTAATCTAATTAAGATAACCAAACAACCAATACAAGGAAAATAATGTGAAAAGTGTTCCCCATACCTATTTTTGAAAAAAGAGGTCTTTATTAAACGATTTTTTTATGCTAGCAATTTTTACTGTCACCGGTCACGCCTGCCTGGGCCTGTCACTGTCAAAAATCAAACGTCAGCTATACCGCAACAGTGTCGCGTGAAATGTGTTTGTTTTTTAGCTTTTAAATTAAAAATAGACCAAAAATGTATTTCGTGAAGTGCAAAAATCTGATCTATAGTAATTAGCGGGTGTTTTTTTTAATATTTAATTAGTGTAAAGTAAGTGTAAACAGTGAAAATGTTCAGTTACAAGTATCTCAACCGCGAACACCTTGAAGGGTTCGATAATTACAAGGTATGGGCTGTTTTCTTTATTAAATTACGTGTTATCCGTTGTAAATAGTAGGAATACGCGATACAGACGCGTAATGCGGGGCTTGGTTTATGTTTTAAGTGCATTTTCGTCATGATATAACCTTAAAAAATATTGATTTTTTTACGCATCCTCGTACCAGGAAGTAGTCGATATAATTGCCGCATTATGATGATACATTTAACTTAAGTCGTAGTTATTTGTGCCTTGTAAATTTATTCGTTTCGTGTGACTCATTAGTATGCTATTTATGTACGAAACGATATTATTGAAGCGCAACGTCAGTCGAAAAAAAAATAGAACGAAACTCGTTCCAGTTATGTGTATATTTGTAATAAATCTAGTTGTTGAATTTACGAACAAAAAAAGTGTCTTATTACAATGGAATAAGATTGTTTTTACTACAGTAAAGGATTAATTGACTACAAGTGTAAACACTATGATAAATTATTGTATAACCAACCAATAACATCCAAAAGTACTTAAAAAATACACTAGATAACAGATATTATATTTCTCACAAGCCAATATTAACTCAGTTAAGTATCTGATTTTTTTTATCATCCATCAATATTTTTCAAAACTAATTGGCATTTTTTGTGTTAGATTATTAGCTTATTAGATACCAACATACAAAATAAAAATACATAAGAACCAACCAAAAAATTTCTCACACTTATGAATTACTTTTAACCTTGGAATTGTTAAAATCAAAGCTGAGTCAACACTTCAACATTAGTACAAAACAAACATCATATGAAAGCAATTTTACTACCACATGCAAGAATATAATTTAATATAATATTTTCCATCTATAATTAGAGAAGAAAGAAGTAGCTTAAAACTGGGAATGTTGCAAGGAATGGAGGGAAGGCTTTGCCCAGCAGTGGGGCAGTATAGGCTAGATATAATTACAATAATAATAATTAGAGAAGAGAAATAGAACAAGGTAATTACACTATGGTACTTATGAGAAGGAAAGTGAAAGAAAGGGAAACCTTTCAGGAGATAGGAAGATGATTTGGTCAACCTGGATTAGCTGGTGTGGAAGAGAGAGGAAAATCTTTGCCAAAAAAAACCGTTGTTACTAGAAACTAAAGTGCATTCTGAAACAATAAATAAAAACAAAAAAAAAATCCAGAATAAAATAATGTCCCTTATAGTGTTCATGATTACATTCATATTATAGTCAATAAAATAATAATAATACTAATGTGCGAAATAAAACAAAACAGAAATATGCTATAAATAAAAAAAAACCTATTTTCTAATTAGAATATTTGTTAACCTTTCAATCGTGGAAATGACAGACACAATAGAAAGACAATAGGTGCGCGAACGCCGGCGTTTCACTTGGGGTTAAATGAATTAAATTGAAATAAAACCATTAATGTTCGAAAATTAGTTGACACAAATCTTACCAAGGTATCTTGTTGTTCAGTTACTGGTTGGGAAGGGCAAATAGGCTTCATGTAAAATACTGGTAATTCAGCAGCACACAGTTAGACTGCAAACTGACCTCAATACAGTTAGAAAAAGTTTTGGCAGAATAATATTAACATTCTTTTTATAAATACATTTTCTTTTTTTGCAGTATATGGCCATAGACACCAGTCCTTTGAGTGTTTATGTTATGCATCCTTTTTGGAACAAAGTTGTAGAGGTGAGTAACAGTTGACATTTTTTTTTAATATTTTAAAATTTGCATCTTCATGCAAACTTTGAACCCGCATTTCATCCCCTTAGGGGTCGTCTCCTTCTGCATGACGCAAGTCCTCACTGGATATGGTAAATTCGGGATGTCCCAGCACAGATTTGTGCGGTAGGAACGCCAGGGAACGGTGGTGCATACGGTACAGTGGTGCCTCGCTTGGGCAAAACACCATCGTGCCTTTATGGGGGCAATCGGCAACAACGACCTCTAGCGCTGTGCGCATTGCCCTGGCCATGGCCTGGAGCGTGAAGGGATGGCAGGCAGTTGTCTCGTTCTGAAAAGCAGTAATGCTAAAGCGGCCTTCACACCTCAGGCGCCGGGATCCCGATCCCTATTTCCAGCCAGGCTTGCGGCGAGCACTGGGTAGCGCGCAGTGGCGGTCCGATAGCCATCTGGACCGAGCCCGAGTCGTCGACGGCGCGTAATGTTCCACGCACGCCTCAAAGACATGTCAGCAAAACCGTAGGGGCCCAGCAGGGCCGAAGCCTACTGGAGCCATGGGCAATCCGAAAGGGAACCTCACGGTCCTGGAAAAGGCAAAAACACAACACAGAAGCAACATAGGTGAGGTTTTAGTCAGCTAAATTCTGACACGCCCTTCCACTTCGCTCTAGAGCGTGAGAAGTCATTAGATGACATCCCACATTAAAAAAACACCACTACTTATAAAGCTACGAATTTTAGCTCTTGTTCTATTGGTATAAACTCGTATTATTCTAGGCATAAACAACAATGTTATGTTTACAACTAATATCATTTAAACAATTTATAATTATAGGCAATAAAATAACTTTCTAGTCATAAAACAAGGAAATACCTACTTTGATAACCTTACTTACTAACATAGAACAATGACGAATTTATATCGTATGATTTCTTATCATCATCTGAGTTTATCAAGGAAACTCACTGTTTACCAAATTTCAACCTTGTGTTTGTACAGTTAAAGTACAAAATGATTGATTCTACTGTCTGTAATACAAAATGTCCAAAAAGAAGTACTGTTTTTTTTAAATTTCAACCTTGCTGTTCTGAATTAAGGTATTAAATTCTTTGTTTTATAATAGTACAGTGTTGTTATCAAGCTGCCTTGTTGTTTATTTTATCTTTGGGTCATTGTTGTTATAATAATTATTCCTTGTCAGAATGTGTCTCATGATACATGTGTCAAACTCTGGCCTTGACAATAGCATATCAAATGCAGTGGCGTAGCTCGCCACTAAGGTAGGGCCCCTTTATGTATCAAACGGCACGACGGAGATGTCCTCAGTAACTGGATAGTCTAGGGCTTAAACACATAAACTAGTTACGACGGCGCAACGTGTCACGGCAGGGCAACGAACAACGTAAATAATCACGTCACGATAACGCAACGTTCCGTGTTGAACGACGCGACGTCGTATTGATGGTGGCGCATTTGTAGAATTACCGCAGTTAATTTCGAGAAATAGACCACACTAGACGTGTTCTCCTCCTGCTAATATTAAGAAGAGGGAAAAGAAGAAACACACACAAAGAAAATACTGGATCCATCCATATCTTTCCGTGACGAGGCACGTTGCGTCGTCGTAACGTGATTATGTGTTTGAGCCCTTACGTTCACCACACTGGCTAGAATCGTTCAGGTTCGCAAAAGAAGGAAGAAGTGATTTTGTCATGTAAGACTCAGCTCGAAAATTGGATTACTCAGATTGTCACTGGACAAGTCTTGATTGATATATCCATAAGAGAATCAGTGATGATAAATCGGATAACTGTATCATCATCGTTAAACTCACAATTTGCATCACCCATAAGAAAATTTTTAAATACAAAAATCCGATTTCACGAAATTTTGCACACTTCTGGGTCCCATACCATTGATACGGATAGCTACGCCACTGCCCAAATATATATCATTATCTCCATAACGATTAGTTTAAGAACGGCTATTGTTTCCTTCTTATAAATCACTACTTATTACTGGTCCCTCGATAAGAAAGTAATACCAACCGCACTTATCGAGGTTCAAGGTTGCCAATACTTGCCCAGTGGTGGATTAGCAGTCTAGTGCCCATAACACAAGCTATGCTTAGCTAGATGGCCTTTTTTCTTTATTGGTGGGAAAATCATCTAATGACATCCCCGGCTCTTGAGCGGAGCGGGAGATACTGTCAGACTTTTTCTGACTAAAACTTCTAAAGCTAGTCTACACTAATATAATAAAAAGGTAAAGCTTGTTTTTTTGTTTGTAGGACGTAATCTCTGGAAGTACTGGTCCAATTACTAAAATTTTTTCACTGATAGAAAGCTGCTTGATTCCTGAGTGACATAGGCTATATTTTATGTACGTGGGCGAAGCTGCGGGCAAAAGCTAGTATGGTATAGGCTGTCAACTAATCACGCAAAACTGTTTCCAGTTTGTACCAAAATGGGTGGCGCCCAACGTGTTGACCTTCGGCGGCTTCCTGCTCGTCGTACTGAACTTCCTACTCCTGTCGTACTACGACTACGACTACTACGCAGCCAGTACGCCGCTGTACAACGAGACCGTTGGGGAGGTCCCTCTGAACGGGCATATGGAGGTGATACCGCAGTCCTTGTGGTACTTCATTGGCGTCTTCTTATTTCTGGCCTATACTCTTGGTAAGACCCATTTTTTTATTCTCTCATTATTATTACTATTATTATTAGCAGAGCAGTTGTGGGCAAAGGCTTTGGCTTACGGGTTGCAGAACATAGATTAAAACGCACGCATTACTTTGGGTTTATTTTATCAGTACTGTTTTCAAAACGACAAATGAAAACATGGGGTAACCGTCGTGTCCTAGAACAAAACGAATCGAAGACGTGTGATATCCACCAACCTGCACTGGGCCCGCGTGGTGGATTACGGCCCTTTGCCTCTCCTAGAGAGGAGAACTAACTTCAAGCAGGGGGAGCATTATAAGGTTGATTATGCCAGACAGAGATATTTAACACTAAACTTATTTCTACTTATCTATCCATATTTCTATCGCCTAGCAGCTTATGGCACACTATCACACTACATAATAAACACCGAATAAACATACTAAACAAGTGTACAATGGTCTGCCTTCCCTCACCAGCCTCTTGCAGACCTTTAGAGCTGAAACTGCGTTAAGCAGACGTCCCCGCGGTCTCATACAAGTGCTCTATTGTGGGGACCCGCGCATCCGTTGCGGGTAGCCGGGCCTCCCCTTTTTGCCACGTAATAAATATTTAAGTTATTCATCGATACGACTAGCAGGTAATAATCCAGTTACCGCGATGGGGACCGTCACGCACGACACACGTGCGATGTCACGTGACGGATGCTCGTCGCGGGCATTCGCTTAACGTGATTTTAGACCCAAGCGCCCGAAAAGTGCCATAAAACAGTGACTTTCTGAAGCCTACTCCTCGGTAACAGCTAGGTTAATAGGTTTGAAAAAAATATATTATGTTTATTATAGATTCATGAACAACATTATCAGCATTTGATTTTTTCGTGCTATTAATACTTTTGTCTAAAAAAAAATATTTAGCAATTTCGCAACTTTTCGACACTTTTCCCTACTCCTTCAAAACGGCTTGGATCTTTAGAAACATTTTTACACATAAAAATTGGTGGTTAAATATTCATGAAAGTATTGCTTAAGTAAATCAATCAATTTTTCGCAAAGAAAATGGATTTATAGCGGTTTCCGGGCGCTGCTGGCCGCAAATAAATGCACAGATTTGCGTACTGCCGCCTTGGCGGGTGCGAGAGGTGCGTTCACATAATTTTGGCCAGATGGTTCAAGGGACTATAAGCCTTAAATGGACCGAAAGCAAGGAGATAGATTGCTAGAACGAAGGGGAGTAATAAAGTTTTCTTTTTTCACAGATGGCATTGACGGCAAACAAGCCAGGCGCACACAGACTTCGGGGCCTCTAGGAGAACTGTTCGACCATGGACTGGATTCATACACAGTATTCTATATTCCCGCCTGCCTATACTCTATCTTTGGACGGTTGGATTACTCAATACCGCCTATAAGGTAAACTTTTGTTTTCAGTAATTTAAACTAGTGCTTGACTTCAAAGAGTTCTGGGTATACCTGTAGATGGATGGAGAGGGAGATGAAGGCCAAAGAAAAGATTGGATTGTGTGAGGAGTGACATGAAAGAAAAAGGAATTAGTGATAGTTTGACGGGTGACAGGACAGAATGGAAGAAGAAAAATGTGTTGCGCTGACCCCGAATAATATAGTATAAGGGCAGGAAGAAGAAGACTGGTGTACATTAAAGGATATATCTAGATCCCACTATCTACATACTGATGGTAAGCAGAGATGCAATAGTTGATGATGAATCATACTGGTTTATTAAGGGCCAAGCGCCCGAAAAGTGCCATAAAACAGTGATTTTCTGAGGCCTACTCCTCCGTAACGGCTAGGTCAATTGGTTTGAAAAAAATATATGTTTATCATAGATTCATGAACAACAATATCAACATTTGATTTTTTCGTGCTATTAATACTTTTGTCAAAAAAAAAATATTTAGCAATTTCGCAACTTTTCCCTACTCCTTCGAAACGGCTTGGGCCTTTAGAAACATTTTTACACATAAAAATTGGTGGTTACATATTCTTCAAAGTGAACATTGCATATGTAAATCAATCAATATCTCGCAGAGAAAATGGATTCAAAGCGCTTTTCGGGCGCTGCTGGCCGCAAATAAATGCACAGATTTGCGTACTGCCGCCTAGACGAGTGCGAGAGTTGCGTTCACATAATTTCGGCCAGATGGTTCATGGAACTATACGCCTTAAGACCCTGTTAAAGGCCATCTAGCAGCTTTGGACTCAGTGGAAAAGCGTGCGGAGAGGTTAATAGGCTCGCGTTTGACCACTATCTCACATAATGGTAAGCGATGATGTGACCGACGATGGAGCACGCTTGCCTAAAAGTAACCTATTCACTCTTGACTTAAAGACCCCTAGGTTGTAGATATCAGGAAACACAGACCCCGGCAGGGTATTCCACTGCTTAGCTGTAAGTACGCATAATGAATGTGTTCCCAAAACGCTTTATACGTATGGATGGGCAATTGGTGGACAAAGCAATGTACTTCAAGTGTCCATCCTTAAGTTATTGATACCTGTACGGTCAGGACCGGACTAAGCGTTTCGCCTCGTTGTTTATATCGCGTACATCGAAGGACTGGAACAATTTGCCCTGCGTTCTTCCCGTCTGATAATAATTTAGGTATCTTCAAAGCTTGAGTGAATAGGCTCTTAATACACTAGTGCACCTCACCGTCAACGATTGAATCGCTGCTTACCATCAGGTGGGCACGCAGTCAAGTACTAGTTTATATCAATTTAAAAAAAAATGATGGTCTGCGTTTATAACCCCAATAGCGCTTTTTTTTTTCGATTGGAAAAATCGTCTTATGACAACCCCCGCTCTTGGGTGGAGCGGGAGATAGTGTCAGACCATGGCCTCGACCAAGGCCCGGACCCCAATAGCGCTCCGTGATATCGTGTCCGTGAGCGGTCTCTGTGTGCGTTTTTCGAGCGCGCTTTGTATGTAGATTCACTTCTGTACCTACCTATATATTTTGTTGTTTTGTCAGTAAAAGTCTGACACGCCCTTTCGCGTGAACTCAATGGACGATATCCCACTTTAAAAAAAAAGCCAAGAAGATAAAGTCGCGAGCTGAAACCAGTCAACTAATACAGGTTAATACTTATTTTGCATGATCCACATATTTTTGCATGACAATCATTATACTTGTGTTGTAGCGCATAATATTATGAAACATTTTGCATGCATGCAGACAACCTGTTCAAATCGTGACAAGTAGTAATAGAAAAGAGGTTATGTACATGAAAAGTTAGTATGTTGTGATGAAATACTTCTTTACCTTTCAAATGCCGTCAATTAGATACACAATAGTTGAATAGTATGACAATAATGCGCGAACGCCGGCGTTCGCTTGGGGTTTAATAGTCGGCGTTGCGTACAAACTACCTACAGGTCATTGAACTCGCTCAGCTGACGTTTTCTTAAAGAAATTAATTTCGTACATGCGTAAATTAATACGAGTTTTGAAAAAAAGGTACTATATTTTTTAATTTTATCTTTACAAATCGATAGTGTACCGGATCGACCCTCCACGGGATTAAAACGATTAAAATTTAGCAGAGTATAAATAAAATTGGAGTGTCTGTTTGTAATATTGAAATAACCGCTTTTTACTACATGCATATGAATATATATACGGTACATACACCAAAATATTTTTTTTTACAATTTTGTCTGTCTGTTTGTTCCGGCTAAGGGGGCGTCCATAAATTACGTGAGGTGTTTAAGGGGGGGAGGGGGTCGAGTCAAATCTCATCTAATCTTACGTTGGAGAGAGGGGGGGTCTCGGCAAATATCACGCAATTTTTTTTCTGATTGAAACAAAAAAAAAATTATACTATTTTGGTCCATTTAATCCAGATTGTACATGCATATGATTTAATCTTAAGCGTAATCGTAATACGATAAAGATCATTCACTAATTCGTTCAATAGAAAATAATTTCATTCATACTTCGACGTTATACACTTACTTACTGTCAAACCACCATATTTGTTTTATACCAAATAGCTCAACAATCCAACACGTTTACGTAAGAAACTCACATTTTGAAAAATCTCACGTGAGATTGGGAGATGGGGGAGGGGGTTGAATAAAATCTCACGACATCTCACCAGGGGGGGAGGGAGGGGCAGAAAATTAAAAAAAACACCTCACGTAATTTATGGACGCCCCCTAATCCCTGAAATGGCTGGACCGATTTTGACAGGACTTTTTTTGGCAGTAGTTGATGTAATAAGGAGTAAATTAGGCTTCTTTTATTTTAGAAAAAATAAATTCAAAATCCTGTAGTTCGCGCGAACGAAGTCGCGAGCACAGCTAGTAGAAACTAAAATTCAAAAACTGCATCGTGGTATTAAAGTTCTCCGCGCGATTAAAACTTACAACGGTCTGAAATCAATTCGCACCGCTAAGACATAAGTGGCACTATACCAAAAGGTGATTTTTCAGCAGTAATAACATTTTGATTGTACTTCTTTACTCGATAAGAAGTTGCGAATCAATTACTGAGGAACATTAACTATTAGAACGAAGACTTTGACAATCACATTACAAATGGACTTTCTTAGTTAGATTGATAAGTTAAAGGTAGTTAAGTACCAAAAAATTGACAAATTCAGTATAGTATCTACCTCTTTTTAGGGTTGCGTACCTCAACAGGAAAAACAGAACCCTTATAGGATCACTTTGTTGTCCGTCTGTCTGTCTGTCTGTCTGTCAAGCCCCTTTATCTCGGAAACGCGTGGAGGTATCGAGTTGAAATTAAAACCGTATACTCAGGTCCGCAGTCTCTTCATACTATGAAAAAATCAAACTTCTAAGTTCACGAATAAAAAAGATACGGTCGTTTAGTCGCAAAAAAGTACTTTGATACTCATAAAGATCGAAATTCATAGGATACTTCCCGTTGACTCAGAATCCTGAAATTTGCCACAAAGCAAGGTATAGCACAAGTACAAGAATAAATCTGAAAACAGTGAATTTGTTGTTACCTACGACACAACAAAAAATATTGCAATTCGGAAAATTCTTCGAGACTCCATTCGGGAATTGTAGTTTGCACGGAACCCTCAGTGCGCGCGTCCGACTCGCACTTGCCCAGTTTTATTTAATAATGGTTTGAATTATTAGGCAGTAGCCCGGACCAGACGTGACTAACATCTGTTTACGCTTTGAAATGGTCAAAAAAATATAATCTTAATGTAATCATTTCAATGAATAGCACAATGCTCATGAGAATAAACTTATCACAAATCTCGAAAAACATTGTCCCACACTATGTTCAAAATAACATTAGACATTTATGCAAACGTTTAATACTGTCCGTTCAACCGATTTTGACTTGTATTACGTTAGTGGCATGACTAATGGCGGCTGCAGTAAATAGTTGGTAATGTAACCAGTTTTTTGCTTTTAGTGCCATCCTTATACTTACAAAATAGAAGTTAAAACCGGTTGAACAGACAGTAAAAAAGTTTTCTTTAAATGTCTAATATTACTGCGAATAGGGTTTAGGAATTAGCCTTGTATCGTGGGTACATTTACAAGCATTTAAACTCACATACATAAGAGACCCGGAACAACTAATCTGTAGGCGATACAAATATTTGTCCGTGCAGTGGTCGAACCCGCGATCCGCAGCATTGCCACCAAATTAAGAGCCGGTTGCAAACACTGAGTATTTTGTATGAACTCCACTCGGGTCTATGTCGATTTCGAGGCCCCGTAGTAGCGGTTTTATTTTTACACACCGCTAAATTTTGTTCGATCGGGTCCATCCGGTACATGAAACACTATCGATTTGTAAAGATAAAATTAAAAAATAAAGTAACTTTTTTTCAAAACTCGTGTTAATTTACGCATGTACGATATTACTTTCTTTAAGAATACGTGAACTGAGCGAGTCCAAAGATTTATAGGTAGTAGTCAGCGTCGCGTACAAATTACCTACAGGTCATTAGTCGTGTAGATAGTCGTGTCAGCCAATGGCTTAATAGCCAAGAAACTCGACCAACACCTTAGGAGGCTCTCGTTAGGCGACTGGATCAAGGGCTTGATTCAGAGAGCGGTACTCCTGGACACGACTCTTATTGTTAGGAGGTAGGCTTTCTCTGGAGCCCTGATCGCCGGTAACTTGGACCCTGTTCCCGATACCGGTAGGATACTATCGTAATTCCTAAAAAAATCTGTTCAATTTGTTTCAGAATATATTATGTGATGTGGAATCTCCTTCTCAACTTCTACATAAGCCACTGGGAAAAGTATAACACTGGTGTCTTGTTTTTACCCTGGGGTTATGACTTTAGTATGTGGGTAAGTAACATTTTCTGTTGACATTGAATACCGTACCTTATTGTAATGTAATGATGTAGATCATGATATATTGCTGAAGAAATTGGAGCGTTATGGTATTAGAGGGAATGCTTTAAAATTATTAAAATCTTATCTTTCTAATCGTATTCAAATTACGACAATTGATAGATTGGGTAAGAGTTCTCAAATTGAACACACATACGTGTCACAACCCAGAAAAACTACTTACGGGGTTCCCCAAGGTAGCATTCTTGGTCCGCCATTTTTTAACATCTACATAAATGACATGCCCAAAGTGATCAAAAATCAGATGATCTTGTTTGCCGATGACAGTACTGTTCTATTCTCTAATAATGACATCAATAATCTCATGAATGACATAAATAATGATCTTAAAAATATAATTAATTGGCTAGCTAATAATAATCTAAATGTGAATCTTAATAAGACAAAAATAATGACATTCTATCAGAGAACCATGAAGCTCAAGCTTGACATAAAATATGAGAACGTAACTATTCCTGAAACCGATACGACTAAGTTTCTGGGTCTATACTTGGATAATCATCTAACATGGAAACATCATATTGATTCTTTATCGAAGAAACTTAGCCAGTTCGCGTATGCTCTTTATAAAATATCGAAAACGGTTAACCGGTTTACGGTGCTGCTAGCATACAATGCTTACGTGGCATCTAACATTAGGTACGGCATAATTTTCTGGGGTAACTCGAGTGACAGGGAAACTGCTTTTAAAGCCCAGAAAAAATGTTTGCGATCCTTTACTCATTTGCAGTCTACTGATAGTTGTAAACCAATATTTCAACAACTAAACTTGTTAACTTTACCGTCTATGTACATCTATGAAATGGGAGTATTTGTTCGTAGTAATTTCCATCTGTTTGAAACTTTACGCTCTCGACGTCATCAGAACACTATTCGAGCCGGTTCTCATAAAACAGCATTTTTCGGTAAAAGTGTACTTGGTATGGCCTCCAAAATATATAATAACATACCACTAGCTATTAAAAATAAAGAGTGTCTAGGTTCCTTTAAGAGGTCCTTGTTTAGGTTTCTTCTGGCTAGATGTTACTATTCGGTCTCAGAGTTTATTAGTGATAAGCAGAAGTATGAAGATCCGACGAGCTGAATAGTTAATAATAATTTGTAATAATAATAACTAATAATCCATTGATATAATTTTAATAATTGTAGCTATTTTATTTTATTTTATTTTGGTGAATAACAATTAACATACTCTAATATTATTTCTATTTTTAATGATTATTTTTATCTGATTGACTTGACATTTATAATTTATTCTATTTACCTTCTTGGCTTTTTGCCTTAATTTTGTACGCCATTCTTTTGGCAAAACATAGTGCACTTATTTTTTCATTTTATGTACTACCTTAAACCACCTATGTTTTACAAAATAAATGATTGATTGATTGATTGATTGAATGAAGTCCAAAGTTCGCTGTGTTCTTAGTCGAAAATGGTAAAATAATAGGTATAACCCAGCCAGGTGCATTGTTTTGTGTAATTTATTTCATTACCACTGCTCTGAAAACGGTGAAGGAAAACATCGTGAGGAAACCGGCATGTCCTAGAACCAAAAATTGGAAGACATGTGACATTCTCCAACCTGCGCTGGGCCTGCGTGGTGGTGGTGGATTACGACCCATTGAGTCCCAACAGTGGGAACATTAAAAGGCTAATTATGGTATATGCTATACACCTCTAATTTTTAATTTAGTTCAAATACTTAAAGGGCTTATAAAAAAAGCCCTTGTTATTATTTAAGTAAAGTCTCAATAAATAATATTCATAAACAGCAAAGTTATTAGCGTTTGTGTTTATCCCAAAATGTCTCTCAATTTATGGAAATATTGTGCATAGCCTGCACAATATTTCCATAAATGATTATGAATGAATAAATGACGATTAAAACGGAAAAAACACTGCCCGTATTTTCTACTAGCAATTGTTATTTAAGATTGAATCGATGATGAATTTACATTTTCGTGGTCAATTTTAGGATTTCGGTTTTTTCTTTTTTTGATTACAAAAACATGATCAGTAATGGGTACAGATACAGCCCCATTTTGTTGTGTACTAATTAAAAAGTAGGGGTGTATTAAGCTGATTACGTTAGTAAAAAGGTAACGGAATCATAGCGTTCACCGTTAATTCAATACTGGGAAATTAGTACCCACGAATTCGATAGATGGCGTTGGCGTCGAATTAGAAGTCGCTATGGTTTCGTTACCGCCCGTAGCCTAAGTTAGAAGAAGAATTTTTGTTTGTCGAGAGCAGTATAACATTGTGAAATTGTGATTCGGTTCGGTACTACGTTTCAATATACGCGATTAGTTACCAGTCCACAGTGTTTGATTTTCGCTACCCTCTCGGCTCTCCAAGTCGACCTTCGGGTTTGAACATGGTCCTTCGAGCCGGATCGGGAGTGTTTTTTGGTAGTCTCCAGTGGTGGTAGAGGTCTACCACCCTTCGCGTCGTTACTGGGCAGTGGATCGCTGTCCAGAGCAGCCCCTTCAAGCGGGGTACACCAGGCAAGAGGTGTCACCAGCTGGAGGAGGAACCGGTTGGAGCAGGGAGCCAGCAACCAGCAGCCAGTGGAGCGTGGTGCAGCACTACTGGTGGCGGCTACAACTGGAGGAGCGACGCAAGGGAGGAAACAAGGCAGAGGGCGCCACTTGGTGGTGCATTTGGCGCGACGCAACGTCACGAGGAGTCAGTGTCAGTGAGTGAAATTGGTGGAAAAATCGTGAGTACAATTTTCAACCTTATTGTCAGGAAGAATTTAACTTGAAGACTTCTGAAACAGTGCAGCAAATTTGAACTTTATTATAACCATAAAATTAACTTAAACATTCTTGATTGATTTAGGACTTGTAAAATTTTAACGAAAAAGTGGTTCAGACGAGGAATCTATGCCCGATTTCACCCAGAAATACAAGTTTCAAACACTTGTAAAATTTTTTAATGTGATCTGGGACTTAGAAAAAATATCAAATAAATTTTGATTTTTTTTGTGTTAATTAAACGTGTGATTTATAGTGTTCGAAGTTTTTAAGTAAAAATGGAGTCACTTAGCGACATTCAGGATGACATCAAAGTTAAAATGTTTAAGTCGAAATCTAACTTTAAGAAATGTCCTAAAGAGCGACTAACGGTTTGTTATGTAGAAACTAGACTTGAAAACTTAGAACAGCAATGGGAATTATTCTATAAAACACATGTAAAAATAATTAGTGAGGTGAAGAGGTCTGAGTTATTTAGTTCAAATTATCATAAGGCTAACGTGTATGATGAGGTCGAAGAGTTTTATATTCAGTACAAAAGTGAGCTAAAAGAAACTTTAAACAATATGAAAATGTCTAATAACACATGTAATGTTAGTCCAGGTGCTAGCTGTAGTTCAGGATTTAGTAATTTTAAGTTACCTGAAGTTAAAATACCTGTGTTCTCTGGAAATTATAGTGAGTGGCAGACGTTTAGGGATTTGTTTGTTGGATTAATCCATAACAATAAAACTCTAGACGGTGCACAAAAATTATATTATCTTAAAGGGTACTTAACCGGAGATGCAGAGCACTTATTAAGGAACATTAATGTAACAGCAGATAATTATACAGCTAGTTGGGCTAAATTAGAAGCGATGTACAATAATAAAAGATTTTTAGCAAATGGCATTTTAAAACGGTTGTTTAATCAAAAGAGTTTAATAGTAGAATCAGCTTTTGAGATAAAAAGATTACTCAGCACCACATGTGATTGTTTGGGTTCAATTAAAAATTTAGGTATTGACGTTACTTCCTGGGACATCCTAATAATACACATTATTAGTGCCAAATTGGATAAGGAGACCAGGAAGGCTTGGGAGTTAAAAGTAGCTTCTGAAGTATCGGATGATTTGCCTACTTTTAGTCAATTTTCTGAATTTTTAACTGGTCGATTTCGAGGTCTAGAAAATTTAGAAAATAAACCTCATATTCAAAAGAATACTCAATCATTTCATGTGGTAGAGAAAGAAAAAACTGAGTTATCTTGCCTTTTTTGTTCTGCCGCTCACAAGGTTACTTCTTGTAAAGGTTTTGCCAAAGAGAATTATGACACTCGACGTGATTTTGCACAGAAAAATAGGCTGTGTTTCATTTGTTTAGGTAATAACCACTCTGCCAGATTTTGTAGAAACACCCTCAAATGCCATTTATGTAAGAGGCGCCACCATACTTTACTACACCCTAGTGGTGGTTCAGGGTCTGTTGGTGAAGGTACAGGCTCTATTCAGACGGAAGTAGCGCCAGCCGCTACTAGGAATAGTACCTCAAGGGAGGTAACTCATAAGACCGCTGTACAAGCGGAGGGATCTACTAAGCCAATAGTTTCATGCCTTTCGACAGGAAATTGTAAGGATACGGTTTTAATACCTACGGCTTTAGTAAAAGCCAAGTCAAAGGATGGAACATATCGTGTAGTTCGTGCATTAGTGGATCAAGGATCTCAAGGATCTTTTATTACTGAGTCAATGGCTCAATATTTGGGGTTAAAGAAAACTTTAACAAAACACCGTGTAACCGGTTTAGGCGGAAATAAAACAATTATGTCTAATTCTTCTGTAGTTGTTGATATACGTTCTCGAGTGAATTCAGACTACAACGTTCAAGTAAACGCTTACGTTTTGAAGTCCATCACATCCCTTCTCCCGGTTGCAACAGCAACCAGAGTAGAATGGGTAAGGTTGTGTGAAGATGACTTGGCTGATCCTGAGTATCACAGGCCAAACAAAATTGACATTTTGTTAGGTGCTGAAATATTCAGTCAAATCATTCAAGATGGAATCAAAAAGAGTAGCAGTGGATCGCTCGTCGCACAACAAACAGAATTCGGATGGATTCTTTCGGGTGTTGTTGGTACAGAAAGTTCCTCGGATATCAATTCATATCCTTGTATTACTGTCATGCATTCCAATGTTGAGGCTGATGACTTCTTGCGTAAATTCTGGGAGTTAGAAGCGGAGCCATCGGGAACTGAAAAAATACTTAGTGAAGAAGAAGCGGAATGTGAGAATATCTTTACAAATACCACAAAACGAAACGAAACCGGACGTTATATCGTAAGATTGCCGTTCCGAGATGGTAACCGAAGTTGTAAAGACGGTGAATCTAGGTTTATAGCAGAAAAAAGGTTAAAGAGTTTAGAATTCAAACTTTCAAAGAATCCCAAATTAAAAGCAGATTACACTGCTGTGATGCAGGAGTACTTAACACTTAACCACATGGTAAAAGTATCACCTGAAGAAAAGAATAAAGGATTGTACTTACCTCATCATGCAGTAATCCGGGAAGATAAGTCTACAACTAAGGTGAGAGTGGTATTTGACGCCTCCTGCAAGGGTGTGAATGGGGTATCGTTAAACGATGACTTGATGGTTGGTCCAACACTGCAAACAGAATTACGACATACGATTATGCGTTGGAGAACACACTCAATTTGTGTAGGTGCTGACATAATCAAAATGTACAGGCAGGTTCTTGTTAATAGAGATGATACGATGTTACAGAGGATTCTTTGGAGAGATAGCCCTGAAAAAGAAATTGAAGAATTTGAGCTAGTGACGGTTACTTTTGGTACTTCATCGGCACCATTTCTAGCAGTACGTTCTTTGCATCAGGTTGCGTATGATGAAGGGAAGGATCATCCATTAGCCGCGAAAATCATTCTTAATGATTTCTACGTTGATGATTTAATGACAGGGGCAGAAACTGTAGAGGAAGCATATAATATTCACACAGATATAAAGAATATTCTAGCTAAGGGGGGATTTCAGTTGCAGAAATGGATAAGTAACAGCGAAGAATTATTACATAAAATAAGAGAAAGCAAAAGGGATAAGACTGAGGAAGTAAACATAAAAATAGATAATATTACAAAAATACTCGGACTTACCTGGGATCCTCGCGCTGATGCTTTTCAGTATTCCGTAGAACTGCCTCTCCCTATGGAACCTGTAACTAAAAGAAAAATCATATCGGATATTTCTAGGCTTTTCGACCCATTAGGTTGGTTGTCACCTAGTATCGTTTTATCCAAAATATTAATACAAAAGCTATGGTTGGCAGGTATAAGTTGGGACGCAGAAGTACCCAGTAATTTATTAAAGGAATGGATTACTTACCGTAAAGATTTATCTTCTTTAATTAATGTTAGAATCTCACGCTGGCTTAACACTAAATCCAGTAATGTAAAGACGGAGCTACACGGCTTTTCGGACGCCTCGAAAATGGCCTTCGCTGCAGTAGTATATGTCAGAGTTATAGATGCAGAAGGTGACATAAAGGTTGCTTTAGTTACCTCTAAAACCAAGGTGTCTCCCATCAAACAGGTATCAATACCTAGGTTAGAACTATGTGGAGCTGTTCTATTGTCTAAGTTGATGGTTGACGTTGCTAAAACTCTTAATATTAACATATCAGATGTGCACGCTTGGACGGATTCCGAAGTTGTACTCGCATGGCTTAACCGCCATCCAAGCTGTTGGAAAACGTTTGTGGCCAATCGTGTTGCAGAAATCTTAAACACATTGGATACACATCAACCAAAATCCAGCGGATTGCGCCTCTCGCGGCATAGCTCCAGGAGAACTCGGCAGTACTGCGATATGGTTCAATGGACCAAAGTTCTTAAGCCAATCGGTAGTACAGTATAAAAGGCCAAACCATCTTATTACCCGTCTAGAAGAAGTTAAAGTTAATGTAAGCGCTATAGAAGTTTCGTTTTGGAACAAATTTTCATCGTTATCCAGGTTAATTCGAGTTATGGCTTATTGCCGTAGGTTTCTAAATTTAAGAAAAAATAAAGCAATAGGTGAAGTAGTGTTAGTTAAAGAGGATGATATGCCTCCTGGCAAGTGGTTGCTAGGTAAGATCGAACACAAACATCCTGGTTCTGACGGTCTCACTCGTGTCGTAACCATACGAACACAATCATCTGTTATAAAAAGACCTACGTCTTAAATATGTATATTGCCTATAGCAGATTCAAAACCAATATAATAATGTGTAATATTTAGCAAATAAGTTTTTAAGACATTTTTGTAATTACCCCTCACCACGGATACCTACTAAGGTTGAGAGAATTTAAAAGTATTTTTCCCGTGTGAAGCACGGTGGGCGGTATTTAAGGACATTTGGCAATAATGTCCTTGGTGGGCGGTATGTTTACGTTAGTAAAAAGGTAACGGAATCATAGCGTTCACCGTTAATTCAATACTGGGAAATTAGTACCCACGAATTCGATAGATGGCGTTGGCGTCGAATTAGAAGTCGCTATGGTTTCGTTACCGCCCGTAGCCTAAGTTAGAAGAAGAATTTTTGTTTGTCGAGAGCAGTATAACATTGTGAAATTGTGATTCGGTTCGGTACTACGTTTCAATATACGCGATTAGTTACCAGTCCACAGTGTTTGATTTTCGCTACCCTCTCGGCTCTCCAAGTCGACCTTCGGGTTTGAACATACAGTATTATTAATTTATTCGTTTCACATTTCAGGCTTCCACAGGGTTCTTCATTTGGACGGGTGTGAAAGGCACTAGTTTCTACAAAAAATACATTTTCGCGGGGTACACGTTAGCGAATGTGTTCGAAGTTCTGATCTACGCTACGGGAGTCGTCACCAATCTGCCCGTCGCCCTTTATAATATATATAAGTGAGTATGTGTTTATAGATTTGAAAGTTCCTTACCCTCTCGAACTCCTGTACCCACCTGTATTTTGAACCTCTTTATGTTCAAAATACTTTTTTGGTATTTATTATGGTTACGGTAACTTTTTCGAACAATCCCCCAGCCCTTCATCACGTTAGTACTTGTAGATTAACCTAGATTTTCTTTTTTTATTGACATATTAGCTTCACCCGCATACATAAAATATAGCCTACTAGCTTTTGCCCGCGGCTTCGCCCGCGTGGCAGTAGGTACTTAAGGAATCGGGATAAAAGGTAGCCTATGTTCTTTTTCATGTCAAAGGCTATATGCATGCCAAATTTCATCCAAATCCGTTCGCCGTTTTTGCGTGATTAAGTAACAAACATCCACACTTTCACATTTATAATATTAGTTAGGATGTCACTCAGGAATAGAACAGATTTCTATCAGTAAAAAAAAAATCACAATCGGACCTGCACTTTCAGAGATTACCTCCTACAAACATAAAAAAAAAAACAATCTTTACCTCTTTATAGTATTAGTGTTGAAGATATTGTCTACTGTTGGGCAAAATTGCCTCAGTTTTTTTTTTTTTTACTGTCAAAGGAAAGCTTACTAGCTAACTGTATGAAAGCGGTCAGAAAACAGAAACAAAGCTATCATCGGGTCAGTTTAGTTTTTTCTAGAATAGTGATTGGTCCGCGCGACAGTCTGTTAGTGTCACCTCTATCACTCTACTGCAGCCCTAGCTAAGTTACGAGCGTTTCGTTTCTCTTTCGTCGAACGCCTCGAGTCGGCCACGCCTCCGATTCCTTTGTTCTGACGTCATCTCAACGCTCGGTCACGTGGTCAGAACAATGAAATTGGATACGTGGGCGATCCAAGGCGATCGACGAAAAAGAAACGAAACGATGGTAACTTGGCTAGGCCTGAAAAGTAAGACCATAGATACCTAAGAAAAGAGACTGGTATTGGCCGAAAATTCGCTAATGTCTCTTTCTACATTCACAATGTGTCAAATTCTGTATTTGTAAGACTAAATTATGGTAATAATGTTTTATTTTTCCAGGTCCTACAAACTCCGCACAGGCAAGATGCGTTCTCCTACAGAGGCGCTAAGACCTCTATGGTCGTTCCTGACCGTGTTCCTAGTCTGTTCCGTATGGGTCCACAAATCTACCCGGCTTCCTGACTATGACCTCAGAGTGCTATTCCTGCTGATCGGAACATTGTTCAGTAACGTAGCTGTGAGTATTACTTCTTGTGGGTTCTGCATACCTGGTACTTCATATTCTGAATGGTTTCAATGGTTCCTCAGTAGTTTCATACAAATTTAACCTCATTGACTTAAATATAATATGTATATTTGCTCCATGATAAACATTCAAAGAAAATATATTAAAATCATTTATTTCATTGGCGCCCGACGTGGAAAATCACAATATTTTTCGTTAGATTTGGCGCCCAACATGGGACATAATAATTCGTTGTTTGATTTGGCGCCCAACCAACGTAGGCATCAAATATCCGTTGTCTGCATTTGGCGCTCGACGTGGGCATCAGTAATTCGTTGTTTGATTTGGCACCTTACTTGGGCATCGGAAATCTGTTATTTGATTTGGCGCCCAATCGGCGTATCAAAACCCGTTGTATATTTGGTACCCAACGTAGGCATCAGAAAACATAAAAAATATTTTGTCTGATTTGGCGCCCCACATGATCATAAAAAAAATCGTTGTTTTGATTTGGCGGCCAACGTAGGCATCAGAAAAAATCGTTGTCTGATTTGGCGCCCAACATGATCACAAAAAAATCGTTTTTTAATTTGGTGCCTAACATAGACATCAGAAATCTTTTTTTTATTTTGCGCCCAACGTGGGCATCGTTAATCCTTTTTCGTTTGGTGCCCAACGTAGACATCAGAAATCCTTTTTCATTTAGTGCCCAACGTAGATCATATCAGAAATCGTTTTGCATTTGGCGTCCAACGTGGGGCATTAGTAATCAACATGGCATTGAATATCCGTGTTTAATTTGGCGCCCAACATGGCATTGAATATCCGTGTTTAATTTGGCGCCCAACATGGCATTGAACATCCGTGTTTAATTTGGCGCCCAACATGGCATTGAATATCAGTGTTTAATTTGGCGCCCAACATGGCATTGAACATCCGTGTTTAATTTGGCGCCCAACATGGCATTGAATATCAGTGTTTAATTTGGCGCCCAACATGGCATTGAACATCCGTGTTTAATTTGGCGCCCAACATGGCATTGAATATCCGTGTTTAATTTGGCGCCCAACATGGCATTGAACATCCGTGTTTAATTTGGCGCCCAACATGGCATTGAATATCAGTGTTTAATTTGGCGCCCAACATGGCATTGAACATCCGTGTTTAATTTGGCGCCCAACATGGCATTGAATATCAGTGTTTAATTTGGCGCCCAACATGGCATTGAACATCCGTGTTTAATTTGGCGCCCAACATGGCATTGAATATCAGTGTTTAATTTGGCGCCCAACATGGCATTGAACATCCGTGTTTAATTTGGCGCCCAACATGGCATTGAATATCCGTGTTTAATTTGGCGTCCAACATGGCATTGAACATCCGTTTTTAATTTGGCGCCCAACATGGCATTGAATATCCGTGTTTAATTTGGCGCCCAACATGGCATTGAATATCCGTGTATAATTTGGCGCCCAACGGGGTATCAAAATTCGTTGTTTGATTTGGCGCCCAAATGAATATCAAAAATTCGTTATTTGATTTGGTGCCCAACTTGTGATATTAAAATATCTTTAACATGCTTATATTCTAGGCGCTAAAGGCAAATATCTCCATCTCTTTTTTCCAAAAAAAAACCATCTACATTACATCTCAGAATCATATAGTTACTTTTTATTAAATCAATTTATTTTTCAGTGCCGGCTAATCGTCAGTCAAATGAGCAACCAGCGCTGTGACGCGATCAACTGGCTTCTGTGGCCGCTGACGGCCGCGGCGTCCATCTCACTGCTACTGCCACACTACGAAGTGACTGCCTTTTATGCCGTAACACTGCTAACCGTGTTGGCGCACATACATTATGGCGGTTGTGTTGTAAGTATGATTTATTGTTATTATGCTGTTATTAAAACGAGAAATTATAAAATCACATATTTATTTATTGGCCACGTGATCAAACTACTCATTTTAATTAAGAAACGGGAAACTGAGGTAGCCTCTAATAAACCATTTCATCTTTTTTACAACGTCATCTAAATATTCTTAGTCCAGGAACAAAGTAGGCCTGGAATCGTAGGGCATTCTGACACGGACAGTTTAGGTTGGAAGGCTAAGGTAGGAGCGGAGCAGAGTTCCCGCCTTAGTCCCGGTTATTTTTTTATTACTGCCTAGAAAGTGACTTAAATAGAAGATAACGAGTGGCTAAAATAACTGTCGTCTGAATAATACTTATCCACAATACAGAAGTTATTCCTAGTGTGGGGAATCGTTAAAAAAAGTATTATGTTTACTAAAATATCTTTATATTTCCTAACAGGTACGTCAAATGTGCGACCACTTCCGAATAAGCTGTTTCTACATCAAGCAACGGTCAGATTGACTCTTAGACGACAATGCGTGTTAATAACATAACATACTGTGTCACGCAGGTTTAAACTAGTAACAACATCATGTACACGCGGTTCTACATACATAGACAATACATATCTGTAGCGACACCTATGTCGCCACTTAGGAACTAAAATACAAAATCCTGCTTCGCGATATCAGAGTTCTCATCACGATTAGAGCTTATACAACAGTCTAAAAAGGCGGGCAGTTACCCGGGACAGACTCAACACCCGTTTGGTCGAAAGATCCTCACATACCTCAAAATATACGTGAAAATATGATGCTAAATTATTTTAAACCCCGATATAAACGGTTAAAGCGTTGAGATAAGCCTAAAAACATAAACATACTGCTTAAAATGCTACAGGGAAGTCCGCGAAATTCTATTTTTTTTTTTTGCATCTTGCAGGACAATGTCAGGTTCTATGTTTGTTAAAATAATTCGTGGTAGTATAGCGCGCCATAATAAACGGGCTACGGTGCCAGCTCGTGCCCCCCCTCGTACCTCGCACGCCCCGCAAATCACGCCACCTCGCCGGTCGGCGCGCCTGCTCGCGCGCTGTTATAATGCGCAGAGCGCTAGCGCCAGTCCGCTATGAGCCACCACTTGGATAGCGCGCGTGCATGTGCTCCGCACGGCGGGCGTCGGAGGCCTATCTACTTTTACGTACGTTTCGAACCTGTCGTTTTGATCCTGTTGTGACAGTGTTTGACTGTAAATCTGGTCTATAATTAAAACCTATATCGCGTAACCATCTTTTCACTGCAACACCCCCCTATAACTGGCAGCCTAACGTGGTGCAGAACTATAAAATTAAGACAAAAGTAGGTACGAATTACGTGATATTATAGTGATGGTTTTGATCGCGTACGTGAATTACGTGAATTAGACTTGACTGTTCGTTCCCGCGTGATTGTGTGATACGGTGGACATTTTTATTGTTTAGGTAAAACCTAGCCTAGGATACCTAAACACCTAACAACGCTGTTGTTGTTGTTGTCGCGAATTGTGAACAATTTTACGATGGTGCTAACAAGATCGCGTGCCGCGAGTCCGACATCTCTCAGCGCTCCGTCTGCAGACTTGGCGCCAAATCAGGTGCCCGCGCCCGCGCCGGACGCCGCTCCGCGTGGCGCCGACACCGTTGCTCCGGCGGCTGTGGTGGATCCGCAGCCTGCTGCTGGTGTCTCGCCTGCTTCGGTCACCATGTCGACCGACCAGCTAATGTTGCTGATAAATAGGTTAAGTCGCAGCGATCCTGTAAGTACACCAGTACCATCTTTTTCTGGCCACTTTGCGAAGTGTACGGCCCGTTTTGACGGTGAAAAGTCAAGTAACGTCCTGGCTTTTATTGACGCCATAGAAACGTACAAGGAATGTGTTCGAGTCGACGATAATAATGCGCTTCGTGGATTACCTATGCTTTTGACGGGGCTTGCTGCCACATGGTGGCAGGGTGTAAAGCATAGTACTTTGACCTGGCAAGCTGCTGTAGAGTCGCTGAGGCAGACTTTCGGACCACGATTACCACCGCCTCAAATATATAGGAAGATATTCGAACGAGAGCAACGAGTTGATGAACCCACTGATTTATTTGTATGTCACATTAGAGCGATAATCGCGCAGCTCCCGCCTTTTTCTCTTACGGAGGCGGTTCAGTTAGATATGACTTATGGGTTATTGCATCGACGTATCCGTGAGAAGGTACCGCGCTCCACTTTCGCCACCTTCACGGATCTTTTGACTCAAGCGCGCCGTGTCGAAGAGATTCTGGATGAGAGTCGTCCACGGTCCACGGCTGATGTCAAACCGTCGACGTCTTCTACTGCGCCGATTACGCAGTCGCCGGCTACGCCTAGTATGAATAAGTCGCGGCCCCGTTGCAATTATTGTAAACAGTATGGTCACCTAAAAGAGGCCTGTGAGCGCCTCGCAAAACAAAAGATCGCGAAGGACAACTCGAAAGGGGCAGAGCCCCTTGCGTCTGCGGTCACGTGCTTCGGGTGCGGAGCGCCCGGGGTAATTCGCTCCAATTGTCCGACGTGTAAAGAGAAGAAAAGTGAAGTGTCTACCGTGTTTCAATCAGTGTTCGCGAGTGATGATAAAATCGATTCGCGTGTGCGTCCTGTAATTAATGTAGGCATTTATGGTGTAACTGGTAGCTTGTTGTTAGACACAGGTGCCAAACATTGTGTTGGTAGTGTATCGTTAAGATCTCATTTAGTTAATAATGGTCATTCTTTCGATAATGTTTTCACTAATTTAAAATATGCTGATGGCCGCGTCTGTGCGCAAATTGTTGAAATGGCGCACGTTAACGTAACTGTGCGAGGGAGGGCACTAGTTGTTAGTTTTATTATGTTGCCGAATGCAACTGAAAGCTTATTAGGAATGAATTTCATTCAGGACGTTGGCATGGTGTTGGACTTTGACAGTGGGGTGTGGTTTGTGGGACATGATAAGACGCCTCAACCAATTGTTTTCGAAGCGAGGTCATTGAACTCACTTGCTTGCTCGTCTGTGGGTCTTCGTGAGGACGAGGGATCCCATCTAGTTTCGGAGGAACGAGAACGACTGTCCGACCTCCTGAATGTTCACCAGGACATTTTTGCTCCAGGGGGAGAACCTACCCAGTTCGCCATCCACCGAATTGATACTGGAGATGCCGCACCGATTGCAAGTCCACCCTATAGGGTTTCTCCCGTTAAAAAGGAAATAATTAGAAAAGAGATTGAAAAAATGCTTGAAGATGGTATAATAGAGGAGGCTGAGTCGGAATGGGCCTCACCTGTAGTGCTGATACCGAAGAAGAATGGTGAGACCAGGTTCTGCGTAGATTACCGCAAGCTTAATAGCGTCACTCGGACTGATAAGTATCCGTTACCGGTGATCGACGAGCTGCTGCAGAGTACAAAGCCTAATTGTGTTATGTCTACTATCGATTTGAAGGCCGGTTACTGGCAGACGATGGTAGCACCAGAAGATCGACACAAGACGGCTTTTACGACACCATTCGGGACTTTTCAGTTCCGACGCATGCCGTTCGGTCTGAAGAACGCCCCAGCCACCTTCCAGCGTCTAATGGATCGCATGAGATCTGGCCTGAAAGACGTCTGCGTCCTTGGTTACCTTGATGATCTTCTTGTAATTTCTCCCAATCTGGATCAGCACCTGAAGGATCTTCATCTGGTTTTCGAGCGCCTTCGCCTGTTTAACTTGAGGGCAAACCGGGATAAGTGTGTCTTCGCTAGAGATAGAGTTACGTACCTGGGACACGTTGTTTCACCTCGGGGTATTGAACCGGATCCCACCAAGGTCGAATCGGTTCTGAAAATGAAGCCGCCAACGAACCTAAAGGAACTCAAAACATTTTTACAAACCTGTTCCTGGTTTAGGAAATTTATTCCAAATTTTTCAGATGTTGCGCGTCCTCTCACAAATCTGACAAAAAAGGACCGACGCTGGCAATGGGGGGAGAGTGAGCAAGGAGCATTTGAAGAGCTCAAGTCACGTCTTGCAAGAAGCCCTATTCTTCGTCAGCCCAACTTTGAAGAAACATATGTATTGCGCACTGATGCTAGCGCCTATGCTCTTGGAGCAGTATTGATGCAAGGTGAGACACTCAATGAAGAGAGACCGATAGAGTATGCTAGCAGGTTACTGACCCCTGCCGAGCGTAACTATCATACAACTGAGCGGGAAGCTCTGGCTGTTGTTTGGGCCTTGGAGAAATTTAGAGGATATATTGAGGGAGCTGAGGTTCGTGTTGCTACTGATCACCAACCTTTGAAATGGCTCTTATCCCTAAAGACTCCTAGTGGCAGATTAGCCCGCTGGGCAATGAAAATTCAATCGTATAATTTGGTCATCGAATATACACCGGGTAAGGTCAATGTCATTGCCGATACGCTCAGTCGCCCAGTGACCACCGAACCCGAGGAACTTGATTCAAGTCCTTGCAGTCTTTGCCCGGTAGTCGTTGATTTACCTCATCGAAAAGCCGAAGACATTCGTGAAGCCCAATTGAACGATTCTGACGTCAGTAAAATCATAAAGGACTTTGAAGATACAAATAATCCAGAAGCAGCCATGCGTTGGACTGATAGAGGGTATTATCTTTCGCAAGGTGTCTTATACCGCTGTGATCCGGATGGAGATTCCGAAGAACCTCAGTTAGTGGTTCCACAGTCTTTACAGGCGGAACTTCTTAAAGAATTTCATGACGCGCCTACTGCTGGACACTTGGGTTTAGAGCGGACCTTGAGGAAGATCAAAGAAAGATATTATTTTAAGAACATGAAGACCTATGTAGCCCAATACCTAAAGTCATGTGACCTTTGTCAGAAATATAAAGCTACTAATCTGAAACCTGCAGGTCTGCTTCAGACCCCTGTGCTCCAGCAAAGGTTTGAGGTTCTTGCAATGGACCTGTTTGGACCATTACCCGAAGGGGAAAAGGGTGAAAAATGGATTTTTCTAGTAGAGGACACAGCTAGTCGATGGGTGGAGCTGTTTGCCCTTTGTGATGCAACTGCCGAGGCATGTGCGAAAACCCTCATCGAGGAGGTATTCCTTCGGTATGGGTTGCCTCGTCGCGTAATTTCTGACAACGGCAGTCAGTTTGTCGCATCAGTTATGCAAAAGGCGATGTTTGTACTTGGAGTGAAGCAATCATTAATTCCTGTGTACCACCCGGAGGCGAATCCGGCAGAGCGCAAAAATCGCGAGCTTAAGAAACATCTTGCTATTCTAATTGGAACAGAGCATCGCCGCTGGCCGTTCGTTTTACCGATGGTGCGATTCGCGCTCAATACTGCACACAACCAAGGTACAGGACACACCGCCGCTTACCTTACGTATGCTCGAGAATTGCGTTCTCCTCTGACCGTACAGACGGATCTCCGAGAAATTGTCTCGCAGCAGAATTATGTGCCCCAAATCACGCCGTATTTGAAAGATTTCGCGCGCGTTCTTCAGGATGTGAAGCACCGAGTAGAAGAACAGCAGGATATCAGGAAGTCAACGGGTGATCAGTCTCGAAGGGACGTTGCTCCTTATAAGGAGGGAGATCTGGTTCTTGTGGAGACCCACTTGGCGAGTAGAGCAGCCAAAGGCTTCACGAGCAAATTTGCACCAAGACGGGAAGGCCCGTATCGTGTCTCACAAGTTATTAGTCCAACGTCATTTGTAATTGTTGATAGTGAGGGGATGATAAAAGGAAAATACCATGCCAGCGCCCTGACACCTTATTTAGGTTCGACCTCGGTCATCGTTCATCAGCGCCGTCGTGGCAGACCAGCCAAGTCACAGCCGGGTCGTTCTTGTGACTTGGAGGGGGAGGTTATAGCGCGCCATAATAAACGGGCTACGGTGCCAGCTCGTGCCCCCCCTCGTACCTCGCACGCCCCGCAAATCACGCCACCTCGCCGGTCGGCGCGCCTGCTCGCGCGCTGTTATAATGCGCAGAGCGCTAGCGCCAGTCCGCTATGAGCCACCACTTGGATAGCGCGCGTGCATGTGCTCCGCACGGCGGGCGTCGGAGGCCTATCTACTTTTACGTACGTTTCGAACCTGTCGTTTTGATCCTGTTGTGACAGTGTTTGACTGTAAATCTGGTCTATAATTAAAACCTATATCGCGTAACCATCTTTTCACTGCAACACCCCCCTATAGTAGTAACAAATGTGGCTTGTGGAATTATAATCATTAATATAACACTCTTAGTTCGTTGTACCCTATTAAATGTTTTTTTTTTTTTGTGAGAATCAGTAAGAATATAATACAACCCGTATTGATAATTTTACTTCCACTAATAAATACGCCAATAATATTTTTAATCAACATAAAACTTAAAAAATGCAAAAAGGTTAAGTAAATTTAAATTTCGCGGGCTACTTATGAGCATTTCCCTTTATAGATAAAAAGACACTGTTCCTAACATAGAAAAAAAAGTAGAAATAAATACAGAAGTACATTTTGTTGTTATAATTTCTAAATGTTATGTTATTTTTATAAGGATTGTACACACACAGCAGAAGCTATATTTTTTATGATATACGCGATTTAAAATAAATAAAATAGATAAGATTTTATTATTGTCATTATTTCAGATTTTTTTTTATTCGTGTAATCATTTTAAAGTCTTGCTCTTTCATTTCTAATATTTGTCTTGATTTTTTTTTCCATCTGTGTACGTCTTTATTTTTTAAGGGTTCAAAACGCGCATTGTCTCTTGATTTTATTTTAATCTATTTCGTACTAAGTATAAACGTTTACTTTTAAGTGTACACATTATGGTCAAAGTTCTTTGTATATTTTCAGGATTAACAGGAGAACACATGGATAAAGATATTACTTTATGTACAGGAAATAAGAACTTATTTACGCTACAAAGACAAACTGTAGATGATTTTAATGAAAGAAATAGCATAGTTGGCCTTATAATATTCCCACTGTTGGGTCACAGACCTCCTACCTAGGTGAGGGAATGGGCCGTAATCCACCACGCGGGCAAAGTGCGGGTTGGTGGATGGCACATGTCTTAAAATTTTTGGTTCTAGGACTTGCCGGTTTCCTCACGATGTTTTCCTTCACCGTTTTGAGAGCACTGGTGATGAAATAGATTACACAATGTAATGCGCCTGGCTGGGTTTGAACCCGCGATCTACAACTCGTAAGTCGGGGCTGTTACCACTCGGCCACCGCTACTCTCAATGAAAGAAATATATAAATTAAATAGTGATGTACTGTTAATTTATGTGATTATATTATTTTCAACTAGTATAATAGTAATATTCAATTAACTTTGGCCGATTTTGTCTTTGTACAAATTGAGGAATGAATCATTATTTGAACAGTATTGATGAGCATATTATTTTGTATTCTTAATTATTTCTTTTGTAGTTTTCTTTTTAGTTTATCTCGCTCTTAAGATCTGTAGATTTTAAAGTGTAACTTATTTTAGTCAGTAAAAAGGAAAAAATACTTTAATATATCGTCAAACGATGTAAAATTTTTATTTAATTTATTTATATTTACATACATTTACAAAAAAATCATATTTTTTTTTTAATTTTAACTTGAGGAAAGTGCGCGGAAAACAATGATTTTAAAATATGACTATTATGGTCTAATATATATATAATATTCCCACTGTAGGGTCACTATAGGGTCTCCTCCTGGATAAGGAGTGGGGTATAACTCAAACTAACCCAGTGCATATTCATAGATGTCTAAAAAATCTTGTGTGTAATAGTGCTTTGCGACTACACCCAGTTTAATTCGCGGTCCTGTAGCGAACTAGATATCTCGTTTTTTTTAATTTGCGGTTTTGTAGAGAACTCGGTCGCTCTTTTTGTGTAATTCGCGGCTCTATAGCGAACTTCGTCGCTATTTTAATTTAATTCGCGATTCTCTATCGAACTACAGCGCTGTTTTAGTTTAGTTCGCGGCTATGTTGCAATAACTACGCCTCTGTTTTTGTTTAATTCGTGGCTCTGTAGCGGACTAGGTCATTCCTTTAAGTTCTTCGGCGCATGTGGAGTAAGTTTGCTGTTGTGGTGTTGCGCTGCGACCGACGCTGCGCTCTCGTTTCACTTTCGCTTCGATAATTAAGTCAGTCTTATCGAATAAACGAACTAAATAGTGACGGAACTGGGATCTAGTTCGTTCGTAGTAGCGCTCTAGCGACCTAGTTCGATAGCGAACTCACGATTGATTTCACTAGTTATAAGACATGCCGATTTTCTTACGATGTTTTCAATCACTTATTCGACTAATTATAATTATTATATTTATATATGTATTAGCACATCAGTTGTGTTGTGATGAGATTTTTTATATAGGATTCGTTCCTCAGTTTGTATATTTTTTATTAGTAGACCTAATAATATTGCTTGATGTTGTTTTAGTCCAATATTTGTTTTAATTATTATATTTTAAGATAATTAAAATAAATATTTTAATTTTAAGTGAAATTAAGATTTTAGTGAAAATAACGCGAATTATTCCAAAATAACTGTTAAGCAATGCCTTATTTAACAATTGGACTTTTTTAATTATTTGTATATTTCGTGTTTATTAAAGTTATTCAGTATTTCTAAGCCAAAATTGTAACACCTTAAATCTTAAAAAATATACATATAGAAAAAAATCAGGTAAGATTTTTTTCTTTTTTTTATAATTTGTTTACACGTATTAGGTGTTTACGCCAATTTGATTTAAAAAAAAACTTTGTTTAATGAAAAAAAAACATTATTTTTACATCCAAAGAAAAAACAATGGAATATTAACTTTAAATCATAATGCAAACATTTGGCTTTATTTATATTTTATTACTTATGAGATTTTTTTTCTGTAAAATGTTTTAATAAAAATGTTTAAGGGCAAGTATCTATATTTAGATCAGCTCAGTTGAAAATGTACCAACATAACAACTTACTAATTAATATACTTAATTTTACAGACCATACAAACAAAACAAAACAAAAATAATGCTGACTAACTTTTCAGTATTATTTTTTTGAACCCACCATAATTACGGCAATTCTTTTTACCGTTGAAAATATTTTATGTGTAAACAAATAATTTGTTTATTAAAATGCATGATTTTTAAGCACTATGTTGCCAAAAAATAGGATCAGCTTTTTGAGAAATTCAAACATCTTTCGTTTTGGGTAAGAAGCGGTCGGTTTTCTTCAGAACCTTTTGGCTTAATCAACCATTTGTTCTGCGAGCAATGTGCCCTGTTCACTGCCACAAGTTTGGCGATTCTTCGGGCTCTATCGATAACCTTGATTCTCCTGCAGTTATCTTTATTTTTAACTTTTGAAAGAATAACAGTTGTGATCTCAATATACGGACAGTAAGTTAGTAGTCAATTTAAAAAAAAAACATTAAGATCTTTGACTTAACTAACCAATCGTTACAGATCGTATACTAAATTCTCGAACGTTGGCAGTCAACCAATTATCAACTTCAAAGTGTTTTGCAATAAGGTTGAGAATTGATCGCGTTCACTGTTCACCTACGAACACTCAACTGAGTTAGATGGTCAATGTGAGTAATGGAAATGTGAAAACCCGCTACGCTTACGTCTGGGACCAGTTTAGACATTGTTTTTACAGTGAAGTATTCTGGTAGAAGTGTTTTGAATATTGGAATTTTTCTTCATAAACTCGTTCAAAAATAAAAATCCTGTTTTGACATTTGAGAAAGATCCTAGAATGCAACTGGGGCAAAACTGAAAAAAAAAAAAAAAACAAAAAAAAGTTTAGGAATCCGATCAATCAAATCAAATCAAATCAAAATCATTTATTTCAAATGACCATTTGCAGGCACTTTTGGATAGTCAGTCAGTCCAAGAAAAGTGAAGCTAAATTGCACGTTCCAAATCGTAGATCTCTATGGAGAAGAACGTGCAAGAAACTCCATGGACACTCTTTTTAAAACATATTATGAGTTACATAAATCTTGGTTACATATTTCTTGTCGCTTCTAATATGTGACATTGTGTTGTCTAATATGTGACCGGTGTAGTAGTAGAATAGAATACAATAAACTTTATTGTACACTAAAAAGTAACACAGCTTATACAAAAACTTAAATTTGTGGGTACATTGGCGGTTGGCTTGGTTGGGGGTAGGTAGTAATTATTTTATTAGTAGCTACACTACACCAGACAAGCCGCTAGGTAGTCAAAATACAAATGTTAAAACAGGCCTTTTTTTTGACAACTTAAAGAAGAAAATAGTCCGTGATTTTTCCTGAGATTCTTATTGATTGTGAGATTAAAAATGTGACAAGTTAAAAAATGAAACATTTTTGCTTGACTACTGACATTAAAATGAGTATCGCCACAAATCAAAATGTATTCGTGTAAAACTCTACAACTTATAAAACATGTAATAATGTATCGACTTGTATGTTTTATTTTAAATAAGTAGTGTTACTCGTATTCAATATATACTTATTATTGTTGAAATTAGTTTATAAGTTAATTATCTGAAGTTGAGAAAATTACTCCTCTGTTTCTGTTTGCTTTGCGAAAATTTTCTTTAATATAACCTATAAAAAAAGTAATCTAATTATAAGGATAATTAATTTATATATTTTAAGTAGAGCAGTAAGGTAATATAGTCCAGTTATTAAAAAATAAAACTAATGAGGTATTTCAACAACCGCGTCTGCAACTGTCATTTTATAAGGTTCTTCCATTAGTAAACTATGATCAAGATCTCCTAATCAACCTTGGTTATTGAACCAGTGTTGTCTACATCAGATTTCATTTTGCCCTAATAATTACTCAAGTTGTTTGACTTTTTGGACAGACTCTACTACCCAATTTAGTAAAAGTTCTTGTAACTGGGCTAATTACTTATCGCTTTACGACATTATAACCGCCTTCTGCGGTAAACCTCTGTTAATTCGGACTGATGATAAAGTCAGGGTAACCCAAAGAGTGATGTTAACAAAACTGCGTACATTTGAGCAAAATACTAAGAAATTGAGCGTTAAAAATGAAAATTACTGTACAATGTTTAAAGCACAGAAAAGACGAAAAAGGTTAGACAGGAAATACTTTCCGATTTGTACTACAATGAGTGTCGCCGCTTGTCTCCCACCCTTTAACTCCGCTACAGGCAATAAACCCACACGAACACGCATTAAGACCACGCACACTTAGATCGCAAGTTTGCTTTTGGTTGTGTCAATTATGAGCATGATCATATTTTGAGGCACGCTTGCCCCGCCCACAAGGCCGTTCTAACCTCTCATCTTTTCCGTGCTTTAAAGAGAAAACGTAGTCGTTAAGGTTTCTGATATAGATTGTAAGATGATGATGTTTTTATGAAGCATATCATGGATTTGTAAGTTTTTTCAAGCAAAGGAATATATTATACATCAAAGAGATTATTTCTGTGGGTCGTATTTGGAATAAATTCAGGTGCCTTTGGGGTCTAATTGACTTACGATCAATCCCATAACCTGAATACTGTTTGTTACCACTGAGGCACGGTAGTATGTACTCATAACTGCCTAAAGTGTGCTCCTAGAGCCATTTCAAACATCAAGATTACGTATGAAAAATACCGCCGCATTCAAGAAGTGTTTTGCGAAAAAGGCATGGTGCTATAACAGGCACATAGAGATGAATATGCTATAAGCGAAAAATATGACGCGTCGCGACGCGTTGAACGCCAGTGTGAATTGAGCTTTAGGGCCGAAAATGCGTTAAGCGGATGCCCGCGACGGGTAACTGTCGCGTGACAAAGCGCGTGAGTCGTGTGCGACGGTAGTCGTGTCGATGGAGAACTGAATATTTAGGTACAACGGGCTGTTTGTCCGCAACTCCACGACTAAAGCGCGTATTTTGCGAACTGAATATTTATTACCTACGCAGCAAAGACGGGAAGCGGGCTCCCAGCTCCCCGCGTCGGATGCCTGCGCGGGTCGGATACAAGTGTATGGGACCGCGTGGGCGTCCGCTTAACGCAGTTTCAGTTCTTTGGCGCAACTTCCAGGAATGAGTGAATCGCTATCCAAGACGTATCGCCATCTCTTTTTCGCTCACTGTGTAACTGTCAAATTCGAGAAGATTTTGACAGTTTCCTATACGACCCCAGTTAAAATAAATCGGTAACACTGTATTAATTATGTAATTAGGAATTTATGAATGGTTGTGTATTGTATATCTATTACTTTTGCACAGATGCACGCAGTTAGACAGGTATTCTTAGCAGTACATCTCATTTTGGCAAAAATTTAGCCAATTTTCTGACTGCCTTATCTGTCATAGGCTTAGTTCAGATAATCATACGTACATATGGGGATGAGGATTTCTTTTACTTAGATATCCAGATATTTTGAACGATTCTATACTTTATTCATATGATTAGACATCAAAGCAAACCTGTTTTACTGTTCGTTCAACCAATTTTGACTTTTATTGTGTTACTGGCATGACAAATGGCAACTGCAGTAAATAGTTGGTATTGTAACCACTTTTTTTGCTTTTAATGCCATCATCAATTTAATGTTCATATGGAATAGAAGTCAAAATCGGTTGAACGAACAGTAAAAAAAGTTTGTTTAAATGTCTAATCTTAACGCGAATGGAGTACCCTGTGACGTCATGATTATCTAAACTCAGCATTAAAGTTAAGATCAACGAACATATGATCGAGAAACATGTTCTTCCCATATTGCCTTGTATCGGTGATGGTCAGGGGTTCTACCATGACCTCTTAAAACCATCATAATTCTGCTGCGAGAAAGAGATGGAGCTATACAGGCCGTATAGCACTGACCCTTTCTCACACAGTCTTCATGATTTTGAGACGTAAGGCCCCGGGTCTATATATTTATAGCTAGCTAGTGGCTTTTTTACACTAAGACACACGGTCATCGCTTCTCCACTGTTGTATGTGTCACAATAAAATATTTAGATGATTGTTTGTTGTTTTATTTTGTACCTTTTTAGTGAAAGCCATTTTCTTAATCTTACCGCCACAGCCATGATAAAGAAAAATGTGTCCGGTACGCCATGGTCACAATTACAAGACAAGACTTAAACGCTATTGAAGCTTACACAAAAATATTGTTTCATCTTATTTGTACTGTATATGGATGATATCGCAATGTTTCCTTTGGTCAAAAAGACTAACTATATTATAATATCTGTCTCCTGTAGTGCTTGAGTATAGTAGTTTAGGAACAAATCAAATGGATTTTAAAGGAATTATTTAACTGAGTTTAATATAGTGGAATACCTACCTACCGTTTTCATTGTATTTCAGGCTTAATAATGCTTCAATTATCTGCAATAAAGTTACCTAAAAATATTGAATTCCGCGCCATCTATTGAGAAAATTTAGCTTTCAACAGTTAATAATAGGTTTCTTCCAAGCTGGTTACATCGTCGACCATCCGTCTGGCTCGAGCCAAAGTCGTCGCGAAGTTCGCGCGCCTCAAGGAGTTGTCAGAGCAACCGTAGGGACCCAGCAGGTTCGAAGCCTACTCGGCAGCGTTATGCAAGGCAACGAAGAAACGGAGTGGGTTTTTTAGTCAGTAAGTCTTACACTATCTCCCACTGCACCCAAGGGCGCGGGATGTGTTCTGATTGATGATCTGTATGACTTTTACCCCCTGAAAAAAAATCGTCGTCCATATCATTTGCTTATCATCAGGTGAGATAGTGGCGTCCAATGCAAGCCTAACAATAGCAACGACAATCACTGCGCTTCTCAAGTTATCGTAATTTAAACCATAAATATTTAAAAATTTAATTAATGTTAATTAATGTATAAAAATAAATAAATAGAATAATTTATTAAAAAAAAATTAGGTTACAGGGTGTGGGTAGTTCACAACACTTTGCTATCTTTATTAAATTAGTGCGCAAGTACAGTTAATCTGTGGTAGTATCATCATTACTTATAGTGCAGTAAATAAAACAAACCAAAGTATTTGTAAAATATATTAAAATTATGGTCATATTTGTGTTTATGCATGATTGGAGATCACATCTCATTCAAGTTATATATCACCACTAGCAACATATATAGGCAGAATTCCATTTTGCCACCTGGCAAAATGTCTGCTAAAATGCAGGTTAAATACAGAGCCATAAATGCAACTTCGATCAATATAGTAGCGTGGGTGATAGCCATGTTGAATCAAGTTTCGGACCTAAAGAATTTTTTTTTTTGGCAATACCGTCTTGGTCATGTAGGTAGTCTGGTAAAATACCATAGAGCAGAGTTTTTTTTTTTCACAATATGCAGGTTTTAAACAACTGGTTTTTATCTTTGCATCAAATAAATAATTAAAAGTATGTCAGGTACAATACAATGCACTTCATTTAGTTAATTTAAAACTGAGGCATTATTCACTGTCTAAAAACTGAATTGATTCATTAATGCGGTAACAACCATTGCAGCAAATTACAAATTTTATCTTTAATCTTTATGTACTATAATTCTTAAACTTTTTAGACTAATGTAAAGTTATAAATATATTAATTAAGACTATCTTTAACAGTTTTGAAATATTGTTCTTTTATTCTCGCTCTGTCCTCTACTTCTGGTAAGTATGGATACTCGCCTTTCGCTTTTCTGTCCTTGTACACTTTGCCCTGAAATACAATAGAGTATTATTAGTATTCCTTACCATTCCTTAGGTTTTTTAAACTTTTGGGGCCAAAAACCCATGAGCCAGGTTGGACAATAATTTAAAAAAAGAACAAAATATCTTTTATCTTCTTTAAATCTTTACACTAATAAAGAGGTAAAGTTTGTTTTTATGTTTTTTGTATGGTATGAAAGAACTGGTCTAATTGCTAAAATTTTTTCACCAATAGAAAGCTGCTTTATTCCTGAGTGACATAGGCTATAATGTCATCTTCACCATCATCATCATATTAGCCGAAAGACATCCACTGTTGGACATAGGCCTCCCCCAAGCGTCGCCACAACAACCAGTCCAGTGCATCATGCGTCATGCAAACCCTGGGCAAAAGCTAGTATTATAATAAACTACCCTCTGCCAGCAGAGTGGTCCGAATCTAAATAATATCTAATTATTATAAAGGAACATATTCCCTGGATAAAAAGAATTCTATGGGCTATTCCTGAACATGGTCTATCAGTGTGTGACATCCAAATCTATTCAGCCGTTTCAGCATAAAGGAGTGACAAACATACACAGCCATGCAAACTTTCTCCTTTGCAATATTGGTGGCGATATAATAACTTGACGGTATGTTAATTACAAAACAAATTGAAAAAGTGTAACCTCAAATCATGAAACTTGTTTTTGACTTACCCAAAACTTCTTACATGTGTTATAGTTATCGAAATAAGCTTCACATTTAGAATTATCATAACCATTATTGCTCAAACATTTATAGGACATTTCTTGCTCCTAAAAAAATAAATAAATTAGTTACATAATGTTGAAACGTATCTGATAGAATATTAGATAAAAAAAAAAAATACCTTTAGACATGGATTTAGCCGTTCTGCATCTTTGTTAATCAGTTTGGTCATTTTATTTATTTAGCAAATTGCTAGGCTTTAAATTATTTTTCTTGGTTTTCGTTTTCGTCTACGATTACGGTTGTTTTTGTTGTTTTAATGACATTGACATATAAATTAAATGACATTTATTAAATCAACAAGATGTTTTTTTAATATTTTTGGTTTGGATATTGATCTTTATGATCCAGTAAAATGCGACATGTATATTTTTGCAGTATTTGACAGCCCAAAGGGCCAAAAGAGAGAGGTAGCTAAGTAGCTATATGATCCAGAAAAGTAGGTACTATTTTCAGCGACCGTTTATGGAAAGGTGTAACGTTGCAAGGCCTTTTCAGGTTTACGCAAACCCAATGGATGCGAGACGATGGTGACACATAGGGAGGTCTGCGGTCAGTGGTAAACGTCTTTCAGCTGAAATTGTAATGAGGGCCCTCTCTACGCAAGTCTAGGCGAGAGATTTACCACGTATCGCAAATCCCAACTTGCTCTCTTGACTCATTTTTTTTTAGTATGGTAACACCAACTGTTATGTCAATGGAAACGTTTCATTTCACGCAAGCTACAGATTAGGATAAAAGTTGCGTGTACACCGGTGTTTAGTTCGTCATTTGAATAGTATATTATTAATACGAAATTTTTATAAATAATTATTGTCGTTTTTACTTATTGTTAAAAAAATTATCTGTATGAAAAAGAAGAAAAATACCTTAAATCTTTTTAAAATACTGCGTGAAAGAAATCACAATAGCAACTGTCGTTATTCGTTATATTCGACTTATATATTTGGCCAATCACAGAGCATGAATGTAACATTTTTATTAAAAACCTTTCTGTCATTGGCGAATAATATGTCATGAATTACTAATGCACGAAAAATGTTGTAATTCAGAACAAACTTACTGAAATTACGACGCGAGTGGAATGGACACCGTCATATCAATAATTTAATAAAACTTTTGATATTTTACAATGTTGTGTTTGAAATTAAGTGCCTAAATGTTTTGAGAATAGTTTTATAGTGTTAGTGCTTTATATTAAATGCTTTAGAGATGTCGAAGAACAAAATAGCGGCTCGTGTTGACAGTCAAACTGTGGAAGTCAAAACTAAGGTAAGTGGGAAAGAATTTCTAATTTCTTGACAAAACTTGAAGAGTCACGCAAACTTTCGGTGCTATTACGAGAAGACTATTTATAATACAGACTATTTAAACGTTTAAATCTAGTGATTTTTATGTAGGGATCTTGTTATAGGCAGGTATTTATTGCCATGAGACTTGAGTAAAAAAAAAAAATACTCGACCGAGAATTACTATCTAAAAGGAAGCATGGGCTCGGAAATTATTAGAATTCCTTACAAAACTATGTTTTCCTTCTACAATTAAGTTATCAAAATAGGAATTCGGTGTGGTTAAAATGTTTATGCTAAAAACTAAAACTTCAATCTGCAATTATCAAGTTTTTGATAGACCTACTTTACAAAAGAGATATTTCAATAAATCTTTTCATCATAGTGTATTGTGTATTAAATTTGTTATAGATAATAAACTGAATACAACAATTGCTTCAATTAAAACTGTTTTATAAACTAACTAATCTACCAATTATTCTAATAATTCGTTTAGTTTCGTATTTAGGATAGTTGTGTAAAATGTATGTACTGATTGCCTCATAGATTCCGCTGTGTGCCATACCATCCCCTCTCTCTTTCTTAATCTAGTAAACAATAGTTCTAAATGGTCAAAAAGGAATGAAGTGGAAAGAGTGTTTTGCACCTGACAGACGCTCAAACCTTATACCCAACCATTTTCATTTGTACCAAATCTGATTACAACTGTGTTTGCTTTGCGAGACATCTACTCAACTGCTTCTAAGTTGCCCAGTGATCGCTGGATACAAGGCAAAGTGCTATGAACCTAAGTATATTTTTTTTTAAGAAACCTAGGTATATTTGCCATCATGGATCTTGAGCGCTCGGCGTCAGAGTGGCGATTGCTTTGCGCATTCCATACAATGGTGAGCCTCGTCCTCGTTGTTAGATACATGCAGCAACGCATGGAACGAATTAGGTGTGACGTCTATGACGCGATGGCGCGTCGAACCAATCACTGACACTCCCCGCCCCCGCATCTCACTTCGCACCACTAAAGAGACCGAATTTTCGACTTCTCAACCGCTCAAGATCCGTGGTGGCAACTGTACCTTTCACAAAATGACTAGTAACACCAAGGTGCTGCTGGCCTTCCTCGATGTGTTGAGGTGGATCAGATGACACATTTGTCCCCCCCCCGCATATCTCATTCACACATACACACTTAACTTTTCGAATACTGTCAATTAGAGACGATGACAGCGCGTACTCTGGCGTTCGCTTGGGGTTTAATGAATTAAGATGTGAAGTTACAGACACCACAGAAGAAACCTGTGGTCTGCGGACTGCAGGTGGTCTGCAAGAGCTAATATATGGTCTGTAGAACATTTAAAATTCAAAACTTTACAATGGAAAAGTAACATTGATACTAATTGATTTTATATTTCATAAGAAATATTATGTTGTGCAACAAGTTTTGACTTTATGATATTATTGAGGTTTTTTTTTTCGTTTTAAATAATCATGAATATTATTCTGGGTCTCGGTCTCCGCAAAAAAAAAACATTCCAAAATAGTAGTAGTAGGAAATCAAAGAAAAGTTTGTGAACTACTGGTTTATAACAATAGTAGAATGACTATTGTTATAAACAGATTCCTTGTAAAACCACATACCTTTAGAATCCTTACAGTATTCATATAAGTTCAGAGAATATTCTTATCCATATTGTATGATTGAAAAAAAAAAGAAATGTTTATTTATTTATGAACATAATTTAAAATAATTTTATAGTAGTTAAATATTCTATTTATTGGTTTTATGTATAATAATTATTGACAATATTGTTATTTTATTAGGATTTTGTAGTATGTTTCATGTTTTTTTTTTCCTTTTTTCCCTTCAAACTATTGGCGAAATTGTTTTATTTTTTAATTATTTTCAACACAATGTTACATTGTTATGAAATAAATGACTTATGACTTAATCAAAATAAGTAAATAATATTCTAACTAAAATGAAATGGGGGGAGTCCTGAGATACAGGTCTGGCTAATTTGGGAGTCAAAGACTTCATAAATTGTGACAACTTTATGGGTCAGTGTTTCCCAAACAGTTTTTTCACATTGTCCCTACCCCTCCCTCCATCTCGCTGGTTACATTAATTCATTAAACCCCAAGCGAACGCCAGCGTTCGCGCACCTATTGTCTTTATATTGTGTCTGTAATTTCCACGATCGAAAGGTGTAATACACATTTATTGTTATTAGAAATATGCATGTTTATATTGATTAATGAGATGCTGCTTATTTTTTGTACTAAAGAATCCAGTTTTGCTTGAAATTATGAAAGTTTTTCCTGCATTGGAATGATATTAAGCATTATTTTTAAAATAAGGTGGGAATACTGTGACCCTATATTTCATTTTGATGGGCTGATACTGGAAATACTTTAGGTCAATAATATTTTAATTTGAAAAGCCTTTTGATTCTAAACACTCCTCTGTTGGAATTTTTGATGGTGTTATTTTCATTTAGGTCACAGTATAGTAGGAATTCAGTGCCAAAAGGCACACTTGACTCCGAAATAAAGAATTATTGTATTGTATTTTAAACAGCCTTTTCCGTCTCCACAGTTCGATGCAGAATTCCGTAGATTTTCGCTCAGTCGTACCGAAAAGCTCAAGTATGAAGACTTCAAGGCGTTGATAGAGAAACTGCACAGGCTTCACGATGTGGCCTTCCTTATATCTTACACGGACCCGAGGGACGGAGACTTGTTGCCGATTAATAATGATGATAATCTCGCAAGAGCGCTGCTCACTGCACGGCCACTGCTCAGGGTTATCATACAGAGGAAAGGTAAGTGTAAAGAAAATAGAGACTAAATGAAATACGATTTTTAGCCGAAACCGAATTTTCGTCTTTGCTGTTTCGGCCGAAACCGAAACTGACGTGTAACAGAAAAATTACCAAAAAAAATAATAATATACCGATACAGTTGTTCCTAACTATACTTAGATGTAATTACTGGTTATGCGTAATTATGTAGTTGTTGTAACTTCATAAATTCTTAAATCATTGAATACATCGACAATTACATACAAATTATGATATAAATAGATAGAAGAGTCAGTAAGTTTCCTCGTTTCAATATTACAGCCGTCAGCTCAAGACGTCAGTTTCATTCGAACCGAATATTCGGCCCTTTCTTGGCTGAAACCGAAACTCCTGCGAATTTTTTTAAAAATCTATTCAGCCGTCATAGCGTTACAGAAACACACACACAAATCGCTATGTGTTTTAGAGTGATTATGTTATGTTATATTGACTAGGTAGATTATAATTAAATTATCTTGAGTGATTTTTTGGAGCAACGAATGTCACATAACTATTTATTATAACTTCGTTATTAGTGTTTTTATCACATAACTGTTTTTGCATCTTGCGTGTAATGTTATAAGTATTAAAATAACATCAAAAACTAAAAGTCGAGAAAAATCTTTTAGACTTTTGCAGGCGTAACGACGAAATGTACTAGTATTACCCTGCTACTGTTACCCTGGAACGCAAAGGGCAGCTGAAGGAACAGAGACGGGTTAATCAGTAAAAGTCTGACACGGATTCTCGCACCACGCAGAGCGAGAGAAGTTAGATAAGTACTTGATGATTTGCCCCCTCAAAAGAAAATAAGATTGGAGACTTGTAATTAGCGATTTGAAAATATCACTTTTTAAATCAATTATTTTGTTAGTCTGTAAGCTGTTTAAAATGGAATAAATAAAAAAAAAAACAAATAAATGTATACCGGAGCCTAAAAACACACCCACGGGCGCAATAATGATTTTCATTCTCAATCAAAACTTGAATAATTAAAAAACCATGACCTCTATAGAAAGACGCACAAGTATCAACACCCATTGTGCTGATAAAGACACCTAATTAGCATAGAATGCGACACTATGGTCATGCACTCCCACCGTCATCACAATACAGCAATTATTCCAAGGCCATAAGGTTTATAATAGCCTGAACATTGATCGTAGCTATAACTTTTAGGGCTTGGTAAATTCACTTGTGTGCCTATTTTGGCTATGCACAAATCAAATGACATCACACTTATCTCCAAAACATAAGGTTCAAAATAGCCTGTTGATTGTTTGATAGATAATTTTTTTTTTAGGGTTTGATAAAGTCACTTGTATACTTATTTACTCTTGTTAAGACCCTAGCTCCCGAGCAGTAAGATAAAACAGTGACTTTCTGAAGCTATTCCTCGGTGACGACTAGGTTTTTAGATTCATGTACCAACATTTGTCAAAAAAATAATAATATCATGATATATTTTTCGCTTTCTTCCCCCGACGTCTTTCAAACGGCATTGATCTTTAGAAATATATTTACACAAAAAAATGTTGGTTAAGTGTTATTCAGAATGTACATAGCATATGTAAATCAGTCAATATTTTGCAAAGAAAAAGGTCAGCGATTCTCTATGCTACTTACTATCTACGAGTATGTGCGCATTTAACTCCGGCCAGTTGTTCAAGGGACTATACGCCTTAAGTTTTGTGGACATACCCAAATTAGTTGGTTGAGTGTGTTTGATTATACTCGAGCCAAATTTGATGTGACGTGTGTGTCAACAAATCGGCCATACATTATGTTGTTATCTGATTGTTATGTAGATTCATGGTTGAATTTGATGTAAGTCGTCAAAAACATGTAATTGCTAACACGAGAATGATCGCAAAATTAATGTGGCTCACGAAATCTTTTTTATTTTATTATTATTTATTTTTTTGTGACAGGAAATCATCAAATAACCATAACAAAATCCTCTATAATATTACTATAGGATACGCGAAAGGCAATTTTGACTTTGAAAAATTTTGATTAATAATAAATATAAATCTCTCACTGAATAAAAAGTATCCCACATCTTATTCTAGGACGTGATCTACCGACATGACAAATCTCCTTCAAATCCGTTGAGCTGTTTGAGCAGGAAGAAGTAACAAACATACATACATACTGTTACGCCACTAAACGTGAACACGCCATATCTCCGAGAAAATAACGAGTGGCACGTAATAATTAAAACGCATTGCTGTTCGAAAGGTCTAGAGTAGTTGTGCTTAGACAGACTTGGAAAAATCTCGAAACATCCACAACATACCTACAAATAGTAGTAGGCATATATCTAACCGATAAGGGAAATTGTACTCTCCGTCGTTAACAATAGAGTCAAAATTCGTATGAACGTGACTCTTATTATTACGAGAAATAAAAATGATTTATGACTTCGAGAAGCGATTCAATTGTTCTGGAATTTTGGATAGATCCGGGGACGTCGGTATCTAGAATTTTCTTGGCTCCGCATATAAATACGGGCCCCCGGCCGGAAGCGAGTCAGTTGTGATTTCGACTGCGATTAAGAGCGAACTACCCTAGTACTCGAAGTGATTTTTATCAACGACTAAAGTGATAGTGTAACGGTACTCTAGTGTTAATTGCGATTCGGATTATTGTTGACTGGACTAATTTGTTATTGTTTGTGGTAAATAAAGTTCTCTCGTCAGTAAATCGGCATTTGATTACCCACGTATGTAACAATACAAACTTTCTCCTTTATAATAATTTAGTGTGCTCGCAAGTTGCAATTGACCTAACCTTGTACAATACTGCATATTTCTGAAATAAACTATAAGCACAGCTTAGCATGCAATTTCTTACTAATCGAATGTAAAAGGCGTATCCACCAGGCGTATCCAACAGGGTACATGGTATCAGGGGCCCAGCTGAGTCGAAGCCTACTGGGGCCAAGGGTCCCCCGGTATGAAAGGCAAGAAGGAATGGGGTGGGTTTTTTAGTCAGTAAGAGTCTGACACTATCCCCCGCTCCGCCCAAGGGCGGCGGTACATGGTGGACATCCCACCTATACGCACAAAACGTTTTGGGAACACATTCATTGTGCGTACAGGTAAGGAGTGGAATTGCCTGCCGAAATCTGTGTTTCCTGATAGCTACAACCCGGGAATCTTTAAGTCAAGAAAGAATAGGTTACTTCTAGGTAAGCGCGCTCCATCGTCGACCATGCGGTTCAAGATGGAGCTTCGCTTCGCGTCGCTTTCCATCAGGTGAGATGCGGTCAATGCACGAGCCTATCAAAATAAAAGGTTAAGTGTAGCATTGCGCTGAGTTTTACGAACTTTTGGATAGTTTTCCGGTTAAAGTAGATAGATATACTCTCTATTCTTTACCATAATGGCAGTAGAAGCTTTAAATTGATACGGTGTAACAATGGGCTGTCCTTCAAACATTCGTTCACTGATGAATAATGCACAGTCCAAACCACTGTGATATTAAAAGCATGACGTCGTTGTTAGTCGTTGCGTCACTGCCGGGTGCCAACTGAAAATCAGCGTTGGGTGTTTGATGCCCATCAAATGCTTAGGTGGTCACCCTTTCGGCGCACTTTGTACTTTTGTACTTTTTTTACGTGGTGTTTGTTACCGTTGTGCTGTTTTTGTCCCGAATAAAAGTATTTCAATTCTATTCTTGACATTTTACACGAGAGGGTCGAAGTCTAAATAGGGCGTGATAGTTAGGAGGGAACCTTGGGACCCAGCAGGGTCGATTCTTACTAGATCCTTGGATTGATATGTCAGTATTAGTTGTACTATATTGTCAAACTTAGTAAAAGTCTCCTATATTCTCCCGCTCGAAGGAAAAGTTATTAAATGATTTCCCACTTAAAAAATAGGTTAATATGTTTTTTTTTTTCGATTGAAAATTCCTTCAGGCACATGGCTTGTATTAAATAAGTCTTTAGAGCCACCGCACAGACTTAGCAGGGCTTTAAATATTTAATCCTTAACGGGTAGCGATAGTATTTCCGCGGACGAGCCTTCTCAACGAGGTTTCCTATTATGGCTTCTTCATAAACAGCTTTAGTGTGCATCTATTGAATGCAACACTGGCATTGTGGGAACTCCTTAGTATGGTTAGCATCAAGCTCGCTTTTTCTGATTGCCACTAGAGTTGGATGTGATGTCAAGGGATATCGTCGAACCAAATTACTGGATTAACAATGTTGACATACTGATATCCAGCTGCAACTGAAAATCGTTTTAGAACATTTTTTTTTTAATTGACATTGAGCTCACGTAATAGTAGCGACAAGAAACATGTAACCGAGATGTTTATAATACATTCAGTCAAAAAACTATCGCAAATGGATGATTTGTTTATGGTTCCAAATCAAAATTTTAGATTTTTTGTTGTTACTAGATTGGCACAACTGTTTTACATTTTGGCGCCGAGTTTGAGTTGCATCTGTTATTTCTATTAAAAACAGTGCTGTTTTTAGTTATATCATATCTAGTGTGTATTGCGAATTTCATAATGGACAAAAACATCGAACAAACAGTTTGTCTTAAATTTTGCATCGCCAATGGAATTTCGTGTTCGGAGTCACTGAAAATGTTACAGAAGGCTTACGGTGAATCGACTTTATCAAAAACACGTGCTTATGAGTGGTACAAAGCATTCAAAAGCGTTCGAGATGTGATGGAAGATTTGCCTCGCTCTGGTAGGCCATCAACCTCTGCAACTGAAGTTAACATCGCAAAAGTGAAGGAAATAGTGACTGAAAATCCTCATTCAAGTTTGAAAGAGATAGCCGCCGTATTTTCTCTCACTCACTTGAAACAAGCCTTAGAAAGACAGTCATCAACAGTCTTAGCGCCCTTGTAGACAAAACAGTTTTGTCGCAGACGTCGTAGGCAAGACTGTCTAAGACGTCTTGTCTCAAGAGCGCGCAGGCTCTTATTAAAACAGAATTAACAATCCTTTTCAGAGTCAGAAGAATTTAATAGGCTGCTACGAATTTCACAAAAACAAATTTGGAAAATATTCTCCAAATTGTACAAACTCGAGTCACGGTGCAATGCATACGGTTTATTACGAGATGACCACGGTCGCGTGACGCTCCACTGATTAACTCTAATTGTGAACCGCATTATCGCTGTACATATCACACTTTTGATCTTCCATCTTGTATAGTAGGAGCAGTTCCCTCAAACTACAATGTTATTCTTGAAAATTGATTTCATACAAACATGTTGTTTTAGGCAGGAACTTATCAAATACTCCCGTCTCAACGTGACACTGAAAAGTCGCAATCGGCTCAATTGCCATAAAAAAAAACTCAGTGTCAGACTTTTGTTGACGAAAACCCACCACGGTATCTGTTTCGGACCATCTCGCAGCTTACACAAACATACCGGAGACGCCGCGAGCGTCGGGAACCGCAGAACCATCTGGCCACCGTAGGCGCGGGTTTGCGGACGACGAGCAATGGACAGCTCGCCGTCCGCTTGTCCTGTAAGAACAATGCGCTGAGTGCGAGTTGTTTTTACGTTAACGTGATCGAAACGTTTGCCGCGTTTGGCTCTCTGATTGGTAAAGAGCTTGGAGCGGGCCAATGGGAGCGCCGAACGTCACAAACGTGTCGTTGGCGTTTACGTAAAATAAACTCACACTAGGCACTCCGAGCTCGTGCCATTGACGGCTCGTAGAGTATTGACGCGCGCTTCAAAGACATGTCAGCAAGCTAAGGGCAAGGCAGGGTCAATGCCTCCTAGGGCAGTGGGTTCAAAAAAGGGTACTAGAACACAAAAGGCAACAGAAGGAACATAAATATGGTGTTAATGAGTAAAAGTCTGACTCTTCGATCCACCCTAGAGCGCGAGAAGTCAATTTTTTTCCACTTCAAAAAAAATCTATACAAACATGAGACGATTGTATTTTTGCAACAATTGCGATATCTTAGCCAGGTATGAACAACTGAAACAGAACTTACAGAACTATGTCAGTATGTCAAAATATTTGTTTATTGCGGGAGTTGCATATTCGAAACGTGCGCACAGTTTTAACTAGTATCGTAACACGATTTGCGGCCGAAACCGAAAACGTAACCGAATATTCGACACCTTCGCGCGACGCGCTGGTCGTTGTGGCGACGCTTGGGGGAGGTCTATGTCCAACAGAGTACGTCTTGCGGCTGAAATTATGAATGATATAATGATTATGACAGTTATTCCTAATTATAATACTTAATTATGTTGTGATAACTATTATAAAACTCAAAATAATAGAATAAATCGAACATTACCTAAAGATTATATAACATATATTGACGAACGAGTCAGTCAATTTGTATCTATCAAAACCGTAAGCTAAAAGACACTAGTTTCAGAAAAGCCGAATTTTCGGCACCTTTAAGACCAAAACAGAAACTCCAGCCATGGGCACGCCACAATCATGGCGGTAAGTCCCCTCTTTGAGGCGTGGCTGGAAAGGCCTCACGGCGTCCTTACCTTCCGCATGACGCAGGTCCTCACCGGACATGGTTCGTTCGGGAGTTTCCTACACCGGATTCATGCGGAAGTGACGCCCGGGTGTCGCCACTGTGCGGAACGTCCGGAGGACACGGTGGAGCACACAGTCGAGGTGTGCCCTGCTTGGGCGGAGTTGTCAGCAACAGCAGGGACCCCAGCCGGGTCGAAGCCTACTGGGGCCAGGGTTATCCGAAAGGGCGCTTGAGCCCCGGTATGAAGGCTAGAAGGAACGGGGTGGGTCTTTTAGTCAGTAAGAGTCTGACACCATCTCCCGCTCCGCCCAAGGGCGGGGGATGTCAATGCATGATTTTTCCCACCATAAAAAAAAAAGCCGAAACCAGTTTTTTTGGCTGAAGTTGGCCGAAGCCGAAACCAATCTCTCAGTCGCTCTTTTTTTTTTTTTTATCTGTTATAAACTAGTACTTGACTGCGATCCCGCCTGATGGTAAGCAGTGATGCAATCGTTGATGGTGAGGCGCACTAGTTTATTAAGAGCCTATTCACTCTAGCCTTGAAGACTTTAGTAATAATCAATCGCTTATCCATTAGGCTGAACAAGTCGACTTCTTATCGACCATCTATGGTTGCACAGACTTTTAAACTTACGGAAGAAAGCCTTTGCAGTTCCGCATTGCACTCATAAGGTAATTAACCTATGTAAGTAAGAAATAATAATTATGATTCCAATATGGCCTTACATATCAGTCTTACACGACTGCGCCAGAAGGAGGGTTATGTTTTTCGACTGCATGTATCTTTGGTACAGAGAGAGCCTAAATGACATCGCTTTTCAGCTCGAGAGGTATTGATGGGTGCGTTTCAGTTATGAGAGTGAACCTATACATTGTAAAAAATAAATTAGCGGAGTTGACATTTCAAGCGCTTTCGCTGATGAGTTATTACAACAGAAATGACATTTCGGTCCCTTGAACATCTCTGCGGATTTAAAACTCGTTATGCCGATTTAACTGACCCTTAAAAGTAACCACTTACACGCGTATTAAAAAAAAAATGAATCATATTACATTTTCGCATAAACCTGACTCATCTAACGCCACAAAATATCTCACGCAGTTCCGTCCAACCTAACCTGTCGTGTTCCGACGTTTCCGGTCTCATACAAAAGAGGTAGCCGGCAACATTGTCGCATTGCATTGTACATTTGTACGCAAATGCTTAGTCCAGAGAGAACGGGATGTCACTAGGGCGAGTGCGGGCGCGGTGGCGGGTGGTTTTAGCGGACAGTAGCTTAGCTTAATTAGCTTGATGTGTTTTCTCAGGGAAAACAGACGATCGCTCGCTATGAAGCCATTTCGCCTACATTTCTCCTTTTTTGTCAAATCGTCTAAAGGTTGTCTTTAAAAGATAAATTTCAGTGATAAAAACGCCCATTGTTACATCCAATAGGATGTCCAACCTTGAAACTGCTAATTGTAATTGGATACAGAATTATTGGTTTGAAATCTGTGTTTTAAATCGGTTCAAAATTCAGTAAGTTACAAACCAAATCTAGTAAAATGGGAAATTGTCAAGTTTTCAAAAAAGGATGTTCAAACTAAAATGTACCGTCACCGCCATTACATTACGTGTGTAGGTACAAATATTTGCTAATATTTAAAATGTCAATTATTACTTCATTTAATAACCAATTTCGATGCTGTTTAGTGCTTTTTAGTGTTATATTTGTCTAGTATACAATAATGTACGCAATGCGATAGCGCATTGTGCAATAAAGAGTACATCTACCCCGCCATAGTCAATTCGGTATGGAGGTAAAAATCGATTTCGTCTTTTTTGATAAATCGCGCCCGCTTTACCAACCGCGTAAGCTCATCACCCTGGTTCGGACCTTACGAGAACGACCCATGACCCTGAAACGATACCACGTAAATATATGGAGAAAAACCGGTTCAATCCACAATAGATAAGCAGTTTATTTGTAAAAGGGGGAAAAATAACTGGGTATTTTGTAGGGTAGGATCTATTGATGAAATGTGATGCATTGTCAAATTTTGTAGACTTCCTTGTAGTGATGCGGAAGATTTTGTGATATATTAAGGATCGGGGTTTGGGTTCTGATTGACTTGTTGACATAAAACGAAAAGAAATTGTCAAGGTCTGATATCATGGGACCGGTTTTGGTTCAGGCCATGGTCCGAAGCGATGAGGGAATGGGAAGCGGTCCTGCCAAGCAGTAATGCAAACGCAGCCAGCCGCATTACTTTGTGTAATTTATTTCATCAGGAAAACATTTTTTTTTTTATTATTATTGATAGGATCCCGTTTCACCACTATCTCACCTGATGGTAAGCGATGATATGGTCGAGGATGGAGCGCGCTTGCCTAGAAGTAACCTATTCACTCTTGACTTAAAGACCCCTAAGTTGTAGTCATCAGGAAACAGAGTCCGGCAGGGAATTCCACTCCTTGGCTGGCTTCCCAAAACGCTTTCCTTCACCTTTTTGAGAACAATGAGGAAACTGCCATGTCCTAGAACCAAAATTACAAACCAACCCGCTTTGGGCCCGCGTGGTGGATTATAGCCCATTCCTTTACCTAGAGAAGAGGCTTGCGTCCCAACAGTGGGAACATTATAAAGCTGACTATGCTATTCTAACCACGCACTTCTCTTAAAACTTAACGCTTACTCACTCACGCACTGATGCATTGCAGTACGGATTTGTGGCAATGATCTCGTTAGAGTACGTATGCGTATTGTAGCGGCCGAGACGATTGGTTGCTTTGTACATACGCGTGCTGGTTGTGTATTGATCTTTTTATCTTTTTCATATTATCTTTCGTTGATCGTTTACATAATATGTATGTACACCCCTTGCGCTTGTATTGATAGTATAAAATAAACAAAGTCTGTCTCTTTTTTCGCTTAACCACGCAAAGAAGAAATCAGAAGATTTGGTTCTTTTTTCTTCTCTTACTAAACTTCTTCTTTATACTTCTGTGAAAGACAAAACAGTAGAAGACTGTTAAAAGAACGAGGAATCTTCTTCTCAAAGCTGAAGTCATATCATGTCAGCCGAAAGACATCAACTGCTGGACATAGACTTCCCCCAAGTGTCACCGCAATGACTGAATTTCCTCGACTCTCACCAGATCCTCGGTCTTCCTTGGGAGAGACTTACGCTGCGTTTTCGCGGTCGCCACTCCAAGACCTTTTGGCTCCATCATCCATCTGTTCTACGAGCAATGTGCCCTGTCCACTGCCACTTAAGTTTGGAGATTCATCGGGCTATGTATTCACCTTGGTTCTCTTGCTGATATCTTCATTCCAGATTCAATCACGCAAGAAACCTCTGAGCAGAGCCCTTTCCATAGCCCTTTGGGAGATTTTTAGCTAGCTAGCCTTTTGATATTTTACAGTTTACAAATTCATTTTGGAAAGTGTGCGCGGGAATTGCACGACTTGATTCCACTACCTATCTCATTTCTACCATCTGACAAGCCGAGGCGAGGCACCCGTATTCGGACAACCCGACGTACGGCGAGGCACCCTTACGTTGTTGAAACCTCTACGGTCCGGACTAAGCGTTTCGCCTCGTCGGTTATACCATGTACATCAAGGGACTGGAACAATTTTCCTACAGTTTTCCCGTTTGATTATAATTTGGGTGTTTTCAAGGCTAGAGTGAATAGGCTCTTAAGGGCCAAGCGCCCGAAAAGTGCCATAAAACAGTGATTTTCTGAGGCCTACTCCTCCGTAACGGCTACGTCAATTGGTTTGAAAAAAATATATGTTTATTATAGATTCATGAACAATAATATCAACATTTGATTTTTTCGTGCAATTAATACTTTTGTCAAAAAAAAATACTTAGCAATTTCATAGCATAAAAATTGTTGGTTAAATATTCTTCAAAGTGAACATTGCATATGTAAATCAATCAATATCTCGCAGAGAAAATGGATTTAAAGCGCTTTCCGGGCGCTGCTGGCCGCAAATAAATGCACAGATTTGCGTACTGCCGCCTAGGCGAATGCGAGAGTTGCGTTCACATAATTTCGGCCAGATGGTTCAAGGGACTATACGCCTTAATAAACTAGTGCGTCTCATCATCAACGATTGCATCATTAGGTAAGGTTGCAGTCAACCACTAGTTTATGACAATTAAAAAAAAAACTACAGTAACGAGACCCAAACTAAACACTGTCCTAAATTATAAAGTTAATTGCAAAACTTAGTCCTTAAAATAGTGATATCGGTAATGACTCATTGAGTAATGCAGCTTATGAAGTGGACTGTTTCATTGTCTGTGGTCTGGTAGTTCTTATTAGGAAACTTGTGCGCAAAGTTGCATACCAGTGGACGCGTTGAGCGTGAGAGAAAAATGACATTTGTTTCTGTGTTTGATAATAAAGCTAGAACTACATTGACAGGCCTGTTGGTCATGCGGTTAGTGACCCTGACTGCTATGCCGGAGGTCGTGGGTTCGATTCCCATCCAGGACAAATGTTTGTGTGATGAGCATAATCATTTGTTCTGTGTCTGGGTGTAATTTATCTATAATATGGATCTATTTAGAAATATATAAGTATGTTTATCAGTTGTCTAGTACCCATAACACAAGCTCTGCTTAGCTTGGTACTAGACGGCATTGTGTGATACTTGTTGAATAATATATTAAAAAAAAAAAAAAAAAAAAAACAATGCACACGTATAACACGTCTGATTTGTACGTAAATCGACGACGAGTGGCGTGGATCAAGTATAGCTCTACAAGTCTAGTTGCCATACGAAATGTATGGAGACCGACGCGCCCAGATCGGCGTGTGTGTCACACGTGTGCGCAGCGTAGTTCTAGCGTGGATCACGTTTTTTTTTTGTATTCATGGTGGGTGGGGTTCAGAAAATTAAGTATTTTCTTGTTTTTATTTTTTTACAATATTTTATACGATCTATACAACAAATGAAATAAATCTTTATTCTCAAAACAGCCTTAGCATTGTTTTCTGATAGCTACAAGTAGGGCGTCTTATGTCAAGAGTGAATAAGTTATTTCTAAGGCAAGCATGCTCTATCTTCGATCACATCATCGTTTCTCAACAAGTTAGATAGTAGTAGTCAAGCGCGAACCTGCCAATAAAAAAAACACCATCTAATAATTCAAATATTAGTTTGAGAAAGTCTGGAGGCGTGACCTAGTAGTGGTTACGTCACATTTCAGCATCTACATCCCATTGTGTTACTGGACAGTTTCCTCTTAAACCTTATTTGAACGGTTTTTAACTTAGTTAATATTTAACGGATTTAAAAAAATATTTCTATTTACAATAAAATAAAATTAATCTACTATGAATTAATCAATGGAGCAGTTTCATGATGCTGTTAATAATTTACCGAAATGGAATTAAAACATAGATCAACGCTAATAAATAACTTAAAATATTGTTGAAATCGATCTATCAGTAAATGACTGAGAAATTAATTATTGTTTAAGTATACGCACAACGACTTATTCTTTCGCTGGAAAATGTCGTCATTTGACCCAAATGAGATCGTCGCACCGCAAATCACTCAAATGTTCAAAAGTTTCCGAGTCGCACGTGAGCACTCGCGATGTTCCTAATTATTTTACGACTTGTATTTTATTTGTTCGTAGTGTTTCTTTTTATTTCACCACAATGCTAAAGGGTTGCGTGACGTCACATATATCACCGCGTGAAAGGAAATTATTCTTGCAGGCGCAACTTTAAACTTCCATAACTTTCAAATTGTTTTAATGATTATGAAACAATCAGTTTTACAAATTTTTTCATAATTAATAATTTATAAATACATGGAAACTTCTCCATTATGCGTAATGAGATTAAGAGGCAGAGAATCCTCTTCAAAAAGGAGAAGAAAACGCCTTTAATGCAAATGCCAATAAATAGGTAGCGATGACCACTTTTGTATTTGGACCGAGCGAAGATTCTCATCCGGTTTCGGCTGGATTTTCGGATTCGGCCAAACAGCGGCCGAATATTTGGCTCAACCGAAACAAGCGTTAAAACTTAATTGAGACCGAAGATTGAGACAAAGTACTAAAATCCATCAATTTTCGTTTTCAGGAGACAGCTTGGAAGAACTGAACGGCTATGGGACGATGCGGCCCAGGAATATAATCTCCTCAATACTAAGTGGAACGCCGGCCAAGAATAAGGGGCTCGCTATATCGAACCCTCATGATTTTAGGATGGTGAGTAACCGCAGGAGATGCCTCGGGAGTAGACAGACTTGCTGAACGATTCCCGGCCACCGTTGGCGCGGGCTTGCGGACGCCGAGGTACTTTTGGAGCGAATTGGTTTTGCGCCCAGTTATTAGCTCATAAATGTCGATGTCTCCGTGTTTCATACATAGACCCATGCACAAATACCATAGATCCAGTAAATGATCTCCCAGTGATGGATTTTTTTGGCGGGGTATTTTTAATAAAAAAAGTACTAAAACGCTACACCAATATTTTGGCAACCCAAAGACGCCCGAATGAATGAATGATAAAACATTGCTTGTTTTAATCGAATTTAGACCTGATTCTAAGGGCGCTTCCAATTTTAAATGCGTACTGCAACGTCTGCAACCGGCTGGCTGCCACGTTTACCAGTCCTTAATAGTTCGCAAACAAGCGCCTAAATTGAAAACGTATCTGGCTGCCCTGCGTTTGTATGCCAGTGATGCGCTATTCAACACCGCATTGAACACATGGTGCTTGTAACGTTGCCGTCCTGTTGTCGACCATTCGCCGCACGGTTGCCGCACCGCGCACGTTGTATGAAAAAAACGATCGTCTGTCCGCGATACGACTAACGCAACGCATCCACACTGCAGTAGGCCGTCAAAAATCGCATAAATTGAAAGCGTCATATGTATATCTCGATTATAATATGAACGTATATAATTTTCAGGTATCAGCAATCATAGACGTAGACATAGTTCCTGAAACGTGCCGACGAGTCAAACTACTGAAGCACGGCTCAGATCGACCGTTAGGATTCTTTATAAGGTAAGAAAGAGTAAAGTTTATTTTAGTTTTACAAGTGGGAAATCCATCTACACTAATATAACAAAGAGGTAAAGTTTGTTTTTTTGTTAGTTGGAGGTAATCTCTGGAAGTACAAGGTCCGTTTGCTAAAATTATTTCACCGATAGAAAGCTGCTTTATTTCTGAGCAACATAAAATATAGCCTACTATATTTTATGAACGCGGGCGAAGCCGTGGGCAAAAGCTAGTACTTAATATTATAATTATGTGAAAGTAACTCTGCTGCCTCTCAACACTCTTCAGCCGAAAGACGTTCACTGTTGGAGTGTTCTTCCCGCAAGTGTCGCCACAATGAACGATCCTATGCGTCTCGGTTCCATTAGATTCCCGCGACCCTTACCAGGTCATCGATCTACCTTGCCTTCCAGCGCTGCGTCTTCCGGTGAGCGATCGTCACTCCAGAACCTTTCGGCCTCAACGCCCATCTGTTTTGCGAAAAATTTGCCCTGCATACTGTCACTTAAGTTAGGCATTTCTTCGGGGTATATCAGCAACCTTGTTTCTCTTGTGGATATCTTCATTCCTTAAGCGTTCACGCAAGGAAACTCCGAACATAGTTCTTTCCATAGCCCTTTGGGTGACTTTAAGCATTCTGATAAGGTTAGGCAGATAACAATTTTTCTAATAAATCTACTTTTCATTCCAGAGACGGCACCTCAGTCCGGGTAACACCGAACGGCGTGGAACGTTCCCCCGGCATCTTCATATCGCGACTAGTCCCCGGAGGACTGGCGGAGTCCACCGGACTGTTGGGCGTCAACGATGAGGTGCTTGAGGTGAACGGCATCGACGTCTCCAATAAGACCTTGGACCAGGTTTGTGACGCCATCTACTTACATGTGAACCTTAACCTGACGTGTTAAAATTACAGGATTTCGAGCGAGAAAGAGGGTTGGAGATAGACCTAGACCTTAATAGGTCCATCCCTTTAGCTTTTCAGTTTAGGTCGTAAAATGGATCGCGTTAAGAGCTCGTTGCAGTTCCTCAGGCACTGATTTCTACTATTTATTATACTGGACTGGCGGCGGTCAAAGTGGTTTTGTACCCATTTGATATTCGCCATTTTTGCGCTGTCAAAATGGTTTTGTACCCATTTGATATTCGCCATTTTTGCGCTGTCAAAGTGGTTTTGTACCCATCTGATATTCGCCATTTTGGCGCTGTCAAAGTGGTTTTGTACACATTTGATATTCGCCATTTTTGCGCTGTCAAAGTGGTTTCGTACCCATTTGATATTCGCCATTTTTGCGCTGTCAAAGTAGTTTCGTACTCATTTGATATTCGCCATTTTGGCGCTGTCGGTCGTAGCAAGTGTCTACGGTACTAAAGCTAGTAATGTCGTGCCGCTTACAATATAGACATGACCTAATTTTTCATAGGCTTCCTAAAATTCGTGAAGATTCAGATTCCCGCGATCCTCACCAGGTCATCGGTCTACCTTGTGGGTGGCCTTACAACGCTGCGTCTTCCGGTTCGCATCGCCACTCCAGAACCTTTTGGCCTCAACGGCCACCTGTTCTGCAAATTTTGCCTTGCCCACTGCCAAGTTAAACACGGAACTGCATAAGTTAGACACGGAATTCGAAAGAAATTAATACAAAATGTAAAAATAATTTAGAGTACTGTACACTTCTCTGCAGCTATTTGACTTTTACGTCAAAATTAGTTCTCAGGATACTCGCGAGTGGCGCTTCAAATAGGCACTAAAAATTAGCTGTCAAACTTGACCACCATGATGAACAGCCTGTCCACTGGTAAATAGTAGAGGTCAGTGGCCTCCGATCTTTCAAAGATGGAGATAATGAAATGGTTTCATGTTCATTTGCAGGTGACAGACATGATGGTGGCGAACTCGTCGAACCTGATCATCACGGTGCGGCCCGCCAACCAGCGCGCCGGCCCGCCGCCGCCCCCGGAGACCGTGTCGCGGAACTCGCAGCCCAGCAGTGAGCCTGACGAGGACAGGTGAGTCACGAACTGTCGGACCTGATCATCACGGTGCGGCCGGACAACAGAACACCCCGAAATCACCTGCCGGGCAGGTGCCTTCCAGGCATAACACCTGTCTGGTCGGAAAATCCTCCCTTTTCAAAGGTTTGTGGGCATCGATATATGTGTACCACGCACTAGATTAGGCGTGCCGTACACTCACTTCAGTCGACTCAGGTGTCATGTCGACTGTACACCTTGAACATTACACTATGTTGAACGAAACACGTAAGTGTCCTCTAAAAGCTATCTTAGCGCTGCATGTTTTAATAGTTCTGTTAGACGACATAATGCCAATGTAGCGCTACAGCGAACTTTCGTTTTAACTTTTCAGTATTTTGACAAATAGTTTCCATGAAAGGCCTTGTCTATCACTAGAATATAAGTCGATGTTTGCGGGACTTTACTGTCTTTTCCACATACCCCCAAAACTGTGTAATTTTTTTACAACATAAATAGAAAGAAAGAAAGAAAACAATTTTATTTGGCACATAAAACACAACGAAATAACAATTATGGAAACACATAATTTTAAAAATACATACACATTGTGTGTCTCACGGCTGCACCAAATAGGTCCAGTTCAGCATAGTGCCAGGCCACTAGCAGTTGCCTGACGCTGGTTTTCAACTGAACCTTACTATGAGTCTACGGATGCTAATCAGTTTGTTAGGTGTGAGGTAAATAAATATATGTATATTAATGAGTGTAGGTATAAATAAAAAATAGTGTATAGTAAATTATAAATAACGGGTGTTTAGAGATATGTAAGTACTAACCATACTCCATTTTGTCCACAGATTCGACCAAGACGACCACGACGAAATCGTCGACCTAACAGCTGTGACGCTAGAAGAAGCCGACCCCGTACCCTTCCCCCTCACGTCAAAAGACGACGGTCAAGTGTTGCACCTCTAGTACATACTGCGACGGTACCGCGCCGCCAAGGAACGGTACGGCTGACGGCTGCGACTAGCTGCCCAGTAATGGTATAGAGTGGAAGTGGTTGGGGTGTGTAGGGGGAGAGTTTAGTGATAATGACGTTTTTTAATACAATCATTTTTGAACACAGTAATCGGGTTTATACTCAGTAATCGGGTTTATACTCCGTAAATAGGTTTATACCCAGTAATCTAGGTTTTACGCGATTTATTTTCCATCCAATCGTAAATACTGCAACGGTACCACGCCGCCAAGGAACGGTACAGTTGAAGGTGGGAAATGTGGTGCTTTATAAATGGGTTATGGAGTATGGAGACGTTGAAGTGCATAGAAAGAGATTTTACTAATATTTTGTGCAGAAGCCAGAATTGCTGATTCTGGCTCCTGGGCTCATACCCAGCATTCGAGTTTGCACCCAGTAATCAGGTTTACATTCACACAGTAATCGGGTTAACATAGGAATCTGGTGTAATCCCAGTAATCTGGTTTTATACCCAGTAAACGATTTTGATTCAGCTGTTTCTTTTAAAAAAAAATCTTAAGATAGTTGTGTAAAAATATCATAGGAAAGTCATTGGGGTTGATTAGAAAGATTTTATGCACTTTAAAATAAAAATCATAATCAAATAAAAAAGATCTAGAATCATGTACTCGATGCATACATTATATACACTTGCGTACATCGATAACCAAAACACGGTGTATTATATTAACGACTGGGTTCTTTAAAATCAATATAATAATCAAATAAAAACACTATCTTCACTTACATCACCTCAACCACAACTTAGCAAGACTCAAACGTTAGTACTTACGTAAAAACATTCCATTATATGCCTTATATATACTGCAATAAGTGTCAAAATAGCTAAATTAGGCGTCACAATAGATTAGGGAGCAATACTTAGGTACAGACGACATAGTGAAGTATTATATAACATATCGCGAATATTATGAAATTCTCAAAGTATTTGATTCATATGCAAAAAATATGCAATTTATTATATGTAACACCACATATCTTAGAGACAATTACAGAAGACACCAGAAAACCGTGGAATAAGGTAAATTGACCTTTTCCTAATATCTCTTCGTAGGTACCCGAAAAACTAACAATGAATTACTTTTCATAACTACAGTACAATTCACGAATGATGGCGGCCGTGAAGTTAGTCTTTGCGAACGTTCGCGCATACTACACTCTTCTCGCGCACGCACGTCGCCATTTGGTTCCTAAAACACGTTACTGCGCAGCCTTCTGCGCAAACTTCACGGCCGCCATCATTCGTGAATTGTACTGTAGATCATGTAAAGGATCACCATACATGTCGATTCAAGACAGCTTTATGTCTTCATTTCCGTTTTTGGAATTAAGAATGTCAACAAATGTGGTAGGGTCAATGACCGTTATTCCACGTTTATATGTCTAACCATATTCCGAATGGAGCACTCAATACAATGACCTTGCAGCCACTATACACCTCATGCTTGAACTAGCGCAACAAAACAATTGTGTCAACTAGCCGAGGTCCGGGGTAGCGGGGTACTGAGTTCGTATTGGTCGAGAATATTCCGAAATTATTATGTGGTGACCTACATCAGTACCCATAGCCAAGTTGCTAATCTGCAATAGTTAACGCTTATAGAAATCTTCAAATGTACGGGAATGACGTCGTCTTAACGCTCAGTCACGTAGTCAGAACAAAAGAATTGGTGGCAAGGTCAACTCGAAGCGTTCGGCGCAAGCGAAACGTTTGTAACTTGGCAAGGGGGGGGTGATGTATAAGTCATATGTTGTTGATAAACATGTGTTGGTCCAGTGGCTCTAAGGTCGTTGACTCAATATCATTCCTAAAATCTGTATTTATTCTTGGTTAGTGGCAAAAGACATCAGCCTATATGTTTTTGGAATACGACGCAATGATACTTGCATATTTTCTGCATATGATAGTAACTAATAATAAATACTTAATTATTGTGCCTAAATATATGTGTATAGTATTTTTTACGTATTACAAATCTTATAAAATAAATGTCAATCATTCCATTTAGGATGTATGTACTTTGAAAAGGAACATTATAATCTTAAATACATAAATTTCTACGATTTTAGCTCAATTTCTTCATAACATATCAAATTACAATCAGGCTTCGAATATGAATCATTCGTTCAATCTCATTCACTCTTCGTTTTTGTTCATTCATCATACTCAAGTAATTTGTAGTTAAATTATAATCATCACATTGTTTTTTCAGAAGCATATACTTCTGTTTTTTTTTTTAAATAACAGTAAAGGGTGCGTTTCCTTGCGGAGCTTGGTAGAGTAGAGAAGAGGAGTGGACAGTCAATTGGCCAATCATAGTGCTCGGAATGAATGAACGAATGAATGGAGTGGAGTTCAAATAAGCCAAATGAACACGCGGCCCTGAAACGGATAGAACGTAGTCGGTTACCACCACAGACGCGTAGCTTCTGAAACTACGCGTCCGTGGACAGTAGGCCATAGTTATGGATGTAAGATTCACGCAGGCGTACACCAAGCGTATAATAACGAATACGCGTCTATGAAGCTACGCGTCCGAGGACAGTAGGCCATAGTTATGTATGTCGGTGTCCACCAAGCGTATAATGACGAATACGCGTCTATGAAGCTACGCGGCCGTGGACAGTAGGCCATAGTTATGTATGTCGGTGTCCACCAAGCGTATAATGACGAATACGCGTCTATGAAGCTACGCGTCCGAGGACAGTAGGCCATAGTTATGTATGTCGGTGTCCACCAAGCGTATAATGACGAATACGCGTCTATGAAGCTACGCGTCCGAGGACAGTAGGCCATAGTTATGTATGTCGGTGTCCACCAACCGTATAATGACGAATACGCGTCTATGAAGCTACGCGTCCGTGAACAGGGGGCCTTATAGAACTCCACTTTGCGCCGCTTAGCTTCAAAGGAATCATTTGCCAGTTTTCACTGCTCTTCTCCACTCCATTCCGCCTAGCTCCTCAGCAGAAAAAAAGCAGTACCCAAATTCTTTCAAAGATGAATTATAGGCATTATTGTTCAGTTTTAAAATTGTTACGTTATCGACAATAATATTAGTTGTAAAATACTGCGTAAGCGTCGAATTCCATCCATTTTTGTTTGTATTCGTTGTAGACGGACGACACACACCAACACTCGCTTGAGTGCAGTTTATATACTGATTGATAGGATTGTGCGAACAATCGTTATTCACTGCGGCTCAGAAACTCAAAGGGCAATTCAAGGAACATGGATAGGATTTTAGTCAGTAAAAGTTTGGGAAAAATATTCCGATCAAAAAGAATAAGAAAAAAAAAATAGGGATATAGAGAATATTTCGATTTTTTTTTTTGGTCATTGTGTCTGGTTCAAGCAACTGCCCGATAGTTAATTTCTGACGAACTCTGATACGGCATTTAGTTCCTATGTGGCGACGAATGTATCGCTACATTTTCAAATATGAATTCAAAGACATGTGACTTTCACCAACCCGCACTGGGCTCGTGTGATGGATTACGGCCCATACCCTCTCCTAGAGAAGAGGCCTGAATCCCAGCAGTGGGAACATTAAAAGCCGACTACGCTATTTTCAAATACAGGTGGTACAGGTGTGTGTCGTCTCTAACAAAACCGTAGTATAAAAGTCTTTAAGCACTTAGTCTTTATCCTCACTTCCTATGGAAGGTGCTATTTGAAATCAAAATCCATGTTTTACATAGTTAATCAAAAACTTAGAGTTAAAAATATAATTATGAATTTGTCAATTTTCTATGAATTATTTTAGACTAGTAAGGTGAAGCCGGAAATAGCAATTTATTTAATTGTATCGTTTGGTTTATTCCGATCTAATACCAAAAACTAATACCACTTTTATTTTTTTCGAAATCATATTTATTTTCCATTCCGAACGTATACCAACAACTTGAAATTGTTACGTAATTATTTTTTTCAGATTGACTTTTTTTTTCAATAAATGATCTTATAAAAAAGTAAATAAATGATATTTATTTTGCAAATAGATTTTTTTAAAACACTTTTACACGTCAATTTAAACTAGATGAGGCCGGTTAAGGTCTCACATTTAAAAACAATTTTTATTGACTGTACCACTTACAACTTTGAACGTGTTTTTAAAATATAAGTCCAAACAAATACCAGTGGTATTACTTCTTAGTATTAATATGGATCAAATCTATCGTTTAGTTTCTAAATCCGCCACTGTTTCGACAATGGCGGTAGTGGGCAACCACGTCCCAATATCCTAACCATAGCGAAAATTAATATTTTAGACAAATAATCATATATCCTAACCTTGGCGTGTGCTTATGACATATTTGAAGCATTTTAGAATATTTTTAGCAAAAAAAAAAGTAGTAAACTTTTGCAATAGGCTTAAAAATCGAGACCAATCGCTATACGAAAACTTATTAATTATGTATTTAATATAAAAATTGTGCTATTACATTAAAATTAAATTTACACGCAAAATGCATGCATTCCACAATTTTCAACTTTTGCAATATTTATTCTGTAAAAAAAACACCACATTTTTAAAAGACAACGTGCCTTGAATTTCTTGTAGCTTACTTTTAGGCCTAGAGCAGGGACGCGTAGCTTCATAGACGCGTATTAGTCATTATACGCTTGGTGTACGCCTGCGTGAAGCTTACATACAGAACTATGTAACTCTGGCGAAGAAGCGGCAAACGGCATGCACGAATTTGCCGCTTTGTAGACATAGTTTCATAGTTATATGTATAGCATAGAATACGCGTCTATGAAGCTACGCGACCGTGAATAGTAGACCTAATTTAAAATAGAGGGTTTTCTAAAATGACGTTCACCAGGTGGCAGCACTGAGTCGTCAGGTCCAGGCGGATGTCAAAATGCTTATATTATGTTAATGACATTAGTTACATTGACGTCAACGTCATGGACGTCTAGGCTAAGTGGCGCCAATTGGTCGTGTGAACTTTCCTGAACCCTCATTTGTCGAGTCCAATTTTTAAAAATCGAATGGACCATGTCTTTCGTTTTTATATATATCAAAAGAAAGGTAATAATTGGGCGAGTCCAGTTTAAAAAAAATCGAATGGACCACGTTGTGTTTTTATATCTATCAAAAGAAAGGTAACCATTGGTCGAGTCCAATTTTTTAAAATCTAACGTACCGCGTCATGCGTTTTTAATATCTATTAAAAAAGAAAGCAAGACAAAAAGGCAAAAAGCTCGCCTTTGTAGCTTTGTGCTTAAAATCGCAATAAATAAAGGTGTAAAGATTAATTTTGGTGAGTACTGGCGATCTACCGCGGATCCCACGCTCAGTGTAAAGCCAGCCTTAAAGTGGTGAGTTGCAGGAATGTTAGAAAGAGTAACCTGCAGCACTGGACAAAGGTAAAAGACAACTGAAGGAACACGGGTGGGTTTTAGTCTGTAAAAGTCTGACAATCACTCACGCTCCACTCAGAGCGAAAGCTGTTTGATGTACCCCACCCCAAAAAAAGTCATAAGGGAAACTATTCTAAAAAGACCAAGTATTTAATAAATAAATAAATCGGCTTACTAACTCATAAAAAAGTTGTCGGATAGAAATCGGTAAACTCCGTTCGTATTTGGCCTAAAGGAACTTCTTTATCAAAAAGTAATTCGAATAGTATTGCATCGCTCGTCTTGCAAAAAACGTTGCCTTTTTTAATTATATTAAAGTAATCGACAGTGTTCTGAATAAAATCTATTTGGGCTATTGCTTCAGATTTTCATATAAATTGTGTAAACTTTTTATATCACAATTAAGGTCTAAAACCGTGCCTTGCTTACGCTCGCCAAGCTTATCCGAGTTTAATATAAAATATGTTTCTAACTGTTGAATGTTAAATTGGTTGGATTTTTTAAACATTTTGTTACAACTAAAATAAAAAATCCATTGAAATATTTAAAAAATATGTTAATACAAACAAAATGAGCTTATTAAGTTTTACTTAAAAATATGTTTTAGATACAATTAAAATAAAAAAGTTTTTTTTATATGAAATAAAATACGTTATATCAAAATGACGTTTATATGAAATTATGTCGAGCAAATTTATTGGTCTGTCAGTTTTTTACATAATGATCAAAAATTATATTAAGCTGCGAAGATTATTGTAATTTATCTATCAATGATTAATTATGAACACTGTGTCTATATCGGTATACAGTTTAAAGTAATTTTAGGTTATAACCAATATTTAATGTATTATTTAGATATAGATTTTTTATTATTAAGTTTTTTCCATAATTTGTAAAGCCTTTTTTATTTAAGTTTATTATTCAATGTTTTGTCATAATCATTTCAGTATCGATTTTATATGAAAAAATTTGTTTGAAAGATTTTATATAAATTTTTACTTTCAAATTTATTTACATATAAAGTACTTAAACATTCCTTTTGCAATGCTTTATACTCGAATTTATTTCTGAAATTCCGTTCCACAACGATTTTTATTATGTAAAGTCTGAAAAAGTATCCCTTTGAAATTATTATTTTTTACTTTAATCAAAGCATTTTCAGCATTCCATAAAAGTATTTTTTAAAAACGTATTCATTAACAGTATTCTTTTATATATTGACATTCTGTGATCACCGAATCAATCTTAAAAATGTACTTAAACTAAGCCTGTATTTGTGAAATATCAAGCCCTAATATTTATAAAAAAACGAGATAAAAAATAAACTTTTTTTTTCAATAATTTTGCTGATTGGCTCAAAACTATGTCCAAAATATTGTTATAGTCAAACGATTATACATAGTTGATATTTACACATGTAAGCTAGTATACTTGTGTTATTATGAAATATATTATATTTAATTTAATATTTGTTTGTTTTTACGCCAAACCTTACAAAAAAAACTGGCCAAGTGCAAGTCGGATTCGCACACGATGGGTTCCGTACTACAATATTAATTCGAAAAAACGCTATAAAAGTAACGTGTCTTATATTATGAAGACGCCCTTTTCATTTTTAAATGTATTATTTGTTGTTGCAGTGGCAATAGAAATATAGATTCTGTAAAAATCCGTAGGTAGTGGAAATCGGATTATTACCTGCGCAGAGTCGCTAGTCCAATATTTCGGGCTATATTTTACTGAGACACCATGGCGGCGCGACTAGTCGCCGCTACAAACAAAATGTATACAGTTGTATAGAGGGTTAGAATAGAATAGAATAGAATAGCATTTATTCGGCGCAAGCAACACAATATACAACAACATAAAATAATAATAAAAAAAAGAGTACAGACATACAATACAGTTGCAGTGACTGTGCCTGAACCGAAAGGGTCACCAACTCAGCAATTGCTGGGCGTCAAACACCCAGCGCTGATTTTCAGCTGGCACCCCGCAGTGACGCACGGATGATAGTAAATAAAGTATACTTAAACAAATAAAAATAATCTATATAAAATTTCTTACTCACCTGGTTTCCGTTTGGTTGCGCAACCAATTTGGTGGCGCGACCAGCTCGGATGTGTGGCGATTCTGGTGTCTAGTTTGGTAGCTTAGGGCTATATTTCACCGGGACACCATGGCGGCACATCTGGTCGCGCCGCCATTATGTCCTGGTGAATTATAGCCCTAACTACACGCACACCGCGTGTAGTCGTGTCGATGGAGAACTTTATATATTATAACAGCAGAGGCTTAGTCGTGTCGATGGAGAACTTTATATATTATAACAGCAGAGGCTTAGTCGTGTCGATGGAGAACTTTATATATTATAACAGCAGAGGCTTAGTAATAGGGTCCCGTTTTCACCGTTCAGGTAAGGAACCCTTTTTTTTATGGTGGAAAAAAATCATGCATTGACATACCCCGCCCTTGGGCGTAGCGGAAGATAGTGTCAGACTCTTACTGACTAAAAGACCCACCCCGTTCCTTCTAGCCTTCATACCGGGGCTCGAGCGCCCTTTCGGATAACCCTGGCCCCGGTAGGCTTTGACCCGGCTGGGTCCCTGCTGTTGCTGACAACTCCTTGAGGCGCGCGGGAACAGTGCGCGCCGTCGACGACTTGGGCTTGGTCCGGACAGTTACCTGACGGCCGGACAGTAAGCTACCCATTGCTCACTGTCCGCAAGCCCGCGCCTACGTTGGCCGGAAATCGGGATCAGAATGCGTTCGGCCTCCTCCTTTGCGAGCATTACTGCTTCGCAGAAGTCGGCGACCGCCTGCCACTCCTCCTCGCTCCGGACCATGGCCTCAACCAAGGCCCGGCGCGAGAGGTCTCCGCCGCCGATCGCCCCCACGAGGGCACGGCGATGCTCCGCCCAACAAGTACGGAACCCTTAAAATAATAAACAAAACAGATCAAGGTTACTTTCGACAAATCCAAAATAGTTTCTTCAAAAACAATAATGTCATAACTATATTAAACAACGAACTCTCAATAAGCTTAACTAACATAAACACCAGTTTCTGCAATAAATCAAAGAAATGTTTTGGCACTCCAAATAAATTGTGCAAGACTGTGTTTAAATACGTCTTAGTCTTACGCTGTCAACACAAAATTATGAGCGTCGAAAATAATGTTATTGCAATGATATTACAAGGTAACCTTATTTAGAGTTACAAGTGTGCACAGAAGGTGTCAAAAATAAAATTTTGTTACACGAAAATATGCTTCTATCCTTACTCAATTTACTATTTTCCGTACTAGTACAAAAAAGTGTGCCATCTCACCCCCATCACAATTTATTCTATTTCTATTCTATCAGGCTGGTCGCTGCAGGCAGCAATCCCCGTTTATTTATTTCTTCGTAAGTTTATTGAAAAACATCTTTTGGTACACGTGGAAATTTGTCACTGCAGCATTCGGTTCCATAACACCTATGGCTCGGGCGAATTTCGCCTCGGTTGCAAAATATGCAACCGAGTATTTCAGGCCAAAATTGAATTTCTACCACAGTGACAAATCCTGGCTTTCAGTTGTAACGGTTAGGAGAATATAATTCGGTGCGGTGGTTCGCGCCTACGGTGGCCGGAAATCGGGATCGAAATCCCGGGGGTGGCTGGGGCGCTGTGAGCGCCGCCGTTGCCTGATGCGGTCGGCCTCCTCCTACTTTGCTAGCATTACTGCTTCGCAGAAGGAGGTGACCGCCTGCAACTCCTCCTCGCTCCAGACCATGGCCTGTACCAAGCCCCGGCGCGAGAGATCGCCCTCACAAGAGGGCACGGCGATACTCTGCCCAAGCGAGGCACACAGTAGAGCTGTGTGCTCCACCGTGTCCTCCGGGCGTTCCGCACAGTGGCGACACCCGGGCGTGACTTCCCGAAACCGGTGCAGGAACCTTCCGAACTTAGGAATGCCCGGTGAGAACCTGCGTCATGCGGAAGGTGAGGACGCCGTGAGGTCTTTCCAGCCACGCCTCAAAGAGGGGACTTACCGCTATAATTGTGTGACTTACCACCGTGTCCAGCACTGGGTTGCGACAGTCGTTGACGCCATTTCACCATAAGATCCCGCCAGAGCTCTGTCCGCCATGCCACGACCTGTTGCGGCAGCCAACTTTCACCCCGGCGTTGTATCTCCTCGCGCAAATCGTGCATGTGTGCAACGACTGTTGCCTCCAGATCCCATGGAGGCAGGGCAGCAAGGCGGCTCGCTGCTTCACGGAAAATCGCGCGGTATCCCCGCACCATCCGTGTTACCATGACCCTCTAGCATGCGTTGAGCTGGGCTTTCGGCTGCGGACGCAGCGACAATGCCCACACAACACAATGCCCATGGACCGAACGATACCTGCGTAGAGCCTCTGGCAGAAGGCGTCTGGGCCCCCAAGGTTGGGCAGGTCGCAGGAGCCGTTTGGGAGCAGCCCCAGTCCGATTTAGTTTGGGAGCCAGACATCGGAAATGCTCCACGAAGTTCCACCAGCTATCATCAAGTGGGATCACAGTCAAGCACTAGGTAGTTGATATCAGGAGAAACTTCGTCTCGTAATCGCCATTTAAGAACATTTCCGTGTCAGCGTTCATCGACATTCGGCAGTAAGTGTTGAAATATTTTCTTACACTAAATTTTTAGCAGATACAAACCATTCTGATGTTTTGGTCACCATTTTCACGTGATCTTGACATTCGTTTGTTTGCACCGCCTACAATACTTATTACAAGTACGTTGACACTAACTCAAAGTCGCACATATACAACACAATACAGAAGTGATAATCGACATACTTCAACGTATAATTACTTCCTGATGAGTACTCAAGTTTTAGGCAGCCTATACAATGACTATCCTCACGCCCCAGACGCTGTAGAAGACGCCACGGCCGTTCATACACGACACTCGCGCTGGGAGGGATACCTGATCACCGTACGTGTGACCGATGAGGGTCGCAGGAATCCAAAGGATGCGAGACACACCTAACCGGTCGTTATGGCGACACTTGGGGGAGGTCTATGTCCAACAGTGGACGTCTTTCGGCTAAAATGATAAATGATAAAATAAACGCGTGGGCTTGCAATGGGTAGTTCGCTGTCACCAAGCCCGGGTCGACTGCGCCTTGTGTTCCAAGAGCTGTAAGCCCTGGAAGCTCTCAGCTCAGAGGGATAGTTCGAAAGTCATCGAGGCCCTAGAATGTGTGCTTCAGTCAATAAATTTCTGACACTTCTCGCCCCACCCAGAGCGGGATAAGTGATTTGTTAATTTACCACTACAAAAAAAAAAAAACAGCATACCTACACAATGCTAAACGCGGAACGTTTTCATAGATGACAAAGGGAGGAATAGGGAGAGGTGAAAATTAATCGCCTCTCCCTATTCCTCCCTCTCTTTAATATTTCTATCTTTCCTACAGTCTATTGCAGTGCCATGAAGCCATGTAGTTAGTCAGTAACGCGAGTACCACCTAGTACTTGGTAAGGAGGACCTTCCGGCCTCTCGGCCGAGACCCCCAGAAGTAAGTACTTATATCTACTTTTTTAGATTTTCACTTCAACTCAGCATCAAATGTGTCTATATCCATTACACTCCTACGCCGTGCCGTCCAGCCAGTAAGTTCAATGACCACCTTACAGTGCCCGACCTCAGAATAAAAAAACCGGACAAGTGCGAGTCGGACTCGCCCATGAAGGGTTCCGTAGCAGCAAGTAACATAATATAAAAGTTCTTGTAATGTGTTGTAACTTTGATCGATGTTTTAATAATAGTGTATTTTTTTCGGTTTATGACGCATTAAAAAAAAACTACTTACTGGATTTCGTTCAAACCAATTTTCGTTGGTAGTTTTTATAGTAATGTACATCATATATTTTTTTTAGTTTTATCATTCTCTTATCTTAGAAGTTAGAGGGGGGGGGACACACATTTTACCACTTTGGAAGTGTCTCTCGCGCAAACTATTCAGTTTAGAAAAAAATGATATTAGAAACCTCAGTATCATTTTTGAAGACCTATCCATAGATACCCCACACGCATAGGTTTGATGAAAAAAAAATTTTTGAGTTTCAGTTCTATGTATGGGGACCCCCAAAATTTATTGCTTTTTTTCTATTTTTGTGTGAAAATATTAATGCGGTTCACAGAATACATCTACTTACAAAGTTTCAACAGTATAGCTCTTATAGTTTCGGAAAAAAGTGGCTGTGACATACGGACGGACAGACAGACAGACAGACAGACAGACAGACAGACAGACAGACAGACAGACAGACAGACAGACATGACGAATCTATAAGGGTTCCGTTTTTTGCCATTTGGCTACGGAACCCTAAAAAGTGAGTGTCATTCATTATTTTTTTAAAGTTGTTAGGTTCGCGCTTGAGCAATATCTCACCTGATGGAAAGCGACGATGGAGCGCGCTTACCTAGAAATAACGTATTCACTCTTGACCTAAAGATTCCCAGGACTTGGGTAAGATCATTGGGCTGAACTTTTCCTAGCGAAATCTGCTGTAGCTATGGCTCAGGCTTCCTCTCTATTAGGGGCAATGGGCTGTAAGTTATAATCCACCACGTCGGCCCAGTGCGGGTTGGTGGATGTCACACGTCTCCGAATTTCTGGTTCTAGGACATGCCGATTTCCTCACGATATTTTTCATCGTTTTGAAAGCAGTGGTTCCGCTCGCGTGTTATTTTGATCGAAAGCATCCTATATTCCTCTTCTCCAGTTCCTAGGCTCAATCAAATCTTCAAAATTTTGCGCAATGCTTCCTTTTATGACGTAAGCGAGCAGTAAGAGAGGGATTTTCAAAATTGACCCCACAAGGGTTGAAACAGAAGTCCAAAGTTTGTAGGTACGGAGAAAAGCGCTACTTTCACGCGAGCATAGCCGCTGGCAGAAGCTAATCATACAATATAGTTGATGGGTCTATTCGCGGAGAGACGGACTTACATACCTACACACACTATTATCCCATATTTCATCAAATGTGTTTCAAGTTCGCCGCGATCTGAAACTAAATCTAAATCTGTCCACGATTGCGTCAGGTAAAAGAGCATTAGGCCGTGCTCCTGTTTATCGAAAATACACCTTAATCGTTAAAGATAAGGTTGAGAATCGTACACAGGATATGTTAATAATGAATTTGGTTCGTCCGCTTCCTATGTCTTTTCACTTACGTTGTAACATGTTATAAATTTCTCCAATAGCCTTGAATATTATAGAACAGGGATAGCAAACATATGGCACGCGTGTTAGTGTTGACACATGGCAGAATAATTTGGGCACGACAATGTAAGATATTTAATTTTATCTAGGTTGAAACTGATAATTTTATTGTGGTCTATAAAGTCTAGAGAACAGTGGTGGCTGAGTGGTAACGACTCCGAGTTAGAGGTCGTAGTTGTACAAACTTCAAACCCAGCCAGGCGCATTACTTTGTGTAATTTATTTCATCACCAGTAGGTACTCTCAAAACGGTAAAGGAAAACATTGTGAGAAAAATGGCAGGATCCGTGGCGTGGATTTAATGTAGCTCTACAAGTCTTGTTGCCATATAAAATGTATGAAGACCGACGCGCCCAGATTGGCGTACGGGGCCCATATGTGCGCAGTGTAGTTCTACCTTGAACGTAACCCAGTTAGTTTTGCCATCTCCTTCGTGGCCCATCGCGACCCCATCGCCCTGTCTTGAGGTAGGCAATTTTGTTGATGTCGAAGGGAAACTACTCTGTGTTATTATTGCCTATTTTGTATAAAAAACCCTCAAAAATGTTTGATACAGGGCCCCCTTTGTAACCAGCTACGCCGCTGAGTTCATCATCCCTGATAGAAAGTACTCCGCCACTAGGAAATGGTATCCATTTAATCTTGGTGAATTTATGACCGGTAGAAAAAATTCGGAATTTAAAATTCTTGAAAATGAAATATGTTCGTGGAAAAAAGATCGTTTAGCTCAGTAGTCACATTAAACTCCGCTGTTTTTACCCGACTGACCTTGCAAGAGGATTATTTTATTGAAAAATAAGAGCATGAGTTCAGTGCCGTAACTAAGGCAATGCCAGTGGTGCTCAGGTACAAGACGCAGGCTCTAGAGGGGGCGCAGAAATTATCCAACCAGGGCCAAAGTTTTAGATCCTGTGTTACCAAACAACTTAGGTACTTATCGTGTACAGAATAAGGCTGTAGTCGTTGTTGACTTATTCTGTAAGTGCTCCAATACCATCAAGAGGTAAATATTGGCGAGTGTTTGAAGCATCGCTAAAATAACTAGTCTTTTTTTTTCACTGTTCGAGCCGGGTCAGACTGAAACTTTTCTGTTATAGAAGATCGCACCGGGCTCGCAGGCGTTTAAAAGGCTAATTACAACACTGCAAAGGACAAGCAAACCCCTTTAGCGTAGCAAAATGCGTACCTGTGCAGTTAAGGAGTAGAGTTCCCTGCCCGAGTCTATGTTTACTGATAGCTAAAACCTGAGGGTCTTTAAGCCAGTACTTCAGTTACCCTCAGCGTTCCAAGTTCGCATTGACTCTATATATCTATATCGCTGATAACAGAGAGCCTTTCAGTTTTACCTTACGCATATAAGTTCGGAAGGTTCCTACACGTGATTCAGGCGAAAGAAACGCCTAGGTGACACTATTGTGCGGACCACCTGGCCTGGCGGTATATGGTGGAGGTGAGCCCCGCTTGGGCGGAGCAGCGCCCCTGTGGGGGCGATAGGTAGCCGCAATCTCTTGCACCTGGCCCTGGTCCGGAGCGAGCAGAAATGGGCGGCGATCGCTCCTTCTACGAAGCAGTAATGCCAATGATGGAGACAGCCGCAAGCGTGAGGGAATGAACATCCTCACGCCCCAGCCGCTGATACCCCAACTTTGACTACCAGCCACTCGCTCCGTCTTAGAGTAGGAGAAGTCTATGTTTCACTAATTAGGTACAGTATTCGAAAGGTTAAAAATAAACCTTATTTTCAACTATTTTCATGAATGACACTGATTATATTATGTAAATTGCCAAGCTATCTTAAGAAATTATATCATTATCAACACCTATAAATAAACAGACACCATCTCATTTTCGTTCTCCATTTCATCCGTCATTAACGTAGCAATAATTAATTTCTTTTGAAAACACTTTTGGCAAATGTTGCCAAACGTCAACATGTCTGGCTGGTTCTGAAGACAATCCTTGAACTAAAGGGTTCAACGATCATTACATGTCTATTATTTATTCAACTCAACTCATTTTCACTCCTAATCTTTAGAATTTTAGGACTAAAATCCTCTGAAACGCAAGACGATATTTTTTCAGCAAAATTACAGATGATTTTCAACTTTGCGTGCATGTAGTAGAGTTGGTTTTTCCTTGTGTTTGGTCTTTTCTTCTTAAGTTTGACATATTGACAGTTGCATGGCGGTCTCCTTATTCGGGATTCATTGTATTTGGCGTGCATCAGTGTTAGTTTTGATAGCGTGATAAGAACTCGGGCTCGTATATTGTAAGTGGTTTATTTATTTATTGAATTTAACAAAATTAGAAAATCTGTAAAAGATCCAACGTGTACGATTTTTTAATTTGAGTGCTGAAACAATTAGATTCTTTTAAAATTATATAAACTAGTGCTTAACTGCGATCTCACCATTCCCACCTGCTGGTAAGCAGTGATACAAAGCGTTCCAAATGAGAATAGGATCGCCCGCCATGTTGTGACGTCACGATTTACTGTCAAATCGAGAAAAGAAATTTTCAAACATTAATTAATTTATGAAACATTTAATTTATATATGAACTTGGAACAAAAACAGTTTAATCAGAATCTAGTTCTTCAATTTAATCATCTCTAAGTTCTTCAATTTTACTCATCTCTTAAGTTCTATAATTTTACTCATCTCTAAGTTCTTCAATTTTGCCAAAATTTCTTCGATTTGACAGTACGGCGAGACGTCAAAACATAGGAATCGGTCCTATTCTCATTTGGAACGCGTAGTACAATCGTTGATGGTGAGGCGCACTAGTTTATTCAGCCTTGAAGACACCTAAGTTATAATTGGACGGGAAGACCACAGCAGGCAAATTGTTCCAGTCTTTTGATGTGCGCGGTATAAAATAATTTCAGAACAGTACGTAAGATTGTCTTCAAATTAGCATAAACAATATTTCTTGTGATAAAAATAATTAAGGGCACTCCTGTAGAATGATCAGTGGCATAGACAGTACAGGGAGATCTGTCAGATAAATATTGGAGTTTAGAAAGACTTTTGAGAGAATTTAAACGCAAATATAATCAGTATTAGAATGTTCCCACTGCCGGGTCTTAGACCCAGGAGTGCTATTCTTTAAGAAAGCAGCCTTGAGCACAGCGCTGGCCGCAGCGACGAGTCGAGAGCGCAGTACATTGGATTAACAACTTAATGTCTCTTTACATTGGATTGTTAATTCAATGTACTGCGCTCTCGAATCGTCGCTGCGGCCAGCGCTGCGCTCAAGGCTGTTTTCTTAGAGAATAGCAGCCCAGGTCACAGGCCTCTTATATAGGAGGGAGAGTAGGCCGTAATCCACCATGCCGGCCCAGTGCGGGTTCGCGGATGACACATGTCTTCGTACTTGTTTGTTCTAGGTCATGCCAGTTAATGTTTTCCTTCACCGTTTTGAGAGCAACGATGATGAAATAAATCACACTTATACACCTGTCTGGGTTCGAACCCACGATCTTACAACTCTGTAAGTCTGGAGTTGTTACCACTGGGCCAGCACTGCTCTCGATATGAATAAATTATGATTTAATAAAGACTTAAAAATAATTCATTAAAATACTCCGCTGATGTGACCTACAAGTATATCAAACAAATGAAAACAAATCCAGAATAAAAACTTAATTTCGAAGGGAGTAATATGTCTGGTTAATTTATTTTAATTTATGCACTGTATGTGTTTATCTAACATCTGTATAGTTCATATTAAAATGAATTAACTCTTTGAATGTCGTAATTAGAGACACAATAGAAAGACAATAGCCTTATGTCGGACAGTGTAACTTAAGACATTCGACAGGTTGAACAGCTATGGAAAATTCGCTTGATTCAAAATACTTAGTTTTACCTATCAAAAACTATAAAATGAGTACCTAGGTAGCTAACTTTTCGAACAATTCAAAGCGCAACAAACGATTTCATGCTCCAATAAATTTTCGTACTGCACATTTACAAAGCACATCCAGTCGGAATTAGCAGATCCGTGTTTACAGAAACTTTAAGCTCGTCATCTACAACAATAACTCCTAAACGTCATGGATAAATACAACATCCGTAATTTAAAAGCACGCGATCTCGCACGCGTTTGATTTTCCTAACAATCTCTCAAGGAGGGAAAACTTAACCTCAAAAAATAAAAATAATTCTATTCTTTCTTTCTTTTGTGTCGAAACAAGGCTGAGAATCATGAAAAATAAATCTTTTACGCTACAAATTGATCGTTGTAAACATTAGAGAGACTCCAGAAATAAATATTACATCTCCAGCGAACTCAGTGCCAACTTTTCCCGCCCTTTCTAGTCAGTTAACACGCAAAAACCGCGCTAGATGGTCAACCGGAAAATAACCAGTGCTGAAAATACTCGTGCCTGATAATTAAAAAATAAAAAAAATATTTGACATACATTTGCGCGGTAAATTATAATTTTATTTTTCTTCGTGCAGTGACAACAAATTATACAGCCATGGGTGATGAATACGAACCCAGAGAAATTATATCAAGGATAGAAAATATTACGGAGCAAGATGATAAAAACTTGGCGGGAGCTACAAAGGAAATAAGAAACGATTTAACAGTTTTCATCCCAGAGAACCCTTTTCCAGACATCGAGGTTGATGCGTATCCACCTTTAAAATTCTCCTGGGTGATTCCGAAAAAAATTGCTGCCATGGCTTTTCCTAGAAATAAAGAGAACTTGAAATTTTTAATAGATCAAGGTATTTCAGTTCTGGTCACATTAACAGCTGGCAAAAAACCTCCGGTGGACGATATGCCCAGGCTAAGGTGGGTAGAAATACCCGTCGAAGAATTTGAAGCCCCCAGCGTAGATCAAATTAAGAAATTCATCGATGTATGTAAGAAAGCAGACAAAAATGGTGAGGTGAGTATTCAAAACTATTCATATTTATTTCTCATTACTAACTCTTTTTTAGGGTTCCGTAGCCAAATGGCAAAAAACGGAACCCTTATAGATTCGTCATGTCTGTCTGTCTGTCTGTCTGTCTGTCTGTCTGTCTGTCTGTCTGTCTGTCCGTCCGTATGTCACAACCACTTTTTTCCGAAACTATAAGAGCTATACTGTTGAAACTTTGTAAGTAGATGTATTCTGTGAACCCCATTAAGATTTTCACACAAAAATAGAAAAAAAGCAATAAATTTTGGGGGTCCCCATACATAGAACTGAAACTAAAAAAATTTATTTTCATCAAACCCATGCGTGTGGGATATCTATGGATAGGTCTTCAAAAATGATACTGAGGTTTCTAATATCATTTCTTTCTAAACTGAATAGTTTCCGTGAGAGACACTTCCAAAGTGGTAAAATGTGTGTCCCCCCCCCTCTAACTTCTAAGATAAGAGAATGATAAAACTAAAAAAAATATATGATGTACATTACTATAAAAACTACCAACGAAAATTGGTTTGAACGAAATCCAGTAAGCAGTTTTTGTTTAATGCGTCATAAACCGAAAAAAATACACTATTATTAAAACATCGATCAAAGTTACAACACATTACAAGAACTTTTATATTATGTTATTTGCTGCTACGGAACCCTTCATGGGCGAGTCCGACTCGCACTTAGCCGGTTTTTTCTTTTTAATATTCTTCATGTTTCGACCAGAGTAGGACCGCAAAAGACAGGTGTCCACTTACGCAAAAAAGAGGGCAGTGACCTCATCTATCATGCGTTGAGATTCTATTTTTAAATGGAGAAAATGTCATGTCAACATACTAGGTCAAAGCTTTTTCTGATACAGGTAGGACTAGGCTTCTAGATGATCAGTTCCTTTTTTTTTAGGGTTTCATACTTGAATAGGAAGAAGGAACTCTTATAGGATCAGTTTTTGTCTGTCTGTCTGTCAAGACCCTTTGTCTCGGGAACTCGTATAGATATCGAGTTGAAATATCATACACTCAGGTCTGTGTTCGGTCTTTTGAAGCTGTGAAAAAATCAAACTTTTAGTTAACGAAAAAAAAAATACGGTCGTTTATGTCGCAAAAAACGTATTATTTTGACACTCTCTAGGGAATCAAAATTATTGGGTACTTCCATATTCAAATATTCCATAAACGTGTGTCTTATAGCACAGATATACGAATAAATCTATAAATACTTTTGTTGTTAGGTACGTAACAAAAAAAAACTTTTATTGCAATTCGGAAAAATCTTTGCGACTCCATTTTGGAATTTAATTATTTACTTATGTAAGTTAGTAAATAACCCTTAGTACGAGAGTCCGACTCGCACTTGCCCAGTTTTTTAAGTGGGAATTCATGAAATGACGTCGCGGAGCTCTGGGTGGAACGAGAGGGAGTTTCAGACTTTTACTGACAAAAAGCCACAGTGCTCCTTTAGTTACCCTTTGCAAAGGCCATGGTACCTCTTTCGAACAATCAGCAACTCTAGCAGAAGACCAGTTCCTACTCCTAGTTGTCAATTGGTGTCCTTACTCGCCATTAACAGGCAACCATCAATAGACTATGAAAACAGGAAAGGCAGAAAAGCTTTTTTCAGTCTTCTAATGACAACAGAGCTTGCGTGTTATCGCTCGCGTGACTTATCTCAAGAGAAACTGTACTGTACTGAAAAACAAACTCGCATTCGATCATTCCTCCGTCTGTCAAAAGTGCACCAAATTTCAAGAAGGCAAGTAAGTAATGAACAAGTGTGTGTCAAATACACAAACTAAGTACATGTGTCAAGCCTACTGGGGCCAGGGTTATCCGAAAGGGCGCTCGAGCCCCGTATGAAGGCTTGAAGGAACGGGATGGGTTTTTTAGTCAGTAACTGACACTATCTCTCGCTCCGCCCAAGAGCGGGGGCTTTTTTTTATGGTGAGAAAAATCATGCATGACATCCCCCGCCCTTGGGCGGAGCGGGAGATAGTGTCAGACTCTTACTGACTAAAAGACCTACCCCGTTCCTTCTAGCCTTCATACCGGGGCTCGAGCGCCCTTTTGGATCACCCTGGCCCCAGTAGGCTTCGACCCGGCTGGGTCCCTGCTGTTGCTGACAACTCCATGAGGCGCGCAGGAACAGTGCGCGCCGTCGACGACTTGGGCTTGGTCCGGACAGTTATCGGACGGCCGGACAGTGAGCTACCCATTGCTCACTGTCCGCAAGCCCGCGTAAGAGCCCGCTGTCATTGGATGATTTTTCCCATCGAAAAGAAAAAAGTGTCAATATGTGCATATACACAGGTGCACTTTCTTCACCTTTACACTCTTGAGATAGATCAGACGCAGGACCAATGGCTTCACGAACGTTATGAGGTATTGGGGTGTCATCAACACCAAATTCTAATCACCTGGCTGCTACAGAGTAAATCTTATAAGAAAAATCCGATAGCACAGGAATCAAATCCAGGACCCTACGTCCACCAGTCACACTTGCACCCTCGCGTTTATTCCGCCAGGTTCACACTTCCATGACCAAATACTCCATCTCGTCAGCTCTTCTGTTACCTATGGGGATTGAAGAGCTACACGAGATGGAGTACAAACATACGATTCTGGCGAATAGGCGACAACACTCGTCGAAACAATCCGACGCAATTTCGAGGTACATTTTAATACAATCCTTTATACAATCGTTCTTACGTCATTACGATGTTAATAGCTGTCCGCTCGCGACTTCGTCCGCGTGTACTTCGGTTATCGCACTCTAAACGTGTTTTCCCGTAGGAATAAGATGTTTTTCCGGGATAAAAAGTAGCCTATGTTCTTATCCATGTCAAAGGCTATATGCATGCCAAATTTCATCCAAATCCGTTCAGCCGTTTTTGCGTGATTAAGTAACAAACATCCAAACATCTAAACATCCACACTTTCACATTTATAATATTATAGGATAGTTAGGATTACAAATCTTTCTCCAGATATTTTGGATACACAGCCTGCTATCTTGTGGATATAATTATCTAGGATTCTATAGAAATCAAAATATATAAATTTGTGTAAAAATAATCTAATAATAGGCCTCTGAAAATCTGCTATTTTACGTGAACTTTGGCCCTCCTTAATGTACTCATGAATATAATAAAATACTTAACATCAATAGAAGCTTTGCACAGTTAATCTAGAGTCTGAATGACGACAATTTTTCTGTTGTACCTGAACCCACTTATTCTTTTATTCAGTGCAACATAAACCTGTATCCGACCACAATGGAAGCCTCGGGCGATACCGTATACTCAGATCTGATTTCATTGTGATCAGTGACGTAGCTACTAAAAGGGTCTGAAAAACTTACTTCTTTTACTTACTTATGAAAGGCTTTAAAACAAAACATGTATTTCCTGGATAAAGTAATTTAAAATATTCGGGTTCTTAGATCATGGAATTAGCGAATACCAACATAGTTTTCAGGCGTTATCTTTCTTTTTTTGCATTGCGTCTTCATCAAATATCGCGTTGTATTGCGTTAGATGAAGCAACAACCTTTTAAACCATGCTCGATGTTGACGATAGTGGAAGAATACCCTCCTTAAAGATTTATTATTATTTAGTGAGATGAACTCATTGCGCTAAATACAGAATGGCCTTATCCAATTAACGTTTAAAATAATTCATAATTTAGCCCCAACAAGTTTCACCTGGCATAAATAAACAATCTATTTTAGTGGCTTAGGTGTAGAAGTGTAGATATTTACCTGAGCTAGTACGAATTGAGTCTCGCTTGTGCCAAATAAATAACGAGAATCATTAAAATTATGGCTAAATGCCATTGCTATAATACTGGACTAATCACACGAGTGTCTTTTCCATTTTAGTCAATGCGAACACCAATCGTATCTCAATCATTGAGCTCCTTGGTAGTCCTGAGTTGAGCTTTGCGAATGCTGACAAATGCTTGCACTGACTAGACTACACAGCCCCCCTAGCCAGTAGAAAGCCTCAAATGTACGGGAATGACGTCGTCTTAACGCTCAGTCACGTGACCAGCCCCCCTAGCCAAGTTACAATCGAATTCCGTTCTCTAATCGGTAACGCCTCGGTGACAGCAATTGTAGAAAACGATAAGTTGGTAGCCATGTTGACGCGCCTGAGTCGGCCGCTCGTTCTTCAATGTAGCGTTTGTATAACAAAGGATGTAGCGTTAAATATTGTAGAAACGATTTTGAACGATGTGAACTTGGCTTCGAATTGTCTATTCGTTGGTTCCGACCACGCGACTTTACGTTGAGATGACGTCATTCCCATACGTTTCATCACTTTTCGACAGCGTTAACAATTGCAGAATAAAAACTTGGCTAAGCGTGCTGAACAAAAGAATTGCCGGCAAGGTCAACTCGAAGCGTTCGGCGCAAGCGAAACGGTTGTAACTTGGCTAGGGGGGCAGGTCCACTCAAATCTGTATGGTTCTTTCTTCAAAACGCCATCTCCGACAAATCTGCATGGTTCTCATGTGATTTGACCATTACATATTTACTGTATGGACTTTTACAGAGACTTTGATCCCTGAGTTTTTTTCGGTGTTTCTTCTTAGGGTAGTCAGCTAGGAAACATCGGCCTCATCTAGTTTAAAAACTGATGAAAAAAAAAATTGACGTGTACCTAAAAGTGTTTTTTTTTTCACCTATTTGCAAAAGAGATCATTTATAAACACGAACACCAATTGTATTTTAAACAGAATGTAAACATGATACCCCAGATACATCATCATCATTTCAGCCGAAGGTGGTGTGACGATCACAACGTAACTCTAGGAATTAAGGCTCAAACACATAAACACGTCACGACAACGCAACGTGCCACGTTACGAAAACGCAACGTGCCACGGCACGGCAACGTGACGTGGCAGCCCACGTCATGGTGCCTTAACTTCCGTGCCGTGGACTTCCATGTCGAGCAACGTAAATAATCTAGGACATTAAAACTCTAAAACCTAGGAGTATTCTCAATTTCTTGGAAGCCTCCGGGCTAAAAGAGTTACTCTAACAAGGTGGCGAGTCACAATAGATCTTTTAGGTCGCAGTGACTACATCCCCTACACTCTACACTATGGGTGATGCATAGCCCCTTATCTTCTAAATAATAATAACGTAAATAATCACGTCACGACAACGCAACGTGCCACGTTGAACGACGTCGTATTGACGGTGGCGCATTTAATTTCATGAAATGGCCCACACTAGACGTGTTCTCCTCCTGCTAGTATTAAGAAGATGGATAAAGAAGAAACACACACAAAGAAAATACTGGATCCATCCTTATCTTTCAGTCATGAATAACGGGAGTCACTTCGAGAAGAAGTATAATGCCCTGAAAATAGACTGCAACGTGGCACGTTACGTTGTCGTAACGTGATTATTTACGTTGCTCGACGTCGATTTCAACGTCACGGTACCGTGACGTGGATTTCCATGTTACGTACCGTAACGTGTTTATGGGTTTGCAATCGAACCCGCGACTCGTAAGCCTAACCAATCGCTTAGCAACTGCACTGAATTTGCCATTAATTGCTAAGAATACCAACGTGTTTGTAATTAACGCGTTGATATAGTATAGTTATCGGCACGAATCTTGAGCGCTCGGCGTCAGATCGCTTTGCGCATTCCATACATTAGCGAGCCAATGGTCCCGATATTTGACTTCTGCGCAACTTGAAGCCAGCGCTCAAGATCCGTGCCGGTATCTGTAATGGCTACCTTTTAATCCCTAAAAATAGGAGTTGAATTAAAGTAGCATCAACGGCATTTTCTCATCAATTCTTTATAGACTTCCCCGATTCGATCCCACTGATCATCATGACTAAGTATGCTATTGTATCTCCTCAGGTGATGGGCGTCCACTGTCGTCAAGGCAGGAGTAGATCCGGCGTGATGCTGGCCTGCTACCTCATACACTTCCACCGCTTCGAGCCAGACCAGGCCATGAACACCATCAGGATGATCAGGCCAGGTAAAAAAGTTGCACTAAGTTACAAAACTACCAGCAGCCATCGTCCTCGTAGCCAGCTGTAGATAATCTAGCACATAGTAAGTCCAACTCGTGCGCATTAACATGGCACCTGGCTTGAAAACAGTTGCTACATTGAATACTCGAAAATAGTTTGTATTGTCACGTTTAAAGTATCGAAAATTCGTAAAGTAAGGAGTATGTTATATGAGAAACTTCTCAGCGTAAATTAAATTTTGATACCTGTTCAAAAAGCTCAAATAAAGTTCAATGCACTCAATATTTCAAAAGTCATTCATCAGGTGTCATGTTAATGTGCTCGGGTTGTAGTTCACGACCCGAAGCTGTCAGTATATTTCTCAGTATGGATGAATGACAAGAGGATCGATTTTCGAAGCACTTCGAAACGAAGTGTAAAGAACCCGATTCAGTAATAAATCGAGTTCGAGATCGATCCATTGGTTACCGTGCAGATGATCCTAAATGCACATCCACATAAAAAATAGCTTAAAGAAAATAGGTGATAGGAAAAGTTTTTAAACAACGTGGTTGCATTCTATTGTGCAGCGCTTGTAAGGGCACATTTGCGAACCCATTTATTATGCGTACAGCCAAGGATTGGAATTCCCTGCCGGAATCTGTGTTTCCTGATAGCTACAACTTAGGAGTCTTTAATTCGAGAGTGAATAGGTTTCTTCTAGGCAAGCGTGCTTCATCGTCGACCACATCATTGCTTACCATCAGGTGAGAAAGTAGTCAAACGCAAGCCTAACATTAATAAAAAAAAAAAAAAAAACATTTCTAAAGAGATTGCATAAAGGTCCCCTCTAGCTGAGTCTCACTGCGCACGGCTGCACGTGATCACTGTGCCACCGACTTCTTTCGTCTCGTCATTACCAGACCTACTAAGTCATGCCTGTTTTTACGTGGAAAACCAGAAAATCTTCAAAACACTTTCAAACACTTCTTTCGGGAGGGGAATTCAGACTTTTTCTGTTACCCTTTTTTACGAATGCTAAGGTCATTCTTTGGAACAATTCGCAGCCTTGGCTGAAGTCGGTCCTAACAGCTTAGGTACTTACCGTCAACATCTCTGTTCTGAGGCGTTTGTGGAACACAACACGTCTTCGACGGGGTTTGATCCTTACCACGGCCAGCTACTACCTTCCCTAAACAGTCATCTTAGCATAATAATCAGCCTTTTTAATGTTCCCACTGCTGGGACTCAAGCCTCCACTCTAGGAGAGGGAATGGGCCGTAATCCACCACGCGGGGCCTGTGCGGGTTAGTTCATGATCTTGCTATGTTCTTATTCTCGTGGCTACCGGCAATAAAGACATTTTAACGTGTGTGTCTGTGATGTGGGAAGATATAACCTTGTCCTATACTCGCTCTCGAAACCTTGACCGAGAATCAGACTTTAACATACTGTTACGTACGTGGGTAATCAAATGCCGATTTACTGACGAGAGAACTTTATTTACCACAAACAATAACAAATTAGTCCAGTCAACAATAATCCGAATCGCAATTAACACTAGAGTACCGTTACACTATCGCTTTAGTCGTTGATAAAAATCACTTCGAGTACTAGGGTAGTTCGCTCTTGATCGCAGTCGAAATCACAACTGACTCGCTCCCGGCCGGGGGTCCGTATTTATATGCGGAGCCAAGAAAATTCTAGATACCGACGTCCCCGGATCTATCCAGAATTCCAGAACAATTGAATCGCTTCTCGAAGTCATAAATCATTTTTATTTCTCGTAATAATAAGAGTCACGTTCATGCGAATTTCGACTCTATTGTTAACGTCGGAGAGTACAATTTCCCTTACGGTTAGATGATACCTATTACTACATGTACCTTGGTAGGTAGGTACCTTGTGGATGTTTCGAGATTTTTCTAAGTGTGACTACGCACAACTATTCTAGATCTTTCGAACAGCAATGCGTTTTAATTATTACGTGCCACTCGTTATTTTCTCGGAGATATGGCGTGTTCACGTTTAATGGCGTAACAGTGCCCCCCTCTTAGTCATGCTCGTCCCGAGCATTATTAGATCCGTGATACGGCGCCAATCTATCCACATGGACGACCTTGGGTTTCCCTCTCAACCCTTTCTTGATGCGGTAGGTCACGTCATTAATCCTCTTTAACACGGTGTAAGGTCCCTCCCATCGAGCTTGGAGTTTCGGTGACTTCCCTTTTCGTCGAAGCGGGTTGTGGAGCCAGACCAATGTACCCTCCTCAAATCCCTTGGCGTTGGCATTACGGTCGTATCTAGTTTTCATTTTGACGCTGGTGTTCATGCTATTCTCACGAACTCGTTTATGCACTTCGTCCAATTGATCTTGAAGGTCACTTACGTAATCTGTAACTGGCTTAGTCTTGTCAGGTGGCACGCCAGTTATGGCATCGACCGGGAGTCTCATCTCTCTGCCGAAATTCACTCTTGCTGGGGTATGTCCCGTGCTATCATGCACTGCCGATCGGTAAGACATCAGAAATAGTGGAATATACCGGTCCCAGTCCTTCTGATGGTCGTCGACAACCTTAGCCAGGTGATTCTCCAGGGTTTGGTTAAACCTTTCCACCATTCCGTCCGACTGAGGATGCGCAGGTGTTGTGCGTGTCTTATAAATTCCCAGAAGAGTACACATTTCCTGGAACAGCGCAGATTCGAAGTTACGGCCTTGATCGGAATGGATTTCCAAAGGTGCGCCATACCGACATACTACTTCTTCGACCACCTTCTTCGCCACTGTTGTCGCTTCCTGATTAGGTATGGCGAAGACTTCGGGCCACTTTGTGAAATAGTCCTGGATCACCACTATGTACTTGTTTCCGTCATTTGTAACTGGAAAAGGTCCAGCGACGTCGATAGCGATGCGTTCCCATGGGGTTCCCACATTGTACAGCTGAAGCCTGCCCCTGCTCCTAGTCTGTGGTCCTTTCACAGATGCGCACGCTGTACATTTCCGACACCATTGCTCTATGTCATCTCTACAATTGAGCCAGTAATACCGCTGTCTCACTTTCAGTAGAGTTTTCTTGATGCCCAGGTGTCCTCCAGAAGCACCATCGTGTTTTTCCTGTAGCAGGGGGACTACTTCACATCGTGGTACTATCACTTGTGTGGTCACCTCCTTGCCATCGTTCGATTCCCATTTCCTACAGAGCACATCATTTTCTAGGACTAAACTGTCCCACTGTGCCCAGTAGCTCTTAGTTACGGGACTGTGTGACGATACTTCACTCCACTGGGGCCTAGTTCCGCTACGCTTCCAGTCCAGTATAGGTCGAATATCGTCATCTTCTTCCTGGGACTTCTTGAAGTTGCCTTCAGCCCTAATTAAATTAACGTGTTCTCGGGCTTCATTCTGCTGGCAGTGTCTGCAGTCCTCATTACATGGACGTCGCGACAGGGCGTCAGCATTGTTATGCCCTTTTCCACTGCGATGTTCCGTCACAAAGTTGAACTCCTGCAGCTGCTCGAGCCATCTTGCAACTTGGCCCTCAGGGTTTTTAAATTGTAGAAGCCATTTCAATGCAGCGTGATCCGTCCTCAAAGTAAATTGTCTTCCTATGAGGTACTTGTGGAAATGCTGCAAGGTTTTTACCACAGCCAGCAGTTCTCGTCGAGTCACGCAGTAGTTCCTTTCTGGCTTTGAAAGTGCCTTACTGAAGTAAGCGATAACGACCTGTCTGTCGCCCTGCACTTGTGACAACACTCCACCAATTCCCGTGTTGCTGGCATCGGTATCAACGACAAATCTTCCGTCTCTGCTCGGATACCCCAGTATAGGCGCTTCACATAGCCGTTGCTTTAGCTCGTCGAATGCTGACTCACAGTTCTTGTCCCAAATAAAATCTCGTTTATCCTCAGTCAGCTGATGTAAAGGTTTTGCAATGTCCGAAAAATTCTTGACAAACCGCCTGTAGTATGTGCACAACCCTAGAAATGCACGTACTTCAGTTTTGTTCTTTGGAACCGGCCACTGTTGGACTGCCTTTATCTTCTCAGGGTCGGTTCTCACCCCGTCGGCTGAAATAACATGTCCTAGGTAGCTGACCTCCTTCTTGAACAGGGCACACTTCTTTGGGCTTAGTTTTAAGTTAGCCCCTCGTATCCTGGTGAACACTTTCTCCATATTCCTCAGGTTTTCCTTAAAAGTGCGACCCATTATAATGACGTCATCCAAATATACCAGACAGACGTCACCAAGAAGGCCCACCATGACTCTCTCCATAAGGCGTTCAAACGTCGCTGGAGCGTTGCACAACCCAAAAGGCATGACGTTAAATTGCCACAGGCCGCTGCCAATGCCCGTACTAAACGCTGTCTTTTCTTTATCTTTCTCGCTGATTTCCACTTGCCAGTAGCCACTTTTCAAATCAATGGTCGAAAACCACTTCATGCCACTGAGCATATCCAGCGTATCGTCTATCCTTGGTAAGGGATAACTGTCCTTCTTCGTCACATTATTCAGCATTCTGTAGTCCACACAGAATCTGGTACTGCCGTCCTTCTTCTTCACCAGAACGACGGGGGAAGACCATGGGCTCGTAGAAGGCTCAATTATTCCGCTATCAGCCATGTCCTTTACCATTTCTGCTACCTCATTTTCCTTAGCCCAGGGTATGCGACGCGGTCTCTGTTTAATTGGTCTAGCATCACCTGTATCTATCTCATGCTTGACGAGACCTGTTCTTCCGCAGTCTTTTCCCGTTGCAAAGATATCTCGAAACCGTAGCAGAAATTCCTTGGCTTGCTGTAGTTCCGAAGTCGATAAGTTGCTCTTAGAATTTTCCAGAAGTTGCTGGATGTGATCAGTTTCGACTTTGGTCGTGTCTTGCTTTGCTGGAGATTTATTGATTTGACGGAGATACTGAACTTCTTCACATCTCCCAACAACACTGTTTTTCTTCAGTTGGACCTCTTCTTTCCCAAGGTTCACAATCCTGACCTTGGATTTCCCTGTCGTCATAACTAATGTCCTCGCGGTGATGATCTCCGGGTGCCGGCCAGTATCCTCTACCAAAACACATCTTGTTTGCCTGATTTTCTTGGGAAACTTTACTTCGACTAAGGTTTCTGTTCTCGGAGCCAGTGTAGTATTCTTTAAACAGTAGAGGTTGCATGAGTTAATTCCTCGCAGGAAGACTTCTTGATCTGGGAATTTCAATACTCCCCTGTCGATATCTAAAATACATCGGTTATTCTGCAAGAAGTCGAGACCCAGTATGCAATCGTCGGTAATATTCGCAATTAACGCAGGATGGATATACACTTGATCACCGATTTTGATCTCAATTTCTGTATCACCGAGGACGGGGACTGGCTGGCCGGTTGCTGTCTGAAGTCGGCAGGATGGAGACTCCCTTTGCCACAAGATGGTGCGTTTCAGCAACTCAGGTCTTATAACAGTCCGTGACGCCCCCGTGTCAACTGTGAAATTGCAAGCACGATTATTCAGCGTCCCTTCGATGATCAAACTATTTCCGTTCTGAACTTGATTGATGGTGATGGTTGGGGCCTTCAGTTGACCAGCCAGCACCCGCCCCGCGGCCCTGGCGACATTTAGTTTAACGACTCCTCGTTAACTTGAGTTCCGGAGTCCACACTCCCCCTCTTCCTCTTGGGGCAATCGGTACGAATGTGCCCTTTTTCTCCACACCCGTAACACGTCGGAATATAGCGGGACTTTGCTGAAGAAGCAGCTACCACTTCTCGTTGACGTGTTTGCACTGACAGCGAGACCACCACTTCCCGAACTCTGTGCGTGCGTGAATCTTGTCGTACGGCTTCCACTTCCAAAGCGTGAGCCATCGCACTCTTTAGAGTTTGGTGGTGTCCAAGTCGCACTGTAGCCCTGACTTCAGTATCCCGTAGACCGTCGATGAATGCTTGCACCAGATTTACTTCCACCGTCTCTGGTGTCATTGACCTGTATGCACGCCGGACCAGCCGTTCAACCTCAACTCCCCATTGCTGGAGACTCTCGTTAGACCTCTGCGTTCTCTCGCGTAACTGAGCGCGGAAAACGTGCTCGAGATGCTTGTCTCCATAACGAGTTTCCAGTCCCTCCATGAGACGCTGCAATGTCCTGCCGTCCGCAGGAAGGTTCTCTAGGACCAGCAGGGCGTCCCCTCGTAGAGCCAAAGTTAATGCCGCGAAAGACTGTTCATCATCCCAGCGGTTCGTCTTAACCAATGTTTCGAATTGGTATCTGAATGCCGTCCAGGAAGACGTGCCATCAAAACGCGGCACATCAAATTTTGCGGCTGAAGCACAGTTGGTGTGCGATGGTGAGCCAACAGCAACGGGTTCGCGTGCTTCGAGCTTGACAATTTTTTTGTTGATGTCCAGTAGGCGATCTTCGTGGCCATCAATTCTTATTTCGAGGCTATCAGCTCGGGCGGAAACCTCCTTGACCTCCAAGGTGAGATTCTTTACCTTCTCACCCAACGTGACAAGGCCGTGGTCGATTTTATCGAGGATCAGGTTCTGCTTAGCCTCTTGATCGCGGCGAGCGGCTTCCTGTTCGCGGCGGGCTTCTTCCTGGTTAGCCGCGATTAGGTCCTGAAGCTTGCGCTGGGCTTCTTCCTGGTTAGCTGCAATTAGGTCCTGGAGCTTGCGCTGGTTAGCCTCCTGATCGCGGCGAGCGGCTTCCATACTAGCTTGCATGGCGGCCAACACCGCAGCGAGGTTCAATTCCGAGGATGGTCCTGTTGGCGCCTCAGCAGCTTCTGTTGCTACCATACCAGCCTGATCTTCCTCCTCCATACGATGACGCGCAGCATCCATCTCCATTTGCCTTCTTGTTCGTGGTCGCTGTTCGTCGTCTCTCGGTGTTAGTGGCATTTCACTTCTGACACCAGTTGTTACGTACGTGGGTAATCAAATGCCGATTTACTGACGAGAGAACTTTATTTACCACAAACAATAACAAATTAGTCCAGTCAACAATAATCCGAATCGCAATTAACACTAGAGTACCGTTACACTATCGCTTTAGTCGTTGATAAAAATCACTTCGAGTACTAGGGTAGTTCGCTCTTGATCGCAGTCGAAATCACAACTGACTCGCTCCCGGCCGGGGGTCCGTATTTATATGCGGAGCCAAGAAAATTCTAGATACCGACGTCCCCGGATCTATCCAGAATTCCAGAACAATTGAATCGCTTCTCGAAGTCATAAATCATTTTTATTTCTCGTAATAATAAGAGTCACGTTCATGCGAATTTCGACTCTATTGTTAACGTCGGAGAGTACAATTTCCCTTACGGTTAGATGATACCTATTACTACATGTACCTTGGTAGGTAGGTACCTTGTGGATGTTTCGAGATTTTTCTAAGTGTGACTACGCACAACTATTCTAGATCTTTCGAACAGCAATGCGTTTTAATTATTACGTGCCACTCGTTATTTTCTCGGAGATATGGCGTGTTCACGTTTAATGGCGTAACAGTGCCCCCCTCTTAGTCATGCTCGTCCCGAGCATTATTAGATCCGTGATACGGCGCCAATCTATCCACATGGACGACCTTGGGTTTCCCTCTCAACCCTTTCTTGATGCGGTAGGTCACGTCATTAATCCTCTTTAACACGGTGTAAGGTCCCTCCCATCGAGCTTGGAGTTTCGGTGACTTCCCTTTTCGTCGAAGCGGGTTGTGGAGCCAGACCAATGTACCCTCCTCAAATCCCTTGGCGTTGGCATTACGGTCGTATCTAGTTTTCATTTTGACGCTGGTGTTCATGCTATTCTCACGAACTCGTTTATGCACTTCGTCCAATTGATCTTGAAGGTCACTTACGTAATCTGTAACTGGCTTAGTCTTGTCAGGTGGCACGCCAGTTATGGCATCGACCGGGAGTCTCATCTCTCTGCCGAAATTCACTCTTGCTGGGGTATGTCCCGTGCTATCATGCACTGCCGATCGGTAAGACATCAGAAATAGTGGAATATACCGGTCCCAGTCCTTCTGATGGTCGTCGACAACCTTAGCCAGGTGATTCTCCAGGGTTTGGTTAAACCTTTCCACCATTCCGTCCGACTGAGGATGCGCAGGTGTTGTGCGTGTCTTATAAATTCCCAGAAGAGTACACATTTCCTGGAACAGCGCAGATTCGAAGTTACGGCCTTGATCGGAATGGATTTCCAAAGGTGCGCCATACCGACATACTACTTCTTCGACCACCTTCTTCGCCACTGTTGTCGCTTCCTGATTAGGTATGGCGAAGACTTCGGGCCACTTTGTGAAATAGTCCTGGATCACCACTATGTACTTGTTTCCGTCATTTGTAACTGGAAAAGGTCCAGCGACGTCGATAGCGATGCGTTCCCATGGGGTTCCCACATTGTACAGCTGAAGCCTGCCCCTGCTCCTAGTCTGTGGTCCTTTCACAGATGCGCACGCTGTACATTTCCGACACCATTGCTCTATGTCATCTCTACAATTGAGCCAGTAATACCGCTGTCTCACTTTCAGTAGAGTTTTCTTGATGCCCAGGTGTCCTCCAGAAGCACCATCGTGTTTTTCCTGTAGCAGGGGGACTACTTCACATCGTGGTACTATCACTTGTGTGGTCACCTCCTTGCCATCGTTCGATTCCCATTTCCTACAGAGCACATCATTTTCTAGGACTAAACTGTCCCACTGTGCCCAGTAGCTCTTAGTTACGGGACTGTGTGACGATACTTCACTCCACTGGGGCCTAGTTCCGCTACGCTTCCAGTCCAGTATAGGTCGAATATCGTCATCTTCTTCCTGGGACTTCTTGAAGTTGCCTTCAGCCCTAATTAAATTAACGTGTTCTCGGGCTTCATTCTGCTGGCAGTGTCTGCAGTCCTCATTACATGGACGTCGCGACAGGGCGTCAGCATTGTTATGCCCTTTTCCACTGCGATGTTCCGTCACAAAGTTGAACTCCTGCAGCTGCTCGAGCCATCTTGCAACTTGGCCCTCAGGGTTTTTAAATTGTAGAAGCCATTTCAATGCAGCGTGATCCGTCCTCAAAGTAAATTGTCTTCCTATGAGGTACTTGTGGAAATGCTGCAAGGTTTTTACCACAGCCAGCAGTTCTCGTCGAGTCACGCAGTAGTTCCTTTCTGGCTTTGAAAGTGCCTTACTGAAGTAAGCGATAACGACCTGTCTGTCGCCCTGCACTTGTGACAACACTCCACCAATTCCCGTGTTGCTGGCATCGGTATCAACGACAAATCTTCCGTCTCTGCTCGGATACCCCAGTATAGGCGCTTCACATAGCCGTTGCTTTAGCTCGTCGAATGCTGACTCACAGTTCTTGTCCCAAATAAAATCTCGTTTATCCTCAGTCAGCTGATGTAAAGGTTTTGCAATGTCCGAAAAATTCTTGACAAACCGCCTGTAGTATGTGCACAACCCTAGAAATGCACGTACTTCAGTTTTGTTCTTTGGAACCGGCCACTGTTGGACTGCCTTTATCTTCTCAGGGTCGGTTCTCACCCCGTCGGCTGAAATAACATGTCCTAGGTAGCTGACCTCCTTCTTGAACAGGGCACACTTCTTTGGGCTTAGTTTTAAGTTAGCCCCTCGTATCCTGGTGAACACTTTCTCCATATTCCTCAGGTTTTCCTTAAAAGTGCGACCCATTATAATGACGTCATCCAAATATACCAGACAGACGTCACCAAGAAGGCCCACCATGACTCTCTCCATAAGGCGTTCAAACGTCGCTGGAGCGTTGCACAACCCAAAAGGCATGACGTTAAATTGCCACAGGCCGCTGCCAATGCCCGTACTAAACGCTGTCTTTTCTTTATCTTTCTCGCTGATTTCCACTTGCCAGTAGCCACTTTTCAAATCAATGGTCGAAAACCACTTCATGCCACTGAGCATATCCAGCGTATCGTCTATCCTTGGTAAGGGATAACTGTCCTTCTTCGTCACATTATTCAGCATTCTGTAGTCCACACAGAATCTGGTACTGCCGTCCTTCTTCTTCACCAGAACGACGGGGGAAGACCATGGGCTCGTAGAAGGCTCAATTATTCCGCTATCAGCCATGTCCTTTACCATTTCTGCTACCTCATTTTCCTTAGCCCAGGGTATGCGACGCGGTCTCTGTTTAATTGGTCTAGCATCACCTGTATCTATCTCATGCTTGACGAGACCTGTTCTTCCGCAGTCTTTTCCCGTTGCAAAGATATCTCGAAACCGTAGCAGAAATTCCTTGGCTTGCTGTAGTTCCGAAGTCGATAAGTTGCTCTTAGAATTTTCCAGAAGTTGCTGGATGTGATCAGTTTCGACTTTGGTCGTGTCTTGCTTTGCTGGAGATTTATTGATTTGACGGAGATACTGAACTTCTTCACATCTCCCAACAACACTGTTTTTCTTCAGTTGGACCTCTTCTTTCCCAAGGTTCACAATCCTGACCTTGGATTTCCCTGTCGTCATAACTAATGTCCTCGCGGTGATGATCTCCGGGTGCCGGCCAGTATCCTCTACCAAAACACATCTTGTTTGCCTGATTTTCTTGGGAAACTTTACTTCGACTAAGGTTTCTGTTCTCGGAGCCAGTGTAGTATTCTTTAAACAGTAGAGGTTGCATGAGTTAATTCCTCGCAGGAAGACTTCTTGATCTGGGAATTTCAATACTCCCCTGTCGATATCTAAAATACATCGGTTATTCTGCAAGAAGTCGAGACCCAGTATGCAATCGTCGGTAATATTCGCAATTAACGCAGGATGGATATACACTTGATCACCGATTTTGATCTCAATTTCTGTATCACCGAGGACGGGGACTGGCTGGCCGGTTGCTGTCTGAAGTCGGCAGGATGGAGACTCCCTTTGCCACAAGATGGTGCGTTTCAGCAACTCAGGTCTTATAACAGTCCGTGACGCCCCCGTGTCAACTGTGAAATTGCAAGCACGATTATTCAGCGTCCCTTCGATGATCAAACTATTTCCGTTCTGAACTTGATTGATGGTGATGGTTGGGGCCTTCAGTTGACCAGCCAGCACCCGCCCCGCGGCCCTGGCGACATTTAGTTTAACGACTCCTCGTTAACTTGAGTTCCGGAGTCCACACTCCCCCTCTTCCTCTTGGGGCAATCGGTACGAATGTGCCCTTTTTCTCCACACCCGTAACACGTCGGAATATAGCGGGACTTTGCTGAAGAAGCAGCTACCACTTCTCGTTGACGTGTTTGCACTGACAGCGAGACCACCACTTCCCGAACTCTGTGCGTGCGTGAATCTTGTCGTACGGCTTCCACTTCCAAAGCGTGAGCCATCGCACTCTTTAGAGTTTGGTGGTGTCCAAGTCGCACTGTAGCCCTGACTTCAGTATCCCGTAGACCGTCGATGAATGCTTGCACCAGATTTACTTCCACCGTCTCTGGTGTCATTGACCTGTATGCACGCCGGACCAGCCGTTCAACCTCAACTCCCCATTGCTGGAGACTCTCGTTAGACCTCTGCGTTCTCTCGCGTAACTGAGCGCGGAAAACGTGCTCGAGATGCTTGTCTCCATAACGAGTTTCCAGTCCCTCCATGAGACGCTGCAATGTCCTGCCGTCCGCAGGAAGGTTCTCTAGGACCAGCAGGGCGTCCCCTCGTAGAGCCAAAGTTAATGCCGCGAAAGACTGTTCATCATCCCAGCGGTTCGTCTTAACCAATGTTTCGAATTGGTATCTGAATGCCGTCCAGGAAGACGTGCCATCAAAACGCGGCACATCAAATTTTGCGGCTGAAGCACAGTTGGTGTGCGATGGTGAGCCAACAGCAACGGGTTCGCGTGCTTCGAGCTTGACAATTTTTTTGTTGATGTCCAGTAGGCGATCTTCGTGGCCATCAATTCTTATTTCGAGGCTATCAGCTCGGGCGGAAACCTCCTTGACCTCCAAGGTGAGATTCTTTACCTTCTCACCCAACGTGACAAGGCCGTGGTCGATTTTATCGAGGATCAGGTTCTGCTTAGCCTCTTGATCGCGGCGAGCGGCTTCCTGTTCGCGGCGGGCTTCTTCCTGGTTAGCCGCGATTAGGTCCTGAAGCTTGCGCTGGGCTTCTTCCTGGTTAGCTGCAATTAGGTCCTGGAGCTTGCGCTGGTTAGCCTCCTGATCGCGGCGAGCGGCTTCCATACTAGCTTGCATGGCGGCCAACACCGCAGCGAGGTTCAATTCCGAGGATGGTCCTGTTGGCGCCTCAGCAGCTTCTGTTGCTACCATACCAGCCTGATCTTCCTCCTCCATACGATGACGCGCAGCATCCATCTCCATTTGCCTTCTTGTTCGTGGTCGCTGTTCGTCGTCTCTCGGTGTTAGTGGCATTTCACTTCTGACACCAGTTGTTACGTACGTGGGTAATCAAATGCCGATTTACTGACGAGAGAACTTTATTTACCACAAACAATAACAAATTAGTCCAGTCAACAATAATCCGAATCGCAATTAACACTAGAGTACCGTTACACTATCGCTTTAGTCGTTGATAAAAATCACTTCGAGTACTAGGGTAGTTCGCTCTTGATCGCAGTCGAAATCACAACTGACTCGCTCCCGGCCGGGGGTCCGTATTTATATGCGGAGCCAAGAAAATTCTAGATACCGACGTCCCCGGATCTATCCAGAATTCCAGAACAATTGAATCGCTTCTCGAAGTCATAAATCATTTTTATTTCTCGTAATAATAAGAGTCACGTTCATGCGAATTTCGACTCTATTGTTAACGTCGGAGAGTACAATTTCCCTTACGGTTAGATGATACCTATTACTACGTGTACCTTGGTAGGTAGGTACCTTGTGGATGTTTCGAGATTTTTCTAAGTGTGACTACGCACAACTATTCTAGATCTTTCGAACAGCAATGCGTTTTAATTATTACGTGCCACTCGTTATTTTCTCGGAGATATGGCGTGTTCACGTTTAATGGCGTAACAATACGCATAAAACATTTTGTTGTGATCACGTTCATACACGTGCGAGTACGGATAAGGAGTGGAAAAACCTGCCGAAATCTGTTTCCTGTACCCCTAGCCAAGTTGCTAATCTGCAATAGTTAACGCTAGTAGAAAGCTTCAAATGTACGGGAATGACTTCATCTCAACGCTCAGTCACGTGGTCAGAACAAAATATTCGGTGACGCGGCCAACTCGAAGCGTTCGACGCAAGCGAAACGGTTCTAACTTGGCTAGGGGAGCTGCTACAATCTGGAAGTATTTAAGCCTAGAGTGAATAGATTACTTTTATGCAAGCGTGCTACAAATTCAATCGACTTTGGAGCACGTGCAAGAAGCAATTATGCAATTGCATAATTACTTACCATCAGATTAGATAGTGGTCAAAAGAGAGTCTTTTTTTTCTATATAATTATTTTGTCTTACCAAAATATTTTTGACAATGTTTTACGCTAAATTATAAAAAAAAACAGTAAAAATATACATTTAATTAATTGAGGAGTTACACCTAACATATTATAATAGAGCCGTTTATTTCGTAAATCTCCGTTAATTACATTGTACCCAAGTCTTTGATCATAAACATTGTGAATTTTACATTCACATATTTCGATTCATGAGTATGATAGACTTCCTGTGGACCGTTGACGTCACGTTGTAGTATTCTCGGCTTTTCCACTCTGACAGAAACGTTGGAATTACCGGTCTTGAAGGAAAATTGTAATATTATTGTCGGGTTTTGTAAACGCTTACTATTTATGTCGCCGAGTAAGATAGATCTTATTTTATCCAATTCTAATAGTACATTATGATATAAGTGTGTAATGTTAGTGATTACCGTCGAGGCGGTATTTAGACCCGAGCCGTGGCGAGGGTCTTAAGAGCCGAGAAAGATAATCATTAATTACTCACGTGTATCATACGACTTTTTTCAATACACTTGTGAAGAAAATAACTAAAACTTGTAAACTTTTGTGGCGATAAAAATCTGTTTTCGTACACGCGCCCATTTTTTTTTAAATTTACCTTTCAATACACTCATTGAAATGAATAAACGGAGTTGACCGGCAACTCGTGGGGGACGACCTGCGCCCAGCCTGATACGATAATGTAATATAATTATGGTGGGGGAGAGGTTGAACAATAAGGTTTTAACTAAATTATAGCACTAGTGCGTAATGGTAATCAAAATATCACAGTTTGGTAACAAGGGCCATTATGTACTTAAGTGCAGTGCAATAAGATCACTTTCTGAGCAAGTGTATTGAAATAGTTTATTACACCACTTCTTAGTAAGGTCTAGTTTTCTTACAAAGCAGATTAAGGGTACAAATTCTTTTTCTATACACTTAATGGAAAATCGGCTTGCCCCCGCAATAGGAAAAGAAAAAGGAAAGACCTTGTCCGCTTGAGATTCCCGTTTTGACATAGGTCAGTAGAGGTGAAGGATTACCCCAATCGCAATAGCTTTGATTTTACGTGTTATTTTCCGTTAAAAATTCTTGGAAGCAATAAATATAATACCTACACAATTGGCGTCCGTAGCCTGGCTACGTTTCGGTGACCTCTTTGGGGAAAACGAAGGTTTTATCTGTGAAATTATGGACGAAGGTATAGTACAATTCACGAATGATGGCGGCCGTGAAGTTTGCGCAGAAGGCTGCGCAGTAACGTGTTTTAGGAACCAAATGACGTCGTGCATGTGCGAGAAGAGTGTGGTATGCGCGAAAGTTCGCAAAGGCTAACTTCACGCCCGCCATCATTCGTGAATTGTACTGTATTATGACGAATACTATCGGAGATCAAGGAGATTTATTGTGAAGGACGGCACGGTTGTCATCTGTCGGGCATGTCACCGTCCGGGAGAATCAATTCGTCACATTATCTCTGGTTGTTCTCGTCTAGCTAACGGAGAATACTTTAGTAGCCAGGATCATCCATCAGCAACTTGCTCTGAAATACTCTATTGTGGAATCGGGAGTGCCATACTATAGGTATGAGTCCAACCCAGTTCTTGATATGGTCATATCACTTTGTACTGGGACCGGCCCATCATCACTGACAGGACTATTGTAGCTAAAGAACCTGATATAGTGGTGGTGGACCCAAGGGAGAGGCGTGCAATGATTGTTGACATATCCGTTCCACATGACGAGAACCTCGTGAAAGTTGTACTTGGCGATCATTGTACCGATGGTCGTGTCGGGCAATGGCTTAATAGCCAAGAGCCTCGACCAACACCTTATGAGGCTCGCGTTAGGCGGTTGGATCAAGGGCTTGATTCAAAAACCGGTACTCCTGGACACGGCTCGTATTGTTAGGAGGTTCCTTTCTTTGGAGCCCTGACCGCTGGTAGCTTGGACCCTGTTCCCGATACCGGTGGGATACTATTTTTATATTTTTAAATGGTATTTTTTTTACTGAAATATTTAAAAATTTATTTATATGTTGTAAAGTAAATAAACATAATATAATATTAATAATATTCCACAACAATCACACAACACCGCCTAGTCCCAAGCAAAGTAAAGCTTGTGTTATGAGCAGGTACTAGACAACTGGTAAACATACTTATACATTTCTGAATACTTACATACATAATATAGATAAATTACACCCAGACACAGAACAAATGATCATGGTTATCACAGAAACATTTGTCCTGGGTGGGAATCGAACCCACGACCTCCGGCATAGCAGTCAGGGCCACTAATCACTAGACCAACAGGCCAGTCAATAAAACTGAGTTATATAAAGAATCTAACTTCATCGTCATTTAAGCCAAAAGACGTCCGCTGCTAGACAGATCTCCCCCAAGTGTGGCCACCACGAACGGTCCTGTGCGTGTGGCATCCATCAGATTCCCGTGACCCTTACCAGGTCATCAGTCCACCTCGCATCCTTCCAACCTTCAAACATTGCGTCTTCCAGTACACAGTCTCCACTCCAGAACCTTTCGGCTCCATTAACCATCTGTTCTGCGAACAATATATTCCCTGCCCACTAGCTGCCAATTAAGTTTGGCGATTCTTCTGTGATGTAATGTAACTCATTCTGTGATTTAACTCAATACGATTTAAAAGAGTGTCCATGGAGTTTCTTGCACGTTCTTCTCCATAGAGACCTACTCTTTGGAACGTGCAATTTAGCTTCACTTGTTTGACTGACCGACATTTTGACAATTCAAAAGTGCCTGTAACAGGTCTATTTGAAATAAACGTTTCTGATTTCTGATTTCTTTCCTCGAGCTATGTCTACCTTGGTTCTCCTGCAGATATCTTCATTTCTGATTCGATCACGCAAAGAAACTCCGAGCATAGCTCTCTCCATTGCCCTTAGGGTGACTTTAGGCTTTCTGACTTCTGAATCTAAAATTATAATTACCAATATTACAGGATCCTTAGACGCCGAGGAACATGAGGAATCAGTTGGCAGATACTTCGAGTACCTGACCGAGGATAATCCAGTGAGGTTCGGAGTGAGCGGTGACGTCATGGAGGAGTTCGTGCAAGCAGCCAAGGAGTACACCAAGAGCGTGCTCAACTAGACGACTGTGATTTGTTATGTCTGTACCTGATGTTAAATATTATGCGTTTGTTTTATTGCTGGCGTTTCATTTTTAAACCAGTTTTTTAGGGTTCCGTAGTCAACTAGGAACCCTTATAGTTTCGCCATGTCTGTCTGTTCGTCTGTCTGTCTGTCTGTCCGTCCTCGCTTAATCTCTGTGACCGTTAGCACTAGAAAGCTGAAATTTGGTACCAATATGTATATCAATCACGCCGACAAAGTGATAAAATAAAAATTGGAAAAAAATGTTTTATTAGGGTAGCCCCCTGTGCGAGAATTATGGGTATTCTGATGAAATCAATGACTGGATGCTCAATGCAAATTAGTTTTAATAATTTTCGGTGTGAACAACATATTTTACAAAAAAACAAGAAGACAAGTGACAAATAGAAGTGTCATATTTTTTCATATAATTTAGGAAGCTTGCAAGAAGGTTTTATCTCCAACATTTCCCCGGGCGTTGAAACCAATGGTTTCAACCAGATTCTGAAGACACAGGCAAAGGGCAGATTCGGTTGAATGCCCGTCGAACGACTCCAGTAGACGTCCGAATGTCAGCTACACGGGCGATACCATCCGTTCCTGGATGAACAGCCACGATCCGTCCAAGTCTCCACTTCAACGGAGGAAGATCGTCTTCCTTGATCACCACCAAGGAGTTCAGCATCAAGCCATCCTTGCAGGAACGCCATTTGGAGCGTTGTTGCAATTCTGCAACATACTCCTTGCTCCATCTGCTCCAGAAATGCTGGCGAAGCTGCTCGATCCTCTGGTAACGAGACAGATAATTGGCAGAGCTATCCTGGTAATCAGGTTGCGGCAAGGAAGTAAGTGGCCGTCCCACAAGAAAATGTCCTGGCGTGAGCGGAGTATAATCTGCAGGATCTGAAGACAACGGCGTCAATGGACGAGAGTTCAAGATGGCTTCAATCTTGGTTAGTGTGGTGTACAGCTCTTCAAAAGTCAAGTTACAATTTCCCAACACTCTCTGAAGGTGATACTTTGCTGACTTGACACCCGCCTCCCAGAGTCCACCGAAATGTGGGGTGTAGGCGGGAATAAAATGGAACCTTATTCCGTCGTTTGCTGCACTTTCACCCAAGGACAAACTATTTAATTTTAAAAATTTGGAAAGGTCGTTGTATGCACCGACAAATGAGGTACCGTTATCGGAAAAAATATCAGCAGGTTTACCTCTCCGAGAAATAAACCGATACAAAGCCAGTAAATAACTATTGCTAGTTAAATCACCAACGAGCTCCAAATGAATGGCCTTGGTTGTGAAACAAATAAAAATAGCGACATACACCTTTACTAACCTACATCCACGGCCCTGGCGACTAGCACACATAATAGGGCCAGCGTAATCAACGCCTGTGCTTTCAAAGGGATAACCTGGACGAAGGCGTTCTCGTGGTAAGTTACCCATTAAGGGAGCTACAACCTTACCCTTCATACGGTGACACAAAACACACTTATGATAACAGGCTTTCGCCAACTTGCGACCTCCTATTGGCCAATAAGTTTCCCTAATGGAAGCTAATAATAATTGTGGGCCAGCATGCATCAGCCTTTTATGCTCAAAATTAAATAATAGTTTAGTGAAATCATGAGTGGACTGTAATAAAATAGGGTGTTTCTTACTATAAGCAAAATTAGAGTTATCGAGACGTCCTCCTACTCGCATTACATTATTATCGTCTAAATAAACATTAAACTTTAGAAGGGCGCTCTTTTTAGGTAAACTCTTTTTGTTCAAAAATAATTGGTATTCAGAAAATGACTGAATCTGACTCTTAATAATGACAAGAGTTAGTGCATCTTGTACCTCATCATGTGACAAGTATTTGGTTTTAGGGTAATGCTTTCTACATGACTTAATAAATCGTAATACGTAGGCAACAGATCGTACGAGCCGTGTGTAATTGGAATAACGCCTAAAATCAATTAAAACTTCAGGTTTCGAATCGTTTACAACATGTAATATGATTTTAGGTCGAGTCTCCGGTAACGATTGTAGTCCTGGGCTCGTAATTTGAGAAGGCCATTCAGACGAATCTAGTTTTAAAAAATCTGGTCCTTTCCACCACAGATCTGACTCCTGCAGATCACTAATATCCATGCCACGAGATATTAGGTCTGCTGGATTTTGATCTGTTGGGACGTGCCTCCAAGTACAGTTACCCGACTTATCCAAAACCTCAGCAACGCGGTTGCGCACAAAGGGCTGAAGTCTGGTAGGCATCATCTGTAACCATCCCAAGACAATGGTTGAATCAGTCCAACAATAAACCCGACTGATCTTCACTCGAAGTGAGCTCATCACCTTCTCGTGAAGACGAGAACCGACTACCGCACCACATAACTCCAGTCGCGGAATTGTCGTAGGCTTGATGGGAGCAACTCGACTCTTTGCCATTAACAAGCGAGCCATGTACTCACCCTTAGCATTAACACTGCGAATGTAGACGCAAGCACCGTACGCGGACTCAGACGCGTCTGTGAAAATATGGAGTTCTAACTCCGTAAATGAATTGCAGACTACAAGTCGCGGAATGCGAACATGATTTAAAAGAGGTAAAGATTTAATAATAATCTCCCATTGTTTACAAATCTCATTAGGTAATGGTTGATCCCATGATAATTTATCTAACCACATTTTCTGTAGCAAGATCTTCATAGTAATAACAATAGGACCTAACAGACCTAAGGGATCAAAGATTCGCGCAATAACGGATAACAAGTCACGCTTTGTGTACCTAGTCGAAGATTTAGTCAGACCTATAGGAAACCCTATCTCATCAGTGCCGATATGCCAACAGAGACCAAGCAACTTTTCTGGCTCATTTTGTCCAATGTTCAAATCGTATGACGCAGGGACAGCATTCGACAATAATTGAGAATCATTTGACTTCCACTTTCTCAATGGCATACATGCCGACGCAAGCGCTTTGGTGACTTCAGTGCGAATGAACTTTACTTCATCTAAGTCATCCCCTCCGGTCAGCAAGTCGTCGACATAGAAGTCATGTTGGATGATTTCCGATATCTTAGGGTTCCTACAGTCGAGTCCTACTTGTTTAAGGCATCGTGTCGCAAGGAATGGCGCACTGGCCGTACCGTACGTGACGGTGTTTAATTGATAAACATTAATAGGATCACTAACATTATCACGCCAAACAATCTGTTGTAAATATCTGTCCGACGGGTGGACGACTATTTGTCTATACATCTTCTCCACATCCGCAGATAAAACATACTTGTGGACTCTAAAGCGAAGAAGTATAGACAATAGACCGTCCTGTACGGTTGGCCCAACCATCTGTAGGTCATTAGAGGACACTCCCGTCGAAGTAGAAGCACTAGCGTTGAAAACAACACGAAGTTTGGTCGTGGTACTCGACTCGCGTAAAACTCCCATATGTGGAATAAAATAACCCAAACATAAATTAGGTTTATTAATTTTTGTCATATGACCAAGTAACTCGTATTCTGACAAAAAGTCATGATACATTCTACTAAAGTTCGTCTTAACCTTTAATTTACGCTCTAAAGAATGTAAACAATGTGTGGCTTTATTAAAAGAATTTCCTAAAATTGAAGGATCTTTCTTAAGGGGGATGCGAACACAAAAACGACCATCAGACAATCGTGTCGTATTTGTAACGAAATTGTCTTCACACAATTTCTCTTCAGGCATATAAGAATTGGAAGACTTCGCATTCACCTCCTCTAATTGCCAAAACTTTGTCAATTCTGACTTGAGGTTTTCCCAGTCACCATCGCTGTCGGCAACCATTTTAGACATATTGCACTTTACGTCATTCGTCAGCAGTGAGATAGTATTCTGAGTAATTGGACCGGAAACTATCCATCCTAGACGGGTTTCACATAATATTGGTTTCCCGGTACCTAACTTTAGTCTTTGAGATCCTAACAAATCCCAAAAAAGATCAGCGCCGATTAAAATATCAACATCGGCAGGGTTATAAAAAGTAGGATCAGCTAAAGTAATATTCGAGGGTAAGTCGAAATCAGAAATATTTATCTGACGACACGGAACACTACTCGTAATGAACGGAAGAACAAAACAATTTAGTTCGAATACAAAGCTATCATCTAATGGCGTACCCTTAACCCGACATATTTTACCTACGTGCGAAGTGACGTTATTGATTCCAAGGATTGATCTATCTACCTGGCTAGTTTTTAAGTTAAGTTTATTGCACAACCTATCTGTTATGAGTGAAGACGTGCTACCACTATCGAGCACCGCGCGAGCGAGATGCACACACCCATTGTGGTCTCTTAATTTGATCAAAGCGGTTGATAACAACACATCTCGTTGCGTATGACCACACGGAGATGCAATGTTTGCGGATAAAGCTACGTTATTCGTTTCAGTCGTAACAGACAAGTTATTCATCGAATTACCACTAGGTGTATTCGATACAGTGCCATTAGAATGTACGTGAACTAATGTGTTGTGCCTACGTTTGCATAGTTTGCAGCCTGGTTTTTTACATTTGTTAGCATAGTGTCCGGAACGAAAACAGTTAAAACATACCTTATAACTAGGTAATGATTTGAGACGGTCATCGTTACTCAATGCGAGAAACTGTGGACAATTATTTAATGTGTGATCGTTGTTATTACATTTAGGACAAGGTTTAGAAGCTGAGTCAGTGCTAGAATTGATAGGAGATTGTGCTACCATTGACTTGATCTTAGGACCTGATTTACCTGGTGATTGCGAATAATGATTGCGGGGGAGTTCCAGGGTCTCGATGAGGTCGGTTCGATTGCGTAAGAATTGCATAAATGCGTTAAACGTGATTAAGCCATCCTTGTCTATCCTACCTTTGCACTCCTCCCACTCACGATAGGTTTTTTGATCAAGTTTTCGTGTGACAATGTAGATTAAAAGTGTATCCCAGTGTTTCACAGGCTCCCCTAATGACTCTAAAGCTCGCAAGTCTTTATTTAACTGATCGATCAAATTCTTAATGGCAACAGAAGATTCTTTTGTAATTGATTCAATAGTAAATAATGAACTTATATGATTCTGAACCAGTAATCTTTTGTTGTCAAACCGATCACATAACAATGACCATGCCACAGAGTAATTACTTGAAGAAAACTCAATGGATTTGATAACTATAGCAGCTGTTCCCTCAAGTGATGCTCGCAAGTAGTGAAACTTATTGATTGCGTCTATGTCATCATTACAATGAATTAGGCTAGTAAAGGTGTCGCGGAATTCAAGCCAATTACAATATAATCCGCTAAACTTTGGTAACTGAATCGTTGGCAATTTAACCGGCTGCTTTATGCTAACACGAGTACTTTTACAACTTTCCATCGATTTATTATCTTTATTGTAGTCAGTCAGAATATTCTGGGCTCTAGATAAGGTTTTATAATAAATAGACTCAAACTCGGAACGCTGAGAATATTGTAAGTTGATGTCGTCAACAATGCATTCTAGACGTAACTGTACCTCATCATACTGCTCATACAACGCCTCTATCTTGCCCATGCGCAACTGCAACTCGGACACATCACAGCTAGATAGCTCCTTGTCCTTGAATGAGTCCAGAAAATTGAGGAAACTAGTCAAGCGACCTTTGAAGCTGCCTCGCTTCTTAATTAAATCCTTTTCCTCAGACATTCTGGGAGACGAGTGTTGTCAACCTGGCATTGATACAGGAATATAAAAATTAAAACAACAATATAATTTCAATAATTATACGCCTAGCTGTAGTCTATGCCCTTTCTGACTGCTAACTATAATTTATAACAATGACTTGTACTAATATCTAACACTCAAATATTTTTATTATGTCAAGATACTTGTTAAAAATTAATACCACTGTTAAGTAGTTATGTAATTAGTTACAGCTTAATATAATGTAAGTTTAATAATGTAGCAAAATAGCTAACTATACTGTTAAAAGTATGAGTTTAAACTTAACATTGCTGTTGAATAAAATACTAATCACAATGCAACAAAGTACCTAATGATTTTACTCAAACACAATATAATTGGTAATTTAATAAAATAGTACTGACCTTAGTATGACTACTTATATATACTACCTGAGTGTTGGGTGACGATATTAGCGTAATTATAACTGTACACCACTAACTAACTTGCTTGAAATCAATCCAGTTCTCCAGCAGTGAACTCATGAACCTCCATTCAGCGTGGAAGTCAGTCTCTATTCTTTTCCTTGAAAATAATCGCTGATCTTCTTAATTATATTTCATCCGGCTCGTTATGGACCATGTGCGAGAATTATGGGTATTCTGATGAAATCAATGACTGGATGCTCAATGCAAATTAGTTTTAATAATTTTCGGTGTGAACAACATATTTTACAAAAAAACAAGAAGACAAGTGACAAATAGAAGTGTCATATTTTTTCATATAATTTAGGAAGCTTGCAAGAAGGTTTTATCTCCAACACCCCCCTATATGTAAAGTGGGAAGTGATTTTTTTTTAAATTTCAACCCTAACGTGTGATATATCGTTGGATAGGTATTTAAAAATGAATAGGGGTTTACTAAAATCATTTTTTGATAATGTCAATAATTTCGGAAATAATCGCTCGAAAAGTAAAAAACAATGTGTCCCCCCCCCCCTCTAACTTTTGAACCATAAGTTTAGAAAATATGAAAAAAATCTGAGAAGTAGAACTTTATAAGGACTTTCTAGGAAAAGTATTTTGAACTTGATGGAAAGAACAGTTTTTGTACAAAAAAGACAAAAGGGTTCTACAAAATAATTTCTGGACTAAGTTTGTAGTATAATCGTAGCAAGCATTTTTTTAAACTCATAAGTGGGTACACTTTATTGTGACGGACGGGAAACTACGGAACCCTACACTGAGCGTGGCCCGACACGCTCTTGGCCGGTTTTTTTTTTAATTCGCCAGAGAGAGACCAAGAGAACAGTCATACGACCAGTAGCCTGTTTCACATAAAATCAAACAAGCCAAATATCGTTGAAGTTTTATAGTCGTTCGATCGAAGTCCTATCCAAAAGCGGTATTCACGTGTTCCTTAATCGGGATTGGATAGAACGACAACTCAACTGGCTCGGAACTAAACGATCTGTCGATGACTTGTTTCCAATTACATAAATAAGTAACCAGGATAATAAAAGACTGGTTTTTTTTTTTTAATTCGACTCTTCGACTAAACGACTTTAAAATCGGTGTCGTTCAAACTCGATTTAATAGCTTACCTATGTGTCACACAAATCGTTTTATCAAGGACAAGGGCCTATAAATTGTGTCGGTAGGTATTTTAAATTATTGTAATGGTAGCGGGACGGAAATAATTTAACATTAGACAATTATTTAGTACAATCAACCGCAAAACATGGTGAAAAGATAGGCACATAGATTGATCGATCGATCAAAGATCTTAGTCTCAGTAGTTTTGACTGTGCATAATATGTCAGTCAGTCAGTTTCTTAAAGATTTAAAAACATATACCATGCAGAAGTTAGTGATAGTGTGACGGGTGACAGGACAGATTGGAAGAAAAAAACATGTTAACCTAGTAATATGGGTAGGGCAGGAAGAAGACTGTTCATACTACAATTTGACAGTTTCGTTGTCGAAGAAGAGGCAGGCCTTAGTGTAAGTTGCTTTTACTTTAACGTGATCGAAACTTTTAGCGCGTCTGGCTCTCTGATTAGTTAAGAGTTTAGGAGATTGGTGTGGCGGGCCAATCAGAGTGCCAAACGTCATAAAACGTCGTCGTCGTAGTAACACGGTCGCGCGATCAGATGGCAGTTGTATTTAAAATTCTTAGGGGTATTATTGATGATCCCGGCCTGCACAATGAAATATCTGTTCGTCCCAGACAATTATTGTCGTGGCAGAAAACATCGCTTACTGGCTGTTCCATCCAACTTCCCGTACTGTTGCACATTCCAAGTCGCCTATTCCGCGGACAGTAGCCGCCATTAACGCTCTCCTGAACTCAAACACAGGTTTTGATGTTTTTGCAGATGAATGGAAGACGATAATGTTAGAATGTTTGAATTTTTGTGAGAAGAATGCATGCATGACTGAGTTAAAGATTTAGGTATAAGTTTAAATAGTGTAATTTGCTTCGGCCGTTCTATTTAATTAAATAAACGTGTCGATCGAATTAAGGCGTCCCATATACATATGTATAATAATATTGCACAATACCTACCTATATCTGATTGCACAATTTTATTCAATGTGTAGGGATAGTACCAACAGAAACATTGCGCAATGATCTTACAAAAGTATGAGCGAGATTAAATTTCATTGTGCAATTTTTTTTATCTTACACTGTGTAGGCTTCATATTGCACAATATTTGTCATTTCAATATTTAGAGCCGTCGTGATCGTTCAGATCTCCATCAAAGGGTTTACTAATTGTAACAATTCTTTGAATTTAGCAATATCAATTCTCATGTATTTTTTAAATCGTTTTCTTTGAGTGCTATAAAAGCCTTTCGTAACGTATTTTTAGGGTTGCGTAGTTAACTAGGAACTTTCATAGTTTCGCCATGTCCGTCTGTCTTTCCGTCCGTCCGCGGATTATCTCAGTGACCGTTAGTGAAAGCTGAAATTTGGTACCAATGTGTATATCAATCACGCCAACTGTATCCGTGGGTATTCCCATAGGTATCCGGTTATTACATATTATTGCACCATAAAAATATTGTGCAATATTACGAGTATTGTAGGTGCATTCGCCTAACGCAAAACAAACTTGCACTTAAAGTCACTTACAAAACATGATGGCACATACGAAAGATCTGAAATAAGTACTTAGGTAGTTTTATTGACTTGTGCTGCTAATGTATCAACCACATAGGTTACTAGGTATGTTTACGATGACCGGACTAGGTGCTTAGGATAAAGAACTTTTCATTGACACTTGAAGTTGATTTGAAGAGCAACTAGCGACGATCCTGAGTCGACGATATGACTTTGTAGAAGTTTTTAACTAAAACCAAACAGATAATATTTTTACGTAAAGTAGTAAGGTAGGTAGGTACTACTATATTTACTACAGGAGCCCCGCAGGGTCGAAGCCTACTGGGACCAAGGGTCTGTCACTGAAAAGAACAGAAGTGGGTTTTTAGTCAGTAAAAGTCTGACACTATCTCCCGCTCCGCCCAAGAGCGCGGAGATGTCATTGGACGATTTTACAACCTACAAAAAAGGTACCTACTAGATATTTCTATGTGTTGATGATTTCGAATTTGTGACACACCACAGCAACAAAGCTAAGACTTGATTAATTTGAGAATTCGCAAGTGATACCTACAGTGTGAAGTTCACCACATCTAAAGAAATCTAATTATTTCTAATTGACATTTCACTATAAATATAACATTAAAATGTCGAATCTGGCCGTGCCAATGTGGCTGCCAATATCGGCTGGCGAACTACCAAGTGCGGTGTACTCCGATAAAAATAAACTGCGGTAATTCCTTTACAAGTGAAGTTTGTTGAAAGTGTTTGTGAAGATGAGTTCAGTGCCCAACCGGCCCAACATCAAGTTGGCCAAACTTTGGTACAAATATAGAACGGAACCAAAGGAAAAGACAGAAGAAAACGTAGAAGATGTTGCTATCGAAGTTCCACAACCAAAGAAGGATTACGAAGCATACCCTCCATACAATTTCTCCTGGTTTATTGAGAAAAAAATCGCAGCTATGGGCTTTCCTCAAACAGTGGAAAACCTAAACTATGTCGCAGATGTAGGAGTCAATCACCTCATCACGTTGTCACCAGAGAGAATCCCGCCAATTTTAGAGTACGAGAAAAAGTTAAAATGGTCAGAGATAAGGATCAAGGAGTTCGGTGTTCCAACTTTAAAACAGATTTTGAAGTTTATTGAGATTTGTGAACGTGCTGATATAAGAGGAGAGGTCAGTTTTAATTCATTTATATTCAAATGAGAGGTTCCTACTCAGTGAATTTATTTATTAAAAGGTAGTAGATACTACTTCAACATAAAATTATAATAGTTGTGAAAGTTATAGATTAGACATTAGAGTAATTATCAAAACAGATTGGTTTAATTGGTTTTAAACCGGCCTTACATCTATACCCATAGGTAGGTACCTAACCCTTAAATTGTAACTTTTACCCTGATTTTTCAGGTGATAGGAGTACACTGCAGACAAGGCCGGGGTCGCACGGGCACTCTTCTGGCTTGCTACCTGGTGCACTTCCAGGGAATGCCGCCGGAACGAGCCGTCCTCACAGTCAGGGCGAAAAGGCCAGGTAACTAAATATTACTTATGACTAGTATTTTGTTTGCTGACAATATTGGATATAGAGGGGTCGTCGTAGGTAGGACGACGAAACGAAGGCCTCATTTAAAAAGTACGGATAATCGGTACTTACTTATACATTTTTACTTTAAGGTGAGAAATCACCCAATAACTTCTCCCGCTCTAGAGCGAAGCTGGAGGACGTGTCAGACTTACTAAAACCACTATATTCCTTCTTTGCAAAGCGTTCCATAACCCATGGGTTTTTTTTATGAATGCCTTAGGGCAGCATTTCTTCTGTACATCAACCGCACTTGCTTTCTCAAAATCGACATTACCTACTGCAGCGGCATCAACGTGCTGTCAATGTCAAATTGTTACCAGTTAAGTGTTGTGTTGTTAATTTACCGTCAACCACCTTAGTTAAGAACTTGGACAGTGCTTTCATTTCAGAATTCACGGTTACTTACTCTCACATTCCAGTTTCTACTGCTGGGCAAAGGCTTCTCCTCTCTCCTTTCAAACCACCTAGAAACTTATTTTCAACTAGCTTTTGTCCGCAGCTTCGCCCGTATACATAGCCTATGTAACTCAGGCTTTCTAATGGTGAAAAAAATTTCGCAATCAGACCATTACTTCCGTAGATTTTTTCCTCTTTTAATAAAATATATACATAAAATATTAGTGCAGAACAAGCGAAAAAAAACATACATACCTATTTTTTTTTTCTAAGGGTAAAATCATCCTGTGACAGCCCCCGCTCTTGGGCGGAGCGGGAGATAGTGTCAGACTCTTACTGACTAAACCCATCCCGTTCCTTCAAGCCTTCAAACCGGGGCTCGAGCGCCCTTTCGGATAACCCTGGCCCCAGTAGGCTTCGACCCGGCTGGGCCCCTGCTGTTGCTGACAACTCCTTGAGGCGCGCGGGAACAGCGTGCGCCGTCGACGACTTGGGCTTGGTCCGGACAGCGAGCTACCCATTGCTCACTGTCCGCAAGCCCGCGATACATACCTACTTCATATTCCAGGGCTTATTATACATAAGGGAGCTTTTTTTGCTAGTAATAACATAAATAAATCCTTTTCAGGATCATGTGAAACCTACGAACAAGAAAAAGCAGTATGCCATTACCACGACTGCTTGCGAGGGACTATCGAGAAACCAGACTACCGCCTGGCCGACGACAAACTTTACTTCGACTTCTCCATGAAATACATGTATAACGACGACGATGACATAGTATCACTGCGTAAGAAACGACAAGAAAAAAAAGAGGCAGCTGACTCAGCCGAAATCAAAGATGGCGATTGGGACCACAAAATTATAAGTCTCGGCGACCCCAAAGAAGAAAAACATGTAAAAATCAAACTTCCAAGGAAAAAATCAAATGCAATGGTGATCAATCATAAGATTTATTTTTAAATTCGATTATTTAAAATATTTTTCTGGTTTTTTTTTATAAATAAAAAATATTGTTTGTAATTTTAGTTTTTATAGCTGTCAATATTTTAATGTTTTTTTTTTATAGCAGTATTGTGCATAGAATCTTACATACAAAAAATGCATTGTTAAAACACAAAAGTAAAAGGAGGTGGGTGGAGGAGGGTTAATAAGAGGCATTTTTCAAAACATAAACTTTTAGTTTTTGGGTGTGTCATGGGCGAAAAGTGCCTCATATTAACCTTCTACCTTTTAATAGGATAAAGTCTTTGTTAGTAAAGTTTTAAAAACAAAAATTATCACATCTGCTCCAATATAACAAAATATAAACTTCCTTTTATACCATTAAATTGGACCTCCTTACAAAAAAAAAAAAAAAAAAACAGATTTTTTATGTTTTCCTCTGTATATGGCAACCTAACAGGCCAGGTTGCTGCCAAGGCCTGGGCACAACTGTCATAATGACAGTTGTGCTGCCTCTTTTCACTTTGACATTGACTCTTTGGCCGACAGAGTGCACCACTATGTCGTTAATCTGGGATATGTCTTGAAAGTTCTGGTGGTTGACTGAACCAAATTGGAGTATTTCGTCGTGTTCTTGTAGGCCCTGTAAGGTGAAGAAAAATCTTTTTGGTAAACCTGTATAGTACAACTGGCGGCACGGTTGGAGCTGAGGTTAAGGAGTTAGCTGCTGCGTTGCGAATCGAGCGTTTCATTCCCGTATGGAACAAATATTTGTATGGTCTTTTATTAAGTGGGAAAGTCATCTAAATGACATCTCCTGCCCTTGGGCGGTGCAGGATAGCGTTTCAGACTTAGACAGTCTAAAAAACCCACTCCTGTTCCTTCTTTGCCATTGTTCCAAGGCCCCAGGGGTCTCTTTCGTATCACCCATGGCCCCAGTAGCGATCCTGCTGGGCTCCTGCGGTTGCTGACAAGTCATTGAGGCGCGCGTGGCCCACTACAATCCGTCGACGACTTGGGCTCCCATCGCACTATGAGAGTAAAGGGACAAATAGTTCACTCTGTGTTTGTGCATACACTTGTGCCCTATAATAATAATTTGTATGGTCACACACAGGTGAATCTATATTATATTTAAGTGAAAGCTTCGAGCACCCGTGAGTCTATGTTCACGCTAAATGGCGCTGCACCCAAAATTTTTATTTTAGGCTAAGGCCGAAACTGCGTGAAGCGGATGCACGCGAAGGGCAGCCGTCGCGTGACAAAACGCGTGCATCGTGTGCGACGATTCCCGTCACGAAAACCGGATTATTACCTGCACAGTGTGTGATATCTTTCGAAAGAAAAAATAAATACGAAAGCGCCGTCACATATTTTAAAGCCACCGGCAAAAGCTTGTACACCTCTGAGAATATGTACCTTGATCAATTATTCATAACTATTAATAAAAAACTTAAGGAGACACGATTGTTTCGTATTTAAATAAGTTATCGAAAGATATCAGAGATGGCGCTAGTTGTTTAGAATGTCAGTGACGTGTGAGACGTGTGTCACTTGACTGGCACAGGACAAAGGAGACACAATTGTTTTATTTGTCAGCAAAGTATCCAACTGATCAAGTGTGTCGTCTTTTCTACTAGAGGTACTCTTTAGGTACATTTTTTTGGTGTAACTATATTTTATGAGCAAGGGTTAAATAATAAAATATTACAGGACACCCGCCATCTTGACGTTAATATGGTGGGTTACCTTAATTTTGAAATTATTTCATTCTGGATGAGGTACAGATATTTTAGAGCTAGGTACTGAATAGTACATTTTATCGGTAATTACATTTAGATAATTTAATTTGCTGTGATACACCCATTTTGACTCTCAACGTTTGACCTGTGTGAGTCACAAATAAACTTTTTTATTTGCCGTTCTATACTTACAGCAAGATCTGCAGGAGACCCATTACTGACAAAGCCAACTACGGCAAAAGCCTGCTCGTCCTCCATTATGCGAGGAATGGAGTCCCCACTGCTAGACCCATTTGTGTAACCGTTGGATGTAGCGGCATTCACCGAGGGCCCCTCACCATTTGAACCAAGAACATCTTTGTGCACCTCCGCCAGACCTCTTTCAATTGATTTCATTAGACTTTTGTGATCATTTTGGAGACCTGTAATTTGAGATAATTACAATTATGTCATTGAAAAAATAATACAATAATCAATGTAAAAAAATATATAAACAGAAATTAGTAAAATGCGAGAATATGCACTTAGGAGTCTTTAAATCAAGATTGAATAGGTTACTTCTAGGCAAATTTGTTCTGTGTTCCATTGTTGACCACATCATCACTTACCATGTTACCGTCAGGTGAGATGGTGGTCAAATGCAAGCCTATGAATAAAAAAAAATTATCAAAACAAGAAGTAGTAATGAACTGTGATAGTTTTGGCTGCATTACCAGATGATAATCTATCATAATAGTGAATATTTTAACCTTTCAATCGTGGAAATTACAGACACAATAGAAAGACAATTGGTGCGCGAATGCCGGCGTTCGCTTGGGGTTTAACCTTCCAATCGTGGAAATTACAGACACAATAGAAAGACAATAGGTGCGCGAACGCCGGCGTTCCCTTGGGGTTTAATGAATGAATTAATTAAATAGATAAAGTAGTTTCTAGATATTTTCATACTCAAAATGATTCTCTGATCATATCAGCAGCATTTTCAGATACTTTCCCCAGGCTTATAATAAGTAAAGTAGATAAGTGCTTTAGGTCATACAGTTTTTAAGCATAGGAATGAAATAATAAAATGATAGGAACTGATCACAAAACAGGTACAGAAGACAATCTCATGTATGTACTTCACTTTTTATACCTACGCTCGGTGGACGCACTCTAATGAGCGTTTGAGCCGGAACTGTTCGACAAGTGATCCGAGACATCGTGTCTGTGAGCGGTGTCTTTGTGTGCGTTGCTCGAGCGCGCTTTGTATGTAGATTGACTTCTGTACCTAGGTATATATTTTGTAAACAGATCCTTTCAAAATTGCATAGTCATTCCATGTGCGGATTATGTTTTCCTACTAAAAATGAATACCATGGTGAAAAACTTACAAATTATCCGGTGCCTTGCATGTCGGACCTTATAAACATCAATATCGTTTCGAGGGTAACCTTCAGCGTCGACCAGAGGATCATCCATACCAACATTGTTGGTCTCCAGTATAGCAGTCTGTTCCCGAATCTCGCTCTCAATTCTGTCTTTATCTTGAATTAACCTCATTACACGATCCCTGGCGGGTCCATTCATGTTGTATCCTACCATTTCAACACTTTATATTCTTTATTAAAGTTTTTAACAATTATTTTTGTTTTTATTTATTTTTTTGAAACAGTTCTTCATTAAGATTTTCAGGACTTAGTTGACAGTTGACATTGACACTGACAGCAATCAATTTACATATAATGTTGCCATACTATTAAAGACGTCAAACAGCGAATAACTATTTCGCATAACCGTTTAATTAAGAATAACTATTTTCCATATTCAAAATATTGATAAAGTTCGTGTATTGTCAATGATGTCACTTTGGTGTTGTTTACCAGTTTACCACACCACCAATGAATTGATACGGTCAAGCAATACACGAATGGCTGTTTACATTAGGCAATAATGATTACAAGTAACCAGAATCAGAATCAGTCTTTATTGTGGTTCATGCTCTAAAATGTGGGCATAGGTTACATACAGATGTCAAAACTTATTAAATAAATTATAGTTCCATTATATATGGAATATTTGTCAATAATAAATTACAGATTATACTAAAAAATATTTAAAAATAATTGAGTCAAAATTTAGGTTGATTTATAAATGTCAAAGTTGAGTCAGAATTATAAATGTCAAAATTTAGTAAGAATTATAAATGTCAAAAATATATTATCATTCATGAATTTAGGAAATCCTGGATCGTTTAGTACCTAAACCTTATCGATTAAAAAATTACGTAATTTATATTTAAATAAGGTTAGTTCCTTAGTGCTCAAAATGACAATAGGTATTTTATTGTAGATTTTTGATGCCATACCAAAAAATTTTTTGTCAAAATAAGGCTACTTCATAACTATATATATGCATGGAAAGCTCGTCAGGAATACAGATGCCGACAATTGCTCGGACGCAACGACATGATATCATAGGACCTGCTGGTTGTTGTGCACTGACTTATAAACCTCAGGTATATCTCAATGTAGTTGTATTAGAAAATATAAGAAACGACCAGTCCGCAGATATCGCATCGTTATTGTCTATAGTGAAAAGGGTTGATTCTATTTTGGTCTTCTCAATTCTAATTGTTTTGACGTCTCGTCGTACTGTCAAATCGAAGAAATTTTGGCAAAATTGAAGAACTCAGAGATGAGTAAAATTGAAGAACTGGATTCTGATTAAACATTTTTCGTTCACAGTTCATAAATATTAAATTTTTCGTAAATTAATTAATGTTTTGAAATTTCTTTCCTCGATTTGACAGTAAGTCGTGAAGTCACAACATGATGATCGATTCTATTCTCATTTAAAACGCATTAAACGTTCAATTTCTAAGGGATGTGGGAGCTAAAAACTAAATTATTGATAAATTATGGTTCAAAAAATCCTCACATCAGACAGTATCATTCTCGCCCAAAAGTCCTGTTAAACATCAAGTTATGAGGGTGCCCAGTGAAAAGACAACTTATTTCCCCAAAATATTCGTTGGTAATTTGTTTTATGCAATAGCAAGACTTCGACCCGGGTGTCATAGTTATTCAGATATAAAATGGTACTCTGTGGTCATGATGTCATTATTCTGATTATACCATAACAGAGTACTTTGTACGTGTACTGAATATTTCGTATCTTGCTTAGTCTGTGTCAGACTGTGTGGCCAATATCGGCTGGCGAATTACCAAGTGCGGTGCTTTCTGGTAAAAATAAACTTCAGTAATTTCTTTACAAGTGAAGTTTGTTGAAAAGTGTTTGTGAGAATGAGTTCAGTGCCCAACATCACGTTGAAGGAAAAGACAGAAGAAAACGTAGAAAATGTTGCTGTCGAAGTTCCACAGCAAAAGAAAGATTATGAAGCATACCCTCCATACAATTTCTCCTGGTTTATTGAGAAAAAAATCGCAGCTATGGCCTTCCCTAGAACAGTGGAAAACCTAAACTATCTCGCAGATGAAGGAGTCAATCACCTCATCACGTTGTCACCAGAGAAAATCCCGCCAATTTTTAAGTGCGAGAAAAAGCTACAATGGTCAGAGATAAAGATCGAGGAATTTGATGCTCCAACTTTAAATCAGATTCTGAAGTTTATCGAGATTTGTGAACGAGCCGATAAAAGAGGAGAGGTCAGTTTTAATTCATTTTATCATACAAGACAACGAGTTCAAAGCACTTTTTTTTTAAGTTTTATATATGAAGTAATTGTGTAAGAAAAAATTGTCCAAATGTTAAGAAACAAACATATAAGGAAAAAACAGTTGATATTATTGCGCAATATTTCACAGTGATGACTAAACTGCATTATACTGCTGCGGGTTTTGCCCGGCCCGCAGCTTCGCACGCATACATAAAATATAGCACATGTCACTCAAGAATAAAGCAGCTTTCTATCGGTGAAAAAAATTAGCAATCCGACCAGTACTTCCAGAGATTAACTCCTACAAACAAAAAAAAAATTTACGTCTTTATTATATTAGTGTAGATGTCTTGAAAATAATGATTTGGTTTTCGATTTTACCTTGTACATAGTTAAACAATTTTTTAATTTTTATTTTGTGTTGTTCAAGTCCTGTTTCGGAACTGGAACGGAACGTAATCAATGTCTACTACTAATGGTACTCTATGACCAGGGATTCCCCAAAGCACGTGAATTTAATTTTATAAAAGATGATGGTCCGTTAAATATTTTATTTCCACCAATTCGGAACCGTGCACTAGCTTCTGATGTTTTAAAAATGCCCATGTACAAGTAGTTTGTTGGCATAATTATGTGAAATAAAAATATTTTGAATTTTATTGTTCCATAAAATCAGCTGATCGTAATCGTAATCGTAAACTTTACAAAATATTTTTTTTTTTGCATTTTGGAATATGAAACTCGGGTCAGAACTATTTATATTTACAAAAATAAAACAACTTTCGGTGTAAAAGTCTGGTTCGCATTTGATCGGTTTTTATGTTTATTACTAATTAAAACAAAAAAGAAATTAAAAACCCCAATCCGCAGGATTTCTAACATCAATACCGCAGGCTTGCGGGATCGCAATTTTGATGCGAGAATGGATTCCGTAGTTGTTATTAATATATTGTTAAATACTTACCCCTGAGACCAGGCATTTAAATAAGTATAAATACGGGAAAAATGGAAAGGTTGCTTATTTTCGAAATTTACAGACTACTATAAGAAAAATTTCTTATTTACATTCTTAGATACATGACCAAAAAATAAAACGCTCAAAATTTGAATAATCTGCGTGGACTTTTAATAATCTTCGTGTTCAACCGAACGGCGCAAAATCATGCGCGAAAACCGGCGTTCGCTTAGGGTTTGCGGGGTTTTGTAAGTTATTTTTGTAGCTTTATGTCTCAAAATTTTTTAATATTTATTTTATTTGTACTAGGCCTCTGTATTAGTCGTATATCGGTTTGAAAAATTAATGACAATGACAGTTTTTTTTTTACGAATGCAGAGCAGAGCCTATGTCCAGGCTTGCCAAGATCCGTCGGCCGTACTCTATTAAACAGGAAATGAGCTCGTAATTTTTGGTTTTGAAAAGGTTTATGTCTAACAAAATTATGCAAAGTCTTAATGTTAGGAAACATATAGTTTTTTAGAAAAAAATAAGTAAATTGTTATTATTTCGTAATATATCACAATATTTTGATAGGCTTATGTCTGAGAAGTAAGTAGTTGTGCAAAGTCTCAATGTTAGGAAACATGTCTTAGATATTTAGAAAAAAAAAAATATTTTAAATTGATACTTTTTCGCATTTTTTTTTAGAATAAAAAGCATTTAGATTGATATTATTTCGCTTTATACAGGACAGTTAGTTTAAAGCTCATATTTTTTTATTGAAAAGGTTCGTCTTAGTCATTCAATGTTAGGAAATACGCAATATTTCACAATATTTATTTCGCAATATTTATTTCGCAATATTTATTTCACAATATTTATTTCACAATATTTATTTCATAATATTTCACAATATTTAGTTCGTCATATTTTGCAATATTTTGGTTGTAGGTACCTACCTGTGACAAAGATATTCAAACTAGAGCTAGCGCAAGATAAGTTGGCGCGTGGCCGTAATTGGAAACTAATCGTTTATGTCATGTGTCATAAGAGTAAAGTCTGTTTGTTTGTTTGTAGGTGGTAATCTCTGAAAGTAATGGTGCAATGGCTAAAAGTTTTTCACTGATAGAAAGCTGCTTTATCCCTGAGTGACATAGGATAAGAAATTGTGTTGTGTTCTGTGTTTTTTATCGTTTCTAAAGTCGTCATTAATATACCAAAAGTGATTAAAAGTGCTTGCAGGGATTTTACCTTTAAAGTCAAACGTGTTTGTGAAGAGAAATGAGAAAATATTGGGCCTTCGATACCATTTTCCAAAATTAGACCTATTTGTCAAATAATTTTTCGGGTGACCATCACAATAAAATTTCCCTAAATATGCGTATCCGAGCGGTACCTAGCAAGTCAACAAAGTTTGTTGAAAATGAACTGCTACTATGTGCTTAAATCTTAATCAAGTGACTATCACTAAATTAAGATTTAAGCATAGCAGCAGAGATTATTACTTATCTTCATTGTGTTCACATAATAGAAGCAAAAAAGAAATATGTAACGAAGATTCATGTAACTCAATACGATTTTAAAAGAGTGCCCATGGAGTTTCTCGCACGTTCTTCTCCATAGAGACCTACTCTTTGGAACGTGCAATTTAGCTTCACTTGTTTGACTGACCGACATTTTAACAATTCAAAAGTGCCTGTAACTGATCTATTTGAAATAAACGTTTTTGATTAACATGAATTCTGCAAACTTTATCCATGAAAGAAAAATTAGTGCCAAATCTAAAACAGAATTGTATTGTAGTAATGGATAATGCATTATACCACTGCACATAAATAAACAAAGCCCCTACAAGAGACAATACGCAAGTGTTACTGTAATGCTAGAAGAATGACAATGTATCTCTACAAGAAAATATATAATTATAATATAATATTTTTATAAATCTGAATGTGTGTATTACATCGCTATGTTGGGGAGGGTTGAAACTTGCATCCCTCTCCCAAAACCCACAAATTGGCCCCAAAAATGCTTTAATGTAAATTTTTTCATAAAATTTCAATCTTGAATATATCCAAAAGTACTCGTTTCCTAGATTCAGGAGATTCGGGGGAAAGGATGGTTTACCCGCCCTCCCCCTTGCCCTAAAAACTAACAATTTGATGTCCTGTATATTAAAAGTCCAATTTTATCAGGCGTAGGTAATATTTGGCTCCTAAACTAAAACGCGTATCCTAAATATTCCAGACGGTGGGAGTACACTGCAGACAGGGCTGGGGTCGCACGGGCACCCTATTAGCCTGCTACCTGGTGCACTTCCAGGGGATGACGCCGGAACGAGCCATCGACAAAGTCAGGATAAAAAGACCAGGTAATTACTAAGACATAATATTTTTGCTTGCTGGCTAGGTATATTGGAAATTGACGGGCCGTCGCATTGGCCTCTTTTATTTAGAAGTATGGGTAATCAGCAGTTATTATTATTATTATTACTGCTGGGTAAAGACTCCTCTTTCTCCTTTAAACCACCTAGAAACTTGTTTTCAAAAGCGTAAAAAACACACTAATAATATTTTATATTCCACAACTACCTACCACACAACGACGTCTAGTCTAAAGCTAAGCAGAACTTGTGTTATGTGTATTAGACAACTGATAAACATACTTATATATTTCTAAATACGTACATATTATAGATAAATTACACTCTGACACAGAACAACTTATCATGCTCATCACATAAACATTTGTTCTGGGTGGGAATCGAACCCACGACCTTCGGCATACTAATACATAAGTACTTTATACATATTCTGGGGTTTATTTTTAAGGTGGGAAATCGTCTAATGACATCTGCCGCTCTAGGGTGAAGCTAGAGGTCGTGTGCGAGAGCGTATTTCGTATTTCCTATTTGGTATATTCCGTGGGTAAGAGTAACCATGGAGTTTCTTGTCGGTTCTTCACCATAGGAAACGAACAATTTCGAATCGTTAATGCAACCCCCCCAGGGTTGCATAATACCGATTAAACGGATTTTTTTGGTTGATCATCATTTCAGCCGAAAGACGTTCACGGTTGGACAAACGCCTCCCTTAAGTGTCGCCGCCATAAACGGTCTTGTGCGTCTAGCATTCATCGAATTCCCGCAACCTTTAGGTTATACGTAGTACTAACACAAATAAAATCTTTCCAGGTTCAATTGAAACCTACGAGCAAGAATTGTCAGTACGCCATTACCACGACTGCCTGCGAGCAACTGTCTAGAGAAGAAAATCATGGAAAAATCAAACTTCCATGGAAAAAAACAAATGAAATGATCATCAATCTCAAGATTTATTTTTAAATTACATTATTTTTACAATATTTTTCTGTTTTTTTTTTTATTTAAACAAAATATATTTTGTTATTTTTAGTTTTATAAATCAAAAGTATTGTAATTAATTTTATATAGCAGTATTATAATCTCAGAAATAAAATGAAATATTAATTATATTAGATAAAATAAAGTAAATAAAAATATTTCCATTAAATGGGAACCATCTTTGAAAAAAATTTAGGTTTTCAATACTCAATACTTTATTCAATCCATATGTATATGTTACCGGCAATCTGTATAATCCGGTACTCTATACCTAAGCAATGTATAGAATATCTACGAGTGAAGGTAATGTGTGAAATATTATTAATTTTATACTTTGCTTAAGTATTCTATACAATATCGAATGCTCAACCCGTAATGTATGTAAAAGACAAGAGCAGGGAAGATGATGTAATTTTAGGGTATTATGACATTGACAGGTTAGGTTAGGGAAATAGGGTTAAGTAGCAATTCACAGAATTTAATAGTTTTCTAGATCTAATGTGATACGTGTCTAGAGAAGAAAAACATGGAAAAGTCAAACTTCCATGGAAAAAAACAAATGCAATGATCATTAATCTCAAGATTTAACTATTTTTAAATTACATTATTTTTACAATATTTTTCTGTTTTTTTTTAACAAAATATATTTTGTTATTTTTAGTTTTACAAATCAAAAGTATTGTAACTAATTTTATGTAGCAGTAATATGCATGGAATCATTAAATCTCAGAAATAAGATAAAATATTAATTATATAAGATAAAATAAAGTAAATAAAAATATGCCCATTAAATGGGAACCATCTTTGAAAAAAAAAATGTAGGTTTTCAATACTCAATACTATTAATAATCAGAACACAGACAGAATTTAATAGTTGTTAGATCTAATGTGATACGTGTCTAGAGAAGAAAGACCTGGAAAAATCAAACTTCCATGGAAAAAAACAAATGCAATGATCATCAATCTCAAGATTTATTTTTAAATTACATTATTTTTACAATATTTTTCTATTTTTAACAACATATTTTTTTTAAATTTTAGTTTTATAAATCAAAAGTATTGTAACTACTTTTATGTAGCTGTATTATGCATGGAATCATTAATCCAAAATGTATTGTTAAATATCAAAAATAAAATATTAATTATATAAGATAAAATAAAGTAAATAAAAATATTCCCATTAAATGGGAAGAATCTTTGAAAAAAAAAATGTAGGTTTTCAATACTCAATACTTTATTCAATCCATATGTACATGTTACCAGCAATCTGTATAATCCGGTATTCTATACCTAAGCAATGTATAGAATATCTACGAGTAAAACGTGAAGGCAATGTGTGAAATATTATTAATTTTATACTTTGCCTAGGTATTCTATACAATGCCGAATGCTCAACCGGTAATGTATGTAAAAGACAAGAGCAGGGAAGATGATGTAATTTTAGGATATTATGACATTGACAGGTTAGGTTAGGGTAATAGGGTTAAGTAGCAATTTACAGAATTTAATAATTTAACTGGGTGTATTCATCATTATACTCAAGTACGCACACTATTTGAATTTAAGCTAAATAACTTATAAATAAAATGTAAACAGGGTTAAACTTTCCATGGGTTAAAAAATGTTTATAATAATATGTCTGTGATAACTAAATTATGTCGGGTATTTTTGTTTATTTGGGTCGTCATTATTATTAAATTATTCAAATTAAATAATGTATGCATATTATTATACTATGTCTGTGTATAAGAATAAGTAAATTATGCCAGATTTTTTCATTTATGTGTTATCGACATAATTATTAAATTATTTCCTTATTTAAATTAAATTATGAATGTGTATAATAGGGTTGTTTCCAGGGTCAAAATAATTACATTTTATTTAATCCGTATTTTAGATTATAAAAAAAAATATTGGACTCGTATTTTTTCTTTTTTCGATTAAATTGTAACGTCACGCCGTGTTGCATGTTTTCGCACGGGGTGACGTCACACGTAACTTTAAAGGGGCTATATTTTTGTAATTTTTGGTTTAATTTACAAATAAAAAAATACGTGTCCCTTATTTTTGGCCACATAAAATTGGCCAGATCATTTAAACGTTAACGTTTAATGATATGTCCATCTAAGTTTGGCCGTATCATTATCATTCCTATATTATTATTTATCATTTCTGTGATAATTAAAGGTTTATATAAAGTAGAAACTCTCGTACTTATTGCTTTTGTAAGATCTAACATTTGCTTAAGATTAAAATAAAAAAAACCTGTGTAACAAATATTAATGGTCATTTTAAATTATTTTCCATTCAAATTCTATAGACAAGTCAAGAATGGATAAAATTCTTCTTCTTCTTCTTCTATCACATAATGTTTGGATGTTTTGGGTCTAATATTAATAATCACACCGACGACGCCATGTTGGCGCAGGCGTTCTAAACCCAAATTTCTTTTAAAAATCCAATACCATAGACACACGGGATCCCGCAATTCTAAACCCGCAAGACGCGGGAACCCGTATTTGTGGGATTGCATTCAGAACGCAAACCTGTTATATATATCCTTTTGAACAAAACTGAGTCCGTTTTGTACCAGACTGACAACGTTTCCAGAATCACATGCCCTTTGCGACACGTTAAAATTTTTCGTGTTTTAGTCATATAGGTATTTAATTATGTAAACAACTGATTATTATAAACTAGGTAAATTTATATTGCTTTATTTGTAATTTTTTTTTCGTTTTTGTTTTTTTTTTTGTCCTTATCATAATACAACTCCATTAGGGACGTATAATCCATCGGTTTAGTTAAACAATCTTGATATTATGTCTTTTTATTAAAAATAAATCGTATAAAAGACATACAAAGATTATAATGTAGTTAATTATCTAACATCAGTTAATGTAAAAAGCTAATTCTAAATATTTTTAAATAATTTTTTTTGGACATTGTTTTAGATATAAGACATGTTAATAGTTAACATTTAGTTAACTACCTAAACAGATGGAGTTTATCAGGTTTACTTATATACGTACTTATACTAGATATCGTATTTGAACACGGATTTAGCAGTCAATTTTTTTTTTTTTTATTAATTAATTGTTTAATTAAAAATATATTTTGAAGATTACTCATTAAATAAATTATAAAACAAAGTAGCTATGTATGTAAAAATAAACAGTTAAGTTAAAATCTGTTTTTAGGTCTGTGTATATGTTAAATTCCATTTATTTTGTCTTATTTTTATTTTTCTTTAATTTTATTAAGTTAAATCTTTTTTTTTCGAAATTTTTTGAATGCATGGGGGAAAAAAATTGGCTTTGGTTTCTTAGGCTTGTAATTAGTTGCAAGTTTTTTTTTTGATAGGTATGTAAGTAGGATAAATCAGAAAATATAGCTCCGAAATCAGATTATAATCTAAGTAAAGTAATACACGTTTTAGAAGATATTCAGTTACATCTTCAGAACCAAGAGAGTTTATACCAGAACAGTCAGTTATAGTTACAAACAAAACTTATTATGAGATACTTAAATGACGATATCAACAAAACTTCACTGATTAATCTTGATCTACCAAGTACCATTTCAGAAAATATAAAAAAAAATTGGACAAATTGTAAGATTTATAATTATCTTCCTTCTGTATTATGTCAGGACCGACATAACATTCCCCAATACTGCATTATTATTATTGGAAAAAATACAGAAGAATACAAAAAAAGAGAGAAATAAACAAGCAAGAGAAGGAAAAGATAGGGTTATAAAGGGAGCAAATTCTCCAGCTGGACCAGTAAATTTATCTTTTAATTATCTCACAGATGGTATTAAAAGTTAAGTATCCAATACGGGGATAAAGCTGACTTTGTCTTGGGCGGCTTGAATTCCTCACTTCACTCATGTTTCTATGTTAACTCCATCGCATTGCTCGGGAGTCAATTATATAAATCCCTCACTGACGTTCGGGATTAAAATTAGCAACCTTTGTTTGGTTCGGAATTCAACATGCCACCCGCAACTTAAAGACACTGCTTTATCCCCTAGTCACATAATCTACTATTATCTAAAACTCTTTTGAATATTATCACGAGGCATAAGAACATAATTCAAATAATAAATTACTATCGAACAATGTAGGGCCAACCGACTTTACATTTTACTAAAGTTTTAAACCTATTTCTAAATATTGTTAATTTTTCTAAAATTGATTGTTTTCATCATCATCATCATATCAGCCGAAAGACGTCCACTGTTGGACATAGGCCTCCCCCAAGTGTCGCCACAACGACCGGTCCTGTGCGTCACGCACTTTTGACCGTTTTATACATATTATTGTTAATATTATTTGATTGTGATATCTATAGTAGTAAAGAAGCATTAAAATTTAATGTTGTCGATAATTATAACAAAATACTTAGGATTATTCTGTCATTGTGTGTAGGTTTTGTGGTATTATGTACAAAAATGTAAGTATATTGAAACTATTACATAATTTTTATGAAAAAAGTCTATCTTAGATATTTTCACCCTGTTTCCTATTAAAGAAGACTGGTTATTAAATTTTTCGACACAACCTTGCTCAGAAACTCACTATTGTACTACACTTAGGTATATAATTTAGCTTGTAATCAAACTGTGACTTTTTGATTACCATTATGCACAAGTGTGATAACCTTTTTTGTTAAACCTCTGTTCTCAAATCAAACATTAAATTCGTAAAAAAAATGCATTAGGTATTGAGTTCAATAGTAAAAATGAGTGTCTTGCTTGCTTATTTTATGCTAATTTGTGTTTAAATAGACTATTTTAACTTTTATAGGTTTAATAAATAAAACCTTTCATAAAATAAAAATATTTTTTCTGTAAGCAACCTCATTCTTGTACCATTCTTATTTTTATTCAAACAGCCTAGCTAGAGTAGCTAGTCTATGGCCGCCATTTTGGATGCGCGCGCATAAGAAGAAAGAACAATTTTTTGCCGCCATACTACAAAAAAAAACAGTTTTGCTGATAAAGCAATAATTAATTAATTTGTAAAAATTTTCTTCTCAAGTGTGTCGAAAAACGTGAACGACCTCGGCTATCTTAAGATCCTTACCTTCGGCTCGGATCTAAATACCACCTCAGCGGTAATCACCAACATTATACACTTGTATCATAATGTACCAATAATAAATATATAAAATAATAAATATTTTGATTACTGATTGAATTCGTTTTACTGCACAATTTATTGATCTATAATATGTTACTGTAAAAGCTCGAACAACGGTAAATCTTAAGATTTTCTAGTAAAACCTAAGATTTACCAAATATTAATGGTAAATGTCCGTAAAAGTTTGCGATTCTAACTTTTACCACCATTCACTTGGTAAATCGTAGGATTTACATTAAAGGCACGGTAAATGTTGAAAAAAAAATATGTCATAACATGTAAAGCGTATCGGCTCGTACTCGTTGGCAGGCAGCCGCTCACGCTACCTGCGTACCGTCTCTTTAGTTTGTTAAAAAATTAAATAATAAGAAAAATAATGATTTATTTAGACTAGCTAATATAAGCGTAAAATGTATAATGGTAAAAGTCCGAAAAAATCATCCCACTAGAATAAATACTTAGGTACATTTACCAACTCATGTCGGTAAATCTTAAGTTTTACTTGAAAATCTATACCTACACCATAATAAATAAAAACTGCTAAGTTCTCAAGCAAACTTCACCTCGACAAACTGCTAAATAATAATTTTCCTAAAATAAAATGTGTATAAGTTACGTATAAGTTGGGTAATTTTGAATTGCCGTATAACTTTGAATAAAACTTGTTTGAAGGTTCTTTTTTTTTCTCTCAACGCATTTACAATAATTACTTGAATAGTTAAGTGAAACGGAAAGTTTAAATGTTCGAAATGTCAAATATGTCATAAAATTGACAACTGTAAACCAATTTTCAAAGAATAGGCGCCTTTTTTGTTTGCGGTTATCAACAAGAAAAAAGTGTGTGTGATAGAGATCGAAATTAAATATAGAAAAGGTAAGTAAAAGACCTTATTTTTGGTTTATAACGATGAAACATTTATTCAGCTGACCTTTTTTTAAACAATTTCTTGATTTCATTGTGTTTTCTTGATTAAAAAGGAGAATTTAACAGAACACTCTAAATTTATTTTTATTTGGGGTAACTTTGAACGAAGAAGTTTTTTTTCTTTGTTCTGAGAGGCCACAAAAAATAATTAAAAAGCACAGCCAAATCAGTTTTCAGAATCCCAGTTATGTGTATTCAAAGACGAAGGAAGATTATTCCCTGGAACCATTACAGGAGTAAGTTTTGACAATGTCACCAAAAAGAGTATTTAGGGGGTTGGACATAGTTTTCGAAACCAGAAAAGGTGTTATAAGGAAAGAAAACATAATTTCAATACTAAAAGAACATCAATTAACCAGAAAGGACGGAAAATTTTCATCGATGACGATATTCTGGTCATGGAATGGGGTGAATGATTTTTCCATATGTCGCTCAATAGTATTTTTTTTTTTTTTATCTCAACAGTTTTAATTGATCTCATTTAATAGGTAATTAAGTGAATAATTTTATATTAACGTTTGTTATTTAATAAACACATTCAATATTTTAATATGTGCTGTGTTTTCTTGAAAAAAAATTCTACCTATTAGGAACTAAAGTTTAGAGGATGGTATCCCAAGTGACTGGTAAGTTGTTGCCTATGACAAGTTCCTTTATTTTGATAGGCCTATGCATTTTTTATTGTCTGGAGTCGTTTAATCTTACCCAAATCAAATAAATATAGAATCCGAGAGGATTTTCGTTATCCCAGAAAACCGAATTCAAAGTTAGCCAAAATTAGTTGTAACTTTGAATGGCTATTATAACGTTATTTTCTCAAACATTTCTTTATTAAACCATCATATTGGTTATATAGTTATAAATTTAAGTATAAAAGAACACTTAATAGCCTGTTTAACGTAGTCCAACAGTACATTTTTTTTTCAGTATCCAAAAAAATCTAAAAAAAGTGTTCAAAGTTACCCAGCTTGACTGTATCCTTTTTGATAGTTATACATTATTTGCTTCTGGGTAACTCCACGAGTAACTGGCGTCCCTCCAGAGCACCTTTCAGTGATCACGATAAATCTCGTTAGAGTTTCAGGGTTGAAAGGCCAGCAGCCCGAAGCGACACCCCGTGCCTCGGAAAGCGTGCGAAGCCGTCACTCCGTGGTTGTGATGCGTAGATCTTTGACAGTCGTTACAGGTAGTCGGACGCTAGAAAGTCTAACCGTCAGACGCCAGGAAGTCTGGCCGTCAGACGCCAGGAATTCTGGCCGTCAGACGCCAGAAAGAAGTTTGACTGTTAGACGCCAAAAAGTCTGACCGTCAGACGCTAGAGTGTCTGATCGTCGCCGCGTTGGACGCCAGAAAGTCTGACCATCAGACTGTTTGTAATAGTAGCCCGTGTGTTCTAGTATAGTGTTGCCCTGTTACTGGGTTATGGAGACCTAGTAGGCAGTCGTTGCATATAAAACGCTGGTATTCAGCTGCATCCGGTAAGAATAGAAAGAAAGAAAACATGTTTATTCTGCTTGAATAGACGCATTCTATACTTACAAAAAATAAAATAAAAAAGTTTCCACGCCAGGCCATGTATGTATCGGGCTTAACTATATAGCACCATACGACCATACAGTGCGTTTCACATAGGAGGTTCCTTTGCCGTAATGTTATATAATATGTTATGTTATATAATAGCTGACTCCAACACAGCTATGAAATGGCAAGGATATGACAATTATTACTATTATAAGATACGTAAGGACTGTGTAGTGATTAGTCTAAAAAAGTTAAAAAAATATTTATATACCTATGTAAAACTAGATTTTGCCCGCGGCTTCGCAAGCGTACTATGCGTTCCAAATGAGAATAGGATCGATTGCCATGTTGTGACGTCATGTCGTACTTACAGTCAAATTTAAGGAATTTCGACAAAATTTAAGTTCTTCAATTTTGCCAAAATTCCTAGTAAAATTTTTCTTCACATTTCGTAAATAAATTAAATTTAAAAAAAATCCTCGTTTTGACAGTCAATCGTGTCGTCAACAACATGGCTATCGATCCTATACTCAGTTGGAAATAAATCAGATTTTTATCGCGCTGAAAAAAAAAATTCTTTCAATGATTACCTACCTCCTACAAACAAAAAACAAACTATCATTTTTTTTTTATTATTATGCATGTATTATTAAGCTCAACTATACCTTTCTCTAAGCCATAAATTGAGATAGACGTATCCGGTTCCGGTACAGTGCAGCGCTATAAGCCCCAGCAGCGTCATATCCGCCTCCAATCCGGCAGGTAGTAGGGATGCGTTGGCAAAGCGCATAAGGACCCCATCCATTGGCGTTCGGATTTCGGAACGGTGTAGTCGCGTTTTAAAAGTAACTCGTTACTTTTAAAAAAAGGGTGTCCAACTTTTTCAAAGATTATAGTGTTAAGTAGAAAAGTAAATATTTTTTGGTGTTCAAAAGTGAATACATTAGAATAATTTTAATATCGTTAGTATGGAAAAAGACCCACGTGCTCGGTCGCAATCTAGTGGTTCGAGTAGAAGCAGCGGTTCTGCTTCGACGGCGCGAAGAACGAGACATCGCAGGCGAAAGGAGCAGCGCCGCCGTATGAAGCTAAGTAAATTAGAGGATACTTTTGAAAAACTCGCTGAAAAAGTATCCTCCTTGTAAAACCTTACGGTTAAAAATAATGTTCAGTCGTGCATGTTCGACAGAATCTGTTCTATGTAATCCGAGCCCGACTGAACTGGATAATGATCCGATATGATATTGCAAACTACCCTCAAGTTGCATTCATCACGGATAAATAATACTTGTCTCGAATTATTAAAAAATTACAACATTTCATTTTGCCTGACTGGGCTCAAGTACGTTATTCTGAAGTATAAAACATAATTCTAACCTACGTTTAGTAGAGCTCGATAGTAATGATATTTTAAATTTTGAACGTAACTGTTCGTTAGTGGTCTTTCTTTACACTGGCGATACAATATATGGAGAAACGTACTAGCTAAAGTATCCTCGCAGGGTAGATCGTAAAAACCTACTGTCCAAAAGTAGGATATACAGTGCCTGTCCTCAATAGTGCAAACTATCGGCCTTCAACTACTAGTGGCTCTAATCCTGCACAAGGACGAAAAGACGAAGAAAAGTTAGCGATCCAGTATGTGGTAAGAGACGTAGTGCCCTGGCACGGCGTGATGAACGAGTTGACTATTTGACAATATAGTCAACTCGTTCATCACTTATACATATAAATTAAATTGGAGTGTCGTTTGTAATATTGTAAAAAATGTTTACGTTTATTTAATAGGTATTATACCAAAATATCATTTTTTACAATTTTTGTCTGTCTGTCTGTTTGTCCAGGCTAATCTCTGAATCGAACGACGTCAAAGGAACATCTACTTTCAATCGTGATAATGACAGACACAATTGAAAGACAATAGGTGCGCGAACGCCGGCGTTCGCTTGGGGTTTAATGAATTAAATGTAGATGTTCCTTTGACGCCGTTACTATTTTTTATATGGTTATAGTCATTATGGCCACAATACGTTTAATGTGCAATATGTTTAATATCAGGAATCCCAAACCTCCGTACATCATTTAGTCACTATTGTGTGACCATACCGGGCGTCGGAAATGAAATTAACAGACACAATTTACACACAGACTCGGGAGATCCGCTAATTGTTGTTTTATGTGGGGATCAAACCCACAACTTCGTGTTCAGCAGTCGCATACTACGACCACTGGACCACTGGCAGACTACAATTAAACAATTTATTTTTTGGTTGAAAAATTTAAAATAACTTCATAGAAAAATATCTCTTTGAATATTCTGAACTAGCAATTTTTAGGGTTCCGTAGTCAACTAGGAACCCTTATAGTTTCGCCATGTCTGTCTGTCCGTCTGTCTGTCCGTCCTCGTTTAATCTCTGTGACCGTTAGCACTAGAAAGCTGAAATTTGGTACCAATATGTATATCAATCACGCCGACAAAGTGGTAAAATAAAAATTGGAAAAAAATGTTTTATTAGGGTAGCCCCCCTATATGTAAAGTAGGAAGTGATTTTTTTTTTTAATTTCAACCCTAACGTGTAATATATTGTTGGATAGGTATTTAAAAATGAATAGGGGTTTACTAAAATCATTTTTTGATAATGTCAATAATTTCGGAAATAATCGCTCCAAAAGTAAAAAACAATGTGTCCCCCCCCCTCTAACTTTTGAAATATAAGTTTAGAAAATCTGAAAAGTAGAACTTTATAAGGACTTTCTAGGAAAATTATTTTGAACTTGATGGAAAGAACAGTTTTTGTACAAAAAAGACAAAAGGGTCCTACAAGATAATTTCTGGACTAAGTTGGTAGTATAATCGTATATCGTATCATAAATGAGTACACTTATTGTGACGGACGGGACACTACGGAACCCTACACTGAGCGTGGCCCGACACGCTCTTGGCCGGTTTTTTTTATCGGATGGGCATGGAAATAATCGTAATTTCTATGCCGGGTGTGTGACGCCAGGATCGAGGGCTGACGAGGTGAATGCTTCGTTGAAACGATCTTTGTTGTGGTCACGAATTCGTACGCTGACCATTAATATGAGAGCTCAACTCGGCGGCAATGCACGTGCTCAAGAATTATCCGATGTCCTTCTTAGTGTTGGCGAAGGCACTCTACGAGAAGAGAGACCTCTTAAGCAAGCGAAGCACCACCTGTCCAGGTGGACAGGTGGTGCTTCCAGAGTCTCTCGGTAGAGTGGTTCCAGCTTAGAAGAACTCATTCGCTGTGTGTACGGGGACATCAGTCGTATACCGCACCAGTAGAATTATTGGGTGTGAGCGGGCCATTTTGACGTCCAAAAATGATCAGGATGCAGCAATTGAGAGGAATGAAGTGAATATAAACAGAAGATAAACACTGTTTTCGAGCAAGATGACGCCACACATTATCCCGTGGAATTTCTGAACTCCCTGTCAGCAAGTGTACTTCCGGCGCATACCATCAAGCTGAAGGTTGGTGTCCTGATTATGCTATCTTCAGAACCTGTCTCCCCCGAAGTTGTGTAACGGGACCCGCATTAAAGTCATCTCGCTCCACAGATACACCATTGAGGCGGAAATTCTTACAGGTTGTGGCGTCGGTGAGGCAGTATTTATACCACACATTCCCCTCATACCTCATAACTTCCCGTTCCAGTTCAAGCGCGTACAGTTCCCCGTGAGTGTTTGCTTCGCGATGACCATCAATAAGTCGCAAGGGCAGACACTGAGGGCAGCGGGTGTCGACCTCAGGACGAGTTGCTTCTCACACGGGCAACTGTACGTTGCTTGCTCTCGCGTCACCAGTCCTGACTCTCTTTACGTTTTGGCTCCTGGCAGTATAAGTGTTGTAAAGTATGATACCTTTGTACGTATTTTTACTCTTTTGTGTCCTGGAATGTATTCCTGCATTATTTTCTCTAACTCCTTCAGTCACATCTTATGACTGAACTCAGCAGGATTCCCATACAACTTTTTTCACTTGCTTCGCTTGCAAAAAAATAAACTTATATTTTAATGCTATTTTAAAAGTTGTTTACTTAGAATGCTAAACCGGCACTGGCATCTTAGGTATTTTTGGTGCTGTAGAGCCTTTACGCAGACGACGTCGCGGACAGCATCTAGTGATACCTACATAAGTACTACGCGTTCCAAATGAGAATAGGACCGATTCCTATGTTTTGACGTCTCGTCGTACTGTCAAATCGAAGAAATTTTGGCAAAATTAAAGAACTCGGAGATGAGTAAAATTGAAGAACTGGATTCTGATTAAACTTTTTTCGTTCACAGTTCATAAATAAATTAAATTTCTCGTAAATTAATTAATATTTAAAAATTTCTTTCCTCGATTTTACAGTAAATCGTGATGTCACAACATGGCGGGCGATCCTATTCTCATTTGGAACGCATTGTATGTAATTCTTATCAATGTATGTTTAGGGTTAAGTATAGTTGTTAGCTGCACTGTCGCAGTAGGTTTTAAGCCTTGTAAAGATAGATGTAAAGAGGATAAATCAATAAATAAATACTCGTAATTATATCGCTGTTCTGGACCATTTCAGTCATTCAGATGCGCCTAAGTCAATAACTATTATTATATTTATATTTCTATATAAAAATGTACTCTGTGGTCAATAAATTGTAGTGCTTAGTTGACATTGACAGCAACGTACAATGTTGCCATACTATTAACGACCTTAAACAACGAATACCTATTTCGCGTAACCGTTATATATACTTAAGTAACTACTTTCCATAACGATAAAAAACTAGGTTAAGTGATGTCGTTAACAATACACGGATAGCGGGTCTCAAATTATGCGATGACAATAACGATACGAAATCGTGAGGCTGGTATTTGTTTTAAAATATGTATAAAACTACCAGTCCGCCGATTTTGTGTCGCTATTGGGTAACGTGAAACGAAAGAATTATTTTGATCTACTCAATTTAAAAAAGTATTCACATGGCAAGACGCACGTTCAATTTCTGAGGGAATGAGGGGAATTCGGGAGCTAATTATTATGTCTTAAATAAATGAAAACTTCATCTGTCAAGCAACATGAATGATACTAGAATATCATTAGTCCTTTGTTGCGCAATTGTCCCGAACAATAGTAATATTGGTACTTAATTTAATTATTCGTTATGTATCGATAACATAAATAAAACGGAATAATTAAGTAGCCCGGGCAATGACGTACCCGTCTTATTTTTTTAGAAGTCTATTGCTGGTCAAAGGCCATCGTAATTACCTTCCACCCCATGTCTACATTTTCAGCGTACGTACAGTATTGGAAGGTGGGCATTATCTTTAGACGAAAATGTAGAATCGTGCATTCTGAGGTATTTCACAAGTTTATAACCCGAGGATCTTGACAAAGTTAAACAGAAATATGAATAGTTTTCTGTTTTCAGCATTCTATTTTTTAGTTTTTATTAGATTATTGTTTATGAGTATAGACGTTCATTTAAATATATTTGTGAACGCTGATTTAGAATTAGTGTATGTTGTATGCTATGTGGTCACCTATGGCGCACACGTACACATGTGTTTTAAATCTAAACAAAATTTAAATTTTGAAAATGCATATCTGGAATTCAGATGTAACGTCACTTTCTCATGAATTGGATAAATCGTGATTTAAATAAAGTATGGCATAAAATAAAACAAATAAATAATTGTTACTTTTCATTTATTTGATAGGTATTTTGTTATGAGATTTTAAACGGATGTAATGCAAAGATATCATTTTATACAAAAAATATCCATAAGCCTTTTAGTAGATTTGCCACGATTTTACATAACAAATATAACAATGATTTAAATAAAAATGACCAGATTAATAATTTTCGTAATAATAATAATTAAGCTTAATAACAGAGACAGATTTATATTAAAAAACTTACAAATAAATGGTGAGCGATGGTTAACATTTTGAAAGAGGTTACATTTTAAAGCAATTATTTCGATAAATATCAAAATATCCTTAGCGCTTTAATAAAAAATGTCTTTTACGACAGTGTACTTGATGTACTTATAAATATATCGGTCATCATGATCAGATTTTTGATTTTAATAAACGAAAAGCACCTTCGACTCTGGCGAAAGTCGAAAATGATTTTCCATTTTTTTGTCACACGAAATATCCGTTTCTTTTCTCAATAAAAGATTGTGCAGTTGTGATAAATACAAAAATTATATACAGAAGTGTATAAAACAGAAGAATTATCAAATCAAAAATCTTGTCTAATGACAAATTAGACTTAAAAATATGAAGGGAAACACATAATTGTGCATTACAAAAGAAAAAGTATTCTATTATCACCTTAACAGATTGCGGACGGCGACTTTGAAACGATCTATCTCAACGAGTATCTGGCGAAATACACGTAAGAGTGCGATGGTCTAAAAGCCGTGGCCAACAATCGCCTATCTTCATTAATCCGTTAAACCAAATGGTCCCTAAAGAAAACAATATTAAAATCGTCATCACACTTTACCAGTCTCTGTAAAGAGACAATAATACGCATTTTTACATACAAAAACATAGGTACACTAACAATTATGGCAACGTTGACAATAAATAAGAGAAAGTATTTTATTCACATCGACTAATGAACAAACGTGTCCTGTAAATCTTGACAGCACAAATAAATAAAACAAGTAATTACGAAGTGCAAAAACTGGCGCGGATTTTAGAAAAAAATACAAGGCAACAAGTGCAGACTTTAAGTTTTACTAATACCATTATCTATAAATTGTTCTCACTTAACTTAAAAGCCATATTGGCGTATTTTTTTTTTATTAAGCTTGGCTTAATTCGCGCGTTGGTTAATTTTATGTTAGTTATTAAATGTTATGTCGGCACTTGCCTAGGCATGCGAGCCGCTCTGTCGTGGTATTTTTTTTTTAAAGGTGGGGTATATAATAATTTTGGCAATTGATTAAACATGATTTAAATTGTATAGCATATCGTCAGAGCGACTTGCATAGCGTAGGTGATGTCCCCAACTTCATAATTTTGATGTATTCAGAAGTATGAAGTGTTTGGGGGTTTGCTTTAAATTAATCGTCTAAAGTCGGAATGGTTCGCGTTTCTCCGTGGTTCGAGAGGATGCCGGAGTGCCGCGTCGTGATGCGGGTGTGGTGGGCGTGCCCGCTTCGGACGCGTCCGAGGGTTTCCTTAACAGCCTCGTCACTGCGGTCTGTTGACCTGACCGCACGGGCGTTGTGCTCCCCGACGGCGTCCTTTGCCTGTTGTAAAATAACATATATTAGTAATTTTCCTTCTTATTCCCAAAACATGCAAAGCACTAGTCAACACTAAATAACAGAAAAGAAAAACAAAAATAAACCCATTTTTACCGCCAATTGATCTACTTTCAAGAAATACCTACACAAAATTTTGACAACAAAAACAAAAGAAAAAGCACACTACATAATTTTAGTAGTTACCTATTCGTGTTATTGTTAGTATAGTGATCCTTTAGTACTGGGATGCGACTTCTGCCGGGAGTTTGTCCATCAGTGGAGGCAAACGAACCACTCCTATGTTGATGTTAGCGAGCACACAGACAGACATACAGAAAATTAGTTAGGATAACAGAAAAGGAAATATGTTAGATTGTCACTGCACATGTATTTAGACCAAAGCCTTAAAATGTAAGAACCTTTCCAAGAAAACATATTATTTTAAAGTGAAATTCATGTGCAGCAACGAAAATAGAAACAGAATATAACACAACATAAATAAATCACAATTACGTATCATTAAAGGTGATAAAAAATATTGCAATACATTAAAATAAAACTAAATTATTATTCAGCAAATTTCTTCAAATCTATGTCCGAGATTTCTTTGTTACTTTACTTTTTTTTAATAATAACTATTATTTCTTTGTGTTCATATTATTGCAATATTCATGTTATTAGGACAAGACAATATAAAGGTAAATTGCACATAGTGCTGGTTTATGTGTGTTATGTACAGATAAGCATGTCATAAAGTGTTATGTACAGATAAGCATATCATAAAAATACAGGGATGTGCGATAAAGATTACAAAATAGTCGATTGCAAAAAACTTTCGACATATTCGACACTCCAATGTTGTGTAGTGCAAAGCTATTGTTACCCGGTAGTGCTTCAGGCAATGTTAGTACCGTATGCAGTGATATGTTCAACAGAAGACGTGTTCATAGTGCGATAAACAATCTGAGATGAGCGGATCCATGTTTCGACAAGCAGATGATCGAAAAGATGTGAGCATGAATATTCATGGCGATGACATGTAGATACGTATGAAAACATAAATTCCAAAATTCAAAGAGCATCAATCAAAAATAATCGGGCAAAAACCGAAGCTAGCATTCTACAAGCTTGTACCCTTTGACGTCGCGCTGGGTCGGCTTTGAAGCTTCGCCGCTCGACTCGCTTATATTACTCTCATATTCATTGTCGCTCGTCATTCCCGATATGCTGAACAGTGAGGAGTCGTCTTCGGGACTTCTCTGCTCTGACTTCCTCGAAGGGCCTTGGGACGTGGGACTAGGTTCTTGGGAAGTTTCTCTTGAGTGTGATTTTTTAGATATTTTCAATCGCCTCTCAACGGACGGGGATCGTTGAGAGCGGTTCCCAACGTAAATTGGAATTTTAGTGGAACCTTGTGTTTGGAATGCTGGATGAGTATGGGATAAGGATTTGGGATGTTCGGACGCCATTGAAGATGGCTGGGAATGTGTCGAGCTGTTTTATTTTGTTTTCCATTTTGCATGCGGGAAGAAAAAAATATAATCATTTAGTTTAACGCTCTTGATAATTCTGTCGATTTTGTTAGTAAAACCACACTGTGTAAAGCTGCTTAGCCGGCTACTTGTAACATGCCTTTGGACTTCTTCGATACCAAACCTTGAATTAAATTTTTCCACCACCTTTTTACATATTTTTACACATATATCATGGGACATAAGACAATATCGTGATCTGGCCCAGTACAGGTGCACCCAAACATGACTAGACGTACCCTTGACGTCACTACACTTATAAACCCTCAAGAAGCTTAACGTGCTCAAAACTCGTGTATCTTTGACAATCATTTTTCAGACGCAATTTAATCTTTAAACATTTTTAAATGTCATTCTATGAACCTTTTAAATGAGAAATTCAATAAGAACATTGCAATACAAGATTGTTGACTAAATTGCGTCAGCAAAATCTAGACACACGTTGGACAAACAAGTCAAGGGCGAACTCTGAGTGTGTACCTCACTAACGCCGGCACCGGTGACAATGTCGGAATACTGGATGTTCTGTACATCCCGCCGGTAGAATACCTGTCCGTGCGTATCAGTACACCGGTTATTTTACAGTTTTGCTACATAATAGAGGAGAAGTGAATGATTTTGTATAGGGTTTTTTCGAAGTATTATTCGCCTTATCTATTTATGGTAGATTTTCCAACTAATCAGGACATATAGTGTTCGGGTTTACTTTCACCCGACCCTTGCTTTGAAAGAATAACAACTTGCTACGATCAGAGTTATATCGGAGCTTACTAAGATGCTTGTGATATTGGTACTTGTAGTTAGTGTCAAGACTGAGAGACCAAAAATGTGTGACTAAACAGAATCATTCATTTCTTTGATAAAATAAAAACAATGAATGTAGATAGATTGTCATGTTCATTTGTAAACCATTATATGTATCGTTTGTAATAAAAAGTGGGACTTGAACGATAACCATATCTACATTCACCATGAATGAATATTTAAAGATAAGTTATTTGAAGCAACGTACCTTCCGCTGGCCGGAGTTAAAAGGCCGGTCGGCGTACGCGGCCGCGATCCTCCATTAGGTGTGGCAGCACCGAGCTTGTTGGCGTTAGCTGCCGCGCGCGCTATCGATGTCTTTGTGTTTGTCACCCTTCGCATCGGAATACGTGATGGGGTCGATACGTCATCTATAAAAACGGTTAAGGTACATATTAAAAAATATAAATGAAATTTGCTTAATTTTGAGCAAGTTTGTGGTAAATATGATAAACAGTCTCAAACTTGGCAAACCTCTTAATTTTTATGATTCAAATTGTACTGACCTGTACTATCTAGAGAGAGATTTGATCCATGCCTTGACGGTGGTTTGGATCCGGCTCTTGAGCCTGGCCTTGAACCTGGTCGAGATCCTCCTGGTGTTACCGTTGACCTGTTAGGAAAAAAATATTATTGCTTTTTATTTTCTTCTGCAACAGCGCACAACCATGTTTTTTTTGCTAATTTACTCACCTAGGTACGCTGGGTTTCTTATACCTCGCTCCAAGTCCACTTGCCGCTTCGTTGTCGCTCAATGAGTCAGGTGTACCAGCACTCAAGGAAGATCTTGACGCCCTGCCTGCCACTCCTCCCGCGGACATCGGCACGGAACGAGCTGTGCGTTCCCTTACCTATCGTGAAAATATTGTTGTTAACTTGGACTAAACATTTATTTTTTTAAATCCAATTAAGCATCAAACTCTGTATAAACTACATCAAAATCTTTCGTGTTTATATTCATGGGAAAGTGACTATTAAAATCAAAGCAAATATGATAATCAAATCGATACACAATTTACTATAATCATGCTACTCTAGCAGACTTGACGGTGACTACATTACGTACATATACGATGGGACTAACACAATGAATAAAAAATAACATAAAACCTCAAAAATAACTCGAGAGTGCAATCAACCGCGCCACTTTCACACTGCCTACATAGCATTACCCAATGATATCCTGGAGAGGGCTGGTAGCCGTGGTGGTGGCTATAGTGATGCGCGCCCGGCGTCGTGGAACCTTGAGATCTTGAGTGGCCGTATATGAACGCCTGCTTAGTGCCATGTGTTGAACCGACGTGCAGGGGATACGAACACGGTAGCTCCTCCCGCTGCCGTAGAGCCTCAAATATGGGCCTCAGCTGCTCCATAAACTCTTCAGCTAAACGCACCAATACAAAACCGGGAGGCTTATTAAGGAAGGAACCGTAAAAAACGAAACAACTCGTTTTTGTCTTCATAGTGCCAATCGTTTTTTTTCCGGAACGCGTTTGTTTATGACGAATTTTCACGTTGTTACTATTAGTCCACACGTTTAGTCGAACGCGAGAGTGAATTTTGTTGATGCGGGTATGATTGGGGACGAGCGGGATGGGTGAACGAAAATACATTACCAAAACATCCATAGGCGTAGACGTGCCACCTCTCCAATGCAGTGGATCCAATGAAATACACTAACAAACAACACCAAAACACTACACGAGCCTGTGCGTCAATGCATAGCTGAACACTAATGCAGTACGACCAATATCTACGAGCTCAACACATGCTGCACTCACGACACTGCACCTTGCAAATGGATATACACAATCCATGTGCAAAGTTCAATCAGAAAACAAAGCGAAAATGTTGATTCCCAAACCGATTGCTCCCTCCAACAACTACTGTGCGCTTTTTTACTTGTGCGAAATTAAAACTAAGTTCTATCCTGTAGGAGAGAAGACTTATTTAAGTATAGCGGTTTGAGTACTTACCTTTGTAATAGGTCCAGTGGACGGTGGTGTGTTTGTGTTAGAGCGGGGCGTACGCGGCCTAAACGCTGCCATGCTCTGTGACACTCCATCGGCCAGAATGAATTGTTCTCGCAGTTCGATGTTGGTGCGTCCCTTGGCTGCATGCGGGCGGCGTCCGGTGCGCGGGATCACAAACGGAACAGGATAGGACAGGGCCAAAGAAAACCGTTCGGTAAAAGGATAGGTGGAAAAATAACACCGAAAAGTGTTAAAAAAAGGGACAGCGTGCATAGGTAGTGAGGAAAAGAAAAAAAAAACAACAAACAAATCAGAACATGTCAACATAAACAAACATAACGGTTGTAAAAAAAAAAACGGGGGAGGAATTTTAATTTTGTGCAGTTAGGAATAGGAATAGTAAAATACGATTAGTATAGTCTCTCACCAAACATTATGCAATTGTATAAATCAAGAGCAAGATCGAAATCGAGATTAAGTAAAATATTTACAAGTAAAAACAGTTTTCATGAAATTAAATAATTAAAAATAAGTTTAGTCTTATGTGCAAACGTTGTCGTCAGATATTTACATCGCGAAGAATAAATTGTAATTTTGTGAATGCGAATGTCTTGCGCTTGAATTATAAACAATTATTATCTACCAAATAAAATAAATTCCATAATAAAAATACTTAATGCAAATAAAGAACCATTTTCATGCCATTACGTATATTAAGCAATCTTTATTATTTAATCACCACATATAACCACTACAATATATTTCATATAACTATTAAATTAGTAAACACCCAAAATACAGTAGCATTCTACACATTTGATGGAATAAAAGCTGTATAACAATAAAAGCACCAAACGTGTAAAATGTATTTATGGAGCAAAATAATTCTACAACGTTGCAAAAGGAAAATCTAAAGCCACACCAACTAGATGGACTTGCGATGGAACCGAAATATTTTACAATTTTAGTGTAAATAAAAAGCCAGAAAGTGTAAAAACGAATTTTGAAAGGTTCCAAGGCATGTCATATCTCTTACCGAGCGGGCAACAAGCTTCATGCTGCTCCGGCTTGCTCGGATCAGGCAGCGGTAGCACTAATGATACTACTTATGTAAAGGGATTCCATAGGGATTTAAAACAAATTATAAAAAAAGTAAAAAAAAATAACGAATTTTTATAAAGGACCACGGGAGGTGGATTGGGCAAAGCGAATACGAATTAGTAAATTAGTAGCAACATCAAAATTGTATGTGGACATATTTAATGCTTACTTTAGCAATAACAACATGTTTGCTGATACTAGCACTTTATTGGTAAATGCTTCACAATGGGAGTGAAGTGATTAATAATGGTAGTATAATTCATGTTTTAAATTAACTGTTTTCCGTATCGACTTAAAAACGTAACGTAATATAACGTTTAAAATCGTAAGCGTTATTAGGGTTAACGTTGAAAACCGATATCGTTATTAGCGCTACGTTTATTACTGGCAACATCGATACTGCGCATGTCAAATACATCGCGTCGAAAAAGAAAACAAGAACAATGGAATTCACCACCGGTCGATTTTAGCTCGTGTTGAGTCTGATTTTAAATGTGATCCGTGTGTTAAACGTCTGAAACATGACGGGGACTATAATTGAAAACTTAAGTGGCCGCAAACTCGCCATTTTAGTAAGTCTGCTTTTGTTATGTCAGCTAACATGTTTCTTGATTGGAGGGTTGGTCGCACCCATGCCCGCAAACGCTCAAAGTATACTCGGAACCGTGTGCCGAGATACTTCTATAGTGAAAAATGACACGACAAAGTGGTATTATAACCGTGGGAAGGGTTCCTGCAAGACTGTCGACCTTGGAGAAACGCATCATGATTTGTCAGAGTCCGACATAGTTTTCGCTTTTCAAATGCCGGTCCCGCGAGAGAGCAAGGTTCTAGACTATTCGAGATGGCAACAAAACCTGATTGGAGTGCTGCAGGTAGACATTAAATACCACTCGCAGTTCGAAGTAAAGTCGCGCAGTACAATAACTATAGATGCCCGCCTGGCGTATCGAAATAAAGGCGATCCCGAGGATGAATGGAAGCTGTACACACAATCCATTGAAAAACGACATCTTGACTGTGATATTGATGTGAAAAGTGAAGAATATCTGTACAACTGTTCAGCAATTCCTTTGTTTGAACTTGGCTCTTTGTTCCATGATTACTATTTACTCAATGTGAGGCTTCCGGTTGATACACCAAAAATGAATTCTCATATAGGACACATTCAGGACATGTGGTTGACAGTCATCAACCAGAACGGAGGTTTTACAAAAGTTTGGTTGTCTCTGAAAACTGTATTCTTTCCTTGCATTATAGCTATACTTGTTTGGTTCTGGCGTCGTATACACATGCTTCAACGGAAGCCTGTTTTATTGGAGAAGATGCTGTTGAGTTTAGGATTAGCTCTTTGCCTTTTGAATATGCCGATTGAGTACCTGACCTTGCACTTTGACTTGCCGTTTATGTTATTACTGGGAGATATTCGTCAAGGGCTGTTCTATGCTACATTGTTTTCATTCTGGCTCGTTTTTGCTGGTGAGCACATGTTAATTCAAGATGCATCAGCCCAGAGTTCTGTGAAGCAGTACTGGAGGCATTTGAGCGCTGTTGCTATGGGATGCGTCTCTCTTTTCATATTTGATATGTGTGAGAGAGGTGTACAACTCCGCAACCCTTTCTACTCAATCTGGGTAACTGATATTGGCACTAATTTGGCTTTGACCTTCATTATACTGGCTGGGATATCAACTGGAGTATATTTCCTGTTCTTATGCTATATGATCTGGCAAGTTTTCATTAATATCTCGCACAAAAGGCAATCTCTACCTACTATGTGCTCTGTCCGTCGCCTGCACTATGAGGGAATCATCTATCGCTTCAAGTTCCTTATGTTGGCTACCCTGCTCTGCGCTGCATTGACTGTGATTGGTTTCATCCTCGGACAAGTTGCTGAAGGCCAATGGAAGTGGGATGAGAACATTGAGCTGGAATACACTTCAGCATTTTTCACTGGAGTGTATGGAATGTGGAATATCTACATCTTTGCATTGTTGGTCTTGTATGCCCCAAGTCACAAACATTGGCCAGTTGTTGAGAACACTTCTGACACACAGAATCTGAGTGAAGAGATGGAATTCAGCCCCTTACCTAGCGAGAGGGCTAGCAGTGAGATTTCATCGCTTACATCTTTCATTAGGAAGACTACCATTGACTAATTGTGCCAATTTTATTCTTCAATTTATGTGTTGTAGTATTTAAGTAATGTTTGCTCTTCCATCTTTTTGATGAATTTTAGATTCCATGCATTGGAAATAAAACTTGGGCCAATACAGGCCATAAACTAAAGTCTTGCCTTTATATAGATTTTGGCCCAAATGTTTGCCCCAATACGAGATTAGATCTAGCGCAAGACGCGATGACGTAAGCGATTTTTGCAACAACAACAACAACATTTATGAAACAATAAAAATGGGATAGAAACATTGTACTTGAGGATAATTATAAAACAACAAAACTTAAGCACATAAATTAAATCATACTTAAAACAAAAAATATACTAAACAAAGCACACAATAAATAAACACAATATGTATGTACTATTAATAAAAACCAATACATACATATTTATGGGTTGTGTTCAGGAAATGTTCCCTAATTTGTCTCTTGAAAACCTCCAACAAAGAGCTAGACAAGGCCAGGCCACTCAATGTGTGTGGAAATAATAAAAAATCCACTGAAGCAACATGAAGAATGGGGGGGAAAAGGAAGGAGATACTCAAAGCGTTCCCGAAGATAGAAGGGGGAGTTGGCATTATGAAGAGCAGAGAATAGAAAAGAAGATTGGTAATCCCGACGTTGCCGAATAGGCAGCCACTAGAATCGCCTTCGAAATTCACAAGTTCGTACTTTGCAATTCGCTTATAGAATCCAATTTTACGATAATTATGGTCATAAATCGTCATAGTAGTCTGTCTGGCGCTCGTATATCGGCGTTGGCGTAGGAGTTAATTAGGAGTAGGATGAGAGAATCTCTCAATATAGGCAATAGCCTCGTTTGTCGATAGAGCTCTTTGTCTCGCCGAACAAATTTTGTACTCGTATTTAACCGGAAATGTAATCCATATTTATTTAGTCTTATCGCAAGTATGTAGGCTTGTCTTAGCTAGATTTAAGGAATATTTTCAAGACTTACTACTTTGTTCTGTTTTTTTTTTTTTTTAATGTTTAAGTTCTTTTTGACAAATTTTTCTTATAGAAATTATTTGAACTGAATGTATGATTAATTTTGTTAAAACTTTATCGAAGTCAATGTTTTGTATGTCGTCTTAAGTTTTCTTGGAATCAACTTTAAGCAGCTAAGATTGTATCGAGTCATTCTAAAAATATTTTTTTAGATCATAAAACAGGTAGTTTGACCTTGATATTTCCAGTTTTATACTGAGCTTCCAAAAAGTATTTTTTAGTGTGTAACTTGTATTCTGTGATTTTATTTTGCATTTCTAAACAGTATTGCTAGTTTAAATTAGTTTTTTTAACGATATTGCCAGCTACTTAATAATTTATGAAAATAACGTAAGTTTAAATGTGAAATTAATTTTTGTAATCTGTAGTTAATATTTGTACCCGTAATAAAATTGTATTAAAATATATGTGTTATTTTGTTATTTTAAAACACTATTGAGCAAATATTTCCTTAAAAATCGAAATGTATGGAGCAAAAATCTTTTCCGAGTGCCTTTTAACTTTAAATTATGTATTAAAGGCGTCTTTTTTCTTAAAAGTTAAGCAAAAAGACATCCTGAATTTGAAATAAAGTATTTTTTTTAAAGTATAGAAGTAGGAGTTTAAAGGCACAACATAAAAGCTTATTTCGCGCTATACACAAAGACTTAAAAAAAAATACTTGCCCATAAAGTTAGGACGATCACATATTAGTCAAATAGTATATCCCTTATTAGGGGGTTAACACATTATCTATACGAAGTACCGAGACGTTTGATTGACACTTTGAATATCACCATACATACCTAATACATAATATAAAAAAAACATTCCGAGTAGTAGGCACTGACGGCACTTAAAAAAGAAACTATTTTAGCTCGACGTGAATAAAAGAAAATAAATTGCCATTTTGTATTTCCATAGTGCAGTCTGTGCCTAGTAATCGGAACAACTTTTACTATGCTTTTGTTGGTAAAGCATCATAGAAGTTGAAAACCATTAGTTATTTATGAAGCCAGAAATTATTTTAGGTTTTTGGGACGATTTTCAATATTATAGGGGGCTGTGTAAATGTTAAGAGAATCTCAATTGGCTTCATAATTTAAAATTGTAATGTGGCGGCATCCATTTTGAATAGTGAACGTTATTTTCTTTTTTTTTTTGTTTGGTAATTAGGTGCGAATCCACATTACAATTTTGATACAAATCCACAGTTCTTAAAACATCATTTTTGTAGACAAGGACAAACGAATAGATTATTTTAATAAGTAAAATGATGTTTTATCCAGAAGAGTTTTATCTTTGTTATTACCAGGAAGACATTTTCTCTTATGTACGAATTTTGTCGAAGCATCAAAATTTTAATTGTTGATCTGTGTACTGCTGAGTAGGTATCAAAGAAAAACCTCGTCTGCTAAATTATTCGATCCTGCTGGTATAAACATGAGAGAAAATTATATCCGAGTGCCTAGTCAGTTTATTTTACGTTAACGAAATCGACACGTTTGTGACGTTCGGCGCTTCGATTGGCTCACTCTTTACCAATCAGAGAGCTAAACGCGGCAAACGTTTCGATCACGTTAACGTAAAAACAACTCGCACTTGGCGGACTGTTTATAATTTATTCAAAGTCTACATCATTGAGTTTTTGGAATAAGTAATCATTGGTCGTTTTGCAGCAAGATCGAATGTTATTATAAATAATTCAGATTACCGTGGGACAGCAAATAAGACAACCGAATTAGTTTGATGTTAAATTGAAGACGAATGACGGCGAAAACAAAAGAACCAGGGGTGCTTGGGTGCTATTCTCTAAGAAAGCGCAGCGCCGGCACAGCGACGAGTCGTGAGCGCAATACATTGTATTAACAATCCAATGTACATAAAGGGGCATTGGGTTGTTAATTCAATGTACTACGCTGACGACTCGTCGCTGTGCCAGCGCTGCGCTTTCTTAGAGAATAGCACCCCAGTGCGCCTAGTGCGAATTTGTTTTAAGATAACGCGATCGACACGTTTATGACGTTCGGCGCTCCCATTGGCTCGCTTCAAGCTATCAACCAATCACAGAGCCAAAACATTTCGATCGTTTTAACGTAAAAACGACTCGCACTCAGCGCACGAAACATTAAAACAGAAATGAAATAAAAATATCCTACCTATATATTGTTACTATGACACCCAGGTAATTTCCAAAATGGATATGAAGATGTGATAATTAATTATGTCTTCGTTTGAAATTATGTACCGATTCCAGTCTACGCCTATTGAAAGTCACCAATTTAGACATGATATTACTACCCACGGTAATCTAGTAGGTAAGTATTTAAAAACCCCTAAACTCAATATTCCAATTCCATCTCGCTTTCATAAAATTCCAATCACAGGAAGTTGTTGAAAGCGCCTAAAAGTGGAATATTGTGTAACGCAAGCCTTACATGCACTGCTTTGACAAGACAAGTGTCGTTAAGGTGAGGTCATTCAAAAGTTACGTCACTACAATGGCTTTCTAAATTGAATTATACGTCTTTTCATCTTGTTTCTGTAAAAATTCAAACAATAGAAAAAGAGAATGCGTTGACTCGCTGACTGCTATACACATAGAGAATTTGGACTAAACCTGCATCAGAAAATTAGGTAAGTACGAACCTACTCGATTTTTTTTTTTGTTTTCGTGCCAACCGGCAGATTGTGCTGCGTAAACATATTTCTGAATCGAACACCATTATTGTAACACCTGCATTCGATACAAATAAAGAAATTATTATTTTTTATATATTTCTTTGGTCTCTAGACCCTGAGGTCCTGGACCTTTGGAAGGCTTATGAGGAGCCGAGACCAACTCGTAGAGGCCCTTTTAGATGCTTTTAATGGGACGTGGTACCAAATTATTATTATTATTAAGGTAATTTTACAGAAATTCGTAAATAGGTAGAAATAATTGTTAAGTTAGAAATCTTTCAAATCTTTGTGGAGAAGTAAGCTCAAGTAGCAGACGAGATGAGAAAAAGTGGATCCAAAAGTGATGCACTTACAAATATTTGAAATGCTAATTGCTGTTTCATTTTAAAATAAATTTTGGTGTAGTTTTTTTTATAAAAGTGTTTTTATTTTTAGCATTATTTGTTATTTAGTACCAAAATATTGTACAAAAAGAGACATATGTAGTAAGTACCTAATAGTGAAAACTGTAGAAAGGCATCGCTACCTTTTCCTGTAGCGAAACCGTTTCCGTTCTTAATTTTTTTTAATGATATAAACTAGTGCTTGACTGCGATCCCACCTGATGGTAAGCAGTGACGTAATCTTTGATGCCGAAGCGCACTATGTTTTTTAAGAGCCTATGCACTATAGTCTAAAAGAATTGGTTGCGTGGTGTCTTATTTTTGACAGCAAGATGCTTAGTCCAGTTTTCTATGTGTTTTTTACTGAAAATTGTAATTAATACGTCCATAGGTACCTGGTCGTACCCAATTCTTGTCTTGTCAAAGTAACCCATGGAAAGCCTGCAGGACAGTCCTATCACCCCACACCCCTTAGTATAATAAGGTTGTACATACCTCTGCAAGGATCGTTCTTGACCAGGAACTCGTCGAGGGCTACCCAGCCACCTCCGACCCTGACCATGACGGTGGATCGGAGAATACGGACCAGGCGCAGTTTTTGCGAGTCGCCGAACTGTGAGAGGAAATTGCTTGGCTAGTGGCTATTCAATTGATACTTAGAATATTGAATATAATCTAGCTCTGATATCTTTGCACTCCAATTTATCCAACTCATAAGAAAACAACTGTGCCTACTTAAAACCCAAAAAAAGAAGTAGAAGTACCTAAGATAATGAACCCTACTTCCATTTAACATTTTTAAACATTAACATTTTTGGTGGCTAAATCTCTGTACCTATGCTAAATATATTTAGTTGGGTTAATGCAAGTCAACAATAGCTACAACAACGATTCGGGAGATTACTTTCTCTATGCTCGGGAGATTACTTTCTTTATGCTCGGGAGATTACTTTCTCTATGCTCGGGAGATTACTTTCTCTATTCTCGGGAGTCGGATAAAAAAAAACTTTTTAAACAAAAGTCACAAAAAATCTTGATTTATTTTGACGTAACTGTAAAAAGTTTTTTCTGAGTAAGTTTAACCTGTTTTAGTATAGAACACAATTGTACTCACCCTGTACTTGCCCTCCCCAACTTGGAAGACCCTGAACTTCTGCCGACAAGTACACAGCATGACGAGACGTTTCACTTCATCGTGGATCTTGTCCGCGTCTGTCGGCGGGCCGGGCCGTTCAACCTGAGGACAATGTGATGTGATTAGATGATGATAGTAAGTAAGAATAGTAGGTCGCTGGGATAGCCTGAAGAATCAGCAGACTAATGTGGCAGTCGGAAGGGCACATTGCTCGTAGAATAGACGGTAGTGGGGCCGAAAGACCGCAGCGTTAGAAGGCCTAGCACAATGTTGACCGACGAATTTGTGAACGTCGCTGGAATGCGGTGGATGCCAGACGTTATGGGTTCGGTAGGGTAGTTTGTCGACTGAATTTACTACCAAGAGGGGGGAGCTGGGTTTACTACCACGAGGTCTTAACTGGATCTATTTGACGACCTAAACTGAACTGTTAAAGGGATAGAACTAGGAATAGTTCCATTTCTTTTTCTCGCTCGTATGACTGTCATTTTAACACATGTAAGGCCCCTGGACATCTAATAATTCTCTCTGTATCAAAAGTCGCGTAAAGACATCGCGAGTCGTGCGTCGCGAATGGTTCGTCTCAGATGCCTCGGGCTGTGTGGACGTATGTGCTCACAGTGAGCATTCGCGTCATACGATCGTTGCGAACGCTGCCTCAGTACGAGCCGTGCGCTCCGTGTAGACGGACAGGTGTTATTTACGTTTTATACTGACAAACACTGTGCGTGGTGGTTTGCGTGCTCAGCTTGAGCATGTGTCGTTCGGGATGCACGTTTATGTATGATCGTATGCCTCAGGTTGAGGCATGCGTGACAAACCATTAGCGACGCACGCCTCGCGATGTCTGTACGCAGCCTAAGAAATACGGCGAAAAATCAAAATACAATTTAAAAAAATACCTACCTACATCAATATTATCAACACAAAACTGTATCTAGGTAATAACAAAAAAATACTGTGGAAGCCATCAGCTCTTTCTCCCAGTCGCGAATTTATGACGTTATCAGTTCGTGATAAGATAATCTGTGCATTGATGATAAGGGATATTCTATATTAAATGCAAACAAAGCGTTACATGACTTTGATGCTGATAGCACTTTATTTAAGCCGATTTTGTAAAAAAAATCTATACTAATATTATAAAGCTGTTTGACTGGCCTGTTGGTCTAGTGATTAGTGACCCTGACTGCTATGCCGGAGGTCGTGGGTTCGATTCCCACTCAGGACAAATGTTTGTGTGGTGAGCATAATCATTTGTTCTGTGTCTGAGTGTAATTTATCTATAATATGTATGTATTTAGAAATATATAAGTATGTTTATCAGTTGTCTAGTACCCATAACACAAGCTCTGCTTAGCTTGGGACTAGACGGCGTTGTGTGGTAGTTGTGGAATTATTATTATTAAAGCTAAAAAGTTTGTTTGTTTGAAAGTGCTCTGTTAAAAAAATATTTATGTTGCCCATTTATCGAGGAAGGTATAGGTTACAGGATTATTTTGTAACCTTCAAGACTGTATTACTAACATCATAAATAACTTTTGTTAAATGACTTCACAAGACATAATAAAACCAAAACTAAACAATTACTCAATAAATATCAAGCAACACCGCCGCCCGATTTCCGCTCACCTTCGCTATTTTACCCGCGCCTACGGTGGCCGACAACAACAAAGTGATCCTACAAGGAATCCGTTTTTGGTAACTGAGGTACAAAAACCTAAATATAAAAAAGCATTTTTTTTTAGGATAGGCTCGCGTTTGACCACTGTCTCACCTGGGGGCCTAGACAAGAGGCATTCGCTCCGTGTCGAAGTCGCTTCGAAGTTCGATTTCGCCTTAGCGATGTCGACTATAAAATGGTAGACAATGTCACATCGACCAACATATCGCTAAGTCGAAGTCGGAACGAAGTGTTGATTCGAAAAAACGCTTCGTGACCATGAACTTGATACAATTCATATCACTTGAATATGCTCAATGTAAACAATGACGTGATCCTTGCGTCTAGCGGACCTCAAGGGCGATTGAAATTTGAGCGTGCTGCGTCAGTAGAGTGAGTTGGTAACAATATTAAACTGGATTGGTTAATAAAACGTCAGAAAAATGGAAAAAGGTAGCAATTGAACAGCCATGTATGTTAATCATTATTATTATTTACATTTTCAACTATTGCTTAATTTACAAAATTTCCATTTTTGATAGGTAACATCAAATCTATTGTACTCGAAAAGTTTTGTTGTATGTTGTGTTGAAGTGCGAACACGTAAATCGTTACAAAGCTGCCGGCAAAGGCTCTTGTTCAATCGAAAATTCTCCATGAATAATAACTCTGCCATATTTTCCACTCTTTGCATTTTTTGCCAATAATTGTATCTTTTCTGATAGAAAGCCGCCCGTAGTAATTGCAATGTATGCATTTTTATTAAAAAACAACAACAAAAGACAAGAAACAAGCACACTTGATACAAATAACACCACCAGCTGACTAAAAGCGGCCATGTTGATTTGCTTTTCTACAGGGTCCAAGACTTCGCTTAGCTGTCGAAAGAGAATTTCGAAATCTCAGCGAATTCGAATGTCGAAAGTGCCACTTGTCTAAACATAGTATGAGAATATCGTTTATGTTGATCGAAGTTCGCTGTCGTTTCGTAACGCAGTGTAACATTGTCTAGCAATTAGCGATCGATCAGGTGACAGTTCGAAAGCTTATGTCAGTTTCATACATTTCGGAGATATCGAATTTCGTTATCGTTGATGAAAATGTAACGTTGTCTAGGCCCCCTGATGGAAAGCGATGATGTGGCCGACGATGGAACACGCTTGCCTAGAAGCAATCTAATCACTCTTGACTTAGAGACTATTTTAATATTTTCCATATTACAACTTACCCAGTCAGGCCTGAGAGCGGCGATGAATTCTTCCCAGTCAATGAGGCCGCCGCCATTTCTGTCAAACAGATCGGCAACAGCGCCCATCTCCAGGCGAGACGTGTCGAACTCTGTAGGAAAATGATAACCTTTAAGTAATGGTTTTACGAACGGTTACACAGTCATCATAAAGTTCGTTTTTTTTTTACAATTCAACCCCTCAGTCCTCTAGATGGCCCGGTAACTATGTATTTTTGTAGACATAACAAGCTTATAAACTTTGTGATTTTTCATGAAATTTAATACATAGATTTTTTTTTTAAATACTAGACACGTGTCTAGTACAAAATTTCAGGTTTCGCATAAACTAAAAAAAAACATACATTCATCCGAACATAGAACCTCCTCCTTTTCGAAGTCGGTTAAAAACTAATGTTGTACATTTTTATAATCTGTTAAAAATATTGGTTATATTAATCTTGTTGGTATACTCACTGGTGTTAATAATTCCGTCAATAAATTCGTGTCGTGCAATGAGGCCGTTGTTGTCCTTGTCCATCTTGCGGAACAGGTCCGTCAGACGAGACTTCTTGTGGTTCATGAACTTCAGGAACTGAGGACAAATTTGAAGGATTATAGCATAATTATTATAGGGGTAATCACGAAGTTCGGTATGTCGTACATAAAGAAAGAAATCTCTGTCCATTCTAGGCTGCCTGGAAGAAATCGCCAGGTAGAAAAAGCCGCCAATAGTATGTTTTGTTATTATTTTTTTTTCTTTTGTTATTTTATAATCTTGGTGCGCAATAAAGTATGTATTATAAATAAATAAAGCTTCAAACACACTAAAGCTTTAAGGACCAAGGATGCAAGGACCAGATAAAGACGACTGCTGGTCCTTCCATTTTTGGTCTATTATTACCTATGTTAATAATTCATAGTCAAAATAACATAATCATTGCGAATTTTCTTGTCTATTTTATTGTCCATTTTTGTAAGATTTTTTTTGTTAGTCAATGACCAAAACATAGCTTAAAATATTATTTTTTTTATAATTTTGAACTGCGTTGTAGTTTTGCACAGATCTTTTGTGTATTCTGTGGAAAATATCTTTAACTTTAGCCCTCGCTTAAAGTATATTTATAGGTATTTAGGGAATAATGGAAAGGTTTACTTATTTTTGATATTTACAGACTACTTTATGAAGAACTTCTTATTACATTCATACATGCCCTATAAATAAAACGCTCAATATTTTATAATCTATACAGACGTCGGCTTTCCCTTAATGTTCCCTTGGTGTAACCGAATGGCGCGAAATCACGCACGAACATTTCGTTGGCTTGGAGTTCGAGTGGCAAATAAAAAATAAAATAAAATCTTATGCTCACCCTCTTCCTCCAGTCGTCCCATCTGAAGTTGGACACTCTCTGCAGCTCCTTGAGATGTATGAGACGTTCGTGCAGCCTCCTCTGTCTCTCCCACGCAAGTAGCCACACGGTGCGCCATTTGTCCCACAGCTGTTTGACGCGTGGCGACCTGAATTCTGGTTCGGCGCCCTTGCTGCTAGGAAATATGAAATTGGAATGAGTTTTGTGGCAAAAAAAACATTGGTAGAATTTGATTAGTAGAAAGAAAAACTAATTAGAATTAGATTTTTTCTGGTAGAAATTGGTAACATTTACTTTGCATTGATTTTAGCCTGGATACTAAGTCCTTGAAGCCAATTATGTAAATTTATAACAAAATTATAAGTTAAAAAACTGAACTGATTCAAAAATCGGTTGGACGGACTATATAAAAATCTCCAAGTTATTTGAAATACACACATTAGTTAAGCTATTAACTAATGTGTGTATTGCTAGTGTGTCTTATTATATAATAATAATAATAAAAATTGTAAGTACTGTTTTTTTTAATTGAATTTGGAACAGTAATTATAATAAAACATTTTAGTGTTTACTAGAGATGAAAAAAAGGAGAAATTGTATTTCTTTTGATTAGATACAAATACATATTTAAATAAATACAACATAAAACTTGAATTTATGTGATTTGTACAATGATTAATGTAAATATGGGTAATGTTTCTAAAATGTTGATAGCTTAAATAACTTTTACTTATGATTATAAAAAATCAAAAGCTACCTAAATATACAGTTACCAGCATGCCAGATACTAGCCATGCTGAGTAATAAATTCTTAAGCAAATACTATAAAATTGTAAGGGTTGCCACACACAACCCAAAAATTGGCATAAAAAAAACACAAGCATAAATTCTCCCACTACCAATGATTCCCATGATTCTCTCAATATGACATGACTTTTTTATGCCCAATATTTGTATTACGTATTTTGATTTCAAACTACACCTGATACATCTTTATTTGAAGTGTATTTTGATTTGTCAATACGTTAATTTAAATATAGATTTAAAATTAACGGTATAAATAATTTATAAACGTACTATAGACCCCAAAGACGCTATCATGTCCTAAAGCTGATTTTTTCTATAATTCTTTTGTTCATGTATTTGTCACCAACTCTTCATAAAAGGCTAGACCGATTTTGATAAAATTTTGTGTGTATGTTACGGTACCCAGATGGTTTCAAAATACAATCCGATCGGGTCGATGGCTTTGCAATCGGGTTCTTAATTTTTTTTCCGACGAAAAGCGAGTTTTCGGACAGGATAACGTCTGTCGGGACCACTAGTTAAAACGATATTTAAAGGAACATTTTTCAGATTCAGCGTTAAATCCACGTTTGATCGACTACTGACCCATGATTGTCGCGTTCCATAGTTTTAATCTTTCACGTTGAACGTATTCCTGTAAATTCGATTCCTTACCTTCCCTTAGCGAGGAATCTCGGGCCGTAGTGCGGCAAGTTGCGATCAGGCGTCTCCCGGCCAGGACTCACGCGACTAAAGCACACGCAGAATTATAGTCACAAGAAAACGGACAAACCAAACCGTTAGTAGAAGACAGACAAACCCACGGCGAGTTTTTAGACTTGTAAGTACACCTCCACGGCTCGCGGTGATGTTAGTTTACGTACCTTTCGACAACCCTATGTTAGTTAGTGCGGACTAAAAGTGAACTTTATATTTGAAGCGGTAAAGTGCGTTTTTGTTTGTACTAAGTGCGAAGATTTTTTGTTTTGATGCAAATTGTGCCGTAATTGAAAAATTATAGAGTTTGTTTTTGATTGATAGGTTTTGTTTTTGCATTTTGTCTGTTTAAAGTTTGGGTGAGGTTAATGGTTAGTGTTGTGATTGACAACCCTAAATCATGCAATAATTAAAAACTATTTTCAAGCAAAAACATATGCATCTAAAGTATTTCAGTTTTTTTAACTATCACTAAAAAAAAATCCGATACTCAAATATTTTTTTTTTTTTTAGAAAAAGATAATATAACACACTACTCATGCAATTACTTATTTTTAAGGATACCAAGCGCTTAACCAAGAAAATGATTTTAATCCAAAATTACTTGGTTTTACAGTTGATATTCTTAATAAACGTCTTTTTTACTATCTACAATTTACTAAATAAATACCATCATTTACCTAAAGCAAAATCCGCATTGTCTGCATTCCAAAGTCGCAAGTAAGATAAAATAGATTATGAAACATTCACTGACATTCCAAGCGAGAAAATTGTATACACAAATACAAAAGTTGGACGAAAGGACCAAAAAAGGACGTATTTTTCTTGGAACAATAACTCTTTTAACTTAATTTTAATGGCACATGACTTGGGATTTCCAATATATTCTAGCAAATAATTGTCGATATTTGAATATTTAAAAAATTGTGGTGTAGAAAATAGTATTATATACGAGTAGGTATACCTACCAAATATATCAATAGCATGGATGCGAGAAAATAAATTCGAGTTTATTTTCGAATTACGGTTCGAATTCCAAATTTTATTTATATCTGGCCAGCTACAAAATTCAACAATAAGTTTCCATAGCCTTTGCTCAACCCAACGTTACTAGGGTAGGGTCGACTTCCATTTGACCAATTACAACTGAATACTTTATTTTACATAGAACGACTTTCTAAAATTATCATCCACACAGAAACTGAGTTTACTGTTAAAATTTAGCTACAAAAATGTAACACACATGCTAACAAAACTACTTTTTCCTAAAAAAAAAATACAGGCAGCTAATCTACACACACATTTAAAAAAAGAATAGACGTTCAAACCTTCCTCTTCTACTTCGACTGTGTATCCTGGACCTGCCCGTGACGAAGCGTGCCAGAACGGGACGGAAAGCAACGTTTACACGTGTTAGAGCGGGACAAAGCAAATGTATGGTGCGTTGGCAGAGTATAGGAACTTTTTGGTGGAAATGTTTGATATTTCATCCATTTAAAAAGACTGACAGCGCACATACAGTTACACAAATGACAAACATGTAAAGCACATGAAGGTAAGTACCCACATTTTAACCTTTTTTGTATAAACTTAAATTTTTTTACAATAATTTTGTAATACTATATATTTCCAGTGAAATGTACGAAGGAGAACTTAATATTTCAAACTGTGGCAATGTTTATACAAAGAAGGTTTATTTTAGTTATGATAGAATTTGAGAAATAATAAAATCTTAAGAGTATTTTTACCATGTTTGAAACTTTACGAAAATCCTCGGTTATAAAACTTTTTATTTTTATATGAAATTTTTTTATTTTATTTTTGATCAATTTCTTAGTAAAAAATTAAAGGATCACAAATGCGATTGTTTCAATTTATGAATGTACATGCATTATTTTATAAGAATACGCAAAATATTTAATTTCAATCATGGTAACACTCAAACAAAAAAATACATCAAATTAAGTTTTATATATTTAATATGAAATGAAACACACCTGAAACGCCTAGATCCATAATAATCAGGCGAGACTGATCTCTCCCTATTGAGGTCGTGCTGGGAACCGCGGCTATATTTGTGATGGCAACACACATTGCAAGCAGGCAACACCATGCAATGACGTCACAAGATGGCGGCGAGGTGTCGAAGTGACGTGCATGATTCGTGAAAAGTGGGGGAGACAAAACGAACAAACATAAAGTAAAAGTATGAACAGAAAACATAAAAAAGTAAAAAAAAAACAAAACTGAAAATTAAAATTGGACAACACTGAAGCATTTTTATTCTCTTAACCACCTACGTCGGATATATTCGACAAACCAAGCATCAAGTGCAACCCTATTTTGTGTCCAGACATCTCTATCCTGACCAGGTTGCCTGGAAGAAATCGCCAAGTGCGATAAGGCCGCCAATTGTATGTTTTCTTATTATAACGTTTCCTTTTTATAATTTTGTAATACTGGTGTACAATAAAGTGCATATAAATAAATAAATAAACACTTTAGCGTTTATTCCGTTAGGCTCACACATCCACGACCAACTACTCCATCTCGTCAGCTCTTCTGTCACCTATGAGAATTGAAGAGCTAAACGAGATGAAGCACCCAGTCGCAAAAACACGACCCTGGCGTATAGGTCACGAAAAACACTCGTCGGAATAATCCGACGCAAGCGGTTAACAAATATATTTTAATATATTTTAATTTTAAGCTAAAGTAAAAGAATAAATAACAAACGTGAACTACAAAACAATAAGAGGGAAAAACAAAACATTTACTAAATAAATATATATGTTCATGACATACCCAGGCGCTCCTTTAGTGGCAGTCTTTGCTGAAACCTTTCTTGGTGTGCCTTCACGACCCTGGCTTTGAACCTTGACCTGTAGGCAAAAACGAAGGTAAAATGTAGTGATAATTGAATGAATACTGCAATATTACTCGACATATTCAGCCCCATTTTATTTGCTTTTTTTTTGCTATGCATTCGCTAAGCATAATGCAAATTCTATTTTTTTTTTTTAATTTAATACCTGTGAGAAAAATAAAAATCTTGAATAAAAAAAAAACTATTAAAAATCTTGAATAGTTATTGTTTTTTCTTATATATAAAATTCTCGTATCACAATGTTCGTTCCCGTACTCCTCCGAAACGGCTTGACCGATTCTCATGAAATTTTGTGAGCATATTGAGTAGGTCTGAGAATCAGCAAACATCTATTTTTCATAACCCTTAGTAATAAAAATTTTTTTTTTATCTGGCAACGTTTATATTATAATTTATTTATAAAAATAAAACCGCGCGGAGTTCATTCAAAATAATCAGTGACTTCCGGCTCTTAACACGTCGTGGTAAGGCCTCAGAGCTTTTTATAAAAAACTGGTCCTGTGGTCCCAACATACCTGGTACGCCTTGCAGACGCGGTCGACCTCGTTTTGTCTCTTCTGCGTGTGCTCCATCAGCTCCTTGTGGTCCTCGATGAGGCCTTCCAGAAGCTCGATGGATTCTGGCAGAGGTTCTGATTCGAGCGCTATGGAGGGAATGAAATCTTTTAGTAATGCACTGTTTTTAGTTATTAGTTAAATTGTAAGGTATTTTTATCTTAATTAGTGTGATGTAGGTAAGTAAAAACTAGATTATTTTTATTTTTTTAAAGTTTTATAATTGTATTCAAGTTAATTTTAAAACCGCACTATCGTATTAGGTATTTACCTGTAATGATAGTTGTAAGAAAGATAATAATAAATGTATAAAAAAAAAAAATTTGATTAGAATCATTTTTAGTGAAAGAGTGAACATAATTCTACACGCTCAAGCGCGTAGACAGATTTCACATGTCTACGATTTCTTAGTTATATAACATTAACCGGTATGTTATCTAACTAAGAAATCGTAGACATGCGATATAGTCATAATATTTTTCTTCGCCATATATTTTTTTAAAGCAGTTGTAACGACCGCGGTATACGAGATAACTTGTCGAACTCAAGCCGATTTAAAAAAGAAATGTGTAATCTATTTAATCACCACTGCTTTCAGAGCAGTGGTGATGAAATAAATTACACAAAGTAATCTGCCTGGCTGGGTTTGAGCCCGCAACCTCTAACTCTTAAATCGAGACCGTTACCACTGGGCCACCACTGCTCAATGGTATACAAATGTAGAAAATTTTACGCAATTTTTATTGTTCTGACTGAAGGATTTTGTATCCGTGATCAAGAAATAAATTTAAAAAAACAAGTAACTTACAAAGCAGCGTGTTCTCCAGCCCGATGAGCCATTGCAGCAACTCTTCGAGCACCAAGTCGAGGTCCTTCAGGCTCTGCATGTGCGTCTCCAGCTTGGTGCCGCGCTGCATCGCCCATTGCCATACCTGCGTCAAGGAATAAGAGTTTAATTATGGAACCATGGAGGTACTTCGGGAAAACTACCAAGGTCTGAACTTCACCATCGTTCTGAATTAAGAATTTAAGTTTGGAGTATTTTGTCAAGCTCTACTATAACGTAAACATTAATCTTTTACGTCAAACTAAGTTTTGGCAGATTCTTAACTAGATTTTTTTTTAATTGATATTTTTTTGTAGGCTCGCGTTTGACCACTATCTCACCTGATGGTAAGTGATGATGTGGCCGACGATGGAGCACGCTTACCTAGAAATAACCTATATACTCGTGACATAAAGACCCCTAGGCCCCTAGATGTTAACTAGTGCTTGACTGCGAACCCACCTGATTAACATTCAGTAGTGATACAATCGTTGATGGTGAGGCGCACCACTTTATTAAGAGCCTATTCACTCTAGCCTTGAAGATACCTCAATTTATTACCGGACGGGAAGACCGCAAGCTAGAAAATTGTCAATTTAGACGCTTTATAATGTCGCTTGTCGGCGCTTTATGTTAGGTACTTTTTTTTTGTTAGTACTAAATCATCAAATAACTTTTCCGGGAGGGGCGAGGGGGCAGTGTTCCGTCAGTTGCCATTATGTTACTTTTCAGGGCCGCGGTAACACTTTCAAATGTTCACACTTCATAGCCTTGGTATGTTGGTTTCTTAAACTTTCTAAAATGCTAGTGAGGGGAGGGGTGGGATAACTAATAAGTAGGTACATGATTTGACATAGTGTGACAGGTATTTACTTTTTAGTCTAATATTATGAAAACGTAGTTTTTTTTTTTTGTTCGAAAGGGGTAATCTCTGAAAGTACTGGTTCGATTGCTAAAATTTTTTCACCGATTGAAAGGTGCTTTATTCCTGAGTGACATAGGCTATATTTTATGTACTCGGGCGAGGCTGCGGGCAAAAGCTAGTATGCAAAAAAATGCTTCATATTGCACGCTTGTAAATGATTTATTGAGTGGGGCAAACTTTTATAGAATTTCTAGCATTGTCTTTTGATAGCCTTGACCTAGGCCAACTTGATAACGCATTAGAAGGCTTCCTAAATTCATATCTAATTGTGTCCTTGACTAAATTATTATAATGTAGAAAATAAACTTATCATTGAGTTTATCAAAACAGATCGGAAATGATTGACTTATCGCAAATTATAAATATAAATTATATTAAACGGCTTTTCCTAGAATTTTTTCCTCAACTGTATACAAGGTGTAAGGGACAGCCCTCCACAAACTTTAAGGGCTGGCTCAGTAGCCGAAACTGAACATCCTTCTACAAAATTTTTTTTCAGGAAACGAAAAAAAAAATCCGCGTCACCATAGAAAATTATAAACTTGATTGGCCAGTTTGTATGGAGAGGCCAATATTTTTTTTCGTTCCCTGAAAAAAAAATTTGTTGTAGGTTGTTCAGTTTCGTCTACTGAGCCAGCCCTTAAAGTTTGTGGAGGGCTGTCCCTTACACCTTGTATATACTGTCGATTTTCATTCTACTCAGATGCAACTGAATATCTTTAAAACGACTTCAAAAAAAGGAATTTCTCGAATTTGTTTCTTCTTTTATTTAACACTTTTTTGTTTTTAAGATGGGAAATCTACACTAATATAACAAAGAGGTAAAGTTTGTTTTTTTGTTTGTAGAAGGTAATCTCTGGAAATACTGGTCGGTTGCTAAAATTTTTTCACCGATAGAAAGCTGCTTTATTCCTGAGTGACATAGGCTATATTTTATGTACGCGGGCGAAGTCGCGGGCAAACGCTAGTCGTTCAATAACTTCTCCCGATATAGGGCGGAGTTCGAGACCGTATATTTTATGTACACGGGCGAAGTCGCGGGCCGTGTCAGACTTTCACTGACTAAAACCCACTTCTTTTCTTCTTTTGCCTTGCTTCAGTCTGGCTGGACACCTTTATGACGCGCGTGTAACACTACGCGCCGTCGACGACTAGGATTCAGTTATTTAACACTGACTTCCGAAGTTAAATTTATTCGTAGTGTTGCTGTATTTTTTTTAGGTGTCATTTTGTATTATTGTAGTCGGTAGTACTTTATTACTCATGTGGTGTAGCTGCTTATGTGACCTTCACAGCCCAGTTTATGGATAAGACAATTAAAATACACCAATAACATATTATAACTAGCTGCCGTCCGCGGCTCTGCCCTCGTGAAATCACTCACTCGCTGACACCTTTCAATCAGATTTAAATTTTGCAGATTTTTTTCCATAGTTATTTTTATTTTTAACCACTCCTATATTAGAATAAACTAAACCAAATAAAACTTATTGAAGTCAGTCACGGCGTTTTTGAGTTTTAGCGAGACTAACGAATAGCAATTGATTTTTATATAATTATATAGAAAACGGAAGATATGTAATAACATTACCTGTCCTGCAGTAACCTTCCTAAAAATCTGTATCACAGGCATCATCGTTGCAAAGAATCTTTAATCTTAACTTTAAATAAGTAGACATAAAAACATCTAATCCAAAATCTATACGAATTAACACTGTTTTAATACACGAACCGCCGCGCGAAAACTTTTACCATTTCTTCAGCCGAATCATATCTATAGTCGCACTTGTACGAGAGTTCGTTAGTTCGTAGTTACAACAATTACATTAATTTACCAAATATTTTTACTAAAACACTGCAGTAGCATTATGTAACTAACTAAACATATAAAACGGCTTCTGTTTTATTTAAAAATGAAATCGTTAATCGCAGTTTCGATAGCATTATCTTTGAAAATCGATAATTTAATTCGTTGGTTTTATTTTGTTTTGATGGTACAATCAATTTGGTGCATATCTATCACGTGGGAAAAAGATAGCGTATCTGTTTTGCGTGTTTCTTTTTCTTTAATCTTGCTTTATCTTTTGAAGGAAATAGGCGTTTCTCATAAACTAAGCAATAGGCAACAGCTTATCTATTAATTTAGTAAAGTATATCACTATCCTATGAATCAAATAGATGATAATAGTCATGAGGATGCAAAATATATACCATCAGTAGCTATAGGTACATTTCTTATCAAAATTTTAGTTTAGATACGAAAGCTCAAGACAAAGTATTTTTAAAGTAACATTCAATCAAGCCGCGGTTCCTTCTATCAAGGCGTGGCGAGGCGAACGGCAAGCATGCATCTGTAAACAGCCACTGTTGGACTTAGGCCTCCCCCAAGTGCCGCCATAATGACGTCCTGTGCGTTTAGCATCCATCAAATTCAACAATAATTACAAGTTGTACAAAGTACTTTCACGGTGTACAATGAAGTTTATTTTATTCTATTCCTGCAACTCTGACCCACGGCTCAGGTAAATTAGGGGACAAAACGTCCCCCTACATGCAGCGCTCAAACTACGTGACGCTGAAAATTTGCCCAGTGTCCCACAACTTGCACCACAACATTTTATAACGCATTCTAGTAAAACGTAGTTCGAAGTATCTTACTGAAAAATGTGATAATAATAATAGTATTCTTACCTCATCCCACCGACTCTGGATAATCGTAATCCAGTGTTTAATCACTGTGACAGCGTCGGGATGCGCCTTGCTCAAGATGGAGTGAGCCAGCGATATCGTGTCGTCCTTGTCCCTCTGCTTCTCGTTGAGCTCGCGCACGAATCGTTCGTGTTCCCGGATCTGCGCCTGCGTCTCGACGTCGCCTTCGGGCAGCTGTCCGGAGAAGCGGAGCTTTGTTTCCGCGTCCGACAGCCATTCGAGGAGCATGTTCACGGAGCGATGGAGCTTTTCGGCCTGGGGAAAGAGGTGATGGTTATTTTTGCGATACATTGGATCGTTTTGTTAGTCAGAGTGTTTATGGAAACATTAAATCATCTGTTGCGTTCGAGGGGAATGGTACAGAGAAAATGTACAAATTGGTTGCCAATTGTATTAATTGGTTGGTTGGTTGGTTGGGCGGTTACAGCAGCAGTGGCATGAAAGTAGACAATAGGCTAAAAATGTAATTAGTCCGTCTTTTAGATTATTCAAAAATAAGGGACACGTATTTTTTTATTTGTAAATTAAAGCGAAAATGACAAAGATATAGCCCATTAAAGTTACGTGTAACGTCACGTGCTGCAATTTTTCGCACGGGGTGACGTCACACGTAACTTTAATGAGCTATATCTTTGTTATTTTTTGTTCAATCGAAAAAAGAAAAAAAATGTGTCCAATATTTTTTTATAATCTAAAATACGCACTAAATAAAATGTAATTATTTTGACCCTGGAAACTACCCGTCCAATTCCAGGACATAGGGTTCTTTGTTTTAAATTTCATCCAAATCTGTTCAGCCGTTTGAGGCTACAAACAGACATACACATACACATGTGCATACATTACTCGCATTTCCTATATTAGTGTGATTATACATATTATACAACAAGTCTATAAATCTTCCATGGCTTGTCAGAAAGGGAACCCTAGAGTTTTGGAAGCCAAAGCAAAGTAATAAACATAGCAGTTGGAGTTAGTCAGTAAAAGTCTGACACGCGGCTTTAGAGAAAAAGAAAAGAAAACATGTTTATTCTGCCCATATAGACACACAAATAATTACAAAATAAAAATTAATAAAAGAAAAACAAAATAAAAATTAGTTGCCATAACGACAAGTGTAGACCAGGCCTAACAGATTGGAACCATAGACAACTTTGTTGTCTTTGTTGTGTAGAGCGAAGCGGGAGTGTCGCTTGGAGCTAGAATGGGAGAAGTCATGGATGATTTTCCCGCTAAAAAAAAGAAGAGTATATATCTCTTACCTCTTTGAGTGCGGACTCAAGCTTGGTAGCTTTCTTCTCACTGAGAGTCTGAACAGTCTCCCAAGCGGACTTCAGCTCACTACATTGCTGACGAATGCTAGCCGCGTCTTCACGAGGTACCTGCGAGGGAATATGTACCTTAATACACTAAACTTAAGCTTCAGTATTGCAACGCAGAATGCTTAATTAATTTGTGCGATTGGAGGCATGGTTTTTAAATAAAACTTGTCAATTAAAATTATACTTTATTTCGATGACGTAAGAGTTTAGTTTGTTACGTACCGTAGCTTCCAGATCTTTGCCAGTCTTCATGACAGACTGCATTTGTTGTTCGCGCGAGTGTAGATCTTCCTCGAATTGCTGTAACAAGATATTAGAGTTTAAAAATAGACTCTGTGGTCATTTACATATATTACGGTGAGGTAAATAATAAGTAGTACTTAGTTATTATATGACAATAATATAGACAGTTAAAAATACAAAAAAAAAAACCACACTTTTGATACAAGTGGAGAAAGTTTGTCATTGCTAACGAGGCGAAATTCACCCGAGCCGCAGGCGAGGGAGTTATGGAACCGAAGGCTGCAGTGACTTTGCACGTGTATCAAACGAAATCTTCAATACATTTACGAAGAAATAAATAAGGTTTCGACGCGCGCCTCGTGCGCGCTTAGCTGATACCTGATACGATAGATACATTATGGAAGAAGTGAACCCGCGCACTTTTCCGTACTAGTGCGGAACAGTAAATTGCATAAGTACCTAAAAGCGACGAAGCTGCTTGTACTGAAGCGTTGTTTTTTTTGTATATTTTTTTCTGCAACTACCCACTTAATAACGTTACCGTGATATTGTAATACTTGAAAAAGTCTCTTCATCTCACCTTATGCTGTTCAATGAGCGCCATGACAGTGTCGAGGTCTCCGTGCACGGGCGAGTCTCCCGCGAGCTCCTTCTGCTGCTTCTTCAGCCAGTCCAGCAGCGCCGACATGGCGTCCTTGAACTGACCCGAGTACAGCAGGGCTTCTTCCAGCTTGCGTTGTCTGGACAAAAAGTTGGGAGCATAATGTGGAGTTAAGATAAAAAGTGGGAGATAATGTGGTGATAACCTATGATTTATAATATTACATTTCAACAGTATTCGCAAATGTAAGTTTATAAAGATTTTTATAGAATATAAAAAATATTTCTGATGAAAATTTAAAAACAGTAGACTAAAAGTTACATTACCGATATACAAATGACTTAAATGCTAATTGTTTTTACAAATTCCCTTGATCCCACACTAGGACTCCCTGTATCCTGTACATGGTTATAAAGGGTTATTTCTAAAACACCTCAGGGCATCACTAACATCATAAACAACAACTTTTGTTCTATTACTTTAAAAAAAATATCGTATTTTAGTTCATCAGATTTTAATACAAAAATAAATAAATATATTTAAATTGAACGTTCTAAATATTACGAAGTCTATGCGAACCAAGCGATAGTACAATAGCGGAGGGAAGCGAGAATCGAGCGGTGGGGTTGCTTAATACGCTTGCGTCGCGTCAACAGACGTAGGCATATATAGCAAAACACAGAGTTGAAATATGTTAGATAGAACAACGAAATCTGGAAGGTTTGTATTTGGTAAATGACTTATGTTTTGTAAAAAGTCATAGATGTTTAGGTATGCTGGAAAAGATTTCTTTAGAAATAAGCATCACCTTTGTACTATTCTTCTGTTTCCTTCGTCTGTTCTTTTATTATTGTGTGTACATAAATTGTTAAATAAATTTAAAAAAATGGAACGAACAAAAGTTATTGTTTATGATGTTAGTAATACAGTCTTACAAGGTTGTCAACGTTTTAGAAATGACCATGTAAACGAGAGAAACATCAAAATCTCAATTAACCTTTTGAATGTCTTATGTTACACAGTTCGACATAAGCAATTGTCTTTCTATTGTGTCTCTAATTACGGCATTCAAAGAGTTAAATAGTTTCCTGTCCAAAATATTTTTGAACTTAAGTTACCTGTCGACAGCCTTGGAACAGACGGTAGTCCACTTGGTCTTCATGTCCGCCATCATAGTCTTGAGAGTGTTCTCGTCTCCTTTGGGCGCCTTGTCCTTGAGCTGTTTGCCCGTCTTCATGGTCTGGTCGTAGACCGGCTGCTTGGCGGCCAAGGCCTTTTGGAACTCGCGGTGTTTTGTTAATCTGTTGGGAAGAAGATGTTTTAGAATAATGAACAAAGAAAAAAAAACAGAATTTAATATACCTAAATTTAAGTAAATTTCGCCTGTGCTAGAATTATGCAGGTAATTTTTGCTCGTTTTTTTTTAAGCTATTGCATAGCTTCTATCGCGGGCCTTGAGCGTGGAGACCGAATCCAGAAATTCCGTAACGAAAATAACCTAACACCCTCCACTCATTTGTTTTGAGCGTGGTGACCGATAAGAAAACAAATGAGTGATGCTATGCAATAGCTTTACCGCGGCAGTCCCCGAGTGCCACACGTCTTTTTTAGTATGGTTTTTTGGCGATGCTCTACTTTAGGCTGTCTGATGCAATTGTGTGTTAAATCAATGTACTAAAATATATTGCATTAACTGCGTCAGACGGCAGTGTGACTTGTTTCGAACATTTTTGAGTCGCTTTTTGGGTTTGATGTTAACTTTTTTTTTAAAGGAGTGGTTCTTCTCCATAGTAGATAAACAACCAATTGGAATCGTGCACTAGCTTCTGACGTTTTATAAGAGGTCATGTTGGTCTAAGTGAAATAAAATATTGTCAATGTAATTGACGTTCCATGTAAACTACTGTTATGATATACCGATAGTTTTTAATTAGATGGACCAAAGTGACAGCTATAACAATGGTTTGAAGACAGCAGATGATCTAACGATCCGACAAACTGTCAATCAACAAGATGGTCAACCATTGTGTTGATTGTCAGTTTGTGCTTTACAATCAGCAGTTGTTGTTTTACAATCCGCAAGTTCCCGCAAAAGTGACCTTTTTTTATTTTTTTTTTCGATGGGCAGTCGTCTTATGACAACCCCCGCTCTTGGGCGGAGCGGGAGATAGTGTCAGACTCTTACTGACTAAAAAACCCATCCCGTTCCTTCAAGCCTTCATACCGGGGCTCGAGCGCCCTTTCGGATAACCCTGGCCCCAGTAGGCTTCGACCCGGCTGGGCCCCTGCTGTTGCTGACAACTCCTTGAGGCGCGCGGGAACAGCGCGCGCCGTCGACGACTTGGGCCGCAAAGGTGACCTCTGTTTAGACGCTGGATTACATTCGTGTGCTTTAGTAGGATTTTATTTAGAGTTATCTACGTTACCTCTGTTTGATCTTCTCCGGGTCGTTGACGGTGGCCTCAGAGTTCAGTACGTCCAGCTGTTCCTCGGTGTCGTTCAGCCAGTTCATCAAGTTGTTCCTGCGAAGATAATAATTAATTTAACATTCAGAGTTCGAAAACAGAGATTCGTCAAAAATCACAAGGCACTAGAAGACAAAAACTTGAGCGGCTATCTTGTTTTACTAAATGCAAAAAAACACACATTTTCACAAAACACTTCTATCGTTTAAATTATTTTTCACTCTCGCATTCATTCCGCCAGGGTCACACATGCGCGACCAAATACTCCAGCTCCTCAGCTCTTCTGTCACCTATAGCGATTGAAGAGCTAGACGAAATGGAGTACCCAGTCGCGACCACACGACCCAGAACACAAAAACACTCCTCGGATCAATCCGACGCTAGCTGTCAAAGGAGTATCTTTCCTTACTTACCACATATCATTAAACTCCTTAGCCTCCTTGAACCCATGGTCCAAAGCCCGGGTCCTCTCGGCAGCCTTGGACACGACTCGTTCCCAGCGATGCTGCACCGACACCAGCAGGTTCTTGATGAGGATCACGTCCTGCTTCTGGCTGAAGTACTTGAGGTGGGTGCCCTTCTTGTCCAGGTGGAGCATGGTCTCGCGGTGGGTCGCTACCTCCTTTTGGAAGGACTTGTGCTCTTCGATTTGGGCTGTTGAGAGAAGGTGGGTTAGCTGATGGTTGTTTGGTGGAAGCTAATTTTAGGATTTCAACGCATAAATAAAATAAATAGTGGTCATATTATGATATCTGATTATAATATAATATTCCACAATTTTCGCATGACGCCATGGTGTCATAAACTAAGCAGTTCTTGTGGTATGAGTACTAACAACTGATAAACATAGTTTATACATCACTATGTAATAATTAGTACAAAAACAAAAACCGGCCAAGTGCGAGTTGGACTCGCCCATGAAGGGTTCCGTAGCAGCAAGTAACATAATATAAAAGTTCTTGTAATGTGTTGTAACTTTAATTGATGTTTTAATAATAGTGTATTTTTTTTCGATTTATGACACATTAAAAAAAAAACTACGTACTAGATTTCGTTCAAACCAATTTTCGTTGGTAGTTTTTATAGTAATGTACATCATATATTTTTTTTAGTTTTATCATTCTCTTATTTTAGAAGTTAGAGGGGGGGGGGGACACACATTTTACCACTTTGGAAGTGTCTCTCGCGCAAACTATTCAGTTTAGAAAAAAATGATATTAGAAACCTCAGTATAATTTTTGAAGACCTATCTATAGATACCCCACACGCATGAGTTTGATGAAAAAAAAAATTTTGAGTTTCAGTTCTATGTATGGGGACCCCCAAAATTTATTGCTCTTTTTCTATTTTTGTGTGAAAATCTTAATGCGGTTCACAGAATACATCTACTTACAAAGTTTCAATAGTATAGCTCATATAGTTTCGGAAAAAAGTGGCTGTGACATACGGACGGACAGACATACGGACGGACAGACAGACAGACAGACAGACAGACCGACCGACAGACAGACAGACAGACATGACGAATCTATAAGGGTTCCGTTTTTTGCCATTTGGCTACGGAACCCTAAAAATGGGGGCTCTATCCGTACTCGTTACTGATCGCATTTGTCTAGTCAAAAGCAAAAAAAAACAAAAACGAAATCGCAAAATTCACCACGAAAATGTGTAATAATTGGTAAATTCATAATTCAATCAATCGTTCAGAACAATTGCTACCAGAAAATACTACGCGCTTTGCCATTTTGATCGTCATTCATACATTTATATCAAGCCCAATATTCCACTACAAATGATCGTGTTCATCACATTTATCTTGGGTTATCAAACCCAAGACCTCCGGTATAGCAGTCAGGGTCACTAACCACTAGACCAACAGGCCAGTCGTATCAAGTCGAGTCGTTGAGTTACTTACTAAGCAATGTCTCCATAACCCTTGACACTGGCTTGGCAGACGTGAGCGTCTTCTCCGCGCTGGTCAACCAGTCCACGAATGCTTGGAGTGCATCGTGGAACTCCGTGGCTTCCTTCAGGGCTATCTCGAGCTTGATCTTCTTGTCTGAGGCTCTGTTTATACAAAAAAAAAGTATTTGTCATCGCCTTTATATAGGAATGTAAAAGAAGTGGTTTGTGTTAATACTAGTTAACATTTATTTATTTATTCTGCTGTTTTTCTTGACATGCCCGGACAGATGTGTCCGGCCCAACCCACTTTACAGGCTACTGTAAAGTTTAGTAGCTTTTACAACAAATACAGGAAGGACTGGCCTGCAATGCCTGAGGACAGACGTGTGTGGAAAATAGAGAAAGAGGCCTTCGCCCAGCACTGGGACATATTTCAACTGCAATCCAACTGCAAATTGCAGTTTGAATGCAGTTGACACAATTGCAATCGAACTGCAAACACGACTGCAATAGAACTGCAAACCAAACGTGCGGTCCGATTGCAGTCGTGTAAACTGCACACCGACTGCATCCGAACTGCACCATACACGGGAGGGTGGAGTGTGCGGGCGGGTGGGTATGAGGTTTCAAATAAATGTTTTTCTTTTTTTCCTTATTTATTTGAAACAGTAGTAGGACCTTAGTTATTACTTACCTAGCCGTAACATTATCCCATCGCGACTTCAAGTTCTTCAGATTGTGGTGCAGCTGTGACGTGGGGTTGGGGCGATCCTGCTTCTTGAGATACTCTTGTCCTTGTTGCAGAACTGCCTCCACCTTCGGACGGTTGGCTTCGATCTCGTTGTATACTTCCTGCAAATGTCATGTTAGTTATTGATGTGCACGAGAGGAAAAAAAAATTTAGTTAATTAAAAATACTCGTAGGCACTATTTCGATTGCTCGACTACAAAGGATTTGCTTGATTTCGTTGTAGCGATTTATTTTGGGTTAATATAATATTCTTTAACATAATATACAACACACAACAACACATAACAACACACATTACATTTTTCGTGATCATACTATGTCATCCTTAACATTTGGAAAGAGGGATAAATCTTGATCATTGCTAAGAAGAGAGACCGGCTCCCTTCTTAGCAATGATCAAGACTTTTTACCTTTGCCTAGTAATGAGACAACAGATACTAGTAGTAACAATAATACTTTTGGCTTTTAGATCAAATATTTTAGGGATGTTTATATAATTAAAAATGTACAAGTATATCAACTGTTGAACTGGAACAACATTGCCAAACATTCTCTCTACCAATTAATATTGGTCTACTTATTTTGTTCAACGAGCTAAACTTATCTCGCAAAAAAGTAAGGATAAATTAAAAAAGAAGACCAGTATCTTACCATAAATCTCTCAAGTTGTTCGGAGGCAGTTTCAGGCAGGCCTCCGACGGGCTTCGAGGCAGCGATCACGCTGTCCACTTCAGATAACCAGCTCAGGAGGTCTCCGATCTCAGCGTTGAAACTGGTGGGAAAAATATAAGTGTAATTTGAGTGGAGTATTTTTTGTTAGTTTTGATCATGTTGGCGATTTATAGAAAATTATGTCGAAAATTAGCCGCGGCAAATTAACAAAACGACATTTTTTTTATTGCTTATTAAATTGTTTGACTTATGTTTAAAAATATAAAAAAAAAAACTTAATAGCATTTTTATTAAACATATTTTCCTTAAAATTTTAAATTCCTATTCAACAACTTATTCATTTTTACGGTTCTCTTACTGCTTAAGAGGAGTCCTTAAAGTCCTTTTTGGTGTTTACCAAAAAGGCACTTACAATTTTCAAACTTTCTAAAAACACACCACATTAAATTATACAAAAAAAAAGAACGTAAATAGAAGTGTCAACAGTTTCACCCATATAAGTTCATTATTTTATTGTTTTTGTGTAATTTAGTGCAGTGTATTTTTTTTTAAATATTGAAAACAGTAAGAGATGTTTCTTAAGGATTTTCCTCTTTCTTTACAGAACACAAGTCTTCAAACATAACAATATCCTTATGATAGTCAACTTTTACCTCTGTGCCTCTCTCAGCGCGTCTTCAAGTTCCGTCTGCCTGTCCCTAGCCTTCTGCTGCAGTTCACGCCACTTCCTGTTCAGTGTGGCCAACTTCTCGGCAGTCTCACCCGCCTCGTCGGTACCTATAGTTTGTGGTTAAAGAGGTTAGCTCATGCAGTCTATGGTCTGGTCTTGGAGGGGTAAGACCATAGAGAAATGTAAGTAGGAGATTGTTGGACTTTAAGAGTTGGATCTTAGTATTTTAGTTTGCAAAACTGCAGACTGAATTTGAAAAATTTCGGTTTATTTTCTATTTTGAGAATTTTTTTGCTAGCTTTTAAATATTTATAGCATTTCTATGACTTAAAAAACTGAGGATTTTCAGCAATATCTATTAAGTACAATTTTAAATTGAAAAATATTGCGAAAATCAAACTTTTTAAGGGACTAGCAGGCTTATGGCTTACAAATTACTTTTTTGTTAGCGTTTTCACCAAACGCGAAATACAAAATCTCTGGCAATGACATTACCTGCAGTCCCTGCAGAGAAGTCATGTGACAAGTGACATGACAGGTCGTGTCATACTTTTTGTACTTTTTCTTCTTCTTTTGGCTTCATTTTGTACCTACTTAGCGTTTGGCGGGAATGCTAACAGAAAAGTCATTAATCTTAACCTGCAGATTGAACTAACTGTAGATAACTTCGTGTGTAAAAGAAATATTTGTTTTAAGTTTTTCGTGCAAAATGACTCTAGGTTGGAAAATTATTTCTAGTATTAATTGTTAAACATTCATGACGATCACAAACACTTAAAGCTGTAAGCATTAGTGCATATTGCACGTGATAACATCAACATTAGACATGAAATATATGTATTATGAATTATTAGGACATTTTTATAGAAGGTTGAACTGATCTAAAAGAAATTCTGCTATCTACTGGAATGTTATTTTGATTGGATTAATTCATGATGCAATTATTAATGTGGGTCTATGCTAGAGGAACTGAGCTAGCAGAGGACGAGCCGAGGTCAAATTCGTGTAGTGTCGCTCCTCCTCGGCTTTTCTACTTTAGATATTCATTCACTATCTCCAACTGCCTTATTGACAGGAAGCCAGTAGTGAATGAATAATATTTATATGATAGGCTGTTCTAATAGTTTTTAGAGCGCTCTGCTCGTTCTAGCTTTTTCTATGTTAGACTACAGTAAAAACTCAATCTAAATATTTAGAAGGTACTTGACCTTCAGAACTTTCTTTTTCGAGGCCTTTCAAGGTACTAATTCTAAGCTAGCAAGACCTATATTGTACAAAAAAAAAAACTGAAAAAATATTTGATGTATATTTTTTTAATTGGAAAATTCATATAATTGTCTTCTTCCGCTTGGGCAGAGTGGGAGGGCGTGTTAGACTTTTACTGACTAAAAACCCACTCCTATTCCTTTTTTGCTATTGTTCCAGGGCCCCGGGGGTCTCTTTCGCATCACCCATGGCAAAAAATTTAAAAAATTATATGGGTCCCCATTAAGACTAGCTACGCCCCTGTTCACACTACACTAATTTGAGTTCGGCTCATACTCCGCTCTCACTCGGTTCCTTTAGCATAAACCCACCTTTACAGATCTGTTATTTGATATTTAATGTACTAAACTGTTATTTCAAAAGATGCAGTAGTAATATTAATAAATTGTAAATCAAGCACGTGTTTAAACGTTCTAATTTGACTGATTCTAGCTAAAATCTGGACAAAATATTTACGTAAGGGGTTTCGTTAGCATACGGAGTGAACACATGCGGACGTGGACGGTAGCCAGGATAAAAATCAACGTATGTGAAATACCAAATACTACTTGAATTGAAAACTTTCATTCATAAATCAACTCAAAAGTCACGAGACCTTTCGACTGTCAAGTGCCCACCAGTGGTTCACTTTAGAACAGGTTTCTTCTGCATTTAATTGAACTAAACAGTTCACTCCCTCACAATTTTAATTGTTTTTTTTTTTAATGTTGAAAGCAGTCGAAAGGATAAAGTCGAAACTCGGACATCAAAGTTTTTCTTTTACGGTTTTTTTTTGAGGTCGGAAAAATCATCTGATGACGTCTCCCGCTCTTGGGCAGAGCGAGAGTGTGTCAGACTTTTACTGACTAAAAACACACTCCTGTTCCTTCTTTGCCTTTCATATCAGGGCCGAGTTTCTCAGAAGCAAATCATTGACCCCAATAAGCTTCGCCTCTGTTGGGCCCCTAGGGTTTTCTGATATCTGCGTGAGGCGCGTGTGAAGCAGTACGCGCTGACGACGACAAGGCTCGGTCCGGACGGTTACCGGACGGTCGGACGACGAGCTATCCACTGCTCGCCGTCCGCAAGCCCGCGCTACGGTCTTTTACGACTTTAAAGTTATCTCTAATCCATCCTGACTACGTCCACACAAAAAAATGGAGGAATAAGTACAAAAGCATGAAGCGCGGCCACATACCCGTACCCTGCTGCACGATCTGCGCGCCGGCGTCGTTGAGCGTGTCCACGCTGGCCTGGTGCGCTGCGATGTCGTTCACCAGCACCTTCAGCTTGGCCAGTTCCACCTCCAGGATTTGTGGGTCTCCGGCGACCTGTGGAAGAAGTGTTAGTTTAGTTTTGATCTATCTAAAAGATCGCCCGTTCTAAAAACTAAGACGAAAACAGAAACGGACATAAAATTGCATGGGAAATTAATATTTATAGAACAGTGGTGACAATTTAAATGCATTTTTAAGATAACAATTTTTTATAGTAATATTTGATATTCATTGGTAACAAGGCCTTCCCCTTTCAATGTAAGTATAATATGATATTTTTGGTTCAGCCATTTTTCACTTCAAGTCAACCTCAACAAAACAATTCTAAAATATTATTAGTCGGAAAAAAATATTCTAGATTAACTGCGGTGTTGATAAAATTTTATTGGATAAATAAATAACTCAGGTCGCATTGTGAGTAGGTTCCTGTGTCTGAGGCCATCCGCCATTGCGCCTCCCGCAAGGGGTAAGTATAGAAAAATAAATAATAGTACTTACAGGTCTCAAAGTATCCAGCGTTTCCGTAGTGTTCTGGATCCAGGTCAACAGTTCCTGCAACGCGTGCTGCAACTGTCCCAGCCTCAACAGCGCCCTTTCCAACTGCTGCTGTCTCTCCACCATGCCTCTAAGCAACGCCGACCAGCGAGAGTTGACTTCCGTGAGTGGAGCCTTGATGGCCGCCGCTTGCTCGGAAGATGTTCGCTCTGTGAGCTCTTGAGCTTGTCTGTGGATGGGTTATTTGTTAAGCTGGTTGTAACTGAGATATGGTGAATCAATGGTGGCTTGATTTTGAATTAGGAATGTGTGTCGTTGTGTTTTGTTTTTTGTTTCTTTTCACATTTTATTTGCCTCTTGGCAGTAACAATATCGATTACTGTGATTTTGATTATGAAGCCATAAGAAAGGTCTAAACTTATGATCAGTTTTTAACTATCAACGGAACCGTGAGGCAGAGACGCGATCCTCCCACAGACGAACATTAGTCGACGGTTCCGGATCGGGAACGGCTCAACAACAGTTTAGTTATTATCAGTTCAAAAAAGTTATTCAACTTCCTTAAAAAAAAAGGAATAGTAGAACATTATATCTGTTATTTGTAAAGAAAAAAATATCATGTCTAAAATATGTAGTATTTTTTTTTGTGTGAATGTAATGTCATATAATTCGAGAATAATAAAGCTACCATTGATTCATAGTCAGCATAACAATACATATTGCAAGGCAGAACAGAGACAGACATACGAATATGTGTTAGTGACAGAAAGAGATAGAACAGCACTCTTGTAGAAAACCGATTGAAGGATAAGAGAGAAGTATTTGAAGCTTTATTTTGACCTTCTTTAAAGGACAGTTAAACAACTGGCCAAGTCTACAAGTACTTTTTTACTTCGTGCTATATTTGAATTCAGAATTCGAGATCCATTTACACCAAGATGTGACGCGACGCGATGCGGCTTAAAGGTCTCAGCACACAGCGGGCGCGGCGCGGCGGGACGGGACGGCGACGCGATACTGAGCAGTTGTAATGTACTAGATATTACGGACGACGCCACACAGAGTCGTCCCGCTCGACACGACGCTCTGTGTGGCGTGAGACCTTTAAGAACGACTCAAAAGATAACTTTATTTACTACACGTAAAGATAGACATTTTTCAACGCTGCGTGGTGTAACGTATTGTGAATTATTACAATGAAATGTGTATCTTTTTTTGCAGTAAATGATTAAGGAGCAATTAACTTTTTCTTTGAACAACTAAAAATTTATAATAGAATACAAAATTCAAATTACATTACTACTGGTACCTAATAGGCGTTTATGTAACAAATTGTCATGGAAAAATCAATTTTGAATACAGAATTCTTTTTTTATTATTATTGATAGGCGTTGCGTTTGACCACCACTCTTAAGTCGATAGTTGAATTAGTGACGTTGAATTGAAATGATCTCGTATTGTGAATCCAAGTTTTAAAGCTGTTTTTTCCTTTTCATCAAAGGTTTTTTGGCCTGTTTGCTAATAACAAAAAAAAAAAAACATTATTTTTGTAGACTTGTTTCTTACTCGAAATTCAAATCAACGAAATAATTATTTCGATAATTCGATATTCAAAATACGCAGAAAAAATAGTATAGAAACACAACACACGAGGAACTATCATCACTACAATGCAAGACACAAACAGAAGCACACACAAGATTAAGAGTTATTCCTTGCCTCATAAGACTCCTTTTTCAATGTCGGGACAATCCGGGGAACGCATAGAAAAATTACACGATTAGTATTTGGTAAAAGTGCTGAATGGTAAAAGGGAAAAGCAAAATAAACTATCCATTTAATGGCCAGTTTAATTCTTACTACAGCAATGGAGTATAATTTTGTTGTTTAAACTTGGGAATATATTATGGAATATATATATTTAGGTAATATACTAAAAAGTGATATAAAAATATTCTTATGGCACTTGCAGCTAAGTTAGCTTCTGCCAGCGGACATGAATTCGAAATTGAAGATAGTTATAAAGTAACATATCTCCTTATTCTTACTTGGGAATCAAGCTTACTCTGTATAAAGTTTCATCAAAATCGGTTTAGTATTTTAACATTGAAAGAGTAACAGACTGACAGATTTAAGCTAGAACTACATTAGACCGACGCACACGTACGTGTAACACGCCTGATTTGTACGTAGAACGACGTCGCTTTCGTGTGGCGTGGATCAAGCTCTACAACTGTAGTTTCCATCTATACATATAAATAAAATTGGAGTGTCTGTTTGTAATATTGAAATAACTGCTTTTTACTACATGCATATGAATATAATATATACGGTACATACACCAAAATATATTTTTTTTACTATTTTTTTCTGTTTGTCTGTCTGTTTCTCCGGGCTAATTTCTGAAATGGCTGGACCGATTTTGACGGGACTTTTTTTGGCAGGTAGCTGATGTAATAAGGAGTAACATAGGCTACTTTTATTTTAGGAAAAATAAATTCAAAATCCTGTAGTCCATGTGAACAAAGTCACGGGCACAGCTAGTATAAAATGTATGGAGACCGACGCGCTCAGATCGGCGTGTGTGGCACACGTGTGCCCTGTGTAGTTCTAGCAATACTTTCACATTTATAATATGAATGTGAAATGTGAATGGTACTGGCCAATATCTATTTTACTAAAAAGCTTTAAAACTAACTTTTTAAATTATGTTGTAGTAAAATGGACCAAAAGTGCGAAAAGGTTGCATTATAGTATAAAACTAAAGGAGTTTAGAGGACGATTGTTTATGTAAGGATTAGGACCATCACCAAATTATTAAAACAAAACGTAAAACATGTTATTTTAAATACCCTTCACTATCACTTTCTAATGTATTTTACGCAGCGGATAATCTAGATTTATTAATTTCAATCAATACTTAAAAAGCATCCCACTCAGCCAAAAAAATATCCTTTCCACGCATAATATAATGTCACTTCAAATATGAAATTCGAATGCCTATTGATTACTGAGAATTTTAAAACAGGTACATAAAAATTACATTAATAGTACGAATTTAGAAAGGATTATAGAATAAAGGTATAAAATAGTAGGTTTCAAAGGGCAATCATTTAAAGAACCTGCTAAAACAGGTACAGTATAGTAATTGTACAGCAATTGTATAGACACTGATAGAAAAGTTTATGGAATTTTTAGGTATAGGTATCTAAAGGAACAGGTATCGAAAGAACAGGTATTAAAAAGTACAGGTATGAAAGATACAGGTATAAAAAGGTACCGGTATTAAACGTACAGGTATTTTGAGGTTTAGGTATTTACTGTTTTTATTGTGGATTTCGTAAAGGTTTCCAGTGTGGTACGTACCTATTCAGCGCCTCAACTTTAACCATGTGTGGGTCGACCTCTTGTTTGAAGGACGCGAGCTGAGCGATCTGTCGCTTGACTGCGTCGATGTCGGAGCCCAAAGGACCCATGCGAGAGAACTTGTCTTCAGCCTTGTCCAGGAACTCTTGTAGGTTCTAGAAGAAATGATAGTTGCTTTATATTAGTACAGGATTTGGGAAGTATAACTGGTTATTATAGTATCGTAAATAGAGTACTTTAAAAAAAACAAAGAACAGAAGAATGATTCTCGCTTGGTTTTTTGGATATCTGTGTCAACCTATCACATATCTGCGGGAACGTACTTTTATTTTTACCACTAGGTGTGTTAGCTAAGGCTACTTGAAAACTTTATTTCAAGTCTCGATTCGTCAGACAGTGAAGTCGCCTCAAAAATTTGTTTAAAATTAGCTTTTTTGCGCCATATCCAAACTGAGATATTGTAGTTTGGTAACTGGACAAAATTGCAATCTTTTTGATTACACTGTTCCTTTAAACACAGTATCAGTGGCTGAAACGTTTATAGAAAGGCAAAAAATTCAATATTACAGGTGGAGAATATTTGGCTAAAAATAACACACCACAAAAAATCTTCATCTAAGAGAATCTATTCACCTGTAACGTATCATGGAACTCCATAGCCTTCTCCATGGCGTCGATGAGGTTCTCCTCCCTCCTGGCGTACAGCGCCGTGATGTTGTCCCACGCCGAGTCCAGGTCCTCCATGTGCTTCTTCACTTCAGGCTTGTCTGGTTCTCCGCAGAGAGACATCAGGGTGGAGCCGGTCTTACGGACTTTTTCCACCTGGAGGATAGCAAGGTGGTCAGGTTTTTGAAGAGATGAACGTGTCATAGAAAGTTGCGAATTGTTTTTACTTTTCTTCAAGTATGAAGGGATTTCTTTTTATTGTTTATTTGAATAAAAGAAAAAGGAAAGATTCAATTATCTTACTACCGCAAAATCTTTTTAAGAGAATTTTATGGACTAGTTCGTCTACGTCATAATAAAGACTTAGCATTTTGTCAATGTATCTTTTTACTGATCCATAATGATTATCGCGTTTTTCTTTTCAAGACAATGGCAAACTTTTTAAATAGTTTGCGCCCAGTAGGTGGCTACGTTCACTGCAGCATATGTGGCACTCATTAAGTCCTCCAAACTGCAGGTGTAGGGCACTTGGGGCACTCTAATGTGTGGCTCATATTCTGAACTTTGTTCACCATTTCAACGTTATTAACATTTCAGTTATTTAGCTACATTTTTGCCACAGACTCAAATAACTCAATATTACTGCTAACTTCTTTTTTATTTGCAGACCGTACATACAAAAATAAATAAATCAGAACTCACCTCAGGTTTAGTATGATCAATCTCGTGCCTAATCTCCTGCAAGGCGACCTGCTGAGCCTGGATAGCTCTGGGCTGAGCCGCGGGTGGTGGTTGAGCAGTCAAGGTGTCTTCGAGCTCCGACAACTGCGCCATGACGGCGTTCAGTTGCTGCCAGAACTTGCGAGCCACCTCCAGCGTGGCGTCCAGGGAGTTGCCGCGCTCTGATGATGACTTTTGTACGTCGTCCCATAGTCTGTACAAAGATTTGATGGTTATAGTGTATTTGTGTTAAGAACATAGTGATTAATCGTTATCACTCAGTTTAGCCACGCCTCTTGTTTAATTACATCGTAGTGAAATAGTAAGCCGTGTTCATAATGGGTAGTTGAAGTAAATCCTTCAATATTTTTTTTATAATTCAATAAAATCAGGAAAATGGAATCCAAAGATATTACCAATGCCGCCATACACACTAGGGTATACTTAAAAGGTTTGGATGCACAGTGATACCTGTCAGGTAAGCTTGTATGAAAACCTGCACAGTTGTGCAACAGACTCGCTCCGGTTTACCTGTATAACGCACCAGTACAGGCAATCCTGTCAGGTTATACTCTAGCGTGTATGGCTACCTTACTGTAATCACTATGAACCTCTCTTATCTCTCTCTTTTTTAATATTAGCAATTTAACATAAGCACCTCTGACTAAGTCAACTGGATGTCAAGAAGGTCCTAACAACAGGTCCAAAAGGTCCTAACAACAGGTCCAAAAGGTCCTAACAACAGGTCCAAAAGGTCCTAACAACAGGTCCAAAAGGTCCTAACAACAGGTCCAAAAGGTCCTAACAACAGATCCAAAAGGTCCTAACAACAGGTCCAAAAGGTTTTGTCCAAAATTGCTTCTGTATGAAAAGACACATTTTCCCCAGTAGCGGGACAGTAGCAGGCTAGTCTTCGACAATGACCTTGGCATATTTGCACCAATTTTTTTTTCTGCCCCTGTTCAAATATTAACTTTATAATGACAAGCATAAAGTCTATTTTGTATATGCCGCCTATGTGAACTTACAGACTGATCTTCGACAAAAGCCTTGGAATATTTGCAACAATATTTTCTTTTCTGCCGCTATTCAAATATGAACTTTATATCATTAAAAATAGAGTATATTTTGTATCGCCCAAGTGATCACTTACTTGTTAAGTTTGTCGAGTTTGTTCCTGATGTCCCTTACGGCGGGGTCGCTCTTGTTGGCCTTGCTGATGACGTCAGAGGCCGCGCGTTGCACCGCGTTGTACGCTTCCTGGCGCTTCTCCAGGTCTTCTACCAAGACGTTGTTCTCTTCGATTTGGTCTCTGTTGAAATAGAACAAGTATTAGGAACATTCTGGAGTGGCGACTGCGTACCGGAAGACTCAGCGTTGGGAGACCTCCTATAAGGTGGACCGATGACCTGGTGAAGGTTGCGGGAAACCGATAGATGCGAAATGCACAGGATTGTTTATTGTGGCGACACTTGAGGGAGGCCTATGTCCAACAGTGGACGTGTAGTGGTTGAAATGATGATTAGGAAGGTTCCCCGTTACATTAAAGTAGGCAATATGCATGCAATTTTTCGCTTTCATAAACGTATATGAATATTTTTTTTAAACATCATCCTTATAAAGCTTCAAATCTGTTTGAAAGCGAAGTTCCTACGTGGTCTTTGACATTAAAGTTTATCAAGGCCACCATAGAAAATAGCGTTTTGACAAGAGAGAGACGGCTATATTTATTTATTTAAAATTATTATAGCACCCCGCCATTCCCTTCTAACCTAACCTGACCGAGTAGGTTAGGTTGGAAAGGGATGGCGGGGTCTAGTCAGAAGCAAAGCGAACATAGCTCCGCTATCCTTTTCGTGGTTATTTCATTTAAACCACCCAGAAAGCATATTTTGATGCCTTAATTAATGTTTTTGGTGGAACAAAGGCAGATTTTGTGGTACAAAACAGGAATAAATGAAGGTTTAAAAGAAAGACTGACTCAATCTTGGGCGGGTGCGCGGACACGGGCTCGGCGCGGTGCAGCTGGTCGGCGGCGCCCCCCAGCGCGCGCAGCATGCCCTCCAGCTTGTCCGAGAACTGCGACGACTCTTGCAGGGCCTGACCGAGGGAGATACACATTAACATGTATGTAATAGGGTTGATAATACTTCGCAACAACTGTTTAATGTTGTACAAAAATATTTGACAAAAGACGTTGCGTAAATCTGGTCCCAAAAAGACCAACATATTTGAAACTGATGTCATTCGAAGCGTCTAGTTGAATAGTTTTTTTTTTTATCATGGCGACATGCCTTAAAAATATGGGATTTACGTTTATATAATATTTTTATTCACATTAAAAAAATCTCACCTTACCAAGATCTTTCGGTTGAGATACATTTTAAATCTGTTAGTGTTATTTGGAACAAAAAATAATAATATTAATAAATATGATTTTCTCGTTAAATCCCGCACTTTTGAAAGATGTCACCATAGTAAATAATTCTCACTTAACAAAGATCTTTCAATTGAGATATATTTCAAATCTGTTGGTCGATGTAAAAGTAGGGGGACGTTTTGATGCATCGTCCTTTATCTGAAGATTTATCGTTTCTCCAGCAGTAGTGTTACCTGTTCCAGCTCCTGCTGCCTCTGGCGCAGCTCGGCACGGAGCGCGTTGTACCGCTCGCAGTCGGCGTCCACGATGTCCGTGACCTTGGCGGCGTCGTCGTCTCCGCACAGCTTGGCCAGCGCCTCGCCCGTCTTCACCAGCTTGTCCACCAGCGGCTTGTGGTTGCTGATGGACTGTTGTAGCATCTAGAAAAAGAAGATGGTCATGTATCTTGCGTTTACGTATTTAGGTTCATTAAAAACGTTTCACTCAATCCTGAGAATAAAGACTTTAAAGTTTGTATGAAACATAGAGAGTTGTAAACGCACTTATTAACTAACAAAATGCCTTTAGACATTCCTGTCAAAATTTTTAAACCCAGCTTCCATTGTAAAAATATCTACTAAGTAAGTCATCAATACAACCGTAAGATGTCTACTGTTGGACATGCTTATATTGCATAGTACCGGACAGTGTAATGACACTTTGGGGAGACGCACCCATCAGATTGTCACCAAGTGCGCGGTCCGTTATGAGAGGCGGCGCCAATACTGTGTTCCATTATGCGGTCGTCACTTTAAAACCTTTTGGTTCCTAAATAAGAAGATAGAATCACCACCAAAACGCACTGGATCCGCGTAGTGGATAAATTACATTCCAACCCGCTCTCCTAGAGAGGAGGCCTGAATCAGAAATCAGCAACGTTTATTTCAAATAGACCACTTTAACACGTTACAGGCACTTTTGAATTGTCAAAATGTCGGTCAGTCAATCAAGTGAAGCTAAATTGCACGTTCGTTCGTTCGTGTGGTCTCTGTGGAGAAGTACGTGCAAGAAACTCCATAGACACTCTTTTAAATCGTATTGAGCTACAGAAATTGAATAAGTCACTGGCAGCTAAGAGATAACCAGTCTCAACTGACGGCGCCCGTTCACGAGCATGACGCGTGCATCAGCCCCACTCAGTTCAACCATTTTGAAGAGAGCTCGTAGTGTCAAACAAGTTGTAGTCAAAGTCATAGCAGTGGGATGTTCCATAAGGCTGATTATGCTATGTATTTAATTAATGTGACTTACTTCATTCTTGTCTTGCTGCTGAACGATCTGTTCTGGTCGGAGCGCGGGCATCGCCAGCATTTGGATCTGCTTCTCCATGTCGTCTAACCAAGATGATAAACTGGGGACAAATAACATTGTTAGTGTGTTTTGGTCAGGTTATTTACATAATGAGGATTATGAAGCTTTGATATACTTTAATAAGATGAAAACTATGGGGTTGAGCGAGGCCATATTCTGGCTAGATCCTCAAAATTTTTTTCTTTATATCTTTATTGAACTTAGTCAAATGCATCTAAATTCACCTGATTTGCCAAATATTCTTAAATGAATATCCGACTATATTCAAGCATATAGTGCTTGTCGGATGGTCGGATGTTAGGTTAAAATAATAGCCGTCACCTAATTACCCCAAGGGAATGTACTCCCAGGGTAAAAAGTATGTCCTATTCCACCATAAAAGTATGTCCTATTCCACCAAAAAAGAATGTCCTATTCCACCAAAAAGTGTGTCTTATTCCACCAAAAAAATATGTCCTGTTGCACCAAAAAGTATGTCCTATTCCACTAAAAAAGTATGTCCTATTCCACTAAAAAGTATGTCTTATTCCACCAAAAAAGTATGTCCTGTTCCACCAAAAAATTGTCCTGAACTCACCCATGGTGTGTGTCAGCGAAGTGCTCGGCAAGCGGCAAGGCCTGCTCTAAGGCAGCTAAACGCTCGGCGCTGAGGTGTCCCACTTCCTCCATCATCTCCTTCAGCTCCTCGCTGCGGTCGCGGATGACGGCTGTCTCCTCCGACGACTGGCATTCGCGGAGGACCTGCGTAAAAAATGTTAAATTAAACATTGGTTTTGGTTTTAAAAAAATACAAACATCCGAATTGAGAACCTCCTCCTTTTTTAGAAGTCGGTTAAATATGGTTTAGTTATATCGACAATGGAATGTCGAATAAGCCGGTTGGCTCAATAACAGATATTGTAAAAAAGTTGCCATCCTAAATACAATGCTAAAAATTCATCAAGGGCTTGTTTTTACCCATCATACACCTGCAGTCGCCTATTTGTGGTCTGTGGTGACCCATCAAACTCCTACATGGGCACTTGTGTATACCAAAAGCTAGTGCACGGTCCCAAACGGTTGTTTCATATGGAGAAGAACCGGCAAAAAAACCCCATAGTTACTCTTTTATGGCTCATCATGGTCTGTATTTATTTATTTATTTATTATATTCTTTATTGTACACCGCATGAACAAAAAAGATACAGGACAAACATTATTCAAAATAACTTCTGTAGTGACCAATCATGGCCTGTAATGGCCCATCATGGCCCACAGTGGCTCATCATGGCCTGCAGTGTTTGGTTGCTTATTTTCTATCTTATAGTTCGTTACCTTCTTAGCCTGACTGAGCAGATCCCTGACCCTGACCCTCTGCGCGGCGACGTCGTCACTCAAAGGCCTCTGTTCCTTCAGCTGCGCGCGCACCACGCTCGCCTCACAAGATGGCGGCTCGGCGGCCCGCAGTGCGGAGTCCACGCCCCGCAGCCATTCTAATACTTCTTCCATGTCGCCGACCACTTCGAGAGAACGCTGGAGAAAGAAGGAAGGTTAGAAATATCATAAAAACATACTAAACCAGTTAATATTAACAAAAACCACTATTAAATAGGAATAAATATTATTATTTTTAAAGATAAAAAAGGAAATAAATAATGTAGACAATTTTTAAATCGTTTTGCAAATGCCTCATTGTTAAATTGCCATTTCAAATGTTTCGATCTGAAATATTTAACACATTCATATACACCCCTACTTTTTAATTAGCACAAAAAAAATGGGGCCCTATCTGTACCCGTCACTGATCATATTTTTGTAGTCAAAACTAGAAAAAAACCGAAATCGTAAAATTGACCACGAAAAGGTAAATTCATCATAGAATCAATCAAATATAACAATTGCTAGTAGAAAATACTGCGGGCACTGTTTTTCCTTAATAATTGTCACTTATTCATTCATTAATCAATAGCCTGCACAATATTTCCATAAATTGAGTGACATTTTGGGACATAAACCAACGCTAATAACTTCGCTGTTTATGAATATTATTTATCGAGATTTTACTTATAAAATAACAAAAGCTTTTCTAATAAGCCCTTTAAGTATTTGTACTAATTAAAAAATAGTGGTGTATAACCTATTCATAACCTAATTTACCCGACATTAAAATAGATATTTCTTGGCGTGGTAATCTAGTACTATAGCGAGCGTACCTTCTTGCTGAGCAGTAGCCGCTCAGCCTTCCGCTGCACCTGCTCGGCGATGGCGTCGAAGCGACGGTTGTCGCGCGTCACGATGCTCTCGATGTGCGTCGCGCCTTCTCCAGGGGAGATCTGACAATTAATATACCAATATTAGAACTACATTACTACAAATGATTTAACTTCGTATTTAACTCGTCAAAAACTAAAAGAACTTTTTTGCTATTTGAGAAAGACCCTAGAATGTAATTTGGAACAAAACTGAAAGAAACGGATAGATATATGATAGCAGAGAAATATATGCAAATACCTAATGAAATTCAATGGGATCAAGAGGATCCTTGACCATATTTTCAAAAGATTGTAAAGTTTGTGGTTACTGACATGGACAAAGCTTTCTATAGTCGCATTGCTTGAACTGAGAACGACTTATTGTAAAAAATATTGGAATGTCTAGGTATCTCTAGCCTCTAATCAGCAAAAAGCATGATCGATTATAGTCGCATCAAACAATAAAATAAATCTTCAGAATTGTTCTTTAGGGACTAAAAGAGATAAGTTCCCGAACCCCAAAACAAGTGTACATTTACTCAAAACTTAGAAGATATTATATTATCATTACCTGGCATAACTGCGGTCCGATCTGGTTCAAGTTCTCTAGCACCGGCCTGTACTCCTGCAGCTCCGCCTCGAGCCTCAAGATGTCTTCCTCACGAGGCTCCACTGACTGCAGGCAGGACTCAGCGCCGGCCATCCAGTCGGTAAGTCTGATAACCAAATTCATATTAAATGATATTTATTTTGCAAATAGGTTTTAAAAAAACACTTTTACACGTCAATTTTGTTTACAGTCAGTTTTAATTAGATGTGGCAGGTGTTTTCTAGCTGACACCTCTGAGAAGAAACACCGAAACCAACTTAGGGGTCATTTGTTTTCATAAAGTGAAGCGATGTATTAGGGAGGGTCATGGAAATAAAAGATGAATAGTCAGAACTAGCGCTGGGCGATTACGAGACGTTTTAACAATCGAAAGAATGGGAGTAGTTAAAAAAAGTCGAGTCAACGATTGATTCAACGTTCTACAAAATAATCGAGATGTTATTCGAATGTTTCTAGTCAACGGAATCGACCGCTAGTTTTCGATTGTTCGAATCAGTCACAGAGTCTCGCTCGGTTACAGAGGTGAGGGGTCAGTCGATTGCATGCATCGAGCTGAGGTGCGTGTTAGTTAGTCCGCCAGTCGCAATAACAGACCGAGTCAAAATCGAATCATAATCGAATTAATCGAGAACCATCGAATTGTTCGAACAATCGATTAAAACCTCTCGCCATCGTATATCGCTAATCAGAAAAGCTGAACCAACAGGAAATATGTTCGTACAATGTGTTGTGGTTGTGGCCTTTTTTTTTTATGGTGGGAAAAAATCATGCAATGACATCCCCCGCTCTTGGGCGGAGCGGGAGATAGTGTTGACCCTAAGTTTTTGACCATTTCCTTAACTAAATAATGCTCCTGTACATTTAAAACAAAATAAACGTGTACATATACATGCCATTTTCGTAAATAAAACCTTTATCAATGGGTTATTTACTAACCTAGCGTGACTGTTATACAACTGCTGCACGAGCGGCAACGTCTCCGAAGCCACTCGCAACAGCTCGGCTCCCCTGCTAGTGAGGTCGTTGTACCGCCGCTGCAAGGCATCCAGTTTGTCTTTGAGCTGCAAGGCTTCGTCTCCTGAGATGTGTTTCATGAGCTCAAGGCCGGATTCCACTGTACTGTCCACTGCTTCTTGTTTTGAGGCAATTTCTTCGGTTTTTTCCTGGATGAGAGAGAGGGAGAAGGTGAGTTTTTGGGATGACGTTTTATTTTTGTTGCGGGGTGGACTATATATAAATTATTATTTCTTGTATCACACACACACACATACTTGAAAAGTTGAAAGTTAGCACAGATAGTAATCAAAGTAAAAATAATAAAGGTTGTCATAATTTGTTTTCAAAACTACCCTCAATGGAATAATTTAGGTTTTATGGAAGATTTTTATTTATTTGAATTTAAAACTTGGTAGAAATTCTAATCAAAATGAAGACTGTCATTATTAGTTTTTCAAAACTAACCTCAAAATACGATTTTTATGAAAACCATTTTCTCGAATGAAGTAGATTATCTTAGATATGTTCAGACTATACTCACAGCTAACTCATCCATCTGCCTCAAAAGTTTCTCCATGTGCACGGGGAGGATCTTCCTCTTGGCGAGGTACTGCTCCATAGCGTCCATCCAGGCGGACAGGTCCTGGTACGTCAGCACCAGGTGCCGCAGCCCCTTGCGGGACGCCTCCAGCAGGTCGCCGATGTTCAGGCTGTGTTCTACTAGGGCTTGGTATCTGGGGAAGAAAAATATTGAATTTAGAAAGAACGTTTATAACCTTTTATCCGCCAGGGTCCATATCACGACCAAATGTTCCATCTCGTCAGCTTTTCTGCCACCTATGGGGATTGAAGAGCTAAAAGAGATGGAGTATCCAGTCGTAAACGCCTGATGCTGGCGACTAGAACACATCAATGCCGTCGGACCAATTCCACGCAAGCGGTTAAGCGGTACGAAGTTCGCCGAGACAGCTAGTCTTGAATAATTGTCAAATACAAATTAATAAGTGCGTGTGCTTCTAAGATTGCTCACCTATCAGTAGCGGCTTGTAGCCTGTCAGCTAGCGCGCTCGCTTCATCATCGCCCACCAGTCCCATGAGTGTGGAGGCTGTCTCAGTCAGCTGCTTGAACGGAGGCTGCTTCGAGATGATGTCCTCGTGAAGGTTCTGTGAGAGAAGACAGGGGTTTAGTTGCAAAGAAAACAGATATGTTATACTTCTCTAACGATATTATAGAACCTTATTTTTAGTATTTTAGAGACCTGGAACACGTGTCTAGTTTTTTTATGTAAAGAATCTATGTACAAAATTTCAAAACTGTTTTTTTTTTTGAAAAAGTCACAAAGTTATAAGCCAGTTATGGTACCTGGTTAGCTACTTAAATACATGGTCACCGAGCCACTCGGGCGATTGAGGGGTTGTTTTGCTTTTGTACCCAGCTGTGCGCTGGGTTCTAATTCTAATGCCCGCTATGACCTGCCGTCACCTGTTTTGTACTTAGTGTCGGTGGTGTCCAAATTGTGACCTCTTTTAAATATTTTTGGGAAAAAATATAACATGGTGTAAAAACTATTGGAATCCATTCAGTTACTGATTCTGAACAAATTATATTTAGGTATCGCATATACTAAAAATAATGTTGTGAAGAGGAAAGATGAACACTTTTGTTTGTGATGAATAACCTCAAAAACTGCTAGACCGATTTAAAAATTCTTTCATCAGTACACTGCTACTTTATCTTTTAACTCCCACACCCTCGCTTTTCTCGGGAGTTAACCGCCGGAATCCTTCGTGACACTCGGGTTACAATAAGCCTGTTACATAAGGCAATACTTTATCCCCTTGATGAACAATGTAGTACATAGTCACAGTATAAATAGTAAGTTAATATTGCTGAGTAATCGTTATCTTTATGTCATCGTTACCTTGTGCTCTCTGATCTTGTGCTGTATCTTCTCCTCATCAGTGGGCACCAGTTGCAGAGACTTCACTCTACGCTCAGTTGTTCCGAGCCATTCGACCAGCGGCTGTAGTTCCTCTTGGAATTGTTTCGCCACCTGTGTTATGACACAAATAAACATTATCACCTGGAAGATTATTACTATTCTGCACATTTTGTATGGCAAACATTCCACCATAGTTCACCCATATTAAAAGGTTGATATTTTGTAATTTATTAAAGAAACGAAGAGTGTCAATTACGTATTTGCTTTTAGTAAGTATTAAAGATCTTAGGTCATCACACAAAGTCGTCAAAACGTAATAACAAAATCGTCAGAATCGTCGTCATCAGTCGTCATAATTGTCAGAATCGTAATTAAAGATCTATCTATTAATGATCTTAAGTTTGACGACTTAGGATCTTTAATACATAGAAAAAAAAAAATAACAAAACGTAGGTGGTTTTTATAGAGTATATGAATGCACAATTATTATTGATAGTCAGGTTTTTTTTTTCAATGGAAATGAATCAAACAATTACTCCTGTCCTGGATGAAGTAAGTGGGAGCGTCAGACTTTTACTGACTAAACCCATGTTCTTCCAGATACCCTTTTCATTCCATGACCACGTTGCCGTGGCCCTCTTTTGGTTAATCCTATACAAACTGACCATCATAGCCTGTTCCAGGTCCAGCATCCTCTGCTGCGCGCCGCCGGTGAGCGCGTCGAAGCGCGTCATGAGTCCCTTGAGCTGCTTCTCGATGGCCTTCCTCTCGGCTGGCTCGCAGCCGGCCGCCACCTCGTTGCCCATCGCGAACAGCGACGACATCGAGTTCTGACGGTCCATTAGCATTTTCTTGAGGAACTGTGGGAGGAAATGAGATTTTTAGTGGTAATTTTTGGTACAACATAGGTTAAATAAAATTAGATTTATCCACATGGAGATAGGCAGGAATTGAACGTGATGCAATCTGAAAACCCTGAGTTTTTAGAGTTCCGTGCCCAAAGTGTAAAACGGGAGCCTATTACTAAAACTCTGTAGTCCGTCTGTCTCGAGGCTGTACCTATCTCATGAACTGTGATAACTAGACAGTTGAAATTTTCACAGATAATGTATTTCTGTTGCCGCTGATACTACAAACATAATAAAATAAATATTTAAGTGGGGCTACTACAAACTTCAGTTTTTTAAGAAGATTTTTTGGGAAGATAAAAGGCCTTGAAAATCCAAAGTGTGAATGTTTTATTGAAATAAAAAAAAGAGTTTTACTAGGCGCCTTTTGTTACACTATCTTCTAATATATGCTGATTTTTTTGAGACGATTTGAGATGCCCCTAGATTTTCTTAGTTGATTCAATATTATATTTCTTTAACAACTAAACAACTTTCAAAATTCAGACGTTCTACCAAAAGCAACTACAACATACCTTCTGCTCCTGCAACTGCGCCTTCACGACCTTGTAGTCAGCTGAGGGTGGCTTCTGGTTGTTGACCATGTCTTCAGTGTCTGCGAGCCACTTCTCCAGGCCGGCGAGCGCCTCCGCGAACTTGCCAGACTGTAGTAGACCCACGTCTAGACGACGCTCGCGTTCGTTCATCTAAGAGGGACAAGGATATTTAAATAGTAAATGAGAGTTCAAGAACTATTTACTTATCAAAGCTAAATATTAATAAAATAACATATACAAGGAGAAACTGACTGACTGATATATCAACGCACAGCCGAAACTACTGGGCCTAGGAGCGTGAAATTTTGCACTAGGATGAATTCTATGATGTAGAAGAGGATTCAAAATTGAGCCCCCAAGGGGATGAAACGGGGGTCAAAGTTAGTATGGAGAAACCTCTTTGATGCAGGTAAAGCCGCTGGCAGAAGCTAGTTGTGATATAAACTTCTTATGCGTTGACTAAAAACAGTGGTAAACTTACTCACTTATGTTTTAAAGAAAAATCAAAATTGACATATTTTTTATGTCAATTTTGATTTTTCTTTAATGCTTAATCTAAAATTAACTATAAAAAGTATATAACATAGTCTCTGCCTGTATCCGTTGCTGCACTTAGTATACGTTCCAAATAAGAATAAGCACCTCATACCTCGATCTGTCAAATGTTGAGTGATAAGTACGGTTTGCAAAGAAAACTTAGTTGTTTTTTTGCTTTGTAAGTAAGTCTCAGTTAAATCTAGGTGAACTTAAACTTTTTTCGCCTTCGTTTTCGATTTGCCACTACTCGGACACTTGACACAGCGACACAGAGATGAGCAAAATTGAAGAACTGGATTCTGATTAAATACTTTCGTTCACGATTTTTAAAATTTATTATTTTGTTCACCCTACACCATTCCTTTCCTTTGATGTATGACGTGACATCACAAAATGGCAATCGATGCTACTCTTATTTGAAACGCATTGCACAATACAGTTTCAGTTGCAAATTGTGTTTAAGTTGGTTACTAAAGTTTGTAACAAACTGACCTTCTCCTTGAGCGCGTTCCACTTGTCGTTCATCTTCTCCAGGTCCTTCTCCAGCACCTGCGTGCTGACGCCCTGCAGCGCGGACCTCACGAGCCCCTGACCAATCTTGTTGCAGTGTGCCACGTTCTGGCCGAGTGGCTCCAGGGTGCGACGCTTCAGCTCCGCGAAGTCCTTCTGCTGAGAGCGGATCTGTTCCACTTCTGAGGACACTGGTTTTAGGCTGCGGACTTGTTCTGAGGCCTGGGGGAGAAACGAAATTTTAATTGATGGTTTATGGTTTTTGTAGAAAACAGACCCATATTTGATACCAGTGGACAGATGTATTTTATTTTGGTTTAATTTTACAATGAGTCATTCTAAATTGTTATGGAAGTAGAAAATTGTGTTTATTACATCTAGAGTTTGGCATAAATAATTTTAGAACTTATTCTCTATCAGATAAGGCCAAATATCGCTTACCAAACAAACCTTAGTAGATCAATAAATTTAAGAAACTATATCATTCAACTTTCAAACTTATAGCGTTTTTGATAAGGTCTGTATTCTCTTACCTCAGTAACATCATCCATGACGGAGTCATAGGCCTTGTAGAACGCCTCCAGTTTGCTGAGCGTATCGTCCAGGTCCTGTTCCTTCGAGCGAGCGCGCTCGTCCAGTTTGCCTAGTTGCTTGCGGAGGCTTTCCACCTAAAACATAATATTATTATGTAGGTTACAAAGAAAAACAAATATCAAATAAAATATGAGGGGGGAATAGTGGGGGAGGGTAAAAAATGGCCTATGACCTACCAAATATACATTTTTTTTTTATAAAACTTGAACCTGCCGTTTAAAAAAGTTCGATAACAAACACTATGATAAATACAGTAGAAGATTTCAAATTGAATTTATATAACATATCAATGGATAAACGAAGCAACAAAATAAAATAAATAAATGATGACATTACATTGCATTAAAATATGTATATATTTATACAATCCCGGAAGAATTACTTCAAAAACAAAAAAAAAACTGCAATATGTTTTATCATTTCGATAAATTAGTTTCACTTTTTTTTCACTACTACAAGGCATTCTGAGTGAATTATTGATTCTTCAAAAGATTAATATAAAAGCGTCACTATTTACAAGACATCATAGATTTATATCTAACATTAACTAAAATACAAAAACACATTTTGAAAATTGAATCTGCCCTGATTGCTATACTGGAGGCTAGATTCATGCCGGAGGTCGATGGTTCGATTCCCACCCAGGACAAACGTTTGTGTGATGAGAACGATCATTTGTTTCGTGTCTAGTATGTTAATTAGTTGTCTAGCACTCATAACACAAGCTCTGCTTAGCTTGGGACTAGATGGCGTTGTGTGATAATATAGGGAATAATATTAGTTGTTTTTAGTCCATTATTCACTCCTTTGATGACTATCACTTCACTGCTTATATGATGTTTAAAAAGTAACCGATTATTTTTCCCCTCAATTAATGTGTCCCTTGATTTATAATGCTTGAAGTACACCGCAGACTACCCCCTTTTTTAGTTTAAGTTCTTATATTCCATCCCAAGGGTGTCTGGAAGACATCGCCCGCCACTGTGCACATAGGTTTAAGTTTCTGTGAAATTGTTACTATTTTGGTGTACAATAAAGTTTATTCTATTCTATTCTATTCTATTGTGAACTAATTGTGCTCCATTGGTGAAATTGCTGCAAGGCGTTCTGATTTGAGGATAAATAAAGTACAAAAAGTGTGTCAACATACCTGATCCCTGGTCTTCGCACTGTCCACCGTGTAGCCACTCTCGACCAGCATCTCGGCGGCTCTCTCTGTGTCTCCGACCAAGTCGTCAGCGTTCTCCAGGCGCTTGTAGAAGCGGCCGATGTCGTCGAGTTGTTGCCTCACGGTCTTGATGTCTCGGCCTGGAGGCTTCATGCCGTCTAACTCCTTCTCCAAGTCAGTGAGGTCGTGAGATAGGTTCTTTACTTTTTCCTGGGTAGGTAAAGGTTGTTTTGTTAGATTAGTGGTAATAGGCTAGTGGCCGTAAAAATGTAATTAGTCCGTCTTTTAGATTATTCAAAAATAAGGGACACGTATCTTTTGATTTCTAAATTAAACCAAAAATGACAAAGACATAGCCCATTAAAGTTACGTGTAACGTCACGCCATGCTACATTTTTTCGCACGGGGTGACGTCACACGTAACTTTAATGGGCTATATCTTTGTTATTTTTTGTTTAATCGAAAAAATAAAAAATACGTGTCCAATATTTTTTTATAATCTAAAATACGGACTAAATAAAATGTAATTATTTTGACCCTGGTATTTTTTGACAAGGCTCGAATAAGGCTGCGGTATTGTCCGAAAGAGTTACCATGGCTCTGAAACGCACATCGTAACTGAAGAAACACTAGTTAGTTTTAGTAAGTAAGTCCCTTTCTCATTCCTCCCAGAGTGGGGAAAGTTATTTGATGATTTTGCATCTAAACAAAGACAAGCCTCGTATTGCTAGGTAGTTCCTTTCTCTAAAGCCTTGACTGCTGGTAGCTTTCACTCTGTTCCTAATGCTGGTGGGATACTGTATTTTTATATTTTTATGTAAATTAATGTGAGAAGGACAAAAATGGAATATTATTCTTTGTTATAAAACATGATAACACATTGTTTAATAAGTTTTTAGAATTAATATCATTACAAAAACTGGCAACTTAATCGTCATTTTCTGTGGTTTGTTAAGTGATTTAATTATAATCAATCTGAGGAATTCATTTTGAAAAACAATGACTTTCTGATGTCACTTAGAAAAAAAAAAAAAAATAACTTCGATTCGAATTTAAACGTTTTTTTTTTCTTACGAGTAGTGGTTTTAAGATAAAAATTATTCGAAAATAATGTTAATCTTTGTGCCAGTTACCGAGACTCAAATTTTCTTTACAAAAATACAATATTTACATTTACAACGCGCTTCAATCCCTTCCCACCTTTACAGGTGCATTGACAGCGACATCGTAAGCACAAGAACTTCAAAAACGGCATGGCGCTTGTCCCCTAAGGGTCTTGCACGGACATTACAGAAAAACTGCGCGGAAAAACGCGCCTTCCCCGTAAATATTACACAAATAAACTAAAGACTGATGTGGCTAAAACGTCGAACATAAGATACTTTGTAGATAATCTTATCTTGTCGTTATTTTTATCAAGTTTAAAGTAGCGTCCTAATCCTATGAGGCTTCAATGTCAATAACATTTTGTATTGTGTAACGATTTATTATTAGCTTTTTAACTCTTTGAATGTCGTAATTAGAAACACAATAGAAAGACAATTACCTTATGTCGGACAGCGTAACTTAAGACATTCGAAAGGACGCGTATTCGTGAATTCTATGAACGCGTAGTATGTTGGATATATCTGACAAAGGGTCAACTCACACCAAAAGAGCGGCGAAGGGCAGCGACACGTTTACCGTTCATAAAATTCGCTGGAATTCCCGCGGCGCCGCGGGCATCCGCGCGACTCATTCGAGTTTCTCATGCGATAATAAGTATTATAGCAATGAAAATAAAGTTAAAACTCATATGACACTGAAACTGCGATCCGCTTCGCTGCGCTTCGACGCTCTTTTGGTGTGAGTTGACCCAAACACTCTCGCGTTTATTCCACCGGGGTCACACATCCACGACCGAATACTCCATCTCGTCAGCTCTTCTGTCACCCGTGGACATTGAAGAGCTAAACGAGATGGAGCACCCAGCCACAAATACACGACCCTGGCGAACAGGGACACGAAAATACTCGCCGGACCATACGCACGTAAGCAGTGGAAGGGTTAGCGGTGGAACATTCAGCAACCGATTATCTTCAAATAAATTCTCCAGCTCTAGGTGGAGCGGAAGGTAGTATCAGACTTTTACTGACTAAAAACCCATTCCTGTTCCTTCTTTACTATTTTTCCAGGGCCCCGGGGATCTCCCAGTAGGCTGCGACCCTGCTGGGCCCCTACGGTTATCGAAGATCCGGACCGAAGTCCTGGATATTATTATTAATTGAACAATAACTGAGGCTCTACTATGAGCTTTTAACGCGATCCATTTGACGATTGAAATTGAATTATTAAAGAAATATAGCTATATACACCTCTACTATTTAATTAGTACATAAAAAAATGAGGCTGTATCTGTACACGTTACTGATCATATTTTTGTATTCAAAAGTAGAAAAAACCGAAGTCCTAAAATTGACCACGAAAAGGTAAATTCATCATACATTCAATAATACATAACAATTGCTAGTAGAAAATACTGCGGGAAGTGTTTTTCCATTTTAATCGTCATTTATTCATTCATAATCAATAGCCTGCACAATATTATAAATTGAGAGACATTTTAGGATAAACACAAACGCTAATAACTTTGCTGTTTAAGAATATTATTTATTGACTCTTTACTTAAATAATAACAAGGGCTTTTCTAATAAGCCCTTTAAGTATTTGTACTAATTAAAAATTAGTGGTGTATAGGCTGTAAAGCTCTATCCCTTTTTCTAACTAGCACTACTGACGTTTTCACATGGCCCCAGGTGGACTATTAGCCAGTGCATGTGCCTGTTCTCCTAGCACATTCATACACACAGACATGTACTCACCTGGAAGTGCGTCATAGCAGCGGCAGCTCCAGCCATGCGTCCCTTGGCCTCTCCCGCGCGCGCCTCCAGGTCGTCCAGCCGCTCGGCCAACGCGTGCGCCTGCTCCTCCAGCACGTTCTTGGCACGGGCTGCTGCATCACGACCAGCACACTCCAGGGCCAGCGTTACTATGTCATCTGCTGCTGCGTTGATGCTCTGTTGGCCAGATATAGAGGTTTATTAGTTCGGATTGGTTTTTAATATTGTTGGCAAGTGCAATTTTTAACTGGCCTATAGGTAATCACTTATTAATATTATACAACTTAAACGACTCTACGTGTTTTTATCAACAATTCATACCATTGCATTAGTTCAACAGTTCATTTTGTTCCATCGCTATCATTTTGGTCATTCGAGCCGGATCAAAATGATAGCGATGGAACGACATCGACTGTAGAACTAATGCAATGGTATGGAATGTCACGACACTAGATCAACAGGCCAATTAAAAGTTGCTCTTGCTGTTAGACTCTAGTGTTTAGCGAACGCAGTCAGGGCTGACTGCGTTCGATTCTTAGTCAAGACAAGACAAATGTTTGTGTGATGAGCACGATCATTTGTTCTGTAGGTGTAATTTATCTATAATATGTATATTTTAAGAAATATATGTTCGCTCGCACAACTGACATTTTAATATGTCCTAGTAAGGCCTCTTATCAGTCCCAGCCGCTGCTTCAGTGGATTGCTACAAGCGTTTCTTGTTGCTGTTTCTCGCAGCGATACAGCGCTCGTATTCAGCGCTTTAATAAACTTAATACAGATACCGGTATAAATCTTGAGCGCTCGGCGAAAGCGTGGGGATTGCTTTGCGCATCGGTACACTTCGGCGAGCCAATCACTGTACAAGGATTGGACTCTTTACCTCCGCATTTTACTTCATAGCACTAAAGTGATTCGATATTTCACTTTTGCGCAAGTGGAAGTTAGCTCTAAGATTTGTGCCGGTATTTATTTATTAAAGTTTTATGTACATAATACTATAAAAAGGCGACATTTTTTACCAGTCGACCTTGGGGTGGTGCAGAAAAATAACATAACAATAAAAATAAGTGAAATATCTTTATTTTATTAGCCTTCGTCTTCTCTCCTAGCTTTGCTGTGCCCGACAAGGTCCATATTGATCTTAACTATATTTTTATACCATCTATATATGTACATATGGAATGCAATAAAGTATTGAGTATATATAACATGGCAGAAGCAACTTAATAAATAGACAAACAGAAGAGAGACAAATGCAATAGTAAACACATAGATATAGATAAACAATGTACCTGTAGCGGCGCCCTGAGCGCATGTATCTGGTCGGCGAGGCGGGCGACGGCCTCCGCGGCCTGTGCGGGCGCGGCCGACAGCGCCTCCTCCAGGCGCTCCTCGCAGCGCTGCAGCGGCGTGTCCACCGCGCGTACACGCTCCGCGAACTCGCCCAGCTTGCGGGCTGTCGTTTCCAGGAACTCTACTTGTTGGAGGACCTCTGTAGGGAGAGAAAGAGATTTAAGACAAAGTTATGGTAAAGCTACAGTACCGTCCTTATTAAATAAAGAGCACAACTATAATTTGGTTGGCAATAAAAAATGGTTTATTTGAAATAAAACGCTTTGAGTAAATAAATGAAAGTAACAAAATGTGGCTACTTAGACATAATGAGAGATAACCATAACTAGAAAAAATAGTCCATAAACTTTTTGAAAATGATTTTATATTTACTGAAGCAAAAATCATTCATACCGTTGTTAATCCTATCCCATCGCTCCTTGATGTTGTCAAGCAGCTTCCGGACTACTTCCTGATCGATGTCGCACGAAGAGATGAACGTCTCGCCGAGAGTCTTGTTGTTCTCATACTCGCCAGATCTAGTAAAAAATAAAAACACAATATACTACAATTGCTATAGGATGTTGCGGGTGACAGCTGTCAGATTCATAAAATGTTGCCTTTTCTCTCATCTTTAAGATACATATTGTCGTCCTGCTCATGCTATGTAAAAAAACCTGCCAAATGCGAGCCGAATTCGCATACTTAAGGTTTCGTACCGTACGTCCGTAACAAATAACGAAGTTCTCCGCGGTATTTGAACATATAGAACAATACGAAATATGGCGGAAGCGGAGCCCAAACTAGACGTAACACCCATCTGGTCGGGGGATCCTCCCTTTTCAATGGAGGTTTGTGGGACTTTGCACTCTGTTTTGCATAGCAGCCTAAAAAATAAACGTACCTCTTCCATATATCATTCCTGATCAGCTGCAGCTCCTTCAGTTGCTTCTCGACCTCCTTCTTAGTGAAAGCAGTCGCCGGCAGCTTGGCAAGCCTGTCTTCTAGGTCCGACAGCCACGGGACGAATGATTCTTGGGCCTTGTGGAATTTGCGGCAGTGCTCCTAAAGGGTGAACAGTAATGGATTTAGATTAAAATGACTTGGGTCAAAATAAATCATGCTTGTGAGGATACCATAGCATAGCATAATTAGCCTTTAAATGCCTGTTCCCACTGCTGGGACTCAGGCCTCCTCTCTAGGAGAAGAAATGGGCTGTAATCCACCATGCGAACCCAGTGCGGGTTAGTGAATGTCACATGTTTTCGAATTTTTGGTTCTAGGACATGCCGGTTTCCTCACGATGTTTTCCGTCACCGTTTTGAGAGCAGCTTGTGAGGTTACCTAGAAGTAATCTATTCACTCGAGACTTATATAACCCCAGTAGTTGTAGCCATCAAAATAATAAAAAAACAGACAACAGCAGGGAATTCCACTCTATAGCCGTACGCACAATGAATGTGTTCCCAAAACATTCTGTGAGTACACTTGAATATCGCTTAAAGTAATATCACAAGTAATATATAAATGGTGTAAGGGACAGCCCTCCACAAAACTTTAAGGGCTTGCTCAGTAGACGAAACTGAACAACCCACCAAAAAATTTTTTATCAGGAAACAAAAAAACAATTTCAGCCTCTCCATAGAATACAAACTGTCCAATCAAGTTAATAATTTTGTATGGTGAGGCGGATTTTTTTTTTCTCGTCATGAATTTTTTTTTTATAGTAGGTCGTTCAGTTTCGTCTACTGAGCAAGCTCTTAAAGTTTGTGGAGGGCTGTCCCTTACATCTTGTATTATATTGATTAGTTTGTTAAGTCAACCAAGGTCATCAAGCTCTGAATCAATTAATCGACAATTAATATTGATCTCACAACTTCTACGGTACTTAACTCTTATAAGGTAGCAGAACTGAATTGCATAACTTGATTTTTTTATAAGCTATGTTTTTGATGCCATAAAATATTGTACAAAAACCAATTTTGCCGTGTGGTCGATTTCGGCATTCAATGGCTTAAAAAAAAACTTTCAAGTCAAATAAGTAGGTAGTATATTATCAAAACTCACCATAGCAGTCTGCAGTCTGGTGTATCTATCGACTGTCTCCCGCTTCAGTTTGTCCCACTGCGTCTGGATCCTGTCCAGGTCCTTACGTAAGCCTTGGTGCGCTGGCTTCTTCTCCATTTCACGACCTGGCGGAGAAGAACATTGATAAGATTTAACTCTTTCACCGCTTGTGACGGATTGGTTCGACGATTGTCTTCGTGTCCATATCACCTGGGTCGTGTGTTATCGACTGGGTATCCTTCTCTCTCTCACTCTGGGATCTTCTATCTACATAGGTGATAGAAGAGCTGAGGAGATGGAGTATTTGTCTCACTGACGGCTGGAGTGGCGGTCGAGTGAATGAGACACCGCATAGCTCTATAGTAATTAGTGGTGACGCGACCAGTAACACTCTATGCACGCGTTCGTGCTGATCGCGCCGCCAAATTGGTTGCGCAACCAAACGGACACCAGGGAAGTAACGCTCTATAGAGCTGTATACATTTTGTTGGTAGCGGCGACTGGTCGCGCCGCCATGGTGTCCCGGTGAAATATAGCCCTTAGTCCGGACCGTAAAGGTGACCAACAATGTAAGGAATACTCGACCTACGTCGGTTTGTCCGATAATAGAAAGATGATGACGGAAGCAAATTATACAATTAATGACTCCAGTTGTTACAGTGGCCATTCCCTTACCTTTGTCCAGCAGCATGATGAGCTCATGTTCCTTCTGCGTGAGCTCCCGGTACAGCGGCTCGTGCCTTTCCAGCTGCTGCTGCAGTTTGCTGGCTTCCGCCGACACCTGCAGGCGCCCTGGCAGCGAGTTCAGCTCGGACTGTAGCCAGCCGAGTGTGCGTGCTACGTTCTCTTCGAGGTTGCGACCGTCCCTGGGGAGGAACATTTGGTTAGATGGATACATTTATAATGACTGTGTTGCAATTTTCGAAACTAGTTGTAATTGCTTTTGCACTGATTTATCATAGTTTAGAACCCAAGCTGAAAGTCTTGAAAAATGCGATCATAGGACTATCCACCATAAGATTTTGTAGCTGAGCATTTTGATTCGTTTGGTAAGTTCCATAGAATAAATAGTAGCAATTTTTGAATTTACTTAGTAAAAATACTAAGTAAATTAAAAAAAACTAAATAAAAAGACCATTTTTTTAAACTCAATTTTGATGTCTATTAGGAGTTTAATTATGAATTTAATTTTAATTTCTATTTCTAATATGCTTTTTGCAGTTCCCCGGACCAGACACATTACCGGTCTGGTCTCAGGATCTTACCTTTTCAATGGATGTTTGCGGGACTTTACTCTCAGTTCCGAATACCTCTAAAAATACTACAAAACCCAGTACTCACTTCAAAGCGGCCTCGATCTCCGCCTTCCTGTGGTCGAGCTTCCTCTGCAGGTTGTCGTACTGCCTGGCCACGGCCGCCAGCTTGGCCTGTATGTCCTGCCGCGACGCGGGGTCCGACAGCACCTGCGCCAGCGCCGCGCCCGCGCCCTCCAGGTCCGCCAGCAGGGGGCGCTGCCCTTCTAGCTGACGTTCCAGGTTCTGTGGGGGGAGATTGGCTAAGTTAATATTTTGTTTTGGTGCTGAAATGTCTGAACTTTCTTTTTAATTTAGTAAATGAGAGTTCGTATCGTTATGGTAGACCATATAAAAGTGAAGAAACAGATATAGGTTTAAGTAAATAAAAGCTCTCTCACTAGACAAAAGACTGCTCTGAGAGAAGCACCTTCGCTGTCTTTTACAACTTTGAGGGAAGCTAGTGGGAGAACTTATATGATCATTTCACACCTCAAAATAAAGCGTCTTTCTTACGTTAATACATCGCCATAGTTGCGCATCTACATCTACCGTTGCGGAATATGAATATTTCAATAATTATTTGTGCAACGAAGTGCTCAGACTTTATTGAAGACACTTTAAAACGACTACGATTGACCTACAACTGTCAACTCCAAAAATTAGTATTACTGACTGTCTTGTCGATTCCGTGTACTATAGCAAGCAGAAATGGTAATGGACAACACAAATATACTTTTTATTTCTAGTCTAATTTGTTCCTCTTCTGGGGAAAGGCCTTTCTCTAGTACCTATCTATCGCGAGCCCTCACATCCTCCTTCCAGTTCCCTCTTTCCCCTCCATCCCTGATGCTCTTCTCTTACCTCGATCTTCCTGAGCTGTTCATCAGGTTCCTTCTCCATGGCTATCTCGTCGAGTTTATCGCTGATAGTCTGCAGGGCATCGCGCAGGCGTGTGTAGCCGGCGTCGAACTCGCGTGATGTGTCGGCAGCCGCGCCTAGGCTGTCTGCGCGTTTCTCTAGTCTGAGAGGAGAAATTATAGGTTTAGTTAGGTCTTAACTTTGCATACTAAATGAACGAACATTAGGAAGTGGTACACAGAAACTCTATTGATGTATGAACGTTGCGTACGGTAAATAGTTCCCGGAACAGGGCGACAATAGCATGTTTTTAGTTAAAGATTTTCTGTACCAAATATAATAATAAATTATAGTATAAGGTCGTATAGGTTCAATGATTTATACGGTCTAATAATTGCTGACACATTATATAATGATAGCAGGTCTACAAGCAAAATACAGGTTTTGATCGAACGGGAGACGTAGAACTAAAAAAAACCTTTATTTTCGAATCTTCAATAATTTCAATAAAAAAGTTAAATAGGTGCCGTAAGCTGCCTCGTTTGCGTTCGATTTTGGATCGCGATTTTGGCCTGGATACTAAGTTCTTTACCAATGGCGAACCCTTATTAAAGACGTGACGTAATATTGCCAGTACTTGCGTCCTTTCCGGCAAATAAAATGATTTTTCTTTCATCTTTCATTCAGAATCAAAAATTTCTCACTTTTTGACCTGAAGGTTAGTTTAAGCTACAACTCAATCATAACTTACTTGTCCAATAGCTCGTTCCACCTGTCCTGTAGATCCACCACCTTCTGCTTAAGCTTCTTAGCGTCAGCAGAGGCGGGCTCCAGGCGCTCCAGCACCGCGGAGCCCACCTCCTCTAGGTGAGCCAGTTGGGGCTGTTGGCTGCGGAACTCTTCGCGCAGGACTTGTACCTGGTAGAAGAGTAATAGATAATAAGAGGTGGTAGTCCTAAAATAAACATTTTTATTTCGAAAAGAAAGGAAAGGAGGAGCATTTTTCTCAGCAGTCTCAATGATACTACTCTTAGGGTCGCCGCACACGCGCCGCCGACCACAATCACAATACGTCACGACCGGCATATTTCCTGTAGGTTTCATATATTTTATATGGACTAGCCACACATTGTTGATGCCAGTGGCCACCACACGCTACTAATCGCCGCATTGACACCTTCTTCGTCAGAACCCATTTTAATACTACGCGTTTAGGTTAAAAAAGTAGCAACTAAAGGCCACAAGTGGCTGTCGCGCGTTTAAGCTTCCTTTTTGTGGCCGCTTCTAGCTATTCGTGGCGGTGCCTAGTACATATATATCGATGCGTGGCGGCGTTTGGGACTGTAGCGTGTGGTCCTTTGCGGCAACACTTGAGAGTAGTATCATTGACACTCAAATCTAATATAAAATAATAATATAAAAAAGACGTGTGGCACTCGGGGACTGCCGCGGTAAAGCTATTGCATAGCATTTTTTATCAACTTATGCAATTATAATTATTTATTTATTTTATTTATGCAGTATTTTTTTTCTTTGATATTAATTGAAGTTACACTTTTTGAGCGCGGTGACCCATAAGAAAACAAATGAGTGGGGGGGGGGGGGTGTTAGGTTATTTTCGTTACGGAATTTCTGGATTCGGTCTCCACGCTCAAGGCTCGCGATAGAAGCTAAGCAAAAGCTTAATATTATATAATTTTATACGTAAATTTTTTAGTTACTTTAGACTAGATAAGACCAATGTTTGCCCGGTATTACCTACATATCTACTATTAAATTTGATTTTATTTTTTGTACCCTGGAGCAATCAATCTTAATAAATTAAAACCAGGGTAAAACTGACGAGAGGTACACAGTACATAAAAAATAAATATATACCTGCTGCACTTGCGTCTGTACCATCCTCGAGTCAGAAGAGATAGGTCCCAGAGCCGCCATCATGCGGTCCTTGGCGCTCAGCCACTGAGACAGGTTGCTGTGTGTGTCGTGGAAGTCTTTCATCTCTTCCATTAGGCGGATCCTGCGATGGAAATAGTAATTTGTTAACATTACGTAAATTGTACTAGTGTATATTCGATATGTGAATATACTCTAAAAAAAAGAAATAAATTTATTGGTTGGAAAAAAACAAAAAAATGCATTCTTTTTTTCTTGAATGCAACGTTTGAATATCGTCGCATTTTTGCCTTTATAAGGAAATCGAATTGGGAAGTTGGTAAGTTGTGTTAAAGTGTGTGTTGTTGTTGTTGTCAAAAACTTGTTGTTGTTGTTGTTGTCAACAACTTGTTGGTGTTATTAACAAGGCCCCACATCGGTTGCGACATAACATTTTTGTATTTTACAATAAACTAGCTCTTTTCTACGGCCTTAAAATATCACTGAAAGGTTATTTCTTGAAAAAGTTAAATTGTGGCTCAGCAACACAACTATTTGGCTTGGTTATATTTTAATATTACGTATTTATGAAAATCTAAATTATTGATTTTAATTTATTATCAGAATTATTGGCAGATCTAGTACATATCAAAACTTTGGATTTCATCAGCTCAAAAGCATTTTACTTGCTTTCTGGTGAATGTTACTAAAAATAAACTCACTTATCCTTGAAGGCGTCGTGTAGCGCCTTCCACCTCGAGGACACATCTTCCATTTCATCGTGCAACCTGTCCGCGCCCAACACGCTTTGTTTTCGCTTCAGCAGCTCGCGAACCTGGTACAAAACGAAGTTGTTCTTAGTACAGCGAAAGCATTGTACTCGATTTCAACTACAGAAGGGAATTGTGAAACGTGGCTTTGGAAATACGTGGAATGCAAAGGGCAAATGTAGGAAACAGACTGGGTTTAGTCAATAAAAGTCTGACAATTACTATCCGCCCAGAGCGGGAGAAAGTATTTGACGACTTTCTACTTAAAAAAAAAGGTTAATACAGCTATTTTTCACTGAATATAATATTCTGAAAAGCTTTGCTTTATGTGGATTAAAACTGGTTTTCACTTTCAAACAATTGTTATTCATACAAACTAGAATTTAAGTGGTGCAACTCACCCTAGTTGCACCATTTAACTATAACGATAACCAAACCATAACCAGTCGTGAAACGGCCTCCTATTGGTCAATTCGACGATTTGACAACTGTTAACGGCTTTGTTATCGTTATAGTTAAACTCACTCTTAGAATCCAAATAAAAGATAACAGGCACTATCAACTTTTTCTTTTTAATTTTGCAATTACTCCTTTATCATGAATGTAAACAAACATGTGAACTGATATTCACGTTATCCAGACCAACAACAAGCCTTACAAATATTTGTTTCGTGCGAGAATCGAACTCGGGACATGCAACAGAGCAGTAAATCGCTCAACCATTGCACCAACCGAGACGTTAACTTTAAAAAGTTGTCATGTCACAATAGAATTCAGAGTGAAATCTGTGTTTTGATAATTAGAATCAGAACTTACAACTCTGTGATCTTAAAATGGTAGCACAATAGCAAATATAGAAATTGAACTTTACCTGTGTCTTAGTAGAGTCCAAAATGCTTTGTTTCTCGTACATCTCTTCTAGCACGGCGCGCGCTTGTTTGATGGTCTTGTCGGCTTCCTCCTTGGTGTTGGGCACCGATTCCTTGGGCAGTAGTCTTTGGACCTGATTGGAGAATAATATTTGAATTTAGAATATCAGATACTCAACCAGTTTTTTAAATATATACTCAATGTCATACAAAATAAATTTCAAGTTTTAATAAAGTGATAGAGTAGCCCGTGAAATTTAAAAGATAGAAATTGAATTAAGCAACAGATTTTTAACAGACAGTATAACAGATACTCCAAATGAAAAAATATAATAATGATGATGTTACCTTGTCCAGGAAGGTGTTGAGCTGCCGCAAGCTGTCGAGGTGTTTCCTCAGCTCGTCCCTGACGGCGTCCAGCTCGGCGGTGCGGTCGCCCAGCTTCGTGCCCAGCAGGCTGTAGCGGTTGTTGATCTCCGACAGCTGCTGCTGGACTGGGGAAAGCTCTGCGGGACAAAATTAAACGAACTATTAGACTAGAGAACCTAATATTAACGGCCGTGGAAAAATGTGCTTTCGTACACTGTTAAAAAAATAATTAATCGTCATGTTTATGATTGCGGTATTTTGAAAGAGCTATTGGTAACTCTGTGCTACTTCCTCAAACTTTAAGTTAATATACTCCGATTTCTGACAATAAGGGCTATATTTCACCGACCAGTTGCGCCGCCATGGTGTCCCGGTGAAATATAGCCCTAAGCCCCAAACTAGACGCCATACAGACACCTAATCGCCACACGTCCGAGCTGGTTGCACCACTAAATTGGTTGTTCAACTAAACGGACACCAGGGGAGTACCTCTCTATAGAGCTGCATACATTTTGTTGATAGCGGCGACTGGTCGCGCTGTAATGTTGTCTCGGTGAAATATAGCCCTAAGACTCGGAAAAACAGCTATCAAATTTGAATTAGATTTGTTGTTTTTTATTTAAATAATCTATTTACAATATTATTATATCGAAAGTTCTATCAAAACTCACGCAAGATTGATTACAATTTTAAATTGTTTGCAATAAATCCGGTGTAATGTAAAAAATACTTGTTTCGGTCTTACCTTCAAGGTGGAATCCATCTTGGCTGGATCGTCGTGAGGAGAACCCACTAGATGTTGAATGAGTAGACCCAGGACTGACCAGACCATGGCCCTTGCTCGGAGACGGGGAACGACCGTCCAGGGTGCGGCCTGGAACAATTATAGTCGATTAAGTGATCTAATCACTGCGATTTTGAAAGAAGATGGCAATTTGGTTCGTTCCCATTTGTGAACCAGATTGTGGTGTCCAGAAGTCCGTGCATATAGATTGTGAAGTTCGTTCACTTAGATTGTGAAGTCCATGCATATAGATTGTGAAGTTCGTTCACTTAGATTGTGAAGTTTGTGCATATAGATTGTGAAGTTCGTCCACTTAGATTGTGAAGTTTGTGCATATAGATTGTGAAGTTCGTCCACTTAGATTGTGAAGTTTGTGCATATAGATTGTGAAGTTCGTCCACTTAGATTGTGAAGTTTGTGCATATAGATTGTGAAGTTCGTCCACTTAGATTGTGAAGTTTGTGCATATAGATTGTGAAGTTCGTCCACTTAGATTGTGAAGTTTGTGCATATAGATTGTGAAGTTCGTCCACTTAGATTGTGAAGTTTGTGCATATAGATTGTGAAGTTCGTCCACTTAGATTGTGAAGTTTGTGCCTATAGATTGTGAAGTTTGTTAACTTAGATTGTGAAGTTCGCTCACATGTATTATACACAGTAATTTTTGAGTTTATCGCGGTGATACAGACAGAACGCGGTAGGGACATTTATAATATATATGGTTACTTTCAAAAGACTTACTTGGCGTCTGTCGCTTGGTGGGGCTGTAGATCTGCCTCTTCCTGTGCGGACTGTCGGCGCGGTCTCCGCGGGTCAGCGCTTCGTACACCGCGCCCGCTTCGTTCACCTGATAAACGAGTTAATTCAATTAGGTGTTATAGAGTGAATAGGTTGTTTCTAGACAACTCCACCGTCGGCCAATCATCCCTTACTGTCAGGTGAGATAGTGGTTAAAGTCAAGTGAATTTTTTTTTAAGTGATCGGGCAGAAATTGTAATAATAATAATAATAATATATAATATTCCACAACTATCACACAACGCCGTCTAGTTTCAAGCTAAGCAGAGCGTGTGTTATGAGTACTAGACAACTGATAAACTTACTTATGTATTTCTAAATACATGCATATTATAGATAAATTACACCCAGACACAGAACAAATCATCGTGCTAATCGGTGGGAATCGAACCCACGACCTCCGGCATAGCAGTCAGGGCTACTAACCAGTAGACCAACAGGCCAGTCAAATTACCGCGATGGTACGTATTAGCTAAATAACTATCCAACAAGCTACATTAGTTTACCTTATCAATAGTGATGGAGAAGTCCCTGTACTCCTTTGCTAGGGGTCTGAGCTCGTCCTGCTGTTGTTTGATGACATCCAGGTCTACGGCCACGGGCTGCAAGCGGGTCACGCGGCTCTCCATGGACTGGAGCCAGTCCAGTACCTGGAAGGAAGTTGAGATTAGATCTGGCTCAAAGGCGATGAGAAAAAAGTAGGTTTGGTTAAAAATGAAAACGGACAAAAATAAATAAAGATTCATTCATGGAACAGGAGGCAAAAAATAATTTAAAAAAAAAAGACGTGTGGCACTCGGGGACTGCCGCGGTAAAGCTATTGCATAGCACTTTTATCAACTTATGCAATTATAATTATTTATTTATTTTATTTATGCATTATTTTTTTTCCTATGTTTTTTTTTCTTTGATTTTAATTGAAGTTACACTTTCACACATTGAATTGAATTTTAATTGATTGTTCACTCATTTGTTTTCTTATCGGTCACCACGCTCAAAAAACAAATGAGTGGGGGGTGTTAGGTTATTTTCGTTACGGAATTTCTGGATTCGGTCTCCACGCTCAAGGCCCGTGATAGAAGCTATGCAATAGCTTAATATATTTTTTGTGCTTTATTATAAAGTACTAGGGTTTCTGTTAAAAAAAGTTGCCCCAGTCTAGGAATTGCTTCATATAGTCTGACACTCTTCGCTCCTTATTTGATGAATACCAAACTCAAAAGTTTCCGGGAGCTGCTGTAAAGTAGACTTTTCATATTATTTTATTTGAAGTAATTGTACGTACTTGTATCTTGAGCGTCTCATACTGGTTGAGTTGGTCGGCTCTCTGCTTGGACAGCTTCTGTTTCTCCTCCAGCGTCGCGTTGAAGTCCCGCCATTGGTTCTCTAAAGCCTGAACACACAAGTTATTAGGTATTATAATCAGTATTGGGAAAGATGTCGTGAGTAACACATATTCTGTTGAGAATTATATTCGCTTCAAGAAAATAGTGATTCATCGTTGTCTCTCATTTTAGCCACGTTCCTTGACCAATTAGATCAAAGTAAATAAAAACCATGTTCATATTGACCAGTTGAAGTAAGCCCTTCAGACAGTACGGACGTGTCTTTTGTCAATTTAAAAAAAACTTAGAAATATAAAATAATTCTGACTTATAATATTTTTTTTTACAACAACCTTCAACATGACTCAAATACTAAGTCGATGTGTAAATACTGTGATTTTAGAAGTCGCACCGATTGATAAAACCCCGACCCCCAAACTAGGAAATAATAACATAATATTAATATTTAAAGTAATAGTCCCTTCGTAATAACATGTCAAGGGTGAATACGTTGCTTCTAGGCAAGCGTGCTCTATTATCGGCCACATCATTGCTTACCATCAGGTAGATGGTCCATGGTAGTGGTCAAACGGCAGCCTATCCATAATAATAAAAAAGGTTGATATATTACCTTCATCCTGTCACGAATGACGTGTGTGTCGGTGACGTCCTTCTTGGAGATCAGCTGCTTGCCATTGCGCAGGCATTCCTCTAACAACGGCATTTGTTTGTCCCTGCGATATGGCAAAGAATAGATTTAAATAATGGTAGTAATAAATAGGTGTAGCGACTGCATTATTATTATTATATCTAGCCCATACTGTCCCAACGTTGAGCAAAGGCCTCTCTCTCCACTCCTTTCAACGACTGCATGAGTAAGATAAATCTGCCAGGGCTGCATGATTACTAAGAAAAGTCACCACAGTCCCAGGAAACACAATGTGTCTTGGTATAACTAGCTGATCAGATTTACAAGCAAGAACAGCCCAAGACCTAGACCATGACGTTTAAAGTAAGATTGTTTTAATCTTGTTTCAATGTGGGTAAGAGACAGAGCTATACAAGTTGTCTAGCGCCATCTCTTACCCACACTTAAACAAGATTAAAACAATCTTACTTTGAACGTCATGGTAACCCCGCAGGCTCATCTAGGCCTACTGGGGCCAGAGTCTGTTTCCGAAAGGGAGGCTCGGCCCCGGTATGAAAGGCAAGAAGGGACGGAGTGGGTTTTTTGGTCAGTAAGATTCTGACACTATCTCCCGTACTGCCCGAGGGCGGGGATGTCATTTGCATGATTTTTACCTACCAAAAAAAGGAAAGCAAGAACAGGTTAAACCCTCACCTGTAATTAGCCAGCTGCGCCAGCCTGCCGCCCAGCTCCTCGGCCGGCATCCTGGCCAGTTCCCTGGTGTCGGCCTGCTCTATCAACTGCGCGTGCGCGGCATCAAGGCTGGCGGCCTGGCCTGAGAAGTGCGCTAGCTCTGAAGACACTTCTTCCAAGAACTCGTTGCGTTTCAATGAGCGTTCCACCAGCTTCTCGTATCTGTAGGAAAGAAGGTTCGCTGGAGTATGCAGATGAAGAAGAAATCCAAAGGTTGTATTTGAATCCAAAGTTAAGCATGTTTTATTCAATCAGCTCTTAATATAAACACGTAGCAATACGCAATGGGAGAGGTTTCATTCGATTGTTTAGATTATTCGAACATCTCGATGGTTCTCGATTATTTAAACTTTAACTCGAGTCCGACTTAGTCTGTAATTGCGATTGACTGACTCCTCACCCCGATGACCAAGCAAGACTCGGTGAGTGAGAGCAACTGATTAGAACAATCGCAAACTAACGGTCACTTCCGTTAAATCGAAACAATCGAAAAACATCTCGATTATTTTGTAGAACGGCGAAACTGGTTTATTTTAACAACTCCAATTCTTTCAATTGTTAAAACATCTTGGAATGGCCTCTCGTTGTAAGGTTAACAAGAAAAAATCTTTTGCAAAATATACCTGGCATAAATATCGTCAGCTCTCTGCTCCAACTTCTTGGCGATCCTCGCGTTGGAGGGAGTGAGCGCGGCCTGGCGCGCGCTGGCCAACAGTTTGGCCAACGTTGGCCGCCTGGCCTCCAGCTCGCCGATGGCGATGCGCTGTTCTCGTACTTGCTCGTCTAAACGCTCGCGGATTAGTGATGCGGGTTTTTGTTGGTTCCTGGAAAAAATGTGTTGGTTATTCTGTGTGTTTTATGTGGGATGAAACTAGGGAAACCTCTACGGTCCTGACTAAGCCTATCGCCTCGTCGTTTATACAGCGGACATCAACAAACTGGAACAATTTGCCTGCTGCGGTCTTCCCGTTCGGTTATAATTTACGTGTCTTTAAGGCTAGAGTGAATAGGCTCTAAGAACTAGTGCGCTTTATCATCAATGATTGCATCACTGCTTGCTATCAGGTGGGGTAGCAGTCAAACACTAGTTTATGTCATTGCAAATAAAAGATAAATCGCACTTTTAAACCAAAAAATGTGATTGATCAGAAGACTTACTCGAGAAGAAGTTGCGAATCAATTACTTCCGACTATTCGACCAAAAACTTTGACCGGATTACAAATGCAGCTAAATTAAAAATAGTAGTTTATGTGACTAGGGGATAAAGCAGTGTCTTTAAGTCGCGGGCGGCATGTTGAATTCCGAACGAAACGAAGGTTGCTGATTTTAATCCCGAACGATAGTGAGGGATTTATAAAATTAACTCCCGAGCATCGCGAGGGAGTTAATAAAGAAACCTGAGTGAAGTGAGGAATTTAAGCCGCCCAAGACAAAGACAGCTTTATCCCCGTGTTGCATACTCTACTTTTTACACCATCTGTGAGATAATTAAAAGACAATTTGGTCGATCGAATCATATGTTAGAGAAATATATGTAAGTATTATATTTACAAGTTCATCAAACAAACAAAATTCTCTACTCCAAGATTCTATAGTTTCAATTTTCTATAATACCCGTGTCGTCAGTAAGTAAGCACGTTTTATTCTATTTTCTTTTTTTTGTTAGTGGCTAGTTTGAATCATAGTGATTACATACTCTTTGGTTTGAATTTCGAGTTAACTTGTTTGATGCGCCTACATTTTAATTCACAATGTTGACGACTCTTGATGCTCCAAATTCAAATCTCATTATTCCCTAGGGATCGGCCATACTGCATTATCTCCCTAGGGATAGAATGACTTACTTTATGTGAGGTTTGTATGACGTATAAAACGACATTATCGAGCAGGTGGTGTAAAAAATATATTTAAAGGCTTGCCTGATAATTGCCATTTAAAAAAATTTCAGTATGTATGTATCACAACCACCTTGAGGAACCAAGTAATGCGGTCGTTGTGGCTGAAATCGGCTAGAAAGCATCATCAACATAATGTCAGATTTGTATGTCGCCTACATACAAATCCATGATATCTAACTATCAGTGTACTCACTTGAACAAAGTCTCAGCCTGCCCCAGCCAGTGTGCTTGCGTCTCCGCCGCATCCTGTAGACCCTGGCACTGCAGCAGGGCAGCTTCCAGCTCCGAGCACCTGGAGCCCACAGCGTCCGTGATGTCCTTGTAGCGAGACGTCAGGTCGATCACTGGCACTTCCAGCTGACGGATCTCCGACGGTGTTAGGTTGCCTTCCAGGGATTTTACTAGTTGTTCGCACGCCTGGAGAGGGGGGAAATAGTTTTATATTTATGTTAGGGTAATTTGTTTATGGGAGAATTTGATATTGTAAATAATACGTGTAATGAGAAACAAAAAAAAAAAAACAAAATAATTAGTCACTAAGTTTCGGTGGATATTTTTTATTTGGTTTCAAAAGTCAGTTGATTTAGACAAGTTTAAAAAAAAAACATATTTTGGACAATATTATAAAAGTGTATGTTTATTACTTCTTTCTTTACATTTGATGAAATTAGGGTAAGCCATGTTCTAGTATAGTTACGTTTCGCTTTTTATCTCGGGAATACATTCTTTTAAGATAATTTTTAACTTTTACGCGGTTGAAGCCGATGGCAGTAGCTACTTTAATCTAACACGGCTTATATATTTTGCACTAAGTTCAGCTTTGCCTTTCAAAGATTTAAATCCGTTTGAAGTTTTGCTTATTCCAATATTTTGTTAGTGGTCAAATTGTAGTTCTACAAATTTATTACATGACATAGTTCTACTTAATCTTGCAACAGAGCACTGTATACACCACTTACATCTCTAGCGTTGTCAATGAGTCGTCCCTGCGAGATGATCTCGTTGTGCAGCGTCTTGGCTTTGTTGAGCTGCGACTCCACGGCGCGGGGCTCACCACCCACCGGCTCCGACAGCACGGAACGGACCTGAGGCTCGATCTGAACAGGGAATTGTATACATCAAATACAGAGTAAGTCTATTTTACTTAAGCGTAAGTTAATGGGCACGTGTATTCTCCCTTTCGGGCCTATGGGGGACAAATTTGGTATTTGACTAAGGGCGTTATCACACTAGCAGTTTGTGAGCGGAAGAATGCGTTGCGAATACGCCGCGGCTGCAGTGAACACGTCGCGGACACGTCGCGGACGTGAGGCAACGCATTCAAAGCGTTTTTGTTAACGCGGTACAATACACTTAGTAACAAAATGGACTCAGACGAGGAGACACTGCTGTTGGTTTAGTTACTTCAATGACACTGGAGATTGGCATCTTGTTACCGGATCTCGTTGCGCGCCCGTAACATATTCGTTGCGCACCCGCGCCGCATTAAGTACGTTCGCAATCCGCTAGTATGATAAAGCCCTAAAATCCAAAAGTCCTAATTTAAGGTTAGTATAACCTGTTCCTTTACAGTTTAAGGTGCTACAAGGGACAATCAACCTTATTGCCTATGACATACCACGCTAATCCACCTGCCATCATTCTGCAGGTAGTGCTAAATGTCATAAGCGTCTCCTTTCAAACTATCTTGCAACCTCGGTTCTCCTAAGCAGGTCATCCTAGTCCTTCACACACACACTAGGTAATGGTACAAGGGACAATCAACTTTATTGCTTAAGACATACCTCGCTAATCCACCTGCCAGCCCTCTGCAGCGCATCATGGTAGTGCCTGGTGACATCAGCAGCTCCTCTCAGCCTGTCCTGCAGTCTCTGTGCTCTAGCGCACAGGTCAGCGTGACGTCTTCGAGCCGATCCTGCTCCTTCACGGACTCCACTCTCGCTGCGGGGCGTGATGTGGGAGAGGCGTGAGGGAAGGGAGGTACGGTACTCGTTGAGGATCGAGAGGAATTCCTGGGAAAAAATATATGAATTAGGTATGTTAGATTATGGATTTTCCAGTAAAAGGATAATAAAAATGTTTAGTATTTGACTGTTTTTATTTTATAGCATAATCTAGAAACTAAACTAGTGCGTCTCACCATCTGAGATTGCATCACTGCTTACCATAATGTAGTATCGTTGTCAAGCACTAGTTTATATCAATTTAAAAAATCAGCCTTGTAATGGTTCCCTCTGCTGGGACTGAGGCCTCCTCTCCAGGAGAAGGAATGGGCTGTAATCCACCACGCGGGCCCAGTGCGGGTTGGTGGATGTAACAATGTCTTCAAATATTTGTGTCTGGGACGTTTTCGGGATGTTTTCCTTCACAGACCAGAGCTTTGGGAGCAGTGGTGATGACATAAATTAGACAAAGTAATGCAATTCAGAACCGTTACCACTGGGCCGTCATTACTCTCTTTATTTTATAAATAAACAAGTAAGAATGTAGTGTAGCGTAGAATATTATTATTATTATTTGTATGTAGAACGACGTCACATGGCGTCTCGTGGCGTGGATCAAGTGTAGCTGTACAAGACTATTTTCCATATAAAATGTATGGAGACCGACGCGCTGAAATCGGCGTGTGTGTCACACGTGTGCGCAGTGTAGTTCTACCTTAAATCTAACACAAATCAAGTCCATATGTTCTACAAACCTTGCTCTCATCCACAAACTTCTGCGCAGACATAGTAATGAACCGCAGGTCGGCCTGGTGCGCGATGACGTCACTCACGAACTCCCGCACGTCCTCGCTCTGGTCGGGCAGCGAGTTGAGCTTGGAGAGGGCGGCCTCTTTGTCTTCCAGGGTGCGGTAGGCGCCCTCCATCCAGGTGTTGAAGGCGTTTAGTTCGTTGCTGGCGGAAAAATGCTTATGTTAGAGTTGGTTTTATTTTTACTTGAGTGGTCTCTCACTCTCCTGACTCTACTCACCTGATAGTAAGCGATAATAAGATCGATGGTGGAGCACGCTCACTTATAAGAAACTTATTCAATCTTAATTTAAAGACCCCAGGTTGTAGATACACCGGGGTAGTTTTAGTAAGTATAACAGACCCTTTAGCCCATTCCAGGGATCGATGCGAGCAAAAAAATGGTCTAGACGGGATAAAACTACTAAGAAAATCTGTCTAATTTTGTGACACTGAATTAATTTAATTGTACCGAGGAGCAATTATTTTTTCTTTCATTCTTTCATTTAGCGAATTGATGAAATTACTTTTTCTTATTTAATTTAACACGGTAATGACTTGTCAGAAAATTCATAGCACTAGAGTAGAAGCGAAATTCCCCGCCGGAGTCTGCTTCCTGGAGTCAAGAGTGAGTAGGTTACTTTTAGGAAAGCGTGCTTCATCGTCGCCCACATCGTCGCTTACCTACCATCAGGAGAGATAATGATCAAAGGTGAGCCTATCTACTTAAAAAAAAAGTGTAGAAAAAGTCTTCAAAATCAGATACTAACCTGAACTTTCCAAGCTCATCCCTGGCGGCTGCCAGTCGTCGCAGCATCTTGTCACACTTGTCTGTGCACTTGTCACATCGCTGCTTCAACTGTCTCACTCCTCGCTCCAGTGCGGCCACCTGGTGGGAGACAGGTGAATTAGTGAGGTGAGACAATAGAGGAACTAGCAGGTGGGTTAGTGGGATAGACAATGGAACTTGTTCAGTTATGTTCATTGGGGTTGAACGGTGAGTTGAGACAATAGACTAAAGTAAATTTATTGAACCATTGTTACAAATAATTTCTTAATTATAGTTATTATGAAATGGATAATTGTAACAAATTGCGTCTAACACAGTGGTCCCCGAACTATGTGGAACAGAGTTGAGTTAACATTGATTTAATATTTATAGTTAATTTAAAAATTAAAGTATTGCCATCTGCTACACAATCATGACTGTGTATACAATCTTAATGTAGGCTATAGTTGAAGAACAGCGTCGAGGAAATTGTTAGTGAAATTATTAAGTGTCACCATGATATACCGGCGAAATAATTTACTAAGTTTTACCAAATCAAGCTAATGGACCGTCTGTTCCGCAAAAAATCGTCGTAATTAGATACTGAATTAATTCGTTTATTGATTTTTAAAGAGGTATGTAGGTATTATTAAAATTATATACGTAATTTCACCAACTTTAAACTAGAATATGTTTCTAATAATAAATCTAAGACAATTTTTTTCAGTAATTTAATCTATACACTTTGAACATTTTTAACACTAGGCGCTAGAAAAATATGCATGCATTTAGTTTGAGAGTTTCCCATTACTCTTCTTTTAGTGTCTACCATCCGAACAAATGAGTTAATTGAGTTTAATCAGTGTTTAAATAAAGAAAATAAGTGTACCTCATGAGGAGCCAGCACATCTCCACCGGAGACGAGCAGCTGCTTCGCTTGATCGGCACACGCCGACACCTGGCGCTGGTGACTCTCCAAATCGTCCTTGATGAGCTGGAAGAAATGAGCATACTTTGTTAGTATTGTCTTTTCTCAAACAAGTGGGCTTCCAGTGTTAAGTACTGTTTTATTTGTTAGAAATAAAGAAACATTATGATTTCGATTTCTAACGCAATCTATTCGGTTAACTAAAGTGGGAGTGGACTGGCTACGTCGTATGAATGCACCTGGACATATGGGCGAGGATTTTCACTCACTGGACTGGGAAATCGACCGCTGGGAAGGTGGTGTGACGATCTGATCATGTTCGGAGACCAAACTTTTTCTAGCTCTGTCTAGGTTTGGCAGGAAAAAGGGGAGGCTTTTGCCTAGAAGGGGGATACAAAATAGGCTATTAAAAAAAAATTACAATTACCTTGAGAATATTAATCTGGTTACGCAGCTCATCCATATCTTCCTTAACGGCTTCTTGGTTGGCCAGGCGTTCTTCCACCACCGCGATCCACTCCAGCAACTTAGACAACGTCTCATCGCAAAGCCTGTACTTCTCTTCAACTGCTTGCTACACATAAAATACAGTCATCAGTATTTATACAACACAAGGCCGCAGTATTTACATTGCTCTCAGAGCTCCATAGTGCATCTATACTATAGCAATTGTACAATGCTTTCTATCTACTCTGTGCGTCACTTGTAACAAGTGAATTTAACATTTAAATGCGAATCAGAAACTGTACATGACATTTTTCAGAAGTAAAAAAGGGTTTTTGTACAGACGCCTTGCAATGTTTAGATCACAAAAAAAAATAACTAATTTTGTATGTATTAAAAATGCGAACAATTAATAATAAGGTTAGCAATCGTCGCATTTTTAAAACATTGATTCTCAAATTGTAAAAAAAATAATAATATTGTCATTGCAAAACGTACACATGCCCCATGAGAAAACTTAACTCATGCAGACCACATCAGATACCTGAAAAAAAAGCTTTTATTGAACAAGATCTACGCAGACAGTAAGCGAAGTCGAGAAACAACTCATAAACGGGAGGCGACGAAAGACAGCCAAGTAAACACAGCATGAAATGACAATAAATTCACAACAGGACCGAAGTTTGCAAACGATTAACAGAAAGACTCATGCGAAGCATAGCATGCAAGCAGTGAAAATATAGTGTTGCAAATGTCGGAAATATTGTGAAGATTGATTTAGATTTTTCTGGTAGTGTGAATTAAGGTTTGATAAAACCTCCCATGCTTAGTGAATAAGGGTTCAGTTCTAACCTCAAAACACACTACCGCCATTGATGCGGCAAGTTTAAGAACTAAATCATTGCCACTTCAAAATATTTCTGACAGTTGCGTAAAACATTTGCGTTGCGCTTATGGTATCAACATCTTCCGATATTATCTTATAATTAATGTTTGTATTAGAGTTATTTGTTAAAATAGGAATTAAAATAAGTTAAAGAATACCTTGTTGAAAATCTGAAACTTTGAAAGAGTTTGTTTGAACAGTAAAAGTAAGAAAATAAATAATAGTATTCTTGAAAAGTAAACGAAAGTATAAAGTCAAGAATTTACACGTTTAAATATCGAACGTATTTTACATTTAAAGTAAAAAGAAAAAAATGCGATTTCATTTCTTTTAACCCTTTAATCATCTATGAATCCGGAATAAGTACAACTTTATAAGGATTGCTTAGAAAAATATTTACAGCGAATCACTTTTATAAAAGTGTACTTCGAATACACAGACCATTACAGGGTTAAACATTAATAGTTCTAAATTCAAATTCAAATGAAGTCACATTTAACCGTTAACACATTTAGCTTACGCTACTCAAAGTGCATGACATGCCTGACAGTGTCGTCGTCAGTTGCTATACATCTTATATTAAAAAACATTGAAAGCATTACATACACATAACAAGAATGTATCGCTGAAGTTTAGTAATATAAAATGTATGGACAACTAATAACAATCAGACAGCTAGTCACATCAATCAGACAACGTAAGCTGAAAATATTACCAGCTTTAAATCTTTTAAATAAAGACGATAATGAATAAATACTACCTTCCGTGTTTGTGTGTTGAAAATGTTTTACCATTTCGATATTGTGAATGTTTGCGAGAATCCGCCTTATATGAACGTCACAAGAGCATAGCTTGGGTCATGCATTCCAAAACATGTGAGCACTGGGTTCCAAGGAATGAGTATGTCGTTCGATTTCGAAATCAAGGAAAATCTAAAACGGAACGGGACCAGCAGTCATAAAACACTGGTTTTTAATGGAAGCGAACATAATAAAGCTGATTGGTCGGCAGGCCTCTCGGACCCACCATTGCGACCATAATCTTAGCACAATGTGAATGGGAGGTTAGGTATTTGGCGAAACGGTGATGGTTCTTTATATCGTCGTTAATATGATCCCTCACAGGCAAGCATTCACGATTTAGCTCAAAAGGGTTCTTTAGCATCGCAGGCAACGGCTGGAAATAAAAAACAACATACATCGAGCCTTAGTACAATGTTGTAAGCACACTTCCCAATCGTTAGTTCTTCGGAGAAAAACTAGCGATTGACGAGCGCTCTAACCTAGAATAAGCATTTAAGGACAACACAAGGCACTGAAGTATTACACTACTCTTAAAGCTCAATTTCTCGTCTAAAGAAGTGGAAAGCTAACCTTACTGAAATCAAAAATGTAAGTGAATAATATAGTATGTATAAGTGCTGTCACTACTTTCAAAGATAATGTCTATTTATTTAAAAGTCTAATATGTATGTATGTTATGTCGATTAGTGTAGGCCACAATGTACAATACTGTGACATCACCAGATTGGTGAACAACCCCGAAAATCGACACAAGTCCGGTGGGTCGTGCCATGCCAATGTTTAAGCCAAACGCTTCAGATATAGATCACCTTCTAAGAATGGAAATAGGAAGATGTAAAGCAACACCTTTGCTCAATAGAAGCAGAAAGACAGAAGCAAAAATGAAAACACTTACCCTTGTTTCTGCTGGCAGCAAATAGCCCTTCTTCAGAGCTTTGACTAAGTCCAAACTGATCGATTTTACTGGATCTATGGTGAGCCTGCCTTCGACGGGATCAACTAGTTTCTGTTCTATCGCTTGTACCAATGGACATATCTTTCCTGTCTCTGGATCTTTGACGACAGTACTTGACGGGTCAACGATTCCTTGTGCTATCGCTTCACCTAAGTTCAACCTCTTCCTATCGATCACACTTGTGGTTATAAATGGATCGTTCAGAGCTCCGGTTGTTGGGTTGTAAATACCGAAATTCAAAGTCTCTATCAAGCTGAAGCTCTTCTTAGGTGTCATGAGGAGCCCGCTCTCAATGGCAGCCGTTAAGGTGTTAAGTTTCGAGGTCTCTGTGTCGAGGATATTGCCCTTTTCGGCGTCCATAAGGCCTTTACGGAATGCCTCAGGGAGCTTGACTAGCCTCTTCTTGAGATTATCTTTTATGAGCGCTGTGTCTGGGTCTATGTAGCCTAATGCGGCAGCGTCTTTGATTGTAAGTACTTCGCTGGAGTGAGGATCAGTGAATCTAGCAGTGGCTATATTCAGGTGACCATTTTCTATCGCCTGCTCAAACGTTAGAGGCTCGCGAACGTATACAATCAAACCATTTTCAAAGACGAAGCAAAGAGTTTTAGACCTATTCTGTGTGTCAAATGAACCTTTCGCGTTTTTATCGATAATACCCTCAGTGATACCTAATTTTAATGGAATGTATTTATTCTTATGAGGATCTTTGATAACAGCCGTTTCGGGATCGATAAATTCGTATTTTATGGCTTCGTCTAATGTAAACTCTCTAAGGATTGGTTCCTTAGTCGCTGAAGAGTCTGAGACGTATCTCCTAGTTACGGTTTGGGATGTTATAGGTTGAATAACAGTTACGAGAAGGCCTTTGTCGAAGGCAATGTCTAAGCTGTAAGTTTTCTTAGCTTTTGTGTCAATAACCCTACCTTTGGTGACGTCTACATCACCTTGTTGAATAGCGGCAGGGAGAGGCTTGAATTTGTTTGTGAAATTGTCCTTGACAACAGTGAGATCAGGATTGAGAAGGTTAATTTCAATGGCCTTATTGATATCAATGAATTCATTGGTGCTAGGATCAACTATTTTACCGTTATCAGCTCTGAAAAGACCGTTCCTGATAATCTCTTCGAGACTCAAATTCTTCTTGGCTGTTACTACTAGACCACGATGTTTAGCGTCTAGCAAGTTGATTTGATTTCCATTTGGTAAGATATAAATACTATTTTCATCATCGACAACACCGTTTTCGATGGCTTCACTTAATTTTATGTATTTACTGCTTGGAATATGTTTAACTAGTGAGGTTTCTGGGTTTATCAGTTCTTCGGATATAGCCGTTTTAAGGGTAATTGGTCTGTCAGAAACAGGGTGAATAAATGCTAATTCGTTGATACTGTACATATTCATGGCTAAGGTTTCATATAGAGTAAAACCTGCGCTTTCAATGTCGACGATAAGACCTAAGCTCATGGCTTCAGACAACGAGACCGGGACATCAGAACCTGGCTCATGGAATTTACCGCTTCTTCTATCGATAATCTCACTGCGACAACAATCACCCAAAGACAAAGGTTTCTCGGATTTCTTGTCAAAATAGCAGAGATATTTAGGACTAATGATAGACCTCCTAAGAGCCTCATGCAAGGTAATCTTACGGTTTGTAGCTGGGTCGATGATTTTACCAGTGCTGTCATCATACAGACCTTGATGTAGTGCACGTTGAAGGCTGATAGGCGCCTTGCTGTCTACTAACAAACCTATTTCGAATGCTTTACGTAGACTGATCTCTTCATTATCGCTATTGATATTCCTAATCTTTCCAGTTTGGTCATCAATGACTCCGGTTTCTAACGATTCTGGTAAAGTAATCTTGTCCCATTTGCCTAACCTGTTATCTAAGATGTGAACGGAGTGAGCATCGATTAAGCTCATTCTAATGGCTTCGATCAGAGTGTACTTCTTACCACTCTGTGGATCCATGAAAAGTCCAGTAATTTCGTTGTAAACGCCTTTATCAAGTGCTTCAATAAGAGACATTGGTTTGCGGACCTCAACGAGAATTCCTCTTTCAAAAGCTTCGCGGAAATCAATATTTTCGTCACCCAACCTAATTGTGCCTGTCCTACTATCAATTATTCCCCTATCTACTGCAAATTCGAACGGAATTACTTTACCTGCCGCGTGTACTAAAGTAGACTGTGGATCAATTAACCGTTTCTTTATAGCCCTATCTGTAGGTATCTTTTCTTTGCTCAGAGGGTTAGAGAACTTGCCAGTTTTAGGATCATAAAAGCCCTTGAACACAGCTTCAGGTAAGCTGAGTTTACGTTTTGCTGGAACAATTAAGCCACGCTCCGAAGCGTCTGTAAGAGAGATTTTATCACCAAAGATAGGATCTCTAACTTTTCCTTCCGTTGAGTCGATAATACCGACTTTGATAGCATCGGCTAGTGAAATAATTTCTCCTGTAACAGAGTTCCTAACAGTCAAAGCTTCAGGGTTAATGTTGCCGATCTCGATCGCGTCTTGAAGGGTCATGGTTACATCATTTATTGTTAAAAGGCCGGTTTCAGGGTCGTAGAAGCCTTGCACCAGACCTTCTTGTAAAGTCCAAGGTTTCTTATCACTAAGCAGGTAACCCTTGTCACAAGCATCTTTAAGGTTACATAGTGGGGAAGTGATAACACCCTTATCCAAATCTATAAGACCCGATTTAACTGCTTTATCGAAAGGTACGACTGCTTCAGATTTATCATCTTTGATCTTAACGTCAGATGGATCTACAAGTTTATCTTTGATAGCTTCTTTCAACGTTATAAATTGCCCCGTTTTAGGGTTCATCACCTGTCCGGACTCAGGAGCATAATATCCTAACTCTATAATATCAAATAGGGAGAATGTTACGTCCTTAGTTGCGACCAACCCCTTCTTTAATGCGTCATCTAATGGAATGTCTTTACCAGTCTTTTTGTCCCTAATTTTACCGGTTTCGGGATTAATGAGTTTTGTATCAAGAGCTTCAGAAAGAGGGATAAACTTCTCTGTTGCTGTGTCTTTAATTTCAGAGATGGTGGGATGAACAATATTCCTATCTACTGCGTCACCTACAGTAACTAACTGCTCCGTTACTTTATCCTTTATTTTTCCCGATTTAGGTTCGTACATATCATTGTCAATAACCGCAGCGATCGAAATAGGTCTACGTATAATAGTAATGAATCCACGTTGAATAGCTACCGATGTTTCAATAATTTCGTGCGTTTCGACTATGGTTATAACGCCCTCATGAATTTCAATGATATTACGTTCAATAGCATCTGATAGTGTGATCACTTCGTTGGTACGCGGGACCTTGATTAGAAGAGATTCCTGATCAACAAGTCCCTTTTCAATTGCTTGTCCTATCGGTACTAATGCCCCGGTATTAACGTCTTTAATTTCGCCCGTTTTTGGATTATATAACCCTTGTTCTAAAGCTGATTCGATTGTTACTTGTTCCGGAATAGAGACATCCTCTGGTTTTTCGACGACCCATCCTAACTGCACACATTCTAAGAAAGGTACCCGTTTACCAGTCTTAGGATTTACCATGTGGCCTGTTGTTTTATCAATTATTGGCCTAGCAATCGCTTCATCAAATGAAATGTAATTATCTGATACAGAGCCTAAATCTTTTACTAATATGGATTCTGGGTCGAAAATCTGTAGGCCGTAAACGAGTTCTTCGAAGGAGATTTTAGCACCAGTTTCAGGGTTTAAGAATATTTGTTTTTCGATATCGTATACACCCATTTCAGACAGTTCTTCTGGAGTGATTCGCTGGGATATGGCAACGGTATAACTAGGTTTGAATTCTCTAACTACAATGCAGTTTTTAGATAGAACATCAACCGGAGCGAACCTACTTATTTGTTCCTGTTCTAATGAGTCCTGTACTGTAAGAGGTGACTCGACGCCATTAACAATAATCCTGCAAACTTTAGGTTCAATTTTACCTTGAGCAATCGCGTCAATCAATGTAATATTTTCGTAAAGCGGTTTAACTGGCTCAGTCTTCTCCTTAGTTACGTTCTGTTCCGTTATCTCTTCAATCACTCTTAAAGGCTGTCGTTCAGCATCAATAAGCAAAGCAGAAATAGATTTGCCATCATGAACAGTTGTTGGAATAGGTTTACCCAATCCGATCATTTTCTTTTCAACGGTGGTATTACTAATTTCAGAAACAACTGGTTTTGTGAACTCTGTTGTCTGTGTAATTACGACTTCACCTGGACGACTGGTAGTAGTAGTTTGAGTAGTAGTATAATGCTCAACCACTTGTTCAGAGTAGGTCACACCTGTAGTTACGTCGAATACTTCAGTTGTTATTCCTTCAGGAGTCTGTGTCTTGATCATTTCCTCATACTTCTTATAAGTATCAGCGTCGACAAGACCTCTCTTGCGTGCTTGATCTAACGGAAGCTTTTCGCCTGTCTTAGGATCGACAATGACAGCGTTCTTTACCACTTGAACTACTTTAGCTGCTGCTAAAATTGGCGCACCAACTACGGCTATCAAGCCTATTTTTGCAGCATCTGCAATACTCATCTTTTTACCTGATTTATCTTTAACTTCTCCTGTTTTACTATCAATAACTCCCTTGTTGATAGCTTCATTTAATGTTATTTCTTTGCCAGTTTTTGGTTCAATGACTTTAACAGTTTCCGCGGGTACAATACCTCTATTGACCGCTTCCAATAGATTATCAGCAACGCCTTCTTTAGTAGAAATAACAACTGAAGTGTTTGGATCGTATATAACGCCAGGAGCTACCTCTAAGGGCTTTTCAATTTCTTTCCTTTCACCAAATTGTAGTGTTGTCTCTTTTGGATCTTGTGGATCTTTAATCTTTTGTGGCTTTGTTTCTGGTTCGCTGACTGTTGTTTCTGGGTCAGTCGGCGACAAACCTTTGGGTAGTTTTCCATCTTTGTCTGGTTTCATGATCTCTTCGCTATCAGGAGAGACTCGGTATTCTTTGGGTACCTGAATATCATCAGTTTCATCTGGAGCTTCAGTGACCTGATATTCTTGTGTTACAGTCTTAGTGAAGTCTATAGGCCCACTGGTTTCTTCTGTAACTACCTGGTATGAAGTTGATTGATTCTGAGTTACTTCAACCGTAGTAAATGTAGATGACGACGAAGTAATAACTGTGCTGCTACTTTCAGTAAAGAACTCTGATGTAGAAGTAGGTTCTGATTTGGAAGTAGTTGTTTTTACTATTGTGGTTACTTCTTTCCCATCTGGAGTAGTTTCATGGATTTCTTCAATGGTTGGTCCATCGTCGAATTTCCTGAAATGATCGTATTCAGTTTTAGGACCTTGGTCTTCAGGCTTTTGAGATTCTGGTGCTGGTTTATCACTGGGCTTAAATGTTTGAGTCTCGGGACCCACTGAAGTAATCACAGTTGATTTTTCTGTTACAACTGTTTTGCTTTCGCCAGTTGGAGTTTTCTCCTTTGTAACATCACGTTTAGTCTGATCTTTAGGTAAACGATCTTGTGGTTCTTTTGGTGAAGATTCGTCTACAGTATCAAACACCGTTTTTGTTACACTAGTCTTGGTCACGGTTATAATTTGCTCACCATCAGCAGTAGTTTCAATAAACTCCTGCATAACGGGCTTTTCTTCAAAAACAACGTGCTCCATATCCTTAATAGGACTAGGTTTTTCAATTACAGATTTGTTTTGATTGTCGACATCTTTCAGAGTTGATTTCTTTTCAGTAGGTTTCTTCGGCGATTCTGTCACGACAGTAGTTTTTTCAGTGACAACTGTTTTACTAGTTTTAGGATCTGATTTCAGATCTTTGATCGGCTTGGGCTTTTGTACTTCTTTTTGTGTCTTAGACAAAGTATCTTCAACTGTTTTACTCGTTTTAGGATCTGATTTCAGATCTTCAATCGGCTTGGGCTTTTGTACTTCTTTTTGTGTCTTAGACAAAGTATCTTCAGGTGTTGTATCTTTTCCAAAAACAATAGTTTTCTTTTCGATAGTTATTTCAGTAGTAGTGGCCTCGGTTGTGTCCTGCTTATATTTCTCTGGAACTTTGCTTGTAGGCTCCTTTCCGGAGACTACAGTTTTCTTTTCAATAGTGTCGATCTTGTCTGTTGGAATCGGTGATCGATTTTTGTCTAATGGTGTTGGTGGAGATGATTTTTGAGGTTTATCTTCTCGTTTGACAGGTTGATGAATACCTTGTTCTGGCTTTTTGTCTTTGCCTACTGGTTTCTTTTCATCGTCTTGTTCAACCAGTTCATATCGTGTCGTTTTCTCTGAGGTGGCAATTCGACTGGGCTCTTCTACAGCCTTTTCCTGTTTAGTCTGCATAATCTTGCTTGTTACTGCCTTAGCTCCTTGCACAACTGCCATGCCGGCAAGCACTGGAGCAGCAACCACAGCGATCAAACCTAACTTAGCAGCGTTTTTAATATCAACCGACTTACCTGTCTTAGGTTCTTTAAGTTTTCCGGTCTTCTTATCAATCAATCCTGTATTTAGTGCTTCTCTAAGAGTAACTGGTTTTCCTGCTTCAACATTGTAAATAACAGAGTCAGGATTAATGATCTTCTTGTCGAGAGCTTCTTTGAATGTTAGAACTTTATTAGGTGATTTTGGATCTCTAAACTTTTGGGTCTTTTCATCAAACAGAAGTTGTAATGCCTCATTTAGGTCCAACATATCTAAGACTTGTTTCTGCGGGCTTGATTTAGGTGAATCTGATGGAACTTCTGTATTCAATAAACCGCTGGTAACGGCTTCAGAAATAGTAACTGTCTCACCCGTTTTGGGGTGTGTAAATGTGCCTGTCTCAATGTTAATGTATCCAAGGTTCAATGCATCTTCAAAACTGATGTTTGTATCGCTGGTGATAAACTGCTCTTTGCTTGTCTGTTCATCTCTTACAATTCCTTGGCGTCGAGCTTCATCAATGGATATAATTTCACCCGTCTTTGTATTTTGAACCTCATTCGAGCTCACGAGTACGTAGTCAGCAAGTAGTTCAATCATCTTGGTGGTAACGGTGTGTTGAGACGTGAACGTTTCAGTGATGGTGGTTACAACGCCGGTTGCTTGCATGTCTTTCATTGGTTTGATAGCCACCAGACCTTGTTCCAAAGCCTTATCTAAAGGAATAACTTCTTTAGTCTTGGGATCGGTAAATGTCGCATATTTCAAGTTAACAGCTCCTTTGTCTAAAGCTTCTTCTAGTGTTATAGTTTCCGATGTTTGAGGATAAGGAATACCCATAATTAAATCTTTTTGAATAGCATGACCCACAGGTGTCATTTCGCCTGTTAAAGGATGTTTCAATTCACCTGTGTGTGGATTTATAAGATTCTTTTGAATAGCAATATTAAGTGTCATGGCTGCTGGTGGAATATCAATGACGGGTTTGATTTCGGAATCAGGGAACACCTGAGCGTTTACCGCTGCAATGAAATCAAGAGGACCGTCAGTAGTTTTAATTACATTTTTGTCATTATCGATTATATTTCTTTCAATAGCTTCAGCCAATGTGATCTTTTTACCAGGTGCGATAGTAATGCTGGATAAAGGATCAACAATGTCGCAAATGATTGCTTCTCTTAATGTCAAGAGGCTTCCGGTCTCAGGATGAACTATTTTTCCAGTGGCTGGGTCCAAGAGCCCTTGTTCCAAAACTTCTGGAATAGATAGACTCTTAGCTAATGGGATTAATACTTCATCCTGACCTTCAACATCTAATATTCCTCTTTTTATAGCTTCTTTGATAGTAAGAACATCGCCACGTACGGGGTCGACAATGTGGCCTTTGTTTTCATCAACTAAACCCTTCTCAATTGCTATCTCAAGATTTATTGGTGAACCATTCTCATCTTTGTAAACTTTGACGGCTTCTAAAATAGTTGCTGTTTCTTTATCTATCAAACCTTGTTCGACAGCCTCAAGAGGAGTGACGACGTGTTTCCTAAGTTTTTGTAATACCACAGGTTTTGCTTCAAGAACTTGTCCTTCAGGGGTCTGCTCCCTACCTATATTGAGTCTATATTTAGGTTGTTTACTAGGCGATGTTTTAATAATTTGGATTACGTCAGTCGTCGGTCTTGTTTTTGTTTTGTCAATAATAGTAGTTTCAATAACTCTTCTATTGTCAGCTGAAAGACTATTTTGTATTGCTTCTACGGTTATGAAACCCTCAGAAACTGCAGCGCCTACTGATACTGGCTTAGTCACCTGAGAAATTGTAACTGTACTTGTTCCTGGGGTTGTTTTTCCGGTTCCAGGTTGCATCAAGATTTCTTGTTGTTTAATTGCTAGAGCATCCTGATATATTTTGTAAGTAACAGGATCTATGATGCCCCTTTCATACGCGATTTCGATAGGCAATTGTTCGCCTGTGTTAGGATCGACTACCATAGTAATCATTTTGTCAGGTGTAGTCACACTGGATACTTGAGTAAACGTTACGCCACTAGAACTCGGTGAACTTGTGACTCTCTGAGCATATTCAGGAGATTTCTCTTTGATTGACAGTTCATACTTCTTGTATGATATAGGATCAACGAGTCCTCTCTCGTATGCTACTTCTATGGGCAATTTTTCCCCAGTTTTAGGATCAACTACAACAGTGACGGTAGTTTCAGTAGGTATCGTTTTTGTTGTGGTTACTTGCGAATATGTAACGCTACTTGTACTTGTTGTCTTAATTTCTTGTGTAACTTCCATTTCTGGCGTCCTATCTCTTAGTGATTCCTCATATTTTTTGTAAGTTACTGGGTCTACTAATCCTCTTTCATAAGCAACTTCCATGGGTAAATTTTCACCGGTTTGTGGGTCTACAACCATAGTGCTTTTAACGACTTGAATGATTTTAGATGCTGCTACTAAAGGCGCGCCTACTACTGCAACTAGACCTATTTTAGCCGCATCTACAAGACTTATTTTCTTTCCAGTATTATCCCTGTATTCACCAGTTCTAGTATCAACTATGCCATGCTGTACAGCCTGTTTTAACGTTATAGCCCTACCTGTTTGAGGCTCAATAACTTTTACGCTACTAGCAGGTAACAAGCCGCGTTCAACTGCTTCTAAAACGTTTTCAGAAACACCTGTCGAGGTGGAAATAACTAAAGCTGTGGAAGGATCAAAGATCACGCCAGGAGTAACCTGGACAGGTTCCAGAGCCGACTGATCTTCAGAAATAACTTCATGAGAAGGAGCATCGTGCATTTCAGATATTTCCATTTTGTCGGGCATTCCAGCTATTGATGTGATGGTAATAACTTTCTGTGAATGTGTGGTTGACTTTAATGTGATAAAGACAACATATCTACGTTCGATCGCCTCTTTCATAGTAATTATTTCTGTGGTGTGTTTATAATGCGTAGTGTAATGACCCGTACTATCGATAATACGTGATTCTATTGCTCGTTCCAGAGGGACTTCTTTTTTAGACTTGGGATCTACTACGTTTGCCGAGTCCCCGTTTATAATGTTAAGTTTAATAGCCTCCTCTAGATCTAAAACTCTGTCTGTGCCAGGGATAATAAACATACCAGTAGACGGGTCAAAAAGATTTTGTTGTATAGCTTCTTTCAACGTCCAGCCGCCCCGTGGCAACTCTATCGTATTCTTTTTTATAGTCATAGACGTAACTGTGGGTTCAGTAACAACTGATTTTGAAGTTACAGTTCTAATTTCCTGGACTATTCCCTCGCGAGGTTGCTTTTCATGCATAGTAAAATCAGGACTTTTAAGTGTTTCGGGCCTACTGCTATCCCTTTGAACTTTTCCTTCAGGACTGGGTACATCCTTGATGTATGATTTTTTGGTGATTTTAAGTTCAACAACTTGACCAGGTATTAAGTCCTTCTTACTTACTCTGTCCGATATATGGACGACACGCGGTTCATTTTTTTCTACGCCTAATAAACCTTCGTCTAAAGCTTGTTGTATTGGGAACACTGTTCCAGTGGTTGGATCAGTGAATGTTTGAGTATTTTCATCGATAAGACCACGCCTTATTGCTTCCGCAAATGTGATTATTGTTTCAGATCTCTGCGTATTACTAGTATTTGTTACTGTTACGTACCGTTTTACAGTTTTAGTAACAGTCTGTAATGTAAGAGTTATATTCAAAAGCGAATTTAATAAAGCCGCACCCTCAGGTGTTATCATATTTATTTCTACAGCCTTGTTAAATGGAATAGGCCGTTTGGTTGTAGAATCTAACAAATGCCCTGTTTTGGGATCAAGAATATCCCTGAATACTGCGTCTAAAACTGACAATTCCTTACCATTATCATACACGCCTATCTTACGATTAAACATTTCTAATACCTCAGCCCTAACTAAAGACACTTTAGTGCAGTCTTCTAAGAACACCCAGTCTCCGCTTTCTGATTTCAGGAAAGTCTCTCCATTTACATACTTAAGATTGCCTTTACTGAGAGCAACGTTGAAGGAGACAAATTCTCCTGTTTTCGGGTCTTTGAATCCGTCAATATCAAAAATGGATCTTTGAGAAACAGAAGTAATTAATCCACGGTCTACTGCCTCAGGAATGGTACATATTTCTCCTGTTAAATTATCACGGAACTTATTGTCATGTAATATTATTTTCGCGCCTAAAGCTTCTGACAGGGTCAAAAGACCACCAGTGGTTGTATTGGTGATGCATTTAACGTTATCGCTATCGAGAACACCGGCAGAAATAGCTTCTAGGATGTTCAAAGGAGATCTATTCGCCGGAGATAAAATTTTACCGTCGTTAGTCATGAGATTATTGTCGCAAACATCTTTAAGTGTCATGGGTTTGCAAATATACCGTTTCACTGCTGCTTCTTTGAAAGTTAGTTTCTCTTTAGTTATAGTATGTACGTATTTCGAATGTTTAGTATTAATGATATTCTTCTCTATCGCTTCAGCAAGCGTTATTTTTGTATCATTTTTAGGATCAACGACTTCCCTAATGTTAGGATTTATAAGTTCATTTTTGATAGCAACATCAATTTGGTACCTGTCGCCCGAATTCCTGTCCAAAATCCAACCGCTGTTATCAACTAAATCTTGACTAATCGCGTCAGACAGACACAACGCGCTTGATTTTATTTTGATAATCTCGTTATAAATGAGGTAGCCTCTTTGATAGGCTTCGGCTATGCTTATGTAGCTTCCATTAGGTAGTCTGTATAGACCTCTTTGTAAATCAACTTGTCCGCGATTAAGTGCATCCGAGATACTCATTCCTTGTGCAGAGTTTTCGCCTTCGACTGTTACCTTGATTCTCTTTTCTGCTGGATCTGAGAGTCCTTGTTCAGCATCGTATAATTCTCTCTGTATAGCTTCTAATAATGTGACTTCGTTTCCGTCTTCGGTCATGCCGCATGGTCCTGTTAACCGTGCAGCAAGCTTAGGGTCTATAAGACCTTCTTGAGCTGCTTGTTCGATGCTCATCGTCTGCCTTGTGTCGGGTGCTGACAAAAGTCTTCCCGTTCTTACGTCAAGAATTCTCATGCTGATAGCTTGACCAACTGTGAGTATTTCTCTAGTCTCGGGATGCAATATACCTTTAGATTCAATAATGTTTGGTCCTTCATACATTCTGTGGACTCTTTTAAGTTTTCTTACATCAGGTCTGTCATCTTCTGTGATGATTGTTTTCGTTGTGTAATTAGGTGAATTTAGTTTGCCATTGGTCATAGATTTTACAACTGGTTGACCGTCTAGCTCTGTTGATTGTGACGTTCTCACGTATCTGGTTTTAGGAGGAAAGCTTGATTAGTTTTTATTACTACTAAACGCTGTTATTTATAAGACTACCTAATTAAACTGTGCGAGCAGATGAAAAACGGTCCTCGTTTGACATAAGTATTAATAAAAAGTATTATTCAGCACGATATTATTAGTTCAAGAATGCTGACGTTTTTATTACTAATGAATGACGGGTGTCTACCAATTTACGAGAATTTCTACTTGCAAAAACCAATCACATTCTTGTCTACCGTTAGTTGCCTACTGCAATCACATATATAACTTATATTATTTAATATTATTACTTACTTTTCTGTGGTATAATGCGTCGTGTACGTGTGTTCAGTGGTCAAGTCTTGCATATTGAACTCTTGGCGGAAAGACCGCGCCGACCGAGGCGCCATCGCCTCCACGAGACGCTGAAATTAAAAAAAAAGGAAACGTCATTTAACTGTCAAACGTCAAAAAAAAAGTCAAACGTCAGTTGACTGTAATTTTCGTTCGAAGACGACGGTTGTCAAATTAAAAATTATTGCAATACATAAAAGTAACGTTATGAACATAATAAGTTTATTTTAATATCCGAAGTGTATAAAATATTACCAAATATATACAAAAATAATACGCTTATTATTCAAGAAATCATTCTGCCTTACGTCTAGTATGACAGGTTGATTAAATCGATTCAATAGTAGTAGTATCAGTTTTGACAATTTAAACATACGATTTTATGCATGTCATATTTTATAAAACAAAAAGTTATAAAAAAGAAAAAAAAACTTGAATATTTATGAGATAATTTGTTTAAGAAATTATTGTCGATTTATATCAATCACATATCGATAAACCAATTGAACGTCTAACGAGACAACCGACGATATCTATTAGTTTTTTTTTTCTCGATTTCTATCTTGCCAGTAACAAAAACTTGTATTAGAGATGTTTAATTGCTTTTAATTTGATTTTCTTCATCTCAATCTATCGATCATGAATCGATCCGTCGTTATCGATAAATTAAGATCTAATTTAAATTGGTCCTGTTACCGGATCTGAGGACCAATTTATGAGAAACAATTAAAACTGTTTAGAAATGTTTATTACAATGATAATAGAAAAGAGATGTCCCTGTTTCAAAAAATATGATTGGGTTTAAAATCTTCATTTTGTAAACTGTGGTTAATATTTCTGAGAACCATCGATATATGAATGAAACATAAACAAAAAAATGCCTTTTAATTTTAGGCTCCAAAACATTATTGTGCAATGTAAATAATTAAAGGAAGTTGCATTTAAAATACCATCATTAAACAGTTAGGGCTTATAGAGTCGACAATAAGGCATTTTGTCGCAAAAACTGGCTTCGAGACATCGATGCTTCAACCGGGGTTATTAACCCCACGAAAGTAAGTTAGTATTGCAAAACTACACGTTTTTCCTATAAGGCCATGTCGACTGGACTGGTGTTATTTGTCGAACTGGTTGACAGTAATTCTTCGTTACATAAAATTCGGACAAAAAGACCACAAAATGTTGTTGAAAAATCTGTCGACCCACATTTGCACCTGTTTGACAGTTTTATCGACTGCCAAGTGGTTTTATCGTTTTGCTGATTAATTAGCGACTTGTTTTTGAGTAATAAGACAATAAAATGTATTGACTGTGTACCTACATGGAAAATATCAAGTTGAGAGAAATTATTTGGTTATAATAATCATTTGATTATTATTAATAATAATCATTTGATTATTATTAATAATAATCAAGAAATATATGAATTCAGTCAACTTGATGTTTTCCACGTACACAGTAAACACATTTTTAGTGTGTCGTAATTTTTGAGCAAAAAGACAATAAAAATGTGTTTACTGTGGTTCATGGAAAATATCAAGTTGAGTGAATTCATAAAATTATTTGATTGTTTAATCAAAAAATGCGCAATCACGTTTATAATGCATTGTCAGCATTGGATCAAACATTGGAAGGATGCACAATTGCACAAATATTTGGACCAAAAAAAAACGAATTATTTTAAAATACCAACCCGGCACTCGTACGCGAAGTCATACTCGTACTCCTCCTCCATCTTCACTAATTTTATAACAACACTATTGTTTATAAGGTTCACTTAGAATATACATGTCTCACAATGTACACTGCACTTTATGTTGTAACTTTCACATAAACTATTATCATGACTAACAAAATTAACCTACAATAAAGCTAAAGCAAATTAAGGAAACTGTATTAACTATATTTATCAAACAATAACAAAAGAGGTTTATAACGCAATAATCGTAAGCCAATTTAAAAAGAATACAGCTATCCGCGAACCCGGCTGGCTGGAAACTGAATGAAAGCCAAGAAAACCGTAAATCGAAAAAAAATATCGCCGGATTCTAAATTTAAACAATTTCGTAATGGCATCCGAAGCGTCTAGACGTCCCGTGCGATTGTCCGTGAGGTAATTTTCATTAATTACGCGTATGTTTCGTCAGGAATTACGAAACAGCTGTTTGGGGGTTCGGTTTTGAGGTTAGGAAAAGTGACTGGCCGATTCAATACTACGGAGGAAAATTTGAGGTCGCTGCGCGCGCACCCCGCCGCGCCGATGCGACGCCCGGGTAATCTTGACACTCTGACACGTATTTTGGAAACAATGTGCTGTTATTCAGTAGCGTTTACTATAGACATGTATACTGTTTATATGTCATTAATTAATTATCCGCGCCAAAGTTTTACAAATCATACTAAGTACTTAGATTGACGCTTGCGTAATTTTTTTCTTATAATTATGCATGATTATTTTTATACAAATCATTGTTACCCTTACGGGGTTTAAAATTGTCTTTCTTTACTTGCACCTTTCCATACCTGTACACGATGCATTACTGTGTTATAAAGTACCAAAACTGCCAAGTGCGTGGTTGCAGTACTTTAAAATCGAGCAAAAAATCGCCGTCCAAATAACGTTTATTGTATGGGAAACCTCTTCTATTTTTAATTTTATTATTTTTTATTGTATCGGCAATAGAAATACACGCTCTGTGAATGAATTTCAACTGTCTACCCCTTACGGTTTAGGCGATACAGCCCGCTAAAAGATGGTAAGGTGGACGGACAGCGGAGGCTTAGTAAAAGGGATCCAAAAGTAACGTATATATTTCAATAGAAAAAAGAATATTTCAATAACAAACTAGGTACAAGTAAGGCAATAAAGTATCATGATGGTAATATCGAACTCTTGTTTAACAGCGCGTGACGCATACCGACACTTTCCGATTAGTATTACTCGATGTTAATGATTAAGATCCGAGTGCGAGGCGAGTTTGGTTTTATGTTAACACGATCGACACGTTTATGACGTGAGGCCCTCTGATTGGCCCGCTCCAAACTATTAACTAATCAGAGAGCCAAACGAGGTAAAAATGTATTTTCTAAAAATAGACAAGATACTTGACGGTTATTTGATTATTCTTACGTTCGATTTTTGTTTTTATTGATAGACTGGCGTTTGACCACTATCTCACCTGATGGTAAACGACGATGTGGTTTACGCTTGCCTAAAGTAACCTATTAATTCTTGACTTAAAGACCACCGGCAGGGAATTCTATGCCTTAGCTATACGCACAATAAATGCGTTTCTAAGACGTCTTGTGCGTATGGATAGGATGTTTATTATGACTGATGAAGTAAGGCCCTACCACGTCCAGTTAACGCGATCTATTTGACGATCAAAACTGAAGTGTTAAAGAGCTCCATCTATATATAGTGTATAGCTTCATCCCTTTTTTCGCTTGCATGCTTGATATTTTAACTCGTCATGGTAAGTCCCTAGATTGAATCGTTCGGGCTGTAAGATTGTTCGAAACAGTAACCGCGGCAGTAAGGTAACTGAAGGAACACAGGTGGTTTTAGGCAGTAAAAGTCTGACACCTCGTCAGCTTACGATGATGATAGTCATAATTCATTGTGTGTATATGAGAAACAGCTGCTTGTCGTTCTAAATGTCAAGTTCGGTTTAATTATCTGTCATCATGTAACTGTATAACGTCTTCACAATAGAAAAAGGTTATTGTCTTGTAAGTATTCATGAGTCAACGATTGGAAAGACAGAACAATCTCTTCCTGAATAGATTTCTTGAGAACCCATATGTGATGTTGTAGTTTCCTAAAATTAATTTAGAAGAACGAAATGGGTTCGTTTAAAGGAGGAAGCCTTTGAAGTGGTGAAATCAGAATCGTATTAGGGACAACAGAACGTTTCACGCTACGGAAGTTCCGGTTAGAGGCGATTGCACTCCGAATATATTTGCGAAATCGATTCCATGCACGGTTCTTTACCCCTACATGGCTATATTAAAGTTATATAGACAGTAAAGATCCGTGAAATGTGGTAAAGATTTTGAGAGAGATCATTGGCATCAGCTAATGAGTAAATTATGATTATATAATTATATAATATCCTACAGAATAGATCATTTGACGTCATTCGTCAATATAATCCAAAGTTAATGATGACGAACAGAAAAGTGTGTATAGAAAATAATTAGAAATATTCCAGCTTTGGCAGTAATCCATAAGAAGAGATCATTAATCAAAACATAGAACAAAAAATGATTACTAGTGTCTGTCTAAAAAGTCAAACGACTTGGGTAATTATTAGGGCAAATGAAATCTGATGTAGTCAACACTGGTTCAATGATCAAGGTTGACTACGAGATCTTGATCATTGTTTACTAATAGAAGAACCTTATAAAAAGTATCGAATCTATGTATTTTTTAAATGATTAATTATTATACAAAATACCCAAGTCATGTGACTTTTTAGACAGACTATACCAACAAATAATAATTTCATCGATAACAAATAAGAATCTCTCAACGTATTTACAATATCAACATTTTAGATAGTTTACTTTAATGTTGAGATTAGAGCGAACGTAAATATTTATTGGTAGAAGCGGTTACCACTTTAGTAAGTGCTATTTTTAGTTGTATGAGTAAGGTGAATCGTAGTGAACGAAAATAAACTCATGTTAAGTAATAGTACATTACAATACGTATCATTAAGGCCAAACGGCATGAGGTAATCAGAAAAGAAAACATTGATAAAAATTTACTTAGTAGTAAAAATGTTACTTAGCTCGGTATCTACGAATTAAAATTAATTAAAAGCAATATAAAATATGGCGTCGAAACACACCTCCGCAAGGTTGTCGACTGGTACTGTGCCGAAAAGACTATAAGGCAATTATAAGGCAATTCAACTATAAGGCAATTCTTATCCACGTCTAAGGTAAAAAACAGCCCCTGGTTTACGCGAAGTATCAGAGTAAGTCATTTCGAGAAATCTTGCCAAATTATGAACGTTAAGAAACTTTAACAAAACATGGTAAAAAAAAAAAAAATAGAAAAGAAAAAGTATCAAAACCGTTCAATGCCGCCGCCACAATATATGACGACAGTAATCCAATATTTTGACAAGCGATTGACAGTTTATTTGACGAAAAAGGTTCAATAAATCTAACGAATGACATTTGAAGAGGCGAATAGAACAAAACACAAAAGAATTGCATAACGAAAGCGGTAATAAAGTTCAATGGAACACAACAAGAGAACGACGAGCTAGGAGCGGAAGCAAGTATCTTAACTGCTATATCTATTCTGGGACTTGCAGCTCTCTTGTAGTGCATAACAAAACACGGTAGATAAAACGTGGACTGGATTAAAGGAAGCGGTGAATCGCGATCCGTTAAACGTTTTTTGTAAGGTGAATCTTTCAATGAATTCTAAGGTAGAGCGTGAGGGCGTGTTAGACTTTCAATGACTTAGAAAGTCAGCGATACGGTAACTCCTTCAAACAATCAGCAGTTTCGGCATCAGCTCTAACTGGCCCGATGATTTTGCTGATGTCTCTTTGAGGAGCATGCAGAATACAACGCGCCGTTGCCGACGCGTCGGCCTGAGCTTTGTCCTTACTTGAGAGCCGGACAGCGAACTACTTATTGCTGGTCGTCTCAAACCCGTGGGTGCCGGAAATCGTCCTGCGATTCCCGACGACCGAGGCGTCACTCCTGGTTATCATGATTATATTTTGCACTGACTTTTAAACTAAAGCAATATGAAACAATATCTAGTTTATAGAATGGCAGGATCGTTCAAAAGTCACCGTGGCACTCACTGGAACACAAAGCACAACCCGAGCACACAATTGCGTTTTAATCAGTCACTACCTCTGACTCCACCTAGCGCAAGAGAAGCTGTTTAGGGTAATTTTCAACCACTTAAATAAAATGCTAGTGAATAAACAGCAGGGTATATAAATTCAGCCGACTACATAAAGCCTAAATTAGCAAACTGATTCTAAATTCGGAATCATGAAAAGGCCACTTTAGATGGATGAAAACAGAATCATCGTGATTTCACATTTCTATAAATATTTCGCGTATCGATCGGGATACACTTCAGTTTATTTATATTCACCTCTCTATTTGAATGAATGAAGACGATTGTACTGTTCGTAAGTTTGTGTTGGACTTCATCAACGGGAATGGTAATAAGTAATTTAAAGTCTAACGCATCAATATGTTTAAATTCATTTTGTTTAGAAATTTCAAGCTCTAATGCCGATATTTTTTGTTTCATCTAAGTAGTGTCATCAATATTACCATTGTCTAATTTATCACCTCTATCCACCTACTTCTAATCAAAAGCCAACTATGCCTTGATCATATCAGCCTTTTTACTGAAATCGCCATCGTTATAGACTTTATTGGCAACGTCTTTATTCTGTATTGCATTTAGGAATTAATAATTGCTTGTATCTTCATTATTTTCAACTAAAAGCTTATTGTGATAGTCAAACCCTCAAGACAACAATAACAACTTTATTATAATTAAATTACTAACTGTTCCATCAATAATTATAATAATTATTTATCTTGTCTATTGACAGCTCCCTATTGAGCCCTTCCTTCCTACTCCTCCTTTATCAATATTGATGAGATTCCGTGCTCAAGTTTCCAAAACGATGCTTACTTTCCCAAGTTAATCGCTATTGATCCAGAAATCAAATGATGTATAAAATGAGTATAAAAATAAACATTTTCTACGTAAACAGAGCGTAAATATGAAAGCGCTGTTTATGAGATTCTCACACGTAAACATTGTTGGTAGGACTAAGCATAATGACTTGTTTCTTTATGCTATTAACATACCTTATATATTAAATACTAGCTTTTGCCCGTGGTTTCGTTCGCGTACATAGAATATATCCTATGTCACTCAGGAATAAAGCTGATTCTATCGGTGAAAAAATTTTAGCAATCGAACCAGTACTTCCAGAGATTACCTCCCACAAACAAAAAAAAAACAAAAACCTTGCCGCCTCTTTAGAATATTAGTGTAGATTAAAAAAAAATATAAGTGCAATATGTGACATGGAAACTTTTGTCTTGGTCTGGTCATGTCAAGAGCAGGGACGAAACGCATATAACGATGTAAAGGGAGGCCAAAGAAAAGATGGATGGATTGTGTGGGGTGATATAAAAGAAAAGGGGGCTAGTGATAGCGCGTGAAACCGAAGCGGGGCCCTAGTACTGGATACTACAAAAATTTATAAATCGGTAATTTGTGTTTTGTTTGTAGGATCTCTGAAAGTACTGGTCGATTGCTAAAATTATTTCACCGATAGAAAACTGCTTTATTTCTGAGTGACATAGGCTATATTTTAGGTACCTACACTAGCGAAGTTGCGGGGAAAAACCTTTGATGTATATTGGCAGTGTGGACAAAATCAAACAATGCATAATACCCTGAGGAACTCCGACGATATATTTGCAAAATCAATAAGCACGGATGAAAACATTCGAAATATTTGTGATTTTGTGAGCAATAAAATCACATCATACCTCACGCCTAATATAATTAGTGTTTCTATGCGATAAAAATGCTGTTTACCTTGTCAGAAGATTAGCAACCCAAACAAACGCCTACCACGGTTCGACATTTCAATTTAGGATTTTAACACCTCGGAATAAGTGTGAATTTGAAATGGATGAATAAGTTCTAAACGTTTGCTTGAGATGAATATGTTACATCAGTCACACTGATCTGCTGTCAATTCTCATTATGTCAATATCAATATTTTAGTATTTTCGACTTCTTGTGTCACAGTTGACTTCTAAAATAAAAATACTATATTTAAACTTTGTAATTGGGTTAGTGTTTAATTTTGATTCGTAAACTCTCATATCGTTTATGTATCTATTATTAACAGGGACATATGTATTCTTTTTTTTACCTTGGTTGCGTGATGTTTTGACAATATGTTAATTTTTTTTCCAACAGTAGCACAACACGACTTGACATACACATTGGGGTCATCAATAACTTCTATCGCTCTAGGTGGAGTGACAGATACATTCAGACTTGGTAAAAGTCTACCAAAATATAACTGTGTCCCTAAATTTGCCCTTTGTTTCAGGCCCGCAGTAAGTCTTGCAAACAATACCGCAGATTCATAGACTTGACGTGTGTTCAGATCGTATCGTTAAACTCCAGCACGATGATCGATGGGCTCTAAACGCAAGCTACTAAGCTACTAAATCAAACCAACGCTAATTAAAAGAAAGTAAACCAAATACTTGAACAGTTTCAACTCACTGGATCAATGTAACTCATTCCAGTTCATGTTTAGACGTTGCGTGTACAAAACGTAATATAATTTCAGTTGTTATAGTCTACTTCATAAGTTCATTGACCTATATAAGTTTAAATAGTAGCTATAAATTCAATGGTTTTACAAACAATAAATATAAATCTTCTGCTATTTCGTTACTTTACGCAATAACTTTTGATGAGTCAAAATTTTGCGTGGGAGTGGAAAAATTTTCGTTCACTTTTATAGAGCCTAACAAATAAATTGTAGAGAAAATATTTACGTATACCACACGTGAGACTTCACAAGTAGAGTATACAAAATTCCGAATTGTATGCTATCAATTTATAGTAATGGCTCACTTATTATTAAGTATTGATCGAATGTAAGTAAGGTTTTTTAGAAGTAACTAAGCAACAAATAAAACACACACTTGAGAACGAATAAAAACATTTCGGCTTCAGTACTGTCTAAAAATTAGTCGATTTTAACACATCGTAGTCGATTACTGATGAAAACAGTCCAACAATCGCAACACAGATGATCGTTAAAATCGAAAGAACATATTAAACCGGCGGTGACACGCGACAACCTTGCAGGCTAGAAAAGTAATTTCAGCAGGTAAGCACTAGAAATGTCCAAACTAACCTTGGTTATGAAACGGTTCGTTAACGATTATATTTATATTTGTATATGCAGCCCAATTGAAAGGTGATGATGGAAGGTGGATTAGAGATCATTATCATGCTGACCTTGCGGTTCATAGAAAAAAAGATTTAAAGTATTTTGGACTTTGATATAGATAATTGGGTTATGCTTGAGCTTGAACATAAGTCGTATTGTGATTAATGTGCAAGTATTAAATTTAAATTTAATACTCACAATTAAGATAATGTAAATATAAATAATAAAACAAAAACATTGGTATCATTCATGATACTAGAAGTAACAAACCTACTGACGATAAATGCAATCATAAATAAAAACATACACAATCATAAAATACTGATAACGCTTCAGCAAAACTGAATCAGAATTGAAAGCACGCGTGAAACCTATTAAGAAAACTAAGAAGCGTCAACAAATAGAACAAGACACGAACTTAGCCAACATCCGATCATCAAGTGCACAGATACAAATAATAAATAAACAAATATAGAAACTCACGTATAAAAAGCAAAAATAATCCATATTTCACAAGCAGAAACGACGATAGTCGTTCGAATACTATTTCAAAGACCCACTGGATTTACAGATAAGAAAGTAATTATCATTTTATCGAAGAGCAAATATTATTTGATTGAGTTTTGGAGCGGTGAATGTCGTATGTGTAAAAATAGTGGATTTGGCACGTGTTCTGAACCAAATACGTTTGGAGCTGGTTGCCAAATGGCATCATGAATGGTTCACACGATGGTCGGACGAGCAGCCACAGGCATTGTCATTGCAACAAAAGATACTTTGGAAAAAATTTTGGGGAAACTTTAAATGGGGTCACGACTTCCGCGATGTTTATGGAACGGGACGTTCTATATTAGGGACAGAATTGTGCAATCCAACGAGGAGATTGAATGGTTGAACTTGAAATTTTTGCTGTGTATATACATATTCGTTACGACATCGTTATTTATAGTAATTAATCATATTCTAAGCTGACCTCACTTGCATCTTGTTTTGAGGTGACTTATTGTTCATAGCTAGACTACGTTATTTTTGCAGCATTGCTCATTTAATATTCAGAATTATTATCCTTTATTGTACGAGCTATAGATGTATTCACCGCATAGTGTCGGTCCCCTACAGTACTTATTGTGTCACCTTCATTAATTCAATGACCCACCTCTTGATCGCTGAGGCTGCTCCGTTTGGCATACAAATAAACATTGACTATCTAAGTATCTTTATAGATTTTTTGCCTTAAACGTGTTTCAATATAAACTAGTTTAATAAAGGCTCTATTTTATAAGAACGAATTCAAGGAAAAACAGTCATTTCCAAGACTATGTTTGTCATCTGTATCGTTTCTTTGAAACCAAATCAATTTATGGAGCATTAAAACGAACAGTAATGATGTCACTTAAAAGGCAAAAGTTGATTTTAAATTATATAAAATCGTTTTAGAACAAAAACAAACATGATGTTTGAAATAATCAGAAAGCATATCAATGGATTTTTTATATGAACTTAAATATGAGAATTGAGGAAACAAGTCGGTATTCGACAAAGCACGTTCGGCGGAAAAACGGAAAACAACAACGCATACATAACGTTTAAATAAGGACAGACGATGACGTAATGATGCAATAACTATTTTAATAAATAAAGGTACAAGGTGAAACGATTGTAATTTGTTTTTGAATATAAATGGAGATAAAGACTACGTGAGAAAATAACGTAATAAATAACATAATATAGGGATATAACAAGTAAAAACAGATAAGGTAGAATTAACTAAAGATGACGATGACTATAACTGAGCAGATTTATACATCCATAATGGTCTGAAAGTTTAATAGACTGACAATGCTATGGAAGCAACAGAAAACGATGAAACTCCTGGACAAGGAGCGAACAGTCTTGGAAACTGACAGATAAGAAACCACCTTACATTGATGATAGGAAATATGTTCACAATACAGCGTAGAGCTGACGTTATCATTTACAGGGGACTTCCCATAACACAAAATTTGCTAATCTTGAAAAGTATTACTATGTAGCACTTATAATTTTTCAAAGTACATATTACTATACTAACACTCATTGTTGAAAAGAAATGACATCAACAGAAACGATTAATCACACAAGGGTCCCTGTTTAGACTCTTACGCATGTAGAAATAAATGTCAAGGCTTATTATGAATAAGACATCCCTTGACATTGAAAATGGATAGGTAGCTCAAGTTTAGTCAAGGTATACCTAGTGCGTTTACGCAAAATGAAATATGTGCTAAATAGTGCTAATTTTCGCAGTAGTCTCATTTGAGAGAGAGTAAAGCAATATCATTTACAAAAGCGAGTATTTCTTTATTTTAGTTTTTTTTTGAGGTGGTATAACAACCTATTCTGCCTTATATGCTCCTACTGCTGAGGTTCAGGTCATCCGTGGTGGATTACGGTCCATCCTCTCCAGGAGAGAGAATGGACCGTAATCCACCACGCGGGCTCAGTGCGGGTTGGTGGATGTCACATGTCTTTGAATTTTTGGTTCTAGGACATGCCGGTTTCCTCACGATGTTTTCCTCAAATAATCCCGCATCAATAGCAGATATTTTTATTGCACAAAACGTTTTGGGAATACTCTCATTATGAATTCCTCGCTGTTTTCTGATACCTACAACCTAGAGGTCTTTTAAGTCAAGAGTGAGTAGGTTACTTCTAGGCAAGCGTGTTCTATCGTTGACAACATCATCGCTTACCATTAGGTAAGATATTAGTATAAAAGTATTCGTTATTTGAATATTTACGAGTTCAAGTTTATCACGAATATTCACGAAACGATAAATATTTAATTAGAAAAAACAAAAGTTTCAATACTAAAGGCATAGCATGTCTAGACAAATTTTCTGAAAAAATCTAATTGATAGATATAGCTATTAAATTGAACGGTTATAAAATATTTAAACGACGTCTGAACGTTTAGTTTATCTGTGATATTTAATTTATTTATTGTATGCTAATTTTATTATAGCCTTAGGAACTATTTATATTCTTTTTATTTTCAAGACACGCATAATTGTTGTCGTCTAAAGAAATTGGTCCTTTCATCCTGTGGGTCTTAAGGATCATTTTTCACGAAACTTTGAAAGGTTGAAGTTCCTTCAGTAAGTTACTTAGGTATGGTATTTTCATTCTTGAGTTTATTTGATATCTAATCGAACTTGACGTAATTTTAAGAAATAAATGCTACATATCGGTTAAAACTGATTACATATAAGTGCATTATCTTAATTTTAATACTCCTTTCGATAAGAAAGATAAAACTATGTTGTTTAACCGGTATGGACGCGATTTTAAGCAGTATTCAGTAAATATCTAAATATATGTATTTAAATTTCATTCAAATTAACATATTAAGTTCGAATTATTATCTAATTCTAAACTTGCTCATATTAACCTTTAATATGCTGAAAAATTTAAGATTTTGTACTCTGTATTTTGATGTACATTTTTTTAATTTAAAATTTTTTCTCGACCAATGTACTGTCCACACAGAATCATTAAAATTCTTCGATTTAATAATAAATATAAAATATCTTTGATGTAATATAAATTTAATATCTATAACACTATCATTAATTATCAGTCGTGTTTATAAAAACAACAACAGCTGTTTCTCGTTGTCTACAATGATAAAAACAAAATCGTTCTGCCGGTTTCCCACCTCATATTTAACGAACAGGTGTACATTAAAACCTTTTTGGCTACTGATAAGGTGAAACTACATACTCAATATACGCTCCGCTTCACAATGATATCAAAATAGCAAAAACTATTAGCTTCAGACGACCTTGAGTATGTAAACAAAACAAAAATACTGTATAAATTATACGAGTAATTCAACTACTACAAAGCGAATCATGAATTTATTTTTATTCTCTTTCTTATAAAATTCATTCGTCAGTAATAATGCCATGCATTTCGAACTGGTTTCAATTATATTTTTTCTCTTTTACATTAATCATGAAATGTCGGTTAAGGTCGCCTGCTAACTTCTTAACTTCTATTCTTAGTGCGAATATCTCGACTTGTAATCGCAGTCATAAAATTATAATAATCTGTATACAAAATACAGATAAGCCTAAGCCGGCATTGTAAAATGACGGATAAAAACGGTAAACAGTTTTTTAAAAGAAGAACACAAATTCGTTGTTGTCACAAAAACTTTTTCAACACAAACTTCTCACTGTTCAAATACAGGCACACAATAATTTGCACTCCGAAATAAAATAAAAATTCGAAACTGAAAATTCGTATTCCAAAATTCGTTCGACGGTTCAGTTGTGCGCGACGTGCGTCGATCGCCGGTCGTCGTTCGCGCGCTACTAAAAAACGGACGTACAGTCATCGTATCAAATTGTTGCTATCACGAATAGGTATTTGTTGCAACGTTCCGAATGACGGCACATCTGTACGATCGCTCTGTAATTTTGCTAAGGCTTCATCGGATCAAGGAGTTTGTAGACTGTCCTAATCCTGTTTCACTTGTTAGTCCTATTTACATGTTAACTGATCCATTTTCTTCCACTTCAACAAACATTTAAATTGTTTATTGTCTTGCAAAGAATGAAACTATTGTAGCTTTGCTAGACCAGGTCAAAAATAGCAATAATGTTTTCACGGTTTCCCAATTTTTATCCAGCTCTAATATCGCCAAAATCTCCGAGGTTAACAAAATCATGTCTATCGCCAATTCTCCTAACATTCTTATCGTTCTTTTGCAGTCAAGCAGTCAGTTTTCAAACGTTATCGCCCTAACTAATACGACCTTGAGTTTTACGGTCGCGACCTCCGTCTAACCCAACCCTGGTTAAAGTATTGAAGCCAAACCCGAAAAGAATCAATAGGCTTTCAAAGAGTAGAGGATCTATTTCGTAATACTTCACGTTGTAAATGTTTATGGATCAACATAAAACACGATTTTCGAGTGAAGTCAATATTGATTTTGTGTAAAAACTTTGTAACAGAGTGAATATTATTATCCTACACATAACTTTACTTTTAGTAATGACTTTAGATCCTTAGCCATAGTTGGTCCTATGCCCGAAACTGATATTTTTTTTACCAATTTAAATAGAGTATGGAGTAATTTTCCATCAAGCAGGCTTACACTTTTAGAAACCACCTTTTCAAACCGTTCCAATTTTTTGGTCCCATATGTGGTCTTTTTATATTTTTACGTGTAAACTATAATATGTAACAAAACTACATGCATTAAAAGCAAAATGATAAATTAAACAGCTTGGACCTTGACACTGCGACCACGCTGAACATTATTACGTCACCTAGATGTAATAATTATGAATTCCTCACGCGAACCAACTTTGATAACGTCAAATAATTATAGTATATTCTCACAGTTTATATTTTGGTCTACACATGTGCTTAGAATGGTAAAGCACGAGGCTACCGTGATACGGAATTTGCAAAAAAATTGGAACAGGATATTAGTAAGCCATAAGTTTCTTAAAACGCAAAATTGGTGGCCCTGATTGCGACTTGGTCTACCAAGTAGTAGACTTAGATGTCTTCCGTGGGAACTGGAAAGAAGTGGTTCAAAACCGGGATTCTATTGGAAGGAATAGAGGTACGCCTTTGCCCAGCAGTGGGATAGTGTGTTTCTTAAACCCGCTTGACTGGCTGGACTTTAATGATAAGCTATGATGTGTGTGTGATGGGGTAAATGATGAGCTATTTGGTAATTCAACTAGGTTACTTCTAGGCAAGCATGATCCATCGTCGACCACACTATCACTTACCATTAGGCGAGATGGTGATCAAACGCGAGCCTATCAATAATGATAAGTGAGTAAATAGACCTGATCCGGTCCTACGAGTCAAAAGGATTGTATTTGTAACCTTTTGATTTCCTCTATTGAGAATTTTTAACAAAACTACGGCAGTTTCATTAAAGAATTTTATTTATAACGATCAATGCAGGAAGCAACTTGTAACTTTTTCGGACCGGAGGACCAAATTTTAAACAAACATTTAGATGCAAACTTTTTTGGTCCTTTCGGATGAGCATCAATTTAACTGTATAAATTAGGCCAGATACCCGTTGCATTTGGCCAATAAACCACGTGGGAGGTGTTACAGCCAATAAGTGGCTTATAACGGTCGTACACTTCATGTTGGTACCGCTAAAAGCCTTAGGGTGCTGACCCACCAGAGATGTGCTATGCTACGTTGCTATGGATGCGTTTTATATCCACCAATTATATTCCTTGGTGCATAGCGTACAGCTTAGCACTGGTGGAAACGGATTCAACTAAGATATGTTTTTTTTTTATATGGAAGGATGCGAGCTATGGATGGTCGTGAGTGGAGTAGCTTTGTGCAGACCTCGCCACTTCCCTACTTTCGATACATCGCATAGCTCGAGTTGCTCATCTTCCTCGCGCAGCTAATTTGCGCCAGCACATCTTACTCACACCGCTAGATAGTTTAGTATCAGTGGAAACAGTCAAATAGTTTCACAGCTTAGCTAACAAATCCACACAGCTTAGCTGCATAGCACATCTCAGGTGGAAAAACAGCCTTACCCTTAGCCAGAAAAGCGTGGGCGAGGCTCGTTAACTTAAAGAGAAAACATTAAGAACGATTTATCAAAGATTGTGGAGCATTAATTAATAAGACATTTATTGGTTGTTATTAGATTTTGTAGAGAAGTAGACTTTGCTTGTTTAGGAAGCCTGTATGCATTACATTTTCTGATTCTCTGTTGAAACAAAATTCAAAGGTTTGCCTGTAAAAGATCGTTTTTAGCGATGAGACCACCCATTGTTTACAGCACCTAGAGTCTGTCTGAAAGTCAAACGACTTGGGTAATTATTAGTGCAAAATGAAAATCAGCCCCCCTAGCCAATTTACAACCGTTTCGCTTGCGTCGAACGCTTCGAGTTGACCTTGCGGCCAATTCTTTTGTACCACGTGACTGAGCGTTGAGACGACGTCACTTCCGTAAATTTGAAGCTTTCTACAAGCGTTAACTATTTCAGATTAGAAACTTGGCTAGGGGACTGATGTAGTCAACGCTGGTTCAATAATCAAGGTTGATTAAGAGATCTTGATCATAGTTTACTAATAGAAGAACCTTATCAATAGTATCGAATATGAGTATTTTAAATGGTAAATTAATATTTTACAGAATTCTAGACTATACTTTCTAGACTATACTGTATTTTATATGTTGTACAATAAAGAGACCATTGTCATTTCTCAGTGTGAGAAGTAAGAAATGTAACTACCTACTACTAATTTTTTTACGATATTTTTGTGCAAGTGTTAAAGTCGTTTTAGAGCAAAGAAACTGCAATGAATATTGACCACGCTTATAGAACGACATTTTTCAACATGCTCGACGCTCGCATATCAAAAAGTTTTCCATAATTAGTGTTCTTTCAATCTAGGATATGATATACCGTGTACCTGTAGTAGGTATTTGTTCAGTATTAAAGTGCTTTACCTAACATTATTTACTATGGTAATTTAGCAGTAAAGCAATTAACTGCAATTAAAATATTTCGTAGTACCTATGTATATGGGTATATAAATAAATTTAAAAGCAAAGGTAGTTCAACTTTTAAAATTATCCAAAATGGTTTGTTTTTAGTAATCATGGTTAGTTTAATTGCTTGTCATTACATCATCGTAAAAAGATTTATAAATATGCTGGTTTACGTGCATTTATTATTTTTAATAAAAAGATATGAAACAGATTTTTTAATTAATCATTATTATAAGTTGGTTCTAGGCCAGCTTGCTCTATCGTAGGTTACATCATCGCTCACCATCGGTGAGATAGTGGTCAAACGCGATCCTATCAATGATAGAAAAAAATATCTCTAGCCTTCTTCCCAACTAGCTTGAGGTCGAATGCGGACTATCCATAATAATAATAAAAAAAAATCATTGGGTATAAATTGCCCCCAAAAAAGCAAACCATCACGCGAGCCCACTGCAGAACGGTGGATATTACATGTCTTCGAATTTTTGATTCTAGCACATATTCGTGTCTCCTCCCGATGACTTGAGCGTATTGAGAGCAGAGGTGGCGTTTGGCTGGGTTTGAAACCGCCACCTACAACTCGTTAGTCATTGTAAATTACCACTGGGCCACCACAGCTCAGGAAGATGAAGAAAGACATTAATTAAAATCCCATTTTTGTCTCAGTTCTAAACTCAAGAGCTAAAAAAACTTATTTATTTTATATGCTGTTACAATCTTTTTGCTTTTCGAATGCATGACTGAAAGATTGACTCAACATAAGCATATAATCGTAGTAAAAAGTTCAAAGGATTGTTCAGCGCCGCATCGCTTACGTGAGCGTTTTAGCGGAACTCCACTTTTTTGTATAACTCTATGAGTAACTCCTGACGTCATTGGCAAATTAGATGTGCTTTTCTTTTTATGCTTCATTATTAGTTCGCGATAAGCTGTGAGGTGATGAAGTATTTGAACTCACTGTTTTTTTGCTTTGGCTTTATATGAAATGGTTGCGCTACTTTATAAATACATGTTGTGATTCTAATGTTTTCGCTAAAATCAATCTTTTACCGACAACTTTGGATGGACTCTAAAGAATAGAAGCAAAACTAAGCAGGTAGTCAGTGATGAAATATGCCTAATGATACCTACGGATACGGAACTCTAACGTTATGTAATTCAAGGAAAAAGAACTCTTGAGAGCTTAGGACCAGGTTTTTTTTGGGTTGTAAATCATTAATTAAACCAGCAAGCGATTCTTAGTGAACAGCATACGCTTTTATTACAAGCTGCCGAAGACGGTAACTTAACTTAGCGAGGGAAAGTTTAAAACTCATATTAAGCGTGTCCTAGACAAAGAAGCGGTCAATGATTACTTCTGCTGATGTGGCCCCTTGGAAAAGTGGTTCCTTAAATGGCTTTTTATTTTCAAGGGCCTTGGTGATTCTTTGAACAATCCTTTACTCATAGGTTTGCGCGTATTAATTTAGTCAATATTATATTCATATTAATTTCTATGTTTCTTATATTATCCAAATATCTTGAGGGGATCGCAGTCAAGCACTAGTTTATATCAATTAAAAACGCATCAAACAATGCAAGAAAAAGTCGTCATCCCTAAAATGTTGCTGTTCCATTTTTGATATCACGCAACAACAGTTTTACCAACTTCCTAACTGCTTAAGGAAAATTAGCATAAAGTATAAACACTGTACCTACATACATATAAGCGATAATGTACCATATAGCCGTGCAAGTAAGCGGCTTAATATATACCGTAATACTTATAAATAGCACTTATCGCCTCGAAGCGTGCGCAAGAGTTTATTGTAATGTCAACTTGCCCTGATTGCATTGATAGCCATAAGAGGAAATCTGCTAATGAACGTAACTTGTATATAAAGGATTGAAAAGGAAAGAGATCTGTATGTCGGTCTGTAATTATATTTACTCTTCAATTTATAAAGGGTTAAAACAATGATGGCCATACAGAAGGAGAAGAGCCATAAACGGAGCATAAAGGGCCACTATCTCCAGATTAAAGATTCATTTTGTCACTGCTCTAAGGAGTGATAGACTTAGGTTTTTGATGTATTACTTTTAGTTTGATACCTCCACGCATACAATAAGGTCATTTGTTGGTCACTTTAAAGTTTGCGTTCCAAAGAATTGGACATAGTAATACCTGGAAGAATTCGAAATACGCATTCGCCTAATGATTCTTAAAAAGAATTACTCCGCAGCGAATTGATGAGAGTTTGCGGTCAAAAAATCTATCATACTGTAGGTACCTGGGACTTATGGGACAACAAACTGATCCTATAAGGGTTTCATGTTCAATTTTTTGCCTGACTGAAGTACGGAACCTAAACAAGGTAGTGTATAAAAATGTTTAATGGATACCATTAAAAGCCAGACAATATCGCGGCAGATCAAGGTGCAGATAGCGGGACGATCTCGAGTGTAACCGAGTGCACTGGCCTGGACTAGCAAAATACAGAATTGTGTGAAAATGAGAGAACGAGGCCTTTGCCCTGTAGTTGGAAGAGACAGGCTAGCTAACTAGATAGATAGATGATATCGTAACAGTTAACACGAAGATTAGAAGGAGAGAACATGTTGCGTGGACTCTACGTAACCTGTAACATGAAGAAGAAGAAGGAAACACAATCAGCGTTATAATGTTTGCTTTCTAAGAAAGGATTCCCTCTCCTCTCTAAGAGAGCCGTAATCCACCACGCGAGTCCAGTGCCATGTCACCAGTCTTCCAATCTTTAGTTCTAGGACATGCTGGTTTCCTCACGATCTTATCCTTCACTGTTTCGAGAGCAGTGGTGGCAGGAAAATGATGATGATTTTGATGGACTTTATGAGGAACTTAAACTTCGGAGTTTTTTTTTTATTACTGTCAGGCTCCCGTTTGACCACTATCGCACCTAATGGTAATCGATGATGTGGCTGACGATGGAGCACACTTGCCTAGAAGTAATCTATTCACACTTGACTTAAAGACTCTTAGGTTGTAGTTATCAGGCAACACAGACTCGGGTAGGGAATTCCACTCCTTAGCTGTACACATAATGTTTCCAAAACGCGTTATTTCGGTTTTTCCTCCAAGGATAGTCAGGCAGGAAACACCGGCCTCATCTTGTTTTAGTAGGCGAAAAAATGGACGTGTCAAAGAGTTATGTATAAAATAAATATAATTTATTTATAAAGGGTTTCTTTTGGTATATTGGAGCTCTAGCTAAATCACAGTTTTTGTTGCCGATTTCCGATCGAGTTCAGGTATCCTCATAAAGTTTTCCTTGAACGAAAAAAGTTTCAGCAAATAATAATAGAGTTTGTTAAACCCAACAATTTTTCTTTCAAATTTTTTACGAAACAACCAATGAATGGTCGTCGTTTCAGTTCTAACAAATTGGCCAATTTTACAATGATTCATCCTCACACGAATTCGCGTAGATTTAAGATGGCTGCGGTGAATAAAAAATGCTGCCTCATAGCCTAGACTTAGGTGAATAAAATTTGTAAACAAGCTAGAAAATTTATAAAAAGCATTTACTAATAGTTTCCGTCATGCTATGGTTTGATGGGGATGACCGCAGTTTACGTTGAAATATAATGAAGTTATGAACCTTCAAAAAACATTTCTGTATTATATAAAATTAGCAGTGGAAAGGGAGGTTAAAGAAAAGATGGTGTGAGAAGTGATATGAAAGAAAATGGAGTTACTGATAGCGTGACAGGACAGAATGGAAGAAAAAAACGTGTTGCACCAACCCCAAATAAAACAGGACAAGGGCAGGAAGATGATGATGTATAAACCCTGCTGAGTCAGAGGACATCTAAACAATATCAGTAGACCTTCGTGAGAGACCAACTGCAACATTTTTCGATGCCGGATACCCATCCTAGTACTCATGGTTTTCCAGATTATTCGAAAAAGTTACTGCGTTCCAAACGCAAAGGGTAACTGAATAAAATAAAGTGCGTTTAATTCAGTATACCTCTGACACTCCCTTTCACTCCATTGGCAGTTCCATAGCAGGAGAAGCTACTTGAAGCTATATAAAAAGTTTACAGGGTATTGTTTTTTGCCTCCTCTTGTAATCTCTTTCCTATTTACAAATTGTTCACTCCAAGACGACGATGTAAAGATCATTATTCCAACAAATAATTCTCCAGTTACCTAGACAGAATCTAATGAAATGTCCATTATTCCCCTGAAGACATGGGCAAGGCTGGTCCTCGACCTCATTGCAGTGGCGGATTACGCCATCGCGGGGCCTGTAGCCAATTTGACCAAGGGGCCCCTGTGTAGACCTAATCAAATACTTCTCACTCTTATCTCAACCACCAATAACCCCGTGGATAAAAAATTGCTTTGTTCCTGAGTGACATAGGCTATCTTTAATGGTCAGGGTCGCGGGAATCCGATGGATGGATGTGCGTGACGCACAGAAGCGGTCGTTGTGGCGACGCTTGGGGGAGGCCAATGTCCAACAGTAGACTTCTTTCGGCTGATATGATAATGATGATAGGCTACATTTAATGTATGCGAGCGAAGCCGCGGGCAAAAACTAGTGAAAAATTAATCAGCTGTATTCGGATTTTGATATTTATTTAGTTTGACTAGATTTTTTTGCGTTCAAATGCACGATCCTCGAACTTGCAGGGCCCCCAAATGCGCAGGGCCTGTAACATTTGCTACTCTTGCTACAAGGCTAATCCGCCACTGTCTCATTGTACGACAGTCAAATACAGACATGTATGCATTAGTTTTTTGTCAGCACCTATACAGACGAGTCAACGAACCATGTACCGACTGCCAGGTTTTATTGCAAATGGTAGCTCTTTTTTACGATTTTCTACCAAACTTTGTTATCAGTTTGTGTAATGGCTGCGAACTTTGTGGTAATTTTGTGAGGTTTATTTGGCGGTGCTGAATTTATTTAGGCTTTACTGTACTTATTGAAAACTAATCAAAAATTATTTTGAACTAGGTAATCTTTTTTTGGTACAATTTTATAATGCGCGGATGGAAGGACCAGAAAATGTTAGGCTAATTTCACTACCGTCTTTGTGAGTTACTTATTTGATGCTAAAATAACCAACATAGGGAATTATTTACACGATATTGGTTTCAGTTTAAGTTATTGTCTTTATGTATATCGTTGCTAATTTAATATTATAGCTAGCTTCTTCCAGCGGTTTTACCCGCGTGATAGTAGAACTTTATCCTAAGGGAACATACCCCCCGGAAAAAAATTAAAATACACACAGGTCTTGAACCCAGTATAGATTCTAGCTTTCAAAGAGGACAAATGTTGAAATTACTAGTTACTTTCAACCTTTGTTCCTTATGAGAGAAACTAATAAAATAAAATATTAAAAATGCCTTTGATCCAAATCAGTTTAGTCGTTATACCGTAAAAAAATCAAATTGAGATAGCCAAAATATAGTTTGCTGCGGCGGGTTTTCTTCCTCCCACAGTTTTCAAACAACATACTAGGATACTAGTATGATAGTAGGCGAGACTTGTAAGTGAACTTATCTAAATATTATATCGCTGGGGTATAAGAACTTTCTAACTGAAAACACCAATTACACTTTGCTCGACCTGAGCATCGAACTCAAGACCTTCAGAGATACCGTCTAAGTTTAATAGCTTTAAGTTAATGAGGTAACTGAAGTCATGTAGAGAAATTTCCATTTCTCACGAAATCAATTTAATCTAATTGAGTGAAGAAACCTTGATTTAACGGGCTGAATTGGAAAACTTTCAATTATTTGTAAGTAGAATTTGAAACTAAACTGTTTTTAAGTAAGCATAGCGCTATTTTTAAGCTGTATTGAGCAGTTAGAAATAAGTTTTAATTATTACCTATTATTTATTGATAGGCTCACGTTTGACCACCATCTCACCTGATGGTAAGCGATGATGTGGTCGACGATGGAGCACGCTTGTCTAGAAGTAACCTGTTCACTCTTGACTTAAAGACCTCTAAATTGTAGCTATCAGGAAACATAGACTCCGGCAGGGAATGCCACACCTTGGCTGTACGCACAATAAGTGTGTTCCCAAAATGCTTTGTGCGTATGGGTGGTCTACCATGTACCGGTGGCGCAAATCTGTACGTCTTGTGGTCCGATGATGGAACGGACTTGGGGGAATTAGATTATGTAATTAAAGTGCACACTCGAAGTAGATGTTAAGGCATTATTTTTTATAATAAAATTTGAATTCTCAGAATCAGATGCAGAAAAGTTTATACAAACCATAAAACAGTCTGTCAAAACACTTAAATTTAATCCTATATCTAACCTGCCTGCCATGAAATCATCATAATAGAGTCTAGAACCAATCAAGCCATATCCATATACGACTGGTCCTAATACCCACGCTATGGACAAATAAGTACAAACCGTAGGAGGATAATAAATGGTACTCTACTAACTATTACATTCAATTTGAAGATATATCTGTGATACACGCAATTGTTTTGGCAATATTTAGATATGTGGGTGTTGGCGGAAGTTGGAATATAGAATTGTTTTTAATGCCTATCTAGCAAGGTAATTTTTAATTTGAGGTCATCTTGATTATGTATTATGGAGCGAATAGTCATTATGATGAGATCGTTCTAGGATAATTTTAGTTTTAAAACTTAGACAAACATTATTATCTTTGAAATATATGTACATCCTTTTTGTCCAAACCTGGACGACGCGACGTGTTTAAGCATGCAAATTCGTGTGTTCTTTGCGGTTTCTCAAAAGCTCTATATTAGTTGGTTGACCTTACTAGTTTGTCAATATATTTAGTTTTTTTTTGTTGTCAAACCGAAAATCGACTAACGGCTGCTAAATTCTAAGATCGAATGTCCCATTCACAAAAAAATCGTTATTCTAAATCCAATTCGAATTCGAAAATCCTTAACGTCAAAATTTAAATAGTGAACGACCTTGAGAGAGTTCCGACGACTGATGACCTCATGGTGACATCATTACGCATAAGAGAATTAGGTAAACGTTCGTGCGACGTGAACATGAGGTTTTCCAACTACGTGACACGGTTACACTGTGTGTTTGCGTGCCTATTGATGCTAGAAAGCGCCGGCGCCTGATAGAATAAATAAACACTTTAATGCTTTTATGTGTTATTCTTGGAATCAGACAATAGATTTGCCAAAGAGGACTAGTATGAAATAATGCTCAAATCAGGTGGTCCTTAGAGTCGCATCTCCAGTTTGGAGAATCAAATAGCAAAAAAATGGACTGATATTCCTTGCCGGAGCTTCCTGATAGCTACAACCTGGGGCCTAAGTTTGCTATTTTTATAAATTTGTCATTTCAACACGACCCCACTATCATTTTGCTGAAAGTTTGTAATCTGCTAATTCATAATGATCGATCATTGATCGGTCAATGGTCTTGTAATAGAATTGTGGTAGAATGACAATATCGAGCTTATTAAAAGCACTAATTGCGCAATGACGTCTTAATGGTAGGTCACTGATCAAAGGTACTGCCAAAGTTTGCAGATTACCGCATACGTTAGATATTCATTTGTCATTATGTACGAGATCACCATTCTATGCCATTTCTTTCAATGGAGTGTCAGTGGCTGACCATTGGAAAGTCATAATGACGCCATTATAATAGTAGATTAGGTACCAAAACTTGTCAAAATCAACAATTATGAAATCAATGATAGATCATTCTGACACTATTATAACAGCAAACTTGGGGCCCTGGAGGTCTTTAAATCAAAACTGTTGTTATGTTACTCTAGGTTAACGTATTCATCATCGACCACATCATTGCTTACCATCAGGTGAGATAGTGGTCAACCGTGACCACTGTAAGAATATGAATTACTAGCTTCTGCGATGGTAGAAAACAATATGCCTATTTCACTCAGAGATAAAGTAGCAATTAACCGGTTAAATTATTTTTAAAATCATTCCAGTAATGTTGAGTCTTCTAGAGAGGAGACCTGAGTCCCAGCAAAGGGCACATTTTAAAGCTGATTATGCTTATACTGAGTTCATTCATTACAAACTAAAATACAAATCTATCCTCTTTATAACATTACGTTGAGCTCGTTACTAGTCCTGAGTTGAACTTTGTGAATACTGACAAATGCTTGCACTGACTGGACAGATCCACTCAAATCTGTACGGTTCTATTTTCAAAAGACCATCTCAGACTAATCTGCATGGTTCTCATGTGATTGACCATTACATATTTACGGTATGGACTTTAAAAGAGACTTTGGCCCCTGAGTTTGTATCAGTGTTTCTTCTCAGGGTAGTCAGCTAGGAAACACCGGCCTCATCTTGTTTAAACTGACAAAAAGAAAAGTGTGACGTGAAAAAAAATGTTTTTTAAACTTATTTGCAAAATAAATATCATTTGTCATTAATAATTGCTGATCAATTATAAAAAAAAATATGTTTATCTCTTCCTATCAGGTTTTCGCAAATAAGTAGCTAAATGAAACCAGAATATTATGTAGTGTAAACTGCCAAGATTTAAATATTGCTCTAACTTGCCAAAAACAAAACATTTTCAAGATACTACATCAAGATAGCAATAAAAATAAAAACCACAGAATTAAAGTCATATTTCAAGTGTGAAGCAATTAGTTTTTTTTACATGTACTGGCTTGTTTACGAGGTCGGTTCTACTCGTGACATTGCTTACACAACATTGGGAGGACATTCGAATCAAACTAGTTTCGCACGATTTTATTAAAAATGTGGTTGTAAACTAGACGGACGAAACTACACAGGTTTTTTTTTGTTTACGAAAGTATTTTGGGTGACATTTGCAAAATTTTTAAGAATTGAGTATTACTTGCCTTTTTCGAACTAACTAACCGTAGGTACCTACGGCGTCATGGACAAATTCTTCCAGTACGGATTATGCTCGCGGGCTGCGGGAAAGAGTTATCGTAGCCAAGGAACGCAAAGGGCAACATAAGGAACATATAAGGCGGAATTCTCATAAAAGTCTGCAGTTCCCTCACACTCCAATCAGAGCGAGAAAAGTTATTTGATGATTTCAAAACTCAAAAAAAGTTTGTGTCTCCATCATAGACTTGGCATCCAATATGTGGAAGATATTTTATGAGTTAGTAAAACAAGAAAGGAACAAGTGTGTGAGCACTAAATGCGAAAACTATAACGGTTTCATTAGACTTCTATAATCATTTGAGGGATCAGTGTGCTCTTAAAATTTCGTCTAAATCGTGCAGAAATTATACTAGATTTGACTAAAACCCCATTCAAAATTGTCCTACTTAGTAGGTACCTTGACAGATAAATTACCTACGTAGTTGCATATTTCGCCTCGTGGCACCGCTTGTAATTTAAAATGCATTACGACATTTCTCATTAGTAGAGCCATTCACAGAGGTTGTATTAATTCTACTAATAAAGCTCGTTCAATTGGTTTATTTTTCTTATGAGATAGTTAGTGTAATTTAAGTAGCCATCTTTAAATTTATAAAACAAAGTTTCCACCGCGTCAGTCTGTATGAAGGCAATAAACTCAAAAACGGATTTTGATGCAGGCTTGCACGAATATCCAGAATGAGGAAGATTTACATGGATATTATAGTAGAGTTATACTCTGATCAAAATAACATTAGACGTTTATGAAGACATTTTATTACTGTCCGTTCAACAGATTTTGTCTTTTATTACGTTGATGGCATGACAAATGGCGGCTGCAGTAAATAGTTAGTGTTGTATCCATTTTTTCCTTTTTTTCCTTATGCTTGCGAAATAGAAGTTCAAATCGGTTGAACGGGCAGTGAAAAAGTTTTCTTAAAATGTCTAATCTTAATGCGAATAGGGTATAATAGTATAAAAGAGTTATAAGTAATCGAGCATACATGTGGATGGATGGGATGGGAGGTAGTACAAAGAAAAGATGGTTGGATTGTGTGAATTCAAAATCGGTTGAACGGACAGTAAAAACGGTTTTTTTAATGTCTAATCTTATTTGGAATAGAGTTTTAGATAAAAAACAGACAGACGCAGGAAGCGACTTTGTTTAATAATAGGTAGGAGCTAATAAATCCTCAATTTAATTTAATTTCCATAGACAATAAATGATAATTGAATTCATCAAAATGTTTTGCCTATATGCAAATCCTTAATCGCAATTCTTAAATTAGATTGCTTCTATCTCGTAAATCAATGAAGTTATATTTAAAGAGCTAGATTCCAGAAACTAAACAACTTAATGCTATGGACCACACTTATAAGATTCGCCAAATTATTAAGAGCTACTACAAGGTCCTGATAAGCAGTCGTTCCACGCAAACTGGTATTTAGATACATCCGGTTAAGTTGGAAGCCAGCTCAAAATGGTTGAAAAAAGGCTTAGATAAAGGTTAATAATAATAATATTTAGATTAATGTTAATAATAATATTATTCCATAACTATCACACAACGCCATCTAGCCTCAAAATAAGCAGAGCTTGTGAGTTGTGTGATGAGTACAAGACAGCTGCTAAAAAAAATTGTATATTTCTAAATACATACATATTATAGATAAATTACATCCAGATCAAATGATCGTGCTCATCGCACACACATTTGGTATTGGTGAGAATCGAACCCATGATCCCCGGCATAGCAGTCAGACTCACTAGCTAACCACTAGATCAACAGGCCAGTCAATGAATAAAGATAAGACCATACACAGATTTATGGACAAATAAAACTTTGACGACTCGGTTAGCGCAATGGCTGAACGATTGGCTGCTGTACTGCATGCCAGGGCACGCACGGAAAACATATTTCAATGGACTAAAAATAAATCTGGCCATCCTTATAAGTGTGATCCTTGACAAAAAAAAAAACAAAATCAACTCACCAAAGTAACGATGTCTCCTGGATTAGCGGCGGCGATCCTTCTGAGTCTCTCATACAACATATCCATCAGCCTCTGGTAGTTCGCGTTCAAGTCATCCAGTTCCCTGGCCACAGCTTCGGAGCCCGCCGGAATGCGCTCGGGATCACTTCGGCCCCTCGCTCGGTAACGTTCGGCGAGCTCGACGTCCGCTTGCCGGCGAAGCTGACGCATGTCCAGGGAGGGGTGCACCTCGTCGCAAAGCCATTCCGCGTATCGTTGACATCTCGAGGAGTATATCTATGTCGGGTTAGGGTCAAGCGGGTTATTAGGGCTGGTTAGTTAGAAGCGGACTGTTCTTTTTTCAAATACGTTCTTAATTCGAAGACAAACAGTTGATACTCTATCCAAAAAGGTTAATATTCGCATATAAACTTTATTTTTTCGTGTAAAAGAACAATCTGCCTTCTAAATTGAAGCGTTCATTAGAATAATTATCTAACCTTTCATAATAACTTGCACACTTTTACAAGACTTAATGAAACTTATAAAATAAGTGAGGGTTGCTTTCACACAGACATTTAAAATTCACCGACTCAAAAGACCAGTAGTAATTTTAAGATAAACCAAACTATGTTTTTCCTTATCGTTAACTTACGAATAAACGTTGAAAAAACATAGTTAATTATTACTATTCATACTACAGTTTAATTACTGGTCTTCAACATTCATTCAGCCTTTTAAACTTTTTTTTCACTGACAACACTAGTCCAGCTCACAGCGGAAATGAAATCATGCTGGATGGAAAAGATTGGCCTGTATAGTACACAGGTATTTTAAAGCGTGCAACACCAAAAGTGAGGCCACACTAGACTAGCACCCATATCGTGCACATTTAAGCAAAAGAACTGTGTATTAACAGAAAACCCACAGATAGTGCTGTATTTTTCTAAAATGGTAGATTTTTTTGCAGCCTGGCAACATTGAGACACCAAAACAATGCATGCAAAGCCACATTTGAAGAACAATGAACTCATTTGTAGACATTTTGGAAGCTATTTACAAGAAATTAATTTGAATTTCAAATTCGCGTTCTATTATGGTTTCGTAGTTTTTTTAATTCCGCCGAAACGGAAACTTTTTTATGGCAAGTTTATTTAATATGTATTTAAGCATTTTATTTTCTAGTAGTATTATTTAACAAAACAGAAAAAACGACATTAAGTTTTGCAAATAGACGTTACAATTTTTTTTTTAAATATGATATAGAATAATTTATATTCTATTCTATTCTATTTCTTTTTTTTTGCATGAATGTTTAAAATTTTATGAATTCTAGGCTGTATTAGACACAATTTCAATTTTAAAAAGTGCTAATTGACATAGACAAAGCACGCACAATGTGAACTCTTTACAGAGTCCGTACACAAAACATTTAGTCACACACAATGGCAAACTGTAGCAGTAATACATGGCTTTTCATAGTTAAGTGTCGATCACACACACATCTCGCATTCAGATGATTACGATTAGTTGAAAGCGAATCGATTCAAATCGATTATAAAGTTAGGAAGCAAAGCATCGTTTAGTATAAAATCGCAAGCGTTATGTTTTAAGGGCGGAAGCTTTCATGCTTAACGAGTTTGAGCCTAAACCACCTCTCTGATATACGAAGAGACTTGAAAAGACCCAAAAGACAAAGAACGAAGCAGACAATAGCAGGAACGAAACGCTGGACCGAACTCTTTTCACTCAGAACCTCTCATCATCATAAACTTCATGATTTTTGTGAGATTTTGTGGAATTTTTTTCATAAATATTTTTTTATAGCCAATGAAATTGTTTTCTATTATAAAATAACTTAGATAAGTACATAACCAACTTGTTACTTGTCTAAAAAGGTCATGTACAAATCTAGAGATAAAAAAACAAACTCGTGCGCGAGTATTGGTCTTTCGAATCAAAAAAACAATTTCATCCAGGCATAAAATTACACCAACCAAAAATTTTCAAATTTCGAATGTTCCACAAAACGCCACAGCCTAACCGAATGTCTGAGACTAAGACATCTTAGTCTTAGTCTACTGATATTTACCTTCGCCTCTCGTATGTATCTGCCACCGTCTACGTTAACCTTCTCGATTTTAGGCGTCCTCTCCACGACGCTTGTCAGTAGATTCTGTGAAGACCACATAACACCCAGTAATATTAGAATTAGTTAAGTGCGAAGATGGATATATATATATTTTGGTGAAGTTAAAAAAAAGTAGTTAAGGATATTTTCTTCTTAAAAGTCACACTGTGCAAAAATCTAAAGTTTTTTTTTTATTAAATTATTAGAGGTATAAACACCTTTAAAATAATCATTAAAAACCCTCCTAAAAATCATCATAACACATGCGTCCTTATACACAGTTAATCATCCGGCTCGAAGGACCGAATTCCAAAACCAACTTATTCCATAAGTTTTGTTTAAGGTTATCACATGCATTCATGTAATAATGTAATATATTCAATGTGGACCAGATTAGTCACTCTCTTCCTTATATTGTTGTATGTTAAAAACCCTTTAAAGGACTTAATTCAACCAAAAACCATTGAGAAGTCGACCCAAATTGTGATAGTCTTAGGCTGTCTGACGTCCTGGTAGGTGCCTTGTCCATAAAAAATCCTTCTCCTTTCCTATCTCGACGCCCTAAGCACTGAAAGTACTAAAGAACAAAAAATTTGCTTTTAAAAATGCCCTGGTGTTATAATTCTCACCCTTGTTGGTTCAAAGTGTTCTTTAGGTCTGACTTCGACAGGCGGTTGTGCTTGTAGCTTGCTGTATGCGTCTTCGATCCATTCGGCCTCTTTCTCTAGGCCGGCGTTGTAGTTGCGCAGGAGTTGGTAGGCTGCCTCGCAGCTGCGAAGTCTGTAAGAAAAAGTTTTAAGTCAGTAGTTGTTTTGTTACTTTTCTTACTGTTAACGAATTATCAGCTGCAGAAACTATGGTGGTTTCTTGAAAATACAAACCAATGAGTATGCGTATTTTAACAAAAGAAGGTTTATTGGAACTTAGCTTCTGTTGTTCGTATTTTATTAAGAACTTTCTCCGAATATTTTTTGAAAAAAAGGTTATACTAAAGTACACGTACTGAAATTAGACCTTTTTGTAATAAGATGTGACAAAAGGAAACAAATCTGTCATAAATAAAGAAGTTCTGATGTAACAAATATAAAAAAAATACAACCCAATTTAAAACCTAGTCATTTTTTTAATCCAGCTAAAAACCATTAATGTTTTTTTAGCCCTTTCCGTCTCACTTTTAGACAAAGGCCTTCCTCCACTACAAAGCAAGCCAGTTCTAGCGAAATCTATAATTATGTGTCAAAAATTTGCACTTATTGAAAAATCTTCTTTTACTAACCTCTCAGCCAATTGCGTGCACACATTATTCCACCTATTATTCAGCTGGGACACTTCCTTATCCAGCCTCTCCAGGTCGATATGCTTCCCTGCTCTTGGCAGCGAGGAGTGCGGCAGACCAGCGCGTGAGGTTTCTACCAGACGGCGGCAGTTCTCCGCGTCATCGTTCATCTGGTCTACTTGGATCTGCTGCTTGCTTACTGCTACTTGCATGCGGAGGAGATCTTCGTGCATCTGAGAATGAGTAACAAAGATGAAGAACCTCGAATTCTTAGGTTCTTTTTTTTTACAATGTGTTTTGATGTCTAAACGTTTGTAATCTAAATGTGACAGTTCTTTGTCAGGCTGATTTTTAAAAATCGAACACCTTTTCTTTGGTCCTAATTCAGAAACAAGGACCCATACTAAAATGAGTTAAAAATTGAAAGTGTCTGTAAACTTTGGCTTTACTGTTAATGTAATATCAGTAGTAAAGAAACCAGTCTATGCTAACTTCTTCTTCCATTACTTAAGGTTGTTTCGGATACAACTGACAGGTCGTCGATTGCACTTCATATTTTTCTTAACTTTTTTACTTTTTGGTAAGGTAAATAAAGCTAGAACTACGCTGCGCACATATGTGCCACGTACACCAATCTGAGCGCGTCGGTCTCCATACATTTTATATGTTAACTAGACTTGTAAAGTTACATTAGATCTACGCCACTAGACCTCGTTCTACGTACAAATCAGGCTTAGTTCACGTGTGCGTTAAACTAATGTAGTTCTAGTTGTAGCTTTCCTTATCGGTCCCATATTTATTCCCAGTTTTCAAATTTCCAGCTGCAGAAATTCTTCTAATCTAATCTACCAGAAATACTCACATCCTTCAGCAGTTCAACATCGTTTGGTAGGTCGTTGAACTGCGCGAGTTTGATCTCGAACTCAGATATCGTCTGGTGGTTCTCCTCCATGCTGTTCACTACGATCTCCACAAACTTCAGCCTGGACACAAAATACATATTCGTTAGATTTATAATACAACAGTACAATAATACTAAACTTGTAATAATTCTTTAACTTAATTCGATATTGAAACCCCGGTGCTTTAAGACATTTCTTTTCTTCTTTTTATAGCGTTTGAACTTATGTAAAAATGATTGAAAATGACCTCCTAGAAGTTAGATATATAAATTTGTATTATAGTGTTAAAATATTTAAAAAATGTAACAAACTCGTATTATAAGACAGTTTAGGAATTATCAAAGGAACAAAAGGACCATGATCAATATGTTGACCTATATCATCTTGACTTATTAGAATTTTATTACTCTTCTATTTATGGCACAGATAGTCAAAATGGTGGCCTGATGTTATTATTTATTTATTAAAACTTTATGCAACGCACAGGTACAAAGGCGGATGCCTTAGGCATTCTCTACCAGTCAACCTAGGGTGGTGAAGAGAAAAACATGGCAGGTGCACAAAAAAAAAAAAAAAACAAAAAAAAAATGGATTATTAAGAAAAATAAGGGTGCAAATGTATATATATAACTAAAATAGACATACATATATATTTATTATAATATACCTACATATATATTTATATAAAGTAGCAGAAGGGGGGTTTAATTATTTGAAAATAAATAAAAAAATATGTTTTCTGTTTACCTTTCAACAAAGAGTTGGCTCTTGGACTGCATGTCGTTCCACTTGCCCATCACTTTGTCGAGGCTCTTCTTCATAGCGGGAGTCTTGAGGGCGATGCCTGTGGGAAGAGGACCATATTGTTTAGTAAAAAAGCTTGTATTCAACGACTGTCATTGATGAATAAGCCTTTATTATGCCTATGCTCGCATCTGGCCACTATTTCTAGCGATAATGTGGGCGACGATGGAGCACGCTTGCGTATTCGGACAGTGAGTTCAGCAAATTTGAACGTGTGACACCCGTTATTCAACAGTTGTGCTTAACCCCTCGAGCACCGATTGTACATACGTCTGTACAACTTGAAGACCTTGAAAAACGCTTAATTTTCATTTTGTACACACGTCTGTACGAAACTTATTTGGCCGAAAATTTTAATTTATATATTATATTATTCCATATTTATTATATTATTTGTTTTTCCTAGAAAAAACCAAAAAAATATTTTTTTATTTATTTTATTAGTTATTTACGTAAACACGGCAATTTTCCGGGTCATTAAACTCTGGCGCTCAAGGGGTTAAGTCATATTATTATGTAAAAACAGGCGAATATAATGACATCGACCGGGCATGAAACCAGTTTCCACTTAAGGGACTGTTGAAAATACTATATTTGTCCTAATAGTACTCTCATACTCTCATGTCCTGTAAGAATAGTCGTAGGTACCAGGCCTACCAGGGTTTGGAGGCATTGACGCTTACAATCACAAAATCTATGATGATTTAAGTTTTTAAAACAAAACCTGTCGTTACATTTGATTTAACCCCTCGAGCGCCGATTGTACATATGTACGTCTGTACAACTTGGATGTCCTTGAAAAATGCTTAATTTTCATGTTTTCCACAAGTTTGTACGAAAGTTATTTGGCCGAAAAGTTAAAACAGCACTAACAGCACACATCGGCATGATTGGCTGCTGCGCTGCGTGTCGCGTTCGATTCCCGTACATAACAAATATTTGTATGGCTTATAGGTAAATGTTCCGTTTCTGGACGCACTCACCACACAGTACCAATACCTAGTATGGAACAACACTTTTTTAAAAGAAAGAAAAAAAAAATATTCTAGGACCAAGTCTCACCTCTAAACGTAGTCTGCACCTCCTCCACATCGCTAGTCAGGCTATGTACGCTGGTCTCCCAGTCCTTATGCTGCAGCACTAGGTGTTCCAGCGTGTCTAAGTCACGCGGGATGTGGCTGGCTATCCTCTCATGGAGTTGTCTCTCCAGAACTTCCAAACGTTCCAGGAGATTTGACGATTGTTCTGTGAATATACGGGCTGCGTTCTTCGATTCCTCTGTGGAAGAAGATGAAGGATAAAATTAGTCAAGGATGGCTAAGATTTGGGGAAACCCATAGTCGCCAACATAGCCTGAAGAACCGCCAAACTAAAGTGGTAGTAGGTATTTTCCTTTACATTGCTCGTAGAACGGATGGTCGAAGGCGCAATGGAAAACGCAACGTTGGAAGGCCTCCCACAAGTTCGACCGATGTGAAATTCGACGGAATGCGGTGGATGCGATGCGCACAGGATCGGTCGTTGTGGCGACACTTGGGGTAGGCCTATGTCCAAAAGTAGATGTCTTTCTTGTCACAAAAGTTCACAATCTTTATGTTGATGATCTTACAATAAATTAATCCAAAGCCTTGTAATACTAATACCTAATAGAAGACCGTGTGAAAAAAAATGATAATTCCTTTCAGTTACAGTATTCATAGATAGGTCAAGTTCAATGTGCGGTTTCCGACCATACAGATGGGCAGAAGTCATAGTCTAATACCGGACTCGATTCTTTGTTACGGAAAATTGGGTACCTAAATTCGGAGCCAAGGACCAATTTTTATCTCCTAACAAAATTGCAAGACCCATTACATCATAACATAAGTATCTTCTACACTCCTTAAACTTGCTAATTCACTATGCAAACTTTTATATTACAGTAATTCTTTCGCTAATTGAAAGTAAACAAGTTCGTGAACTGTTTTTTATACAGGATGACTCTCTAGCCAAGTTAGATTGACATCATATTAATGAACTGACATTATATCCTGACCTATTCATGAACAGTGCAATTGATAAATGCAAATTTATCGTTTAAGAGAACTTTAATCATTAAGAACGGAAGATGCTTGCACTCTTTGGTTCACTCATTTATGCCCTGTAATTTCCGGTTGATATTATGAGACAATCATCATTTTGCTTTTTTATAGTCACCAAAAATGAGACAATTATAAACCACTCATTGGCACACAATAATGGGTTACGTACCCATTATTGTTAGGCTCATTTTTGCAACTGCTGTTAGCACTAATTGTTTTCACGAAGTCATTTGTTAACAACAAAACAGTGTCGCAAAATTGTTTCAAAGCGTGAGACGTCATTTCACAATAATTGCAACAAGAAAACAGCAACAAATCATTGACGATTCTAACCTCACTTCACTCACATAAACACAGCTCTATCACTCAAACATAATAAACAACTACCACGCTCTTCAAGAGTAAGTAAAAACATGCCACACTCAAACCATCAACACTGTTTCACGTCATTCCAATTCGTATCAAAGGACCAATTAATCTGTTCACTTAGCACCTGGTTCCCGTCGGCTCCGCTCAACTCGTTCCACAGTCCTCTCAACATACACAATATAGATCCTCAAATACATTTAATATTTATTAAAAGTACTGAAAAATGTTGAATAGTTGACCGCTTTCGTGCTACTGAAAGTAGGAGATCTAGACCGGCGGAATGACACAACACAGACTGTCGAAAACAGTGCGACGACAGTGAATTTTAGGCAAAACCACGCAGTGATCTAAGAATCAACGCTTTGTCTATAGTTCTATTCATAAGCATCATCTTTACACGAATGGCAGCAGTTTTAGAGTTCGGTCTGTGATAATATAATAATCTCGTAATCTAATTATATTTTTCCTCGGTAGGAAAAGTATTACATGGATTTTTTTGCACCGCGAGCTCCGTCGATGAATCACTAGTTCGTTCGGAATAACGGCTTAATGAAATCAATAGGTTTCTATAGACATGTATAAAATGTAAGGCAACTAGATTATCATTTTAGTAGTAACACTGTTACATCTTATACTTTTATAGGCCGGATTCAAAACTAAAATTACACACTTAAGTACTTTGAGCACAGATTTCAAGCATGAACAAGATATTTCTACTGAAATTTTCGCAATGCGTGGTTGGTCCTACTGCAAACCAATTACGAAGAAAGTCTACCATAACCTTACTCAACCTCTCAGTATTTCATTCATAACTTAACCTACTGTTCTCTTCTACTATATACACCTCCCACTCTCGCCTATTGAGAATTGCAGTGATAACTGTCACAACCTGTATTTCAGCAAGCAAGGTCAATCGAATTGAACGTCGACTGTTCAAAAATACTATGACATCATTAGACACTAAAATTTAATTGACGGTACTTTTGGGATTTATAGCGATTCTAGTTAACGATCATTTAGAGGTCAGGAGGTCAAAACATGTGACTTCAATCTGAATCTTTAATTTGAAATACTTTTAAGTGAAATCGCGAACCACATTTTGCAAAGCTTTGAATGTTAAAAACGTATGTGAATCATTTGGTAAGAAAAAGATTTCTCGGAACACGGCTTGGATTACTCAACGGTCTGTGCTAATTGCTTAAGCTGTTTTTTGACTATTTTAAAAATCTGACTAACTTACAACTTTTAACGAACGATGAAAGACATTTTAGAGACCGCCTCTTAGCCTTTCAATCGTGGAAATTACAGACACAATAGAAAGACAATAGGTGCACGAACGCCCGGCGTTCGCTTGGGGTTTAATGAATTAGACGGCAGAAGTTGTATGTTTTTGCAACATGATGAGCCAGCTTTTGGGGTTGTCGACTGCAATAGAACAAGCAAGCCCTGACTGATGGATATAGATGGTAAGAGACACTCATCATAATCTTCCTGCCCTTGTCCTTTTTTACTTGGGATCGGCGCAACACGTATTTATCTTTCATTCTATCCTCTTAGCCGTGACGCTATCACTAACTGCCTTTTCTTTCATATAACTTCTCATAAATCGATCCATTTTTTCTTTGGCCTTGGTAGGAAACACTAACAGCAATTTTGTAAAGCAGTAATGTTCCAAATATTAAATACAAGTTTTGTCTTTCTATATTTTTCTTAAGTCTTTTCTTTCAATTAATTAACTCAGCCCACTTCGCCTGTATAGGCGACACAACATTACCGGTAATAAAACTTACCTTCACGTAAGTACATCAATTTAAAACAAATGACATCACACACTTTGAGCCCATCCAGCCAAAAACATACTCATTAAGTCTTAATTCATAAAAAAAGTGGGAGTTCTTAGATTCATTTGTGAAATATCTTATAGACAAGGTCGACACCTCGCGCTGTTGTTACAATTGGTCGGTAAGTGCTGCGTGAGTGATATCATCGCAAATTGGGAGTAGGCGAGTAGAGAATGTGTTTTCGACAGGATAGACAGATGAAGGGACTGGTCCTTGTTTGTACTTGGTCCTTTGAGACGGATAACTCTGTTAAGGGTTTTTTTTTGCCTTGGGTTGAGAGATTGAACTCAAAGGCTAGGTAATTGAAGAAATATAGGTGGAGTTTAGTAAATCGATGACCCGGTGAGAGTCGCGGGAATGCGAGACGCACAGGACCTTTCGATGTGGCGACACTTGAGGGAGGCCTATGTCCAACAGTGGACGTCCTTCGGTTGAATGATGTTTAGTCAATAAAAGTCTGATACAAGGATTGTCGCTCAACCTAAAGCGAGTTGTTTAAAGATTTGCCACCTAAAAAAAATGGATTTACCTTTATGTTTCTAATCAAATCATACTTAAATCTAATTGAATCTCAACATCGATTCGATATCGCTTCCGACACTCACTTCACACAGGTAATTCACGTTATTTTAAGACCGATGGCATTCTTAGTCTATTAAAAAATACCTCCAGTTTATCTATGCTAAAAATAATTCATTTTGATAGTCGTTGAGAAGAGAACGTTAATAGATATAAGAGTATTAAAATCTAATAAATCATCGATTATGACACTGTCAAGACAGATGCCAAACGTGAACCTATAAATAAATAGAAAAGAAAATCACTAAAAATGGCATTCTGGTACTGTAAACAAAGACATTTCTAAATCAAAGAAACGCACAAATTAAAAATAAAACGCTCGCTTTTTCTAAATCGTTAACGAGTATTACTTACTGAGTCTTAATAAACTCAATTACAGTCAATTTACTAACATACAATTAGGTTTTTAGAACATTCAAGATCAGAATTAGAAGTTTTTTGTCTAGAAAACAATTTATTCAGATTGCGTGCGACTTAATGGAGCTACGAATGTAGCATCGAAAATGAGTAAGAACCAGGGCATTAGTTAGTAACTATGTAAAAAGTGAGTTTGTTACTCAAATTTTTATGTAATAGTGAGTACACAACCTTAGTTTAAGTCTATGTGAAACCCGAAACCCGTTTCTAGTTTTTTTTTTTTTATGTAAAGAATCTATGTACAAAATTTCGTAACTGTATCATGAAAAGTCACAAAGTTATTGTCAGCAAAAATACATAGTCACCGGGCCATCTAGATCTTGATTGAGGAGTTGTTTTGCACTTGCACCCAGCTGTTTGCTGGACCCTTTTGCCCACTATGACCTGTCGTGACCTGTGTTGTACTTAGTGTCGAAGGTGTCCAACTTGTAACCTTTTTAAATATTTGTGAGAAAAAATGTAACGTGGTGTCAAAACTATTGGGATCCATTCAATTACTACAAACCATATTCAGATTTTGCATAAAAAAAATGGTGTCTATAGGGCTAGAGTGAAGAGGCTCATAGTAAACTAGTGCATCACTGTTTACTATCGGGTGGGCACAGTCAAGCACTAGTTTATAAAAAATCATTAAAAAACCAATCATAGATATAAATGTAATTGTCATAAGGCCGGCAGCGTTGCCCTCTTGCATGCAATGCTATACTGATTTTTTGGCCGGAAAGGTAAACCCTCTAGTCTTGTGAAAAGTCGATCAACTGCTTGGCGATATATTGAAGAACTAGGTACCAGGACCATGGGGTCCTGGAACCTAGTTACAAATACCTAGTTAGGCCATGGGGCCTTAGTGTGTTTTTTTTTTTTTTAAGGTTGTACCTTATAACAATTATTTTCCATACATATCTGTATAATTATATTAACTTATACATGCGACTTTAAAACATTATAACTTATACTAAGGCTTTACAATACTAAACTATATAAAAATACATTACCTCCCTTCCCAAAGGAGAATATTCGTTTTATTTTCTTCATTGTTTTTCACACTTGACACTTTTAATACAAAGTCACTCAAATTATTTCACAATGTCACAGGATACAATATTTTCACTTGTTTATATTGTAGGTAAACAGTGAAATATTTCAGTATAAACTAAACAGAAATTTATAAAAACAATTCGTGTTTATATTCCACAGAATAACAATTTACTACAGAAAGGAATTGGTCCTTCTCAAGGGACGAAAACGACCAACTTTTCCCTAGAATTTCACTGATCAAAAAATACAACAAGAGGCCTATTAACAGTCTAAAACACTCGAGGAATAGAGGACCAATATTATCTTCAAGACTCATCGACTACAAAGACCAATTGAAACATTATGGAATATATTCTACATATTTAAAATAACGACTCAAAACTGAACGTTACACACCAAGGATGAATCGCATATGATATACGTATGAAAAAAGCGAACTAATATTAGAATCCAGTCTCATTTGTACATACAATTACCGAAGCACTGGGCGCCATTATTATTTAGAGTAATTAAATAATAAGGACGATTACATTAAAGTTTTTTTAATAGCAACGGTGTAAACATTTTTATTTTGTTACGGAAAACAAATTATACAATTTGTCTTACGTCTAAATACATCTAAAAAAAGCTTAACGTACAAACCACTACGTTTACACATATTACCTTAGAAGAAGATTACATAGAGTGAACATTGAAGTTAATACAGTGTATTTTTAGCTTTTATTGGAAGTTCACAAATCTATATAAAAGGAAAAACTGACTGACTGACATCAAAGCATAGCGGACACTACTGGGACTAGGAGCCTGACAAGGTTTCCTTTCATGAGCGATAAGCGAGCTCTAAGAGAGGATTTTGCAAAATTCACCCCCTAAGCGAATGAAAAGGGGGTTAAAAAGTTTGTATGAAGAAAACTACTGTCACGCGGGCGAAGCTGCTGGCAGAAGCTAGTTCTAAATAAAAGAAAAACAGAGGAAAACATTAATCTATGCGAGTCAGTTTTGAAAAGAGAAGACGGAATTAAAACGGTTATTTTAAAATTACTTCTTCAGAAAAACGAATTCTCCGCCAAAATCAATAACTTTTGCGCCAGGAGATTTTGTGAAAAGTCGCTAGAATAATCACTAACAGTAGGTTAGTGGGTATACGTATTACAAAACTGAGCTATTTAGTAGCAGGTCATGCTAACAGAAATATTACTCAAGTACAGATAAGGCGCGATGCACCAATTTTTATAAGATTAGAATAATGAATACTTGACTGGCCTGTTGGTCTAGTGGTTAGTGGCCCTGACTGCTATGCCGGAGATCGTGGGTACGATTTCCACCCAGAACAAATCTTAGTGTGATGAGCATGATCATTTTTTCTGTGTCTGGGTGTTATTATGTATTTGGAAATATATAAGTATGGCGACTATTACACGGTCATGCAAGCGTCAATCAATTCCATCAATTATGAATGACCGTCATTCAACGCATTAGATAGTAGGTTTTTCGTCAATCAAAGCTTTGACTGTGGCAAAACTGACAGCAAAACTGACAGCAAAACCTACCGTGTAATAGTCGCCTATGATTCAGTTGTCTAGTATTTTTTTTTTGTCTTTTTTACGTATAATTTACATTTTTAAATATTTTTTAAAAGACCTATAAAAAAAAGCATTTAAAAATATATAAAATAGTTGTCCGCCGGTATCAGGAGCAGGGTCCACGCTACCGGTGGTTAGGACTCCAGAGACAGGAACCTCCTCACAATGCGAGCCGTATCGAGGAGTACTGCTTTCTCTATTATTATTACTATGTTTTATTTCGAGTGTAGGTATGTTCCCTTGGGATAATTTTCTACTTTTACGACGGCGAAACTTCTCGCAGAAGCCAAGAATAGATGAGAGCGGAAGAATGGTAAAAACTAACAATTACAAGTTTCACGACAAATTAAACGTTTTGGTGAAATCGATTGTTAGGTGGTGTGTGACATGCGGGTTGTATGATGTAACTTAGAAAAACAAAATCGAAGATTCAAATTATTCATGTACCCTGGTTATTCAGGATTGCTGGAATGTTTGAAAGTCTCCCCGAGCCTGAAGTGAAAAGGGCAACAGAAGGAACATTAAGTTATTTGATAACTTCCTATTCAAAAAAAAAAAAATGCGACAAAACAGATATATCCTAGAATCAAAACTTCTAAGATATATAATATTCACCAACCCGCATCGGCCCCGCGTGGTAGATTCCCTATTCTCTTTCCAAGAAAGGAAGCCTGACTCCTAGCAGAGTGAAAATTACAAGGCTGATTAGTAGTACTGAGGACTTTTAATATTACATGAGTTTCAAAACTCACGTAACACTCACTTTTATCTATAAAAGCATACATTGATATTATTATAAATGCATGAGAATGCTGAATGCATGCATAAATAACTGCAATGAGCAATTAAAAGTGATAAATGGGCCGTTCATCATTTCATTTTATTAAGAAACCAAGATGTTAGCAATTGGATACTAACTGAACTAAGACTTCATTTCCAATTACTAACATAGAATAGGAATGCACTACACTGCTAAAGTGCTGACCTTACAAATAATAAAAACAAGAACAATAAAAATACAGCGAAAAGATAACTCTCTCTAAAAATATTTCAAACAAAAAATAGGCACCCCTAAACTAGTCAACACCATTCTCATTTATCGATAAAAAAACCGCACTCCATTGCAAAAAAAAAACAAACAAACAAAGTATCCGCACAACACTACAAAGTCCTATTACACACGAACTATTTTTCTACAAACAATACTACACTACGGGCCGTACGATTCACTAATTGCGACTGACGGAGTGCCCGTAGATCGTAGCCCGTAGGACCGCGAAGATACGTCCTTTGTCGTAAGACGTCGATTTTATCGAAGTGTAGTAGGAACAATGGTTTTGATACTTGTCTGAATTGAAGGATGTACCGAAAGAGATTTCTGTAGAAATAAGCATCACCTTTGTAGGTACCATTTTTTTCTGTTTCCTTCTTCTTAACTATTAATAAATGTGTGTACATGAATTGTTAAATAAATAACAATAGGATCTAGGCTTTCTAAAAGTGTTCAATTATAAAAATGTTTTAATGATATAGTGATATTACATTAGCGACGTTTGAAAGTACTTTTTTTTTGTTCTTTTATTTAATAAAAAAAGACGTGTGGCACTCGGGGACTGCCGCGGTAAAGCTATTGCATAGCATTTTTTATCAACATGTGCAATTATAATTATTTATTTATTTTATTTATGCAGTATTTTTTAAGCTATTGCATAGCATTTTTTATCAACATGTGCAATTATAATTATTTATTTATTTTATTTATGCAGTATTTTTTAAGCTATTGCATAGCTTCTATCGCGGGCCTTGAGCGTGGAGGCCGAATCCAGAAATTCCATAACGAAAATAATCTAACACCCCCCCCCTCATTTGTTTTTTGAGCGTGGTAACCGATAAGAAAACAAATGAGTGAACAATCAATCAAAACTCAATTCAATGTGTGAAAGTGTAACTTCAATTAATATCAAAGAAAAAAAAAACAAAGGATCAGGAGGTTGGATCACAGTTAAGTACCTACTAGTTCACAAAATTAAAAAAAAATGAGACATTTGCTCAAGCATATTTAGTATAGTTGAGTAAACAACGAAATGCAACACAAAGGACTTAAAAATTAAAGCCAAGTATCAAAACGACTCCTTAATCAAAGTGTCAAGGTGCAAGCGCCACATACATTATATAAATTACGTTATCTCCCAGCGGAGCATTAGCGACAGTTTACTGGCCATACTGGCCACGCGACCTGTGGTAAACAGTTTGAATAACGAACTATTTATAGTCGTTATATCATTTCGAGAAAGTAAGGACGCTTTCTGATGGGACCTTAGGACCGATTTAGATTAAGTAATTATTACGAACTATGCTACTTCTATAGGACTGGATTACATTTTTAAATGTCTGTTTCAGTATTACGACAGCGATGCGGGGCAGTTTTTCGACGTCGTATTTTAGATTGTTTTTTTTTTTAGTTCTTTAGTGCTTTTATTTTATTTTGTAAGTTAGTTTTAATTAGGTATATTCTTAGGTTACAAATTGTGCTAACTTTCAAGTATCTTTACACCTTCGTTAAAGTTTTTTTTTTGTTTAAGTAGCAAGAGGTACTTTGTAGTAGAGATATTAGAGGTAGGCGAGTTTCAATACATTTGCAGATGGGAGAGCGACTTACCAAGTTGGCAGTAATATGCTATTGTACCCAACGTTTATTGTTATACGTTTAAGGTAAGATTCACGTGCCAAACGCCCTAAATAAACAAATTACTGTTGTCTATAGCCCTAAGCTACATAACTAGACACCATACAGACACCAGAGTAGACTTACTCTGGGTAAGAGTATGACTTCTCACCTTAAGGGTCAAGCGCCCGAAAAGTGCCATAAAACAGTGATTTTCTGAGGCCTACTCCTCCGTAACGGCTAGGTCAATTTGGTTAAAAAAAAATATATGTTTATTATAGATTCATGAACAATAATATCAACATTTGATGTTATCGTGCAATGAATACTTTTGTCAAAAAAAATATATTTAGCAATTTCGCAACTTTTCCCTACTCCTTCAAAACGGCTTGGACCTTTAGAAACATTTTTACACATAAAAATTGGTGGTTAAATATCCTTCAAAGTGAACATTGCATATGTAAATCAATCATTATCTCGCAGAGAAAATGGATTTAAAGCGCTTTCCGGGCGCTGCTGGCCGCAAATAAATGCACAGATTTGCGTACTGCCGCCTAGGCGAGTGCGAGGGTTGCGTTCACATAATTTCGGCCAGATGGTTCAAGCCTTAAAAAGAAAAGCATAACGGCCATTCGCGACCTTGCCGCTGTGAGCGGTAGCTAAGCGCCAAAAAAATTGCCTTGTGCAATAAGACCGCCTATTGTACACTTATTCTTTTGTAAATGTTTATCCTATAATAAGCTAAGGTGTGCAATAAAGTTATAAATAAATAATAAATAAGCAAGAGGCGACGAGCGGCAAAAAGAAAAGTATGAAAATATTTAGAGCACGCCCCGCTCGCCGCGCCGCTAAGACCGAAGTCGTGTACTGATCGTAATAGGCTATTTGAACTTTTCAGTTTAAACCAATATTGTGACTATGATGATCCCATATCTCGCCAAATCATCTCAATATCGTATGTTCCATTTCTAGGCCACCCTAACGTATCACAAATAATAATATTGTTACGTTATAAATCTTAATTCTCGACGGCCGTGTTCCAAACCGCTATTATTCAATTAGACCAATAAAATGTTGATTTTTTTATAACTGATTAATTACGTAGTGGGAACGAATCATTTATTTACACTGTCTGGTCGTGAATATGGCACACATATAATGTTCCCACTGCTGGGACTCAGGCCTCAATGGTTCTTGGATATGCTGGTTTCCTCACGATGTTTTCTTTCACCGTTTTAAGAACAGTGCTGATGAAATGACCTTCAGCTTATAATTCTCGGGAAACTGACTCTGGCAGGGAATTGAACTCCTTAGCGTACGCACAAAAAACAATGTTTCCATAACAGGTGGCGCAACGCCGTGTCTTTGTCTAGTGGTCCGACGCCAAAACGCTTTTGGCGAAATTAAACTGTGCAGTTCCGATGCACAGTTAAATCCGGTATGTAAACGATGGAGAACAGACAGGCTAGCAACTCGGCGTCAATTCTCAAGACTTTGTGCAATACATCATTACCGATAGTCTTCTTGGCTCGCTTCTCAATCTACTCTAGCATAGAATCATACCTGTTTGACTAAAAGTCTATTTCTAAAGCACAATGTATCATATCTACTGCCGGACAGTGTATTTTCATTGTGCATGATACGTACGTATTCAACGATAAATATTAATTGAAGCGTTCTCAAGGATATCGTTTGGTCGCAATAATTGTTTCGATAATAATCTAATGTCTATAATAATATGTTTCGCGGCCCACTTCCCATCATTACAGGATGTCTAGTGTCTGTGTTAATCTGTTGCCAAAATATAAAAATTGCTGAATAATGGACATTTCGGTGTAGCTGTTAGAATGTTCATGTTGGCCGTTACTAGAAAACATATCTATACCTAAATATAATATATAATCAATTTGATTTCATATTTTTTTATTATTTATTTTTAGTATATGTGGTGTACGACTTATTTTATAGGAATAATACGAGTACGTATAAAACAGGAACTGCGTAGGTTGATTGGCTATTTCTTACATTAGTATTTATTTACTACGAGTATATTCCTAATACAAATACATAAAATGTGTCATTTGTAGAATCAGTCCAATATAGATTCGGTCGTTTATAAAATCAATCAATTTGAGAAGCGGTCATATGCAGAATTTGTCATTTTTTACACTCCGAGCCACTTATAGACTATGTAGTCATTTCGCGAATCTATCATTCCAAGACTAAACCCATTACATCACGTCGACATCCCCGAGCAATAAGGCGGTAGGTAATCAGAGTGGTAAAAACCAGAGTGGGTTTTTAATCAGTAAAAGTCCGTTCTGTTCCTTCGTTCCCTTTCATACCAGGACCGAATCTTCCTTCCAGACCCTTGGACCCAGTAGGCTTCGACCCTACTGGGTCCCTCCAGTTTCAATAACACTAACACACAGTACACTACGCGCCGTAACCCAAAAGTCTAGTTAGAAGCTTATTTCCATCTACGTACCTTCAGCCCTGGCCCTCCTCTCGAACTCGTCGAAGAGTCTGTTGACGTCATCGATCTCCCGCCGCAGCCTCCTCAGCTGCGGGTCCGCAGGGTCGCCTTCAGCTAACAGCTTCTCTGCGTCCTCGTTGAGAGCGCGACGGATGGCTTGGCGCTGTTCTGCACCCATTGCTACGAACTGGTGGAAAGAAAGGAAGATATTAGCAGACTGCAGACTTCTTTATGAAGTTTCGAATAAAAAATAGGTGTAAAGAGGATACGTTGGTGAGTTTTGAAAAAGATACTGTAATCTCTTGTATACTGGAATTCGGTATACCTGAGCGAACCTGACCTGAACCACAAAATAGATAGGTACAGAAGATCTCATGTATGTACTTCACTTTTTATTCCTACGCTCGGCGGACGCACACTAATGAGCGTTTGAAGCGGAACTCTTCGACGAGTGGTCCGAGGCGCTCTGAGATATCGTATCCGTGAGCGGTGTCTATGTGTGCGTTACTCGAGCGCGCTTTGTATGTAGATTGACTTCTGTACCTATCTATTTTGTGCCTGAACTGTCGTGTCGTGATGAATTATTTAGAATTGCAAGTGTGGATATGGACAAACGATTTGTTAACAAATATTATATTGACTTAGCTTTAAGATACGAGAGGTTTTAGTATACGATTAGTAATTTGTATTTAAATTTGTATTAGTCATATCTACTAAAAATTACAAAAAGTTACTCATATATAAAAGTGTCTCCACACACGGGCTACGAAAAAAAGCCGCTTCTAGGTTCTTTTTGTGGCGGCTTTTTTTTTGCCCCGTGTGCGGCGGTACCGACACAAAAAAAGCTAGAAGCCTCTTCTAGCTTCTCTGGCCACAAGCTGTCGCGCGTTCCAGTTTTTTTTTTTGCGGCCGCTTTAACTGTTTTTTGTGGCTGTTTCTAGCTTTTTCGTGTGCAGTTCCACAAATTGGAAAACAAAGAAAGAAAAATAATGTTTTACTAGAATTAAACAGATAACAATACTTACTTGTGGGAAATCCCATCCCTTCACCACCTTGATGGTCGCGAAGATCATATTCTGGCGCATCCTCAGCTGTTTCCTCTGCCATAATTGTATCACCTTGACAAAAACACACACAATTAACACACACACAAAACACACACTGTCTAGGAGACGCATCGCGGTGTCTTCATTGACAATGTGTACACGACTTTACTTGTAATTTTACATTTTAATTATTTTTGTAATATTTTATTTTTATTTTATTGTAACTTTGACTAAAGACATTGAGTTACAGGTTTTAACGCCCTGAGACAACGGGTGCATATACATCACTGACAAAATGGGAATGTTTATATTTAGTTTATCATTTGTTGATCATTCATTAACTTAATGGTGATATCATTATTATAGGTTGGAATTGGTCGGTAATACAGATAAAGTAAGTGTCACATTGGTGTTTGTTTTATGCAATAATTATACTATTTTTGTTTAATTTATTTACATACTGGACCAGCTTATGCCAGTGGCTTCGCCCACGTGACATTAGGTTTTTCCTCCAACCAGGATATATTTAGCATATAGTAGGCCTTATAATGTTCCCACTGTTGGAACTCAGGCCTCCTCTCTAGGAGAGGTAATGGGCCGTAATCCACCAGTGCGGGTTGGAGGATGTCACATGTCTTCGAATTTTTGTTTCTAGGACATGCCAGTTTCCTCAACATAGTTCTCCTTCGCCTTTTATAACTCGTAAGTCGGGACCGTAACCACCCGGCCACCACTGCTACCAGGTGGACGAAGGTGTCTCTTACAAATACGTATTTGTGGCTCTAGTGGAACATCCTTACTCGGCCCCTACGAGGATTGAATGTAATACTGCTGATAACTTCACTTTACAACAAAATAAGTGATATCATTTAGCTGTAACATTTACCAACTAAATCTCAAAGCGGGCCCTAACCTTCCAAAATATTGTACCTTCCGTACAATACTTTGAAAGTCCCTGAACGGCTTCATGAAAAAGGAAAGTGTCATTTTAACATCGTAGTGAAAAATCTTGACGAAGCGGCATTTAGACCTCCACCCCTCTGGCCAAGTTACGACCGTTTCGTTTCGATTCTCTTGCGTCGAACGCCTCGAGCAGGCCACGCCACTGATTTCTTTGTTCTGACTTTTGACGTCATCTCAACGCTCAGTCACGTGGCCACCAGAGATGCAGTTAAAGTTATGTTTCGGGCAAAACAAAAATCGGAATGAGTGTGTCAAAAAGACTGACCCTATCATAAGCGCTGCGCAGCCTAGCCGCGGAGTCGATGGCCTCCTGGCAGGGCGGCGGCAGCGCCACGACGGCGCCGGGCAGCTGCACGTCGGTGCCGGCGCCGCCGAGACGCACGCGCCAGCGGCTGCGACCTGAGTTGTCCACCACCGTCACTGCTGAGCCCTTCTCGATGGCCACCTGCAGGGGAACAATTAGGTTAAGATTTTTAAATATTTCATAGGAGTCTGACTGATTTGGTAGTAGTGAAAATCTAATATCTACTACTAGTTTGTCATTAAAAAAAAAACTGGGCAAGTGCGAGTCGGACTCGCGCACTGAGGGTTTCGTGTGAACTACAATGCCCGAATGGACACTCGAAGATTTTTCCGAATTGCAAAGTTTTTTTTTTGTGACGTAAATAACAACAAATTTATTGTTTACGGATTTTTTCCAGATACCTTGCTTGTGCCAAATTTCTGAATTCTGGGTCAACGGGAAGTACCCTATGAATTTCGGTCTTTGAAAGTTTCAAAATATACGTCTTTTTGCGACATAAACGGCCGTATTTTTTATTCGTTAACTTATAAGTTTGATTTTTTCACAGCTTTTAATTTCAACTTGATACCTCCACGCGATTTTAAGAATCTCATTGTCTTGATAGACAGACGAACGGACAAGAAAGTGATCCTATAAGGATTCCGTTTTTTCCTTTTGAAGTACGGAACCCTAAGTACTTATGCCCTTTTCAAGGAGTCGTTAGACAAAAGGTAAACAAACCATAAAAAGAATAGGTAACTTAAAAACATGAGTGAACCTGGACCAAGCAACGCTTGCACTTTTCCTTCGCCGAAGAAAAATCGTGCAAAGAAAACGCCAAAGCATTCAACAGAAAAGAAAAGTTACCTACATTGTTTTCTTTGTTTACTTTTTGTCTCAAGCCCAGATGAATATTGTATTAAGAGTCCTTTTACGTTTCGGCTTTACGCAAGTTTAGGTATTTTACGCACCGAGCGCTCGAGCGGACGGCTAACTGCGCCACCGATACTTTCATTCATACTTCTCGCTCGCACTTAATACGGCGACTAAACGATCTGGATTTTCCGTACTTAACTTAAGGTTTCTTAGGATGAAGGTTAGTAGGTGGAAATTGTTGACGTGTTATTTCAATTTTATAAAATGAATTTATATTAATTGATTTTTCTTATATTATTTTTTATGAACCATGTTTAAATAATTTTTTTAATTGTTTTGCAGTAATCGATTATAATATCTACAGTCAATAGCATTAGTATTAATTGTATTAATTGTATATATTATAGTAGTATGGTTGCTGCAACGTATTCTAATAAATAAATCAACCAAATGTAATAGAATAGAATAAACTTTATTGTTCACCAAAATACTCGTAGTAACAATTTCACAGAAAATTAAATATTATTAATATAATATATTTAATTAACAAATATATTAATTATAGAAAGAGAAGAATGAAGAGAGTATTTTTTTAATTATTACCCGACAACGGAGGGAACTTACGATTTTGACAGGCTATGTATGTATGTATGTTTGTGAGTACGTTCATTTGTTCCTTATAGCTCCTAATCTACTTATCAGAACTCGACATATGAGGTATCGTTAGAACAGTCTTAATCGTTCGCTGAACATATGCTGTGTGACGGGTCACAAAACAAGATATGGCGCCCTCTAGCGGACAAAAAGTAATGTGTTAAAAATAAAAATGGAGATAAATACGCCGTGTTTGGTATCATTTGAAAGGGCTTAAGTTGTGTATTTCCAATATGTTGCTCAAATTCAAAGTGACGCCCTCTAGCGGACAAAAGATAATGTGATAAATGTTAAGATAAATACACCGTGTTAATATCATTTGAAAGGGCTTCACCGGTACTTTGCAAAAATTAAAAAAATTATAGCCAAAGTGCACCTCATGACAATTCTAATAAGCCCAAACACGGGTAGGTAGGAACTCCGGTAGGAGTTCCGGTGCCTATCTTCCGGCTCCATCATCATCATCAGGTCACTTCAATGATACTATTTTCAACATACCTATTCAAACCATTCATTTATTTATTTTATCGTAGTCGCATAACTTCGTTCCAAAAAAATACTATCCTATTTTATGTACATTTTGACAGCACTATTTCAACATCTTCGAAACCATGAAAACGATACTCATGACGAAAAAGTTGATAATTTCTGACAGCCGCCATCTTAGATTTACATTTTGACAGCACTATCGGCTTCAACAACCTCAAAAACCATGAAAAAGACACCCATATCGAAAAAGTTGATAATTTATTGCAGCCACCATCTTGAATTTACATTTTGACAGTACAATCGTTTTCAACACATTCGAAAACCACGAAAACGACACCCATGACGAAAAAGTTGATAATTTCTTGCAGCTGCCATCTTGAATTTATATTTTGAGAGTACTATCGGTTTCAACACCCTCGAAAACCATGAAAACGACACCCATATCAAAAAGTACATAATTTCTTGGAACCGCCATCTTGGATTTATATTTTGACAGTACTATCGGCTTCAACACCCTCGAAAACCATGAAAACGACACCCATGACGAAAAATTTAATAATTCCTTGCAGCCGCTATCTTGGATTTATATTTTGACAGTACTATCGGTTTCAACATCCTCGAAAAACATGAAAAAGACACCAATATCGAAAAAGTAGATAATTTCTTGCAACCGCCATCTTGGATTTATATTTTGACAGTACTATCGGTTTCAACATCATCGAAAAACATGAAAACGACATCCATATCGAAAAAGTAGATAATTTCTTGCAACCGCCATCTTGGATTTATATTTTGACAGTACTATCGGTTTCAACACCCTCGAAAACCATGAAAACGACACCCATATCAAAAAGTACATAATTTCTTGGAACCGCCATCTTGGATTTATATTTTGACAGTACTATCGGTTTCAACATCCTCGAAAAACATGAAAAAGACACCAATATCGAAAAAGTAGATAATTTCTTGCAACCGCCATCTTGGATTTATGTATATTTTGACAGTACTATCGGTTTCAACATCCTCGAAAAACATGAAAACGACACCCATATCGAAAAAGTAGATAATTTCTTGCAACCGCCATCTTGGATTTATATTTTGACAGTACTATCGGTTTCAACACCCTCGAAAACCATGAAAACGACACCCATATCAAAAAGTACATAATTTCTTGGAACCGCCATCTTGGATTTATATTTTGACAGTACTATCGGTTTCAACATCCTTGAAAAACTGAAAACGACACCCATATCAAAAAGTACATAATTTCTTGGAACCGCCATCTTGGATTCACATTTTGACAGAACTATCGGCTTCAACACCCTCGAAAATCATGAAAAAGACACCCATATCGAAAAGTTGATATATATATAAATCAACTTTTCTAGCCCCCCCTTTCACAATGCACGATAAGGAACTTCGTTCCAATCGCGACTATCTGGTATACTAATAATGTGTGAACTTTGCACATAATGAATACCGTTAGAAAATAAATACAAAGATCAAAAACGGCGTTCGTAGTTCACACGCACACAACAGCAATGCGGTAGCGTCTACGCGACAATCGGCGCACACAATGTTAGTATCGGAACGAAGGCGCGCGGGAAATAAACTGACATAGGTCCGACCTCGACAAGCGCTCGCGCGGTACTAGTCGCGGATGGCTGGCGCAGTGAAATATATAGTATTTTTATTTATTTAATTACAAAATAATAGTAGCGATTAAAAAAATAAAAATAATACTATAGTTTAAGCAAATGTTGTTGATTATTTTGGTATAAATTTTACGCCTAAATAATGTAGAACTTTGGAGATATTGGGGCTTGTTTCGAAGCCTTTTCGGTCGATAATTGAATTATGTAGATTTTTTATTTTTATACACAAAAGGCATTTAACCAAAAACTACTCAATAATTTTTGAAGTTAAGGATATTTGACAGCTAATTAATATTAGTTTTGGTGGTAGATATTCAGTAGAATCTCCAAATTAGAGCTGCCAAATCACGTCTCCGTGAGTTTTTGCCTAAACATGCATCGGAAGAAAGTTTATTACTAAATAATTAAACAAGTTATCTAAAATCGGTTAAATAGTTAATATAGTAGAGAAAACAAACTATTTTTGACAATAATTGTTATTTCATTTAACGAACGTAAAACATACAATTTCAACGTCGAATACTTGCAATTTCGCGTTTTTTTGTAAAAGGCCTCTTAAGTATAATACTTAAACGAAAAATACAGCGACATCAGTCCAACAAAAAGACAATAACATAAGGCTCAAATAGGAATGACGTTTCTCTATAGAAAGATTGACAAAACAAAAAAAAATACTCACATTAGCATGCTTATAAGCACAAACAGTTTCCGCTCTTAGCGGCCTTGTAATAGGTGCTCTTCTCTGCTTCACGGGCCTGATCTCCTGTGCATCCTCAACCAGGCGAGACACCAGTCCACCGTGGGAGTTGAGTTCCTCGCGGAGTTCTTGCATGCCTTTCAGCAGTCGCTCGCCCTGGTCGAGAGTGAACTCGGACTGCGAGAATGATGTGTTTAGAGCTTCTTCACGTCTGGAAAAAAGGATCAAGATAAGTTTGTTTGTCACTACTTTGGTACCTATTACTACTATTCTATATTATTACTTGTGTTCCCTGTAAAGTGAGTTGTGCTGCCCAAAAACTGGCTTTTCGTCACAAAATAATAATGATTGAAAAGCCGATTAGGGTCACATTTCGGGTTCAATTTTATTTTGAATCATCTTGGGACCCACTCAAATATACACACAATGTTTCATATGAATCGTAATCGAATACAGAAAAAGAGGCTGTACTCCTTCAATAGAGCTAGGCAGAGGTGTATAGCACAGTTGTGTACGCATTTAGATTATTTTTCGACTTAAGACTAAGAATTACATTTCGACTTATGATTAAGAACTTATAACCTCTATTTCCTATGCCATAAAGTACTTTTTCATTTGCATGAGATTTACTCCAACAATTTGAAAGAAAAGCTTATCCATTAATGCAATTCTATCACTATTTATCACTCCATAAAGTTCAAATTCATTTACAGCTCCATCCACAACAGGCACACTTACTTTTGTATCCATTTCTCGGCTTCTTTGACCTCTTCGAAGAAGTTGTGGTACTGTGTGGTGTGCTTGAGATGTGTCTCGAGACACAGCGTCAGCTGGAGCACCCACGCCCATTGAGACTGCATCACCTGTGGAGAAATTAGGAGATCAGAATAATGAATAACTTGGCTAAATGGTTAAAGGACAACCTAAGGCCCTTTTTTTAGGTGGTAATTCATCCCACCCTTTTCGTGTCAGACTTTTACTGACTAAACCCCACTCCTGCTCCTTCTTTGCCTTCGTCCCAGGTCCCCAGGGTTCTCTTTCAGACAACTCATGGACCCATTAGTCTTCGACCCTGCAGTAGGTTGTAAGGACATGTCAGCAAAACCCAGTAGGGGTTTTGCTCGTTGAGGCGCGCATGGAACACTACGCGCCGTCGACGATTGGGGTTCGGTCCGGACGGTTACCGGCTGGACAGCGAGAGCCTGAGTCCCTACCACGATCCATTTAACGATCTAAACTGAAGCGATAAAGAGATGGAGCTATCGCGTTAAAGGTGTATAGCTATAGCTTTCGCATTAAAGGTTTATAGCTATAGTTCCATCTATCTCTTTCGCTCACACGTCTCACGTTTTAAAACGTCATGGGTCTTACCATGACGTTTCTTCACGTTATGACTCTTTAGAATGGCCACACTCGGGCGGAAGCTACGGTCCACCGTTTAAATGTTACATTCAATTATAGACCTATCATTTACATAAAGCAGTTTTTCAACTAACCTGCAGATGAGACTCGATTGTCTTTGTAGCGGGATGATGCTGAGCAATGAGAGCCTCTCCACGGTCAATAACGTTGCTGAATTGTAGTTCTCGCTTCTCGAGTGATGACATCAGTTGCTGGGGAGAAATGTGGCTTATTAGTTAGAGTACAAAAGTGATTTTATCTTGCTAATATTATAAAGTTTCTATATTTGAATGTTACTCTTTCATTCAGAAATTACTGTACGGATTCGATCTTCTTCTTCTTCTTCTTTTCGTGTCGATGCTCTAAAACTATACTTCTTTTGACCAATATTTGGCAACCTGCAGCTGCATGAAAGGAGCCTCTCCGAATGGCGTTAAAAATATCGTACAGCGATTATAAACGCAGCAATTAGAAAGGCGGAAGTTTTTATGTGTGTGTCTATGTACGTTTGGTTGAAATTTGAGCATCATATTTTGATTAGTTAGAACTTCAAACCCATACACAATGCGTATAATTAGTGAAAAAGTTTTCCTATTTCTCTGGTAGCGCAAAATTTGTAAATGTATTTCTATTTAGAAAAAAAACACTATTAAGCATTACAACATTAATGTATAATATAGTAATATGATCTAAACATCAACATGCAATATGGATAATAAAGACAAAGCACATTGAAAAAAAAACGCCAAAATAAAATAATTTAATAATAATTTAGGCACTCTTCGCATCTAACGTAATGTCCACGTATAAGCGACGCTTACGCTGCGTGAAAGCGACGTTTTGCGCTGCCATGAAGCGACGGGAAAAACGCCAGATGTGAAAGTACCCTAACATAAAAAGTTAAAAAACCAACCTCTCTATCATCTCCAAACGAATGCTTGTAACCAAACGAATCGTGTAAACTTATTGTAAAACAACATATCAATAGTAAGTACATGACAATGGCTTCTAATGGGTAAGGAATAAGGATCAGATTTCATTAACCCCTCGAGCGCTTATCTTCATGAACTAAATGCTTGGGTCACACGGATGTAATCCGATATTCCAACAGAGGACACCTCAGTAGAAAGATTATTTGACCATTAAATGTTTGCTGTATGGCCTTTAAAAGAGACTTTGACCCCTGAGTTTGTTACAGTGTTTCTTCTCATGGTAATCAGCTAGGAAACACTGGCCACAAATTCAATAACGTTGAAGGTCAAAATTTGGATTACATCTGCTGTCTACAGGGATTGCAACAAACAAGGTCACCTCTGTTTGGACACTAGATTAGATCTGTGTAGTTCATGATTTAATGGCTCACGTCAGAATGGTTAAATTGTCGTCAGAAATAACGGTAAAGTAACGATAATGTTAACGTCCTTTAGGAGGAGTTACAGACACCGACACGGATCTTGAGCACTGACTTCCACATGCCCACATGCGTAGAGTGAAATATCGGCCTCTTTAGTAGTATGAAGCTGGAGTGGGGAATGCAATCCTTGTACAGTGATTGGCTCACCGATGCGTAAAGCGCTCACGATTCATGCCGGTATCGGTGGGGCCATTCAAGTATCACATAAGCACTGCGGAGGGGGGGGGGGGGTATGGGTGGCTTTGCTTATTTTTTTTGACATGGATGGGGGGGTCTGGATGGTAATTACGTCAGCAGTACATATTTTTTAGTTTTTTATGAGAACGATATCGCTCTTCTAAAAGCACAAGAAAGTGAGCAGACACATATCTCTGAGCAGCAAACATCCAATGTCATTGAAGAATTTAGAGTCATGAATTCGTGTTGCCAAAATTTTTAATGAAGTTTGTTTTATTCCTTTATTTTTGCTGACGAGGGGGAGGGAGGACGGATTTGCATAAAATCTGCTTACGTAATAATTGAACGGCCCCTGTTCAATGGTATTCATTCGAAGCTCCATTCCATCAGCACGTAATAGCTACAGTGAACATACCTCATAGTAATGCTGAACGGCTGGCAGGTTGATGTGAGGATCCGCCCAGTCCCTGGACAGTTCCACCTGCTCCTTCTCGTTGAGCCAGTTCAGCTCGGCCGTCGCTGATTGGAGGAAGTCTTGTAGAGCGTCAAGATCCGACATGCTGGAGGTAATGAAAAGGTTGTAAGGTTAAATGATGTCAGTTCAAATTGAACTTTAATTAAAGACGGTTAAGGTTCATATTCAATCAATAAATTGAAATTGGGTGGAAAATAATTTGTCAGTCAAAATTGGACTTTATTTCTAAGGAAATAATTTCTACCCAACTCAATATTTTTTAATTCAGCACCATTACGAATAAAATAAAATCACTCTTCTATAAGATGTTACGAGTATGCGTCTCATAGTATTTTAAACCTTATTGTAATGTTAAAAACGAAGCAAAATTACATAACGCTCGTATTATATTTACAACTTCTATATGAGAGATATTTATCATAAAATTGAAGTAAATTCAACCGTATTTCTATTAAAATAAAGTTAATATTTGATTGATTTATCTATTGTGGTCAAGTTTCCGCACTTAGTCCTTAGTGGACCATTGTGCGTGGGCCATGGCTGCACTCACTCCAACCAGCCCATCTCACTCCAGTAGTAGATGAGGCTCCTCAGTTTACTCAGGGCATCTATGAGAGAATTCGATGCTCTCAAGGTTCGTGTTCTTATCTCACTGAAGGCTGCACTCGAGAAGCACACGCGCGAAGGTTTCCTCTGATTCCATGATTGATCAATATATTACCGTTTAGTGCTGGTAGAGAGTAGTTCAGCGTACAACTTCTGCAGCTGACTGAGATGTTGGTTGTACAGGTTTAATTCTTCTCCGCTGAAGTTTGAGCGGTTGTGCACGCATTGTTCCACCTAGAAGAAAAGACATGTTTGATTAGTATGGGGTCAGTAGTGACCTTTGAATTTGTTTCGGTGTTTCTCCTATGAGTCAGTAGCTAGAATACTTCGGCCAAATCTAATTTATTGACAAAAACATTGACGTGTAAAAGCGTACTTTTCTAAACAATGCAAAAAATATTGCAAAAAAAAATACTAGTCTACCCACTAGTATATTTTTTTTTTTGCAATATTTTATACAGATAACTGTATCAATTAGGTACTCTTCTCACATTAAAACAGCTTACAAAAAAGGAAATAACATCAAAAATAAATCATTTACCAAACCGTATCAAAATTAGTCATAAAATGAGAAAGCAATTAGAATTTCAAGTATGAAAAAGTGTGGACGCGCGATAGCGAATGCGCTATCTTTTTATGCGAGTGATGACGTCACATTACAGAATGTGCATCCTTTTATAGTTACTTGACAGCTTTCTCTTCCACCAGAATTAAAAAGTTTCTCTTTTTATAAAATAAGAACCAAGTACCCAATCAAATCGTAGCTCACCTAAGAGACCAATTCCATAGAGTATGGCTTACCTTAGAGTGGAATTGATCGATCTGTTTGTGTTCCCTCTGGTGCTTGTCCAGCTCATGTTGCACTGATGGTAGATCCGAGCCGTAGTCCGATTCGTGCAGCTTTTTCTGTAAGGAAATCAGATTTATTTAAAATGCCTACCGAGACTAGAAAATATAAGGGCGGAAAACATCAAATAGTTTACTTGACAACGAAAAAAAAAGGCTATAATAAAGAAAAGATTTACAAATAAACAACCGCAAACAGCTATTGATCACTGGCCCAACATGTTTATCGGTTAAGGTTCGAAAAATATAATTGGAACGGATCCCAGATCGCTTGGTAATGTGGCAGCCTTCTTCCTCATTACAACTTGGAAATCAGCCACATGCGCATCAACTCCAGAAAGAATATATTCCCGATGCACTGCGGTATCTAACAGCACCTTTAAATTGATATAAACTAGAGCTTGACTGCGATTGCACCTGATGGTAAACAGTGATGCAATCTCTGATGGTGAGGCGCACTAGTTTATTAAGAGCCTATTCACTGTAGCCTTGAAGACACCCAAATTATAATCGGACGGGAAGACCGCAGCAAGCAAAATTGAAGCTGAACCCATTATTACTGGAATTTATTTTCAAATGAATAAATTTTATGAATGTGTACATTAAGTTTATTCTATTTTATTCTATCCTTCTTAGACTATTTAACCCACGATGTCTTGTCACGTACTCGACTTCAGTGTTTATTGGTAGTAGGTTACCCAAATTGCATTTTCTCTTAATGCTTACCAGTTTTTCTTTACACCACCTCGTGGCTTCGCTAAGCTGCTGGAACTTGGGGTCGGCATCATGGACCCTGGTCTCTAAGACCGTGCGTGTTTCTCTGCGGACCGTAGTCTGCTGCACCGGCATCCGGACGGATGACAGCCGGGGAACGAGCCGCCCGGTGAAGGACTGGCGCGCGTTCAGCCAGCGGTCGTGGACTTGTTGGACTCTGGAAGAAGAATATTCATATTAAAGTTTGAAGAAGTTTTTAAAAATCTAGATGAAACCTGTAGATAGTTAACTTGTGTTAATGATCCGCGATATTTTTTTAAAATCTATCCTCGCCATACGCTAGTATGATTTATCAAAATACTAGCACATAAATATTTTCGTCTTTAATCAAAACATAAAATTAAAATCTTTTAATTCAGACAAAACAGTCCAACAGCAATCATGGTTAAAATATCATAATATACAAAGTGAATGGGTCATTCAAATCGGGGCACAGTGTGTACCACCCCCACAAACTGACGTCCAAAAAGTTTTAACTTATATTTGTTCGTTTTTAATACAGGAGGGTCTTTAAGTTAAGAGTGAATAGATTGCTTCTAGGCAAGCGTATTCCATCGTCGGCCACATCATCGCTTACCATCAGGTGAGATTGTGGTCAAATTCGAGCCTATCCATTATAAAAAAGGGGAGTATCCAAGCAGTGTTTTTTTTTTTGTATAGACTTTGCTTATAAGTCCCAAATTGATATAGGATTTATACCAAGTGGAAAAAATCACTAAAGCTAGTTAAGTGTTCTTACCGTCGATGTAAATCAGCGGCCTGGGGGTATCTTCCTTCCCTGAGCACGTGTGAGTCCTGGAACATCTCCTGTATGGTGTGCTCCATGGCTCTCAGCTCCTGCTCGATCTGTTCGACGGCCAGCTTGGCGTCTGCCGGGTGCACGCCGCGCTCTACACGACGGATCTCAGACTCGATGTGGCGCTCGACGCTGTCGAGGCCGGCTTCTGTTTGTTTTATGTCCCTGTTGGAGAAATTTTTGATTAGTAGGAGAAGGTCTTTTTTCTTCATCATCGTCATCATCATTTTAACCGATAACGAATAATATCCAATAACTTCTACGTCTCTGCGTGGAGTGGGAAGGATTGTCAGACTTTTACAGACTAAAACCCCGCAGTGTTCCTTCAGTTGAGCAAACTAACTCATTTGTCACTACATTTGTAACTACAACACTGCATAAGTCAATTTTTACCAAATTTACAGGAGACGAAAAAATGGCCAACTGACTTGCGCGCTGCCACTACTTTTCGAATTGCGGCTTCTGATTGGCTGAAATCCATATCATGTGAGCAATGGTTAGAAGCGCAATTATCAGCTCCATCTAAAGGCATTCAAATATGATAACCACCAATTTTCGAGCTAAGCGGTGTTGTAAGCTAACGGCGTTGACGATTGGCCACAGTCGGCTGTCCCCCTGTACATACCTGTGCAGCTTCTCAGCAAGCCGCTGCAGTCGCTCCAGGCGACGGATCTCGTCGGTCAGGTCGCGCTCGCGCTCCTGCTGCGCCATCAGCAGGCGCGACCAGGCCTGTTCCAGCGCGTCTGGTCGTAATGTCGGCTCGATGTCGCACTCGCCCACTGATTCGAAGTATTTCTGGGGAAAGAAGATATTTCATTAGAACGGCAAGCTGAATGAGACTAAAAAAAAAAACGACCAAATGGATTCAATTAGATATAAATGATTTTATAATCGCCTTTACAGTTATTTATGCGAGTTCAAATCCTTTTCAGCCATCTTATTGGATGAGAGTTCGGCATTGCAACCATTTTAGTAGATGATAGATCGGCTTTGCAGCCACCTTTTAGTGAATAATAAATCGGCTTTGCAGCCATCTTACTGGTTCATAAATTTACTTTGCAGCCATCTTAGTGGATAATAAATTAATTTTACAGCCATCTTAGTGGATAATAAATCAGTTTTGCATCCATCTTAGTGGATAATAGGCTTTGCAACCATCTCAGTGGAAGATGAATACGCTTTGCAGCCATCTCAGTGGATGATAATTCGGCTTTACAACTATCTTAGTGGATGATAAATGAACTTTGCAGCCATATGTGCAAGTCGTAAGGCGATTTTGCAGAAATATGTAATTGTATTTTATTGTATAGAAAGAGGTAAAGTTTACTTGTAGGACGTAATCTTCCAGAGATTACTTCTGAACCGATTTTTAGAAACTAATTGAAAACCACATTAACCCTGAATGACATAGGCTATATTTGATAGTGATTTCTTAAAAATTTTACACCAAACATGTTTTTTACCTAGTGAAATGAACCCAGGCCAGCTTATCTTTCACACTTACCTCTAATTCCCTGTAATGGTGGAAGAGTTTTTGTTTCTCCCTCTGTCTGAGTGGCACCTCTTCTTGGCGGAAACGCGTGCTCTCGCTGAGCAGCTTCTTCATTTCGATCAAAGTTGACGGGAAAGCACGGTCCTGGAAGAAAGACGACGGGTTAATAAGTTGTTCTATTGATGTCCAGTTTAATGTAGTTCATCGACTAGGGCTCGGTCCGGTCGATTACCGGCCGGAATGCGAACTACCCATTGTTCGACATCCGCAAGCTCGCATCTACCATGGCTGGTAGTCGGGATCAAGGGTCTCGGTGGCTAGGGTGTGAGGATGTCCGTTCCTTCACGGCTTCGGCCTCCTCCTTCGCTAGCATAACTGCTTCGCAGAAGGAGACCGCCTCTTCGCTCCTGATCATGACCTGAACCACGACCCGGCGCGAGAGGCGCTACCACCGCTTGTCTCCAATAGCACACGGCGGTGCTCCGTCCAAGCAGAGCACACCTCTGCCATATACTCCAACGTGTCTTCCGGGAGGTCCACACAGTAATGAAACCCGTGCGATTTTTCCGTCTGAAATTGTGCGTACAGCAAAGGATTGAAATTCCCTGTCGGATTCTGTTTCCTGATGAATACAACCTAATAGGCTTCGTCCCTGCTGGGCTCCTACGATTTTGCTGACATCTCTTTGAGACGCGCGTGGAACACTGAACGGGCTCGGTCTGAACGGCTACCGGACGCCCGGAAGGCGAGCTACCAATTGCTCCTCGTCCACAAGCCCACGTTCTGGAAATTGACGAGTCTGGTATCTTCTTACCTGCATGAGGGCACATTTCTCGTGCAGCCAGGCGCGGTGCAGAGCGGCCTGCTCAGTGTAGGCTGCGGCGCGGCGCTGGGACTCGGCGTCGAACAGCGGGTGCACTGTCGGCGGCTCGGGGAACGTCTCGTACAGCGACGAGATGTACGTGATGAGGGACTTCTCATCAGGCTCGTGGGTGTCCACATCTGGGGAGAAAATACAGCTGTTTGAAACGGTTCTAGGATAAAGACACTAACAGGACTTGCATCTAATCAGCAGAAAGAAGTTCAGTTCATAAGTCCGTCCTAGCTAAAGGTCTCTGCACACAGCGGGCGCGGCGCGGCGGGACGGTACGGCGACGCGACACTGAGCAGTTGTAATGTACTAGATATTACGGACGACGCCACACAGAGCCGTCCCGCTCGACGCGACGCTCTGTGTGGCGTCGTCACATTACAACTGCTCAGTGTCGCGTCGCAGTCCCGTTCCGCCGCGCCGCGCCCGCTGTGTGCAGAGACCTTAAGGTATAGCAGAAAATACAGACGGTTTTTTGGGAAGTTTCCGATTGAAGTTTAGTGACTGCTTTTAAGTATTCGCTAATTGATTCCAATGGATGTTGTAATGTAAAATTGGTGTGGTTTTGTATTCCAAGTATCTTCACAAGTGGACTATATATTCAATCGATCTCTGTAAAGTGGAGCTGAGAATTTTATTGTAGCATCAAATTTTGTTGTAATTTCAGCGAAGCTTTCCGATATTGAGGGTAATACCTTTTGAAGCTTGTCAAAGACATCCATCGAGTTGTCCTTATAGCCTGCATTCCTAATTATGATATTTTCGATGTTAGCGCGCCAAAAATCGTTAAGAATAACCGTAGGCTTAAACGCATTCATCAGGCGATTTGTTGACGTGCTGATAGCGCCGATATCGTAATTCGGAACGCGGGGATAGGTAGGTACTCTATGGTTATCTTAAATCAGTAAGATATATAATTGAAACTAGAAGAGTTACTCTAATTGGCTTGAAGAATGCTGGCTAATAACATAAAAAAACTGGCTTCTCAGTAAAAATTCTAACTGCAACCACGCCCTCAATTAGACAAGACACACAAATAGCTCGCAAACTCACAAAATTACAGCAATTAGTCGCAAAACGCCGCGACAATCGCACAATAAAATCGCACAGTCGAGGCTGCAACGTTTATCTACGCCAGCCTGCACCGACTTTTAAATATAATTATTCTTTTGTTTGACACGGTTTTACTTCGAAGGCGCTTCGAGTATTATTATTAAAATGCTATTCTGTACGCCAGGGTTTCCCAAACTCAGGTCCGCGAATATGTCCCAAATAGTAACGGGAAATTCCCCATTTATTAATGATAAAACTAGTGCTTGACTGCGATCCCACCTGATGGTAAGCAGTGATGCAATCGTTGATGGTGAGGCGCACTAGTTTCTCAAAAGCCTATTCACTCTAGGCTTTAAGACACCTAAATTATACGCGGACGGGAAGACCGCTGCTAACAAATTGTTTCAATCCTTCGATGTACGCGATATAATCGATGAGGCGAAACGCTTAGTTCGGACCGTAGAGGTGTTAACAACGTAAGGATGTCTTGGAGAATATTTTCTGGAATTTCTCATGTCTAAGGTGTCTATTTAAGATTGGGTTCACATAAAAATTAAAAGCTTCTATCTGGGAGCGGCTTCGACCGCGTTTAGGAGAATAAATATCTTCTACTTATAGTAAGCATGTATCCCCGGAATAAAAAAAATTAAGTCGCTTTCGAGGATATAGTCTAACCGTGTACAAAATTTCATCGAAATCCGTTCAGCCGTTTGAGCGTGAAAGCATACAAACATATATATGCACAAAGTTACTTGAATATTAATACGAATTAGTGCGATTTTTTTATAGGCTTTACAGACAAGTTATACACATACGTATACATTATACTTTCTTTCTTTTTTCTTTCTGTTTTTCTTACTTTCTTTCTTTTCATTCTCTCATGTTGTTCTTGTCCTATCACAAGAATCTTAATATTCGATATTAGGTCCATTATCTGCCTAGCAATCACGGTTCCTGCGATACAGCCTAGTGACATACAGACGGACAGCGGAATAATAAGTAATAGGGTTCCGTTTTATTGGGTATGGAACCCTGAAAAAAGGTCAAGACATGTTCCTAAGCGTAGATCTCAATGAAGAAAAATGTGCAAGAAACTAAACGCACAAAGCCTGGAGGAAGGAAGGTCCGTAAACCAAAAAGGCTTTGCGAGCAATAAATTTTAATCTGATAATTATGCAAATACATAAGGAGCAGATAAATTGAAGTCAATGACCGCTACCAAATTAGGTTTTCATAATGTTTTAACTACTGACATTAATTTATATTTCCTATTATCTGACCCATACTTCGCACCGCCTATCAATCAATGAATGTAGTATATATTTCAATATAGTCAACCGATTGCGATGAAAAAAATCCTAAGTAATATATCAAGTTACACACAATTTTATTGTATTAAAGTTATCTAAATCAATTTTGTAATTTTCACGTGATGCGCGGAGACCAACTTTGAAACTGGAACTGCTCGAGTGCCTTAACCAACGCGGATGGAACTGTGATGCTACGTTTACATGTGGGCCCAGGCTAGGCCAACCGCTATTACCCGTTAACACAATGGCGATTGGCCGAGGCTAGGCCCACTTATAAACGCGGTATGAGGAACTACTAGTCCAAACTAATATTATAAATGCGAAAGTAACTTTAGTCTATCTGTCTGTCTGTCTTTGCTTCACGCCTAAACTACTGGACCGATTTGTGTGAAATTTGGTACAGACATAGTTTGGAACTTTAGAAAGGACATAGGATAGTTTTTATTACAAACAATAAAATAAAAAATAAAATTTATTCCGGACATACAGCGCCATCTATTGGTCAAGATGCGCGAACGAAGTCGCGGGCGAAAGCTAGTAATAAATAAATTAGTCCAATCACCTGCCACATGAAATCACAGACCCATAACCACACTTCAGACGTCACACTTCACACACTTGTCCAGCCGAACCACGAACAATGGCTCGTAAACCAATTGAACGCGAACTGTGACCTGACTATTGTATTGGCTAATAATTTAATATTGTCTACGAGACTTTGATTCAATTCGTGTTTAGATCGATTGGAGATAATTGGGCTTGTTGGCATGCTGTAAAGAGTGACCAGGAAGAAATGGAAGTTGGAAACTTCCTTGTTTTTGTTTTTATCGGTTACAATATTAGAATACACGGACAGGAAATCAGAACCAAAGGGTAAAAACGAGTCCCGTTTTTACCCTTTGGTTCTGATTATAGATATTACAAAGACTCCATTGTCCTTCTGCCTCTCACCAGGCTATATCTAATAAACCGTGATAGCTAGACAGTTTAACCTTTCGTGTGTCCGGAACGTGGGTCAACGCGAGACACAATAACTTTTTAATTATGTCTCTAATTACGACATACGAAAGTTAAAATTATCACAGATGATGTATGTCTATTACCACCACAACAACAAATGATATTTCATACAACAATCGCGATTTTTTAAATACGGAACCCTTCGTGTATGTGGTCGACTCGCACTTGGCTAGTTTTTGTAAAAGGATGCGGTTTCAGTATTTTGGTACAGGACCTTTTCAAGAAATTTCCGACCAGCTATGCGTCTCTCATCTATCGGATATCCGCGACCTTCAGGTCATCGGTTCATCTTATTGGTGCCCTTCCAACAGTGCGTCTTCATCAAAACCTTTCGGCTCTGTTGGTCATCTGTTTTGTGGGCGATGTGCCCTACACCACTTAAGTTAGGCGATTTTTCAGACCACGACGGTAACCTTGGTTCTCCTGCGGATCTCTTGATTTCTGATTTAATCCATCGCAAGGAAACTCCGCGCTTAACCCTCTCTCTACCTTTGAGTGACTTTAAGCCTTCTAAAGAGCTTTCTGACTAACGTCTTAAATACAGCTAAAAGTCATTAACTTCAAATCTTTCCAAGATTCTCCAAATATACGGTTTTGCAAGATAAGTCTACCGACTCGCACTTTTCCTGTTAGACACAATCAAGCATGTTATAAAGTAAAGCCTTTTCTATAGGAATGGAGTCCAATTATGAGCAGTAATTACTAACTAATTACGATGTTCTAAACATGACTGCATTACCTACACTTATGTACTGTTATGTAATGTATTAAGTGGCTTTAAATGATTCTTGTCCTCTTTAGAAGAATTTGCAGTCACCGCGAATCTTAGTGGAGAAGAGAGGAATGTCTTTCGATTGATTTATGTTTATCTTGATAATTTTCCTCTCGACTCTTTTATCTTGCCAGTGGAAGCAATGGAATGGAGTACAAAAGAGCAGTGATAACGGCCATGACTTAAAGTTTCATCACCACTGCTCTAAAAATGGTGAAAGAAAACATCAAGAGGAAACCGGTATGTCCTAGAATGAAAAGTAAGAAGATATGTGATATCCATCAACCCACACTGTACCTGCGTGGTGGATAACGCCAAGTTTCATCTTACTGTCCTCTTTATATTAACTTCTGATTTCTGATCAGATCAGAAAATTTTCAGAAACGGTCATTACAAACCTGATGAATGGAGAGGGAGTGGGAAGGCCAAATAAAAGATGGATGGATTGTGTGAGGACTGAGGAGTGATATGAAAGAAAAGAGAGTTAGTGATAGCATGACAAGTGATAGAACAGAATGGAAGAAAACAAAGTCTTTCGACCGGCAGGAAGATGATGAATGGGCGCTGTCAGTTGCGACTGGTCATCTCTTAGCTGCCATGGCTTATTTTAATGGGATTTTCTTGCACATTCTTCTCCATAGATATCTACGCTTTGGAATGAGCAATTATCATAATTTTTCTGATTGACTGGTTTTTTTGACATTTCAAAAGTGCCTGTAAATGGTTTATCCTAACTAATATTATAAATGTGAAAGTGTGGATGTTTGGATGTTTGTTACTTAATCACGCAAAAACGGCTGAACGGATTTGGATAAAATTTGGCACGCATATAGCCTTTGACATGGAAAAGAACATAGGCTACCTTTTATCCCGATTCCTTAAGTACTTAATGCCACGCGGGCGAAGCCGCGGGCAAAAGCTAGTTTGAAATAAAATACTTAGAATCTTTAAAGGTGATGTTGGTCATTACTCACCTATTATTTTAACGACTTGTTCTGTCCAACATTACGTTACTAAGTCTAACATACTGATTCACTAGTCCTACAATACTACGAACCTCGTTTAGTTCCCACTAGCGGGCGAACGTTACGCATTGGCGCAAACCATTCGATCCGCAAACATTATCATGTTTTATTACCCGTGACTGGACTTTGCATGGGACGGTTTATGTCTGTAAAAAAGTCGGCCAAGTTTGAAGCGTAGTCTGGTCTCATGGGATATTTTTTGTTAAGAAATATTAGTAGTAGTAGCATACAACATACTATGTATTAAATTAACAGAGCACATTCGAAACCACAGCTCTAAAGGCTGCCCAACTTAAATGGAACTGGGCAGGACATTTCTGCCTCATGTCTATCTGTGGGCCTGTAAAACACAGGATTGGAGCCCGGACACAGCGATGAGGGGTTGCGGCAGACCACGACGAAGACGGGCGACCTGGATGGCTTCCTGCGAGGAACCGTGTTCGTTGGAAAGAATGGAGGGAGGCCTTTGCCCTGCGGTGGGTCAATAAGGGCTAGCTATAAAAGTACTAGGTAGCCTATAATGTCCCACTGCTGTGCAAAGGCTTCCCTCTTTCTTTTCCACACACGTCTGTCCTCAGCCATTGCGGGCCAGTCCCTCCGGTAGTTGTCACGCTCATCAGAGCCTCTTATTGGGTCTTTAAGCAAGGCGACTTGGCAGCAGACCAAAGTAAAGGTGGAGAGATGAGTTGGACAAGAAATATTAATTAATAAGGATGGCAGTAAAAGCAAAAAAGTGGTTACAATACCAACTATTTACTGCAGCCGCATTTGTCAAGACACCAACGCAATAAAAGTCAAAATCGGTTAAATGGACAGTAAAAAAGAGTGTTTGTCATTTGAGAATGGAATATGGAAAATAGTATTATCCAATATACAGAAATAGGTTCAATACTAAATTGTTTTAAAGATTATAATAATAGATTTAACAATTAAATTTTTTACGATTTAATTTGATCTATGACAGTCAGTCACGAAATAACTCTAAATCAAAGCTATTATATTTTTATGGTCAAATATTTTTGTTGTTGTTCGAAAACTAGTGTTCAAATTGATTAACAACAAAATTCTACGCCACTATTAATCAGCAAACTATCTATAGCCTTTTACAGGATGTATTTTTGATGAATGTGCGCGGGAATTGCATGACTTGTTTCCGCCATCTCTTTTCTACCATCGGACAAGCCGACGTGCGGCGAGTATCCACCCTTACATTGTTAATACGGTCCGGACTAAGCGTTTCGCCACGTCGTTTATACCGCGTACATCGAAGGATTGGATTTGCCTTCTGCGATCTTCCCATCTGATTATAGTTCTGGTATTTCAAAACTAGAGTGAAAAGGCTCTTAATAAACTAGTGCGCCTTACTTATCAACAAATGTTTATTAACTAAAAAAAAACACACTACGTTTGTAGAAAAAAAAAGTCACATCTGACATAGCTACCTGACATATTGAGTTACCTAATTGACCTATTGTGAGCCATGACAAAAGAACATTCAATTACTTCATACAGAAGATCAAATTACGTTCTTCTTCAATATCATAATTCTTATTAATGTCTTGAATCGAAAACTGATAGCAATTTTCATATCTTAGTGTTTGTTTATTCTTTTGTATACACTAGTGGTCCTGGCAGATGTCCTGCCCGAAAGTTGGCACGTTGTCAGAAAAAAATTACACCTTGGTTGCAGCGCCCCCTACCGAGTCCAAATGTAGTTTCAAACCATCCAGAGAATTACTTTTAAATCGTTCAAGCCTTTTAAGAGGATTTAAGTGACAACACACGTAAGAAAAAAAAAAATCAATAAAAATATTTCCAAAACTATCACACAAAGCCGTCTTTTCTTAGCAAAAAGAAGAATCTGATATTTTCGTACCCATGATTTTGTTACAAAACCTTTTTTTTACGCGCTGTTATATACCTATGTCGCATTGCGTGTGACCTAATCAGTTCTACTTATTTCAACCTTATATCTATGTGCAATAGGGCAGTAATTGCTTCGAGGGTAGGATACAAAGATTATAACTCACCTTCAGGGTCCAGTAGTCTGGTGACTCCATACTCCTTTTCTACGACGTGGAAGGCAGTCTCCAAACGCTCACGGACTTGTCTTGACCTGTAGAAGAAAAACAATACTGCGTGTTCATAGCCTGGTGATAAATTAGATACTAATCATCATCCCGATTTTGTTCACAATGGTTAATCTCAACAGAGATTATTCAAATACACATGAGATAGTATAGTGCTCAATAGTGTGCGCAGACACAGGTGTACTCTCTGTTGCCTTACTCTCATAGTCCAATGGGTCTGTAATCCAACGGCCGTAGAGAGATCAGGCTCAGGGCCAACGGCTTTAGGCGCTAGTATAAAAGTCATAAACCACAGGCATATTAACCCTTTAACGCTTGTGTCGGATTAGTCCGACCGAGTGTTTTGGTCTCTAATTCGACAGGGTCGTGTGTTTGCGACTGGGTACTCCATCTCGTTTAGCTCTTCAATCTCCATAGGCGACAGAAGAGCTCACGAGATGGATTATTTGATGGTGGATGTGCGACCCTGGCGGAATGCGAGGGTGTTTGTCGGATATAACCGACGTAGACAGTTAGTCTGGGAGAGAAGGCTATAAATAAAACTGATAACTTACCTGATATTACGCCAGTCTATCAGATCAGGACGGTTCCTGTGTATGAGCGCATTGAAGGCCAGCCCGTCGCGCCAGGACGACGTGAAATCTGCCACCCTCACTCCAGGGTATTTGGCAGTGGAACGTCGAGCCCAGCTCAACAGGGCTTCACGAGCTGTCACGTTCGCTTCTTGACCAATCACGATGTCAGAAATCTGAGGAAGAAGAACAATGATTGGTTAGATTTTGAAAAATAAAAGAAAACTGGCCAAGTGCGAGTTGGACTCTGATAAGAAGGTTTCCGTATCGTCCGTAGCAAAAAAAGGCAAAAAAAATCACGTTTGTTGCATGGCTCCCGAAAAATATTTAGTATTTATTCTGTAAAAATTTCAGTATCACGGTTCATGAGATACAAACTGATGACAGACGGACAACCAGACAGACAGACGTACTGCGGAGTCTTATTAATAGGATCCCATATTACCCTTTGAATATGGAACGCTAAAAAACGAAAAAAAATAAAAAAAAAGATACTTAATTAAAAAAAAAGTCTACGAACTTGGCTTGAATTTTTTAGAAACGATTTTCCGATGGTCGCTTTTTGTTTTTACTATGACTAGGACACGTAATTAATTAATCATTTCTACGGTAATTTCTTTTAAATTAATTAACGTTGCATTTTAGACAATTAACCGTAGATTTGTTACAGTTCATCAGAATGAAAGGCATAATTTCGTTTCAAAAGCTTATTAAGTAATGTACATAGAAAACTATATCTTATCGCAAGCAAATAAATCGTAATATTCTTTGGAAATCTTTCTATTTCAAGTAAAATATGAAGGACCATAAAATAGAACAGTATATAAGTCGATGGTATCGCGAAAAATTTACAAGACGTGAGAATACATCCAATTAAGCCATTACCAACAAAGAGTAGTTAAAATATTTACGTTCTCATTACAATTTCAGTCTTAAGTGAAAGTTATAGAGTTTATAATTAAACTGTAAGTTAAGAAACTATGATTGAACAGTTCATGTTATATGATTATTATCGTGATTATGATTTAAATATTATGTTGTAGTCAATCTTGTAGATCAAAGATATGACAACTTTCCTGTGAAGGTTGAATGGAGAAATTATATTTGTCAATGATTTTATCGGTGGCAGAATAATTCCTACTTAATTTTAAATTATGTTATGATCAGCCATCTGGTATCGAGGTAATGTAATTCTGTACTATGACTATTTGCAAGCTTTCGAACAGTAAGATGATAGTTAAGACCAAATGGCTGACAAAGACAAAGAGTAATTGGAATTTGAATATCTTACGAAGCAGAATTATAGAAAAGAACGACTGGTCAAGAAAATCGACAAAAATCACAAGCCTGATGGAGATGTATCATCATTATGACAGACAAAATAACTTATATCCTTATAGACGTGAGATATCTTAATATCTATAACAATCTATAACTATTAACTAGTAGAGACTGATGTTGATATGAATTTTAAATTATTAAGAAAAAACCAACATCATCATCCCACCATTCCCTCTCCTAGAGAGGAGGACTGATTCCCAGCAGTGGGAACATTACAAGGCCGACTATGTTATACTATGCATTATCCCACATGCAGCCAATAGGCTAGTTGCTGTAAAATATGTAATTAGTCCGTCTTTTAGATTATTCAAAAATAAGGGAAACGTATTTTTATTTGTAAATTAAACCAAAAATAACAATAAGCCCATTAAAGTTACGTGTAACGTCACGCCGTGTTGCATTTTTTCGCACGGAGTGACGTCACACGTATATTAGTAGTATTTTGCGGAATATAAGTAGTAAGTTAAGTACTGCAATGTATATAACTTTTCATTTTAGATTCGTCCAAATTTTTCGAATAATTCTATACACTCGTACATTCAGCTAATAGCCCGTGTCAATGACCAACTTAAACACTCCCCAAACATCAGTATTACCGATATAATGTTTCGGTGAAAAGGAGTCCAGTTCGCCGCCGTCTGGCTGGCATCCAGGCCCAATAATAGACTGGAACTATGAGGAAATGCGTCTAGCGGAGTATTAGTAGGCCACCGTGTTTATTGGTGGCAGGATCACATCTTACTTGAGTTTGGAGAAGACTAAACCATGCAGCAATATATTGTAATTTAGATGTCATCAAGGCTAGAGTGACATGTGACATTCACCAACGCGCACTGGGCCCGCGTGGTGGATTACGGCCCATTCCCCCTTCTAGAGAGAAGGCTTGAGTCCCAACAGTGGGAACATTAAAAAGGCTGGTGATGATGATGATGAAGGCTAGAGTGAATTAGCTCTTAATAAACTAGTGCGCCTCAGCATCAACGATTGCATCACTGCTTACCATCAGGTGGGATCGCAGGTTTTAAATATCAATAAAGTATCTTTCGAATTAAGAATCAGAGATTTGAGTATTTGTTCAACTCTTCTTTAGCTTGAGACTTTTTGTTATTATTGTTAAGCTCACGCTTGACCACTCTTTCACCTGATGGTGAACCGTGGCTTGGTGGTTGACGATGGAGCAGGCTTGCCTAGAAGCAACCTATTTCCTCTTGACTTAACGGCCCCAACGTTGTAGCTATCGGGAAACCAACTGGGGCAGGGAATTCCACTTCTTAGCTTTTTACATTTAAGTTTAACATGCTCCTCAACCGTGATGGCTTCTAAGCTCTCAGCAAATCCTATTTTTACTCTAAGCTCGTCAAAAAGTGTCTAAGCAAGATTGCAATCGTAAACTATGGAAATATCTGACGACACTTTAAAATTTTCCCTATTTACATGTAAGTATTATGTCAACATTGTTCAAAAAATTTACTAATAAAACTATTCAAAGTTATCAAAATCATTTCATAAAGTTTGCAATATTTTGCTACTGTTCACAGTAGGTATTCCATTTTGCAAACTAAAGTTACGTCGACTGTAATTTATTTCAGACAATAAAAAAAAAACAAATTTCGTTCTAGAAATAAGCACTGAACCGATTCATAAATCTGCGTAAGAAACTGCGATATTTTCATTTAGACCAAAAATCACCGTTATTGTCAAATCTCATTGAAGACATGAAACATTGAAAAGCAGAAGTTACACTTTGTACAAAACGTAACGTCTGATCTTAAACTTGATACATTTTTGCGTAGTCTACAGCAAAAACATGAACAAACAAGCCAACGAATTGCTCTCAAACTTATCCTAACTGATATAGAGAAATCATACAATGATGATCAAAATAACATGCAAACATAAAGAAGTAGAACATTATTATGATTATTTCAGTAATCGCAAATAGTGAGCCTTCTGATATAAATAAACTCATTGGTTTAGTCAATATCAAAACTATAGCGGGTTCAGTGAACTGTTTGGCGTTGAAACGATTCGATGAGCAACTAAACGCAGCTGTGACGGAATGGGTCCAACAAAACGACCTTATTCCGAACAATTACGTATAAGAGGAAACTAATCGGCAATGCGGAGACGCCTCACAATAGAACTGCAATAGCGCCAATAGCGTTAGTTCGGAAGCGAAAGAAATTGGTGAAGATAATATTGTTTTGGGTGATGTTAGTGATTTTTCAAGTGAAAAGCAATGCAATAATATGTTTGGATTTATTGCTAATAAGAAATCTAATGCGTAAAATATTGATAGTGAGAAAAGAGATGCATTACCAAACGCTAGTAAAGACTTCCCTTGACTGCACAGGGGTCACCTATACACGCAGCGAACCCTAGGATCCCTGAATTCCCTTATAGACACTGAAAAATTTGGGAGGCATAATCCGTTTCTGGATAGAGGTGAGCTGGTTGGGATATGCCTACCAAAGGATGGCCGCCATGGCCCACGCACAATAGCTCACATACGACTAAGTGCGGAAAAAAGACTTCGATGGTTAGAAGAAGAGTGACATAGAAAGTTATTTTTACAAAGACTTTATCAAAGTAAGAATTGAATGCAAAGGGACTCAAAACTTAAAGACAAAGTTTAAATCCATGATCATGGTCAAACAATAAAATACCTATTCAATAAATACAATTTTCAATAAATAAAACTTTTGTAGGTAGCCACAGCAAAAATGAGTATGAAAACAGTTTTTATATACAGAGCTGTATACAAAAGAAAACTTTTTGTATACTGTGTACGTGACAAAACCGCGACGCCACTCTATTGTGTAGTTCTGAATGAGATGAGTCCACGAGCATTTCATACATAAACTGTCATAATAACAATATCTTGTCTAGTCATATTGTGACTATGAAAAACACTGATCGATGATCTACCACGGTAGTAGTCAACCGGAGAATAGCTACAAGACTCGAAGTAATATCACAGACCGTTATGCACAACGACTTTCAGGATTTAAACGAAGCCAATGATAGTGTAGACCATGCAGCTGAAAATTCAAAAAACAGAGTCGACACGAAACAAATAAGTACTATACCTGATTTCAGATAAGTATCGTTGGAAAACGCTTGTAATTACGGTGTGTTTAAAACATTTCATCACGAAGGTGGTAGCTCTATTTGCCAAGTTACGAGTATTTCTTAAGAGAATCACAAGCATGTGCCATCAAGGTGTCTCAGAAGGTGGTAAATTGGACGCTGTGGCGCAACTTGGAAACTACGTCCTATTAGCAGAGCAATGCTAGCAACTAGTTGCAGCAGCAGATTACCAAACGTGCCTGTCTCGAAACATGGCTCCCATAGCAATTTGTCCAAAACTACAATTTGGCAAAGATATTCGAGACAGCGTTACGAAAAAGGGTATTGACATTTCTTGAGTTCCTAATAAGGGGTAAATTAAAGATTCTAGTCAGATTAAGTAAATAACTCTGATTACTAATTTCTCAGAAGTAATGAATCTTTACGATAGAGTTAAACACCAAGTCCCAGTATCTGTCGACTATAATTAACGTGTGCATTCAACAAGTCAATATGTGCAGACAAGATGTTAATTAATTTCTTCGAAATAAAAAATGCTACGACGCCTTTTGCGTGAGAATAGTTAAAAGACGACAGAGACATTGTTGTTTCTTTACGTGTTGTTGTCTTGCGATTAAATTAAACTTCTTAAACATCGCAGACAGAACAATCGAGAATAATATCAACAATAATATAATATCTGACACGAAAATAGTTGGAATAATAGTAAAGGCCCACTCATTGATAGACCTAAGTATAACAAAAGTTCACAAAATAATTTAAATTAGAATCTAGTTACTTCTTGAAATGTATAGTAATTTTATAAACCTGAAGAGTTAGTTTGGTTAGACAAGGAACGAAAGATGCGAATCTAAAAATTGTTTTAGTGTTGGATGGCCCATTTACCGAGGAAGGTTATACGTTATAATATCATATCACACTACGACCAATAGAAGTGGAACCAATGACGCAGATGAAACCGTGGCGACAATTAGTGTAATCAGTCTTCAAATAAATCAACTAATTGTTCAACTAATTGGTTTATGAAAACACCTACAAGTAAAGCCAACTACTTGAAAAAAAATGCCAAAACGGCTAAGTCATATTCCCATGGGATGCTGGACCCACCTCCTGACCTCGTGTCCATCAATTGAGTCATGTTACTGAACAAGTTTCGAATCTCTGACCTTGCGTGACATGATACATATTACGTACTGACATTTTGAAGAGTATAATTATAGTGATTTTTATGACGATGAGTTTGCTACAAGAAATGTTTAGAACAGATTTTTTATAAGATATAAAGTTGATTTATATACAGTGCTATTTTGCCTGTTGAGCTAAATTATAATGTACCTCAAGATTCACAGGGGCTACTTAATTTAACCTTATTGGTCATGCGAAGCGTGTGAACTCGACAACCGTTTGGGAAACTATTAATTTATAGAAACGTGATATCGATGTACAAATCTCACTTATTGATGATTCCCCTGATAACTCAATAGGTGTTGATTACACTTTAGGATGAGATATAAATAATGCAAAATAAACAGATGCATACAAACTGCAACAAAGTAAAACAAGTAGCCAAGTAAAAATTAGCAAAATCAAGAAAGTACAATCATCGTGTTCATTGGCTTGGCCCACGGGAATCAGTCCATGAAAGCATAGCTATGCATGTTTGTACAACTTTCGCTCATGCTAATCGTACGTGTAAATATTGCTGTAGCTGGATTGATTGAAATGAAATAATCCAGAAGAGAGAAGATAAAAAAAACATCGATATGACTTACATCTCTAGGTGATGAAACCCCTTCTACGAATCCAATGAAAAATGAATTCAAAACTGCAAATATTCAAGATTTGTATGTTTTGACATTAAAATACAGAAAATCCTAAATCAATAATCGAAACAAAATTCGTAACTCATTGCACTCACAAGATCAATGAAATGCTTAAGTTACATAAACAACAAAACCAAAATTCAATTGGTCTAGCTTATTTAACATTCAATTTTCGTCTTTACAACAATCAAATTAAGGAAAGAACAGTTTTTATTGGTATGTAAAGTTAAGTTGGCAAGGCGTGGGCGATTGGCCGAGGCTGTGGAATCTATGATGTCATACAGACGATGTCAGGGTCTTTACTTAGTATACACTTATTTTATTCACTGTTTGTATCTCTTTAATGGATTTAACGGAAGCCTTTGACCGCAATTGAATTCAATGTTTAGAAATGAAAAATAGGTTTTAGTTTATTCTTTGTAGTAAGTGAAATGACTTTGTTGCCACACAAACAAGCAGTCATTTCTATTGGTGCACGTTTAAATATAATTACTGGTGAAAAACTTAGGTATTAAATGAAGATTTCGAGAAAATTTAAGAAGCACGGCAGAATTCTTGGGACATTACATCATCACATGAGTCAATTATGCAAGTGATGAATAGAATATGAAGAATGAAATAGAAATGAGAATCCATCAACTTAGAGTGAAGTAAAGAAGTTTGAAGAGATATTCTTATAAGCAAAATCAGTCATAATAAAGTTTCCACTGCTTGGACTCAAGCCTACTCTCGAGGAGAGGGAATGGGTGGTAAACTCGTAATCCAACAAGTGGGCCTAGTGCGGCATGCCGCATATCTTATATTTTTTTATTTATTTTAGGACACGCCGGTTTCCTAGCAATAATGTCCTTCATCGTTTTAAGAGATTATTCTTACCAATACGATGAAACATAACATTTTCCAAAGTATATCAGGTATAAAAGATCACTGTAGTAACAGTATGAGCTATTGTGATCCTATCTACTACTGCTGTTGCGTTGTATTAATATCGTAAATGTTCTTACTCTCCCAAATCAAAATGAAAATCAATTCTTCTGTCCTACTTTCCAGGTTCGCTTCGCAGTAAATTGATTCAACAGCTTACTTACTAAGTAAACTCTATAAGACTGTGTAATATGTATAAGTTATGTAAATAACTTGTAAGCTATTGCGCCGTTGTTTACACATTATTATGATTACTTTTTATAAGTGAGAGTTAATTTATCATTTGTATTAAATTTTATGTCTACTGCTGGAAGTTCTGATGGTACTTAATGAAAAATTTATTCTGTTTTTGAACTCTATAATGTAACCGGATGCAGTTGGATATCGGTATTTTACGTGAAGCGACCACCTATTTGACCTATAGTACCCAGTAACTGAGTAACACTATACCCTCTGGCAAGATCAATTTCTTCGTTATTGCCAGTATCAATATCAAAGATCTTCAAAATGCTTCATGAAATGTAATAAGAAAATTATTTCTTACTAGACTGCAATATCTCAAGGTCTTCAGGTACCAAGGAGGGTATTAACACAGAACAATACAGTCCTGATAAAAACTGTACGTAGCTGTAGCTCCACAATAAATCACCGCGATGAGTAACCTTTTCAAATTAGAAGGAATAAGTTTCTTTATTCTGCATACAACAGCCATTTTGAATTCTGATAGTATCAGTATTCAAAAAGCTTAGTGTTGGAGAAACGATGATTTCATGGTCGAAAAAAGTGGCTAAGATGACCTAAGCGAAGCTAAAAACAAGACTAAGCGTGATGGGAAAAACATGTACAATATTATTACGTTTACGAAGTTAAAATTTCATCTCAATCTTAAAGTTCACTTTGGAAAGCACCAGTCTTTTATGAAAAAGTTGACTGACCGTTACTTAGCGTCTACTAGATATATTAAAAGGATTTCGTTTATTTATTCTCCTTTATATATGTATACCAGCTTCTATCAGCGGCTCTACCCGCGTGAAAGTAGGTCTTCAAACAAGTTTTGGACATTCGATTCATCTCCTTAGGGGATGGTTTTGAAAAACCCTGCATGCGCATACCTATGTCATAATAACTGTATATATCTGGGTGCTAAATTAAGCTCAAACTGTTCAGTGGTTTGAGTTGTGTGTTGAAAAATGAGACCGTCAGTAACGGTTGCCTTTTATACATAGATTACATTAAAATTAGAATCTTTATTACAGTGCAATATTAGTTTTAATATGTTACTGGTTGTTTATTACATTCGTTGTAATGTTTTACTATAAATATCTTTAAAGCTTCATCATCACTTATATGTACTACTTCTTAGAATTGACCAATGACCATATCTATTGCCAGTAGGCTTCGAACCTTGTTTGAAATCTAATAACAAATCAATTTATATGTCAATGATATACGACAGGTCGATTTCCTGTCCACACTTTAAATGGTAGGATTTAGTACAAGGTCTATTGCCCCATAGGATACATCTAGTGATTTAACTGCCTACGTAAAGCCATTGGTTCTTCGTTTGATCTCCCTTCTCATGCAAGATTTCGGTCCCATCGGATTTTGAGAATAAAAGAACAAATACTGCATCTGCGTTACATACACACTTGTGTTCTATAATAATTATATCCAGCGTACTAGTCTAACCTTTGTTAAGATTAGTCACCGTGATCGAAATTTGGGTCGGGAGGATTACAAGTGGTAATTTAGGCTGATCTTCCACATTCATATTGAAAGATGTGCGGCTGCATGTTCCTCGAGGAGTCATCTAAAACTAACGTTGGGCATGAGTCCCTTTTCGTCGACTTTAAGAAACTTATAATATACCTACACTTCATGCCATCACCGCCATAATTGTAACCACAAATTGAAGTTTCTGTATAAGCTGTGTTACTTTTTGGTGTACAATAAAGTCTATTCTATTCTATTCTATACCTACACTTCATGGTGGCAGACAATTTTTTTTTTTCTAATAGAAAAAGTGCATTAACATCAAAATTTCATGCGAACTAAATCCGTTTTTCAGTTATTTATTTGATTTGTGAACAACAGTGTGGGTTAATATGTTTACCTATTTATTTTAAGAGTCCTATCATATCCCCTTATATCAAATACCTATTCTGATCCGTGGTCTTTCGAACCAAATAAACGATTCATATCTCAAAATAATTAATGCCATCGCTGTCAGTACAATATCGATTAAATCATAACCCGACATGATACCTTACAACTAATTCGTTTGTAAAACAAGCTTCGTGAGTATCAATAACAATATTAATATCGACCGTAATTACAACCGTATCTTAATCCATATCAATAACTTAAAGTATATCAAAAATGGCCGCTATTTGACGTCGAATCTTAATGAAACCGTACGGTCATGGTCTGAGTAATAACCAAGTTATATTTGCGTTCCTCAAAATACCATCTTTAGAAATATCCGATGAAAGAAGGATTAAGTTTGTTGATGCGACGATAATTTCAACTTGGTCAACAGTTTGCAGTTTGCCCACAAAAATGGGTACCACAAATAGTGTTTCTGTGAAATATGGGAAACAGTTTTTGTTATTTGGACCACAGATATTATTAGAATTAGATTAGGACTCTACAGCATAATACCTAGATTATGCTGTTTTTAGCTCTTTTGCTGTTGCTAACCAAAGTGTTACGGAAAACATAGGACATATGCTGACTGAGTATTATCTTAGCCTTGCCATATTTGGTTGCTTTGATTGTTATTTGTGGCGCCTCACTCATAACAAAGCCTAAAACATGGGATATTTACCTAAAACTTATAGAACAAAAACAAATATGTACATCCTTTATATCTTCCGCAGTCACATTTCCAAGAAAACCAAGAACCTTTAAATTCAAACCTGAACTTTTGTCGAAAGATAAAAAGGATCAGGTTGAAATTACAGATCAAAATCTCTACAGTAAAATCTGTGGCACAGAAAATACTGATCAACTGAAAACAGTATTAATGTAATATATCCTACTATACAATGATATAGAACCAGACTCTTGATTCAAAATTAAAGAAAACATGTACACGCACACATAACCATAAACGCACGGCGGGCGGTGTTCCTAAAGTAACGCCAGACGTAAGTGCACTGGCACTCCGTGTACATATAGTGTGTCAATGTGTGCGTGAGTTTTTGCTCATTTTATCTAGTCGATCTTCTGTACTTATTTGTATTCTGTGGCGTAAGGTTGGACGCACCAAGATCCTATCACGCTATTTAGAACGGTATTCGGGGCTCAATTTCGCTCAATCTTGTCTGCGTAAAATATCATCAGGTCTTTCAATTTGCTCGCTTGATTTTCTACGAAGATTAGGTTGAATTGGTGTGAATATTGGGGTTGATACCTTAGAGCCGTTGTAAATGAATGATTATGAAAGTAGACTGGTATAGTGATAGTTCTATCTCATTCTTTAACTAATGGGTTATAAAAGATTTAGTTAATGCGTTCTAATTAAGTAGAATTAACGAGTGGAACTTTTTTGGTCGAGTGAAATAATAAAGAAGATTTTTCTGCTCCGTATGAGTTAAGGTTACTTTCTTCGTTATAACAACTCAATGCGCCTACTCTATTGTGAGGACAATAGTCTAACATAATCATAATCTTTTAAGTTTGGATACAAATATTTTCTGCCATTGTCAAACATTTTCATTTCCCACGATTGATAAAATCTAAAACCGACCTCAAAGAGGCTACCGAAATGATCAAGACAAAGGAAAGTAAATGTTATACGAACAAACGATATTCAGACTCGTTTAATTTATCTTCGGATATGATTGATCCAATCGAGGTATTTCTGTCCAACATTGAACTTCAAGACTCAAGTATTGAGGGCAACGAACCTTTTGAATTGTTTTTATCCATCAATTACAGTATGGATACTATTGTGCAAAAGCTTGAATAGACACGTAACTAATCTGGAGTGGGAATTAGTTTTTTTATTTAGTCCATGTACACTGTGCGATAGATTAAAACCTGGATTGAATGACTGGCAGAAGATCATAGAATCAGAAATGTAGTAGGATATAAGTAACGCATCAAAGAAGTTCAACTTTGAATAGATTTAACAGAGCAATTGAAAATATGCGAGCCTACAAAGAAGGTTCATCAATAACCCTTAAGACAGGTTAAGGCAAGTAAAATCAGTATTCTAAAAGAGTAATTTGAAATTACTCAATCTCAACCTCGCAGGCGAGAAATTGACAGACAGCTTGTTACGAGTCTGTCACTAAACTCGTATGTATGCACCATTGCAATATGTTGTAACTTTTGCCTCCTACGCAGCACTGAATTGACTCCGTTAGTACCAGGAGTGCATAATCAACTAGGCGTCAGCTGCAACCAGTATTTAAGACTTCGTGACAAGCTAAGAGCTTGTCTAGATGAGGCGGGTTTAGTTAATCAACTTATCAGGAGAGATTGATAAGGGGCGTGAACATTTAAATTGGAAATTACTGCAGTGTGAAATACTGTCAGTTTGGAAAAGACTAGGAAATTATATATATATTATAAAATGGATGGCTTAGGAAGCAAACTAACAGCTTAAGAAGCTTAGTTTATATGTACATCGTAATTCTTATCAAGAGTCAGCTTTCAGACATGGAAAAATAATTTCAAGAACTGGCTCTGAATATAAAAGTGTTCGATTTAACTGCTATGATTTACTTAAGTAACGGATTTAAAGAAACTGGAAAAAGAGAAGGCATACAAACAGCACTTTCTTTACATGACTGCAATTCCGTTAGTACCAGGGCACCATAATCAACTAGGCTGCTCCAAATAAATATCAGTGGCGTGGATTTGGTTCGTGAGGCGCGCTCGTGATCGACCGATAAGTATCTGCCCACGAATGGTACGTCACTACCACAGAGGAAATACTTAGTAGCGGGAGTGACATGCGAACTAAAAGTTAATAGAAAATTATAGAATCTAAAACACGACAATAATCAACAAAGAAAATTACCTTCACGAACGCGTACTTACAAGACAAGAGGCAACTAGTAATATTAAGTAGAAGGCAATATACCTGCAGATGAAGCTTTGGTATCACACTTAAGTGTTGATGACATTACAGAAGACCTTCAATTAGGCAAGGTCGAAGTTGGCAAGAAATATTACATAAATGACCTTACATTTAATATCGCGACACATAAGGTAAAAGATAACACTTTTACTAGTACAACAACGTGCTACTAAAATTGACATACACGCACAATGTAGCAATATCCTTTGGGGCCAAGGTTTGCCTAGACAAGCTAAAAAAATGCAAGGAACGGCAAACGTGACTGTTTTAGATAAGTATAGACTGACCTCTGTTAAGTTGGTACCGACAAACGGGTTAAAAGGTAATAAAATGGGCTTTGTAAATCTCTTTAAGGTAACAATGGCGCAATATGCAAAGGTTTCAAGTCAAATATTTTTTGCGTGAAAAGTGAGACCGCTCAGAGGTGACTTATCTAGCTCATCGCTATCATTAGACAGATGAGGGTAGTATTAAAAGAAAACAGAATAGTGCAGTAAATTCTCAATTACATACATTAAAGTTTCAATAAAGTCTTATTTAAGTTATTGCTTGAATGCTCTAATTTTAACAATCATGATTAACTTTTAACAGTTTCTTATGACTCTTGAGCTCTTTGACGTATTCAAGACATCATTCACACAAACCAATAAACATATATCTATTAAAATCAAGGTCATCTTTTTTCTCATCAAGACATAATTAAAAATCCGCCAACGGCTTGTCAGTATTGTATCGAAGATTTAGCGCTACACAATACTTCACACAGCACTTATGCTAATGTGTTTACAGGCCATAAACCGTGTATACAGCCAAACGATGCGAATAGGGATCACTTACCACGGATTGTCTTGTTGGTAATTAGAAAAATGTAAGAAGTTACTAAGCCATAAAACTTGAAGATGACGATACTTATTAAAAAAATGTGAGAACTGAAAAGTAGATATATTAGTTATTCAATTTAAGATAAGATGCGTGAAATAACATGAAGATGCTAAAGCCAATAAATCGATCATTGAAAAGTAGTAGATTTTTATTTGTACAATAAACCAGATGAAAGACCTATAAACGTTAGTATCCAAAGCCTTGCCTTAAATGTAGGACCCAAAAAAAAAAATAAGACAAGGAACAAATAAACACACTTCATAAAAGACAAAGCATTCAAAGCCGCTACAAAAACAATTGACCAATTACATGACACGTATGTAAGTGAAAGACCGTCACCGTCAGACAGTTTGCTGATCGTCGGTAGATAGACTGAGAACCCTCCGTTCCCCCCATTGTTGGAGCCTGAAGAATCGTCTGATTGTTAGCCTTATCTACCGCGTGTATTAAATGGTGTTCTTGCTGTGAGCTGTGGTTTCAATTTTAAGTGTTGGTTTGGTTGCATCTTGATGAAAGGGTTACGTTATCAGGGTTGGAACATCAATGTAATACATTTCTGTTACAGGAATTTATTTTGATATTTGTCTAGTAGAAGACTTTCTATAAAGAACAATATAAAAAATATTAAAGATAACAGTAGATTTTAGGATGACTGAGCATAGAATGGATAGTAAAACAAAGAAATACATTGATTATCTATCCATCTTTTCCTAATGACTATACAATATTAGATCATCTTTGTGAGATAAAGTTGAAAATCAGTCATCTAAAACTGCATCCGATGACTAGTACGTTAGCAATTGCAAATAAATATACTTAACATCCAGATCTGTCCATAAAATGAACTATAAACCACAAACGATCAAACATAATCGACAGTCCCAATGAGATCATATCTTTGTTGACATCATGCCCATATATGGACTGCTGTACAGTACGAACAAAAAGTTAAAAGAAATACATGTAGGAGTTATATTTATAGCTATGATATACGGATATGAAGATTTAGTAGTAAAAACAATGGCGGTTTTAATTGTAATATTTGAAGATACAATCTAGAAAATTAATGTGTCTGTGGTTTCTCGCAAATAGAAGATGTGGGGAAAGATTTAGCAGCCAATTTAAAGGTTGAAGCATGAGAATAATTTATACTACCGGCCACTCACATGTATACGTGAAACCTTTCGTTGGAAAGTGCTATAAAATTTAGTAAAAGCTACAGCATTGTTGACATATATTTTCGAATTAAAACCTATATGCAAAGATGGTAGAAGCATAATAATACGTAGAAGAATATTACCAATAATAAAACCAAGAATAACTTTATTCAGACAGAAACACGTTCTACCACAGCTGCTTGCATTTACTAATATTTACCAAGAACCGTTATTTCCAGTAACTTGAATTTCGCATTATCGCTGTTATTATGAGCTTTATACTTAACTGGAAGCATTTAATTGTTTGGAACTTTAATATAAAGAAACGTGAATTTATGTTGTGACAATGTCGCAGTCAACAAACCTAATTCACCATTTAGTTATCAGCCTGGACGGCGCCATTTAACTCTCCATATATTTAACATCCATGCAATTTAGACCACCAATATATTTGCATGTTATATATCAGCATGACCATTGACCAGCAACATATTGGAAAGTTTAACGCATGCTTAACCCGAGACAAAAGACATTCTCCGATACAGTTAGAATGACATCATGTGTGAAACCAGCAGGATCTCACCAGAACAGGCCATATACAGAATTCTAGTTCCTCAAGATTAACGGTACAGACACATGTGAGAAGATTTAGTGCACTAAGATAAACTGACACTTTAGATGACTCTGGCACTAGTGGGACTAATGGATATAAGGATAAAGATACTGTCAAGGATGAGCAAAAAAATTAACGGAAATTGCAGCGGAAATTGACGCTTAAGTGCAGTGAAGTCAATCAAAGTTAAATTAAAGACGTAAAGAGGCTAATCTATAGACAAATCATACACAGTTTTTTGTTATTGTATTGAACAAAGATGAAAAAATTAACAAAGGTAAATATGAAATGAAAACGATAGACTTAAAAATATTGCGTACGTGAACAGCGTAGAGCAGTCTGAAATCGGACACATGCTTGACACAGAAGAAGATTAATAAAGAATCTATAATTTTTCAGATAAGCATAAATCAGCCTTAAAAACACGATTCTCCAAGCTAACAAACAAAACGCTGACAAAAATACTCCTGAACTCGGATAAAATAATTAATATATCAGGAGATAACAATTTATATGACAACATAAACGGTTTGAGATCATTAAACTAGATTAAAACGGAAAACTAAATTAACGGTGCACCAATAAATATAGCCAGTGATGTCATGGCGACGGAAACTGTTCTTGGTGGGCTAAAATTTGCATGTTTTGCGGATATTTCAACCAGTTTCGAGTTGAGTACAGTACAAAGATTTATAGAAGAGACAGTTCGAACAACTGTAGGTAAGAAACTTTTTGACAGAACCAATACGAGTATTCCGATGATGATAGAGCCGATAAGAGACGTGTGCGAAGATTAAGTTTAAAGTATTGCCTGAACTGATGACAACTTCAATGATGTAAAAGTAATTAAAAGTCAGACTGATGATGAACAAGATTTCATAGGTTCGAACTACACACATAACATCATAAAGGTGGAAGTTTGGATGTATGTTTGATACTCTTTCATGCTCTAAAGGCTGAACGTATCGGCAAGAAATGATTTGGTACACGGGTAAACCATGTCTCAAAATAGCATATGGGGAACGTTTTATGCTAAAAGCACGACTATGTTCTTTAGGTTAAATTTCCTACTTCGACGCAGGCGAGGTTAGGCAGATGATACTTGGTTTCGTTTCAATTGTCTCATTTAGTACCAGACGCGGTCAAGTCAAAATGGATGACCAAACCAAAACAACCAAATAGTTTTTTTATGTAAATATGTTACTCCGTCATATTCTTCTTTCAATATGAGTCCCATTAATGTTAATTCGATTGCCACAAACAGAACATAAGATCCTATTTCATGCAGCGCCGGCGTTAATAACCGTAATCCCCATATCCTTATCAAATTAAGTGGCACTTCTGATATTGTCTCATTGGCTACTACAGCAACTGACGTGACAGCTGCGGTTTCCCAGAATCTGTAGCTTGGTCGCTCGCTTAATCGCTACTACATAATTTCATTTCTTCCATCACTTACCTACCTTTATTTTTTTGTTTCTCGCTTCCATTTAATTGTGTAACATATAATTATAAGTATAATTATGTACCACATATTTGCAAGTTGATGTATTATCTTTTGTATAACTATCGTATATTTTAAATGTAAAATTTTTGTTTCATTGATATTTGCTAGCAGTACACCGCACACTACCCTCTTTTTTAGTTTAAGTTCTTATAGTCCATCCTGTCAGCGATTAGACCGCCACTGTACCTATAGACTTAAGTTTATGTCAAAGTGTAACCGTTACTAGTTTGGTGTAAAGTTTATTCTACACTATTCTAAAATGTTCCTTGTCTCATGTCGCCGCAAAAAAGTAAGTTTTGAAACGTGCAAAATGTGCGATGTAAGATTAGATTTCTTAAGTATCTACATTTTTTTGGCTTCCGTGTGTATGTTGAAAGTATTTTTAAAGTAAAGTTGGAGGAAATGATAAAGTGAAGCAGTCAAGATGGCAATCAAGACACGTGACTCAGGACCACTTCAGTTATATTATTTTGGGATGTGGATTGTGTGATTGGTCGAAAGAGTAACCGCGGCTTTTGAACACTAGTTATAAGAATACGGATGGGCTTTAGTCAGTTGAAGGCTGACACTACCTCTCGTTCTAGCCATTACAGAGAAGTTATTTGTTGATTTCACTAACCTAAACAAGGACCATTTTATTGGTGAAGCAGACAACAAAAATAAATATGAAGGGCAAGACAAAGTTAATCCAATAATTCTATCAAGACACTTGGATAGTACAAAGTAAATAAGTCAGAATATAATGACAGTCATGATAACGATGATAACATTAAATATACAGGCAAGTTGCAAACATCCACTTCGGGCTGAGGGATTCATAAGGTACCGTGGCTCTGGAATGGAGCGACAGAAGGACCATATAGTATATAGATTTTAGTCAGTAAAAATCAGACACTTCTGAGATCTGGCTCCACCTAGAGTGAGATAAGCAATTTGACGATTTCTCAAGCCAAAAAAGTATCGACGTATACGAACGATTTGCTTGTTGAAGCCAGGCTAGAGTGAATAGGCTCTTAATAAACTAGTGCGCTTCAACATCAACGATTGCATCACTGCTTACCATCAGGTGGGATCGCAGTCAAGCACTAGTTTATAACAAATTAAAAAAAAAACATACAATTTTGACTGGCCAGTTTGTCTAGTGGTTAGTGGCCCTGAATGCTATATGCCGGAGGTCGTGGGTTGGATTCCCACCCAGGACAAATGTTTGTGTGATGAGCACGATCATTTGTTCTGTGTCTGGGTGTTATTTCATCTATAAATGTATGTATTTTAAAATATATAAGTATGTTTATCAGTTGTCTAGTACCCATAACACAAGCTCTGCTTAACTTGGGACTAGGCAAACGTTGTATCATAGTTGTGGAATATTATTAATTAATTTCAAACGCACAATGCAACTTTCTAACTCAAAACCATTAAGTACGTATCCCGCATAAGATATTCGCAAATCCATCCAAATATCCAATTATAAATCCGTATTCACACGGGTATAGAGTCGCATATTTATCACCTTCTCACTTTCCCAGTCGAGAGTGAGCCAGCCCTTTGCTTTCTAAGCGGCGCCGGCGCAGTTATTAGTGCGGAACCAGCACTTTCGATGTTACGTTGCTATCCTAGGATTAGGTTTAGATTACCTATGTTATATCCGTTATGTGACGCGTTAGCTTTTAGAGATGGGTAAGAAAAGAGAGGGAAATGGTTCTGCTTGTCAATGATACAAGCCGGTAAAGTTCAAATCGTTGATTTTCTTTTCGTTCAAAGTATTTAGGCCTAGTAGGCGGACACGTTTATTGCTGCATTAGTGGCATTTTTAAGGTCCTCTAAGTGCTGATTTTCGACACTCTAGTAACTGGACCATAGCTTGGTCAGGAGTACCGCACTCTCACTGGGTGTCGGAGAGGTTTATAATTGCCCATTTGCCTCATCAAACATACCATCTATTGGCTACTTAATCAGAATTATAATTAGTATAAAAATGAACTCATTTCATACTCATAAATAAAACCAACTGCAACATCGCCACTTTTATTGATCTGAATTAAATTGAGTAAAGATACAAATACAGCAATATTTGATTTGGTCCTAACTAAATTAGACCTACCACAGAATCTTTTATCTATAGCTAAACTATCAATTTTCAAACCAGACCCCTCGAAACCCACCATCGCACCCATCCTCAAAATCCGTCCATACGGCACCGCGTCAAGTTCACGTTAACGCATGGCCGCGCATGCGCGTGTCATGTGCGCCGGCGCAGCGCACCTGTACGTGCTTCCTGTCCGCCATCTTGCCGGCTATGTGCTACGAACTGCGAACCCTCATTCTGTGCAGTCTATATTGTGCACAGAAATAGCAAAAGCTGGGAAAAGATGGTCTGTTTCCTGAGCACAAGTATTCCTAAATGGTTTTGAGTCACAATGCTTTAAATCTTCATTTGTTTTAATTTCACGCTAGTTCTGTGTTAAGAATTGGAATAAGAAAGCAAAGAACTGTGATCATTGGAAATAATGGAGGGACGCCTTTGCACAGCAGTGGGACAATACAGGCTAGCTGTGCTAAAAAATAATAAGAAAAAATAGTTCTATCAGCGGCCTCACCCACATCGGAGTAGAAAATTATCTCAAGGAAACATTATTCCCAGGATAAAAAGTATCTAATGTGCTAGTCCAGGACATGGTCTGCTCGCATACCAAGTTTCATGGAAATCCGTTCAGCTGTTGAAGGGTGAAGAAGTAACAAACATACACACACTCCCCGTAGGCAGTAAGTACAATTAACCAGTTATAAAAACAGATGACGAACAAACTGAATAGTACCCATCCGATACTAAAGATGGTCGAATAAGAGAGGGTCGATCAGGACGAAAACTTCTGGAGTGGCGACCACGGATCGGAAGACGAGCGTTGGAAGGCCGGTGACCTAGTGAGGGTCGAGGGAATCCGATGGATGCGAGACGCATATGACAGGTCGTTATGGCGACAAGGTCTAAGCCCAAGAGTGGAAGTCTTCCGGCTGAAATTATAATGATGATGATGAAATTAAAGGCGAAAACTGACTTATGATTTTTTTCTCGAATTACGCTTGCAACACTGCTTCGTTACGACAGTGACTAGTTCAAATGACAGTAATACGCCATGTTGACACTTCGCGTGACCCAAGGGCTGGCTTTTGCCTTTTGCCTTGGACAGAGGTATTGCTATACAGCGTGGCAATGCCGCCAGTCTTTTGGCCACATTACCAGTCTACAACTAAAGAAGTTTGTCGACGCCATATTTTAGATTTTTTTTAGTTAGTTTTAATTAGTTAATGGCTTTTATTTATTTTTGGTATATTGTGTAATGTAGCAATTTTAGTTAATTAAGCATTTTTACTAGCCCAGTGGTAACGACCCCGTCTTTTGAGTAGTAGGTTCAAACCCAACCAGACGCATAACTTTGTATAATTCATTTCATTGCCACTGCTCTCAAAACGGTGAAGGAAAATATCGTAAGGAAAAAGGCATGTCCTAGAACCAACCATTCGAAGATATATGACATCCACCAATCCACACTGAGGCCCGCTTAATTGATGACGGTCCAATCCCTCTTCTCATCATCATCATTTCGGCCGAAAGACGTCCACTGTTGGACATAGGCCTCCCCCAAGCGTCGCCACAACAACCGATCCTGTGCGTCTCGCATCCCCCTCATTCCCGCGACTCTCTTTCCTCTTCTAGAGAATCTGAATACAAGGCTGATTATACTAAACAAACCATTTTTATTATGTAAATATTATGTAGAAATTATTAAAATAAATTAAGTGCCTGCCTGCTAAAAGTTTACACAAATTAAACCAGCTACAGACGTTCAAGACCCCACCGAACCGTCACTACACGTCCGCATTAATAAATAACACGTACATTATGGGCAACGATACGGCGAGCAGGCACAGCTCACCGTTAACCCCCGAGCTACTGCGCAGGCGCGGGTTAATAAACAGTTTAGAAATGGCACATTAATATGTGAAGCTAGAGGAGTGGCCGCCATCTTGGATTATTTTTTTCTTTTTAAACTGTTCAGTGCTTGTGGCGTAATTTATTTTTAAGTCCTAAACTTGAGTAAAACACTATGTTACTGTGTTTCCTGATAGCTACAACCTAGGGGTCTTTGAGTCAAGAGTGAATAGTAGCCTGATTCACGTAAAATCAAACAATTCAAATATCGTTGAAGTTTTGTAGTCGTTCGATCGAAGTCCTATCCAAAAGCGGTATTCACGATCTATCGACTTATTTCCAGTTACATTAATAAGTTTTCTACCAGGATAATGTAATCCAGATCTTATTTTAAATCGACGAATTTCAAACGACTTTAAAATCGGTGTCGTTCAAACTCGATTGATGGATGTGAATACGGAAATGGTCTAAACGACTAAATCGCTACGATATCGTTACGGTTTTCATTACGTGAATCGAGCTACTGGTTACTTCTAGGTAAGCGTGTTCCATCGTCGGCCACATCATCGCTTACCATCAGGTGAGATAGTGGTCAAACGCAAGCCTATCAGTAAGTGTCTTAATAGTCTGACATAACCCTCTCGCTAACGCTTTTTACGAATGAGTGAGATATCCACCATTTACCAATAGCGCAACGCCGTACGTCTAGTGCTCCGATGATGGAACGGACTTGGCGGAATTAAATTGTGCAATTCCTAGTGATCTTATATTATTTTAAAACCCTGCTAGTTTTGTTAGTAAAACCCTACGTTACGTCGGTTTCAACAGCGGGGGCAGCGAGGCGGAACCACATGCGCTGGCGCTGATCGCTCGCTCGTCGCGAGATGATGACGAATCTTAGAAATCTCGCCGATGTTGATATCGCTATATCAAATGTTTAACGCTTCTGTGATTGTATATTTATTTATCATGAGTTAACTTGTGGACAGACGTGACGTTTAAAGTAAGATTGTTTCGTTCTTATTCCAGTATGGGCAAGAGATGGCGTTAGACAACCTATAAAAGGTGTAAGCGACAGCCCTCCACAAACTTTAAGGGCTTGCTCAGTAGACGAAATTTAATAACCTTCCACAATTTTTTTTTTTCAGGAAACGAAAAATAAAAATCAGCCTCACCATACAAAATGTTGAACTTGATTGGACAATTTGCATGGCGAGGCCGATTTTTTTTATTTCGTTCCCTGAAAAAAATTTTGTGGAAGGTTATATAGTTTCGTCTACTGAGCAAGCCCTTAAAGTTTGTGGAGGGCTATCCCTTACACCTTGTATAGCTCTGTCTCTTACCCACGATGGAATAAGAATAAAACCTTAATTACTTAACCTTAATCTTAATTTGAACGTCATGGTAACTCATTATCATATCAGTCGATATACGTCCACTGTTGGACATATGCCTCCCTAAGTGTCGCCACAATGCACGATCCTGTGCGTCTCGCATCCATCATAGCACGAAAAATTGCCAAACTTAAGTGGCAACGGGCAGAGCAATGCTCGCAGAACAGATGGCTGTTGGGGCCGAAAGATTCTGGAGTGGCGACCACGTTTCGGAAGGCCTCCTACAAGGTGGACCGATGACCTGGTGACTACAAAATGAAATAAGGAAAATTATTCAAGATCTCCACAAATACACGTGTGTACTATTAATAAATAATAATACAAGAACACGTGCGTAACATTCCTGAGGTGATCTCCGGACACGAGCATATCATCACTAAGAACATATAGGTACATCTATTGTCTAAGTAATTACGGAGTTAAATCATACTGCACAAAGATTTTGGAGTAAAATGAGACGTACATAAATTGATCATTCATTAGAAGAGTTGTTAGCACAGATATTGTAAGTGGACTAAGTGGTCCAGTTCACCCAATGAAGTTATTTGGAACAATTTATTTAGATTTTGTTTCTGGAAAGTTTGAGTAATTTTCAACAGAAATTAACATTTGCAATTGCATTTGTTTGTAATATTTGTCTGTTACACCGTCTTCTAACTAAACTTCATGAAATTAAATTCCTTTTATTATTTATTTATAATAAAATGCTACTAACAGACTTAATACTTAAAATACGTCATGTACATAATATAACTAACTTAAGTCACACAACCACACAATCCATCCATTTTTTCGTTGGCCTCCCTCTCCCTCTCCATCCATGCACATTTATACTCATAAATCTTTTAGTGGCATGCGTTTCATCCGTCCTCTTAAGACGGCCATACCAATTCCCAAGACAAACGATTTCCTTTCAACTTTTCAGTCACTGGCGCCACTTTCAAACTTCTTCTATATACTCATTTCTCACTTTGTCCATTCACATACTTACTTTATCCAAAATATATATATATATTTCAAGAGTCCTGCATAAGATACGCTTTGAAAACCTGTATTTACTAAATGTTCAATTGGCCCCACCCACTCAATGATTTATCCAATGAATCGTAATCCCCAATAATTAACACACCTTTAATTACATGAAAACGTTAATCATCTTCTTATTGCTCTACTATTAAGATTTAAATTACATTAATTTATCAACTTAGAAGCACAGAAAGTAATATATACCTTGCCATCAAATTACAAATAAGGCGCAAAAAAACTGGTCATCAGAACGCTCCGCTTAACTTTCTTCTATGAAGATATTACAAAAAACTTGTATCTGATTATCATGGTAATCATGTGTGCAAGTGTATATAGGTGTATAAAAAAATAAGCGAATCATCTGCAACTTGGCAATAAAACTGAAATAACATACGGTCAACGCAATCAGGGGTCAGTCAATGAGACTGACAAGAGATTTATAAAGCATACCCCAGGTCAGACTGATAATATTTCTTCGCAGTCACCATCAAACACTACGGAATTAAATAGCAAAATAAGGCAATATTAATGCCCATAGCTTCTAACAATAGTGCGCCTAGCAACAACGCACTGAGAATCGCGTGAGAACACTTACGAAGCATCCGAGACGTTCTCGAGACATTTTTCACACGCATCATTGTTCACTATTATCAGTTTTGTATTCAAATCTACGACTAAAGAAGTGTTGTGAACGAAAGACTAAGGTATAGGGCAATATATAAACCGCTTTGGAGCCATCGGTTGACTTCCGAAAGGGAAACGCATGGTCCTGAGACCTAAAGCCATACAAGGGACATAAGTGTGTGTTTTTTTTTATAATGGATAGGCTCACGTTTAACCTCAATTTCACCTGATGGTAAGCGATGATGTGGCCGACGATGGAGCACGCTTGCCTAGAAGCAATCTATTCACTCTTGACTTAATTTGTCAGTAATAGTCTGACATAACCCTCCCGCTTCACTGAGAAGTCTTTGGATGATTAAAAAAAACATAAGAACTGCTACATTACATTAGGTTATACCTTGCCGAAGTCTGTGTTTCCAGATAGCTACATCTGGGGATCTTTAAGCAAAAGTGCATAGGTTACTATTAGGCTAATTTAGTCCATTTTCGACCACATCATAGCTTAAGAACAGGTGAGATAGAGTACAAACGCAAATCTATCTGTAAAAAAAAGTTCCCGGGCTGCCCATGACGAAAATTGACATAGATCATAAAAAGCAGAATTTACTGTACTACGCTACTCGTTTGCTGACGGTACATGATTGTCGCTAAAGTTAATTTATAACAGCAGTTCCGATTGAATAGTTCGATGCTCCCTCGAAACTAAATCCACTGGTTGGCTGGTCAAGTTTTTATGCAAGGATGTGTAGAGCGGAAGTTCGTAATTTCCCTTGACTGTAATTTGTTGTTTTTGTTTGCATGCTTTCACGAGGGTCGGTTAAGTACCGCGAAGAACTACAGTTAAATAAAACATTCGTTGTACTGAAACCTGCATAGCAAAGCATTATCAACTGTATTATATTCCCGCTGCTGGGATTCCTCCTCTCTAGGAGAGGGAATGGGCCGTGATCTAACACGCAGGCCCAGTGCGAGTTAGTGGATATGCAGAATGACATAATCCACCAGAATAAACATCACACTACACAACAAAAGGAAATCCTCAATAACTAAGACACAATAATTATTTAATTATACTTAGCATTTTTTCTGCAATCGTAATTGCTGAGGCATCGGTGCGTGAGATCAGGCACGCCACGGAAAGTGTACAATTTGCATGCCTGGCTAATCAATAGGATGACATTAATGAAGTATTTATTGATTGGGATGATAGATGGATTCAAAATGGAGAAGTTTCTATCCATATTGATGTTGAAATTGTAGTCTATTTGGTAGATCTTCTCATTAGTCTTTCTACACGATCTCTTGACGCGATCCATTTGACGAACTAAGGTTAAGGCTTATAGTCCCTTGAACCATCTGACCGAAATTAAATGGTCACTACTCTCGTACCCGTCTAGGCGACAGTACGACTATCTGTGCATTTGTTTGCGGCCACTGCACTTTTAAATCCATTTTCTTTGCGATATATTGATTGATTTACATATGCTATGTTCACTTTGAATAATATTTAACTACCAATTTTTATGAGTAAAAACGTTTCTAAAGATCCAAGCCGTTTCGAAGGAGTAGGGAAAAGTTGCGAATGTGATGTTGTTGCATGTATATTTTTTTTAGACAACAGTAATATTCGCACGAAAAAATCAAATGTTGATAATGTTGTTCATGAATCTATAATAAACATGTATTTTTTTCAAACCTATTAACCTGACCGTTACCGAGGAGTAGGCTCCAGAAAGTCACTGTTTTAAACTTGGGCTTTAAGTGTTGAAGGGATGGAGCTTTGGAGGTATGAGGAACAGAAAGTAAATTGCCACACACCTCCGTTGGAAAGGGAGGATCCGACCGGACGGATGTTGTCTGATGGACGACAGTCCGGTAGATGATTTCAGGCTGTTCTATAAGTTCAAATCCGCGGAAAACTTTAGTTATGCGATGCAGGATTAGTTTAGTCCTTATGTGATGATCTTTCTCGCTCGCACGATTGATATTTTAACTCTTCATGGTAAGGCCCCAGTAATCATTGGTTCTAAAATGATCTTTACAAATAATGGTAATGTTATCTAAAACAATTACAAAGCTAATGACTTCTTATTTAGCAGTCTTGAACTAGCAGACCTTTGACCGACTGCGGAGAATAAATAGGTACCTACCTACAGTGTCTACATCATAATTGCTAACAACTATTGTTTATAATTTCAGATGGGTTGTGAAATCAAAGTATTATTACTTAAGTTGATACAAGAAACTCGGTAGCAAATAGCTTGGCATGACGAAATTTAGAAAAAAGTGCAAGTTTTATTAAGAGATCTTTAAAATAAGGCATTATCCTTATCTATCATCAGATATTGTAAAATTAAAAAACTCAAAAACTACAGAACGAACTTTGAAGCGGTTTTCATCAGTAGAAATAGTGATTCATGAAGAAGGATCAGATGTATTTAATAATACATGAATACTATAGTACACACATCATCACTTACTATCAGGTGAGATAGTGGTCAAACGCGAGCCTATCAAAAATAGAAAAAAACCGGCCAAGTGCGAGTCGGACTCGCCCATGAAGGGTTCCGTCGCAGCAAGTAACATAATATTAAAGTTCTTGTAATGTGTTGTAACTTTGATGGATGTTTTAATAATAGTGTATTTTTTTCGATTTATGACGCATTAAAAAAAAAACTACTTACTAGATTTCGTTCAAACCAATTTTCGTTGGTAGTTTTTATAGTAATATACGTCATATATTTTTTTTAGTTTTATCATTCTCTTATCTTAGAAGTTAGAGGGGGGGGGACACACATTTTACCACTTTGGAAGTGTCTCTCGTGCAAACTATTCAGTTTAGAAAAAAATGATATTAGAAACCTTAGTGTCATTTTTGAAGACCTATCCATAGATACCCCACACGAATGGGTTTGATGAAAAAAAAAATTTTGGGTTTCAGTTCTATGTATGGGGACCCCCAAAATTTATTGCTTTTTTTCTTTTTTTGTGTGAAAATCTTAATGCGGTTCACAGAATACATCTACTTACAAAGTTTCAACAATATAGCTGTTATAGTTTCGGAAAAAAGTGGCTGTGACATACGGACGGACAGACAGACAGACAGACAGACAGACAGACAGACAGACAGACAGACAGACAGACAGACAGACAGACATGACGAATCTATAAGGGTTCCGTTTTTTGCCATTTGGCTACGGAACCCTAAAAAGGTAGAGACAAAACCGAGATTTCCAAATATTTCTAGCATTCCGGCTAAGCTGGAGCAGAGGGGGGTCTTTAAAAAATAACAAAAGGAAAAGAAAAGCAAAAGAAACGTTACTGATTTGACGCACAACCGCCAACTCAGACCATAAAATCAAAGGAGTTTAATGAAAAGAGAAACTAGATCGAATCCCAACGATTACAGACTAGGTCACAACCATTTCAGAAGCACTGAGAGAATCCTGAACAAAGTATTAGTACATCTATTGTTACACCTTGACTGTCACAATTCTGAGATACATTCGTGTGATTGTAAAGAAAAAAAACTTTGCATGCTATGCTCATATCTCATGGTCAATTTAATGTACAAATAGACGTCCACATAAGTACTCTAGATGCATAACGACTTTGCATTCAAACCATAATCAACCTTTTAATTCTTCTACTGCTAGGACTCAGACCTCTATGAGAGGGAATGGCCCAGTGGGAGTTGGTGGATGTCACATGTTTTAAAATTTTTAGTTGTAGGACATGGTTTTAATCAAGAATGTTCAAACCGAAGCAAGCGCTTTACTTGGTCTAATTTACTTCATCACCACTGTTTGCAATAACCGTATTGAGTTAGACTTTGGTCTGTAAGTAAAGTGTGAGTGTTACTTCTAGGCAATCGCGCTCCATCGTCGACCACCACATTGCTTACTATCAGGTGAGATAATGGTCAAGCGCGAGCCTATGAATAAAAATAAACATTGTCTAAAACCAAGGTTATATTTTGACAACATTACATCAAACCTATCTCATTCTATTATTTAGATGATGTTATATTTACAACTATGCTTCATACAGGGGTTAATTGAATAAAATGTAGCTGCAATACAATTGAAATAAATGTTTTGACTTTTACTATGACCTTGCTTAAGTGCTGCATTAGGTCTACAGTTCATATATGGTGATTGCTAATAACGTGTTTAATATAAAATAATTCAGTGTTTTTACCTTATTTCTATAGAATCTAGATATTTTTAAGAAATATTTTGACACCCACACATTTTTATAGAAGATATCAAAACAAATAACACATTAAACGTAGCACTATGATATTTGCATTTATTGGCAAAACTGGTTATACAAAGTCCTGTAGAAGGTACTGACGCCAACGATATGGGTCGTATAATAATTGAAAAATCTAAATATGCTAAATTGCTAAGTATATTTAGATTTAGACTCACTAGTCGGATACTGGTCACGAACGCAATTTAACTATAGCTAACTAATGACTCGAGAGGCGGGTTGTATGCACACGAACGAATTATTGTATTTCATGGGCACCAAAATTGTTAAGGTTATAAAGCTACAAATTTTTCTGGATCATTTTTTATGCTAGCGATATAGGATAGTTTTGCCACCGTCGTCATTACCATCATAATTTCAGCTGAAAAACGTCCACTATTGGACATAGGTCTCCCTTACAGCAACACTGTTTCATAATTCCTCACCCCTTCAATATTTTAGACTCTCAGTATGCCCCAGCCCGATTTCTCATCCACAAAGTATTAACTCTTCCACCAAATCATTCCCTTCACATAAATACTTCCGAACCTAACAAAGAACGTAAGAGGCTCTTAATCTTCAACCCGACATCGTCTGCATGCATGCGATCATATACTGTCAAAAGTAGGTTACTGAAATACCAAAAACATTCATCCGAATCTAATCTCTATTGAACCAGCTATACGACTGGTATTTCCATGAAAGGTGCGCTCCATCGTGACATTACTAAGTTTATTTCAAGACTTGAACTTTACAGTACATTTGGTTTTATCTGATACTTTCTATCAGCTGCAAAAAGGGCTCTGACACAGGTCTGTGGCATCTAAGCACAATTGCATTGTTTGTTACGATTTTGTTCGCGGATAGGTAAGCGAGAATTAGAGAAGGTAGTAGCATAGTTTGATAGGAATCACTAAGACAAATGGCACAAATTAGCGTAGAAGATATAATCGCGTCAAAGGAGACGAGGACTGAGAGAATGTCCGGAACAGTTCCCGTGGCCCTGAAACGCAAAGACAACTAATGGAACACAGGCGTAGGCTTGAAAATTAGTCAGGAAAACTTTAACGACGATGTCGAATTGTTCGAATTCGACGCCTTCCTACTCCACTCAAAGCGGGAGAAGTTATTTGATGATGTGCCACCTCTTATACAAGCCAGTCGATACAAAAGAACCGGAGAAATTAATAAAAACTGTATATAGGAGGTACCCATATATAGTTTTTATTAATTTCTAAATACAGCAACCAATCAAATTGAAAGCAAAAACAAAATAAAAATATAATGGTTGCAAATTAAAAAACTTCTGAATTGAGCTGTAGCCATTAACTCCTAAATTAATATTATAAAACTCAGTTGAAGTTACCAATAAATCAACCATCGCTATATTTTTTTGCGCATCTCAAAATGAAATCAAGACTCAAACTATGGCATAAACAACTTACTATGCAAATAATTACACTGAATTAAATAGTGACCTTACAGAAGGAGCTTTTAACTCAAATGATTTATTAAATATTCATACGAATTTAATGATGATCGATCATGATCAGAAAGGCAAGGACATCTGCTTTTCTGGTAAACAAGGCATACAGAGGTTACTTTGTCTATGAATGATTATATCACAGTGAACTAGTAAAACATTTAATAAATTTAAAGCAACTAACACCTAACAGATCTTAAAACGGTGAAGGAAAATATCGTGAGGAAACCAGCATTTTCCTGGAATCCAATGAATCGCCCTGAATTTGTCGAAATACGGTCCTATAGCGCAGGCCTGAGTCCCAGCAGTGGGAACATTATAAAGCTAATTATAATACCTAAAGCTGGGTATGATCTTCCTGCTTCTAGCTAGTAGATAGAAAAAAACAACCTACACCATTCTTTGGTATCTGGATGACAGAATGGCATGCGATAGGAAAAGCCGGCAGTGGACTACCATAGGCTGATGACGATGGTCAAAACTACGAAGAAGAACAACATTTTGTGAAAGATTTAGAGAGCCTCCACTATGAAGGACTATAAAATGAAACATCTTCTATTAAAGCTATTAAACATGGCTTTGCCCTTTACAGCAATAATTATAATGCAAAATGAGTAGTTGCTAAGCGCCAGGATGCTATTGGCGCTTGATTGTATGTAGAGCGCTAACCATTGTTATTCATCACTCGTTTAGTACAATAGTTAATATAGTTACTATACCTTTTTTAAATACTGAGATAACAGAAGTTAGAAGGGTTTATATTGATAGTGACAATAATCAACTAATGATTTTAACAGAAGACGAAAGAGCTAGACTTATAGCTGCGACCAATGCAGACACATGTCAGGCTAATGAAGTATTCTTTCGAACCGTTACAGTAATTACCAAACATCACAAGAATCAGGAATCTGTTGAATAATATAACCATAAAAATTCTCTCACAATAATTATAATAATATCGACGGGTCTAAATTCTTTGTAGTAAGGTTATCGATAAAATCGTAGGTGACGTCATCAAGGCTGTATGGGTCATACTCGTGCGCACTTCGTTATTGTCATTTGCATAGCTATATGGTCGACGATTAGCCTGCGCAAGCGCTGGTTATGTTCTGATTCTAAATTGTTTAACTGCCAAATTGTAAGGTTCTCTAATTGAATTGTTTGAAGGGTTTATAAATGGATTCGTGGAAAGCGTTGATAAAATGCATCAACAGGTTTACAAAAGATTTTCCTGGATAAAGTCGATGTCAATAATAAAGAAACAATAATATTTTAAGCCGTCAAAGTGAAGATAGAAACGGTAGAACTAGGTTATCTTAGAACGCAAATTAATAAAATAGACATAAATAACTTACTTATAAATGCTGCTACACCACTCAATGCTTTCAATGCAACAGTTATTGGGCCACGTCACTTACCAGAAGGTACTACTTTGATAAACATTCGGTACTCTGAAGAGTTGGCTTTTGTTTACAGCCTAATAGTTTGTCGAGATGAAGCCAATTTTTAGGTGTGGCAGTCCACTAGCTGTGACATATGACATACTACACAGATATGACACGTTTAACCTACTCTACAACAAAGGTTGGCCATATGGCGAAACAGGGCTTACAAAATCACAATCGAAACTAAGCTCTCTCCATTCAATTGGGAAGATTAATGTAACAAACGAACACTTTAGATTGCTTTCAAGTGATTCTAAAGAGCATAATTAAACATTTTGATGTTATATTTTTAGATAGGCATTTGGGAATCAAAGGGGTCGAAGTAGGCTCTTCTGTTTCCACTTGTTAAGTCTCTTGTTTAAGACTTTAAATAAGCACTTTTAGGTTCCTAAGATAAAGAGCTTTTAATTCTAAATCGAGAGATAAGTACGGTTAATTGATTCTTGATCAAGTATCCGTCTCCAATATATACCTTTAAAGGTTTTTTACCTTTTCCTTTAAATGTTTAATACAATTTGTTAAAAAAATCTATGCTACCCAAATGTGTATCTTTGTAATAACAGTATTCAAAAACGCCAGCCATTTGTCTACTGTCTTCACTAATTACACTAACGGATATCTTTGTTACTTTGTAATTTTACACTAAATTAAGACTATCAATTTGACAGGCGCCATCAGTTATGGCCGTGATAGGATATTATTATCGCTTGGAACTAATTGTATGGTTTTAGTTCTCATCGTTGTGTTAAGAAAGAAATGTCCATCATTAAAGTTTAGACTATTGCTATCTAAATTAGGATCGCTTTTTGTAATGTCTCTTACTTCAAGTGGTCCAATTTTGCCAGTAAAATTGTTAACTGCAATAATGGTGTAAAGTGCGGTAGAGCTTTTTTATTAGCATTTTAAGCATTGTTTTACACGCCCCGTGAAAATTAATAAGTATGTAGCCATAATGGACCTCGTTTCTTTCACATAAAGACTTAATGACATCACAAATTATATACCTTCATATTTAGCTAGAACTGTTGGATTTCGGACGAGTCATTAACATTAAAAGTGTCTGTTACTTGAATCACGATTACCTTGACTTTTCTTGGAAGCGATGATTCCATTTCCACATGTCTGTAATGCTCAGCAGATCTGTGCACTGATCCTCCTCTAACATCTTCAGCTGACGCCTTCTCTTCACCTCGAGTCAAAGTGGTCACTTTCCTAACAATTCTTGTGGTGATTCTTCGTTGACCACTGACATCGTCTTTCTTCGAGATTTTAGTCGACTCTAATGAAGAGCCTAGAACCTCGGTCGACATTCTCTTGTTCGTGTGAATCGCCTGCAACTCTGACATTCCTAGACCACCGGCTGAAGTCGGCACGGCTAGCGCGCTCTCTCCATCATACTCGAAGTGAGTTTGATTCCCGTCGTGTACAATTCTTCCGTTGTAGCTTTCCTCTCGGTAGGACCCAGACCGATAACTGGATGATCGCTCCATTCCTGGGTAGTTTCCATCGTACACTGTCTCATGTCTTGTCAGCCCTTCTCTCAAACTTCTGGGCACAGAAGCCAAATTCAAACTTGTAGTTATAGGTGACCCGACAGGAGATGGAGAGGATTTCTTCAAGCTAGATTTCAGGGGTTTAGAGTCATCGCTTTCTAGCGTCCCCTGAACGAATAGACGCTTGCTGCTTCCGCCTTCTTTCACAAATCGGTACATAGACATCTTCGCTCCGTTCAGGCCTTACGGCCGTCGTAACACATAATACTGTTCTCTGCAATGGAGTTGCCTCTTATTACGGATTCGATACGCGTCGCGTTTACTTATTCATGTACCGGTGACAACTTATGGTGTGAATTCTTAAGACATTAAGGAAAGGTATGCTAAGCTATTCTTTTGTAATCTTGCATAATGTTATTTTGTATCACAAGTAGCTGAAGTCTTTAAAACGCTTACAGTAAATAACTGCTTTCTAAGACCTATTTTATATGAAATATTATATACATAACGCATATCTGATCCAATTAACACAAAACAAAACATGTTATAGGAAAAAATAATATTCATAAACATTTTTTTTTTCGGACAATTGCAAGATTAGATCTTGACAAAAAATAAAAGATAAAAACTTTAACACACAAATGCAAGGCAAAAACCATGGAAGTCAGCCGATAGGTGTTGAAACTAAGAGTGCTCATATGTTAAGCGCGCAACGGATTAGGCGCGGTACCGCCCATATATGGACCGCACGAGCCACAAATATGGTGGAGCCCTTCCGGCGGACGCAAGCAGGAAACTTAAGGACAAGATTTTAAATTTTAACGAGAATATCCGTGACCGAGGAGAAACCGTTTCTTTACTAATTAAAGACTGAATATAAATGACGCTAGTTCAACAAACCATAGAATAGATAATGAACTAGGAAACCTAAATGGCTTTGAAGTTAAAGGTGATCCAGAGCTACTTGAACAAATCGATTGAACAAAAGATTTTGAATTAATAATAAAAGAGAAAATTTAATTACGAGTGTTGATCAACAAATGATTACAACGCTTTGAAGGTTATAGAGAATTTAGATACGAAGATGCCAGAGAAAGTACAATTATAATTTAAGTAAAAGAAAGATAGCTTGGACAATAAAGGTCAGTATTTCCATAGAAAACAAAAACGATTAAGATGAAAAGCCAAACAAATTAAATAAGCAGAATAGAATAACTAGTATTTTAAATAACTGGAAATAAATAAAGAATTTCAATGTCAAAGTCAACGCTAAACTTGACCCAAATGATAGAGCAAACATTTTTACATAACAGCAACTGGTTACACTTTGGTGGAGTAATACTTGTTCGTGAGGCAAAGACACCGTATTTTTGACTTAAAGAAAACAATATTTTTATTATACACTATATTTGAATAACTTTTTCATCTTTGGTCTCATTTTTTGCAGCTTTAAATGCATCTTTACGGTATGCTTTGCTACGAATATTTAATTTGTCTTATGTCTATCATTATCGCCCATCGCTAAAATATTTTTAATAGCACAATTGAATAGATTGCCAAAACTACTTTTGATCATTAAACTATATAACTAATCGAAAATAAAAACAGTTCTATTAAATAAATCGTGATTAAATCAAATCGTCATTGAAAAACACTTCCAGGTATATATTTATTTATGAGAAGAGAACGGATCTGCAGTTTTAAGGCCATAACTTTTCGCATATAAGAAATAGTTAAATGTATTCTCAGTCATGTCTTCCTATTTTCCAATATCATGTGAAGACAATATGCTATTTCCTGAGATATAAAATTGAGTCGTTAAAATTTTTCCGCATGGGTCATGAAAGTGTAGTTAGTCTATCAGTGCCCTTTTTCATCGACTATATAATGAGTAAGAAAATTGCAAAAAAACTTTAAATTCAAATTTAAGCTGGTTTAGTATTAGACTGATCATCAGTAAATAAAATATTTGCGCGATGAGCATACGTTGTTCATAGCCAACGAGCCAGCCCAGGTAAATGTGCTAATTACTATTGTTTATACCGAGGCCCCTTCAAATATGCCACTTGCTATTGTGCAATACGTGTTTTGAATATCGGTGGCAACTGGCAAAACTTCGTAAGGGCATCGATGGGAAGGAACTGCTTACTGTTGTTTTTATGGCAAATACTTAAACATTCAATGATACTTTTGTTAAAGTTATTGATTTAACTACGGAAGAGACTACTGATGAGACTAATGAAGCGGACTAAGTTAACGGCTTAAAACAAAAAAGAAAGAAGAGTTTTGACGACGTTTAACCGGCATTTAAGAAATCATTTTTTTGCTACTTTTTGAAAGCTAAACCTACTGCTGATGTTACTCGTGATAGAGATGCAGAAGATTAAGATACAGATTTAAAGTTGGAAAAAATAATGTACGTAAGTATATAAATTTTTCGGTACTAACTGATTAAGTGGGAGTCGAGTCGAACCAGATGCAGTAGCATAGGTACTAGTATTTTACATGGAGCAATATGTCTATAATTATGACCATCATAACCTAGTAACTGGGTACCATGATATATATGTATGTTCTGTTAAAGATCTTGCCTTGATCTTGATTCTTGCTAATGCATGGGGGAATCTAAATATGTTAAAATAGTCACCCATCCACAAAATCTTCAGTAAGTATTGCTAAACCATGAGGATCGATCACTACTGCTGTTATTACGTAGCCATAAGTCCCACCCACGCGTTAAACAATAATCGAATAATAAATAATTGCATGTTCGACATAAATAAGACTTTATCAACTGCATGTTGACATTGCAATTGATATCAATAAATCAATCAATATTTATCATCATACTTAAATCCTTTTTGGCGTACTATCTCAAATACTTTTGATATGACATAAGAACTACTGTCAACTGATAATCTAAGGTACGATTAGTCGCCATTTCTTCAGATAGTGAAAATAATACATGCTTGTTTAAATGCAAGCACTTTCTTTACAGTATGTATTTCTTAATTTATGCTTTCTACTGTATTTGTTTCAAAATCTTCATCTATCTTAACGAAATTATCTAGTATCTTTGCTTCTCATACTTAATCCTCGTCAGAATCCATTACAGCATTTCCATAATTAATTTTCAATAACCTAGCAACATGAATCGTGTTCAGTTTTTTCTAACACTTGTTTGTTTCAATATAAATCATATTCAGTCTATATTCAATGATATCCTGTGTGGGTGAGAAGTAAAATAGTTTTTTACGGAGGTGTTATATTCAATGGTGACTCCCACATTGCTGGACCTTGGCTATCTTTATATGGGAACGACATTTTATAGCATAATTGTCGGTTACAATTTAATTGGGCGTTGGAATTCTTGCATAATGCATTTTTTATTGGAAGGATCGAAGTTTCTTTGTGATATGACGATTGTTAGTATCTTGAAACGGAGAACTGGGTTGATAATACGGTTCCCAAGAACAAAATAGTATATGAAAAATTATCAATTTATGGTATGAGATTATATAATTCATAAAATATATTACGTCTAATTTTTCGATTAGATTTTGTTCTTGGAACCCGTCGATATATGTATACTTTATTCTACACCAAAACCAAAATTGCAGCAGAACTTAAAAAAAAAAGAAGAAGAGGATACAACAAGTCGAAGAAATGAAGCGATCGCCCCCATTTTCACGGTAATAAATATGACAATAGGCTTACAAATAGATGATGGCATGCAAATAGCTAGTCATGAAATGTATTCCATAGATAACGTATGTATATTGTGCAAAAACACTAACGGAATCACAATGCCTGGGCATGGGATTATTTTAAAAGAGTTACCGCAGCCCTGGAAGGCAAAGGGCAATTGAATTTTTTTAATCAGTAAAATTCCAATATTCCCTTTCTCTCCACCCAGATCGAAAGAGGTTTTTCAATGACTTTCTATCCCAAAGAAAAGCCAGCAGTGATAAAAAATCTAAAGTATTTCAAGTGATCTTGTATGATAGTCTTATAACAACACAAATTTTATAAACAGATACTTTGTTTTTTTTTTGTTTGTAGGAGGTAATCTCTGAAAGTAATGGTCCGATAGCTAAAATTTTTTCACAAATAGAAAGCTGCTTTGTTCCGTAGTGACAAGGATATTTTATGTGGGAGGTGTGTTCTGAATATATTCGTAAAGAGAGATTTATGTTTAAACCACTTTTCCTTCAAAATTCACTTCACTAAAATATGTATTCTGTAAGTAAATACAATACTCAATAGTTTACTAAACAGTAGACGACAAAGTCAATGAGATTCTTTTGTTTTGTGTTTACATAAACATGTTCAATTCTGCGTCAGATTTTATCATTATTCTTAATTTGCTTGAGTCACCTTTAGATACTAGTTTGGATGTATATTTGGATTGTCATAATAGGTATCTACTATGGCAGATATGTTATGGTTTTGATGGGACTTCATATCATTTTATAGATCAATATGGGGAGTATTATTTAAAGTAATCAAAGAGTAATTATTTTACTGAGTATTAATTCTAATATAATAAATGTTACTAATGCTGCTAAACTATAATTAATTTATCTACTTCTATATTTCTAGTTGAGAAAATTTGAAGATGTAATAATTGTGTAATTATTTATGACATAAATTAAAAGGCTTTTTGGTTTACCTCTTATAAATATTTTTTTTTATAAGTTCTTAATGCAAAGTTTTAAGAAGGTTGATTTCAACATAACTCCTAGGATTTATTTGTTTTTCGTTTTTAAATGTTAGAAACCAGTGCTTGACTCCGATCCCACCTGATTGCACAACAGTGTGGGATGCGCCCTTAGGCTATATCCATATTCGATTAATGACGTCAGTGCCCAATAAACAAGTCAATTGTATAGGGCCAGTCAAAACTATGACGAATTAACATAGCAGAGCAAGAATCCTTGTAACTAATTATAGTCCACCAATTAGCGAATATTTCAGAATCCAAGCATCTTCATTGAACCCATTGATAAAACTACAATGCCGCAGTAAACCGTTAGTTGTCACCGGTATCGTTAAAAATCGAAAAATCGTATCGAATCCCTAATGCACATCACTACACTAGAAAACGAAAAAAAAAAACACTACACACCACTAGTTCGATTTTCAAATCACTATTAGTCGGTTAGTCGTGTTAATTTTCGAGTTCGTGTTCGGAGTCGATTTTTGAATGTTTGTTTTTTAACGCGATGCGCGTGTGTCTACGCCGGTAGCTTGCAGGTGACTGGCGGCGCGGACGCAACCATACGGTAAGTTACCCATGACGGGTTGTGGCGGTAAAAAAATAAAGTATTTTGTACGTGGGATTATGAGTTTTAATGAGCTTGCATTACATGTTATTATCGATAATTTTATTAACAACAGACAATTTGATACACTTTATTTGGTATTTCTCGGAATATTTGAAACATTTATGGAAAGGCAGATCGGGTCAGATAGATTTTTATACAGCCCAAATAAGACAGTTTTTGAGACATTTTATACACCATGAAGAGAGCAGATTTTGAATCATTTCAGTTTAAAATCAGCACTGAACTGAAAATTACTGTAAGGAGATGTGTGAAAAAGAAAGCAGAACTGTCTGCACCTCCGTCTACGTCATGATACTACACTTTCTGTCATTGATAACATTGAGTGGCAGATCTCGTTACTCCGATGTATTTATTACAAGTAGATACTACTCTATTGATGTGGAAAACTTCACTTAATGATCTTATAGTAACAGTGACGCATATAGCAATCATTATCTTCTACACTTAATATAATAAAGAGGTAAAGTTTGTATTTTTGTTTGTAGAAGGTAATCTCTGGAAGTACTGTTCCGATTGCTAAATTTTTTTCACCGATAGAAAGCTGCTTTATTCCTGAGTGACATAGGTTATACTTTATGTACGCGGGCGAAGCTGCGGGTAAAAGCTAGTAATCTATATAAAAGCGAAATACCATTCACTGATTAATCACGATATCTCAGAAACTATAACGCCTACAAACTTATAATTTGACAGGTAGGTTCCTTATAGGGTGTAGACATCTGTTAAGAACGGATTTTCGAAACTCCACCTGTAAGGGTGAGCAATGGTGGAATAGGAGGGTGGAATTGGGGGTATGGATTTTGTATTATATTGAAATATAATTTTAAGGCCCAAGCGCCCGAAAAGTGCCATAAAACAGTGACTTTCTAAAGCCTTTGAGAATTCCGCAACTTTTCCCTACTCCTTCAAAACGGCTTGGATCTTTAGAAATATTTTTACACATTGAAATTGGTGGTTAAATATTCTTCAAAGTGAACATTGCACGTGTAAATCAATCAATATTTCGCAAAGAAAATGAATTTAAAGGTCAGCCGCGCGCTTTCCGGGCGCTATTGGCCGCAAATAAATGCAAAGATTAGCGTACTGCCGCCTAAGCGGGTGCGAGAGGTGCGTTCAAATAATTTTGGCCAGATGGTTCAAGGGACTATAAGCCTTAATGATAGACTCAAACAAGACCCGTTCGTAACTCTGAGGCATTTATGAATGGTGTCTCCCATCTTCGAACTGGCCTCTACTCGACTGTTTACTATTGATCGACAAGTTCTTCTAACTACCCACCGTATAAAAACATTGATAGAGCACCTGTCGCCTTGTCGATCAGGTTTTGATTGATCCGAGATGCAAGCATTGTTGGTAATGATTGGCAATATCATACTGTCATATTATAAGTATCATGATTCCTAACGGTAGCTGTTTTTTAATATGGAATAGGTAAGTTGTTTGAGCTACTGATCGTGATACACATTTTCTGACAAATTGCAATTTTAATTTAAAAAAAATTTAAGTGGGACATCATCAAAGAACTCTTTTGGCTCTGAATGGAGAGAATATGGAACTGTTAATGACTTAAAACCCGCCTGTGTTCCTTCAGGTGCCTTTTCGGTTCCCAGAGCCTTAGTAACTTTACCGAACTACCAGTAGTAAAATCATTACATAATAAGTATCCATTCAGTTGGGGCCTTGAGTTGAATTCCGAAATGGAAACCCGGGGTCCTAGAACGCTACGCAAAAAAAGAACATTGGTATGGTTTTGACGCCTTCCCGCTTCGACCTAGAGAGGGAGAAGTAATTGGATGATTTTCTACCTTAACCTTTAGAATACCATAAATAAAAACCCAATAGAAAGACAATCAGAGAGTCGCTTGGGGTTTAATGAATTAAAAAAGAAAAAAAAACTGCTAATTCCGTAAGGCTTATGCAGACATGGGACTAGCTATTTTATTTAAAAAAAAAAACTGTTGGTACCTAATTAGAATTTCTTCGTTCAAATAAGAAACACACACTTACCACTAAAAGTATGAAAAATATTGAAACAAAAAATATATCTACATAATATCATAAATATATAAATCAACATGTCTGCCTACCCACCCGCGTGGGACCATGAAGCTAGCCACCTGTCAATCTGTTTGTACTAGTTTTTGTCTTCAATGCTAATGCACGAGGCACAAACAATTATGCAAACAGATCTGTGTTGCATTACAATTGTAAATCTTATTTATATACAAGCAAAACAAGTAAATAAATAGTGTTTACATAAAAAGCTCTGAACATAAAATACATAACGATTATAAAATATAGGTAGGTACTTACATAGTCTCTAAGGCAACAATAAATAAAACTATAGTAATCATAATACGTATACAATAAATTCTACATAAATATATACTGTATACATATAAAAACAATAACTACAATACCTTGAAAAGCTCCATTATAGTTTTTAATAACATAACATAGATCGAGACTACTAACGCCATCTGTTGAGGCGAATCGTAAAGCAATACGAAGCGACTTGGGTACGAACCTCTTCAACGACTTGCGCCGTCAACGCCATCTATCAATACATAACATCAACAAGCGGAAAAGCTTTTTTTTTTTCGGCGCGTTTTCTTTTCTCTCTGACAACTTACCAAAATGGTCTGGCCAGAGGTTCGCATGTACAAATAAAGTGTGTGAGTATAAAATAATACGTGCATAGTAAAATATAACTTATAAAATAGAGGCTAGGTTTATTTTAGCTCAGCCTGCTATCACACACATAAAGAATTATAGGAATTATACCTCTTCGAGTCATATTTATTTAAAAAAAACAAGTGATTAGTGTTAAAGTACTAGTTAACAGTTACCTTATTCAACATTTTCTATGCAGAATTTGATTAATTATAGAAAATAGATTTTTCTAATTTGTATTTAAACCAAGCACAATTACTAATAACGAGTTTTTTAAATTAGGATGCTAATCTAAACGTACTATTTCAAAATAGCTTTGCCTCATTTTTTTTCATGTTTGTTCCTATTAAAATATTGCATAGTACAATCCGGACGCCTCGATAATTCGAAAGGGGTCTTGTTTTTCCCTAGCTGGATTAGCGAGGCCCTACTGTAGTTGTAATTGTAATAGTATGCATTAAAGTCTATTTAATAGCTGGTCTAACAACGCTTATCGGCAGACATTTTATCCCTTAACCTTTTGATAGATTTGACATCGATAATAACAGTCGATTACTGATGATCGATTACGGTCTATAAATTGATTCATCAGTCGATACTCGGTTCACCATACCTAAAGATATACTGTTTTAAGCTACGAAGTTGATAGATTGAAGAATAAATACCGGAATGAATAACTAAAGAATATGCAAATAGTACCACACCTTAATTCGTATTTGTCTCGGAAGTAATTTAAATGACATCAGCCGCTTATTAACCTACGTAAGAAATTTAAAAAATAATAGTCAAATTATAAATGAAGGATATAATAGAAAAAACCTTGGAACGAGTTTATAAAATGGAAAGTTATCTTGTCAAAATAAAAATATTGCATATTATCATCTTTAAAATTTTGACAAATGCTAAACCATTGTGATTGACTAATATTATTTAATCAATTACAATAGTTAGACACCCAATTACAGTACCTAAACAAAAACAATTAAAATTATGTACATATGTACCTCAATCGATCTCACAGTACTCCTGACGTACCAATAGAATCATCTTCCATTCATCCGCAAACAGGCCGTTTGATGGGTTAGAATCTAAGATATAATTTAGTGCAAACAAAATGCGAGGTATTGGAGACTGAGCACCTGCAACATTGCGATACTAAGGCACAGCTAAAAACTCAGTGCTTTCTACCGCGGCAGAAATTGTCCGGGACAAAGAAAAGTACGCTGCGTCAATGATCATATGATTTATCATGTATCTGACAAAACTCCAAGAAATAAAAACACGCTTTACCAAGGATCACAAGAGCTTATACAAGAAGCGTACGGTTAGTAGTAATGAAATTACACACAATAATAAATCATCTTCGCATTAACATTACCGTATGTTTACGCAGTCAACAACAAAAACATGGCACAACACTTACTTGGCATGTTATAATCATTGTAGCAAAAAACGTAAACATGGTAAATAAGTTGACGTAACTCGTAAATCAGGCGTCGGACGTAAATGTCAGTTCTATTAAATAGCACGTAGCTTATTATGAGTATAATAAGAAATAATAAAGAGCGCTTTAAATTGAATACAAACTCAATTGGCTTGTCTAACGTAACAATATGGACTGCGAAACATTTTAATCAAGATGTTTCAGACGACATGAGGAGTGACCTTGCAAATTATTAACATTATCGTAAATTAAACATTTAGATCTGTATTTATTTAAATCAAATAACGCAGACATATAAATGGCCCCTAAGAAACAGGACGCTTCCTAAGTTGAGATAGAACTTTTATATATGAGCAAACAAAGAAGTAGGTCATTAACACAGCTTTACACAAAACCAAATGCATTTCAATTCAATATAATTATGACGAAACGCTACTAAATTATATAAAAGACAGGACACAAGAAAAAATATTCAGAAAAACAGTTGCACAAGAGGGTGCGAGGGCGTACCGTAGGTGTCACCATCTGCTGTCTGGCCTTCGTACCGACCTACATAGACCCTATGGACTTTAGGTCACCCTGAAGACGGTGACGTCACTGAAGTTGATACTGAACCGGAATATGGGGCTGATAAGTATGCAAATGATCTGCGTGGTGTTGGAGGAAGAATGCAGATAGTGGCCATGAAGTTAGCTTGAATATGTGAAGGTGTTGGAAGTTGTGATACTTCAGGAGAAGACTTGAAAAGTGCAGCACACTATATTATAATGGTTTAAAAGAATGCAACAGCATTATTTAGCGCTCCTTGTTCGCTTGTAAACCTACTTAAAGGGCTTATGGGCGCTTACTGACCCTATAAACTAAATAACTGTGATAACTAACGGAGCTAACCTACATTGCCGAATAGACATCAAAATAACCCAGGTTATGGTCAAATCACGGCTTTTCCAAAACAAACAAAGCATGATGAATGTAACGATACAATGCATAACAATGAAAATATTCATCTGAAATAAGCAACACAATGCTGCGTTGTTAAATTAATAGCTTTCGGCAACATAAAAACTACAGCAACTGAAATAGACCGGATATTAATCATTAAAATTGTAATAACTGACGAAAACCGTAGCTAAAAAGAAAAAAAAAATAGCACTTTTTACCATAGATGGCGTTGACAGGCCAAAATAGAATACAATTTAAAAAATAAAGCTGTCAATCTTATCGTGTTCTATTTCTAAACTGTAAAAGGAATTTCACGATTTTGAACTTAGACATGAAATTTAAAAAAAAAACTAACAAACGATTGTCTGTGACTGTGACAGTGCAAGGTCAGAACTTTAGGAGAATACAAATATTTTTTTCTTCTTTATTTTTTTTGGTGTCACGATACCGTGATTTTAATAAGTTATTTTATAGTTCTTTGCCTAGTTTAAAAGATGTAATTTTTTTATGCTACTTTATTCTGAGCGAGACCTTTCAAATACGCAAACTCTTCATAGAAACAGCCTTCTGCGTTTACGGGCAACGAAGCTAGATGGCGCTAGCTGCACAAAGTGGCAAAGACCTTGACCAAACAAGGACAATGTCAAATAAGAGTGACGTCATCACAATATAGCGTTGTTTACTTAGCAGGCTTTTGTTACCTAGTGTTTAGGATAATAATACCTGAAATACTGAGTTCAGGATAAATATAGCATTTACTTTATGTAGTAATTTCCTTGATAGTGATAAATTCGTGAAGGTCACTACTGACCTCGGCATTGTTACTCAGATTATTTTAATAATAAATACACATAAGCTTAGAGCTAACGTGAGAATTAGCAGTTTTAAAGACTAGACAAATTCCTTCGAAAACATAAAGAACCAGTTTCAGGTTTTACACAGCATCAGTTGCAAAATTTGAGTCACCTTTAAGGCTAAAACTAAAAAAGGTGCAACTACACGCGTGGCTTCTATCCGGTCGATGACCCCCGACCCGCGTAACTGTACGTGCTCTTCGAGCATACAGCGAGGTAACTTCAGAATACTTCGGTTTTCGCAGTACCGGCTTTCTGGCTATTGGCTAAGAGTTATAGCGAAATGCTTATAGTTAAGGGAACTGGTATAGGAATAGTGCTGGCTGGAATTGTTATTGGAAGTCTAGATGGCGTCGGCGTTTTGAATTTAGAGCTTCGGATGTTCGGTTTGAAATTAGAACGGATCCTAATTGGTTTCCGTATACTTGCTTGCTTATTTTTTTAGAAGTCATGAACTTTCAATTTGTCTTAATGAACTTATCTCAGTGGCTAGTCTATCAGCTTATGCCAAATGTTCATACGAAGTCTTGGGGTACTTTTTTTTTATTCGATAGAATGTGTTGGTGGTCTTACGCATCAAATTACAAGTAAGTGTGTTTGGGTGCTTTTCAATACGTTTGGCGTAAGATATGAGCTTCTCTATTGTCTCCTGCCTCACCATTGGCATTTTCAGGTCGCGGTGTAGTTGGTTATTGATTACATACTATGGTGCATTTGTAATCATGCGCAGTGTGTTTTACTGGAAACGTAGAATTTCCAGGATTGAGTCGGCGGCAGTTCCCGACAGCTGCACTCCTTATGACCACTTGGAATTCAATATACATTTGCATAAAAGCAGTTTTTTTTTTCCATTGATACTTTAGATTTGTGATACATCAGCCAAATTATCTCCCTGAGATGTAACGCTAGTGATGTATAATACAATACACACACGCAAACATAAAACTTAAAATTTACAGCCACGATTATAAATTTTATCTATCATATTTTTTGTCGATTGACAAAAACAAAGATCATGATTGTATTCTAATCACCGTAACGGATTTTCTTAAATAAATAATCCTAAAAAATGACGCTATCGATGATGTCACTAAACAAAACTTCAAACAAGAAGTAGCATTATGCAAAATATTAATAAAAGAAGATTTATCAGCTATCGTTTAATTTATAAAAAAATATTCAAGCCTCAATAAGAATACATTAAATATTTGTAACCAAAACGAAATTAAATATGAAACTTACAATGCAATGAATTCCTTTCAACCGAAGCATTTCAATAAAAAGTTTAACAGAAGTTGACTCATCGCAGGTCAAGAAAGACCGTTAACTTCGAATCTGAATATATCAACAAAGACAAAAAACATTAAAATACGGTTTTTAATGAAGCAAGCACAAGCACAGAAAACAAAATGAACTAGCAATAGATGATGAGCAGGGAAAAATAAGAGAGGTCTTTATCCAGAAGTAAGAAGCCCTATTTGAATGAGAGGGTCTTATGGCTAATGATAATGTGTTTATACGTCCATCAGAACGTTTAAACGGTGTTTACGATGTAATTTTTTTAATGACGAAAAGTAATACTCGAGTGCATTAAGCAGTTTAGGCAGAACGATGAAGGTCAAATTAAAATACAAATACAATTCAAATTAAAATACAAATACAATTCAAATTCAAATGATTTTTGTTTCACATAGGCCTACATGGGCACTTATAAAACGTCAGAAGCTAGTGCAAGTCTGAAGGTCAAATAAAAATCTTTAAAACTTCAAGCAATGAACCCAAAAAAAACTACGGTCCCTGTTATCGGGTTATAGAGATTACACAGCATTTAACCCGTGTCAAATATTCATAACCCATTCCATAAAATTGACAAAAAAATACCACGCAATAACATATTTCTGACATAAATATTTGAAGCAAGAGGAGTTTAACCTTTAAATCCAATACAGACGCAAACTGTAAACATAGCTAATTGATTGGACAAGTAGCATAGACACGTGCTATTTCAAGTAAGTCTACAATGTCGTAAATACTACGATCATGATGTAATCGAAGATGTAGAAAAACGAACAATAGTGTTACATGAAGATCTCGTGAGCATTTCCAATTAACAAGTAGATACCGATGTATTTGCATGCAAGAAGGAAGTAGTCATTGGGCATCAGTAAGTATCCAGGAAACTAACTTCTAATAAGGCTCTAGTTATTTAAAATTGGACACTCATCACAATATTACCTGAAATAATCATATCACAATATTTCATAAAACGCAAGACGAGCTGGCGCCTGCACAAGGACAGATTAGATTTGGATTCTTAACTATATGTCGGCTAAGTGCTTTTCAATATCTCAAAACGGTCTACGGTCACACGGACTCCACTGCTGCTATACTTACATAAAAGAAGAAAAACAGTCTTGGAATTGTATTTTTGCGCTTATTATTATTATTATCTAGCTTGTACTGTTCCATACCTGGATTAAGGATTTCCTCTATGCCTTCATTGTCTCCAGTTCTAGAACAGCTCATGTCAATTCCTGAGAAAGATCTAAGTCATCCCACCATTTTATCTTCAAGCATTTATCCCAAACATCCATCTCAGTCAGCCGTCCTATTTCAGTATTTACTTCTCATCATCCTGCATAGATTAAGCTGAATATTTACGAGTACTTCCCTTTTCACACAATTTTTTCATATAATTATTAACATTCTTACTTTAAGCTGTTCTAGCCAATTTTTTTTGAGGTGAGTAATCATCATAATTATAAATTCTTCTGCTCTGGGTAGACCACGAGGAAGTGTCAGAATTATACTGACTAACACCTTGCTGTGTTCATTCAGTCTCCCATTGTGTTCCTCAGCCGCGGTATCTCTTTCGAATTATCTCGCAGGCACATGTCCCTCATTCCCCTGCCTCATATCACAAAATAGATAGGTACAGAAGACAATATCATGTATGTACTTCACTTTTTATACCTACGCTCGGTGGACGCACACTTAATGAAAGTTTGAGCCGGAACTGTTCGACGAGTGAGCCGAGACGCGACCGAGACATCGTATCTGTGAACGGTGTCTCTGTGTACGTTGCTCGAGCGAGCTTTGTACGTAGATTGACTTCTGTACTTATCTATTGTGTGCTCATATGCAAACGCAAATTTTCCACTATATTTTCAAGCCTCTTAGGTAAGAGCAAATTCATATTTTCAATTCATTGCCACATTAGTATTGTAATAAAACTAATATATTCAATATACAACACACAATGTAAAGTAAACGGCTTGTATGAATAAACAGATCTGTTATTATTTAAAATGACATCACCCTATAAGGAGCGAGAGGCTGTGTGCACAGGGTGATTCATTATCGTGTATTGGGGAAAATAATGGACTGTTGAGTGAGGATGATGCAGAATGCGTTGGTGGTGCGATAGAGGATGTGCAACATGTAAATCATAATGCTAGATGGATTACTGTTACTACGGTCAAGTATGTGTTTTGATAAGAATCTTATAATATAATTCAAAACTAGCATGAAATAGAATACAACATTCTGCAGCCAAAAGCCAAAAATTGTTCAGGCTTTTTATTTTTGCAATTAACAATTACAATAGCATCGAGAATTGAGTACGCTCAAGAGTTTCAGACGTTCCCCGGGAACTGCAATGAATCCAATATTGAAATCATGTTGACTACCAAGTAGTTAATCTTTTCATCAAAATGGCTGGTTTGGTATTAATCTACATGAGAAAACATAACCACACAATTAAATCTGTGCAGAAAATTTAGCGAGAGTGTCTCAACTTTAATGAAACCCCTACATCTTTCACAAAACACTCGCTTAGCACCGTGCACCGTACAAAATCCGACCACAATTTCCCATCACCATCAATCATACACCCCATCAAAAGAACAAGATCGGCCAAAAAAAATAAGAGAAAACTTGAGCACAGCGGCACACAAGCGCCGCTCCATATAAGGGTGATCAGTAAGTGTGCCAGCTACTACCCACATATGTACTTGTGATGTTCCTCATTACTGTATTATTTATGAATATTGAACCGCAAATCACTTTCGCTTGTGAATGGACCGAGAAAGGAAACGGGTCAGGATTTTTCGCAATGCCGAAAAAAGGGACAGTGCAGCTTGGGAGACTTGTGACCAGAGTGATCTCGATAAATTGATTGAATGTCCAACATATTCTAACCACTATCCAAATGACGCTTTTTTTTTAATTATATTAACTAGAGCTTGGTTGCGATCTTACCTGATGGTAAGCAGTGATGAAAAAGTTGATGGTGAATTCATCAACATTCTACCCTTGAAGACACCTAATCAATAATCGGAGGTTGCATGAAAATTGTTCAAGCTTTTTATTTTTGAAATAATAATCAAAATAGCATCGAGGATTGAGGACGCATAGGGGAATTATGTTGACCACCAAGTAGCTAATATTTTCATCAAAGAAGAAGCTGGTTTCAGTTTACTCTACATGAAAGAACATTACCACACAATTAAAACTGTATTGAAAACTACTGTTGGATCGATAGAAGGCTTTAAATTATCACAAAATAACATATACAAGACGATAATGACCATCATCGAACGGACTCGATACCCCTTCGCACACACCGCCTTGTAAGGCAAAAACTCCGACCGTTGAGATACGAATGATCTCATAACTTATAATTTTACTTCAAACACATCGACTAATGTCTATGTTGACCAAGTAATAACAGGTCCTGCAAAAAATTGTAGAGGTGAGATCAGAGAACTCAGCTCTAATTTGCCTGTGATTTGCATGTCAGAAGTTGTCATTTTGCATGCAAAATTACTTATTATTACAGCTAATATTGGTCACCTTGATTTTAAATACTAACGTTGCTGATTTCTGAATGCCTCTTCATTTTAATCTATATTTAAATCTCGTGTGTGAAGTGATTTGAATGAATGTTGTTATTTCCGCTTACTAATGAATTGTCATTAGTACGCACTAACTATTGAGTTAGCATGTGAATTGTCAGTAGCAGACTAAATAAGTTAAAAAAAAAAGGACAACTGATAGCAAGATATTACATCTGTAACACTTTAGGACTATATGAGAGAGTAAATCAACTAATACCAAAAGATATACCATTTCCCACCCAAAAAAACAGGTTGCAATCCATTTTAAGGTGACAAATCATCAAGTAACTTCCTATAGTTGCCCTTGGTGTTCCAGACTCTTACAAACAATCCCGTAGATGATTATAATACTAAAGCACACTGTAAATGGAATGAGACCCAAAGGACCGTATAATAGGCTCTTCCCAATGCAACAATTCATACTATAGATCATAAAGGACAATAATCCATTCGCAGATTCATATCCGACAACGCAAAGCAGCTTACAAATAATAATAATACATGTAACGAAAGTGAAGCAGTTGATTATTCGGACGCTCTCGAACAATGCGGTTGCATCACCGCTGACTCACAGTCACACTATAGTGATCAGTACCGGGTTTACTTGTCAACAATAACAATTGAAAGTAGAAATTGTAAGGATTGCTGTAACAAAGGAGGATAGAAGATACAACCTACTAGAGGTGTAAGACATAATAGTAGTTGATGAAATGAAAACAGACATGCACATTGTAGAATCAGAGGTCGGAGCAGTGAAAAATAAATGCTAACTAACTAAAGGATGAAGAATTTGGATGAAGAGCGAACCACTTTGAGTTAATCTAAAAAATGAAGTCGAATCTAAAAATGCATGTTATACCATTCTTGATGTTATAAAAACTAAGATAATTGAAGCGGGAATTGGCGAAAGATGGAAGGAAACCGGAGGCGCTTCGAAGCAAAAAATCTACAAAATTTTAGATAAAATACTGTTAATTGGAAAGAAGTTGTTATTTGAGCCAAATATTGAGATCCTAAACGCCGATAATAAATTCTATACACGCAATAAAAAACTGCGTGAAATTTCCAGGATATGGTAACGATACTTATAAATCTCGATATCACACGTCTCTGCGTGTGGTCAAAATATGAACAGACCAATAATACAGCAGCATTGATGCATTTCGATTTCCTTAACAAAATCGTGACATCCTGATCGTGTGACTGAGACAGCAACACAGGATGTGCATTACGCAACACGAGAGAAAGAGAAAGCGATCAATCAGCTTTTGGAGCAACACGACATGAAGATTCTTTATGTAACGTGACATTTTAGGAGTTCAAAAGCTTTCTGATATAAGTAGAGATTGATGAAGCTTTGAGTTTAAAATAACACTCTTTAATGATATAATTGGGATTATTGCATTCATACAAAGAAGTGTTTTTATTTGCTTTTTTGTAATTGAAAGAAAGGAAGAGTTATCGTTTGTCGATTACGTCGAGACCTTTCAGTTTCTTCTGTAAATGTAGTTTAACTTGAAATTAATTTGTTGCGAGGAGCTTTCGTGATTATTTCATCATTTAATTTGACAAGATCTTATGTAACTTTGATAGTAACTATAAGTTTTAAAAGATCAATGAGAGAGTTTAAAAAATTTAGACCTTATTAATTAAGTCCGCGTGGTGGATTATGGCCCGTTTCCTCTCCTAGAGACGAGGCCTGCGACCCACCATTAGAAACATTGTAAGGCTGATTATGCTATTTATTATTTTAAGCCTATCAATATCGAGCGGCTCAGAAAGCTTCAGTCAAGCCGTAGGAACCAACTGTCGTTTACGTATATCTTTGACAGTCTTTAAGTATATTTAAAAACCAGGAAATCCGACAGCAGTGTTCTCCAATTATTTGGCAGTGGAGGTCAGATAATCAGTCGTTCCATGTACTATTACTTAGCTACCTAGGGTTAGAGTTGGGGGAAAAAGGTTAGCCGTCATTATTTGGTTTTTTGTTTATGGCCCTTTGGCGCTTACAGGCACCAGGTTACCTAGAGCCTCCAGTCTAGTCACAGCAGTTTCTGACAATCATTACAACGTATAATGTGGACTATAAGACTTATCTCTACACAGTATCAATATCACTTTCCGAGTCTAAGAGTTCATTCGCTAACTCCTAAATGCAAGAGCAATGAACGGGCAAGGTTTATAATTTGCTCCCGAGCGAAGCAAGGGGCGGGTCACCAGTACTACGTATACGTAGACAAAGTTCATTGATAGCAGAGGCCTAATGAGCTAAGGATTAATCCCTAAGCAGGGAAGCCTTGTCGCTACGGGCCAGGGTTCTTGGCACATCGCCTGAAACCTTTCTACGAGCTTGTTCTATTCAAATCTGTACTTTGTGGGAAGGACACTGGGTTTATATTTTATTGGCTACGTGATTTGTTTGGAAATTGAAATAATGCTGTACGAGAAAGGTGTTACTCAACTGTTATGGATATTTTTGCACGTGTATACAGGCTTTTCCATCTAGTATTATAAGGTTAGAATGCTGACATAACATTATAATATAATCTGCCTTTTGTTATTCCCACTGCTGGGGCTCAGGCCTCCAAGTTGCTGAATGTCACATGTCTCCGAATTTTTGTTTCTAGGCTCAACTGATTATCACACGATGATTTTCCTCACTGTTTTGAGAGCACTGCCAATGCAACACGTTTTGATTCGCGACCTACTCGTAAGTCGAGGCCGTCCCCCATTGGTTAGAAAAAAAATTTAAGACATGTGACATCCACCAAACCGCTGAGAGCCCACGTAATAGATTACGACCCATTCTTTCTCTTAGACCGGAGGCCTGAGTTCCAGCAGTGGGAACATTATAAAGCTGATTATGCATAAGCATAAGCCTATATAAGAAAATTACTTACAACATTACCAAAGATGCCCAACTGCCTATAAACTTAAGTGTCCTAAATGCCTGCAAGATGACATCACTTACACGACCATTATTTGGACACAAAACGTGCTAAAATCGACTCATTTGAATTTGAAAGACGCCGATATCGATGTTTATAGACGTGACGTCATTGGATCTGGTTTGTACCAGCGGCGGTGTGATAAGAGGGACTTAAAACCTTCGTGCAGGGGTTTTTGGCAGTATCTAAACGAGCAAAAGTTCAATGCCTGTTTTAATTATTCGCAAAGTGATTCCCATTGGATACTGTGATGTGATATTGGTGACAGTGAGCAATGGGGAGCTCGCTGTCCGGCCGTCCGGTAACTGTCCGGACCAAGCCCAAGTCGTCGCACTGTTCCCGCGCGCCTCAATGAATTGTCAGGAACAACAGGGACCCAGCCGGGTCGAAGCCTACTGGGGCCAGGGTTATCCGAAAGGGCGCTCGAACCCCAGTATGAAGGCTAGAAGGAACGGGGTGGGTCTTTTAGTCAGTAAAAGTCTGACACTATCTCCCACTCCGCCCAAGAGCGGGGGATGGCATTGGAAGATATTTTCCCACCATAAAAAAAAGTGAAATTGGTGTAGTGGTAGCGTTTCGCCTCGTCGTTTATACCGCGTTCATCGAAGGACTGGAACAATTTCCCTGCCGCGGTCTACCCGCCTGATTATAATTTAGATGTCCTCAAGGCTAGAGTGAATGGTCTCTTAATAAACTAGTGCGCTTCACCATCAATGATTGCATCACTGTTTGCTATCAGGGTTACATTAAGAAAAAGTATTGTGTTAAGTGTCTATGCAACTGGACCAATAGGTGGAATCATTGAAACCGGTTCAGTCTAAGTAATAAAAAGGAGCAGAGTATATTACTGTAGCATTGACTACCGACAGCGAGCAATGGGTACCTCGCTGTCGGACCGATAACCGTCCAGATCGAGCCAAGACGTCGACGGCGCGCACTGTTCCAGTACGCCTCAAGGAATTGTCAGCAACCGTAGGAGCCCAGCAGGTTTGAAGCCTACTGGAGCTAGGGTCTGTTCCCGAAAGGGAGGCTAGGCCCCGGCATGAAAGGCAACGAAGGAACGGGGTAGGTTTTTTAGTCAGTAAGAGTCTGACACTATCTCCCTGCTCCGCCCAAGGGCGAGGGATGTCATCTGGATGATTTTGAAAGTTAGTTGAGCTAGGAAGGTGAGGAGAGATAGGTAAACAAGAATAACGCTTATCAAGGAAGCTGTGATAGGTAGATATGTAATGTGAATATCAATTGAGCATTCAGACACAAAATAGATAGGTATAAAAGTCAATCTACATACAAAGCGCGCTCTCACAACGCACACATAGACACCGCTCACGGACACGATATCTCGGAGCGCTTCCGCCCGCTCGTGGAACAGTTCCGGCTCAAACGCTCATTAGTGTGCGTCCACCGAGCGTAGGTATAAAAAGTGAATTGCGTACATGAGATTGTCTTCTGTACCTATCTATTTTGTATACTAACCTATTTCGAGGGATTTCATCTACTGTTTTCCTTGTTCGTTGTCATAGAGGAGACTACTGGGTTTTTTTGGTGTCGGGATTTTTACTACCTATCATCATTATTCATGAATTGGTATTCCTTGTGTGTACAAAGTGGTAACAGACTGTTTGGTGACCGTCTTTTGTTAAAACGTAAACGCTGGGATATAGGAAGTTAGAGAAGAAAGGAAGAACACATAATGTGAAGAGCCCAAAATAAATGAGAAGTAGCGACATCTATGACGTCACATGTAAACTAAAGTTTAAAATTCTGCATCAACTACGAGCAGACAAAACAACCGTCTGGTCGGAGGATCCTCTTCTTCCATGGAGGTTTACGGGACTTCCACATACCTTTATAAGGTAATTATTCTAAAATGGGGAGAGCTGCTGTCCATCGAAAATAATCGTTTACAGTCCAGGATGAGGTCCAACTCATAGGGAATGATTTCTGCCACATTTGTGCGTAACTAAAAATCTAGTAAACACCACGAACAATGTTCCTGATTTTATACTCTATCTAGCTCAGTAGTTAACTAAACGTCAATCTTGATATGTCTCTATATTTAAAATAAATCGTCTATAAGACATACAAAGGTTATTTCATCATCATCATCAGCCTTTTTAATGTTCCCACTGCTGGGACTCAGGCCTCCTCTCTAGGAGAGGGAATCAGCCGTAAGTAATCCACCACGCGAGCCCAGTGCGGGTTGGTGAATGTCACGTGTCTTCGAATTTTTGGTTCTAGTTCATGTCGGTTTCCTCACAATGTTTTACTTCACCGTTTTGAGAGCAGTGGTAATGAAATAAATTACACAAAGTAATGCGCCTGGCAGGGTTTGAACCCGCGACCTACAACTCGTAAGTCTTAGCTATTACCACTCGGCCACCACTGCTCTAACAATCTTAATATAATATGTATCTAATTATTTAAAATAAATGGTATAAAAGATAAATAAATAATCTAATCATACAAAGATTATTTAAATTTAGTTAATTACCTAATATCGGTTTAGGTGAATACCTAATTGTAAACATTTTTAGATTTTTTTAACTACATATACAGACAGAGTACAGATACATTATTTTTACAAACAGATCAACAGTTTAACTTCCTTTGTTCATAAATAAAGATTATAGCATTTATAAAAACAACTACTTATTTCATAATTCGTGAACGCGTTCTCTTTAGAAGCTTAGATAATTACAATGTGCATCAAAATAAGATCTAAACGTTAATTGCCTGAAATGTGAGACTTCCGCAACGATGTCTCTCTCTTAAAGTTATTTAATATAAAGTTAAATTATTAGAATGTCGTTTACGAGTGTCTTGCTCCAATTTTCAACGAAGACAGAAACTGTGAATATATATTTATTAATGCTTTATGCAGATTACACTGTACAAAGACGGACTTAATGCAATAGGCATTATCAACCAGTCAACCTTAGGGTGGTGCAGAAACAACAATAACTGAATGCAATAAAAAACAAAATAACACAGTTTTATTCAAACGGCAATGAACTAGGTAAAAAACTTCCTAATAAAGAACCGGATACAAAATCAAAGGATGCAGATAAGTACAAATCCTAGATAAAGTTAAGGTTACTTTGTTGAAGTCACTGCTGGATCCAGTGGTTCTTGACAACTACAATATAGCACTTAAAACTTAGCTGTCTTTAAGTTGGTAGTGAGTAGGTTACTTCTAAGCAAGCATGCTCTATCTCCTCCTCTCTCTATCGTCGACCACATCATCACATACCATCAATTGGTTAAACGCGAACCTATAAATAATGAACAAGACAACATAACTGAACTATTTCAAACAACAAAGAACCTACAAGTTCCGTATGCAAAGAATCATAATAAACATAATCCTATACACAGTAATCTAACAGAAACTATTCATGACAATTGAATTTAATGTTATTCATAACATAATCCGTCTTAGATTCAAATGCAAAGCAATGTTCTGCAAGGATTTGTGTAATCCTACCATTGTGTTATTAAATATTATTGTGTTATTTGATTGGTATGGAGATTATTGTTATTGCTATGGAGAGCAGTATACTTGGTCTTATACTGACGGACAGCATTCGAAACACTATATTGCGTTCCAAAACACATTATCGTTGAAGTAGCTCAGAAGGTTGCCTAGCTTAATTAGGACTGAGCTGAATATGTCTGTTGCATGCCAATAGAGCGGTGGGCTTGTAATATACAAGTTAGTTGCCCTAAAATTGAGAGACAGGATCACTCCAGGCCACATAAATGATGGCAGGAAGACTTAACTTGTCTTTCTCAGGTTTTGACAAGATGAGAACAATGGAAGAAATGGAGGAAGACCTTTGACAAGCAGTGCCACAGCACAAGCTAGATATAGTAATAATGTTGTCACGACTTTATTTATTAATATAATTGGAGAATAGCGAGAGAGTGCTAAAAAATGTGAGACTGATTATGTGAGAAATGATACGAATGAAAAAGGAGCCAGTGATAGCGTGATGGTTGATGGGACAGATTTGAAGAAGAAAACGTATTGCACCGCAATTAAAGAAGAGCAGATAGCTGATGATCATGATTCCCTTATAGAAGTTAAGTTTAAAGGATTGTATATCACGTTGTCTATAGATAAGATTGGCTTTGAAAAACTACCAATTAAAATAAAATTATTAGCTGCACCAGCACAAGATGAGAGTATCAAAGCTATACCAATAGAAAATCAATGAATCCGATAAAACTGCATGCTTGCTAATTATCTTAACTTATTCATTCGAATGCTCGATAGAAATGTCGATCAATTAATTATCGATTAGTACCACGGGTTTATTTGAACAGATACGCTAACACGTTAGGAGTTACGATGTTGTGGCAATCCTTGGCTTGTGAAAACGTACAATCAAACGCACAGAGCTAGACTACAAAAACCACCCTTGCTACTACGAAATAAAGATGCTTATGGAATCAAGTGTTACCAAGGACGAGCATTGGACTGTACTAAGTCGTTTGCTGCCAAGTCCGGTTCAGTAAGTGTGTCAAAAATGCTAACTTCTGGTCGGAAGCCAGTTTCAAGAGCAAGATTAACGTTTTGTTGATAAAGATTTTGTTAAATGCGTTTGAAAATAAGATAGATCAGAAAATTCTGAAATACATGCGAGTTTTGGCTAACGTATTGTAATCGTATCAGCCGTCTCAATGATATAGGGTCTTCAGGTTTCAGAAGCCACGACGAAAGCATAAAATCGTGAAATGTTGTTTACAAATTTAAATTCTCAAACTAGCCTGCCATGTTAATTGGGTGCTAATTGGGTCAATTTCTTACTAAAGAGTAAAAAAAAAAACTCTTTTGGCTTTGCTCTAGTTGGGTAAAAAGGGGTAATTTTTGTGTGTTATACGGGGCGCCTTTGTAACAAACTACTGGCTAGTAGATGACAAGTATGATGTCAAAGGAATTCGTATATCGGTCGCATTTAAAAGTACCAGATTTTCCTTCAAATCAATTAATATTCTCGAACCTTCTGAAGTCTTTTAAATCAGTTCTCTTATTCATTTAAGAGGAAGGAGTACTGTTAAAAAACTATTGTCTACCATGTTTGGTACTAGCATCATTTTCTACAATGTAACTCTAATGTCTCTCTAACGCGTGTATATTAAAGTCATTCATAAAGTAATTCTAATAAATCATCCTGTGTGCCATCATCAGAATGACGCACCCATGCGTCATAGGTTCATCTATCACGACGCTAGATCGCGTCAAAATCTATCCACATATAAGCAAACTCACACTAATCGCTTGAATATTGATTTGTAGAATAAGTAACGAAGCTATGCGGAGCCAAAGACGTCATTGAAATTTCTAGGTTTTGTTACTCATGAGGTACATACGTAATCATAAGGCCGTAAGTCTGTAACTATGATTTCCAATAGTTTTCTAATCTAACACGTAAATTATTAAGAGCCTAAAAAAAACTCTGACTTTACAGTTCAAAACAGCAACGAAATTCAATTTCGATACCAAAAATTCGCGCCAAGTTCTACTAAGCAAATCACTGCTGCAAAGAAAAATAAAAACTACTTTATATCAACTTCGAAATTCGAATCACCTTATACAAACGTCAAAGACAAAAGCGCATCATCAACTGTCATTGTCATTGACGGAACACTGACAGCTGCAAAAATCAAAATGGCCACTGACCTGGAAGTGCAAGATGATGGTCCATATCAGTCCGAGGGTCAGCTTGGGGTTGCCGTCGACGATGTCCTCAGCCCGGATGTTGACGAGCTTGATCTTCTTGTAGCGGAGAAAGTCGAGGGCCATCTGGACGTTCTGCAGCATATGGAACCGCATACGGCCTCGTTCGCGCGGCTGGAAGGTGTGAAGTTGGTAATAAGTTATTTGTTAGAAGAAGTAGAGTTTTTATCTAACAATCATTTATGAAAACTTGTTGGTCTATCGTTTCTTCTGGGACAGAAATTGGGTACACCTTTATTTGTATTTGTATCCAAGAATTTAGCTTTAGTCAACGAGCTTTTATTGACTAAGTGAGTCATATCCTCGCACAAATAAATTTCTAGATGATCATGACAAAAAAAAATGCTTACATGAATCAAGGACATAACTAATGAAGATGGATCATATATTTTTTATGGAAACGTGCAAGTTCAGTAAAGACATACAAACGAGCACACAGAATAGATTTGCAATTACCTTTTTGAACGTACTGTAAGGTTAATTAGCCAAGGTGTGGGTATTTTGATAATATTCTAGCTAGGATGTAACCACGAATACAATGTTTATATTTAAAGTAAAAGCAAATTAAAATAGTAGTTGTTATAAATCTAGTCGAAAATTAAATCGATTATTTAAATTGTATCGAATCAAGAGTTAAATATGGCAGCACTTTTGTATGACAGTTTTGACGCTTAAGGCGAGGTGAAATGTATTCATTCTTGATTTGACGGTTGAACCGAACACTTGTTTGAAATAAATCCGTTTTTATCGTTACAATCTTCGTTTAATTTGAGAGATAAAGATCAGATCCTTTATCTCAGAAGTGGGATAAGTCAATTACGCCTACAATTTTGAAGAAATATCTCCAAATAAAGTGTCCACGTGTTTTGTGTTTTTTTTTTACGGAAGTCACTGGTTTTTATCTGAGTAAAAATGGATAAAACTAGAACTAATCGCAAGAGCAATGAACGTAAACGTCGCCGCCGTGACCGGAGCAGAGAAACAAGAACAAGCGCTACGCATAAACGGAAGCAACGAAGGCAGCGATCGAGCAATCGCGATTCGTCGTCGGAGTCTTGTCGTAGTGGAGACCGCAGTTCGCGTGAGCAGACTTTGAGGCGCCGCCACCAGCTGAACCGGAGTCGCAGCCGTGATGGATGTCGCAGTCGGAGCAGCAGCTACGAGCAGCGTCGGTCCAGCCGGGGCGTGGAGAGAAGACGCAGTAGGCGAGGCGGCAGCAGGCGCCCAGAATCCAGCACTGAGCGACATACACCCCCACTTCATGGTCACGTGAGTAGCGCCAATGTTGTTAATAATGACACGCAAGCGTTTTTTGCAACCTTAGTGGAAGCTTTAACCAAAAATCGGTCTGAGGGTAATAAATTTCCTATGTTAGGCAATGTAATCCCAGACTTTGACCCTATGGTAAAGAGCCAAACTATAGTTATGTGGATCAATAAAGTTGAAGAATGTGCTAGGCTCTATGGATGGGGCGATGATCAAATAATACATTACGCGCTGCCTAAACTGTCAGGCATTGCCAAAACGTGGTACCAGGCCCTTCCATCTATGTCGTATTCTTGGTCTGAGTGGAAGGACAAACTGGAGCAATCGTTTCCGAGCAGTGATGATTATGCTGAATTATTAACCGAAATGTTATCAAAACGTGTGAAATTTAACGATTCATTAGAACATTATTACTATGAAAAAATTAATCTACTAAACCGATGCGAAATACATGGTAAACGTGCGGTGGATTGCCTACTGTATGGGATTGAGGATCGGTCATTGAGATTAGGCGCGAAAGCAGCAAAATGTCAGGAGCCGGAACAGGTTCTCACGTATTTTCAATCTATCAAGCAACAATTTCGCGAACCAGATAGGTCAAGGGCGAATTTTGATAAACGTAGCCACACTACCTCTTTATTATCTAGTAATAGTTCTAAGCAGATGGGTAATGGCAGCGAAAATAAGACGAAGTCAAACAATACTGCGTCAATTGTATGCTTTAACTGCAATGAACCTGGGCACTTCAGTTCTAGATGCACAAAAAAGATATTGAAGTGTAATGTTTGTGCCAAATTAGGTCATTTGTCAATTAATTGTCCCAGGTTACCCTCTGACTCAGCTAATAAAGTTGATAAACCTAAAGAAAAGGACGTGATGCGTATTGAAACAAATAGTGTTAGTGACACTAAATATTTAATGAATCTAAAACTTAACGGTGACATTATTCAAGGCTACGTAGATTTGGGTAGCCAATGTACGCTAATTCGTTATAGTGAGGCTGTTAAGAGGGGAATAACGTGGACTGACAGTAACTTACCGACTATGAGAGGTATAGGTGGGAGTATAGTAATACCAGTAGGCGTAGCAAACGTCATTATTGAAATTCAAGGTATTGTGGAGGAGGTCAACGCGTACGTCGTGGACGATAGCGTTATTAAATATTCAGTTTTAATTGGGCACAGTTTTACAGAGAAACCAGGTATAGTCATAACGAAAACTACTCATTCATTAATATTTACTCGCGATCAATCAGTTAAATTAGAGTTAAGTTTGGAAACCGATATTGTAATACCTCCTAAAGAAATGTATGTATTACCCTGTATTTCTACAAACAAATATTCGGGTATAGTCCACGTTAGTGGTTCCTTACGCGGCATGTCAAAAAATGAATATTATTTGATGCCAGGTGAATATGAAATAGAAGATGGAGAGGTTAGGTTACTAGTGCAAAACTTTAGTGATGGCGCGGTTAGTTTAAATAAGGGTACCCTCATAACACGAGCCGTCTGTACCAGGAATAACTTGAGTATTAATTTATTAGATTTTGAAAATATTGAGACTAAGTCTGTCTTCAATTATGGCAAACAGTTAAGCGAGTATGAAGTTAACCAATTAAAAGAGTTGCTCAAAAGTTTCGAAACATGTTTCTCAGATAATCTAAAAGACCTGGGATTGACGAATGTAATTCAAATGGAAATTCATTTAAGTGATTCACAACCGGTAGTTTATCGCCCGTATAGGCTCTCCTTTCCGGAGCGTAGGCAGGTTCAATCTATGGTAAAAGAAATGATCGATGCAGGCATAGTATGTGAGTCGAACTCGCCTTACGCTAGCCCAGTCTTACTGGTTAAGAAAAAAACCGGTGAAAGCAGATTATGCGTTGATTATCGTGCATTAAACAATAAAACAAAAAAGGAACACTATCCGTTACCTTTAATTGATGATCAACTTGACAGGTTAGCTGGTAATTCTTTATTTGTAAGTTTAGATCTTGCATCTGGCTATTACCAAATTCCAGTAGAGGCAAGATCTCAAGACAAGACTGCGTTTGTTACTCCCGATGGGCAATATCAGTTTAAACGCATGCCTTTTGGTTTAGCAAATGCTCCTTCGGTGTTTCAGCGAGCAATGAGCAAAATACTTTCTAAAGTCGGTTATACGATCGTTTATATGGATGACGTATTGATTCCTTCGAGTTCCTTTGAGCAGGGAATGAGACGGCTAGAGGAGGTACTTCAACTTGTAAAAGACGCAGGTCTTACACTTAAGATAAAAAAATGTAGCTTTTTCTGTACCGAACTAGAGTTCCTAGGATTTCATGTTAGTGGTGAGGGAATACGTCCAGGGAAGCGCAAGACACTAGCTATAGAAAACTTCCCAATTCCGCGGAACGTTCATGATATCAGACGATTCATAGGCCTAGCTAGCTTTTTTCGGAGGTTCGTGAAGGACTTCGCCCTTATTGCCCGTCCGCTGACAGACCTGTTAAGGTCTAAATTTGAATGGAAATGGACGGCAGAGGAGGCGGAGTCGTTTAGAGCTTTGAAGGCAAAATTAGTTGAACGACCTATATTAGCTTTATATGACCCCCAATTAGAGACCGAAATTCATACAGATGCGTCGAAGCTAGGTATTGCGGGAATTCTCCTGCAGCGAAGTACTGACGGCTTACTCAGGCCAGTGGCTTATTACAGTCGTAAAACCACGGTAGACGAACAAAAATTTCACTCTTTTGAGCTGGAAACTTTAGCAGTAGTCGCATCATTAAATCGTTTCAGAGTCTATTTGTTAGGACTAAGATTTAAAATAGTCACTGATTGTAATGCACTTCGTACTACTTTGACTAAGAGAGATCTTGTACCACGAATTTCTCGCTGGTGGATCCAGTTTCAAGAGTATGACTGCGAAATTGAGTACAGACCGGGTTCGCGTATGGCTCACGTAGATGCTCTCAGTCGTGCCCCTGTGAGTGACCCAATCGATGAGGATACGGAACATGTTTTTGATGTTCTACACGTAGATGTTCGTGATTGGATCGCTACTGTTCAGGGTGATGATAGTGAAATAAAACGGATAAAAGACATCTTAGAAGATGAAGAGACTAAGTTTGTAGCTGACGTGCGTAAGAATTATATGTTAAAGGGTAGTTATGTGTATAAAATTTTAGACGAAGGATTACGATGGGTAGTTCCGAGAGGATGTAGGTGGCAAGTGCTGCGCATGAACCATGATGAGGTGGGACATTTTGGCTTCGAAAAAACGTTGAGCCGTATTAAAAGCATATTTTGGTTCCCAAAAATGCGTAGGTTCACTAAGAAATATGTCTCAGCCTGTTTGGAGTGTGCGCACCACAAGGCACCTGGTGGTCCCAAAGAAGGAATGCTCCATCCAATACCTAAGCTGGAGAAACCATTCCATACACTTCATGCCGATCATCTGGGCCCATTCATTCGCTCAAGGAGAGGTAACATGTATTTGCTTGTTATTATAGACGCATTCACAAAATTTATAAATATACGAGCTGTTAAAGATACTAAGACGACTACGGCAATCAAGTCATTTAAAGAACATTTTAGTTATTTCGGCGTTCCTTCACGCCTTGTAACAGATCGTGGCTCTTGTTTCACAAGTACAAAATTTAAGAGTTTTATGGATCAATTAAAAATAAAGCACATTTTAAACGCAGTAGCCACTCCAAGAGCGAATGGACAAGTCGAAAGATTCAATCGAACTATAACGGAGGCCCTAAGCACAAAATGTCATGACGGAAACGATAACTTATGGGACGAATACATAGGCGACGTACAATTAGGTATTAATACCACTGTTAATAAGACAACAGGGAAAAGTCCCTCTGAGCTGTTATTCGGTTGTAGATTGACGAACGCGTCGGAAAATGTATTGAGTGACATAATTGCCGAAACAACTGAACGAATCGATGGTGATGCGTTAGTAAAATTGAGGTCAAATGCTAGGGAAAGAATAGAAAAACAACAGGATTATGCTAAAAAGCAGTTCGATAAGCATAGGAAGAGTCGGACAACATATAATGTAGGTGATTTAGTCAGGGTAGAGAGGACAGTTATAGACAAAGATCATGTAGGAAAATCACATAAGCTCAACCCCAAGTTCCAAGGGCCCTACCGAATCCTCAAAATATTACCTAATGACAGATTTCTTGTCGAAGACACTCCATTAACAAGAAAGGGTAACAAGAGGTATGAAAATGTTGTTGCGCTGGACAAAATCCATCCTTGGTTGAATTTTAAAGGTTATGCCAGTGAGAGCACTGACAGTGATCAGAGTGAGTGTACAGAAATAGAGGCAGGCAGAGAGTGATCTATTACTCTACAAAGTAGGTAGGAACAATAAGGTTATTCGATTTGGGCGATAATGATGTAATGTTGGGTTAATCAACTTCCCTGATGAAAATGAGTGAGAATTGCGTGTCATTATTAAGGTTATATTATATTTACATGAGCAATCAGTGCAGATATTGAATGGCATTGAGAAATCGATGTCGCACGTATTATGATTGCAAGATAGTGAGTAAGATTATATGATGTGAGCATGATTTGTCATAGAGGTCAGTGCAGATCTTGAATGGTACCAAGATAACGGTGCCGCACAGATGACCAAAGATCGTGACAGATTGTGCAAGAAACAAAGAATGAGAATGTTGATCCTGATTTATGATTTTGAATTTTTGATAAAGATTTTGATCTAGATAAAAATGAGCTGAAATGAGATAAACTTAGATGTAACATGAATGTAAAAACGCTGAAAAATTTGATTGTGATGAGATTTTTAAGTATTATTTGAACTGTAAAGTAAAGAAATTACCTTGCAATATGAATTATTATTGAAAATTTAAATTATATATAAAAGTATGTATGTATAGATAATCAAGTTATTACCTGTTTTGTTTTATAATTTTATTATGTTGTCAAATTAATTAAATAAGTGAGAGGACTCACTTACACAGGATGGCCGAGTTGTAAGGTTAATTAGCCAAGGTGTGGGTATTTTGATAATATTCTAGCTAGGATGTAACCACGAATACAATGTTTATATTTAAAGTAAAAGCAAATTAAAATAGTAGTTGTTATAAATCTAGTCGAATATTAAATCGATTATTTAAATTGTATCGAATCAAGAGTTAAATATGGCAGCACTTTTGTATGACAGTTTTGACGCTTAAGGCGAGGTGAAATGTATTCATTCTTGATTTGACGGTTGAACCGAACACTTGTTTGAAATAAATCCGTTTTTATCGTTACAATCTTCGTTTAATTTGAGAGATAAAGATCAGATCCTTTAGTACGAATTACAAATTGTTTGAAAATTAATGATACTTCAATGACTCGGCTTAAAGCTACCCCTAATATCTCATTTAACACTCACATTATTTCAAATACCCTTTTACTCAGGGTAGAGTAGTATCGTTTACCTAGCCACACCTGCGATCGGCCTGATTAATTTCCGTAGATCTAGATAACCCCTTCACGTTACTCCCCCTTTCTGGGTTAATGGTGGATCGATGAGAACTTGTAATGGGTTGCCAGGTGATAAGGAAAAGGATTGGTGAGATATCTACACAAATATTGTAAAGAGACGAAGTTCGTTATTTTGTTTGTAAGAGGTAATCTCTGAAGGAATTGGTCTGATTGCAAAAATTTTTTCACCGATAGAAAGCTGCTTTATTTCTGAGTGACATAGGCTATATTTTATATACGCGGGCGAAGCCGCAGGCAAAAGCTAGTCATTTATGTAGATAATCACAATATTGTCTATTTCCTGGAAGGTTCGGTAAATATTGAAGAAAATTAAAGTTTGTATAAAATTACAAAATCGTAAGCATCAAAAGATATATTTGTTGATTACATTTGATCCAATCAGAATAACAACGCAAAAAATAATTTATAGCTTCATATACAAAATAATCAACCATTTCCTTCAATTAACATTTACCCTCAGAAAAAAATACATGAATCCACAAAAAAGGCTATAAAATTCAATGTTTACGGAAACCTAACTTTACTAATTACTGTTAGTAACTTTATTTCACACCGTAGCGCACGAATCAGCGCTTGAGCACGCAAATATATCGTTACTCCAAATTAATTTCGTTACAAACTATCATGAAGGTATCATATGGTTCACACCCTTGTTTTAGTTTAGCTTACATTAAAAGGGGTCACAAAATAGCAGCAAAATCTCACTCATGATATTTAAAAATTATACCACGTGAGTTTAATAAATAGATAATATACCCTTTGACCTAATTCCGGTCATCATTACTTAATTCTTTATAGTACATCAAGTAAACAGTGATTAAACAATTAATGTACAAAGGTGAGCTTAAATTTAAGCTCAAAACACAAAACAACTCAATGGAGTACACATATTACTCCCAACCAACCTTGGAATGATAGACCGAGATCACATTCGAAGGTAAGATGTAGTGTGCAATATAAATCTACACAAATAAGTCTCATAATATGAAAATATATATATTCATATAAATAAATACTAATATGTACTAATACTACAAGTACTAAGTATAGACTCAAAGTTCAAAGCTCAAAGAAGTTTAAGTAATAAAAATAGTTGGATAAAACTAAAAACACTGACCAAGCTAGGAGCTAAGTTAGTCTACTAAGCAACCAAACAGGGATAGAAATCAACATTGCTAAAATTAACTCTAACAAATTCCCTTAATTAATTCTTAAACTGTTAGTTAATTAAGCAACCGGACAGTAAGACCACCTGCATTCGCCTTCAATTAGGAATGCTAATTGAGAAATGGCCGACGTTGACGACAATATTGCATAATCACAAGCAAGAAAATACACGGACAATTGTTTGGATTCATAATAGGCCTTTGAAATCATCGTCATCAAAAATATTTTTGTGTAACACAATATTTTTAACCATTCTAGCGTTTATCCTTATTACCCTTGTTTTTGTTCGTTATTTTAATACCCAATATTTGTACCTTTGTCAGCGCTGGGCAATGTTTTGTCCATGACTAAGATACTAAATCATTATGATTCTTCATCCTAGTCTTATTGTAGCAATTATCAAAGACAAGACATAATTTTACACTCAATATTTTTTAACCTTTGTAAGTGCTGGGTAATAGTTTGCCATAAGTTCATCATCAAATCATTATGGTTCTTTATTCCCGTTTTTATTTCTCTCTTACACGCTTTTAAGGAGGCTTTTGGCTATTAGTAGTGCCAATACTAGTGGTCGGCCATTTCACAAGTTACTCCAATATGATTTATTAGTTCTAATCTGTCAACTATTAATAAAGATATGTATACTTACGAGGTGTTCGCCAGAAAGCACCTCCAGCAGCGAGATGAGGTTGAGTCCATCGCGCAGGTCTTCGAATAGGTCGTTCACGTGACGGTTCACCTGAATAAACAAATTGTATTAGGATTTTGTTACATCTTTATTCTTTCATCTTGAATAGAGTTACATTGGTATCTAGCCTATATGTACTTTAGATGATAGAAATTAAGAGAAGTAAGTATGGAGGATATGTCGCGTCAAACTAAATAAATTGGACATACTTAAAAATAGTGGTGATCTATTTTAGATGATTTAAATGGTAGATCAATCAAGAAGCCTAATAGTGGATAGATAAGTGAATGCTCTAAAGTAGTAGTCTTCAAGTAAATTTGTTTTAAGACTTGACTATTCGGTCGGGTGTGATATTTAAATATTTTATATATAATTCAAGACACAAAATATTCATAATCGAAGTGAATCTTTTAAAGCAAAAGATTTGAACTTACTAATGAAGATCCACTATGATAAAATACTTAAACTCACTATTTCTAGACTTAAGACTGCAATAAATACTAGCGAGTCTGCTAATGGTGCACAAGTGTAGTAAGACCTAATGGAATCAGCGATGATATTAATGTTAATAAAAACAACTGTAGCAGCCAAACATTTATTAATGAAGCCTAAAAAAACAACAACAACAAAATAAGAACAAACCTAATTAATAAAAATACAACAAACAATACAAAGTTACTAGAATGACCAACAGCACAAAATAAAAATAAAAGCAAAATATGTGAAGAGATTGCAAACTACCGCTGAAATAAAAAAAGATGCCTTCAAAATAAGCCTCATGCTTAAATTAGACAGACGTAACGCTATGGGAAAACCAAATCAATAAGGGGAAGGCAAAGTCAAGATATTGAAACAAACCCATTTTTATTATATCGTACTTAATATTTTATGAATATGGTTACGTAGTACTACTTACTTAAATATTTAAGTAATCAATAACACCCTAGCCTAGCTTGCTTATGTTCCATACCGACTTAGATACAAGTCTCATCAAATATGTGGATAGATATATAATCTAATAAATATGATTCGGATCTTTCAGTATTGCTGAAAATTTCCTTTTTGTTACGGTTGACCAAAATCTAATTATAACGGCAATATATCAAAATTAGTGAATTAATTTATAACTCTGAAAGATTTTAGTTTTAATTTATGCGTTTAGCACCTAGTTCTGTACAGTGTATCTAATACAATGATATTTGTAATCGTTGACCACATCTTTGCTTATATTCTGGCAAAGTAGTGGTCACACGCAATGCTACCAGACTTCCAATTGGACAACCCCAAATACTCTGAATTCTAAATAATGGTCCTTGCCTTCCCCAAATTCTAAAGAAGAAAAACAACAACTTGAAACAACAGAACAACATCAAGCCACAACAACTAACAACTTACTTGCTGTGGCGGACAACATGGTTGGTTGTTGATCACCTCGCAGACGTGGAGACGTGTGTAGGTCTGTCCGAGCAGCGTTGGACAAAGTAACGATAACACCTGGATGAGAATATGGATGAACATAGACCTAACACATAGGACAATGTGACAAAAATGTCTACTCCGATAAAGTAATTGTTTCAAATGTTCATTTTCGAAAGGAGCCTAGGATCAAAGATGGAGGAAAAGAAATTAATGATTAACAGAACGATCTCAGTTTTGTGTTCAAAACTTCGTTAGATAGATAATTGAGATGAAATCTAAATATTAAGAAAAAATATTTCCAGTGTCATTCACAAATTTTGAGTTAATATTATAATGTGACATAATGACCATCATAATGATATTCTGGAAAGAAGTACATATGTTTCCTCTCACGTGATAGCTTGGTCAGCACAGGAAATCAGGTTATTACAGTAAAATTGTCTTCAAAGGGTCAGTAAATTTTAGAGTTGAAAACGTATTCTCATTTTGTTCTTTTCATAATAAGCATCTCTATCGTCAACTTATATTATGTTCTGTTTATTCAAGAAATCCAACTAAGTATAGCTTTTAGTTTTCATTAAAACCACGATTGGTTTGCTATTTACTACCGAGGAATCTAGGGCAGGACGTTGAGCTAACTCGTACATTTTGACACATTGTAACGTAGTTTAATAACTTCAACATGTTTAGAAACATAAGAATTGTAATCTTAAACCAGTAATAGCTTACCTGTTTACCAACGAGAAAAAAACAACAAAAAAAAAACAAACTAAAACGAACAAAGTGTAATAAAAGAATAATTGCTAAAAAAGACAGCTCCATAACACGTGTGTGAATGTGTGGTAGCTAAAGTCAAAATACAAGAACTAAAAACTGAGAAAACTGGCGAAGAGCATGCAAACTAAAAATATAAAGATGATCGATCTATCGACATGATGAGTTGGTCAGTGCTAGTCAATCAACTCTTGAATAAAGTAAACATTACAATTTGATGTTTGTTTTGAGTTATTTGAGCAAACATATAATGGCTTACAAATGACAAAAAAATCTATTTAATTTATACTTAGTTCAGGTAAAGATGCTTTTGCAAATATTTTCATTATTATAACCTACCTAAAATTCAGGTATATTTATTTTATCTATGATCAAAATCTTTTGGACAAAAATAAACGTTAAAAATCTAGCCATTGCATATTTGGATGAATTTATCACCAGCAAACACAGCAGCTATACTAATTTATCTTAAGTTTTTTATGGCCATGCAGAAGTGGATGAGTTCTTTGACATAGTAAACATAACTGTTCTGAGTTGATAGAATAGACGACACTGTGTAAAGCTGTGTAAATTACTATTAAAGACATACTGCCAATTTCCATAACGAGTTTACTTTCAATAATATAGCTATACGTTAGTTTGTACAAGAAATAGAACATGGCAATATATCTGTAGGAGCCAAAGCAAAAACAGACGAACTAACGAATGCTGTGTATACTACAGACCTTGAGATATTTCCAGTGCTGCTCCATATCCAAATGACAAGCGATGAAAAAATCAAACATATAGACTTTTATATTAGTGAAAATTGGTTTTGACAAAATAAATTTGAAAAAAGTTACTTTGTCAAGTGTAGAGTTACTGTCACAATTTGCTTAAGATCAGTAAGATGATAATTAATATAATAATAAAAGAGTAGAAGTAAAAAATAACACGGTCAATACACCAGGTAGATTACATCAATTGTATGAGGTTACACAATAAGAAAATGTTGAGGCAATTGAATGGGCGTTTCATTGTTTCTATTTATATTCGTATCTAAATTGATATCGTTAAAAATAACTATTAGTACGTAGTAGTTTTGGTTCAGACGGGTAATTCATATTCCTTGTTGATGCAATTATAATAGTTCATGATGTAGTAGGTAATATTTTTGTTATTTCATGACCAATTCAATGAGCTACGGAAATGTTCTAAGAGTTACCGCGGCCTTGAAACGCAAAAGTAAACTGACTAAACACTGGTGGAAATTAGTCAGTGAAAAACAGATTGTCGCTCCGCCCAGAGCGGGAGAAGTCATTTGACGACACCTAAAAATATGTCCTATTCAATATTTTCAGTTTTATCAATCTTTTCTTTGCTTAGTTAGGTCAAAGTTGCCTCTTCGGTACTAATTATAACTAAACACCTACTTAGCAGTAGCTCATTATGACTATTCATTCTAATTAATAAATTACCATCGATCAATTTAATGACTACTTCCTCTTAGCTAACAACCATGATTCAATCTTAGGCAGATGTATTAATTCTCGTTGCATCTTTGTAATAGCACTTAACAGGCATAAATTGAGTGGCTAGATCCCTATCTATCTCAGCATCGAATTACGCGATAGACAATCTGTGCATGATTGAATTTGCAACACTCATTAAGTCTGTCTCAGTGTTTACTTGCTGTCTTAACTAAATGGTAGATGTAGGAGCATTAGAAGTATTTTGAATAGCTTCTTTAGATTCAGATTCGATAAAGGCCAATGAAGCGGTAATTACTACTAAAATTAGTCCTTGATAGCAAGTTTTAATACGGCAATGAAAGATTCTAACAACAATTATAGATTGGTCTAAAAGACAGCCGACCAATATTTTTTATTGTTATGCTAAAGATAACATCGATTTTCGTAAGATATAGCATGATACGATCTAGATTAGCTAGCTATTGACTATCAATTACGTCTACAACATCAATTTGAATTTTTCTACGTGATTTGATAAACAATTTATTGTTCACTAAAATTGTTTAGTGTCAGAGCCTTCTTTCTTTTTCTTTGGCTTGATCTTTTTTGTGTTTGCAAAGTATATATTTCTTCAACACTTCGTTGTTTTACCGACCAACTACTCTCTCACCATTCCCTCATATCATCATTGATATAAACGTGTTCAATAGTCTTAAATTAAATTCTCTCTCCACATTAGGCTAGAGTAGAACCATACTGTTTATTGACTGGATATAAAACAAATGTTCCTAAAAGGAATGCACTGCTCTGAGTCATTATCCATGATTAATTCTTCCATTAGCTTGTTACCATTTATGTTATGTATGATGTTCAAGATTGGAAGCTTTGCTTGATGATTAATAGCTTTCAATTAATCGTTGAGATTAAGTGAATATGGACGGATGGTTGGAGAGAGATGGGTGCCATATGATGTTGAGGTAGGTGGAATGTGATTGTTTGGTTGGATTACTCATAGCTGCTAATTGTTTGCAAATGCTGCATTCCTGAGATGTAATGTTTAGTTAATGCTTGTATTAATCACACTTAGACCTCTTTCTATGCACGCGTGTAAGATCATTTATCTTCATTCGTTAACATGATTGCTTTTGGGTACTCGTATCGTCTGTTCTAACGCGTGTCACGTGTTTTGAATAAATATTACCAGTTTACACGATCAAATGATCCCTCACCCTTCGCAGGTATCGGCCCTTGCAGGCTCTGTCAATCATCATGCTGAAATCTCTTTGAGAATTAACCGTCTCCGTCCAGTGCAAAGGCCTCTTCTCTAACAGAGATTGTACAAGCAATCACCACGATGACTCAAGCGAGGTGGCCATTACGGAAAGTTTAAAAAAAAATAATGAATGCAATGTCTTCAGTATTCCCAAGTAAGGTAATGATGGCAGTACGATTGCAGTCATTCAAATAAATTTCGAGTTTAACAATATCATTTTGGTGAACCAGAAAGTCAAACCCTTTTTATTTCTGATGAGAAATCATCAAATGACTCCTATTCTGGGTGAAACGAGCAGGAGTTTAAGACTTTTACCACTTGCGTGCTTTTGCATTCCAAAAACGCGGTAACACTTTCGAACATCACAACTCGGGCAGGAAAAATCGACCAAATATTCGAGATAAAAAGTGCGACAAAGACTAAGTATCTTAATTACTGCAATTGAGATGTAGTAATGACGAGCAAACGCATTTCCTACGTAGATAAGCGTTTAGTTCCTTTAGTCATGTCTAATTACTTCGCAGAAAAAAGTAAATGTTGGCACTAAGCGTTTTTGTTTTTACATTTCACTGTTACCTTTACAGATCTTTGTTTCGTAGATAAAAATCAGTTCTTGATAATCACTACAGATAACTTTTTAGCGCATGTTGACTTCTGTCTTTAAAGGTTATTGAACTCAAGTTTTTGCGTGTCTCACCTTGTTAGGATTTTTTAATGCGGGGGTCGAATACATCATCGTGTCCTTGTTAAGGAAAATGTGCTCCAAAGTACAAATCTGTATAAGTGTTCATTATAACCATATCACACTTATATTAAAAACGAAAGTGTGCGATATGTGTTTTGTTACTTCTTCAAGCTCAGCGGATTAGCACATAAGAACCTTTTTATCCCGGATGTCCTTTGGGATAATTGTATACTATCAAGCGATCGAAGCCGCTGCTGGTAGCAACTAGTAGGAAATAATCCTGATCTCTCTCCTGTCTTGTCAGATTGCCTTCCCATCGGACTATGAGAGTACAGAAACAACAGGGTGCACCTGTGTCTCCTGCTTGGCTAACGTTTATTGAGATTGACCACCGTGATTAAAATTCGGTCGAGAGCATTATAAAGGATAGGATGTCTCTAGCTAAGATCAAGACACAAGTTCAGAAACCGCGACACCTTCTCTTTCTTACTTGTAATAAACAGAAACCCAATTTATTTGAGGATTACCAGCATCTGTATGACACATCTACTTCTAGTCTCATTCATACTTAAAAGTTTACGAAACGTTTTGAGAACACAGTCATTGTGCGTCACCAACTGTCATACTCTGTAGCGTCTGTGTTTCCTGACAGCTACAACCTGTGGGTCTTCAAGTCGAGAGTGGATAGGTTACTTTTAGGCAAGATTGACGCACTGGAAATGTGGTGCTGATGGCGCATGCTTTGAATCCCATGGACCACGCACCGAACCAATATTTCGATCCTGAAAGAACTCAATGTCAAAGAAAGATTATCGTCATCTGTGCAATTTCGAATCCTTAAATTCTTCGAGCATATGAAACGTAACGAGAACATGAATCATAGGTGAAAGATCTGACATAAGATTTTCAGAAACTGTCAAAATATTTTCGAAGGTAGTCAACTCATCAGATTATCGCGTTTATAAGTGGGTAGCTATTGGCAATTTTCGTAGGTGTTCTTACAGGGATCTTACCCGATATGGTTTTAGGTCAAATATGACTGGCCAGTGATCATAAATTTTAATTTCAACACCCACTAAACGAAAGATTATGTCACCGCTCGCCATTTCTGAGGTTTCACGATTTTTTTTTTTCACGTGGGCTGATGACTCGCCGTAGAAGGCTGAATTTTAAATAAACACATTTCAATTTATCGTTTTCGTTTGTGATTGTTGGTAGTAAAAGTAATGATAATGCCTTTATTAGTGCTCGATGTAAAATAAAAGAAGTCTCAATTTAACTTACTCTCTGCCACATATGGATACGTGTATTAAGTGACATCTACATTTTTATAAGGAGAAACTGACTGAATGACATATCAATGTACAGATGAAACTATTGGGGCTAGGAGCGTGAAATTATGCACAAGGTTTCCTTTTATGACGTACATAAGTGAGCACTAAGATGGGATTTTCCAAAATTGATTTATTTATTAACAAAGAGGAAGAGCCCAGTAGAGCAGGAGCGAATCCTTCGCATACCCTACTCCACCCCACTATCCCTTAGTTTACCCTACTCTACTCTACCTTACTGTTCCATATTCTATCCTGTTCTACTCTATTCTACCCAACTCTAACCTTCTCTACCCTATTCTACCATACTCTACACTACTTTTTCCAGATTTTCTCACTCACTCCCTGAACTTCCACGAATATTTCAAAACTAAAATTAGCCAAATCGGTTCAACCGTTCTGGAGTTTTAGCGAGACTAACAGAATTGCAATTCATTTTTATTTATAAATATTATATTCTTTATTGTGCACCACATAAACAAAATACAGAAAAAAAATATTTAAAAAAAAAGTGTACAATGGGCGGCCCCCCATACCCTCCACAGAAGTAAAACGAAAGTTCAAAGTTTATATGGAAAAAAAATAACATTCTGGCTGGTAGAAGCTAATATAATAAAGTTCCGACATCAGGTTTCGAACTTACAACAACAAATCGCAATATTAGACCTTTGTCACTTAAACAACTATGATGTTTAACATACCATAGACCGACAAGTCCACAGTTCCCCATAACAAAGCCACTTTATCTATGACTCATCAAGCAGCTATGTTGCAACTGACCGCCTGACCTGGTGAATAAGCCCTTTAGCCACTGATAGTACGAGATAACGTGAAGATCTAAACGCATAATGAATTGGTTAAGACGTGCCCATGTTAATTTTTTATCGTGAAGGTGTGAATAAAGAGGCTGTGTATCCTTATCGGACTAACAAAGTCGCGATTAAGGAATATACAATATGTAAATTAAATAATGCACACCCTTAAATAGATAGGTACAGAAGACAATCTCATGTATGTACTTCACTTTTTATACCTACGCTCGGTGGACGCAAACTAATAAGCGTCTGAGCCGGAACTGTTCAACGAATGGTCCGAGACGCTCCGAGATATCGTGTCCAATTTATAGCCCCTGCTAGAAGCTAAAAGTTTTTGGAAAGTTTAGATTTTTTTGACAAGTTCCAACACTTCTAACAAATTAGGTACGGTTTTTAAAACACATCCTCGGAAAATAATAAGTGCAATACTAATCAAAACTTAAATTGGATTGCAATGTAATTTGGTTGTACAAAAAAAGAGTTCTTTTATTTGTAAGTAAACATTTATCTAATTCTAAGCATATTGGTGAAGCAAATATGTGTGCTTAGAAATTTAAATTTGTCGATGTCGTACGAATTCTTTTCTGCATAAAACATCATCCTTAGTACGTCGCCTTATGAACCATTCGGTATTCAACTGTCTTTCAAAATAACCTTATTGTACTTTCAGAAACTTGACCCAAACGTCCTACACTCTTCTGACAAGGAGCCGTTCACATCAAAAATAATCATTACATCAATATAAAAAGTTTTTTGTACCACTTTCACACAAAGTCCGTCTGTGAGTCACTCCGCACTTGGTACAGAACATACTCTTTGTTCAGCATGCTATCATCGGCTAAAATTGCTGATGGTTGCTTGAAGAAAGATAAATAAACGAAACCATGTTGGGTAGAATTAATTACATATGGATAATAAACGCGAATTTCAAGCGATGTGTTGAAATGTGGATGACGAAACTGGTGTAGGGTAACTGGAAAGATAACGTTATATGATGCGTATATTGTGTTCTATGTAATGTACATAAGAATCAAAGGATAAACGAATCTACTACCCAGGGGATTCGAATTGCTTATACACGATGAAAATATACCAGGAGTTAAGAAGCATGTGGCAATAAATCAGGATGTGGACAAAATAACGTAAGATGCGAAGCGCGAAAGGGTAACTTGGTTTGATTGAAGAATCTTCATCTTTCGTGATTGCAGGCTTTGTTGATGTAGTGGAAGATGCAGGTGATAGTGCATGCTGAGCAAGAAAAAAGATTATGTCCTATGAAAGGGCTCTACACTACCATTATGTTTCGGATGGGTCAAAGATCCTCCATTTGGCTAAATCGTTTCTATATCGGCCAACCTGAGTTTGCAATCGGTTGTGCGAGGTCCAGATCGACCACGTGCGATGTTCAGATTGAAGATGAAAGCCTCAGTAGTGATAATATACCAAGAGTTTTTCTACCGTGGGCACAGCAAGAGGTACCAGAAGTTCATAATTATCAGGAGATTACTTACATCTCAAACCCAATCAGAAAACTGCGTGATAGAAACTGGTTAGAAACGAATCGTCCTTAGTTATATTATTATATTTCTACCATATACTAGGTAATCTACTCCAACACACATTTGTACCCAACGGGTAATGGTCTTGTTCTACGGGTCAGATCTGGCATTTGCGCATAGCCTTATTTGGTATGTGCAAATGTCCACTGTGCCCCTTCACTTGAGCAAAGTCACCAGATTAGGCACCGAACACACTTACGATTGTGAAATTGTCGCATGAATTTGAAGATGGAATGTGGTGTGGAAGATTTTTCATTAATTTGAGCATCAAACCTACGCTTGGTGATTGAAAACAGGTTTAGGAAGATCATCTTGTCGTATTCATTTTCATTTTTCAATAGCATGATGTAGATGCTATGGATTAAGGCAAAAGTGTTTCCAATAACGGTACGGACAGTTCGCACAGAGTTCGATTGATTGTTTGCTAAGCTGTTTTTTGGAGGTTTGGTTTCCGCACGGGACAAATATTGGTTTGGCTCAGGTGGCCTGCTGTTAATTGTTCCAGTTCTAGGTGTCTTACGTTACCTTACGGACGGAATTAACTTTTAAATATTTTTAACAACTACATTGTCAGCTCATAGATGGAAATGGGTAGATTGAATTTAAGTAATACTACTAGCTATTGACTTTATTACGCAAGGCAACTTTAGTGCCACTATAAAATACTAAAGTCCTTTGTTTTTGATGAAAAGTTTTGTGAAGGGACATAAATATAATAGGTAGGTACTGTACGGGGGCCATTTAGGTTCACTTTTTTGACTGACTGGAATTGTCTATAAATGGTTTATTTAAAAATTAACGTTTCGAATTTCTACATCAATTTTCATACATGCGAGTTAAATCTGTACAGACAGCCATTGGGTACCAGAGGGGTACCCACATTATCTACACTAATATTAAAAAACTGGGCAAGTTCGAGTCGCGCACTGAGGATTCCGTGCAAACTATAATCTCCGAATGAAGTCTCGAAGATTTTTCCGAATTGTATATTTTTTCCTATACCTATGCAATAAGACCTTACTTTGTGCTTAGAAGTTTGATTTTTTTATTCTTTAACTTTGAAGTTTGATTTTTTTACAGCTTCAAGGGACTGCAGACTTGAGTATATGGTTTTTAATTCGATACCTCGACGCGTTCTCGAAATACAGCGTCTTGACAGAAAGGCAGACAGACAGACAAACGGACGGACAACAAAGTGATCCTTGAAGTTTGATTTTTTTACAGCTTGAAGGGACTGCAGACCTGAGTATATGGTTTTTAATTCGATACCTCGACGCGTTCTCGAAATACAGGGTCTTGACAGAAAGGCAGACAGACAGACAGACGGACGGACAACAAAGTGATCCGATAACGGTTCTGTTGTTTCCTTTTGAGGTACGGAACCCTAAAAAGAGTTAGTTTGTTTTTTTTGTTTGAGATAATCTGAGATAATCTCAGAAACTAGTGGTCTGATTGCTAAATTTTTTTCACCTATAGAAAGCTACTTTGTTCCTGAGTGACATAGGCTATATTTTATGTAAGCGGGCGAAATCGCAGGTTAAAGATAGCATCTTAGAAAAGGGGGTAACCAGTTGATAACGCTATGATTACCTGACTCATCCAATCCCTTTAGGCTTTAAAACCATTTCTCGTTAGCAGCCCTTTGAAGTAAACGCAGCGCAAATAATGTAAATAAATAATGCGGTTCGGCTAATAACATCCTGTTCGCTTACAGACGGACAAACGGACAGAGATACAAAGGGAAGCATTTATTTGATCTGTCCATCCTTTGTTCTGGTCAGGTTAACGACTGGTGGGATTATGTTTGAGGAGCACTTTGCATGTTTAGTTTGCAAAAAAAGTTACGGCAATTGGGGGTTTTGTGATCGATTCGAACATGATTTGTAGTCGAAACCAGTCGGCTCGACTTCTCAGTTTCGGCAACCGAAAGCGAAATTGACGTGGTAATAGTAAAACTGACAAAAAAAATTAAATACTATTTCGGTATAGTAATGCTTAAAGTTATAACTTACCATAAAATACTAATTAATCGAATAAATCAACGATCACTTAAAAATATAACTTACATAGACGAGCGAGTCAGTGACGAGTGACAGGACAGAATGGAAGAAAAAACCCCAAATAAAACGGGACAAGGGCAGGAAGAAGAAGAAGACTAGCGAGTCAGTCAGTTTTAAACGAGCCGAATATTCGGCCACTTTCTGGCCGAAAACGAAATACCGACCGAAGCCGAATCTTCGGACTGTGGGTACAATAATCGCAGTTCCCACAAGAACATTTGCACTGAATCTAGAACCACACTTTCGCCAGACGACAGCCAGACCAAAGAAGCATTAAACACTGCATTATTGAAAGTGCAAGCTGATGATAGACATCTGATGCGTGGCCAGGATGCAGAAGCCAGAGAAACCTTACAATGATGCAACTTTGAAGGGTCCTACGTCTAAGTATGGACTCCATATCCTGTCTTGATTGATAGATGGTCAAGATGAGCATGCTGCTCACGTAACTATTAACGCATGTGATCATACTAAACTAGTGATCCGATCACGGATACGAGTTTAATGAAAATTTATAAAATGCAAATCATGTGTTTGTTGCAATGGGTATGTAGATCATTGGCGTCCCATAAGAACTAATTCTACATCGTGCCATTTAAGTTATTCGCGAGATTTGAACATTAGCCCGAAATGATCTATCGGGCAGTTGCCCACCTGTTTGGTCGGCGGATCCTCCCTTTTCAAAAGAGGTATTGGGACTTTACTCTCTGTTCCACATGCCACGAAAGCTATACGGAACAGAGAATGGTGTGGTGTGAGACGGTATCCGTCGCAGAGTGTCGCTCATCATGATCGTCGTTTCAGACAAAAAACGTCCACTGTTGGACATTTCGCTAGTTCATCTTTAACTGTTGATGGAGAACTTAATATTTATTACGTAGCAAAAAGGCGGATCCCGGCAACGGAGTTCTTTTGTAGGAAACGCGCGGGCGTCCGCTTAACGCATTTTCAGCCCTTACTCGTCATCCGCAAGCCCGCGCTTACGGTGGCCGGGAATCTTCCCCACATATAGAACATCGCTTCATAAACACACCTTTACGTCACGTCACGTCGACAGAACTAAGTCAAGTGCGCGACAAGTACCACAGCCGTCATTATGATGCAGTACGACTGTTTATACGCATCTCACGACCGTTCAATGAATATTGACGTCTGTCCTCCGCCAAAGTGACAATTTATGGCGCACGATACATTTGCTAAGTGAATATGGCGCTATAGAGATACGAGAGAATTAAAGTAAGGTAATTATCTCAATTTCATCATTACTTGGCAATGGGTAGGGAACATTTTTTATTGTTGATAGGTTCACACTTGACCGCTATCTCACCTGATGGAAAGCGACGATGCGGTCGACGATGGAGATGATGTTACCTAGAAGTAACCTATTCACTATTGACTTAACGATTCCCGGGTTGTAAGCCACCAGGAATCAAATTCCGGCAAGGAACTCCACTCCACATTGCACGCAGAACAGATGAACGATGGGGACGAAAGTTTCTGGAGTGGCGACCGCGTAGCAGAACACAGCATTGGAAGGCCTACATGGTAGACCGATGACCTGGTCAGGGTTACGGGATTCCGATGAATGCGAAACGCACAGGATAGGTCGTTGTCGCGACGCTTGGGGGAGGCCTATGTCCAACAGTGGACGTCTCTCGGCTGAAATGGGCTGAAGGCGATATAGATGTCGCTTCATATGTAATTAGAGACACAATAGATAGACAGTGACGGAGCGAAAGCCGGCGTTCACTTGGGGTCCCTCAAACCCCAAAGCGAACGCCGGCGTCCGTGCGTGATTTCGTGCCATTCGGTTGAACACTAAGATTATTAAATGACCGCGTAGATTATTAAAATTTTGAGCGTTTTTTTTTTTTTTTTTAAATAATAATAACGTTTATTTAGCCAAGAAAACAGATTGATACAGAGATTTTAAGCTGTAGGTTTATATTAACACATTCACACATTCAGAGTTTGAGATGCAATCCGTCCAAGAAAGGTTCCTCTACCTCTTAAACTAGGATTTACCTGTATCTTAAGGGGTAGTGTTCGGCTAGGGTAACAATAACTAAAGGACAACAAAAACAGAGTCTGACAAATGGACTGAGCGGGCTCGCCGTTTGGCTTACAAACGTGTAAAAACAAGGAATATAGAAAAAAATAAAATAAAAGGAAAAAGGAACTTAATTAAATAAAATAAAATAGAAAGAAGTGTAATGTATCCCTGACTGAGTGGGTTTGTGTTTGAGAAAGTGAGCGTAGGTTGTGGATACAGGGTTGTGTTAGAGCGTGTGAGAGGGTAAGTGTGCTGTATGAGTGTGTGGGAGTGTGCGTGTTGTTTGGTTTGAGTGAGAGGGTACGTGTGTTGTATGTATGTGTGTGAGTGTATGGACACTTATGTACATACATATATATGATGTGTGTACCACATTGAATGTGTGTGAATTTATTGATTATGTATATAAGAAATGCTTCATAAAGTAGTCTGTAAATTTCGAAAGTAAGCAACCTTTTCCCGTATTTATACCTATTTAAATGCTTGGGGTCTCAATATCTTTGTATAAAATGGCGCACGCGTTTGGCGCAATCATGACAAGTTATGATGTTTACTGTTTACTGCCTATATGGCGCCAAATCAGTCACATAAGTTGCGTGTAAGTGCTTCGGAGCGTGTTGAAAAATATTCGCGCACGTGACGTTTTTACACAAAAAGATTCGTCTTTATTCACGGGTGTAGCGTGCACAGATTTGATTACAGCTTGTCTAGACCGAAAAGTACGAAGAATTAGACTTGGAACGTAAGTTTTATAGTTCTGCCTTAATTTTTAACTAGCTTTTGCCCGCGGCTTCACCCGCGTACTTAAAATATAGCCTATGTCACTCAGGAATAAAGCAGCTTTCTATCGGTGAAAAAATTTTAGCAATCGGACCAGTATTTTCAGAGATTACCTCCTACAAACAAAAAAACAAACTACCTCTTTATATAGTGTAGACTAGCTGACCCGGCCGTACCGCCTAAAATTCTATGAATATAGTATACAGGGTGTTAGGGACAGCCCTCCACAAACTTTAAGGGCTTGCTCAGTAGACGAAACTGAACAACCTTCCACAAAATTTTTTTTCAGGAAACGAAAAAAGCTGGCTACCTTGAGAAGAAACACCGAAACAAACTCAGGGGTCAAAGTCTCTTTTAAGGTCCATACAGTAAATATGTAATGGTCAAATCACGTGAGAACCATGCAGATTAGTCTGAGATGGTCTTTTGAAGAAAGAACCATACAGATTTGAGTGGACCCGTCCAGTCAGTGCAAACATTTGTCAGTATTCGCAAAGCTCAACTCAGGACTAATAAGGAGCTCAAAGATTTGACGAAGAATACCAAGGAAAGGACATTTGTGTAGGCCGCAGAAAATACTTAAATTGCTAGACATACGGTTACGAGGAAAAAAAAAGTAATCAACATAGTCCTCATATTCACAAATAATTATAATTCACTGATGTTCTTTTTTGGTATCTACAAATAATAAGATTTGCCAAAATTCGACCCCCAAAGGGGATAAAACGAGGGTCTAAAGTTTGCAGGGAAAAACCTACTTTCACGCGGCCAAAGCCACTGGCAGAAGCTAGTTGATTTACAAAAACCGTGTCAAGTAACATTGCAACCATAAAGTGATAATTAATTCGTCAAACATAATTATAATAAATAAATTAAGTTTTCAAAAACGTAATTAAGTTTTCGTAATCAATAAGCAAATTGTGACAGTTGGTAGTATTAACAAAAAATAATTGAAAACAATAGAAACGCTATGTTTACCTTTTTGAGATGTTTGTTGACCCATTTTGTGAACGTCTTCTTTTGTATCGCGTCACGCTCATCTGAAAAAGAAAATAAATAATTAATATATTGATAAGTCAAAAATATTTGATACCTAAAAATCGTATCTTTTAAAATATTGGCAATGAAATAGTAGATACAAGTGGGGAAAGACTAAAGCGGCCCAGCCTGATACGATAAATGTAATAAAATTGTAGCGGGGCGACCACGCGATCTTTTCCGCACTGGTGCGAAAAACAGCCAATTACGTACCTAAACATCCTGGGATAAGAGCGTGTTTTCGAGAAGGTGTATTAAAAAATATTTTGATTATAAAACAATATCCGATTTATCAATTGTATAAATATTGGAAACCCAATACAGAATTCAAACCTTTTTATACCATTTATAATTCTTAACAATTTTAATATATTTACGATAAAAAGTGTAAAACAATCAAGATCAATGACTTAAATAAGCACACAAGTTAAACAAACCGACAAAACAATTTTTATACGAATGTCTAAATATTGGCAGTATCAAAATTCCAAGTATCTCCAATCATCATTAACATTTAAAAAAAAATGCACACTTTATTCTATCAATATAATACGGCCGAATTAAATAGCTGTCAGGTCAACGAACTTGGGCTGGATAGATAACATTCTTATTTGGTCTATTAATACGTGAACTATTTTGGCGCGCGAGGCTAGTTGCCAAATTATTTCTAGATCGGAAGTACGAAGTATGGGAACTGTCTACACTTTTTACAATGATTGGATATTGGATACGTGTTTTTTTATGTGTCTGGAGGTTTTTTTTTCTACCATTGTTATAAAAATGTTTGTAGATCCAATCTTCCTTGAGGAAATGATGTGGTAAGTTTATCGATTGAAAGATTACATTTAAGAGAAGGTAAATGAAGGTCATTGACCTGGGCTTTCACAGAATCTATAGCATAATCGGCCTTATAATTTTCCTACTGTTGGGACTCAGGCTTCCTCTTCAGGAGAGGGAATGGGCCGTAATCCACTACGCGGTCCCAGTGCGGGTTGGTGGATGTACAAGAAGTCTTTGAATTTTTGTTTCTAGAATATTCCGGTTTCCTCACGACGTTTTCCTTCACCGATGTTTTTTAAGAATAGTGGTGATGAAATAAATTACACAAAGTAATGCGCCTGGCTGGGTTTGAACCCGCGACCTACAAACTCATAAGTCAGGGCCATTACCACTCGGCCACCACTGTTCTTGCAATCTGACATTATGTAGCTAAAAAAAAGACCCAAAATTCTTAAAGAAAACAAAAACAAAAAATTAACTAGTTCAATCCTATTTAATAAACATTTACAACGTACCTAGTCGTACAATCTAGACCAACATTGAACCTAGATTTAAAACAGGAAATTATCTAAACATACCAGGAGCGAATGAGACGGAAGAGCTTTGCGATATCTTAATTAAGCGTGGCGAGATGGTTCATTAAAATGTTTTGCGTACCAGGCTGGCAGGCTAGCCAAGTATGGTCGCGGACTCGCGGAATTAAGCTATGACTATGTTGAGTGTAGATCAGAAAGATTTATTGCAGATATTCATCTGTGTACGTTTTAATGAGCGGGTATTATGATAGGTATAGTTCAAAATAGGATGAAATTGCTTCGATTGATTTGGATGACAATGAGGACGAAAGAATAGTAAGATATGCAGAAACACAGTTAATAACTATACCTGCCGTGATCTTTCATCGCAAGGAAAAATTGTTATGACTATTGGTAACACATCTTTTTCTTTTTTTTATAATGATATCAACTAGTGCTTGTCTGCGATCCCACCTAGTGGTAAACAGTGATCCAATCGTTGATGGCGAGGGGCACTAGTTTATTAAGAGCCTTATTCACTCTAGCCTTGAAGACACCTAAATTATAATCGGACGGGAAGACGGCAGCAGCTTTTAGTCTCCCATTCTCCAATATTGTAGACAATACAGAGACCTTAGCAATTTTTAAGTCCTTTAAGAGATGTCATCGCATGAATCGTTAAATTTATTTACCACTAGCTGTCCGCCCGCGACTTCGTCCGCGTGTACTTTGGTTATCGCACTCTAAACGTGTTTTCCCGTAGAAATAAGATATTTTTCTGGGATAAAAAGTAGCCTATGTTCTTTTCCATGTCAAAGGCTATATACATGCCAAATTTCATCCAAATCAGTTCAGCCGTTTTTGCGTGATTTAGTAACAAATATCCAAAAATCCAAACATCCATACTTTCACATTTATAATATCAGTTAGGATTAGAATATGGATGTGCACATTCTAATGTTTTTTGTAGTATTTGGCAGCAAATGTATGTAGTCAACCTTCTCGGCGAACCTCGCTGAGGTAGTCAACCCTACAATAAAATTCTCAGCCCCATTTTACCGAGATCGCGCCTGTTTCAATAATTCCACATGTTATCCAGTTCCGCAGACATTGACATACAAAACATTATCTACTGGGAATAAATTTGCGAATAACTACAACAGCCGAAAACTGAACTGCACTAGAAGAAATTTCGATAAAAACTTTTAGGTACTCAGCAATCAATTTGCGTATACTCATTTACTCATTTATCCGTCAATATTTTGTGCTCTGGCGTTAACTATATAAGACGTGAAAACAAATCAATTACTGTATCCATGTTACATTCAATACTACGCACACCTAAGGCCCCCTAGCCCACTTCGACTTTTTGTAGCGATACTGTCGCGCGTTTTGTAACACTACTAACGTGCTTTAGTCGCATTTGCAATGTGAGACAAAAGTGATACCAATGCGCTGCAGCATCGCGAGTAATCGCGACTGTAGCGAAGCAAATACGCAACCGTAACGGACGACATCAGGGAGAAAACGGAAGGAATGAAACATTCTATATACAAAACTTCATTTTTGTTACTGATAGCGTTTGCATCGCGACAGTATCGCGTAAGCATCGCGACTGAGAATCGTATTGTCGGTGAGGACAAACAGCTAGCGACTGCATCGCAACTATAACGACGCAAACGCGCGACACCATCGCTACAAAAAGTCGTCGTGGGCGAGAGGTCTAATGATACGTATAGCACACTTTTATAACATAACTGGCATGTTTTATTGAAGTGTTAAGTAAAGATGGTGTCGTTTTTGATTATCGCGTCTAGAAACTGGTTTTTGGGCCGTTTTCGGAGATTTATCCGAGACTAAAACATATGGCTCGTCAAACAAGTTGGATTAGAAGTAATGCGAAACTTGATGGGCACACAAGAAAATATGTTTTACTTTGTACTGTATTTAATTGCCACCTCCATACTAAACGTAGACGATTGTGCCAAATGGCCTGGCCAAAGGTTGGTTTCGGCACCTCGTACTCCTTTAAAGATCCAGAACACCAGGGTCCCAAAGAAATCAGGAAGTAGATCGTCCTAGCAAGCGATATAAATATATTAATATAATATCATCTTTATAGTACTAGGCGACCATGAAATAAAAGGAGAATACATTGCATCTATCATCGTCCTATCAGTATTCCGGTCGTCGAAGCCATGTCCGCACCCACGATACAGGAGTAAAGTCCTAATGTGGAACAAACTTTAAAAAAAAAACTTATACTTAAGTAACTTGATCGATAAATGGAAATGACAAATGCGTATGCGGGACCAAAAGTATCCTAAGAGATATTCCAGGACATAGTCTATCCGTGTGCCAAAATCTAAATCCGTTCACGAGTATCAAACACACATACACATTTTTGCCTTAATAATATTAATGTAGTGTGTTTTAATGAAAATACAAAATTAATAAATTAGCAACCAGTTCGTGTGCATTGAATGCTCACTTATAACTTAAAAACAACAAAAAATAAGAAGATTTACAATAATGTTTCTTATCTCCCAAAATATTGACCAGGGGAACAGGTTTTTAAAGGAGTTCTCACACTTACGTTCAAGAGCTCATGTGTGCACAAGTGCTGCCCCTGTAGGCAGATTCGCGAACCTAATTGGCTGAGTTATCGAATGAGAGCGCGATTATATTATAATGAGTGATGCCAAACAGGCGCCGGCGCCTACCAGCGAGTCTTTAAGCGATAATAAAACATGATTATTGGCTTAACTTAAAGCTTTGATGAAAGAACAACAAATTACGTTCAACAATTTGTAATCAGATAATGGAAATAAGCGGAAATCGCATGGTTTTGAAACATTTCTAATTGACGGCTTCTTGGTCGGTGGTTAGTAGCCCTGACTACCATGCTGGAGGTCGTGGGTTAGATTCCCACCCAAGACAAATGTTTGTATGATAAGCAAGATCATTTGAACTGTCTGAGTGTAATTTATCAATTACTAGCTAACCCGGTTAAGCTGTGTTTCAGCATAATTCATTTTAAAATGACATTAGTATATGGAAATAGAAATGGCGTTGTATTCGATTTTTTTTCGTGATTTTTTTCTAGAATTTCTCAACTTTTAAACCTTCCCTGGACTTCCATGAATATTTCAAAACTAAAATTAGCCAAATCTATTCAACCGTTCTCCAGTTTTAGCGAAAGTAACAGAATTGCAATTCATTTTTATTTATATAGATGCATAGATGTATTTATTTAGAAGTACATAAGTGTGTTTATCAGTTGTCCTACACATAGCAAAAGCTCTACTTAGTTTAAAACGCCATCTTACAAAAAAAGGCAAAAAAAATACATATTCTCACACTTCATTTCTGGACATTAGACCAAAAAATCATTGGTATGATAAAAGAAGCATAGGTAGAATTAACTCTGGGTTGCTTCGAAACTTCTGCAGCCCTGGTTCGCAAAGAAGTATGCGTGGAATTTATTCAGTAAGTTTGACACTCCCTCTCGCCCCACCCGGAGCAGAATGAGTTATTTGAGGATTTTCCATAATAAAAAATAGGTAGAATCAACTGAATGTCATATTACAAAGGTCGGAGGCCACATTTTCCATTTGACCTTTGTAAAGACAAACGATTGAATGACCTTTATTCAAGTACGAACTGTCATCAAATATTTACTTATGGTAGGCCCGAAATACATTTTGAATAAAGTAGGTACATTGACTTTTCCTAATAACTTCTAAGAAGGTACATACCCGAAATTCAAACAAAGAACGGTTTTCCATTACTAGAAAATGTAAAGTAACTTGATAGATGCAGATTCATGTCTACATTTCCGTTTTTTAAATGAAGAATATCAATAAATGGAATAGGGTCAATGACCGCTATGGCAAATCGATCTGCCCCCTACCACAGAATTCAGAAAATAAAACTAAGAAAACAGGATCATACAAAATTTCTTTCATAATTCGCCATTCTGTCCGTGGCGACCTCGACGGTCTAGTCGGTCCAATCAAGTGTATAATCCCCGATAAACTGAACTTGACGTGCGACTATCGATTTCTACTGTCAGACATTAAATACTTAGATTATAGGCAAATATCTTCGAATTCCTTTTAGACTGGTGAACAAAAGAAATGACTATTGCATGTGACTATCCTAATAAATAGTTCCGACCATTTTTACCCCTTCGTATTTTTTTAAAAGAAACAATATTGAAGACTGTCCTTCCCTCACTTGGCGAACATGGCAATTACCGTGACCTTTATTATTCAAGACTGGATTATACCTGTGACTTCGTTTACGTGGAGTTTAAGTCTAGTCCCAACTCTTCATAGTTCGGACTAGAGATGTGCATGTGTGTCTGTGCTAGCAATATTGCCACCAATATTCATACTTCGGGCAATATTCCCACTGCACGGCAATATTGCCGGCAACGGCAAATTACTAGTTGGGACAATCGTATAAAATTTTATCCATTTCGGAGATGCAATCCCTTCAAGAAGTAAAGTCTACCTCTCGTTCATGGGGCGAAATAAAAAGTAGATAGTTAGTCATAACCAATGTGATCAAAAGTTTCGAAGACGTACTCCGTAGTTTCCAAAGCAGATATTTTTTTTATTTCAGTTTTGTTATACCGAAAAAAAAATACAAACACGGCCAGAAAAAAATTAAACTTACTGATCTTGAAAAGAGTCCACCTGATCATAATGAAGTAGAAGACAACGATACTGTCTCTAAAGACCTTACAGATGACACTACTGACCTTGTAAGCCAATGTATTGGGGTTCAAATTACAATAGAACACAATTGCTGGCTCATCGCCTGCACTGACTAATGACCCATTTCCCTCCTCTACTCCTACACTACGCGTTAGATAAGCTACTGATGCACTCACACTTATTATTGTTACATCTGCTCTTGTATACGCTAAGGAATTTAAAATTAAGTTCGAGACTTTATCTGCATTTTTATTTCTCAAAAGACTGTTATGTTCTGCTACTGGACAAAAGCCACCCTTCACGACTTTAATCTTGGTGAACCGGCGCTTCCTCTATCCAGTACTGACTATCTCCTTCGTGGTCTACCGCTACCCTGTCTCACTGGCTTTTGGTTTCAACCCTGTGCTCACAGTCTGTTTTTCGAAGATGCAGTAGACATTTCCTGCCTAGATACAGAAAACCGGACTTGATATATTCCATAAATATCAACGCTTCGTTTCCTTGAATCTTAAAGACAGATCCAATAACCTATCATCATCGTCGCCACATCACAATTCGCTTAGATAAATCCAACATGCGTACTGCTAAGAAGTGGAATGCCCTGCAGGAGTCTGTAAATCCTTTTAGCAAAAACCTGGGAGTTTCAAATCACTTGAACAGGTTACTTATAGACAAAACTGCTCGATCGTCGACTACATCATCGCTTATCGTCAAGTGAGATAATAATCAAGCGCGAGAATCAACAATAAAAATAGTACTTAGAACATTTTATTTCTATAAGGACCGCTAATGTACAGACACGACAGCCTCTTTTAATATAAGAACAGACAAGGTACATAATATAAGCTGACGTTACTGCCCTCAGTTTCTAGCTAACGAAGCATATAGCGAATGAAACCAGCTACACTAAGAATTGACACCCTAACCAACCTGAAAGCATTCAATTACTCTAAAAGTTTGCTCTGATTTATGGCAAATAAAAGCCAACGTCACCCAATAAAGGCCAGCGTCCATTCACAAGTAAAATACACCATTGTCCAGTATTGCAGTAGCACGCAAGTGCATCGCTCTCGCACCAATCGTGTTGATTGAATTGAACATGCTTCACGACTTCGCATTAGCTGCGGGCATTCACACGGTGTACTGGCCAAGTTACGTCATCTGAATATTGTACCAATGTACGCTGAAAATTTTAAAAGGATACAGTGCTATTCTGTAAATACAGCGAGTGAAAACATAGATGAAGTGCTCGTGAGTGTTCGGTCAATTCAGTTCAGTAAACATTTGTCAGTAATGCTAAAGATGTAAACGACTTGAGACGTAATGTGAAGTTACAGAAAAGACTAGCTCGTTCAGTCGTAGAGTCGATAAATACTTGTTAGTAAAGATGAGAACGGCTTGAGAAGTGATATGATTTAGAGAGTGTATTTCAAAATAGACTAGGCTGATTTTAAAATAGATGCAGTTGACCTAATAGAAAGTGGTGATCGAAATTTTTCATTATCTATCAAACAGACACAAAGGAGAAGATTTAGAGGGTTAGAATCCATGCTATTTTTTTATAGCCAGTGAAGAACATCGTCGAACGAAGGTTCAATGGATGGATCCAGCGAACCTTACCTAGGGCTGTCAACTCTTGAAAGAACCAACCAGGAGGAGATTCTACTGCTTACGATAGGCATCTAATAGTTGATGGGACACATATCATCAAGGTAGTACAAGACAGAACGGGCGCGGGCGAACAGCTACCGCGTCTTCATAGAGAAGAAATTAATGTGTGCCAGGAGTTCAGGAGGGTTAAATATGCCTAGAGTCTCCTGAGCATTCCAGGAAGCTTGAGAACTCTAACCTAACTAGACAATGAAGCCTTTATGGCTTCTGTGGAAAGGTACACAACAGTACAACAACCAAAATCATAAAAATTGTTCTGTTGAGTATTAGAACGATTTCTTTGCGTCAAAAGCTTCACATAGTTGTAGCATTGTAAGAAGAATCTTGATGTAACATGACGTCGATACAGACTACCATTTCTTGTGAAAGAAAAAAAACTGCAATTGATAGTAGTAAAGTATGTAGCACACGAAGCATGTATTGTAGCTTCGATTACATCATGAACACATCGAGCATTGTGTGATGTAGGTTGGAATCCAGTAGAGCATTATTATGCAGATACAGTGATCCTTCACGATAGGCCAGTGGCTCCCAATCTTTTACAACCGAGTGAACATTTTAGTTTCTTTGTTATTAAAACAAAATTATGTTAACAAAAACAAACCTACCGAAATCATAAATTAAATATTTCTACCGCATATTCTTTAAAATCAAAAGTTTAAAAAAGCATTATCATTGAAAACACAACAATTCTAATGGTAATTTAAAATCTGTTCGCATCAATGTGACTTTTCACTTGGCAATTTTGAAAACTTTTAGACATTTTGCGGGAAATATTTCAGTTCTTCAAGACCAGATTGGGAACCGTTGCGATAAACCAAACAAACCGTAGATTTAATGTGAGAAAAATTATCTAGATTCTAGAGAAAGGAGTTAAATATTGAGATGACCACAAAAGACATTCCAAAGAAAAAGACATGTTTCTAAAAAAAAAAAATTATAAGTAGGTACCAGGGCTGGAGGAAGTTAAAGGGGTAAGTTCACAGATCAAATTTACTACTGTATCTAGCAATACGGAATGGCGTACCTGCACCATTGACCGTGTGCTCAGCGTAACAATCAGTAATTGCATCAACGGTTATCATTCTACCTGATATGTTGATAAACATTACCACGTCATTCGTTGTTTTGCAAGGTAAAACTATAAAACACTTTCTTTCTAGAACTGTTAATTTCTTTACCATTACTAAGAATCTTCAGCATGCCAAAAATACCTAATATGAGTTATAAAAGAATGATGGCTATGAAAGAGTAATTATATTAATACACATAAATAGAAATAACCAACCCAACCCAACCCGCACTGGGCCCAGGTGGTGGATTACGGCCCATTCCCTCTACTGGAGAGGAGGCCTGAATCCCAGCAGAGGGAACATTAAAAAGCTGTCAACTACATGTAAATCTGAATAATAGCAGAGAAGAAAGGTCACCTTGCAATAATAACCGTAATTGGAGACACAATAGAAAGACAATGAGAGAGCAAACGCAACAAAAATTACATAGTTTCATTTAAAAATGTGACAGAATCTATATGAACTGCAGTTATATAATTACTATATTTTTTGTTTTTATTTCGAAGACATACAAGCATATGAAAGTAACACTTACGCAAGGTTTCAGTAGTGGGCAGTATACATAAAAAATCATAATCAAGCACTTATCAACGACCAGATTACCAACACAAGTTGACAAGTAGCAGGATAACATGAAAAGTAGGACGTCGGGTTGCGCAAACTGACAGGTAGTCTAGTGTACGTAGTCCTTCCACACATTAAGCGCCAGGATCAGAGCAAGAAGGGTAGAAAACGAACTTCCTTTTAAGTTTTTTTTGGATTTTAATAATTATCTAGGTACAACAACTCAGATTATTATGACAAACTTACCCAAGATCGCAAAGGTCAGTTCTCTTCAAAAAGAAACAAGAATCAAGTATGCTAAGAGTTTACCGATACAAGTACCAGGGTAACATGAAAACTAGGACGTCTTGAATGTGCAAACTGACTGGCGGTCTAGTGTGTGTAGTCCTTCCACACACCAAATGCCAGAATCAGAGGAAGAAGTGACTTCCTATTATATATTTTTTTGTTTTATTTAATTATTTAGGTACAACAAGTCAGATTAGTATGACAAACTTACGCAAGATACCACAGGTCAGTGCTTACAAAAAGATAGCATCAAGCTTATCAGCCAACACAAGTACCAGGGTAACATGAAAACTAGGACGTCAAGTTGCGCAACCTGTCAGGTGGCAGTGGGTAGTCCTTATACAAAGCCTTATCAGTGGGCGGACAATTACTTAAATCGAAAACTCTCTATTGCCTTGAGAAATGCAAATTGTGTACTGCATTGACCTAGTTGCTAATCTCGACAATCTTAGCTTAAGATATAATATTCGTATGTTGTTATTTGTTGGATTGAGTCGTTGAGAACAAACGTAAACAGTTGGATGCGATATCACGCTTGTTAACGATTGCAAGCGCACTATCAGTTTCATGAATGAAGATGAATATGGCGGATTCTATTTTCCTGTCCATTTCAACTCTGGTAGGTAATACACAGAGTTTAAGTTATGAACATTAGTGGCACAGTGTTAGCGACTTACAAGTTATAGGTCGTGGGTTTAAACCCAGTCAAGCGCATGCATTACATCGTGTAATTCATTTCATCGTAAGGAAACCGGTATGTCCTAGAACCAAAAATTCGAAGATATGTGACATTCATCAAACCGCACTGGGCCCGCGTGGTGGAGTACAGTCCATTCCCTCTTCTAGATACGAGGCCTGACCCCTAGCAGTAGAAACATTTTTTTTATATCCGATTTAAACTGTGCTTGACTGCGATTAGGACCGGTCGTTGTGGCGACGCTTGGGGGAGGCCTATGTCCAGCAGTTGAAGTCTTTCGGCTGATATGATGATGATGATGACTGCTATGCCACCTGATGGCAAGCAGTGATGACATTACAAGGCCGATTAAGCTTAAGATACACACTACACTGAGCAACACGAGTGCCGCGTATACGCCGATCCGGGCGCGTCGGTCTCCATACATTTTATATGGAAACTAAACTTGTAGAGCTACACTAGATCCACGCCACGCGACGTCGTTCTACGTACAAATCAGGCGTGTTACACGTGTGTGTCAGTCTAATGTAGTTCTAGCCTTATGCTTTAGATACTACGCCCATAACACAAAATAGACAGGTACAGAAGACAATCTCGTGTATGTACTTCACTTTTATACCTACGCTCTGTGGACGCACACTAATGAGCGGTCGAGCTGAAACTGTTCGACGATTAGGCCGAGGCGCTCCGAGATATCGTGTCCGTGAGCGGTGTCTATGTGTGCGTTGCTCGAGCGCGCTTTGTATGTAGATTGACTTCTGTACCTACCTATTTTGTGCCCATAACTAACAATTTGTAAAACATGTCAGAAAACTACTACCATACTAGTTCGCAACATTGTAACGACTATAAATAAAGGCTACATAAATTGTGTCTGCGATGCCTACCTTCGCGACTTGACTAATAGTCTACCTGAAGTTTATCAGATCGAAGCATACTTTGTAAAAGTTCCTGGACTATAAATGTACAAGTGAATATGTTACATTTTGTCATGTAAATGTAGAAGTTGTTAGGTATGTATTGAAGGGAGCAAAGTGGGAAAAAATGAAAGAGTGACTGGCCCTCGACTATCCTACGCTGGTAAAGTTTTCGTTTATCTTAAACTAGCGACCCGCCCCGGCTTCGCACAGGTGCAATGCTCTTGCCGCACCGGGCGGCCGGCCGGTACCGCCGCAAACGCTACGTCCCGCAATTTTTAAATCTGTAATATCTTCGAAAATATTCTCTTAAATCATACGGTGTAAAGGGCCATATAGATCTATATTAAATGAACAATGTATTCAAGGTATTTAATTGGTTAAGGATTAATGCTGTATTGGTTAAAATCGCTTCGAAAATTAGCCATTATTTGTCGTAAAAAGTAAATGACAAAAAAAAGTTATTGTGGGTTATCCATAAGAGATAGACACATACCATCACGGACTTTTCTGTAGACCTTTTCAATGCGTACAATACTTAGTACATTATTTTGATAAAACTCGTAGGGTTCAGCCTGCGTTTGCAATGTAAGCGGAAAAAATGTAATTATTTACGACATCACATTAGAAACCTCAAAAATAACAGTACTTCTCCACTATTTAATGGATGTTATTATACATATAAACCTTCCTCTTGAATCACTCTATCTATTAAAAAAAACCGCAACAAAATCCGTTGCGTAGTTTCAAAGATTTAAGCATACAAAGGGACATAAGGACAGAGAAAGCGACTTTGTTTTATACTATGTAGTGATTATTTGATAATAATTGCAGAAAAAATTGTAAAAAAAATATCTGCAATTGTGGAATACGATATTTTTTAGTAAGTATTTTAGCAAATTTGATGATTTTCTCGTCCATTAGTCCACGCTAAAGGGAGTCAAGTGAGTGGTTGATTTACTACTTAAAAGTTTTTTATTTAATTACATTCTAGAAAGAAAACGACGAGTCACACGTCCTAATTTGACACAAAAGTGATTACGAAATCACTAACATCATTAATGACGGTTCATGAGAACCACGTAAAAATTTGTAAGTGCCTTCACGTATATCTCGCAACTAGTTTTTAGATAAGACATAAATACACCTGAAAACGAATATAAATTACCTTGTCTATATGTAACCTATTCACAATTGCCTTGCCTAAAAATAACCTATTCAGTCTTGATTTAAAGTCCCCTAGGTTGCAGTTATCAGAAAACACAGACTCCGGCAGAGAATTCCACTCCTTAGTTAGTTGTTCGCACAATTAACGAGTTCCTAACTCACTTTTACGTAAGGATGTGTCACCGTGTCCGTACCGGCCGTTGTAGCGACGCTTGGGGGAGGCCTATGCCCAACAGTGGTCGTCTTTCGGCTGATGATCACTGTGTACCAGTGGCGCAACGCCGTACGTCTAGCGTTTCGATGATTCCACATATTAACCAGTTGTGCAGATAAAAAACTATCAATTTCACATCACAATATCAACTAACATAACATAAGGGTTAGAGTGATGAAACAGGGAGAGCACGACCCTTTTTTTTTTTTTGATGGGATAAATCATCCTTTGACAACCCCCGCTCTTGGGCGGAGCGGGAGATAGTGTCAGATTCTTACTGACTAAAAAACCCAACCCGTTCCTTCAAGCCTTCATACCGGAGCTCGAGCTGGGCTCCTGCTGTTGCTGACAACTCCTTGAGGCGCACGGGAACAGCGCGCGCTGTCGACGACTTGGGCTTAGCCCGGACAGTTACCGGACGGCCGGACAGCGAGCTACCCATTGCTCATTGTCCGCAAGCCCGCGTCTACGGTGGCTGGAAATCGGGATCAGAATCCCGGCGGCGGCGAGGGCGCCGTTGCCTGATGCGGTCGGCCTCCTCCTTAGCGAGCATTACTGCTTCGCAGAAGTCAGGGCACGACCCTCAACATTGAGGAATAGGACGCAAGAGGGGGGGGGGGGTATCAAATAGAAATCAATGTGCGAATAATTAAAACAGCAACTGAACTTCACTCAAACAAATCTCCCAAAAACTCCCGATATGGAAATTGTCAGCATTCAAGTTATTTATGTAGGTGTAAAATGTGTCTCTGCTTCCATAGTTTCGATAATTACACCACATTAACATTTGTTATTTCCACTGGAATTTAAAATAGACGAAAACCCACTAAAAGATCCTTTAACGGCTGCGGCCTACACATCTTTCAAGACATAAAAATTTACAGACGGACAAATGTTTGGTATTTATGTGGAGAACCATGAAAGAGGTGAACACATTAAATGTGTAGTATAAATAAGAATAATATCCCAAAATCTGTTCTAAAGAAAGAAGTTTGAGAGAGGGGTTTTTTTTAAACGAACCAGCGCTTGACTGTAATCCCATCTGATGGAAAGCAGTGGTGCAATTGTTAATGGTGAAGTGCTCCAGTTTATTAAGAGCCTATTCATTCTAACCTTGAAGACAGCTAAGTTATAATCGTACGAAAAATCCGTAGCTGGTAAATTGTTCCAGTCCTTCGATGTACCCAGTATAATCTGAGCTTAGTCCGGGCTGCAAGCGTTGCTTCTAAGGGTTGCATGAATGTTTGAAACAGTTGCCCTAGAACGCAAAAGATAACTGAAGGAACTACTGTGTTATGATTTCTCCAAGGGGTATATTTGGAGCATTCAGACCCGCTATCAACTTGCTGACTAGTTAGCAAAGCAAAGGCGTGCCTTTGAAAAGAAATAAACATTTCCATTGCTTAAAGTTCCTAACACAGTTATCTCTAGTTTCTTTCACCACTAACAGCCGAAGACCGACAGATTCAGGGTAAAGCACGCCATTTTATAAGCGTTATATCAACGGCAGTTGATTGCTACTAATTAACCAATTCGTTTCAATGTCTCCAGGTCAATACAATCAGTTTTGAGGCCGGTGTGAGGCTAGAGCCAGATGATATGATTGCATCAATCATAATTGTTGCATTTTGTATGTGCATGATGGATAGGTAACTTTTAGAGGAAGCAAGGTGAATCGATGACATAGTAAAGGCTGCAGGAGTGTGCTAGATGAGAGAAGTAAGTAAGGCCTGGTAGATAAGGATTGAGCAAAAATTAATTACAGAATCGAATCGTATTTTCCTATGCCTTCATTCTATCCCTTTCTATCACTCAGAACTGTCCTATACTAGAACGAGAGAACGTATAGCCGACCAAAACTTCTATTGGCTATGCGCATGGACGAAAACCATGTCTAGATACCCATGTCATATGAATTCTAACCACATTCAGACTCTAAATTAAGACAATGTACCTACCTATGGACCCATCGCTACCTAAGGGCTTAGACCATGTAGAATTTGATTTTTTTTTAGGCATTAATTCCGCCTTTGTACCTATGTGTTGCATGAAGTTTAATAAATAAATAAATAATTTGCTACGGGCTTCACATAGGCTCAGGACAGTACTGCACTCAGACATTTGAGTGAGACCTAAGTCAAGCACTGGATATCTTTCAGTTGTAATGATGACGGTGAAAGATTTTTATTAATTATTATTAAAAGGCTCGCGTTTGACCACCATCTCACCTGATGGTAAGCGATGATGTGGTTGACGATGGAGCACGCTTGCCTAGAAGTAACCTATTCACTCTTGACTTAAAGACCCCTTAGTTGTAGCTATCACGAAACACAGACCGCGGCAGGGAATGTCTCTTGGGGATAGCAATACGGTGGGAAGCATCTGAATTAGAATCACTGAGAACCTAGTTATATGACGAGCGATTGAAGAGGCCTATGTGAAGCAGCAAACTATGCTAAAAGCTGATGATGACGACGATGAAACAGGACCAGTCGTCGCCATAAAGAAGAATATAAATATAGCCACAGAAAGATCAGCGTTACACTTTCACTATAAAAGAGAAAAAAAAGATCCCAGTGACGACAATATTCAGTACATTCCACACATCGTTGAAGTTGATTGATTGAACTGAACAATTGAATGAAAATTGTTGAATGGAATAAGTGCAAGTGCGTCGTACGCTATGTCAATGTTATGTCATTTGTCATGCGTGACCGTGCAAATACGTTGTTGTATTGAATGATTATATTTTTCTATTCTACTTCTGTACAAAGGCTTTTTCGACATCCATACAGGTGTTCCTTTCTTGAACTATCTGGAACCATTCCCTGCAGAGCACATCTGGTATGTCTACCTCTTCACAGGCAGGTTTTCGCGAGGCTGGCAATTCTCGGGCACCCAGTTTATGAAAACTATTTCCGTATTTATGAAAATCGTTGAAAAAGTTTTATTTTTTATTTTGGAAAGAGCTTCAACGTTATAGATTTCGCGCGAAGTGTATTAACGGAGAAATCATAGGTTTGCAAAAGGTGGAGAGAGACCTTTGCCCGACAGTGGGAAAAATTACGCTGCATGTTTTAATAGTTCTGTTAGACGACATAACGCCAATGTAGCGCTGCAGCGAACTTTCGTTTTAACTTTTCAGTATTTTGAGAAATAGTTTCCATGAAAGGGCTTGTTTATCACAAGAATATAAAATAAAGTCAATGCTTTTAATTTATTGAACCTCCGTGAATGTGACCGTGGCATCACCGCGGACCCTAACAGAATACAAGCGCTGCGTTATTTATCTTTTAAGCTATTGCATAGCTTCTATCGCGGGCCTTGAGCGTGGAGACCGAATCCAGAAATTCCGTAACGAAAATAACCTAACACCCCCCACTCATTTGTTTTTTGAGCGTGGTGACCGATAAGAAAACAAATGAGTGAACAATCAATCAAAATTCAATTCAATGTGTGAAAGTGTAACTTCAATTAATATCAAAGAAAAAAAAAACAAAGGAAAAAAAATACTGCATAAATAAAATAAATAAATAATTATAATTGCATAAGTTAATAAAAATGCTATTCAATAGCTTTACCGCGGCAGTACCCGAGTGCCACACGTCTTTTTTTAAATATCGCAGCATATGCTGAGTTAGGCGCCCTTTTGGCCTTGCACAGATTTTAAAGTTTTCTTTTTTTTATTATTATTAATCGAATTCTACTGTATGTATGAGGTACGAATAAAAGTTTTTTCTTTCTTTCTTTCTTAACGCAAATATTAATTTGGACTGAAAATTATTGTGACTTGTACTATGATTTATTTTAATTTGTGATTTGACTTCTATTTATTGGTTTTTTTTCTTTTATTTGTTTGAGATTTTATATTATTTACCATTGTAATACTATTTGTTATTTATTATATTATGTAATTTTGTATATTCTGTAAGTATATGACTTGTAAGAATCTCTTGCCAATAAACTACTATGACTACTGCTATTTTCCAATGTAAATATAATCATTGGTTAATCCATTGAAGGGAGGCTACCGTTTGTGGGCGAGGGTCACACAAACATTACCTAAGCCAGGTTATCGTGTACATAAGAGAAGCTTGCATTAGGTAAGGTTATCACATTCCATACCTAACGAATGTGTTACTTTACCGTACATGTAGATAAGTGTTTATGGTATGACTAACATAAGCGCCGCTACTAAGATGGAATACGTAAAGCAGTCTTCAATGGAATCCGACTTATCAATATTAATGAATTTTATCTCAATAATTTTTATGTCATCCTGTTATCATCATAACAAATTTTCTAGTCTAGTTTTCATATAAAATGTATGGAGACCGATGCGCCCAGATCGGTGTGTGTGGCACACGTGTGCGCAGTGTAGTTCTAGCTTAATTTTCCGTGAGCACAATCTCAACTTCAATGAACGGGCAAATAACTGGTATAGTCTGTCTAATAAGTCAACCGACTTGGAAATTTTGTATAATATTTAATCATTTAAAAAATACTTATATTCGATACTTTTCATAAGGTTCTTCTGTTAGTAAACAATGATCTCTATCTCAACCTTGATTATTGAACCCGTGTTGACTACATCAGATTCCATTAAATCCTAAAAATTACCCAAGTCGTTTAACTTATTAGACAGACTCTACCTACCTATATGTTCCAAACATGTTGCTAGGGATTTTGGCAAATATTTAACAGTCGGCCGCCTGTCTGACACTATATTCTTCAAAGTGAACATTGCATATGTAAATCAATCAATATCTCGTAGAGAAAATGGATTTAAAGCGCTTTCCGGGCGCTGCTGGCCGCAAATAAATGCACAGATTTGCTTACTGCCGCCTAGGCGAGTGCGAGAGTTGCGTTCACATAATTTCGGCCCGATGGTTCAAGGGACTATACGCCTTAACAGTGCGCACGGTCTCAAAATGTCCCTTAGTCGCCTTTTACGACACCCACGGGAAGAAATGAGATGGTGTTATTCTTTACGTCCGGATACCATACGGAACCTATTTGTATATGTAGTATAATACTATGTTACGCTGTCTTTGTTTAGTACACATGGAGATAAGATATCGTAATCAGTAGATAACTATTATCTCGTTCCTGATATCGGTGCTGATATGTTTTTGTCAATAAATATTTTTATGTTTGTTGTTTCAACTTTACCATTAGGAAGAGTCACTCATTACACAGCCGATGTGATTGAAAACACGGTCGGTTTAGCGGTTCGATCGCGGGTTCGATTCCTGTGTTGTGTTGTGTTGTGCATAGATAGTTACAATTGCCGTCACGAATCTTGAGCGCTGGCTTGAAGTCAAATATTCGTTCTCTTTAGTGGTACGAAGTGGGACGCGGGGGCGGGGAGTGTCAGTAATTGGCTCGCCGCGCCATCGCGTCATAGACGTCACTCCTGATTCGTTCCCTGCGTTGCTGCATGTATCTAACAACGAAGACGATTGGCTCGCCTATGTATGGAATGCGCAAAGCGATCCCCACTCTGACGCCGAGCGCTTAAGATCCGTTTCGGCAATTGTATATAAAAAGATATTTTTTTTCTGTTTTTCTTTTTATTTCTTTTTAATCTAGTTCCAGGGTAACTGTTTCGAACAACCCCGCAGCCTAATGTGGATGGTATCGCAAACCCAACATTTCAACCCATGACCTAAGAAAAACATCCAACGAAAAACAACATTAAGTAGTAAGAATAAGATTAACCATTAATTAAATAAAAACAAGTTTACATTGTAGCTACACCTACATTAATTAATCAGTTAAGCACCTAAGCTGCTTAAAATTAACACCTTTAAATGGCTCAAGAATTAGAAATCCCACTCACTTTAAAAAATTAAGAAGAACTACAATGGTTTAAGGTCAATCAAATACTTAATCGAATCATTTTTTAGTGCCTTACCCGCCAGCCAGGGCTATAGGACTCCCCTCTTTTTGCGAAGCAGTAATGCGAGCAAAGGAAGCGCTTGCGGACAGTGAGCAATGGGTAGCTCGCTGTCCGGCCGTCCGGTAACTGTCCGGACCAATCCCAAGTCGTCGACGGCGCGCGCTGTTCCCGCGCGCCTCATGGAGTTGTCAGTAACAGCAGGGGCCCAGCCGGGTCGAAGCCTACTGGGGCCAGGGTTATCCGAAAGGGCGCTCGAGCCCCGGTATGAAGGCTTGAAGGAACGGGATGGGTTTTTTAGTCAGTAAGAGTCTGACACTATCTCCCGCTCCGCCCAAGAGCGGGGGTTGTCATAAGATGATTTTTCACATCAAAAAAAAAAACAAAGGAAGCGGTCTAAATTGTGAGCTGGAGACCAGCCCTAAGCCCTGACCCCGTCGGGAGTCGCAGAACGATTCTTGGCCACCGTTGGCGTGGGTGAAGCTAGCCGGTAAAGTCCAAACCAGGGTCCTGGTAATGAAAGAGCAGACGAGCTGGCTAAGAAAGCAGCACTCACTAAAAAGACCGCTCCCGACTACGACAAGGTGCCAATATCATTTGTCAAGAAGCAGATACGGGAGGAAACTGTTAACGAATGGCAGCGGCGCTACGAGACTTCCGGCACAGGCTCGGTTACTAAAGTGTTCTTCCCCACTGTCCAAAAAGCAAGGAAGATCCTTAAAGACATGGTACTAACACCTACCCATGTCCAAATCTTGACCGGCCACGGAGGATTCGGGGCTTACCTCCACCGCTTTCACCTTAAGGACAGTCCGACTTGTGTTTGTGATCCCAACTGTGATGAGACGGTTTGGCACGTGCTCACTGAGTGCCCACGGTTTGAACATGAAAGGGTGGACCTTGAAACTGAAATCCAGATGTCGGTTACCCAGTCTACATTGCAATCCATAATGGAGACTCAGGCCACCAGAACACCATTCCTGGCATTCGCGAGCAAGGTCATGCGAGTCGTAGCGAAAGCCAACGGCTCTACACAATACACCGCACGAACACAAACTCACACACAAACACCTACACCGAGACTCACGCAAACCACTACATTCACGCAAACTCCTACACTCAGGCAAATGTCAACTGTTTCGCAAACACCCACGCAGACGCTCACACAAATACCGAGAGATCTGACAGAAACGAGCCCAAACGTCACCACTATCGCATCCACAGACAGCATTTCCCAGCAGACGATCACCCCAAGCATTTTGCCATTATGGGGGTTCTTGGAATCCGGAGGGGATGGGAAACCAAGCATCAGACTACGCAGTGTGGCCCTCTTTATGAACAGAGATAACGAAAGACTCGGGCTGAGCTTCTGCCGCGCAGAAAGTGGAAATAGCGTCAATATATCACCAGGACTGGCTGCTCTGATAAACGGAAGTACCTCCAAAACAAGCATGAAACGCGCAAAGTTCAATGCGTTACCCGTTGCAGAGGTCGCCGAACACCATTACCGGGTTGTGCGATTCCAAAATAAAACAATCGCACTTTTCGAGTGGCATGAGGCAACTCCATTTGCCCAAGTATGCTCGCTGCTCACGGAAATCGCAGAGACAGAATGGACCACCAGTATGCGCCCCCGAATCATTAGTGTGGATGCAATGGTGATCGTCTACGACAGGGGCGAGGTCGCTGATCGATACGGATGCATTAAAGCCTCTAAAGATCACGAGTTGGTGGTGTATGAGGACAGGGGGGAAGACCTTAGTTTTCTTAGACCCCCCCAAAAGTGTGCCGTACTGGATACAGCGGAGACTGTCCAACCGACATCCTCGAGGTCAGTTCCAACAACGCCTTGCGGATCGGAGAAACTGCAGCAGAAGATAGCAGCCGAGAGGGCCGCCTCGGAAGAAAAAATCAGTCGCAGTTTAGAAAAGAAGAACAATACTAAGGATCGATGGAAATCGGTCTCCAACTTTCTAAGCAGGCGACTGGGATTTGGTACGAAGCCTAGTCATGTCAGACGGATGGATGCGGTACAGGAGTTTATCAGGGTCATGCCAGAACCACCGAAACAAAAGCGGCCAACACCAACGAGAGCCGACAGAGGGCAGGTCACCCCGCCGAGACTCGGGATGGTAACCGAGCCAAGCAATCACGTGGCGAATGCCTTTCTCGAGTTTCAAGCGATAACCAAAGCAACCAAATCGGTCAGTCTCATGACTTGCCAGAAAATTATGCAGTCATACCAGCTAGAGACTGTAGGGTTGCTTCAGGAGAGACTGGAGGAGGCGGCGGCAGCTATATATAATAATGCCACCTCCCAAGTCATCAAGGGAGAAATGACTGGTCAATATATGGCTGCATACAGTGCCACGTGTGGGTTTATACCGTTGGATGAGTCGGCAACCGCACGGTCTGGCCGTATTACCTTCATGACACCCGAAAGCGACCCAATTGTGGTAGTGGCTAGATGTACAAAAATAATGCTGGATGAAAAGATCCTCGAACAGGCGGAAGCGATCTCAAGAACTATAGACCAGCCTGGAGGCTGGGCGTTGCCGGGCATCAGTTGGATCAACGGTGTTCCAGGGTGCGGAAAGACCACTTGGGTGATTGATAACTTCGATAGGGACCACGACATCATAGTCACTACGACAACCGAGGCGGCGAAAGACCTGCGGCAAAAGTTAGCGCACAAAATTGGTGAAGACAACAGAACCAAAGTGCGCACGATGGCCTCAATTCTGTCAAACGGGTGCAAAGAGTCACAAAAATGCAATCGCATTCTCGTGGACGAGGCTCTTATGAACCATTTCGGGGCCATTGTGATGGCAGTCCGGTTGTCGGGCGCAAGTGGCGCGGTCCTTGTCGGAGATATTAATCAACTGCCCTATCTGGACAGGGAAAATCTTTTCCCTATTAGTTACGCCCGTCCAGACTCAGTGGTGACCATCAGCCACGAACTGCCCTGCACGCACCGGAATCCAATGGATGTGGCATATGCCCTAGGGGAGGTGTACCCTGGCATATACTCGTCAAGGAACCAGGTCCACTCCTTACAACTAAGAAGGTTCACGGGCGCGCATATTCCCAACACTCTTCCCAATACGCTTTTCCTGGTCCACACGCAGGAGGAGAAGAAGACCCTCATTGACCAGGGTTATGGGGTTGGGGTTGGGTCATGCGTCCTAACTATACACGAAGCTCAGGGACTTACCAGCGAGACGGTCATCATCTTGAAGACAAAATCCATTAACATCCGGATTCACAGCAGCGTCCCCCACGCAGTTGTGGCAGTCTCCAGACATACTGCCCGCTGCGTGTACTACGCCGACAACGCTGACGACGCTATTGGAAGGTTTGTGAGGAGGGCACAGGAAGCGTCGACCAGAGACATTATCAACGCTAACTTGAAGATCGCCATGCAGCATCGGGACAAAACAGTCGTCGAGGCACTGATTCGCCTGCTTAGGCAATAACGGGCTGAAGTAGCTTTGGACGACGGACGTGGGTATTGCTCGGGGCGGTTGGTTTTTAACGTAAGACAGCGACCGGTCTTGGGGAGGATAAACAGCGGTTGAAGACATATCCCTATAACGTTGACTGTATTATGAAAATCGGTGGAAAAAAAAAAAAAAAAAAAAAAAAAAAAATGTCGTACCCACAGAGTAAAGAAAAAAAAAAAAAAAAAAAAAAAAAAAAAAAAAAAAAAAGGAAAGGCAAAACAAACACTGTATTTACAGCAGTAGTTATAGTTATTATAGATATTATATATGGTTATTGATGTGTGTATTTGTATTGTATAATGTTAATTATAGTTATAGTTATGTATCTGGAGCTGGGGGGCCGTCTGCTTGGCGTGGCATTTTGGGCGGCGGGGGGTTGTATGTGTGTTGAAGGTTGGGAGAACCCTGATCTTTGATGCGCTTATGACTCGTTGTTGCTTGGGTATCGCTTCGGGCTGATGGCCTCTCAGCCATTAAATTTAGACGGGATTTACTGTAATAGCTTAAGTGCTCTGGAGTGACGCCACTTGCACGTGGAGTTGCCCAGCAGCAAACAATGTAAAACTATTAAACAAGGGCACGGACGTCATGTCTGTGGTTTAAATGTAAGGCAGGAGTGTGGTTTTAGTCAGTAGGAGTCTGACACTGCCCAGACTGGCTCGTTTGTGAGGCAGCCTGGCCGTCCATGAGGATTTCCCACTCCTGCCAAAAAAAAAAAAAAAAAAAAAAAAAAAAAAAAAAAAAAAAAAAAAAAAAAAAAAAAAAACCAGGGTCAACGGCGCGTTGTGTTTTACACGTGCCTCAATGAGATTTCGGCAAAATTGACGAAGCCAGTTAGAGTCTGATATACGTGCCTATGTAAGTTTTAATTTTTTAATTTTATCTAGAACATTAATGACACCTCGTAAAGCACGTAAAGCCGGGCATTACACTACGCGTTATTCAGCACACGATATTCAGTCTTATTTTTCATTCCGAGTAAGACAGTCTGACCCTTATTACACTACGCGACATCGACTAAGACTGTCTGAATATCGAGTGCTGTAATATGCCCTTTAGATCTTTGATAGACATTATAGATAGTCAGATGAAAGAAAGTCTGACCGTCAGTCTATCCAAGGAGTATCGTGTTGCCCAGTAACTGGGTTGTGGAGGTCTGATAGACTGGAAGCCGACCCAAAGATAGTTGGAAAAAGGTGCTGATTTGAAAGACGTGACGTAATCTATATGTATAAAAATGAATCCCTATTTCCTTGGTCACGCCATCACGCGTGAACGGCTAGACCGATTTCACTAATTATTTTGACGTGACAACGTCTTATAAATTGGTTTGCCGGGTGACACTTCAAGAAACTGCGTTACGCTCCGCTCACGTTATGCGCTCACAATGAGAGCGAGTGAGAGGCACGCGTCCCTTCCACTCGGGCATGGTTAGCCCGCCTAAGAGCGAGAGAGACAGACATAAAAAGTGAAATAATTCTTTGTATAAATAAATGTTTTAAATTGTTACTATTATTTCATCCTTCTTCCTACTATACGAATGAATATTCACATTAAAATTATTTTACCACTCAAAGTCGTTGTCACGTAAAACTTTCGCCCGTATACCGACTTTACAGGCAACCAATTTTTTTGTTGTGTTCGTTATTGTGAAGAGAAGTGTGTTAGGGAAAAAAAAATGGGGTAGTGTAGGGTAGAGTAAGATAGAGCGGGGGCAAAAGCTAGTCTGATTTAAACTAGTGGGGTATTGTAATTAATCTTAATTCTGAATTTCATGAATACATTTCGATTGCAAAACTTTCAAATCGGAGGTCCCAATGAGTCAATGGTTTACGAAATGATCGTAGGAGTTAGGAATGTTACAGTCACCGACAGTTACTTATGTTAAGTATTATTATGTATACGTTTACTTTGAATAACATTTAAAGAGGCGAGAGTTTTGTATGAAAGTGAATGTGGATTTTAGTTTATAATAAAAAATACGGTTTTGAGATCAACGGTAAAGAACTCTCCTCCTCCATCGCCCGCATTACGTCTGTACGCACAAAAAAGAGGTTAGAATGGCCTTTTGGGCGGGGCAAGCGGCCTCAAAATCTGATCATGCTCATAATTGACACAACCAATAGTAAACTTGCGATCTAAGTGTGCGTGGTCTGTTAGTTGCGTAATGCGCGTTCGTATTGGTTTATTGCCTGTAGTGGAGTTAAAGGGTGGGAGACAAGCGGCGACACTAGTTGTAGTACAAATCGGAAAGTATTTCCTTTCTAACCTCTTTCAACTTTTCTCTGTCTGTACGTCTTCCTTTTTCTTACACACCTCATATTTTTAACTTACTGGCAAAAGACTCAAACAACATTTACACGTTTACGTTTTACACCTTATTTACATTTTAATAACTGGTATTGCCTCTTCGAGCTCCGATTACAGCTTCGAGCCGGTTTGGCATACTGAAGACGAGGCTACAATGGCTATATTGGGGAATATTTTCCCATTCTTCCATCAAAGACTATGACTGGCCTGTTGGTCTAGTGGTTAGTGACCCTGACTGCTATGCCGGAGGTCGTGGGTTCGATTCCCACCCAGGACAAATGTTTGTGTGATGAGCATAATCATTTGTTCTGTGTCTGGGTGTAATTTATCTATAATATGTATGTATTTAGAAATATATAAGTATGTTTATCAGTTGTCTAGTACCCATAACACAGCTCTGCTTAGCTTGGGACTAGACGGCGTTGTGTGATTGTTGTGGAATATTATAAAAAAAAGCCTGTTTTGGGGCCCTGAGGGTGGTAGGAGGTAGTTTGAGGGTCCTGACTATACTCTTGAGCTCACCCCAGGGTTGTTAAGGAGGGTAAACGCTAGAGGAATTCAGCATGACCGGAGCATGAGTCGAGCACACATTCGTACAGCTTGGACCAACTTACAAACCTCGAACGAGTGCACTTCGAGCGTTTGGTTCGTGCTCGATTGTGTTCTATCTATAGTCGTTCGTTTTTTGACGAACACAAAGGGATTTTCAATACACTTACTCGAAAAATCGCTGTTATCCATCGCTTTTAGTCAAGCAATACACTGTTTTCCGCACTAGTGTAATTTATTACATCACCACAGCTCTCAAAACTGTGAAGGAAAACATCGTGAAGAAACCATGTCCTAGAACCAAAAATTCGAAGACGTGATATTCTCCAAACCACACTGGGCCCGCGTGGTGTATTACGGTCCATTCCCTCTCCTAGAGAGAAGGCCTGAGTTCCAGCAGTGGGAACATTAAAAAGGCTGATTATGCTTTTATATTTTGAAGGCCAGTGTAGTCAAAGAAAGTATAGCTTGAAAGTGAATGTACATTTTTAAATACATAATTACTATATTCATAAAGTAACCGTCTACTGAAGTTAAACCACCTTCAGAGATTCTTGAAAGGCACCGATGCGTGAGATAATGCTGTAATCTACATGTTTGACGCTGAAGAGGTTTGCTCATCGCTGTAATTATAATCCTGTTTGTGAAGGGCTGAATCTGGCTGTCTGAGCTGAAAGCCTTCTTAGTCACTGTGTAGAGATAACCAGAAATTCTGGCCCAGCCGGGTCGAAGCCTACTGGGGCCAGGGTTATCCGAAAGGGAGCTCGAGCCCCGGTATGAAGGCTAGAAGGAACGGGTGGGCTTTTAGTCAGTAAGATTCTGACACTATCTCCCGCTCCGCCCAAAAGCGGGGGTTGTCATTGGATGATTTTTCCCGCCATAAAAAAAGTACTATTAGAGGATTTTCCAAAATTCATCCCCTAATTGGATTAAACGGTGGTCCAAAATTGGTAGGAAAAAACCTACTTCACGCGGGCTAGTTTAATGACAGAATGTGGTCATCATATTGACGAAAATATAATATAATAATATAATAGCTAATTAATAACTGGCTATAGCTACTCGGATCTTTTAACGCGTGTTTGTAATCATATTTTTTTAATACAATTTCTACAAATAATATTTCGCTTAATCTTCTTTAATCAGGAATTTTTATTTCCTTCTAATGGGATACCAGTAGAAACTATTTAAAAAAAATTCTATATAAAAATAAACATTAAAGTACTAAATAAGTAGAAAAACGAGGACGTCCGCCAGTAGCGCCTTCTGTCAATGTCATTTTTTTTAATACATAATAATATAAACTTGTGCTTGACTGCGATCCCACCTGATGGTAAGTAGTGTTGTAATCGTTGATGGTGAGGCACACTGATTTATTAAGAGCTTATTCACAGCTTTGAAGACATCTAAATTATTAAAAAAACTCTAAGTACTAAAGATTTATACAATGTGGCGCTTAAATGTAAATGATTTAAAATGCCATCACGGTCCCACGTTACAAAAAATGATTTATATGAAACGTCAGAATTAAGAAACACAAATCGATCTATTAGTAAAAAACCCATATCGAAATCAGATCATTATTTTTTGACATCTATCTAGATTTACGAACAGACATGCCAAAACAACACAAATAAGATTAGTAAAAAAAAAGAAGAAAAAAAACGACAATTCGAACTATAAATGTAAAAAGTCGTTAAGTCATTTGAATATTAATAAACAAGGTAACACAACAACAAATAAAAATTATAAAAAAGTTAAAACAAGTTATATGAATTTAATTTTGTATTAAAACTGGCTTTAAACGAACTTAGTAAAGCAGTAGCCAACTTCAAATTTAAAAAAGGGAAAATACTGAGTTTAAAGTTTAAAAAATTACTAATCTTCAATTTAGGGTAAAATCTGACAGCTTGAAAACACTTCTGAATTTGAATTAGAAGAGTTTCTGTACAAATCAAGAAACTTTGTCAAATTGGCATGTAACAACTTGAAAAAGAACAAATATCTTCAATTTCTAGATCAACTCCTAATTTCATCACTTTTGCAATTCGTCATAAGGTGTTAAAAATTAGAAAAAAAAAATAGTATATTTTTTTTCTCATAGGCCTACATGGGTACTACGTCAGAAGCCAGTGCTCGGTTCCAAATTAGTCGTTTCCTATGGAGAAGAAGCGGCAATAAACTTGGTTACTCTTTTTAAAAAAAATTGGTTATTAGCGGAAGGATGGTAACCCTGTAAATATACAGTTTAAAAGAATGCGCGAAGTATGTTAAAACGTGGCCGTTGCTAAACAAACCAGTGTTTGTTAAAGACAAACATTCCAAAACAACACCAGGGAAGTCATGAGTTCTTAGAAGGGCAAAAATAATATCTGATGAAGTCTAAGTCGCAGAGCGATCTATGGCCACCGAAGGGCAAGGGCTTGCGGACGACGAGCAATGGGTAGCTCGCAGACTGTCCGTCCGATAGGACCGAGCCCTAGTCTAGCCCTAGTGTTCCACGCGCAACTCAAAGAGTTGTCAGCAAAGCATAGGGCTGAAACCTGCTAGGGCCACAGAGGAGTTTCTGAAAAGGAAACACAAAGAGTTTTGCTAACTAAAAACCGCTCGTGTTCCTTGAATTGCCCTCTCTGTTCAAGGCCCTCGACCGCGGTTGCTCTTTCGAACAATTCTGCAGTTCTACAAAGTGCAAATGTGCCTTTGAGAGACAACTTCCAAATATTATAAATTTACCCTTCCACGTTCAAGGCAGAACTACACTAGGCATACGTGTGCCTAGTACACTAGGCTCCATACATTTTATATGGCAAGTAGACTTGTAGAGCTACGAGTACATTAGATCCACGCCACGTGACGCAACTCAACGTACAAAGCAGGCGTGGCCCACGTGTGAGTCGGTCTAGTGTAGTTCCGGCTTTAGTTATATGATTGTGACTGACTGAACTACACACAGTTTCACGCGCATTCTCTATAACCCACCACCACGAACCTGACTGCTGAATAAAGAAACCCCAACACGTTGTACCTTTGAATTTCGTCAAGTTTTCTTCATAAACTTGATCATGGGCCTCCGAGTGTTCACCTCTGTGCCGTTTCGATGGATGAGGCCCTTCGTAATAGGCCGCGCCGCCGTTGACGCCATCTTGAATCGCTTCCTGGGGGTCGAAACCCAGTCGCTCCTTGTAATACGCTTGAGTTGACATTTTCACGCACACACACTTTTCATTTCACTTGATTTTGATTTAAGGTTACGTTTCACTGTTTTGTTATTTATTTTTAGTGAGCACTTTTTTTTACGTAGCAACACTGCTTTGCGAGTTATTATGAAAGGATTCGCCAAAATCCAGCCACAATAAGCCCGTGTAAGGTAACAGAGGTCGTATTTAAACGATTCACCACTATTTTATCACGATCGATGTCATCCAGTTCTCTCGTTCTACAAAAGGAAAGTTGCACAAACCCCTTGACATACACCCATTGATCTTGACACGATTTTTTTTTCTGTTATTACTCACTTAAATGTCTGCCTTATCGAGTTAAAAAAAGCTTGTTAATGTTAATATGGCAACACTAAATTAAACGTTAGTTTTTTTTTTCTTTTATTTTAAATTTGGAATGCTTGGTTACGTTTTTAAATTTTAAAATTCGTTCGGATATGTTGTCGGTAAAGTATAATTCACTTGTGTTCGGTTTTTCACATAAGGCTTCTTACACATTTGTGTAAATAGAACTGGAACGGCCTGTGGAAACAAAAGGTACGGATGATTTACATTCGTTTCACGAGGTCTGTGTTGCCACACACAAATAATGACTTACACGTTCTTTTGGAGGTGTTTTAATATAGGTTTTTACCAGAACGAGGATTTAGGTAATTAGGACGACCTTGAACAAAAAAGTAATGTGACTGTGCAACGATATATGTAAAGAACTTAGGTGGACAACCTCATTTGATGAACTCAAGTGTGTCTGTCTTCCGACCGCAATTTTAACGACTTTTTTAAGAACTTAATAATTTAAATTAATGACCTATTACTAGAACATTTTAATGTTTAATGCTTCTACAATAAATATTAATTGATAAATTATAAGTTATTTCGAAATACATATTAGAAATAACGAGGACCATTTAAATAATAGTTGTATTACATTAAAAAGCTACCAGGTAACGATTATACGGAAAACTTGAATAACTAAAGCAATATTATTTTATTTGAAGTAGATTTATTATTTTCGAACCGATCAGTGTCACGGCCATGAAATAAAAATACAAATTAAAATTAAATTATGAACAATTTAAAAAATATTTTGGTGATTAAAATATTCAATATCAGTATAAACTAAGTATACACTTATAACACGTTTCAAGAAAATTAAAAACATATTTACTAAAATAATATTCAACCATAGTATTGACAACATGTTTGGCGCAATGGTTTAGCGATTGGCTGATGCGCTGTGAGTTACGAGTTCGATTCCCGCAAGGATCAAATATTTGTATGGCCTACAGATACATGTTTGTGAACGCACCCACGATACAGAAGTAATGCCTAGCGGTTCTCGAGATATTCGCAAACATACATACTAAAACTAAGAACTCGCCTATACATTAATAATATTATATAAATAAAGAGGTAAGTAAAGTTTGTTTTGTTTTTTAGATTTTATATTTTTTATGTTTTTTGTTTGTAAAGAAAGAAAGAAAGAAAATATTTTTATTCCGCCTAAATAGATTGTAGGACGTAATCTCTCAAAGCACTGGTCCGAATGCTAAAATTCACCGAAAAAAATTGGCTGTAGGTATTTCTGAGTGACATAGGCTATATATAGGTGATATTTTAAATTTATTTAAATTTTTTTTTTGCTTCTTTTATTTTTGATGTGTTTATTGTAGGCCCAGTGATGTACCAAATAAATTATTTTTCTTTCTTTCTTTCTATATTTTGTATACGCAGGCGAAGCTGCAGGCAAAAGCTAGTTATTTTATAAATCGGTTAAATAAAGAAGCTCATCTGTTTTAACACGTAATCATGATAAACAAAACGATTCTTTAATAAATCAAGAACTCAGCCTCAATCAAATTAATCTCGATTCACCATCGGCCTTCATAAGACCGAAAAGCGCTAATTTGTCATCTCACACAACCGAACAACATTTATATATAGCTTATATATAATTTTTTATTTAAGTACTGCGCAGTTTTTAACTGTATGTGGGATAAATATTTATAAATACTAGCTAGTAGCCACACCGCCGACTGCCCCCTGTGTAGGTGTACTGAAGGGTCGAAGCCTACTGGGACTAAGGATTTAATTCTGAAAGATAAACTCGACCCTGGTATGAAACGCAACGAAGTAACTGGAGTGGGTTTTTAGTCACTATACGACATACAATTGCCGGCACGGATCTTGAGCGCTGGCTTCAAGTTGCGCAGAAGTCAAGTATTCGGTCTCTTTAGTGGTGCGAAGTGAGACGCGGGGGCGGGGAGTGTCAGTGATTGGCTCGTCGCGCCATCGTGTCATAGACGTCACTCCTGATTCGTTCCCTGCGTTGCTGCATGTATCTAACAACGAAGACGATTGGCTCGCCAATGTATGGAATGCACAAAGCGATCCCCACTCCGAGCGCTCAAGATCCGTTTTGGCAATTGTACCCTCTCGCCCCGCCCAAGAGCGGGAGATGTAATTGGAATCCCATCTAATAAAAAAAACCCTGTGTATTACTTTAGTCCTTTCGATCAATCTTAAGGTTGTCTGGCAGATATCGCTGCCAGCGATAAGACCGCCATTGTACCCATAGATTTTAAGTTTTTATATAAGTGGTGTTACTTTTTTGGTGTGCAATAAAGTTTATTCTATTTTACTCTTACTCGACAAACGTTTTTCTACCATATAAAATTATCAAAGAAAAAAATGAGGGTTAGGGGTAGGAGGTTAAAAAATAAACGACGACCTATTTTTAGTTCTACCACATATTCATAAAAATAGGTCAAGCCGGCCAACGTAGACGCGGGCTTGCGGACAGTGAGCAATGGATAGCTCGCTTTCCGGCCGTCCGGTAACTGTCCGGACCAAGCCCAAGTCGTCGACGGCGCGCACTGTTCCCGCGCTCCTCAAGGAGTTGTCAGCAACAGCAGGGACCCAGCCGAGTCGAAGCCTACTGGAGCCAGGGTTATCCGAAAGGGCGCTCGAGCCCCGGTATGAAGGCTAGAAGGAACGGGGTGGGTCTTTTAGTCAGTAAGAGTCTGACACTATCTCCCGCTCCGCCCAAGGGCGGGGTATGTCAATGCATGATTTTTCCCACCATAAAAAAAAAAAAAATTGGTCAAGCCGTTTTGTAGAAAGTTCGATAACAAACAAACGTGTCATAAACACGAGATTTTTACATAGAGATTATAATCTATACTTATACTCTTACTTATATACTTATCTACACTAATATTATAAAGAGGTAAAGTTTGTTTTTATATTTTATTGTTTATAGGAGCTAGTCTAAAAGCTAGTCTCTTATACGTAAAAACCTCTCATCTTTGTAGTGGTTCATGTCTTCAGCTTCATAAACGTGAAGAGTTACTAGTTCGAATTGAATAATTATTTTAGTATTTGATAGCCTTTTTATCGAGGAAGGCTATATGCTATATAACGTCACCGTGCCATCAATAGGAGCGGAGCAGTAACCAAAAACGCAGTCGAAGCCGCGAGGAACAGCTAGTCAATGATCTAAGAGAAAACCCGTTTGGTATTGAGCAAAACTGTTAAAGGTTTTAACGGTACCGTTTAATTTCTTTCGATTTATTTCAAGATGTTAACGATACCGAAGTATCGATAAATTGCAATTACGAATAATTACAATTACATCCAATTCGCCGACTCGAATCATTGCAAGGTATCAATTCATATCTTAACCGCTTATGTCGAAAATATCCGACACTCTAACGTTTATTCTACTAGGACCAAATACTCTATCTTGATATGTCTTCTGTCACCTATGAGGGTTGAAGAGCTAAACGAGATGGACACACAACCCTGCGAATATGACACGAAATCACTCAAAGCAAGAGGTAAATTCAGAAGTGAGTTCTTTTTTTTTTCGATGGTAAAAATCACCCTATGACAACCCCGCTCTTGGGCGGAGCGGGAGATAGTGTCAGACTCTTACTGACTAAAAGACCCATTCCGTTCCTTCAAGCCTTCATACCGGGGCTTGAGCGTCCTTTCGGATAACCCTGGCCCCAGTAGGCTTCGACTCGGCTGGGCCCCTGCTGTTGCTGACAACTACTTAAAGCGCGCGGGAACAGCGCGCGCCGTCGACAACTTGGGCTTGGTCCGGACAGTTACCCGACGGCCGGGCAGGGAGCTACGCATTGCTCACTGTCCGCAAGCCCGCGCCTACGGTAATTCAGAAGTGAGGTTGTCACTTCTAAGTAAACCAGCGGGGATGTAGTGCCTCCATAGACAAACGGCTCAACGTGGAGTATTTGGTCGTGAATGTGCGACCCTGGACGAAAAAACGCGAGATTGCTTGTCGTATATATCCGACTATCACAGATGGCAGAGAATTCCAGTCCTTAGCTTCGGGCAATAAATATGCGAACTAAATACGAGTTTGTCTGCCGCAGGGTTTTAAAAAACTACAGTAAATTAAGCATATTTAATGGTCTTAGACGACATTTTCTTCTTTAAACCACAGCTAAGATTGTAAGGTTATCGACCGACTGCAAGGCGACCTTGTAACACAACAACTCAATACTTCGAAATACTATTTAATCTGCCACAATTTCACAGTCTACATAACATTGTAAATTGAACAAAATGAAAACAGCATGTGTACAAAGCTGTTCTCTTTATTTCTTTGCCCGTTTTTATTTTTTAAATAATCGATTGTTCGAACCTTGCGATTTGTCACCGTTTTTTCACTTCAGAAAAACAGACGTAACTTTTGAAATCCATTAAAATCATAGGCATCTTAAAATAAAACCACAAATTAAAGGCTCGTAATATTACATAAGTTATTTATCTAACTAGTAATCGTAATATTTCGCAATTTGCAATAATAATTGGGTACGTCAAAGCAATTTCACGAACAGCGCCGCGCGCAATCTCTAGCGTAATACAATAGTGACTTTAATCTAGATTTTTTGCAAACCACGCTCCATTAGACGCCAGAACCAGTTGTGCAGAATAAAAATGGCTGATTATAGTGAAATATTTCGATCTTAGTATGTTTTCCTCGTAACTATGGCTGGCGGCGCTTGCGCACGCGTTGGGAATAGAGAAGAGTCTAACAACTGTTAATGTCTTAAGAAATACTTGCGTATATTAATTTCCTCTCTCTATTTCAAAGAGAAACTGGATTAGCTACAGATGATATTAGTCATTTTTAACCGCCTTATTCAACGCGTTCTAAACGACACTTACACTTAGTTTGAGTTTTGGAATAAAGCGGAAAAAGTTTAAATCGTATTGATTTGATAATGTATTATTATGGTAAAACTGCACAAAATTCGACGTCAAAATTACAAAATAAATATTATATTTTTCACTTTAAACCGGCTTCTAGTTTTACGTTGTATAAATGTTAAACATAATAACACAAAACGAACTTCCTTGCAATCAAGTTTCACACGCTAGCTAGACGACAAAACAGGTTTCCCAACAATACGAGTAAGTGAGTACCCCAAATCGCACAGTGAGCTACATCCCGACTGCAGACAAAAATCCAAGGTCGGACGACCTTCGTCCACACTGACCAACTCGGCCGTGGGAAACGGCGAACAATCGTAAGGTTGGGGTCCCAGTTGCAGCGGTTAGAATGGCTTGCGAAAAAGAGGTGGGGCTATTGCTCAAGTGGATGGACTAGTGGCTTATATCAATACAGGAATAAATCAGCTTCTTAATGGTTTGATGAGTTGCAGTTTTTTGTTATTTCAGTAAATACTGAATCTCATCAAAAAGTTCATACAGCTTTTTTAAGGTAGAAAATCATTAATGACTTCTCCTGCTCTGGAAGAAGCGAGAGGGTGTGTCAGACTTTTACTAAATTAAAAAGTTTTCAAGAGTGGCCCTTTGCGTTCCAGGGCCACGGTACCATCCCGCAAACTAAGTTCGTACTAACTTCGTGATCAGTGTGCACTTTGCAAAGTAACTGAACAACTTATCTGCCAATCGTCACGTTATAAAGAAATTATTTTAATACAAGAGCGTAACTCATCACGTATATTTTCTAGGCCTTTTGCCAGTTATCTTTAATCGTCATATACTTACGGCCGATTCATTCATCTAGAATGTGGCGAAATCCGATTTTAACTGGAAATGAACTGATTATAAATGACAAAAGAATTTACTCTTCCTGGCTTACAGCCAATATTTACGCGTTTTACTATCATTACTATTGGTTTTTAATTGTAACATTCTTGTGAATGATTATTATTAATAATCTAACATTTTATACTACCTACTAGATAGAATAATTCCTTTTTAGGGTTCCGTAGCCAAATGGCAAAAAACGGAACCCTTATAGATTCGTCATGTCTGTCTGTCTGTCTGTCTGTCTGTCTGTCTGTCTGTCTGTCTGTCTGTCTGTCTGTCTGTCTGTCTGTCTGTCTGTCTGTCTGTCTGTCTGTCCGTCCGTCCGTATGTCACAGCCACTTTTTTCCGAAACTATAAGAGCTATACTGTTGAAACTTTGTAAGTAGATGTATTCTGTGAACCGCATTAAGATTTTTACACAAAAATAGAAAAAAAGCAATAAATTTTGGGGGTCCCCATACATAGAACTGAAACTCAAAAATTTTTTTTTCATCAAACCCATTCGTGTGGGGTATCTATGGATAGGTCTTCAAAAATGATACTGAGGTTTCTAATATATTTTTTTTCTAAACTGAATAGTTTGCGCGAGAGACACTTCCAAAGTGGTAAAATGTGTGTCCCCCCCCCTCTAACTTCTAAGATAAGAGAATGATAAAACTAAAAAAAATATATGATGTACATTACTATAAAAACTACCAACGAAAATTGGTTTGAACGAAATCCAGTAAGTAGTTTTTTTTTAATGCGTCATAAACCGAAAAAAATATACTATTATTAAAACATCGATCAAAGTTACAATACATTACAAGAACTTTTATATTATGTTACTTGCTGCTACGGAACCCTTCATGGGCGAGTCCGACTCGCACTTGGCCGGTTTTTTTAGAGTTTATCTGTGAAAAACAATGGAACAAAAAAAGATTCACGAAAATATTTGTTTTTTTTATAAGTAAGTGATTTATAACTTAATTTGATCTTTGATTCCAGGTTTTTAATATAATAAAATTTGTATTTTATTATTCCATCGCAAACAAAAAACAAACGCAAATATTATCGTAAAAATAAAACAAAATGATGTTATCACGCTGTTAGTGAAACCTCACTCTAAACTAAGGTCACAGACAATGACATGATAGGGTTCGGATTTTCGATGCATTGTTCGTTTTTCAAATCCCAAAACTAAGTGATGCTGGGTTTTATTGTGCCAAGAATAATTTGAGAAGTTTAAAAAACGAATGAAGGTTTAAAAATTAAAAAAAAAAGGAACTTGTACGTATGTTTATTATAATAAAAAAAGGAACTTGTTCGTTTTAATATAAGTTGAGTTTTTTTTGGTAGATATTTTTCGAGTGAAGTTCAGTGTTGAATTATTCGCAAATTGATTCCTAGTGGACATTGTGATGCAAAATTGGTGTAGATTTGTATCTCGAGTGCCTACGCAGCTGCACAATATATGTAGTCACTGAATCAGTAGCGATCTCGGTAAAATTAAGTTAAGAATTTGATTGTGGCGTGGTAATTAGAGACACAATAGAAAGGCAATGGGTGCCCGAACGCCGGCGTTCGCTTAGGGTTTAATGAATTGACTCCTCAGCGAAGTTTATCGAGAAGGTTGACTCGATACTTTTGCGGCCAAATACTACAAAAACAATAGCTGTACATCCATATTGCAATGGCAAACAAATGAACTCATTACGAAGACATGGCTTAAAGGATTAGTATCCAAGTCAAAAACATTGTTTTTTGTGATAAACAATAGAATCTTGTTCTAAATTATGCCAGCATTTTCAATTTTTACGAATGAAAACATTTATATACAGGAAGATGTTTTCCTTAAAATTAAAAAAAAAAAAATTACTGCTTTTTTGTCAAAAGGGAACGGTTAATTTGCCTGCTGCGGTCTTCCCGTCTTATTATAATTTAGTTGTCTTCAAGGCTAGAGTGAATAGGCTCTTAATAAACTAGTGCGCCTCACCATCAACGACTGCACTACTACTTACCATCAGGTGGGATCGCAGTCAAGTACTAGTTTATGAACTATAAAAAAATAAAGTGAGCAAGGTCATGTACAGCCTCTAAAAAGACCACGAATTACTTATTACGAAGTAGTTTTTGTATTGTTCTCCCAAATTCCCACTACTCAGGTTTTATATACCAGTTTACTACAATATTTCGTCAGTATAAAATACTCATAATATAAAAAAGATTGATCATTTGGTAACAAGTGTAATTATTGTCGCGTTATGACGTTATATGACAAAGAAATCAAATAAACAAGCATGTTGCACCATATCAACTATACATATTATAAAGCTGAAGTGTTTGTTTGAAGGCGCTTTTCTCAGGAACCACGGGTTCGAATTGAAAAATTCTTTTTGTGTTAGATAGTCTATGTATCGAGGAATATAACATAACGCTACACGTCACGGGAAACGAGTGATAATTAATGTGAAGCTGTCAAAAATTGTACATAAATAAAAAAGACGTGTGGCACTCGGGGACTGCCGCGGTAAAGCTATTGCATAGCATTTTTATCAACATAAGCAATTATAATTATTTATTTATTTCATTTATGCAGTATTATTTTTCCTTTGTTGATTTTTTCTTTGATATTAATTGAAGTTAGACTTTCACACATTGAAATGAATTTTGATTGATTGTTCACTCATTTGTTTTCTTATCGGTCACCACGCTCAAAAAACAAATGAGTGGGGGGTGTTAGGTTATTTTCGTTACGGAATTTCTGGATTCGGTTTCCACGCTCAAGGCCCGCGATAGAAGTTATGCAATAGCTTAAAAGAAAACAAATGATATGAATGGAAGAAATGACATAAAATTACAATTGACGAAGCTTTTCAAGAATTACAAAATTTTTGATAAGCTACCAAAACTTCATACATAGGCCTCTCCCAAGTGTCGCCACAAAGGTCCTGTGCGTCTCTCAATGACATGATAGGGTACGTCGGATTACCGCGACCCTCGCGTCTCGATGTCACAAGGTCAATGGCAAAACTTTTGAACGTTTAACAATCGCGGTTTTTATGTTAATATCCAAAGAAAAACTTCACATTTTTTCTCTAACCTAACAAATTTTTGTCAAAATTGAATTCGTTTTTTAAGTTGTTGCCAAATTAATTTTGCTTCGACTCGATTCGAATAAGAAAAATCGTTTTTCGTTTATTTGTAACCGATTCCACGGCTATCGTTTATACTCAATGTTTATTTATTTATATTGCACTTTTTCAGTCTTTTTGCAGTGTTTGCTAACCTAGTCATTGGCGCCGATTCTCTTGTACACCAACTAAACTTATTTCAAACTATTAAAAAAGTAAGAAAACTATTTTATTTGGCACACACCATAGATATCCGGAGATATGCCTTCATTGCGGAATAGTAAGGAGTCATAGTGAGGCCGCTTATCTCCCACCAAAATAATTACAACAACACATTCGTGACGTCACAGAATCTACTTGGACTTTTTTTTAAAATATAACAACGTAATGCTGAGATAAGAGCCTTTTTGACCGCGTGCTGATCAATATTTTTCGATGTCATTTTGTTTAAGTTAGTCTACATTTAATATAACAAAGAGGTAAAGTTTGTTTTTATTATTTTTTTTTTTTTTTTGTAGGAGGTAATCACCGAAAGTACTGGTCCGATTGCTATTTTTTTTTCTCCGATAGAAAGTAGCTTTATTCTAGAGTGACATATGCTATATTTTATGTACGCGGGTAAAGCTGCAGGTTACGTAGTAACTATTCAGTAATCTGTGCTGCAGGTAAAAGCTAGTTTTTAAAAGCGACTCACAAAAAACTATTTTTTCAGTACTGAAAACGTCCTTCAGAAAAGATTTCCAACACATGTGTTACACCACAAAACACTATATTCCACCTGAACTAATCATCAAACAATTCAATACACTCCAGTTCGCAACGCGTCACTTCATCTGATCAATATTCAGCCTCTGATATGATTACCATTTGAATCAATAAGAATTTAAACAAGTGGCAACACGAATGAATATCTAATTTAAGACAACGAGGTTTATATTTATTATGTGTACGCTCGCTTTTGACCATCATCTCACTTGACGGTGAGCGATGATATGGTCTACGATAAAGAACGCTTGTCTAGAAGAGTCGTGGGGCTCTTTGGACGTCCCAACTGCTACTTAATTACATATTTTTTAGTAGTATTTTGGGATCAAAAATAAATACAGTTTTTTGGTAACTGTAACTTATTGCCTTATATTTTTATAAGTTGGGACCGCGTTCCCGGTGCAAAAGGCCCCACGACCCGTTTAGAAGTAACCTATCCACTCTTGAATTACAAGATCGCTAGGTTGTAGATATCAGGAAACATACTACAGCAGGGATGCTAACCAGCATTGTGCGTACAGTTAAGGAGTGGGATTACATTCAAAATCAAAGTTCGCGAGTTTATTCGTAAAAAGCTGGCAGTAGTTTCATCACAGCGTTAATGTTTTTCTATTGTCGATTTGGACCAATTATTTGACAATTTTAGTGTATTTATGTAGTGTATTAATTTGAGTATATATTGTATAGTCTTATATATTTATTCTATGGTTTATTAGTATATCTATTCTATGGTCTATTAGTATATAAATTCTTGTTTTTGCCTTTTTCTCACTCTTTTATTGCACCTACCACTACTTTTTCTCCGCATCACCCAAAGGTTGACTGGAAGAGAATGCCTAAGGCATTAAGTCCGCCTCTGAACCCATGTGCATAAAGTGTTAAATAAATAAATAAATTCTTTCAAAAGTTGAGAAGCAACGAAGTCGTGAATAATTGTCACTAGACTACCTGCTGGCTGCTTGTAGGAATCGTGAGTTCTGGACAAAGTGACACTCCAAAAGTCCAAAACATTTACGTCAGTGTGACATTTCATACTGTCAAAGTCAAACTCCACCGATAATAGAAAGAAAAAATTGTTTGTGCCTCGGATAAGATTTTACTAAAACTAAAAAAAACAATAAAATAAAATTTGTGCTAGATAGGTTTTCTTGAAAAAAAAAATTAGCAAAGTTATTATTTTAAATCACTGAAATCAAAATTTTGTATAGTTTATTTATTTTTATTCCCAACAATATCCTTACAAACCAGTGCTTTTATAAGAAAAGGACGTAGATTTTACATTGAAAATCGGTCCATATCGACTTCTTTAACTGAAAATATTGTTCTTTTCATACTCGGAATTAGTGAGGGGGGTCGAAAGGCCAGTCTCATAAGTCTCATTTGCCATTTTGGCAAGAAGCCTGTTTTCAATTGCGTTAAGGCGACAACGGCCAAATCTAGTAAATTGATTAGAAAAAACCGGCCAAGTGCGAGTCGGACTCGCCCATGAAGGGTTCCGTAGCAGCAAGTAACATAATATAAAAGTTCTTGTAATGTGTTGTAACTTGGATCGATGTTTTAATAATAGTGTATTTTTTTTCGATTTAGGACGCATTAAAAAAAAACTACTTACTAGATTTCGTTCAAACCAATTTTCGTTGGTAGTTTTTATAGTAATGTACATCTTATATTTTTTTTAGTTTTATCATTCTCTTATTTTAGAAGTTAGGGGGGGGGGGACACATTTTACCACTTTGGAAGTGTCTCTCGCGCAAACTATTCAGTTTAGAAAAAAATGATATTAGAAACTTCAGTATCATTTTTGAAGACCTATCCATAGATACCCCACATGCATGGGTCTGATGAAAAAAAAAATTTGAGTTTCAGTTCTAAGTATGGGGACCCCCAAAATTTATTGCTTTTTTGGCTACGGAACCCTAAAAAGGGTCGAATCTAAGCTAGATTGCAAAATAGTGTATTTGCCAAAAGTGCTGTCTCATTAAAATACCAGGCACTGTATATAATGAAGTGGAAAATCGTCTTTGTGCCACAGACAATGATAATATTCAATTTAAATTCAGCAATTGTTAATTATTTATTGGCAGTTTTTATTTTAATGGTAATTTCTTAACATTGGTATGTCCTTCAAAAGTTTTTGATATACGCCACGGTTTCTTTAATATAAATTGTTTTTATTTAAAAGCAAGCCATCTGTCGCGGTTTGACTCTTATCTTTGGTTACTGTTATTGGTCTAAGCATGATGCTATACAGCAAGCCTTTCTTGATTAATGTGCTATACAACACTAAAAGGATTTTTCGTTTCAAACCAGTTGTTCTATGATTAGCGAGAGCGCTTAATCAAAATACTAACTTCAACTTCATAACATTAGTACCGCCTTTAAGACGACCCACTGATCCAGATTTATTATGGCGGAAATCTTAACAAGCTGTTTACAACACGTTTATCAATTCCGTTTTACCCCTTCTTACAAAAATCAACCAAAAAAAAAAGAACCAATCAAAAAACAAGCTAATAACTTAAAAACGGAACCACAAACTATTTGCTTGAACCTTTTTTGGGTCAGATTTTTTTTTTTAGTGCAATATCATCAAGTAACTATTGCTACCAGAGGGAGTCTCAGACTTTTACTGACTAGAACCCCTTCGTGTTCCTTAACTTGCCTTTTACGTTCCTAGAACTACGTTAACTCTTTCTAAAAAATCTTGTAAACTTGACATCAGGATCGGCATCGTTCGTCATTCATTTCAACTTACGCCCACGCCATTCATGCCAATAGCCAATAGGTTTATTTAAGAAAAGTAGCACCATACTCAAACATGACCGACACGGCAATTTTGACAACACACATTGAAAAACGAATACCGGTATCTCAAACAATGATGGCGCATGTCACTTAAAAATAACGCGTAATAGTTTGTAATCTTAAAACAAATGAAGTAATTTTACGACTTCCAGTCAAAGTCGTTAAGTCACGTTTATGGATCTGTATTTGGCGACTTTGGGACGTGCTTCTTATTTCTCAGTGTCTTATAGTGTATGGGACAATTAAAAGTTTTTAATGTTGGTAACACGTTATTTTTTTTAAGACACCATTTGGATGCTTGATACATGGGTATTTTAGCTTCCCCGAAATCTTTGAAGGTTACTTGTTGTAGTGTTTACAACGTCAAAAACTAGTTATTTTATTTAATTTTTTGAGCGGGAATCTCTCAAAGCACACTTCCACAGTGAGTGGAGTGGGAAGGCTTGTCAGACTTTTACTGACTAAAATACTGATTTTTTTTAGTTGTCCTTTGCATTTCAAAGCTATGATGACTTTTTCGAAAAATTCCGCACTCCAAACTAGTTACATCATGATGACATTACGAAATGTCTTCTGAAGATATAAATCAGTCAACCACGCCTACAATTGAAGCGCCAACTCCTTAAAAGAAACTACACAAGCCATTTACTTAAGAATGAAGAATCATTTAAAAATCATTGCCTCAATACCCAATGGTCAATTAATTGGGTTACGCCGACAACTGTCGGCTAAAGTTGTCGGCCAAACTCGGTGCTAATTGAAAAATTATGTTCGATTCAGTAAACTGGTCGGCGAAATTAGTCGCCGACATTCTGCCGCCCACTGGTGTCCTAGTACACTCGAGAGAATAGAGTGGTTCGTTTTATTGAAAAACTGCAGATAGTTTAAGTTTTGAAGGTTGATATTAATCATTATTTGCGGTTAACAGATAATAACAAACTTCAGTTTTACTTGCAGTCATGCAAAAGCCATTATAGGATCAGTAAAGAAGATGCTAGTGATGAATTTTCCACCGTAGGCGCGGGCTTGCGGACGGCGAGCAATGGGTGGCTCGCTGTCAGACCGTCCGGTAACTGTCCGGACCGAGCCCAAGTCGTCGACGGCGCGCACTGTTTCCGTGCGCCTCAAGGAGCTGTCAGCAGCAGCAGGGACCCAGCTGGGTCGAAGCCTAGGGCCAGAGTTATCCGTAAGAGAAGCTCGGTCCCGGTACGAAAGGCAAGAAGGAACAGGAGAGGGTTTTTAATCAGTAAAAGTCTGACTCTATCCCCCGCTCCGCCCAAGAGCGGGGGATGCCATTAAATGATTTTCCCACCGCGAAAAAAAAATACCTACACGAAGTTGTCCCCACAATTCAGCATAGGAACCATTGACAGTGAACTCTGCTCGTTCCATTTGAGAAGCAGGCCGTGAAGATATGGCAATTTACTTAAGTGCTGACAGGTGCTGTCATTGTAACATGCACTCGTTTAATATAATTATTACTATTTGCGAGTTAAATGCTTTTTACTAGGAAACTATGGACTGCGTGCTATATTATGTAGAAAGATCCGGTTAGTTTATCTGCATATTATTATAAGTATGGGATGGTTGGTTTATAGCTGACCAATTATTTATAAATATTAACTAACAATAACTATTTAAGCTAAACCTCACTATGTATCTCTATATAGGGTGACTGGTAATTAGTGTACGATACTTAAACACGTGATTGTGCTCATGATAACCAACAACTTTTACTATGGGAACAAACCTGAAATCGCTAAAAAAATCAGCTGTTCAGTACATTTATGTTTGCCTAATGAACTAAACAGCTGATATTTATTTCGCGATTTCGGCTTTGCTCCCATAATAAAAATCGTACACTAATTGCCAGTCATCCTATATATTTAAAAAGACATAAAATACACTTAGGTGTCGAAGTACCTACACATCGCCGTCATCTGGAATTGTGCCCAGAAGACTGGCAGCATTGCCACGTTGAATGGCAATGCTAATTCTTCAATTCACTTAGTGTCGACCACGCTGTGTTAAATTTCTTTGAAAAGGAAGCGCCTACAAGTTATTAAAAACTCATACAAGGAGGTTGTACATTATTGATAACATATCTCAAACAATAACGGATATCCTAATTGAGTGTAGAGTCTGTCTAATAAGTTAAACGACTTGGGTAATTATTAGAATTTAATAAAATCTGATGTAGTCAACACGGGTTCAATAATCAAGGTTGATTAATAGATAGAGATCATTGTTTACTAATAGAAGAACCTTAATAAAAGTACCGAATATTTGTATTTTTTAAATGATTAAATATTATACGAAATTCCCAAGTCGGTTGACTTATTAGACAGACTATATAACCTTAGATGGATCTTGACATTGAGAAATGTGAGACTTAGGGTGTGATACCTTGCGGTTTCATCACGCATGCGAGATTGCCCCGCACGCGTAACCCCCCCAAATGTCCATTTCATACAAGTGTTTATTGTAATTGAAATCACCAGTCGTCCTGGAACACATTTCTGATTGTCTACCAGTGCTTCACCCTTTACGAACAAGGCCCGACAAACGTAGCAGAAAAAAACCGGCCAAGTGCGAGTCGGACTCGCCCATGAAGGGTTCCGTAGCAGCAAGTAACATAATATAAAAGTTCTTGTAATGTGTTGTAACTTTGATCGATGTTTTAATAATAGTGTATTTTTTTCGATTTATGACGCATTAAAAAAAAACTACTTACTATATTTTGTTCAAACCAATTTTCGTTGGTAGTTTTTATAGTAATGTACGTCATATATTTTTTTTAGTTTTATCATTCTCTTATTTGAGAAGTTAGAGGGGGGGACACACATTTTACCACTTTGGAAGTGTCTCTCGCGCAAACTATTCAGTTTAAAAAAAAATGATATTAGAAATCTCAGTATTATTTTTGAAGACCTATCCATAGATACCCCACACGCATGGGTTTGATGAAAAAAAAAAATTGAGTTTCAGTTCTATGTATGGGGACCCCCAAAATTTATTGCTTTTTTTCTATTTTTGTGTGAAAATCTTAATGCGGTTCACAGAATACATCTATTTACAAAGTTTCAACAGTATAGCTCTTATAGTTTCGGAAAAAAGTGGCTGTGACATACGGACGGACAGACAGACAGACAGACAGACAGACAGACAGACAGACATGACGAATCTATAAGGGTTCCGTTTTTTGCCATTTGGCTACGGAACCCTAAAAAAGAGGTTCCGGTCTAGACTGTGTTCACAATGTCAGGAAAAATACGAAGATAATATGAACAGACAGCTTCCTAAAATCCTCAAAACAACAAGAACAAGATATCTATATAAACGATCATTTAACTCAAGCGGATAGTACCGAGGTTAGAGAACGTAAGTCGAAGGAAAAGGCACTAGACCCCAGTAAAATGTAACGCTCTTTAGATGAAGGCTATGCTCGTTTCCTTAATTCTGAGAGGTAAATAACATCTTGTTTTTAGGGTTCCATGCCTTAGTCGGCAAAAACAGCACGCTTACAGATCACTTTATTGTCCGTCTTTTCTCAGAAACGCGTAAAAGATTTTTTTATTGTTGATAGGTTCGCGCTTAACCGCTATCTCACAAGATGGACAGCGACGATGCGGTCGACGATGGAGCCCGCTTACCTAGACGTAACCTATTCACTCTTGACTTAATGATTCCCGGGTTGTAGCCATGAGGAAACACAGAAAGAAGCTGAAATTAATATCTGCTACCCCATAGAGCAGTAAAAATATTAAACTTTTAAGTTAACGCAATCTAAAGATACACTTCCAGTCGAGAGCGATGCGGAGGAGTTTTATGACGTCATATTTAGCTAGGCATTTAGTGTATATATTATTTTTAATTATTTAAGATATTGTTTAATTATAATAATAATACATCTGGATTAAAGTAAAGCATCTAAAGATAAGGCAAACCGTATAAGTTACGGAAAAAGTCTGCAAACTACATAGTTGTGTCACAAAAGAAAGACTATTTGCGATTTGGAAAAATCAATTGACATAGGTAAGTTTTTATGGAACCCTCCGTCGGTGTGCGAGACTGGCTCACGAGTAATCTCATCCACAAGCCGATGTCACTCAAGAATAAAGCAGCTTTCTATCAGTGAAATAATTTTCACAATCGGACCAGTACTTTCAGAGATTACCTCCTACAAACAAAACAAACTTTACCTCTCTATAATAAATATTAGTGTACATGTGTTCTTGAATTCAAAAACATTTTCTCCATTAATAAGTATTATCTCATACCACTGCAAGACATTACCATATAAGATATCTCAAATGACATAATTGTTACGAGTAAGGCCGACTTATCTCGATATCCTCGATAAATAAATACTAGTATTAATTGTATCTCATGTCATGCTCATTGATAACTAGGGAATGTTTCGATAATTGTGCAAATGTAATTATTTTTAACCAAAATGGGCAGCCATGTTTCCGAAAGCGTTGAATTCGGCTTCATTGATTACAATGGTCAATTGGCTTACTAACATGGTGTCGAGAATATTTTTCTTGCACAGTACAGTAAAAAGGTTTTTTTTTTTTAATTCTTAACGCGTAAATAGGGTATAGATAAACTCCATCCTTGTAAAAATTCAATTTAGGTCACTAAAAGGATTGCGATAAGAACTCGTGTAGGTATTTAGGAACTAACATTAAAAGCTTCAAAATTTTCAATTTAATGGCCAAACATAAAAAAAGAACGATCCTAAACATATACCTAGACTAGCTTTTGCCCGCGGCTTCGCGCGCGTGCGTAAAATACAGCTTAAGTCACTCAGAATAAAGCAGCTTTCTATCAGTGAAAAAAATTTAGCAATCGGACCAGTACTTTCAGAGATTACCTCCTACAAACAAAAAAAAAGACTTTCCATCTTTATAATATTAGTGTAGACATAGAAATTAAACAACTCCTTTCTTATATCTATGGAGTAGATTAAAAAATTAACATAAATCCACCCACCATATCTACAATCACAATGGAAGTTCGTGTCAGTAAGCGATTTTGGCGTAAGTGTGTTTGTCAAAGATATCATCCCAATATCCAATATTTATCAACAGATATGCTAGGCAAACATCAAACACGTGATTTTGAGGTAGGTCATAAAAAGTTGTACGTGACAGTACATACATTAAAGCTTTGTTATTGGTTGAGAAATCATCAAACATAGCATAATCAGCTTTTTTAATGTTCCCACTGCTGGGACTCAGGCCTCCTCTCTAGGAGAGGGAATAGGCCGTAATCTACCACGCGGGCACAGTGAGGGTTGGTGTTCGAATGTTTGGTTCTAGGACATGCCGGTTTCCTTACGATGTTTTCCTTCACCATTTTGAGAGCAATGACGATGAAATAAATTACAGAAAGTAATGCGCCTGGCTGGGTTCGGACCTGGGACCTACAACTCGTAAGTCGTGACCGTTACCACTAACTAACACCAATAACATCTCTCGCTCTGGTATATTGGAGGAAGTTTGAAAGTGGTGCCTGTGTCTGAAAAGTTTAAAGGGAATCGTTTGTCTTGGTCATCTGAAAAGGAACAATGCGGTCCAGGAAGCTAAATATCCGAAGAAGAAGAAAAAGCTGAAAGTAAATTATCCTTCAAACGTAAAATTCGGAATTACTACTTGAAGTCCTCTCAAACTTAGTTCGGTCTTCGTTCAGAATTGTTATTAAGTTCTCGTAGTGATTTGATATTTTTCATAGTATTTATTAGTTTATTATTTTAGCATTTAGATGTATTTTATTATTATAAATAACTTATTTTATATTTTTACACTTGAACTATTTGTTATGTATTTGTTTACTGTGCAAACCTACCACAGTGTTGTCTTTTTTAACCCAAAGGTTGACTGGTAGACAATGCCTTGTGGCACTATTGTACATGAAGTTTAAATAAATAAATAAGAAGAGGAAGAAGAATAATAAAATGTAGAAGATAAACTAAAGGTACAACAAACAACCGCAACAATTCATACACCCAGAGTCTATGACAATACTGCATATCCTTTACAATTAGTTGAAGTTGTAGCAACCACATATGAAAATGCTAAACTTATGAATGACAAATTACTGTCCGCCCACTAGCTTTTAGTTGTTTTCCTTGGCTCACTAACACAATTTATTGTTACAGTATTGAATGATTCAAAAAATATACTAGAACAAGATCTAGACAATCAATCGTGTTGATAATTAAGTTGATATTATAAACTTGATTTTAGGTTACGATAGGGCTGACATGCTCTTTGAGATTAAGGCCCTAAAAATAAAGATAAAAAAAGACAATATGTTCGTAATATACACAAGAAAAGTGAAAACGTAACTTTAAACGAAATGAAAAAACAGGTAGCCATGATCCTTCAAAATATCCAAAAGGAAGAGTTAGCGTGTAAACACAAAATAAATACACAGAAAGGAATTGGTTTTGGTCCAGATTGATTTTTTAAAGAAGGTATTATAAACTAGTGCTCGACTGCCATCCTATCTGATGGTAAGGCGCACGTTTATTAAGAGCCTATTCACTGTAGCCTTGAAGACACCCAAATTAAAATCAGCAGCAAGCAAATTGATCCAGTCCTTCGACGTACGCGGTATAAACATATTTTAGTGTTAGATAGCCCACTTATCAAGGAAGGCTATAAAACAGTCCTACAACCAGCAGTAGAGCAGTAACTAAAAATGCGGGCGAAACTGCAAGAGACAGTGTAAAACAAAGATATGATGACAATTTGACATAATGTCAGTTGAGTATTCATTTTAAAAAGCTTGGTTGTCTAGCGTATTTCTGACTGGCTTTTAGCACGTGCATTCTAATGAACCAAATGCTATTCTTTAGCATGACGATAATACACTCTAATCGCAAAACCAAAATATTTTTATATTCGTTAGTTTTTTATATCCTTGTCCACAAGATATAATCTGTTTTTTTTTCGTAATGGGCTAATCAAATAACTTTACTACTTCCGAAAAAACCGATCTGTACCTTTCAGTCGCCCTTTGCGTTCTAGGACCATGGTAATTCTGTAGATAACCTTAGTTATAATGTCTTCATCATCACACCATTATCGGTAGACTTATCACCATCTGCTGATTTATAGGCTGCTCTTTCATTCTCGGTAAAAGTACCTATTGAAGGTAACAAAATTGTCTCAAACTATACATTATTAAACTTTCAGTATCACACTGATTCTTTGTCTAAAATCGCTAAAGACCCTTAATATTTATAAGAAAGGGTAAAAAATAAGTAAAAAAAAAATGCATAAAACAGTGATCGATGTACATACTTAACAAATGACACCAAGACCAATGTCCTCTTAATAATGTAACCAGTTTTCGAGGATCATAATTCCAAAGATACCGTCAAATGTATCAGATTACTTAATCTTAACCAAGAGATTATTAACTTTATAAAAAGAGCAGTAAGGCTTAAAATTCCTATTGGTCTTTATAGATGTGTAACAGAATACGTGGGATCCTTTTGTAATGAGTAGCATTAAGATGTTGGTGATCCAGATCAGGGTACAAAAATGTCTCATAACATGGTTAAAATAAGTAGTGTTTGCTTTAATATTACTGACCACAATATTGTGACTGAGGATAATTTTGGAATGTCGGTCAAAACAAAATAAACAGCAAATAAAAATCAATGTGGTTTTAAAGACGGAATTTAGACAAGGAAAATTTTGTGGCTACTTAATATTTATATATAACATCGAAAAATAATGTGAGCAGTTAATTTTAGGCTAAAGACAGAAAATATTTACAAAGTTAAAATGGATATTAACATTAATTATGATAGAATGAAAGTCGTAGACCACAGAAAATTTAACAAAATGCCAAAACCCCTTAATCACACCAAAAATTGTAACAAAAGCCATCCAGTCTCGTGCGAAGTAATTAAAATTTCTCAAGACGAATCACCCATTGTGCGTGATAGCGCAGCGTTTGCTCCAACGAGATCCATTCCATGACCATTGACCGCGGTCACCGTTACGTGACATAGCCGTGAAATCACTTATATGCAGAACTAAACTTTTGACGTCAAGTGAGCCGTCAACTTTGTGTAAAATGAATAATTTAGAAGCTCATCTTTCCTTTAAAGTTTCATTTTTATTATGTTCGTTCTTAAGCGTGCTGATTTGCATAGATTTTGTCTTTAGATATCTTGCATCTTATCCTTGTATCTTAAGAGTGTCGACGAGGCGTTCTGGATTATGACCAGATGCATAGTTGCATTCATAACGCCTTATTGAGATTCTATACAGATTGTGAAGGTATGATTTATCATTAATAATGATAAGGTCGTTGGTCCTTGTGATCGCAATAAATCTCAAGCTTAAACAAAGGACGTAGCCCCCTAAATTGCAGTCAGCACATTTAAATTAACTGTTCTCAGTCCGGATAAATTGTCTGCATTCAAATTCGGACATTCTCATTGAGTCAACAGCCTAACCGCAATCCTAATGAGTGCCCATTATATTTCAACGCGCGAAGTCTTTATCTCCTTTGCAAATGCAGTTTCTAAAACTGCTTAGGCATGCAACTAGGATTACATCTTCAGATAATCAAGATTCTAAGCACACAACCTGAGAACTGCTGTTACCGGTTTAAGACTGGCTTTTCTTAAGAGAAATTGCATAAGATGTGAGTAATACAATCGTCATTGTAACTGTGAATCATATTTCGTAAGGATGAAAAAATTTTTTGGTTGCAAGATGAATCAGATGTAATTTTTTAACTTAACTAAAGGTGAGATGAAAGGACCAGAATTTTAGGGATAAGGACCAGTTCTTTTAACAAAGAAAGGAAGTCAATCAAAGACTAAGAATCAGCAATGCAAGTGGTAAAACATTTCGGAATGAATCCGTATTTCAGTTTACATAGTAAAAGCGAGCAAACAATGTAAATACAGTAAAACCCACCTTTATTTAGAGCAAACTAAGAGAAATATGTTACACCATCTCAACCTATCACGATTGCAAACACTAAACCACATGCGGTACCAAAGAACATTATGGCTTACTATACCATACTTGCTATTGATCATCATTTTATTGTTGATCTGGGAGTTAAAGCAAATATTACACATATGAAGACCGCGTAAAAAAGTATTACCAACAATCAACAACAAATAGAGAACAATAGTATATAGGGATCGTCTTTTTTTAATAGACCAGTATTATCGATAAACCCAGGCAAACCTACCCACGCATGTCATTTGTTTAAGTATAATTGTCAACTCTATCAACCCCGACACGGATCATAACGCAAATTGCACGTGAAAGTACCAGGAGAACAAAGACGTATTGGAGAACTAAAATCAGTCTCGTATTCGTCAAAACAATGTGGGGAACGCACGGCATTCCGAGACCGGTTCACTAACGGGATTGCGGAGAGCCGGGATGCACGAAACGAACGTTTGATACGGTAGTTGTAGATGTTGTGATCACGTATTGCTTGAGGGTAGAGGAGATAGTTCGCAGCGGACATGTTCAAGACCATGGTCATTACAATCTGAATCCTTTTCTAGTTTATTTACCTTCTACTTTTAAGTGTCATTGATTATAATCGCATCCACATCTAGACTAATAATTGCAGAATTAAAATAATTAACATCACCGACTTTAACCTTCCCGGTATTCAAAAAACGCAATTCATCATCGTTAGCAACTAGAGCATGATAAAGACTATTATTACCAACATAACATTCAATCGACGAACCAATTTAGATCAGTCAGTCATCCACCATTAGCCTAAGCGTTTCTTACTTCATAATTCCCAGTGCAGTGCAATTAGAGACTTTTACATGCACCTTTCACCTTACTGTAAGTATCGCTCATTATGAGCACCATTGCGGAGTAAATGGCTGCGGGGCATGAAAGTACCAAAACAAAATGCGACCTGGACGTCTTCCACGTCGATATAATCGAACGCTGGCCTCGTTTCTGAATGCTCTTCGTTATCTTAGCTGACTGAATGGATTGAATTGTTAGAAGTAGTTTGAGCAAATATTCTAACTATAATTAATTTAATGGACTCCTAGTCTGCGAATGTCATATTATTTTTATTTGAGCTAATGAATTTTAGATGTCAGGTGTCAAAAGATTAATAATAATTAAAATGGTGCGTTGATTAAAAAAAGAAAAGAAAACAATAAAATTGCATTTGCATAAGTTGTTATAGATTAAGATCGGATATTAAAAGTAAAATATTACATAATATAGTTTCCATTTGACATTGAAGGAGACAAGTCGAGGGAAGCCGGTCTTGCCAAGCCGGGGTCTGTTGGCGGTCGTTCAGATGCGCTAAGAAGCTTTAAGGCAATGTAATATATTTTATCTGTTTACGAACTCCATTTAAAGAGACACTACTTCAAAATTATAGCCAGCTTAATGGTGTCAAAGGCTGTACCAAAATCAACTAACATTACATTAAAATGGATTTAGTCAAGTTGCAGTAACATAAATGAGGTTATATAAAAATGAAAAAATATTGCGCGAATTTTGTTTTAAATTACCTTCGTCAGTTTATATCCGCGTTACCTCGCCTAGTCTAACTATTTATGCATAACTGCGTTCTTAGCAATAACTGCAACATCAACAAACCTCAAATTAGTACAATGTCGAGCTCTATTTCTTCTGCAATAATAGAAAACATTGGTACTATTTCATATTGCGTTCCTCTTAAATATGGCTCTCAAAATATATCTAGAATTTCTGTTCGGTTCGATAAGAATATCGATCTGGAACACCAATAAGATGATAAATTAGTTTCTATAAATACCACAACGTCAATTAAATTAACGAGCAAAGCTAATGATAATGAATAAAACGAAATATTTAATGATTCGGTCATCAAAAAAAGTAATGTTCTAATCAATGCACCGATTTGCGGGAACATGTAAAAATATATTGATTATGCAAGTCAAGTATTAAGCTAATTAAAAGATAAATGGCTTAACACCCTTAATGACAATTTAATTTCTTTATTTATTAATACAAGTACATTAGCCATTGTATAATACAATAAAGGTATTGTCTGTAGCAACGCTGAAAATATTTAATAGGTGAATTGTCAATTTAATGTTTAAGCTGAAATTGTCCTCTAGGTGTAGCCTAACTCCTGCTAATACAAGACCTCCAACTCTAATCCACCTCACGTGTTTGAGTATCAAGAAGCCACCTAAGCCTTAGCTAGAATACAGTACTCTTTATTACCTAACTTTCTTTTTTATACCACGAGTAACGCACGTGGGAAGTTTTCCATAGTTCTGCCATACTTTCCTACGTCGAGATGGGAGACTGACATGCGAAAACTGATTATTGTATCATTATGGTGTGTAAAAGGGTCACACTTGGTTGGTTTTTCTTCATTTATGTCTTCAAACTGTTTTTTATAGATTTTACTATGGTTGTTATGGCAATTCTTGCTTGGTTCTATGTTGTTAAAATTAATGCGTTTCTGCGTTTTGTTATGAGTTACGTATAATGAGGTTTCTATTCTCAAGAGGAAACCGTTTGTATGCTTTCTACCAAACACTTAATTACTTGCATCCTGCCATAACACCTGTGAAATATTGCAGCTGGATAAATTAGAGAAACTAAAACTACAGCCAATACGCAACTGTAGCTTACTAGACTTGACGTTAAAACTGTTGGTCAAAGCCCTCCAATAATATATTCCGAGCAAGAGGATGCATCAGATATGGTTGCCACTGAAGATTACAAACAAATAAATCAGAATATAAAATCAAAAACTGATTTAGATAAAACATGAGCTGGAACATCTTATTTACAATTTATGATGATGAATGTCATCAATGTAATTGAGTTAGATGAACTTTAATTTAAAGGCATTTTAAATTATGAATGGCATTTGTGAATGTCGTTCACAATCATGAAGACTGCATAAATAACTTTATTATAATGACATTAGAAGATTACATTCAATTTTGAGCAATAACTTGTGCATTTAAAAACAGTACAAAAACACTATTATATTCTGTTTTCGGCGCTAAAATTATCTTAATTTCAACTTTACTGCTTATCGTTCTCTATGACATTTTAAACAAGAGTTCTTTCACTACCATTGTATTTATGAGTTCTTTCATCATCTCTTACAAAAGGCATTAAGTCCGCCTGTGTGTGTATAAATAAATAAATAAAATATGGTTTTTAGCAATATTTATGTTTTGCGTCTACCAGCCCTAAGAGTGACAAGCTTCAACATATTCTATTGTGACACCTCTACGGCCGTCGCGTTTGAAATTAACTGCGGCTAATTGTATTTCAATATTTTAACCGATACATGCTCTGTCATGGCCTGTACTTTCATATTTGCTTCTTCTTTTTTTGTTCATGGTTTGTTTTTTATTTCATCAGTTCCATCTAGATTAATTGTCTTATTTTCTATGTCAAACAGAACTCCTATTATTATTTTTTGTTTCAGAATTTTTTTAAGATCTTCTTGCGTTAATCGAAGCAGTAGTTTCCGAGATAGCGCCACCAATTCCAGCAGATAGGCGGAATTAATTTAGAACTCGTTTTAATAATATGCATTGATTACAAATACTTGAGAAAACATTAAATACTGCGTCGTCCTTGAGTGACCACAAACTTGACATCATTAAGTAAACTTCTTGGTCATGTTTATTAAAAATATCGTTCGTATCGTCCGTATTACGTCAAATCAGTTCCGCCTTGCTGTATCGGAGTTATATCTTATCTAATGATAGCATTTTATGTTCTGCATATTTTGTGAATTCACTGACGTCTATATTTGTTTTTTTAATTTATATGCACTTGATACAATTTCTAGCTCTGAGATCAATATAACTGAATAATTTAACAATTTTTTTTTTATATTTTTATTTCTAGCTTTAAGTTCAATTTAATCGAGTAATTTAACAAAAAGTACTAGGCTTGTATAAATTCAAGGTGACGTATCAGTTTCTTCACCTGCTTTGTTATTAGACTAGCAACTGAAATTGCTTTGGGAAAATAAGATGTCAGATTAATAAATATGACCTAAATAATATTAAGAATATCATTGACAATATGCAAATCGTTAGTTCCTTCACTGAAGCAACAGTAGCCCTTTCTAGTTTTAAGGATATGCGTAGGATGCTAGGTCGAAAACCAGATACTCTATCAGTGTGAAAGGCAAAGCCAGTGAGTGGTAGACAGAAATAAACGTTATTTCAAACTAGTGGAACAGGTCGCGCCAAATTGAACTGGATTAGCCAATCGGAAATTATCTCGATAGCAATCTAAGGGAGTGTACTGACTTGAACGTTTCTAAATTTAATGACAGTGCTTTAAAAATATTGTGAGTATACTTCATTGGAATATAATTTATATTATGTGTTTTTAGTGCTACTGTGATATTGAAAGTGATTGACCAGAGATGGCTCAGTGGGACTGGTCACTTACGAGTTGTAGGTCGCGGTTTCAAACCTTAGCCATTACTTTGTGTAATTTATTTCATCACCACCGCTCTCAAAACGGTGAAGGAAAACATCGTGAGGAAACCGACATGTCCTAGAACCAAAAATTCCAACACATGTGACATCTACCAATCCGCACTTGGCTCACGTGGTGGATTAAGGCCTATTTCATCTCTTAAAGCGGTCAGAGGAAGCCTGAGTCTCGTCTTTGGAAGCGTTATAGGGGTGGTTAGAAATATTAAACTATGCTCTAAAAATACCATGAATACTTCACTGGAATATGATTGTTATTATGTATTTCTAGTGCTACTGTGATCTCGAAAGAGATTGCATGAAAAACGTGCTTTGTTAGCATATCAGCTGGTCGTACAAATATAATTTAAAGGGTCTAATTTGATAGGAAAATAATTGAATTTTTTGAAGAAGTTTTTGATAGACCATCTAACAGAAATAGTTTTGTTTGTCTGTTTACAAACCTATTCGAGGTCTCTATATGTCGAGTCTGCTACTCGACTCACAAAACTCGACAGACAGACAGAATATAGGAACATTACCTTGAATTAAACATGTTTTTCTGATTACTTACAAAAATATTAATAAGAGAGATTCTCTTATTAATATTTTCGTAAGTAACCTCTTGTTAAATTAGTTTTATAACAAGCTTTAGGCCACTACAACAGCAAGAAGATCGCCCTGAAATCGCACGACGGGGTCTCGCCAGACCAAGAAAAAGATGGCGGGACGACTTGGATGTCTTCCTTGGGAATTGGAAAGAAATGGCTCAAAACTGGAAATATTGAAAGGAGTGGAGGGAGGCCCAGCAGTGGGACAGTACGGTGTATTTGTTTCTCTTCTTGTTTGTCTATTTATTTTGTTGCACCTGCCATGTTATGTTTCTGCAGCACTCTAAGATAGACTGGCAGACAACGCCTAAGGCATTAAGTCCGCCTTTGTACAATTTTATGTGCATAATAAATAAAATTATAATTACAAGCATAAGTTTTATTACCTATGGTTGTCGACTGCGCGTATAAACGTATAAAGTAGTAAAACCTAAAAATTCAGGTACATAAACCAGTTTTCCTTGACAATGTATTCCTTACATTTTCCCTAACTACTCATTTAAGTTTTTGGCACAATTATCGTCAGCTACTAATGTAGCTACTACCTACAACCTACTGCCTACTGTTACAAAATAATCGTCATCTTCCTGTCCTTGTACTTTATTGCTTGGGGTCGGTACATTTCGTTTTTTTGTTTTTTTTTCTTATTTTCCATGGTATTCTCACTATTATAAATGCATTAGTTGAAACAAGTTCATTTGACAAAAGGTGATATAGTAATCATACGCAAGCATTCCAATAATACAAATAAAAAAAAAACCGGCCAAGAGCGATTCGGGCTTGCGCACAGAGCGTTCCTGTACCGTCTGTAGCAAAGCCAAAATAAATTTCACGTTGGTTGTATGAGAGCCCACTTAAATAGATATTTGTTTTATTCTGTTTTTTAGTATTTGTTGTTATAGCGGCAACATAAATACATAATTTGTGAAAATTTCAACTGTCTAGTTTTCACGGTTCATGAGATATATAGACTGGTGACAGACAGACTGACAGCGGAGTCTTAGTAATAAAGTACCCAAAAAACATCTCAGCGTCAAGACTCAACTCAATTACTCGTTCACACACTAAATAATCTATCACTATATCAGTTCGGTGTATTAAGTTACATACAGTATTGACTTACCTATTTAACATGCAGAAATATTTTACACAGATAAACGGTACTAAGGTCATTATTGCGTAACACCTAAGGTCGGAATTTCCTTGAATGTTTGCTAGGGTATGAATTTTGTCATCTTTCTGACGAGTTAATGACGTTATATGTGAGTCAGGTGTGTAAAAAGGTTGTTTGGATCCTAAATGCTTTTATAAAGAGGAAAAGAATGTGGCTTAGAATTTTTGGGTGTGTGACGTCATCAAAATCCCTGGCTTAACCTTGCGCAAGAGTGGATTTTTGACGGGCAAGCCTCAATTTTAAGCGCATTATACCATAGTTACGATTTCGTTTTTTTTACTTAACAAAAATTTGTTTATATTTCTTTTTTGTCTTTGAAATATATTGAAAAAAACTAATAATTAAAAATTATGAATGCCTATACAAAATCTTTTTTTATCATTTGTAACAACATCTGATTCATCTAAGCCGAAAATAATAAACTCCGCAAAAAAATTCGCCGTCGTTCATAGACAAGACTTTTTTTTGTGAATCACTTGTTTCATTTCGTTATATGTGATTGAAAACATTAATTTGATGAATGAAAATGAAGGTAGTTTTAAGTGAAATATTTTGAAAATATTTTTCTATTTACCCTACATTACACAGTTATGAAAATAACAATTGTATTTTACGTTTGTTTATAAACTTAGTAGTCCGAATGACTAAATGTCTTAAAGTTACTAAAATAAGACTTTCAAATAAGACACCTAAGTAGGTACCTACCATAAAGTAAAATATTCAGTAGAATTTAAGTAAGGTTATGTAATTATTGTTGAGTTTTTTTAAGTACAAAAAAAGACCTAAGTCATACCAAGTATGACGAATACGAAAACGTGAGTTTCAATAAAATATGTAATATTTATTTTAATTTACAATATGTGTAACGTGACATATATTTTCATATAATAATATTTCCTTCTGATATCGCAAATATTACAATGCCAACGACATCATAATTATGTGGTATTGTTACCTTTAATATTATTTATGTAAATAAATGATTATTATTATAGGAAATGCATCAACATTATGGATGCTGAAGTAGGTATGTTTATTTTTATCAGTAATGTTTTTGTTAGAGAAATAGTGCTTAGTAGTACCTGATGACAAAAGAATGTCTAGCTAATCTAAATGTGAAACAATCTTTCTCGGAATTTCGTGAATCAATTTAAGAATCGAGATTAAACAGTCAACAAGATGCGTTAAAGTCTTATAACTGTAACCTAAATTTTGGCGGGACGTCACCCACAAACTATTTAAAAAATGTCGGAGCACAGACAAACCTGGACATATCCACCGTAAACAACACCTTAGAACTTAGAAATACCATACATATATCGATTTTCCGACAATTATTTCGCAATTTACATAACACCGGTCCATGCCACGTTAAAAAAAAAACTTTATAATGAATACCGAAATCCTCGTTGCATTTGAAACAAATTCGAAATTCAAAACCTCCACAAGAACGTTAGCATTAGCACACACTTACACAGTTGACACGTTTAGTTTATATTTATTAAAAAAATAGTCCGCGTTTCGTAAATTCAAAATGGCGGCGATGAGCGATCGTGCCGCGACGCCGAGCATCGGCCAACTGAAGCGGCTGCCGCGAACTGTCAAACTCGCTTTGTTTATCTGTGTGTGTGTGCCAGTATTTCCGTGCCTGTGTGCAGAGGCTTGAATGGAAGGCTCAATACAAACTTGGTAGCGGCCGACCGGGCGACCGACGACCACTGCTTGTGTTGCTACAACAGTTTCCACCGAAACGGACTATTTTAAGTTTCGAGCACCATTTAGACCCGATTCCGAAAACGTGAGCCGTTTGAAGTCTATAAATTATGTTTTACGATATAAATTGGGAGTAACTGGGTAAGATTAATGGGCACAAATATAAAAATAGATGAAAGTTGTGGAAACAGTTTTTTCACTTAACCAAAACCATGGATCCGTAGTCAAGAGAATCAGAGATATTATAAATAACATAAATAAATCATTTCTTAATGATCCGGCCGTAATGCGGAATTTATAAATACATTAACTTGATAATAAGAATATTTATTGCATAGAGTTATTAGATCGGAATCCGGAAAACGCTAATTCAAGGAACTGTAGATTTGACTAAAATAAATGAATGTCAAACTAGACAAAGACATCTAAAACGCAGAAGAGATCAAGAGACACATTCCGCAAAAATGATGATCACATTAATTAATTATTTGCTACCATTGATTGAGTTCCGTTTGATTCCACTACGTCGAAGCGACAATACGTAACTACGAGGCGAGTATACAAAATCATAAAAGATCTTATCTGCTTCCTCCTCCTCGAAAATCCTTTACTAGAATTTTAAGACCACAATTTGAAGTTTATGACGAAAACGTTTGCTCTCACAGTCAAAATGCTTTTCTTAGACGAAACCTCTTTAGGTTGCGTATGCAGAACAGAGTGTAAACTCCCACATATCTCCGTTGAAGAGCGAGGATCTTCCGACTAGACAGGTGTTACGTCTGATCCGGGCAACTCCAATTTTGGCGTCAACCATCCGTTCTACAAGCAATGTGTTTGTTCTGCCTACTGCGCCCACTTAAGTTGTGATTCTTCAAGCTATGTTGGCAACTTTGGTTCTCTTATTCCTGATACAATTACAATCACGCAAGAAAACTCTAAGCATAACATCGATTAGTGCGAAGAACTCAAATTGTGCGGTGCAGGATTTCAAATTTTAGTTCCTACGTATGACCTCGCTACACCTCCTATCATTTCACCGTCCAAATCCAACATTTCATCAAAATCATCATAATTGATCTGTGCACGTATTATTTTGAAATTAACATATGACAACCCAGACCCCAATGAGTCAGTAACGTGGGCAGATAAAAGCTCGTAATTATTCTTCATAGGTGGTGTTACATTGACAGACAACTGTAGCGCTAAAGTCAAGGCCGCTGGCTCTTTCTCTGTCACGTTTAGCCTCGTTCTTGGTAATTCTGCCCACACTGCAGTCACGCAGTTACTTATTTTGTGTTTTGACTTCGTTTGTTAGTTTATGTAAAGTTGTTATCAAAAATAAAAAGCTCGTTTTGACATTTTTATTTTGACTACCTACCTAGCAGCATGTCCGATATAGTGTAACTACTACTAAAATAGCTACTTCTACATCGGACCCCTAATTAATATTTTATTGTTTCTTTCAGTTTCGTTCCAAGTTAATTTAGCTAGGGATTTTCTCAAATGTCAAAACCGGCCTTTTATTTTTTAACACTGTCAGAAACTAGTTCTTCATGTGGTGTTATATTGACAGACAACTGTAGCGCTAAAGTCAAGGCCACTGGTTCTTTCTCTGTCACGTTTAGCCTCATTCTTTGTAATTCTGCCCACACTGCAATTAATTTGGCTACGTTTGTAAGTTTATGTAATCTTGTTGCATTGTTAATGATGATTTTTGCGTGACGAGATTGATGATTGCGATCTGTGATTTTTTTTATTATTATAGATAGGCTCGCATTTGACCACCATCTCACCTGAAGTGATGATGTGGTCGACGATGGAGCACGCTTACCTAGAAGTAACCTATTCACTCTTAACTTAAAGACCCTTAAGTTATAGCTATCAGGAAACACAGACTCCGGCAGGGAATTCCACTCCTTAGCTACGCATATACGCATAATAAATGTGTTCCCAAAACGCTTTGTAAGTATGGGTGGATTGAATCATTTGTTGATCTATTTGAATTCTGTAGAAAAGATACAATTCAATAACTTTACACGTCGAGGTCTGCAAAGGCGGAATTATTTGAAAGACTTATCACAGCGCTGGAATGCAAAGGGTAACTAAACACAACATTACAACACGGATGGGTTATAGTCGGTAAAAGTCTAACACTCCTTTTCGATCTACCCAGAAAAAAGATTCAGCCGAACATAAAACCTCCTTCTTTTTGAAGTCGGTTAAAAAGTGATGCAAGTTATAGGTACAGACACTAAGAAGAAGAACCATATTCATCATCAAGTTCTCCAAACTGCAGATGTAATAGACAATGATATTCATGAGATTCGCTGCTTATAGTAAAAAAAGCGAAAATTTCAAAGATTTCTAAGGTCCGTGCAAAGTTGGGTTACTAGTTACAGTTACAGTCTAAAAGATTAATAAGAGCTGTACCAGTTCTCAAAAACTTTACTAATGAGGCTATTTAGTTCCAATGGGATAGACGCTGAACTTAATTCTAATGGCAATGTTCCAATAAATAATAAAACGGAACAAGTACAAGTTACAAAGACGAAGTCTGGCAAGACAGATTAAGGAACATGCCAAGAACTAAGACAAAAGATTACCCAATATAAAATTCAACGCAGAAAACAACAAACAAAGTAACGTTAAAAGTAGTAGTATAAGCCAAGGTAGCTGCTAAGAAACTCGGCGTTCATGCAAAGGTCCGGCGGTACCTACTACACACCGGGACAGCTTCAAACATAATACAAGGCAAATGTCTGATCGTGTGTACTGCAGCCACATATGAGCTGGTGCTGCTATACCATCTAGCAGCTTTAAACTCAGTGAAAAGGCGTGCAAAAAGGCTAATTGGTGATCTACATTTTGTTAAATCTAATCTATAAAGCTCGGAGCACAGGCTTAGGGTATACAGTTTCAGTATTTTACAGGATGCATTTTGGAGAGTGTGGGCAAGATTTGCATGTCTTGATTCTACCATCGGATAAGCCAACGTAAGGCGAGTATCCACCCGTACGTTGTTGAAACCTTTACCGTCTGGACTAAGCATTTTACTTCGTCGTTTACACTGCGTACATCGAAGGACTGGAACAATTTGCCTGTTGCGGTCTTCTCGTCCGATAAAAATGTAGGTATCAGGGCTAGAGTGAATAGGCTCTTAAGAAACGAGTGTGCCTCATCATCAACGATTGCATCACTACTTACCATCAGGTGGGATCGCAGTCAAGCACTGGTTTATATCATTTAAAAGAAAAGGAAAGATTAAAATTCTTGCAACTTTCTCCCCATGTCGTACAGAAAGCACCGGGATGTGTTGCAATCAATAACACGGATGATTCAATCCGGAAATATGTTACTACTGACTCACTGAGCATAAAATTTAATAACATAGGTAGAAATGTTTATAAAGATTTGCAGCAGCCAGGATAAAGGAGAAAATAACATATGGTATGTTTAGACAGGAATATTAAAACATATAAGTATGTAAAGAGGAAAGAGCGTGGATTCTGAGGAGAGGATTTCGCAAACTACAAGTCTCGTTGTAAAACCAAATGTTAATGTTAAGATAAACTCGTAAAAACAGCATAAGCCATCATTATAATGTTTTCAATGCTGAGACTTGGCTCTCCGCTCTAAGCGCAGGATTTTGCCCAGTGCAGGTTGGTGCATCTCTCGTCTTCGAACTTTTAGTTCCAAGACATTTTCGGTTTCTTCAAAATGATTTCGTTTTGAGAGTAATTAATGGTGATGAAACAAATCGTACTGGATAACAAGGCCGAGCTGTAATTGTTAACACTACAATAAATCCTTCGACTTTGCGGTTGGCTGCGTTTAGAACCTCAAAACACAAATTAGATAAGACCTACAAGGGTAGTGTTGTAAGCCTCTAGTGTTCATCGAAAAAAAAAAGAAATCTTCAATAACAAGCCACAGAACAAGTATCGTTTTTTGATACCCCATAAATATCGGACATTATAATCCAAAGAACTAACTCGACTCCAATAAATTTCCAAACACCTATAGACATAACGAAAAAAAATAACGATGGTCCGAAAAAAGAAACTAAGACTTCGCGTGCCTCGGCTAAAAATATACAAAGTGGATTCCAGGTAATCCTTTGATTAACTATTGAGATTACCTTGATGCATCGGTTCTGCCGAAATCGGAGAGTGAAGAAAATATTGTTGCATTCCTGGATTATAATGTACAGTTAAATTGAAGTTTTATTATTACGTTTTAGCGTTGCGTTATATTTTTTTAATATCGCAACGTATGCTGTGATAAGAAATGGCTCCTTTTGGCGAAAAGCAGTTTTTTTAAATTGTTATTTTATAGTTATTTATTACAATTATTAAACATTCATTTTAGTTTGTTATATATAGTTTTATATACTCTTTAGCTAGAAATCAATCATACATTCATAAAAGCATTGCGTTGTCAGCAGCACCATAATATGCATAGATGGATGGTAACGCTATTCCTATAGAACAACCATCCTTGTACCTAGCGTATCTTGCCTTTTTCAGAATAGTTTACAAAATGGTAAACTTGACAGGCTAACTTTTCACCAACAGCACGTAGACTGGAACACTCCGCAATTACCTGAAACAAGAAAATCAAAGATTAACATCGTTTGAATAAATTACAAGTTTGCATTAATAGAGTCAAGTAGCAGTTGCTACAGCTGCAGTTAGGTTAAAACACATTGGATAAAAGGTGGATAGAACATTTATTCAATATAACACATTGAAAGATGAAAATAAAAGAAACAAGAACCCAAAGACTTACTTATATTATACAATAAGCGTCTAAAAAAAAACCGGTCAACATATCAATAGTACAATAATGTTTTGATTACTTGAATCTAATAAAACTCCTAATGAGAAATATACCATGCAAGTCAATATAGCAGATAAAATAAACAAACTAAATAAAATCACAAAAAAACTCATAGATTCCGTAATGACCAACGTTGATAGTTTCCTCAATCAAGTTCAAATAAGACAACATGTAAAACCTCCTAATAGAACAAAACTTTATAAGGAACTAATCAAGATATTAGTAGGGAATCAGGAGGCTATGTATCCATAAACAGCGATGAACAGCAAGAATGCATTAAGTCCTAGAAAGACAAATGATAACTGACAGGTTAATAACACAGTTTCCTTGGATATTATTCATTTATGTAGGATATTGGATGCCAAGAGCGTGTAGATATTTTTATTACGCATATTATATTGTAAATCAACACACATGCAGGCTGTTACCAACTAATTGGAGTTTAATAGGTCATTTTACAAAGTCTGACGTTTTTCTAATACCTTTTTAACCTTTCGAATCCCGTAATTAGAGACACGATTGAAAGACAATGAGAGAACGAGATAATTTACGCCGGCGTTCGCTTGGGGTTTAATGAATTAAAAGCTTTTATTCAGTTTCAACTATCCCGATGTTTGTCTGTAATCAAATCTTGCAAATTAAATTTTATCCATTTCCCGGCTACCGATTGAACTGAAATTTTGCATGGATGTGTAAATCAGGACCTAAACCCATGACGTTTAAAGTAAGATTGTTATAATTTTGTTTTAGTGTGGGTAAGAGACAAAGCTATACAGGTTGTCTAGCGCCATCTCTTACCCACACTGTAACAAGATTAAAACAATCTTACTTTGAACGTCATGGTAACCCCGCAGATGACAATGCAAAATTATTATGACATGGAACTGATCTGATGATGGAACTGGAAAGTGGATATAGAAAGTCAGATAACCCCATCGTGTTTGAGCTTTTTGGAATAGTTTTTATGAGTAATCTATATAGGTACCGCGCTATAAATATAAAACCTTGCTATGAATAAAATATTTACATTTAAAACTCGTTTAAAATTGATGGCTCGATGAAGACTCGTGTTGGACCACTATCTCAGCTGACAGTATTGATGTGGTGTCAAGAACTAACCTAATATCCACAGCTTTTTAGTCTTCAGTATCACAGACCCGTCAAAAGCTTTTGTCAATTCCATACTCTGAATCAGAGCTATCTAACATTTTTTTTAGCATATCATTATCAACGTCACAAAGTTACATACTGACAACGATGGGATTGTCAAACTGTAAAATATTTAAGGGATGAACCATGTGAATTATTGGCAGCTCATCTAGAACGTTACTACACCCTTTTTTGGAGGGTGGGTTCATCCTCAAATAATTTCTTCCAGTCTGGTTAAAAAAGAGCGGGTGTCTTAGACTATTACTGACTAAAAACAAACCCGTGTTCCTTCAATTACCTTTATACGCGGTGATTCAAACCATCCCGCAGCTCCGGTAGGCACCTGAAGACCCCCTAAGTTTGTCTTGAGTAAGGACCAAGGAAATATGACCTACATCATCAAACAATCTACTATCTAAAAATGTACTATCAAAGACACTTCCGCCTGACCATCACTAAGTAAAATTTTACTTGTACCTACTCCAAATGAAAATTTTAAAGGTTTTGGCGACGCGCCGCAGGATTCAAGGGAAATTTCTTTAAAGTGATCAGGCAGAAATGACCGCGATGGTACACATTCCTTATTCTCTTCTCCGAAAATTATGAGGAGAGGATATCCCTATATTCGCTTCACAACAATTAAATCCTAACCCAGTTAACTACCAAGAATTTCACACATTTTCCTTAAACAATATCATCTGCAATATGACCTGAATTTAAATCTAGGCCACATTTATTTTCCTTTACAATTATTTCCAATTCAAGTCACAGTCGAAACGTGATTCGCGTATGATGTCACAGTTCTATGGAAGGCCAGATGTCAGTCAGATCTGAGTCAGACGAATAAGTTTATTACTGTTACCAATAAGCGAGCTGCTTTGACAGCGACACTTACGGCGTTAGATTGCTAATGGCTACATTATTTTGTAGGTGCTTTATTAACATTTTCGGTGTCAAGAACATGTAATAATTCATCCGTGCACACAACCTGACTCCCTCTTCTGTTATACGTCATCATCTTCCTGCCCTTGTCCCATTTTATTTGGGGTCTGCGTAATACGTTTTTTTCTTCCATTCTGTACTGTCACTTACGCTATCATTTACTCCGTTTTCTTTCATATCACTTCTCACACAATCCATCTTTTCTTTGCCCTCCCTCTCCCTCTCCATACATCTACATGTAAATTTTCATTGTTATACGTAGCTATCGTTAAATAATCTTCATGCCCAGTACCCAACTAGACAACTAGAGAAGTCTAAAGTAGTCTAGTCGGGTACTGGGCTACCTTTTAGGGATTCTAACAACTAATAATATCAAAATTTATTTTAAGCCAATTCAGCTAAACGACTAATTTATAGAAATGAAAATAGCACCGACTCAATGAAATATACCTGTAACAAGACTACATATCTCACATAACACAACGATAAATCTTCCTAGTATTTATACAGGTAAAACTATTCAGGCCATGCAGATTTATATACTCACAATGCTAATTAATTTTAAAACAAGGCAGGAAAAACCACATAATATGCTGAATGGGCAAGAAATAGACATAAAAAAGCTATAGATACAAAAATGGAAGAAGGTAATGAAGTGATTAATGATTATTACCACGTAGACTAGTACTATGTGTGCATGGTTGATTACTTAGATCTTAGAAATCAGGTGAATATGTTATCTCGATATATTCATACCCTGCCAGGCGCTGGCACTTTGTGTAATTTATTTCATTACCACTGCTCTCAAAACGGTGAAGGAAAACATCGTGAAGAAACCGGCTTGTCCTAGAACCAAAAATTCAAAGACATGTGACTTTCACCAACCCGCACTGGGCCCGCGTGGTGGATAACGGAATATTAAAAAGGCTGATGATGATGATGATGTTGATAAAGATATATTCATACAAGAAGAAACTGATTGAATGTCATATCAACGCACTACCGAAATTACTGAGACAAGATGCGAAAAAATTTTTGCATGTCCTTAGAGAGGATTTCCAAAAAATCACTTCTTAAGAGAATGAAACGGAGGTCAAGGGTTTTGTATAGAGAGACCTACACACCAGCGAAGCCGCTGGCAAAAACTAGTTATTGAGTATAGAGATAGATAATGTTTATTAACTATTCGTCTAAGATCAACGAATTGGAAAGAGACTAAGGATCCTTAAGGACCAATGAATGATCACTAAAAGAATTAAAACGTCCAATCCGATAAACAGAATTCGTCGAATGTTGATTGTTGTCAATAGTATTAGGTATATGTAGATATTACTACAGACATAAACATTTGAACAAGTGCAGCCAAATGTTATAAGAAGGACGGAGACGTAATTAACAAAACGTAAAAGCAGAATATACTAACACTAAATACGTTTTAGTCTATAAACATGCACGTTATGGAGACAAACATTCCAGCCACATAGATTTGAAATCATCATCATCATCAACAAAATTTCAGTAGACAGAAGTCCACTGTTGGGCCTCCCCAAGTGTCACCATAATGACCAGACTGTCTCGAATCTCAGATTTCAAATAGCATAGCATGGTCGGCCTTATAATGTTTCCACTGCTGGGACTCGAAGCCTCCTTTCTAGGAGAAGGAATGGGCCGTATTCCACCACGCGGGCCCGTGGTTAGTGGATGTCACATGTCTTCGAATTTTTGGTTCTAGAACATGCAGGTTTCCTCACGATGTTTTGTTGCACCTTTTTGTGAACAGTGATGATGAAATAAATTACACAAAGTAATTCACCTAGCTGGGTTTGAACCCGCGACCTAAAACTCGTAAGTCGGGGCGTTTACCACTCGGCCACCACTGCCTTGAATTGCCTTAGATTAAAATACCACATCCATATCTATACTTCAACTTCTAAACTCATAGTTCACTTCCCTTGCCTATTCAAATATGGTCCAAGTATGCAGCCCAGAATGTCCTAGCAACAAGTGTTGCTATGGTGATGCTAACCAGCTGGTTTGTGTGGGTGGAGGCATAGCGAGGCTGATGAATGACCTATAAATAGGGCTTGCTTTAAAGGAATGAAGGTATAGCTGTTTTAAAGTATCTTAAACCGCAAATTGTGGTGCGGACCGTTAATTTTAAATTGAAAAGAATTATTTGATCGACGCTCTTCGTTCGTTGAAAGATACAGTTTTGTATTAACTGACTAGCTTCTGCTAGCAGCTTCGCCTGCGTTAAAGTAGGTTTCTCCAAATAAACTTTGGAACCCTGTTTGCCGAAACAAGAATTTTCCAAAATCGAGTCCCTAAGGGATTTCCCTTAGAGGGTGGATTTCGGAAAATCCTCTCTTAATGCTCGCTTACATCATAAAAGTAAACATAAAGTTTACTTTGAACATAAAGTTTACTTTAAACATAAAGTTTATTTTAAACGTAAAGTTTACTTTAAACATAAAGTTTATTTTTATGCATTTCACGCTCCTAGTCCCTGAAGTTTCGGCTGTGTGTTGATATATCAGTCAACCAGTTTCTCCTTTTATATAAATAAGCTTCTGCTAGCGACACACCCGCGTGAATATAGCTTTCCCCTTACAAACTTTAGACCTCCGTTTCATACCCTTAGAGACTTAATTTCGAAAAATTATTTCTTAGTGCTTGCCGACGTCGCGGGCTTGCGGACAGTGAGCAACGGGTAGCTCGCAGTCCGGCCGTTCGGTAACTGTCCGGACCAAGCCCAAGTCGTCAACGGCGCGCACTGTTCCCGCGCGCCTCAAGGAGTAGTCAGTAACAGCAGGGACCCAGCCGGGTCGAAGCCTACTGGGGCCAGGGTTATCCGAAACGGAACTCGAGCCCCGGTATGAAGGAACAGGGTGGGTCGTTTAGTCAGTAAGAGTCTGACACTATCTCCCGCTCTGCCCAAGAGCGGGGATTTTTCCCATCGTAAAAAAAGACGTGTGGCACTCGGGGACTACCGCGGTAAAGCTATTGCATAGCATTTTCATCAACGTATGCAATTATAATTATTTATTTATTTTATTTATGCAGTATTTTTTCCCTTTGTTTTTTTTTCTTTGATATTAATTGAAGTTACACTTTCACACATTGAATTGAATTTTGATTGATTGTTGACTCATTTGTTTTCTTATCGGTCACCACGCTCAAAAAACAAATGAGTGGGGGGTGTTAGGTTATTTTCGTTATGGAATTTCTGGATTCGGTCTCCACGCTCAAGGCCCGCGATAGAAGCTATGCAATAGCTTCAAAAAAGTGCTCGCTGACGTCATAAAAGGAAGCTTTGTGTTTAAATTTCAGGCTCTTAGTCCCAGTTAGGGCTTTCAAATACCGGATTTTTTCAATACCGGTATCAATACCGGTATTAGAATATTCAATACCGTGATCCCGTGATCACGGTATTGAACTCAAGTTTTTTTTTATTTTTTATTTTAGTGCTTGACTGTAATACCTTCTCATAAGAACTTTAATTAGGACATTAATAAAGCCATTTAAATACGTATTTTTTTTCGAATCAGTCTTTATTCTCTCTTAACCGTTCTAATAAGGTTCTAGTAAGCATGGCGCTGCCGTACCTATTGTTTATCGGCGATTAGCAAATAAGGTAAGTTAAAATCATAGATCTGCCTAAGGTTTAGGCTTACTTGACGCTTGAGTGCATACGTTCGATACGCATCGAACGTATGCACTGCCATCGGAAGCTAGCGATTAGAAAATATGGCAACTTAAAACCATCAAGCTGCGTAAGGTTTAGGCTTATTTGACGCTGTAACTTGTTTACGACAATTCTAATAAGGTTAAAACGCAGACTGCCCTTAAAAGTCAGCAAGCATCAAGACTCGTGTCTTTCTTATTAATATAAGAATATTTATTGTACCAAACTACCAATTAATTGTATAATTTGGAATTGTTACTTTGTACACGTGGTAGTTAATAAGTACTAATTAGGCAAAATTAATAATAATTGAAGTTAGAAAACGAAGCCACATTCAAACCACTGAAATATTAAATTTTTACTATTTAATTGTAGATCTAACGAATAACGTGATTCGTTAAAGTAAAAAAGACATTAATCAAAGTGGAAAATGTCACAAGTTTAGATGCTTCTATCTGTTGTGAATTCATGACTCGTCAACGGTATTTAAAAAAAAAAAAAAGTACGATTGCGAGATCCGTTGAGAATTGAGACAAACTATAGGTGTACCATGTTGCTCGTCAAAATCACAAACTTATCAAAAATACACATGTTACCCGTGCGCTTTTGAAATACTGACTAACAAAACAATAACGTCGTAAAGAGCCTATTACACTACGCGTTATTCAGACCGTTTTAGTCTATGGTTCTGATAAATGATAAATGATCTTTATTTTGTAAGTAGGTTTTATAAAAAAACTTTTACACGTCAATTTTTTTTCTCGTTAATTAAAACTTGATGAGGCCGGTGTTTCCTAGCTGACTACCCTGAGAAGAAACACCGAAACAAACTCAGGGGTCAAAGTCTCTTTTAAAGTCCATACAGCAAAACATGTAGTGGTCAAATCATATTATTATGAGAACCATGTGGATTGAGCCTGAGATGGTCTTTTGTAGAAAGAACCACATAGTTCTAAGTGGACCTGTCCAGTCAGTGCAAGCATTTGTCAGTATGCGTGTAGCTCAACTCAGGACTACTAAGGAGCTCAACGACTTGACTGAACAATGCCAAAGAAAGTGAAAACATTTGGGTAGACTGTATCAAATACTCAAAACTGCCAGACATCATGTGAAAATAAAAGAAAAGAAAAGAGTAATCCTCATAGTTCTTACATTCACAATAATATTTACAATTTACAAAAGTGTAAATACTGCAAATTGTAAGGAAAAAATATCGCATGGCGTAACAGGGGTCAGACTGTCTTGTGCTGAATAACGCGCAGTGTCATAGGCCCTTTAGGCTCGCTCGACTCAGAAACAGGTCTAGGCGAGGTGCGGGCGGGAGAGCTGGAGATAAGAGTTGGCGCTTAATACAAGTGTCAGAATAATATTACATTGTAATTTATATTAATAATACAATTTCTTTCTATTTATTGAAACAAAACACAATAATTTACATTAAGGATTGTAATACCGTAATCACGGTATTGACGAGTCAATACCGTGATTGAAAAAATACCGAAATATATCCGTGATCACGGTATTACGGGATCCCGTAATACCGGTATTGAAAGCCCTAGTCCCAGTACCTACTTTCGGCTGTGCCTTGATATGTCAGCCCGTCAGTTTCTCCTTTTATATATATATAGATTTGTTTGCTTTAAGATGAACCATTGCATTTGGGAGATGACTAGGTGATTCATTGATTGAATTCATGTCACGGTATTATTGTCTTTCCTTTGTTCTTAGAACGTTATTTTAAGTTTAATTTAGTTTTGGTGACGAGACTTTTGCTAGATCATTATTATTTTTTTAAAAGTATTTTCTAGGTAGTCTGACACTTCTCGAGAACTCGGAGATTTGTCATTCATTATCTTAACTTTGTCATGTTTGCTATTAAAAATTTAACAATATTCCAAGTTCGAAGCAGATTATGAGAAGCTCCTGTTAACATTGTCTTGCTCATTGGCATCAAAATTTACTTAAGTTCAGCACTCATGTCTTCATGGTGTCGTGATGGGCCAGTGGTTAGGGCAGCCCGCCTCTCATACAAATCGCGTAGTGTTTTACGCGCGCCTCAAGGAGATGTCAACAAACCATAGGGACTCAGCAGGGTCTAAGCCGGACAAGGGAAAAAGATGATGATTACTGACGTCAGCATTAACATGCAATACTTAATCTAAGCTGCTTCACATCATCGTCATCATCATTTCAGCCGATAGACGTCCACTGTTCGACTTAGGCCTCCCCCAAGTGTCGCCACAATGAACGATCCTGTGTGTCCTGCATCCATCGGATTTCCGCAACCTTCACCGGGTCATCGGTCTACCTTCCAGCGCTGCGTTTTCCGGTACGCGGTCGCCACTCCAGAACCTTTCGGCCCCAACGGCTATCTGTTCTGCGAGCAATGTGCCCTGCCCATTGCCACTAAAGTTTGGCGATTCTTCGTGCTATGTCGGCAACCTGTGCTACACAAACCCACACTAATATAATAAAGAGGTAATGTTTGTTTTTTTGTTTGTATGAGGTAATCTCTGAAAGTACTGGTCCAATTGCTAAATTTTTTTCACCGATTGAAAGCTGCTTTATTCCTGTGTGACATAGGCTATACTTTACGTACGCGGCCGTAGCTGCGGACAAAAGCTAGTATTCAATATAATATGACGCCACACAGCAATTTTGTCATTAACCATTGATTGATATAGAACACTGTACCTATTTTGTCCTTGATTTCCTTTGGGTTTTACCGGTGTCATTACATGGATCATAAACGACGTATTTACACTTAACAGCCGTTTTAACATCTCCCACATAAGGGCATTACAAATCGTAAAGAACTAAACATGTAACAAGTGTTATAAAAACCAATATGGCTTGGTCCTTCGAGGCGGTATTGATCGTAAATCAATCTCAAAAAGTATTGGAAAAAAATTAAAGTAAACAAGATTTTACTTAAATGCGCTAAAAATAATAAAATAAACTTTTCCTTTAAAACATTTACTGTCAACTTACGACGTCATTACACAATTGAATTAAAAAAAAAAACTTGTTGCCATATTTAAGCACAAGTATTTACTTAGTTTGAATTTTTTTTTAATTGACTTCTGGTTTTTGGTAGATGAGAAATCATCCAATGACTTTTCGGGCCCTTGGGCGGAACAGAAAGGAAAGAAAGAAAGAAAGAAAACTATTTTATTTGGCCTACACACTCTTAGATACACACAATGTAGTAACAACATGCAGACACTAATAAATTATTATATATAAAAAGGAAATATATATGGTAATGGTATGATAAGGAGTCTCAGACTTTCACAGACTAAAGCCCACTCCTGTTCCTTCTTTGCCTTCTTTCCTGGGGTTCACTACACTAGTAAATCTCACTATTTAATGCACTCGCAATAGTGTACAATAAAGTTCTATTCTATTTTAACCCTTCTTCAGGCACAGTGATGTAAAAAAAAAAACTAAAGCCCAAGATACACTAGCTAATCTACAAACACTGCAGGTACTTACGCCCTCAGAGTTACACCACAGGGTTGACTAGCTAAGCAGATCTATGAGCAAGCCTTGCAGGTACTTACTGAAGCAATAATTAGCACATGAGTGGGAGCCGTTAGTCACAATCTGACGTAGCGTGATATTGGTAATAGGTTCCGTTGAGCCTTGAGGGCTGAGCCTCTTTCTCTTTGAATTAGGAAGTGGTAGACTGGCAGGAAATTAAAAATGTAGCTATAAAAAAAACGGTCAAGTGCGAGTCGAGCTCGTGCGCCGAAGATTCCTTATCTACTTATGTAAATAATTCAACGCCGGATTTGGTGCTGAAAATTTTACCGAATCGCAAAAGTATTTTGTTTTTGTGATGTGTCAAGGTTTTCAGGTTTTTTTTCCTGTACTTGTGCTATAAGACCTTGCTTCTTGTGAAATGACCATACTTCTAGGATTCTAGATCCGAAAGTAACCTATAGGTTTTAATTTCCTTACGATTGTCAAAATATGAACTCGTCGTTCATATCGACGGCGCGTTGCGATCCACGCAAGCTTCAAAGAGATGTCAGCAAACGGCAGTGGCCCAGTAGGGCCAGGATCAGGTGCCTACTAGGGCCATCGGAAGACTTCTGAAAAGGACACTCATAGTCCTGGAAGGCAATTGGTAACTGAATAAACATAGGTGTACTTTTAGTCAGTAAGCGACTGACAGATGGTCAAGGGATCCGACTAAAACGACTTGCTCCACCCAAAAGCGAGAAAAGTAAATTGATGATCAATCAATCATCCTCTAAAAACAACAAAAGGTTTCTGTATGCCTTTCAGTCGTGGAAATTACAGACACAATAGAAAGACAATAGGTGCGCGAACGCCGGCGTTCGCTTGGGGTTTAATTAATTAATTAATTGTATACAATTTTACAAGAAATGAGATAAAAGAATATAATTTCAAAACTGGGACACTTCGACGTACTTCACACTCTGACTCCTCAACAAAACAAGATTCATCTGTACAAACAATTCGTCACCGCAGATAAACACGTTTTTCAGTAACGTTAATAACTAATGAATAATACATATAAATAAGAACTCAATAACAATTATAATTAGTTTCAGTTCAATTCAAACAACTCTTTATATAAATATCGACTTTGTGGTTTCACTAAATACTAAGAAGTTGTAGCATCATTTTACTGAATAAGCTCAAACCTTACAAGTTATCATTCATTCGTTCATTCATTCAAATGAAGGCTTACATCATATTTGCAAGGGATCCAAAATGACCACAGAGCACTGAAGGCGATCTGTGGGCTTACTTTAATGAGTCATTGCGGCCCAGGAACGTAAAGGAATGACACTCCATCTGTTCAGGTAGTTAACTAAATGTAAATAATCTTAATATGTTTTTTATCTAAAAATTTTTTATTTAAAAATGTGTACAGATAGGTATTTATCTTAATCGATGTTAGGTAATTAACTAAATTTAAATAATCTTATATATATTTAGTTAGAGAACCTCAAGCGGCGGAAATATAACAGCCTCGTCGACAGTTATATTTTTGAGCCGTTTAGGGTTGAAATTCTCGGGCCGTGGGGTCCGAGTGATCATATGCTTTTTAAAGAATTATCTTAACGCTTAGTTGACTCTTCGCGTGACCCAAGGGCTGGCTTCTGCTCAGTCAGAAATTAAGCATTTCCATACAACGTGGCGATGTCGCCAGACTTTTGGGCACACTTCCAATCGACAGCGATGCGGAGGAGTTTTATGACGTCATATTTAACTAGGCATGTGTATACATATATTATTTTTAATTATTTAAGTGTATTTTATTGTTTAATTTGTTTAATTATTGTTAACTAATTTAAGTATTTTTTAAATAATTATGACATAAATATTTGAACCCAGTAGTATATGAATTATAAGTGGTCAAAGTTTCTTAATTAAATCGTTTAGTTAACTACCTAAACCGATGGAGTCTAGACACATCGACAACATTAGTTTTAGTTTATGCGAAACCCGAAAAACGTGTCTAGTATTTTTATGTAAAGAATGTATATACCTACAAAATTTCACAACTGTATCATGAATAATTACAGTTATAAGCTTATTATGTCAGCAAAAATACATAGTCACCGGGTCATCCAGGCGACTGAGGGGTTGTTTTGTACTTGTTACCTTTTTAAATATTTTTAATTTTGATCGATGTATTAATAATAGTTTATTTTTTTAGATTTATGACGTATTAAAAAAAAAACTACTTACTAGATCTCTTTAAACCAATTTTCGTTGGTAGTTTCCATAGTAATGTACCTACATCATATATTTTTCTTATCATTCTCTTATTTTAGAAGTTACAGGGGGGGGGGGACACATTTTCACCATTTTTCCACTTTGGAAGTGTCTCTCGCGTAAACTATTCAATTTAGAAAAAAATGATATTAGAAACCTCAATATCATTTTTAAAGACCTATCCACAGATATCCCACACGTATAGCTCTTATAGTTTCGGAAAAAAGTGGCTGTGAGCCTGTGACATACGGACGGACGGACAGACAGACAGACAGACAAACAGACAGACCGACAGACTGACAGACATGACGAATCTATAAGGGTTCCGTGTTTTGCCATTTGGCTACGGAACCCTAAAAACGGCAATTTCATAGGTAAAAGGCCTATTTATTGGAGATATGTAATGGCGCCTCTAGTCACAATCACGTTCCGTGGTCTATGACAACAACCAATGAATCACTTCGAACATTTTGACAGCCCTATTTAGCGCAGTGTAGGCGATTCGAAAAGCTGCCTACCTCGACGAGAGCAGACTAGAGTGACATTATGCGAAATAATCTAGACAAATATAACAGTCTAGAATCTAGTCTGCACCGAGTCTGAATTGCTTCCTCTCTGTCACAAGCCGACAGCCTCGACAAATACTGGACTAAGAATATACAATTCAAACTTAATATAACAATATCTTAACGTATGTATCTAGTTTCTTAGATAATGTTCTGACTAAACTGTCTGTGAACCTTGATACGTCTAATAAAAAATGTCAAGGATTGTTTTGTATTTTGAATACTAGGAATGGGTTTAATTTTGCGAGATTGTTCAATTTTTTTTCGATTTTTTATTCGATACCGATTTCCGGCCACCGTAGGCGCGGGCTTGCGGACAGAGTGATCGTCGTTGTTAGATACATGCAGCAAGTGCAGGGAACGAATCACGAGTAACGTATATACTATGACACGATAGCGCGGCAACATTCCCCGCCCACGCGTCTCACGTCGCACCACTAATGTGACCGAATATTTGACTTTGCGCAACTTGAAGCCAGCGCTCAAGATCCGTGCCGATAACTATAGAACCTATCAGCAAGAAAAAAACAATGGCACGACGTCGCGTGGCGTGGACATAGTGTAGCTCTACAAGTCGAGTGTCCTTATGAACTGTATAGAGACCGACGCGCCCAAATCGGCGTACGTAGCATACTGTGCGCAGTGTAGTTCGTTCTACATTAAGTCTGCCTATGTAAGTACGAGTATATACCGCTTCTCTAAATAATAGTTTAAATAAATGTAAATTTCATTTTCTTCCCATCTAAGGAGCCAGCAAAATTAAATCAGATTTATTTCACTAAAGGAAAGTGCGTACAACAAAAACACAGATACAGCTTATTAATTTATAACCAGCGGTTCAGTTGCGAAAGGCGTGGTCAGCGAAAGTGCACCGGTTTGTTACAGGTTCGATACCTGCCGCTATGCTAATGTAAGATTTATGATCTGGACCTACACTGTGTCTAGAATTGTAGTTGATTAATAATATTGATAACGTTGTCTGGGAATACAGGTTTATATCAACATAGTTGCATGGCTGAAATGAAGGAAAATGGCGAACGAATCATTTGTATTTGTATATTGCAGGGGCGAAGTCGTGAAAGTTAATTGAAGAAGAAAAAAAAAACAAAGAATATCAAAATAAGTTTAATTCCAAAAGTCGGTGTTTTTTTATTATTGTTTCTTTCTTATTTAATTTTGAGAAAATGGGACCAATCTGAAAACATATCCTGAAGAAAAAAAAATCCGTAAATCAGTTTTGAGGTACATAAAACACATAAAAAATAATATTGAAAAATACAACCGAATTGGTAACCTCCTCATTTTTTGATGTCAGTAAAAAAATCGTGTTGATCCGATCCCAAATAAAACGGGACAAGGGCAGGAAGATGGGCTTGCGGACGGCGAGCAATGGGTAGCTCGCTGTGCGACGGTCCGGTAACTGTCCGGACCGAGCCCAAGTCGTCGACGTTTACCCACTATAAAAAAGGGGGTCTACTCTTGACATATAGACCCCTAGGTTGTAGCTATCAGGAAACACAGACTCCGGCAGGGAATTCCACTCTTTACCTGTACGCATAATGAATGTGTTTCCAAAACGCTTTGTACGAATGGCTGGGATATCCACCATGTACCGATGGCGCAACGCCGTACGTCTAGTGGTCCGATGATGGAACGGATTTGGCGGAATTAAATTGTGCAATTCCAACGCACACTCACCGAAGTGTAATCGATAGAAAACCGCCAGGCCAGCAACTCGGCGTCGATGCTCAAGGCTTTGGAGCTTTGACTCAACAAGCGCATCATCACCGATGATCCTCTTGGCTCGCCTCTCAATCAACTCCAGAGCATCAAGCTTACTTACTTACTACTTTTAATTCTGTTTGTGCAAAATTAATTTGTATTCTATATGAGGATGAAAAGTTGAAAGGTAATCGGTTGTCTTGGTATGGTCATGTGAAGAGGAGGGATGAAGCGCATATTACTAAGAGAGTTCTGAGTATACATGTAGATGGATGGACAGGGAGAGAAAGGCCCAAAAAAAGATGGATGGATTGTGTGAAAAGTGATATGAAAGAAAAGGGAGTTAGTGATAGTTTGACGGGTGACAGGACAGAATGGAATGGCGGTAAGTCCCCTCTTTGAGGCGTGGCTGGAAACGGCGTCCTTACCTTCCGCATGACGCAGGTCCTCACCGGACATGGTTCGTTCGGGAGTTTCCTACACCGGATTCATGCGGAAGTGACGCCCGGGTGTCGCCACTGTGCGGAACGCCCGGAGGACACGGTGGAGCACACAGTCGAGGTGTGCCCTGCTTGGGCGGAGCATCGCCGTGCCCTCGTGGGGGCGATCGGCGGCGGAGACCTCTCGCGCCGGGCCTTGGTTGAGGCCATGGTCCGGAGCGAGGAGGAGTGGCAAGCGGTCGCCGACTTCTGCGAAGCAGTAATGCTTGCAAAGGAGGAGGCCGAACGCATCAGGCAACGGCGTTATCGCCGCCGCCGTCGCCGGGATTCTGATCCCGATTTCCGGCCAACGTAGACGCGGGCTTGCGGACAGTGAGCAATGGGTAGCTCGCTCGCTGTTCGGCCGTCTGGTAACTGTCCGGACCAAGCCCAAGTCGTCGACGGCGCGCACTGTTCCCGCGCGCCTCAAGGAATTGTCAGCAACAGCAGGGACCCAGCCGGGTCGAAGCCTACTGGGGCCAGGGTTATCCGAAAGGGCGCTCAAGCCCCGGTATGAAGGCTAGAAGGAACGGGGTGTGTCTTTTAGTCAGTAAGAGTCTGACACTATCTCCCGCTCCGCCCAAGGGCGGGGGATGTCAATGCATGATTTTTCCCACCATAAAAAAAAAGGACAGAATGGAAGGAGAAAACGTGTTGCACCGACCCCAAGTAATATGGGATAGGGGCAGGAAGAAGAAGATTTGCGCTAAATTCTACACATTATTATGCCCATTTGAGCCGATTTCCGTTATGAATGCAAACAGGCACTCGTTCCATCCCAGACAGCTATCCAAAAACATAAACATTTAGAAACACAATGAAAGCCCATATAAAATATGGCCCATAAAGGTCACTACAGACCACATCGGAAACGAAATTCAATCAACATTAAGGTTCATTCACATCTACTTCTATTTGCGAATGTTTGCAATTTTATGATCTCTGTAAACTGCACTAAAAGGTAAACCATACATTTGTGCTGAAATTTAATCAATTTTAAACCCTAACTTCACGCGAATAAGAGTTATTTTGCTATTTTGTTAATTTTTAAACTGAACTGTATAGGTGAAGAATGAATTTCCATTAAAATTCCATCAGTTTTAAACCCTAATACGTCGTAACAAGATCGATATTGCGTCTTGTTGATGAGGTTGTAATATTGGCACTTGATTACCTAGAAAGCTTAGGTTACAAAGCAAATAGGTTATTTCGGATAAAATTAAGTGGACTGCTCTCAAGACTGTGAAGGAAAAAAATCGTGAGGATGTTCTAGGACCAAAACAGAAACATGTGACATTCACCAATAGGCATAAGGAAGTGTGTAAAGACCATTCCCTTCTAGAGAGAAGGTGTGAGTCCCAGCAGTGGGAACATTTTATGGCAGATTATGCCATGTTATGCTAATGTAACCAAAACAGTTCAGAAAGAAAGTTCCTTATTACATCCTCAAATGAGGAGCAATGAGGCGAAGATCACCATGAGGAACCCAACTTAGAAGATCCCAACTTCAAGGAAACAAGAACGCGTTAGGTCTAGAAAGAAATAACTAGATGAGCTGGACTCCTTCTCAAAAGACTGGCTTAAACTTGCAGAAGACCGGAAACTGTAGGAGGAAAGAAAGCCTTGCCATGCAGTAAGACAGTCATCATCATCATTTCAACCGAAAGAGTTGAGTGACTTTAAGCCTTCTGATAAGGCCCATTGTAAGCGACCTCATTTCGGAGCCATTGGTCATCACTGACAACACGCACTGGTCATAGACTTTCGACGAGACGGCACCGCGCAGCTTCCCGAATACTGCCAAGCCGAGTCGGATTCGCTGCCGGGATTCTGATCCCGATTTCCGGCCACGGTAGGCGTAGGCTTGCGGAGGGTGAGCAATAAGTAGCTCGCTGTCCGGCCGTCTGGTAACTGTCCGGATCAAGCCCAAGTCGTCGATAGCGCGCACTGTTCCCGCGCGCCTCAAGGAATTGTCGGCAACAGCAGGAACCCAGCCGGGTCGAAGCCTACTGGGGCCAGGGTTAGTTTCGAAAGACAGCTCGAGCCCCGGTTTGAAGGCTAGAAGGAACGGGGTGGCTTTTAGTTAAGAGTCTGACACTATCTCCCGCTCCGCCCAAGAGCGGGGGTTGTCATTGGATGATTTTTTCCACCACAAAAAAAAAGTCGAGTCGGATTCGATATGAACAGTAAGACAGTACAGATTCAAATTCAATATATCCTCAAATGCAGACGTGCAGAAACTCGCAGATCTTCAATAGCCCGAATAATATATTGTATCGAATGCTCACTAAAGTTTTAGTTCGATTGAGGAAGAGCAGTTTTCTAAAGAAGAGTGAACAGACAATTCTGTGCACGCTCATTCATCAGAAAAGTTCCATGCTGACTTCTAGGACTGACTCATTCATCAGTCAACAGGAAATAAAATAGCTCATAAATCACCAAATATTCTTTAAAATTATCGCTTATGGCAAAAGTCTCCTACAATCCTAAAGCTTATATGAACCCTCATAAAAGATAAAACAATAAATCATCGATTTATTACTATCTACCCACAATAAGGTAAAAACCTATTGTAGTCAATAACATACTAACCATCGAATTAAGTTAAACCAGATCAGCTTCCTACGTATATCATAAAATCATAAGTTTATGGAAGATGCTTTTATGATTTAAGGTTCTACATGAATCTATTTATATTTCACCAAATAATTAATCATAATTTTGAATAGTTAAGGCTGGTAGCGTTGTCCATCAAACCCAAGCCGCCCGGATCTCAAGCATTGAGATGACTTGGCAAGGAGAGCAAGAAGACAGGAGTCTGGTGGATGCATAGGACCTGTCTGTGGGGAGGTCTTTGTCTAGTTGTGGATATGTTTCGGCTGAAATGGCAATGATGATGCGGTTTATTCGAAGAGTTAGTAGCTTTTGAAAAGGCCATATGGCCTGACCTTTTCAAAACTATCTAATCTAATATGGTTCCACTAAGAAAGAGTGACGGAGTTACACAGGAGTTATAGCATTATCTCTTTTTAAAACAGAATCATGAGGCCATTGACACATTATAGTACGGCTACTGAGGTCTTTATATCAGGTTTTCTTCTTGGGTTGCTTATACAACGATAAGCAGCACTTGCTTCCAACAGAGTTAACTACAGCTGTCGACAGATACAGTGAGTTTTTTATTTTTTATTGTTGTGATAATCCAATGAGTTCTCCCGCTCTGAGCGGACCGTGAGGGCGTGTCAGACTTTCACTGCTAAAACCACACCTGTGTCCTTGAGTTGCCCTTTGCGTTCTAGGACTGCGGGTTTCCTTTTAAGAAATTCCCCGCGGTACGCTGACGAAATGGCAGGCAACAGCCATCGTCATGTCGAACAGGTACTGCTGTAGACCAATGTCAACAGCAGCAGTTGCTTTTGTAGATCGCTGAAGTTGGCTTTTTTGACAGTTAAGTGCTGCTCGTCTGTTAGCAACTAAAAGTTTACAAAGGGCTCTAAGGCAATAATGTCCACACCTTCACCGCCTAACCTCGACCACCTCGTATGTCACAAGCACCACCCACCCTCGCTTCCTTCCTAATCACGTCTCACACAAAAGGTATAAAAACTGTTCAAGGTCTGACAAATGCTAATGAGTGCCATTAGGCCTATCTGTCACTAAGCAACACACAGGAATGCTGTTCACAATACGTTTAAGGAACGCGTAGGCTACTCGTAGGCGCGATCGACAATGATCCGCCGACACCGAATATGGTGCAGTTTTCTTTAATGAGGTGATTGACGTAAGGAAAGAAAGTATGCAGAAGTTCCACTGCAAAGCTTTGAATAAAATATTAAGAGGCACAGAAGTGTCAAGCCCAGAGCATTTCTGCCAGGGGTACGGGTGAAAAAGAATTAAGTTAAGGGCAATTTAAGGAACACAAATAGATTTTATTCAGTAAAAATCATCATGAATCCGGTGTCAGAAAGAGACAAAGCTATACGGCCTATATGGTTCCGTCTCTCTCGTACACCAAGATTATGGTGATTTTAAGACACAGTAGTTTTTTTAATGGAAAATCATTATTTAACTTCTTCCAGTGTGGAGCGAGAGGGGGCGTCAGACTTTTACTGAATTAAGCTCACTCCTGCTGTCGTCCTTTGCATTCCAGGGTCACGGTGACTCTCACAATTCCGCAGCCCAAGATTGGGACGGTTGTCGGTTCTGCCCTTCTACTATGACGTTTTTATGTCATCATAATTCCGCGCACAATAGTAATTTTCCTTCCAATGAATTTACTAATCTCAATTTAAGGATATTTAGGACAGAAAGACGAAAAACCTAAAGCGACTGTCGAGGCGAGGTGTCCTACGTAGGTGATTCGCAATCACGATCTCGGTGCGATGCGGCGCGAACGAAACAAACCATTGATACTCCATTCTGGTAGCCTCCGTAACCAAGCGAACGTGGATGCGGTGCAGCGATGAGCGTAGCGAAGCGTAATCGTCTTGATTAGTTTAAGTTTACTGAGGCGCGAGTTGATGGCTTTACCGCAATAATCAGAAAAAGATGTGCCTCCCTGCTCGCTCGTATTCGTAGCAGCACCAACACTATACTGAATGTTTTTGCAGATAGGTGAGAATCCCCCATGCTGTAAAGAAGGGTGCGGCTTCATGTCGCAGCCTAGTTGTGTGTGTGTGTAATTGTGTTGTTAATACTTACTAACATATTTTTTTAAGATATTCTTTCTTACAACATATGGACCTCGTCCGAAATAAATGTTTTATCATTATTATTATATAAATGGCGATTAAAGCGGCCACTTCGCCCGCACGTAGGACATACCGCCGCGTCGCGTTGTGTTGCGTGAACCGCATCGGATCACTTCGCAACCGCAATTGCGTAGAACGTCGCGAGTTTCACAAGTCAGTAAACATGGGCCTTCTGACCCTATCTATGCATTGTATTTATCAAGTATTGAACGTTTTCCATATCTCCTTAAAAGGGTGGTGTGTTTTATTGTTAGTCTGCGTGTAATTTGGCATATATATTAGATCATTAAAATGAAGATATAGTCATAAATGTTCTAGTTTCTAGATAATTGAAAAGGATGTGATGTTTCTGATAGAGCTTGTTTTCAAAAATAGTGAAGAGAGATATTTAGATTAGCGATCCGCCCAAGCTTCGCACAGATGTTACAAATCATTGAAATTCACGGCTTCTGTCTTATATAATTTTCATGTGGAGCAGTGGAAGCCCAGTAGTAAAGGCCCTGGGTTCAAACCCAGCCAGATACTTTAGCATAGCATAGCGCACCAAAGCAAAGCAGCCATGAACGAAACGAAGTTGTCGTGTCAGTTGGTTTAATATTTCCGCGAGAACTCATGTGGTACGGTGACTTGTTTTATATATGTATAAATGGCGACAAAAGCGGAAACTTCACCCGCACGTAGGAAGCCGCCGCCGCGTTGCGTTAAATTCGCGTGATATGCATCCGATCACTTCGCAATTTCATATTAGAACAACGTTCCTACCTGAATTGGGGCCATGTATTAACCATCAGCTTCTACAAAATGGTGAAAGTCAGGCAAACTTGGGGTCTTAAACTATGAGTATTTGAGCTCAGTCATCATCATCATAACTGTTGCACATAGGCTTCCCCAAGCGTCACCACAATGGCCGGTCCTGTGCGTCACGCATCCGTCAGATTCCCACGACCCTGACCACGTCATCGGTCCACCTTGTTGGAGGCCTTACAAAGCTGCGTCTTCCGGTACGAGGTCGCCACTCCAGAACCTTTCGTCCTCATCGGCCATCTGTTCTGCGTGCAATGTGCCCTGCCAATTGCCACTTAAAAACTTAAGCCGCCAAACGGCAGTTTTTCGAGCTATGTCGGTTTGCGCTCAGTGCGTGCTGTAAACTCCTATGATTCATTTACCACTACCATTAATTCAACAAAGACGCAGCTGTCAAAGACATATACCGATCATCAGTCAAAAGTTAGACAGATTATGATCTACCTACACGATCACCTAGATTCTACTAACTTGAATATAACAAAGGGTGTCGTAACTGCTTGGCGTCAACTGTGATTTAATGGAAGGGGTACATGTGATGACGGAATTGTCTGAGCTGAAAAAGCTTCATATATTTGTAAATTTGTTAGTAGTTAACACAAGATGTGGGGACTATCAATGACCTTTCTTTGGTATTGTACTTCAAGTCGTTGAGCTCCTTAGTAGTCCTGAGTTGAGCTTTGCGAATACTGACAAATGCTTACACTGATTGGACAGGTCCACTCGAATCGGTATGGTTCTTTCTTCAAAAGACCATCTCAGAAAAATTTGGATGGTTCTCATGTGATTTGACCATTATTTATTTACCGATGGACTTTAAAAGAGACTGACGCATGAGTTGGTTTCGGTGTTTCTTCTCAGTGTAGTCAGCTAGGAAACACAGGCCTCATCTAGTTTAAACTGACGAAAAAAAATTTGACGCGAAAAGGTTTTTTTTTAAACCTATTTGCAAAATAAATATCATTTATCATTTGATGACATGTTTTAGCCTTTAGGCGCGCGTGAAACATGATGACAGAATAATATTCCACAACTATCATACAACGCCGTCTAGTCTCAAACTAAGCAGAGCTAACTAGACCACTGATAAACATGCTTATATATTTCGTGCTCATCACACTAACATTTGTCCTGGGTGGAAATAAAACCCACGAACTCCGGCGTAGTAGTCAGGGCCACTAACCAACCACTAGACCAACAGGCCACTCAAAATCTCGCAATATAAGTATGAGTTACAGTTGCCATTACGGATCTTGAACGCTCGGCGTCAGAGTGGGGATCGCTATGCGCATTCCATACATTGGCGAGCTAATCGTCTTCCTTGTTAGATACATGCAGCAACGCAGTGAACGAATGAGGAGTGACGTCTATGACGCGATGGCGCGGCCAACCAATCACTGACACCACCCGCCCACGCGTCGCACTTAGCACCACTAAAGATACCGAATATTTGACTTCTGTGCAAGTGTTCAAGATCCGTGATGGCAACTGTACGATAAATTTCTCAGAATAAAAACTGGGTTACACTACCCTTCAAAATTAAAAAAGAATAATAACACATACTAATATCCCACTTTTAAATATAGATATTTATCTCGCTCAGCTGTCCACTGCCGCATGCCACCGGTACCAGGGGTGCATAAATAGCAGGTGTGTAGACTGGCCTTTACGTAAAAAAATAATGTAATCATAAGGTCAACTGCAAGCGAGGAGCTTTTAAAAAACATGTTTGTGACATATTCTGATGTAGGTATTTAGTATAAAACTGAGAGGTGAGGTAAACTTCTTTGTCTATAATCATCTATATAGGGTTATTTGTAAAACACTAACACTCCTGTAGGACTATATTACTAACACCATAAACAACAACTTTTGTTCTATGACTTTTTACAAAACATAATTCATTTAGCAAAAACAAACGATCAAGATTCTTCGTTGTTCTATCTAACACATTTCAACTCTGTATTTTACTACACCTACCTACGTATGTTTGACGGGACGCAAGCGCATCAAGCACCCCCGTTGTCCGATCTCCGCTCCCCTCTGCTATCGTACTTTCGTTTGATTCGCATAGAAATAACCCTGTATACTATAAAAGGAGAAACTGACTGACAACTGAAATACACAAGGTTTCCTTTTATGACGTAGGCAAGCACTAAGAGAGGATTTCCAAAAATTCAATTCACCCCCTAAATGATAACCTACTTTCTTGCTCCTTGCAAGATGCCTGAAAATAAATGATTTTTCATTACTCATGCTCTGAAAATAGGGCCGAAGTTGCCTGAGGAGTGGGTTGAAAGTAATACTTTTCACCCCTAGCGAGTTTTACTTTCAACTGACAGCTGTAAAATTATAAACAAAAACTAGTTCTATCTTCATGAAAGATGACGCTACTTTCTGATAGAGCCAGTCAATTACAGCTCGATATAAAATTGAAATTCCTACTCGGGACGAAATAAGTTCCTTTTACCCCTAGGGTAACAATGTGCTATATTATTATTACATGGTACGGACCCTGAAAGTGTGCAGAGATTATCAAACTAGTCCCAAGTTATGTATCATACCTGAGCGATTTGAAAGTAATATTGTTGCACTCAACTGTACATGCTTAATTATTCAAAGTATACGAGTATGTCCATAAAGTGTTATTGTGCAAATATTTTACGACGCGATCGGCATATCTTGTTTTAATGAAACCCGATTGGTTTATAACTTCTATGCACAAGTAAACGTGATCAAATTGGCTCATAAACTTTATTGCCCTTGGAAGTCTGGATTTATGGTGAACGCACACTTATCTGAACCGAACGTGCCAAACGAATCGAAAGAAAAGAAAGAAACTTTTAGAAAAAAAAACTTGTATTTGATGAAGAATGAAAATTTAGCTCCCGACTTTCGGTACCTCGGGTCATTCGTCCAAGGGGATGGTGAGCTAGACCGAGACGTAACACGTTGGATCAACTGCGTTGGATGGATGAAATGGCGACAGGTCACGGGAACAACTTGTGACCCACGCATACCCCTCAAGTTGAAGGGTAAAATTTACAAGTCCGTCATAAGACCTGTCATACTGTATGGATCTGAATGTTGGGCTGTGAAAAAGAAGGATGAAAAAAGATTGCATGTAGCGGAGATGAGAATGTTGAGATGGATGTGTGGTGTGACGACAATGGATTAAGTGAGAAATGAGTATATTAGAGGAAGTTTGAAAGTGGCTGAAAAGTTGAAAGGTAATCGGTTGTCTTGGTATGGTCATGTGAAGAGGAGAGATGAAACACATATTACTAAAAGAGTTCTGAGTAAACATGTAGATGGATGGAGAGGGAGAGGAAGGCCGAAGAAAAAATAGATGGATTGCGTAATATGAAAGAAAAGGAAGTTAGTGATAGTTGACGGGTGACAGGACAGAATGGAAGAAAAAAACGCGTTGCACCGACCCCAAGTTATATGGGATTAGGGCAGAAAGAAGAAGAAGATGAAGAGCTAAAGTTCACACAAAACAGCAGATTTTCAGAGGTCTTTACTGGATTACTTTACACAAATGTATGTTTTGATTTCAATAGAAACCTAGATAATGTCCACAAGATATCTGTTACCAAAATATCTAAAGAAAGATGTGTAGGTGATAACATCATAATCAAGTAAGAGCGGTTGTACTGAAATGTATCTTGGGTTGGTCGCTCGTACCTAGAGATATGCCGTTGTTGGCAATATGGGAATATTGCTGGCAAAATTGCCACTAATATTCATACTTCGGGCAATATTTCCGGCAATATTCCCACTTCCCACACACCCGCGGCAAGAAGCACAGAATGTTTGCTGTGCCTCAGTGTCGCACTGTTGCCCGTGCTCAGTCTCCAATACCTCGCACTTTGGCTGCACTAAATGATCTCTTGGATTCTTATCCAACAGACGATCTGTTTGCGGATGAATGGAAGATGATTTTATTGGCATGTCAGAAGTACTGTGAGAGGAATTGATGTACGTGTTGTACTCTTTGTTTAGTTACTGTAATTGGTTGTTTAACTGTTGTAATTAATTTAAATAAATAAATAAATTCACGACAATATTGCTGGGAACGACACATCTCTACTCGCACCCACGATACAGGAGACATTCCTAAGAGGGAAGCAAAGCAATAGACACATAAAAAAAAGAAGATCAATCCTACTTTGATAAGCTGCGAAGCTGACGAGAAAACAGACGAAAAAAAAACCGGCCAAGTGCGAGTCGGACTCGCCCATGAAGGGTTCCGTAGCAGCAAGTAACATAATATAAAAGTTCTTGTAATGTGTTGTAACTTTGATGAATGTTTTAATAATAGTGTATTTTTTTCGATTTATGACGCATTAAAAAAAAACTACTTACTAGATTTCGTTCAAACCAATTTTCGTTGGTAGTTTTTATAGTAATGTACATCATATATTTTTTTTAGTTTTATCATTCTCTTATCTTAGAAGTTAGAGGGGGGGGGACACACATTTTACCACTTTGGAAGTGTCTCTCGCGCAAACTATTCAGTTTAGAAAAAAATGATATTAGAAACCTCAGTATCATTTTTGAAGACCTATCCATAGATACCCCACACGCATGGGTTTGATAAAAAAAAATTTTTTGGGTTTCAGTTCTATGTATGGGGACCCCCAAAATTTATTGCTTTTTTTCTATTTTTGTGTGAAAATCTTAATGCGGTTCACAGAATACATCTACTTACAAAGTTTCAACAGTATAGCTCTTATAGTTTCGGAAAAAAGTGGCTGTGACATACGGACGGACAGACAGACAGACAGACAGACAGACATGACGAATCTATAAGGGTTCCGTTTTTTGCCATTTGGCTACGGAACCCTAAAAAGCCGGAAAGTGACAGTAAATCAACATATAAACGACGGGACATTAAATAAATAGTAAAAAATATTGCAGTGCCGTTATTCAATTAAGCATCAAATTAATCATAGGTAAATAGGGCTGTACGGAATAGTAAATGACTAGAAGAATAATGCAATGCATCTATAAAGATAGAAATACACTGCGCAAGTGCGCACACGTGTGGTCTGTTCTGTATCCATACATTTTATATGGAAACTAGACTTGTAGAGCTACACTTGATTCACGCCACGCGACGTCGTTCAACGTACAAATCAGTGGCAATGGGCAGGGCACATTGCTCGCAGAACAGTTGGTCGTTGGGACTGAAGGGTTGGTGGATGTCACAAGTCTTCGAAGTTTTAGTCCTAGGACATACCGGTTTCCTCACGATGTTTTCCTTCACCGTTTTGACAGCAATGGTAATGAAATAAATTACACAAAGTAATGCTCTTGGCTGTGTTTGAACCCGCGACCTACGACTCGTAAGTCGGGGCCGTTACCACTCGGCCACCACTGCTCTTCAATCGATCACTTGGAAGACCTGAAAAGGCCATTCCAAGTTGATATGAGTTAGACCAATTTTAATAATATTCCACAACTATCACACTACGCCGTCTAGTCCCAAGCTAAGCAGAGCTTGTGTTACGGGTATTAGGCAACTGATAAACATACTTATATATTTCTAAATGAATACATAAATAAATTACACCCAGGCACAGAACAAATGATCATGCTCATCACATAAACATTTTACCTGGGTGGGAATCGAACCCACGTCCTCCAGCATAGTAGTTAGGGCCACTAACGACTAGACCAACAGGCCAGTCGAGAATTTTATATCCAGAAATTCTTCGAAACATGGTGAAAGTAACCGATTTTTTTTCACACTCCAAAATGCATCTATTGCATTTTGATTTAATAAAGTCTTCTCAGCCAGCCCTAGTTCCTCGTCAACCAGGCTGCTACGTCACCAGTCGCCCGCTACCAAGCTCCACAAAAACATGACGGGCCTATCTATATATAAATATTTTCGTCACCAATCGATCACTCGGCTGACCTTAAAAGGCTAAGAGATTAGTGAGGCAAAAACTTCACAAGTTCAATGGGAGTAACGGGTGTTGTACTTGCGGTAGGTAACAGCTCTTTGAATGGACGCTGTTATAATTTTTGGTAGGCTTACATCGAGTATTTACGACTGGTTTTGGTGTTGAGGAACTGGAGAAGGAGCATTGACATTTGTGTAAATAGAACATTATGAAATATACATAACTAGCTTTTGCCAGCGCGGCTTCACTCTCGCTCTTCCCTACTCCACCCTACTATACCCTACTCTACTCTACCCTACCCTACTCTACCCTACCCTATCCTACTCTACTCCACCCTACTCTACCCTACCAAACATCACATAAACCATCTACTAAATAGTCCGAACAAAGCCTAAAAATTTGGTTTGGATAGGTGAGCCCGTTCTTGAGTTATAAAATTACAACGAAAAATGGCATTGATTTTTATATACGAGTATATAGATTAATACAAAACTAACTAACTACTACAAAACTAATTACTTTTACAGTTTGCTTTTTCTTCATTCTATCTGTATGGTCCTGCCATGAGTATTTCCTTTTCAGAACCAATGGTATCGACCTCTACGGTTTCCTGACATCTCTTTGAGGTGCACGTTGAACACTACGCGCCATCGACGACCCGGGCTCGGTCCGGACTGTTGCCGGACGGCTGGACAGCGAGCTACCCATGGCTAATCGTCCTCAACCCCACGGGTTTTAGCAGTTGCAACAAAAGTTTGATATTTGAAGGCTATATTCAAAAAGAACGCTACCATTCAAGTCCATTCATTACACCTCTTAAATTCATTCATAACAAGTAACAGATGATGTAAGATGTTTACCTACAATCTGTCCTTCCCATCTACTCATGCCCTTACCGAATAGCCGTGAAGTTATTTACCGACCGTGGGCGCAGTGGGGGCGACCGCATGGCCAAATATGCAGGTTTGATGCCCGACTGATGTCATCGGTGGTATCGATTGAAATGAGCTCATAATTGTGTCATTTACTGCGGTTTAGCTGGTGTGGTCGTAAACATTTTTTTTTTTTAATTTTTGGTGAGCAAAGTTGGCTTTAAGAGCTACTTTGTACCAAGAGATGTGTCATGTGCACAGGAAATATTGCTATGATCAGAAGAATTTATTTATTCAAGAGAAACGCTGGCGGGCCAGGATCATACTTTTCTTAAGGCGTATAGTTCCTTGAACCATCTGGCCGAAATTATGTGAACGCAACTCTCGCACTCGCCTAGGCGGCAGTACGTAAATCTGTGCATTTATTTGCGGCCAGCAGTGCCCAGAAAGCGTTTTAAACCCATTTTCTCTGCGAGATATTGATTGATTTACATAAGCAATGTTCACTTTGAAGAATATTTAACCACCAATTTTTATGTGTAAAAATGTTTCTAAAGGTCGAAGCCGTTTCGAAGGAATAGCGAAAAGTTGCGAAATTGCTAAATATTTTTTTTTTTGACAAAAGTATTAATTGCACGAAAAAATCAAATGTTGATATTATTGTTCATGAATCTATAATAAACATATATTTTTTTCAAACCAATTGACCTAGCCGTTACGGAGGAGTAGGACTCAGAAAATCACTATTTTATGGCACATTTCGGGCGCTTGGCCCTTAAGAAATAGGGATGATGCTTTTTAAAAAAATAGGGATAATTTAGACTATTGATTCTGTATACATAATCTCTTCTTAGTAGCAGCCAGTTATCGCACGCACTTTCAATTTTATTACATGTGTCGTATCAGGCTGGGCGAGCGTCGACCTCCGAGAATTGACAAGCAACTCATTGCCGTTCAATACCCGTTTGTTCATTTTTTCAAAAGTGTATTGAAAAAATGCCTAAGGCATAAGTTCGCTTCTGTACTTTTATGTGCATGAAGTATAAATAATAAAAAAGTCGTTTGATACACGTGCAAATTGGTCATTGCAGCCCTCGGCTCCATAACACGCTCGCATGTGGCTCGTGCGAATTCCACTTCGTTCGTAATGACAAACTTTCTGCACTTGTATCAAAATGTACCATTTTGAACAATCCTGCAGCCCTGGTCAGTATAGGTATCAATTTCTATTTAACAAAATATACAAAATTAATAAAAAAACATTATAAATCAACAACGTTCTGATCCCTTAAAACAACATATAAATATAATTTCTAATTCTCGATTTCCGAATCTGATTAACTCATTTGTATCATCAAATAAAACTTGTCAGTCCTATAATAAAAGCAATTTATTAGAACCGGTCCTCATTTCAGAGAACCGACTAGGGTTCCGTAATTACAGTATTAGAGAAGTGGTGACCCAGTGGTTGGCTCCAACTTCATCATCATCATCAGCGTTTTTAATGTTCCCATTGCTGGGACTGAGGTCTCCACTCTAGGAGAGGGAAAGGGCCGTTATCTACCACGAGGGTCCAGTGCGGGTTGTAGAATGTCACACGTCTTCGAATTTTCGGTTCTAGGACATGCCGGTTTCCTCTTTCACAATTCGAAGACATGCGACATCCGACCCGCACTGGGCCCGCGTGGTGGTTTACGGCCCATTCCCTCTCCTAGAGAGGAGACCTGAGTCACAACAGTGGGAACATAAAATGCTGATATGCTTAATTACAGTATTCAATTGTAGAACTTCTATCTGAGACCTATTTCTCTTAAGGTGGCCACCATGACAAGGTGTGTTCCATTTCAGAGCTGCCATTGGTCCATGTGGTTACCACAGCCCTCGCAAAAAAGGGCAAATGAAGGTACAGGTACGTACATGTAGGTTTCAGTCGGTGAAGTCTAAGGGTCTAACACTCTCTTGAACAACTCAAGAGTGAGACAAGGTATTTGTAGATATCTCCCTGTTCTTTCAGTTACCTTTTGCGTTTCTGGGCTTTTTTTTAAGAGGTGAAATCATCCAATAACTTCTCTCTTGCTCTGGGGCGAGAGGGCGTGTCAGACTTTTACTGACTAAAACCCACTCCTATGTTCCTGATTTGCCTTCGTTCCAGGGCCCCAAGGTTCACTTTCACGCAACTTATGGCCTCAGTAGGCTTCGACACTTAAGGTTTTGCTGACATCTCCTTCTCCATCTCCGGAACACTACGTGCCGTCGACAACTCGTCTTTCGCTAGCATTACTTTTTTTTTTATTAAGTTTGCGATTGACCGCTATCTCACCTGATGGAAAGCGACGATGCGGTCGACTATGGAGCGCGCTTACCTAGAATTAACCTATTCACTCTTTACATAAAGATTCCTGGGTTGTAGCTATCAGGAAATACAGACTCCGGCAAGGAATTCCACTCCTTAGCTGTACGCACAATGAATGTGTTCCCAAAACGTTTTGTGCTTATATAAATATGTTACTGCTTCACAAAAGGCGAGCGCCTGCCATTCCTCCTCGCTCCGGACCATGGCCTGTACCAGTTTGCGTTTCAGGGCTCAAGCGACTGTTTCGAACATTCCGCAACTCAGGATGCACTACCTGGTATACGCGTGATTGCGTAGCATACCTGAACCCATAATCAACTTCAATAACCTTTTTTTTTATGGTGGGAAAAATCATGCATTGACATCCCCCGCCCTTGGGCGGAGCGGGAGATAGTGTCATACTCTTACTGACTAAAAGACCCACCCCGTTCCTTCTAGCCTTCATACCGGGGCTCGAGCGCCCTTTCGGATAACCCTGGCCCCAGTAGGCTTCGACCCGGCTGGGTCCCTGCTGTTGCTGACAACTCCTTGAGGCGCGCGGGAACAGTGCGCGCCGTCGACGACTTGAGCTTGGTCCGGACAGTTACCGGACGGCCGGACAGCGAGCTACCCATTGCTCACTGTCCGCAAGCCCGCGTCTACGTTGGCCGGAAATCGGGATCAGAATCCCGGCGACGGCGGCGGCGATAACGCCGTTGCTTGATGCGTTCAGCCTCCTCCTTTGCGAGCATTACTGCTTCGCAGAAGTCTGCGACCGCCTGCCACTCCTCCTCGCTCCGGACCATGGCCTCAACCAAGGCCCGGCGCGAGAGGTCTCCGCCGCCGATCGCCCCCACGAGGGCACGGCGATGCTCCGCCCAAGCAGGGCACACCTCGACTGTGTGCTCCACCGTGTCCTCCGGGCGTTCCGCACAGTGGCGACACCCGGGCGTCACTTCCGCATGAATCGAGTGCAGGAATCTCCCGAACGAACCATGTCCGGTGAGTACCTGCGTCATGCGGAAGGTAAGGACGCCGTGAGGTCTTTCCAGCCACGCCTCAAAGAGGGGACTTACCGCCATGATTGTGGCGTGCCCAATCTTCAATAACCTACGGAACCTCTAGTTAAAGACTTCAAAAACTTGGCAGCCATTAGTGATTTGGATGTAAACTAGTTTGAGAGTAATTTGGCGAATGGCAGCCGATACGAATATGGTCTCCTGTGTCTCTAGGCGTTAACCTTGATACAGAACTTGGTTCAATAGCTGAACTTGATGTTCTGTTTGATTAGGACATAAGAGACAAGTTTTTAGTTGCTATGCTATATTTTAAGCTATTGCATAGCTTCTATCGCGGGCCTTGAGCGTGGAGACCGAATCCAGAAATTCCGTAACGAAAATAACCTAACACCCCTCACTCATTTGTTTTTTGAGCGTGGTGACCGATAAGAAAACAAATGAGTGAACAATCAATCAAAATTCAATTCAATGTGTGAAAGTGTAACTTCAATTAATATCAAAGAAAAAAAAAAACAAAGGAAAAAAAATACTGCATAGATAAAATAAATAAATAATTATAATTGCTTATGTTGATAAAAAATGCTATGCAATAGCTTTACCGCGGCAGTCCCCGAGTGCCACACGTCTTTTTTTTATTTATAGCAGATCAGTGATGGCCGAGTGATAATGGCTCTTATTTCTGACTTAGAAGTATAATATATTATGTATAATTCCTTCACTAATCTCCTTCGTCATCATCAGCTGAAAGACGTCCACGGTAGCACATATGCCTCCCCCAAGTACCGACAGATGGGCCTGTGCGTCTTCTTTTGAATTCCCGCAATACTCGCCAGATCATCAGTCTACATTGTGGATAGCCTTCCAACGCCTTATCGTCAGGTAACCATTCGGCCCCATTGACCATCTGTTCTGCTCGCTTGTGCCAATGTGCCCTGCCCGCTTACACTTAGGTGTAGTGCTTCTTCGGGCTATGTCAATAACCTTGTTCTCCTATCCACTTTATGAAGTTGGAAATGTAAGAAAATTCATAAAAAACACTCCATTTTTCATCTACTACCAAAAACCCCATAATGTTCTGCATTTCTCAAACATTTTATCATCATCATCATCATCAGCCTTTTTAATGTTCCTACTGCTGGGACTCAGGCCTCCTCTCTAGGAGAGGGAATAGGCCGTAATCCACCACGCGGGCCCAGTGCGGGTTGGTGAATGTCACGTCTTCGAATTTTTGGTTCTAGGTCATGCCGGTTTCCTCACGATATTTTCCTTCACCGTTTTGAGAGCAGTGGTAAAGAAATAAATTACAAAAAGTAATGCGCCTGGCAGGGATTGAACCCGCGACCCACAACTCGTTAGTCGGAGCCATTACCACTCGGCCACCACTCTCACACATTCAAACATTCACATTCTCAAACATTATTAAGGAAACCTAAATTACCAAGCCTTGACTTCTTTCCAAGCTGCACGCAATATTCAATTTTCCTACAACAGTCATGAACTTATGGTAATGTTGTCTATCATTAAACATATCTTAAAAACCTTGGCATTGACACAGATCGTTTCAAATTCCAAACGACCAGCCATTACGAGTCATAAGTATGATATAACATGAGGAATTTACATTTTTGGCAAACAAGACACACAAATAAACACACAAATATCAAATGTCGCAAAAATTCGGCAAAACACTTCTGAAATCATGCTTATTGATGCCGTCGCGTCGCGTTGCGTATGTTAGTCTTAAGTTTGCGGCTTTTCCGGCAAATAAATGTTTTTCTTTCTTTACTTTGTCAAGTATTCCCGACTTCTAAGCGTTGTCCATGAAAATGATTTGTATCGAGATCGTTCATATTTCTATAGCATCGTTCAATGGTCATCGAACCCCTAGAACGCGAAGGGCCATTGAAGAAACACAGGTGGGTTTTAGTCAGTAAAAATCTGACACTATCTCACTCCAGCCAGAGCAGGAGAAATGTTAAGCGTGCCCGAATATAATTTAGGTGTCTTCAAGGCTAGAGTAAATAGGTTCTTAATAAACTAGTGCGCTTCAACGTCAACGATTGTATCACTGCTTACCATTAATAGACCAGTGTCGATAATTTTTAAAACAAAAAAAACGAATAGTAGGATGAAACCCATCACAAAAGGAGGAGAATATTATAAAAATGAAAGGAAAAATAATTTACGGGCGATCTGAGGTCGGGAAGGGGGTGGGGGTGACTTTTTAAGGGGAAAAAACGGTTTTTCTCGATTTCCGGCAAAACTAAAAGTCCTATGGAAAAAAGTCAAATGGCAAAGTTGTAGGTAATAAAAAGATCTAAAACTTTTGTATTAACACTTTTTTCACATAACCTCAAAATTTATGTGAAAAATTCAAAAAACCATGTTTTTGGTTTTTTATTTTTATCTCTTTCAAAAAACAATATTTTATCACGAAATTTGGTGAAAACTTACCTTTTTATGTCTCAAATACGCTGTAATTTATTTGATTAGAAATATTTATTTTTTCACCTTATTTTGAATAAATATCGAAAAATCACCCTAATTTTCAATCGAAAAATCACCCGTCAAAATATCTTTTTTTTTCAAAAAGTTTATATGGTGTCTGTTCGTTGAAATGTCTACTTTCCGATGGTGAAAAAAAATATATATGTTACCATAGTAAATCTTCTCAGCAAATGCAAAAAACCGAAAAAAACTCGAATTCGAATTTTTTTTTCAATTATTATATTGAATGTAGAGCTATTTATTAAAATTTACACTTTAATTACTCGAAAAACGTAAAATTACATGTTACATAGATAACAAAAAAAATTGCAAATCAAAATATAGTACTATAATTAACAAACAAATAAGTTGATAAAATTAATACTTAATAAGACGTCTACAATATTTGGAGAAAGGAGTCGAATCTTCTTTAAGTTATATGCGTAGATGCCTATTTATAACTATTTTTAGATAACTTATATTTATCTGAGTGACCTACGAAAAATTTTAGCCCATCAAAAGGTATTTCATAGAGGAGTGGGGAAGGGGCTAGGCAGTCCGGGTCTTACTACATACATACCTAATATATTATTTCGTAGCAGCTGTAACAACCGTTAGCCTAGCCAGTATTCGAAATACAGTATAGTATACAACATCGTTAAAAAAAATACACGTGCACGTTGAGTTTCTTGAAGATAATAATTGTGACAAGTTTACAAAAAAACTAAGAAGATTAAAAAAATAATAATCTCCTTTATTTTGCACAAACAAACTTAGTTACTCCCATATGATATATAAAATACACATCGTAAATATATTTTTACTAACTAACTTATGGCCTATTTTCATATATATTTCATATATTTTAAATATATTTTAGATACATTCAAAATATATCCTAAAAGACATAAAAAACATAGCTAAAAATAAAATAAAAAAAATTGAATATATCTGAAATATATTTGAAATGTATAATATATATATGAAAATCGGCCAAAAGTTAGTTAGTAAAAATATATTTACGATGTGTATTTTATATATCATATGGGAGTAACTAAGTTTGTTTGTGCAAAATAAAGGAGATTATTTTTTTTTAATCTTCTTAGTTTTTTTGTAAACTTGTCACAATTATCTTCAAGAAACTCAACGTGCACGTGTATTTTTTTAAACGATGTTGTATACTATACTGTATTTCGAATACTGGCTAGGCTAACGGTTGTTACAGCTGCTACGAAATAATATATTAGGTATGTATGTAGTAAGACCCGGACCCGCCTAGCCCCTTCCCCACTCCTCTATGAAATACCTTTTGATGGGCTAAAATTTTTCGTAGGTCACTCAGATAAATATAAGTTATCTAAAAATAGTTATAAATAGGCATCTACGCATATAACTTAAAGAAGATTCGACTCCTTTCTCCAAATATTGTAGACGTCTTATTAAGTATTAATTTTATCAACTTATTTGTTTGTTAATTATAGTACTATATTTTGATTTGCATTTTTTTTTGTTATCTATGTAACATGTAATTTTACGTTTTTCGAGTAATTAAAGTGTAAATTTTAATAAATAGCTCTACATTCAATATAATAATTGAAAAAAAATTTCGAATTCGAGTTTTTTTCGGTTTTTTGCATTTGCTGAGAAGATTTACTATGGTAACATATATATTTTTTTTCACCATCGGAAAGTAGACATTTCAACGAACAGACACCATATAAACTTTTTGAAAAAAAAAAGATATTTTGACGGGTGATTTTTCGATTGAAAATTAGGGTGATTTTTCGATATTTATTCAAAATAAGGTGAAAAAATAAATATTTCTAATCAAATAAATTACAGCGTATTTGAGACATAAAAAGGTAAGTTTTCACCAAATTTCGTGATAAAATATTGTTTTTTGAAAGAGATAAAAATAAAAAACCAAAAACATGGTTTTTTGAATTTTTCACATAAATTTTGAGGTTATGTGAAAAAAGTGTTAATACAAAAGTTTTAGATCTTTTTATTACCTACAACTTTGCCATTTGACTTTTTTCCATAGGACTTTTAGTTTTGCCGGAAATCGAGAAAAACCGTTTTTTCCCCTTAAAAAGTCACCCCCACCCCCTTCCCGACCTCAGATCGCCCGTAAATTATTTTTCCTTTCATTTTTATAATATTCTCCTCCTTTTGTGATGGGTTTCATCCTACTATTATTATTTTTCACTTTTTATTATTTTTGAAGGCATCTACCCTGGTCTATAAGCACTAGTTTATATCAATAAAAAAAAAATAACATTGTTCAAACCACAGGACTTAAGAAAGAGGTTAGAATGGCCTTGAGGACGGGGCAGGCGTGCCACAAAGTAGGGCAATGCTCATAGTTCAACAACCAATAGCAAGCTTGCGATCTAAGTTTGCGTGGTCTGTCAGTTGCGTAATGCGCGTTCGTATTGGTTTATTGCCTGTAATCGAGTTTAAAGATGGGAAACAAGCGGCGAGACTCGTTGTATAGTCTGTCTAATAAGTCAACCGACTTGAGAATTTTGTATGTTATTTAATCATTTAAAAAATACTTATATTCGATACTTTTCCTATGGTTCTTCTGTTAGTAAACAATGATCATTACCTCTTAATTAACCTTGATTATTGAACCCGTGTTGACTACATCAGATTTCATTAAATCCTGATAATTACCTAAGTCGTTTACTATTAGACAGACTTTTGTACAAATCGGGAAGTATTTCCTTTCTAACCTCTTTCATCTTTTTGTGCTTCAAACTCAAGACTAAATCTCTTCCTAAAATCTTAGATCACCGACGCATGACAGAGCTTGCCAAGTTCGCATACCAAATAACACCTTGCCCCAAGCACAGTACGTTTGAACTTCAAAGCGCGCGAAAGTCAATAAAATCAATCAGCTGGCAACATTAACGTCATCATATTTCGCCGGGACAGCGAATAAAACGCACTCGACGAGTGTGCGAGACATACGGCGCTGGCAACACTGATTTATTGAAGAATTTCAACTGCAATTGGAAGGAGTCATTAGTGTTAAGGTTTAATTTGAATTTGTAATTCATTTAGACGGTTTTTTGTGATGAAGAATCTTGTTATGTCTGTAATGTATTATTTAGTAACAACTTTTATTTTAGCTATCATCAACATCCTTACTTAATATTATAAAAGCAAAAGTGAGTTTGTTTGTTTGTTATGTCTTCACGCCTAAATGGCAAAACCGAATTTGATGAATTTTGGTACAAAGATAGTTGGGACCCTGGAGACGGACATAGGCTAATTTTTTAATAAACGATTGAGAAAAGGGGGAGAAAGAGGGAATGTCTTTTATGTACGCGGGCGAATCCGCGGGCAAAAGTTAGTCAGATATATTCGACAAACAGTCTCGCGCTTATACAGCCAGCCAACCAAATACTCTAATCACGTCAGCTCTGCTGTCACCTATGGGAACTAAAGAGCTGAACTAGATGGAGTACGCATTTGGTTCAGTTATCCTCTTATTACAGTTTGCTGTACGAAAACCCAATTTTGGGTTAAGCTCGCCGGTGTACATCGGCTGTTGTACTATTTATATTTTGTACAAGTTATGTACAAAAAGAATAAAAGAGTACCCAGTGGCAAACATACGACCCTGTCGCAATGGCAAAAACACTCATCGGACCAATCTATCTTAAAACTTTTTAGTTACAATGTTCACGATAAAAAAGCAGACATATTTTTCTACGTTGACAACACTCAATTCGCAGATCTGTCATCATAAACGTCAAAAGTTTTGTAAAGATTTATTTTTTAATGAAATCTTAATTTCTTATTCGTTATATTTAATTCAAGAACTCGAAGCACATCGAAAATTCTTTACAATTTAACTTAATAAAAAAATGGCGACATACGACAGAGCAATAACTGTGTTTTCTCCTGATGGTCAGCTTCTCCAAGTCCAGTATGCTCAAGAAGCAGTGAGGAGGGGTTCCCCAGTAGTAGGAGTACGAGGTCCTGACGTCATAGTTCTGGCTGTTGAGAGGAAGACAGTAGAACTGCTGCAGGATGAAAGAACTGAGAAGAAGATAGTGTCGTTAGATGAACATGTTGTGCTGGCTTTTGCTGGGTTGAGAGCTGATGCTAGGGTACTGATTGCACGGTAATTTCTTCATTCTTTGAGTGATTAACTAGTTCCGATTCGGAACTGTGATTTAATACAAGATTTTATTTTTTGTGTGACCATTATTTCACCTGATGGTAAGCGATGATGTGGTCGACGAAGGAGCACGCTTGCCTAGAAGTAACCTAGACACTCTTGACTTAAATACCCCTAGATTTTAGCTCAGAAGACAGACTCCGGCAGGGAATTCAACTCCTCAGCTGCACGCATAATGAAAGTGTCCCAGAAGCGTTTTTTATACGCCGCCAACTATATTTGTAGAGCTTACATTAGATCTACGCCACGCAACGCCAAGTGACGCGTCTCTACGCACTTATCAGGCATAGCGCACGTGTGCGTAGTTCTAATGTAGTTCCCGCTTAATTCTTCTCTTTTCCTCATCTAGGGCCCAAATAGAATGTCAATCCCACCGCCTCACAGTAGAAGACCCGGTCTCCCTGGAGTACATTACACGCTACATAGCAGAGATGAAGCAGAACTACACTCAGAGCAACGGCAGGAGACCCTTTGGCATCTCGTGTCTGATAGGAGGGTTCGACTACGATGGCAACGCGCACCTGTTCCAGACTGAGCCTTCCGGGATTTACTATGAGTGGAAGGTGAGTAGAAGGATCTGCAGTTAGGAGTAGCTAGAATTATCTGGGGATACGGTGAAGAACAGAGAGAAATATATTTCTGTCAGGATGGCATGAAGCCATGTATGGGACTCGGAAGGCGAAGAGCGCATAAACATAGATAACGAACTGAAAGGTCTTTATGTAGGCATGACGTAAATAATAGCAGAATAGTGAGCTAAAAGCGATAATATGACTATCAGTTGTCTCTTGCAAGGACTATAATAGGGCTACGTCATAAACTGGTCGAAACAGATGAGTTCTGCACTTAGAAAATGTGAGAAGAGGTGACTTTGTCCTTTTCTTCGGAGACAGTGGTTAGTTTTGTGAGGATGGCAGAGGTTCCAAATACCACAGCCTAGCAGTAGAAGACCCGGTCTCCCTGGATACATAACGCGTTACATAGCAGAGATGAAGCAAAACTACACTCAGAGCAACGGCAGGAGACCCTTCGGCATCTCGTGCCTAATAGGAGGGTTCGACTACGATGGCAACGCGCACCTGTTCCAGACTGAGCCTTCCGGGATTTACTATGAGTGGAAGGTGAGTAGAAAGATCTGCAGTTAGAGGAAGATAGAATTATCTGGTGATACTGTGAAGAACAGAGAGAGAGTGAGAGAGATATAGCAGAAAGAAAAAAAAAGAATAGACGATCGCCTCCTTCTGCGAAGCAGTAAGGAGACGGCCGCACTCGAGAAGGAATGGACATCCACCCGGTCAGCCGCCGACGCCGCGACCCCGACTACCAGCCACGGTACGCCCGAGCTTGCGGACGACGAACAATAGATAGCTCACCGTTCGGTCGTCCGGTATGCTTTCAGACCGAGGCCAAGTTGTCAACAGCGTGTAGTGTTCAGAGATATCAGCAAACCGTAACGTCTGGGTAGTGCTGATGCACGCTAAAGCCACGGGCCTTTAGTCGCGGAGTTGCGGATAACAGCCCGATATACAATACAATAGGGCCACAGGGATTTTCTGCAAAAGAAACCCGTGGTCCTAGACACGGGGAGGGGGAGGGGGGGTTTAGTCAGTTAAGGTCAAAGCACACTTACACGACTCTGCTAGTCTGCTCCCACCCGGCATAAACAATATCATTCAAATATGGGCTTTATACGTTGCTCTTAAGATATATTTTACATTGGCATCATAAATTAGCAGACAGCTCGCTGTCAGCGAGTTTACCGCCATCAGACTGCTCGTTAGTTGACGCCTCGCTGGCCACAAGTTGTAGACGAGCGGTCGCTGCGGTGTCCGCGCGCTCACTGCTAGCAGTCGCCAGTATCTACACAAAAGCGAGAGCAGTCGGCTGGTGGACAGCTGGCCGTCTGCTAGCTGTCGCCGCGTGGACTGCTGGGTGCCTGCTAGCTGTCGCCGCGTGGATTGCGAGTAGTCGTCTTATTTTAGGGCGATGTTTGGTGGGAGCGGTGATGGAGCAGAGTAGTTTAAGTGTGCTATGACCTTAAGTCTGACACCCCGCCACCTCCCGGTCATGAAGTAAGTATGTCTTCTCTTTTCTCAGGCTACCACAACAGGCAAGTACGACAAGACAGCCCGAGAGTTTCTGGAGAAGAACTATGATGAATCCATTGTGAAGACTGATCAGGGAGCCACCAAGTTAGCCATCAGGGCTATACTGGAAGTCGTGCAATCTGGACAGAGGAACTTGGACGTTAGTTAACTATATACAATTCACTATAGAAGATACAATTAAAAGAACTCTGCACACGTACATAGATAGCTCAGGCAACCTAATATTACGACAACCTTATGCTACGACATTCCCCTATTGTCAATAAGATCCAATGGATTAAAGTGGTCAAAAAATAAAAAGACATTTGACATTTGTATTTTGACTTACCTAGCGGCATGTCCAGTGTAGTGTAGCTACTACAGATACACCCTTAAGTTTTAATCCCGTGGAGGATCGGTCAATAGTCCGGTGTAGTAGTAGCCTGTTTTTTTTTTTCAGTTTCGTTTCAAGTTCTTATGTTTTTCTCAAATGTCAAAACAGACCTTTTATTTTTTAACGAGTTTAGTCGTAGAATAACCTAAACGGATAAAAGGATAGATACAAAGGAAAGTGCGATTCCGTGAGTCCAGATGTAGCTCAACTCTAAATCTGCAGACTTGTAAGCCGATCGTTAATTCCAAGTACATGAATACAGCTATTGATTAGTGAAACTGCTATTAAATAAGCTATTAAATTATTCAAAGGATAAATATTTTCTCCGAGAGAGTTTCATTTTGAGAACCTGGTTTTCAATTATAGGTAAATGCTCTTAGGTCGCAGGTTACGGCTATCTATGTGGTGGTACGGATTTTTTTTTGAGATTTAGGAAAACATTTAGTTTAGATTATTTACGTCATGCGAAAATCTGACTCCTGTAACAGGCGTGTAGAAAAACTGCGTATCAGCTCATAAAGTCAACTTCTCAAAATAACAACTGAACTCGATATGTCCACTTCTCAAAACGTCAACTTTTTAGAATGTCAATTTCTCACAACGATAAATTCGCGTAAGGTCAACTTCAAATGACACATTCGCTTTATAACAACTCCACATAGATGCTACCATAACGTCCCGTTTTGTCTACTTCTCAAAATCTCCAAACAGTCGCAAAATGTCCTCTTCTCACAATGTCAACTTCTTAGAATGTCAACTTCTCAAAATCACATCATAGTTCTACCAGTGTCAGACTTTTACTGACTAAAGCCATCTGTTTTAATATCTTTAAATATAAAAATGAATCCCTATTTTCTTGGCCACGCCATCACGCGTGAACGGCTGGACCGATTTCGCTAATTCTTATTTTGTTGTGTTTGTTATTGTGAGGTGATTTTTATGGGAAAAAAAAATGAAAATTAGGGTAGTGTAGGGTAGGGTAGGGTAGTGTAGGGTAGGGTAGGGTAGAATTACCAGCTCAGTTAAAAGGTATCACAACTATTAAGAGATACGAAGTTCGCCGAGTCAGCTAGTGTGTTATATATTTTCAGGTGACTGTTATAAAGAGAGGCAAGCCTGTAACGATGTTGGAACAGTCAGTAATATTGGACATCATAAAAGAGATCGATCGGGAGAAGGAAGAAGCTGATAAGAAACGTTAGGATAACTAAGTGTCGCCGCACATCGACCTCCGGCCACAGCCACAAACGCCGCCACTAGTAGCTAGAAATGGCCACAAAGGAAGCTGAAGCGCGCGACAGCCAGTTGTGGCCGGTGGCTGCTACTTTTTAGGGTTCCGTAGTCAACTAGGAACCCTTATAGTTTCGCCATGTCTGTCTGTCCGTCTGTCCGTCCTCGCTTAATCTCTGTGACCGTTAGCACTAGAAAGCTGAAATTTGGTACCAATATGTATATCAATCACGCCGCAAAGTGGTCAAATAAAAATTGGATTTTTTTTTTTTTTATTAGGGTAGCAAGTGATTTTTTTTTTAATTTCAACCCTAACATGTGATATATTGTTGGATAGGTATTTAAAAATGAATAGGGGTTGACTAAAATCATATTTTGATAATGTCAATAATTTCGGAAATAATCGCTTCAAAAGTAAAAAACAATGTGTGTGTGTGTCCCCCTCTAACTTTTGAACCATAAGTTTAGAAAATATGAAAAAAATCTGAAAAGTAGAACTTTATAAGGACTTTCTAGGAAAATTATTTTGAACTTGATGGAAAGAACAGTTTTTGTACAAAAAAGACAAAAGGGTTCTACAAAATATTTTCTGTACTAAGTTTGTAGTATAATCGTCATAATATATAATCCGTCATAATAAGTGTACTCACTTATGAGTTTGAAAAAATGCTTGCATATAGTATTTTTTCGGCGACGGGAAACTACGGAACCCTACAGTGAGCGTGGCCCGACACGCTCTTGGCCGGTTTTTTTTAATCCATGTGCGAAGTATCATAATGGACTCTGACGAAGAAGGTTTAAATGCGCGAGTGGCGTGTGACGGCGTTTAGTGGTCAGTGCGGGCCACAAAAATCGAGCAGCGGCGATATGTTGCGTGTGGCGGCCACCGGCAACAACCGTGAGCGGCGAGTCTATATAAAATGTATAAGAAGTTCATATAAACCCGTAACTGGATGTGAGAAACACATTAATTGCTAAGACAAAAGTTGGCTCGTACACGCTATCTCTAACGTCTATGGGTAAAGTTTATTGATTTTGAAATATAGTTTACGTTTTGTTTCCAATTGAGAAGTTTTATTATTAGGGGTACAGCAGTGCCCCCGCCAAGCCGAGCTAAAAAGCGGCACGGCCGACAGGGCCGTACCATCCTTTTGTCGATACAGATTAATAGTGGGTGGAAAATGGCATGCACCCATTTTCCACTCCCTTACGAAAGGCAAAAAGGAACAGGGTGGGTTTTTTAGTCAGTAAGAGTCTGACACTATTTCCCGCTCCGCCCAAGGGTCGGGAGATCTCATTTGAATGATTTATACCCATAAAAAAAAACCAAACCCCTCTATAACTTCGCTGTGTATAAAACTAGAAGAATGATGTCACGTGTGTGATGGTGTTGCAAAAGGTCCGTCAAGTAGGGACTGAATAAATTAACCGAATCTGTATTACATGGATCTCACAACTGTTCACGGTAGAACGGAGCTGCAAGCCCTAGTTTTTTTACAAAGTAAGTTTTTGATGGCATTTAAATTATAAAAAAAAAAAAACAGTCAGTTTAACATCGTGTGTGGTCAAATAAAAATTCTATTCGAATGTACGTAATTTTCACATTTTACTATAATAATTAAAAGTTTATACGTCAGGTTTACATAATTATTTTAGTGCTTAGCTAAAATTATTCGTACTTACATACAGTATTTAATAAAAGTTTTGCAATAAAGTAGCCATAATATGGCCGGCTTACGTGACTTTCTCAGCAAAAAGATGATACTGCTGAAAAATTATCATTTAATAGACTGTTACCGAGAAATCGATAATGCCTGTAAAATCCTTAATCGATTCAGCTGGTTCACGATATCGATACAATCCTTTATGAATAAATTAATTTCGAGAAATAGTAAAGCTGATGATAAGATATATTTAAACCTTCAGTACATATTAATTTGCATAATATTTAATATTAGAAATAATATTTATAATATTTACTATCAGCTTTTGCGCTCGGCATCGCCCGCGTACATAAAATATAGCCTACATCACTCAGGAATAAAGCAGCTTTCTATCAGTGAAAACATTTTAGCAATCGGACCAGTACCTACTTTCAGACATTACCTCCTACAAACAAAAAAACATAAAAACAAACTTTATCTCATATCATATTATTAGTGTAGACTTACTGTAAAATTCTCTTCCGCATTTCTTTTTTTTTGTATTTTCCTTTATCTGTTTGTAACTCTTTACCTGAAAAACAAAGAAAATAAAAGGCTTAGTTCAAAATTACTATTTTGAGTACAACGCCATCTGTTTTCCATAAGGCGTACTACGGAGGAGTTGACTAACATTCATTGTTTCACTTGACGCTCAATGCGTGCCTTAGCTGCCTGTTTATTACAACTCCCGGTAGATAGCGACACCAGACTAGCAAATGATTTTGTTTTTTGAAGCGTTGCTTTTGGCGGTTTTTTTTTGTTAAATGTTTGGTAAATATACAATGAAAATGATCATCGTTGACATTAAAACTGGAGTCGCAATAACATCACAAAGATTTACAAGCACTAAATTACCATAAATTAACAGACGAATGACCTTGAACTTTACACATTAAGACGACCTTCAACAGGTACAAAAGGGTTCACTCTGAATCTTTTCTTTTCGCGGCAAGAAAACAGTATTTCTTTCAATTTACACTATTGTACTTTTACAGTAAGATTCGTTTTTACTTTTAGGATTACATACCCAAATGGTAAAACGGGACGCTATCTCTACTTCTCACACGTCTGTCAGTCTGTTACCAGATTGTATCTCATGAATGTTGTTAGCTAGACAGTTGAAATTTTCACAGATGGTATTTCTGTTGCCGCTTTAACAACAAATAATAAAAGAATAAAATATTTTTTAAGTGGGGCTCCTTGATATCCGTGGGGACTCCCATATACTTAATAGTGTTCAGGAAACGAAAAGAAAAGGATCGGCCTGTCAATACGAACTATAGCTGTCCAATCAAGTTTATAATTTCGTATGAAGAGGTCGACGTATTTTTTCATTTTTAGGGTTCCGTAGCCAAATGGCAAAAAACGGAACCCTTATAGATTCGTCATGTCTGTCTGTCTGTCTGTCTGTCTGTCTGTCCGTCCGTATGTCACAGCCACTTTTTTTTCGAAACTATGAGAGCTATACTGTTGAAACTTTGTAAGTAGATGTATTCTGTGAACCGCATTAAGATTATCACATAAAAATAGAAAAAACGCAATATTTTTTTTTTTTTTTTTCCCCATACTTAAAACTGAAACTCGAAAAATTTTTTTTCATCAAACCCGTACGTGTGGGGTATCTATGGATAGGTCTTTAAAAATGATACCTACAGTTTGCGCGAGAGACACATCCAAAGTGGTAAAATGTGTGTCCCCCCCCCTCTAACTTCTAAAATAAGAGAATGATAAAACTAAAAAAAATATATGATGTACATTACTATAAAAACTACCAACGGTTTGAACGAAATCTAGTAAGTAGTTTTTTTTTAATGCGTCATAAATCGAAAAAAATACACTATTATTAAAACATCGATCAAAGTTACAACACATTACAAGAACTTTAATATTATGTTACTTGCTGCTACGGAACCCTTCATGGGCGAGTCCGACTCGCACTTGGCCGGTTTTTTAAGTTTTGCGCTTTTCCTTACACTTTATACAGTTGCCATCACGGATCTCGAACGCTCGGCGTCAGAGTGGGGATCGCTTTGCGCAATATATACATTGGCGAGCCAATCGTCTTCGTTGTTAGATACATACAGCAACGCAGGAAACGAATGTGGAGTGACGTCTATGACGCGATGGCGCGGCGAGCCAATCACTGACACTCCCCACCCCGCGTCTCACTTCGCATCACTAAAGAGACCGAATATTTTGACTTCTGCGCAACCGCTCAAGATCTGTTGTGCCTACTTTACGGTATTCGAGGTACTACTGAAATAATTAGATCAAATAGGTATCTACTTTAAAAAATGTAAAGGAGGTTTATTTTTACCTGGGGTAGGTAAAAATAATAAAAAGCTAAATCTTGCTGTAAACCCTGACCTACAAACAAAATGGCGTCAGTATTCCACGTGTGAAGTATGAGCAGCGTGTGAAATGCACGGCCAGTCAAAACACGCCGAGCGGAACATGAGCATCGCCCGCCGACATTACGTGGGGCCGTGAAACGAGCGGGTGATCGAAGAGAAATGGTGGTTAAGCCATTGAAGCCATTTTTATTAGGTGACTATCCTTTTTATAAATTCTCCCGCTCTAGAGTGGAGTGAGAGGGCGTAGCAGACTTTTACTGACTAGAAAATAAAAAAGAAAGAAAGAAAACTATTCTATTTGGCATACACACAACATGTAAACACTAATAAATTATTATATATAAAAAAAGAGACAACTAACAATGTGAAAAACCACATCTGTATCCTTCAGTTGCCTTTTGCGTTAAAGGACCACAGTTTCCTTTTCAGATATTCCTCGTGGGCATGGGCCCCGCTGGGCTTACGGTTGCTTTGAGGCGCGCGTGAAACTTTACGTGAGACCCTCTACCTAGCAGAGCCGAAGCCTACTGCAGCTATAGGTAATCCGAAAGGGAACCTAGGCATCCTGGAACGCATGGCAAAGGCATAGGTGTACATATTTATTTTGCAAATACGTTTTTAAAAACACTTGCACGTCAATTTTTTCGTCAATTTAATTCATTAGACCCCAAGCTAACGCCGTTCGCGCATCTATTGTCTTACTATTGTGTCTCAAATTGACGGTATCTGAAAGTTTAAACTAGATGAGGCCTGTGTTTCCTAGCTAAGATAGAAATTTCTACCACAAAATAGATAGGTATATTTTGTGCTTTTACCCTGAGAAGAAACACCGAAACAAACTCAGGAGTAAAAGCCATATGGGTTAACTCACACCGAAAGAGCGGCGAAGGGCAGCGACCCGTTTACCGTTCATAGAATTCGCTGGAATTTCCGCGGCGCCGCGGGCATCCGCGCGACTCGTTCGAGTTTCTCATGCGATAATAAGTATTATAGCAATGAAAATAAAGTTAAAACTCATATGACACTGAAACTGCGATCCGCCTCGCTGCTTTTCGACGCTCTTTTGGTGTGAGTTGACCCTAAATCGCTGGTTTCCTAGCCCTACAATGCAAGCACAAAGTTTATGTAATGCACATATATTTGGTTCATTGTTCACGTACAGTAATAACACATTAGTTACTGTTATGTTTTTATATATTATTGCGCTAGTACTTAGCCCGCAGTAGTACCTTGGCGTTTCGGACATTTGACCTTCAGATATTGCGGTTATGGACAGAATTTTGTACATATGCAGGATTGTTTTTTACCGCATACATACTGCATCTTCATGCAGGTTTTTCGTATTCATCACTAGCTTTTGCCCGCAGCTTCGCCCACATACATAAAATATCTAAGCCTATGTCACTCAGGAATAAAGCAGCTTTCTGTCGGTGAAAAAATTTTAGAAATTTGACCAGTACTTCCAAGATTACATCCAACGAACCAAAAAAAAAAAACTTTATCTCTTTATTATATTAGTGTAGATTTTTCCGGACATTAATCAGTATTCTACCAGAATAACGAAATACGGATATATTTTTTTTAAATCGATTCTTCGACCAAACGACTTTAAAATCGGTGTCGGTCGTTCAAACTCGATTAATGGATGTGAATACGGAAATGGTCTAAACGACTAAATCGCTACGATATCGTTACGGTTTTGAATACGTGAATCGGGCTACAGGTAGTATGGGCCCGGCGGTGACCTCTCGCGCCGGGCTTTGGTTCAGGCCATGGTCCGGAGCGAGGAAGTGTGGCAGGCGGTCGCCGACTTCTGCGAAGCAATAATGCTCGCAAAGGAGGACGCGGACCGCATCAGGCAACGGCGCTCTTGCAGCCGCCGGATTCCGATCCCGATTTTCGGCCACCGTAGGCGAGGGCTTGCGGACAGTGAGCAATGGGTAGCTCGCTGGCCGGCCGTCCGGTAACTGTCCGGATCAAGCCCAAGTCGTCGACGGCGCGCACTGTTCCCGCGCGCCTCAAGGAGGTGTCAGCAAAAGCAAGGACCCAGCCGGGTCGAAGCCTACTGGGGCCACGGTTATCCGAAAGGGAACTCGAGCCCCGGTATGAAGGCAGGCTTTTAGTCAGTAAGAATCTGACACTATCTCCCGCTCCGCCCAAGATCGGGGGTTGTCATTGGATGATTTTTCCCACCATAAATAAAAAAAAGGTAGTATGGGCCATGCGTTATCCGAAAGGTAACCCCGGGGTCTTAGAATGCAAGGCAAAGAAGGAATATAGAAATGGGTTTCATTCAATCTGGTGCATCCACGCGCTCCGGCCTAGACCGGGAGAAGTCATTGGATTATTCTCCACCAAAAAATGCCTTGGCAGGACATTACCCCACCAAATTGGCCTGATAACCCAGTTTGCAACCTGACATCATGAATGAACGTGGTCTGTACTATGTAGCGAAACAATGGCTATCACTTAATGCACCATTGTGCAATTGATTGTTGACTTATTATACAGATTGTGACATTTAACAGTTTCTTAGTAGTGTTGCAGTACTTTTTATTGCTTATTGTGTCTTTATTGTTTACTTTTGAGATTAGAGATGGTTTCCATCGTAGGCGCGGGTTTGCGGACGGCGAGCAATGGAAAGCTCGCTGTCCGACCGTCTGGTAATCATCCGGACCAAGCCCAAATTGTCAATGGCTCGTAGTGTTCCACGCACGCCTCAAGGAGTTGTCAGCAACCGTAGGGACCCAGCTGGGTCGAAGCCTACTGGGACCAAGTGTCTGCTTCTGAAAGGAAGGCTCGGCCCCGTTATGAAAGACAACGAAGGAATGTGGTGGGTTTTTTTTTAGTTAGTAAAAGTCTGACACTATCTCCCGCTCCGCCCAAGGGCGGGGGATGTTACCCCCGAAAAAAAAACAGTAACGGCAAGAAGAACAGACTTATTTGACAATTTATCTAACCCAAAAAAAAAAAAGAAAAATTCTTGAAATCCAAACTAATATTATAAATGCGAAAGTTACTCTGTCTGTCTGTCTGTCTGTCTTTGCTTCACGCCTAAACTACTGAACCGATTTGTGGGAAATTTGGTACAGACATAGTTTGGAACTTGAGAAAGGACATAGGATAGTTAATAAAATAAAAAATAAAATTTCCGGACATACAGCGCTATCTATTGGTCAAGAGTCGGCATCAATTCAGTACTGAAATTTCCGGAAGTCACTATTCCATGCGAACGAAGTCGCGGGCAAAAGCTAGTAATTCATATTCCGAAAATTCATAGATGAAGACATCAGCGCATTCATCAAAACAAGGTCCGACTTCCGATTGAACAAGGAAATTAAAATTTGACTAAATGATTAGGTACCTAATTAATACTTCGTAACAAGCCTATTTAAAATCCAATCAGAACTGAATCGAAATTAGCTGAGCCGTTCGCGAGATAAACACATTTAAACGAGCTGACAGAAGATTTGATTTATTATGTCAGTGGGCACATTAATCATTAATGAATGCGTGCTTTTTTTAATTTAATTAATTAACATTCAGCAGCTATGGTAATCGAAATAATATAACCGAAGATCTTATTAAGATAAATGCGCATAATGTTATTTATTTTGTAGTTTTCCGGGTACTTAACTGTCAAGGTTTTTCGAAAATAATTAAAAAGTAACTAGTATTTGATAGCGGCTTCGCTCGCATTTTTTTTGAGTTTTTTTTTTTTCAAACCTGTTGACCTAGCCATTAAGGAGGAGTAGGCTTCAGAAAGTCACTGTTTTATAGCACTGCTCGGAAGTTAAGGCCTAAAAACCAGGCCAGTATTTTTTTTCGTACGATTAATATTTTTGTCTAAAAAAAATATTTAGCAATTTCACAATTTTTCCCTATAGACCAGTGTCGATAATTTTTAAAACAAAAAAACGAATAGTAGGATGAAACCCATCACAAAAGGAGGAGAATATTATAAAAATGAAAGGAAAAATAATTTACGGGCGATCTGAGGTCGGGAAGGGGGTGGGGGTGACTTTTTAAGGGGAAAAAACGGTTTTTCTCGATTTCCGGCAAAAGTAAAAGTCCTATGGAAAAAAGTCAAATGGCAAAGTTGTAGGTAATAAAAAGATCTAAAACTTTTGTATTAACACTTTTTTCACATAACCTCAAAATTTATGTGAAAAATTCAAAAAACCATGTTTTTGGTTTTTTATTTTTATCTCTTTCAAAAAACAATATTTTATCACGAAATTTGGTGAAAACTTACCTTTTTATGTCCCAAATACGCTGTAATTTATTTGATTAGAAATATTTATTTTTTCACCTTATTTTGAATAAATATCGAAAAATCACCCTAATTTTCAATCGAAAAATCACCCGTCAAAATATCTTTTTTTTTCAAAAAGTTTATATGGTGTCTGTTCGTTGAAATGTCTACTTTCCGATGGTGAAAAAAAATATATATGTTACCATAGTAAATCTTCTCAGCAAATGCAAAAAACCGAAAAAAACTCGAATTCGAATTTTTTTTTTCAATTATTATATTGAATGTAGAGCTATTTATTAAAATTTACACTTTAATTACTCGAAAAACGTTAAATTACATGTTACATAGATAACAAAAAAAAATGCAAATCAAAATATAGTACTATAATTAACAAACAAATAAGTTGATAAAATTAATACTTAATAAGACGTCTACAATATTTGGAGAAAGGAGTCGAATCTTCTTTAAGTTATATGCGTAGATGCCTATTTATAACTATTTTTAGATAACTTATATTTATCTGAGTGACCTACGAAAAATTTTAGCCCATCAAAAGGTATTTCATAGAGGAGTGGGGAAGGGGCTAGGCGGGTCCGGGTCTTACTACATACATACCTAATATATTATTTCGTAGCAGCTGTAACAACCGTTAGCCTAGCCAGTATTCGAAATACAGTATAGTATACAACATCGTTTATAAAAATACACGTGCACGTTGAGTTTCTTGAAGATAATTGTGACAAGTTTACAAAAAAACTAAGAAGATTAAAAAAATAATAATCTCCTTTATTTTGCACAAACAAACTTAGTTACTCCCATATGATATATAAAATACACATCGTAAATATATTTTTACTAACTAACTTTTGGCCGATTTTCATATATATATTATACATTTCAAATATATTTCAGATATATTCAATTTTTTTATTTAATTTTTAGCTATGTTTTTTATGTCTTTTAGGATATATTTTGAATGTATCTAAAATATATTTAAAATATATGAAAATAGGCCATAAGTTAGTTAGTAAAAATATATTTACGATGTGTATTTTATATATCTTATGGGAGTAACTAAGTTTGTTTGTGCAAAATAAAGGAGATTATTATTTTTTTAATCTTCTTAGTTTTTTTGTAAACTTGTCACAATTATCTTCAAGAAACTCAACGTGCACGTGTATTTTTTTAAACGATGTTGTATACTATACTGTATTTCGAATACTGGCTAGGCTAACGGTTGTTACAGCTGCTACGAAATAATATATTAGGTATGTATGTAGTAAGACCCGGACCCGCCTAGCCCCTTCCCCACTCCTCTATGAAATACCTTTTGATGGGCTAAAATTTTTCGTAGGTCACTCAGATAAATATAAGTTATCTAAAAATAGTTATAAATAGGCATCTACGCATATAACTTAAAGAAGATTCGACTCCTTTCTCCAAATATTGTAGACGTCTTATTAAGTATTAATTTTATCAACTTATTTGTTTGTTAATTATAGTACTATATTTTGATTTGCAATTTTTTTTGTTATCTATGTAACATGTAATTTTACGTTTTTCGAGTAATTAAAGTGTAAATTTTAATAAATAGCTCTACATTCAATATAATAATTGAAAAAAAAAAATCGAATTCGAGTTTTTTTCGGTTTTTTGCATTTGCTGAGAAGATTTACTATGGTAACATATATATTTTTTTTCACCATCGGAAAGTAGACATTTCAACGAACAGACACCATATAAACTTTTTGAAAAAAAAAGATATTTTGACGGGTGATTTTTCGATTGAAAATTAGGGTGATTTTTCGATATTTATTCAAAATAAGGTGAAAAAATAAATATTTCTAATCAAATAAATTACAGCGTATTTGGGACATAAAAAGGTAAGTTTTCACCAAATTTCGTGATAAAATATTGTTTTTTGAAAGAGATAAAAATAAAAAACCAAAAACATGGTTTTTTGAATTTTTCACATAAATTTTGAGGTTATGTGAAAAAAGTGTTAATACAAAAGTTTTAGATCTTTTTATTACCTACAACTTTGCCATTTGACTTTTTTCCATAGGACTTTTACTTTTGCCGGAAATCGAGAAAAACCGTTTTTTCCCCTTAAAAAGTCACCCCCACCCCCTTCCCGACCTCAGATCGCCCGTAAATTATTTTTCCTTTCATTTTTATAATATTCTCCTCCTTTTGTGATGGGTTTCATCCTACTATTATTATTTTTCACTTTTTATTATTTTTGAAGGCATCTACCCTGGTCTACTACTCCTTCGAAACGGTTTGGATTTGAAAAATTGGTAGAAGTGAACATAGCATACCTATGTAAATCAATCAATATTTCGCAAAGAAAATGGATTTAAAAGTCAGCGGGGCTCTATAGGGGCGCAGCTGGCCGAAATTAAATGCACAGATGCTCGTACTGTCGCCTAGGCGGGTATGAGTGTTGTGTCCATTTAATTCCTCCCAGCTGTTCAAGGGACTATAAGCCTTAAACATTAGCTGAGCCGGAAGTTCGCAAATAGTTATCAAGTACTTAGCGCTAAACAGTCGGCAAACATTTGCACGGGCAGCTCGGTTAGCGGTGTGCTGACAATAGTCTTGCGCAATGTTTAGTGCTCATCAATTCGTAATGGTTTGTTTATGAGATATAGGAATTTTTGATGATGACATACGCCCTTGTATGTAAAACATCATGCGTGTTGGCTTACAGTCTCCCAGATTATGATATCATCATCATTTCAGCCGATAGACGTCCACTGTCGGACATAAGCCTCCCCCAAGTATCAATATCATGCGTATGGCTTATAGTCTCCCAAATTATGATATCATCATCATTTCAGCCGATAGACGTCCACTGTCGGACATAAGCCTCCCCCAAGTGTCGGCATAACGACCTATCCTGTGCGTCTCGCATCCATCGGAATTCCCGCTTGCCATTCATCCTCGCTCCGGACGTCACTTCCGCAAGAATCCGGTGCAGGAACCTCCCGAACTGACCATGTCTGCCTGTCTGATGAGGAGCTGCGTCATGCGGAAGGTGTGGACGCCGTGAGGTCTTTCCAGCCACGTCTGTTACTATATTTGGATGAATTTGGCACACAGGTAGACCATGTCCTGAAATAGTACATACATTATTTTTTCTTCTTACGATATTTTTTCTCACGCGGGCGTATTCACCGGCAGAAGCTAGCAAAGAATATGAAAAAGAAAATTACCATTTTGTAGAAGCAAAGACACAATAAATCTGGCACAAACTCAACATCATCAAACAAATCCATGGCCGCACTATCGCATCTTCCTCGGAGGATGCTAGCAATTTTGTACAAAGAGCCAGGTAGACAACGGAACGACCAAATTACTTCCAACGATGGACACTTACTTGCGCAGAAACTTGTATACTGTGTGTATGTATGTACGTCCTAAGTACTGCCTTCCTATGTCGTAAGGTACATACGGTCACATCAGTTCAGTCAAGCGTAAAATCAAGGATGACAAGATGCTTAGAATTCAACCTGCAGAAACTTCCTTTAATACATATCTTTATGTCTATCAAATCAAATCAAAAACATTTATTTCAAATAGACCATTAGCCAGGACTTTTGAATAGTCAAATGTCGGTCAGTCCAAGAAAAGTGAAGCTAAATTGCACGTTCCAAAGCGTAGATCTCTATAGAGAAGAACGTGCAAGAAACTCGATGGACACTCTTTTTAAATCATATTACGAGTTACATAGATCTTGGTTACATACTTTTAGTCGCTTCTAATATGTAACACAATGGAGTTAAGAAATAATAACATATAATAAAAGCTAATTAAAAATAGAAACTGAATTAAGCCACTGGCAGCTAAGAGATGACCAGTCTCAACCGATGGCACCCGTTCACGGGCATGACAAGTGCATCAGCCCCACTCAACTCAACCATTTTGAAGGGAACTGAATGACCCAATAACACGTGCCACCATCAGTGAGACATTTGAGTGAGCATGACAAACCCTCAACTGCCATGCTTGTATTTATTTAATTAATTACAACGGTTAAACAACCAATTACAGTAACTAAACAAAGAGTAAAAGGATAAACATTTTAACAACACGTACATCAATTCCTCTCACAGTACTTCTGACATGCCAATAAAATCATCTTCCATTCATCCGCAAATAGATCGTTTGTTGATAAGAATCCAAGAGATAATTTAGTGCAGCCAAAGTGCGAGGTATTGGAGACTGAGCACGGGCAACAGTGCGACATTGAGGCACAGCAAACATTCTGTGCTTCTTGCCGCGGCAGTAATTGTCCGTAAAGTCAAAAAAGTTGTTATTGTTACATCATCGCTTACCATCAGGTAAGATAGTAGTCAAACGCGAGCCTATCATTCATCTTCATCATTTTAACCGAAAGACGTCTACTGTTGGACATATGTTTCCCAAATGAAGCCACAACGAACGGTCCTGTGCGTCTCGCATCCATCGGATTCCCGCGACCCTCACTAGGTCTCCGATCAACGTTGCGTCTACCGGTACGCGGTCGCCACAGAACCTTTCGGCCCCATCGACCATCTGTTCTAAGAGCAATGTGCCCTGCCCACTGCCCTTTCATCATCATCAGCCTTTTTAATGTTCCCACTGCTAGGACTCAGGTCTCCTCTCTAGGGAATGGGCCGTAATCCACCAAGCAGGCCCAGTGCGGGTTGGTGAATGTCACATGTCATCGAATTTTTGGTTTTACGACGTGCCGGTTTCCTCTCGATGTTTTCTTTCGCCGTTTTGAGAGTAGTGGTATTGAAATAAATTATAAAAAATAATACGCCTGGCAGGGTTTGAACCCGCGACCTACAACTCGTAAGTTGGGAGCCATTACCACTCGACCAGCACTGCCACTTACACACACCTAAACCGCCTAATCGTCTAACTACGTTGATGATCCTCGAGGGGTTAATAAATAAATAAACTAATTCTGCCTTCCTATCATGCGGAACAGTGTAATATCCCGCAAACCTTCTTTGAAAAGGGAGAATTCTCCGACGGGTGTAATACCTGGTCCGGGAAAGCAGCCTGATGATTGATTGTGGATAGTTGTACATGTTCTAATTGCATGTTCTAATTGCACAGGATAGTTCCTATGTGGCGATATAGATGGCGCTACATGTATGAACACAACTGATTGTGACAAAGAAACAATTGACGAATTTATGACCGACGAAAAGAGTTATTAAATTAATCCTAGTAGGAGGGGGAATAATGGAATTAAAGACAGTTACCGGGTTTCGGCTAAGGATGCAGTACACCATGATGACTTCCCTCCGTGGGTGGCAACAGAAGAGAATCCGGGATTTAACGAGGATGAGCGGAATATAATGGGGTCCGTGAATTATCAAAATTGATGTTGATTGCTTCTTGACAGGAGAGAATAGAAGGAGATAATGTGCTACGCAGATTTCAAGTAACATAGGAAGGAAGATGATGATTTTTTTTTATGGTGGGAAAAAATCATGCATTGACATCCCCTGCTCTTGGGCGGAGCGGGAGATAGTGTCAGACTCTTACTGACTAAAAGACCCACCCCGTTCCTTCTAGCCTTCATACCGGGGCTCGAGCGCCCTTTCGGATAACCCTGGCCCCAGTAGGCTTCGACCCGGCTGGGTCCCTGCTGTTGCTGACAACTCCTTGAGGCGCGCGGGAACAGTGCGCGCCGTCGACGACTTGGGCTTGGTCCGGACAGTTACCGGACGGCCAGACAGCGAGCTATCCATTGCTCACCGTCCGCAAGCCCGCGCCTACGGTGGCTGGAAATCAGGATCAGAATTCCGGCGGCGGCAGGAAGATGATGATGACAATTTTAATGTGAAATAGGTTGGACATAATACATTTATCATAACAACTATTTGTTATTTATTAGGTATATTTTTTGTATTGTATTTTCTTTGTGTCAAATTTCAGGATTCTGGGTCAACGGGAAGTACCCTATGAATTGCAATCTTTGAAAGTTTCAAAAAGTACGTTTTTTTACGACGTAAACAACCGTATCTTTTTTATTCGTTAACTTAGAAATTTGATTTTTTCACAGCTTGAAGGGACCGCAGACCTGAGTACATGGTTTTAATTTCAACTCGACACGTCTACGCGTTCTCGAGATAAAGGGTCTTGACAGACAGACAGACGGACGGACAACAAAGTGATCCTATAAGGGTTCCGTTTTTTCTTTTTGAGGTATGGAACCCTAAAAAAGATACAATTTTCAGAAAATGTACTTTTTAAACAGCATTTTTTAAAACACAAAATAACAAAGAAAAAAACGAAAAAGAAATAGAATATAAGAATAAGTCATCAACTCACCAGTCATTTAAAATAATCATCATCAGCCTTTTTAATGTTCCCACTGCTGGGACTTAGGGTCAACTCACACCGAAAGAGCGGCGAAGGGCAGCGCAGTTTCAGTGTCATATGAATTTTAACTTTATTTTCATTTCTTTAATACTTATTATCGCATGAGAAACACGAACGAAAGAATTCCCCGGAATTCCTGCGGCGCCGCAGGCATCCGCGCGACTCGTTCGAGTTTCTCATACGATAATAAGTATTATGGTAATGATAATAAAGTTAAAATTCATATGAAACTGAAACTGCGCTCCGCTTCGCTGCCCTTCGCCGCTCTTTCGGTTTGAGTTGACCCTTAGGCCTCCTCTCTAAGAGAGGGAATGGGCCCTAATAAGGTTGGTGAATATGTCACATGTCTTCGAAATTATGGTTCTAGGACATGTCGATTTCCTCACGATGTTTTCTTTCACCGTTTTGAGATCATTGGCGAAGAAATATATTATAAAAAGTAATGTGCTTGGCTGGGTTCGAACCCGTGACCTACAACTCGCAAGTCGGGGTCACTACCACTCGGCCACCACTGTTCCCCTACCAATCGGCCCATCCTATAGAGATCTCTACTATAATACTAAAGTCATCCTTCGTCCCACTATAATATAGAGACGAGAAAACAAGTTTATCTAGCTATTAACACAGCTAGATGTTTGTAGCATGATAACAGAGATAACAGCTTCCCTTACATTGTTTGGTAGAGGCTTTTCTGTTCTCTGAATGTACTTTGTGTTCCTACAAAATAAAATTACATGTAATCTGGGGTGCTATTCTGTAAGAAAACCGCCTTGAGGTCAGCGCTGGCACAGCGACGAGTCGCGAGCGCAGTACATTGAATTAACAACCCAATGCCCCTTTACATTGGATTCAATGTACTGCGCTCGCGACTCGTCGCTGTGCCAGCGCTGAGCTCAAGGCTGTTTTCTTAGAGAATAGCACCACTGATCATTATAATAATGTTCCAATGTGAGCGCTGTCTCAGTAGTAACCAACTGTTACCAGAGCCAGCCCACCACTAGTCTCCAACGCGTGTCTGTCTGCATGTTCGCGAACTGTAAACTTTTTTTAGGCCTCCGAGTTACGGAACCCAAAGGGTAAAACGAGACCCTATTACAAATGCCATCACGGATCTTGAGCAGTTGCGCAGACGTCAAATATTCGGTCTCTTTAGTGGTGCGAAGTGAGACGCGGGGGCGGGGAGTGTCAGTGATTAGTTCGCCGCGCCATCGCGTCATAGACGTCACTACTGATTCGTTCCCTGCGTTGCTGCATGTATCTAACAACGAAGACGATTGGCTCGCCAATGTATGGAATGCGCAAAGCGATTCCCACTCTGACGCCGAGCGTCAAGATCCGTTTTGGCAATTGTACTAAGACTCTGCTGTCCGTTCGTCCGTCTGTCTGTCGGTTCGTCTGTCACCAGACTGTATCTCATGAACCATTATAGCTAGACAGTTGAAATTTTCACAGATGATGTATTTTTGTTGCCGCTATAAGAATAAACACCAAATAAAATAAAAAATTATAGAGGGGTTCCTTTACAACAAACGTGTTTTTTTTCCGTTTTTTGCTACGGACGCGAGTCCGTCTCGCTCTTGGCCGGTTTTTTCTTCTTTCTTAACTATAAGAAAGATGGAACTAACTTATATTCATATTGTATCATAACATTACACTAGAACCAAGGAACAGTAACCAAAGTCGCGGATAAGTTTTTCAGTAGGGTAACTAATATTTATAAAAAATTTAGGACAGACCCATAAAGGGTTATCGTTTTTTAAGAATATAAAAAATGTAATATTTCAGTGAAAAGAAGACTTTTACGACCCTTTAGCTATTCACAAAGAAATAAACTCCGGCAAAATGTAAAAGTACTTATGATGAAAATACACAAGGGTTACATTCAGAAGGCTTTATTCTAAAACTTGGTCAAGGTAGAAAAGTAAATTAAAAAAGTATTTTCTATCTTTTTTTTTTGAGGTGGGAAATCGTCTCATAACTTCTCCCGTTTTAGGGCGGAGCAGGATGTCGTGTCACGTGATTTTAACTGACTAAAACCACAGCTATGTTCCTTCAGTTGCCCTTTTGCGTTTCAAGACCACGACTTTCCTTTTTAGAAGTCAAGGCCCTGTTGGCCCTTACGGTTTTGCTGACATCTCTTTGAGACGCGCGTGAAACACTACACGTCGGCGTCGTCGACGACTCAGGTTCAGTTCAAACTGTTACTGGACGGCCATTGCCCGTCGTCCTCAAGCCCACGCCTAAGGTGTGCAGGTGGCTGGAAGACAGGGTCGGGGTCCCAGCGGCAGAGACGTGGAGGATATCAGTTATCTCACGCATGCGGCCGCCTCCATCGCCAGCATTACCGCTTCGCAGATGGAGGCGATTTATTTGTCAATCAGTGTTATGATGTAAACGTTACTATGGAACACGTCATCATGTACAGCTAAGGAATGGAATTCTCTGCCTGAGGTCTTTAAGTCAAGAGTGAATACTTCTAGGCAGAGGGTAAACGGAAAATCATTTCTTAGTGCTCGCTTACGTTAAAAAAAGAAATCTTGTACAAAAAATAATGTTCCTAACCCCAGTAGTTTCGGCTGCGCGTTAATATTTCAATCAGTAACTGACTGATTGAAATATTAATGCGCTCCTTTTATTTCATACTAGCTTTTGCCCGCAGCTTATCCCGCGTATGTACATAAAATAGCCTATGTCACTCAGGAATAAAGCAGCTATTCTATTGGTATAGAAATTTTAGCAATCGGATCAGTACTTCTAGAGATTACCTCCTACAAACAAAAAAAAACAAATTTTACCTCTTTATTATATTAGTGTAGATGTCACTCAGGAATAAAGCAGCTTTCTATCGGTGAAAAAATTTAACAATCGGACTAGTACTTCCAAAGATTACCTGCTACAAACAAAAAAAAATACTTTACCTTTTTATTATATTAGTGTAGATAGATAAGTAATCCTCCAGAGAATAATAAATATATTCCTTCCAGATGGAAATCCGCGATAAATAACTTAATTTCAATATATAATTCAAACAATAAACAATAATAATATAGTCCTAACTGACCTTGAACTACATGCAGAAATAAATTATCATAATTTCCTGTTAGTACGATATGCGTAACATGTGGTCATCGGTTATTGCATTAAATTAACATAATTACGGAATTTAAGTAAGAATTTGATGTTTTTGATCGATTTAATTTTTGTTTATAAGTGTTCTGTATAAGAAAAGGATGGTTTTTTCATCGAATTAATGCAGCAAAGTAGATTACAATGGTGGAGTACCATCCGTGTTCCCGTAGATGCGATCGTTGACAGCGATCTCTGATTCATTCTCAGCCCTGGTTCAGGCCTATATCCCGCGAGAGAGAAGGACTAAGAGGCGGCCGCCTCCTTCCTCCTCCAGCTAGCGTAGGAGATGGCCGCAACCGTGTAGAAACATCCACCTCGGCTATCGGGAGACCCGGTGCGATCCCCGGCCACTTTAGACTCAGGCTTGCGGGCGAAGGACCGAGTCCGAGCTGTCGCCGTTGTGTACCAAGTGTTCCACGCGCGTTTTAAAGAGATGTCTGCAAAACCGCGGGCATTTCTGGGCCCCTACCCAGAACTGCCACCTGATAGTAAATCGTTGATGGTGAGGCGCAATATTTTATTACAAGCACTCTAGGCTTAATTATTATCGGACGGCAAGACCGCAGCAATTTTTTCCAGTCCCTCGATGTACGCGGTATAAACATCGAGGCGAAAAGCTACCACCTCTGGGCTTAGGGACGTAAGGGACTATCAAATTTATACTGACTAAAACTCAACTGTGTTGACCTTTGCCAACAATCTCTCAGCTCTGCAGATCGACCCTTCCAGCTGGTTATAACATTATTTAGCAACGAGTCAATCGGAACTAAACCGCACAAAGTTCAAGAACTCGCAGTACGTTCCCAACTCATAAACTCGTTCATAATATACGGTGGTGTGTTGATGTCAAGTTCATCAAACCGGGAAGAGCTATTTTAATCCTCGTACGCTCAGCGTGGTTTTATTATAGCAGCTGATGTGACCACGTGTGCTGTAACAAGTGGAATTTAGAGGAGTTTTTTTAGATCAATGACGAGGCGATTTCTAATACAAATATTTTTAGGCTCTTAGAAACCTAGATATCAGATGATTATACAGACACTAAATTTCGTTGGTAACAGCTGTTTAATTTCGTGAGTAGTAAGAGTAGAAAGTTCGCGGGAGCAGCACTTTATTTTCCACACGAAAATGCCAATTTTTTTTCTAATACTTAGTTTAAAAAAGTTGAATTAATGGTAGTTTATACAGTTCATCAGTGATCTAAAAAAGAAACAATATATTTACATAAAAAGTGTGTTTAAACTGTCTTGAATAAACATGTATTTTAATAAAATATATAACTAGTTTTTCTCGCTGCTTACTTTCGTGGTCTATCGTGTTTTACAGTGTGCGCATGAATTACATGGCTTGATTCTAAAATAACTAAAATATTTGATTTAAAAATTATATAATATAATGACAAACAGCAATATTGTAGCGTTGAAATCTTATGTTGTATTAGTGAAAAAAAAACTGTAATTGGGTTGATGATGTTGGTAGAACCCCTCTAGAGAACCCAAAAAAAAGAATATGGCAATTACATTTAACAAAAAGGCACCGCATTTCACCAAACTCGTGGCGAAAAATAAATCTAAAAACTAAAAAACTTTTCTACCTCAAAGTGCATACCTGCAGTTTGATTCATATCCTGAAATAAATCTCCAATTTCTGGCGCCCCTACCTCGACTGCAGTGTTTGAAGTTCAGCCAAGTAACGCCAAACGTTTAACACCTCGAGCTCCGATAAATTTTATGTGTTCACTCATTATAAGTTACATAAAATCACACATCACCGATGTGTGTAGATGGATCCAAGTGGATATTTGGCGTGAAACATACCGTACTCTACAGTCAACTGCATCGGTGGATGTTCTACATTAAGAAAATCGTGCTTACAGTTACGACTTAAAATTGCCGTCAGTGTAACATTTTTACCAATACCTTGTGGATTCCAGTACCAAATAGACGAAACCGACTCGGTTGGGTTGCGTTCTGGAAGCTGCTCGGTGTGTGTGTATTGTCGTTACACTTGCCACAGTGTCTCAGGCTAAATTCTATGACTAATGCGTGTTGCTCACAAAGGGTCTCATCAGAAAGCTTAAGGTCAGCCAAAGGGCTATTTAGAAGGCTATGCTTGAAGACCTTGGAGTTCCTTACGTGATGAAATCAGAATTAAAGATTTCAAAGGCACCCAAAACCCGACAAAATTAAGTGACACTGGGCAGGGCATTTTGCTCGTAGAACAAATCAAATCATATCAAAAGCATTTATTTCAAATAGACCATTTGCAGGTAATTTTAAATAGTCAAAAGTCGGCAACTCCAAAAAAAAAAGTGAAGGTAAACTGTACGTTCCAAAGCGTAGATCTCTATGGAGAAGAACGTGCAAGAAACTCTATGAACGCTCTCATCATATTATGAGTTACATATAATCTTGATTACATATTGGAACTGATGGTCGATGGGCACAAAATATTCTGGACTGTCGACCGACTGCCGGAAGACTGTGAAGATCGTAGCTAAACTTAAGGTATAATTTCTGAACGCGTTCAACTCCCTGCCCTGGAGTACGATCCGGAGGGCACTCCGGTACCACCGGGTGCCCGAGTACCTCTGTCGAGTGGTCGAGGCCTATCTGTCGGAGAGACTTATAGTCTACCCCGGTCACCAGGGAGACTGGAAACGTCGAGAGATGTCGTGCGGTGTTCCGCAGGGGTCGGTACTAGGGCCACCCTTGTGGAACATCGGGTACGACTACGTGCTGCGCGGCGACTTCCCTGACGGGGTCAGCGTGGTTTGCTACGCAGACGACACGCTGGTCCTAGCGCGGGGAGAGTCGTACCAGGCGGCGGTCGCTCTAGCGACACGCGGGGTTGCGATGGTCGTTGATCGGATCCAGGAGTTGGGACTCAAGGTGGCGCTTCACAAATCCGAGGCGATGTGTTTTCACGGTCGCCGGTCTCGGAACGCGCCGCCATTGAGTTCCCAACTAACGGTAGGAGGAGTTCACATCGGTGTCGGGTCGACGATGAAGTACCTGGGACTCGTCCTCGACAGCCGGTGGAATTTCGTGGAGCATTTCCGACGTCTGGCTCCCAAACTCAGCCGGGCTGGGGCTGCGCTCAAGCGGCTCTTGCCCAACCTTGGGGGTCCAGACGCCTCCTGCCGGAGGCTCTACGCGGGGATCGTTCGGTCCATGGCCCTCTACGGGGCGCCGGTGTGGGCGCCGTCGCTGAAAAAGCAACCGGCGGCCATACTGAACGCCTGCCAGAGGGTCATGGCGATAAGGATGGTGCGGGGATACTGCACGGTCTCCCGCGAAGCGGCGAGCCTTCTGGCTGGCCTACCACCGTGGGATCTGGAGGCAACAGTCCTTGCACACATGCACGATATGCGCGTGGAGATGCAACGCCGGGGTGAAAGTCCGCTGCCGCGACAGGTCACGGCATGGCGGACAGAGCTCCGGCGGGATCTCATGGGGAAATGGCGTCAACGACTATCGCAACCCAGTGCTGGGCACGCCACAATCATGGCGGTAAGTCCCCTCTTTGAGGCGTGGCTGGAAAGGCCTCACGGCGTCCTTACCTTCCGCATGACGCAGGTCCTCACCGGACATGGTTCGTTCGGGAGTTTCCTGCACCGGATTCATGCGGAAGTGACGCCCGGGTGTCGCCACTGTGCGGAACGCCCGGAGGACACGGTGGAGCACACAGTCGAGGTGTGCCCTGCTTGGGCGGAGCATCGCCGTGCCCTCGTGGGGGCGATCGGCGGCGGAGACCTCTCGCGCCGGGCCTTGGTTGAGGCCATGGTCCGGAGCGAGGAGGAGTGGCAGGCGGTCGCCGACTTCTGCGAAGCAGTAATGCTCGCAAAGGAGGAGGCCGAACGCATCAGGCAACGGCGTTATCGCCGCCGCCGTCGCCGGGATTCTGATCCCGATTTCCGGCCAACGTAGACGCGGGCTTGCGGACAGTGAGCAATGGGTAGCTCGCTGTCCGGCCGTCCGGTAACTGTCCGGACCAAGCCCAAGTCGTCGACGGCGCGCACTGTTCCCGCGCGCCTCAAGGAGTTGTCAGCAACAGCAGGGACCCAGCCGGGTCGAAGCCTACTGGGGCCAGGGTTATCCGAAAGGGCGCTCGAGCCCCGGTATGAAGGCTAGAAGGAACGGGGTGGGTCTTTTAGTCAGTAAGAGTCTGACACTATCTCCCGCTCCGCCCAAGGGCGGGGGATGTCAATGCATGATTTTTCCCACCATAAAAAAAAAAAAAAAAGGTATAATTTCTGAAATACTAGATTTTGCCCGTAGCTTCGCCCACATACTAAAATTTAGTCTATGTCACTCAGGAATAAAGTAGCTTTCTATTGTTGAAAACTTTTTGCAATCGGACCAGTACTTTCAGAGATAGGTAATCTCTTTTCCTACAAACAAAAAAACATAATATAGATAGATGATAATAATACAAAAATGCAAGTCCCGAATTTTTCTCTCAAACGTTGGTTGGTGCCACCCTATATATAGTCGGGGGACCAGAATGACCAGACTCGGAGTATCGTTAATCTTTTGAAGTACTTATTATCTTCAAGTATTGGGCAATATTTAACACCTAGTTACGATAAGGGATAGGTGCATTCTCTGTTACGATAGTGTTCTGTCAATATTTAATATGAGCTTGTTTTTTAAAAGAAAATGTGGCATTCATTTATGCTACACTAGCGTCTTCCTGTGGATTGGCCCGCGTCAAAATAGGTTTCTCCATACAAACTTTGGAGTAAGGGGCTCCAAAGTTTGTTGGGTCATCCCCCTTAGGCGGTTATCACGCTGCCACGCACCCCACGCTCCACGCAGCGTAACGCGTGAAAACGCTCCTACGCACGTACTTGCGGGAGTGCAGATCTGCATCATCGTGCGGGTTTTTTACGCACTCACGCGCGTAAGTGCGTCTTGTAAATGCGCGTACTACGAGACTCAGCGTAGCATACAATTACCGGCACGGATCTTGAGCGCTGGCTTCAAGTTGCGCAGAAGTCAAATATTCGGTTTCTTTAGTGGTACGAAGTAAGACACGGGGGTGGGGAGTATCAGTGATTGGCTCGCCCCGCCATCGTGTCATAGACGTCACATGTGATTCGTTCCCTGCGCTTGCTTCATGTATCTAACAACGACGACGATTGGCTCGTCAATTTATGGAATGCGCAAAGAGCCACTCTGACGCCGAGCGCTCAAGATTCGTGCCGGTACCTTGAAGCATGCCCCATAAACATAATAAATGACGTGGTAAGATGAGATTCACACAACAGTATGACTGTGATATAGTAACTGCAATATCTCACCACACAACAATTTAGCGTAATCTGGAAATAAATCTCAATCAATGGCACTTTGTTGTGATTTTATTACTGACAGATCTTTATACGTTTGTTTATGATTTCATATGGTCCGAGGGCAGTGGTGGCCGAGTGGTAATGGCCCCGACTTACGAGTTCTAGGTCGCGGATTCAAACCCAGTCAGGCGCATTACTTTGTGTAATTTATTTCATCACCACTGCTCTCAAAACGGTGAAGGAAAATATCATGAGGAAACCGACATGTCCTAGAACCAAAAATTCGAAGACATGTGACATCCACCAACACGCACTGGGCCCGCGTTGTGGTTTACGGCCCATTTCCTCTCCTAGAGAGAAGGCTTTGCTGATTAAAAAGGCTGGTGATGATGATGATATGGTCCGAGAACTTGTACCATCTGTCGCGAGTAATGTGCTCTGCCCTTTCCCACTTAAGTTTGGCGATTCTTCGTGCTATGTTGCCACAGGTTCAGTTGAAAACCAGCGTCAGGCACTAGTTGTCTGGCACTCATGCTGAACTGGACCTATTTTGGTGCAGCCATGAGGCAGACATCAATGATATTTTTTTTTTATTTTTTGCTTCTTTTATTTTTGATGTGTTTATTGTGTAGTATTGTGTTTAGGCCTTGTGATGTACCAAATAAATTATTTTTCTTTCTTTCTTCTTTCAACCTTGGTTCTCCGGCTTTCTGATTCTATCACACAAGGAAACTCTGAGCATAGCCCTTTCCATCGCTCTTTGGGTGACTTTAAGCCTTCTGATGAGGCCCATTGTGAGCGACCACGTTTCGGATCCATATGTCGTTGCTCGCAGAACAGATGGCCGTTGGGGCCGAAAGTTTCTGGAGTGCCTGCGTACCGGAAAACGCAGCGTTGGAAGGCCTCCTAGAAGGAGGACAGATGTTCTGGTGAAGGTAAGGAATCCGATGGATGCGGGACGCACAGGATCGTGCATTGTGGCGACACTTGGGGGAGGCCTATGTCCAACAGTGAACGTCTATCGGCTTTAATGATTAGGACTTGTATCTTATAAGGCTATTTTATTTGAAGGGAGGATATCAATCAAATAACAAAAGTGGCTTTCTAGGGTCATGGTGAATTTATGGAACAATCCTGTAACTCTGGAGATCTTGTAAGGCTATCGGCGAGCGGACGGCGAGCAACAGGTAACTCGCTGTCAGGTAACCGTCTAAACCGATCTCGAGTCGACAGCGCGTAGTGTTCCACGCGCGCCTCAAAGAGATGTCAGCAAACCGTAGAAGCCCAGCAGAGTCGAAGGCTACTGGGATCATTGATTGTGCGAAAAGAACCTCGGAGCTCTGGATCGAAAGTAAAGAAGGAAAAGGAGTGGGTAAGAGTCAGTCGTAAGAGTCTGACACGCCCTCCCGCCCCGCTCAGGGGCGAAAGATGTCGTTAGATGATTAAATAAAAAAGCTTTATCTATTTACTAGCTGACTCGGCCACGCGTTGCTGTGGAGCAATAAATTAAAATTGTGACTATAATTTGAGATTTAAAAAAAAAATGGCGCTAGCTGTCACGGTAGCATCGAGTCCGTATTAATTACTTGATAAATAATATAAAATCTATAATTACAATTGTCTATTTCATCTAAATGTGTAAAGAACCATCCAAAGTTCCAGTGATAATGTTATCCAGTGTATTGTGAACAGCTACAAAAACAAAAAATCGATTTTAACAATAAAACAAACATTCTGCTTCAAGAACGTAAATAACTTTGGCAACCCTTCACGCGACAAAATTCACACTAATTAAGTCATCTAGTAACGTGTGCAATCGAAATAATCCATAACAAAGTGCAAAAATCATAAAAAGTGACGACTGTTGTTGTAAACAAGAAGCAAAAATATTTTCTGCATGAGTCACACTAACGACTTTGTTTAATTTAAAATAATAAATTATATTGAGTGCTGTCTGGAGGCGACGCGACGACGCTACCAAAGTTGCCCGGCAACAGTTGCCAGGGCGCTGCCGCCGAAATGCCTTTTTCGGCGTTGCGGCGCCCCAGGCCGCCAAAGCGACTGCGCCGCTCTAGTGACGTGATCCGTCACTGATGACATTTTTTTTCAGTGATTTTTGTGTTTTTTTTTATGATTTAGTTTATTTCCTTTTATTTACTAGTATTGAATAAGTAAATTGTTTAATTATAAGGTTTTTCATAAATGTTGAGTGGCAGCAGTGATGTGGTGGAAGACAGTGCGTGTCAACCTTCAACATCACTGAATATTCTGGAGAGGTGCCCTCTCTGCCAAGAAGCACGATTTTTTAAAGGTAAGCGGGGTCTGAAAGTGCATATTGGGAAGGCTCACAAACCCCAGAATGCATTCACTTCAGACCCTGTCATTACTTCTACATCCCCTACACCTACACCAGCTATATCCACATTTGTCCCGCTTTGGAAAACCCTTACAAAATTAAAAAATTCAGTTACAGTTTTAAAACGAGTTCCCCGTGGCGCCAGACCTCTGGTAGCACAAACTTTAGAAAGTTGTGTCCGCCTAGCCGCCCGGGAGAACTCACTCAGTGCTTGGGAACAACTTCTCACCTTCCCTTACAGAATACTACATTTTCGAAAAGATTTGGCAAATAAAAAAACTTTAACTACTCAAATTAAAGAAAATTGTAACATTTCGGCCCATCATTTTGACTCAAAATTATCGACACAGAGGGTTACCTCTTCAAGAGGTATTTCCCATCTGGTCGAAACTAAATTAGGGGAAGGTGACATTAGCGGAGCAGCCAGAATTCTTTTCAGTAGTGATGTGCTGGCTCCGTGTTCTCCAGATACTCTAGTAGCTCTGGAGAACAAACACCCTGCTCCAGCGGATGACCTATCTTTTCCTGACCCTCCTGATTCGGACATTCATACCCTCACCGTTACAGGTCGAGAGGTAATCTCAGCCGTTTGCTCCTTCCGGAGCGGCTCTGCCGGCGGCCTCGACGGCCTAAGTCCCCAACACCTGAAGGACCTCATCTGTTCAGGCGCCGGGGAAGCTGGTGAGTTGCTCTTGAAGGAGCTTACGGCTCTGGTTAACCTAATGCTCTCAGGCAAGGTGAACGAGGCCGTCATTGACACTCTGTACGGGGCCAATTTATGTGCCCTTCGCAAGAGAGATGGCGGCATCCGACCCATTGCCGTGGGCACTACATACCGTCGTATGGCAGCCAAGATTTGCTGTAAATTTTATGGTGAGGCTGTTTCGAAAAAATTTCAGCCCCTGCAGCTAGGCTTCGGGTCCAAAGGGGGCTGCGAGGCTGCCGTACACGCCTTGTCGACCTACCTAAATTCTAACCTAGGAGGGGTCATCTTGAAGGTTGACATAAAAAATGCCTTCAATTCGGTTAATAGAGATACCTTGCTGACAGAATCTAAAAAAGAATTACCCCAAATTTTTAGTTTTCTTTGGCAATGTTACAGACAACCATCAAAATTACTATATCGAGACAATCTTTTGGAATCCGCTGTTGGCTGTCAACAAGGTGATCCCCTCGGGCCAGTGATCTTCAGTTTAGCCATTCATCCCATTATTCGACAGTTAAATTCCAAATTCAACGTTTGGTATCTCGACGACGGAACCCTTGGAGGCGATGCAGACACAGTTTTAGATGATCTACACTTTTTAAAAAATCAACTTCACTCTATAGGACTTGATCTGAACCTTTCAAAATGTGAACTATTCTTATCTGACACAACCGACAGACAACAGACTCTTTCCAAATTTAACGCAATAGCCCCGGAAATCAAAATTATAGACAAAAGTTCTCTTCGTCTCCTGGGGTCTCCTATTTTTGAGGATTCCTTTCCCAACTTTGTCGAGGAAAAAATTCAAAATTTTAATGATGTTTCGGAAAGATTACTACAAATTAATATGCATTCGGCCATCACTATAATTCGTTTCTGCTGTTTCGGCCCTAAATTAATTTATTTCCTTCGCGCTTCTCATTTTTGGAAACACCCTCATCTTTTGGATAAAATGGACCAAATTATCCGGCGAACTCTTACTTCAATTTTAAACGTGGCCATGGACGACCGAGCTTGGGCTCAAGCTACTCTCCCTATCCGTATGGGTGGCCTCGGCGTCCGCAAAATTTCTAGTATTAGTTTACCAGCCTTTATATCCTCGGTTCACGGCACTGAGAAATTAATCAGGAATATCCTTTCTCCCTCACTGATTGATTTCAATGTGCCGTGCTTCATCGAGGCTATAAATGCCTGGAGACCCGCTTGCCCGAATTCTAATCCACCCGACGTACCATCATCCCAAAGACGGTGGGATGAGCCGCTCTGCAAAGTAGTACAGGAAAACCTGATTGAAACATTTACTGCCCCTGCGGAGCGAGCGCGCCTGCTGGCTGTGGGAGAGTGGGAGTCGGGTCTCTGGCTTCACGCACTACCGTCGTCGAACATCGGCACCTTGCTCGACGATAATACTTTCCGCCTCGCTGTTGCCTTACGTCTAGGCGCTCCCTGCTGTTCTCCTCATCGCTGTCACTGCGGTGAAGTTGTCAACAGCCTCGGACACCACGGTCTGTCATGCAGCCGAAGTGCGGGTCGCATAGCGCGACACGCGAATATCAACGACATAATCAGACGCGCTCTTGTCACCGCCGGCGTTCCAGCCGTATTGGAACCCCATGGCCTGGCACGCGACGATGGCAAGAGACCGGATGGCATGTCGTTATTTCCTTGGAAGATGGGAAGGCCTTTAGTATGGGACGCTACTTGTGTCGATACTCTTGCGCCTTCACATCTTCCTAGCTCGTCGTGTCGTGCTGGTGCTGCCGCTGCGGCTGCGGAGAACCTCAAGCGGCGGAAATATAACAACCTAGTTGGAAGTTATATTTTCGAACCGTTTGGGGTTGAAACTCTTGGATCGTGGGGTCCGAGTGCTCACAGTTTGTTTAAAGATCTGTCGAAACGTTTAGTTGACACTTCACGTGACCCAAAGGCTGGCTTTTACCTTGGACAGAGGATAAGCATTGCCATACAACGTGGCAATGCCGCCAGTCTTTTGGGCACATTACCAGTCGACAGCGATGTGGAAGAGTTTTTTGACGCCATATTTTAGATAGTGTATTTTAGCGTAGGGTTTTATTATTTATTTATTTTGTAATTTACTGTAATTATAGTTATTAAGTTGTTTATAGGTGTAAATAAAAGTATATATGTACATTTGAGATTTAAACTATCCTATCTCTCAAGTTGGATCGAACTGCACATGGTGTGCGAATTTTATTATAATCGGTTAAGTGGTTTAGGAGTCCATTGAGGACAAACATTGTGACACGAGATTTATATATATTAAGATATAGATAAAACTGCCATGCACAATCAAACAGATCATCAGTACTTAGATACATGATGTCAATGAAGGAGCTGATTGAAGTGACATCATCGGTTTGACGCGGCGAGGTCGGGGGTCAAACCACTGCGTCTATTGTCAGTCATTAATGTCAGGTTTCTGATTATTCTTAGTTATTATTTATTTGTCTGCGAGATTCTTAGTGACCTTGGAATGCGGATTATACTGGGTGTATGGGACAGCCCTCCACAGACTTTAAGGGCTTGCTCAGTAGACGAAACTGAACAACCTACCATAGGATTTTTTTTTCAGGAAACGAAAAAAAAATCGGCACCTCCATACAAATTGTCCAATACAAAGTTTTTAATTTTGTATGACGAGGCGGATTTGTTTTTTCGTTTTCCGAAAAATCTCTTCTGATAGGTTGTTCAGTTTCGTCTACTGAGCAAGCCCTTAAAGTTTGTTGAGAGGGACAGCTCTGCACAAACTTTACACCCTGTATTAGTGGTGGCTTGCACCATATAAAAACGCTACCAGAAATATTTTTTTTTTTATTTTTAGTCAAGGATAACGTTGAGGGTACCAGGCCACCTCATTGGCGATCTTCCTCGTAGATCGGTGATCGATATGAGGTGGACTGACCAGATAAACCTAAATAAAAGCTTATAAAAAAAATTGACTGATTTTTACCCGACAGCTCCGAACTCCGACTTACTGTAAAATTCTCTTCCGCATTTCCTTTTTTTTCTGTATTTTCATACAGCTGTATAAACACGGTCATTACCTGAAAAAGAAAGAAAATAAAAATTAAGCCTATTACAAAAATTACAATTTTGAGTACAGCGCCATCTGTTTTTTATTATATTAGTGTAGATAAATATAATGTCCCTTCTAGAATATTTATCGCATTTACGGATAATCTATCTTATTCTAAGAACACCGTAAATATGTAATCATAAAACTAATAATAATAAGTTATTCTTAGAACTAATGTATCATAGATTATTCTATGAGTTTAATATTTTATTATCTTTTGATTATCTGTACCTTGCCTAGTAAATACTAATACATCGGCCGCAACAGTGACGAAACGTATATTTTCACACCCCAGTCGCCACGACATAAGACGCCCCGGGCGTCGGGAATCGCAGAGCGATCTCCGGCCACCGTAGGAGCGGGTTTGCGGACGGCGAGCGATGAGTAGCTCACCGTCTGTTCGTCCTATAAGGACCGAGCCCTAATCGTCGACGGCGTGCTTAACTAGTGGAGAGTTGATATTTTGAGGGCGTTCAAGACTGTTAAAACTTTTGACAGTCAAATGTCCTGATTCCAGAAATGAATGAATGTTTGTTTACTTTTTAACCTGTCATGAGATAGTAACTGCTATTTTACTTACTGGCCCCGCAAGGGCCACAAAAAAATGCCGCTTCAACCTTCTTTTTGAGGCGGCCTTTTTTTTTTGTAGCTCGTGTGCGGCGGTGCCGCCACAAAAAACGCTTGAAGCGGCTTCAAGTTTCTCCGGACACAAGGTGTCGCGCGCTTCAGCTGTTTTTTGCGGGCGCTTCTAGCTTTTTTTTGTGGCCTCATATAGCGTTTTTCTGTAGCGGCGTTCTTTTGAGGCGCGTGTGCAGGGACGCTTTGATATAACTGTATCTTTGCCAACGTGATTCTAAGTATTGGATTGGCACTAATTGTAGCTACTTGACCGGTCAGAGATCAGGGGCGTGATTTCATAATTACGACTGACAGAAATACGAATGTCAATTTTTAGTCAATGAGCTTGAATATGTTCAGAATCAGTAACTAAATAGATTCTAACAATTTTTACATTACGTTATTTTTTTCTAAATAATATTTAAAAATGGTAACAAGTTCGAAACCGTCGACATTAAGTACAACACATGTCACGGCAGGCATAGAGGGCATTAGGCGCCAGCACCACAGCCGGGTGCGAGAGCAAAACCACCAGTCAGTTGCCCGAATGGCCTGGTGACCATGAATTTGTGCTGACAACTACGTAACACAACAAACTTGAAGTTTCATGATACAGTTATGAAATTTTGTACATAGATTTTTTAGATAATACTCGTAATACCAGACACGAATTTCCGGTTTGATAAAAAGTAATCTACACTAATGTAATAAAGAGGTAAAGTTTTTTTTTATATTTTTCTTTGTAGGTAGTCTCTGGAAGGTTAGATAATGTACGTAGTCAGACCTATGGATCAATTGAACAAAATAAAAAAAAAACCCGAAGTTTCGCGGGATCCCGCATGACTACTCCCGCATTTCTGATCCCGCAAAAAAAGCGCGGGTTCCCGCAGTTGCGGGATTGGATTCCCTAATCTAAGCGTTACGTTTTTCCGCCAAATAAAACTGTTTTTCTTTCTTTCATTCAAACATGATAAGTCAATAATCTTTCCAATAAGTCAGTAGATAGTCCACAGTTACATTGGCTTGTCAAAGTAATGATATAACAACAGATTTGCAATGTGAACTTGGAGTCGTGATGATAACACGGATTTACAAAGAAAACCCGTACTTAAAGGAACTGATAGTGATAACCGCTGATACGTAATACCAAAAGAATTTACTATGTTATAGATTAGATTAGTAGTTTTTTCAAGTATAGATACCGTTTAATGCTAACAAAATCTTCTATACATATAGGTATATAATTATATATGAAATGAAAAAAAAATCAGCCTCACCATACAAAATGATAAACTTGATTGGACAATTTGTATGGCGAGGCCGATTTTTATTTCGTTTTCTAAAAAAAAAATTGTAGAAGGTTGTTCAGTATCGTCTACTGAGCAAGCCCTTAAAGTTTGTGGAGGGCTGTCCCTTACACCGTGTATAGGGTGGCTGGCAATTAGTGTACGATACTTAAACACGTGATTGTGCTCATGATAACAAACAATTTTTAATATGGAAGCAAAGCCGAAATCGCGAAAAAAATATCAGCTGTTCAGTACATTAAGCAAACATAAATGTACTGAACAGCTGTTTTTTTTCGCGATTTGAAGTTTCGATTTCCGAGAGAAATAGTTCGATTCCCGAGTCGAGTTTCGAAGATTTTCCGAATCGTAAGTAATGTAATTACTTTACGACTTTCATATAAAATCAGCTGCTTTTATGGAACAATAAAATATTTAACGGATCTTTATCTTTTAGAATATAAAATTCAAGTGCTTTTGCGTTTGGGGAATCCCTGGTCATAGAGTACCTAAAGTGACATTAATTAGGTACGTTCCGTTCCCGTTGCGATACAGGAATCACACAACACAAAGAATAAATTAAAAAATTGTTTCACTGTAAAGTAAATTCGAAAACAAAATAATTATTTTCTAGACAAATTCTATAATAAAATGTCACGGGTTCCATGTAAAGTTGTTTCATCACTTTTTACTGAGGATGAGTTGGGTTTAATAATATAATCAAAACGCATCCATTCACCCAACGGACCCATCTATTCCGTCGGGGTTTAAAAAGAACAGTTATTATGTTAACAGAATTTATTAGGTCACTGAGCAACTGAACACACTAAACCTAACATTATTTCCAATAACAATTTGCTTGTAGAGCGGAAAATTAATCTTTTCTCCTCCCACGAGCTTTCTGTATGACGGCATTGAATAATGACGTCAGAGAATACATGGAAATTTAAGTGGTGGTGGAATATTACCAGCTAACCTGCTAGTCATAGAACATACATCGAAGGACATGCAGGAAGAGATCGCGGAATGCGATAAGGCCGCCAATTGTACGATTACCATAATTATTTTGTTGGTGTAATGGTCAGAAAAGGTACCAGGTTACCAGGAAATCGAAGCGTAAAATATACTTGACTCGAAAAGCATCCCGCCAAAAACTCTCGCGTCGAGGGTTGAAGAAATATTAGGGAGAAGAAATATGTTCCTTTTTCAAATTGAGGCTAGAATACCATTTACCTTTGTTTCTAAACACTAGAAGGGGTCTAAAAAGCCGAGTCAAGCAAGCCACATCTACCCAAGGTACAGTGCTCACAAGTAAAACTTCACATTTAGAACAATGGTACCAAGGTACCAGGGAATCGAAGCATAAAATATACTTCAAGCATAAAATTCCCGCGATGTATTATGTTCTTTTTTTAAATTCGACTATAATACCGTTATCTTTCCTCCTAAACACTAGAAGTGGTCTAAAAAGTCGAGTCAAGTAAGCCACGTCTACTCTACTATTCAGGTCAAGGGTACTAGGCTACCAGGGAATCGAAGCGTTAAATATAAACGTCATTCTTCAAAGGTCAGAAAAGGTCTTCATACTTTTCATGTTGAGGAAGGAATGAAAATAAAATATGGCTTCCGTTTGATATGATTGTCACGTTTAACACACTTGTTGCTAGAGTTAGGGGAAGATTTGACGGAGGGATTCCCCAGGGGTGACTACCCTTTAATGTAGTGTAACAGTGGCGATTAAAGGTATAACTACACTGCTCATAGGGGCGCGAAGGTCTCCATACTTTTTATACGGAAACTAGACTTGTAGAGCTACACTGGATACACGCCACACGACGTCGTTCTACATCCAAATCAGGCGTGTTACACGTGTGCATCAGTCTAATGTAGTAATAGCTTAATGGTGAGAAGATCATGGCTCAAAAATATTAGCCGTCCTGGTTAATCTTTTGAAGGTTAAGCAACATTTATCGAGGTCAGTCGGTGGATGGGTGACCATTATCTTCCTGCCCTTGTCTCATAGTTTTGAAACGCAAAGGGTAACTGAAGACGGGTGGATTTTAGTCAGTAAAAATCTGAAGTTCCCTCTCGCTTCACTCAAAGCAAAAAAAAGGGGATCCCGACCCCGATTTCCAGCCACCAAAGGCGTGGGCTTGCGGACGACGAGCAATGGGTAGCTCGCCGTTCGGACCGAGCCCAAGTCGTCGACGGCGCATGGAAATGCGCACCTCAAAGGGATGTCAATAAAACTGTAGGGGGCCCAGTACTGCCGAAAACTACTGAAACCATAGATTAGCTTCTGAAAGGGAAACCCGGGGTTTTTTTTTTTTTCGATGGGAAAAATCATCTTATGACAACCCCCGCTCTTGGGCGGAGCGGGAGATAGTGTCAGACTCTTACTGACTAAAAAACCCGGGGTCCTGAAACGCAAGGCAAAGAAGAAACATAAGATAAAATTTTAGTCAGTACAAGTCTGTCATCTGACATGTGCGAGAGGGCCGCACCGCCCTAGAGCGGGCGACGTAGTTAGATGATTTTCCACCTAACAAAAGAAAAGCAATCATTATACGACGATGAATGGATGAATCGCAAGTTTTCGAAACTATCCTACATCTAAAGTCTAAACTAACGCATCTTCTTTTGTGTCAATCTAAGAACACCATCACATCATCCCACTTCATTCTTTCAATAACAAAACAACACAACAAAATGAATCCAATTACATAATTAAATTAGCGTCCTAATTGCATTAAATAACAATTGAATTGACAGCAATAATTACGACAAATTACAATAATTACGAACCGTATTACTGTGATCTGACGTGCACCGGTTTTTCTGACGGTGACGTCAGACTTACACGTAGGGTTATCAATATCCACCAACCCGCATTGGGCCCGCGTGGTGGATTACGGCCCATTATCTCTCCTAGAGAGGAGACCTGAAACCCTGTAGTGGGAACATTAAAATGTCGATTATATGTACCATGTATAATTACTTAACTATTTTATCAATACTTCTGTGTTGAAAACGAATACATTTACAAAAATATTAACTGAAAAACTGCCAGTGTGCTGGAAGTCCATAAAAAATGTTTTGAAGACAAGAAATAAAAAGATAATTTATATTATTATTTTTAAGTTAATTTTTTTTTCTGTTTTGTAGGTAAGCAGAACAGAAAGTAAAGTCCCGCAAAACTCTGTTGAAAAGGGAGGATCCTCTCCGGCCAGACAGGTGTTATTTCTGATGGGCATCTGCCCGATAGATAATTTCGGGCTATCGTATACATTTAAATCGCGCGGAGAACTTTGATTGCGCGATGCAGGATTATTTCTTTTAGGGCGCCATAGATGTCGCTACACTGTCATATTTTTAACCGACTTCGAAAATGAGGTGGAGGAAAGGAGGAGGTTTTTTTTATACTCAAAATTATGATACGTTATTTTTCTTGAAAAACAGTTGGCAACCCTGTCACTGTTACATGCGATGCAGTATCGATCGTCAAATGAGTGGGCAGTAAAAGTTGTTTCTAGTAAGAGCTGTAGGAAGTAATAGTTTTAGTTTAGATGAATTTGTATCTAGGAATAAACTTGCAATAGTTCTAGTACTATCGTTTCAATCGAAATTCTAAAGTGCAGGTACATTGCTAGCAGAAAAAATGGCCGTTGGGGCCGAAAGGTTTAGGAGGGCGCAGCGTTGGAAGGCCTCCTATAAGATGTAACCGATGGATGCGACACTCACAGGACCGAACATTGTGGCGACACTTGGGGAACTTTACAATCGCATTAACGTAAAAACCACTCGCACTCAGCGCATAGCTGTCATGCACTCTCTTTTTTTCATGTAACTGCTCAGACAGCACACTATTCTTTCTTTCTTGTCATAAGCAAAAGCAGACTAATATAATACAAACATTAGAAAAGCCAATACGAAAAGGTTAATGATCCGAGACTTCAATAGGCGGTGCAAAATCGATTGAATGTTTGAGGTGTGGTCTGTGTTGCAAACGATAAGCGAGCATGATATAGTGATGCTGTAAATAAGCGCCGCGCTGGCGGCGGCGCTATTTTACTGCCACTATCGCCCTTTTTTTCGCGTTTAATGCTTTCTAATTACTTTCAATCGTTTTATTTATTTTTTTTAAAGGCACAGCATTCTTTAAATTTAATTACATTTTGTTTAAGCTACTTACTAATTAGTAAACTAGGCAAATATCTGTTATAATAGGATAATAACCTTGAGAAAAGGTGTTGTTCCTTAGTATTTTCATCAAGCTTCTTCTTCAACCAATTAGGACACGAAAACAAATCTTTCAGAATAAGATCACAGCATCAAAATTGATTTATAAATAAAGCAGGAATCAGTATTTCTAATACCGGTGCGAGGAAAAGTTTAGGTGTGATGGAAACATCTTGCTATCTCCTTTGTACACGTAAACGGTGACGTCACATAAAAAAAATTTGTTTAGGTACCAGTCTTCCACAAATTAATTTTAGTTTTTTTTAAATTAGACTGTTTTAAACTTTCAAATACCGTAATTAGAACCACAATAGAAAGACAAACGGCTTTCGTTTGGGGTTCGTTGTAATTTGTAGAAAGAAAATAAATAAACTATTTAATAATTATTATTTTTGTGAATTTTGGAAGTGCACATTATCTGTAGCGAAGGGAATGAAACCGAGAGAAAAACTCAACCCTATAACACCTTCCTTCAATCGCTTACTCTTATGCCTTGTACCTCCCAGATCAGTGCCCTGATAAAGTGTCCTAGGCGTCGGTAACAGATGTAACGGCGTTTTTTGTAGTGTCTACTGTCGTATTGTTGGTTTTACTACTCGTAGTAATAAAGGTTGCCGAATAAGGTCTACGTGATGGCTTCATATAATCTGATAACCTTGTTGAATGTAATCTGATAAGCACTGATTGCTTGAATTGTATTTCCTACTCATCAGGAACACCTTGAAAAATATAATTTGTTAGGAGACTGATCTCTACTTTTATCTTATTATTGTCAAAAGGCTCGTTCTTGACCACCCGATGGAAACCGATGATATGGCTGACGATGGAGCACGCTTGCCTAGAAGTAACCTATTCACTCTAGACTTCAAGAGCCCTAGATTATAGCTTTCAGGAAAGCCTTAGCTGTATGCACAGTAAATGTGTTCCCAAGACGCTTTGTGCGTATGGGTGATGTCCACCATGTACCCTCGGCACAAAGCGTTACGTCTAGTGGTCCAATGATGAAACGGACTTGGCGGAATTAAATTATCCAAGTGCTTGACTTATTTATATACACGACTATTATAAAGAGGTAAAGATTTTTAGTTTGTAGGAGGTAATTTCTGAAAGCACATTTATTATTATTTAGAAGATAAGGGGCTATACATCACCCATAGTGTAGGGGATGTAGTCACTGCGACCTAAAAGATTTATTGTGACTCGCCACCTTGTTAGAGTAACTTTTCGGAGGCTTCCAAGAAATTTAGAATACTCCTAGCTTTTAGAGTTTTAATCTCCTCCGGGCGAATAATGTGTCGGCCCAGATGGACACTGCGTTTGTGGATAAGGGGCCCGCATTCACACAAAAGGTGCTTAGGCGTCTCCCTCTCCTGATTACAGTACCGGCAAACATCAATGTCACTCAGTTTCATGTGAAATTGGTGCCTGTTTAGTTTGCAGTGGCCGGTTAAGGCGCGGGCTATCGCACAGATGTTCGTCCTGCTAAGCTCAAGAAGCTCGGCAGTTCGTTTTTGTGAGTAGCCTTCTATAAGATATTTGGCGTGTAGCAGTCTTGGTTGTGCCAACCAGTGCTTTTTTGAATCGCCAAATAAGTTGCCCTTAAGGGTCTGCATGGCCTGGTTCTTTGAGATACCACAAGGGTTCTGGTCCTATCTGATGACCTTGAGCCCCAGCCCTTGCAAGTTCATCGGCGTTTTCGTTGCCATTGATTCCAGAATGACCTGGTACCCATCTCAGAATAACTTTATTCCTTTGCCCCAGGTCATTAGTTTGTTAACGCAGTCTTGTACCAGTTTCGAATTTAAAGTATTCCGAGTTCAGAGCACCTGGCTATCTGAGTAAATCAGAATTAATTGATTTATGTAGTTTCGTTGACGGTTGGCCTCCGCACATTCTATAATGGCGTATACCTCCGCTTGGAATATAGTGGCATGTTTACCCAGATTCAAGCTTGTGCTGTGCTGAAAGCACAGGTCAGATTGCTAAAATTTTTACACCGATAGAAAGCTGCTTTATTCCCGTGTGGCATTGGCATTTGACATTTTATCCGCGGGCGAGGCCGCGGGCAAAAGCTTAGTACATTATACAGTCACATGACACAAGCATGACACTTAAAGTAGTACAAACAACTAACAACATAATCACTGCCATCCATCTTACAACGTCCATATGACGTCATATGTTTATCTATGGCCCTTTGATGAGTATCTTATCACAAGGTCTAACGCATATAAAATTCAATAAAAGCAAGGATAAATATATTTATTGTGTCACTAGTACTAAATGCTGTCTCACCTTGGTAATACAGGAAGATATGGTAACATCAGTTTTTTTTTTATTATTATTGATAGGCTCGCGTTTGACCACCATCTCACCTGATGGTGAGCGACGATGGAGCACTCTTGCCTTAAAGTAACCTATTCACTCTTGTCTTAAAGACCCCTAAGTTGTAGCTATCAGTAAACACAGACTTATGAAGAAGATTTTTTGAGTGCTTGACTGCGATCCACCTGATGATAAGCAGTGATGAAATCTTTGACGGTGAAGCGCACTAGTTTATTAAAAACCTATTCACTCTAGCCTTGAAGACTTTAATTATAATTGGACGGGCAGATCTCAACAGGCAAATTTTTCCAGTCCTTCGATGTACCACGTACGTGGTATAAACGACGAGGCGAAACCTACAGGTCGAAACCTAGTCCGGACCGTAGAGGTATTAACAATATAAGGGTAGACACTGCCGCCATGTCGGGTTGTTCGATGGCAGAAAGGTAATGACAGAATTATGTAGGTAGTTCTCGCGCACACTCTTCAAAATGCAAGTTTGGAGTAATCATGGTGGTTCTTCTTGTTAGTATGGCACTCTTGTCAGAGCGGTCGTGACTGTTGTTAATGGACAAAGCTGCAACGCGCCATCGTCGTTTGATTCCAAGGCTGCGGTATGTCGAGCAATGTCTCTCTGTTTCTGGCGGTTATTAACATCACGCACACACCGCAGCGGTTAAAGTGTTGTGAAAAACAGTAAGTAGTAAAAAAAAAATAAGCATTATAGCACTTTTCCAATATAAACATTACAAATTCAGTAGCCCCAAGGTAGCCCCTAAGAAAAATGTGCTCTTATAGTAATGGCAAAAGTACTAGGGAACTATAAAACACAGTAGTTCTGCATGCTGCGGTCTTCCCGTCCGATAATAATTTAGGTGCCTTCAAGGCTAGAATAAATAGGCTCTTTTAAACTAGTGCGCCTCACCATCAACGATTGCATCAAAGCTTAACATCAGGTGCGATCGCAGTCAAGTACTAGTTTATATCAGATTAAAAAAAAAATAGAAATTTTCCACTATACACATTAAAAATTCAGTAGACCCCAAGGTAGCCCCTAAGAAAAATGTGCTCTTACAGTAATGGCAAAAGTACCAGGGAACTATAAAACACAGTAGTTCTGTCGTATATCATTGTGTAGCACCACGTAGTACTGAGGCCCTTTGTTGTTGAGAATCTGAGCCCTGGCTTGTATTGTTTATTGTTTGAAGGTTGTTGAGCCCGATTGTTGTCGTAGACGCCGATTCTGGACAAAAAAGTTTAGGGAAATAGGCAGATTTTGTTACACAATGATGGCTGATGAGACGGTCACATCTTTCATAATAAATATTATAAAAAGGTTTTTTGCACGGACTAGCTTTCTTTATTTCGTGGTTTTTTTGTATGAAGACATCACGCTGATATTATAAAGTGTGTGTATGTGTGTGTGCTTGTTACTTCTTCACGATCGAACGGCTGAACGAATTTGGATAGGCACACGGTAAAACCATGTCCTGAAATAGCTCATAGGATCCTTTTTTATCTAGTAAGTAATTATGTTCCCTTGGAACAATTTTCAACTTTTACTCGGGCGACAGCTATTAAATAAAAAAAAAATCTTTAGCCATGTCTGCCTGTTTAACCCAGAAACTTCTTCTAATTTACGCGAAAAAATTACGATTTAATTCATCATCAGTCCATAGTTGGACATATAGGCCTCTCCCATAAATAGTCACAACGAACGGTTCTGTGCGTCTCGCATCTTTCGGATTCCCCCGACCCTCACCAGTCATCGGTCCACCTTGAGCCTTTCAACGCTGCGTCTTCCAGTATGCGATTGTTATCTGTAACAGAGTGTACAGTTCCACATACCTCCGTTGAAAGGGGAGAATTCTCCAACCAGACGGATGTTATGTCTCATCCAGGCAACAGCCCGAGAGATGATCTCGGGCTGTTGTATATGTTCAAATCGCGCGGAGAACTCTAATTACGCAGTTTAGTTCGAATCTGGCGCCATAGATGTCGCTATGATTCATACAACTCCTGATCTTGTAGTTCCTTACACATTATACATAATTACTTGTAAATTCATCATCTTCATCATCATCATCATTTCATCGATATACGTCCACTGTTGGACGTATAGGTCTCTCCCATGAGCCATCACAACGAACGCTCCTGAACGTCTCATATCTATCGGATTCTCGCGACCCTCTCCAAGTCATGGGTCCACCTTGTGGGAGCGCTTTCTGCGCTGAGTCTTCCGGTACGCGGTCGCCACTCCAGAACCTATTTTTTTAACGATATGAACTAGTGTTTGACTGCGATTGCTATTAATCAAAAACCCTTTTAAACTATGAAAGGACAAACTCACAGCAAAAAGCGCAAATTATCGTTTACGATCCTCTTCCTGCAAAGGCTCGATGTCAGTTTTCAGAATAATTATAAATCGGAATCTCTGCCAGCCCTACTCGAAAAGCATACAGAAACATTTCGAAAGAAAAAATAGCTGTCCACCGTCTGAGTCGCTTCTCAGAACCGCTTGAATGAAACCAGTACGGATACTTGGGTAATACAAAAACAATGGTAGCGGGCGGGCCTACCATGCATTGAGATACTTTATATGCAGTTTTTGGGATACATTCATGTTTTTTTTTGTTTGCAGCCTGACTTTTGAACCTAGGTTGTAGCGACATCTATGACGGAACATAGGAACTAAAAACCAAAATCCTGCATCACGGTATTGTAATTCTCCGTGAGAGAACATATGCAACAGCTTGAAATCAAATATCGGGCAGTTGCCCGGATTGGACACAACCCTCGTCTAGACGGCAAAAATTCTTTTTTCGACGGAAGTTTGTGGGACGTTCCATATACAAATCAAATCAAAGCATTTATTTCAAATAGACCATTTACAGGCACTTTTGAATAGTCAAATGTCGGTCAGTCCAAGAAAAGTGAAGCTAAACTGCAAGATACATATTTCTAAAAGCCTTTGGGGTGAAAAATCATCAAATAACTTCTCCTTCTCAGGGTGGAGCGAGAAATTGTGCCAGACTTTTACAGACTAAAACACACCCGTGTTTCTGCATTTGCCTCACTGACGTTCTACTCTCAGTTGAAACCAAATAAAATATCCTATATTACTAGAATATTTTGTACAACAATTATGATAAAAATCAGATCATGATATTAATTTAAAAAAAAAATACCAGTTCTAAAATGATTACCATGTCCAGAACCCCTGATGAGATAAGTAGTCCATTGTTAAACATTTTAATTAATGATATACCTTACAAATGCTAACAAAAACGTTTAATCTAATTTACTGCACGAGAGACGCCATAAAAACTGTAATAACGATTCATGATATTGATTTTAATGTTGTTTCTCAATGTATGACAGTGGAGTAAGCTATGAGCGCCAAGCGATTGTATATTTAGCGAGTGTATTAAGAGCTTCGGTGTGTTGCACAAGCGTGCATTCGAACTATAGTGAGTCGCAGAAGAAAACAGATTTAAAGGTCAGCGGGGCTATAGTCGGGCGTAGCTGGCCGGAATTAATATAATATAATGTATAATATTACACAACTATCACACAACGCCGTCTAATCTCAAACTAAGCAGAGCTTGTGTTATGCGTACTGAGTACTAGACAACTGATAAACATACTTATATATATCTAAATACATACCTATTATTGATAAGTTACACCCAGACACAGAACAAATGATCATGCTCATCACACAAACATTTGTCCTGGGTGGAAATTGAACCCATGACCTCCGGCATAGCAGTCAAGGCCACTAACCACTACACCAATAGGCCAATCAAATGCACAGATACTGCCGCCTACGCCTGTAGAACGATAAGTGAGAATTAAATTCTGACCAGATGTTCAAGGAACTCAAGGTACTTAATACAGAAACCCGCCCTTACTTCACATATGAAAGGATCACCGTTTTGAGTTTAGGAGCAAGGTACACCTTTCTTTTGTTCTTCTTCTTCTTAGCGTGTCGATGGCAAAACTAGTTTTAAATTCCTTGCCTGACTCAGTATTCGGTCACGGCAGCCAGGTCTACTGATTATGTCATTAGATGTAAGGTGGGACATGGTCTGCAAAGCGACGCCGCACAAACACTGAAGATCGGAACCGTCCAGGAATCCCCATCTGTGGAGATTGTCTTTGCTGTGCCTAACCTGGGTGCTGAGTCTGTTTCGAGTTTTCTAAATTGGCCGCTGCAACTCGTGCCCAGGAGAGAGGTTCTCCGACGGCATTTTTTATGGTGGGAAAAAATCATCCAATGACAACCACCGCTCTTGGGCGGAGCGGGAGATAGTTTCAGACGCTTACTGACTAAAAGGTCACCCCGTTCCTTCTAGCCTTCATACCGAGGTTCGAGCTGTCTTTCGAAACTAACCCTGGCCCCAGTAGGCTTCGACCCAACTGGGCCCCTGTTGTTGCCGACAACTCCTTGAGGCGCGCGAGAACAGTGCGCGCCGTCGACAAGTTGGGCTTGGTCCGGACAGTTACCGGACGGCCAGACAGCGAGCTACCCATTGCCGATAAAATCTTCAGGAGGTTTCCCGCTACCGCTTATGACTGTGGCCACACTACACTATTGCATAAAAACGTCACTAGCCCGTCGTACCGTAACCGCCACTTTCTCAGACTCCACCTCTCCTGGTAGCAAAATGTAGCTTATTTACTTTGTGCTATGTTATTTACTATGTAACAGTGTTATTTATTCACAAAATTACAATTTACGTAATAATTATTTTAGCTAGTTTACTGTTTTGTAATATTTATTAGTTTATTATTTTGTAAGATAGTTAATATTATGTATTTTGGCCTTAGTTGCGTTGACGAAAAACCGATGACGTAGATTTTGGGAGACAATAAAGAGTGTTCTTGTCTGATTTTACAAGCGTTTCAGGGGTGGACAACATGGATTTCGTAAAAGATTTAATAAGTACTTATATTAGGCTTCTGCAGGGCCGAATTGCCGCTATGTGCAGTTCACACAGGCGCCAAGGCATAAGGGGCGCCGGATGAGATTCTGATGTTAGTGCAAATTTTTTTTAATATTTTTGTTACACAACAACGTTTTTATAGTTTAGTATAGATAAGTACATCGGTAAACATCTCCTAAGACAATATTTAAGTCTTGTTTAGCAACAAAAAAAGGCACTCCATAGGTTTCGCACACAGGCGCTGGCTGAAGTCGGCTCGGCCCTGGGCCTAAGGACCAGTGCTACAGGATTCTCCTAAAGAGCAACTGCGATCCTGGAACGCAAATGGCAATAGAAGAAACGCTTTTGGGTTTTAGACAGTAAACAAGGGTCAAGGGTCTACATTGCTCACACGTGTGCCACACACGCCGATCTGGGCGCGTCGGTCTCCATCCATTTTATATGGAAACTAGACTTGTAGAGCTACACTAGATCCACGACACGCGACGTCGTTCTACAAATCAGACGTGGTACACGTGTGCTGTAGTGGAGTGGAGTGATATAATAGTGTATAATGGTAAGCCGATTCGTGATAGCTCAGTCACGATTGTGTTGAAGTAATGGTCTGGTTAATTGGGGATTATGGTAATTATATTGGCAGTAGTAATTATAATCTTGACAACAAGTTAGCAGCTTAACAAGTGATTATAGATGGACCTGTCATAAGTTTTTATAGTAACAGCTGTTGGCGTAGAGTGCAGATAGCTCGAAAGTCACGATAGAGATCTACCCCGCTTGGGAGAAAGAAGCATGTGTGGATAGTCCGGAAGACATGATGAAGGTGACCCATCATCATCATTTCAGCCTAAAGACGTCCAATGTTGGACATAGGCCTCCCCCAAGCGTCGCCACAACGACTGATCCTGTGCGTCTCGCACCTGTAGCCTGATTTACGTAATGAAAACTGTAACGATATCGTAACGATTTAGTCGTTTAGACCATTTCCGTATTCACATCCATCAATCGAGTTTAAACGACACCGAGTTTAAAGTCGTTTGAAATTCGTCGATTTAAAAAAAAAATCTGTACTACATTATCCTGGTAGAATACTTATTAATATAACTGTAAATAAGTCGATAGATCGTGAATACCGCTTTTGGATAGGACTTCGATCGAACGACTACAAAACTTCAACGAAATTTGGCTTGTTTGATTTTACGTGAATCAGGCTACTGGTCGTATTAAGTGATCAATTCTAAGATATGGCCACGACAAAATAGATGACCACATGTGTGAGTGATCAGGCATTTTACTGCTTATTACTGTTATTATTATATCTAATTATTATTAACATAATTGGTTACTTGACCACTCTTTCGTGACCCGTCTATCACAATACACCATTGTGTCACTACGCAGCGTATCAAGAGATCGTAATCGGTAGTACAATGGTTAGTGAGTGTATCAATCAAATGTGCTAGTAACGTAGACCTACGACACTATATGTGTGGTTGGTCATAGAGTAGGGGAGGATACAGAAGAGCGATTTCGTTACATAATTTCGCCAAACCCGTTCCGTCCCGAGTCGTCGACGACACGTGTTCTCTGCGCCTTAAGGATCTGTCAGCTAAACCGTAGGAGCCCAGCAGGGTCGAAGCCTACTGGGGTCGTGTGTTGTGCGAAAAATAACGCCCCCGAGGTTCTTTTTCGTTATTTCCTGGAACGAATGCAAAGAAGGAACATAGAAGTGGATTTTAGTCAATAAAAGTCTGACATTCATTTCAACTCCGCCTTAAAGCAGAAGTTGTTGGATGTTTTCCCCACCTACAAAAAGCCCGTTGCATCTTTGGACCACCAGACGTAAGCCAACGCGCCACCGGCACATGGTGGATTCATCTCATTCATACTCACTAAACTTCTTAGGAAAATATTCAATGTGCTACTAAAATTAATGTTTTATTTATTTAATTTACTTCATAACAATCAAATTTATTTTAAATTATTTAATTATTATCTACACTTATAAACAACTTAATAACTATAATTACAGTAAATTTTAAAAACCGGCCAAGTGCGAGTCGGACTCGCCCATGAAGGGTTCCGTAGCAGCAAGTAACATAATATAAAAGTTCTTGATAAGTGTTGTAACTTTGATCGATGTTTTAATAATAGTGTATTTTTTTCGGTTTATGACGCATTAAAAAAAAACTACTTACTGGATTTCGTTCAAACCAATTTTCGTTGGTAGTTTTTATAGTAATAGATATCATATATTTTTTTTAGTTTTATCATTCTCTTATCTTACAAGTTAGAGGGGGGGGGGACACATTTTACCACTTTGGAAGTGTCTCTCGCGCAAACTATTCAGTTTAGAAAAAAATGATATTAGAAACCTTCATATCATTTTTGAAGATCCATAGATACCCCACACGCATGGGTTGGATGAAAAAAAAATTTTTGAGTTTCAGTTCTATGTATGGGGACCCCCAAAATTTATTGCTTTTTTTCTATTTTTGTGTGAAAATCTTAATGCGGTTCACAGAATACATCTACTTACAAAGTTTCAACAGTATAGCTCTTATAGTTTCGGAAAAAAGTGGCTGTGACATACGGACGGACGGACGGACAGACAGACAGACAGACAGACAGACAGACAGACAGACAGACAGACAGACAGACAGACATGACGAATCTATAAGGGTTCCGTTTTTTGCCATTTGGCTACGGAACCCTAAAAATGATAACCCTACGCTAAAATACACTATTTATGTTGTATAACTCCATTCCTCTATCTTAGTCGCATGAACATGGTAAGGCCCCTGTAGGTAGAAAACCCGATCTGTCGACGGGCTGTCCTATCTGTCATTTGTTTATTCACATTGAGGCAGGTCAGGCACACCTTAGCACATGTGGGCGTAGACCGTAACTTTTTTCTTTATTGCCATAACCATTTTTTCCATTAAGATTGATTTATCTATACACATAAATAAAATTAAAGTGTCTGTTTGTAGTATTAATATATATTTTTTAAAATAAGTACATGAAATATGAACAAAGAAAATTTTCAAATTTTTTGTCGGTCTGTCATTTGTTCCAGTTAACTTTTAAAACCGGACCTAATATTACGGGATTTTCTCACTGGTAAATTCATAGCAGATGTTTGGAGTAACGTGGAGTAAGATGCCAACCTACATTTATTTTACGGTTTAAGACATTTATTTCTCAAAAAGAATACAATTAACTTAATATGAGAAATACAAATTATTCTTAACTACTTAATACGTTGACATGAGAAATGTAGGTACCCAAATAAACATAACTTAGATGCCAACCTACATTTATTTTAGAAAAAGAATTATGCTAGAAATACATTGCGCACACTTGGTCCACGTTCTCCGATCTCCATACATTTTATATGGAAACTAGACTTGTAAAGCTACATTAGATCCACGGTTCCACGATCCAGGGGTTTCCTTGCGTGATCGTAACCGAAATGAAGATATCTGCAGGACAACTAAGGTTGCCGACATAGCACGAAGAATCGCCAAACTTAAGCGGCAATGGGCAAGGCACATTGTTCGCAGAACAGATGACCATTGGGGCAAAAAGGTTCCGGAGTGGCGATCGCGTACCAGAACACGCAGCGTTGCAAGGCCTCCTACATGGTGGACCGATCACCGATGACCTGGTGAAGGTTGCGAATCCGATTGATGCCAAATGCACAGGATCGTTCATTGTGGCGATACTTGAGGGAGGCCTATGTCCAACCGTGAACGTATATCGGCTGAAATGATGACGATGATGTTTAGATCCACACCACGCGACGTCATTCCAAGTCTGGCGTGGTCCTCGTGTGCATCGGTCTAATGTAGTTTTAGCATTAGGGCCCCCATAAAAAAAATACTTCTTGAAATTGTAAGCAAATGGCATTTGGTTGTTTAATGAGTCATCTCACTCACTGACACTCTTTGAATGTCATAATTAGAGACACAATAGAAAGACAATTACCTTATGTCGGACTGTGTAACTTAAGACATTCGAAAGGGTCATCTGAGTGCCTAGTGTGAGTTTATTTTACGTTAACGCAATCGCAATTTGTGAGGTTCGGCGCTCCGATTGGCCCGCTCCAAGCTCTTTACCAATCAGAGAGCAACACACAACAACTCGCACTCAGCCCACAGACAGTTTGCCTCACCGACAAAGTCGCGGGTATTAACTAGTTTCAACTTATTATAGACGGTGAATGACCTGTCTATCGGTTAGTTATTCATTTGATATTTGTCGAGTTTGTTATGAAGAATTTATCAATGCAATGCTGTTTATGTAAACAATGAGATTAATAAAAGAAAAATGTGGATTTTAGTTTTATCTTGGGTGGTCGTTTCTTATGAATGAACGCTCATTTCTTTTTTCTTTACCTACTCTAATAGGTTATGTTTTTTTTTTGGAAAATCTTTCAATGACATCCCCCGCTCTTAGGCGGAGCGGGACATAGTGTCAGAGTTTTACTGCCTAAAAACCCACTCCTGTTCCTTCTTTGCCTTTGTCCCAGGGCCCGGGTCTCATTTTCACACTAACCGTGGCCCCAGTAGGCTTCGACCCTGCTGAACCTGCTGCTACTTTTGCCGACAACGCCTTGATGCGCGCGTGGAACACGTGGCACCGTCGACGTCTTGGGCCCGGTCCTGACGGTTACCGGAGGATTTGTCTGTCTTAAAACTGTTTTGAATGAGAAAATGAGAACCCGATTGCAGAACAGCCTACCAGGCCTAATTGTATTTTCAGACCAGTTAGGCCCCACCCAAATATACACACAAATTTTAAGCTGTTTAAGAGGAGTTAGTTAGCAAAACACACGTACCTACTAAAGAATTTTATCTAATATAAATTATTGTATTGTATTATGCAATCAATTTTAACTTAGAATCATCACCGCGCTAATGTGTTGGATTTGTTTTTTTCACTACAGTATTGTTTATTTATATGTATGTATCTAAGTATGTATTTGCTATTGTATATATTTGTTTCTCTTCTGTTTTGCCTATATATTAAGTTGCACCTGCCATGTTATGTTTCTGCACCACCCTAAGGTCGACTGGCAGATAATCCGCCTTTGTACAGTTTTTTTGTGCATAAAGCTTTAAATAAATAAATAAAACATCACAATGAGACACTAAATAATGTAGACTATTTTGCAAGACAGACCACCCTTGAACTAAAAAAAGAATTAAGATATAAACAATTTAAATTCATGACATTCTACATTAGGATACATTCCAACTCGTTTATCTCGCGATAATAAATCGCACATACTTATGCACTTATTTAGATAAAAAACTGTATAAATCTACATACCAAGATAGAAGTGAATATCGCAATGTGCGCATACCGATGTCAAAACAGAGGGGCCAAGCTCTTAATGCGATCCATTTTACGACCTAAACTGAACTGCACAGAAAAGATGAAAGATGTTAGAAAGGAAATACTTTCCGATTTGTACTAAGAGTGTCGCCGCTTGTCTCCCACCCTTTAACTCCATTATAGGCAATAAACCCGAACGCGCATTACGCAACTAACAGACCACGCACACTTAGATCGCAAGTTTGCTATTGGTAGTTGAACTATGAGCATTGCCCTACTTTGTGGCACTCCTGCCCCGCCCACAAGGCCATTCTAACCTCTTTCATTTGTTCTGTGATAGGGTTTATAGCTCCATCCCTCTCTCTCGCTCGCATGCTTGACATTTTAACACGTTATGGTAAGGTTCCAGTTTTATTTACGGTAGAAGTTTTATCAAAAGTTGAAAAGAAATTGTCCTTAGTATGGGCAATATGGGCATATTATTTAATTTACCTTCACTTTTGTGGCTCAACCGACATTTGACTATCCAAAAATGCCTGCAAATGGTCTCTTTGAAATAAATGCTTTTAATTTTGATGTGATAAAGTAACCCAAAGGGTAATTTCGGAGTATCATTGCGTGATCGAATTAGGAATGAAGATATTAGCAGAATCAAAGTAACCGACACAGCCCGAAAGGGGAGGCAGACATTGCTCGCAGAACAGATGGTCGATGGGGCCTGTAGTGTTTGTATTAGGAGTATCTATACTTAAATATATGTAGATATACGCTGTCTCGGGCAAACGACGCCGAGGTGAGCCACGGAGTTACGAGAGAGCTATGAGCGAGAGTACACGTGGTTGTTGCTGCGCGTGCGTTTGCGAGCGAGCCAGTGTTTGTACGAGAACATTACAGTGGACAGAGATCCTACATTTGGCGACGAGGATGGAAACTTTGGAACTCTCAATAGGCAAGACTTCGTTTTCTCTGCCGTTGATGTCAAAAGACGATGTAGAACCGACTAGACACTTGGTCTTTCGGCTGAAATGATGATGATGATGATGATGAGATCATCATTGGGCCTTTTTTTATTTTATTTTTTTTTATGGTGGGAAAAAATCATGCATTGACATCCCCCGCCCTTGGGCGGAGCGGGAGATAGTGTCAGACTCTTACTGACTAAAAGACCCACCCCGTTCCTTCTAGCCTTCATACCGGGGCTCGAGCGCCCTTTCGGATAACTCTGGCCCCAGTAGGCTTCGACCCTGCTGTTGCTGACAACTCCTTGAGGCGCGCGGGAACAGTGCGCGCCGTCGACGACTTGGGCTTGGTCCGGACAGTTACCGGACGGCCGGACAGTGAGCTACCCATTGCTCACTGTCCGCAAGCCTGCGTCTACGTTGGCCGGAAATCGGGATCAGAATCCCGGCGACGGCGGCGGCGATAACGCCGTTGCCTGATGCGTTCGGCCTCCTCCTTTGCGAGCATTACTGCATCGCAGAAGTCGGCGACCGTCTGACATTCTCCTCGCTCAGGACCATGGCCTCAACCAAGGCCCGGCGCGAGAGGTCTCCGCCGCCGATCGCCCCCACGAGGGCACGGCGATGCTCCGCCCAAGCAGGGCACACCTCGACCGTGTGCTCCACCGTGTCCTCCGGGCGTTCCGCACAGTGGCGACACCCGGGCGTCACTTCAGCATGAATCCGGTGCAGGAAACTTCCGAACGAACCATGTCCGGTGAGGACCTGCGTCATGCGGAAGGTAAGGACGCTGGGCACGCCACAATCATGGCGGTAAGTCCCCTCTTTGAGGTGTGGCTGGAAAGGCCTCACGGCGTCCCACCATAAAAAAAAAAAACAAAAAAAGTTAAGGACGCCGTGAGGCCTTTCCAGCCACGCCTCAAAGAGGGGACTTACCGCCATGATTGTGGCGTGCCCAGCACTGTGTTGCGATGGTCGTTGACGCCATTTCACCATGAGATCCCGCCGGAGCTCTGTCCGCCATGCCGTGACTTGTCGCGGCAGCGGACTTTCACCCCGATCATCATTGGGCCTGCCCATTGCCATTTTACTATCTCTCTCAACTACCACCCTGAAGTTACTAGTAACAGAAGGAATGATATTGAATGCAATTGCAATACTTTTTCAAAATATGTCTTTATAAAAAGGTTTTTCACATTTTTAGGCCCATATCTGTACAATAGATTAAATAGAAAATTAGGTGTGTATAAATTAAATTATTATAGCTGTAAAAAGATTACTGTGCAATACTTAGCATCTCTTACGGAAAGATAGATCTCCTTATAGTTTGTAAATAAAATATGTTTTGCTCTTAGTTAAATTAAATGTTTGTTATTTAGTATAATGAATTTAATCATTTCTTTGTACTTTTTAGCCTGAAATACAAGTCCAACCTAGTTCAGGCAACAAATGCAACGAATGCGTTAAAATTGATTTTTGTATTTTAATTTTAATCTGCCACTTTTATTAAATAAACGATATTCTATTCTATTTTAGTTTGGCGATTCTTCTTGCTATGTCGGCAATCTTGGCTCTCTTGCGGGTATATTCATGAATTCATACCAAAAAAAAAAAATGAGTCAACGACTACGTTCTCAGTTACCACCGCGCACCGGTACTCAAACTTCTTGGAAGTTCCGCATTGTCCGAAGCAGTACAGCATCATACCTGCGAACAAAAAGAGGCAAATGTCAGACAAGTCTTCAAACGGGAATGCAACCCACGTACCAGAGCCGTTAGGCGCTAAACCGCGGGTTGAGGCGTGGAATACTAATCGTGTTGTGTTGGTACAGTACTTGCAAGTCCGTTTCGTATTAGTATGCATTTATGGAATTGTTTCACACGTTTTAGGATCACGCAGATTGACTCAATGTCACAGGATAACTGTTAGCTTGTACAGTTTTTGGCCGACTATAAAAAAAGGAGGTTCTGAATTTGGTTGATTTTTTTTTTGCTCATTCTTCTTAATGCTAGTACTACACTAGATCGAACGCACACGTGTAACAAGAGATGTGACGTGGGAATTTATCGGGCAATATTGCCACTAATATTCGTACATCGGGCAATATTGCCGGCAATTTCACATCTCTACGTGTAACACGTCTAATTTGTAAGTAGAACGATGTAGCGTGGCGTCGCGTGGCGTGGATCAAGTGTAGCTCTACAAGTAGTTTCCATAAAATGAATCGAAACCGACGCGCCTAAATCGGTGTGTGGTACGCGTGTGCTCAGTGTAGTTCTAGCATTAATTTCAGAAATCGGTGTTAATTAACAAATGAACTAAATCGGAAAACATTAGTTTCCGAAAGTAAAGTTGTTTTTTTAAGTTTCTTAATATTTTTTTAAAATATTGAAGTCAGTTTTTTTTTTTTTAATAACAAAGAAACTAAACCAAAAACATCAGTTTTTAACTTTTTTTATAGATGTCTGATGTTTATTTTTTTTTGTTTTTTTTTTGTAAAAAACTTTTTATAGTAAAAATTTTAACGTTAAGTCTTTGGAAAGGAAGGAATAAAATCGCCGGCCTTTGCTCCGTTGCATAAACATTCTTAGATTAGATTAAGGTAATCAGTTAAATACTAAATCTAATTATCATAGAAGCGCAAAATATACAAACATGTAAGCCGCTTTATCTACACTCCATACTTGTGTTACTTGAAAATTTGAATTTGTTTAACTATTCCGGTTCAAGAGATACAGCATGGTGACAGACAGACGGACGGACAGCGAAGTCTTAGTAATATGATAACGTTTTACCCTTTCTATACGGAACCCTAAAAAGCCCAGGTATACTAACCTACACCTGCTACTACAACTCGTCACTAAAATATTTCAGCCGGGTGTAAACATGTTACTACGACAATGGTGTTGCTTTGCACATCACTAACAAAGCCTTCGACGTCAGGAGCTCAGAACAAGTCACCTGTTTCTACCCAGTCATGCATAGCTAATGTGTCTATACAGGACGCCAAAGAATAATGCTGTCCAGAAGCGATACAGGTTTCTTTTATCCTGCCCCCCTAGCCAAGTTACAACCGTTTCGTTTCGATTCTCTTGTGACGAACGCTTTGAGTTGGCCACGCCTTCGAACCTTTGTTCTGACCACGTGACTGAGCGATAAGACGACGTCATTCCCATACATTTGAAGCTTTCTACAAGCGTTAACTATTGCAGATTAGCAACTTGGCTAGGGGTACAGAGTAGAGTAAGTTCCAACCCTGGGTCGTTCTTTTTTAACTCGAGTCCCTAGAGTTAACCCAACTAACTCTCTGAGCAGGGTAAGTTGGAGTAAGCGGCCATATCATTGACATTGACAGTTGAACTCGTTCGCGTTCAAAATTGCTAGGGTAGAGTACCTATGACGTCAATAGAGTTAACTCTAAATTCAAATTTGAAGGGAGGGCAGGCGACGTTTCGCTTCTACATTTCTCTTAATCTATGACCCTGCGCACACGACTCTTCTCATTAAGTGTCGTTGATCTGATCGTGAATTAAGTTTTTCTTCGTTTAGTATTCTATTATCCATTGTTTCTCTCCCTCGCGTGGCTGCTGGGTGATTAGCAATATAAATTGATTATTAGTTGCGAAACGTGATTAGCGTATTGATTTTTAATTCAATATTGTGGTGGTAATGGACCGTGACGATTAATGACCAGTTTTGCAGTGTTTTATGAAGCTGTGATCGCTGTGAATGTGACGTATTTATTTGAGACTAGTTTTTGCCCGCGCGCCTTCGTTCCCACTCTTCCCTACTCCACCCTACTATATCCTACTCTACACCTCTACCCTACTCTATACTACTATACCCTACACCAACCTAATTTTCATTTTTTTTTCCATAAGAACCTTCTCCTCACAATAACAAACACAAAAAAAAAATAGCGAAATCGGTCCAGCTGTTCACGCGTGATGGCGTAACCAAGGGAAATAGGGATTTATTTTTATATTTTTATAGACTAGCACTTAGACCGCGGTTTCACTTTCATGACCCGTTCTAGGTGATATATTGGATATTTATTTTATACATTTATTCATCTCAGGACTTAGAGGTCCTGTATCTTTGGAAGGTGTACTAGGCAGCTAGGGGCCGAAGTCAACTCGCAGAGACCCTTTAGAAAATTTTCATGGAACGTGATACCAACCGATGATTATCTCTGTACGCGCTATGCTAGCGTAGCCAAGCATAACCCTAAGTTGGTGGGAAACTGTTGCGAAATATTGAAAACTAAAGATGTACAAGACTATGGTTTTGATATGAGGCTATGGTTATGGGACTTTTACTGCCTAAGACGGGCCACATCATCGCTTATCATAAGGTGAGATAGTGGTCAAACGCGAGCTCACCCGACAAAGCATTTAAAAAAAAAACTGTATTCCATCAGTTGTCTTTGTGTTACAGGGTTATGGTAACTCTTGCGAACAATCTCGAAGCCGGGTTATAAAAGGCACTGATGCCAAAATCAAAATCCAAGATGGCGGACTAATTTTAGTTCCTTTTTTACCAAACCTCCCAGACTTTGAAATTAATGCCTGACAAACTAACATAATGGTATAGAAGCAGCTGGCAGGAGGAACTAGAACCTTACGCATTGATCACACGTACCGAGTAAAAGGGCGAGACAGTAAAATATTGCTCGGTCGAGACAGTGATGTAAGCGAGTTGTAGGGACAAGCGCTCGGGCGAGCACTCGGCGCTTTGTTTATACGTACCGAGTATTCGGTACATGTGATCAAGGCATTACGGCCCAGTAAGTTTAAAAGTACCAATCTGTCCCCAATCATTGGACCAAGAAGGCAGAAAGTTGATACATTCCATTCACCAACAAACAAGTCTATGCTACGTACCTATCTTATTACAGAAACGACAGTAAAATGACAGAGAATTTAAATTGGACGAAATGATGGTTTGATGAAGTGACCAATTTGATTCAAACAAGCCTAAGTGTGATGTCAGCTTATTAGTGTTTCGACCAGGGTGAGGAGTTGGCGCGGGGGAGACGGCGGGCCTAGTGATGTGCCGTAGCTGGCAATATTGCCGTGAAGTGGGAATATTGCCCGTAGTATGAATATTGAAGGCAATATTGCCAGCAATTTTCCCATATTGCCGACAAAGGCACATCTCTCGGCGGGCCTCCTCCTTCTTGTATCGTTTAAGGTATTATTCGCCCCTCGGCTGCAGGCTGCGGTTGCAGGCTGCGGATGCAGGCAGCACACGTAGCAGCTGCACGAAGCTGGCTGCAGCTACAAGATTAGTTTTCTATGTAAGTAACTAGAATTGATTTCTGTGAAAACATTCCGAACGCGTCCTTGGCTGCAGGCTCTGCGTAACGTCGAAATCCTACTACGACTAATGATTTTGTTACGCAGTTTAGCGTCTATTTAGCAAAAAGATGATTATGAACTTACCATTTATCATGGTGTTTATTGGAATGACAAATCGCTAAAAGGTTTTCTTTTTTGAATAACAAACAAAGAATCGGTATGACATTCAAAATTTGAGGGCATAAGGATAAAATAACACAGGATAATTTGAAAAGAGACAAATGTACATTATTTATTTGACGTTTGAAATGGCGTCAAAGGACATTGCCCACGCAGAAAAAACAACGACCTGATAAAACGGTTCATCTGCAAAATACCTAAATGCATTTAGCAGAATGACCAAATTAAATAATTTAGTTTTATAGGTAATCTAAAACACCTTTTTTGTCTAGCCATTACTTCCCACTGCTGGGCAAAGGCCTCCCCCAAATCCTTTCAGACGTTCTTCTCCCGAGCCCTCTCGAACATTATAAAGTAAAGCGTGTTTTTTTTTTGTTTGAAGGAGGTAATCTCTGAAAGTACTGGTCCGATGGCTAAATTTTTTTCACTGATAGAAAGCTGCTTTTCAAAGATTTATAACACTCGTACAAAGTTGACCCCAACTTACTAGAATCTTAAAAGTAGAAAGAATTAGCAATCGTCACACGCGTCACACGCCTTACATTACATAAAGTACTCAATGTCATGAATGTCAGAACAAAGCCTGCCATTATTTAAAAAACAAACCTAAATATGGCTGAACTAAGGATATTTGACACCAAGCCAATTAAGTGAGTTCCTGGAGAGACCAAGCAGCTGGCCGTTAGACGTGTTCCTATTATAAACACAGGATTTCTAATTTAGAACATCGTTATTATGGCTTAGAACAGCCAGTCATTCAACCAGTAACGAATGTTTTGAAAATATTCTTTTTTTAAACGACGCGACGTTATTTTTTTTAATAATGTCATTATGGTCTCATAGAAGCCGTTAGACGCTTCCCACACGGAGCAACTTTAAGCTTCTTCTATCGGCTGTTAGCAAATTAAATTAAGTGATTTATAAAGTTTTTCATACAAGCTGCGCAGACGTAGCAACGTAGCTACGAGTTTCCATGATCGACAACAGTTTTCAGTTTCTGGATTCGGTTCCAAAAGCAATTTCAAGCAATTAACACATGTTTACCAATTGTCACAAGTTGCTGCGACCGACAACTGCAACTCTTTGAGCGACTTTATTGCCTCTTCGTCTTGCTCACCGTCAGTTACAGTAACAGTTAACTGTGGTTCTAGTGCTAGTTTTTGTTCGTGGTGCTCTATCACGTTAACATTGACGTATTTTTTAAAATTAAAAGTGTATAAGAGCCGTTTAGATACAATAAAAGAAAGCATTATTTTCTAAATAAACAATAAAACAAGTGAACGCTGCCGTTAACGCGATCAAGTAAGTTTTAAAATCTACACTAAGGTTGACTGGTCATGTTTAGTGTTGCAATGCAATGGTAACCATGAACGGAAACTTTTACAACTCGATAGTTGTATCGACTAAAGTTGCTTCGTGTGAGGTTCGCCTTATTTTTTATTGATTCTTATAAGATATTCGAATAAGTTTAAATTAAGCTAGTAAGTATATTTATCTTGTGGTGGCGGAAAAGTAACTTGAACAGATATTAGATAATTTTATTTACTAGTGAAATCTAACAATTTTTTTATTGCTAATTCTGGTTTTAAATGTAAATCTTTGTCATCGGTCCACCTTGTTGTCCACCAGCCTTCCAACACTGCGTCGTCCTCCGGTATGTGGTCGCTACTCTAGAACCTTTCGTACCCATCGACCATCTGTTCTGCGAGCAATGTGCCCTGCCTACTGCCACTTAAATTTGACGATTCTTCAGGGTATATCGGAAACCTTGGTTCTCCTGCGGATATATTCATTTCTGATGTGATCATGCAAGGAAACTCTGAGCATAGCCCTTTCAATTGCACTTTGGGTGACTAAAGTGTGGCATACTTTGCGTTTTGCTACGCAACCATGCGCGTGTTTCTCCGCTTGTAGGCGTGTGATCTGCATGAACGTGCGTGGAATCGTGGATACATTTTCGGTGTGTTGGACTGTGCGTGTTTTCTATACAAATGGAGATACTTACTAGCAACGTTAAAACACGCATTCACGTGCTACACTGCGTGGTGCGTGGCAGTGTGATAATCGCCTAAATCAATGCATAACGAACGGCGTTGAGGTTACCGATAATTTGCTCATGAAATAGATTTTCTCCGAAATTGAAGTGTTGGAGCAAGCTTTCAAAGCTAAGCGTTATGATTTCTGGAATTGGCAAATAACTTCGGTGTTGAGTGCCTGTGAAATCATTTTATGCAGCCACCCAAGTGTTATTTTCTGCACGTTAGCAAGAACTACACCACTTTCTGTGAATAAAGATGACAATAAACAATATAGAAAACCGCTCTTAAACCTATTGCTTTTAGACACGCAATTGACCGTTTTCCGTACTAGTGTAGAAAAGTGCGCAAGTTCGCCCCCGCCTCATATTTTTACATTAATTGTATCAGGCTGCGCTGGAAGCTAAGTGACCGTCAACCCCGTTTGTTTATATCTTCGTTAGTTTTTAGTGTATTAAATTGAAAAATTGTGAGATTTTTCATAATTAATTGTAAAATCATAAATTATAAGGGCCTGTTAGTGCTGACGCCTGCCAGGGCTACAGATAGTTTGAAGGAGTTACCGCAGCCCTGGCATCTGAAGGAACTGTGGGTTTTAGTCAGTAAGAGTCTGACACTCCCTCTCACTCCACCATGAGCGTGAGAAGTTATTTGATGACTTGCCATGTAAAAAAAGGAATAAAAATCATTAGAAAAACCATAATATTAAAGACACTTAATCTATTAAAAGCTTGTAAAAAACATGAATCTTCACCATTTTGTACTAGGCGCGCATAAATCGTTAGAGATAAACGGAGCACCATAACAAGCCTTTGCAATTACGCTCTACGCTCGTTAGTACTTTATTGGATAACTAGTCTTTCTAGCCAGTTCCTTTGCATAATTCTGAAAATAGATTTTTAGGGTTCCGTATCCAAAGGGTAAAAACGGGACGCTATTACTAACGACTTCGCTGTCCGTCTGTCTGTCACGAGGCTGTATCTCAATAACCGCGTTAGCTAGACGGTTGAAACTTTCACAAATTATGTATTTCTGCTGCTGCTATAACAACAAATACTAAAAACAAAATAAAATAAATATTCAAGGGGCCGGCTCCCATACAACCCGATTTTTTTTTTTGCTGATTTTTTCAAAGGACGATACGGAACCTTTCTGCGCCAGTCCAACTCGCACTTGGCCAGTTTTTATGAATTAATCAATCAGAATAAAATGGACGGTCAAAAAAGAAATACTTGATCGATTGACAGTGAGAAATTAGTTAACTGGAAGAGACACTCGCTTTGAATCAATCAAGAAAATTAATCAATCAATCTAGTATAACCTGTGGGTATCCAACACCTTTACGAGATAAACTGCTTGTCAACTAAAGCCTAGAGATGTGCCGTTACCGGCAATATTGCCTGAAGTAGGAATTTTGCTGGCAATATTGCCACCAATATTCCCATTTCTCGACAATATTGCCGGAACGGCACATCTCTAATAAAGCCCACGGACGCGTAGCTTCATAGACGCGTATTCGTCATTATACGCCTGGTATACGCCAGCGTGAAGCTTACGGCACAGCTAAAGCTAGAACCACATTATACCGACGCACACATGTACCACGTCTGATTTGTACATAGATCCACGTCGCGTGCCGTCGCGTGGCGTGACTCTACAAGTCTAGTTTCCATATAAAATGTATGGAGACCGACGCGCTCAGATCGGCGTGTGTGGCACACGTGTTAGCAGTGTAGTTCTACTTTAAATGGTTACGATACGAAGCCACGACAATGCCGCTTCGTCGACACAGTTTTATAGTTTTGTATAAGCTTCACGCAGGCGTACACCAAGCGTATAATGACGCCGGCCTTATCTAGCATGAACTGACGAAAAAAAATTGACGTGTAAAAGTGTTTTTTAAACCTATTTACAAAATAAATATGATTTATCATTTATACTCGTCTATGAAGCTACGCGTCTAAGGCTACAGTAAAAATACAAACGACTGCAACCGACTTTTTTTAGTTGTTGTTAGCCTTTTCCTTCCCACTTCTTTATTGAGTATATCTTGAAGAATATCACATAACAATGAAAATAATGATTATTACAGCATCAGAAACATCTGATTTGAAACTTATATTACTGACAAAGGTTTCTCTGCATCCCAATCAACGAGCTTGCTGTTAGACCATACGAATTTGCCTTTAATAGTGTCCGGGGCATCCAATGCTAAGAATAGAGGTGCCCGTGCCCCCTCATCGATTGTAAGTGGTCCTTTGTGAGATGTCATGTCGGTATCTACGTAGCCTCTGGGCAAAAGCTTCCTTCCTCTTCTTTCATTATTCGATGACCCGCGCTTTTTTCTTCCAGTTCTGGAGAAATCGGTCTGGTTCGTTCCGTCATCCCCTTCGTGGTCTGCCGCGATCCCGTCTCACTGTCTCAAGGCACCAAATCTGTGCTACTTTGACCCACAGTTTGTCGGGCATGCGGCAAACATGTCCTGCCCAGTCCCAAAATTGATGTAAAAAAAAACTTATTACAATTTTAATTTTGGAAACCGGTGTTTATAGTTTTAATAATTTAGCGTTTTTTTTTTTTCACTTTTCAGTTAATTAGTTTAAGTCGTAGTTAACATTTATCGAAAGTATCGCTAACCAAGACAAACGAAAAAACATTAAGTCGAATCGAGAATCTCAATCTGTTTCAAATTAAGTTAAAAACAAGAATAAAGAACACTTAACTCGATTGCTTTTTAAGTCTTAAAAGTAAAAGTGATTCTTAGCGAATGCTTTGTTTCCAATCTACTAAAACCTAAAGCAATCTATGGAATGGATTCAGTGTAAAAAAAGCTGTTCATTTAAACTGAACAACATTCGCCTTTGCCTGACGGCTAAGTAGCGTCGATTGGTGGTGTCAATTTTCTTGAACGCCCGCGTTGTTACAAAAATCCCTACATTTTAAATAAATATATATATATATATATATATAATAAAAAAATACTAACATGATTTAATCCCTCCCAGTGTTATACACTATTTAATTTGTCCACAAATAGGAGCGTCCACTCATGTCTACATTTCATAACATGATGTAAATACTTACCTAACATTTACTAGTCACACACACCGACATTAGTAAGCTCATTTGTATATTTACCATCAATTACCCGAATTAGACCTTTGTAAGCTACAGACGTGCAACTTTTAGTTGCTACATCAAACGATTTTTTTTTGTGGGTTGGAAAATGAACTAATGACATCTCCGCGCCTTTGGACGGAGCGGGAGATAGTGTCAAACTTATATCAAGTAAGAACCCACTCCTGTTCTTTCTTTGCCATTGTTCTAGGGCCCCGGGATCTCTTTCGCTAACTCATGGCCCCAGTAGGCTTCGACCCCGCTGGGCCCCTGCAACTTTTAGTTGCTACTTCAAACGATTTTTTTTGTAGGTGGGAAAATCATCCAATGACATTTCCGTTCCTTTGGGCGGAGCGGGAAATAGTGTCAAACTTTTCCTGACTAGAAACCCACTCCTGTTCCTTCGTTGTCTTTCGTACCGGGACCGAATCTTCCTTCCAGAAGCAGATTCTTTTCCCTAGATCAAACGAGTATTGCGTTGCTTTAAGTTTATGACTTCTTAAATTGGTAGGGACGAGAAGTGCCCTAGTTAAGTAAGCTTAATTTATCTTTATGGCGTTAGCTGGAATGAACAAAGAAATAAGGAAATATAAATAAATTAGCTTTTGACAGCTTGAAAGTTGAAAATTATATCATGGAAACGAACATGTTTGAAGTGATTTACTCAAAAGGACCGATTGACAGGAAAGATAAAAATTGTGAGTAAGTGTAATGAATACACAAATGTATAGGTTGGATTTGAGGTAGTTAGTAAAAACAATGTCGTAGTAACATTATCACAAAATAGATAGGTGCCAAAGTCAATCTCATATATGTACTTCACTTTTTATACCTACGTTAGGCGATCGCACACATGTCAGGGCCGCCATCAGCCCGTTGCGCCGAACTGTACGAGTACGACCGGGCGATTGAGCCAAGATATCGTGTCCGTGAGCAGTGTCTATGTGTGCGTTGCTCGAGCGCGTTTTGTATGTAGATTGCCTTCTGTACCTATCTATTTTGTGACATTATCCTCTACAATAATGGGTATAGGATGCTGATGGGATTGCCGCGATAGGTACTATAGCCGCATCGGGGATGTTTTCTTCCTCTCTAGCTGTCCTCGGCAGCTTGGCCTTCTAAACACCATAACAAAAAAGGTTGAGTGTCCTATTGTGTCGCACTGAAATTAAGTGCACAGTTCGGGTGATGTCCTTTTTAATTTACACTAGTCTAACTAGTCTTCTTCTACAGTAATACGAGTATAATAATGAAGTCTGTTTTTTTTGTTTGTAGGAGGTAAACTCTGAAATTACTCGTCGGATTACTAAAATTTTTTCACCAATAGAAAGCTGTTTTATTCTTGAGTGACATAGGCTATATTTTATGTACGTGACGTAGCCGCAAAAGCTAGTAAAATGGTTGACCGTTTAGAAATAAGTAGGCACAAGGCACTAACATAGTTTTAAGTGTTGCTACTAATTTTCTATGGAATTATGTTCTGAATTAAATTATTGAATAAATTATTCGTTGGAAAGAGTCACCGCCCTGGAATGCAAGGGCAACTAAAGGAATACGGGTGGGTTTAGTCAGCATAAGTCTGATACTTACTTTATAAAGGAAAGTCATTTGATGATTTTTGACCAAAAAACAAAGGAAAGACCTTCAAGTTCAAATGTAACATCACAATTATTTAAAGTCAGAAACGGCATTATAGAGATTTAACGAGCAATATTAAACCAACACGTGCTCTGAGTGCATTAACAAAAGACACAAATCTCTGTCAGATAATACTTTACCAAGCGCCGCCCATCAACGCCTTTAGGGCTGTCTAATCTGAATCTGATAAGATAAATTGTAGTTGATCATTAATTAATTATTTCGATAATAATAGCTGTATGATCTGTATTATTAAATACATCATAGGTTTAACAACTGTATGTGTGTGCCAAAAAAAACTAAAACACGCATTTACTAGTTTTTAGGGTTCCGTAGCCAAATGGCAAAAAACGGAACCCTTATAGATTCGTCATGTCTGTCTGTCTGTCTGTCTGTCCGTCCGTATGTCACAGCCACTTTTTTCCGAAACTGTAAGAGCTATACTGTTGAAACTTTGTAAGTAGATGTATTCTGTGAACCGCATTAAGATTTTCACACAAAAATAGAAAAAAAAACAATAAATTTTGGGGGTCCCCATACATAGAACTGAAACTCAAAAATTTTTTTTTCATCAAACCCATGCGTGTGGGATATCTATGGAAAGGTCTTTAAAAATGATACTGAGGTTTCTAATATCATTTTTTTCTAAACTGAATAGTTTGCGCGAGAGACACTTCCAAAGTGGTAAAATGTGTGTCCCCCCCCCTCTAACTTCTAAAATAAGAGAATGATAAAACTAAAAAAAATATATGATGTACATTACTATAAAAACTACCAACGAAAATTGGTTTGAACGAAATCTAGTAAGTAGTTTTTTTTTTTAATGCATCATAAATCGAAAAAAATACAATATTATTAAAACATCGATCAAAGTTACAACACATTACAAGAACTTTTATATTATGTTACTTGCTGCTACGGAACCCTTCATGGGCGAGTCCGACTCGCACTTGGCCGGTTTTTTTTCCCTGTGTGTGTGTCTTTTATTGGCTGTATAGAGCGTGAGTCTAACATGTTACTTTTATATCTTTAAATAATTTTGCTTTCATATTTAAGGTTAGCTTAAGTTAGGCACAGACGAAAAGTTTTTAGGCTTTGTACGCCTAGCAAGGCGAATTTCGTATCTAAATACTTAATTTAAAAGTTTTTTGAATATAAAATTCTTTTAAAATTACCTATTTTTATGATTATCTTATAAGGCGCGCTAAAAACTTATGTTCAAACTTTTACTAAGGAAACTATGCTTATATTTTTTAACTCTGCTAGATGTTTAATTAAAAGCTGATTGAGAAAACGGGCCCTAATTTCTTTAATCTTTTAACCACCTATGTCGGTTCCGACAGACCCTCGCATTTATTCCGCCAGGGTCGCAAATCCACGACCAAATACTCCATCTCGTGTGCTCTCCTGTCACCTATGGGAATTGAAAAGCTAAACGTGATGTAGTAAGTACCCAGTTGCACACACACGATTCTGGCGAATACGACGCTTAAACACTCGTCGGACTAATCCGACGTGAGCCGTTAAAGGGTTAATTGAAAATCGAACAAAAAAAGATAGTTTTGTAGTCGCACTTACAATTTCATTCCTTTCTCTGTGTACTTAAACAATAAAACATAAAACCATATTATAGCCAACCCTATCCCAAGCGACTTTGACTAATATGATTGGACGCACTCATCATACATTGTGCACGGTAATCAACTCATTTGGAAGTATGTTCACGAAATGATACCAGATTGAACAACGTCTGTGCCTACAGGTATAATAAGTGTGGGAATTTGGTACCAACATGCTAGTTTTCATTGTTTCAATATTTGCTTGGAGGTTTGGAGTGGCGACCGCGTATCGAAAGACGCAGTGTTGGTAGGCGTCCCTCAAGGAATACCGATGACTTGAACATCGCAGGAATCCGATAGTTGCAAGACGCATAGGACTAGTCGTTATAGCTATATTTTGAATAGGATTTTGATAGGAAAGAATTGATTGGATTACAGAAGTGTCAGAAATATGTACTATATAAAATATAAATTATCGTAATATTGTGCCGTACATGGTTTTTTTTTGTAATAATTAAAACAAAAAAAAAACTATTTAATTAATCCCAATCCCGCAAATATGTACCACTGGATTGATGGCTTTATTCCCGCAGTCTTGCAAGAATTTGATGCAAGATTTGATTTCATAATATAGACAAACAAGATAACCGTAACACGACCGAATAAATTATTTTCCTAAATAAGTCAATTACCTGGAAGGACTTGGGGGAGGCCTTTGCCCAGCAGTGGGACAGTAATGGCTATTAAAAAAAAAAAAAAAGTCAATTACCAATAAGCCATAAGATATTCTTCATATGGCACCTTTTTCAAGGTAACGGCAATTAACACGAGCTACGATCTACTAAAAAAGTAGATGAAACTTCATTAAAGTAATTAAAAAAAACAGATGACCAAATTAATGAAGCTGGAGTGATAATTACTCAATTAAGTTAAATGTTAGTAATGGACGATGTTAATATATGGAGGTAGTTCACCTCTAAAATAGTAGTTGCATAAATTGGATTCAATGTTACTATTTGTGTTTGAAAAGGAAAACCAAACCTTAGCGCTGTAAAATGTAAAAGGAGGTTGGTTGTTGTTTGTTTTATTTTATTAATTTTGAAGTAACTCAAGCTTTTTTGAAATCTTACGTAAAGTAGACAAAGTTAAGAAAATAACAAATTACATTCTACTTATAGAGCGGGTACTATGTAAGGTGATTTTAGGGTGCGAGAAGGAATGGCTAGCGGCCGCCTCAAGAAGACGCCTCTGGTGTCACGGGATACAGAACGATTTCCACACATCGTAGGCGCAGGATGTGGACGAGGAGCAATGAGTAGTTTGCTATCCAGTCGGTAAGGATCAAGCCCGAGACGACGGAGGGTATTGTTCCAACCGAGCCTTAAAGAGATGTCAGCAAAACCGAAGGGGACGATGCCTGCAGAAACGTTTGAGAGAGTGACCGAATCCTTGGAACGCAAGTAGAATTTAGTCAGTAAATGCCTAACATGCCTTTTTGATCCATTTTAGAGCAAGAGAAATGATTTCATGATTTCCTAACTTAAAAAAAAAGGTAACATTGGGTTGAAATTTCGGGGCATGTGAATTAAAAATTTTCATGACAAAATCGGGAATCCGCTGAAAGCGAGAAGTGCAGGATTGATCAATTTGGCGACAGTTGAGGGAAGCCTACATTTAGCAGTAAACATTCTTGTCTTTACGACTGTTGTATTGAAGATGATTACACCCAAAATATTTTCAGAACTTTAACCGCATGAATTCAGCATTAATTCTTACAGTTCAACTAATTTCACCAAAAAAAGTTGCCAAAAAGTATCCCGTCTGCAAAAAACCTTACCTACCTGTTTAATATATTATGACAGGTGGCGCACAAGTGGGCCGCGCCCGGTGACATCATTATAGAGTCACTGGAGCTCGTAGACCCATCGGCCATTGTGCTCGATCGTCTCGAATAGACGGGCGAAGGTCGGGCAACAATTGGATAGGACAGGCTGCTAATGCTGATGGTACAGGTGCGAGGCGATCGTCTTTTATCTTGATAAGAGTCTATTTGCTGAGGGGAATGAAGGATATCATCATCATTATTTCAGCCGATGTACGTCCACTGTTGGACATAGGCCTCCCCCAAGCGTCGCCACAGCGGAAGGTTCTGTGCGTCTCGCATCCTTCACCAGGCTTTCGGTCCACTTTGTAGGAGGCCTTCCAACGCTGCGTCTTCCGGTACGTAGTCGTGGCCATTCCAGAACCTTTCGGCCCCAACGGCCATCTGTTCTGTGAGCAATGTGCCCTGCCCATTGCCACTTAAGTTTGGCAATTCTTCGTGCTATGTCGGCAACTTTAGTTCTCCTGCGGATATCTTCATTTTCATGAGGGATATGACACGAGAAATGTTGTCTAGAGCAGTGGTGTGGTGGCCCAGTGATAATTTTAACGGCCCTGACTTACGAGTTGTAGGTCGCGGTCGGCGCATTACTTTGTGTAATTTATTTCGTCACTACTGCTATCAAAATAGTGAAGGAAAGCATTGTGAGGAAACCAAAAATTCGAAGACTTGTGACATCCACTAATTCGCACTGGGCCCGCGTGGTGGGTTACGGACTTACGGCTATTCTATCTCCTAGAGAGGAGGCATGACTCCCAGTAGAGGGGACATTTTAAGTCTGATTATTGTGAACAGCCGTAAAGGATTCTGAATACAGGCACTACACTATTTTTCTATAAAGCATCGAAGATGCGAAAACAGTGTTAATAAAACAACATGAAACAACAACAACACAACAACAAACAACAACATAGCAACATGAAATGTGACAACAGAATGTGGCGTTGTCTTTTTTTGAGGTGGGAAATTATCTATTGCCTTCTCCAGCTTTAGGGTGGAGCGGCAGGGCGTGTCAGACTTATTGACTAAAACTACATCTGTGTCAACGACGGCAAACTATTCATTGCTCAGCCTTTCTTCTTTTGTTTGATGGAGAGAGAGTATCGGACTTTTACTGGCTATGGTATGAAATGCAACGAGGAGGAGGAGTGGATTTTTAGTCAGTAAAAGTCTGACACACCCTCACGCTCCACCCAGACCAGGAGAAGTCATTGGATATTTCTCCCTTCACGTATATAAACTGTTTTTCTTTCTTTCTTTCTTTCCTTGCGTTCTTTCTTTCCTCTATAACTCTTCCAAACAATCCTCCGCCCAGGCCGGAACTGATAAGCTACTAAGAAATAAAGCTTATTACGTAATGGAATCAACCGATAAGCTGTGTTCCTAGTAGCCACGGTGTTACCTTGACTAGAAGTCCACTTCGTTAGTCTAATACGATTACAAGAGGATTATTCAAAGTGTTTATTTTTATTCTTTCATCATTATTTACTGATTGTCTCGTCACACTAATAATATAAAAGCGATAGTTTGTATGTGTGTGTGTTTATTTATTTATTTTATAATTTATGTACACACAGTAAAAGAAGAAGGTACAACATTATTATAAATTATGTACAAAGATACTGCTTATTTCATGAAGAAATTTCTTCCAGCAGACCTGCGAAAGGAAAGATCAGAAGAGATGTAGACAATAGTGTGCAGAAATAAGTAAAGAAGAGTTAGCGAAATCTTAAACTGAAAATACATAATATATTTATATACACAAATAAGATTATCACACAAGACAGGAAAGATAGTGCTCTTTTACTTGAGTCTTAAAGAGAGAAATAGTTTTCAACTCACGAATGCTAGGCGGAAGAGCGTTCCACAACCTTACTGCATGGACAGAGAAAGAGTAGGAATAGTAGTGTTTATGCCTGTTGGTCCTTCACGATCAAGGTATACAGGTAGACTATGTCCCCTGGAATGTAACATAAATGATCATCATCATATCAGCAGAAAGACAGTTTGCCTGCTGTGGTCTTCCCGTTTGATTATAATTTGGGTGTATTCAAGGCTAGAGTGAATAGGCTCTTAATAAACTAGTGCGCCTCACCATCAACGATTGCATCACTGCTTACCATCAGGCGGGATCGCAGTCAAGTACTAGTTTATAACAGATAAAAAAAAAAACCGGCCAAGTGCGAGTCGGACTCGCCCATGAAGGGTTCCGTAGCAGCAAGTAACATAATATAAAAGTTCTTGTAATGTGTTGTAACTTTGATCGATGTTTTAATAATAGTGTATTTTTTTCGATTTATGACGCATTAAAAAAAAACTACTTATTAGATTTCGTTCAAACCAATTTTCGTTGACAGTTTTTATAGTAATGTACATCATATATTTTTTTTAGTTTTATCATTCTCTTATTTTAGAAGTTAGAGGGGGGGGACACACATTTTACCACTTTGGAAGTGTCTCTCGCGCAAACTATTCAGTTTAGAAAAAAATGATATTAGAAACCTCAGTATCATTTTTGAAGACCTGTCCATAGATACCCAACACGTATGGGTTTGACGAAAAAAAATTTTTTGAGTTTCTGTTCTAAGTATGGGGCCCCCAAAATTTATTGCTTTTTTTCTATTTTTGTGTGAAAATCTTAATGCGGTTCACAAAATACATCTACTTACAAAGTTTCAACAGTATAGCTCTTATAGTCTCGGAAAAAAGTGGCTGTGACATACGGACGGACGGACAGACAGACAGACAGACAGACATACATGACGAATCTATAAGGGTTCCGTTGTTTGCCATTTGGCTACGGAACCCTAAAAAGACGTCCACTGTTGGACATAGGTCTCCCCCAAGCGTCGCCATAACGACCGGTTCTGTGCGTCACCCGGATTCTGGACATAGGCTTCCCCCAAGCGTCGCCATAACGACCGGTTCGTCACCCATCCTTCGGATTACCGCGATCCTGACCAGGTCATCGGTCCACCTTGTTAGAAGCCTTCCAACGCTGCGACTTCCAGAAGGAACATAAATATGACACTTTTTTCCGGGAGTTCCTACTATTTTTTTGGGATAAGTACATATTACAAAAACAAAAAAGACGAAAATATATGTGTGTATAAGTTACTTCGGATTTGCATGAATTTTGGTAGACAATGTCCTAGAACTGGCCTGGAACTGCATAGGTATATATAAAACCAGCTTTTGCCGGTGGCTTCACCCGCGTGAAAATAGAAAATATAGGCCAGACGTACGTGTGAAGCTACCACACTAAATACCAGAACCAGCACTGAATACCAGATGTTATTCAGTGATAAAGTAGCTTTCTACTGGAGAAAGATTGCAACACTGCTTACCATCAGGTGGGATCGCAGTCAGTCACTGGTTTAAAACATTAAAAAAAATTGGAAATCAATCCAGTATTTTGAGTTAAATCGTAAAATACACACCAACAAAAAATTCAAATCTTTCTCCTTTATAATCATTGATATACAAAAAACCCAAAAAAGGTTTTTATTATTCAATGTTTATAATATAAGAAATTTCCTTAAGAACACGTGGGTGAAGCCGCGAGCAGAAGCTTGTATAACAGTCATATTTACTTGAAAATACTACTGAGCTTGTCAGACTGCATTTTTAAACTAATGTCAGGGCCAAATTATAAATTATATATCAAAAACATTTATACTCACATTTAGAGCAATATTTTAACATAATCGTGGCTTTATGATAATTTTGTATGTTAATGCTGTTGTGACGCATAGCAAGGAAGATCAGAAGGGCTAGTGGCTGTAGAATAGAATAGAATAAAATAAAATTTATTGTACACCAAAAAGTAACATAACATAAATATAAAGGTGATTGCCCATTTGAGGCCATGAGCGGACAATTGACTAGAGAAAAAATACTTTGTTCATTAATTTTTCCATAAAAAAATATGTATTCCCTTAGTTCCAAATGAGCGCCATTATAATGAACAATAAGTGGTAAATAAAAAGTAACTTTATGGAAAAAGCAATAGTTTTATCATTGATATAATAATATTTGATGTCCGTCTTTGGCCTGGAACACTATAGAGGCTGGGCAATCCCCTTTAAATCAGCAACAACAACAACAACACAACTTAAACATGTACTTTAAGGTCAGCGGGTCTCTATCCGGGCGCAGCTGGCCGGAATTAAATGCAAACACACTCGTACTGCCTAGGCCGTAGTACGAGTATGCGTGCATTTAATTCCGGACAGATGTTCCAGGGACTATATGCCTTAATATAATAACAATAAGATTTTGTAAATTGTTTTGTGAAAGTCATAAATAAATAAACCTTTTTTTCATAATAGGTTAGTGGCCGTAAAAAATGTCCATCTTTTAGATTATTCAAAAATAAGGGACACGTATTTTTTTATTTGTAAATTAAACCAAAAATGACAAAGATACAGCCCATAAAAGTTACGTGTATCGTCACGCCGTGCGATTTTCGCAGAGTGACGTCACACGTAAATTTAATGGGCTATATCTTTGTTTAATCGAAAAATAAAAAATACCGTGTCCAATATTTTTTTTAATCTAAAATATATACGGATTAAATAAATAATGTAATTATTTTGACCCTGGACCTACCCTGGACTTTCCCTACCCTATTATTCTGTGCTACTGGGATAAAAATGTGCTATTCCAGGAGGGTTTACCCGTGTTGCAAATTTCATCTAAATCCGTACAACCGTTCGAGCATGAAGAAGTAACAAATACACACACAATTACTTAATAATATCAAGTACTAGCTTTTGCCCGTGGCTTCACTCACGTACACAAAATAGCCTATGTCACTTAGGAACAGCAGCTTTCTATCGGTGAAAAAAAATTAGCAATCGGACCAGTACTTTCAGAGATTACCTCCTACAAAAAAAAAAACAATCTTTACCTCTTTATAATATTAGTGTACATTAAGATGATTCATTTTAATTTTGAAACAAAGTAGAACGAGTGATGTTCGCGTGTTTTTGTACTAACATTCTAATCATATTTTGCTAACTGGATCAAGATCATTTTGCCACCAACAACCGATTGTGTATTTTGTTTATTCTAACTGTATCTTCAAGTTTTCAAGATTATTGTGTGGCTTGCTTGAATCAGATGCGAGACGCACAGGGCCGGTCGTTGTGGCGACACTTGGGGCAGGCCTGTGTCCAACAGTGGACATCTTTTGGCTGAAATAATGATGTGTGTGAGATAGCGCTGCAGTTTCTTTTTTACTAACACAGCATATGTTGAGATAAGAACCTTTTTGGCCTCGCACGGGACTTTTTAGGGCAGTGGGCCTAAAAAATGGTAATGGCCCCGACTTACGAGTTGTAGGTCGCGGGTTCGAACCTAGCCAGGCGCATTACTTTGTGTAATTTATTTCATCACCACTGCGCTCAAAACGGTGAAGGAAAACATCGTGGGGAAACCGGCATGTCTTAGAATAAAAAATTCGAAGACGTGTCACATTCACCAACCCGCAATGGGCCCGCGTGGTGGATTACGGCCCTTTCCCTCTCCTAGAGAGGAGGCCTGAGTCCCAGCAGTGGGAACATTAAAAAGGCTGATGATGATGATGATGATGATGATGAAACTAATGGTTAGTACTGGTGTGAAGTGCCGTCTCACCTTTACTAAGATTCCCAATTTTTGGCAGCGGGTTCAGCTTTTGTCTCGACTTATGAGCTTATTAGTGAAATGTAGGTTAGGTTACTGTAAATCAAATCTAAGCCTTCGTTCGTGACTGACTTATGATGTAATGGATCTATTGTGACTATTTCTATGTAGCGTTACTCCAATATTGTGATTATGACGTCATAATAGAGTAAGATGACGTAGTTAAATAGTTCGCGGTAAGTACAATAATAAAGGGTTTATCAAGATTATCATGTTTCCTTTGTAATGACAAGAATATTTTTCAAGGATAATATGTTCATGGAATTTTTATGAATGGTTTTTGTTATTATGAGGAACCTTGAATATCAAGAGGTTCGAGTTTTTTGATACTTTAGGCTATATTTTTTTTTGGAAGAAAATCATCCTATGACTTTTTGCCTTCGGAATTTATAAATATTAAAATTATAGAAGTTTATACTTGTGCCTACACCAACATAGTATTTACAATTAGTGATTTATTAATAATATATTATATATGGTGTATATTATATTTGTCTGTTAAAATAAATATATTAGTACCTATACATATGTTATTAAATAAGGATCATCTCTTTTATGTACTCTAAGTATATATATTTTTTCTTGCCTTCTTTAAGCTTTGAAATAACTATTCAATGTGTATTTATTATATACTGTAAACATCATTTGAATTCTGACATTGAAATCTTTGCGTATTAGGGTTTATTACACCCAATAAGGTTATTTAATTTAAATAATTATTTTTGTTGAAGTTCTTTATGACCTAATTTGACAACACGATTGGCGCTGTGGTTCAGCGATTGGGCGGTGCGCTGCGGGTCGCGGGTTTGATTCCTGCACAGAACAAATATTTGTATGGCGTAGATAGGTGTTCTGGGTCTGAGTGTCAGTACGGACAAAAGGAATTACAATGCGTTCCAAATGAGAATAGGATCGCCCGCCATGTTGTGACGTCACGATTTACCTACTGTCAAATCGAGGAAATAAATTTTTAAACATTACTTAATTTACGAAAAATTTTATTTATTTATGAACTGTGAACGAAAAAAGTTTAATCAAAATCCAGTTCTTCAATTTTACTCATCTCTAAGTTATTCAATTTTGCCAAAATTTCTTCGATTTGACAGTACGACGAAACGTCAAAATATAAGAATCGGTCCTATTCTCATTTGGAACGCGTAGTACACCTCTAATGTCGCACCTACAATACAGGAGTAATTCCTACTGGGTCCAAACTGGGTGGATCATCATTATCACTTCAGCCGAAAGACGTCCACTGATGGACATGGATGGATGCAATATTTTTTTAAAATATTTATACGGTAATACGACTGGATTTCTATTTTCTTTGCGAATTCAAGAACACAGGACCGATGTGGCGCCACTTGCAAGAGCCATGACCAATAGTGGACGCCATTCAGAAATGATGACGATGGCGCTAATTAATTAATCGGGACAAATCTCTCCGTCTTCAAGGTCAATTATGATTTGGGTATCACAAACCCAGTCTTAATGCTGGTACTTACTACTAAATTTCATGATGGAAAATCCCAAAACACTTTACCGGACTTAAGTTTCATTTAGATTAAGATCCGTGTCTACGCTACGTGCCACTTAATATGGGGCACTCCCCTGTTACACACTTCTTAGTTCTTACATAACAAGTTGTTCCGTTCGGGATTCCCGAGGGGGAGGGGAAATCGACCGTTGACCATCGATAAGGTTTGGTAACTAAATAGCCCCGAGGGATAGGGGTTGTTGTATTGTTGTTTTGTTAGTGGGAATTTCAACCCCATATTGTAACGGAGAGTGTTGAAGCAACGGCAATTTTAATGTGAACGTTTTTTTTTATGAGAAGCTCGCGCTTGACCACTATTTCATCTGATGGTAAGTGACGATGAGGTCAACAATGGAGCACACTTGCTTGGAATAAATCTATTCTTTTTTTTATCTGTTATAAACTAGTACTTGACTGCGATCCCGCCTGATGGTAAGCAGTGATGCAATTTATTAACTTAAAGACAACTAGGTTGTAACTATATAGGAGACACAGACTACTGGCTTTAAAATCAGCTGTAGATTCATGAAATGTAATTAAACATCGAATGGGCTATGATTGTCTCCCTACTTCACGACCATCAATTTTATGCTTGCCTTTTTTTCCAACTTTAATGGGGTCGCCATCCAGTCTAGCCAGATGCACATAAAAACAGTGTTCTCCACATTTCCGAAATCATAGCATAAAAAAAATAATAACCATTCAATAGGTTTATAAATCATAGAAAGAACAATAAACATCCAACACTACCAGGGCAATATATTCAACAGAAGGTTAGTCACAGAAAGATAAGAGACCTTACACACAAGTAACCCACTAAAACCATTAACAAAAAAAAAACGCAACAGCCAAAAAGTACCAGGCGAGCATAGAAAGCAGAAGCCCTCATTACGACATAGTGGTACATTCTCAACAGTTCAAAGTCGTAACGTAGCTGCCACTGGCTGCTAACAATAAACACAATGAAAAGAAAGCCTCACGGTCATTAGCTCCAATTACTAAAGAACGTGTCCACACTTGAGCTTTAGACATTTAATTAGGCCTGTTAGAGGCATGTGTGTAATTTGACACAAGATTACGAAACAATTGACGTCTGTTACAATAAATTGAGGGAAATTACCACAGACAACTGAGACGTCTTGACGGCCAATGCTAGAAACGGTATTATCAAAAAAAAGCGGGCAAATGCGAGTTACACGCGTGAACTTAGGGTACCGTACAAACTCACCTATTTAAATAGTTTAATTCCCGAATTGAGTCTTGAAAACTTTTCCAAATCGCAGAAAAGTATTTTTTTATGATTACTACGTCATTAGAAAAATTTTACGGCACTTTTCCTATACTAGTGTTATGAGACTGCTTTTTGCCTATCAGGATTCTAAGTCAACAGGAAGTACCTAATAAGTTTTGAGTTATAGTGAGCGTTAAAATATGCACCTAAACTATACTACCATAGGTCAGGAAGGTCTTAATTTTGGATTACGTTGACTTAGAAGTTTGATTTTTTCACTACTGCTTGGGGTAGCAGACCTAGGCAACTCTAGATAGACAGACAACAAAGTGATCCTATTAGGGTTCCGTTTTTGCCAACTTAGGTACGGAACCCTGTCATTTTTTACTATGGCTATGACAGCCCGAAACTAGTGCTCGATCATTAGAGTATCTAGATGCGGCGACTCATTACTCTAAGGAATTTTATTACTGTCCTATAATACCAACATTCTTCCAATCATTTCAGATGGTGCTGCTGTGATGTGCCATCAACGTATTTCAAATCTTCGACGAGCAACGGTAACGGGAATATTATTCGAAAGACATAGACGTGATATCGTTGTGAAACGTCGTCGAGCCAATCAGTGAAGACGGTGGAACTGGCTGAATGTATCTGCTGGACTGGATTCAATTCAAAATGTTTTATGTCACAGCTCACATGGCATTTGTAAAACGTTATAAGTTAGCGCATGGTTCCAATTGTTCGTTTACTAGCTGTACACCGCAGACTTACCACCTTTCTTAAGTTCTTACAGTTCATCCAAAAGGAGTGAAAAAGTTTCGTAACTATTTTAGTGTATAAACTTTATTCTATTATTATAATGAGATGCCAGAGATCATGGCTAAACGAGCTTGTCTTCAACGTAGTCTTTAACCTCGTAATATGTTTTTATGCTAAATTGCTAACAAACGTATCGTTGACGGGACAGTTGGCGCAGTGGGTAAGCGTTTGACTGCTGTGTTGTGTATCGCCACGGGTTCTATTCCCGCACCAAGCAAAAATTTTGTATAGTTTACAGATAGTTGGGTGCAAGCTTTGAACTTTTCCACGATACAGGTGTCTTTCTTAAGGTGAGGAGAGGTTTAAAAACATTTTTACTTATTTCTTTAACAATTTATAAACACACAATAATAAAAGAAAAGACGAAGGAAACAGAAAAACAGTACAAAAGTGATGATAATAGGGTAGTTTCCAGGGTAAAAATATTACATTTTATTTAGTCCGTATTTTAGATTATAAAAAAATATTGGACTCGTATTTTTTCTTTTTTCAATTAAACAAAAAATAACAAAGATATAGCCCATTAAAGTTGTGTGACGTCACCCTGTGCGAAAAAATGCAGCACGGCGTTACACGTAACTGGGCTATATCTTTGTCATTTTCGGTTTAATTTACAAATAAAAAAAATACGTGTCCCTTATTTTTAAATAAACTAAAAGACGGACTTATTACATTTTTTACGGAAACTAGCCTATTATGTATAGGCTCGCGTTTGACCACTATCTGACCTTATGATAAGCGATGACGTGACCGACGCACGGTGGAATAAGTTTGCATAGACGTAAAAAAATTGGAAAAATTGATTGTCGTTACTCAATGATATTATTAGCTTTCAAAATTGGAGATCAACACAAACGATTGCTGTGACAACACCCTAACAGCGACAATGCAAGAAATCAAGAGAACGAATGGCATACCAGTTCTAAACTACAAAATAACAATTTGACAAGACATATAGCCATTAGGTGGAACATTTAAGATTACGACAACTGCCAAGGCCGTCACAGGTCATATAACAGCATGAAATGGACTGGTTTAAAAAATGACATTTAAAAAACCCGGCCAAGTGCGTGTTTAAATTGCGCACGATGGGTTCTGTATTTACCATTATTTATAAAAAGGCATCTACAAAAAAAAAAAGTTTGTTGTATGAAAGCCCCTATAAATATTTATTTTATTCTGTTTTTTAGATATTTGTTGTAATAGCGGCAATAGTTATATATATATATAAGTTATTATGTAACTAAAATGTTTGTTATAGGTATACATCTTAACTATTAAATATAATAAATTAATAGGTATATATACAAACTTAAAATGATAATATGTACGAATGGGTGATTAGCGGCAACAGAAATGCATCACCAACATTTCAACCGTCCATCACGGTTCATGAGATTCAGCTTGGTGACAGACGGATAGACCTACAGACGCACGGACAGCGGGGCTTAGTAATAGGGTCCTGTTTTTACCCTTTGGGCACGGAACCCTAGAAAGTAACATTTAAAAATTATGAACACCTCAATGGATTAAGTTGTTTAAAAAGAATGTCGCTTTGATAAATCGCGAATGTTCAAAGCCTTCTTGGAAACTTTACTGGTTTCTTCGAAAAAAGTTTTTATTACCTATGTTGTTTTGAAAGAAATTCTTAACCTGTGCTGCATTATTTACTAGATAGGAGAAAACTGGATTCATTTTCGGTTTTTTGATTGTTTGAATAACATCGAACGCCTTGTTATACAAGGAAAGGTGGACGGTACAAGGCCGCGTGGCAGATCATCGATTCGATGGATTAACGAAATCTAAATAGCCCATCGAACGAGTGGGCCCAGATGACTGCCAGCAGGCAAAAGTGGCGGGAAGTCATGCGGCGTACCTTGACGACCTTCGGAGAACAGCCTTCGTGATAACCACGACCACTCTGGCAAGAGTGAAACGATCAAGAAGTTTGAATAACACCAGTATCAGATCCTGGGGGTCACTGCCATTTTTTGTTCCAGAACCACGCTGACATAAACAGAGACCTAATAATCCTAATACCAACACCATTCCATTATAGAAGAGAGACAGACCTATACAGGGCAAATAGCTATCCCTATTTTTCATGATATCATGATGGTCGCGGTGGTGATATTCGCAAGATGTTGGTAGAATCATCACCGAGCTAATTGGTTGGATTTGTTTTTACACAACAGCATTGTTTTTGTTATATGTTTGTATCTAAGTATGTATTTACTATTGTATATATTTGTTTCTCTTCTGTTTTGTCTATTTATTAAGTTGCACCTGCCATGTTTTGTTTCTGCACCACCCTAAGGTCGACTGGCAGATAATGCCTAAGGCATTAAGTCCGCCTTTGTACAGATTTTTTTGTGCATAAAGCTTTAAATAAATAATTATTCTCTACGCTACGCCAAAACGCTACACCCGTTAACGCCGCTGTACGCTTTAACTAAACTGTTGAACCCGTCGTTTCGTACTCATGACTAGGGATATTATGGATATGAAATTTCGGATACGGATTGGATACGGATATAGAAATGATTATTATACCAGATACGGATATGGATATGAAATTATTTCGGATTATCCGTTACTTTCGGATAATTTCGGTTACGGATATTAGATTTTTAAGGAATTTCAGAAGTAAAATATAAATAGGTAATAAAATGGTTTTATTTGGTAGGAACAACAGAAGAAAACAAACAATGCGCGTGTGTGTCGGCTGCTGCCCGCCTTATCAACAAAACAACCTGTCATAACGTGTCGCAATTAGGCTCCGCCCCTATCCGATATTATCCGAAACTTTTATTTCGGATTCGGTTACGGTTATGGAGCTCTCTAACATCCCTGCTCGTGACTTATTGCTGATCACCCGCACTTAACTAAACTACCTTACTTACTAGGTAGCTCTTTTTTTTATACGAAATTATGATGGCATTGTAGGAGAGCAAGACAGTCACTATCATATAACGACAGACCGGTTCTTCCTCACCGTACCTACAAGACTCATGTATGAACAAGCCCTAACCGCCGTGAACTAGAAGACAGTTGCTCTAGATGTCTGCTGTGACAAACTTGAAGAGAAACGAACTGAAATTATTGCTAGTGACTGACCGGAATACGATTTGCAATCAAAGCCGAAACCGTTACCGAACGTTCGGCTCGTCTTCCAGTTTCGGCTGTAACCTAATGCCGAAACTGACGTAGTAACAGAAAAACTAACAAAGAATTAAAATCCGATTTTCAAAATTCTTTCGCCAGTAGAATGCAAATTTATCACTGAGAGACATTGGCCACAATCATATTTTCTAATTTTACGCAAGCGAAGCTGCTGGCAAAAGCTAATACTAAATCTATACTATATATATTATATATAATATTATAAAGCGGAAGAGTTTGTTTGTTTGTTTGTTTGTTTGAACGCGCTAATCTCTGGAACTACTGGTCCGATTTGAATGATTCTTTCAGTGTTGGGTAGTCCATTTATCGAGGATTTTTTTTATTTCAAAATTAGGGATCCGTAATAAAATTGCTATTTTGTAACACAAGGTGTAAAATCGAAAACCTATTTTTGCGTGCGCTGCAAAAACTATTGACAATAGAATAAAACGATGTACTACGGGTTTGTAGATCTCATTAACACCTACAAAAAAGTCCGCGAGAACATATATCTAGCTATCATGGTTTAATCACAATAACCGATTTTGTGTTCAAAATAATTATTAAATCGTCTGAAGAAAAAAAACTACGTTAAATATGTATCGTAATATTAATCTTTATCGAAATTAAGCATTATGTTATCAAGAGTATTTATGTAGAAGTAAAATACTTTTTGTTTCATCTCAATCGGATATTTCGTTTAAAAGTTATCACGTGTTAAGAGTTGGTACCTATTAATGAGTTATGGGCCATAGAGTTTTTTATCAACATAAAATCCTGTAATAATCTTTTTCGAAATATATTTGTTGATGATTGTAAGTATAAGATCTTTGAAGAGTATAATAAATACATTTATGAACGCGGTAATTTTGGGAAATACTGATCTGATATGAAAACTGTTTAAATATTCAATAGTCCATTTAGAGGGAGGCAATTATAGGCAATATTTTATCTCGGTATTTTCACGGAAACGAGAAAAACGCGGGTGAAACCGTGGGGCACAGCTAGTTACGTAATAAAGCGACGGTTACATAAAAATTGTAACAATAAAGGAACGAGTCAGCCAGTTTCAGGTGCACTCACAAACTCAAAGATCCTGATTTCGGTCGAGTCAAATATTAGGTTCGTTTTTGGCCGAAACCGAACCTTCGGTCAGTATCTATAATTACTACTGAGAAAAGGTAACTATGGAATTTATATCACCCGAGGGCAGGATAGGTCCAAGGAGAGAGATTTAGGCTGAGTTGCACCATTTAACTACAACGATAACCAAACCTTAACCAGCCGTGAAACGGCCGCCTATTGGGCAATTCGACGATTTGACGACTGTTAACGGCTTTGTAATCGTTATAGTTAAATGGTGCAACTCACCCATAAAGGAGGACTTTTATACAGCGAATACGGTTATTACTGTTAGGGTTAAAAGGTCACCAAAGAGAAACTTCATTTTAAGGATTTCAATAATAACTGTTTATTATCCTTTTCTTTATATTAGGAAGGTGTGTTTCAGTAATATCACGTGAGACGTGTGCTCCTAAGCAAGGCTAGTGGAATACAGTAACTGTAACCATACTAGGGATTTCAGTCAAGTGGTCACGGGGACTCTATCCATTAAATATAATATTTATTGCTTAGAAAGAGAAAGACCATAGTGTTGAAGCAGGACGGATTTGTTTTTGTTATATTCCAACAATTACCAGCTTTTATTTGACTTGCAATGTTTGCATGAAGTTTGTTTAGGGGCAAAATCAGCTGAAATTTGCTATTCCTATATATAACTTGGATGACAATGCATTCATATAGTAACATGGAGCTGGTCTGATGATAAAGTTGGATAGTGGACATAGGAACTACTGAAAATATAACGCCAACGTCTTTGAGCTCTTTGGAATTATATTAATAAGTAGACAACGACCAATAAGTTTAAGTCAGTAAGAGTCTGACACACCCAAACTAGGAGAAGTCATAGAATGAATTCTCACCTCAAAAAAGTACAAGCAAGAATAAAAAAATCCATGGATAGTTTCAAGTTTACTGTTATTGTCCACAAAGATGAAGGACACGATAATAAAGTGACAAACGATGTAAAAACAAAACAAGACGCGAGATGAGAAGCTGGTGATACATATTAAGTAATTTCTGCTTTTTAATCCACCATAGAACCAGTACGCGGTGATAGATTACCTACTTTATCAACGCCTATTCATCATGTAACGCAAGGAAAGGTGACTTTGGTTTGGTTAGATTGATTGCAAAAAGCTTAGAGACGTATCTTAAAGTTATTGCGAGCGTATAATTCATATATTAAATACTCGTAGAACATTGGCGTAGAATGTTCTATTTCTGTCTTCATAATTCCTTCAATCGATTAAATGGCCAGCGGTTTTGCTTGCGTACATATAAGGTTTCATCATAAAAACTTTGCACCTCTGTTTTATCACATTAGAGGGAGAATTTTGAAATTTTTTCTCTCAGTGCTTGCCTACGTCATAAAAGGAAACATTGAGCAAAACACATGTAACAGAAGTTTCGGCTGTGCGTTTATATATCAGTCGGTCAGTTTCTCCTTTTATATATGTATTTAAGTACTCGTATTATATAAAAATCAATGCCACTTTTCGTTGTAGTTTTATAACTCAAGAACGGGTTCACCTATCCAAACCAAATGTTTGGGCTTTGTTCGGACGTAGATGGTTTATGTGAAGTTTGGTAGGGTAGAGTAGGGTATAGTAGGGTGGAGTAGGGAAGAGCGGGAGCGAAGCCGCGCGGGCAAAAGCTAGTATTATATAGATTGTTTTACATTTTGTATAATCATTGACTACTGTACCGTTTTTGTTTCCCATTTTCTCAAGACATGACCTGACTTTACACCATCTTTGGATAAAACATCTATTTACCGCGTTTTTACGCAACAAAAATCGTGAAAGATAAGAAAATTGAGACATTATTTTAAAACAAGATCTCAAGCCAAGATACGACATTGGTATCAATGAAAATAATCTACATAAAAAGAAAAGACAAACTGATTAAAACAGTTACTTAACAAATATAGAGAAAAATTCAAAACCAAAATCGGATGTCAAACAATGGCGCCATATTAAATTAAAAGTAATAGACAAGTTCCGTTGTCGTTTCATTTCAAAATTCGAATCATGCTTACGCGCTATTCGGCCGATGCGCGTACCGCGTAATCCACCAATCTTGCCCTGCGATCGCGGGTCGACGGCCGTTCGGTAGAACTGACCAATGGTCACGGTCCTGTCTTGACATTGCATGTTCCTTTTATGAAATGTCAGTCAGCCGCTGTTTTAATCGATTTAATCGGAATCGATTGATTGTAAACTTAATTGATTTTATGACAATTTTTATGTGCATGTTTCATTTGGCTTTTCTTGTAAATGAAAAAAAAAATGGCGTTCGTCTTATGTCTATAGTAATAAATTTTGTTTTTTGTTTGATCGCGTTTGTGTTTATGGATTTGAAAAAAAAACCTTGCGCATTTTTATGAGTTATTGTGCAAAATAATAATATCCTCATGGTAATTGCATGGTGTGTTGGATTCTAAAGTGTTGACTAATTTGATGGCTTAATTCATGAGGAAGATTTTAGGCTATTCAACATCACGCTTACGACCATAAGAAGTCAAGCAAAAAGTCAAAAAGAACGCTAATCTAAGACGACTTAGGTGCGGGTGGGTAAAAACGCAGAGCAGTCAGTACAGTTATACTCTGTTCAAAATATCATTAGAAATTTATGAAAACCTTTTATTACTGTCCGTTAAACCTATTTTGACTTTTATAATGTTGGTGGCATGACAAATGGCGGCTGCAGTAAATAGTTGGTATTGTAACCATTTTTTTGCTTTTAATGACATCCTTATGCCTACGAAATAAAGGTTAAAATTGGTTGAACAGACAGTAAAAAAGGTTTCTTTAATTAATCTAATTTCTAATCTCAACGCGAATAGGGTACCATACTTAGTTGAATATAAAACAAGCATTTAATCATTTAGGCAGTTGATCAGCTTGCCCAAAATAGATTTATATCTCAATAAATATCCTATCAATTCTCTATCAAGAAGTCATAAATACAAAGAGCCTAAATACGTGACAATTACACTAATCAGTAGTTCAGCACCCATTACGAATACTTATAAATATAACAAGCACGCAATGCACTATTAACTTCACATATGATAGATTTATTATCATTGCGTTATCAATGCGACTTAATAATGAGAGCTCGTTCTATTAATACACACTTTATCATCTCTCCACTAACCTAATTTTATAAAAAAGAGGTTATTTTGTTTACATTTAAGCCGAGTATAAAATGTTTAAAGGTATGCGGAACAAAATCCGCCGTAGAAAGAGGAGGAACCTCCGACCAAACGAATTTATTTATGTTATTTTATTACAATCGGAAAACAAACAGTATTACCAACTTACAAAAACAACAAATTATGCTATGCTAAAAGATGTCATTGGTTAATAGTTATTAACCAATGACATCTTTTTACATTTAATTATCTATGAAGAGCACGCTTAGAAGAGAAAAACAAGACTTAAAATTATGGTATGCAATTATTACAATTATGGTATGCACTTTAACAATACGGCACAGTCATGATATTAGATCTTGCAGCATAAACTAAAACAGTTATCGAACTAATGTTTGGTAAGTATTCGATTGAATACACGCCGCTTAGAAATTAGTAAGTCAAGTTTAGAAAAGTCAGCCAAATTATTGTAGGACTTTGCGCCTCTTATAAAAACGAATTCTGTCTGTAATTTGTATAGCAGCAGGGAACGTTAAGTATAAGAAAGGGTATTCTAGCAGATTTAGTGGGGGGTGCGTAATTTAATCTTAAAGAGCAGTTGCGGGGCGTCAGTGTAAGATTATGCTAACTTAACGAGGAAAGAGATATTTGATATACTCTCCTTCTCTCCCTAAGTAATGTTTTGTCTGTTCCGGGCAAAAGCTCGATAATTGATTTCGGACTGCTGTATGTTATGTTCTAATCGCGGGGAGAACTCGAATACCGCGATATAGGATTTCGAATTGTATTTCTTCTGATCCATAATTGATGTCGCTACAGATGTTTCATTTGAGTAATATTAAAATAATTTATATGTTAGTTTATGTTTCTCTCCTTCTGAAAGTTACATATCAAATCAATGAGTCGATCAAAACATCATCTACGTAAACTTAGACAATGACCTCTGCGATCTTGCATCTAAGTAACCATGTTTATATGTATGTGGGCAAGTTTATAACAACAAGAGCGTTGTGTAGCTGCTACTACTACAGTATTGTAGATAGTATAATATAGTGTCATTTATTGATTACAAGTTAACGTAACAATTATTAAATATATTGTGCATTTGATTGAATCCCTTAGCCACTTCTAACCTTATTTATTTATTTATTTACAATTTACTTACCTTATTTAAACCTTTAATCACGAAGAAATTCTTACTGTGTGTGTGTAGAGATTTCTAAATCTCTTTGTTTAAAATAACAAGAATCATCATACGCAGCGGCAATGAATCAGATTTTTATCAAGTGCTTTTAAATTGATACTCATGTTTAGAACCGAACAAGATTATTTGATATGATAACAGCGAAGAGTCTCAACTCAAAAGTCAATATAAGTGACTAAACATGTTAAATTATAGATGAAACTATTGACAGTTTTCGAAAACCTTCACCATCGCTTTCTAGTTCCAAGAAAGGCTATGTTTTTAAACTTGGTCTTTGACTAACAATCAGTAACCCGCCCATTGTATGTATGTGTTTTAGTTTCCTTTTTGTATGTGTAATTATGTAAACTAAAGTGTTTAATAAATAAATAAATAACCCTAACATATGGTTTTCCAACGAGCAATGGAGCGATATACTAGGTATTAAATGAATACACCATACTGAGCTTCAAAATCAGGAAATCTCGTGTGGCTCAAAAAGCTGCACAATTGAAACGGGACTTGGCAGTGAGCAGGACATTTCTGCTACATGCGCATGCACGAAAAACTGAGGAAACAGTAGCACAGATTTGGTGCTTTGAGGTAGATAGATAGGGTTGCGGCAGACCACAAAGGACAGTAAAGAGAGTGAGACAGAACAAGTTACCAATAAAATTTGTCACCGACCATCCCCTTTTTTTCATACCTCAACCTTATACTCTACCGTATACTCCGGGCGGTTGGCACAATATACTCGTAGTAACACTCGGGCGTTTCGGTCTAAATCCGAAACAGGAGCTTCACGAACATACTTTGTCCGACGAAGACCTGTGTTTTACAAAAGTGAGGACGCCGTGGCGCCTCTCCTCAAACAGAGGACTTAACGCCATAATTGCGGCAGTTCCAGCGACCTATTCTCTTGAACTGCGTAATAAAGAAATAGTTCAAGAGCAGCGAGTTCTTACGAAACACATACGTAAAATAATATATGATTATAGCACAAGATCCCAATATCTAATTATCTCCAACGAACACGATGATACGTTACACACGCTGACTTCAGTTAGAAAGTGTTACGCTTCGAAAACTCTTATATTCGTGATGTGCGTCCATTATGAACGGCATGTAAATAGCGTTTATGTATTGACAGGATGATTATTTATTAAGTATTAGTTTTCGCGCATTGACCACACGCAGACTGAAAGCGAAAATGGTTTGATGACATCGATTTGTTCGGACATTATTTAAATTATAGACATTCAGTATCAGTTTTTTTCTTTTGCTACTTATGAACTACAGAATCAATCAGAATGAGGTTTTTTTGTTTCCAGCCATTGAGTTTTGATTGCGAAGTATTTTTTGAATAACAAAAAATGTAACAAATCGCCTCGTTTAGCCATATAATGTAGGAAATCAATGATAATAAAAGTTCTAAAGAAAGTAGGCCAAATGAGGACTGACGTATCATCAAATGTTAACGTTTAAACGATATGGCTAGTTTTAGTTAGATATACCATGAAGTGGTGATCAATCTTAGATCTGGTAACGACATATACAAAAATTAGGTTTATTGCAAGAATCCCTCCGCAGGTGAAGACCTCCTCCAAAGACTACCAACTTTCTCTTTCTTAAGCTGTTTACATACATCTTCGGCCAGCCATTTTTCTGACTTCGTCCATCCATCCCGTAAGCGGTCTTCCTCTGTAGAATTTTCCGCTACTGACTCTCTATCATGCCACTGGCTGGACACTCAATTTCTCCTGTGTCCAGTAGTGATTGACTGACATCGATGTACAGCCAAAACTGCTGGGACTAGGAGAGTGAAAATTTGCACAAGATTTTCTTTAATGACGCAAGTGAGCACTAAGAGAGGATTTTTTCAAATCCCCCCCCTAAGGGGATGAAATGTGGGTACAAAATTTGTATGAAGAAACTAATTTTCACGCAGACGAAGCAGCTTAATGAAATATAAAATTATTATATTTATGCGTTTTTTGACGGCCTGATGTAGCGGCCTGGCGGTGTGTTAGTCGTACTGCGTACGGAAGATCGTATTTTCTATAAAGAGCGCGTGGTGCGGCAACCAAGCGGCAAACGGTCGACAATAGGACGGCAACGTCACAAGCATCACGTCTTCAATTCGGTGTTGAATAACGCATCACTGGCATACAAACGCACGGCAGCCAGATACATTTTCAATTTAGGGGCTTGTTGTCAAACTGCTAACGTACTGCAATCGGCCGGCCGCGGCACGATACACGTGCGGCAGCCGTAAGTAGAGATGTAGAGATGTGGGAATATTGGTGGGATGGGAATATTGACGGAAATATTGCCCAAAGTATGAATATTGGTGGCAATAATAATAATAATTGCCGGCAATATGGAAATATTGCTGGCAATTATTATTATTATACGGTACATTTCTAGCCGTACGCATAAATTGAAAGTGCCTTAAATTGACTTAAAGGTCCAAGTGACCAGGTCATAAAAATCCAAAAAAAAAGTGCCTTAAAAATCGCAGCGATTGACGTTGCTGCCGACCGCTACCATTTCGGTATGAATCGGCCCTAAGAATGACGTATTTGGCGGTTCATTAAACCGTATTTTGGCAGTAAACTAATTACTGTAGCGGAAATCCGATAGAGATAACATAGCTATCAGTGATACAAATAAGTGGCATGAAACACAGCTTGACTTTACATACTTGAATATATTATTACTTAACTATGTAAAAAAGCCATAAAATTATAAGCATGCGTAATTACGGGAACTAAGTCTGTAAATCATAAGTTAAAACGCACATTTACCGTGATGATAAAAGTTTAATTTATTCAGCCATTAGAATTTTAATCAATTAATGAAATATTTGTATTAGGCGACACTTGAAAACCTTTAGGTAATATAAAATTTTATTCGCACTTTAATTCTAAATCTACTTGAAGGTATAACATTAATTTCGAAAAAGGAATAAGGTAACTTTAATATAAAGTTTATTTAAACTTTAATTCCTAATGAATTAGAAAATAGAATACTAAATTCGAAAAAGAATAAGGTACGCTTTAATATAAATTCGAAATTCGAAGATTTGACAGTTCAAAGTAATCCGTTTTAAAATACAGCAATTGCTTATGCCATCTGTTATAAAGAATATTATATGAGTCCTTAATTGAGACATTATTATATCCTTGGCCTTATAAAACGCCTCTTTCCTTATAAACCCAACGATGATTGATCGAGACGAAGCACATATTGCATAATGTTTCTATTTCATTCATTCACATCGTTCTATGCGAGGAGATTCACGTATTTTTCGTTCATAACATGAGTCATCACTCATCACAATGTGTTAATTTGCAAAGCATGTATTCAGTTCTTGATGGAAGAAAACAGTTTAAAGGCGTTATCACACTAGCAGTTTGCGAGCGGTTGCGGGGCGGGAGCGTAAGGAAGGCGTCGCGAACACGCCGCGGTTGCACAACGAAGACATCGCAGACGTGTGGATATGTTTTTTTTTATTGGTATAAACTAATGCTTAACTGCGATCCCAGTTGATGGAAAGCAGTGACGCAATCTTTAATGGTGAGGCTCACTAGTTTATTAAGAGCCTCTTCACTCTTGCCTTGAAGAGTCCTAAATTATAATCGGATGGGAAGACCGCAAAATGACGAGGCGAAACGCTTGGTCCGGACCGTAGTTTCGTTAATTCGCAACGTTTTCAACTCGTGTTTGTAGCAAGTTAACGACGTACAATAAACTCAGTAGATAAATGGATTCCGACGAGGAGGCGCTGCTGTTGGTTTTGTTAGTTCGAAACTTCGAAGAGAACCGCATCTTGTTGCCTTCATTCGAGGCGTGTTCGTTGCGCACTCGCGCCGCTTTGTGTACGCTAGCAATCCACTAGTATGATAAAGCCCTAAGTTTGTACAGTCTTTCAGTCAGCGACCGCTTTATATGGGATCTCTGACGTCATAGTTTTACGTCATCTTCAAGGCGTCTAGGAGACTAGCCGTTGTAGTAAGAAGAATTGACGTATCATTTGCGTGCTTAGATGAAAAGCCACTACTTAGGTATTAAGTCACTTCTCTTTTGACAGCAAATGGCTTCCGTTATGACGTTACTAATGACGTCCATAAGAATTGTATACAATATAATTTTTAGGTTATGCGAAACATTAATTAGTTTGTTCAGAATCAGTAACTGAATGGATTCCAATAGTAATTACCTAATTACCTACACCATGTTATATTTTTTCCCAAAAATGTTTAAAAAGGTTACAAGTTAGACACCACCAACACTAAGTACAACACAAGTTACGGTAGGTCATAACGGGCATTAGGAGCCAGCAAACAGCTGGGAGCAAGTGCAAAACGACTCGTCAGTCGCCTGGATGGTACGGTTCCTGGGTTTATTTTAAATATTTTAGTAATTTTTTTTTAAATTCATATCACATCTGCAAGGTAAAAAAATTTAAACACAACTTTTAAGTTTTTTCCAAAGCAGTTTTTATTCAAAAGGTATCCATGAATGCATATTCAATGTAAGGTGTAAATTGAATAGAGCTTAAGCGATACGAATGCTAACTTTCTGTCGTTCGTTTTAAACAGATGTTTTTTGAAGCAAATCATGCTGCAATATCTATTTCTTTGCATAAATCTGGAATGATATTCATAAGTAAATGTATGCAACGTTTTTCTCTCCAAGTGAACAAAAAGAAAGTCGTGGTTAGTGTTGTGGTCACGCTTCAGTGTTTCCACGTGATAAAACGTAATGCGCTATTCTCTATGCGTCTTCTCTATGATTGTAAGATGGCTGACATGATTCTATTATTACGTTGTCTCTGGAAGATAGTTTTAGTTTAATATGCTGTTGTATATTGAGTAGCGACATTGCTTGTTCGACTCAAGGACTATTTTTGTTTGCGGGTAGTTTTAAAACTATTTTTTTTTTCTTATAAACGATTCGGAATTTGTAGTAGTGAGCTTCTATGGAGTTTCTTGCTGGTTTTTCTCAATTATAATCGAATATTTGGCTTCTAACATTTTGCAAGTGCCCCTGTATTTTTATTTTTTAAGGTGGGAAAACATCTCATGACGTCTCACTCGAAAGAGTATCAGACTTTTTGACTAAAACCACACCTAGGTTCCTTCAATGGCCTTTTGCGTTCCAGGACCATCGAGTATTCTTTTCATACTTTTCCTTAAGGCCTTAACAGGTATCGGCCCTGTTGTGCCCCTATGGTTTGCTGATGTCTCTTTATGGCGCGCGTGGAACAGTTCGTACCGTCGCGTCGACGTCTTGGTCTTATATGAAATAAAATAATTTGAACTAGCTTTTTCCCCGAGGCTTCACCCACGTATATAGTCACTCAGGAATAAAGCAGCTTTCTACCGATGACAAAATTTTAGCAATCGGACCAGTACTTTTAGAGATTACGTCCTACAAAGAAAAAAAAAAACAAGCTTTACCTCTATAAAATATTAGTGTAGATTGAAATGATTTACAAACTTGTTTGAACATCCAGACAAGTTCGAAAAGGAAATGGAAACATGATCTTGAGCAGTACACTTAACCCAATAGATCTTACGCTGTTTTGTAGCCAATGCGAATTTTAATCATCTTATAACTTTTCTCATACTTACAGCCAGTTTTTTCATCAACAACTAAAACTATCAGTAAAAGTATTAACTTTTACTTGACTATTACTGATATTATAGCAAATGAGTTTCTTCATCCAAGTAACAGCTAAACTAAAAGTCAATAGAGTTACCATAACACAAACGGCATAATTACCCCAAAAAAACGTGGGGAGCTTTTTTTACGCATGACAACATCGCAATATCGTCTGTCAAGTAGTGTCAAAAAGTCGAATGTCATTTGATTCTGTTTATACGAACGCCACTTTATTTACCTGGGCCTACCTTTATTTATATTAGTAACGATGGGTCGTGCGAGGAGGAAGTTCGCAGGAGAATTGGCATGGCTAAAAGTGCTATGTCTCAGCTTAGTAAAGTCTGGAGGGATCGCAACATCTCCGTAATGACCAAAACCAAACTGGTACGGACACTAGTCTTCTCGATCTTCTCGTATGGCGCTGAGACTTGGTCGCTAAAAGCTGCAGACCGCAAACGCATCGACGCCTTTGAGATGTGGTGCTGGAGAAGGATGCTCCGTGTCCCTTGGACAGCATTTCGGACCAACGTATCCATTTTACAAGAACTTAAAATCGCCTCACGGCTATCGTCCGAGTGTCTTCGCAAGGTTCTGCAATACTTCGGTCACATTGCAAGAAAGGACGGTGGCAACCTCGAAAGGCTCATTGTGACCGGTAAAGTGGATGGGAAAAGGCCTCGCGGGCGCAGCCCAATACGTTGGTCCGACCAGATCCGCACCGCTCTTGACTCTACGATGTACAATGCCCTTCACACCGCCAGAGACAGAAACAGATGGAAGAACATCATAAAGGCTAAAGTGATGAAGCAGGGAAGTCACGACCCTCAGCATTGAGGAATACGACGCAAGGAGGAGGATACGAACGCCAATGAACGAATGTTTTAAGAATTGAATTGATAAATAATAACATAAGTAAATGATTTAAAAAAAAAAAAATGCTATTAGTTGTTGTTATTGCTATTAACAACTGTTATTGGCTTTTTTTAACCGTTATTTTTATACGTTTAGGTACACAAGCGCTAAAGGTCGCAGAGCCTAACTTCACACTCGCCAAAATAGAACGGCCGTACTGTACATTAGTTAATTTAACGTAGTCGTATTAAATACAAACTGAAAATAAACTTACTTTTCTGTGGTTGGCGTCAGTTTATCTTGTAACAACAGGCTGAAGTATGTAACTGTTTCCTTTGAAATTCTGTATCGGAACAGAAAATCAGCGTCGTCCCATACGAAATGATCTTTGCGAGCATTAAACTTTTTACGTCTACGCGTTAAATAACTAACGATAAGTTCATCGTCTGATGAACTTAATCTTTCACTGGACGAAGTTTTTATTTATGGTGGGATAAATCATGCATTGACATCCCCCGCCCTTGGGCGGAGCGGGAGATAGTGTCAGACTCTTACTGACTAAAAGACCCACCCCGTTCCTTCTAGCCTTCATACCGGGGCTCGAGCGCCCTTTCGGATAACCCTGGCCCTAGTAGGCTTCGACCCGGCTGGGTCCCTGCTGTTGCTGACAACTCCTTGAGGCGCGCGGGAACAGTGCGCGCCGTCGACGACTTGGGCTTGGTCCGGACAGTTACCGGACGGCCGGACAGCGAGCTACCCATTGCTCACTGTCCGCAAGCCCGCGTCTACGTTGGCCGGAAATCGGGATCAGAATCTCGGCGACGCGCGACCTCGGCGGCGATAACGCCGTTGCCTGACGCGGTCGGCCTCCTCCTTTGCGAGCATTACTGCTTCGCAGAAGTCGGCGACCGCCTGCCACTCCTCCTCGCTCCGGACCATGGCCTCAACCAACTGGACGAAGTTCGTGATAACATATTAGTGAAACCTAAATAATCTACAACTTTATCAAAATGACAGTGACTTTAGCTTTAGCAGCCCCCTAATGACTAGTAAAAGTTAAAGGCAAAAGTAACAGTTAAACCAACAGTTAAAATTGTGAAGAAACGAATTTGACCGTTACTTTTACTTTATGACGTTACTTTGGCCGTTACTTTAGATGAAGAAACTGGCTATGAGTGAAGCGAGGTGTAGCGTTTACTAAAACCCCAGGTGGGTGATCCTTTGGTTGTCCTTTGCATTCCAGTGCCATGGTGACGCTTGCGCATGTTGTCAAAGGAAAGATATGGAACATTTTGCCCAAGTGAGGATCTATCGAGATATGTATCTGATGAAGCGAAACGTTGAACATGTTTTGTTATATACGTATGTACGTATGGGTAATCCTATCCCAGGACCGCTGAATAGGTACCGGTCTTTCGGCATGCTTGTCGTCAGTCAATCAAACCACTTTTTGTGTCCATCACCGTATCCGGTGAAACACGCTTTGCATTAAACACAGTAAAAGTAAACGTGTTAAAAACAATATCGATTAAATGTTCATATTAATATTCATAATCATTTATTTGCTAAAATGAGTATATTATACACTAATGTTTTAAAGAGGTTGAAAGTTTTTTTTTTGTTTGTAGAAGGTAATCTCTCGAAGTAATGGTCTGATTGCTAAAATTTTTTCACCAATAGAAAGATGTTTTATTCCTGAGTGACATAAGCTATATTTTATGTACGCGGGCGGAGCTGCGGACAAAGGCTATTAAATTATTATTTGCCATAAAATGAATTATAACAATAAAGCTTGCGATTTGCATGGCTCAAGGTACTTATAATATTGTTGGACTGCTATATTTTCTATAACTTTAGGTTTTTTCTGCGTCCTCCACAGATTCAGGTGAAACAAACTGCTTAGCATTAAACACAGTAAAAGCAAACGTGTTGAAAATAATATAAAAACGTTCAGCGTGTTACTCGAGCGTGTCTAACTGACGTATAATAAAAAGCGAAATTACTTATTTCATTGTGTTACTGTAGTCTAAATTTCTGCAAACAAACTTAAGAAATATACCTGTATTAAATCTTTCTTCTCAGTTCCGAATGGAACTGAGAAAAAAGAACCTTAATCTTTAAACCAAGAGTATTCGAAGACATGTGACATCCATCAACCCGCACTGGGTCCGCGTGGTGGATTACGGAAAATTACCTCTTCTAGAAAGGAGGCCTGAGTCCCAGCAGAGGGAACATTAAAAAAAAGACGTGTGTCACTCGGGGACTGCCGCGGTAAAGCTATTGCATAGCATTTTTTATCAACTTATGCAATTATAATTATTTTTTATCAACTTATGCAATTATAATTATTTATTTATTTTATTTATGCAGTATTTTTTTTCTTTGATATTAATTGAAGTTACACTTTTTGAGCGTGGTAACCGATAAGAAAACAAATGAGTGGGGGGTGTTAGGTTATTTTCGTTTCGTCAAGGCCCGCGATAGAAGCTATGCAATAGCTTAAAAGGCTGATGATGATGAAACCAAGAGTCAATAGGTTTTTTCTAGGCAAGCGTGCTCCATCGTCAACCATATCGTCGCTTTCCATCAGGTGAGATAGTGGTAAAGCGCGAGCCTGACATCAATTAAAAAAAGAATCTTTATTACTAAAAGACTGGGTCGCTATGAAACGAAAGCACGGGTATTCTAACTTAAAACATGGTGTTACCCAAGAGATGGGCAGGCTTTACTAGACTGCGTCGTGAATTCCGGCGCGAGCGTGCGGGAGGTGAGCAATGAGTAGCTCACTGTCCGGTAAGCATCAAGCCCAGGTCGACAGCGCTACAAAAAGATGTCAGCTAGATAGACAGAGCCCGTAAACACAAAATAGGTACAGAAGACTATCTCATGTATGTACTTCAATTTTATACCTACGCTTCGTGAACGCACACTAATGAGCGTTTGAGCCGGAACTATTCGACGAGTGAGTCGAGACGCGACCGAGATATCGTGTCCGTGAGCGGTGCCTATGTGTGCGTTACTCGAGCGCGCTTTGTATGTAGATTGACTTCTGTACCTATATATTTTATGCCGCTGTTTGCTAGGGTTGTAGGATTGTTCGAAATTTGGGAGTTATCGTGGAAAGGACGTGAAACACTGTGGGTTAAACCTACAGGGTTCCTTCAGTTCGACGGTAAAATTCTAACGCTTCCCGCTCCAAGGCGAGCGGGGATATCATTTAATGACTTCCCACACGAAAAAATGTTGTCTATAATTAAGGAAGTGGTCAAAATAACTGATGTTCAAATAAAGACGTAATCCAGATCCAGCTTACAAGTATTACAAGATCGCTTACAACCGCGGTATAATCATTATGCTTTGTAAACGGATTATCGACCGCAGTACGCTAATGCGTGCCCTTTTAATAATTAAGTTAATCCTGAAGCCTCTTATAGAAACAGTTTGGAATTGGCTAAAAAAACTTGTTCTGAGAGCAGCAGTTTTGACTTCTGAACTCAGAGCAAGCAACGCTTTGGCGTTTGTCACAATTTCTTTTATTTCAGTGGAAAAGTAAAATGGCGTAGGTACTAAATGTCTTAGTTTCCCAATTCGAACCCTCATAGTGCTTCAACTTTCGTCTTCACAATATAAGTTTAATAAAATCTAGGTTTAAGAGCAGACACCGCAAGTCGCCCTTAACCTTTTGAATGTCTTATGTTACACAGTCCGACATAAGCAATTGTCTTTCTATTGTGTCTCTAATTACGGCATTCAAAGAGTTAAGCGAATAGCAATAAGCGAAAGTTTGTGACTTCTTCAATTTCGAACGGCTGAACGGATTCTTATGAAACTTGGTACCCGGGTAGACCATGTCCTGGACTTATCACTTAGATATCCTGAATTCTACTATCACACAGGTAGCATCTAGTAGACCATATAAACCTTGCGTATTCCGCTGTGTAACCTAATTGAATCAGACCCGCTCCATTTCTCGCCCAGGCTCTCTTTGCCGGTTCACCGGCCTCGTACCATTCACGTACTTTCTCCATTAATGATTTTAATAAGGCATTGTGTTTATACTTTCCGATGGCGCGGCTTGTGGTTAATTTATTTCGGTTTGATTGCGAGTTTGTTTTCCATGTTGTTGTTCATGTTTTACATGGAGACGTGTAGTAAAAAGTGAAAACACACAAGCAATTGCTTGACTTTTACTGTACTCAGTATAGTATTTACTTTTACTTTATTGCATTCTGTTTGAATAGTTCCTAATTTTTAATAGGAAAAACAATAGGGCACAGTATCAAGCCCTGAAGTACACCAAACCTTTTGTGTGTGAACTTTTTTTGGGCAGGAAATCATCTAATAATTTCTCTCGTTCTGGGTAGAGCGAAAGGGACTATCAGACAACTCAGTGTCAGCAATTATGAACTAATTACAACCATTATAAGCCCCTTAATGAAGGCACTTTTGCGATCTAGTCAGCCCCGAAGGTACACTAAAATTGATGTATGTAAACATTTTTTGGGTAAAAAATCATCAATATAATTTCTTTCGCTCTGGGTATCTACCCGAGCGAGAGGGACTGTCAGTGTCAGACAACTTAAAATGTCAGCAGTGTGAACTGATTACAAATATTCTCAGGAGTGTGCTATTAAGCTAAGCAGAGCTGTGAAGTGTACGTACAAAGAGAAGATTGTATAGAGAAGGTTGTATAGTCATTGTGTACGTATAACTAGGGAGTGGAATTCCCTGTCGGAATCTGTTTTTGACTCACAGACCCCTAGGTGTTTAAGTCAAGAGTGAATAGGTTACTTCTAGGCTAGCCTGCACAGCATCCTTTTCCATCAGGTGAGATAGTGGTCAAACGTAAGCTATCAATAATAATAATCTTACCTAACTCTGGCTCAATAGCTGTTAAGTTAAGCTTGTTGTAAAGTTGAAAGTTATTACAGTCTTTCTGTTTATTTCATAATTACAGTCTTTCTGTGTAACCCAACAAAATGCCCAACTTTACGATACATTACACAACAACCAATAATCGCCAAGCTTATTCCACACAGCTTTAACTTTAATGCAATAGAAATCCGCATTGCATAAGTACGGCGCGGTGGTGCAACCGAAGGCTTGGTACTGGGCCAGGAGTAAGGTTGCCAGATGTCCGGAATTTCCGGGATTGTCCCGCAATTTTACGTCTTGTCCCGTGACCGGGAATTTCAGGATTTTCCCGGAATTTTACGTCTTGTCCCGTGTCCAAGATTTCCAGGATTGTCTCCAAATTTTGTCTTGTCCCGCGTCCAGTAATTCGGTCTATTGTCCCGGTTTCCAAAAAAAATAATAATTAAAAATAAATGACACGGCTAGGCGGTAGGCAGATAACTAAAAGTCTATTTAATCAACGAACCACAAGGAGATATTTATTTTGTATGTTAGTTTTTTTTCATGATTTTATTTAGTTTATAAAGTAGTATTTCATAATGTATTATTGATTGCTTATTATAAAAATGAAGTTCTCAATTTTACATGGTGATTTTTTATCAAACTTCTTTTATCTGGACTAATAAAAGAATCATAATCATATCAGCCAAAAGACGTCCGCTGTTGAACATAGCCCTCCCCCAAGCGTAATAAAAGAATAAATTAAAAAAAATTGTTGTTTTCCTTTAAAAATAAATCCAAATATAACATTAGATATCCCGTATAAATTTATAGCTATAGCTACGGCCTCACATGGAATTGTCCCGGCCTCGGTAAGATCCGATCTGGCAACACTAGCCGGGAGAGATAAAATGCTGCCTAGCACGCCAGATAGTGAACATGCAGTCCGTCCTACATTGGCTGGAGACGACAAGTCTCGACAAATGGCGCCCGTGACGTCACGCTTCACGGACGATATAAATACTGAAGGCTTTGCTAAGGACTAACTTGAAATGGACTGCGAATATTTGATAAACTCTGTTGGAAACATCGTGAGAGGGTTTCCTAGCCTAGAATTCTTGTTTTAATAATATAAACTAGTGCTTGACTGCGATGCTACCTGACGGTAAGCAGTGATGCAATTGTTGATGGTAAAGCGCTCTAGTTTATGAGGAGCCTATTCTCTCTAGCTTTATAATCAGACGGGAAGGCCGCAGCAGGCAAATTGTTCCAGTCCTTCAATTTACGCGATATACACGACGAGGGGAAATGCTTGGTCTGGTCCGTAGAGGTTTCAACAACATAAGGGTGGATACTCGCTGTACGTCAGGTTGTACGATGATAGAAATGAGATGGCGGAATCAAGTAATGCAATGCCCGCACACACTCTCCAAAATGCGTCCTGTATAATACCGATAGGCTGGCTGTAGCGCAGTCTGGAGCAGCTTTGCAGATTGGACTTAACCAAATCTTGATTACCAATTAGCACGCATTTACACTGAGTCCAAAGCTGCTAGATTATTTACCCTTTACGTGGGAATCTCATGATATGTCTAACGGTGGGTGGGCAGCTAAGTTAGTGCTAGTAACTGCATTCTGATAACATCGGTTCTGCGAGAATCTATAATTTCTCCCTGTCCGCTCGTGCAAAACTAGTAGCTGGTTAAATTATGGATTAGATTAAGCCATTTGCTTAGTTACAGATTAGCGCAGTTACTAAGCGATTAGCTTTATGAGTTCGTACTTAAGCCTCAGAGGATTAGATTCTTCGCAATGTTTATTTTTAGCAAGCATAATAAAGACTTTGGTATTCAGAGTAATTTATTGTTATTTCTTGCATTGTTAAGTATTATGTCAGTTGTGTATTTTCTAAGCAAAACATATTAAAATGGTGATTTCCTGTTTGTTTTTAATACGTATACCATTCTTTAGGTTGCGTGATTGTTCGTAGATGCGGAGTTGCTCCGCATGCAGAAAATTTCACAATGCAGAAAAACGCGTCCCGCATGCGTATTCCACGCATTAAAATAAATACTTGTATGAAATTGATATTTGCGAGGGTACCTACCGCGTGCGGAGTAATTCCGCATGCGTGAAGATATCCGCACATATAAAAAACACCCTAAGTCATAAGATTGAATTTGAGCAACTAAATGACTAAGTGACTATATTGTATTTAGGTACTTAGTTTGAACTCCCTGTCCCTCCACCCAGAGTGGGACAAGTTATTTGCTAACTACCTGACCTCAAAAATAAAACCATACCTTACATCTTCCAGCCTTCAGATTCCATGTCCAAAGTATCAACAGCCTTTATCCTCAACTCAATTTCTCAGGACATTTTCTCTAACATTGACGCGAAATCATCTTGAAGTGACATCTAAAAAGCAATTTATTGAAATAAAATGCCTCGAGTTTTGCCAATTACTCGATCAGGCAGACGGTATCGTAAACTGATCGTGGTCGTAAAGAAATAACGATTCAAAATCAAATTAAGATTCTCTTTGATGTACTTTTCGATACCAGGCTCGCAGGGGCAAGGGTAGGTAGGTATTGAGTCTTCAACGTTTATGTTAATATTTAAGGTTTTTTTTTTTATTAATGATAGGCTTGTGTTTGACCACTATCTCACCTGATGGTTAGCGATGATGTGGTCGACGATGAAGCACGCTTGCCTAAAAGAAACCTATTCACTCTCGACTTAAAGACTAATAATAATCCATTTTGAAGTACATATATATATGTATTCCGAGTACGGCCGAGTGGTTACGGTCCCAACTTACGAGTTGTAGGTCACGGGTTCAAATCCGGCCAGGCGTATTACTTTGTGTAATTTATTTAATCAGTGGTGATGGCCTCAAAACGGTGAAGGAAAACATCGTGAAGAAACCGGCATGTCTTAGACATCGACCAACCCGCACTGGGCCCGCGTGGTTGATTACGGCCCATTCCTTCTCCTAAAGAGAAGGCCTTAGTCCCAGCAGTGGGAACAATAAAAGGCTGATTATGCGTATGTATATGTATACTTATGTACGTACATAGTTCGGTTGCAGGACCGTAAAATTATTGTAATGCTCAACGGATTTATGCTTCAATGTTAACTTAGGTGTTAACTTGTGTGACTGGTAATTAGTGTACGATACTTAAACATGTGATTATGCTCATGATAACCAACAACTTTTACTATGGGAACAAACCTGAAATCGCGAAAAAAAAATCAGCTGTTGAGTTCATTTATGTTTGCCTAATGTACTGAACAGCTGATATTTTTTCGCGATTTCGGCTTTGCTCCCATAATAAAAATTGTTTGTTATCATGAGCACAATCACGTGTTTAAGTATCGTACAATAATTGCCAGTCACCCTGTATATTAGAGATTATACAAAAAGTATTCTTTATTTGACTATACCTTTACAATCTTCTTGACTTCAGCGCTAGATTTCTATGTAATCCCTGTTGAACTACAGGCATTATTCACAGTCACTTTCTTCTTACTAAATACCCACATGGTGCTTGTTGTAACCAAGAATTAATCAAGACAGCTACAAAAATAAATTAACAATTAAAATAAACTACAAGACAAAAATAAATTTAAATTAGTTTACAATCGCAGATGAATTTTACGGGCTTCTTAAGGCCTATTACTAAAAGAGGCTTTATTTACCTAATAATATCCATACTTAAATAAAAGTGAGTCAAGCGTGGAACGCACATGTTAAAAACATATTCAGGAGTTCATTTTGCAAATGGGTTAGCTGAGTATTATTATCAGTTAAACTATTCTCGAATAGTTTTGTACTGCCTATAACCTTGGCGAAAATATTTGTGCTATCCACGTGGACACAAACTACAAAGGATGGATTGAGTTATTGATGGTATTTGACAATAGTATTGAGATGAATGTGAGTCTTCCGTTACTTGGTTACTAAAGTTGTCAAAAAATAAAAAGCACGTTTTGACATTAATTTGTATTTTGGAGTTTCAGCAGCAGTAAAACTGCATGTTTTATCTATAAAAGCTGCAGTATATAGGTTTTTTTTTTTTTCGATGGGAGAAATCATCTTATGACAACCCCCGCTCTTGGGTGGAGCGGGAGATAGTGTCAGACTCTTACTGACTAAAAAACCCATCCCGTTCCTTCAAGCCTTCATACCGGGGCTCAAGCGCCCTTTCGGATAACCCTGGCCCCAGTAGGCTTCGACCCGGCTGGGCCCCTGCTGTTGCTGACAACTCCTTGAGGCGCGCGGGAACAGCGCGCGCCGTCGACGACTTGGGTTTGATCCGGACTGTTACCGGACGGCCGGACAGCGAGCTACCCATTGCTCACTGTCCGCAAGCCCCAGTATATGGGGGGTCATCATCACTACATGAATGCACGAAGATGCGTCCAACAGAGAGGAGTAGCGGCGTATTTTGATGCGTGCCACCAACACCTGAAGTGATGACCAAGACCACTCTGTCAAGAGTGATACCGACAGAGAAGAAGGCTCTTACCCTACATACTAAATTTCGTTGCACAATATCTGGTGAACTTTTCCCTATTGGGCACTTTCCCAACTCTCGGCCGTAACTCCAGTCTTTTGAACAAGGAACAGCAAACTTTTCCGCATTACAAATATTATATTTAGGTACACAGTATTGTTGTGCCAACAATGATCATAAAAGATAACAAAGGCTGAGTTTATGAGTCAACCGTGATGAGTAAGTTTTACTATGATAGAGAGATCTTTATATAACAGTAAATTAATTTCTTGATTCGAATCAGGAATTAAGACATTCTCAGGCGAACCAAAGTCCGGAAAATCGCCAAGATGACAGTGGGCAGGGTATATTGCTGATGGGGCCAAAAAATTCTGTAGCGGCAAGGGCGTGCCTACTGAAAATAGGAAGGTTGTTACGCCTCCCAGAAGATGGACTGATGACTTCGTGAGGGTCACGGGAATCTGATGGATGCGAGACGCATAGCAAGAACAGGTCTATACCGAACAGTGAACGAATTGTGGCTAAAATGATGATGAGAGCTTTGATTGACAAAAAAGTCACTGCACTGATAAATCATGAACCGAAACCTTCGCGTGGGATTTGCACTATTCTGTCAAACACCAAGCGAACGCCATCGTCCGCATAGATTATAAAATATTGCATGTTTTATTTGTAGGCTATTTATCCAAGAACGTAAATATGAAGTTCTTCATTAAGTAGTCTGTAAATATCGAAAATAAGGTCTACAATGAAGTGCGAGAAAGCGGACGCCGGGAAAACACTAGGCGAACAGCAATACGTTTTGGCAACATCAGAAGAGCATTGAAGCGCAAGACCGAACAAGATCCTTCAATCACAAAATTTTACCGCACATATCAGATCATACGATGCGTAGTGTTGGGTACGCCTCAAAGAGATATCAATGATACTGTAGGGACCCAGCAGGGCTGATGTCCGCTACGGCCATAGGGATTTTCTGAAAAGCAAACACGCGGTCCTAGAACTCAAAAGACAACTTAAGAACACAAGTGTGATTTTAGTCAGTAAAGTCTAACACAACCTCATGCTCCACCATAAAATGGAAGAAGTCATTGTATGATCTCTTGCCTTCAAAAAACCACACACAACCCGCAACACTGGTGCATTGCAGTTAAAATCGAGAGCAAGTTCGCAAGAAAGCAAACACAATAAAATAACGCGCACAGACCTTGAACCTACGACCGCTAGACTGTTTACCTCACTGACTCATAAGAGCCTCCTACACGAACGCTAAGATTTTAAAACTTACATGCATGTATAATCAGATACTTGATAGACTAGTTGAAGCATCACTTATTGACTACACTTTTTTGATGCTAAATTAAACAAGGCTCAAAAGGTCTAGTCATCTCTCTTTAAAATGTAAGGTGTGTGAGAAATCTAAGGTGTTTCTGATAGGTTTAGACTTGAGATTAGAACTATCGCGTTCCGAAATTGCCCTTCTACTAATGGATTAGTAGCTATCTTTCTACTAGTCCTTTACTAGAAGGGCAATAGTAGCCATCTTTCTACTAGTCCATTAGTAGAAGGGCATAGTAGCTATCTCTCTATTAGTCCATTAGTAGAAGGAAAATAGTAGCCATCTTTCTACTAGTCCATTAGTAGAAGGGCAATTTCGGCAAATCATTATCTCTCTAGCCTTTTTCCAACTAGCTTGAGGTCGGCTTCCAGTCTAATAAGAGCCTTCAACGTAAACGGAAATGTTTTTGGAACTTACAATGCATGTATAATCAAATACTTGATAAACTTGAAGAGTCACTCATTGTCTAACTTTTTTATGCTAAATTAAACGTGGTTCAGAAGGCCAAGTCATTATCTCTCTTTAAAATACAGAGGAATTCAAGGTGTTTCTGACAGGTTTAGACTTGAGATTAGAATTACTATGGACTAGTAGAAAGATGGATGACATCTACACTAATATAATAAAGAGGTAAAGTTTGTTTTTTTTTGTTGTAGGAGGTAATCTCTGGAAGTACTGGTAATATTGCTAAAATTTCTTCACCGATAGAAAGCTACTGCCGCATGCCGCAGGCAAAAGCTAGTTAATAATAAATTTGATCGCCCCTCAATGTGCGAGTCATAATATCCCACAATCACGGAGATAAGTCCCCGCCACAGTGTAATACAAGTGAAGGAGACGGTCACTCCGTGGGCCCAGTCGGAGAGCAATAGAGAACTCGCCGTTTGATAAGGATCAGGGGCCTTACCACGACGTGTTATGTCAAGCCAGCGAGCGAGAAAGAGCTACTGGAAGGTACAGCTACACCCCTACACCCTATCTGGCTCCAATCATTTAACAGCTCAGATTACGTAGTCAAAAGATCTCGCGGTAGAACCCTCGGTTCCGTTCAACAACGGTGTGTCGTCAAATAGATGACACCATGATTGACGGGACCCGAATGAGTTACCGCGAAGCTAGAACGTGAATGGTAACTGAAGGACTCAAGGAATCTGGACAAGTTTTAGTCAGTAAAAGTCTGACACTAAGGTCTTGCTCCATCCAGAGCTGGAGGAGTTGTCTAACGACTGCAAAAAAAGCATACATTTACAAACAACCTCATTTAAAATGGCTATAAAAAATAAAGTTAAGCAAATGTACTTTCAAAACATTTGCCGAAGTATTTCACGTCTGTTTGCGAACTATTAGCAATTGCGAAGTAATTGCTTCTGATTTTTTTGGAAATAAATAAAGAAATAAACACTTCAGCTACCAAAACAACAATTTAAAATGGACCATTTAAATCTCTTTGAATTGCTTTCTCTCTGATAAAACACAGATTTGCCATTAATATCTTTTATCTGTTTTTGAGAAATCTAGTTTAACCGGAACCAGCTCAATACTAGTCCTCATTTATTCATATCATCATCATCGTCTTAGCCTTTGTAATTGTTACTTGGGGTAAGTGCAACATGCTTTTTTTTCTTCCTTTGTCCTTCATATATACTTCTTACAGTTAACTAATGACTCCTATTCAATTTTCTAGTTACTGGTAGCACTTTCAAACTTCTATTATACTTATTTTATCATTTTCCTGCCCGAGTCCCGTGTCATTTGCGGTCGGCGCAACACATATTTTTTCTACATTCTATCTTGTCGACCGTCACTTTACCACTGACTCTCTTTTTTCATATTGTTCCTCAAGCAATCCATTTTTTTTTCTATAGCCTTTTTTTTTTTTTTTTCGATGGGAAAAATCATCTTATGACAACCCCCGCTCTTGGGCGGAGCGGGAGATAGTGTCAGACTCTTACTGACTAAAAAACCCATCCCGTTCCTTCAAGCCTTCATACCGGGGCTCGAGCGCCCTTTCGGATAACCCTGGCCCCAGTAGGCTTCGACCCGGCTGGGCCCCTGCTGTTGCTGACAACTCCTTGAGGCGCGCGGGAACAGCGCGCGCCGTCGACTACTTGAGCTTGGTCCGGACTGTTACCGGACGGCCGGACAGCGGGCTACCCATTGCCCACTGTCCGCAAGCCCGCGTCTACGGTGGCTGGAAATCGGGATCGGAATCCCGGCGGCGGCGGCGAGAGCGCCGTTGCCTGATGCGGTCGGCCTCCTCCTTAGCGAGCATTACTGCTTCGCAGAAGTCGGCGACCGCCTGCCACTCCTCCTCGCTCCGGACCATGGCCTCGACCAAGGCCCGGCGCGAGAGGTCTCCGCCGCCGATCACCCCCACGAGGGCACGGCGATGCTCCGTCCAAGCAGGGCACACCGCGATTGTGTGCTCCACCGTGTCCTCCGGGCGTTCCGCACAGTGGCGACACCCGGGCGTCTCTTCCGCTTTGATTCGGAACAGGAACCTCCCGAACTTGCCATTTCCGGTGAGGACCTGTGTCATGCGGAAGGTAAGGACGCCGTGAGGTCTTTCCAGCCACGCCTCAAAGAGGGGACTTACCGCCATGATTGTGGCGTGCCCAGCACTGGGTTGCGATAGTCGTTGACGCCATTTCACCATGAGATCCCGCCGGAGCTCTGTCCGCCAAGCCGCAACCTGTCGCGGCAGTGGACTTTCACCCCGGCGTTGCATCTCCACGCGCATATCGTGCATGTGTGCAAGGACTGTTGCCTCCAGATCCCACGGTGGTAGGCCAGCCAGAAGGCTCGCCGCTTCGCGGGAAATCGTGCGGTATCCCCGCACCATCCGAATTGCCATGACCCTCTGGCAGGCGTTCAGAATGGCCGCCGGTCGCTTTTGCAGCGACGGCGCCCACACCGGCGCCCCGTAGAGGGCCATGGACCGAACGATCCCCGCGTAGAGCCTCCGGCAGGAGGCGTCTGGACCCCCAAGGTTGGGCAGGAGCCGCTTGAGAGCGGCCCCAGTCCGGTTGAGTTTGGGAGCCAGACGTCGGAAATGCTCCACGAAATTCCACCGGCTGTCGAGGACGAGTCCCAGGTACTTCATCGTCGACCCGACACCGATGTGAACTCCTCCTACCGTTAGTTGGGAACTCATTGGCGGCGCGTTCCGAGAGCGACGACCGTGAAAGCACATCGCCTCGGACTTGTGAAGCGCCACCTCGAGTCCCAACTCCTGGATCCTATCAACGACCATCGCAACCCCGCGTGTCGCTAGAGCGACCGCCGCCTGGTACGACTCTCCCTGCGCTAGAACCAGCGTGTTGTCTGCGTAGCAGACCACGCTGACCCCGTCAGGGAGGTCGCCCCGCAGCACGTAATCGTACCCGATGTTCCACAAGGGTGGCCCTAGTACCGACCCCTGCGGAACACCGCACGACATCTCCCGACGTTTCCAGTCTCCCTGGTGACCGGGGTAGACAATATACCTGTCCGACAGGTAGGCCTCGACTACTCGACAGAGGTGTTCGGGCACCCGGTGGTACCGGAGTGCCCTCCGGATCGTACTCCAGGGCAGGGAATTGAAAGCGTTGGCAATGTCCAAGGACACTGCCACGACACACCTACCCTGGGACACCGCATCCCCCGTCGTGAGGGCTCGCACGCGCATGATGGCGTCCACCGTCGAGCGCATCCTGCGAAAGCCGAACTGTCCGTCCGAAAGGTCCGGCCCCACCCGTGAAAGGCGCGCGACGAGGCGGCTCGCAATCACTCTTTCAAAGAGCTTGCCCACCTCGTCGAGCAGCACAATGGGCCGGTACGCGGACGGAGAGTCCGCAGGGCGCCCTGGCTTTGCGATGAGGACCAGTTTCCCCGTCTTCCAGCGAAGTGGAAACTGGCCCCTCTCCAAACATGCGCTGAAGAGCCCCCTTAGTCGAGGCCCGAGAGCCTCCATGGCCAGGACCCAGGCTTTCCCAGGCAAGCCATCGGGTCCTGGGGCGGCGTTCTTGGCACTCAGCCTTTGCACCGCCACTCTCATCTCTACCTCGGTCACCTCTGGAGCATTGTCGTCGTCGTCGCTATTGCGGTCCGCGTCAGATACCGCTGGCGGAGGCGGAGCCATGGGCGGGGGGGAGTGTTCCCCTCGCGCAGGGAAGAGAGCGCTTACCACACTCTCCACGAGTTGGGGCCGGAGACTCTGAGTCAACGGGGGAGCCCAGGGGCGCAGTTTCTCCCGTACCAATTTGTACGGGCGCCCCCACGGGTCCGCGTTCAGAGACCCCAGCCACACGTTGCGGGCCTCGAGTTTGGCCCGCTTAATCTCCGCTCGGAGGGTGTGCTTAGCCTCTCTGTAACCCTCGTACAGCTCCGCCTCTCTGGCCTCCGCATCCGGCGGGCGGATGCGGCGCCTGCAGTATCTGGCGTACCGGCGTCGCGCGTGATTGCACGTGTTGCGCAATGCAGCGATCTCCGGCGACCACCAGTACACCTGGCGCTTAGCACGTCCTGGACGGACTCGGGGCATTGCCGCATCGCAAATTTGCGACATGGCCTCCCGGAACCACTCCGCCTCGACGTCGATGTCGACAGGCCTGTCCGGTGCTTGCACCCAGGCCTGTACAGTCGCGGCTTCCAGGAGGAGCTCCCGGTCCATCTGCTTAAGCGCCCACCGCGGACCGCAAGGGCTCTGTCGGACCGGCGCGGCCGAGGTTTCGGCGGAGACGTCCAACCGGATGTACCGGTGGTCGGAGTACGTCTCCACCTCCTCCATAACGCGCCAGTCGACGACACGCGGCGACAGAGCGGGGCTGGCGAACGAAAGGTCCACCACTGATTCACCCCGCCTCCGCACCAACGTGGGGACAGAACCCCGGTTCAGGACGACCAGGCCCAGCTCCAAGGCCCAGTCCTCCACCATCCGACCCCGTGTGTTCGTGCGCCGGGAACCCCAAGCCGTGTTCCAGGCGTTGAATTCCCCGCAAACGACCACGGGGAGGGTACCAAACCCAGCGACGACGGCACTTAGCTCCATAAGGGAGACATGAAGTTCGTCGGGAGTTCTGGTCGGGGACAGGTAGACGCCTACCACTGCAATGTCCCCGACCTGTGCTGCCACGCAACCCCGTCCCCTCGCAACAACCTCGAGGGGCGGGGTTCTATAGCCTCCATCCATCCACATGTATACGCGTAACTCTTAGTCAAATACGTTATATTTCTCACCTTTACATGACCGTACTAAGACACACGATTCCCTTTAAACTTTTCTGCCACTGGTAACACTATTAAACTTCTTCTAATATAAATACTCATTTCTATGTATCCCAGTCCTGTGTCGTTTGGGGATGACGCAACACGTTTTTTTCTTCCATTTTATCTTGTCAACCGCCACGCCATCACCGACTTTCTTTTCTTTGAGGTCAGACCTCGCACAATCCATCCATTTTTACATAACTCTTGGCAACATGCTTTTAATCCCTTGTCTTATATATGATATGATATGACCGTATCGAGACACGATTTCCTTTCAATTTTTTAGTCGCTGGCGACACTTTCAAACTTCCCTAACATACCTACTTATATTTTATGTACCCGGATAAGTACTAAAAATACAATACAGTATTATGTAACTTTAAACTTAAACATAATAGAATTAACATAAGGTTTTGGTTACACAATTTAGAAGCCCGAAACCTCACAAGTTATTGTTATCCGTTGCTCTATTGATTTTAACATCAGATAGTCTGTTTGTGACTGGGCCAAACAGTGCTTGTCTTCTTTATTGATTGGGGCCAAAAATACTGCTCTATCACTGAGTCGTCTGGGATTAAGTAAAGGTTAACTTTGTAGACGTCTGAATATAGTGAATAATATATAGTATCTAGGGGATTATAGGTATAGAACTAGCTGTCCTTTACATTTTCTTCGATTACTGTTTAGCTTCTGTTGGTCATAGCGTAATGTTATAAAAAGTGTAAGGGACAGCTCTCCACAAACATTAAGGACTTGCTCAGTAGACGAAACTGAACAATCTTACAAAATTTTTTTTTCAGGAAACGAAAAAAAAAAAAGCTAGGCATATCTACAACTTATAATTAAATACATCATGTATCCAATCACCCTACACATGTTTTCAAGTATTGTACTTTATTGTTTTTAATTTGCATGAAAATTGTATTAGGTATTATGATTTTATAATGATAACGGAACTACGTAATAGCATCGCATTGGTGTGAGCGGTTACGATGTTGTTACTGAAATTATAAATAAATAATAAATAACCCAATCAGTCCACTTAGTTGGTATGTCTAATCATGCTTAAAATTTTCAATTAAATAACATCTTTCAAAACTAAGAAATACTATCTTTGAATCGCACGAAGTTCAAGATACACTTTGGCAAAGTTACGTCAGTTGCAGAGTACTTAACTTCCTTCCCGAATTTAAGTCTCAGCTAAAATATATCTGAAGAACGCATGCTTACATAAATATATACATAGTTATTACTTTTTATTAAGAAATAAAATAGGACACAGAATCTAGCCCCAAGGTACACCAAAAACTATTGATGGGATTTTTTTTTTTGTTATGGGAAATCTTAAAAACAACTTCTCTCGCTTTAAGTAGAGCGAGAGGGAGACTCAGACTTCGACTGACTAAAGCCCACCTGTGTTCCTTCATATTTCCTTTGCGTTCTATAGCCATGACAACACTTTCGAATGCCGTAGTCTGGTCGTGTGAACCTGGGAACTAAATAACTAAGGAGCAAGCATTGTGAAAACATTTTCATATTTGTTGTGAAACAAACCGTCTCGATTGTAATATAAACAGCCAGACATGTATGTATTTGAATTTCAAACTGGACCAGATATTCATGTGGCTATTGAATTGGTAAATTATGTATTCGTCGCGACAGCTCATGGAAGATATAAACTCGGTTTTATGGTGGGAATATTTTTCTAAACATCACTGGTTTCTTTGCGCCATTTGAGTTTTAAATGTACGCCACTGCCACAGCAAAAATCAGTTTGGAGTCACTAATGCATTGACCAACGATTTTCTTATGTGTTTTATCCTTGAGATTAATTTAGCTGTCAAATTGTGAGAAGGCATTATTGTTTTAATTGTGAATCGTACTAAGATATTGCTTCCGTTAATGAAGACCAGAAACTTGAAAATGAGTTACGCTGATTCCAAGTATTTAATGTGATTATACGAGAGTTACCATGATCCTGAAACGCAGACGGTAACTAAAGGAACACGGGTGGGCTTTAGCCAGTAAAAATCAAACACTCTCAATCCACCCAGAGCGGGACCAGATATTTCATGACATTCAACCCTCAAAAAAAAAAAGCTATTAACAAAGCAAACGGTTTTAGGCTACACTAGCTGCTGCTAGCGGCTTCGGCCGCGTTGAAGAAGAAACTTTTCTGAAATGAACATATTTCCAGGATAAAAAGTATCCTATGCTCTATTCCAAGGTATGATCTAACCGTGTACTAAGTTTAATCCATTCGCCCTTCGAGCGTGACGAAGTAAAAAACATACACTCACAAACATTCTTCTTTATGGTATTATTATGATTCTTAATATCAATTCTTCAGAAGTTTAGTTTCTATGAAACACGAATGTTTTGTACCTGCCAATGTCAGCAACGATCGATCTCCATTAGCGTGATACTGCAGGTCTAATGTAACTTTAACTACTGTAACCGACCTCTAGTCAAAGGGTAAGTTCATGTCTGCGACCGCCTTTAGTCAAATAGCAAGTATTGAGCGGTTCGAATCTCCAGACGCTTTTGTCCATTAGGGTTTGCTTTATTTGAAACTTATAGACTCTGTTGTATTTTGGCTGTGATACTTAATTCACATCCAGTTTACAGTTGTTTCAGAAAGGGTGGATGAGGTTTTAATACTTCATGTGTGGTCTGGAAAGGTCTGAAATGTGAGAGATTACATGGTTGTGAACAAACCCACTACATAGTAGTAATTCTTAGTGTTTTATTACGGCAAAGGTCTATATAAAAAATAATCGATGAAACATATCCAAGAACCATTACATACAAATCGGTTCACCCGTTTATGACCTGCTAGGTGCCATAGACAGACATATTCGTATGCTACTGTCAAGTTTTTAACACCCATCTTTTTGCATCTACCTATTATAAAGGCAGGTGGAAAAAGGATGGCCCATCCGGTTGCAAACTAGCGTTCCAATTAAGGTGACTTTGGCTGGAGCTTGGTTTGAGTGTTTGATTTGTGTTGCGGCTACATGGATGGTTTACACACGCGTGGTTTACACGCGCCAACACGTTCGGTAGTTGGGAAATGGCGCCTCGCAACCAAGGGCGTTGAAGGTCATGGATTACAACTGCTTTCTACACAGATTGAAACAAGCAAGGTCACCTTGGTTGTGACGTTGGTTTGCAAAAGTTAACCCTTCAAAAATAACGTCTACTCAAATAAAACCAGTTCAACCCTACCTCCACATTTCAGGTTCAAAACCAAGGCCTCTATTCAAATACGTTTGCAGGAAATTCTCAGCGCGTGAGTCAGTGTTCAAGTGTGAAACACCTGGACAATGGCAGGCAACTTCACATATTTATTTAAGAATGAACCACGATGATGAAAAAGGTAAACTTTGTAAGGAACTGGGAGTAGGGTTGCCATTTCTAAGATCTGGGAACTAGGACAAGAAGCGATAAAATCTCAGTTTTTGGAACCCGGACATGTTTGGGTTCTGAGCTCCAAAATCTGGGGTGACTATAACGACTTTTTTTTAAACTTACTTTGTGCAATATAAAAATTGTTAAAGTTGCTTTAAGTCAACTTAAAATGAAACAGCGTCATCATCTTTAGTTACAAAAAAGAATTTTCTTACAAAAAATTTCATTCTTGACATAGAATAATGTTACGGCTGATTTCGTCTTACCATTTTCATTCCTAATTTCGCATCACTATTACGTTCATTCGTGTCAAATGTAATGACTTTTCTACTTTGAACTGTACCTGCGCGCCAACGCGCTCTTTTTTTCTTATGACAAATACAGAATACACTATTGTAAAAACTACGATCTTGGACTTATATTAGCCCCAGTGTGTAACCAAATACATACTGTGTTTTAAAAGTAATACAGAATACCTTTAAAAGTTAGTACCAATCTTTTAAAAATATTTAAACCAATCGGTTGCTTCGGGCTCGGTGATGATATTCCACATTTCTTAAAAATTGTGTACCCGGCCTAAATATAAGCCTCTGCCTGGACGTTCTCCGACTGCCCTTTAAACTAGGACAAATCCGGGGAAACACGGATGGATGGTAACCCTATCTGGGAGCATGAAGGGAAAGGTGTTTGATTTCTTGTCGGATCTTCGGGATTGCATGCAGGTTGTCTGGGAACAAAGGAGCGTTGGTTAGGGAGTTGTTGGTTGATATTAATTATGGTGAGAATAAAATTAAGAAGTCACGCCAACGGTAATGTGGCTATATTTTACCGGCACACCATGGCGGCGCAAAGAGTTGCGTTTCCTTGGTGTCCCGGCGAAATATAGCCCTAGGCTACCAAACTAGACACCATACAGACACCAGAGTCGCCACACGTCCGAGCTGGTCGCGCTACCAAATTGGTTGCGCAACCAAACGGACACTAGGTGAGTAACTCTCTATAGAGTTGTATACATTTTGTTGGTAGCGGCGACTGGTTGCGCCTCCATGGTGTCCCGGTGAAATTATAGTCCTAAGGCAAAGAAGGATCATAGGTGTGAGTTTAAGTCAAAAGTCTGACACGCCCTGTCACTCCGCTCTAAAGCAGAAGAAATCATTGGATGATAATTACTAAAAAAATTGTTATGGGTGGAGTGAACTCACAATGTTGAAATATGTGAGTATAGTCAAAAAGTATTGAGTATTTCATACCCACGGCTGTTGGAGTTCTGTGTTTGTACAGCTTGAGTACTGTAGACAATATTCTGTGTAAAACAAAGTTGTATTCAAAAGATCTGATTAAATCATTGTAACTTTTGTTATTACTATTATTTTTTATTGTTTGACCGCTATCTCGCCTGATGGAAAGCGACGATGGAACGCGCTTACCTAGATGAAACCGATTCACTCTCGACTCAAAGATTCCCGGGTTGTAGCTATCAGGAAACACAGACTCTGGCAAGGAATTCCACTCCCTAGTTGCACGCACAATTAATGTGTTCCCAAAACGTTTTGTGCGTGTTGGTGGGATATCCACCATATACCGGTGGCGCCGTACGTCTGGTAGTCCGATGATGGAACGGGCTAGGCGGAATTAGGTTAGCTATTATACAAAATCATAGTTTTTAAGCTATTGCATAGCTTTTATCGCGGGCCTTGAGCGCGGAGACCGAATCCAGAAATTCCGTAACGAAAATAACCTAACACCCCCCACTCATTTGTTTTTTGTGCGTGGTGACTGATAAGAAAACAAATGAGTGAACAATCAATCAAAATTCAATTCAATGTGTGAACGTGTAACTTCAATTAATATCAAAGAAAAAAAAACAAAGCAAAAAAATACTGCATAAATAATTATAATTGCATAAGTTGATAAAAATGCTATGCAATAGCTTTACCGCGGCAGTCCCCGAGTGCCACACGTCTTTTTTTTTTCATGGATTTGCAAACGCGACAAGTCTGCAATACTCAGGTTTTACAACCGAATAAACGAAAGAATAAAGAGAGCTTCCTCTTTTTTCTAATGGTCCTAATTTCGGAGGACAATGAACTCTTAACATTCCGACCGGCACATGCAGATGATCACTTACTTTAGGACTACAATCCACGAGAACATGGATTTGTACTTTCCTCTAACAGTTTTTGGCATTGTTTTTTATGTAGGACGTGAATTTATTGTACTGTAACGGGTTTCTTGACTCAATGGTTTTGTTATTTTAATACGGTAGCCGTCCTAAGCGAAGTACGACATACATTCGTCTTAGCACAACCTATTGTCATACAAAATTCGCTCTGGCTATGGTAAAGAGAGACGACTCAGTATGGATAAGACCGAGTCCAGGTTTCAGGGAAAAAAAAAAACAAAAAAAAACCACACCATCCACACACAGGTTTTTTTTTTTTTTTTTTTTTTTCGATGGGAAAAATCATCTTATGACAACCCCCGCTCTAGGGCGGAGCGGGAGATAGTGTCAGACTCTTACTGACTAAAAAACCCATCCCGTTCCTTCAAGCCTTCATACCGGGGCTCGAGCGCCCTTTCGGATAACCCTGGCCCCAGTAGGCTTCGACCCGGCTGGGTCCCTGCTGTTGCTGACAACTCCTTGAGGCGCGCGGGAACAGCGCGCGCCGTCGACGACTTGGGCTTGGTCCGGACAGTTACCGGACGGCCGGACAGCGAGCTACCCATTGCACACTGTCCGCAAGCCCGCGCCTACGGTGGCTGGAAATCGGGATCGGAATCCCGGCGGCGGCGAGAGCGCCGTTGCCTGATGCGGTCGGCCTCCTCCTTAGCGAGCATTACTGCTTCGCAGAAGTCGGCGACCGCCTGCCACTCCTCCTCGCTCCGGACCATGGCCTCGACCAAGGCCCGGCGCGAGAGGTCTCCGCCGATCACCATCAGGGGTGAGAATTAGGTCGAGTTATTCGTTTACTTTATAGAAATGTTGATATTAATATGGATCTTCTCAGGATTTTTAATGAACAATCCCAGGTGGCCAACAGCCATCATCATCATCTTATCAGCCGAAAGACGTCAACTGTTGCACATAGGCTTCCCCCAAGCGTCGCCACAAAAACCGGTCCTATGCATCACGCATCCATCGGCCAACAATATTACAAATAAATAATAATAAAAACCTTAGGGATAGATAAGACAAATAAAACAATTTTTATTAGTATTTTTCATTGAAAAAGATCTCTCTATTTACGCCAAATGACGTACATAAGGTTAATAATTTTATAATACACTTCCTCCTTCACGTCTAATGACGTAAAAAATTCTTCCTGCATTAATATGCAGAAAGAATTTTTTTCTGCTATATTTCTGATAGTGTCATAAAAAAAAATCTACTCTTTTATTAATCTCGGGATTTAAGGCATATCCACTTTATTCTTTCACTGTATGAATTCACTGTAAATACATGTATAACCACCTGATTCCGATGTCTGGTCATCATTCGTGAAGTCCCTTTTAAAACATTCAACGTCTATCAGTTGGGAGAAAGCATAAACAGTTGACAAAAACATACAATATCATAATATCCCTTTCATCATCATCATCATCATTTCAGCCGATACACGTCCACTGTTGGACATACATAGGCCTCCCCCAAGCGGCCAAGCTTCGCCACATCGAACGTTCCTGTGCGTCCCACATCCATCGGTTTCCCGCTACCTTCATCAGGTCATCGGTCCACCTTGTAGGAGGCCTTTGAACGCTGCGTCTTCCGGTACGCAATCGCCACTCCAAAACCTTTCGGCCCCAATAATATCCCTTTCGTATGCCGTAATTAGAGACACAATTAAAAAGTGATTGTGTCCCGCGTGGATTTAATCATCAAAGAAAACAGAGATAACCCGCGCGTTACATCAAAAGAGAGAACTTTAATCTATCAATTATAACCTATTAATTATTAAATATTTACAGTTAACCTCAGATGAACTGTCTCGATAGTGCTGTAAGTAATGATTGATCGACGATATTTTGTCTATTGATAAAAAAATAATTAGTTGGTTAAGTTTCTATATCAACGCCGTCATTACTCAAGGGTTTTTGGCGGCAGAGCATCGCCGTGCCCTCGTGGGGGTGATCGGCGGCGGAGACCTCTCGCGCTGGGCCTTGGTTGAGGCCATCTGGAGCAAGGAGGAGTGGCAGGCGGTCGCCAACTTCTGCGAAGCAGTAATGCTCGCTAAGGAGAAGGCCGACCGCATCAGGCAACGGCGCTCTCGCCGCCGCCGGTATTCCGATCCCGATTTCCAGCCACCGTAGGCGCGGGCTTGCGGACAGTGAGGAATAGGTGGCTCACTGTCCGGCCGTCAGGTAAATGTCCAGACCAAGCCCAAGTTGTCGACGGCGCGCACTGTTCCCGCGCGCCTCAAGGCCCAGCCGGGTCGAAGCCTACTGGGGCCAGGGTTATCCGAAAGGGCGTTGGAGCCCCGGTATGAAGGCTTGAAGGAACGGGATGGGTTTTTTTAGTCAGTAAGAGTCTGACACTATCTCCTGCTCCGCCCAAGAGCAGGGGTTGTCATTGGATGATTTTTCCCATCGAGAAAAAAGGGTTTTTGGCGAGTTTTTTTTTTGGATCAAGTTCAGTGTCAGTTTTATTTATTCGCAAATTGATTCCTAGCGGACATTGTGATGTAAAAATGGCGTAATTTTGTATTTGATTGTCTGCACAATTGATCAATATATGGAACCATTGAAACAGGAGCAATCTCAGTTAAATGGAGCTGAGAATTTTACTATAGCAATGGCTATTTTAGCGAAACTGCAAAAGCATTAGATTGTTTTACATTCACATTTTAATAGAAAACAAAGTGACTATGCTTTTTCAATTTAAGACTTTAGCCTGCCCAAATAAAGGGTAGAAGATAAAAAAAGTGCGAGTCGGACTCGCGCACAAAGGGTTCCGTAGGTCCCGGCCGTAACAAAACAAAAACGGCAAAATTATCACGTTTGTTGTATGGAAGCCCCTTTAAATTTTTATTTTGTTCTGTTTTTTTTTAGTATTTTTTATTATAGCGGCAACAGAGACACATCATCTGTGAAAATTTCAATTGTCTATCACAGTTCAACCTTTCAATCTTGGAAATCACAGACACAATTGAAAGACAATAGGTGCGCGAACGGGCGTATTCGCTTGGAACCCCAAGCGAACACCGGCGTTCGCGAATGAATTAAGATACAGCCTGGTAACAGATGGACGGACAGACAGCGGAAACTTAGTAAAAGGGTCCCATTTTACCCTTTGAGTACGCAACCCTAAAACCATTATTTTTAAAGCTAGGCATGAATGGATGGATTAAGATAATAAGTAATTAAATTATGAATTAATCATGTCAGTCGCATGCACAGGGATCGCTGGGCAAGCGTTGCCGTCGCCACACAGTAGGTTCTTAAAGAAAGAAAGCTCCGCCACCGTCGCCTCCTAGGAAGAGGTGGCGGGAAGATCTGGACGCGTATCACGAGGATTGGTTAGAGACACAAAGCTTGGGAGGACTTGGAGGTGGCCTTTGCCCAGCAGTGGGACAGGAAGGGCTAGTAAAAAAAAACTAAAATAGGTTTAGCAGGCGTAATACGTGCATACATTAAAATCATTGAAATTTCATTCATGAAAATCATAACCATCAAATCATTCATGAAAAGGACATACTTATTACGATGTTTATGATGACCTACAAAATTAAAACAATATATTTTTAGGAAAAAAAAAACAACAAGAAAATTGCAGAAAATTTGAATTCTGCGAGATAACTTTGAGCATCACCCTTAAGCGAATGACGATTGATTGCCTAAATGAAATATGCAGTAATGGCTACTGCATCCTTAGTTTATTGATGTTATTGGAACTCCAGATCACTCGATAACATCGATATTGATCGCTTAATCGATGCACTCGATGGACTGTTATTGTGGCGGGAATCGAAATGTTCAATTGACTGACAGTATCAAACGTCGGTCAACTGATGAGAATCAGCGTCTTTTTATTTAGGTTACATACATACATTATGAAGCGATATGAAAGAAAAGGGAGTTAGTGATAGCATGACGAGTGACAGGACAGAATGGAAGAAAAAAAACCGGTCAAGAGCGTGTCGGGCCACGCTCAGCGTGACAGACAGACATGGCGAAACTATAAGGGTTCCTAGTTGATTACGGAACCCTAAAAACGTGTTGCGCCGACCCCAAATAAAACGGGACAAAGGTAGGAAGATGATGACGATGATGATGACATACATATAGTCGGCCTTTTAACGTTCCCACTGCTGGGACTCAGGCCTCCTCTTTAGGAGAGGGAATGGACCGTAATTCACCACGCGGGCCCAGTACGGGTTGGTGAATGCCACATGTTTTCGAATTTTTGGTTCTAGGACATGCCGGTTTCCTCACGATGTTTTTCTCCACCGTTTTGAGAGCAATAATTGAAGTCGAGGCCGTTACAATTCGAAAACCACTGCTTGAATGAGTATCATTGGTGGTCGGTCACCACCATGCCGTTTGAATCGGTGGATAAATCAACAAGCTTGATCTAGCCAAACTAACTATGAAGGGAGAAACGGGATTGAAACTTTTATCATATATAGCTGGCATGATTATTTTATTCTTTTCGCCAATAGTGAAGTCTGGGCCATATTTTGAGGGACTGTATGAGAAATCAATGGGGGAAAGAGTTTCTAACAACCGTAACCAAACAATGTTAGAGACTATATAGTAGGTCGCTATTGTTTTTTTTTTTTAATCGTTATATTTCTTACATAAAAATACTCCGTTTCTGATTTTTAAAGTTTCCCATTGTCAATTATACTACATGGTTTTTCTGATGAAAGAAAGAAAGAATGTATATTCGTTTATTAAGTTCCGATTAAAATTTATCGAAACTGAAATCAGAATTGGAGGTGCTAAATCAATCAGAAGTTCCGAACTTTCGGAATCGGAATGAATCCTTCGTAACATCTCTATTTCAAAGATATTTGCTCTCACGATCGCAAGGGAAATCGATAAATCTCGAAATCATTCTCGGGTTGATTAATTTGCACTGCACTGTACCACTAAATAGATAGGTACAGAAGTCAATCTACATACAAAGCGCGCTCGAGCAACGCACACATAGACACAGATCACGGACACGATACATCGGAGCGTCTCAGCCCGCTCGTCGAACAGTTCCAGCTCAAAAGCTCATTAGTGTGCGTCCACCGAGCATAGATATAAAAAGTGAAGTACATACATGAGATTGTCTTCTGTACCTATCTATTTTGTGGAGATATCGTGTCCGTGAGCGGTGTCTATGTGTGGGTTGCTCGAGCGCGCTTTGTATGCAGATTGACTTCTGTTCTTATCTATTTAGTGACTGTACCGCATTATAAACTGAAGCATACGATCATACTGCAATGTTCTACGTTACAGGGTAATGAAAATAATTTGACCCACATTTGGTTTCGTGTCTTTTCGCACTTTATCTTTTGCAGTCAACGTTCGTTTAAAACTGTTTTTAAGGAGTGTGTTAATTATTGCTTTTGCTAGGTTTTATGTGGAATATTTAGGGTTAGTTACCCTTCTAATTGCATACATCGTACGTAGGTAGAAAGATAGATATATTCTTTATTGTAATTACACCAAAAATAAAAATTACATGAGAAACTTAAAATTAACATAGAATGACACAATGGGCATGGGCGGTCTTATCGCTAAAAGCGATTTTTTATAGACAACCTTTGGATGGAATGTAGGTTTTCTATTCAATTCCATGGAAGAAGTTTTTCATGAGAAGAACGACCATACTAAAAGACTAGTCCAACATTACGTATGGACTGATATAATGGAGTGTTCGATTGTTCAAAAGAGTTCGCAAACCTGGCACCTAAAGAAACACAGTTTTTTTTCTTGGTGCGTAAAAATCATCTAAATGACATCCATGACTTGGGCTCGGTCCGGACAGTTACCGGATGGTCGGACAGCAAGCTACCCATAGCTCGCCGTCCGCAAGCCCGCGACGGAACACAGGTGGTTAGTCAGTAAGTTTGTTTCTCCTTCTCGATCCCAGGAATAAACCACAAATAAATCGAACGTCAAACGTCACAACTACAACGTCGAATATCTTATTTCCGCCGCAAGCTACAAAGTTGCCCCCATACAATAAATGTATTTTCAGAGCTTTCTAATGGTAGATACCAATTTCAATTTGCTACATGAGTGGGTACGTTTTATTACATGTTCTGTTTGTACAAAAGGGGACACTAATCAACGTACACGCTCCAAAAACGAAACTTGTTAATTGCTGGGCTAATTTGAATAGTAATATTGACATCATGCAATGGCTTATAAAATTAACTATTACACATCCTCATAAAGAAACGTTTTTTGTCATTTGTTCGAGATTACAGTATAAAGTTTAAAAGAACAAAAAAAAAATTATGATCAGCTATACTTCAAATAAATCAACGACTTAAGTAATATAACTTTTATAATGTTAATATCTGATTAACATTATAAAGTTGAAATTTGAATAAAAGTATTGAATAAATTGCTCACTGCACGCGAGAAGTTATCAATCTCAACTACAATCTAGTTTAAAAAAACTGGGCAAGTTAGAATCGGTCTTGCGCACTGAGAGTTCCGTACAAATTACCATTCCCGAATGGAGTTTCGAAGATTATTCCGAACTTTTTTATTTGTGACATTGGTAGATGAAATGTGTGTTATGAAAGAAAAGGGAGTCGGTGATAGCAAAAGTTATTAAAAAAAAAAACGTGTTGCGTCGACCCCAAATAAAACGAGGCAAGGGCAAGAAGTCATAAAAATAATGAGGTAACAACAAACTTACCTACTGTTTTCAGACTTATTCCTATACCTGTGCTATATGACCTTGCTTTATGGCAAATTTCAGAATTCTGGGTCAACGGGAAGTGCCCTATGCAATTTGATTCCTTTGAGAGTATCGAAATATACGTTTTTTCGCGAACTAGTTTGTTTTTTCACAGCTACAAGGGACCGCAAACTAAGTATATGGTTTTAATTTCAATTCGAAACCTCAACGCATTCCCGAGATAAAGGGTCTTGACAAACAGACAAACAGACGGACGGACAACAAAGTGATCCTATAAGGGTTCCGTTTATTTCCTTTTGAGGTAAGGAACCCTAAAAAAACAATTTAGTTCGATAAATAACTTAGTTTTGCAAAACAACCAGTTTCATTAATGAGTTTCCTAAATTGCGACACTAGTGCGACCGGTCTGAAACCTGTATGTGCGCTATTATTTAAATTAAACGACTTTCTCACGTTCGTTATTAAAGGAGTTAAGTAATTGTCGTGTGTTTTATTTGGTTATTTAATTTTCTGATGAGCTCGATAGATAATTTCGAGCCAAATTACGATTATTTGCACGACTGGGTATTGCCGATAAAGTTGCATATTGATCCTTTTCTTAGGGTGAGTTGCGCCATTTAACTATAACGAAAACCAAACCATAACCAGGCGTGAAACGGCCGCCTATTGGTCAATTCGATGATTTGACAACTTTTAACGGCTTTGTTATCGTTATAGGTAAAAGGTGCAACTCGCCCTTGCAATATATTTGAAAATGTTGATTGCGTCTCATTTCATCGAGCCTTTTAACTATTTGCATTTGTTTTATATAATTAAAAAATATTTATGTAAATAATTTAATAATCAATTAGTATACAGGCAGTCTCTGTCTATTTCAGGTTGCTTGAAAGAAATCGCCGAGTGCGATAAGGCCGCCAATTGCATGTTTTTTTTTTTATTATAAGGTTTCCTTTTGTAAATTGTAATCTTGGTGAATAATAAAGTAGTGTACGACCGAAACTGGTTTTTTAACCGAAACCGAAAGCGAATTTCGGCGACAGTCAGTTTCGGCCGGAACCGAAATCAAAACTTCCTTACAAGGATCATGTTTTGAGGGAAAAATAAAGACAACGTTATTATAATCATTTAATCATTTTTTTCAATGCATTTTAAATTCAGGTATATAAGTAGGAATATTCGTTGTCTATCACGAATTTTACTGCACTCGATTTTAGTTAGGGAGTAAGTAAAACGAACTGCAAACACAAGTCAGTCACAACATGATTAGGTACGTGGACGCGGCAAAATTTCTTCGTTGCTTACTCGCTTAGAAGAAATTTAACGCGCTGAACATGACCGATCACAGCGCGAGAACTCCCGAATGCCGTTTCGGTTTCGGTCGTAGTTTCAGCAGGTTTGCCACCGAAACTAACAGTAAGCCGAAACCCCTTTTTTTGTCGAAACTTGACCGAAACCGAACATTCGGTTGGACACTACAATAAAGTACAATATGTAAATAAATAAAGACGTGTGGCACTCGGGGACTGCCGCGATAAAGCTATTGCATATCTAGCATTTTTATCAACTTATGCAATTATAATTATTTATTTATTTTATTTATGCAGTATTTTTTTTCTTTGATATTAATTGAAATTACACTTTCACACATTGAATTGAATTTTGATTGATTGATTGTTCACTCATTTGTTTTCTTATCGGTCACCACGCTCAAAAAACAAATGAGTGGGGGGTGTTAGGTTATTTTCGTTACGGAAAATCTGGATTCGGTCTCCACGCTCAAGGCCCGCGATAGAAGCTATGCAATAGCTTAATGAATAGCAACTACTCTATCATCGTCATCATAGTTTGTCCATCCGAAAGACGTCCACTGTTGGACATAATATGCCTCTCCCAAACGACGTTCCGACTTTGCGGCAGTGTGAATCAGAGCCTTGCACAGCTGAATACATCTGGCCCATTTCCCTGTTAAAAAAAAAAGAACATTTCAGCCGTTGAGTGCTACGAAGTGGACTTATCACGTAACTCGGATTCATTCAGTCCGATTTTAATAGGCCTGCTCTACTCGTAGCGGAAATTCGCTTGAATTGAATTTCGCTACATTCGGTTCTACCGTGGTTCTATTTGTGAATGTACATGTTTAAGGTAGAACTACACAGCGCACAGATGTGCCACACACATCGATCTTGGTGCGTCGGTCTCCATATAATTTATATGGAAACCAGACTTGTAGAGCTACAGTTGCCATCAAGGATCTTGAGCGGTTGCGCAGAAGACAAATATTCGGTCTCTTTAGTGGTGCGAAGTGAGACGCGGCGCGGGGAGTGTCAGTGATTGGCTCACCGAGCCATCGCGTCATATACGTCACTCCTAATTCGTTCCCTGCGTTGCTGCATGTATCTAACAACGACGACGATTGGCTCTCCAATGTATGGAATGCGCAAAGCGATCCCCACTCTGACGCCCAGCGCTCAAGATCCGTTTTGGCAACTGTACACTTGATTCACGCCACACGACGTCGTTCTACGTACAACGCGTAACGCGTGTTGTCGTCGGTCTACTATCGCGGTCATTTCTGCCTGATCACTTTAAAAAATTAACTTGAATGCTGCGGCGCGGCACCAAACCCTTTAGGGAGCTCGAGCCCCGGTATGAAGGCTAGAAGGAACGTGGTGGGTCTTTTAGTTAGTAAGAGTCAGACACTATCTCCCGCTCCGCCCAAGAGCGGGGTTTGTCATTGGATGTTTTTTTCCCACCATAAAAAAAACCCAAACCCTTTGAAGTTTTCGTTTCGAATTCGAGCAAAAATTAACTTAGCGGTGGTAAGGCGGAAGTGTCGTTGATGGTAGCTTAACTGCTGCTTCATTTAATAACCAATTTTCATGATGTTTCCGAAAAAAAGTTTTAAGTAAATATAATTTATTAAGCATTCGTTTGCAAGAATAAACACTGGGGAAAACCCTACTACTGTATGCCCTATTGTAACTCAAACACATAATATCAGCGATACGTTACGTTAGGGATTCCCCGCTAGTGTTGCCTAAAACCGGTTTTGCATGCCTACAAGATTTTTTTTTTAGATTATTGATTTAGTTTTTTAGTTTGGTTTGGTTTAGATATTTTTTTTTTTATTGTAGGTACACAGAAAAAAGAATATAGTAGGAGTTTAAAATTAATACGGTGTAACAATGGGCGGTCTTATCTACCTACTAACTTCTCAATTATTAACTGCTTGACGCAAAGATTTTGCAGGCTTTTTAAACCGATTTTGGACAACACTACTCTCTATTGAAAATGACGATATTCGCAGGAGAACTAAGGTTGCCGACATAGCAAGAACAATTGCCAAACAAGTGGCAATGGACAGGACACATTGCTCGCAGAACAGATGGCCGTTGGTGCTGAAAGGTTCTGGGGTGACGACCGCGATCCTGCACCGGAAGACGCAGCGTTGGAAGGCCTCCTACAAGGTCCGATGACCTGGTGAAGGTTGCGGGAAACCGATTGATGCGAGAAGCACAGGATTGTTCATTGTGGCGACACTTGGGGCAGGCCTGTGTCGAACAGTGGACGCATATCGGAATTGAAATGATGATGATGATTCCTCATCGTACTTACGCCTTCGATAATAAGTAAAACATTGAACACTAATAAGCGATTTATCTTACTAGCCCTGTAATCTATTAATCGCTGACATTTTAATCGACTAACTTCAATGGCAATCGATATCTATTTCACGGACATAATCCTAATGGACCCGATTAAGTACTACCAACATAATAAAGGCGAAACAACAGTTATAACGCTGACAGTATCGATTTGATGAATCGGAATTGATTTAGCGAATCTAATCGAGTCACGATTCGACTAAAATTTAAGATGAAACTTGACTAATAAACGCAATGAAATTACACGAAGAAAATCTAAACAGTAGCAAAGAAAACGAAAGTATTTCGGCGCGAACCGTATCAAATACAGTAGCAGCTACTGTGCAGTGTTGCAAACAGAAAAAAAGATACCGAGTTTTATAAAATCATGAGTAATGTCTGCAATAAAAAATACTGTAATCCGCTTAAGTAATATCGGATGAAAGTCTCATTTTGTAGTTCCGAAAGTAATATTAAAATATTACTTTTTTAACTGTTTGCTGTGAGAACCGACCTCTCTCTTTCAGTATTGAAAGTTTTTTTTTGGTTTTTTGCGCAATTTATTAAGAAGGGGATATTTTTATTTTTGTATAGTTAAGTGATACTAAACTCTTTTTCTCAATTCTAAAAAAAAAAACCTTGGCTTTAGCAAGTTTTTTTTGTTTGTTTTTTCAAATCATCAAATGACTTCTCTCGCTCTGGGTAGAACGAGAAAAAGTGACAGACTTACTGACTAAAACCCAGTGTTCATTCAGTGGCTCTGCGAGGGTCACGCCACGGTAACTCTTTAGTACAACCCCAGCAGGGTCGAACCCTACTGGCTTCGCTTATGATAGGAAAACCAGGGTCCCTGGAATACAAGGCAAGAAGGAACGGGGTGGGTTTTAGTCAGTAAATGTCTGACACGCCTTTCCGCTCCGCCGAAGAGCGAGAGAAGTCATTGGATGATTTCTCACCTATAAAAAAAACTTTCGTACAATCCCACAGCCTAGTTCTGAGGCCTGATTTTTGTATGTCCTCCTTTGATATTTTAACTAGATTCCTCAGGCAACTGTCACGATTTGCTTCACATCAACTAGCTACAATAAAAACAAAAAGCAACTCTAATAAATGATCTAGAATTTAACGACCAGTTTAACTTGTAACTCGTTTCAAAGCAATACAATAGTTACTTCCGATAAATAAAGAAAGCTTCCCGACGGAGAATGGCCGTCTCATAATTAACTGTATCACAATAAAAGAAATACTTATTAGAAACTAAAAATCAACCGATGCAAATGAGATCTCAGTATCAGATGAGCAAATACGGCCGTTCTTATTGGACCTTGATAGAATCGATTGTCACCTTTCGAAAGAAACACTGATTACAATGGTGAAAGCCAGATACGGACAAATAGTTCAAAAGCACCAAATGATTCAAACACCAAATAAGTTTAAAATTCGATTGTTTGCGATTCGAACGACTTAATTTCGCTAATCGATTCTGAATTAAAATTCGCCATCTAAACAAAAACCAGTAAGAGTTTAAGCTCCTTTTTTTTCGAATCATAGACAAAAAGAAGCAAGTTGGCAGTGTCGCAGTTAGGTTATCTGACGACTGACAGTTCGTAAAGATAAACTTGTTTTAAAAGAAGCCGCTGAGTGGTTACCTTATCAGTAAAGGTGTTAGACGTGATTTAGGTACTTTAATTACCAAGGCTTTCTTCGGTGTATCTCCAGTTACTATTTGTCTTTTGTTTTCGCCTAGTTTATTTCCAACTGATCCGAGTGCAAAACTTTCACAAAATATTGTAAACATTTATTTAGATTACTTGGTTCAATCTTTAAAGATTTTTTTTAAATTTATACGTAAGATATGATATATATATACTCTTTATGTCCCCTTGTTAAAGGGGACATAAAGAGTTACAAAGGGATTGCTAATAAAAAAAAATGGTGCCACCTGCCCGACTTCAGTAATGCCAACTGTCACACATCACACAAAAAAAAACTTCTTTGTGTATGACCTTTACAGTAAGTTTTTGAGAATTTAAATTTAGAACACCTCACACAAGGCGTCGGTTAACAATAGTCAGGCGATCGTGAGAAAGGGAAAGAAAGACGTAATTTCAATGAGCGAAATGCAACAGCGCTATCAGGTATGCGGAAAAGGGAACTTAGGGTTCAGTTATTATTCTTCCATGGTGAACAAACACCTGCCAGTACATGCAATGCTATTAAGTAACGGTTAAGTAGGTTCGCCGTTCATTTGATAACGTGTATGTAATAAATTTAGTGCCGGTATTAAACTTGGAACAGGCTGACAGGTACATGCCGGATGCCTTCGTTTAATTTAGCCCTAGATGATGGTCTACGTGTTCTGCGGGCAAATACAGGACTCCTTAATAGCTTGGTTTTATAGGTCGGTTATATCCAATTAGCACCTGCTGCTTGGTTAGGGTTGAACGTGTCTATCTCAGGAACTACTGGTTCGAATTGAAAAATTGTTTTAGTGTTGGATAGCCCATTAATTGGGGAAGAATATAAGCTGTATGACATAACGCTATGACCCACAGGAGTAGATCAGTAACCAAAAAAGCGGGGGTCAGCTAGTTAACTGTGCGGTCAGAAATAAGCCCATGTGTTCTAAGTCATGGTTATAGTCATAGTAGTAGAGAAGATGGTATTGGTATTATGGTTAGGGCTTAAAGATGGGACTAACGTTGAATTGGGTCGGACTAACTACACATTCATATGACAGTGCATTCTGTAAACATCTACGGAACAGTTTCGTAGATGTTACCGTCGGAATCTCAAAATCATTCTACTGAAATTTGGCAGTCCAATCAAGTCTCCTGTCAGTCCACAACGAGAACATAAAATATGTTAAGAATTAGGTACAATGGCTCTTGTGGCACACGACATCGGAAAGTAAGCAAAGGGAAATTAGTTTATCCTCTGGTAAGAAGTGTAAGGAGATTAGCCAGTTCGGAAAGCGGCAGGGCTGACTACCACGATCCGACAATGATATTAGTCATTTATCTTTACTGGTAAAGAGTCTTTGAGATGTTACAACTATCATCACTATTTTATATTAGGTACTAACTTTTCCCCGAAGCTTCGCCCGCGTACATAAAATGTAGCTTATGTCACTCGAGAATAAAGCATCTCTCTATCAGTGTAAAATTTTTCGCAATCGAACCAGTACTTTCATAGATTACCTCCTGTAAACAAAAAACAAACTACCTCTATTTTATTAGTGTAGATTAATACTAGCCCGTATTGTACCACTGCTGAGCAAAGGCCTTGCAACGAACACGCGTTTTTGCCTTTTCTTTCCAATTCTTCAAGAAGACATCTAGGTCACGTCTCCTTCGTGATCTGCAGCGGTCCCGTTGCGGTGTATCAGGGCACAAATCCCGTGTGTTACGGCCCCGTCAGGCATGCCGTACATGCCCTGACAGTCCTATTAAAGTTGGCCAGCTTTTGAGCCACATCATACGTTTTGAGCGCAGTGTAGTGTTTCGAACGTAATCTGTTAATTTAACACATACTGCGCTACATAGCAATAAGCACGTTAGTAAACCTTGATATTGGACTTTCGGATGTTAGGTAGGTACTCGTAGTTAAAGACTGTCGATGCGCCAAAGGGCAGAATGCATTACTATTTAAAAAATAAATACTAGGTACGTCGCTCGGAGCTTCACACAAATGAATTTTGAAGTAAATCTCTAAAGCAAGTGATTCTGTCACGTTAACAGTAGGAACCTACTTATCAGCCTGAAATGAACTCTCTCGGCGTAATAAGAAGGCAGAATTAGATGCGTAACTAGATAACAATGAAGTAGGTTTTAATTTAATCTGTCAAGTCACATCATACATTTTGAGCGCAGTGTAGTGTTTCGAACGTAATCTGTTAATTTAACACATACTGCGCTACATAGCAATTAACACGTTAGTGAACCTTGATATTGGACTTTCGGATGTTAGGTAGGTACCTAGTTAAAGACTGTCGATGCGCCAAAGGTCAGAATGCATCACTATTTAAAAAATAAATACTAGGTAGGTACGTCGCTCGGAGCTTTACACAAATGAATTTTGAAGCAAATCTCTAGAGCAAGCGATTCTGTCACGCTAAAAGTGGGTACCTAGCCTGAAATGTACTCTCTCGGCGTAAAAAGGAGGCAGAATTAGATGCGTAGGTAATTAGATAACAATGAAGTAGGTTTTAATTTAATCTGTCAAGTGCTTCTAAAAACATCGTTGACTATGCTTTTATGGCAGTTTGAAGACACAAACTAGATAGGTACTCCCCAACTCCCGTACAACCAAACAGTATGACTAGGTAAGTGGACTCTTCAATCCTTCCAGTCTAGCTGTATCGAAATAGAAATCTGTTTTTTTACCTAGATAATCATCAAATGACTTCTCCCTTTTTGGATGGAGCAGGAGTGTCTGACTTTTACAAGAGCCACGGTAACTCTTTCGAACAATCCTCAGCCCCGGCAGGCACAAGCGATGAAGTGGTGACTAGCTTGCTGGTAAGTAACTGGGCACCGAAGATTTCGATTTCTTTGACGTGTGATGCAAGGCAGTCTGTTCTTGCTAAGAACTTCTTAGTAGGAAGATGTCAAAGTGTAGGAACATATTAGGTATACATATAGACACTATAAGGAGGCCCAGAAGCCGATTGTCCATAATGGTGCAAATAAATGGTACAAATTGTAGTGTAAATTGTGTGGATGTGAACTAGGCTTTAGCAGAACCAACATCCCGCGCTAGTCTGTACCTATCGGTTAGTGTCCCCTTTCTATTTCCTGGTATGACACATGAACGTATGGACGACGTACGTAAATACCTACATGATAAACTAGATAACCGACAAGTACAAGATAGTCACAATCAAAAAGTACGAGCAAAGTACCCACGACGACAAAATGACAAAAAATTAAAAAAAAAAACAAATCCTAATAACTCATGAGAATCTCTGCAGTTGGCAGCGCCGTTGGCATAATAAAAATAATACCATAACTTTATTACTCTCTGCCATGGGAAAGTCACACGGACTGGGATTCTCCGTCGCCGATAGCTAGCTATACTTACATTCATCGTTAAGTAAAAACCGGCATGCGATAGCGTTGTTTGTTTAATGAAAAATATAAAACAAACACGAAAACAAACTACAATCGGACGAAAGTGAAAACCTAGGTATGCGAGGCCGTACAGAGCGGTGATCACGCGAAAAAAAAAAACTTATGCTAGGCGCTCCGAAACGTTCGACGCGAAAGTAAACACAGGCATCGTAATAGGAGGTAACACACATTTTATCGAGTTCATACTGCAAATTTTAATCTTAGCTGTCATCCTTATCATTGTGGACGATAACGTGACCCGATTATACGGAAAAAACAATGATTAAAAGTATTAATTAACAAAAGTAGAAACCACCGTTTAGATCAGTTAGTTAGGGGGAGGAGACCAACCTGCTATCCTCAGGACTGCACGGTCGGCCGGGTCCAACTGCAGAATGGACAAAGGTTTGTCCTTCGCCCATTCTTTCAAGCTGAAATCGTTCTCAAATTCCATTTTTCTGTCATCCAAAACACAAAGTCTCGCACGAACTCTCGCACATACTTGAATCGATCACAATTCACAACACTATCGTCGAATTATGCACATAACCAACATGATATACACAATATTACGGGCAAATAACAAGTAAACAAAACGTTACGTTCATTGTAAAATGAAAATCGATAAACGCTAGCAAGGATACGATAGCAAGTGCGTATCCGACGACCGAAAGATACACTAATATAATTCACTATTATGCAACACTTAAACAATAATAACTAAGCAGTTACTAAAACAAATGCAAAATCGATTATAAAGGAACTCCGGTTCATAGGACGGAGTAACAACAAACTGTTTGGAGGTTATCAAAGCCGCTAAAGCATCATACACCGAACCGGCGGGCAGACATGATGCGACTGCCTAGTTCGTTCAACCACCGCTTCAAGGCGCTGCTATCGCTCAGCTGTTTTCACGCATGCTCACACAAGATGCTAACCAACTAAATTAAAACTACTCTTTTCGTGGAAGACTTTTCATTCGAGTTTTACACTCTTTTATTTAGTAGTATAACAATTGTTTACCATTCTATTACTGCCATCTATCTATTTGAATTTGAATTTTTGCTTGAATAGTATTCAACAGATGGCAGAAAACGGAATTCCATTTTCAATACTTTTCAGTTTTGTTACATCAATTAATTAATGTTGCCAGTATAGGATTTTTTTAAATACTAATTTTATTTTACGCAAATTATTAAACACGAATCCTCGTTCACGCCGATCGCCATTGTAACGCGATTTTACAAACATCTCATCTTAGAGTTTCAGCTAGAGCTAGACACTGTAGTAACTATGGAATGACAACTTTGCTTATGTTATCAGTTATGATAATAATAGCATAAACTTTATCTATGTGAGAAACCATTAAATTACTTCTCCTGCTACAAGTAAAGCCCACGAAAGGGATTGTCAGATTTTTACTGACTAAAACCGCCAGTCTAGGTGTAGGTACTAAGTATTTAAACAGGGTCGAGTGCCAGACATATTAGGCTACCGAGTCGAAATGTTATGGAGAACGCCAAAATATTGATAACTTTACACAATAATCAATAATGTCAGTAGCCAGGCTTCCTCTTAATAATAACCCGAGATAAGCCAATGTCCACAGCGTTCCTTCAGTTTTTTTTCGTTAGGAATGGGAACGCAGGCACATACGCATAAAAAAATCAGAAATCTCCCAACCTTCCTTTCCCAACTCTTTAAAATTGAAGTAATACTCAGCTAACAGAATAGACTGGATAGTATGGTTGGTGGTGGCATTATTAAATCTTGCCATATTCAATAACTTTTATCATGAATTTAACATTAACTCTCATTCCTCAACAGTTGTTCCTTGTAAAATTACGACTATAGATACATACGATTCAGCAGATTTTATCAACACTTTTTTATTAGACATTCGGATTTTTTACAAAGCCGACAGCTTAGCTAAGTTTTTCCAAAGAACCTAAATATTTTTAAGTAACAGAATGGGAGTCAAAAGTAGAACGATTTAGAAATACAAAACCAGGGAGTTCAAGTTATCGAAGGCAGATTACTTACTTTTGTTACATTTTTATTTCCTTTTATTTTATTTTGACCTTACATTCAAAGGAGTTTACTTTACTCTATGTAGAAATTAAATAATAGCGCTCATCTATTAGCAATAAAACTTTCGACTGAGTATTGCTCACAGCTGGTACACCAAAGCAATATATTTTTTTCATGCGACTAACAAGAACTAAGTGGGTTTTAAATTTAATTAAAACTTTAAAAACACTTATCTACATTACTTTATTTTAGCTGGTCACACCGTGGTCACCATGACAACTTATCTGTCAAACTGTCGCGATGTTTACATTTTGAATTCAAGCATTATAGTTAACCAATAAAGATTTTTCAGTAAATATACTGTAAAAATAATCGAATAAAGAGTAAATATGAACTGAAGGTGTATTTCATTGCTTAAATATTTGTCTTTCGATGACAATGTGTGAGATGGTAAAAATGTTAGCCAAAACTTTAGTAAAAGTTTTATCAATACTGGAGGGAAAATTGCTTTATTTTGTCCTGAATTTTATTGAACCGCTCTACTGACCTACTTTAAAGCATTGTCTTTGTGTCATACTCATCTTGAACACATAGGTATAACACAGGCTGAACAATTTGTCCTTTTTCTTTTTATATTTACGTAAAAAAAATAAATACAATGTCTAAGGTTGTGGGTTTTAAAGTGGAAAGTTGACAATGGATGAGCATATTCCAAAGGTATTCTAGTTTTTAATGTTAACAATTTTTTTTTACCTAAATCAAAAATTTGTGAACGGAATCTTAGTCTCCAAGATTATTTTTTTTTAATAAAGAACTGCATTTTAATGATTAAAATACATTATAAACATTGGTTTTTTATGTTCTAAATTTCTTCATCTCTTTGAATTGATGGTAGATTCTAGATGGACTGGGCTCAGTAAGTGTCTACGTTAATAACAGCAATGGTGACATTCATTTACATCCTCTGGGGTCACCTCAACATGTGGTTCATGTTCTGATTAGAAGTACTGTGCTGTCATCGGGTATCCAACAGGCTTATAAAACGTTAAGTAAGCAAACATTGTAAGGTCAACTACCAGATTGAGCCATACAATTGTTTGCTTTTTAGGTTTCCTTTTACACTAAACTAATGGTCCCAACAGATGATGTCCTGCCTAAAAAAATTGAAAACTCAACACACCACCAGCACCTGCACACTGAATAAGCACCTCCACACAATAGGCATCACAGACAGTCCCCTGTGCAGAGCATGCTTGGAGGGAGAGGATACAGTCACGCATGTGCTCCTAGACTGCACAGGTGTCACTGAAATACGCACGCGAAATAGGATCCCCGAATTCCCTTATAGATGCCCTGAAAAACCTGAGCGGTCTAATCTGCTTTTGGAGAGAGGTGGGCTGGTTGGAATCAGCCCACCCAAGGTTATGGCTGCAATGGCCCACGTACAATGGTCCGCATAGGACTAAGTGCGGAAACCATACTCAGACATAAGACATAAGACCACCAGCACAGCACTTCCTACTGGTTACAATTGTATTTCCAGACCATTCAGGAACTTGCTCAAATATACACACAAAATTTCATTCTAATTAGTCGAGCCGTTTAAGATGAGTTAGGTGAAAAACACATATATAGAAGAATTGTATAGCTGCAGTCAGCGATAGACTTATCACCTATGCCATGACCTAATAGAAGAAAAATTATTTATGAACTTTTATTTTTTTCAGCAAACAAACTATGGTAGAGTATCAAAGAAAAGCTCCTCACCAGAGAAACTAACATTCACCGGCCAGTTCACGCAGAAACACAAAGCATTTGATATATCGGCACCGTTGCGAAGAGCAAGCATGCGTCAGGATATATTGGACATTGTTGAGAGGAAGACTGAGTCGAGGATTGAGGGGAACAGAGGGTTTGTTGATGATAATCCGATGTATGAGGACCCTAGAGATGTTATTGGTAAGACCAATTAAGTTTTATTTTGATCATAAAAATTGTAGTAAGTTATAGCAGTTTAATCTTTGAATGTTGATCCAAATAAACATATTTATTCATAAAAAATTACATTTACAAGTTACAATATCTTTCAATCAATGAAGTACATAATTCACAGACTATCCAATTTCGAAAATCCTTTATATGGAAGGACTAGTAACCCTGGCTTTTTATGGATAAAAATTATATACATATTATGTAAATTAACTTTCGTCGTTTATTGCTCTTTTTATTTATTAAAACCGCATCTAACGCTGCGACTTTGTTTTGACTAAAGTAATAACTAGCTTTTGCCCGCGACTTCGCTCGCGTTAAATTCGGGGTAACACGGTTGGTTTCTGTAGGGGGTTAGAAAGAGACAAAAAGTACCCTAAGTCACTCTTCATCCCTTCAACTATGTCCACTTAAAAAATCATGTCAATTCGTAGCTCCGTTTTGCCGTGAAAGACGGACAAACAGACACACACACACACTTTCCCATTTATAATATTAGTATGGAAGTATGGATCTTAGCCGTGACTGCGAGTGACGTAACCTACGACAAACTTATTATTTGCGGTTGGTACAGTAATCGGGTCTAGGGATCGAACCGCAAAATTAAGTTTGTTTTTAATTGTATATACTTTTCCGGGATAAAAAGTACCCAGTGTGGTGCCCAGGATATTAAAGAATAATTTTACTAAGTTTCATCGTAATCGAACCGGTAGTTTTTGCGTGATGTTTGAACAAACAGACAGACAGATAAACATTTTTTTAATCACATTTTTGGGTTCGGTGTTGGTCTAGTAAAACCCCCTGCCATTTATTTTTTTGATATTTTCAATGTACAGAATTTTCACTTCTACAGATTTATTATAAGTATAGATTTATAGAAGATAATTATTAAAAAAAAAAAATATTTATGAATATTTTTTTTTTACATAAAACACAAATATTAAATATTAAATATTTGTGTTTGTAATTACCTAATAATTAAACACATTTTCTTGTTTTAATGCATAAAATGACGCATGTTATTAGTAGAAGACACCAACTCCTGTAACACAGGCACTATTCCTAGTGCAGGAGTCAGGGCCCCACTATTTATGATTTATTATAAGTATTATTTATTATAATTACTTAAAATATCTTCTCTGCTTTGTTCCAGGGGAGAAACCCACAAAGCCACCTAGAAAGCGGACCATCCAAGCTATAGCGGTCTCGTCTCCCAGGTCTACGAAAGAAGGCAAGTCACTACTCAAGGAACAGAAGAGGAAGCTCACCAAGAAGTATGAACAGCTCATCACTTCATTGATGGATCGATGTGAGGAGAATGTTTTGCAGGTAATTGCGTATACAGCTGTCCCCCGCGATTTCATCCCCGTCTTTGGATACAGATACCGGCACGGATCTTGAGCGCTGGCTTCAAGTTGCGCAGAAGTCAAATATTCGGTCTCTTTAGTGGTACAGAGTAAGACGCGGGGGCGGGGAGTGTCAGTGATTTGCTCGCCGCGCCATCGTGTCATAGACGTCACTCGTGATTCGTTCCATGCGCTTGCTGCATGAATCTAACAACGACGACGATTGGCTCGCCGAAAGCGATCCCCACTCTGACGTCGAGCGCTCAAGATTCGTACCGGTACCTGTACCACTCTGCTCTCGAAGACCACCATAGTTCGAATGCACGCTTGTGCGACACACTGAAACTCGACATTACTCTGCATGGGCATCTTGACATGGACAAGTTAGGTTAGAAAGCTAAAGCAGGAGGTCTGCTCCGCTTCGCTCCCGCATTAGCATTGCCTAGCTTAATAGTAATGATACTTACCGCCTACTTCTGGGTGGTTTTTTTTTGAGGGTACCATATCAAAAAAAAAACGGACCTCTTATACCACTTAGATATCTGTCAAGACCCTTTATCTTGAAAACTCGTGTGAGTATCGAATACTCAGGTCCCCAGTCCCCTGCAGCTGTGAAAAAATTAAACTTAAGAGTTAACGAAAAATAAGGTACGGCCGTTTAAGTCACAAAAAAACGTATATTTCGACACCATCAAGGTACTCAAAATTCTTAATGGTACTTCCCGTTAAGCTAGAATTCTGAAATTTGGTATAAAGCAAGGCATCTTTTGCGATTCGGAAACGTAACTCGATTGAGAACTTGAACTGTTTTCATAGATAAGTCTGTACGGACTCGCACTTGCCCGGTTTTTTTTACTGAGCGTTTGGCGGGAACGCTAACAGAGAAGTCAAGTGTTTAAGCCTGCATTTCTCATCCACAGCTATCAGAAAAAGACTCCCAAATTGCCAAACTAAAAGAGAAACTGAAATCCGTGCTTGAATACAACAAGCTCTTTGCTGAAGAGAACGACCAGCTCAGAAGTCAGCACGAAACCCTTGTGAAGTACGCAGAAGAGTGTAAAAAGGTCATCAGGGAGGAGAGGGAGAGGAGTAAAGTGTTGCAGGAGAAGGTGCAGCAGTTTGAGTTGCCTGATAGAGGTGAGGTTTCTTTTACTAGCTAGCTATTGCCCGCGGCTTCGCTCCCGCTTTACCATACTCCACCCTACTATACCTTACCCCTATTCTACTCTACTTTACCCTACTGTACCTTATTCTATCTTATTCTACCCTATTCTACCCTATTCTAACTTACTCTACCCCACTGTACCCTACTCTACCTTACTCTGTCCTACTCTACCCTACACTACTTTACCCTACTGTACCTTATTCTATCTTATTCTACCCTATTCTACCCTGTTCTACCCTATTCTACCCTGTTCTACCCTATTCTACCCTATTCTAACTTACTCTACCCTACTGTACCCTACTCTACCTTACTCTGTCCTACTCTACCCTACACTACCCAATTTTTTTTTCCATAAGAACCTTGCCCTCACAATAACAAACACTACAAAAAAGAATTAGCGAAATCGGCTCATCTGTTCTCGAGATTTGCGCTTAGCAACACATTTAGCAATTTATTTTTATATTATAGATTCACTTGGGTTCTATTTATTAGACCCAGTACAGCCTCTTTAATAAAGTTATTCAATAACTTTCCTTGGAAATCTTGACTTCTAGACAACGGCCTTACAGTTACTAGACGCTTGATAACATGCGACGCATGTCTGTCAATATATATGACGCATAGATCTGGGGTGCTATTCTCTCTCTGCCAGCGCTGAGCTCAAGGCTGTTTTCTTAGAGAATAGCACCTCTGATGTTCGACCAATCAGAACGCAGTACCCCGCTCCCTTGTACCAATCAGAACCAATCACAACGTAATGTGATTGCAAGGTCATTGCTTCTATAGAATTTTTATGGAAAATAATTTTGGATTTCTGCCGATCCGTTATAAAGATGAGTACTTGATAAACTGGTGAAGGTTTCGGGATTCCGATGGATGCGGGGCGCACAGGATCTTTCATAGTGGCGACACTTGGGGGAGGCAAATGTCCAAAAAGTCCAGTCAGTCAGTCCAGTAAACGTCTATCGGCTAAAGTGATGATGATGATGATGACAAATTTATTAAACTTGTGCCTTTTTTGACGTCGGCTGAAAACTCTAAAATATTTTTTAATTATGATTCTATTTTCATAACTGACAGATCACGAGTCGTCGACAGCGATACCTCTGGTAGAAGTATGTATGAGCTGCAGCAGTCGGCAGATTATACTCAACCAGGCGCGGGAACACAACTCCAGGCTACAGAAAGATATGCAGGCGCTCAAGGATGTACTTTACAGGTTAATATTTTATTTTATATAAGTAGTATTAGACAAGGATGATGTTATTTTTCAATGTAAGTCGTATCAGACAAGGAAAGAATTATATGACACTGAAACTGCTCGCCTCTTCGCTACCGGCCGCTGCCATCTTGGTGTGATTAGAGCCTAACTGTCATGCTCTGCTAGTATACCTACATATTTCACATAAAAAAGAAGGTAATTAATATCATCTCGCTAATTATTAAGTTAAAAACAAAATAAATATTTGAAGGGTCATAAATTTAAAATAAATTGCTTATCATTTACAATTTTTGTTTTATTTTATTAAATCATATTATAAATTAAATGAAAAATAGGAAAAGAAATTAATAGGTATTATTATTTTCTTTATTTCGGGAATTAATATGTGTAATATTCATTACATTTATAAATAAAATAATAAAAAAAGCATTTAAAAAATATCCAAGGACTCCAGAGAAAGGAACCTCCTGACTATACGTACCGCTTTCTAAACCAAGCTCTTGATCCAGCCGCCTAACGAGAGTCTCCTAAGACGTTGGTCGAGGCTCATATTATTATTATTTCGATAAGAACAATCGGAGATATTTATAGGAATTTTATAATAAGAAAAAACGTAGCCCATCATAATTTACCCGTTTGTTCTATTTTAAATTGCCAGCTATACCTACTAGTAACAGATCTACAAAGAACTACACATTCTATTCCAGACTGAACGTCCAACTATCTCGCTATCAAGAACGGCTCCGCAGCAACACACAAACTATGGCAAGAGACAAACCGGAGTCAGTATTCAAACCGGGAGACGCACTAGACTCTTTACTCACCACCAGCTTGGGTTATAAAGGTAAAGTTGACAAAAGAAAGTCCCACCTGAAACCTCTACGGTCCGGATTTAGCGTTTTGCCATGTCGTTTCAAAGTCAAAGTCAAAGTCAAAAGTTTTTTATTTCACATAGGCCTACATGGGCACTTATAAAACGTCAGAAGCTAGTGCACGGTTCGAAATTGGTCGTTTCCTATGGAGAAGAATCGGCAAGAAACTCCATGGTTACTCTTTTAAAAAAGTGGTTGTAGTTACAATATTTCCATATTACAGTATTAATAGGTATTATTAAAGAACAGTGTAAACTGGTCTATATTGTACTCAAAAGAACAATAAAATCATCAAAATAATCATTTAAAAAAAGTGAGTCAAAATATGAAGTAATCTAAGAATTCGTGGAGTCTACAGTATTCTTCCATTTACATTATAAAAAGATTTTATGAAGTTTATACCGCGTACGTCGAAGAACTGGAACAATCTGCCTGCTGCGGTCTTCCCGTCCGATTATAATTTGAGCGTCTTCAAGGCAAGAGTGATAATGATCATAAACTAGAACGCCTCACCATCAGAGATTACATCACTGCTTACCATCAGGTGGGATCGCAATCAAGCACATACACGCTGGGGTATATCTGACAGCTTTGCCTGTACACTGATACCAGTCGGTTGAGCTTGTGTGGAAACCTGCACAGTTGTGCAACATACAAGCCCGGAGCTTGTATTTTGCACAACTGTGCAGGTTTCCTGGTACAAGGTACCTGTACACGCAAACCTGTCAGGTGTACCAGTATACCCCAGCGTGTATGGCTACCTTAACTCTTTGAATGCCGTAATTAGAGACACAATAGAAAGACAATTGCTTATGTCGAACTGTGTAACATAAGACATTCAAAAGGTTAATGTATATGTACATACTTATTTATATTTGTATGTTTTCAGAAACATTGAACACAGACGATGGACAGTCTAAGGTTGGAGCTGAAGAAACGCAATACACGGGCAGGACAGTGGATCTTTCTGGACTACTAAGCGCGCAAGCACTAGGTATGAATCAATTTGTGCTTTCATCGTCAGGATCCGCAACACTTTGTTAATATTCAAGAATTCTACACTCTGTTTTTAGTGTTGTTAAGTTACATTATTTACGCCTATTGTCCACGGACGCGTAGCTTCATATTCGAAGACATGTGACATCCAACAAAACACATTAGGCCGGCGTGGTGGTAGGTATGGTCTATTCCCTTTCTTAAAGAGCAGGGTTGAGTTCCGTGAGTGGGGACATATTTTTAAGCTATTGCATAGCTTCTATCGCGGGCCTTGAGCGTGGAGACCGAATCCAGAAATTCCGTAACGAAAATAACCTAACACCCTCCACTCATTTGTTTTTTGACCGTGGTGACCGATAAGAAAACAAATGAGTGAAAGCAGCTGTCGGCGTTTTGGATGGGTGGGGTTAAGCAGCTGTTAGCGAGGTCTGGTTTTTGATGGAAGAGGTTAAGCAGCTGTTGGGGAAGTCTGGTTTTGGATGGAAGAGGTTAAGCAGCTGTTGGCGAGGTCTGGTATTGGATGGGTGGGGATAAGCAGCTGTTGGCAAGATCTCATTTTGTATGGGTGGGATTAAGCAGCTGTTAGCGAGGTCTGGTTTTGGAGGGGTGGGGTTAAGCAGCTGTTGGCGAGGTCTAGTTTTGAATGGGTGGGGTTAAGAAGCTGTAGGCGAGGTCTGGTTTTGGATGGGTGGGGTTAAGCAGCTGTTGGCGAGGTCTATTGCATAAGTTGATAAAAAATGCTATGCGATAGCTTTACCGCGGCAGTCCCCGAGTGCCACACGTCTTTTATTTTTTTGTTTTATTTTGCTACAACTATCACACAATGACAACTAGTCCGCCTAACTAAGCCGAGCTTGTGCTATGAGTTCTAGAAAATTGATAAGCATACTTGTGCATTTCTAAATACACACATATTATAGATAAATTACACGCAGACACTGAACAAATGATCATGCTCATCACACAAACATTTATCTTGGATAGGATTTGAACCCACGATTTCCGGCATAACAGTCAGGGCCACTAACCACTAGACCAACAGGCCAGTTGAAACACTACAATGCTGATTATGCTTATGTTACATCAAATCCACAGCACCCCTCTTCGACGCCTACCAGGAAAATCTCCAAGAAAAAGACACTCTAATATTAGACTACGAAAAACAATTCGAAGCTATCAACAAAAAGTCCAAACAGATCGTCAGCGAAAACAAAACACTAACGGACAAAGTGAAGAGTATAGAAGAAGAGTTGGTGGGAGTGAGACAGAGTTATAAGAAGCTGTTGGTCGAGAAAGAGACGGCAGATATTGAGAAAGCTACGCTTGTGGAGAGAGCGGAGAGGGCGGAGTCTAAGCTGAAGGAGGTTTATGAGTTGTATGAGGATAAAAGTGAGTTGAATTTAATTTTATTAAGATGAGAATTCTTAAGAAACACCATACAGTTTTCAACATTTCTAAAAATACACTGCACTGAATTAGCCTACTGGGGCCAGGGTTATCCGAAAGGGCGCTCGAGCCCCGGTATGAAGGCTAGAAGGAACGGGATGGGTTTTTTAGTCAGTAAGAGTCTGACACTATCTCCCGCTCCGCCCAAGAGCGGGGGTTGACATAAGATGATTTTTTCCATCGAAAAAAAAAACTGCCCTGAATTACACAAATAAAAATAATGATGAACCTAAATAGAGGTGCCAACAGTTTCATTGCGAGATATGGCAAACCTATCCCTATAATTACAAGACATAACTCTTTTAATACAGACACCGGCATGGATCTTGAGCGCTGACTTCAAGTTGCGCAGAAGTCAAATATTCGGTCTCTTTAGTACGAAGTGAGACGTGGGGGCGGGGAGTCTCAGTGATTGGCTCGCCGCGCCCTCGTGTCATAGACGTCACTCGTGATTAGTTCCCTGCGCTTGCTGCATGTATCTAACAACGACGACGATTGGCTCGCCAATGTATGGTATGCGCAAAGCGATCCCCACTCTGACGCCGAGCGCTCAAGATTCGTGCCGGTACCTGGAACATACGTAACATCCCTCCTCTTTACATGACCACTTTCTCTTCCCGTCCAATTATAATTTGGGTGTCTTCAAGGCTAGAGTGAATAAGCTCTTAATAAACTAGTGCGCCTCACCATCAGATATTGCATCGCTACTTACCATCAGGTGGGATCGCAGTCAAACACTAGTTTATATCAAATAAAAAAAAAACCAACGTGGTTACGTTGATTTTTTCTTCTTCTTCTTCTTCTTCATAACTTCAATATTTCTAAAACCTAAGTCCCACATTTCCAGTATCATCAATGATGCGAGACTACGAGACGGTTCACCGCGAGTACTTCACAGTTAAGAACACTTTGGAAATAGCAGAGAACAAGTTGGCTCAGCTGGATGCCATGCGCGCGCGCACCGTGCCCGCCGACATGCACGAGCGGCGCCTGGACCATTGTAAGAGGTACACGTTTATTATTATTCTTGCTTTTACCTGCGGCTTCGCTTCTGTCTACTGAGTATCTAACCTACCCTACCTACTTTACGCTACCTATCTACTTACCCTACCGTAGGCTACTCACCTACCCAACCCTACCTTACCCTACCTACATATTTTTTTGCCTTTAAACATTCCGTAAATGCTGGCGAACAAAAGAAAATAGGAATAGCCGTTCTCAAGTTTCAGCGAGATTAAAAAATAGCTCCTAATTTTTATACACCGTTACATTTTATTCGTTTTAATCTCGTGGAGGGTCGATCCGGTACATGAAACAATATCGATTTGTAGAGATAAAATTAAAAAATAAAGTATATTTTTTTCAAAACTCGTATTAATTTACGCATGTACGAAATTAATTTCTTAAAGCAAACGTCAGCTGAGTGAGTCCAATGATCTGTAGGTAGTTTGTACGCAACGCCGACTTCTACCTGCAGGTCATTGGACTCTCTCAGCTGACGTTTTCTTCTTCTTTTTGCTGCTGCTAAGTTTTTTAGATAATACCATAATTCATAACCGAAAGCCTTGGTCAAATCACAAAAAATGCCCAGAGCATCGCATTTGTCTTCCCATGCATTATAGACATGTCCTAAAAGTTCAACACCACCGTGCGTCGGTTGTTGAACGACGTAAAACCTAATTGCTTAGTATGTAACAAATTATGTCTATTAATTTTTTTTTGTAATTGTTCTAAAATAAGTTTCTCAAATATTTTACTACTAGTAGGTATCACTGAAATGGGTCTATAATTTGTAGGGTCAATTGTACTACCTGTTTTAAACAATGGTATTATTTTATGAACGTCACGTTTAAAAACATAACTTTTATAGTACCGTAAGGCCACCATTATACGGTCATACAAACGTCAATGAATTCCATCAATTACGACTGATGGTTTTCGTCAATCCGTACTAAAAACCGTCATGCAACGCATTAGACGGTAGGTTTTTGTCAATCAAGGTTTTGACTGTGGTAAAACTCATAGCAAAACCTACCGTGTAATGTACGCCTTAAAAGATTACACTTGCTGACTGCTGTTTTGGTTTACAATACTTTCCGCCAGGGGCGCTTTTTGCGTTTTCATGCATTTATTATTCGAAACGTAATAGTTGCGTTTTTTATGTGACAAAACTCGCACTCGGGGTACTGAAGTTAAATATTTCTTAAACTCGAAGCCTGTAAAATTTTAGACTAAACATTTTATTAATTTTCACATTACGGCCGCTCAGACAGCCTTAAAAATTTGAAAAGACATTAGAATAACTTAAAAGTAGTAATTTCGCAATTACTAACTTCTTTCAAAAAATAAATTAGATAAGTTTGTACGGAACCCGGTATATATTTTACCGTCCGTCTGTCAAACTACTATGCACTAGCGCGGGGAGGTCATGTTCCGCCGGTAACGAAACCATAGCGCGATTCAGGAATCGGCGCTCACCTAACAACGCCATCTAGCGAGGCAGAAGTGAACTTCTATTGTAGAAGTGTGATATAGTTTTAAAGTGTTTTTGTTCGTGTTTTCGGTTATTTATAACATAATTTATTAATAAAGTTATTAGTTTATTAGGCTTTAATTTTAATCGTAATAAATTAATATTGTACACAGATTTCGGTACGTAACTCACCTTACGAAAATTGTAAAATCTGATTACAGACAAAAAAGTCTTGTACAAACTTTACAATGCTGGTTCACCTTTTTAGGGGTCGCGATTAAAACGATCAAAATTTAACGGTGTATATAAATCTAAAACTAAACATACATGCATATTTAATAAAATACATCGCTATATATTCATACATATGTATATCGTTGGTTGGTGTCACGTTCAATTATAATTATCTAAAGGGCTTCTGCGAGTTAGTTTCGGCCCCTCGTACGCCTTCCAAAGTCTCAAGTCAGAACCTGAGGGTCCTGAGATAAAGAAACGAATGGAAATAATAATAATTGGCGTCCATAGCGTTTTTTTTTTATGGTGGGAAAAATCATGCATTGACATCCCTCGCCCTTGGGCGGAGCGGGAGATAGTGTCAGACTCTTACTGACTAAAAGACCCACCCCGTTCCTTCTAGCCTTCATACCGGGGCTCGAGCGCCCTTTCGGATAACTCTGGCCCCAGTAGGCTTCGACCCGGCTGGGTCCCTGCTGTTGCTGACAACTCCTTGAGGCGCGCGGGAACAGTGCGCGCCGTCGACGACTTGGGCTTGGTCCGGACAGTTACCGGACGGCAGGACAGTGAGCTATCCATTGCTCACCGTCCGCGTCCATAGCCTGGCTGCGTTTCGGTGACCTCTTTGGGGAAACCGAAGGTTTTGTCTGTGCAATTATGGACGAAGTTATCATGACGAATAACTACCGGAGATTTATTGTGAAGGACGGCACGGTTGACATCTGTCGGGCATGTCACCGTCCGGGAAAATAAATCCGTCACATTATCTTTGGTTGTTCTCGTCTTGCTAACGGAGATTACGTGCATAGGCACAACCTTGTAGCCAGGATTGTGCATTAGCAATTTGCTCTGAAATACTCTCTTGTGGAATCGGAAGTTCCATACTATAGGAATGAGCCCGACCCAGTTCTTGATTACGGTCATATCACTTTGTACTGGGATCGGCCCATCATCACTGACAGGACTATTGGCCAATAAGCCTGATATAATGGTGGTGTACCAAAGCAAGAGGCGTACAATGATTGTTGACATATCCGTTCCGCATGACGAGAACCTTGTGGAAGCCGAGAAAAATAAATAAATCAAGTATATTGACTTGGCTCGCGAGGTTGTCGGCATGTGGGAATTGGATTCAGCAATCATTGTACCGATAGTTGTTTCAACCAATGGCTTAATAGCCAAGAGCCTCGACCAACACCTTAGGAGGCTCTTGTTAGGCGACTGGATTAAGGGCTTGATTCAGATGGCAGTATTGCTGGACACGGCTCCTATAGTCAAGAGGTTAGAGTAGGGTAGAGTAGGGTATAGTAGGGCAGAGTAGGGCAGAATAGGGCAGAGTAGGGTATAGAAGGGTGGAGTAGGGAAGAATCGGAGCGAAGCCGCGCGAGCAAAAGCTAGTTATATAAAGATATACACACAGTAAAGGAGTTTTGAGATGATTCTGCTGCAAGTATTTAGTAACCGTACCTTTAAGTATTAAAATTAATGTTGTATACACCGCTAAATTTTTATCGTTTCAGTCCCGTGGAGGGGAGGGTCGATCCTGTACATGAAACACTATCGATTTGTAAAGATACAATTAAAAAATAAAGTACATATTTTTTTAAACTCGTATTAATTTACGCATGTACGAAATTAATAGTTTATAATTATAAATATAAATTAGTAGTTATATAATATAGTAGTCGGCGTTGCGTGTTAAATACCTACAGATGATTGGACTTGCTTAGCTGACGTTTTCTTAAAGAAATTAATTTCGTACATGCGTAAATTAATACGAGTTTTGAAAAAAAGGTACTTTATTTTTTAATTTTATCTTTACAAATCGATAGTGTTTCATGTACAGGATCGACCCTCCGCGGTATTAAAACGATCAAAACTTAACGGTGTATACAGATAAATATACTTATACATACTAAGTTAATTCTCTTTATTTTTGTCTGTCCAGATTATTAGAAGAGCTGAAACACCAGTACGGCATGGAAACGGAACGCAAGGGTGAACAAGTGACCAAGATGACGGAGCAGCTGAAGGCGGTCGAAGACAAGTGCACTAAGGTGATGCAGGAGAACCAGGGCCTGAAGGAGGAATTGGAGAAGGCGTTGAAGAATGTCAGGTATAATATATATTTTTTTTTTAATAGCCTTCACTGTCCCACTGCTGGGCAAAGGCCTCCCCCAAGTCCTTCTAGACATTCTTCTCTCGTGCCGTCTCTAACCAGTTCTCGTAATACGCGTCTAGATCATCTCGCCACCTCTTTCTAGGGCGACCTCGATGGCGCTTACCGTTTGCAGGAACCCGCCGGGTGGCGATACTTGCCCAGCGGTCACTGCTCATGCGGCTGACGTGACCCGCCCAATCCCATTTGAGCCTGGCAGCCTTTTTGTTCACGTCAGTTACGCCCGTTTTGGAGCGCAGCGTGTAATATAATAATAATAATAATTTATTTGGAACACAAACATAAATCATGTCTTTGTAACTAGAACAAGGACAGTTAGTTTAACAAAACATAGCCTGCTGTCTCCCAAACTAGGCAAAAACCTATCTAGTATAAGGTTCTTGTGTGTGTAACCAGCATTTTTTTTTCCTAGCCATTACTGTTCCACTGCTCCCCCAAGTCCTTCCAGACATTCTTCTCTCGTGATGTAAAACATGGGAAACTTAAAACAATTTGTTTTTAATATGATAGGCTTGCTTTTGACCACTATCTCAGCTGAGGGTAAGGATGATGTGGTCGACGATAGAGCACGCTGGCCTAGAAGTAACCTATTCACTCTTGACTTAAATATCCCAAGGTTGTAAAATCGAAATCAAAATCATTTATTTCAAATAGACCATTTGCAGGCACTTCAGTCAGTCCAAGAAAAGTGAAGCTAAATTGCACGTTCCAATACGTAGGTCTCTATGGAGAAGAACGTGCAAGAAACTCCATGGACACTCTTTTTAAAATATATTATGAGTTACATATCTATGTAATACATATTAGAAGCGACAAGAAATATGTAACCAAGATCTCTCGGTTACATATTTCTTGTCGCTTCTAATATGTGAGCACAATGTAGGTAGATACGTAATAATAATAAGTTATTATTCTTTTTATTAAATGTAATTAAAAATAGATGTAGCTATCGGAAAACACAGACTCCGGCAAGGGAATTCCACTCCTTACTGTTTGCATAATGAATGTGTTCCCAAAACACTTTGTACGTATGAATGGCACCACGTACTGATAGCACAATGCCGTATGTCTGGTGGTCCGATGATGAAGCGGAATTGGCGGAATTAAATTTGCCATTCCCGAAATGTAAACTATAGAAAACCGACGGGTTAGCAATTCGGCGTCGATCCTGATATGAGTTTTGACACAACAAGTGCATTCTCTGCTCAATCCACACTAGTGTATCAATCTGGTATTCGACAGATCCATGCCAAAGACGAGCAGTACTCTAGATACGATCGAACTTATGCTTAATAAAGTTTGAGCAGCTGTTCTGGCGTTGCACTTACAAAAATGCTAACTCGCATACACAAGACACACAGTCTCGTAACACCCATCTTAAAATATCTACTAGTAACTTTCAAACTTCCTCTAATATAAACAAAAAAAAAAGCATTAAAGCAGTAAAGCATTTTGTCAATCTTTTTACACCTGCAGTTTGTGTGTCGGGTATTCGCAGCGGGCATACAGCGACCTGCGCGTCTAATATAACAATGCACTCAGGGTACTGTAGGGGCTGCCGTGGTGTTGCACTCAGGGTACTGTAGGGGCTGCCGTGGCGTTGCACTCAGGGTACTGTATGGGCTGCCGTGGCATTGCACTCAGGGTACTGTAGGGGCTGCCGTGGCGTTGCACTCAGGGTACTGTAGGGGCTGCCGTGGTGTTGCACTCAGGGTACTGTAGGGGCTGCCGTGGTGTTGCACTCAGGGTACTGTAGGGGCTGCCGTGGCGTTGCACTCAGGGTACTGTATGGGCTGCCGTGGCATTGCACTCAGGGTACTGTAGGGGCTGCCGTGGCGTTGCACTCAGGGTACTGTAGGGGCTGCCGTGGCGTTGCACTCAGGGTACTGTAGGGGCTGCCGTGGCGTTGCACTCAGGGTACTGTAGGGGCTGCCGTGGCGTTGCACTCAGGGTACTGTAGGGGCTGCCGTGGCGTTGTACTCAGGGTACTGTAGGGGCTGCCGTGGCGTTGCACTCAGGGTACTGTAGGGGCTGCCGTGGCGTTGCACTCAGGGTACTGTAGGAGCTGCCGTGGCGTTGCACTCAGGGTACTGTAGGAGCTGCCGTGGCGTTGCACTCAGGGTACTGTAGGGGCTGCCGTGGCGTTGCACTCAGGGTACTGTAGGGGCTGCCGTGGCGTTGCACTCAGGGTACTGTAGGGGCTGCCGTGGCGTTGCACTCAGGGTACTGTAGGGGCTGCCGTGGCGTTGCACTCAGGGTACTGTAGGGGCTGCCGTGGCGTTGCACTCAGGGTACTGTAGGGGCTGCCGTGGCGTTGTACTCAGGGTACTGTAGGGGCTGCCGTGGCGTTGCACTCAGGGTACTGTAGGGGCTGCCGTGGCGTTGCACTCAGGGTACTGTAGGAGCTGCCGTGGCGTTGCACTCAGGGTACTGTAGGAGCTGCCGTGGCGTTGCACTCAGGGTACTGTAGGGGCTGCCGTGGCGTTGCACTCAGGGTACTGTAGGGGCTGCCGTGGCGTTGCACTCAGGGTACTGTAGGGGCTGCCGTGGCGTTGTACTCAGGGTACTGTAGGGGCTGCCGTGGCGTTGCACTCAGGGTACTGTAGGGGCTGCCGTGGCGTTGCACTCAGGGTACTGTAGGGGCTGCCGTGGCGTTGCACTCAGGGTACTGTAGGGGCCGCCGTGGCGTTGCACTCAGGGTACTGTAGGGGCCGCCGTGGCGTTGCACTCAGGGTACTGTAGGGGCTGCCGTGGCGTTGCACTCAGGGCACTGTAGGGGCTGCCGTGGCGTTGCACTCAGGGTACTGTAGGGGCTGCCGTGGCGTTGCACTCAGGGTACTGTAGGGGCTGCCGTGGCGTTGCACTCAGGGTACTGTAGGGGCTGCCGTGGCGTTGCACTCAGGGTACTGTAGGGGCTGCCGTGGCGTTGCACTCAGGGTACTGTAGGGGCTGCCGTGGCGTTGCACTCAGGGTACTGTAGGGGCTGCCGTGGCGTTGCACTCAGGGTACTGTAGGGGCTGTCGTGGCGTTGTGCGGCGGGGATGTTTGCTGAGGCGCAGGTTGATGGCTTTGCCGCCATAATCAGGAAGAGATGCGCCTCCCTACTCGCTCGCGTTTGTGGCAGCACCAACACTATACTGAGTGTTTTTGCAGATAGGTGGGAGTCCCCCATGCTGCAAAGATGGATGCGCCTTCATGTCACTAACAACATATGGACCTCGTCCAAAATAAACATTTTATTATTATTTTATTTAATATACTCATTTCTCACTTTATCCATTTTCGTCACACCGCACATCCATCTCAACATTCTCAACTCCGTTACATATAATCTTTTTTCATTCTTTTTTTTCACAACTCAACATTCTGATCCATACAGTATGACAGGTCTTATCACGGATTTGTGGATTTTACCTTTCAACTTGAGGGGCATCCGTGGGTCACAAGTTGTTCCCGTGACCTGTCGCCATTTCATCCTTTCTGCGTTGATCCGATGTGTTACGTCTAGGTCTACCTCACGATTCCCTTGGACGACTATTTCCGATAGGAATTAATTTGTGAATGATTAAAACACTCACTGAACTTCACTTGAAGAAATTCTTTTAAGCTATTGCATAGCTTCTATCGCAGGCCTTGAGCGTGGAGACCGAATCCAGAAATTCCGTAACGAAAATAACCTAACACCACACAAATGAGTGGGGACTCATTTGTTTCTTGAGCGTGGTGACCGATAAGAACAAATAAGTGAACAATCAATCAAAATTCAATTCAATGTGTGAAAGTGTAACTTCAATTAATATCAAAGAAAAAAAATACTGCATAAATAAAATAAATAAATAATTATAATTGCATAAGTTGATAAAAATGCTATGCAATAGCTTTACCGCGGCAGTCCCCGAGTGCCACACGTCTTTTTTTTTTAATTGTTGATAGGTTCGCGCTTGACCGCTATCTCAATTCCGCCAAAAAGTCCTCTAATAAGTGCCTTTCCCCCACAGATTATACCGCAAAGCAGCTGTAATATTCCGGCAGCGCTTGAAGTCGGCCACGGCGCGCATGACGCGCGTGCGCACGAGTGCGCGGCGAGCCAAGACCAACAACGAGCCGCTGCGGCAAGCCATGACGGCGCTGGACAAGATCAAACACGAGATTAAGGTAGAGAGCATTCATTTTACAAAGACAAGGTGAACTGATGACCTGGTGAGGGTAGCGGGAAATAATAATAATAATAATACTCTTTATTCAGGTAAGTTACACCCATATTGACTGGCCTGTTGGTCTAGTGGTTATTGACCCTGACTGCTATGCCAAAGGTCGTGGGTTCGATTCCCACTAAGGACAAATGTTTGTGTGATGAGCATAATCATTTGTTCTGTGTCTGGGTGTAATTTATCTATAATATGTATGTATTTAGAAATATATAAGTATGTTTATCAGTTGTCTAGTACCCATAACACAAGCTCTGCTTAGCTTGGGACTAGACGGCGTTGTGTGATAGTTGTGGAACATTATTATTATTATTATTATATCATTACACAATACAATTCAATTCACAAAAACTTAAATTACTAACATAATAAATTCATCAATTAATACTACATAATACAAATACATTAACAATTAAAAAAATTATAATAAATAAGTCCATTTTAGCATTAAATAAAAACAAATAAATATAAATAAATGAATACCATTTACATAGCGAAATAACTTTACTTTACAATAATACTCTTAACTTTACAATAATAACACAGCAAAATAACTTTATTTCAAGGAACCTGCAAAGTCTCACTTAAAGGGATATTCCACTTACCTAGCGTCTGTAATATCCAGGTATAAATAAATATCTACCACATTTATAGAGGGTACCTCCACATCATAATAATTTTAAATTGTCATCTTATTTTTTTTTTAATATAATATTTCACAACTATCACACAACGCCGTCTAGTCTCAAGCTAAGCAGTGCTTGTGTTATGAGTACTAGACAACTGATAAACATACATATATATTTCTAAATACGTACATATTATAGATAAATTACACCCAGACACAGAACAAATGATCATGCTCATCACACAAACATTTGTCCTGAGTGGAAATCGAACCCACGACCTCCGGCATAGCAGTCAGGGCCACTAACCACTAGACCAACAGGCCAGTCAATTAAAGATTTACACATGCAGCTCAATTGGTAACTGGGAAGTGGATCAAAAATTTGCAAGATTTGAATACAGACAAAAAAAAAATCGAAGCATGTGAAACTCAATAAAAGCTTGTAATAAAAATAATAACATTTCAACTTTCTCACTCCAGGCAGTAAAATCCCGCGCCTACACCTCCCTAGAAGAGCTGGAACGTCGCATCGTGGAACAGGAGCGTAGAGCTGCGCTCGCGCACGCCGAGTACCGACGCGAGCTCGAGAGGGCATCACTAGTGCTGGAACACAAGGAGGCCATCATACGCAGCCTCATTGATAAGGTGGCCGATGTTGAGGAGGTTAGGTGGGTATCATGTTGTGTTGTGTTAAGGCTATATATTATATTATATATATATACAAGGTGTCGTTTTGAAGATGCAAAATATTTCGGGAGGTTGTAATACAACTCATAATTAATCATGTAAAAAAACGATACCTGGTCAATAATCAATCAGTAATACTTGTTATTTTATTCTTTAATTATACTAAACTAATTCGATTGATCGATGGCAGCGGGAGCGTGGCTAGGGTGTGGCGTGCGGGATGATGATTGGATGATACATTATTTATGAAACTATCGTTGCGAGTTAGTGTGTGTGAAAACGCCCTTTATTTTTCCGTGTTTGTGTGTGTGAAAGAAAGCGCGGTTATAAGGCAGGTATCAGACTGGCTGCTTTTTAAGAAACGTAGTTCACACATACCGATTTTAATTAAAAAAAAAAACAAAAAAAAAATCCTACTCATTTTATTATTGATTCGGGTCGAGAATCACTAACATAATTACCTCCTGAAATATTTTGCATCTTCAAAACGACACCTTGTATATATATTATTTATTTCTTATATAACTAGTAACATTAAATACGCAAAACCTCATTTTTAATTCAATCGAGCTAAGAAAAAAAATCATTTAAAAAAAATTAAAGGTTTTATGTGCAGTTTTAGGGTGAGTTGCACCATTTAACTATAACGATAACAAGGCCGTTAACAGTTGTCAAATCGTCGAATTAACCAATAGGCGGCCGTTTCACGGCTGGTTAAGGTTTGGTTATCGTTATAGAATGGTGCAACTCACCCTTAGTTTGTTTAAAATTCGTATCTGCATTGAAATAAGAACTTTTATTATCCCGCGTATGAGAAAATTTGATTGGACTACAACCATTTGTGTTTGTTTACTTTTTTTTTTTAAATAATAAATAGCAGAATCAATTGAACCACTTTTTAATATAGGTTACATTCATCGGTCGATTTTTATGAAGATCTTTTGAAAAATGTAACCTATTTTGAAAAGTGGTTCAATTGATTCGCGCATTTAACGTTAGACGGTGTAGAGAGATACTTACCTAGTGTCTGTTTGGTTGCGCAACCAATTTGGTGGCGCGTAAAAGGACCCTCTTCGTGCAACCAACTTATTGACTTATTGACTGGCCTGTTGGTCTAGTGGTTAGTAGCCCTGACTGCTATGCCGGAGGTCGTGGGTACGATTCCCACCTAGGACAAATGTTTGTGTGATGAGCACGATCATTTGTTCTGTGTCTGGGTGTAATTTATCTATAATTTGTATGTATTTAGAAATATATAAGTAAGTTTATCAGTTGTCTAGTACTCATAACACAAGCTCTGCTTAGCTTGAGACTAGAAGACGTTGTGTGATAGTTGTGGAATATTATTGAATATTATTATTGTTGTTTTCCACAGACTAAGCCAAACCAACACGCACCGTCTCCAGGGCATCGTAACAGACTCTTCACCAGAGAGGTCTCCCACTCCTCAGCCAGAGTCTTCCGCACAGAAGAAAGACGCCAAGCCTTCCGTCAAGCTGGTGCCGGGACATGGAGGGTACTTTCAGGAGAAAGAGGGCAAGAGGAAAGGGAAATAGTGGGAATAAGTGGGGTGGGCTGGTAAAGCGGTACTCTTTAATGCCTTGATCATACGTACCGAGTAGACAGTGCTCTCGACCGAGTACTCGGTACGTGTGAACACAGCGCCGAGTGCTCGCCCAGGCACTTATCTCTACAACTCGCTTACATTGCTGTCTCGGCCGAGCAATATTTTACTGTCTCGCCTTTTTACTCGGTACATGTGATCAAGGCATAAGTGACAGTTTGAGGGAAAAGTGAAATCTTATGAGGAATTATTATTCTAGTCATATAAACTAGTCAGTGGTAAAAACTTTAAATAGATAGAAGAAATGTTTGCTTGCGGCATTACGGTCTGGTCACGACTCCGGTCTTAGCGGCTCGGGCGCTATGAGCGGTGTCTCGTGGCGAGCTTGTAACATTTGCATCACTGCTTACCATCAGGCGGGATCGCAGTCAAGTACTAGTTTATAACAGATAAAAAAAAAACATTTGACACTTGATCTTACAGCTCGCCACACCGCGCTTAGCTACCGCTTCGGCAAGCTCGCGAACGGGCTGTAAGGGTCAGTTCACACCGAGACATGATTTTACGTAATTATTATTTTTATATCTAGCAAATACTGTCCTACTGTTGGGCAAACGCGTCCTTCCATTGTTCCCAACTCTGAGCCAATTCTTGTCAATTCCTAAGGAAGATATCTAAGTCGTCCTGCCACCTTATTCGTAGTCCACCGTGACCCCGCCTCACGATTTTACCACTTTTGTGTTTTCATCCCATTCCATCACTTTATTCTATAACTTAGTGACTTTATCTTTCATTTTAATTTTTTTATTATATGAGCGTCCAACTCGAGGAACGTTTTTCATACAACCGCTCTTACGTGATCATGATATTATTCCACACATTTCTCCAGATATTATGGATATACAGATATCTTGTTGATATTATCTGGGCTTCTATGTAAAACAAAATATAAATTTGTGTAAAGCCGTCTGAAAATTTGTTATTTTACGTGAACTTTTTCCCTCCATAATGTCCTTAGATATTAAAAATACTTATAAAAAAGTACATCCATATAAGCCTTGTACATTTCATTGAGATTCTGAATAACGTCAAGTTTTTTTGCAAAAACATTTAAGGTTTTTTAAAAAAATACGTATCTCCTGGAATAAGTTTTGTGAAATATTCGAGTAAATTAAATTAAAATAGTTTTCAGGCATTACCTCTCTTTTTTCGCGTTGCCTCTTCATCAAACATCGCGTTGGATTGCGTTAGATGAAGCAACAAACATTTAAACCATGTTGACGGATGGAAAACGACTCTCATAAAAACACGGAAAGAAAAATGCAAACACCGTCACTGAAATGTGTACCTTTTTGCGTAGGTAATAAAGTTCTATATTGTATTACTGCGAAAAAAAAGTGATATAGCGTCGCGTCTTGGTGTCGACTGATCCTTGCTGTATACACCATTATTTTTAGTATATACGGAACCCGAATATAGTTAGTTCAGAATAAGTAACTGAATGGATTCCAATAGTTTTTACACCATGTTATATTTTTTCCCAAAAATATTTAAAAAGGTCACAAGTTGGACACCACCGACACTAAGTACAACACAGGTCATAGCGGGAATTAGGCGCCAGGAAACAGCTGGGTGCAAGTGCAAAACAACCCCTCAATTGCCTGGATGGTCCGATGACTATGTATTTTTGCTGACATAACAAGCTTATAACTTTGTGTTTTTTACATGATACAGTTATGAAATGTTGTACACAGATACTTTACATAAAAAGAAGGAAGGAAGGAGGTTGTGGGTTCGATTCCCACCCAGGACAAATGGTTGTGTGATGAGCATGATCATTTGTTCTGTGTCTGGGTGTAATTTATCTATAGTATGTATGTATTTAGAAATATATAAGTATGTTTATCACTTGTCTAGTACCCATAACACAAGCTCTGCTTAGCTTGGGACTAGACGGCGTTGTGTGATAGTTGTGGAATATTATTATATTATTATTATTAAAATACTAGAGACGTGTTTCGGGTTTTGCATATACAAAAACTGATGTTGTATTTATTTGAAGTTAATCTTGAAGCACGTTTTAGTGTAGAGGGTAGAAAAAATATAATAGCTTTAAGCCACTGTTGTACTGCCTTAGAATAATATTATAATATCATAATCTAGTAAAATTTTGTACTGTATTTGGCAAAGAGATGTCATAGCAAAATAAAGGCTGGAGAATAATTCATTATTGTGCGTTTCACATAAGAGGTTCCTTTGCCGTAATGTTGGCAATACGGAAAAACAGTGTTGCTATATTTTTAGCAATGAAATTACTTAATATTAGGGAGATACTGATATTTCGTTACTTTTAACAATTGCAGTCGCGCATTTTGACCTTCTTCGGCCATGTATCGCGTCGTAGTAATGACTCCTTAGAGCTTCTTTTAGTGCAGGGCAAAGTTGAGGGCACCACGCCACGTGGTAGATCACCAATGAGATGGACAGACCAGATCAAGGCCGCAACTAAGTGCTCGGTTTATGAATGTACCCAGAAAGCTGCAGTCCGCGATGAATGGCGCCGCATTACAAGGATGATCACTTATCATGATTCACAGTGATGATCACGACCACTCTGGCAAGAGTGTACCGACTCAGAAGAAGAAGAACAATTGCCTTCTATTTTTTTTTTTTTTTATTTCTTTTGGAAACTGTAAAAACTATTTTTGAATAAAGCATACGACGTTGGGCTCCATTTTGATTGTCCTGCAATTCTTTCGAATACCGAAAACGGCACGCCACAATATCTTACCTCCCCATCCAATAATTTCCTTTTAGATTTTCTTTTTTGTTTTGAATAAAATCCCATTCCCCTCATTTATTCTCTATATAGTGGTGCGACTAAAGTTAAAATCGATTTAGGTTCACATTTCGTGCCAAGATTTTGCTACAGTAGGCAACTCTTTTCATTTTTTCCTTCTTTTTTCTGTAGACAGATAGGGGAGCCAACATTACGGCAAAGGAACCTCTTAACTGAAGCGCACTGTACTACTTTTGATGACAATCTCCAGTCAATTTATACATCACTAAGGTTGTAACTGCAGCGCCATCTATGGCGCCACATATGAACTGAAAGACAAAATTCTACATTGCGAGACACCGCAATAAAAGATTTTGTAACTCGAACGGAGAATTGTGAAAATAATTCTGCTTTAAGTAGGTACTTTGATAATATAAAAAGACTCATCCTGTATCGTGGACGTGTTGATATGAGAATTTATTATATCAGTCGTGATCCATCATATTTTATGGTTGTTTATCTTTTTTTTTATAAGTAGACGTGTACCTCCGTCACATTATAAATAAGTAAGTATTTGTTTATTGAGACGCGGGGCGTCGCGCGTGAAGCGTGGCGTCTTGCGGCGCGGCGTGCGTTTTTACTGTTTACAGCACGCGCGGCGCTTGCATTGGCTAGCTTCATCGCCCGCACAATACGTATACGCATGGCAATGAATGAACATTGCTGTGCTTATACGCATTGTGCGGGCGAACACGGTGCATTGTGTATGGTGTTCTTTTCTAAATTTGTGGAATTCCATAGGTTTAAAGAAGTTCAAAATGAGTAGTACCTGACCTTAAAGCAATCTGTACCCGGCTTTAATGTTACAATTTCTTCAATGAAACTGTTCTTTTCGATAGTCGTCCATCATATCAGCCGAAAGACGTCCACTGTTGGACATAGGCCTCCCCCAAGCGTCGCCACAACGAACGATCATGTGTGTCTCTCATCCATCGGATTCCCGCTACCTTAACCAGGTTGTCGGTTTAACTTGTAGGAGGCCTTGCAACGCTGCGTTTTCCGGTACGCGGTTGCCACTCCAGAACCTTTCGGTCCCAACGGCCATCTGTTCTGCGCCCATTGCCACTCAAGTTTGGCGATTCTTCGTACTATGTCGGCAGCCCCCAATTATTGTCGTCCAATTATTGTAAAAATACAAAAAGTTTGTTTCAAAAAAAGTAAAACTAGTTAAGGGTACCTACTCTTTTTCTAATAATGTGCTCTGTCTAAAATCAGTAGCCTGATTCACGTAAAATCAAATAAGCCAAATATCGTTGAAGTTTTATAGTCGTTCGATCCAAAAGCGGTATTCACGATCTATCGACTTATTTCCAGTTACATTAATAAATATTCTACCAGGATAAGGTAACACAGATTTTTTTTAAATCGACGAATTTGAAACGACTTTAAAATCGGTGTCGTTCAAACTCAATTGTTGGATGTGAATACGGAAATGGTCTAAACGACTAAATCGCTACGATATCGTTACTGTTTTCATTACGTGAATCAGGCTACAGATATACAGTAAAATGGGGTGAATAGAGACAAAACTTTAAAGGGTGTTTTCTCGATATTTGAATATTTTTTGCAGCATTTAACTATATCAATTTTTTAATGAATTGTTATTTTAAAAAATCGATGCTTTGTTAGAGGCCGATGTTATGGTATCAAATTGAAAAAACCAAACCAAAGTTTTGTCTCTATTCACCCCTAAGTCTCTATTCACCCCGTTTTACATATACTACCGCGTACCTACTCTATGTCTCCTGAAAAATGTTAGCAACATGTCATAAGACTTTAATAGTAAGAATGAGTAGGTAGTTTCCATTTGGAAAACCTGGAAAAAATATTGAGCAAAATGAGACGCTCATAAAGATTTTATAATATTGATATTATCTTCTTCTTCTTCTTCCTGCCCTGGTCCCATCTTATTTGGGGTCGGCGCAATACGTTTTTTTCTTCCATTCTACCCTGTCACTCGTCATGCTATCACTAACTTCCTTTTCTTTCATATCATTCTTCACGCAATCCATCCATCTTTTCTTTGGCCTCCCTCTCCCTCTCCACCCATCCACATGTATACTCATAACTCTTTTGGTAACATGCATTTCATCCCTCCTCTTTACATGACCATACCAAGACAAACGATTCCCCTTCAGCTATTGATATTATCTATTGTATTATTAATTGTGATTTCATGTAAGTAATGTAGAAAGTAATTATGTTCCTAAACTTATGTAAAATAGTTGATATAATTGAAAAATAAAGGTGTTCATTACAATATGTTTGTGTTTTCTTCAGTAGAACTAGTATGACCCCGTTTTTTTAATTAAATAAAATTAGGCGCGGGCAAAGTGGGGGTCGCTTAGCCTGATACGATACGTGTCGTGAAGCAGGGGCGGGCTGGCGCACTAGTGCGAAAAACAGCAAAAGAGCATGGAAGGATCCTAGCAGCTGGCGTCTTAGAAAAAGTTTTTTATGGTAAACTAGTGCTTGACTGCGATCCCAACTGATGGTAAGCAGTGATGCAGTCATTCATGGAAAGGCGCACTAGTTTATTAAAAGCCTATTCACTCCAGCCTTGAAGATGCTTGTAGACACCTAAAAATTATATTATTATTTATAATCTTTATCGTACACCACATAAACAAAATAATAATGTATAAAATAATTATAGTAGGACCGCAGCAGGCAAATTGTTCCAGTCCTTCGATGTTTCGGAGCAATTCAAGTTCTTTGGCATCCAAGGGCACTTCTTACAACGGACACTATGTCTATGATTTACTAATTATTCTTATATGCACTATATTTATATATTACACACATATAAATTTACGAATTTTATATACATATATATTTTCTCTCTTCTTTGTTTTTTGAAAGACTATTGTTATGTAACATCAGTAAATATGTTCGTGGCGTCACAGCAGGCCCTAACAGAATATCAGCGCTGCGTTATTTATCGTTTTAAATAACGTAGCAAATGCTGAGTTAGGTGCCTTTTTGGCCTCGCACTGATTATATCTCTCTTTTTTTTTGTTTTTGTGTATTTTTAGTTTATATTATTGTGTGAGGCACGAATAAACGTTTTTCTTTCTTTCTTTAACACTAGTTAAGACGGACCGATCCTAGTACATGAAGATCTTTCCTACAAACCTAAATTACGGAAACATCAGTAACCTAAATTAATGAACTACATCTATGTGAATATTTCCGCAAGGCCCTCGAATTTGTGTCAAGAGGAACCGAAATCTTGGAAAATACCGCGAGCTGTGCATATGTTCATGTATTTATAGTGTTATCTGCAAGGTTCCTGATAACATATTGCTGAATAATTAAATACGAAGCGAGATGAGTATTGTTACTGTAGGGTATAATTTATTGTAAGGTTTTTAAAAAATACTAGCTTCTGCCAGCGGCTTCGTTTGCGAAAAGTCGACGACAAAGACGGATTAAAAGTAGCCTATGTCCATCTTTGAAGTTCAAGCTTCCTCCGTACCAAGTTTTATCAATATCGGTTCAGCAGTTTATCCGTCAAAGAGTAAGGAGGTGACCAGATGGTTACTTACAAACCAAGGTCCCGCGCAACGGCCACACGCGTACGCACGACGACGGAATGGGCCTCACGCCCCAATCAACCCGGATCCCGATCCTGATTTCCGGCTGCCGTAGGCGCGGTCTTGCGGATGGCGAGCAATGGGTAGCTTGCCGTCCGACCGTCCGGTAACCGTCGTTTCCCGCGCGCCTCAAGACGATGTTACTAAATCGTAGGGTCCCAGTTGGGTCGAAGCCTTCCGGAGCCATGGGTTCGCATCTAAAAGGAAAACCCGGCCCTGGAATGAAAAGCAACGAAGGAACTGAAACTCTGGGTTTTAGTATGTAAAAGTCTGACACCCCCCCCCCCCCCGACCCGCTCAAGGGCGGGAGATGTCACTGGAACATTTCCCACCTAAAAAAACACAATCCATAATTAAAACCATAATATTTTCTCACGATTTGAGAAGAAAAATATATTACATACCTAGTGACAGGGATAAAACACATGGAAAAATCGTGTGCAAAAGTGATTCAAATAGGATTTTTCTACTGTACCTGCACCTAATCATTTAATATTTTATGGGCGGATTCTAGAACGCAGACTGACGTAGTTACCTAGATTGATATAACGCAGAAAAAATGGCTATCTATAGGTCATACTAATCTAATGGGAAGCTGCAAATAAGGGCAAGCCATTTGCGTCACCAAATGGGGTTGATTTTATACTTCTGGTATTTCAAAATCAATTTTTTGGTGGCATAAAAGATCGGTGATGTGTTTTTGTTTTGTTTGTAAGCAGGTTTTCTAGCAATGGTTTATCATGTTTTATCGAAATTGGTTAGGCCTTACAAATATTCAAATTATCTTCTTATCAGAGGTGAACGACCGAATGTTTGCTAATATGACCTAGTGGAGTATTAAATTTGACGGCACGGTACGAACAATTAGCTGCTGCTAAGGCTGCTGCATTACGTGTCGTGGGTTTGATTCCCGCACGGTACAAGTATTTTTATGGCGTAAAGATAGGTGTTCCAGTACCTCTACTATGTATTTAAAGCATAGGCAAATAAGTATTTGTCGATATTCGATACCAACTACGTAAATATTTTGTATAGCAAATTTTACAGCGCCTCTAGCGGTCACTTACGGAAACAAAATTTCCCATACAAAATATTTACGTAGTCGGTATCGAGTATCGACAAATACCTACTCGTACTATTGCTTTAAACTCATGGTAGAGGTACTGATCAGGGTGTCTTGTGTATGTGACTTTAGAGTCTGTCTAATAAGTTAAGCGACTTGGGTAATTATCAGGATTTAATGAAATCTGATGTAGTCAACACGGGTTCAATAATCAAGGTTAATTATGAAATAGAGATCATAGTTTACTAACTAAAGAACCTTATGAAAAGTATCGAATATAAGTATTTTTAAATGATTAAATATTATGAAAAATTCCCAAGTCGGCTGACTTATTAGACAGACTACCTATCATGTTTGTAAACGCATTTACGACACAGTAGGAGTATTATTTTGAACAAAAAAAAACCGGCCAAGGGAGGGTAGGGTTCCGTAGTTCCCTTCACTTCCCACTTTACATATAGGGGGGCTACCCTAATAAAACATTTTTTCCAATTTTTATTTTACCACTTTGTCAGCGTGATTGATATACATATTGATACCAAATTTCAGCTTTCTAGTGCTAACGGTCACTGAGATTAAGCGAGGACGGACAGACAGACAGACGGACAGACATACATGGCGAAACTATAAGGGTTCCTAGTTGACTACGGAACCCTAAAAATGAAAGGTACCTGATGATAAATGAAAGTTGGTTTAACTATTATAAGTTGAGGGGGAAGGGCAAGATTTACTAGTATTTTTTATAAAAAAAATTGTTTATTTTACTCACTAGAGTTTTAATTAATTATATTGTAATTTAATTTTTTGTACTGCTGTCATATCACCGGCGCCAAGGCGACAAGGCCGCGGCCATATAGTCTGTTTAAAAAGTCAAACGAGTTGGGTAATTATTTGGGTAAAATAAAATCTGATGTAGTCAACACTAGTTCAATAATCTAGGGTGATTAACAGATCTTGATCATTGTTTACTAATAGAAGAACCTTATAAAGTACCAAATATAAGTATTTTTTTAAACGATTTAATTTTATTAAGGGACTTTTTAAGAATAAAAAATGAAAAAGATTTTCATTTAGCTTAAACCTACTCGTATTTCAGTCTCTTTAATGATATTCTTATTAAAAAAGAAGGATATATTTGCAAAAATAAAATAGTGGTATAAATAAGTATGAAGGAATAACATAAATACTAACACTACTCTTCTTTACTTATTTCTGCACACTACTATCTACATCTCTTTTAAATCTTTCCTTTCGCAGGTCTGCTGGAAAAAATTTCTTTGTAAAATAAGCAGTACCTTTGTACAAAATTTTATTATAATGTTCTCTTCTTCTGTATATTGTGTGTACCAGGGATGTTGTGGATATGAAATTTTGGATACGGATTGGATAAGGATATAGAAATAATTATTATACCGGTTACGGATACGGATATAAAATTATTTCGGATTATCCGTTAGTTTCGGATAATTTCGGTTACGAATATTAGATTTTTAAGGAATTTCAGAAGTCAAATATAAATACATACTATTTACTACTATACTATTTATATTTTACGACGCGACACGCTGTCACAGGCTGTCATAACGTGTCGCAATTAGGCTCCGCCCCTATCCGATACTATATCCGAAACTTTTATTTCGGATTCGGTTACGGTTATGGATATTATTTTATATCGAATATCCGATAGTTTCGGTTACGGTTATGGAGCTCCGTAACATCCCTGGTGTGTACATAAATTATAAATAAATAAATAAATAATAAATCTGCGGGTCTAAAAAGGCGGCTTTAGCAGAATCATATTATGAATCATTAGCTAATTATCTGCTCGGAATTCGAGAAATGGCCACATTGGCAATTTATCTAAAAGCAAATCTTTTAGATTTATAAATTGCCAATGTGGCCTATTTAGGCTCACAGGAATCGTAAGAGAAATCTGATTCTAAGGCCCGTAATAACAAACGTTCCTCAGCCCAAGATCTCGTACTTGATATCAAGCTTGAGGTCCTGATTGTATTAAACGAAATTCACAAGCCCAAGCTCAAATCTTGGTAACTGAGGTTCTGTACTCATGTGTCTATTAATTAGCAATGATCTTGAGCTTCTGACATTGTATAATCGGATATCAAATGATATCGCGCTTGAGGACGGAGTTGAGCATCGTTTATTAATACGGGCTATAATATTCTACTCCACTTATTGATTCATCATCACTAGCCATATTATGATCAACATCTGTTGTAGATCCATTATCAGTGGCGTAACTATACCATCTTAGGCCCGTGGCAAAATCATTGGTTGGGGCCCCATAAAACTTTTCATGATGTAATTTGATTTGAATAAATTACTGAAGTACAGGCATAAAACGAATATTTATTATTATATAATAAATTGCAAGTTCTTTAATACACGAAGACTTTTTTGTTTCGTCTCTGAAGGTGGACGTTCCAATGGCGAAAATTGATCTTGTGAATGTGTTTAATAAATATTAATAATTTATTTAATTTTGTCTTTAGGTACTGTACCTACTTACTTGTGTGTAATTTTAGAAGAATTTAAATATCCTAATAAAATTTTAGGTTATTTCTTTTGTGGTCTCTCAGATCGAGGGGCCCGAGGCATTTTGCCAGCCTTGCCACACTATAGTTACGCCACTGTCTATCATCGTCTCAAGAAACAAGACCACTAAAATTCTTGTTGCCAACAACAGATTTTTTATATCCTTCAAAAATTCCCAAGTCGTTCGACTTTTTAGACAGACTATACCTACTCACTACGCTTCAGGTATCTAGGACCGATTCCAAAACTCATTCATTTGTTTTTCCTCAATTTAAAACAAAAAAAACACACACATCGGTACATCACATTCGCACGTATCTATCTACATGAAGACCTGCATTATTTAAATAGTTGAAAAATATTTTTTTTATCAGTACTGAAACCTTCAGGCAAGGCGTTAGCTGTGGAATCGTGTCTTCTTATCATTGAGTTCTGTTTAATTGTCTCGACACGACATGAAGACAGATTTATTTTTATTTGGTCTTCATTAAAAATAACTTTGAAGAAATTTTATGTATTAAAAGTGAATAATAATACCTTCATATTATAGTGTAGTGTTTCCTGTGAATTTTGATACTTAACAGATTAATTTATTAAATTAAACTAATTTTTTTTTTAAATAATTTATATTCTAATTTTAAAATAATATCAGAATCTGAAAGACTTTAAAACTCAAGTATAATAAGTATACTTCAGCAGCAAGTATGAATACGACAGGTATGTACTCTTATCATAATATAATCAGCCTTATAATGTTCCCACCGCTGGGACTCCTCTCTAGGAGAGGGAAAGGGTCGTAATCGTAATATACACCAAGCGGGTGTGCGGGTTGGTTGGATATCAAATGTTTTCGATTTTTTAGTTTTTTAAAAATGAAGGTTTTCTAACCATTTATTAATTAATTTATTATTTACTAGCTTCTGCTCGTGCCTTCGCCCGCGTACTTAAATATAGCCTATGTCACTCAGGAGTAAAGCAGCAGTACTTTCAGAGATTACCTCCTAGGAACAAACAAAAAAAAAAAACAGAAAAAAAACTTTACTCACTTTTTTTTAGTTGACTTCCCATAGATATATTTAATCATAGGAAACAATTAGATTTTGTTACTAAGATAACTAATAAAGTGATTCTTGAGAGGAGTGTAAAAAAAAATGGACCAATATATCTCCTGGCAACATCCAGAAGCATAATCTGCATGCTTTTCTGAATCCATAACTATTCACAAAATCCGGTCCTCATATTTTGCACACTCAACTACTAGCAGGTGCAAAACACTTGCTCTATACGTGCTACGAATTTTGACCTTCGTTTTCGTAGACCTTTGCTACGAAATCTTTGCTACGAATGGCTACGAACTACGTCATCAGCTTCAATAGATCTGTGCCCTCAGAATTTACTGTAAGGTGTCAATGACCGCATGAGTATAGAATTTTGATATAATATGATACCAAATAAATATCGGATTTTTATGTAGTATTACAAAGACATTTGTTTTCCGACATTTTACGTTTGAATAGGTCCAATAATGACAAACAGTATAGAACATATTAAACAAATAAAATATATTATATGTGCTGTGTACACAGATGATATTATTCATGTATTCAATAATTAGGTAGCAATTTCGATATTAATAATTATAGAATGTTTAACACGTGACTTCGTACATGTGACATCAAAATAAATATTTAATTAATTTGAGCAGCTATAGAAGTACTTACCCATGTTTGAATATATTAGCTTAGCTTAATTAGAAAGTGGGTTTCTCCAGGCAAACTTTAGACCTGGGTGTCGCCGTTTTGTGGACTACCCTTAGGACACGGTGGAACACACCGTAGAGGTGTGCCCCGTTTGGGAAGAGCATCGTCGTGTCATTGTTGGGGCGATCGGCGATCTCTCGCGCCGGGCCTTGGTACAGGCCATGGTCCGGAGCGAGGAAGAGTGGCAGACGGTCGCTTTCTTCTGCGAAGCAGTGCAATGGCGCTTACGCCCCAGCCGCCGCCGGCATTCCAATCCCGATTTCCGGCCACCGTAGGCGCGGGCTTGCGGACGGCGAGCAATGGGTAGGTCGCTGTCCGACAAGAGAACAGGAATGGGTTTTTAGTGCATTAACAATCTGAAACAGTCTCCCGCTTTGCCCAAGGGCCTCTGGATGAATTTCCCACCTAAAAAAGGGGCTCAGCAGGACCGAAAGGAAATCCCGGGGTCTTGCCACTCCCTCCCGCTTCGCTCTAGAGCGAGGGAAGTCATTGGATGATATCCCACCTCAAAAAAAAACTGCCTATGGGTCACGTGTAAGATAGAAGGTGCTGTAAAGAAAAGATGGAAAGATAAACTTATAAGCATAATATTCTAGCTGATAATATAACTGATCAGAAATCTATTTACGGCATTTGTTTTTAGTTTGAAAGTTTTGATTTAGCTATGATAAGACAGATAAGAGACGTAATTAGGTTAGGTATATAGATCGACTATTTAGATTTTTCTACATATTGAAATACAGCCTGTTTTAGAGTGACTCTTTTTAGGGTTCCGTACCTCAAAAGGAAAACGGAACCCTTATAGAATCACTTTGTTGTCTGTCCGTTCGTCGGTCAAAATCTCCCTTTATCTAAGAACCCGTAGAGGTATCCGATTGAAATTAAAAATATATAGTCAGACCTTTTTTTTTATGGTGGAAAAAAATCATCCAATGACAACCCCCGCTCTTGGGCGGAGCGGGAGATAGTGTCAGACTCTTACTGACTAAAATACCCACCCCGTTCCTTCTAATATATAGTCAGACCTGTGGTTCCTAGATGCTGTGAAAAAATCAAACTTCTAAGTTAATGAAAAAAAAATAAACGGCCGTTCATATCGCAAAAGGAGTATATTTTGACACTCTCAAGGGAATCTAAATCCATGGGCCCGTTGACCCAGAGTCCTGGGGTGCTATTCTCTAAGAAAGCGCAGCGCTGGCACAGCGACGAGTCGTGAGCACAATACATTGAATTAACAATCCAATGTAAAGGGGCATTAGGTTGTTAATTCAATGTACTGCGCTGACGCCTCGTCGCTGTGCCAGCGCTGCGCTTTCTTAGAGAATAGCACCCCATGTCTTGTAGCTGAAGTATAGGAATAAATCTGAAAATAGTACATTTTTTGATACGTTAAAAAAATAAAAATACTTTTTTTTTTACGGTGGAAAAAATCATTCAATGACAAACCCCGCTTTAGGGCGGAGGGGGAGATAGTGGCAGACTCTTACTGACTAAACGACCCACCCTGTTCCTTCTAGCCTTCATACCGGGGCTCGAGTTCCCTTTCGGATAACCCTGAACACAGTAGGCTTCGACCCGGCTGGGTCCCTGCTGTTGTTGACAACTCCTTGAGGCGCGCGGGAACAGTGCGCGCCGTCGACGATTTGGGATTGGTCTGGACAGTTACCGGACTGCCGGAAAGTGAGCTACTCATTGCTCACTGTCCGCAAGCCCGCGCCTACGGTTGCCGGAAATCGAGATCACAAAATAAAAATACCTTGAGACTCCATTCGTGAATAGAACTATTTACATAAGTTGACTACCACAGCGAAGATTGCCAAGAAGGTCGACTAGAAGGTTACTGCCAAATACTACAATAACAATAGAATATATGTCCTACATCCATATTGTAATGAGAAACAAATTAACAAAAAAACACAACATCTCTTTGTAATATGTATAGTGTAGACATTTAAATATTCAATATGTATCTATATTTTACGCATATTTTGATAAAAACACGGCATTTTTTACTGTATGTTTTACAGACGGCCACATGTTACGGAAAATTATATCAATTCAATTCACTTCGTGGTACTTTTCCGAATATTCAATAATATTTTCAAAGAATAAGATATAGTTAATTCACTATATTATTTTAACGAAATCGTAGAGCGGTGACGTCACATTTCAGTGTCTGCTTTCTTATTTTCGTACTTTTTTTGTGGGTTAAATCATCATGACATCGCCCGCCCCTTAGCCGGAGTTGGAGATAGTGTCAGACTTTTACTGACTAAAAACCATCTCGTTTCATCGTTGCCTTTCATACCGGGGCCGAGCCTCCATTCAGAAGCAGGCCCCAGTAAGCTTCGACCCTGCTGGGTCCCTGCTGTTATTGACAACTCCTTGAGGCGCGCGGGAATAGTGCACGCCGTCGACGACTTGGGCTTGGTCCGGACAGTTGCCGGACGGCCGGACAGTGAAATACCCATTGCTACGATTGTTACTTGACAGTTTCCCTTCCACCAGATTTTTTTTTATTTGAAATAAACTAGTGCTTGACTGCGGTCCCACCTGATGGTAAGCAGTGATGCAATCGTTGATGGTGAGGCGAACTAGTTTGTTAAGAGCTTATTAGCGTACCTTAAAGACACCTAACACATTTGAAAGACAAACTTCCGCTCTGGTTGGAGAGAGGGAGGATTGCTAGATTTTTAATGATTAAAACCCAACCGTGGCACAAAGGTCATGTAAAGAGGAGAGATAAAAAGCATGTTGCTAAAAGAGATATGAATTTACATTGTGATTGGATGGAGAGGAAGAGGGAGGCCAAAGAAAAGATGAATAGATTGTGTGAGAAGTGATATGAAAGAAAAGGGAGTTAGTGATAGCGTGACGAGTGACAGGACAGAATAGAAGAAAAAACGTGTTGCACCGACCCCAAATAAAACGGGACAAGGGCAGGAAGAAGAAGAAGAAAACCCAACCGTGGTACATCAGTTACTTTGCCCTTTGCGAAGGCCACGGAAAGTATTTAAAAAAATTAGTAAATAATGTAGCTAGGGAAGTAGGGCGTGGGCGAAGAGCCCCTTCGCACACGCACCCAAAGGAGCCTCGGGCTCGCGTAAGCGTGGGCTCTTTTGTTTTTATGAATTGATAGTCTTGCGTTTTAACACTACTTCACTTGATGGTAGGCGGCGATGTGGTCGAACACTGAGTTGCGACAGTCGCTGTCTCGTTTTCGAATTTATAAAAGAAAAACCGAGCCCGTGCGAGTAGGACTTGCGCTCTGAGGGTTCTGAACAAAAGTTAGTCTTGAAGTTTTTTACAAATCGCAAAAAAAAATTTTTTTAAGGTAACAACAAATTTTCTGTTTTCAGACTTATTCCTATACTTGTGTACCTTGCATTATGCAAAATTTCAGGATTCTGGGTCAACGGGAAGTACTCTAGAATTTTGTGTCCTTTGAGTGTCGAAATATACGTTTTTACGGCATAAACGACCGTATCTTCTTTTTCCGTTTTAACTTAAGTTCGATTTTTTTCCAGCTTCAAGGGAATGCAAACTAATTATATGGTTTTAATTCATTAAACCCCAAGCGAACGCGCACCTATTGTCTTTCTATTGTGTCTGTAATTTCCACGATTGAAAGGTTAATTTCAGCTCGATACGTCCACGCATTCCCGAGAAAAAGGGTCTTGACAGACAGACAGACGGACGAACAACAAAGTGATCCTATAAGGGTTCCGTTTTTTCTTTTCAGGCCTCTAAAAAGGCCTCGCTGATATGCCTTCGCCCACGCCTAAATTGGCCACGTTACGCCACTGTTTTACACAATATTACTTGGACACCCTGTACCTTTTTCGGTTGTTTACAAAAAGACGATAATCAACCGTCAGTTATCTTAATAACAGCAAGATAATCCACATCAATTACTTCTTATCAAGCTACAAGTATTGTGCCGACTTCGATTGCCTCTGTAGTTACACAGTGGTCTTTAGTCTAAAAGGCCACTATCTCTGCCCAACTGTGAAGGTGGAACGAAGAAGTTCTTCAGGTAAATATCTTAGTTTCATTAGCACACTAGCTTTTGCCCGCAGCTTCGCCAGCGTACTTAAAATATAGCCTATGTCACTCAGGAATAAAGCAGATTTCTATCGGTGAAAAAATTTTAGTGGTTGGACCAGTACTTTCAAAGATTAACCTCCTACAAACAAAAAAATAAAAAAAACAAACTGCTTGGGCGGAGCATCGCCGCGGAGACCTCTCGCGCCGGGCCTTTGTTGAGGCCATGGTCCGGAGCGAGGAGGAGTGGCAGGCGGTCGCCGACTTCTGCGAAGCAGTAATGCTCGTTAAGGAGGAGGCCGACCGCGTCAGGCAACGGCGCTCTCGCCACCGCCGGGATTCCGATCCCGATTTCCGGCCACCGTAGGCGAGGGCTTGTGGACAGTGAGCAATGCGACCAAGCCCAAGTCGTCAACGGCGCGCACTGTTCCCGCGCGCCTCAAGGAGTTGTCAGCAACAGCAGGGGCCCAGCCGGGTCGAAGCCAGCCAATAAAGCCAGGGTTATACAAAAGGGAACTCGAGCCCCGGTATGAAGGCTTGAAAGAACGGGGTGGGTTTTTTAGTCAGTAAGAGTCTGACACTATCTCCCGCTCCGCCCGAGAGCGAGGGTTGTCATTGAATGATTTTCCCCACCAAAAAAAAAATACCGACAAGGAAGAAGAAGAAGTCCATCCACATGTGTATTTTAAAATCTGACAACAAAAGTAATGAGCCTGTTGTCCTGTGAAAAACATGCTCGATCTACCGCTATTGTTTTACTTTTCATTTCATAAGTAGTTATTCATTTCGCACTAGGAAAAGCAAGTAAAACCATCACTGTTTTTGACGTAAACATGTATTTTAACAATACAATAACGATTTGTTCAGGTGCTGTACCAGACAATCATTATGTTAATTTTACAGCGCAAATACTAGTCGGATATTGATATCATAATATATTGTTCGAGGTACATATCGTGTCGAAGTTTAGTCTTCTGGCAGGGGTTAATATAGACAGAACTGTGGACTAGGTCTGTATTTAATTAATTTAAATATTATTATTAGAGAGCAGTGGCCAAGGGTAACAGCCCCGGCTTACGAGTTCTAGGTCGCGAGTTCCAACCCAACCAGGTGCATTACTTTGTGTAATTTATTTCATCACTACTGCTGTCAAAAATGGTGAACGAAAACATCGTGAGGAAACCGGCATGTTCTAGAACCAAAAATTCGAAGATAAGTGACATCCATCAATCCGTACTGGGCCCACGTGGTAGATTACGGCCCTTTCCCTTACCTAGAGAGAAGGCCTGAGTTATAACAGTGGGAACATTTAGTATACTATTATCAGAGTTCGGAATTAGGTAGAATTTTTCGTGTACTTACTACACTGATTTTATATAGGTTATTACTGAAAATTTTTATTCTTGTGTTGTGTTTTCAAAAGAATCCTAGAATATCCTACGAGTAATATCTACAAGACATCTGCGTTTCAAAAAACCATTAGTAATTTCTATAGAGAAATATTTGTACTTAATAACATAGTCATGTAGACGGTTGTATGTAAATATATGTATCTCAGTTCGGAAGCTCTTGAGAACGCTGTCTGCACTGCAAATTTATGGCAAAATGAATTTCGCGCTACAAAAACATATAATAAAAAACAGAAGAGACCACCATCCAACCGCGTGTGTCCCCGTCAGCGGTGCTATTCTCTATGAAAACAGCCTTAAGTGCAGCTCTGGCCGAAGCGACGAGGCGAGAGCGCAGTACATTGGATTAACAATCTAATGTATAGGTCTACTGGATTGTTAATCTAATGTACCTATTTGGATTTCGTCCCTGTGGCCAGCGCTGTGCTCAAGGCGGTTTTCTTAAGGAACGCCTGCTAAGAGAGAAATCCCAGTAAGAGCCAGAGAAAGGCTTATTTCTAAAACTCTCCCGTGTTCCTCTATGTGCCCTTTGTGTTCCAAAACCGTATCAGGCATCGGCCTCAGTGGGCTCCGTCACGTTCGAACTACACTGACGATAGATTAAGTTGGATAATTTATTATCTAATTATCACACTTCACATCAGAAATGAAGATTTTCGCAGGAGATTTACTGATATAGCTCGAAGAATCGCCAAACTTAAGTGGCAATGGGCAGAGCACATTGCACGCAGAACAGATGGTCGATGGTGACGAAAGTTTCTGGAATGGCGACCACTTACTGGAAGACGCAGCGTTGGAAGTCCTCCAATAAGGTAGACCAATGATCTGGTCAGGGTCGCGGGAATCCGATCGCTGCGTGACGCACAGGATCGGTCGTTGTGGCGACGCTTGGGGGAGGCCTATGTCTAGCAGTGGACGTCTTTCGGCTGATATGATAATGATGAAAATCACACTTCTAATTATATTTAACATTTCTGTTTCAGAAATGAATTTCAGATTGGTCTTGTTACTATGGTTGCTGAACTACTCATCAGCTCAAGATGCCAACTGCGATTTTTATCAAACTGTAAGTCCTCTCTTGAAATACGTACTTATTATTAACAAGCTTTTGCCCACGGCTTGGCCTGCGTACTCAATGTCACTCGGGAATGAAAAGATTTTTTTTTTAAAAACTCTTTATGATTTTTTCATTGTATAAATAGAAATTATAATTTCATAAAGATTTATCACAATCATGCGGAGTACAGGTACCGGGACGAATCTTGAGCGCTCGTTGTCAGAGTGGGGATCGCATACATTGGCGAGCCAATCGTCGTCGTCGTCGTATCCTGAGCGCTGGCTTCAAGTTGCGCAGAAGTCAAATATTCGGTTTCTTTAATGGTGCGACGTGAGACGCGAGGGCGGGGAATGTCAGTGATTGGCTCGCTGCGCCATCGTGACATAGACGTCACTCGTGATTCGTTCCCTGCGCTTGCTGCATGTATCTAACAACGACGACAATTGGCTCATCAATGTATGGAATGCGCAAAGCGATCCCCACTCTGACGCCGAGCGCTCAAGATCCGTGCCGATAACTATATACATAAGTCTACTATCACCTTGTAGACTTTGACAGATGCTCCTTCATATAATGCGTAGTTACCATTAGTAAAATCTCTTTGAGCCGCGTTATGGAATATTAGGTATTATGCAGGCACTAATGAAACAATTTCCCCAGGTTACGGTGGGTCGAACCTACTATATACAAAGTCCGAACTATCCCAGCTCGTACCCACGGGGGCGTCAATGCAGGTGGATTGCCGCCTGCCCAACTGGATACAACTGTCGGGTGGACTGTCAGGTTGAAATGCCTTCGGTGAGTTATACAGAGTTTTATTTCTAGACTAGCTGTGCCCGCGACTTCGTTCGCGTGGACTACAGGATTTTGAATTTATTTTTTCTATAATAAAAGTAGCCTATGTTACTCCTTATTACATCAGCTACCTAACAAAAAAAGTCCCGTCAAAATCGGTCCAGCCATTTCAGAGATTAGCCGGGACAAACAGACAGATAAAAATTAAAAAAAAAATGTTATTTTGGTGTACGTACCGTATATATATTCATATGCATGTAGTAAAAAGCAGTTATTTCAATATTACAAATAGACACTCCGATTTTATTTATATGTATGTATGTATGTATACACCGTTAAATTTTAACCATTTTAATCCCGTGGTGGGTCGATCCGGTACATGAAACACTATCGACTTGTAAAGATAAAAATAAAAAATAAAGTACCTCTTTTTCAAAACTCGTATTAATTTACACATGCACGAAATTAATTTCTTTAAGAAAAAGTCAGCTGAGCGAGTTCAATAACCTGTAGGTACTTTGTACGCAACGCTGACTATTAACTACAGATCGTTGAACTCGCTCAGCTGACGTTTTCTAGGATGGGTCTGCCAAATACCAGCTTGATGCAATAGAGTCGATTGAGAAGCGAGCCAAGAAGATCATCGGCAATGATGCACTTGTCAAGTCAAAACTCCAAAGTCTTTAGCATCTACGCCGGGTTGCTATTAGCCTGTCGGTTTTTATCGTGTACATTTCGGCAAGTGTGCATTAGAATTGCACAATTTAATTCCGCCAAGACCGTTGCATCATCTTACCACAAGTTGTAGGTCGGAGTTGCTCCACCGGTACAGGGTGGACATCCCACCCATACGTACAAAGCGTTTATACCTAGAAGAAACCTAGATTCACTCTTGACTTAAAGATTTCTAGGTTGTAGCCATCAGGAAACACAGACTCTGGCAGGGAATTCCACTCCTTAGCTGTACTTACAATAAATGCTACAAAACACTTTGTACTTATGGGTGGGATGTCCACCATGTACCGGTGACGCAGCGCCACACGTCTTGTGGTCCGGTGATGGAAGACCGACCCACAGAACCGATGAAAGAGGTTAGAATGGCTTTTTGGAGGGATCAGGCATGCCACAAAGTAGGGCAATTGTCATAGTTCAACTACCAATAGCAAACTTGCGATCTAAGTGTGCGTGGTCTGTTAGTTACGTAATGCGCGTTCGTATTGGTTTATTGCCTGTAGTGGAGTTAAAGGGTGGGAGACAAGCTGCGACACTCGTTGTAGTACAAATCGGAAAGTATTTCCTTTCTAACCTCTTTCATCTTTTCTGTGGACAGACCCGTAGCTAAACTAAAAAAAATGATTCCGATTTTAGACTCCATCATGTACGGGCGATCGCCTGTTGGTATCCAAGAGCGGGGACCAGCAGCTGAACAGTGCTGAATCGTACTGCGGTACAGGTTCTCTCTCCGTGGTCTCCACTGGCCAAACCATCAGTTTAGGTAAGTGCTTACGTTTCCTTTCGCAAGTTTCAGTCGGATATTAGCAGGAAGCTAGTGTCCGACCTAAACTTGTTTTTCAACCGAAATCCAATCCGAATTTCGGCAACAGCACCAGTTTCGGAACCCGAACCTGAAACCGAAACTTTCTTACAAGGATCATGTTTTGAGGGAAAAATAAAGAAAACATTAGTATAATTTTTTATTTTAGCATATATATGTATTTTATTATTATAAATAACTTATTTTATATTTTTCCATTTGAACTATTTGTTATTATGTTTTTTTTTTTGTGCAAACCTACCACAGTGTTGTCTTTTTTAACCCAAAGGTTGACTGGTAGAGAATGCCTTGTGGCATTAAGTCCGCCTATGTACCACTATTGTACATGAATTTTAAATAAATAAATATTTAATCATTTTTTTAGGTATTTAAAATATTTGTTGACTAACTATCATGAATTTTACTGCACTCGATTTTAGTTGCGAGTAGATAAAATGAACTGCAAACACAAGCCAGTCACGACATGATTAGGCACGTGGTCACGGTGAAATGTCTTCGTTGCTTGCTCACTTGGAAGGAATTTAACGCGCTGAACATGACCGATCGTAGTTTCGGCAAAGCCACCGAAATTGAAACTCGTTTTTTGCCGAAACTCGACCAAAATCGAAACTGAACATTCGGTAGAACACTACTTCCTGTTACAATCTTTATCTCTGTGTCTTGGAAAGTACTTGTGACTTATGGATATACCTCAAGTTGAGGGCAAAATCTACAAGTCCTTGATAAGACCTCTCATGTTGAATGTTGACTGTATGTTGGGCTGTCAAAAAGAGGAAAGAAAAAAGATTGCATGTAGTGGATTTGAGAATAAAGTGAGAAATGAGTCGAGAAAGTTCGAAAGTAGCGCTAGAGGCTGAAAATTTTAAGAGGAATCGTTTGTCTTGGTATGATCATGTAAAGAAGAGTGATGATTCGCATATTACTAAAAGAGTTAGGAGTTTACTATGTAGATGAATGAAGAGGGAACCCAGAGAAAAGATGGATGGATTTTGTCAAGAGGGACATAAAAGAAAAGGGAATTAGTGATAGCATGACGGGTGACAGGACAGAATGGAGGAAAAAAACGTGTTGCGCCGACCTCGGGCAACTTCTTCTTCTTCTTCCTGGCCTTATCCCATATTACTTGGGGTCGGCGCAACATGATTTTTTTCTTCCATTCTGTCCTGTCACCCGTCAAACTATCGCTAACTCCAATTTTGTTTCATATCAATCCACCCATCTTTTCTCGGCCTTGCTCTCCCTCTCCCTACGTGTATACTCAGAACTCTTTTAGTAATATGCGTTTCATCTCTCCTCTTCACATGACCATACCAAGGCGCCGACCCCGGGCAACACGACAGGAAAAAGGCAGGAAGATGATTATGAGTGTCTTGGAAAGCACATGAAAGAATGAAAAAAAGATATCGATATCATTCCCTCGTTCATCGTTCCAGCTTTTGAAGACTCACGCTGTGGTAGCACACGATAAAACATGACTCAAGACAATCTCCCACTGGGTGGGACATTGTCTTTAAGGTGGGCCGCCGGAGATACCCTGAGCGTCAGGAGTCACACAACGCGAGATTTTATATGGTCTGAAACTCCCTCTCGATCCACTTAGAGCGAGAGAAATTATTTGATGATTTCAAATCCAACAAAAACTCACATCATATAGCAATTTGAACTCTTTTAGCTTCTTGAAAGCTGTGGTGGCCGAGTGGTAACGGCCCCGACTACGAGTTGTAGGTCTCGGGTTCATACCCAGCCAGGCGCCATACTTTGTGTAATTTATTTCACAACCACTGCTCTCAAAACGGTGAATGAAAATATCGTGAGGAAACCGGCATGTCCTAGAACCAAAAATTCGAAGACATTTGATATTCACCAGCCCGCACAGGGCCCGCATGGTGGATAACGGCCCTCCTTCCTAGAGAGGAGGCCTGAGTCCCAGCAGTGGGAATATTAAAAAGCTGATTATGCCATTATGCTATGAATTCCACATTGTCTCGGTCCTCCAAATGCCTCATTGTCTGGTCTTCAACTTGAAAAACGTTGGACCATTACATGTTGCTGTATGGACTTTAAAAGAGACTTTGACCTCTAAGTTTGTTTCGGTGTTTCTTCTCACAGTAGTCAGCTAGGAAACACAGGCCTCATCTAGTTTAAGCTGACGAACAAAAAGTGTTTTTAAAAAACCTATTTGCAAAATAAATATCATCTATTATTTAACGTTCATGTTCCAGGTCTGATAACAGCTTCAAACAGTGCCGGAGGCCGGTTCGCGTGCACCTTGGTGGCTCAGCTCGCACAGCCTAATCCATCATGCGTCTGTGGAGTAAGAAGACAGGTGACCACCAGATTATCCTCTTTTTACAAGCTTTTATTCAGTTTCACCTGTCCCGATGTTTGTCTGTAATCAAATCTTGCAAATATTTACAACTTAAAGCAACAAAATATATACATAATAAACTTAGTTGACACATTAAGTGTGCCCAAGAGGCTGGCGGCATTGCCACGTTGAATGGCAATGCTTAATCTCTGGCCGAGATAAAAACCAGCCCTTGGGTCACGCGAAGTGTCAACTAAGCGTCTTGACAGCTCTTTAAACAGTATATGAGCACTCGGACCCCACGGCCCAAGAGTTTCAATTCCAAACGGCTCAAAAATATAACTACCGACAATGTTGTTATATTCCCGCCGCTTGAGGTTCTCCGCAGCCGCAGCGGCAGCACCAGCACAGCACGATGAACTAGGAAGATGGGATGGCGCAAGAGTGTCGACACAGGTAGCATCCCACACTAAAGGTCTACCCAACTTCCATGGAAATAAAGACATATGTCTTGCAAATTAAATTTGACTCCATTTCCCGGTTACCGATTGAGCTGAAAATTCGCATGCATGTGTAAATCAGATGACAATGCAAAATCATTATGACATGGAGCTGATCTGATGATGCAACTGGAAGGTGGCTATAGGAACTTGGTAGTTAAATACACGTTACACCACCCCATCGAGTTTGGGCTCGTATGATTCGTCTTGAAGAGCATTTATTATATAGGTATACCGCTATAAAAGCTTGCTATGAAAAAATGTTTTTCATTAAAATCTTGTTGTTTTGGTAATGTTTTGTTTGCCACAGCAACCGATCCTGTGCGAAAATATCTTTACTAGAGTAAACTTCATGGCTTTTACCCTCTTTTTAAAAAATCTTTTTTATTTCGTGTTTATTAAATTAAAATGTAAAAGTGTTAAGATTTAAACGCTTTTTAATACGTAGGTATTCGACTGAACTAACCTATAAATTAATTTTTTTTTTTTTCTTATATTCACCCCACGCGGACACGCGAGTAAAACATAAGAAAATTAGGGCGTAGTACTTACTCTACATAGACTAATACACAGGGTTACTTGTAAAATACTAGCAACCTCTCACAAACTGACGACTATGTTACTAAAATCATAAACAACTACTTTTGTTCTATGACTTTTAAAATTTATCATTTTTGGTTCATCAGATTTTCATACAATAATCAAAATAATTAAATTGAACGTTCTACATATCACAAAGTCTACGCAAAGCAAGCGATAGTACAATGGCGGAGGGTAGCGGGGATCGAGTGGCGGGGATGCTTAATATGATTGCGTTGTTTCATACAGACGTAGGTTATTGGCAAATGAATTATGTTTTGTAAAAAGTCATAGAACGAAAATGTTATTTATGATGTTAGTACGAGTACCATAGTCCTAGGGTTGCCAGTATTTTACATTTAATCCTGTATATAATAAGAGGAGATTACTGTAGTGCTAGTCGGCCAATAAAGATACGAGTAGTGAAGTGAATAACAGTATTTTTCATTTCTATAGAACCGTATAGTTGGAGGTCAAGAAACCGGTATCAACGAGTTCACAATGATGGCCGCATTAGCAGACAGGAGGATCAGTCAGATCAAATGCGGGGCGGTCATTATAACGAAGCGGGATGTCATGACAGCCGCACATTGCGTGGTTAACCAATCAATAGCTAATTATGCTGTCGTCGTTGGCGAACATGACCTTACTACTGGTAAGTTCCTTCACGTGGTGGATTACGGCCCATTCCCTCCCCTAAAAAGGAGGCCCGAGTCCCAGCCACAGAAAAAAAGAAAGAGGTTAGAAAGGAAATACTTTCCGATTTGTACTACAACGAGTGTCGCCGCTTGTCTCCCACCCTTTAACTCCACTACAGGCAATAAACCAATACGAACGCGCATTACGCAACTAACAGACCACGCACACTTAGATCGCAAGTTTGCTATTGGTAGTTGAACTATGAGCATCGCTCTAATTTGTGGCAGGCCTGCCCCGCTCACAAGGCCATTCTAACCTCTTTCATATGTTCTGTGGCTCTTTCATATGTTTTGTGGCTCTTTCATATGTTCTGTGGCTCTTTCATATGTTCTGTGGCTCTTTCATATGTTCTGTGGCTCTTTCATATGTTCTGTGGCTCTTTCATATGTTCTGTGGCTCTTTCATATGTTCTGTGGCTCTTTCATATGTTCTGTGGCTCTTTTATATGTTCTGTGGCTCTTTCATATGTTCTATGGCTCTTTCATATGTTCTATGGCTCTTTCATATGTTCTATGGCTCTTTCATCAGTTCTGTGTTCCCAGTAGTGGGAACATTAAAAAGCTGATTATGTATTGTATGTTATGTAAGTTCCCTTGATCCCTTTTAGTGACATAAAACAATGACTTTTTGAAGCCTACTCTTTGTCGGGACGACTGGGTATAATCGTTCTATTTTATATCTGTCTTGTATCACAGATTTTACTTATTCATTGGGATGTATCTCTGATTATCCCGATGGTCCCGTAGATAAGAAAATCAATATTATTCATACTTGGATTCCTCCTTTTTTAAAGATCAAAGCCGTTTGCTTTGATCTTTAGAAATATGTTTACATGAAAAAGTTGTTGGTTAAGTGTTCTTCAGTCAAACAATATTTCGCAAAAACACGGTGAAAATTTTATTGGAATCGATTCAATTAATTCTGATTCTGAACAAACTATATTCAGATTTCGCTTCTAGACTAAAAATAAATATGGCAAACTTTCTCCTTACAAAATTACGAGTACAAACTTGTTTGAACAGTTTGTATTGAGAGGCTGAATTTTTTAGGTCCTAATCCGATGCAGGATTTATGTAGTTTTTTTTATGACAATATAGATGTCGCTACATATACAGTGCGTTTCACTTAAGTCCCTTCGCCGTAACGTTGGCTCCCCTGTCTGTCTACAGAAAAAAGGAGGGAAAAAGAAAAGAGTAGAGCCTACCAATTTTTTTGCAACGAAAGTTTGAAACGAAATCGATTTTAACGGTAGTTGCATCACTTTATGGACAATTATGAGGAGAATGCGATTTTATTTATAAAAAAGCAGGTCTAAAAGGGCGGTGTTAATGGGCAGGTAAGATATTGTGGCGAGGCGTTTTCGGTATTTGAAAGAATTGCAGGACAATCGAAATGGAGCCCAGCATCCTATATTTTTTTTCCAAAAATAGTTATAACAGTTTCCAAAAGAAAAAAAAGAACAAACTGATAAGACAGTTGTTAAAAGTAACGAAATATCAGTTAACCTCCCTAATTTTAAGTAATTTCATTGCTCAAAATATAGCAACACGGTTTTTCCGTATTGCCAACATAACGGGAGGAACTTCAAGTGAAACGCACTGTAAGTATTACATTTTATTTATGTTTCAGGTGATACCCCAGCACAAGCGGCTTATTCCATTAGCCAAATCATTGTTCATCCCAGCTATAACCCGTAAGTAGAAAAAAGAACTGGGCAAGTGCGAGTCGGACTCGCGCACTGAGGGTTCCGTACAAACTACAATTCCCGAATGTAGTCTCGATGATTTTTCCGAATTGCAAATTTTTTTTTTTTTGTTACTTAGTTTACAAAAAAAATACTGTGCTGTAAGACATTGTCTACAGAATTGTGTTAGACTTGTGCTAAATTTCAGGATTCTGGGTCAACGGGAAGTACCCTATAAATTTCAATCGTTGAGAGTATCAAAATATACGTCTTTTTTGCAACATAAACGGCCGTACTTTTTTATTCGTGAACTTAGAAGTTTGATTTTTTCACATCCTAAAGTGACCGGAAAACTGTGTATATGGTTTTGATTTGAACTCGATACCTCCACGCGTTCTCGAGATAAAGGGTCTTGACAGACAGACAGACAGACGGACGGACAACAAAGTGATCCTATAAGGGTTCCGTTTTTTTAGGTACGGAATCCTAAACAGAGAAGAGATGCAAAAAAAGGAAAGAAAGTATAAGAAAGAAAAGAAGTAGAAAACTGACATGATTTTTAGGGTCCCGCACTTCAGTTCACAAAAATGAAACCCTTATAGGGTCACGTACGTGTTTGTGCGGCGTCTCCCCGCATACCACGTCCCACCTTCCGTCCTGCATCACGTGCCCTGTTACCTGTTCACGTAGTAGAGACCTGCCGTGGCCGCATTCTGGGTCAGGCAAGGAATTTAACTAATTTTGCCATTGATATGCTAAGAAGAACAAGGAGAAAGAAAAGAAAGAAAAATAATTTATTTGGTACATCACCAGGCCTAAACAACAATACTACACAATAAACACATCAAAAATAAAAGAAGCAAAAAAAAAAAATATCATTTATGCCTCGTGGCTGCACCAAAATAGGTCCAGTTCAGCATGAATGCCAGACAACTAGTGCCTGACGCTGGTTGAAGGGTCACCCTGTTGTCTGTCTGCCAAGCTCCTTTTTTTTCAGGAACACGTGGTCAAGCTGAAATTAATATCAAAGCCTCAGATTTTTATGCGCCGATTATTACGCCTATTTTGACGCTCGCAAAGGGAATCTAAAGCTATTATGGGACTTCTCATTGATTGAATTATGGCAGTCACAAAATATTTTTTTTTTTCGATTCGAGAAAATTATCGAGATTCGATTCGCTAATTCAACTTTTTACGTGGGTTAGTTTATACGGAACTCTAGGGGTTCGAGTCCGACTCACACTTTATCAGATTGCTATATTTTTTGTTATAATAATAGCAGAATGATCGATTTCGTGCATTTGGTATTACCATTCGTAATTTTCCGTTCAGATTGCTATTTTATTTTATTGCAATTAATAATAACATTTATTATGAAAAAAAAAACTTTACATAAAAAAAAAGAAGATACAATCGTCTTCAATGTAAAAAAAACAATTATTAAAAAGTGCAAAATAACTCTAATTTCGGAAGTGGTGTAATACCTAGTTGTCTCTTCGTTATTTAACACCGACTTTCAAAATTAAAGTTATTTTGCACTTTTTAGTGTTTTTTTTTTACATTTAAGACGGTTGTATTTTTTTTTTCTTAAAAAGTTTTTTATTTTACACTTATTCGTTCTGGTAACACAACTAAAGAGTACCTACTCCTAAGTAGAGCGTTCAAAAATAACCAGAGTCGAGTGGAGTTGCAACCCAGGGTCGTTCATAAATAGCTCGAGTAGCTACCCTAGAGTTAACCCAATTAACTCTAACTTTGAGCAGGGTAGGTTGAAGTAAGCGGCAATATGCTTGACATTGACAGGTGAACTCCGTTTGCGTTCAAAAATGCCAGGGTAGAGTAATTACGCAATGATGTCATTAGAGTTAACTCGAAACTCAATTTTGAATGCAGCCTAGCCAAACTTAAACACCTTATTGCCAAAGTGCATCTCATAACAATTCTGATAATCCCAAACACGGCTAGATTAGGTACATTAATTTACCGTCCGGCTTCATCATCAGATCACTTCCATATATCCTCTCCCCCTTTTCTTTCTGTCAGTCATCGACTACACGTATAAACAAAGCAATGTCACTTGTTACGACAGTTCTGCTGTAATCCTATGAGGAGTTCTGTTCCATATCTTCTAAGTTCATGATCAGATCATAATAATATTTCTATGGGACCAACTTGGAAGCATAACCTTTCAATCAAAATTAATTTTCAAAATCGGTTCACAATTGACCGAAATATCGGATAACACACAAAAAAATTTCGAAATGAAGTTGCATAAAAAGTTCTGCCATAAAAGGTAGACCCGTACGTCCGTCCTTTATATTTAATTAATACTAGCTGTGCCCGCGACTTCGTTCGCTTGGACTACAGGATTTTGAATTCATTTTTTCTAAATAAGTAAGTAGCCTATGTTACTCCTTATCACATCAGCTACCTGCCGATATAAGTCCTGTCAAAATCGGTCCAGCCATTTCAGAGATTAGCCCGGACAAACAGACAGACAGACAGACAAAAAATGTAAAAAATGTTATTTTGGTGTATATATTCATATACATGTAGTAAAAAGCGGTTATTTCAATATTACAAACAGACACTCCAATTTTATTTATTTGTAAAGAAGATAGATGTATAGATTAGTGTGATTTTATTTTCAGTAACAACTATGACAACGATATCGCGATTGTGAGGGTGGCAGTCGATATCCAGTTCTCTGACCGTGTGCTTCCCGCCTGCCTACCCTTCCTGCAAAGCTCTAATTCCTTCGCTGGAAGCAAAGTGACCGTAGTGGGTAAGTGCACACACTATACAGGATGTTAGGGACCGGTCTCACTTCCTAAGGAAGAGGCCGACCGCATCAGGCAACGGCGCTCTCGCCGCCGCCGGGATTCCGATCCCGATTTCCAGCCACCGTAGGCGCGGGCTTGCGGACAGTGAGCAATGGGTAGCTCGCTGCCCGGCCGTCCGGTAACTGTCCGGACCAAGCCCAAGTCGTCGACGGCGCGTGCTGTTGCCGCGCGCCTCAAGGAGTTGTCAGCAACAGCAGGGACCCAGTCGGGTCGAAGCCTACTGGGGCCAGGGTTATCCGAAAGGGCGCTCGAGCCCCGGTATGAAGGCTTGAAGGAACGGGATGGGTTTTTTAGTCAGTAAGATTCTGACACTATCTCCCGCTTCGCCCAAGAGCACCCCCGCTCTTGGGCGGAGCGGGAGATAGTGTCATAAGATGATTTTTTCCATCGAAAAAAAAAACCAGTCTCACTTCTGCTCATGCATCATTCTTCATGGCATCGAATCGAACAACCTCTGAAGGGCCTTTAGCATCGGTTTTCCACCCGCCTTTAGGAGTTCGGCTGTAATTCCGTCATCGCCCGACGCCTTTTTATTTTTAAAGTGCTTTAGCCCCTCTAGCCAAGTTACAACCATATCGTGTCGAATTCCGTTTTCCAATCGGAAACGCTTCGGTCGACCTTGCCGCCAATTCTTTTGTTCTGACTACGTGACTGAGCGTTGAGGCGACGTCATTCCTGTACATTTGAAGCTTTCTACAAGCGTTAACTATTGCAGATTAGCAACTTGGCTAGGGGTACAGTAATTGTAGAAAACGATAAGTGGGTAGCCATGTTGACGCACCTGCGTCGGCCGCTCGTTCTACAATGTAGCGTTTGTTTATCAAAGGATGTAGCGTTAAACGTTTTAGAAATTCATTCTATCATTTTGAACGATGTGAACTTGGCTACGAATTTTCTATTCGTTTGTTCTGACCACGCGACTTTACGTTGAGATGACATTTCCATACGTTTTATCACTTTTCTACAGCGTTAACGATTGCAGAATAATAACTTGGCTAAGCGTGCAGAGCCATCCTGATCTCGTACAGGCTGACGTCCAGGACATTTTCCTTCGGCACACTGCCGGGTTAATCTAGCTCTTGGGTCGTTTGCTAGATTCGTTGTGGGTTTCGTGATATACCTACGTGTACAGCTATCCATAGAATGCCTCGATCTATCCCAAAAGCTGCCATCGACGGTTTTCAGTTTCGTGAGTTGGCTCGGGAGCGTTCAAGTTTTACGTAGCGCAATTTTTGAAGATTTTAGAACCTCCCTTCCTAAACGTTACGTAACATTTAAGTGGCCATTAATATCTCAATTATGTTAACGAAAGGCTTGCAAACTTAGGAAACAAAAATAAAAATAACGGACAATACTATTGACGGCTTTCCCGTAAACGAAAAGGGTTGCTGATTTGGAAGATTCTAATTCCCTAGCATTTTTATTAAAAAAAAAAAATGTTATGTAACGCGTTGTTTAAATACTCCCCTTCCGCCCTTGTAACGCACCGTAACCTTTTACAACCCCCCCTTCCCCCCAAATTGCGTTACGTAATATTTGAAAGCTCCCTCTGCCCGATAGACAGATCTCTTGCAAAAACCTTCGAGCCCTTATTACGCTCGATCGCGTCTTTTATCCGTTCGGTATTAAAGAGAGGGCTTGCTCAGTAGACGAAACTGAGCAACCTTCCACAATTTTTTTTAATCAGGAAATGAACAAAAAATTGGCCTCTCCATACAAACTGTCTAATAAAGTTTACAATACACTTGCTCAGAAAGTGACTCTTATTGCACTGTACTTAGGTACATAATGGCCCTTGTTACCAAACTGTGACATTTTGATTACCATTATGCACAAGTGTTATAATGTAGTTAAAATCTTATTGTTCAACCTCTCCCCCGCCATAATTATATTACATTTACCGTATCAGGATGGGCGCAGCTCGTCCCCCACGAGTCGCTGGTCAACCCCCGTTTATTCATTTCAGTGAGTGTATTGAAAGGTAAATTTAAAAAAAATATGGGCGCGCATATGAAAACAATTTTTTACCGCCACAAAAGTTTACTAGTTTTATAGTTATTTTATTCACAAGTGTATTGAAAAACGTCGTATGACACGTAGGAGTATAAATTAATGATTACCGTTCTCGGCTCTCTTAAAACCCTCGCCACGGCTCGGGTGTAAATACCGCCTCGTCGGTAATCACTAACATTACACACTTATGTCATAATGTACTATTATAATTTTGAATTGAATTAGTTACCGTATAAACAGTGGTATAGTTGCCGGCACGAATCTTGAGCGCTCGGCGTCAGAGTGGGGATCGCTATGCGCATTCCATAAATTGGCGAGCAAATCGTTGTCGTTGTTAGATACATGCAGCAATGGCAGGGAACGAATCATGAGTGACGTCTGTGACATGATGGCGCGGCGAGCCAATCACTGACACTCCCCGCTCCCGCGTCTCACTTCGTACCACTAAAGAGACCGAATATTTAACTTCTGAGCAACTTGAAGCCAGCGCTCAAGATTCGTGACGGTACCTATAACTATTTAAAATAAGGAAACTACAATATCAAATTGTGTTTGGCCTGTAAGGATATTGTACATTTTTTGAAATAAATAAAAAAAATTTTACAGGTGAGGCCTATAGGATGAAACCTACACCATGTTTTAACCTTTCAATCGTGGAAATTACAGACACAATAGAAAGACAATAGGTGCGCGAACGCTCGCTTGTTGTTTAATGAATTAAAGGTAATTTTTTTCTTTATAAGATTTTATATTAACTTGCTAAATGGTTTCTCAGGGTGGGGCACTACCTTCCCCGGTGGGCCAGCTTCCAACGTTCCTCTGAAGGTGGACTTGGACGTGCTGCAACAAAGCACTTGCAGGTCTTCGGGGGCCCAGGTCACCGACAGACAGATGTGTACCTTCACTCGAGGAAAGGATTCCTGTCAGGTAACATTACTATACTTTGTTCGCATTAAGATTAGAAATTTAAACAAATGTTTTTTTAGTCTGTCCAACCGATTTTAACTTCTATTTCTATTTTTATTTTTCCTTTATTGGCCAACCAACAATTGTTTACACCATAATTTTTTAAAGAGCTTATATCTATCATAATCTTGGGTTAGTGTAACAATTTTTTACAGGTTAGCATCGCATGCCCCTTAAACATGTGTGTTACAGAGAAAAAAGAATTTATAACTAAAAAACTAACAATTTTAAATTAAAAATATTTGATATTTGAAAGGAATTAGTAATAAGCTGTAAAAGTAAAATTTAATAGAACAGAGAAAAAACGCAATTAAGTACAATAATACAAAAAATAATTCAAATTTCACCAATTTCGTAGGCATAAGTATGGCATTACGAGCAAAAAAGTGGTTACAATACCAACTATTTACTGCAGCCACCATTTGTCACCCAACGTAATAAAAGTCACAATCGGTTGAACGGACAGTAATAAAATGTTTTCATTTCCTAATGTAATTTTGAGTACACAGGGTTATTCGTAAAACACTAAAAACCTTGCAAGACTAACATTATAAACAACAACTTTTGTTCTATAACTTTTTACAAAACATAATACATTTACCAAAAACAAACCTTCAAGATTTCGTTGTTCTATCTAACACATTTCAACTCTATATTTTGCTGTACCCACCTACGCCTCCCGCTCACAATCCCCGCTCCTCTCCACTATCGTACTATCGCTTGCTTCGCATAGACTTCGTAACATTTAGAACGTTCAATTTAAATATTTTTATTTTTGTATGAAAGTCTGATGAACTGAAATATCATAAATTTCTAAAAGTCATCACTAAAGTTGTTGTTTATGATGTTAGTAACATAGTCCTGACAGTATTAATAGTAGATAAATTTCAGTGGCGATTCCCTAGAAAGGGGTCACGTATGGAAAAGATTGAAAAACACAGTCGTAGACAACACATTCTTGTCGCAAACGTTGTAGACAAGTCTGAGACGTCTTAGACAAAACTGCTTTGTCTAAGACGTCTTAGTCTCAAGTGAGCGCAGACCCTAAGCCCGTATTGACAGCACATTGTCAAGATCTCAGTACGTGGGCGAAGTCGCAGGCTAAAGTTAGTGGGTAATATTCCATCACCACTTAGATTTCCATGTATTCTCTGACGTCATTATTCAATGCCGTCATACAGAAAGTTCATGAGAAGAGTAGAGGTCAATTTTCCGTCCTACAAGCAATTCGTTATTGGATATTTTATGTATGCGGGCGAAGCCATGAGCATGAGCTAGTTTCTAATAAAAATATTAATAAACATTCTTATTCTCATTACACTTTGACTGACCTGTTGTTCTAGTGATTAGTGACCCTGACAGCTATGCCAGAGGTCGTAGGTTCGATTCCCCCGATGAGCTCAATCATTTGTTCTGTGTCTGGGTGTAATTTATCTATAACATGTACGTATTTAGAAATACATAAGTATGTTTATCAATTGTCTAATACCCATAAAACATCGCTCTTGCTTGCATAGCTTGGGCCTAGACCGCGTTGTGTGATAGTTGTGGAAATTCTATTATATTTTATTCGCAGGATGACTCCGGCGGTCCCCTCCTGTGGACCAACCCTAACAACGGCCTACTCTACCCCGTCGGAATCATCAGTTTCGGCCAGTTCTGTGCCTCTAACACACCAGCGACCAACACCAGAGTCACTTCCTACTTGGATTGGATTGTGGCCAACACTCAGGCCAGATCCTACTATTGTATTAAATAATTGTAGCCAAATGTTTGCTTTAAGTTTTGTGGCTCTTAAACGGTGGACCAGACGGTTGCAAGCTAGCGTTTCAACCAAGGTGACCTTGGTTTGTGTTGCGGCCCAACCAAGGTCGTCATGGAGGTCACCTTGGTTGGGACGTTGGTTTGCAACCATCTGGTCACCCCCTTAAACGGTGGACGAAACGGTTGCAATCCAGTGTCGCAACATAGGTCACCTTGGTTTGTGTGTGTGGATTGTGTTGCAGCTACATGGATGTAAACCACGCGCGAACACGTTTCTAAATCAGTTACTGTGGTTGGTAAAAAGCGCCTTCCAACCAAGGGCGTTGAAGGTTGGCATCATCGCTTACCATCAGGTGAGATTGTGGTCAAACGCGGGCCTATCCATTATAAAAAAAAGGAAATGGATTACAACTGCTGTCTACACGGATTGAAACTGAATAAGGCGCCAGAAAATCGTGGAATAAAGTACATTGACCTTTGTCTAATATCTCTACGGTACCAGACAAACAATGAATATCTTTTCATTACTAGATCATCATGTCAATTCAAAACATATCTTTATTACCGTTTTTGAAATTAAGAATATCATAGGAGGATCAATGACCGTTATTCCACGTTGATCTGACACCTACCTTAGCAAGTTCAACCCTGTTGAGACGCTGGATTGCAACCGTCTGGTCTTGCTTCAGGACTGTGGGTCACTGGGACGCCATTGCGGCGTAGCCAGGTCATGATGTCAAAAAACATGTATGGATGGTTGTGTGGCCAACAGTGGCCAGGTGAGGTTGCCATGCATTTTCTTGATTGCGCGCCTGGCGGCACCGCCTTGGCGTCCCAGTGAGTTAGGGGCCTCTAGTAAATGGTCAATTGGCCAACCTCTGTGTAGAGTCTGTCTAAAAAGTCGAACGACTTGAGTAATTATTAGGGAAAAATGAAATCTGATGTAGTTAACACTGATTCAATAATCAAGGTAGGTATATTTAGAGAGTTAAGGTAAGGGAAGAGCAGAGTCTTCAACTACAGGCATTTTTATGTCTAAATGGAGACTCCTCGACATGCAATTCAAGCCAAAATTATATGCAATAAAGTGTTTTTTTTTTTAATTTATTTTTTATTGAGTTTGATCATTGTTTACTAATAGAAGAATTTTATAAAAATTATCGCATAATTATAAGTATTTTTTAAATGATTAGGCAAATATTGTACAAAATTCCCAAATCGTTTGATTTTTTTAACAGACTATATCTCTGTTAATGCAGATTTCCGTTGGAAACTTGTCTAAATCTATTTACAGTAGACCCGAATTAATCCTACAAAAGTTTTGCAAGCCGAGTCGGATTATCGAATTTTTTGGACTATTTATTCCAGTGTGGGAAAGAGACAGAGCTATACTTGAAGAATAGCACTGTTCCTTTCTAACACCGGATTCATGATGGTTTTTGGTTTTTGGCTGATCAATGGTCAGGAGTGCTGTCACCATCGTACCAATTGTATCAATGATACAAGCACCCTAGTATCAGGGACCCCGAATGTCGAAAGCTGTGTAACGTAGAATGTTGCAAAATAGAAATACATAATAATAAGAGCCAGAAGCAATTCAAATTTGCCTGGCAGAGAATGCCTAAGGCATTAAGTCCGCTTATGTTCTTTGCGTTGCATGAAGATCACATAAATAAATTAATGAAAGTGACAATCCAGTGCTACTTAGATTTTTGTAATAAAACAATATCCTTTTTCAGCTTTGCCTTATCCGGATCAAAAATATAGCCCTCATTTTTCAATTAAGTATAAAGAGTGTAAGAAAAAAAGTGTTGTGGAAGGATGTTCAGTTTCGTCTACTGAGCCAGCGCTTTAAGTTTGTGGAGGGCTGTCCCTTACACCTTGTAGGTATAGGGTCCCTTGAGACGCCACAGCCACAAACCCCTTACACGAAGGGACCCTTTTTACCCTTTGGGTATGCAACCCTAAATAACGGGGTCCCATTTTTACCTTTTGGGAACCGTAAAAAAATTACTTAATGACTTCACTGATAAGACGAGGGTTGGATTAACACAGCGGTCAACTGTATTAGATAAATTTTAAAAGTAAAAAAAAATACGTCCACCAAAGATTTTATAGTCAATCAGCTGTTTTGTAATTTAGGAGCCATTTTTGAAACTGTGCCAAAGTTATATACGTACTTAATTAATTAAGAATCGACCAAATGTTGTTATTTATTAAAGTATGTATGTTAATTGTGTCTTCTTTTCTTATTTACTAGCCATCCCCCGCGTCTTTGGTTAGGTACTGTTCCACATCCATCTACACTAATATTAAAATGAGGTAAAGTTTGTTTTTTTGTTTGTAGTATGAGGTACATAATCTCTGGGAGTTCTGGTCCGATTGCTTTTTTACACCGATAGAAAGCTGCTTTACTCTTGAATGACATAGACCATATTTTATGTACGTAAGCGAAGCCGCGGGTAAAAGCTAGTAGGTCATTCATGAGCATAATGTTAATAGCTTTATATGTAGGTACATCATGAACCCAATAGATAGATTTATTGCGAAAAACAGAAGCAGTTAACCGGCAAATAAAAATCAAGGCTGAATGTAGACCCAAAGAAAAACTATAACATCCCGCAACCTCTCAAAAAGTTTTTATTTTCCTAGTGCGTTATTCTAATAACAGATGGCGCCACCATCATTGCGGCCTGCGCGACAATGTTCCGCGCGAACTCAGCCGCGCCAATATTGATTATTTTTTAGTCTCCAGTTCGGAGCAACTTCACTCCTCCCCACTATTATTCTCACACACAGTCCCGCAATAATCTTACACTTAACATTCTTTATTTACCCATAAAATGTAAATTCAATAACAAAAAAATAACCAAAACATGTTTCTAACAAAAATAATGTGTTTCCAAATGATTTGACAGTGTTTTGTTTTGAATTAGTACAACAATATTCGTAGCTATGGAAGTGAATATCTATTTGGATTTTAAAATAATGAGGTAGTGTTTTAAATTGTTCTTTTTAAAATGCCAAAACGGATTCCATTTCACGTGGTTTATGCTACAAGTAAGTACCATTTTTATTGTATTTTAAGACAAGTTAGACTCGCGCATACAACATTAGACACTTTATAACCTTTGGCGGCGGAAAATTTTAACTGTTTAGCAGTAGCTATCACCGTTCTTGGGACAGGACCGACCACCAGACCGCCTGGTGACAGACGGACAATAGAGTCTTAGTAATAGGGTCTCGTTATTATTACCCTTCAATAATATTAAAAAAAAGAAAAAAGAAAGAAAGAAAAAGAAAAGAAAAAAAAGAAGAAAGAATATATCTATCTATCTATAATATAAAAATGAATCGCAAAATGTGTTGGTAAGCGCATAACTCAACAACGCCTGGACCGATTTCGCTAATTTTTTTTTTGTTGTGTTCGTTATTATGAGGAGAAGGTTCTTATGGAAAAAAAAATGAAAATTAGGGTAGTGTAGGGTAGAGTAGGGTAGAGTAGGGTAGAGTAGGGTAGAGTAGGGTAGAGTAGGGTAGAGTAGGGTAGAGTAGGGTAGAGTAGGGTAGAGTAGGGTAGAGTAGGGTAGAGTAGGGTAGAGTAGGGTAGAGTAGGGTAGAGTAGGGTAGAGTAGGGTAGAGTAGGGTAGAGTAGGGTAGAGTAGGGTAGAGTAGGGTAGAGTAGGGTAGAGTAGGGTAGAGTAGGGTAGAGTAGGGTAGAGTAGGGTAGAGTAGGGTAGAGTAGGGTAGAGTAGGGTAGAGTAGGGTAGAGTAGGGTAGAGTAGGGTAGAGTAGGGTAGAGTAGGGTAGAGTAGAGTAGGGTAGGGTAGGGTAGGGTAGAGTAGAGTAGGGTAGGGTAGAGTAGAGTAGGGTAGAGTAGGGTATAGTAGGGTAGAGTAGGGTATAGTAGGCTGAAGTAGGGAAGAGCGGGAGCGAAGCCGCGCGGGCAAAAGCTAGTCTAATATATTTTTAAATGTTCTTTTTTATATTGAAAGGAATGTTGACATAAAAATATGAAATCAGAAAAAAGTTTTAACCCTTTATTTGTCTCTCCTTTTATTTGTCTGTGACGGCGCGGGCACTAAATTGATTCGTCACTTAGTTTATGACTGTTGCATTAAAGAGGTTTCTTGGATTTATCCTCTCCTTGCGTCGTATTCCTCAACGCTGAGGGTAGTGAGTGACCTCTGCTTCATCACTTTAATTTTTATGGTGTTTTTCCATTTATTCCTGTCTCCGGCGGTGTGAAGGGCCTTGTATACTGTGGAGTCAAGACCGGTGTGGATCTGGTCAGACCAACGTATTGGGCTGCGCCCGCGAGACCTTTTTCCATCTACTTTACCAGTCACGATTAGCCTTTCGAGGTTTCCATCGTCTTTCCTTGCAATGTGACCGAAGTATTGCTGAATTTTGCGAAGACACTCGGATGACAACCGCGAGGAATTTTTAGTTCACGCAGAATGGGTACGTTGGTCTGAAATGCTGTCCAAGATATACGAAGAATTTTTCTACAGCACCACATCTCAAAGGCGTCAATACGTTTGCGATCTGCTGCCTTCAGCGTCCAAGTCTCAGCGCCATAAGAGAAGATCGAGAAGACCAGAGTCCGCACCAGTTTGGTTTTGGTCTTTACGGAGACGTTGCGGTCCCTCCAGATTTTGTATAACTGAGACATGGCGCTCTTAGCCATGCCAATTCTTCTACGGACTTCTTTCTCGCACGAGCCATCGTTGCTGACATTGGAGCCGAAGTAAATAAAATTGTCCACTATTTCCAGGCCCAAAGCGCCAGTGAGCTCCAATTTTCCAGACCTATCCTCCACCATAACCTTGGTTTTCGACCTGTTAACGGAAAGCCCCATTTCCCTGTTAATCTACTCCATTCGGTCCAGGAGTGCAACCATTTCTGACTCGCTTGCCGCAAGAAGAGTGGTGTCATCGGCGTAGCGCAGATTGGTAATTTTTACACCGCCAACAGTAATGCCTTTCTCCCAATTCTCGAAGACACGTCTCATAATGTATTCTCCATACGCGTTGAATAGAATAGGCGATAGAATACATCCTTGGCGCACTCCTCGGCGAAATTTAAAGGGTTTTGAGGTTGATTTATCAACTTTTATGACTCCCTGGCTTCAGCCGTACAGGGTGCGAAGTAGAGCAATGACATGATACGGGAACTCCAAGTTCGTGTAGGACTTTCCATAAGCAATCCCAGTTGAACTAATAGTGGGCCTTATAATGTTTCCTCTGCCAGGATTCAGGCTTCCTCTCTAAGAGGGAGGGTCGTAATTAAACACGCGGGCCCAGTGCGGGTTGGTGATTGTCACATGTCTTCGAATGTTTAGTTCTAGGATATGCAGTTATCTCACGATTACGATGTCTTCTTTCACCGTTTTGAGAGCAGTGGTGACGAAATAAATTACACAAAGTAATGCGATCTTACAACTCGTAAGTCGAGGCCATTAACATTCGGCCACCACTGCTCACTAGCACTAGTCACTACTACCACAAAATATAAAGGTACAGAAGTCAATCTATATACAAAGCGCGCTCGAGTAACGCACACATAGACACCGCCCACGGACACGATATCTCGGACCGTCTCGTCCCACTTGTCGAACAGTTCCGGCTCAAACGCTCATTAGTGTGCGTCCACCGAGCGTAGGTATAAAAAGTGAAGTACATACATGAGATTGTCTTCTGTACCTATCTATTTTGTGCTACTACTACTTGAACTTACGTTAATCTTTACGTACAGAAGTCTTATCATGACGTGTTAAAATGTCAAGCGTGCGAGCGAGAAAGAAGGACGGAACTATACACCGTATATCATTGCCTTATATAGCTGCATCCCTTTTACCTGTTCAGTTTAGGTCGTCAAATAAATCGCGTTAAGAGATCGTGGCAGGATCTCAGTCCTACAGATCGCAGGCTTCATCATTTAACTCAGTCATCGTTAGAGAAATTAACAGGTTTTCGCACTAGTGCGAAAAAGTGCATCAGCTAAATCCGTTATATATTTAATGTATCATATCAGGCGGGTAGCCAAGCAATCACTACAAGTCGCTGAAAAGCCTACGTTTATTTATTTGTGTGTTGAAAAACGTCGTTTGATACACGTGGAAATTTGGTCACTGCAACACTCGGCTCCATTATACGCCTACAGTTCGAGCGAATTCCGCTTCAATCACAAAGAGAACCTTGCCTCACTTGTATCAAAATGTACCATATTTTCACCAGCAGATAAAAAGATCTAGTAACAATAGCTATAATGTACGCGCGACAAGTGCCCTTACAACCGAACTATCTCGCATTCCTAAATGCTGTTCTAAAATAACAGATATCTACTAGGTCTCGTAACCAGGTCATGGTCCAGTAAGTAATTTATTGAATTTCTATATGCGCACAAAATTGTACATGACTGTGTGGAATAGAATTGAATAAATCGGCCTTCCCGTCCGATTATAATTCAGGTGTCTTCAAGGCTAGGCTAGACTGAATAGGCTCTTAGGCGCTGCGCAGATGTAGACACTTTTAGTTTTCAGTTATCGACACCAAACACTTTTTAATCGTCATGAGTAAGTGTTAAAAGGCTTATAGTCCCTTGATCATATCGCCGAAATTAATTTGGATATAATAAGGCTTAACATAGGCTGCTTTTAAATTATTTTTTTTTAATTTTGAAAAAAAAAAATAATCAAAATCCTGTAGTCCACGCGAACGAAGTCGCGGGCACAGCTAGTTATAAATACTCTGTCTCTAGCGGATTTAGTGTCTCAGACATTAATGTGTTTAATACTGGCGCCAAGGGCTGGTTTCTAAAAGGAAGATCCGGCCCCGGTACAAAAGGGAACGAAGGAATAGGAGTGGGTTTTTAGTAGTACAAGGGGACGAAATTAGATGATTTTCCCCCTAAAAAAAAAAATGTGTAATGGACATGAAGATTTCCCCGTGGGATATCATAAACCTAGTATAGTCTAAGATCCGATTAAAAATGACCTTCACCGGTCTGTTTAATGAATGAAACTTAATTTATGATAAATTTAGTTTAAATAATATAACATCTGGTATGAATAAGGGTTGTGCAATTTTCTAAAAAAAAAAGTAAATTTTCAATTTTGAATTAATAATAGTCTGGCCAAGAATTTCTTAGGCAACCCACCCGCGTTATATTATTTAATATACTTAATTTATCATTAAATACGTTTCATCCATTAAACAGACCGGTGAAGGTCGTTCTTAATCGTATCCTCTATATGAGGTGTTAGTCTGAACGTTTTAAATGAACAAACAATACAAATATGTCAACTAGAAACTAAATTATCGAACACACAGCAAACATAAGAGCGACACCACTATTAAAATTCTCCGCCAAACGAAATCTAACTCTGTTGTACGAAGGCAAAGTCTCTTTTCGTTTAAAGTTGAACTGTTGTAGCAATTAGTGAATGTTCATTGATTCAGTAGGTAGTAATGTACTGGCAGTGCTCAGGGACTATTAACCTAATGGCAGTATCAATTATGGAACTTTATTCGATGAAAAACCGGGCAAGTGCGAGTCTGACTCGCGCACTGATCGTTCCGTACCAACTAACTTAAATAACATTTCAATTCCCGAAGTGAGATACGAAGATTTTTCCGAATCGCAAAAAACGTTTTTTTTTGTTATCTAACTACAATTTTACAGTTTTCAGATTTTTTCCTATACTTATGCTATGAGACTTTGATTCATGTCAAGTTTCAGAATTCTAGGTCAACGGGAAGTAGGTACCCTACGAATTTTGATTCTCTTGAGAGCATGAAGTAAAATATAAACACCTGCACGCTTAGCCAAGTTGTTATTCTGCAATCGTTAACGCCTGTCGAAAAGTGATGAAACGTATGAGAATGACGTCATCTCAACGTAAAGTCGCGTGGTCAGAACAAACGAATAGACAATTCGTAGCCAAGTTCACATCGTTAAAAATCGTTTCTACAATGTTTAACTCTACATCCTTTGTTATACAAACGCTACATTGTAGAACGAGCAGCCGACTCAGGCGCGTAAACATGGCTGCCAACTTATCGTTGTCTACAATTGCTGTCACCGAGGCGTTACCGATTAGAGAACGGAATTCGACACAAACTGGTTGTAACTTGGCTAGGGCTGTATCTTTGACGCAGGTACTCACCGGACATGGTTCGTTCGGGAGATTCCTGCACTCGATCCATGCGGAAGTGACGCCCGGGTGTCGCCACTGTGCGGAACGCCCGGAGGACACGGTGGAGCACACAGTCGAGGTGTGCCCTGCTTGGGCGGAGCATCGCCGTGCCCTCGTGGGGGCGATCGGCGGCGGAGACCTCTCGTGCCGGGCCTTGGTTGAGGCCATGGTCCGGAGCGAGGAGGAGTGGCAGGCGGTCGCCGACTTCTGCGAAGCAGTAATGCTCGCAAAGGAGGAGGCCGAACGCATCAGGCAACGGCGTTATCGCCGCCGCCGTCGCCGGGATTCTGATCCCGACTTCCGGCCAACGTAGACGCGGGCTTGCGGACAGTGAGCAATGGGTAGCTCGCTGTCCGACCGTCCGGTAACTGTCCGGACCAAGCCCAAGTCGTCGACGGCGCGCACTGCTCCCGCGCGCCTCAAGGAGTTGTCAGCAACAGCAGGGACCCAGCCGGGTCGAAGTCTACTGGGGCCAGGGTTATCCGAAAGGGCGCTCGAGCCCCGGTATGAAGGCTAGAAGGAACGGGGTGGGTCTTTTAGTCAGTAAGAGTCTGACACTATCTCCCGCTCCGCCCAAGGGCGGGGGATGTCAATGCATGATTTTTCCCACCATAAAAAAAAAGGCTGTATCTTTATTTCTCTTTAACTTAGAAGTTTGATTATTTCACAGTTTCAAGGGACTGCAGACCTAAGTACCTTTATGGTTTTCATGTCAACTCAAAAACTTCACCCGTTCCCAAGGATAAATGGTCTTGACAGACAGACAGACAGACAGCCGGACAACAAAGTGATCCTATACAAAGGGTTCCGTTTTTTTCCTTTGAGGTACTGAACCCTAAAAAGAATACTTTGTAAGGTGATATTTGGATTGACTAATGGATGTTAACATAGGACGTCATTGGGCACGCCATAATTATGGCGGCAAGTCCCCTTTTTGAGGAGTGGCTGGAAAGACGTCACAGCGTCCTCACCGGACATGGTAATGTTCGGGACCGGAACGGGTTCCTGCACCGGAAGAGACGTCCGGGTGTCACCACTGTGTGTACCGCCCGGAGGACACTGTGGAGTATACGGTGGAGGTGTGCCTCGCTTGGGCGGAGAACCACTGTGTCCTCTTGGAGTTTATTGGAGGCAGCGACCTCTCGCGTCAGGCCCCGATACAGGCCATGATACAGGCCATGGTCCTTTTTTTATGGTGGGATTTTTCATGCATTGACATCCCCCGCCCTTGGACGGAGCGGGAGATAGTGTCAGACTCTTACTGACTAAAAGATCTACCCCGTTCCTTCTAGCCCTTTCGGATAACCCTGGCCCCAGTAGGCCGGTGGTCCGAAGCTAGGAGAAATAGTAGGCCTACTTTTGCGAAGCAGTAATGCTAGCTGCATGCTTCAAAAAGGGAAATTTGGGGTCCTGCTACGCAGAGCAAAGAAGGAACATAGTGGTGGTTGGTTTTAGACAGTAAAAGTATGACATGCTGTCTCGCTTTGCCCTAGAGCGGAAGAAGTCATTGGACGATTTCTTACCTTAAAAAAAAGCTTTCCTGCATTGCATTTCTTCTATTCTATTGTATTTCTGAGAAAAGTGTCTAGGCAGACAAACACACGGACAGACGGACAGGCCGACATGCGGACAACAATAAGTTATCCCTATAAGGGTAAATTTTTTTCCCAAATTAGCTAAGAAACCCCAAAATCCATGTAAACATCACTAGCCTTTTTTTTAATGTTCCCACTGTTGGGACTCAAGCCTCCTCTCTTGGAGAGGGAATGGGCCGTAGTCCACCACGCGAGCCCAGTGCGGATTGGTGAATGTCACATGTCTCCGAATTTTTGGTTCTAGGATATGCCGGTTAACTCACGATGTTCTCTTTCACCGTTTCGAGAGCAGTGGTGATTAAATAAATTACACAATGTAATGCGCCTGTCTGGGCACAGATTACTGAATAGTTACTACGTAAGTCTGGGTTCGAACCCTTGACCTGCAACTCGTAAGTCGGGGCCGTTACCACTCGGCCACCACAGCTCTCATCCATGTAATATATTTCTAAATACTTACATATTATAGACATATTACAACCAGACACAGAACAAATGATCATGCTCAATACACAAACATTTGTTCTGGATGGGAATAGAACCTATGACCTCCGCTATAGCAGTCAGGGTCACTGTCCACTAAACCAACAGGCCAGTCAAATCATAAATGATGTTATATTGCAAATAAGTTTTAAAAAACCTTTTTGAAGTCAATTTTTTTCCGTCAGTTTTAACTAGATTAGGCCGGTGTTTCCTAGCTGACTACCCTGAGAAGAAACACCGAAATAAACTCAGAGGTAGCCAAGTAAGTAAGATCCATTGTTAAAGAAATTGTATCGAAAAGAAATGCATTGTTATTAAGTCTTCAAACTGGTTTCTTTCCAGGCCTCGTGCCCTAAAAGCCGGAAACCGGCTCCATTTCCGCCGCTGAAATTGAATTGAGGCGCAATTTCCTGGTCAAACCCTTTCTGTTCAAGTAATCGATTATCATTTATCATCATTTGACTAACCTTTACAATTGACACAACGGATCTTGAGCGCTCGGCGTCAGAGTGGGGATCGCTTTGCGCATTCCATACATTGGCGAGCCAATCGTCGTCGTTGTTACATAAATGCAGCAGTGCAGGGACCGAATCATGAGTGACGTCTATGACACGATGGCGCTGTGAGCCAATCACTGACACTCCCCGCCCCCGCGTCTCACTTCGCACCACTGAAGAGACCGAATATTTGACTTTTGCGCAACTTGAAGCCAGCGCTCAAGATTCGTGGCGGCAATTGTGCTTAACTGTGGGATCGGTTGCAATTTGATATTGGTTCTCATTTGACCGCTATCTCACCTGATGGTAAGTGATGATGTGGTCGACGATGCAGCACCCCTGTCTAAAAGTAATACATACTTAGCATAAACATAGTACAATCAGCCTTTAATGGTGCTCTCTAGGAGAGGGAATGGGCCGTCATGTCGCATGTCTACGAATTTCCCCACGATGTTTTCCTTCACCGTTTTAAAGTTAATGGTGATGATATAAATTTCACCAACTCGTAAGTCGGGGCCGTTACCATTTGGTCGCCACTTCTCTAAAATAATAGATATCTATCTATTTACTCTCAACATAATAAAGACTTCTAGGTTCTAACTACACGAAAGACTGTCTCCGCCAGAGAATTTCACTCTTTAAGAAGACAATCATAATATAGTGTTGTTTGCAGACGACACTTCACTTTTGTTTAAACTTAAACGTCAGCAGCAAGTTACTGACGATATAAATATAGCTCTTTCAAAAATAGTACACTGGTTTAATGTAAATAACCTGCTTCTTAATGAAAAAAAAACCAAATGTATTAAGTTTACCATGCCTCATGTGAGGCAAGTAGAAACCAGTGTGCTAATAAAAGGTAAAGAGTTGAGTCCTGAAGATACTACAGTGTTCTTGGGCATTACTCTAGACGCTAAGCTTCAGTGGGGCCCACATATAGACAAATTGTCGAAAAAACTTAGTTCAGCAGCATATGCTGTAAGACAAATTCGAAATTTAACTGATTTAGAGACAGCCCGTTTAGTTTACTTTAGCTATTTTCATAGCGTCATGTCGTACGGTATTTTATTATGGGGAAATGCCGCCGATATACAGACAATTTTCGTTTTACAGAAAAGGGCTATTCGTTCAATTTATAAATTAAGTCCCAGATACTCCCTCAGAGATAAATTTAAAGAAATTAATGTAATGACTGTGCCTTCACAGTATATTTACGAGAATATTTTGTATGCCCATAAAAATATAGACATGTTTAAAAAATACAGTGATATTCATAATTTTAATACAAGAAACAAACATAAATTTGTAGTTCCTGCAACCAGGCTCAAAAAAATAGGGGGCTCATTTAGATGCCAATGTATACACTTCTATAATAAGCTTCCTAGTCATATTCAACAACTAAGCCTTAATAAGTTCAAATCATTTGTAAAACGTAAACTTTGTCAAAAGGCTTTTTACACTGTAAAGGACTATATTCAGGACGAGAAGGCTTGGGATTGACCTGCTCCAGTACCTACTATAACTGTTGATATTTTTGTTTGTATCTTCTTTTTGTATTTTTTTTTAATTATTTTTATTTTCAAATGTGCTTTTACTTTTTATTTTACTTAATTTTTTACAATTTGACATTGCGATTATTTTTATTTTATATTACAAATTGACGTGTTTAAGTACTTATTTTAAGTACTTACAAGTATTTTTTATTTTTTTTCTTTGACATAAATATTTACTTTGCTAAATATTTTGTAAACTATTAATTTCCCTAGATTATTGTAAATGTGAGGACTATGTTGATTGCTTTTTCTTTGCTATTCAGTAATTTTAACGTTTGTCTGGCAATTTGAGTATTTTCTGCGGCCTACCCAAATGTCCTTTCTTTGGTATTGTTCGTCAAGTCGTGGAGCTCCTTAGTAGTCCTAAGTTGAGCTTTTCGAATACTGACAAATGCTTACACTGATTGGACAGGTCCACTCAAATCTGTATGGTTCTTTCTTCAAAAGACCATCATCACACAAATCTGCATGGTTCTCATGTGATTTGACCATTACATATTTACTGTATGGACTTTAAAAGAGACTTTGACGCCTGAGTTTGTTTCGGTGTTTCTTCTCAGGGTAGTCAGATAGGAAACACCGGCTTCATCTAGCATAAACTGACGAAAAAAAAAAATTGACGTGTAAAAGTGTTTTTTAAAACCTATTTGCAAAATAAATATCATTTATCATTTATCATTTATCACTTAACGGAACAGTCTACGCAGGATGAAAGACTTCTCAATACGTTTTGTGCGTATGGGCAGGATGTTACACATACATGTACACCCTTAGAGGTCTTTAAAACAATCCCGGAGCCCAAGCAGGCATCGGCTCTAACGGGCCTTGTCACTCATGCTACTAGCTCTTCAGGTGCACGTGGAACACAATACTGTGTGAACTGGGGTCTGCACGCTTAGCCAAGTTGTTATTCTGCAATCGTAAACGCTGTCGAAAAGTGATGAAACGTATGGGAATGACGTCGCCGACGTGGTCGAAACAAACGAATAGAAAATTCGTAGCCAAGTTCACATCGTTCAAAATAATAGAATGAATTTCTACAACGTTTAACGCTACATCCTTTGATAAACAAACGCTACATTGTAGAAGGAGCGGTCGACGCCGGTGCGTCAACATGGCTAGCCACTTATCGTTTTCTACAATTGCTGACACCGAAGCGTTACCGATTGGAGAACGGAATTCGACACGATACGGTTGTAACTTGGCTAGGGGGGCTGGTGCTTATCAGACGGCAAGCTGCCAATTGATCACCTTCTGCAAACCCGTGCAAGGTTCTACATTAAGCCTTTTCTATTATTTAAAACAGTAAACCGTAATTGTATAGTCACTATACCAGTGTATCGTGAACTAAATAGTTACCTATCCTTCGTCTATAAATGAGTAATTCTATCAAAAATGTAAAGCTACAGCCGTACCGTCAGGAGCGATCAATACTTAGTGCTTCTATTATTTCTATAGTTCACTAGATTGTATTGTCTGGCTTCGATTCGTTGGAAAAGTCTATTATTATTCGATGAGGCAGATTGAGTTACAGTCTTGTTTCTTTGAAGTGTTAAGGTTTTTTTGGAAGCATATGTTGCATGCTGGGATAGGAGGAGCCTTTTGGTTCTCGAATAGATAAATAATAGTGGAACACAGAATTTCGAGAGTATCTACATATTTCTCTTTTTTCTGACGGGAAATCAACAATTAACTCCTCCGATCCTGGATGAAGTGAGAGGGAGTGTCGGACTTTTACTGATTAAAATCCATCGCTGTTCCTTTGCGTTCTTTCGAAAAACCCCGAAAGTCACTATAATTCTAAGGGACATAGACCAATTCCAATATACACTCCACGAAATGCAAACGATAGAAAACCAATAGCATAGAAATATAAAATACTAGCTTTTGCCAGCGGCTTTGCCCGCTTACCTAAAATATATCCTATGTCACTCAGGAATAAAGCTTCTTACTATCGGTGAAAAATTTTGACAATCGGACCAGTGCTTTCAGGGATTACCTCCTGCAAACAAGAAAATACATAAAAACAAACTTTACGATCGATTTTGACTTTTATTGCGTCGGTGGCATGTCAAATGGCGGCTGCAGTAAATATGTAGTTGGTATTGTAACCACTTTTTTGCTTTTAATGCCATCCTTATGATTACGGAATAAAAATCAAAATCGGTTAAACGAACAGTAAAAAGGTTTGTTTAAATGTCTAATCTTAACACGAATGAAGTATAGTAATAGTAATATTATAATTAGTTTAATTTCATACCCTGCCCACTTCTTCGGAGTCTTCAAGGATTCAGTTATGTGTTCTTCGACGGTCTATAAATAGAGAGAGCCAATACGAATATTGTTCCTAAAGTACTTGCTTCCGATGCATTCACGCCGCTAAATGATGGTTACCGGTCGGTATCCCGTTTTCTTGAAGGCAATCAATCACCCTCATTTAAACAGGCGAAAATTTGTGATTGTGTATTTGTTACCTACTTTTTCACAACCCGATCGGATTTGGTTGAAATTTAGATCATGTTTTGCTCGAGCTAACCATTGCTCGACGTCCGCAAGCCCGCGTCTACCGCGGCTGGTAGTCGGGTCGGAAATTCGGAATCAGAAGGGAAATCGATTAAAAAAAAACAACTTTACGAGGAACTAAATGTCTATTCTAAGCTTTAAACTTTAATTTCACACAATTTAACAAATAATCACTTCTACCGACAACCGTTAATTTATTTAAAAAGAATATCACTAAATATGCGACAACAAACAGCGCCGAACACCTGACAACCTTACCGTCCAAGTTGTCAGACGACGTCACTCGTTTACCATCGACAATTACAATTATCCTAATACGGCCTCTCCTGACCGTGCGCCGTCCTCGGGGGCACGTCGTCCATTGTCACATGGTCGCTCATCGCCGGGTTCTGCAGAGGCCACAGAAGATGGGCCAGCCTCATCGCCATCACCACCTTCATCGTCAGCGCCTTAAAACAGAAGATTGCAGACATATTAGTTGTTGTACACATTTACCAAGAAACGACTATTCTTTCGTCCATCTCGCATTTAAGGCCCTCATTCAATGAATCACTCTCCTAAGGAAGAACATTCATCCTCAAAACATACCTCATCAGGCACAATCGCCCACACACACGTATCTGCTAGGCTATGTGCCTATACACATATCCAATATATGTGTCTGCAGGACATTAAGTCCAATACACGTTATAAAAACATGTCTGCTAGGCCACTTATGTGCCTATACACATATCCAACATATGTGTCTGCAGGACATCAAGTCCAATACATGTTAAAAACATGTCTGCTAGGCCAATTATGTGCCTATACACATATCCAACATATGTGTCTGCAGGACATCAAGTCCAATACATGTTAAAAACATGTCTGCTAGGCCAATTATGTGCCTATACACATATCCAACATATGTGTCTGCAGGACATCAAGTCCAATACATGTTAAAAAACATGTCTGCTAGGCCAATTATGTGCCTATACACATATCCAACATATGTGTCTGCAGGACATCAAGTCCAATACATGTTAAAAACATGTCTGCTAGGCCAATTATGTGCCTATACACATATCCAGCATATGTGTCTGCAGGACATTAAGTCCAATACATGTGAACACAACAGTGCGTCTGTTCACCCAGCTTGAGGTGCACGAGATTCTTTCCACTCGGAAATTGTTATCCATCTCACGTGCATACTCATCCATATCAAGTTCACACCATATCTGCAACATAAAGGTACACTTACTTTCAAAGAAAGCTGAACAACTCTCGGGACACCACTCCCCTTTCCACGGCACCATATATTGTGCTGCAGCCTGAGTTGTTTTGCCTCTGGCTCCACCCAATAGCTTCAGCTCATAGCGGCTGCTTGGGAGAACCTTGGTAACTTTATAGGGCCCTCGCATTCCGGAGTCCAGTTTACCAGTCGATTGCGAGTATTTAATTACAAACACCAGGTCGTCTGTCTTGAAAACTTTAGGGGGGTGTCGTTGGCGATTGGTGTGGGAATCTTGTTTGTTTTGGTTCTTGTCGAGCAAATCCTTTGCCCGACTCCTGCAGATTTCCCTCCAGGCTTCACGGTTAGGGTTCGCGTTGTCGATTGCCACGTCGCGGACCAACGCACGGATAACAGGAGTGGTGGCGTCAGTGCCGATCAGTAAGTTTAGCGCTGACATTTGTGTTGTTTTTTGTTTAGTAATATTTAATACAAGCTGAATTTTACAAAGTGAATCTGACCAACTTACATTTCTATTACGACTTTCTACACGAATAAGATTTAATACAGTTCGCACGTAGCGCTCTGCCTGTCCATTTGCATGATGCATCTCGGGAGTTATGTGGTGAATGTCACAACCTAAATCTGATATCCAGCTGGTGAAGCCAGCTGCTTCGAACATACGACCTCGGTCGCAAACAATTAATTTAGGAACTCCAAACAACGAAATTGCATTATTAAAAACACGCTTAAGTTCACCAGTGTCTTGCCGGTACATCGGATACAGTAAACAGAATTTTGTAAATGCGTCTACCAGTACAAAAACAAACTTGTAACCATTTGATTCCGGCAAGGAACCTAATGTGTCCACATGAATAGTGTTAAAAGGAATTTCAGGTTTTGCCCATGATGTAATAGGTTGAAGGGGTGCCCTAGGCACTCGTTTTTTTGAGATACAAATGAGACAATGAGAGGTATATTTTAAAACGAAGTTTTTCAGGCCTGGGAACCAGAAATGCTTCAGTATAAGGTCAAATGTTTTATCGGCACCAATATGCTCGTGCTCATCGTGAAATAGTCGCAATAAACTAAGTCGGTGGCCTTTGGGGACATAACACAGCAATCTCGATTCTTCGCCGACTGGCGAGTAACGATAATAAAGTAAATCATTTCGATTAACATAACGACGTGAATCTAATCGGCCATCTCTTAATTTTTGTATGAGGTCCTGTGTTTCATTGTCAGCAGCTTGCGCCATTTGCGCCCAATTTAACGGTCTATCGATGTGGTTCACCTGTGCAAGTGGTGGATTTCTACTGAGGTAGTCCGCATGGGACATCATGATTCCTTTTCGGTATTCAATCATGAAATTGAAGTCTTGTAAATAAATCCACCAGCGCGCTACGCGTGGAAGCAGGTCCTTCTTACGCTCAGTGGCTTTCAGGGCGTTGCAGTCGGTTATAATCACAAAGTTTATGCCAATTAGGTAATGTCTAAAATGCTGCAACGCCTTGACCACCGCCAGCGTCTCCAACTCATAAGAGTGGTACCTGCTTTCAGCGCCCTGGGTGACCTTACTAAAGTACGCAACTACCCGCTTTTTACCACCGCTATGTATTTGCATGAGTACAGCCCCATATCCTGCACTACTAGCGTCTGTGTGCAATTCCGTGGTCAATTTAGGATCAAAAATTGCAAGTATCGGTTCACTGGTCAATTGTTTAATAAGGTACAGGCGAACCTGTTCTTGTTCGGGTCCCCATTCAAATTTAACATTCTTTTTCGTTAACCGTGAAATACTTGCAGTTTTTGCGGCGTATCCTTCTATGTAACGTCTAAAATATCCCGCTAGGCCTAGAAATTGTCTGACCTGTTTAACGTTTCTGGGTACAGGAGTTTTAGTTAAGGCTTCAATTTTATTGGGGTTCGGCCTAACCTGACCATGGCTAATTATACGTCCCAAATATTCCACCTCGGTCGTGAGAAATGAACACTTTCGAAGATTGATAGAAAATCCGGCTTGTGTTAAAGTTTCTAAAACTTCACGTAAAAGTTGAATCCCGTCAGCGACTGTCATGCTCATGAGTAGTACGTCATCAATATATACGAGCAAGTTACCAGATTCGATGAATCTTCGAAGTGTTTTATTGATAATGCGTTGGTATACCGCAGGCGCGTTACATAAACCAAATGGCATCTTCACGTACTCGAAATGCCCCTCCGGTGTTACAAATCCGGTTTTATGTATCGAACCGTCCTCAATAGGGATTTGGTGGAACCCTGAAGCCATATCAAGACCACTGAAGAATTTCGAGCCTCCCAACCGGTCTATGTGATCCTCTATGAGAGGGAGTGGATATCTATCCTTTACAGTTATCCGATTGAGTGCTCGAAAGTCCACACACATCCTATCGGTACCATCCTTCTTTTTTACTAAGATGATAGGGCTCGCGTACTCCGAATTGGACTCCCTAATTATAGACTTATCTAATAAGTCTTTTACGATATCCCGGACTTTCAATTTTTCCTGATAGGATAGCCTATAGGGGTGATAGGCTACGGGAACGTCGCTATTCAAATTGATTTGCATTTTTCCTGTTTTGACAGTCGTAATAGCTGTGCCAGATATGAAAAAGGGTAAGAAATCACGAATCACGCTTAACAACGAGCTTAGGTCTTTGCCTTGCAAAGGCGTATTTATATCACTCAAACAATCGAGTTCAGCAGCATTAATGCATAGCGTCTGGTTAGTGGAGTGAGTCAAGTACTGTCCTTGTTTTGTTCTAACATAGGTCACCCCATCCCTATTTAAGACATCAGTACCAATAATAATAGGCGTGTTCATACAAGATGAGGGTACAATGATAAAATCTATTTCGAGTGCAATGTTGCTAAATTCGACCGTAAGGGTGACATATTCGTGAGCAATAATTCCGTCATAACTAATCCCTTTAATTATGCAGTGAGTTGGCTTTCGAACACAAGAAAAGTACTTTACTACATCAGACGATATAAGGGAAACGTTAAGCGCACCGCTATCTATTAAAATATCGACCGGTATGCCCTGTATGACAGCAGTACTAATATCGTAATTACGGGAAGTATTAGATGTCTCCCTGCAAAGGTTAACTTTTTTCTTATTGTTGTTTTGAGCCTCAGTTCGCGCCTTAGTAAAACATTCACTCTCCCTGTGTCCGTTCTTTTTGCAAAAGGAACAAATCAGTTTTGTATTACTGTTATCAAAATTTTTACGCTTTTTGGTACAGTTAAAGCTTTTATGCCCGGCTTGGCCGCACGTGAAACACTTGCCGGCGGATTGATCATTAGGACGTTTATTGACCGAAGTGTTAGTAGGCCGGCGATGATTGTCTTTGGTACGCTCAGGCTTACCATAAATAGCTAAAAACGAGACTATAGTTTCGGCCGTGAGGTCCGCATTAGCGGCAGCAGCGCGTACTTGAGCATCATTGATACCACGTATGATAATCTGGACCATTAAGTCATCACTTAAGCCCTTAATAATGCGAAGTCGTAATAAAGAACGTCGAGCATATTCAGCGAACGTTGAATATTTATCAGACGCGGTATTCATGACGTCGAAGAGTATATTGGCATAATCTTGTTTCCGCGGACAAAGGGACTTGAAATCTTTCGAAAAATTCGACCATGAACGATCATTCGTCGTCCACTCGCTCAACCACGTCTTAGCGTCCCCTTTGAGACAGTTAGCAACCCGCGATAAACACTCTAAATCAGACCAATGATTGACTAACCTGGCACGCTCCACCTCGTTACACCACACCTCAAAATCATGGACAGCAGGATCGAAGTTTGACACGTAATAATTATGCGGCTTACTTCCGATCGTAGCTAATGCGTCGGCCAGCAACTTTGCTGCGTTTGGCACTTCATCAGCAAGGTTATCACGTTGAGGTGTGATGGCACGGTTTGGTGGCGTATGCGACCTACTCGCGGTAATGTCCTCGATTGCGTTTAATCGCGACACAATTGCACTCAACGCTTGTTTTATGGAACCTTCGCGACTACGGGACCGAGAGCGACGTTGCTTTGAATCACGATGGTGTCGGCGCGATCTGCTATGCCTTTTACGCGTTTTACGAGGTGAAGTTTCCTCAGAGCTGCTACGCGAACGAATAGATCGCGGCATTTTTAAATTAACGGTTGTTTTTATTTGAAAACGGGCACGGGCCAATCCCACTTCTGATTTTAGCAATCAGAAGGGAAATCGATTAAAAAAAAACAACTTTACGAGGAACTAAATGTCTATTCTAAGCTTTAAACTTTAATTTCACACAATTTAACAAATAATCACTTCTACCGACAACCGTTAATTTATTTAAAAAGAATATCACTAAATATGCGACAACAAACAGCGCCGAACACCTGACAACCTTACCGTCCAAGTTGTCAGACGACGTCACTCGTTTACCATCGACAATTACAATTATCCTAATAGTAATATTATAATTAGTTTAATTTCATACCCTGCCCACTTCTTCGGAGTCTTCAAGGATTCAGTTATGTGTTCTTCGACGGTCTATAAATAGAGAGAGCCAATACGAATATTGTTCCTAAAGTACTTGCTTCCGATGCATTCACGCCGCTAAATGATGGTTACCGGTCGGTATCCCGTTTTCTTGAAGGCAATCAATCACCCTCATTTAAACAGGCGAAAATTTGTGATTGTGTATTTGTTACCTACTTTTTCACAACCCGATCGGATTTGGTTGAAATTTAGATCATGTTTTGCTCGAGCTAACCATTGCTCGACGTCCGCAAGCCCGCGTCTACCGCGGCTGGTAGTCGGGTCGGAAATTCGGAATCTTAACGGCTGGGGCACGGTTGCTGGGGTGTAAGGACATTTGTTCCCTCACGCGTGCGGCCTCCTTTTTTGCGTGACTGCTTCGCAGAAGGAAGCGACCGCCTGCCATTCCACCTCACTTCGGAATCTAGCCCGAACGAGGGCCCGGCACGAGAGGTCGCTGCCGCCGATTGCCTCCACGCGGGGCACAGCTGCACCGTATTCTCCACCGTGTCCTCCGGGCGGTCCACACAATCGTGTAACCCGAGCTTTTCTTCCGCCTGAATCTGATGCAAGAACCTCTCGAAAAGATTTTTAGTTCAGCATGTGGATTTAGATGAGAGCTGGTGGTCCAGTGGTAACGATCCCAGTTTACGAGTTGTAGGTTGCGAATTCAAACCAAGCCAGGCGCATTACTTTGCGTAATTCATTTCATCACCACTACTCTCAAAACGGCGAAGGAAAACATCGCGAGGAAACCGGCATGACCTAGAACCAAAAATTCGAAGATATGTGACATCCATTAACCCGCACTGGGCCCGCGTGGTGCATTATGGCCCATCCCCTGAGTCCCAGCAGTAGGAACATTGGCATAAATGCCCGAATAAGCTATGATTTTTCTATATGAATTTAATAACGCTTCATGAAGTTATAAAACGTGCATTGAAGAAAGAAAAATCAATTGGAACTCGGCTGGAACATGCCATGCACGACACAGTCGCCCTTATTAAAATTATTAACATTGCAGCACATACTATGAACATACTTTTATGACAAGAGGGAATTTACGATATTAAATGAAAATGTACGAGTACATTTTCATTTTAATGAAATTACATTCAAACTACGACAATGTGCAGACGTTTTTCATCGTCAGAAGTCTTTGGGAGAAAATCTCAGATTACTTCATAGATAATTAAAACAAAGTCCCGCAGCGCGTCTATCTACGTCTGAATGACCGACAGACGTGGGTCTAGACCTTGCTTTGTGTCAAATTTCAGAATTCTGGGTCAACGAGAAGTACTGAATGAATTTCGTTCTTTCAGAGTATCAAAATATAGGTACGTTTTTTTGCGCCATAAATGGGCGTATCTTTTTATTCGTTAACTTAGAAGTTTGATTGTTTCACAGCTTGAAGGGACCACAGACCAGTGTACTTATATGGTTTTAATTTCAACTCGATATCTCCACGCGTTCTCGAGATAAAGGATCTTGATAGACAGACGGACGGATAATAAAGTGATCCTATAAGGGTTCCGTTTTTTCCTTTTGAGGTACGGAACCCTAAAAATGAACGCGACACCCTCAAATACTACTAAACGAATTTTCGTGAAGTTTTCAGCAATAGACGGAGTATTTTTTGAGGAAGGTTTAAGCACAAAATAGATAGGTACAGAAGTCAATCTACATACAAAGCGCGCTCGAGCAACGCACACATAGACACCGCTCACGGACACGATATCTCAGAGTGTCTCGGCCCATTTGTCGAACAGTTCCGGCTCAAACGCTCGTTAGTGTCCACCGAACGTAGGTATAAAAAACCGGCCAAGTGCGAGTCGGACTCGCCCATGGAGGGTTCCGTAGCAGCAAGTAACATAATATAAAAGTTCTTGTAGTTCGTTGTAACTTTGATCGATGTTTTAATAATAGTGTACGTTTTTAGATTTATGACGTATTAAAAAAAAACTACTTACTAGATCTCGTTCATAACAATTTTCGTTGGTAGTTTACATGGTAATGCACATCATTTATTTTTTTTAGTTTTATCATTCTCTTATTTTAGAAGTTACAGGGGGGGACACACACATTTTACCACTTTGGAAGTTTCTCTCGCGTAAACTGTTCAATTTAGAAAAAAATTAAATTAGAAACCTCAATATAATTTTTGAAGACCTATCCATAGATACCCCACACGAAATCGTATGATGAAAAAAAAAATTTTGAGTTTCAGTTCTATGTATGGGGGACTCCCAAAATGTATTGCTCTTTTTCTATTTTTGTGTGAAAATAAGTGGTTTACAGAATACATCTACTTACGAAGTTTCAACAGTATAGCTCTTATAGTTTCGGAAGAAACAGGCTATGACATACAAACGTACAGACAGACAGACATGACGAATCTATAAGGGTTCCGCTTTTTGCCATTTGGCTACGGAACCCCAAAAAAGGAAGTACATACATGAGATTGTCTTCTGTACTTATCTATTTTGTGGTGGTGTATGATACATGTATAAAAATACAATATGGACCTTTAGTTAATACGATAGCGTAATGTAGACTTCAGAATATGATTGCGGGGCTTGTGGAGAACAAGCAATGGGTAGCTCGCTGTCCGATAAGGAACAGACCAGGGTCGAGGATTTTTTGGTGGGAAACCATCTAAGTAACGACTTCTGCTCTAGGCCGGAGCGGGAGGAAGTGTCAGACTTTCACTGACTACACACTTACGTTTCTTCGGTTACCCTTTGCGTTCTAGGATCATGGATAACCTTTGCAGAAGTCGATCTATGGCCGAGTCATCTTTTATGTGCGCCCAATTTACCAAACATACATCCACTTTCTTCCAGGTGAGGACAGCTCCTATCCAGCATGCGAGCTGAACTCCCAGGGTCCGGCGGCGCGAGGGTGGCGTAGCGAAGGTGCTCCGCCACACGAGCTGTTGCTGAGGCTCGCGAGGGTCACTTCAGTCCACAAACTTCAGCTGTTAGCACACCACCAACTTATACGTGAGTACCAGTGAAGATTTATGTAACTCGAAATAGTCGTAATATGATTTCAAAGAGTGTCAATGAAGTTTCTTGCATGTTCTTCTCCATAGAGATCTACGCTTTGGAACGTGCTAATTAGCTTCACGTTTTTATTAGAACAGAATGCTGTGATGTATCTACTTTAATACGGGGTCACTTTGACCTCGTACCGCACTTAGGTATTCAAAAAAGCTTACGGGGTCTAATAAACTCCTTACCGTCATAATGATAGTATCCAAACGAGCACTTAACCGCTCCGTACCATGAAAATGGAAATAACACGAAAAAGAGTGTTTCGAGTTGTTTTGAATCACTTCAAATCTTTCCTTGTTCACAATTGTAACATTCTCTTTCCATACAACAGCGTCATGCGTGGAAGTCTTGGTGTCAGGCGGGCTGGTCTCCGAAGGCGCGGCCACTCCTTGTGGCGCTACCTACACCAGCGTCGGCAGGGTCACGCTCGCCAGACCAGCTCAGCAAGCCAGGACCAGAGAACTAAGGTGAGTACTGGTGTAAAAAGGGACAGCATCAACAAAATGATGTGAACACTTCAAGGCGAAAAAAAAGTACTTATATATTGGAATCATTTCTACTTTCATTTGCAAGTAGTCTTTAGCCGATGGCCAATCCAAACTACTGAACCACTTATCAGGGGCTGGCTATCGTTTTACCCAGTAAATGGGTTTTGAAGGCAGATACAAAATAAAATTATATTCTGTTTTTTTTTAATGACAAGGTGATATTACTATTTCTTAGTTTACTATACATTAATTTACCTCGTACCTAACAAAATTGATTTGGATCCGTACACTTACAGTAAGGTTCTTTTCTTTCATTCTCATGTAAAATCCAATATCCCCTTTTAAGCCATACGCGAGACCCACCCGGGGTCTGTACCTGCTACATTTTGCTTGTATATTCAAGATGCATTGTTCTACCTTTAGATCAGCTGCCCTTCCTGAACCAACCATAGCCCGCTTCGTCAAACTCAAGCTGTCCGGACCACACCCTCCAGCTAAAGAAGATGATCAGGTATGATTTTTAAGGCCTTGGAACCTTTCAAATGATGATCAAATGGTTACTCTAAGTGCGAGAAAAAGGGTCAGAGTATTTCTGACTAATACCCCACCCGTGAACCTTCAGTAGCCGTTTGCGTTCAAGGGATGAGGAATTTTTTTCAAATAATCCAGGCAAAACTGGTTTGGAACCTAAGCCAGGTAGAACACATCTCTCTGTCTCTTTGAATTATATAACTGGCTGTAAATTCTTTTAGGTAGACCAGGCAAGTTCCCGAATTTCGTTATATCTGAAAATATCTCCTTATTCGGTTTCCCTTGAACTCCAGGTAGCACTTATGGCAGTAAACGTCCTGGGTGAAGAAATAGAAGATAATGAGAGCTCACCAGTCCAGCCAGTCAACAAGGAGCCCGCCTACTCACCGTACGATGACCTGGCCTTCATCATGTATGTGGACAACGATATAGCCGACCTGGTCCGGACTCTGGATGAGAAGAAGAAGAATGCTGTTGGTGGTAAGTCTGCAAGATGAGGAAAAGGGAAAGACTTTGAAAGTGAAGTTGAAATAACCTTGAAAGTTGAGGGACTGAAACGGTTTGTAGGCTTAGGGATTTAGGGCTAGAAAGGTAATTTCAGAAAAGAAATTGTGAAATGAAATGGAATAAGTATGTAACTAAATAAAAGTACCATGATTATTCGAAGGCTGCTGATGATGAGACGACGACGTGATATGCTGTAAAAAACAGCTATTTTCAAACTGTTTGTTAATTTTTGTCAAAACATATTTAATTAGATCTGACCTATGAAGTTGCCGTTTTAAAAAAACGAATCACTTTGAGCTATTATAACTTTGGATCGACTTGGAACTTTAAATTCCTAAAAAATGAAACGCTGCAGTTATCAGCCATTTCAACTTAGTAATAACCATAATAGTGGATTTTTAACTGTATTAGAGGCAATAACTTTACACTTAGCGCTGATGAGCGTTTCCTCTACTATCGGCTGAATTTTATCTGGCTAAAAGTTGTGTCAGAGTTAAATAAATAAGTCTTTCCTGTCTTAACTAATCTCAATAGTTTATTTATTTCAATAAAAATGATTTTTACTTGCAGAGGAACGCTTCGAATATGCCCGTCGCTTGAAATCCGCGGGCGCAGCGCTTGCATCAGCTGGCATCCGGATTGGTCGGTGGCGGCTACGCAAACGCACGGCTGCAGCCAGGGATGACTTCGAACTGGCAAGGAGGATGAGGGACCGGATTGCTGATGCTCTTTGTGGGGTGAAGGAGGATCCGCAGCTGTGTCGGTTATTTGAAGAGGATGGGGTTAGTTGAAAAAAGATTTTTTATGGTGATCCTTTGGGCAGACAAATATCCTAGACCAGGATATTTGTCTAAAGTCTCGTATTATGAACAAAAATATCTTTATTACGTGAGAAATCATCTAATTGCTTCTCACACATCTCATTCGAAAACAAAAAGAACAGAACAGCTTACATATTTATGACTGATTTGCGAAGTTGTACTTCAAAAAATAAGGCGTTAGGTGACTGTTTGTGATTTTACTAATTTTACCTAATTATCTTTATAAATCAAATGAGTCTCTTCTACTCTAGCCGGACCGCCGCAACGACTCCTCCATGCCTCAAGAGTACGACTTCTCCCACCACCTCTCACCGTCAGTAGTCGCAGGATCCCTCAGCCTCGACATACCCTCGCCAGTGCCCCCCATAGAACCTGAACCTGAGCTACAGGAACCGGAGTATGCGAACGGAGAAGAAGAGGAAGACGATGTTCAAGATATGCAACCGGTATGGATTTAGATGGACAATTAATTATTTATCGCGTAAACATCTTCCTGCCATTGTCCCATGTTATTTGGCGTCGCCATAAAACTTTTTTCTTTCCATTTTGTCTTCTCAACCATTACGCTATCACTTGCTGGCGCCTCTCTCTTCGTCTTCATCTATTTACATGTATACACATAACTCTTTCAGTAAATGCGTTTCTCCCTCCTCTTCACATGACCGTACTAAGACAAACAATTCCCTTTCAACTTTTCAGCCATTGACACCACTTTTAAACTTGCTCTGATATACTCATTTCTCATAGTATCCAGTCTCGTTACACTGCAGAATGAATAAAGGTTTTGTCACAGAATAGATGAAGAAAAAAAAAATTATTATGTAAAAAATCAAAGTTGGTTTGGTACCCTGAAATAGTGCGACGGGTTCGCAGCAGACCACGAAGGAAAAGGCGAAACAAACTAAACTGACAGATTCCTCCAGAACTAGTAAAACGAAACACAGGTCCACAAAAGGTGAAAAGAGTGAAGGGAGGCTTTTACCCAGGAGTGTGACAGAACAGGCTAAAAAAAGAACTTTATATAATGACATTAGGCTTTTTCATAGGTATTTCAATAGCTGACAATTATTTCAGTCGCCAGAACCAACTTTACAAGAACAGATTCCACCTTCATACCCCGAGCCAGTGCAACTCCAGCCCGTCCAGACGATGCCAGAAGAGAAGGAAGTGCACAAGAAGTTAGAAGAAGATGAACTGAGGAAAGAGACTGACAGCCCGAGGAGAAGTATCACACCTAATGCTGCTAATGGTAAGATACCTGTGAACTGTGTTTAATAAATGATAAATATTTATTTTGCTAATATCTAAGTACAACTCGCAAAATTTTTAGATTTAGAAGCAATTGTGTCCTAGCTGACTATCCTGAAAAGAAACACCTAAACAAACTCAGGGCTCAAAGTCAAATCATATGAGAACAATCCAGATTGGATTTGAGATGGTCTTTTAAAGAAAGAATCGGACAGATTTGAGTGGACCTGTCCAGTCAGGGCACGCATTTGCCAGTATTTGTGTAGCTCAACTCAGAAGCTTAACGACAAGATGAACAATACTAAAGAAAGAACATTTGATTAGGCTGTATAAAGTACTCAAAACTGCTAGACATTATGTTAATATTACAGAAAAGGAAAAGTAATCCACATAGTCCCCACATTCACAATAATATTTTTTTTTTTACAATAATGTAACACTTTACAGACTAAATATTGGAAATTGTAAAAAAAAAATATTTAATATATTAAATGATATTTATGTACAATGAAACTGACTCGCTTTATGAATGGCAGTTTTCTAATCAACGTCTGCTCTTCCAGGTTCTGTAGTACGACGAAGAAACAAGAGTGCTGGTCCACGATCGACCTTCGAGGCATATGAAGAGCGCTTGCTTCCAGCGCTGAGGCAGTAAGTCTAATTTAATCTTTAACATAAATTATTCATAGAACTGGTAGATGCGTTTAGTTTGACAGTTGTTGAAGTGGTCTTCAACTGTAAGCATTTCCAGCTGGAGTTGATTGCATAGGTATGCCTATAAATAAACACATTAATGGAAATTTTGATTTATGATTTTAATTTAATTTTAAGGTATAATTAGGGCGTATAAAGTGGTGAATTATTCCAGTTACATGTCGTATGTGTTCCAGTTCCCACACCAACGAGTACCTTCGAGAGGGTCGTGAGGAGGAGTGCAGCGGAGGCAGCGCGGCCACGTCACACTCGCGCTCCGCACAGCCACACAAGCTGAACGAACGCGAGAGGAAGCATGCGGCGCTACCGATTCTTATATTTGGTTATCCACTTGTGAGTAGGAAAAACTTAACACGTTGATACTCATTTTTGTATGATTTTCTTTCCTGCGGTACGGGGCGTTTAAGCTTCGTTTGAAAACTTTGGAGGTATGCGGAACAGAGAGTAAAGTCCCACATGCCTCCATTGAAAAGGGAGGATCCTCCGACCAGACTGATGTTATGGTCTGGTGGGCGACTGCCCGATAGATGATTTCGGGTTGTCTTATATGTTCAAATCGCGCGGAGAACTTTGATTACGCGATACAGGATTTCGTACTTTCTTCGTAGTTCTTATGTGGCGCCATAGATGTCGCTACATCACTCCCCTCCGGAGATCGGAGATCGATGGTTCTTGATGCGCGCCAGGCCAGCGTAGGTTGGTTCCAGTGGGTCGGAACCGATGCCGCATAGTTCTCGGTGAGTCGGAACTGTCTGCGGTGATGCCCCAGTGAGTCGGGGTGTTGGGATCCCAGTGAGTCGGGATGATGCCCCAGTGAGTCGGGGTGTTGGTATCCCAGTGAGTCGGGATGATGCCCCAGTGAGTCGGGGTGATGATGTCCCAGTGAGTCGGGATGATGCCCCAGTGAGTCGGGGTGGTGCTGTCCCAGTGAGTCGGGACGATGCTGCAGGCTCCAGTGAGTCGGAGTAGTGCTGCTGGCTCCAGTGAGTCGGAGCGGTGCTTGTGCGACGTAGGGCTTGACTGTTGGCGTCGACCAGGAGAGGTTCTTCATGGCTCTTCATGTGACTGGCCGAAGGTGCGGTGTGCCAAGCCAAGGTCGCTGATGAGGCTGAAGGTGATGACCAGGTATGACCAGGTAGGCATGCTGGTGGTCAGGATACCCTCTATAGTCGTGGGTGCTGGCTGTATGGCTCGCTGCTCGAAAGCTTGAGGAAGTGATGATGACGTCACGAAGTAGTAGCTGCACGAAGGCTGCGCTGACGTTCTTTGTCGAGGGTCACCAGTTTGGAGGTATGCGGAACAGAGAGTAAAGTCCCGCAAACCTCCATTGAAAAGGGAGGATCCTCCGATCAGACAGATGTTATAGTCTGGTGGGCGACTGCCCGATAGATGATTTCGGGTTGTCTTATATGTTCAAATCGCGCGGAGAACTTTGATTACGCGATACAGGATTTCGTACTTTCTTCGTAGTTCTTATGTGGCGCCATAGATGTCGCTACATCACTCCCCTCCGGAGATCGGAGATCGATGGTTCTTGATGCGCGCCAGGCCAGCGTAGGTTGGTTCCAGTGGGTCGGAACCGATGCCGCATAGTTCTCGGTGAGTCGGAACTGTCTGCGGTGATGCCCCAGTGAGTCGGGGTGTTGGGATCCCAGTGAGTCGGGATGATGCCCCAGTGAGTCGGGGTGTTGGTATCCCAGTGAGTCGGGATGATGCCCCAGTGAGTCGGGGTGATGATGTCCCAGTGAGTCGGGATGATGCCCCAGTGAGTCGGGGTGGTGCTGTCCCAGTGAGTCGGGACGATGCTGCAGGCTCCAGTGAGTCGGAGTAGTGCTGCTGGCTCCAGTGAGTCGGAGCGGTGCTTGTGCGACGTAGGGCTTGACTGTTGGCGTCGACCAGGAGAGGTTCTTCATGGCTCTTCATGTGACTGGCCGAAGGTGCGGTGTGCCAAGCCAAGGTCGCTGATGAGGCTGAAGGTGATGACCAGGTATGACCAGGTAGGCATGCTGGTGGTCAGGATACCCTCTATAGTCGTGGGTGCTGGCTGTATGGCTCGCTGCTCGAAAGCTTGAGGAAGTGATGATGACGTCACGAAGTAGTAGCTGCACGAAGGCTGCGCTGACGTTCTTTGTCGAGGGTCACCAGTTTGGAGGTATGCGGAACAGAGAGTAAAGTCCCGCAAACCTCCATTGAAAAGGGAGGATCCTCCGACCAGACAGATGTTATAGTCTGGTGGGCGACTGCCCGATAGATGATTTCGGGTTGTCTTATACAAGGTGCAGTTTTAAAACTGCACAATATTTTAGGAGGTTGTAATAAAACTCATAAATAATCATGTGAAAAAACGATACCTGGTCAATAATCAGTAATACTTGTTATTTTATTTTTTAATTATACTAAACTAATTCGATTGATCGATGGCCGCGGGGGCGTGGCTAGGGTGTGGCGTGCGGGATGATGATTGGATGATACATTATTTATGAAACTATCGTTGCGAGTTAGTGTGTGTGAAAACGCCCTTTATTGTTCTGTGTTTGTGTGTGTGAAAGAAAGCGCGGTTATAAGGCAGGAATCAGACTGGCTGCTTTTTAAGAAACGTAGTTCACACATGCCGATTTCCATAAATAAGAAAAAAAAAATTAAATAATTACCTACTCATTTTATTATTGATTCGGGTCGAGAATCACTAACATAATTACCTCCAGAAATATTTTGCAGCTTCAAAACGACACCTTGTATGTTCAAATCGCGCGGAGAACTTTGATTACGCGATACAGGATTTCGTACTTTCTTCGTAGTTCTTATGTGGCGCCATAGATGTCGCTACATAGATGTCGCTATATTATTATGGTGGTACTGGGCTTATTAGACCCCGTAACGTTTAAGCATCTAAAAGTTTTTTTGTTATGCGAGGTAAAAAAAGTAAATTATTTTTTAAACGTTTTCAAATTCAAATACCCTCTTTTTGAGATAAGTTTCTTTTGTAATTAAGCATGTGATATGTTGACACTAGCTTCTATCAGCGGCTTCGTCCACCTGCCGCGATATCTACACTAACATAATAAAGAGGTAAAGTTTGCTTTTTGTTTGAAGCAGGTAATCTCTGAAAGTATTTTTTATTTATTTATTATGTACTTTATTGTACACATACTAAAAAAAGGAAACTAAAACACATACATACAATGCTACATAAAGCACAGGTCCGATTGCTAACATTTTTTGATCGATAGTTAGCTGCTTTAATTCTGTATATTTTTATGTACGCGGATAAAAGCTAATAATCAATATATTTCCTCTATTTCAGGTCGAAAAATTCTACTCCAAAAACTACCTAGACAAAGAGGAGGGTCTCTCCCGCCTCCGCGCAGAACTGACGTCGCCATCCAACGGCAGCACTAAGACATCTCCGAACAAGACAGCTCGTGCGGCGGCCATCTTGTTGCAGAGGGCGCTGCGGGACAAGGTGTTCTCTGTGTACAGCCAGGCTAATGAGGTGGTCAAGGTGCTGTTCAAGGAGTTCGTTCCGGATAGGTGAGGTTTTGGTCTTAGGCACTTCTTATTTTGACAAGTAAGTAGGTAATCTTAGATCAAGAAAGCCTGATTTCCTTCCATCGTAGGCGCGGGCTAGCGGAAGTGAGCAATGAGTAGCTCCCCCTTCGACCGTCATTACACCCTATTCCACATCATTATCTCTATAAAAAGTTTTGCCCAATGTTATTGAACGCGGGCAAGTAGCGAAAGGGTCAAGATGAAATGTCAGAGCGACGTAATGTTGATTCAGGTCTAGTCACGCCATGTTTATTGCCATTAAAACCTTTGGACCTGCCCAAACTTTAATTTCCATCCTATGTTCTTTTATTTTCAAATTCTATTCAGGGAAATCGCCAGCAAGTCTTCAATTTCCAGGGTGTGTGCTGCCGAGGTGGGGCGTTGTCTGGAGAAGCTGCTGCCTGAGCTGTTAAGAGCCTGTGGGGACCCTGCTCCGAGGGTGCATTCTACAGCGCAGCATACTGTGCTCACTGTTGCCGATTGTCCCCAAGTCAGGTAGGAATGTTATGGTTATATTAATCTGCCTGTATTCCGAGAAGGGTAGGTGGACAGGGCATATTGCTCGCAGAACGGATGGTCGATGAGGCTGAAAGGTTCTAGAGTGGCGACTGCGTACCGGAAGACGCATGGTTGAGAAGCCTCCCAGAAGGAGGACCGATAACCTGGTGAGGGCGCAGGAATCCGATGGTTGTGTGGAACACAGGACCGTTCGTTGCGGAGACACCGCCCCTTTCCCCTCATGTTCTTTTCCAACAGCAAAGGTCTTTACACTGAAACGAAGATGGTTCTGAGAAAAAATTTATGAAACTTCCTAGTTTGTAACAGAAAAGTATGATCATGCCTCAGAAAATAAATTCTACTCGACACCAGGCTATGGTCTTTAGCGAAATGGGAAACAGTTGCTCCTTCTGCGAAACAGTAATGCGAGCGAAGGAGACGCCCTGGGTATCGGGAGTCATAGATTTCCCAATTAGAAGCGGGTTTTTGGACGATGAGCAATGGGTAGCTCTGGACGCCCGGTAAGGTTCAAGTTACAAAGAGCTATCAACAAAACTGACAAGTACAAAATATGGACGTTACCTGCTAGGGCTGCAGGAACGTTTGAAAGAGTGACCGTGACCCTAGAACGGAAAGGGCAACTGAAGTAGTAACTAAACTCTCACATGCATGAGTAGACGAAGATTCCTTTAGAAGAAGTCTCTTAAAAAGCAGAGAAGATACGGAAAGATTGGACACCAACACTAGGCTGCCCATAAATAGTACATTTTGATACTAGTGCAGAAAGTTTGTCATTGCAACCGAGGCGGAATTCGCTCTCCATAACTAACTCACCGTAGACGAGTGTGTTATGGAGATGAGAGCTGCATTGACTTTGCACGCGTTAAAGCGTATAAAGCGACTTTTTTCAATACACTCACGAAGGAATGAATAAACGGGGGTTGACCGGCGGCACGCGGGTGTTGACGCGCACCCAGCTTGATACGATACATAAAATAACATTGTGGCGGGGAGAGCACACACACTTTTCTACACTAGTGCGGAAAACAGTCTATTGCGTACAAGCGGTGGGATAAGAGCGGGTTTTCGAGTATACGTATTGAAGAAACCTTTTCAGTAACACACCTATGTTATTTCTCTTGCAGGAGTCTCCACCTAATTCCCCAGCAGTTAGTGAGACCAGTAGCTGCATCGATGCATCCGCGACTGGCCCTCTCTCGACTCCAGATGTTGGAACAGCTCATACTAAGCCATGGCATCTCGACAGACAAGAATAGGTGAGTTAAACGAGGATTGCAATTGTAGAAGACTACTTTAACACGACCGAGTTATGAGATCGAACAAGCCACATGCGTAACTTCTCGTAGGTGCGGCAGTCAAAATCGCTTTCTGTGTGTGAAAAGATCATGAAAAATGGCTGCAGTTAACGTGTTAAGGAGATGTGATGCCAGGACTGTGGAATGATTCAAAAAAGTCAAGTAGGCTTACTGTCCACGGATGCATAGAGTACACCAAGCGTAAAATGACGAATACGTCTCTTTGAAGCTACGTGTCCGTGGATAGCAGGCCTTGCCGTGATTCGGGAACGCAAAAGGCAGCTAAAGAACTTCGGGTGGCTTTTAGTCAGTAAAAGTTTGACACATCCTCTAGCACCGCTGAGAACGAGAACAAATATTTGTTGCTTCCCACCACAAAAAAAACGAGACAAATGGTGAGAATATAGTTGAGAAACGTGAAGTCAAGAAATTATACGTCTTGTCACTCTCTCTTTTTTGCATCTACCACCATTTTTCTCTTACACTAGAAAATATCTAAGGCATTATTACTCGTATTTATTTATTTAACCTGAACGACAAAATGCCAATTACATTGATTGCATTAGGTAAATTATGTAAAACACATAAAAGAAAATGTAACGCAGATAATATAACTAAACCTCTCATTCAGTCTTCTTCCAAATCGCCAGATATTCAGTCAATATCTCCTTCCAAGCATCAGCGAATAGATCTAGTCTAGGACTGGATTCAAGGAGAGCGTTGAGTGCGATTAACATTATTGTGGTTAAGTCAATATTGTCTGAATATGATAACAGAAAACGCCAGTGGAAGCCAATTTAAAAGATTTTAATGCTAAAAAGATTCTCTTGCAGTTAATAAATTCAAACAATGTTTTCCTAGATTCCACAAAAAGAATTCATTTAGGGGACACCCGGACTTGAACCGGGGACCTATCGATCTGCAGTCGATTGCTCTGCCACTGAGCTATATCCCCGATGGAAAGCTAGCTCAAATTAGGCATTACATGCCGAACGCCACAGTCTTTTGTTTTATATTTTCCAATGCTTCATTGCTTTTTGTCGCTACGGCCTGAAAGGTCGAACCGTGAAGGTTGCATACCTTATAAGTAATTTTATGATTGATTTATTTCTTTCATTTTAGGATATCTTTTATTATGAATTCTAATAGGTGTTGGTTTTAGGGTAGGCAGATATAAAGGTAATGTAACTAGAATATGAGGATGAGGTGAGGTGATTATTTGTTTACTGACATAGCTCGACGAATCGCCAAACTTTAGTGGCAGTAGGCAGGGCACATTGCTCGCAGTGTAGATTGTCGATGGGGCCGAAAGGTTCTGAAGTGTCGACTATAACGTACCGGAAAACGCATCGGTGGATGGCTTCCCATATCGTGGACCAATGACCTAGTAAGTCGAAGAAATTCGATGGATGATTATGATGATAATAAGGAGAGCTTTTAGAGTTTGCTTTGTTGAATTTCATTTATATTTTGCAAGATTTTCAGGGTTTTAGATCTAAAATAAGTGATTTTACCCTGATCACTCATCTTCATCGAACTGTTCAACCCTCGCATATTAGTAGATGTATATAGGGAATAATGGAAAGGATTGTTTATTTTCGATATTTACAGACTTCTTTATGAAGAACTTCATATTTACGTTCTTGGATACATACATCATTTTATAATCTATGCGGACACCGGCGTTCGCTTGGTCTTTAACTGAATGACGCGAAATCACGCGCAAACCTAACGCTTGGGTTCGAGTGGAATGAAATAGAATTATTTTCTTTTTTTTTTCCAGCGGTCTAACAGTCCGTCGTCTAGCGGAATGCGGCGCTGCAGGTGCTCAGCACGCGGCCGGGTCAGTCCGCGCGGCCGCCGAGCGCATCCTGCTGGCTGCGTACGCGCGCTCTCCGCGCGTCGTGCGCGCGCAGCTCCCGCCTGACGATGCGGTCACGAGGAGGAATCTGATCTACAGGCATCTATTCCAGCAGTTTGATAGGATTGATATGCAGGTCGGTACTTTTTTGAAATTGTTGTACCTGTTATTATATTATATTAGGTTACCAACACAGCCCAAAGAATTGCCAAACTTAAGTGGCAATGGGCAGGGCATATTGCTCGCAGAACAGATGGCCGTTGGGGCCGAAAGCTTCTGGAATGGTGACCACGTACCAGAAGACGCAGCGTTAGAAGGCCTCCTACGAGGTGGACCGATGACCTGGTAAGGGTTGCGGGAAATCGATGGATGCGAGACGCAAAGGACGGTTCATTGTGGCGACACTTGGGGGAAGCCTATAAAATTACAGGGTTCAGCTGCCTTTCGAAAGAATAGATGAATGGTAGACCAAGTCAGGAGTCTGTCCCGCTCGCGCGGAGCACCTGCCACGGTCTCTGAGCGTGAAAGGTTATTCAATGATTTCCCATTAAACTAAAAAAAGGGTTTGCCGAAGAAGACTTTTATTAACTTACTATTCATCTTGGTTTTCTTTTGGTTTCTACAGATTTGTTTCTTAGGCCCAAATGCTTAAAGGACCTTAAGCGAAATACATGTCCCACCTGTTTTTTTTTTAGGTGAGCAATCAACTTCTCCTGCTCTGGGTGGAGCGATTAGGAATGTCAAACTTTAATTGACTATAACTCACGTCTTTTCCTTCTAGAGCCACGGTAATTCTTTCGACAACAGGTTTTGTCCTACTTAAGCATGATTAGTGACTATAGCTATAAGTACTATAAAGATATGATCATTTCCTACTCTTTCAGAACCACAATGACAAAAAAAAAGAATGTCTCATCATAAAATTCTCTCTTCCTCCAGAAAATGCTTAACCAGGCACCAACCGAAGAGCAACTCCTAAATGGCGCCGACCAGTCCATGGCAGACTCCACCCTCGAGACAGCTAGCGTCTCCCAATCCACTAGAAGCGGCACCACCGTTAGTGGGATGACAGCCTCTCTCGGGATGACATCATCCATCGGAGCCACCTCATCATACAGCCTGAAGTCCATGACGTCTAGTATCAGTGGAGCGACCCTAGCACCTTCTAGTTTAAGTGGAAGTTACACTACTTCCAAAACGAAGAGTAGTTTGAAGAAGTCCCCAACTAAGAGGTATACTCCGAGAGGTATAGTGCCTGCGAAGGACTTTTCGAATTATCCGGGTTATAATAAGCTGAGGTTGGATAGTGCTGTCAGTCCGAAGCATTCGCCTAGGTCAACGGCATCGGGTGGTGTTGAAAAAGTAAGTTGAATTTCGATTCTTTTTAATGAGTCTTAAAAGATAAATCTCAAGCTTTTTTTATATTTTTTTTATTACTGATAGGCTCCCGCTTGCCTAGAAGTAATTTTTTTTTTTTTTTATTGTTGATAGGTTCGCACTTGAGTAATTAATTCACTCTTGACTTGAAAACTCTAATGTTGTGGCTATCAGGAGACTGGTTCCGGCATCAAATTACACTCCTCAGCTGCAAGGAAAATGAATGTGTAAAAGTTCCTAATGGAAGCCTCAAAGAGGTCCTAAATCTTATTCTTTTTTAATTCACAGTAGAACTAAGTTCACTTTATGTTCACCATCCCCAGGTACACTTCCAAGAAAGCCAGAGCCAATCATCATCCGAAGTGGTCTACCGCCGCACGAACCGTAACTCCGAAAACCGTCACTCCATGATCCATTACGACCACGAACCGTCAAAACCACAGCTAAAAGAAAGACCGGTAACAGTCTACGAACCGTTACATTTGGACTACAGAGACTCCCCAACTTTAGGATCCCCTAAAACCTCGAAGAATGATCTTCGGAGTATGGATTCCTTACCCATGGATTCTCCACAGATGTCCAGGAATGATTTAAGGTGTGATTCGGACTGCAGAAGCCTGGACTCTCCGAAGGTGAAGGCGGATTACTTCAGAGAAGGAGTGCTGGAGTCACCGAAGCTGGTGGCTGGATTGAGGAACTTGCATCTTGATGAACATAGCCAGATGGATGAGAGCGGGTATTACAGTCCAGGTGCGATTATAGTTGCTCAAGTTTCTATGCTTTTTTTATTATTGATTGGCTCGCGCTTGACTACTGTCTCACTTGATGGTAAGCGATGATGTGTTTGATGATGGAGCATGCTGGCTAGAAGTATCCTATTCAATCTTTCTATAATAATCCCTAGATTTTAGCTAACAGAAAACCCTGTCTCCGGTAGGGAATTATATTCCATAGCTGTACCTACGCACAATAAATGTGTTCCCAAAACATATTGGTACGTATGGGTGGGATGTCCACCTTTTACCAGTAGCACCAGTAGCGCATTACCGTTTATATGTACAAAACTTATACTGACTGACTGAGGATTTCTTCAGATGTTTACTCAAAAATAATCAAGTTCTAATCATCTGATAGTAGTTTAATAACTAAAGGTGATTTTGTACATATATTTTTTAAACGTTAGGGGCACTCTTGGAATTTCGGCTATGTCGTGGGCACTCGTGTCATACGTGGGCACAACACACCCAGATCCGGAACAAATCTGTGTGGTATTAATTGTTCTGTGCGGAAATCTAAGGGTAACCGCAAACGGGCCTCAGGCCACCTACTACAACCACAAAACTCTGTCACCAATATATTTCCTGCAGGTTTCTTACATTTTATATGGATTCGCCGCGCACGATTGACGCTGGTGGCCGCTACACGCTGCATTCTTCACTGGCCACTAAACGCCGACACACTACGCCGCCGCACGCCATTCGCTCATTTAAACCTTCTTTAACAGAGTCCATGTCCCCATTATGATACTGCGTACATGGGAAAAAAATTGTTGCAGCCACTGGCCACAAGTGATTTTCGCGCGCTTTAGCTTCCTTTGTGGCAGTGTCTGCTACTACTTTTAACCCATTTGCTCCTAACTAGTGTCACTGCTGCAACTCTGCTGTCAAACTAGTAGACACATTGTTGGTATGGTTTATCAAACAATGACTTGTCTTCAGGTAGAAGACACCAAGCCACGAGCAGCGAGCACCACTACGAGGCCTACGACGTCGGCAACGTGGATGTGGCTGAAAATATACCTGAAAATATCAGTTTGCAGTAAGTCTTACAGTCCGAGTGCCTAGTGAGAGTTTGATTTTGTTCGATTGGCACGTTTATGACGTTCGGCGCTCCGATTGGCCCGCTCTAAGGTATTATCCAATCAGACATGCCGGTTTCCTCACGATGTTTTCTTTCACTGTTTTGAGAGCAGTTGTGATGAAATAAATTGCACAAAGTAATGCGCCTGGCTGGGTTTGAACCCGCGACCTCAAATTCTCATAATTTCTCGAAATCATACGATATTTACATCGAAAAAAGCGGACACGTCAGCAGTAGGAGAAGCGAGGATCATATCGTATGGCAATCCGACCACCAATAAAAATCTAGAGGATAAAGAAATAGAAAATGAAATGTATCTTGTTGCGAAATGTTGGCATTGAAACGCACACCCCATCTAGAAGCACGCTTGCTAAGAAGTAACCTTGACTTAAAAGACCCTAGAAGAAGAAGTTCTAGTTCCCTACCTTTTCCTTTTCTTAGCGGCTTTACACACAATGAATGTGTAAAAGTTCCTAATGGATGCATGGAAGAGTTCCTATCAGTACCATCTTCTGTCTTTCATCTTCTATATCTATATACAATACGAAATACTACTCAAAGATTATTAATCACAAAATCTCAGAAACTATAACACCTACAACTTTAAAATTTGGCAGGTAGGTTCCTTATAGAGTTTAGACATCCGCTACGAACGTATTTTCTGAAATACACCCCCCAAGGGGATGAAACGGACGTCCGAAACTGACTTTGACGCAGACGAAGCCGCTGGCAGAGTATATATTTCATGAATAGCAGAGTCTACTATATACTATAGTTCATGTATATTTTCTGTCGTATTCCAGCACGACGTGCACATGGTGCGGTCGTCGCGTGCGCGCTGACGCACTAGAGGCGCACTACTGGCGGCGCTGCGTGCTCCTAGCGCGCTGTCCGCACTGCCGCGTCGCGCTGGAGGCGAGGATGTTACACGCCCATCTGTTGGGTACGTTGTTATCATAACTCAACTATTTCCGTGTACGGTCATTCTCCAATTCGGCGTTCTTTGCCTAATTACCGTAACCTTTTTTATTTTTCACTGATTTGACTTAAACCCATTAAAATATGAAACAAATCAAAGATACGAATTCAATCATTAATGAGGCATGTAATAATTAATAGTAGTTTTCTAGTTAATGAGACTTAAAAAAAATATGAGTATGGTAATTAGAAAAATTTAATATCTAATGCAACGGTAATTAGAAAATATCATCAAGTCTGTGTAAAATATGATATAATAAAATGAAAATAACACACAAGAAGTAAAAAGAAGTCGACTGTAGACAAATCTTGTCTTGCTGATTATTATCTTCTTTTTTTCATTTGGGGTTTTCAGAACTTCTTTGTAAAGATACTTTTTTAGTATAATTTTTTGAGCGCAGCGAGTATGATAAATCATTAAGATGTAGTGACGTTGACAGAGTTTCAAGAGGATCTGTTATATTTTTATCAAGCATGTCTGTATCTAAGATCGCTTCTTCCTCATTTTTTTTTTGTCTTTTATAGTAAGCTCTGAAATTTTCCCTATTTCTTTTTTGAGTTTTCTTCCGGTTTTTTGGTGACATTTCGCAGATAGGAAGTATTATTTATCTCTTTTTCTTTTATTATACCTTTCTTTCCCTTTTTCTTTTGATTGCTGATACAAAACAGGGCCATTTTTAATTCGTTCTCGGCGTTGTCGTGCGGCGAGTCTTCTCTTTTCTTTAACTTCCTCTTTTTTTGGGTTTTCCCATCCTATAAATTAATATCTCATGTATATATGTACTTCACTTTTTAAACTTACGATCGGTGGACGCACACTAATGAGCGTTTAAGCCAGTACTGTTCGACGAGCGGGTCGAGGCGCTCCGAGATATCGTGTCCGTGAGCGGTGTCTATGTGTGCGTTGCTCGAGCGCGCTTTGTATGTAGATTGACTAGTATAGTAGTACCTATTTTGTGGCTACAGTTAGTAAACAAGAATTAATTTTTCATACAACGGTAATTATAAACATATGGTTATTAGTATACGGTAATTAGAAAACGATAGATTTTCTTAAAAATTTCGAAAAACAACACAATATGCAAAAAATAGCTTAGTACAACGTACGGAGGCCAAAGTACTGTCTCTATTTACATGATTAACTTGGGTTTAACTTAAAAAATTAAGTATTAACATAAGTACAACGGTAATTAGAAAAGTTTTTAACCAAGGTTACGGTAATTATATACTCACTTGCTTTATTGGCGGTACACTAACGTTAGAGAAGTGCAAGTGCTGATGGGCCGCGACACACACTGAGGAGACGAGATGCGCGCGGTACTGACGTGCCAAATACTGTTATTTAGGGATGTGCACCCGAGAACAGAATATGTCACGGCAATTATAACTTTCGATCGGACATCCGGTAATTTAATGATAATTATTTATAGACTGGTTCTATTGAGTCGATATTTTGTTATGCGATACACGTTGCTCAACACCGTTAAAAACGCTGAATGGATCAAAGTAAATCTGTAAGTTATAAAAATTACAAGTAAGTTTTAACATTAAGTTAGTGTGCGGACACGCCACGGTAATTAGAGAACAGAGGTTCTTTGAACATAGGTTAAATTGATTTAGTCTTAACTACTTAAAATAGAAGCCAATGTCTTTGTTTATGGCTAGATACGGATGCTATCTAACATATAAAAAAAAATTGATGATTGAATATGTTAATAGTACGGATAATGCAAGCTCGGACACGTAAAACTTGCTAATCGGAGAATGACCGTGTAACGCTTACTGCTGATTCAAAATTCTACTGACCTACAAACCATATTTTTTCTTATTATTTTAGCATATTTGTCTAATGTAAACATAACTCTTTAGAATTAACGCAACCTCGACATTAACCCAATTACTAATTCTGCTGACGCAAAATGAAAGTGCAAGAAACAGTTTTAGAATACAAAATAACATATTGTGATCTTTAATGTTTAAGTAAACTAGGTATATAACATTATAAATAATTTAATTATATTTTTCACTACTTATAGACGTTTTCAATATTGTTATCAATAGGATTGTCCGAAAAAACTACATTATAAGAGCTTCTACCGCCTGTGATACAGGTTTATCCTAGTACAGGCACATAACATAGCATTTACCTTTGTAATTACTCTTAAGATTGTATGTAACCATTTTACCAAATTTTACCCTGAATAAACATATTATTATTATTATTTACGTCAACTTCTAGAGGAAACTCTCATACATCAAACTCATCCAGCGATTTTTAAACAATGATAAATGAAGTGCGCGATTGAAGAGGTGGTCTATGTGCAGCAGCTGGCTACGGTAAGCTGGTGATGAAGATGACGTCACAAAACGTCACTTGCAAAAGCAAAATGTCTACAGCAGTGCTACAATGGTTTCCATTTTACGACCTAGGGACTTACCGTGACATACCTATTAAAATGTCAGCCGTTCGAGTGAGGAACTAAAGAGGGATGGAGCTTTATGAGAGGTTTTGTGAAGAAACGATCTTTTGAGAAAGAATCCTGAGAAAATAAGATTACGAGAAAGAGACATTTCACGACCAGTAGACATTTTGCGAAAGTGACGTTTTACGAGTAAACCTTTTGAACAATCTTCCCCTAACTGAGGCACAACAACTGGATTTCTGTTCACCGGACCTTCAACAGGCTATCGATCTACTATTGAATTGTTAACGTTTTGCATTTCTGTATACTGTTAATATGTTGGCCACTTTGAAGTATGTAGGTAAAAAAAATACTCGAAAAAATACGCTTATACCTATGGATTCGCAAAGAATTTCTGCGTTGTTCAAAGTGCAGAGCGGTCAAAATATTTGGGCTGTACTTGTACAACAACCTGCATCGGATTTTTGACGTCCTCTAACTAAAAAGCAGCTAAGTTACTTAGAAAACAAAGCACTTAGCTGCTTTTTAGTTAGAGGACGGCAGAATTAGTAAATTTCATTTTTTCTGAACCTTATGCTTACCTTGTAAATACCTACTGTTTTTTTTATATCTATTGTTATTTCAACATTGCAGAAGAATGCACGATGAGCGAGGGTAGCTGGAAGGCGTGTCACAAGTGTGGAGCTGCTCTGAGGTCTGATGACTCCGATTACCACGCCAACTGCATACGTAAGTGTTATAAAATGACCTCCCGTTTTTATTGATATAAACTAGTGCTTGACTGCGATCCCACTTGATGGTAAGCAGTGATGCAATTTCTGATGGTGAGGCGCACTAGTTTATTAAGAGCCTATTCACTCTAGCCTTGAAGACACCCAAATTATAATCGGACGGGAAGACCGCACCTTTTATGCGGTCTTGCAGAATCTACTTTTGTTCTTAAAAACCACCATGTCCATGAATGGCTTCCAATAACCAATTCGACTGTCTACTTCATGATATGGGTCGTGTTGACTGTCTATGGACTAGGGATATTGCAGAAGGATGATTCCGATTCCTAATGTTCAGAACTTACGATTGATTTTGCACCTCCGATTAGGAAAAAAAAAATATCGGAACTTATATCGGAGGTACAAAGACGTCTTCTAATAGCTGTCAGCCTGTCACGTAGGGAACATCTCGTGCCTTCTCTTCTGCCGATTACTCTTTCACTTGTTGTTTTTGTATTTGAAGTCTTGTGAATTCACTCTTCATTTATTCACATTCATCATGCCTCCACCTCCAAATTCGATTCTGATTCTAATAAATCAAATTTAAAAACTTTCGTTGCGAGTAACCACTTTTACTTCATTCGTTACATTCCTAATATGGACTGGTTGGATGACCTAATTCCTTTATTCTTTTTTTAGTTTTCTTCCTTGGTTATTATACATAATAATTCTGTTTTATTTTTCATAATTTTAAACAAAACATGTTAACTTCAAATTTTGATATTTCAGCTCTTGGCATGGACGAATGGAAATGCCCCTATTGCTTCACAAACGTGCTGGCGCGTGATCTGCCCTGGCAAAGGCACCTGATGCAATGTCCTCGCAACCCCAGGATCACGCAGACCTCGTAGTTGTATGGTGGTGGAAATATTCTGGTCTCGAGTTTGTAGGTAGAAGTGGTTTCATGCAAAGGCTCTGGAATTTACCATAAAGGGTTCATTAATAGACCAATAAATTTTACCGAACAAAATAAGTTATTTGAGCCATAAGACAGGCGTTGCTTTGAAAATAGACAAACTCCAGTATCATTTAACTTTTGAAAAATAAACTCTATTTGTTAAAAATAAAAGGCCTTTGCATGAGAGCTACAAAGTTCTTATTCAATAAATAAATGATAATAAAGACGAAGAAAGTGATTATATGGTCTTGTACAGTAAAAACAATGAAAAGAAATATGAAATTAATCAATATTCTTCATTAAACTAAAGCATATTTAAAATTGTAACAAACAGTATTCAAGATACGAAAAGTATTGAAATCAAATAAATTATACTCAAAATTTTGGTCTATAATGCGCTCAACGATATCTTTTTATTTTTTGATAACTTTAATGTATAGGGTGATCCAATTCTGAGTTCCAATGTATAAACCCCTGTAATTTAGACAGGTATCAATAATGGAAGGGCTACGTAACGTACGTTCATACATCAAATGTTAGTTTGAAATAATTTGTTAAGTCACTATCTATAATAATATGTTTATAATGCCTGTATTAACATATTTCTTGATAACCAGTCCACTTAACCCTCCGAAAAACATAGGTTTATCTTGGTTTTCACATATGGAATAGTTTTCAAACTTAGGGTTGTCCTTGGATACATTTACACAGCGCGTACGGAGTGGTATACATCATCGATTGGTTCCACGTTTCATGAAAAGTTTCATCTGCGAGTTGGGTTCGGTCCCTTAGAGGTTCAATATCTCAGGGTCCTAAGATAAATAAACACATAGAAGTTAATGCAACTAAATAAAAAAATAATTTAGAAAATATTCCAGTTTATGATTTCTTTTCAATAAAAGTCGAGACGGAATTGGGTGACCCTATAGTAAGAAACAATGATTGGCTCAACTTATCATAAATAAATAATAGGACATTTCATTGCTCATCAAAATATTTTACTAAAAATTAAAACAAATCTGTTCATCGTATAAGCACTTTCTTGAAATATTCACTATCACTTAGAAATAAAAAATTAAAACGTTTGTTACAAATGACAAAATACGTACCCGTTTATTGTATTCAGAATTATTCGAATAACAACCGTTTATACTTCGATTATTTGAATAATAACAATCTCTAACATTCGTATGAGCTTGGTACTATCGTTTTTTAGTATTTTAACTGCCTAGCAGTCATGTTTTTCAGTGATCTCAATAGCTATGTAGATTTAGCCATTATTAATTTTTTTCTTTTCAATCTCTTCGTTATTCTTTACAAATATATTATTAACACGTTAAAATGAAATCGGAAATGTATAAATATTTATTAAAAATAGTTACTTTGTCCAATATACCACAGTGTATATCCGTCAATTCACTTGAAATGCTATCCACTAATGTTAAGACTTGAGCACTGCTTTTTAGTCCATTATACCGTCCAAAGATATGGATTCCGTCTCAGACTGCTTTTATGTTTCACTTTGAGTCTGTTCCTCTACTTATACTATTCCAAAAATATATTCTTATTATGTATATTCTTCAGCCTCAGTCTTTACAAGTATATCAGAATCTTTATCTAAAACTGCGGATTTGTCTGATTCGTTTTTATCTTCAATGCAGTGATCTTTCTTGGCTGTTTTCTGTTTTTGCAATGTCTCTTCTTCTTCAGGGTTATATCCCTCTGTCTGTCTTGTCTCTTTATTTATGCGTTTGTTTTAATAATGAGATTTTTTTGAATCGTGTCTTATCTTTAAAACGTTATGCCAAATCCTCTCTTTCTTGAATTGAAAAGTAGTGGAACTGACTCCCTCTATATTTTACACCGTTTTGATGTCGTGTCGTCTTATTTGTGCAATACTCACTAGGATATTATTATTCTTACGGCATTAATAGGATTGAAGAAATAATCACGGAGTTATTGGTAACGTTTGGGTTAAGTTTCGATTGCTGTGTGTACATTTTTGCATGTTGTACATATTTAAATATGTTATTTATTTTGGTCTCAGATGTTATCTTGTTGTTTAACTATCTTTTTATATTTATGTACGTTATTTAAGTTTTATCACATATCGAACCCTCATTTACATTTTTCAGTGCCATTATTACCTACTATTTAATTGGTATGGATTTTCATTTCCTAAGACATACTATTTGAGTATAGTTTACATATAGTTTTAGCTTGAAAGTGTATCATTTAGTCAAATGGGTTTGTGTAGCTTTTTATTTTTATGTAAAATTATTGTATGTAGAATTAAGTTAATTTAGGTAGCGTTAGTTGTAGCTTAGCGTAGGAGATACCTACATACGTAAGGAATTAGATTCTGTTGTAATGACATCTTCATGTTCTTCTCCTTCCTTTCTGTGCATGACTATTTCCTCAGAACAGATGAATCTGTTTTGTGACTATTTCTATCTCATCTATTGACTTTTCTTCTATTAACTAATGACTATTACTTCTATTCAGGACGTGTTTGTAAACTACCACTGTGTTACTATAAAATTAATGGTTTATTTAACATACATAAAAAACAGGACTGACCGCAGAACATAAAGACTAAATTGTGTTGTAATTTCAAGTCCAAACAGAAACTAATATAATAGTGATAATAAGTTCAGACAAACTCTGACAGATATGTAACTGATATAAAAATAGGAAAAAAAATTGTTTTTTCTTTTATATATCTGGTTCCTAAAAATACTGTCCAGCTGAATTGCGTCTTATTTTCTTCTTTAAGGACCTTTACCCAATTATATTAGCCACTAGTCGGCTAAGATTGGTGCAAGACATTCTTATATTTGCGTATTCAAATCTTAACCTCTATTTTCCTTGTCAGCTATATCTTCTAGCCTGCCTCTACCTACGTTCCTATTTCCTACGTTAGAATAATTAGCTTAATTTAAATAATAATTAGCTTTAGCTTCGACAAACCACATCACCCACTGTGATAAAGGATCGAGTTACTTTGAAAATGGAATAAAAGTGTGGGTTCTCAGTTGTTGGTATAGATGTAATTTTAATTATAGGAAGCCATTTGGCTGTATTGGGTTGATCAATATTTGTACACTCTTTTATGTCATCTTCTTATCTACGCTATTTATCTTCAAAACCTTTCTCTATTTTCTTCTATTTTTTATATTTCAATAAATCTTTCTAATCTTATCCGTAAGTGCCACATAGTGCAATTTTTCTCGCATTGACTACTCCATGATTTTTTTGTTTCTATTTTCAAGTGTACAAATACTGATTAATGCGTTGTACAATTAATTTTAAGTATCACCATGTTCTTTGCTCTTCCATTTTTTTTTATTTTCTGTCTTTATACTTATTATATTTTCATTCTCCAAAACGAGTATAACTATATCGTCCATATATACAAATTCGAATAATCAAAATCATTATGTACTTGGTACTCATGTTGTCACCGTCTTTAAATAGCTTAAAGCTAATTATATTTACCTTTGAATAGTAATACATAAAAAAACATAAGAAATCACAATAAGGAAAAAAATATCTTACCGAATACGTAAACCACTTCTATTTGGTGGTATCCTTCTTCCAGTTCCAATACTGTTTAATTCAAAAAACTTTTTTGAATCCCTATTTCTGGGCCTTTCTGATGAATTTATGCAAAGTAGATAAGTTTCATTAACATTCAAGTTTAAAGAATGTGCATATTGAAGATAACATTATGTTTATACATTAAAATAATTATTATTTATTAGTGTATTTTTCTAGCAGAATAGGTTCCTTTATCATTCCTTTCGATGTCTTTTGGGACATTCTTTAAATTAGAGTGTCGTTAATATAAGTAGATTAATGTTAAAACATAAGTTTATTGCAATTACTTTACTTACAGTAATAATTTTCAGGAAGAGAAAATACCGTATTGTGTTGTTCCTATCAAGACTCAGTATATTTTTACAAATCCATTTGACTGTGATACTGAATTCCTAGGTTGCCATTTATATTTCACTTTTTGAATTATTAAGTTCACCCTCGATATGAATCTTATATTTCTATGCAAACCAGCCCCTAAGTAGTTTATTCGAATAAAATGTGGCAAAATATTATTCGAAACAATAGGTAGGATATGAAATCAGTTCTTATGGTAGTTGATACTCAATATATCTAGATGGAATTGTAGAAATAATTGTAAAGGAAAATATACCTTATTACGAAGGCAAGAATACGTTTTTGTTGTTACTTTTTTTGTACTATTACTAAAAGTGCCATAATTTTAACATAACACTGTTTGAAGCAATTTTTAAGTAGTAATTTGCATATCTTGTACATACTTAGTCATTGTCACTTACAGTACCTATTTAGTGTGTCTGTGTTCCTAGTTATTTTGCGTTCTTCACGATCGTGTGAGATTTGAACATTCCAGAATTTATCACTACAATATTTTATTTTGTTCCTACTTCTTCCTATAATCTTTTAGGATATTTAATATCTGTTTTATCGACTTATAGGAAAATTCTACATTTTACAATATTGTTTTTAATCTATTTGTTTCTTGCTATTATAGAGTGGGGTCCACGTTGGATCTATATAAAGTTCGAGTAAAAAAGGAGTTACAATTTTATTATTTTGCGCTTAAAATTGGGAAAGGTGGTTTTTGCCCAGTTTTATATTAAAAATCTTTAAAGTAATCTTGCGGAAATAAAAATTAATGAGAATGAATTTTGCCAATACTCTTAAAAAAGGTATTTAAAAATAAGTATTATTGTAACTGATTGGACTGATTCGAAATTCGATTCTAATTTATGCTTTCTAAATTCAAAACGCAAGATAAATTTTTATCTGTAATGGGAATTGGATGATTTGGTTGAGATCGGCTTTTTTGGCTTATCTTAAGATTTAGAATTAATAATAAATCATGAATCAATTATTAAGTTTTGGAATACATAATAAAATTTTGGTAATACGTGAAAAAGTTCAGGTTTCCGTACATGTTTATAGTACAGTTCAGTTTACTTTAAATAGTGTATTTTTTAATACTAACGCTTACATAAAATACCCATCTTTAAAGTCGATACTGGAGTAGGTGGCGATAGATTCTTTTACATCAAATGTTGAATTAAAGTACTCATCCCTAACAACTAATTCTCTATCTATTAGGCATTATCAAATAAAGTTTTATTGAATGAGACAGAGTTGGGGTAAACCATTTTATTTCCGTAAGTAAGCCGGTCTCGATAAAAAGAGTTAAACTATAATAATGCTTGAAAATTTCGCTGTTTGAATATGGATGAGAGTCAATTGGAAAAAGAATGTAAGGTAGGCCGTTGAGCCCGTGTATTGTTAGCCAGGCTATTCGTTATAATTCACTAATTCTGATATGTTGTTGTTTAATTTACGCCATAATTGATTTAAAATATGATTTGGTTGAGTTTTGACGCCATGTTGTAGCATTATATGGAAAATGAAAGAAAAACAATTCATAAGTAACAATTTAAACCAACCAAAACTGGTTCCAGGAAAAACGTTTCCATCCATAAAAGTTTTTCAATAAAATTGTGATCATTCAGAATCTTGATTAAATTTAAGTTCCATTGTTATATTGTTTTAACTTTTTTTAATTTTAGCGAATTATGAAGTGTCAAAATTCATGCAAAATAGCAGATTTGAGAGTTGCATGCCCACTTTATGATAACAGATGTGTTGTATGCAATTGAAACATGGCGATCAAAATTACCACCCAGTTAAGTAAAATGTATTATTATTACATGAATTTATTAATTGTGTTACCAGTTCAAAAATTGTTTTAGTCAAAGATGGTATATCAACCCATTGTGTTACTCAATTTTGGGTTTTAAAGTGTAGGGTAATAAGGGTTGTTATCGCTGGCAATGCGAATGAAACGAATGCGAAAGAAGGAAATAAAGGGTTTCTAAACATTACATGTGTTTTATTTTAACGTCATGATCTAGCTAAGGACTGAGGCGTTACCATGAACTCGGATCAGCTCTACCATGATCTTTTAACGCGATTCATTTGATGACCTAAAGTGAGCTGTTAAAGGGATTGAGCTATATAGGGTGTACACCTCCAATCCTCTTTTTCGCTCGCACGCCTAAAATTTTAAGACATGGTAAGGTCCCCTGAACTAAAAGCAATGGATTGTAAGTTAAAAATGAATGTAATCTCAAATGGCTCAAATAATAATATCGATGTTGGGAAGCGTATAGAGTGCGCGACCGTGCCGTCGATTGAAATCGATAGCGAAGAAAGAAACTTGGAATTTTTGGAAGTTGACTGACTGCAAAAGTCGTCCGTTACGGCCCGTGCACAGCCTGGCCGCTGTTAGCGGTAGCCATGCGTGGGGCGGCGAGCTGTAAGATCAACAGTATGATAATGTTTGAAGCACGCCATGAGATGCTGCTTATAGCGTCCCGCACCTGCTTACCGATGCCGCTTCGCCGCTAAGACCGAAGTCTAGACCAGGCAGTTAGTCGCTAGACTCAATATAAAAAGTCGCTAACTGATCATACTATGTGCAAATTTAGAATTTTGTTCTGAAAGAAAGAAGAGGCCTGAAAAAGGGGGAGCGATCAGGTGTAAAGAAAGGTATTAAAAAAAATACTTATAATAAATGTAAATATATTGCGTCGTATGCAGTAAACACTGACAAGTTATCGACCTCTTCATCATTATCATTCACGACGAGATATTTTCTCATTTTAATCTTTCGAATACCGTAAAGGCTCAATAGAAAAACAATGAGAGACCGAACGCCGTTCGGGGTTCATGAATTAATTCAAATAGGATTTTATTTTTATATAGGTAGTCATACATTTGGCTTCACGAAAAGGTCAACGACGAATGCAGGAGCGAAACTCATCAATCACATTCTAGAATCCTAGTCGAATTACCAGGATGCTATCAACATATTCTGTGACCTCTCAAAAGCATTTGACTGCGTTGACCACTTTATTCTGATCTGTAAATTATACCATTACGAATTCATGGACAACCTGTTGATCTTGTTTTTTCTTATTTATCCTACAGGCAGCAAAAATTAACCGTTAATGAAGCGACTTCCTCAGGGTCTTTAGTAAAGATAGGCGTGCCTCAGGGTTCAATTTTCGGCCCTTTCCTTTTTCTAGCTCATATTTAATGACTTTCCTTGCGTGATGGTTAATTTTTCTACTTACTGATGTTATTCCTCTTTTTTTTTTAAATAAAAGATGCTGATGTCGTGCATGTCAACGAGTCTGGCGGTTCTTTCAAAATGGCTCGCAGCTAATAACTTTTTACTAAACGCGGTGTCTTACAAAATGTGTGTTTTCATTACCGAATGTCTCCCTAGTTGGTCTCAATCTAATTCAATCACTTATTAGAAGTATTCAGAACGGGGCCTAAATTCCCACAAACCGGCGAAAGGAGAAAACATTGATAAAGGAGAAAACACCACTACTGTCTGATCGATGGACCAAACAATGCGGTGTCTGGTCCATAAGTTCAAATCGCGCGGAGGACTCTAATACTGCCATAGAAGATTTTTCTTTTAGTTTATATGTGGAGGCAGAAACATATGAACGTGAAAGGAGACTATTAAAAGGGAAAATTATTGGTCAGACCACTTTGCGTCTATAATAATTTAAATAATAATATAATAATAATTTATTTATTTATTTTCCCTTCACACAGTAGTTATCTTATGCTAGCTATTAACATTGCTTATATCTTAGAGCTAACTTTGTGAGGGACTGGTGCCTGATGTAGGTATGTACAACAACCTGTATTACAGGTCACCAGGACCCACCCGCGGCTAGTATGCTATTATGACAGAGTTTAGCATGTCGCAGCAAGCGAATATTTAAGCTAAGTTAAACAAAAAACAAAAAAAAAAGACAGAAATTTGATACTTAATTAAATCTTAAATAGTAGGTACATAAAAGACAATTTATACTTTATATTAATTCCAGGATGTAAGTGTGAGTGCTTAGTGAATGTGTGATTTACTGTTAATGTAAATGTAAATGTGAGGGTGCAAATGTATGTGTGTGTATGAGTGTCAGAGCTTATTTTTAAGTTTATAGCAGAAATAAGAAGGAAACGCCTGTAAGAGAAATGGAATAAATAAAAAAAAGAAAAACATGCTTTGACTCAGAAATGTAGTAAATAAGGTGAAACTATCTGAGTGGGACCAGGAGATTTTCCGTTTGATTGTAATCAAGGGTTTTGAGGTATTTAGAGACAGCAGCTTTGCACTTAGATTTCAATAGTGGGTAAATGAGTAACTTACTATTTAACTTGTTGTAGAGGTAGGGGCCTAAAAAACAAAAGAAATTATGTGACAGAGCTGAACGCAAGGGTTTTGTTGCACATACATTACCCTTACGGCGCTTGTCATTTTGTAATTCCGGGTTGTATGGCATTGTATTGTGTTTTTTAAGCACTGTTTGAAGGATGAAAGATTGCCTGACTGTAAGAATATCCCAATCCTTGTAGAGGTACAGTACAGCTACAGTAGGATATCGAAAAGGAAATCCAGCGCCCACCTTGAGAATTGCACGTTGAGCCCTTTCAACCTCGATGATGTGGGTTTTCGCAGCACCACCCCAAGATATTATGCAGTAGTCAATCAATGATTGACCTAAAGCATAATACACCACTCTAATAGTCTTTCTGTCTGCTGAGTATCTTAAGGTTCTAAAAATATAGATCAACTTTCGCAGACGAGACACTAAGGCTTTAATATGCAACTTGAAGGTGAGACATTGATCAATGTTAACCCCGAGATATTTGAGATTGTCAGTTCTTTGTAGCGTGGGACAAATGCAGCCATCAAAGGATACCTCGGATCCACAAATATGAGCTTTAATGCCCAGTAACTCAGGAGGCAGAAGGTTTGCTCTGAAAGCAAAAGTTAAGTATTTTGTTTTGCTAACATTTAAGGTTAATATATTATTTTTGAGCCACGCGTTGACACTATTAAACCCCTTCTGTGCGACACGAAACACCTCTTCCCAACTATCACCACTAAACAGCAAAGCAGTGTCATCGGCAAAAGTTATAATTTTGCCCTTTTGTAGTGTCATTTCACAAAGATTATTTATGTAAATAAGGAACAGGGTAGGTCCAAGTATGCTGCCCTGTGGTACACCAAATTCTATACCTCGCTCGTCGCTTAGCTTGTTATCAATTTTAGTTCGTTGTTTCCTATTAGTTAGGTAGTCCTCCAGTAGTTTTAGGGATATACCTCTTACGCCAATAGCCTCCAACTTCCTCAGTAAGTGTGGAATAGAGACTGTGTCGAAGGCTTTTGCCAGATCCAGAAACACCGCCAAGCACTTTTTCCTATCGTCTAAGCTGGAAATGATATTATTCAATAGTTAGTGTACTGCATCATTAGTAGATTTATTACTTCGGAAGCCAAACTGAGCCGAAGAAGGGATCCCGTTGGTTTCGAGGAAATTGGTAAGAAGACGATTGATCAGCCGCTCCAAGATCTTAGACATGGATGGCAGAATGGAGATAGGACGGTAGTTATCAACACAGTCTCTATCCCCACCTTTGTGTATAGGTTTAATTATAGCTATTTTAAAGGCTCTAGGAAAGACTCCAGTTGATAAATCAAGGTTACAGATGTGCGTTAAAGACGGAGCAAGGAACTTCAAGTATCTCTTAATTATTTTGCTAGAAATATGGTCAACTCCCACGGCACAGTTATCCCTTAGGTATGGTAGTCCCATAGACTTTTATTTACTGTATTAAAAAACAAACTGATATTCAAAATGCGTTTTATTATAGAATACAATATAAAATAAAAATATAACAATATCACTTAAAAGTAACACAGCACTGATCACTATGAGGCAGTCTGTTCCGTCATCTGTACATCTTCACCGTTAGTTTCACTACTACTCGCCGCGGCGCTAGTGGACTCCGCATCTTCACCGTTAGTTTCACTACCGCCCGCTACGGCGCTAGTGGACTCTGTAGTTTCTGGAACTTCTGTGACGTCACCGGATTCACCTCCTTCAGCCTCAGGAACGTCGGAAGCTTTCTTGAATTTGTTAACATCTGGAACAATAATATTTATAATTTACTGCCAAAGTACAGTTTTGGACACTTTAGAGTTGCTTTTATTTTAATAATAATATAATAATAATAATAAATTTATTCAAAAGGTATAAAGTAATACAGTATATAATTTTTTTTTCTTAATTCTATGTAGAGTTCACATGTGTTATATGCCTGAACTAGGACATCCTGTGTTTCAGGCGAGAGAAGGTAAAATAACTAAAATAATCACTGTAACTATTTAACAAAAAGTAAAGTAGTCAACTAATAGGTACGTAAAAGAGGTGTAAACAGTATAAAAATCTTACTTGCTAAAATCTTTGTATATTAACTAAGCTAACTAATCATAATAAAACGTGCAATTAATCTCTATTTGAGTACAACTAATAACTTTTCTGTGTCTTCATATGACAAACTTTGAAGTGTTTTCTTGAGGGTTTTCTTGCAATTTACATAATTTAGGGAATAAATATTTGCTTTTGCATTAAGTCTATTATAGAGTAGTGGTCCCAGAAACACAAAAAATCTGGATGTAAATGCATGTTTTGTGCTGTTTGTGGGACAAACTATATCTTTCCGTCTCTTTTTAGTAAGTTCAGTGCTGAAGTGGAGGGCTGCGTGTTGTTTTAGTACAATGCTCATTATAAATAACTGCCGGACTGTTAGTACTTCACAAGTTTTGTAGAGCAGGTCAGTGGGAAAAAGGAAAGGGCGGCAAGTAGATACCTTGAGAATCGCTCTTTGGGCTCTTTCGATTGGTAGTAATAAAGTTTTGCCTGCTCCACCCCATGAGGTAATGCAGTATGTCAAAATTGACTGACATAGAGCAAAATAAACTTGCTTTATTATTTTTGAATCCGCAATATGTCGCAACTGTTTAAACACGAATATCAGCTTACGAACTCTATTATTTAAGACTTCCATATGTTGTTTGAATGTAAGGGTCTCATCTATTATAACACCTAGGTATTTTATTTTGTTAGTCTTATTAATATTGGGGCACATAAGCGGGCATTCTGCAGGGACTGTACAACAATGAGCATACAACGTTGAGGAATTATTTGAAGCTTGTTTGTTTAATGTAGTCCCGCATTAGGATCCACTTCTGTATCGCGGGTGCCTTTACAAATATGTATTCACGAAACACCCAGACCCGGAGCTCCTACCTGGTAGGAATGATGCCCTACAATGAAGTTCCAGTAATAGTGGGTTTGGCGGGTAGGTAACAAAGATGTGGAATGTAGCAGCCTAAATTCCCGCACACCGCGCCAGCCCACTAGCGTGAGCGACAGGTTCGTCTCTTGGTACTTTGCTCCCTGGTACTCACCATATTTGCTGTAGTCAGCGCCCAGCAGCCTCAAGTAGTGCACCGTGTCCGGGGTGGCGGTGTAGGCGCGCAGGGAGTGCACGCCGCGCCAGCCCACTAGCGTGAGCGACAGGTTCGTCTCTTGGTACTTGGCTCCCTGGTACTCACCATATTTGCTGTAGTCAGCGCCCAGCAGCCTCAAGTAGTGCACCGTGTCCGGGGTGGCGGTGTAGGCGCGCAGGGAGTGCACGCCGCGCCAGCCCACTAGCGTGAGCGACAGGTTCGTCTCTTGACCCTCTTCTTTGTATTCTAGGACGCAGCTGCCGGTAGCTGAAAATAAGACAAGAAACATAAGATGGCGGAGAATGCGCCCAGTATTATAGCACTTTCTGCCCTTCTTCAAATTGAAGCTGCATGACTCAAATTACAGTAGTATTATAAAGACGAATATTTTTTTAATGAAAACATTCTTAAAAATGAAGTCGCTAGCAAGCTGCATTACTTTGTATAGTGAGATTGTAGCGACATCTATGAACTAAACTACGAAATCGTGCATCTTAAAGCACGATGCAGGATTTCGATTTCTCCATGCGATTTGAACATATACAACAGCTCTTATATGGTTTACTAGTACCTACTTATGTCTATTTTTGTATTCGTGTTCTCTCTCTCATTTATTGCACCTACCACTATTTTTCTCTGCATCACCCAAAGGTTGACAGGCAGAAAATGCCTAAAGCATTAAGTCCGCCTCTGTACTTTTGTGTGCATAAAGCATTAAATAAATAAACAGCCCGAAATCATCTCTCGGGCAGTTTCCCAAATCAGACAACACCCGTCTGATCAGAAGATCAGACAACACCACTGTATGTGGTATTTCACAATCTGTTCCGTATAACTCCCAAAGGACGATTCCCTGTTGACTCACCGAAATCCTTGACGGCCGCCTGCGTCTGCTGCGAGAACAGCTTGACGTCGGGCGGCTTGCTGGGGTTGTCGTTCTGCAGCACGAGGATCAGGTCCTCCTTCAGGATGCGCAGCCGGCGAGCCGGGCCTATGAACTGCGTTATGCTTTGCAGACCCTCTTGTGATAACCTGGAAAACAGAGGAGAGGGTGGATGTATGATACACAAGGCTTTAAAAAATGTTTCCGAAGCTTTTTTTAGGTGGAAAACATCCAATGACTTCTCCGGCTCTACGACTTACGACTATGATGGGATTGGGCGAAAATAATAGAGGATTAAATTGATACATTGGGATTTATTTGGAATCCAGCTAGCACATTACAGTTGACACAAGAGAGAAGAATTGAGTATAATACGACCTAACAGAATGACAATATCGCTGCATAGACAGTGGCTCCAACTAGTGAGCTATTTAGGCAACTACGACAATTTACATTGTTTGGTTTATATATATATTTCTAACAGATTACGATTTTTTACCAAAAATTAAAAAAAAAAGTAACAATTTGGACACTAGCGACACTAAGTACGACTCAGATCACGCAGGTGATATCGAGCATTAGGCGTGAGGGCACAGCTGGATGCGGGAGCAAAACAACTTCTTAGTCGCCCGGAAACCATGTATTTGTGCGGACAATCTTGACAAACTCGTAACTTTGCAATTTTTCATAATTATGAAATTTTTAACACACATTTCGAGTTTCGCATATAGTAAAACTAATGTAAGGAAACCGGCACGTCCTAGAACCAAAAATTCGAAGACATGTTTTTTTTTTGTCGGTTGTGAAAATTATCCAATGACAACCCCCGCTCTTGGGCGAGATAGTGTCAGACTCTTACTGACTAAAAAAACCCACCCCGTTCCTGTAAGCCCGGGGTACTGGTGCTCGATTTCCCTTTCGGATAACCCTGGCCCCAGTAGGCTTCGACCCGCCTGGGCCCCTACTGTTGCTGACAACTCCTTGAGGCGCGCGGGAACAGTGCGCACCGTCGATAACTTGGGCTTGGTCCGGACAGTTACCGGACGGCCGGACAGCGAGCTACCCATTGCTCATTGTCTGGAAATCGGGATCGGAAACCCGGCAGCGGCGAGAGCGTCGTTGCCTGATGCGGTCTGCCTCCTCCTTTGCGATTCGAAGACATGTGACATTCATCAGATTGCACTGGGCCCGCGTGGTGGAGTACGAACCATTCCCTCTCCTAGAGAGGAGGCCTGAGTCCCAGCAGTGGGAACATAAAAAAGGCTGATGTTGTATTACTTACCTAAATGGGCAAACCATATTCTTATTGTCACATCGCACGAAAGTCTTGACTCCCGTGTTGATGATCTTGATGTTGGCCTCGTTCCTGGTGACCACATCCTTCACGATGGGCGACACGAGGTAGATGTTCTTCTTCTTGCCCACGAAGCAGCGCGTCAGCAGGCACGTCGCGTCGAAGTCACAGTTCAAGTCGTAGAACTGCTTTATTGAGGGGAACACGTCTTCTTGTTCACCTGTTACAAAAACATGCACATGTCAGAAGTCTGAAACGTCAAAACTGTTTCTTTGACACTCATTGACAATTCGTGACATGAATTGTAAAGTTCAATTTTATTCGTAAAATAATCTTGTGGAAGGTTATTCAGTTTCGTCTAAAAGTTTGTTGTGGGGTGTCCCTTACACCTTGTATATAAAGTCGGTGTTTCTTAGCTGACTACCCTGAGAAGAAACATCGAAACAAACTTAGGGACCTTCTTTTTCTTCCTGCCCTTGTCCTGTTTTATTTGGGGTCGGTGCAACACGTTTTTTTCTTCCATTCTATCCTGTCACTCGTCACGCTTTCACTAACTCCCTTTTCTTTCAAAAGGCCAAAGTCACTTTTAAAGTCCATACAGGAAACGTCAAATCATGTAACCGTGTTATTTCTGTACGCTTAAACATGTCCAAAATATAGATAAATAGTGGTCAATAGCTAGCAATCAATAAAATTAAATAACAAAATGTTAATGACATCATTTTCATAATTGCGATACGGAATATCGCAGACGCCCATTGTTAAGTGTAATGGTGTACAAAAAGTATAAATATAATAAATAACTACCTGAGAAGAACACGAACGGGTCTTCTCTATACCCGCCCATCCGCCTCTTCTTCTTGGGCGGTTCTTTGACTTCTTCTTTCTTGCTTTCTGTGGCTTCAGCCGGCTTGATGTCCTTCTCCCATGGGAGAGGAGCCAGCTTCTCGAAGACTGCTACGAAGAAACCGCCTGTGTCTTGATGGTGGGGAAGAATTCTTATACTGGAAGAAATTTTTATTTTATTGTTGATAGGTTCGCATTTGACCCCTATCTCACTTTTTTTTTTTATGGTGGGAAAAATCATTCATTGACATCCCCCGCTCTTGGGCGGAGCGGAAGATAGTGTCAGACTCTTACTGACTAAAAGACCCACCCCGTTCCTTCTAGCCTTCATACCGGGGCTCGAGCGCCCTTTCGGATAACCCTGGCCCCAGTAGGCTTCGACCCCCCCCCCCCCCTATCTCACCTGATGGTAAGCAATGATGTGGCCAACGATGGGGCAATTCAAAAATTGTAAAAAGTTATCGTCATAATTCAATGAAATCGACGCAGATACAATGATTGAGACGGAGTTTTTTCTCTCAGACCTCAGTGTACCGAAACGGTACACCTCGTATCGGCTAACTTAAACCTTATTGCGTAAAAATAAGATTTAAATTAAGGAGAGGATAAATATAAATTCTTCATTAGTTTTCTACTCATAAAGCCGATGATTGCGTCAAATGAACGTCATTTTTCAGGATATGCAAAGGTTGACTGGGAGAGAATGCCTTGTTGCATTAAGACCGCCTATGTACCACTACTGTACATGAAGTTTAAATAAATAAATAAATAAATATGCGTCACCACTTTTCCTGAGCAGCTCGCAATACTACCTACACCTTCCACGACTTATGCGAGGCCAACTATAGAACAGTCTAGGTGGCAGAGTACTGGTCGGAAAAAATTTAAGTAAGATTGACTTAAGGCCCAAGCGCCCGAAAAGTGCCATAAAACAGCGACTTTCTGAAGCCTACTCCTCGGTAACGGCCAGGTTAATAGGTTTGAAAAAAAATATATGTTTATTATAGATTCATAACCAACATTATCAACATTTGATTTTTTCGTGCTATTAATACTTTTGGCTAAAAAAAATATTTATCAATTTCGCAACTATTCGCAATTTTTCCCTACTCCTTCGATACGGCTTGGATTTTTAGAAACATTTTTACACATAAAAATTGGTGGTTAAATATTCTTCAAAGTGAACATTGCCTAAGTAAATCAATCAATATCTCGCAAAGAAAATGGATTTAAAGCGCTTTCCGGGCGCTGCTTGCCGCAAATAAATGCACAGATTTGCGTACTGCCCCCTAGGCGGATGCGAGAGTTGCGTCCACATAATTTCGGCAAGATGGTTCAAGGGACTATAAGCCTTAAGAAGAAAAAGCTTTAAAACTCACCATCTATCCAAGTGGTATTTGTCGAGATCCTCAGGTTTAGGCGGGAACATCTGTGGTCTGACCACCGTTTGCCACTTCTCCGGTACGTCCTCGTACTTCTCATAGAACACCATGTCCTTTGACGCTGGACGCCAGTATGTCATACCTGAGAGAAGGGAAACGTTCATATTTCAAGCATTTAGATTCTGACGTGACAACGACTTATAAATTGGTTTGCCGGGTGACACTTCAAGAAACTGCGTTACGCTCCGCTCACGTTATGCGCTCACAATGAGAGCGAGTGAGAGGCACGCGTCCCTTCCACTCGGGCATGGTTAGCCCGCCTAAGAGCGAGAGAGACAGACATTTTACCACTCAAAGTCGTTGTCACGTAAAACTTTCGCCCGTATACCGACTTTACAGGCAACCAATTTTTTTTTTTTTTAACCTTTTAACCGCCCGCGTCGAATTGTTCCGACGAGTGTTTTCGCGTCCTATTCCCCAGGGTCGTGTGTTAGTGACTGGGTACTCCATGTCGTTTAGCTCTTCAACCCCCATAGGTGGCCGAAGAGCTGACGAGGTGGAGTATTTGGTCGTGGATGTGAGATTTTGGCGGAATTAACGCGAGTGTAGGTTAGGCGGTTAATGGGTTTATAGCAGTTTAGATAGAAGTCCTTTTGGCCGCGGACAAGTTTTATTTATTTTATTTATTTATTTATTTATTTCAAGTATCAAAGACTCATTTCAGTTACAAAATCATACGTACAGGTATTACAAAATTACATAAAATTGAAAGGTCAATAACAAAATTAAATTAATTTAAATTACATTAGATTAGATTAGATTTTTGAGCGCAGGAGGTAAAGTTTGTTTTTATGATTTTTTTTTTTTTGTTTGTAGGAGGTACTCTCTTAAAGTACTAGTCCGATTACGAAAAATCACCGATACAAAGCTGCTTTATTCCCAAGTGCCATCTACACTAATATTATAAAGAGCTAAAGTTTGTTATTTTTTGTTTGTACCAGGTAATCTCTGAAAGTACTGGTCAGATTGCTAAAATTTTTCCACCGATAGAAAGCTGTTTTATAATTGAGTGACATACGCTATAAAAAAAAGAAATATTGTATAATAATAATATTCCACAACTGCCACACAACGCCGTCTAGTCCCAAGCTAAGCAGAGCTTGTGTTATGGGTACTAGACAACTGATAAACATACTTATATATTTCTAAATACTTACACCCAGACACAGAACAAATGATCGTGCTCATCACACAACCATTTGTCCTGAGTGGGAATCGAACGACCTCCGGCATAGCAGTCAGGGTCACTAACCACTAAACCAACAGGCCTGTCATATTTTATTTACGCGGACGAAGCCGCGGGCAAAAGTTAGTTTTATATAAGTTTATGTCTAGTGTGAGTTATAGTGATAGTTCAGGAGAATTCACACCTGGTGGTGGTGCACATGCTGAGTTGGGCTCCCATTCGATGCATCCGTGAAGCACACACCGCACTATGCATTTTTTAGGGTTCCGTAGCCAAATGGCAAAAAACGGAACCCTTATAGATTCGTCATGTCTGTCTGTCTGTCTGTCTGTCTGTCCGTCCGTATGTCACAGCCACTTTTTTCCGAAACTATGAGAGCTATACTATTGAAACTTTGTAAGTAGATGTATTCTGTGAACCGCATTAAGATTTTCACACAAAAATAGAAAAAAAGCAATAAATTTTGGGGTTCACATACTTAGAACTGAAACTCAAATTTTTTTTTTTCGTCAAACCCATGCGTGTGGGGTATCTATGGATAGGTCTTCAAAAATGATACTTAGGTTTCTAATATTATTTTTTTCTAAACTGAATAGTTTGCGCGAGAGACACTTCCAAAGTGGTAAAATGTGTGTCCCCCCCCCCTCTAACTTCTAAAATAAGAGAATGATAAAACTGAAAAAAATATATGATGTACATTACTATAAAAACTACCAACGAAAATTGGTTTGAACGAAATCTAGTAAGTAGTTTTTTTTAAATGCATCATAAATCGAAAAAAATACACTATTATTAAAACATCGATCAAAGTTACAACACATTACAAGAACTTTTATATGATGTTACTTGCTGCTACGGAACCCTTCATGGGCGAGTCCGACTCGCACTTGGCCGGTTTTTGTTTGTTTGTTTGCCACTCAAAACTTTTAAGCTTTACTTTTTTTTGGATTTTATTACTTTTTATGTTTAATTTTTTAACGTTTTTTTTTTTATGTATGTAATTCAATGTATCTATATCAGTGATTGTTTACATTTTCTATTTATTTATTTTTTGTTAATTTATGTGCTTAGGTTTATGTTTGTAATTTTATTGTGCTTTTGTGTATGGTGTGTTAATTTTGTTGCATTAAATAAATGTTTTATCTACCTATCTATCACATGACGTTGAACGTCTAACAGGTTCAGTTGAAAACCAGCGTCAGGCACTAGTTGTCTGGCATTCATGCTGAACTGGACCTATTTTGGTGCAGCCATGAGGCACACAACAGCTGTATTTTTTTTTATTGCTCTTTTTGATTCTTTTACTTTTGATACGTGTTTTTTGTTTATTATTGTGTTTGGGCCTTGTGCTGACCCAAATATTTTTTTTTTCTTTCTTTCTTTCTAACTAATGTCATTGTCATAAACGCTTATGTGTTTGACAGGTGCCTCGCCTCAATGCTGCCACCTAGTGTACCTCATTTCAGAACACCCTCATAGGCTGTTATCATTATCCCTCACCCTGCCGGAATTTGAGTCCAGGCAGCATATCAGCCGCGTTGACGAGGGCGACGGTCCCTCCAGTCTCCTGCAGCACCCTGTGGACTACAGCCTCGTTCTCCACCGGGTTGAAGGAGCACGTGGAATACACGAGGCGACCTCCCACTTCGAGGAGCTCGCATCCGCGTTTGAGGACGCGGTACTGGATTCTGAGGGAACAAGATGCATGTTAACGTTTATTTGAATACAAACACTACAAGAGTGGATGAAAATCACAAATATTGGCTCGTAATGAGCTGAACCAGGGCGCGGCTCCGGACGCCGCCGAAAGTCAACAGATTCTCGTGACGTGAATGCATTTTTCCGCACATAAACATAGGCCTCCCCCAAGCGTCGCCACAAAGACCGGTCCTGTGTCTCGCATCCATCGGATTCCCGCGACACTGACCAGGTCTCGCCGTGCCCTCATGGGGACGATCGGCGGCGGAGACCTCTCGCGCCGGAACTTGGTTGAGGCCATGGTCCGAAGTGAGGAGGAGTGGCAGGCGGTCGCCGACTTCTGCCGAAGCAGTAATGCTCGCAAAGGAGGAGGCCGAACGCATCAGGCAATGGCGTTCTCGCCGCCGCCGGGATTCCGATCCCGATTTCCAGCCACCGTAGGCGCGGGTTTACGGACAGTGAGCAATGGGTAGCTCGCTGTCCGGCAACCCGGTAACTGTCCGGACCAAGCCCAAGTCGTCGACGGCACGCACTGTTCCCGCGAGCCTCAAGGAGTTGTCAGCAACAGTAGGGCCCAGCCGGGTCGAAGCCTACTGGGGCCAGGGTTATCCGAAAGGGAACTAGAGCCCCGGTATGAAGGCTAGAAGAAACGGGGCGGGTTTTTTAGTCAGTAAGAGTCTGACACTATCTCCGGCTTCTCCCAAGAGTGGGGGTTGTCATTGAATGATTTTCCCCACCAAAAAAAAACCCTGACGATGCGTTTTTCGGTACGAGGTCGCTACTCTAGAAGCTTTCGTCTCCATCGACCATCTGTTCTGTTGCACTTAAGTTTGGCCATTCTTCGAGCTATCTCGGTAATCTTGGTTATCCTGCGGATAGCTTCATTTCTGATGTGATCACGCAACCAGTCAGTCCAACTTCAAGACCAGACATCGAAATTTATCCCCTTGCAGCGATATATGAAACAGGGAGACGTCATTTCGCCAAAACTACGTAATCAGTACAGGATTTATTGATGGTCTTGGTTTAGAAATCACCATTTCTGTCCAGTCCCAATAAATTAAAAAAGAAGTTAAAAAAAAACGATGAACAACCATGTCTTACCCATGCAGATTATTTCCATTGCCAGTAGACCACTTGAGCCATATGTCAGGGTTCTTCCGTAGCGTCGCGTCGCCTGAGCACGGCACGTCGCATAGAATACGATCGAACTTCAGAGGTTTCGTTGATCCTGGGTTCTAAAAGGAAGAAAGAAAACTGATGTAGCTATATGACATCGTGTATGGAGTACTGCTTTAGGTCCATGTCCAACAGTGGACGTAAATCGGCTGAAATGCTGATGAGATTAAATTTTTAACTGTACTATTTGTCAACCACTACAAAATAATGCAAGATGATACCAGAATTATGGTGAAAGAGTAGTACATGCCTCTTAGCATGATGTACAGCCAGCCTCATCAACTGGTCACCAACTTTTCTGAGGTATTTTATTTGAGGACACTTGGCATGTTGTACCAAACGTGCAGCCTTCACTGTAATTATCATTTATTTTGGACCTTACATCATCTAGCACAAGGTTTAATTTTAACTGACCTGTACGCTTAGCCAAGTTGCTAATCTGCAATAATTAACGCTTGTAGAAAGCTTCAAATGTACGGGAATAACGTCGTCTTACCGCTCAGTCACGTGGTCAGAACAAAAGAATTGGCGGCAAGGTCAACTCGAAGCGTTCGGCGCAAGCGAAACGGTTGTAACTTGGCTAGGGGTACTGTTCATCACCTGCTCTTAATTTTTTTTAACGTGAGACCCGGGTACCCTTTTGATACAGTTGTCTGTACCTATCTGCATCAACTGTTGTTACATATTTTGGATTTTAAGTCATCTAGAACAAGCTTGAATTTCAACTGACCTGTTCATCAGCCACTACGAGAGATGGCATGACAGCTGAGTCGTGGTTCGTGATCAGAATACACGGAGAGTTGAGTCTCTTGGCCTGATGTACCAACATATAGCACCTGCTGTTGTCTACGTCATTAGCCATCACGAACCCTGGGGAACGATAACAGTGGTGATAGAAATTAACAAAGGTGAGATTTTAACGTCAAACTTGTGTGTGCTGTGGCCAGGCCACATTGCTCGTAGAACAGATGGTCGGAGGGGCTGGAAGGTTCTTGAGTGACGGCCGAACATCGCAAGACTTAGCGTTGGCGCAGCCTCACGCAAGCTGGACCTGGTGACAGTCGCGGCAATGGAATGGATGCGAGACGCACAAGACCGTTCGTTGTGGCGACAATTGAGGGAAGCCTATGTCCAACAGTGAACGTCTTTCAGCTGAAATGATGATGATGATTTTAGCGACATTCTTTTTACAGTTTGAATTATTCCTGTATCGTGGGTTGCGTTCACAAACATTTAAATTCTCATTTTCACTTTTTTTTTTTTCATTTTGCCAGGCACGGAATACCTATCGATAAGCATATAAATATTTTTTCCATTTGTTCAATCGCTCAACTACTGTCCCAACTATGCCCGGTGTTGTCCAACATTAAATTTAAAGAAGTATATGTACACTATCCAACAAAAAAAAAAAAAAAAATTGAAATCGGTTGGCAAGCGATGAAGTTATGCGCGAACAGACATAAGAAAAAAAATACAAACACCTGAATTGAGAACCTCCTCCTTTTTTAGAAATCGGTTAAAAATACAGTCGCAACACCAGGGAACCAGTTAGTATGTTGTCGTTTTGACAATTAATTTGTTAGCATTTGTATCATTATCATCATCCAAGATCAAGAGCTGTCATAACGACTGATCCTGTGCGTCTCACATCTATCGGATTCCCACGACCCTCACTAGGTCACCGGTCCACCTTGTGGCAGGCTTCTAATGCGGTGTCCTCCGGTACGTGGTCGCCACTCTAGAAACTTTTAACCATCTGTTCAGCGAAAACATATACACCGCTAAATTTTAATCGTTTTAATCCCATCGTCGTTTTAATGTACGAAATTAATTTCTTTAAGAAAACATCAGCTGAGCGAGTTCAATGACCTGTAGTTAATAGTCGGCGTTGCGTACAAACTACCTACAGGTCATTGAACTTGCTCAGCTGACGTTTTTTTAATTAAATTAATTTCGTACATACGTAAATTAATACGAGTTTTGAAAAAAGGTACTTTATTTTTTAATTTTATCATTACGAATCGATAGTGTTTCATGTACCGTGTCAACCTTCCAGGGGTTTAAAACGATTAAAATGTAACGTAAACGTTAAAATGTGGTGTATATGTGCCCTGGCCACTGCAACATAAATTTGACGATTCGGGCTAAGTCGGATAGTGTCGGTAGAATTTGTATAGCAAAAAGCTATAGTACATTTAGTATTTCTATTGCACATACATGAAAAATTAATAAATTACAGTTTTCTATCTATACTAAGTTTTTTACCTGTTGGCATTTTGTCTTCATCGGCATGCAGGAATTCGATCAACTGTGCTGTTTTAGATCCAGGAGCTGCACACATGTCCAAAACCTAAGAAAATAAATCGGTTATTAATCTAGTCATCCAAAGTTAAAACACTAGAAACAAACCTTAACTTAAACCAACCGAAGTCTTCAGCTTTATAATATTTATTTATAGGTACCAATAAGCAGAATCAAATACATATAAATAAAATTGAAATAACTGCTTTTTACTACATGCATATGAATATATCATTATCATTTCAGCCGATACACGTCCATTGTTGGAAATAGGCCTCCCCAAGTGTCGCCACAACGAACGTTCCTGCGCGTTTCGCATCCATCGGTTTCCCGCAACCTTCACCAGGTCATCGGTCCACCTTGTACGAGGCATTCCAACGCTGCGTGAATATATATACGGACCAAAACAACAAAATAACATTTTTTAAAATTTTTGTCTGTCTGTCTGTTTGTCCGGGCTAATCTCTGAAATGAGTGGACCGAATTTGACGGGACTTTTTTGGCAGGTAGCTGATGTAATAAGGAGTAACATAGTCTACTGTTATTTTAGAAAAAAAAAAAATTCAAAATGCTGTAGTCCACGCGAACGACGTCGCGGGCACAGCTAGTAAATATAATATAAGGGGCTCCCATACAACAGATGCGATTTTTTGTCGTTTTTTGCTACGGTCGGTACGAAACCCCTTTGTGTTCGAGTCCAACTGGCACATGGCCGATTTTTTTTTTTGTACTACTAATCCCGACGATAGCTCGTGCGTATCTACTAGGAATGAATTTGTGAATAAAAGACTTCTAGGCAAGCGTGCTCCATCGTCGGCCACATCATCACTTACCATCAGGTGAGATAGTGGTCAAACACGAGCCTATCAATAATAAAATAAAAAAAAGACAGTAACTAAAATTCTAAAATCAGTCGCGCATCCGGCGAACAACACGCCTTCACGCACGATTGCGCCTGCGCGTTCTTTTACGTCTTATTTTCTTATCAACCTTGTCCAACCGACCGTTGTAATTTCTCTCTTTTCTATCTTTATTAAACTTGCTATACAGTCCACTACATTTATTATTTGCTCTACCACGAAGTACTGTTGCGATTAGTAGTAAAAATATAATCACGTCTGTTGTATATTTGAGCCCTTTATATATTTATTTTATTCTGTTTCTTTGTTTTTGTTTTTATAGAAAGACATCATCTGTGAAAATTTTAACTGCCTATCACGGTTCATGAGTTACAGCATGGAGACAGACAGACGGATAGCAGTCTTATAAATAGGGTCCCGTTTTACAGTTTGGGTACAGAACCCTAAGGTTGATTCTAATTCATCTGGCTTAGTTTTCGTAACTATCTATTTTGTGTCGTAAGTCACTGGGCTCAATTGACTGCCTTTGATACATTTAGTGATTGGGGAAAACTAATACACAAATATAAGAATCAAACTATAAAGAAATACTGAGGCCAGGGTTATCCGAAAGGGAACTCGAGCCCCGGTATGAAGGCTAGAAGGAACAGGGTGGGTCTATTAGTCAGTAAGAGTCTGACACTATCTCCCGCTCCGCCCAATAGCGGGGGTTGAAATTGGATGGTTTTTCTTACCATAAAAAAATCTATAAAGAAAAAAACTAGGCCAGATGAATGAGACAGTCTCTCAGTTTTAAAGGATCACCCTTAGGGTTCCGTACCGAAAGGGTCAAGCGAGACTCTGCTGTCCGTCCGTCTGTCACAAGGTTGAATCTCGTGAACCGTAACAACTCTCGGTTTCAAAGAATCACCCTAAAAAAGAAAATGTCGATTTTACAACTACTTACTTTATGGTGAGGTTGTACATCCAACACTACAGGCGGTATCATAGACACTGTCTCCTGCCTCGAGACTCCACCAGCAGCTGTTTCAGCTACCAGGAAGTTATGAAGCTTGTAGAGGGCTTCGTTGCGTCTGATGTCTGTGCGGGACAGACGGAGTTGCCATGCGTAACCTCCTGGGTACCTGGGACCAGATTAAATTTGTAAATAATGTTGACATTAGGCTTGAATTGCAATTGTAAATATTTGAAAGAGCCATGATGGCATTGGAATGAATAGGTTAACGGAATGACCACAGTTGACGCCGCGTGTTCCAGCGCTGTGAGCTCATTGTTTTATGCGTGAGGCCGCAGCTTAAAGGTCACAGCTCATTAGAGCCACCCGGCACCCACCCCGCACCGCCTCGTCGCTCGGCGTCCACTCGTTGTCGACAGGTGGTCCACGGGTGGACGCCGCGTTATCACCAGTAAACGTCGCGCGGTCAACCAGTGTGTCCCACGCGGTCATTGAGTGAACGCTGAGTGGTCAACGAGTAGACGTCGCTTGGTCCACGAATTTTCGAGTAGTTTTTCTTTATTCATTTTGAAAGCAAAAACGATACGTTTGAAAGAAAGGCTGGGAATGCAAGGAGGGTGGGGAGCGGCGCATCGCTAAGTAACGTCCTTTCGTGAATCATTCGCGGGCAGCGCGCGGTCCACTCGGGACCCGCGCGTGGGCAATGCGTAGTAAACGTAAGGCAAGCATGCGAGCAGCAAGTTGTCAATGAGTAGTCCACCCACCATCGACGCGTGGAGGGCTTACGGCGATCCGCTGAAGCTACGGAGTTGATATAGTGAGCGAATACCCATACAAGTCCATATAAAGAATACTAGTCGCAGGAGGCGAGGCGGTGCGGAGTGGGTGCCGGTGCCGGGTGGCTTTAATGAGCTGTGATCTTAATGCTGGGCGTGCGACCGTTTTGCACGGATGTGACGCATATCTTCCCTATTCTATTGATATTATGTTATGTTTGTCAGCTAGTTTTAAGATTGCGTCTTTTTTCGCGTAAATAAACTGTTTCTCATTTTTCTTTCTTTCCAGTTGAGTTAAAGTCAGTAAAATCTGACACTTTCCCTTTCAAAACTTATGTAATATCAGCTAACCATCAGTAAAAGTTTTGTCAAAATCGGCCCCGTGTTTTAAGACAAAAAAATGATTTCCATGAGGGGGGTCCCTTCATAGAAATCATTTTTTTTTTATGTAGGTTTTTTTAACCAGACACCCACTCGGTCGTCACCAGAATATCCAACCAAAGTTTCGTCACAATCTGATCAATAGTTAAGTAATACATAGAGTACACATCAAACACAAAAACAATAATTTTTATTTAACCTTTCTAATACCGTAATTAGAGACAAAAGTAAGTCAATGAGAGAGTGAAGTGAAGCATTTGTATTTATAAATAAAAATAGGGTAACTCCTAGGGTGCTAAATTCTAGTTTTTCTAAATTGTCCTACATTTAGTGTTACATAATTATGGCCTTGTAATATGCAAGGAAAATTAAAAGGCCTGTATTGGTTAGTAAAACAAAAGTTACATAATTATATCAATACCAGAAGTATGAATTAATGTAAGGGACTTTTACCTAAAATGTAAAAATGTCTCTTAAGTTAATTCATATTTCTGGTATTGATATATTGACTAGAATTGATCAGTAAAAGTGGAGGTGGGCAGGGCTCATAATGAGAGAAGGAGGATGACCTGAAATTGACAGTGGACCCCAATTGGAAGAGATTTGAGTGGCTTGTGACAGAGTACAATGGAATCAGCCAATGGAGGCCTTTGCCAGGAGATATACTGAATTTAAAGATATTATATAAAAGAAGAAAAATATAAGAAAGAGAAAGTGAATTAATTCAGAATAGTCTATTATTATTGGTTAGTCTTACCAAGGCAGATTAATAGGCTTGATCTCTTCCCCCTGTCCTTCGCCTTCTTCAACCTGCAGCTTCATGTTCAAGATCTCGGAGAAATACTGGCTTTTAACAATCTTCATTAGGGCAGCCGCCTCACATTTTGATCCTGTGATACGGAAGGCCGTTGGGAGGTTCTCTTTCAACGTGTTCATGAATGTCTCCCATTCTTCTTCTGGGCATACTTTTTGGCCCTAGAATATAAAATATTGTTTGTAATGAAGCAATCATGCTTTTCCTGCAGTTTTATTTTCATATCTTTAATTAGTAAAATAAATTTTTGATAAGTCTAATCAAAGAAATAGAAAATCACCTTATAATATTCCTCAAATGCAGCATTCTCTCTCACAATATCTTCATAATGCTTCCTAACGTCAGCTGCAGGTTTCTCTTGAGGATTCTTTGCCTAAAATCACAAAAAACTACACAGTAAATACTTGCTGTATGGACCAAAAAGGTTATATTATTTTATTTTTCACCTGCTCTTTGCGATCACGCTTTCGCTGAGCGAACTTATTGTATTGGCGATTTTTCCGACCCATCCTTTTCAAGTAATTTCCGAGTGAGACAAGTCTTATTTGTATGAAATTCGATAAAACCATTCAATAAATAGCGGGATGTTTATACTGCACAACTTGACGTTGTCGAAAAAAGTGAGGTTATGTTTACAGGTGCGTTCATAAATTCGTTTTTTTGCCAATTTCAATAATTTGGATTTTTTTATTTTATTTATTTTTGCAGGATATTTAAAATAAACACAGGTTTTGATTTATATTCTAATACATTTCTTTATTGTATTTTAATTTGTAATCAATTTGCCCCGCGTTCCGAATTGCGTCAAAAGCGATTATATTGCGAATTCGACCAATGCGCAACGTCACAAACAGTTCTCAATAGTCCTTATATTTTGTGACTATTAGATTCGGTTGGATTCGCAAATAATCGCTTTTGATGTAATTCAGAACTAAGGTTTGATAGCGTTCAAGGTCTTATCAATTTATCAATGAACTGTCAGATTTAGAGTAGGACAACATAACCTTAATTCGCAGGTGTGAAAGAAACAAATAGACCAATAAAAATACACTGATTAGAATAATTAATTGTTCATTTTTGCGTGTGATTTGCGGAGTTTCGCACTTCATGTGGTCTAAGGGAGACGTGTAGTGAATTCCTTGACTAGTAGGGTAAGTTATAGATGCGAATATTCGAATTTGTCTCTCATTTCTTGTATTGACTCGTACTTTGTGCACAAAACTTCGTACAAAAGTTGTAAAAAAATGGTAAACTTAAAAATCATAGTAAAGATTTTTCTTTTTTTTTCTTAAGCTAGACTAGGCTTCTATTCCTATTTATCTAATGTTTTTGTCCTTGGCATGAGTATCCAAAAAAACTACAAAAAAAATGACCTATAGCATTTTGTTAAGATAACATTGGAATGGGATGCTAAATCTTAGAGAAACATTTTTAAAATGATTGTAGAAAACTTTTTAAATTTAATAAATATTGCCTACAGTTTCATATGAATTATAGGGGTTTTTTATATACTTCATGTATTTACTGGACTTTCATTGATCCTCAATGTAAATACACATACCCATAAACTATTCATAACCAGTTTGCCAATTATGCAGGATTGCCTACTAATGGAATTATTATTATTATCTAGCCTATGCTGTCCCACTGCTGGGCAAAGACCTCCCTCCGTTCCTTCTATTGTTTCCAGTAATGGGATTCATTTGTATTTTTTTTTTCATTTGTTTGCATTGTCATGTTCAATATCTATGTAGGTATCTACCACTAATGTACTGTACCTACATACTAATTCAAATTAACCTTTCAATCTTGGAAATTACAGACACAATTGAAAGACAATAGGTGCGCGAACGCCGGCATTCGCTTGGGGTTTAATGAATTAAAAAAATAAGTGTGTAAAGTCAAGCTGTCGATGATAATTTGTATGTCTAGGAAAAGAGTATCTTGCAAAGTCCTTCCTTCATTATATCGACGGTTGAAAGGCAAAATGATCTAAGCAACATTAAGTAAACTTTACAAAAGTGAACTCAAATATTTTAACTTTAATTCACTCTTTTGTTGTTTGTTGTTCAATCAGGAAATTCACAACCATCTGAAAATGTCCACAATAAAGGAGGAAATCCAAAACGTGACCTTGAAATACTGGGAGAAGCTATAGAACCATCCGAATACGTTAGCAGCACAGCTCACGATGCGTAGCTACGTAAAGCGTCTCAAGAGAAAGGACATCATATAGATAGAGGATGAGGAGACGTCCCCAATGGGGGACGCACTCAAACTGACATAGCGCACTCATCAAATTTGCTCATAGTGTCCAACAATGATTGCAGATTTAAGAGAAATAACAAAAAAAAAGTCACTCTTTTGTAAAGTTCACTCAATGTCGCTTAGATCATTTTGCCTTCCAACTGTCGATATTTAGGTATTTATTAAAATTGTTGATTTAACTTTTATATATTAATGGTACCTATACTGGCAATGGTGGTGTGACGATCTGTAGTATGTAGTGATTCACGTAAAATCAAACAAGTCAAATATCGTTTAAGTTTTATAGTCGTTCGATCGAAGTCCTATCCAAAAGCGGTATTCATGATCTATCGACTTATTTCCAGTTACATTAGTAAGTGTTCTACCAGGACAATGTAATACAGTATTTTTTTTTAAATCGACGTATTGCAAACGACTTTAAAATCGGTGTCGTTCAAACTCTATTTATGGATGTGAATACGGAAATGGTCTAAACAACTAAATCGCTACGATATCGTTACGGTTTTCATTACGGGAATCGGCCTACTGCTCTTGTTTGTGGGGCAAACTTGGCCAGAGATCACTCTAAAAAGAGATGTCTGAAAGGGGCCTTTGCCCAGGGTCATAATTAATACAAATAAAAAAAAATCACAGCATAAACAGTATGATTGTTAAACCATCAACTAACTTACAAAACACTATTTTTCCTTATCAAACTCAAACTGAAAACATTATCTAGCCAAATAGACTCCTCATTTAGTTTCTTACAGTCACACTATTTTCTTCTGTAATTAGTTGTGTTAAAGTCTATTTTAGTTGAGCTTTAAAATATTACTGAGATCAAGAGACAATATCTGTTTCATCTGTTATCTGACAGGTTAATATTGAATTTAACAGTATGTTTTAGATATCAGTAGCTACTGTACTGTAGCTACAGCAAAACGTTGAAATTCTCAATTTTCTTTACTTTAATATGCATGTATTATACACCTAAACCTTTCTTATGAAATGCTCTGTCTATTGGTGAATGAAAATGCCATCAGTAGTTTTTGATCTTGTCGCGTTTGTACAAACATACGCGGTGAAGACTTTATTTTAAGGCTTATAGTCCCTTGAACCATCTGGCCGAAATTAAATAGTCACTACTCTCGTACCCGCTTAGGCGAGTACGACTATCTGTGCATTTGTTTGCGGCCAGCTGCGCCTGGACAGAGCCCCGCTGACTTTAAAATCCGTTTTCTTTGCGAAATATTGATTGATTTAGGTACATATGCGATGTTCACTTTGAAGAATATTTAACTACTAATGTGTAAGGGACAGCCCTCCTCAAACTTTAAGGGCTTGCTCAGTAGACGAAACTGAACCTTCCACAAAATTTTTTTCAGGAAACGAATTAAAAAAATCCACCTCACCATACAAAATTGTAAGTTTGATTGGACAGTTTGTATGGAGAGGCCGAATTTTTTTTTCGCGTTCGGAAAATTTTTTTGTGGTAGGTTGTTCAGTTTCATCTACTTAAAGTTTGTGGAGGGCTGTCCCTTACACCTTGTATGTATAGAAGATAATCATAATCATAATCATTTATTTGTTAAAACGTGGTAGGTATGTACATTACATGGTCTTAGGTTTAAACATTCAGTCTCGGCACGTTCTGCCACAAGGGCGTACAAATATTAAAGTTATATAAATAATTAATTACATTAAATTGTGATTGAAACTAGAAATGTCAAATAATTTAATAAAAATAAAATAATAATAATATAAATAATAATGTTAGTGTCCGTAATTCCATGTTCAAAGCGCGTATAGAGAAACAATTTTACCTCTTTCTTTGTTCAGTTTAGTAGGCAGTCTATAAAATAACTGCATTGAGGAAAAAATGTATTGTTATGTGAATTAATAGGCAAATAGAAAAGACATAGGTAGAAAAGGTAGCAAGGAGGAAATCCTTATGATACATACAAATAACCCAGTTACCTATTTTAGTAGGTACCTAATGTCGAGAGGCCTAAGTAGGTGTAGTTTTTTTTATAATTGTGCTTGTGTGCTTGACCACTTAGGCGCGGGCTTGCGGACAGTGAGCAATGGGTAGCTCGCTGTCCGGCCATCTAGTAACTGTCCGGACCAAGCCCAAGTCATCGACGGCGCGCGCTGTTCCCGCGCGCCTCAAGAAGTTGTCAGCAACAGCAGAGGCCCAGCTGGGTCGAAGCCTACTGGGGCCAGGGTTATCCGAAAGGGCGCTCGAGCCCCGGTATGAAGGCTTGAAGGAACGGGATGGGTTTTTTAGTCAGTAAGAGTCTGACACTATCTCCCGCTCCGCCCAAGAGCGGGGGATGTCATTGGATGATTTTCCCATCCAAAAAAAAAAAAACTACTCACCTGACGATGTGGTCGACGATGGAGCACGCTTGCCTAGAAGTAACCTATTCACTCTTGACTTAAAGACTCATAGGTTGTACCTAGTGTAATTTTGCTAGGGATGCAGAAATATTCGAAAGTTCCGCACTATTGTGAAAAAATCTCTCTCTGTCTTCTGCCATTGCCAGTCAGCCCCTCTGGTGAGAGTCAAGTTATTTTTCCACTTTCATCTTGGTCTACCCGTCTACCGTAATGTACTTCTGTATAATCTATTTTTACATTATATTTTTCTTATCATTCCAGCTTATCAACATGGCACCTGGTTTCCAGTTCGCTATAGACCGCGGCGGCACCTTCACGGACGTGTACGCTCGCTGCCCTAACGGCAAAGTGCGGGTCATGAAACTGCTCTCAGTGGACCCGCAGAACTATGACGATGCTCCTAGAGAGGCTATCAGAAGGATACTGCAGGAGGTATGTATGTGTGTACGTTTGGCAAAGTGCGGGTCATGAAACTGCTCTCAGTGGAGCCGCAGAACTATGACGAGGCTCCTAGAGAGGCTATTAGAAGGATACTGCAGGAGTTATGTATGTGTGTACGCTTGGTAAAGTGCGGGTCATGAAACTGCTCTCAGTGGACCCGCAGAACTATGACGATGCTCCTAGAGAGGCTATCAGAAGGATACTGCAGGAGGTATGTATGTGTGTACGCTTGGCAAAGTGCGGGTCATGAAACTGCTCTCAGTGGAGCCGCAGAACTATGACGAGGCTCCTAGAGAGGCTATTAGAAGGATACTGCAGGAGGTATGTATGTGTGTGTACGCTTGGCAAAGTGCGGGTCATGAAACTGCTCTCAGTGGAGCCGCAGAACTATGACGAGGCTCCTAGAGAGGCTATTAGAAGGATACTGCAGGAGGTATGTATGTGTGTGTGTACGCTTGGCAAAGTTCGGGTTATGAAACTGCTCTCAGTGGACCCACATAACTATGACGAGGCTCCTAGCGAAGCTATAAGAAGGATACTGCAGGAAGTATGTATGTGTGTGTGTACGCTTGACAAATTGCGGGTCATGAAACTGCTGCTAGTGGACCCGTAGAACTATGACGATGTTCCTAGAGAGAGAAGGATATTGTAGGAAGTATGTGCGTGTACGCTTGGCAAAGTGTGGTTCATGAAACTGCTCTCTGTGGACCCGGAAAACTATGGCGTTGCGCCCAGAGTAGCTATTAGAATTATACTGCAGGAGGTATGTTTTTGTATACGCATGGCAAAGTGCGGGTCATGAAACTGCTGTCAGTGGACCCGCAGAAATACGACGATACTCCTAAGGTGGCTATCAGGACGGTATTGCAGAAGGCATACTATTGGGAATGCCGTTGTTGCGGTGGTAAGTCCCCTCTTTGAAAAGTGTCTAGAGAAAAAATAAAAACAAAATCATTAGATAAAATTATTACAATATAGTCTTTTCGAATCAGTTCGCTCAATGACATTGTCCGTCGGTATTAGATACGTGTTAGGTATTAACTTTCAGAATCTCAGATAACACAAGCTGAGTTCACTTTATCTTTTAATCTTCAAGACTATCAGGCAGTGCACTAAGAGTTGATTATTTTCTAACTAGCATCTGCCAGCGGCTTCACCCGCATGAAAAAAGGTTTCTCCATACGAACTTTGTTTACCCCTGTAGGGGGTGAAGTTTGAAAAATCGTCTCTTAGTGCTTGACTACGTCATAAGAGTCCTAGTCCCAGTAGTTTCGCTGTGTGTTGATAAGTCAGTCAATCAGTTTCTCCTTTTATATATAGAACACTAGTTTTTGCCCGCGGCTTTGACCGCAAACGTGAAATATAGCCCATGTCACTCAGGAATAAAGCAGCTTTCTATCGGTGAAAAATTTCAGCCATCGGACCAGTACTTCCAGAGATTATTTCCTACAAACAAAAAAACAAACTTTACCCCTTTATTATATTAGTGTAGATTATTTTTAGTTTATGTAAAACCTGAATATATTTTGCACAGGATCAGGAACTGAATCAATTGCAATCATATTTAAACCATGTTGTTTTTTCCCAAAAACATTTAAAAAGGTCACAACTTAGACACTACCGATACTAAGTACAATACAGGACACGGCAGGTCATAGCGGGCATGAGGCAGCAAACAGCCGGGCGCAATTGCAAAACGAAAATAACCCCTCATTCGCATGGATGACCCGGTGACTATGTATTTTTGCCGATATAACAAGCTTATAACTTTCTGATTTTTCATCATATAGTTATGAAATTTTGTACATAGATTGTTTACATAAAAATATTTGACACTTTTTTATTATTGATATGCTCGCTTGGCCACCATCTCACCTGATGGTAAGCGATGATGTGGCTGACGATGGAGCACGCTTGCCTAGAAGTAACCTAACTTTTTTCAGGTTTCGCATATACTAAAACTAATACATACACATAAATAAAATTGGAGTGTCTGTTTGTAATATTGAAATAACTGCTTTTTACTGCATGCATATGAATATATATATACGGTACATACACCAAAATAACATTTTTTACAATTTTTGTCTGTCTGTCTGTTTGTCCGGGCTAATCTCTGTAATGGCTGGACCGATTTTGACGGGACTTTTTATGGCAGGTAGTTGATGTAATTAGGAGTAACATAGCCTTCTTTTATTTTAGAAAAAATAAATTCAAAATCCTATAGTCCACGCGAACGAAGTCGCGGACACAGCTAGTGTTCTGTATAGATTTCTATTTCTGTTACAGGAAACTGGTAAAGCCCTAAACGCCGATGGCAAGGTGGACTCGTCCCTCATTGAATCAATCAGGATGGGTACCACTGTGGCCACCAATGCGTTGCTTGAAAGGAAGGGCGCTAAAATGGCGCTGATCATTAACAAGGGGTTCAAGGATCTCTTGTACATTGGGAACCAGGCTAGGCCGCATATATTTGAGTTGGTAAGTATTTTTTTTAGGTAAATAGCTAGCGATTGGCTCCAGTTCCGTACAGGTGTTATCTTTGATATTCTCAGCTTTTCTCTACTATAATAAACATGTAATTGTACACCTAAATCTTTACTTATCAAAAATCCGGTACATGAAACACTATCGATTTGTAAAGACAAAATTAAAAAATAAAGTACCTTTTTATTCCAAACTCGTATTAATTTACGCATGTACGAAATGAGCGAGTCCAATGACCTGTAGGTAGTTTGTACGCAACGCCGTCTACTACCTACAGGTCATTGAACTCGTTCAGCTGACGTTTTCTTATAGAAATTAATTTCGTACATGCGTAAATTAATACGAGTTTTGAAAAATAGGTACTTTATTTTTTAATTTTATCTTTACAAATCGGTAGTGTTTCATGCACCGGATCGACCCTCCACGGGATTAAAACGATCAAAATTTAACGGTGTATATTTGAAAATCTACTAGTCTTCATTCTCTCGTTGAAAACTATATCTTTAAGAATAATTCTTGCTAATAATCTTTCAGACTAACATGAACCTTAATGATACATGTTTGTCTGCATCGTTAGGACCACTCTTAAAACCCCTTCAAACTCCACAGGACATAAAACGCCCAGGAGTTCTCTACTCGGAAGTAATAGAAGTAGACTGCCGCGTCATCCCAGCGTTAGAAGACCGATGCCAAATGGACAAAACTGGCAAGAACTGGACGCAAGTCGTCGGCACCACGGGAGAGAAGATGTTAGTGGTCAAAGACCTGGATGAGGAGGAAGTGAGGAAGGACCTGCTGGCTTTGAAACAGAAAGGGATAGAGAGTGTGGCGGTTGTGTTAGCTCACAGCTATACGTATCATGACCATGAGATTAGGATTGGGAAGATTGCTGAACAGATTGGTAAGATGTTGATCTGTCTTTAGTTTGGTAATGCAGGTAAAAAAAATACGCTGTATGTTCAAAACGGGCCACACATTTCTTTATTGGCCACGTGATCAAACTTCTCATTTTATAACTAAGCAAACGAGATAATAAGACGGCAATAAAGTAAGAGCTCAAACACCGACGTAACGTGTACCGAGCAATGTAAATAGTCACGTCACGACAACGTAACACATTCGATTTGTTTTCAATCTGCGCAAATATGATCATGTCTCTGCGTATCGGTCGCTTATAGAGCGCTTACTACCTTGTTCTCATTTTTAGGGTTCCGTAGCCGAATGGCAAAAAACGGAACCCTTATAGATTCGTCATGTCTGTCTGTCTGTCTGTCCGTCCGTATGTCACAGCTACTTTTTTCCGAAACTATAAGAGCTATACTGTTGAAACTTTATAAGTAGATGTATTCTGTGAACCGCATTAAGATTTTGACACAAAAATAGAAAAAAAGCAATAAATTTTGGGGGTGCATGTGCCCATGCTTAGAACTGAAACTCAAAATTTTTTTTTTCATTAATCCCGTACGTGTGGGATATCTATGGATAGGTCTTCAAAAATGATACTGGGGTTTCTAAAATCATTTTTTTCTAAACTGAATAGTTTGCGCGAGAGACACTTCCAAAGTGGTAAAATGTCCCCCTCTAACTTCTAAAATAAGAGAATGATAAAACTAAAAAAAAATATATGATATACATTACTATAAAAACTGCCAACGAAAATTGGTTTGAACGAAATCTAGTAAGTAGTTTTTTTTTAATGCGTCATAAATCGAAAAAAATACAGTATTATTAAAACATCGATCAAAGTTACAACACATTACAAGTACTTTAAATTATGTTACTTGCTGCTACGGAACCCTTCATGGGGGAGTCCGACTCGCACTTGGCCGGTTTTTAGTCTCTGTAAATTTCCATAGTTATCTAGCCTCTTACTTTCGATACGTTTGCGCCAATCACAACAAAAGTCGTGCCACGTTGAGTCTTTATGTGCTTGAGCCCGAAGGCGGGTGCTCCGCTTCGCTCTCGTCTGTCTTCTTGGTTCCTCCTGTTCTGAAAAGTGGCTTATATAGAAGATAGTGACTCAAATAGTATCCTTCAGACACTTGTTAATTGTGGTTTGTCTCTTTCACCAGGGTTCAAACAAATCTCTCTCTCGCACGCTATAACCTCAATGGTCCGCATGGTTCCCCGCGGCTTCACGGCATCAGCTGACGCATACCTCACTCCTCACATCCGGGAGTACGTCAAAGGATTCGCTGATGGCTTCTCAGGGGGCTTGAAGGATGCCAATGTGCTGTTCATGCAGTCTGATGGTGGACTTACTCCTATGAATATGTAAGTTATCAAGGTACTTCCAGGATTAATCTTCCAGACTGCCCATCCAAAACTTGGTTGCTGAGGTAGTAATTTTTAAGTAACAAACAATTCTAAAGTACTAGGATCACATGACATACAGAGAGGTTTCTTTAACGCAGTCAGCTCAAGACTAAAGCCAATTTAGAGAAGAAGAGGCTTACCTGAGGCTTTTAATATACTATTATTATAATCTATTCAAGCACGTAACATAAGCATATGTCATAGCTGGCCACCGCAGGCGCGGGCTTGCGTACGGCAAGCAATGGGTAGCTCGCTGTTAAAAAGCAAAAAATTAATCAATAATTCATAAAATCAATCTATCGGGAAATCATAAAATATTTTCTCCCTTTCTGTGTGTTTCACCAGTGTTCCTTCAGTTGCCCTTTGCGTTTTAGGGCCACGGTGATTTTATGCAAGCTACAAACAGACAAAAACAACGTACCATTTGAAATACTAGGATAGCATCGCCGCAAAGAGGTCTCTCCTCATACTCCTAATAATACTTAAGATGTTTACAAAGGTGCAAAATGGAAAGCTGGAAGTATTATTTTCGGAAGGGTCGTTTCTTTTTTTTTCTAATTAGATAATTTTGTAACACTGTTCCACCAGGTTCAACGGCTCAAGAGCTATTCTCTCCGGTCCTGCAGGGGGCGTCGTCGGGTACGCCATGACAGCTTATCAGGCAGAAACCGGTTTACCGGTCATAGGTAAGTACCACACTATCACACTTCGCAATAATATTATAAAGCCAGAATTTGGTATATACAATGTGTGTGTGTGACACTAAACTTGCATAAAATTCCTTTTTTCTCGATTTGCAGTATTTATCTGCTCAGAAATGTTTACACCCTCCGCCCAGTCCTCGCTACTCTCCGCTATTGTACTATCGCTTACTTCGCGTAGACTTCATAATATTAATTTAAATACTTTTATTTTTCTGATGAACTAAAATATGATACATTTTTAAAAGTCATAGAACAAAAGTAGGTGTTTATGTGATAATAATAAATAATAATAATATTCCACAACTACCACACAACACCGTTTAGTCTCAAGCTAAGCAGAGATTGTGTTATGGGTACTAGACAACTGATAAACATACTTATATATTTCTAAATACATACATATTATAGATAAATTACGCCCAGACACATGATCATTTGTGCTAAATGATCATCAACAATGAATCATCAATGAGCGATGTCATCAACATAGTCCTGAGATGTTCCCAATGTTTTTACAAACATCGCTGTTGAAATAAGAAACAACCTGTATCTTTTATTAATCCTACCGGCTAATGTTTCGTTCTAGGTTTCGACATGGGCGGTACTTCAACGGACGTGTCCAGATACGCCGGTTCTTTGGAACATGTTCACGAAGCAACTACTGCCGGGGTCACCATCCAAGCACCGCAGTTAGGTAATGTTTACTTTGATTTAAATTAATTTTGGCTTAAGTTATCGAAAACTACGAGTAACTGTCCCCGCACACGGGACACAAAAAACGCCGCTTCAAGCTTCATTTTGAGGTGGCCTTTTTTGTGGCTCGTGTGAGGCGGTACCGCCACAAAAAAAAAATGCTTGATGCAGCTTCAAGCTTCCCCGGACACAAGGTGTGTCGCGCGCTTCAGCTGTTTTTTGTGGCCGTTTCTATCGTTTTTTTTTTTGTGGCGGCGTTTTTTCAGTATGTTGTTTGTAATGTGTGTTTCTTTCTTATGTGTGAGGTCGGGAACAAAACAGGGTTTCTTTAATATTTGATTTTATAGTTATTTACAACATTAATTTTATTTTATTTTTTCTTTCTCTGTCAAATCCATCCAAAGGTTGTCTGTAAAAGATCGCTTTTAGCGATAAGACCGCCCTTTGTGACACCCTATAAATTTTAAGTTTCTCATGTAATTTTTATTTTGGTATACAATAAAGAATAAATCTATCTATCTATCTATTTCGATTTATTTGACTTTAAAATGAACAACAAATATATACAACATAATTTTTTGTTTATGCGAAACATGAATATAGTTTGTTCAGAATCAGTAACTGAATGGACTCCAATAGTTTTTGTTACATCATGTTATATTGTTCCCAAAAATATTTAAAACGGTCAAAAGTTGGACACCACCAACACTAAGTAGCACTGGTCACGGCAGATCATAGCGAGCATTAGGAGCCAACAAAAAGCTGGGTGAAAGGGCAAAACAGTCCCTCAGTCGCCTGGATGGCCCGGTGACTATGTATTTTTGCTGACATAACAATCTTATAACTTTTTGATTTTTCATGATACAATTATTAAATTTTGTACATAGATTCTTTACATAAAAGTACTAGACACGTGTTTCGGGTTTTGCATAAACTAAAACTAATTTTGTAGAAAGTAACTCTAATGATAAAAGCAGCAGTAAATGCCTCATCGTAACTTCACGGATGTGCGAAGAAAGCAGCCATCAGAGAGGAGTGGCGACGAATAGTTTTTGAGAAAAATGAGTTACTATAATATACTACGTAAATGCACTGATATTACCGATCGAAACTGGCAGTTTCGATTATTTACATGGATATGCAATTACCAAAACATTGAAACAGGTAAAGTCGATTGTTTACGTCGCTCAAAACTTACACAATCGGAAATGGTATTTTCAATATTATTTTGATTAAATTCCGCGCCGATTGAAACTACCAGAACCGGTTTATTACCTGGAAAACACTTTGCGAAAAAACCGAATCAATGTTTTAGGTTTGTAAAATTAAAATAAAACTGCAATCAGACTGCGGCTCGCGAAACCGGTAGTTCCTTTTCATTTTTGGGGTTCTGTACCTCAAAAATAAAAAATCGGAACCTTCATAGGATCACTTTGTTGTCCGTCCGTCTGTCTGTCTGTCTGTCAAGACCCTTTATCTCCAGAACGCGTGGAGGTATTGAGTTGAAATTAAAACCATATTACTCAGGTCTGCAGTCTCTTTAAGCTGTGAAAAAATCAAACTTCTAAAAGGTACGGCCGTTTATGTTGCAATAAAACGTATATTTGAAACTCTCAAAAATCGAAATTCATAGAGTACTTCACGTTTACCCAGGATCCTGAAATTTGGCACAAAGCAAGGTCTTATAGCACAGGTTACAGCTTAGTCACAAAAAAATGCAATTCGGAAAATCTTCGAGACTCCATTCGGGAGTTGTAGTTTGCACGGAACCCTTAGTGCGCGAGTCCGACTCGCATTTGCCCAGTTTTTTTTCGCACTTGCCGTTACTGCGTACGCACGCGGTAGTTAATGTGTACTTGTTTTATGCCCAAATGAAGTAAAATAAAGTAAAGATAAATAATTATATCGCTTCCAAAAAAATATGTTTCCAGACATAAACACAGTAGCAGCCGGCGGTGGATCAATGCTGATGTTCCGCTCGGGGCTGTTCGTGGCGGGCCCCGAGTCCGCGGGCGCCGAGCCGGGCCCCGCGTGCTACAGGAAGGGGGGCCCCCTCACTGTGACTGACGCTAATCTATTGTTGGGTGAGTTTCAGAATTGTGGCCAATTCCAAGATTTATTTTTTAAATTTGCTTCCTCAAACCTCAAAAGAAAAAGAACGGAACCCTTATCGGATCACTTTGTTGTCCGTTTGTCTGTCTGTCTGACAAGACCAGAAAAGAAAGATATTGAGTTGAAATTAAAACCATATAATCAGGTCTGCGATCCCTCGCAACTGTTTAAAGATCAAACTTCTAAGTTAAAGAAAAAAAAAGATACGGTCGTTTATTACATTTCATAGTAACAGGTTTATCTGAAGTTGGAGATGATAGTGATTCTTCTGATGGTAGTGATTTTTGTTATGACACGGATGGTAGCAACATCTCCGTGTGTTACCCTTAGATGAATGTAGTTATTTTAAAAAGTAAATTATATTCTGGTTTTTAATAAAAATTTGATTAATAACTTATTTTTTTGTTTATGTTACAAAAATCGTATAGTTACAATTATCATATGCTTCTGTCGTGTTTACAAAGGGTATGGTTTTGCCAGGGTGTAAACGTTAGCTAGTCAACAAACTTATTAAGACTAACCGCTCCTAGTGCACTCGACAATCTGTGGTTTCCTTCTGTGAGTGCCTACTAAAGCTATGAATTGTTCTGAATTATTGTATAATAAGTAGCTTTATACGAAAATAGTTTTTACAGTTTCCAAAAGAAATTATAAGGTTAAAAGTAACCAAATATTAGTTCATCTCCCTAATAAGTATTAAGTAATTTCATTGCTAAAAATATAAAATAAAAATAAAATAAATAAAATAATCTTTAATTCGGATTAGTGACATCCATATGGGTTAGTAAACAATTGAAGAGAAAACTTATAACCTATGTTAGTAACCTTAATGATTTATTATTTTAAAACAAGGTGGTTGTTCCTAAAGCAACGGTGAACAACATCACCTAACAAAGGATAATCGTATCTATCCGCTATGGTCTTCAGGATGGAGTTGGAGCTAGCCCGCACTCTGTAGAGCAGAGAGGCTGATTTCTGCCTAACGATGGCGTGGAAGCCATCGACGCGCGCCTCTGCAAACATCCCTGATGCACTGCAGAAGCGGGGCAGCCCCATCAACATCCTGAAGCCGTTATTATATTGGACCCGCAAGGCGCTGATAGTCCGCTGAGTATAGTTAGTCCACAGGCTGCACGTGTAAAACACTTGACAGTAGGCTTTAAATATAGCAGCACTGTTTTTCCGTATTACCAAGATTACGGCTAAGGGAATTATTAAGTGAAACGCACTAAACGCGTTGTGACGAACCGTTGCCGAACGGGGAGCTACCCATTGTTCGTCGTCCACAAACCTGCAGCTTACAGCGGCACCACCTTGCGGTTCCCGAATAATAATAATGTAGATAATACTTAAAAACGGCTGCAGTTACGAATATGGTTTTTTGCTTCATAGGTCGTTTGCTGCCCGAATACTTCCCAAAGATCTTCGGGAAAAGCGAGAACGAGCCTTTAGATAAAGAGGCAACGGTCAATGCATTCAAGAAAATGACAAACGAAATCAACACATTTTTGAAGCAGGATGGTAGCAAAGAGGTACGTTTTTTTTTAGTTGATTAAAAATAGTATTACACCCCTACTTTTTTATTAGTAAAAAAAAAAATGGGGCGCTATCTATACCCGTCACTGATCATACTTTTGTAGTCAAAAGTAGAAAAAACCGAAATCGTAAAATTGACCACGAAAAGGTAAATTCATCATAGAATCAATCAAACATAACAATTGCTAGTAGAAAATACTGCGGGCACTGTTTTTCCTTAATAATTGTCACTTATTCATTCATTAATCAATAGCCTGCACAATATTTCCATAAATTGAGTGACATTTTGGGACATAAACCAACGCTAATAACTTTGCTGTTTATGAATATTATTTATCGAGATTTTACTTATAAAATAACAAGGGCTTTTCTAATAAGCCCTTTGAGTATAAATCTGGAATCATAGAGATAATCTGTTTCCAAATATTCTACTCCGCTTATTGATTCATCATCACTAGCCATATTACGATCAACATCTGTTGTAGAACTATCATCGTCTCAAGAAACAAGTGAATGACAAATAAAATTCGCGTTGCCCACAACAGACTTTTTATTTCCTTAAAAAAATCCCAAGTCGTTTGATTTTTTAGATAGACTATACATAAATTTACCTTTTTTTTTTTTACTTTCTGTAATTTATTTCTTCACCACTGCTTTAAAAATGGTGAAGGAAAACATTGTAAGGAAATCGGCATGTCCTAGGACCAAAAATTCGAAGACGTGTGACATCCACACACCCGCACTAGGCCCGAGTGGTGGACTACGGCCCATTCTCTCTCCTAGAGAGGAGGCCTGAGTTCCAGCAGTGGGAACATGACAAGACTGACTATATGATTTTTTTTTCAACATATTTTTTTATATTTTTTTTATTCCTTTTGTTATTTTGTTAATAGATGACTATGGAAGAAGTAGCTATGGGATTCATAAATGTTGCCAACGAAGCAATGTGTAGACCAATAAGGTATGTTTATTTATTTATTGCTACTGGATATGTTACAGAGTTTTATATTTTGTAATCTTTTATGTAATCTGATGTTAAGACCCTAACTTCCGAAAAATGCTATAAAAACAGTGGCTTTTTGAAGCACACTCGGTAACCGCTAACAATTGAAAAAAAAAAATGTATTATAGATAAAAAAAATCATGTTCAACATGATTTTTTCGTAAGACAAAAAAAAAAAACATTAAACAAAAACATTTTAGTTTTCAAAAAAAAAACAAAAACATTTTAACATCATGATATTTTTTCGCTTATTTTATTCCTTTCAAACGACTTTGATCTTTAGAAATATGTTGTTCTTCAGCATGTACATAGCATATCGATTGTCCATAAGTAAACTATCGAAAGTGAAAAAGTTTACTTTGCAGGAGAGTTATTTGAAGTATATTTTATGGCTGACTTTCTCATTCATAACTATAGCAGCATATACCTAAATTTAGTTTTATATATTTGGTTTAAGAATCATTAGACGAAAATATTTTTCAATAAGCTAGCACGTTTTTTTCTGTGAGTATGTTCAAGACATGCCCTAATGATTGTCGAACAATTTTCCTGGATCGTTGGTCCAGTGGTTGATGGCGCCATTGTTTCAGTTAAGGCCCTCGCTCACGACGACTTTTTGTAGCGATGCAGTCGCCATGCGGTCGCGCGTTTGCTTCGATAAAGTCGCGATACAGTCGCAAGCGGTATGCCCTCGCCCACACCACGATTATCAGTCGCGATACTGTCGCGCTTCTGTTGCGATGCAATCGCAATTTAGTACCAACACAAAACAGAGCAAGTGCGAGTCGGACTCGCACACTGAGAGTTCCATATAAAGTTACCTATGAAAACAGTTCAGAAAGTTTTTTTTTGACGTATACTACAAATTTACAGTTTTCAAATTTTTTCCTAGACTTCTTCTATGAGAACTTGCTTCATACCAAATTTTAGGATTCTAGGTCTACGGGATTTTGAAATTTGAATTTGAATTTGTACTCTAAGAACTTTGAATCCCTTGTGAGTGTTAACATACATGTTTTTTGCGACATAAATGTCTGTATCTTTTTTTTTTCGCTAATGCATAAGTTTGATTTTTTTACAACTTTAAGGGATCGCAGACTTGAGTACCTATATGGTTTAAATTTTAACTTGATACCTCCATGCGTTCTTGGGATAAAGGGTCTTCACAGACAGACAGATGGACATCAAAGTGATCCTTCAAGGGTTCCGCTTTTTTCCTTTTGAGGGGCGGAACCCTAAAAATTAAGTTTTTGTATGTAGCATGTTTCACCTTCTTCCCGATGTAGTCCGACACGGTCGCGCGTTTGCATCGATACAGTCGCGATGCTTAGACTGCCATAAATTTAAGTTATTGTATAAGCTGTGTTAGTTTTTGGTGTACACTAAAGTTTATTCTATTCTATTCTTAGCATGTCAGTAGCGCGTTTCCATTGATACAGTCGCGGTGCTGTAGCGCGTTAGAAGCGCGTTAGCATCGCTTCTGCAGCGCTTTGCCAATGCGACTATCGCGCGTTAGTAGCAATGCTGTCGTGTGTTTACGAAACGCGCGACAGCGTCGCTACAAAAAGCTGCCGTGGGCGAGGGCCCTAAACTCTCTAGTTTCGCCGAACGCAAGTGCAGGCAGTGCAAATCATTTTTTCCATCGCGAATCAGTACCGTTTTACCGAAATCGCGTTTGTGCCCTTATTTCGCTCAGTCGTGTAGACTTTTGAGATATAAAACTAAAAAAAAACATAAAAAGGTTAAGGTTAGTTAAGGTGTGCAATAAAGATGTATAATAATAATAATTACATACATACAAAATTTTTTCAATGTTTTTTTTTATATAATTATATATTTGTTATAAAAAATATTTAAAAATGTATATTATATGTATAATATACATTTTTAAATATAATAGTAAAAATTCATTTGCGAATTATTAAAACCTTCACTCGCAAAATCTCTCGAATAAATAATATACATATTTTATATACCTATTGTTTTTTTTTCCAGGGCACTAACGACAGCCCGTGGACACGACGCGTCGCAGCACGCGCTGGCGTGCTTCGGCGGCGCGGGCGGCCAGCACGCCTGCAGCGTCGCACGGCAACTCGGCATCTCCACCGTGCTCATACACAAGTATGCAGGTCAGTCACATCCTTGCGGGTGAAGCCGCGGCCAAAAGCTAGTGCTAAATAAAATTGCAAACCATTTGAATTTAGAATATAAGTTTATTTTTTAATTTGCATTTTTTAAATTCGCGTTGTTAACATCAGATTTTATATTGCTTTAAAAACTTTCCAAGTCGTGGACTTTTTAGACAGACCAGGTATATTTTTTTTTTATTTACATTTTAAAGTTTCCTTTTAGATTTCTGGTACGAGCTTTCTCTTAGATAATATAAGTGTGATATGTGAAAAACGGATATTTCAAAATTCTACCCTTAACCTTTCAATCGTGGAAATTACAGACACAGTAGAAAGACAACAGGTGCGCGAACGCCGGCGTTCGCTTGGGGTTTAATGAATTTAAGAAGGTGAAACCGTATTATAAGTTTATACAAGACATTTTAGTCTGTAATCAGATTTTACAATGTTCGTGAGGTGAGTTATGGGCCGAAATATGTGTACAATATTAATTTATTATGATTAAAATTAAAGCTAATCAAACACACTAATAACTTTATTTATAAATTATGTTATAAATAACCGAAAACACGAACAAAAACACTTTAAAACTATGACACAGTTTCACAGTAGAAGTTCACTTCTGCCTCGCTAGATGGCGTTGTTAGGTGAGCGCCGATTCCTGAATCGCGCTATGGTTTCGTTACCGGCGGAACATGACCTCCCCGCGCTAACGGATAGTAATTTGACAGACGGATAAAGACGGACAGTACATTTTACTGGGTTCCGTAGTATCAATTTATTTTTTGAATAAAGGTAGTAACGCTAAATTGCTACCTTTAAGAAATATCCTAAACACGTAAAATTTGCATTTGTACTATAATCAAAAGTGGAACTAGGCACAGTAGGCACTCTGAACTTTGTAATTTTTTGGTAAACCTTTCACTTTTCAATCGGATCTGATTATTACAACCCATCCTCTGATTGTCAAAGTCTTTGTCCCAGTTGTTAATGTTCCTCGGTAATTGATTCTCAACTTATCGAGTAAGTAGGTATACTGAAAACTTTATGACTACTGAAATATCACCTTTTTGGTATAATGCCATTTTTGTTTTAAGGCTGCGATATTATGTTAGTACAATAATATAGTATACAATGCGTTCCAAATGAGAATAGGATCGGCCGCCATGTTGTGACGTCACGATTTAATGTCAAATCGAGGAAAGAAATTTTTAAATATTAATTAATTTATGAAAAATTTAATTAATTTATGAACTGTGAACGAAAAAAGTTTAATCAGAATGCAGTTCTTCAATTTTACTCATCTCTGAGTTCTTCAATTTTGCCAAAATTTCTCCAATTTGACAGTACGAAGAGACGTCAAAACATAGGAATCGGTCGTATTCTCATTTGGAACGAGTAGTAAACATAAATTGTTAAATAAAATCCAACATACCATTGGACAACCCGTCGGTCCCGTTTGGACTAAGCGTTTTATTTCGTCGTTTATACCGCGTACATCGAAGGACAGGAGCAATTTGCCTGCTTCGGTCTTCCCGTTCAGTTATAATTTAGGTGTCTTCAAGGCTAGAGTGAATAGGCTCTTAATAAACTAGTGCGCCTCACCATCAGAGATTGCGTCACTGCTTACCATCAGGTGGGATTGCAGTCAAATACTGGTTTATGCAATTAAAAAAAAACCTTCTTCTAATAATGAAAAGTAGTTCATTGTTTGTTTTTCGAGTACCTACGCAGAGACAAAGGAAAGAAAGGTCAATGTACTTTATTCCACAGTTACACGCCTTCTACATATTATTTGTAAAACACTAACAACTTTGCAGGATTGAATTACTAACATCATAAACAACAACTTTTGTTCTATGACTTTTTACAAAACATAATTCATTTACCAAAAACAAACCTTCAAGATTTTCTATATTCTTTATTTTATATTGTACACAAAAAAAAAAATACAAACAAAAAAAACAGGACATTAGATGTGAGTACCTAGGCGAGCTTAACCCACAACTGGGTTTTCTTACAGCAAACCATGTGATTTAAAATGAAATTTTGCGTTTGAGGCACCTAGTAAATGTACAACAAAAGGGGGAAAAAAACATATAAATTGAATTTAACATAAGACCAAAAATATACTAAACAGACATATACCGCACACTATACATATACATAATATATACAATAAATAAATACTTATATACATACATATTTTTAGGTCATGTTGACAGGAAATGTTCCTTATGTACGACGCGACGCAAGCGGATCAAGCACCCCCGCCTCCCGATCCCGGTCCCTTCCGCTATTGTACTATAGCTTTTCGCTTGCTTCGCATAGACTTCGTAACATTTAGAACGTTCCATTTCAATATTTTTATTTTTGTATGAAAGTCTGATGAACTGAAATACGATACATTGTTAAAAGTCATAGAACAAAAGTGGTTGTTTATGATGTCAGTAACAAAGTCCTGAGAGGTTGCCTTTATTTTACAAATAAACCTGTATAGTAGTAGGCTTCGACCCTGCTGGGCCTCTACGGTTTTACTGACATCTCTTTGCACCTTAGTTCCTTCAGCTTTCCTTTAAGTTTCGGGGCCACGGTAACTCTTGAAACCGTTCCGCAGAACATCTTGCAAATTACTATCGACTTAACATATATTCTAATGATAGACAAGCACCACCAAATAGATAAAGAAGACAATCTCAAGTATGTACTTCACTTTTTATACCTACGCTCGGTAGACGCACACTAATGAGCGTTTGAGCCAGAACTGTTCGACGAGTGATCCGAGACGCGACCGAGACATCGTGTCCGTGAGCGGTGTCTTTGTGTGCGTTGCTCGCTATATATTTTGAGCAAGCACGTCCATGGAAAGTATTTCTCAAAATACTGAAAAGTTAAAACAAAAATTTGCTGCAGCGCTATATTGGCATTAAGTCGTCTAACATAATTATTAAACAATACAGCGCTATATATAGCTTTTGTTTTAAGTGTCATGAATGTTGTGACACTTACGCTTTTTTTTCAACATAGTGTAATTTCGAAGGTATACGGAAGTTGAAGTGAGTGTTCGGCATGCATAATCTAGTGCGTAGTACAAATATCTTCATCATCATCATCTTCCTGCCCTTGTCCCGTTTTATTTGGGGTCGGCGCAACACGTTTTTATCTTCCATTCTGTCCTGTCACTCGTCACGCCATCACTAACTCCCTTTTCTTCCATATCACTTCTCACACAATCCATCCATCTTTTCTTTGGCATCCCTTTCCCTCTTCATCCATTCACATGTAAACTCATAACTCTATTAGCAAATACTTTTCATCCCTCCTCTTTACATGACCATACCAAGACAAACGATTTCCTTTCAACTTTTCAGTCACTGGCGCCACTTTCAAACTATCGATGCAAATTACATATACATATCTCTCTTACTCACTATCCTCTGTCTCTTTCTCCAGGTATTCTGTCGGCATACGGCATGGCGTTAGCGGACATTGTGCAAGAAGAGCAGTCACCCGCCGCGGCCGTATACAGTCCATCTAATTTCGAGCAGTTAGATGCACAGCTCGACTTATTAGCTAGTGTGGCCAAGGATAAATTGAGGGAGCAGGTGAGATCTTTAAACGTGGCTTCTCTTTAGGAATTATTCCTAGAGAGCCCATGATATAGAAGTACCAGGGGCGCGTTGAGAAACGCTTAAACTCGTATACAATTACTGGCACGGATGTTGAGCGCTGGCTTCAAGTTGTGCAGAAGTCAAATATTCGGTCTCTTTAGTGGTACGAAGTGAGACGCGGGGGGCGGGGAGTGTCAGTGATTGGCTTGCCGTGCCATCGTGTCATAGAAGCCACTTGTGATTCGTTCTCTGCGCTTGCTGTATGTATCTAACTAATGTTTGGAATGCGCAAAGCGATCCCCACTCAGACGCTGAGCGCTCAAGATTGGTGCCGGTAATTGTACAAAAGACACTGCATATTTAGCATCATAATATGTTAAATGCAGTGTTGGTTCTCTTTATCAATGTTGCTCTAAAATTGAGCATTATGTATTGACTACTTATCGAGCTAAATGGCTTATCGAGCAAGCATTTTATTCTTTTGACGAATTTATGATGTAATTTAATTTATCTTTGACGATTGAATATTGATTTGGACTGAATATTATTGACTTTTCTTATGATTTATATTTTATTTTAATTTGTGATTTTGACTTCTATTTATTTGATTGTTTATTTTGTATTTTGTTTTATATGTTTGACATTCTTTATCATTTGACATTGTATTTAATCACTTGTTGATTAAGTAGATATAATGTAAGAATCTGTATTTGCCTTGTAAGAATCCCTTACCAATAAATTACTATGACTATGAATACTTTCTTATGTTAATCAAGATTTACGATCTCGTCGATCATGGCAAACGACGGACGTGAGAAAGAGAGAGAGAGCGAGATGCACAGAGCCTATTTTCAGTCTTGCCAAGATCCGTCGGGCGTACTGTATTCGCTGAAGTCCATCTGAACATCTCAATATGTATTTTGACTGGCCTGTTGGTCTAGTGGTTAGTGACCCTGACTGCTATGCCAGAGGTTGTGGGTTCGATTCCTACCCAGGACAAATGTTTGTGTGATGAGCATAATCATTTATTCTGTGTCTGGGTGTAATTTATCTATAATATGTATGTATTTAGAAATATATAAGTATGTTTATCAGTTGTCTAGTACCCATAACACAAGCTCTGCTTAGCTTGGGACTAGACGGTGCTGTGTAATACACTCGAGAGCAAAAAAAAAAGCGCATTTTCTACCAATTATTTGGAGTAAAAAAAAATGGCATTCTCTCTGTTTTCCAGGGAATCCCAGACTCTCAAATAAAAACAGAGCCATACCTCCACCTGCGTTACGCTGGCACCGACTGTGCGCTGATGGTGGCTCCTCTCCAAGAGAAGTCCGACAGGGCTTGCAGACATGGAGACTTTTATGCTGCCTTCGTTGAGAGGTAGGCTTTGTAGATTGCTGAGCAAGATCACTACTGTGATGTTGGTTTATAATATAACTAAATTATGCCCGCAGCTTCGCCCGTGTACATAAAATATAGCCTATGTTACTCAGGATAGAAACAGCTTTCTATCGGTGAAAAAATTTTAGCAACCGGACCAGTACTTCCAGTACTTCTGCTAAAAAAAATCATACGGGAAGGAAATATAATAAAAAAAATAAATAAAAAAAAATGTTATTATGTCAGTGGTTTGAAATATAAAAACTGAGCAAGTGCAATTTCCTAATGGAGTCTCGGAAGATTTTTCCGAATCGCAAAATAAGTTTTTTTTTTGTGATGTACCTGAGCTATAAGATATTGTTAAATATGACAAATTTCAAGATTCTGGGTCAAAGGGAAGTACCCTATGAATTTTGGAAACCCTATCATCATTATTTGAACAATTATGTTTTCTTTGTTTCTAGGTATAAGAAAGAGTTCGGTTTCACGCTGTCGAAGCGTGACATCATCGTCGATGACGTCAGAGTGCGTGGCATTGGACTCAGCACCGTGCCTAAGGAAGTAGCGCCACCTCATGGGCTTGGGACCATACCGGAGCCTGAACAGGTAGTCTATATCTATAATTATACAGGTGTTACGTATGTAGAAATATAAACACCGTTAAATTTTGATCGTTTTAATCCCGTGGAGGGTCGATCCGGCCGTCCGGTAACTGTCCGGACCAAGCCTAAGTCGTTGACGGTGCGCACTGTTCCCGCGCGCATCAAGGAGTTGTCAGCAACAGCAGGGGCCCAGCCGGGTCGAAGCCTACTGGGGCCAGGGTTATCCGAAAGGGCGCTCGAGCCCCGGTATGAGGGCTAGAAGGAACGGGGTGGGTCTTTTAGTCAGTAAGAGTCTGACACTATTTTCCGCTCCGCCCAAGAGCGGTAGATGTCATTGCATGATTTTTCCCGCCATAAAAAAAGGGTCGATCCGGTACATGAAACACTATCGATTTGTGAAGATAAAATAAAAAAAAAGTACCCTTTTTTTAAAACTTATATTAATTTACTCATGTACGAAATTAATTTCTTTAAGAAAACGTCAGCTGATCGAGTTCAATGACCTTTAGGTAATTAGTACGCAACGCCGACTATTATAATTAGCTTCACCATACAAAATTAAAAACTTGATTGGACAGTTTGTATGGAGAGGACGATTTGTTTTTTCGTTTCCTGAAAAAAAGTCTTGTGGAAGGTTGTTCAGTTTAAATATTTAGGATGTGAGTTTATTAAGTTAAATTCGGTAAACTAGATATCTTCGTATTTTTATCATTTGTGTGGAAGTCCGTTGCATTTTTTCAATGGTTACCTTATTCTTTGCAGAGTACACAAGTATACTTCGAAGGAGGTTATCAAGAGACTAAGATCTACTTGTTAGAGAAGCTGAAGCCAAAACAAGAGTTGCCAGGACCCGCGATCATCATGGATGGACTGTCTACTATAGTGGTTGAGCCAGGTGATTATTTAGTATATTTTGTTATATTTATTATATTATACACCACATAAACCAAAAATACATGACAAACATTATTAAAAATAAATGTACAATGGGCGGTCTTATCGCACAGGGCAATTTTTTACGGACAACCTTTGGATGGACTGAAACGAAAATAATACTAATAAGACATAATAATACAAATACAAAAACAAAAATATACTAGTATACATGGTTATTTGTAAAACACTAAAAACCTTGCAGGACTGTATTACTAACATCATAAACAACAACTTTTGTTCTATGACTTTTTACAAAACATAAAACTTTTACCAAAAACAAACCTTCAAGATTTCATTGTTCTATCTAACACATTTCAACTCTGTATTTGGCCGTATCTACTTACGCCTCCCGCACACTGTTCTCGTAGTACGAATAAAAAAAAAACGTAAGCAGGCTTTCGAAACATTGTCATCACATCTAGCAAGCATTTGTACTACTTCCGTGAACTCGACATTAGAATATTCAAATACGATCATTTAAAGATAATTACGTCCACACTGCCGAATCCCGCTATAAGAACACGTATGACGCGACGAAAGCGCATCGACCGTCCGATTATTGAGGGTCGACCGTAAATAGGTAAAGTTCATGTGCAGCTACCGTCCGCTATTGTACTATTGGTTACTTCGCATAAACTTCGTAATATTTAGAACGTTCAATTTAGATTTTTTTTTTGTATGAAAATCTGATGAACTAAAATATGATAAATTTTTAATAGTCATAGAACAAAAGTTGTTGTTTATGAGGTTCTTAACGGAGTCCTGAGAGGTTGCTAGAATGCTAGTGTTTTACAAATAACTCTATATATCCCCTAGAGCGCCAGAGTTTAATGACCTGGAAAATTGCCGTGTTTACGTAAATCACCAATAAAAAAAAATAAAAAAAATGTTTTTTTGGTTTTTTCTAGGAAAAATAAATAGTATAATAAATATGGAATAATATAATATAGAAACTAAAATTTTCTCCCAAATAAGTTTCGTACAGACGTGTGTCCAAAACGAAAATTAAACGTTTTTCAAGGTCTTCAAGTTGTACAGACATTGGGATATAATAATATAAAAGTGATATACCAGCCAAAAATTCAACCAGCCAACGGCCGCGCGTCGTGATTTCGGAACAACCGCGTAGTCCTCAAATGAATCTCATCTGCTCAGATTCTAACACACTTTGGTATAACAGCTACAGCTATTTAAAATTATTACCTATATTACACTAATTTAAAATATTTTCCAACAGACTGCCGCGCGGAGATAACGGAACTAGGCGACATCCGCATAGTGATAGGAACTGGCAAGCCGAAGAAAATCACAACTGCACTGGACTCCATACAGCTGAGCATATTTAGTCATCGGTTCATGTCTATTGCTGAGCAGATGGGCAGGTAAGAAAACATTTTTCGATTTGTCGCTTGACGAAATTTGTCGATTGACGTTAAAATATACCTCCCGCGTTCTGGGTCACGAAAACGTCTCTGTTAGCGCTACCCGGAAGGAATGGCTGTTGGCACGCTAGCATCGATTTTATTGTAACTCGGAACTTGGTGCATAGAATACACAGATACTAAGTTATACTGTAACGTCAATTACCACAGGATTGTAAACCCTATAAATAATGTTTATAGTGCTGCCGTCCTCTAACTAAAAAGCAGCTAAGTTACTTAGAAAACAAAGCACTTAGCTACTTTTTAGTTAGAGGACGGCAGAGTGTGTCAAGCTTATAATTTCCACTTCACCTAAAAAACACGGAGTTCTGTAAAATTTTATAATTATAAAAAAAGAGCGGAATTATCTTCATTTCTTTGAGTATTCATTAAAAAAATTAAAACAATCTTTCGGCCTGTACAAGTCAGATTACTGTTAATTTTCAAAAAACAATTTTAGCCCAAGCTCCATTAATTTATTGAACTTTTGTGTAAAAATGGATTAAGTTACTAACATTGTATGGATGATCTTTTTATGTCCGATATAAAATTTAATTTAATTTTATTTATTAGGGACAAAAAACAGTTACATGTTAAGGTTATACAGAATAATTTTTAGATAAATAAGTAAACATATAACCCACACTATTGTCCACGGATTAATCAAATGCGTGAAAAACGGAGACTGATTTTATGATATTTAATTGGTTAATTAATATCAATTTAAACTTTAGATGCTAAAGAGCTGACAACGAGAGATCAATTCTATTCTATTCTTAATAATAAATTACAAAAAATAAAAAGTCGTGCTTTGACAATATAATCCACAGAGTCCTCCAACGCACGTCAATATCAGTGAACATAAAGGAGCGTCTGGACTTCTCGTGCGCGCTGTTCGGCGCGGACGGAGGCCTCGTGTCCAACGCGCCGCACATCCCCGTGCACCTGGGGTCCATGCAGGAGACTGTGCAGTACCAGGTATGAAGAAAAAGAACGTGTAATCGACACGATTGGTGCAGAGCTTGAGCTATTGGCTATTGGCTGCTGTGCTGCGTGTCGTGCGTTAAAATCCCTCACGGAAGAGAAGTTTGTATGGCCACGCTATCTTTTTGTTTTTGAGCCTTTTTTAGGTGGAAAATCACCCAATGACTTCTTCCGCTCTAGAGTGGGCGAGTCAGACTTTTACTAACTAAGACCCACTTCTATGTTCTTTCTTTATCTTGCATCCCAGTACCCCGGGATTCCCTTTCGGACGATCTATGGTTGGTTTCTGTTGGAATAATTAAATAAATTGAAAAATTATGGAGCAAGGAAAGAATTTTTGTCTTGACAGAAACAGTTATATTTTTCTAGTGCAATGCTATTGACAGCTTAACAAAAGAGTTTTGATTAGGCTCATACAAGAAGTATTTATTTTAACATCCTCCCTTAATCAAAATTCCAATAAACAAAAAAAAAAAAGTATCAAAAGTGCTTAAAAAATAATAGTGAGAAAAATACAAAACAACAATTAAGAACATAAACCTAAAGCTTCTATGCACTTAGTATGTGCTGTTTTTTGTAATGGCTTAGTCATTATATCAGCTGCCATTTCACTACTGCACTTATACTCTAAATTAATTTTGGATTCTGACACTTTTTCACGTATGAAGTGAAAACGTGTATCTATATGCTTAGTACGGTTATGATGAACTGGATTTTGAGCTAACTGATATGCACTCTGAGAATCTGTGTAAATTGTAACAGGAATATCGTTATCTTTATTATTTACCTCGGAAATAAACCGGCGCAGAAATAAAGCCTCTTTAGCGGCATCCGTTAACGCCATGTACTCTGCTTCTGCGGACGAAAGTGCCACAGTTGGCTGTTTTCTGGAACACCATGATATCACCCCATTTGCTAATACGAAGCAATATCCCGTATATGACCGACGATCCTTGGTACAATTTGCCCAATCGGCATCTGCATAACCCATTAGAGGTTGTTCAGATTTCCTATATACAATACTCAAATCAATGGTTTGCTTCAAATACTGAAGCACACGCTTGGCTGCAATCCAGTGATTTTTATTAAAGTTAGTGTTAAACTGACTTAAATAGCTAGTTGCGAAAGCAATATCGGGACGTGAATTAACGGCAAGGAACATGAGGCAACCTACTAAATTTTGGTAAGGATATTCATTCTGCTCACAATGTTCATCATGCTTTAATTTAGAGACTAAAGGAGTATTATAACCCCTACAACTCTCCATCCCAAATCGCTTTAATACATCTTTTATGTATGTTTTTTGATTTAGATGTATACTATAATCATTACTTTGATAAATATTAAGACCTAGATAATAATTTAATTTTCCAAGATCTTTTATATTAAAATAATCTTCAATGTCACGTTTGACAATGTTAAAAGTCATAATATCTTTATAGAAAATTATTATGTCATCAACGTATATAGCGAGAATAACGAGCTCTGAACCAAAAAGCTTTTTGTAAACACAGGGTTCAGAAGCTGTTCTATGAAAACCTATTTTTGACAAAGTTTCATTCAATGCAATGTTCCAGGCGCGTGGTGCCTGTTTGAGTCCATATAAAGACTTCTTCAACAGACAAACCTTGTCTTCCTGGCCTTTAACAACAAAACCTTCAGGCTGACACATATAAACTTCCTCTTGAAGTTCGCCATTTAGAAAAGCCGTGTCGACATCTATATGCCACATCTGTAGGCCTTTTTCAGCAGCAAAGGCAAATAAAGTACGTAAAGAAGAATTTCGAATGACTGGGGCAAAAGTTTCAAAGTAATCTATACCAGGTACTTGATTATAACCTTTCACCACCAACCTCGCCTTGTACTTTATGACATTTCCAAGCGAATCGGTTTTCTTTTTAAAAACCCACTTACAAGGAATTACCTTTTGTTTTGGTTTTTCCACTAGAAGCCAAGTTTTCAGCTTTATCAATGCATCAAATTCATTCTGCATTGCTAGTTTCCATTTACTGGCATCTGGATTATTGATAGCCTGGGAATAGCAAGTCGGCTGATCTTTATCCTCCGAAATAATATAACTAAAGAAATCAGGAGGCTTCCGAGGTCGAGATGGGTATCTAGGAACTTCTACTGTTGGGTTTCTAGAACTCAAACTAGAACTCGGATCAGTTTCATTATAAACAGTTTCCGGTGAAACATCACAATATGGATCTTGTGCATCCTCAAAAACTTCACAAGTGTTTTCCGAAAGTTGTTTATCAGAAATAGAAACGACGCGTTCAGGGGACACTACAGGTTCCTGACTATTTCTATCATGATAAACATTTTCAGATAAAATTATGTGAGGTGTCGCACTTTGTTTTTGTCCAACCGATGTTTGTTTCAATTTTGTGAAACAATCCTCAAAAAACACTGCGTCTCTCGAATTAAATAGCTTCCGTGGATTCTCACTATTCCTAAAAAAGTAACTATTAGGATCATCTGTATATCCAACAAAATGGTTCTCACTCGCTTTCAAGTCCAATTTCCTTCTATGAGCAGCAGGTACTTGGACAAGAGCTCTGCATCCAAATACTTTGAGATGACTTAAATTTGGCTTTGTACCATGCCACTTCTCATAAGGAGTTCCACTGTTTAAGGCACGATGAGGTGACCTATTTTGTAAATAAACTGCTGTCTTCAAAGCATCTTCCCAGAACGCTTTAGAAAGTGAACTCTCAGCAAGCATACACCTTGCTTTTTCCACAATTGAACGTATAGTTCGTTCAGCCACACCATTTTGCTGTGGACTGTACGGCGTCGTAGTTTGGTGCACTATTCTTTGAGAAGAAAGATAAGCAGCAAAATCGCTATTTACAAATTCAGTTCCATTATCGGTTCTAAATATTTTTATTTTTAAACCCGTTTGCCTCTCCACTAACTTTTGGAAAAAACAAAACTTGTCTTTTACTTGAGTTTTCGAAGCAATAAAATAAATAAAAATGGTTCGAGTAAAATCATCTACAAATATTAAGCCGTACCTGTTTCCTTGGAACGAAGTTTCTGGAAACGGACCGAAGAGGTCACTATGTACTAATTCCAATTTAGAAACAGCCGCATGATATCTAAGTTTCTTGAAAGGTTTACGAGCCTGCTTGCCTTCCACACAAGCAACACAATTCGTCTTGTCTACTTCTACATAGTCTATACCTACGTTACTACTCTTAAGATTATGCATCCCAATGCGACACAAATGACCTAACCGTCTATGCCAAAGTTTGTACTTAGAAACAGAGTCAGAGTGCACATCAAAAGCCATACCTCGAGGAATATTAACTGAACAATCCAGCTTGTACAGTCCTCCGCAAGAAAAACCACGTAATAGACAGTCACCTGTAAAAGAAAAAGTGTCAGAATTGTAAAAGCTACAGCCCTTGTTATTAAACACAATAGTAAATCCTTTCTCGACTGCTTTATAAACTGATATCAAATTAGCTTTTAATTTTGGTACATAAACGACATCATTTATAGAATTAACTGAAGAAGATGAATTTATACTGATGTCACCAATTCCTTTTGTATCAACTTGTTCACCGTTAGCAACAGTTATTTTGCCCGATTCTACAGATTTGAAATTTTTTAACCACCTTCGTTGTGACGTCATGTGCTTAGACGCTCCAGAATCAACATACCAAACTTCCTCATGTTCACCAGTAGTAAGAGCAAAAAGAGAAGAATCTGGTTTGGTCAACTTCTCTTTGTTCTTCTTCTTTAGTGGACAATCCGGTCGCTTGTGACCTGGCGCCTGACAGTCGTAACAAACAATGGGTTTTTTCTTTTTCTTAGAACTCGACGATGGACGAACACATGTAGATTTCAAAGCAGAATCATCAATAATTGGTTCCTTTGACATTTCATTCAGTAATCTCGTCTTCACCACTTCGCTGGTAACTGCAATGTTACTATTTTCTAAAGCCATTATTAACGGTTCATATTTAGATGAAAGACCTTTTTTTTTTTTTTTTTTTTTTTTCGATGGGAAAAATCATCTTATGACAACCCCCGCTCTTGGGCGGAGCGGGAGATAGTGTCAGACTCTTACTGACTAAAAAACCCATCCCGTTCCTTCAAGCCTTCATACCGGGGCTCGAGCGCCCTTTCGGATAACCCTGGCCCCAGTAGGCTTCGACCCGGCTGGGTCCCTGCTGTTGCTGACAACTCCTTGAGGCGCGCGGGAACAGCGCGCGCCGTCGACGACTTGGGCTTGGTCCGGACAGTTACCGGACGGCCGGACAGCGAGCTACCCATTGCACACTGTCCGCAAGCCCGCGCCTACGGTGGCTGGAAATCGGGATCGGAATCCCGGCGGCGGCGAGAGCGCCGTTGCCTGATGCGGTCGGCCTCCTCCTTAGCGAGCATTACTGCTTCGCAGAAGTCGGCGACCGCCTGCCACTCCTCCTCGCTCCGGACCATGGCCTCGACCAAGGCCCGGCGCGAGAGGTCTCCGCCGCCGATCACCCCCACGAGGGCACGGCGATGCTCCACCCAAGCAGGGCACACCGCGATTGTGTGCTCCACCGTGTCCTCCGGGTGTTCCGCACAGTGGCGACACCCGGGCGTCACTTCCGCTTTAATTCGGAACAGGAACCTCCCGAACTTGCCATTTCCGGTGAGGACCTGTGTCATGCGGAAGGTAAGGACGCCGTGAGGTCTTTCCAGCCACGCCTCAAAGAGGGGACTTATCGCCATAATTGTGGCGTGCCCAGCACTGGGTTGCGATAGTCGCTGACGCCATTCCACCATGAGATCCCGCCGGAGCTCTGTCCGCCATGCCGCGACCTGTCGCGGCAGAGGACTTTCACCCCGGCGTTGCATCTCCACGCGCATGTCGTGCATGTGTGCAAGGACTGTTGCCTCCAGATCCCACGGTGGTAGGCCAGCCAGAAGGCTCGCCGCTTCGCGGGAAATCGTGCGGTATCCCCGCACCATCCGAATTGCCATGACCCTCTGGCAGGCGTTAAGTATGGCCGCCGGTTGCTTTTTCAGCAACGGCGCCCACACCGGCGCCCCGTAGAGGGCCATGGACCGAACGATCCCCGCGTAGAGCCTCCGGCAGGAGGCATCTGGACCCCCAAGGTTGGGCAGGAGCCGCTTGAGCGCAGCCCCAGTCCGGTTCAGTTTGGGAGCCAGACGTCGGAAATGCTCCACGAAATTCCACCGGCTGTCGAGGACGAGTCCCAGGTACTTCATCGTCGACCCGACACCGATGTGAACTCCTCCTACCGTTAGTTGGGAACTCATTGGCGGCGCGTTCCGAGAGCGGCGACCGTGAAAGCACATCGCCTCGGACTTGTGCAGCGCCACCTCGAGTCCCAACTCCTGGATCCTATCAACGACTATCGCAACCCCGCGTGTCGCTAGAGCGACCGCCGCCTGGTACGACTCTCCCTGCGCTAGAACCAGCGTGTCGTCTGCGTAGCAAACCACGCTGACCCCGTCAGGGAGGTCGCCCCGCAGCACGTAATCGTACCCGATGTTCCACAAGGGTGGCCCTAGTACCGACCCCTGCGGAACACCGCACGACATCTCCCGACGTTTCCAGTCTCCCTGGTGACCGGGGTAGACAATATACCTGTCCGACAGGTAGGCCTCGACTACTCGACAGAGGTATTCGGGCACCCGGTGGTACCGGAGTGCCCTCCGGATCGTACTCCAAGGCAGGGAATTGAAAGCGTTGGCAATGTCCAAGGACACTGCCACGACACACCTACCCTGGGACACCGCATCCCCCGTCGTGAGGGCTCGCACGCGCATGATGGCGTCCACCGTCGAGCGCATCCTGCGAAAGCCGAACTGTCCGTCCGAAAGGTCCGGCCCCACCCGTGAAAGGCGTGCGACGAGGCGGCTCGCAATCACTCTTTCAAAGAGCTTGCCCACCTCGTCGAGCAGCACAATGGGCCGGTACGCGGACGGAGAGTCCGCAGGGCGCCCTGGCTTCGCGATGAGGACCAGTTTCCCCGTCTTCCAGCGAAGTGGGAACTGGCCCCTCTCCAAGCATGCGCTGAAGAGCCCTCTCAGTCGAGGCCCGAGAGCCTCCATGGCCAGGACCCAGGCTTTCCCAGGCAAGCCATCGGGTCCTGGGGCGGCGTTCTTGGCACTCAGCCTTTGCACCGCCACTCTCATCTCTACCTCGGTCACCTCTGGAGCATTATCGTCGTCGTCGCTATTGCGGTCCGCGTCAGACACCGCTGGCGGAGGCGGAGCCATGGGCGGGGGGGAGTGTTCCCCTCGCGCAGGAAACAGAGCGCTTACCACACCCTCCACGAGTTGGGGCCGGAGACTCTGAGTCAGCGGGGGAGCCCAGGGGCGCAGTTTCTCCCGTACCAATTTGTACGGGCGCCCCCACGGGTCCGCGTTCAGAGACCCCAGCCACACGTCGCGGGCCTCGAGTTTGGCCCGCTTAATCTCCGCTCGGAGGGTGTGTTTTGCCTCTCTGTAACCTTCGTACAGCTCCGCCTCTCTGGCCTCCGCATCCGGCGGGCGGATGCGGCGCCTGCAGTATCTGGCGTACCGGCGTCGCGCGTGATTGCACGTGTTGCGCAGTGCAGCGATTTCCGGCGACCACCAGTACACCTGGCGCTTAGCACGTCCTGGACGGACTCGGGGCATTGCCGCATCGCAAATTTGCGACATGGCCTCCCGGAACCACTCCGCCTCGACGTCGATATCGACAGGCCTGTCCGGTGCTTGCACCCAGGCCTGTACCGTCGCGGCTTCCAGGAGGAGCTCCCGGTCCATCTGCTTAAGCGCCCACCGCGGACCGCAAGGGCTCTGTCGGACCGGCGCGGCCGAGGTTTCGGCGGAGACGTCCAACCGGATGTACCGGTGGTCGGAGTACGTCTCCACCTCCTCCATAACGCGCCAGTCAACGACACGCGGCGACAGAGCGGGGCTGGCGAACGAAAGGTCCACCACTGATTCACCCCGCCTCCGCACCAACGTGGGGACAGAACCCCGGTTCAGGACGACCAGGCCCAGCTCCAAGGCCCAGTCCTCCACCATCCGACCCCGTGTGTTCGTACGCCGGGAACCCCAAGCCGTATTCCAGGCGTTGAAGTCCCCGCAAACGACCACGGGGAGGGTACCAAACCCAGCGACGACGGCACTTAGCTCCATAAGGGAGACATGGAGTTCGTCGGGAGTTCTGGTCGGGGACAGGTAGACGCCTACCACTGCAATGTCACCGACCCGTGCTGCCACGCAACCCCGTCCCCTCGCAACAGCCTCGAGGGGCGGGGTACCGGCGGCGGCCGACGAAATTAGCGTCACCGAGCCGTCTAGGTCCTGAACCCAGCGGGGATGGACGTAGTACGGCTCGGAGACGACGGCGACATTGATCGACCACTGCGCCACGCTCTGGAGCAACAGATCCTGAGCGGGGGCGCAGTGGTTGATGTTCGCCTGGAGGAGACGTAATGGTGTCGTTATTGACATTCCATTACAGTCTCCTCCCGAGCCCCCTGTGAGGGTACCGCTGCGGCGGGAGCGGCGGCGACAGCGGCGGCAGCCAAGACGGTGGCTGCTGCGGTGAGGGTGTCAGGGTGGATGAGCCTGACTTTGCCCTTGGCCTTGGCGGGGGGGTCGCAGGACCTGCCCCCAGCCCGGTGGTCGGCCGGCTTGCCTGCAGCCGCACATGCGTAGCAGTGCGGCTTTGCACGGCATTCAACGGCCTTGTGCCCGGGCTGTCCGCACTGGTGGCAGCGGTCACTGCGGTCCTCTGCGGCGCAATAGGCACCCACGTGGTGCCCCACGTGACAGCGGTAGCACCGCAGAGGTCTGGGCTCCAGCAGCTTTACCTGGGCCGAAACCCAGCCCACCAACAGCCTTCGGCCCTCGGCCGTGATGGCCTTGGCCGCCGACACGGGGCAGCTCACCGTGACGGCTCGCATGCCCGTGCCGTCAGCGCGGATGGTGCCCGCCCGGACCTGATCGTTCGTGCACCCTCCCGCTTTGACGATGGCGGCCACCACCTCTTCCACCCTGACAGAGTCGTCCAGACCCATTATGCGCATGTCCATGCTTTTGGTGGGTCTGGACACTCGGGCCTCCTCGACGTCCAGGGACGCCCTGATCCTTTCAGCCAGGGCGTCGGCGAGCTCTCCGCTGTCTGCCCCAGGGACCTCCAGCATTCGGGCCCCGGTTGCGGTACGCCTCATTCGGAAGCCCCCGGAGGCTCCGAACTCGTCGAGGTGGCCCACCACCGCCTGTTTCGCCTTCGCCATGACTACATCGTAGTTCACGCCCTTCTTTTCCGCATCTGGCTGCAGTGTGATCACTACAGCTGCGGAAGTTGGGGCGCGAAGACGAGCAGCCATAGCCCGCTTCTTGCGCTCCTGTCGCCGCCTGCGCTTTTTGGCCGCCCTTGCCGCCTTACTCGCCTTCTTCTTGGCGCCGACGACCGTCCACTCGGCGCCAGCCGAGGGGTCTTCGGGCGGAGAAGGCGGCAGGCGCGACCTAGTCGCCGCCGCGGCGGGAGGACCCGCCGGTTTGGTGGCAGCCACCACCCTGCTCTTCGGGGGAGGGGCAGGCTTCCCCTGCCGTTGCTGCTGCTTGACCGCCGGGGCCGGCTTTGCAGGCTCTGACGCCGCGGCCACACGCCTGGCTTGCCCCGTTGGGCCTGCCTTAGATGCTGCAGTCGTCGTGGCCGCGGCGACAGCGGCATACGACGCCGTCTTCTTCTGGCCGGAGGCCGCGAGAGGGGGGCGCAGAACAATGCCCTCCAGGACGGAGAGCTGGCGCTGGATGTGCCCCTGGAACTGCTGCTGCTGCTGCTGCTGTTGCTCCCTGAAGGCAGCCAGCTCTTGCCGCAGCAGAGACACAACGTCGCCTTCCGCCTGGGTAGATGAAAGACCTCCTAATAATATAGCTGCAATTGAACTGTCATCAATAGTTTTGCCAATTTCGGCTAAGTCTTGAGCAGTACACATTATAGCATTGATGTAACTCTCTAAATTGTCATAGTCATTGAGACTGATTCTATATAGTTTCCTCTCTAAAGCCAGCTTTCTACCCATTCCGCAGTCTTCATAAGCTCGCTGGAGATTTCTCCATGCTTCAGCTGCTGTCTGAGCTGTTCTGACATGCGTTATGGCCATACCCTCTATTGTTAGGCATATTTTGGTAAGTGCTTTAGTGTCCTTTTTTACCTTGACCGCCTGTGAAGTCCTGTCTCCGTCTGGATAGCCTGATATCGCTTCCCATAAGTCTTCATGGAGAAGAAAATTTCGCATCTTAAACTTCCATTTCGCATAATCACCTTTATTCGCCAATATAAAGGTAGGAATCGAAGAAGAAAAATTGACGATCGGACTAGAACAGTCTCCTCCTTCACTCATTTTAAATAATTTTCAATTTACGTATGACGTAAGATAACTTTGAAAATCTAACTATTATTTTTAGAAAATCAATATACTTCTTACTATTCGTGCTGATAACGTGTTGGAATAATTAAATAAATTGAAAAATTATGGAGCAAGGAAAGAATTTTTGTCTTGACAGAAACAGTTATATTTTTCTAGTGCAATGCTATTGACAGCTTAACAAAAGAGTTTTGATTAGGCTCATACAAGAAGTATTTATTTTAACAGTTTCGGAGTTGGAAATTATCTAATGTCTTCTTCCGCTTTCAGACTTGTACTGACTACCCACACCTATGTTCATTCAGTTGTCCTTTACGACTCAGGACCACGAGTAACTTTTTTAGAAGTCGACCCATGGCCCCAGTAGGCTTCGGACCTGGTTTGACCGTACGGTTTATTGTCATGTCTTTGAGGCGCGCATAGAACACTTTGCTCCGTTGATGACTCGGGCTCGGTCCGTACGGTTACGGGAAACAATTTATTGAGCAGTTGCCCACCAGACATTACACCCGTCTAGTCGGAGGATCCTCCCTTTCGAATGGAGGTTTGCGGGACTTTACCTTAATATTCATTAAACCCCAAGCGAACGCCGGCGTTCGCGCACATAATGTCTTTCTATTGTGTCTGTAATTTCCACGATTGAAAGGTTAATTAGTAATATTGTTATTAACTCAATATTTTCTTTCTTTAGATGAAAGTTCGCGGCGGTTCGATCAAAGAGAACCAGATCCTGCTGGCGAATCACCCGAAAGCAGGAGGCTCTCATCTACCTGATTTGACTGTCATTACACCTGTGTTCTGGCAGTAAGTTAATATTATCTTAATTAGGAATAGATTGGTAGTTGGTTGATTAGTTGGCGATGCGTTCAGTAGCCCACTGATATGTACCTAACTTGATCCGTTTTGTTTGGTTTTAATTTTTTTTATTGTATGTGAAATTCTAGATAATTTGTATATATTAGTAGAGGATACGATTAAGAACGACCTTCACCGGTCTGTTTAATAGATGAAACGTATTTTATGACAAATCTAGTATATTTAATAATATAACGCGGGTGGGTTGCCTAAGAAATTCCTGGCCAAACAGTTTTTTATATTTTTGAAAAATGCACCGGTGTGTTCAACTAATAAATTTGATACTAACTGAAAATTGAAGCCTTTAGAACATAAAAACGTGAAGGTCATTCTTGATGGGATCTTAGACTATACACCGTTAAATTTTAATCGTTTTATTCCCGTGGAGGGAGAGCGAGTTCAATGACCCGAGGCAGAAGTCGGCGTTGCGTACAAACTACCTGCAGGTCATTGAACTCGCCCAGCTGACGTTTTCTTAAAGAAATTAATTTCGTACATGCGTAAATTAATACGAGTTTTGAAAAAAGGGTACTTTATTTTTTAATTTTATTTTTACAAATCAATAGTGTTTCATGTAACGGATCGATCCTCCACGGGATTAAAACGATTAAAATTTAACGGTGTTTATACTATGATATAGGTATCTATGTGATTATTTACCACTTGTGACCTTAAGTTGAAGGGTAAAATCTACAAGTCTGTGGTAAGGCCTGTCATACTGTATGTTGGGCTGTGAAAAAGACGGATGACAAAGATTGCATGTAGCGGAAATGAAAATGTTAAGATGGATGTGTGGGGTGACAAGAATGGATAAAGTGAAAAATGAGTATATGTATTAGGGAGAGTGAAAGTGGCGCCCGTGACTGAAAAGTCGAAAGGTTATCGTTTGTCTTGGTATGGTTTTTTTTATGCTGGGGAAAATCATCCAATGACAATCCCCGCTCTTGAGCGGAGCGGGAGATAGTGTCAGACTCTTACTGACTAAAAAACTCACTCCGTTTCTTCAAGCTTTTATACAGGGGCTCGAGTTCCCTTTCGGATAACCCTGGCCCCAGATTGTCTTGTTATGGTCATTTGAAGAGGAGGGATGGAACGCATGTTATTAAAAGAGTTATAAGTTCATATGTAAATGGATGGAGAGGGAGGACAAAGAAATTATGGATGGATTGTGTGAGAAGTGATATGGAAGAAAAGGGAGTTAGTGATAGCGTGACGAGTGACAGGACAGAATGGAAGAAAAAACGTGTTGCGCCGACCCCAAATAAAACGGGGCAAAGGTTCCTGTCCTTGCCCGTCTTAGGAAATCATCGCGAGGCAATTGGCTTGTTCTAAAACTAAAAACTTGAAAACATGTGACATTCACTAACCCGCACTGGGTCCGCGTGGGGAATTAAGGCCCATTCTCTCTCCTAGAGAGAAGGCCTGAGTCCTAAGAGTGGGAATATTATAAGGCCGACTTTGCTATACTATAAGCCGTAGCCGTTCCAGCGTCTTTACAACACAGCGACCGGCCCACGCTGAAAACCAGCGCTGTGAGCTCAACGCATTATGCGTGAGCCCGCAGCTTTATGCTGAGCGTTCGGCCGTTTTGCGCGGAGGAGACGCATATCCTCCCTATTAATTATTATTGATGTTTTGTTATGTTACCTACTTTTAAGATTGCGTCTTTAACGCGTAAATAAACTGTTTTTCTTTCTTTCTTTCTTTCTTTCTTTATAAGTACTCTTCTGCCCGATGATACCAATTTCTGCGTTGGCATGGCAGGTCCCAGGCGCGTCCCGTGTTCTACGTGGCGTCGCGCGGCCACCACGCGGACATCGGCGGCCTCACGCCCGGCTCCATGCCGCCGCACTCCGTCACTCTGGCGCAGGAGGGCGCCGCCTTCAAGTCCACTGTCCTGGTGGAGGGAGGGGTGTTCAATGAGGAGTTGATTACTGAAGGTGCGTATGGGGAAAGAAACATTGACAATATTTAAGGTACAATTTCGAGACGAGCTGTGGACTGTAACAACAGATAGCACTGTGGCTAGCGACTGCGGTTGACCGTAGTGCTGCCTGCGCGACCAGGTGCTTCTATTCCAAGCTCGATGGTATGTCGCGGCTGCATAATGCAGAACCATGCTTCAGGCATCCCAGTATCTTCGTGCGAAACAGCATATGCCACAATGCTATCGATAATTTTCTTTTGTTAGAAGAGTAAGATTATGACGACTTCTGTGGATGACCACCAACAAAGTTGATTAATTGTCATTTTTGTACGTATGAAGTCTGCGGTTAGCGGCACCACTGGCGCTGAAGCCTGCGTGACGCAGTGTCGCCGCACTAGGAATCTATTTGAAGAGATTCAATAGAAATTAGTAGTGTCGTTTACAGTTTGCGGTTGCAGTTCTCGGAATTGTACCTTTATATTAAACTCTTTGGAAATAATTATACTTATTGAAAATAATTAAAATTGTTTACAGTATTAATTATTTCCAATGAAAACCACGACCTCACGCTCATGGGCTAAGTTATTTTAAAACGCGTAAAAATTGGGTAGAAATCCAATTTTTATTTAAGGTCTACGATCCACGGACGCGTAGCTTCATAGACGCGTAATCGTCATTATACGTTTGGTGTACAACTGCTCGCAGCTTACGTACGAAACTATAAAACTCTGTTGTCGAAACGGCAACGTCGTATTATCGTGTCATTGCTGCTTCGTTGACACCAAGCGTATAATGATGAAAATGTATCTATGAAGCTACGCGTCCGTGGTTAAATGGTATTTATTTAGCAAATAGATTTAAAAATAATACTTTTAATTAATTTTTTCGTCAGCTTACGCTAGATGAGACCGGTGTTTCCTAGCTGACTACCCTGAGAAGAAACATTGAAACAAACTCAGGGGTCAAAGTCTCTTAAAGTCCATACAACAAATATGTAGTGGTCAAATCGTGAAAATGTAATTTTAATTGTGAACAATTTGTGCAATTTTTTTTTTTTACCACATATTGACTTATTCACACATCAATTTTTTTTTTTTGTCTTGATTTATTGTTAATTACTTTTTAATGACATAAAATTGTATTTTTTTTTTTTAGCATGTTATTTTATAATTATCAATGTGAACAATTTGGACAATTTTATCTGAATATAATAATTAGTTAATAATTTAAATTTGAATAAAAAAACTAAGTTTAAGTATACTCTTAGCAATAATAAGTATAATGTAATTAATTGAAGTGAATTAAACGATATAAAAGATGTACAGATGAGAAATTAAAGAGAAATTAAATAGGTACTTATATTGGCGCTCTTCCTCTCTCCTACTATTTATAATGTTGCTGTGCCCGACAGGGTCCATAATTGTTTCTATTTTTTTATTATGTATCACCTGACATGTACATTATGGATTGCAATAAATATTTGAGATTTGAGATTTGAAATCACATGAAGTTTGAGAACCATGTAGATTAGTGTCTGAGATAGTCTTTTATGGTGACAGCAGGTCTAATTTGAACCCTATTTTAAAATTACTTTTATTTTGTAAAAATAATACATTGTATGTAATATTATTTATTACAGAATTGATGAAGCCTGGTAAGGTTCCTGGGTGTTCCGGCACCAGGAACTTGGCTGACAACTTGTCAGATTTGAAGGCTCAGGTCGCTGCTAATCAAAGGGTATGTCACGCTAATATTAAGCTGGAACTACATTAGACCGACGCACACGTGTAACGCGCCTGATTTGTACGTAGAACGACGTCGTGTGGCGTGGATCAAGTGTAGCTCTACAAGTCTAGTTGCCATATAAAATGTATAAAACCGATGCGCCCAGATCGGCGTGTGTGGCACAAACGTGTGCAGTGTAATTCTAGCTTTTTTTTTTTTGCCTGCTTTATAATGGCGAAGCACTCCAACCAGAGCGGAAAAAGTTTTTTTGATGATTTGTCACCCCAAAAACAAAATCTCTGCTTGAGCGAACCAAGGCGGCGCATCGTTCATCCTCAAGTACCTCTTTTTTGTTTATGAATGTTTTTGACTTGGATGCTAAGTCCTTTTAGCCATGTGTTCGTATGAATAGTTTACAATTACAATAAAGGTGTACACATTTTGATGGAGTCCAGTGTGATCCATATAGGATCCAGGAGTGGATCCATGGAGTTTCTTGCACGTTCTCCTCCATAGAGACCTACTCTTTGGAACGTGCAATTTAGCTTCACTTTTCTTGGACTGACCGACATTTGACTATTCAAAAGTGCCTGTAAAATGGTCTATTTGAAATAAATGCTTTGATTTTGATTATTGATTTTGATGTTTTTGTAGTATTTGGTAGCAAATGTATCAGGTGACCTTCTCGGCATACTTCGCTGAGATAGTCAACAATAAGTACAATAAAATTCTCAGCTCTAATTTAATAAGATCACGCCTATTTTTCAATAATTCCACATATTATCCAGTTGTGCAGACACTTGAGATACAAAATTACACCATTTTTATTTCGCAATATTTACTAGAAAACAATTTGCGAATAATTTAAACAGCAAATGAACTACACTCGAAGAAATCCTGCTAAAAACGCTTAAGTACCTCAAAAGCAAAATAATACAAGTAATTATGGTACGCCCGATGGATCTTGGCGGGCCAATCTAGTCGCCTAGACCTAATGGTCGCGCACGTCGCCCCCACCATATGGAACTCGGAACTACTACTTGAAGTCCTCTCAACCTTAGTTCGGTCTTCGTTCAGAATTGTTATTAAGGCGTAGAGTCCCTTGAACCATCTGGCCGAAATTATGTGAACGCAACTCTCGCACTCGCCTAGGCGGCAGTACGCAAATCTGTGCATTTATTTGCGGCCAGCAGCGCCCGGAAAGCGCGTTAAATCCATTTTCTCTGCGAGATATTGTTTGATTTATATATGCAATGTTCACTTTGAAGAATATTTAACCACCAATTTTAATGTGTAAAAATGTTTCTAAAGGTATAAGCCGTTTCGAAGGAGTAGGGAAAAGTTGCGAAATTGCTAAATATATTTTTTGACAAAAGTATTAATTGCACGAAAAAATCAAATGTTGATATTATTGTTCATAAATCTATAATAAACATTTTTTTTTCAAACTAATTGATCTAGCCGTTACGGTGGAGTAGGCCTCAGAAAATCACCGTTTTATGGCACTTTTCGGGCGCTTGGCCCTTAAGTTCTCATAGCGATTTGATATTTTTCATAGTATTTATTAGTTTATTATTTTAGCATATATATGTATTTCATTATTATAAATAACTTATTTTATATTTTTCCCTTTGAACTATTTGTTATGTATTTGTTTATTGTGCAAACCTACCACAGTGTTGTTTTTTTTAACCCAAAGGTTGACTGGTACAGAATGCCTTGTGGCATTAAGTCCGCCTATGTACCACTATTGTACATGAAGTTTAAATAAATAAATAAATATGGTTCCTAAAAAACGTTCGTGCGCAAAGTACGGGCTCGCCAAGATCCGTCGGCCGTACTTTAATTACCTATGTTCTTTCACCAGGGTATCCAGTTGGTTGGTGATCTGATCGCTGAATACGGACTGGATGTAACTCAAGCGTACATGACGTACATACAGAATAACGCCGAGTTGGCTGTCAGGGACATGCTCAAGGTAAGTAACTAGATCTTTTTGTTTTTAACCTTTCAATCGTGGAAATTACAGACACGATAGAAAGACAATAGGTGCGCGTTCGCTTGGGGTTTAATGAATTAAGGAAAAACGGAACCCTCATAGGATCACTTTGTTGTTCGTCCGTCCGTCTGTCTGTTAAGACCCTTTATCTCGGGAATGCGTGGAAGTATCGAGTTAAAATCATGTCTGCGGTCTCTTGAAGCTGTAAAAAAATCAAACTTCTAAGTTAACAAATTAAAAAGTTACGGCCGTTCATGTTCAAAATTTATAGGGTACTTCCCGTTGACTTAGAATCCTGAAATTTGGCATGAAGCAAGGTCTCATACCACAAATATAGGAAAAAATCTGAAAACTCGAAAAGACTGTACTTTACAGATTCATAAAATTTCATTCATCTTGCAATCATTGTGCGTAAAATTACATAAATTCTCAGACATTTATTGATAAACTTCAAAAATACTTTCATATTTTGAATTTTTATTCTGCATTATCTCATTAAAAAAAATATTTAATTACAGGAAATAGCCCGCAATTCCTTAGCGAAAACTGGCTCTACCGTGCTCAAAGCGACCGAGTACATGGACAATGGCACGCCCATCTGTCTCACTGTCACCTTAGATGAGAAGGAGGGCAGCGCTGTCTGCGATTTCACGTGAGTACCGTAGTACAGTACAATTCACGAATGATGGCGGCCGTGAAGTTTGCGCAGAAGGCTGCGCAGTAACGTGTTTTAGGAACCAAATGGCGACGTGCGTGCGCGAGACGGCCGCCATCATTCGTGAATTGTACTGTACCGTAATAGTTACCTGTACAAAGCCCGAAGAAGTGGGTAGGGCACATGGGGCCGGAAGGTTCTGGAGTGGGAAGAAGTGGGTAAGGGCGTAGGGCACATTTCACAGAATATATGGTTGATGGGGCCGAAAGGGTCTGCTCGAATGGCGAACGCGTACCGGAAGACGCAGCGTCGGAAGGCTTCCCACGAGGTGGACTGATGACGTGGTGAGGGTCACGGGAATCTGATGGATGCAAGACACACAGGACCATTCATTGTGGCGATACTAAACTCTAATCTCATTTGAGAAAAACCCTAGAATATTTTAGTTTTTTTTTTTTAATTAGTATAAACTAGTGCTTGATTGCGATCCCACCTGATGGTAAGTAGCGATGCAATCTTTGATGGTGAGGCGCACTAGTAATTTGGAACGAAACTGAAAGAAACAACAAAAAAAAATACAGTGTTTTAATGTAAATAATAAAAACATTAAACGTCAAAACGGACCTTATAATTTTTTTTTAACTTTAATGTCATTAAAGTTAAAAAAAAAATGACTCAGTGCTGCCACCTGTTGAACGACATTTTAGCCCCTTATTAATAATATTTCCACAATAATATTATAATATAATATTTCCACAACTATCACACAACGCCGTCTAGTCCCAAGCTAAGCAGAGCTTGTGTTATGGGTACCAGACAACTGATAAACATACATATATATTTCTAAATACATACATACTATAGATAAATCATCACATCACCACTTGGTAAACGTCATTTTAGAACATCCTCATTGTGTCCAATATAATGTTTTATGGTATTCCAGCGGGACTGGCGTCGAGGTGTGGGGCAACCTGAACGCTCCCCGCGCCATCACGCTGTCAGCGCTCATATACTGTCTGCGCTGCATGGTCGGACATGACGTGCCTTTGAATCAGGTAACATTAACTATCTACTGATTATAATCCCTGTATAGTGTCAGACTGGCCTGTTGGTCTAGCAGTTAGTGACCCTGACTGCTATGCCAGAGGTTGTGGGTTCGATTCCCACCCAGGACAAATGTTTGTGTGATGAGCATAATCATTTGTTCTGTGTCTGGGTGTAATTTATCTATAATATGTATGTATTTAGAAATATATAAGTATGTTTATCAGTTGTCTAGTACCCATAACACAAGCTCTGCTTAGCTTGGGACTAGACGGCGTTGTATGATAGTTGTGGAATATTATTATTATATTATATTATAGTGAGAGGTCTGGCTCTTTTGATACAGGATATCCTAGTACAAGAGCCAGGGCGACATTGATATTTGTATTCAAGTGATTTCAATAAAATAATATTATTATTATTAATTATTTTTAGGGTTCCGTATCTCACAAGAAAAAAAAACAGAACCCATATAGGATCACTTTGTTGTCTGTCTGTCTGTCTGTGAAGGCCCTTTGTCTCGAAAATGAGTGCAGGTGATTAGTTGAAATAAAATTATATTCTTTTCTGCGGTCAGTTAAAAAAAATAAAAAAGATACGGCCATTTATGTCGCAAAAAACGTATATTTCGACATTCTCAAGGTAATCAAAATTCATGGGTACCGTTGACCTAGAATCTTGACATTTGTTATGCAGCAAGATCTCACAAAAAAAAAACAATGTTTTTGCGATTCGGAAAAATCATCAAAACTCCACTCGGGAATTGAATTATTTAAATAGGTTAGTTTGTACAGAACCCTCAGTGCGCGAATCTGACTCGTACTTGGCCGGTTTTTTTAATACCATTGTCTTATATTCATTACAGGGCTGCTTGAACCCCGTGAAGGTGATAATTCCGGAAGGTTCCATACTAGACCCGTCAGAGGACGCCGCGGTCGTCGGTGGCAACGTGCTCACGTCACAGAGGATTGTCGATGTCGTGCTGAAAGCATTCCAGGTATGTATGCTTGTTTAGGAATTATTTGACGTCGTATAATTTTCATCGATTACGGTTACGGTTATGTTACTATTATAGAAAAAAATACAGATTACAGTTACGGCGATGTTACTTTTTTGGTGTACAATAAAGTTTATTCTATTCGATTGTATTATTTGGTAAAATATAGATTTTTATTAAACTTCTCTCTCACTCCAAGACTTCCCCTTTGAAGTTCGTAACCAAAGAAATTATAGTTAACTAGCTTTTGCCCGCGACTTCGTTCGAGTGGAATAGTGACTTCCGGCAGATTTTGGTTTTACCCACATAGTTCCCGATCTCGCGGGATGTCTTCAAAATGCGTGTAACGAAACCATAGCGCGATCTATTTCGATCCCAACGCCATCTATCGAGCTTAGTGACAACTCGGATTATTTATCTATACTCCGTTCGGGCATTTTCTTTGTACTAAAAGTTTTATTATATTGATATAATTTTTTTCATACCTTTTAGTATTTATTTACTTTTTTCCGATGAATTAAAACAATAACATGAACCGAACTCGTGTAACGATCGACACCATTGTGCGATCACCACCACCAACTCGACATATAGTACTAATAGAATTATCTATACTCCGTTAGAGCATTTTCTTTGTACTAAAAGTTATATTATATTTTCATACCTTTTTACTATTAATTTACATTTTTCCGATGAATTTTCAGTACTGAATTGATGCCGACTCTTGACCAATAGATGGCGCTGTATGTCCGGAATAAATTTTATTTTATTTTTTGTAATTAAAACTATCCTATGTCCTTTCTCAAGTTCCAAACTATGTCTGTCCAAATCGGTTCAGTAGTTTAGGCGTAAAGCAAAGACAGACAGACAGACAGACAGACAAACGGAAAGACAGACAGACAGACAGACAGAGTTACTTTCGCATTTATAATATTAGTTTGGATGTCCAGAGCAAATATTATCGTAACAATATAAATGTCAGCCCTACCGAGGTCCCTGTTTGAGACAATACAATAATCTAACAACTATTCATAACATGAGTGCAAATAAATAAATCGTAATTTGACCATTCAGTCATTCCATTTTGTGACGTGACATGACATAAAGTACAAAATGGATTAACATTATTTTTTTTTGCGGTGACTTTCTGACAACGTCGCATAGAGTAGCAGAGGATATGCATGATGGTATGCATTATGAGAGGGTAGGTATCACTTAACACTTCATTTCATGTCTAGTAGAGTTATAGTTGAAAGGTTGCCGATATAGCACAAAGAATCGCCAAACCTAAGTGGCAGTGGGCAGGGCACATTGCTCGCAGAACAGATGGCCGTTGGGGCCGAAAGGTTCTGGAGTGGCGACCTCGTACCGGAAAACGCAGCGTTGGAAGGCCTCCTACAAGGTGGACTGACGACCTGGTGAAGGTGGCGGGAATCCGATAGATGCGGGACGCGCATGATCGTTCGTTGTGGCGACGCTTGGGGGAGGCCTATGTCCAGCAGTGGACGTATGTCGGCTGAAATGATGATGATGATGATTTATTTATTTATTTTACAATTTATGTACACACAAATATACTGAGGAGGATAACATTATTATAAAACTTTGTACAAAGGTACTGCTTATTTCAAATAGAAATTTCTTCCAGCAGACCTGCGAAAGGAGAAATTACAAGAGATGTAGACAGTAGTGTGCAGAAATGAGAAAGAAGATTATGTGAAATCTTAAATTAAACCAATAAATACTTATATAACTATATATAACTTATACTAAAAATAAATACATAATATTTATATATATGTATATATATATATACGAATATCAAGCAAGAGAGGAAAGATAGTGCTCTTTTAATTTAGTTTTAAAGAGTGAGATCGTTTTCAAATCACGAATGCTAGGCGGAAGTGAGTTCCACAACCTTACTGCGTGGACAGAGAAAGAGTAGGAATAGTAGCTGGATTTATGAGGAGGGGATTTAAGGAGGGATCTTAGGTGTGACCTGCATGGTGCGTCGCGAGGGCGTGCGTAAGAAAAACGGTCACGCAGGTAGGACGGATAAGAAGGGTTATGTAGGATGTTGAAAAGGAGACATAAAATCCGAGTGTTCCTGCGAAGGCGGATAGGGAGCCACTTGAGTTCCTTGCGAAGATGAGAGACATGATCATACTTTCGTAGACCAAAAACAAACCGAATGCATAAGTTTTGCAATCGCTCAAGCTTGTTTAATAGCTCCTCAGTAGCATCCAGGTAGCAGCATATTTTGGAAACACAGTATCTTGTGAATATTATCTAGGCTTCTATGGAAATCAATTTATAAATTTTTGTAAAACTAATCCAGTTAAGACCTCTGAAAATCTGCTATTTTGCAACACTTCATAATTTACTCGAAAATTAAAAAAATCAAAAACCATACAAGCCTAGCAAATTTTATCAAGATTTTAAATAATGACAACGATTTCAAAAAGTATTAAGTGTTTAAAAAAAAAACACGTATTTCCTGGAACAAGTTTTATAAAATATTCGAGTAAATCATGGAATTACTGAATGCAACAGAATTTTCAGGTATCACTCTTTTCGCGTTGCCTTTTCGTCAAACATCACGTCGGATTGCGTTAGATGAAGTAACAAGCTTTTAAACCATGCTCGATGTTTACGATAAGCGAGTGGAAAAGAAGCCTCTTAAAGCTTTTTTGAATCGTTCTTGCAGCGTATAATTATGTTGAACTATAGAAATGTCAATGTTATTTCCCCAGGTGTGTGCAGCGTCTCAGGGTTGCATGAACAACCTCACGTTAGGTGAAGAAGATTGGGGCTACTATGAGACTGTTGCGGGTGGCAGTGGTGCTGTAAGTAATACATTTGTATCTAAAACTAGAATTTTAACAGTAAAGTAAGTAAAGTACTGCACTAAACCCACGCTGCGACCGCCCCCTTGACTGACATAAAGCTCCCCATTTGCCTTTGGACCCCTTACAGTCTCCCTCGAAAGCTCCAGCGTCCACGTGGAAGAATCTTTGATCAACGTGGGGGCGGTACCGCCCTAGAATTTTAGACGTACATTTTCTTTGTTCCTTTCCCTCAGGGCCCCGGCTGGCCCGGCTGCGGCGGCGTGCACACGCACATGACGAACACGCGCATCACGGACGTGGAGATCGTGGAGCGACGCTACCCCATGCTTGTCACTAAGTTCTCTCTGCGTACGGGCTCGGGCGGCAAAGGTAATGTTCTAGTAGATGGTACATGTGTCCTCAGGGCCCCGGCTGCACACGCACATGACGAACACGCGCATCACGGACGTGGAGATCGTGGAGCGACGCTACCCCATGCTTGTCACTAAGTTCTCTCTGCGTACGGGCTCGGGCGGCAAAGGTAATGTTCTAGTAGATGGTACATGTGTCCTCAGGGCCCCGGCTGCACACGCACATGACGAACACGCGCATCACGGACGTGGAGATCGTGGAGCGACGCTACCCCATGCTTGTCACTAAGTTCTCTCTGCGTACGGGCTCGGGCGGCAAAGGTAATGTTCTAGTAGATGGTACATGTGTCCTCAGGGCCCCGGCTGCACACGCACATGACGAACACGCGCATCACGGACGTGGAGATCGTGGAGCGACGCTACCCCATGCTTGTCACTAAGTTCTCTCTGCGTACGGGCTCGGGCGGCAAAGGTAATGTTCTAGTAGATGGTACATGTGTCCTCAGGGCCCCGGCTGCACACGCACATGACGAACACGCGCATCACGGACGTGGAGATCGTGGAGCGACGCTACCCCATGCTTGTCACTAAGTTCTCTCTGCGTACGGGCTCGGGCGGCAAAGGTAATGTTCTAGTAGATGGTACATGTGTCCTCAGGGCCCCGGCTGCACACGCACATGACGAACACGCGCATCACGGACGTGGAGATCGTGGAGCGACGCTACCCCATGCTTGTCACTAAGTTCTCTCTGCGTACGGGCTCGGGCGGCAAAGGTAATGTTCTAGTAGATTAAATGTCATAATTACTGGTATATAATATTAAAACCCATTGTTGAATATGAAACACCTAATAAGCTTCTGTCGGCGGTTTCACCAACGTGAAAACAAAAAAAAATGTATCTGTGACTTTACAGTTAGTGATTTCTTCAGCCCTTTGTTATCATTCCAGGTCGTTGGAACGGCGGAGACGGTGTGACCAGAGAGTTGGTGTTCCGTCGAAGTGTGCAACTGTCAGTGCTAACTGAACGAAGATCCTTCCAGCCTTATGGCATGAATGGTAAGTATAGCATAGCATAGTCAGCCTTATAATGTTCCCACTGTTGGGACTCAGGCCCCCTCTCTAGGAGAGGGAATAGGCACCACGCCTATTACTACTATTATACTTCACTTTTCATACCAACGTTTAGCCATCGCGCTAGGGTCGGCGCCAATCTATTCGAGCGCGTTCGGGCGCGGCGATAAATCTATATAAATATGAATCCCTATTTCCTTGATCACGCCATGAATGGCTGGACCGACTTCGCTAATTCTTTTTTTGTTGTGTTCGTTATTGTGAGGAGAAGGTTCTTATGGAAAAAATATGAAAATTAGGGTAGTGTAGAGTAGAGTAGGGTAGTGTAGTGTAGTAGAGTAAGGTAAAGTAGGGTAGAGTAGTGTAGAGAAGGGTATAGTGGGGTATAGTATGGTAGAGTAGGGTAAAGTAGGGTGGAGCAGGGAAGAGCGGGTGCGAAGCCGCGCGGGCAAAAGCTAGTATCTAATATAAATTGTAAAAACATTACATATCTACAAAGTCGTGTACTTATCTACCTACCTAACTGTTCTGCGTTACGTAAAAACAATCTATCAAAGTACAAGCAAATATCTACCTAATTACATATTAAAATTGGTAGCTTAAAAAATGATAATTCAGCAATTAATGTTGGATTTAAAAAATCGTTAAACTTTTTTTGCCCCATTAATTCACAAAAAAGTTCACAGACGAATGTCTCAAGTGAATGCATACGCACTCGCAATAAGTTGAATTGATCCGAGACATCGTGTCCGTGAGCGGTGTCTATGTGTGCGTTGCTCGAGCGCGCTTTGTATGTAGATTGGCTTCTGTACCTATATATTTTGTGGCCGGACGGACGAGTGGGTATGGGTACGTTTGGCGGCTTGGCAGTATCATACTTATAGATAAGTTACTAATGTGTGTATGTTGTTCTCAGGTGGTGAACCCGGAGAGCGAGGTCTGAACCTGTTGCAGCGTGTGGACGGACGGGTTATCAACCTCGGAGGCAAGGCGTCCGTGCAGGCGTTCCCAGGGGTGAGTATCATGGGGCCAGGGTTATCCGAAAGGGCGCTCGAACCCCGGTATGAAGGCCAGAAGGAACGGGGTGGGTCTTTTAGTCAGTAAGAGTCTGACACTATCTCCCACTCTGCCCAAGAGCGGGGGTTGTCATTGGATGATTTTTTCCCACCATAAAAAAAGGGGTGAGTATCATAGAATCATAAAGTATCATAGGGTTTTAGATATTTATTGTTTTCAAAAGATTTACAAATTGCTTGTAATTACACATATAAAACCCTGTTTAATTTCTTTGCAGGATAAATACATAATGAATTCTCCTGGCGGCGGCGGGTACGGCGACCCTGGTGTGAACTGCGCATGCGGCGTGCACAGCAACAAGCCGGCCAGCGCCTTCCTGGAGAGGGGCAGCGTCTATGAGTATAGGAGCGTGCAGGAGTCCGTGTAAACTTAACCAGGTTTATAGTAAAATAAATACTATTAATGAGGACCATAGATATTCAGATATACTACGCGTTCCAAATGAGAATAGGACCGATTCCTATGTTTTGACGTCTCGTCATACTGTCAAATCGAAGAAATTTTGGCAAAATTGAAAAACTTACAGTTGAGTAAAATTTAAGAACTGGAGTCTGATTAAACTTTTTTTCGTTTAAAGTTCATAAATAAATTAAATTTTACGTAAATTAATTAATGTTTAAAAATTTATTTCCTCAATGTGACAGTAAATCGTGACGTCACAACATGGCGGGCGATCCTATTCTCATTTGGAACGCATTGTATACTACAGTAGAATCACAACTCAGTGATAGAGAAGACGAAGACCTGTCCATGAACGCGTAGCTTCATAGAAGCGTATTAGTCCTAATACGCTTGGTGTACGCCTGCGTGAAGCTTACATACTAAACTATTGACTACTGTCTACGGAAGCGTAACTTCATGGACGCGTATTAGTCTTTATACGCTTGTCGTATCGTTGCCGTTTTGTCTGTTCGTCTAAAGAGTTTAATAGTTTTGTATGCAAGCTTGTGGAGTGGAGACGACTCCAGTCTTTCTAAATATTCTTTTTACACCACCTGCTCGATAATGTCGTTTTATACGTCATACAAACTTCACTTAAAGCAAGTCATTCTATCCCTAGTGAGATAATGCAATATGGCCGATCCCTAGGGAATAATGAGATTTGAATTTAGAACACCAAAAATCGTCAACATTGTGAATTAAAATGTACGTGCATCGAACGAGTTGACTCGAAATTCAAACTGGCCACTAACAAAAAAAAAGAAAATAGAATAAAACGTGCTTACTGACGGGAGCGTTATAGAAAATTGAAACCATAGAATCTTGGAGTAGTGAATTTTGTTTGTTTGATGAACTTTTAATTTAAATACTTATATTTCTCTAATATATGATTTGGTCGACAAAATTGTCTTTTAATTATCTCACAGATGGTGTAAAAAGTAGAGTATGCAACACGGGGATAAAGCTGTCTTTGTCTTGGGCGGCTTGAATTCCTCATTTCACTCAGGTTTCTTTATTAACTCCCTCGCGATGCTCGGGAGTTAATTTTATAAATCCAAAACCAGCAACCTTCGTTTCGTTCGGAATTCAACATGCCACCCGCGACTTAAAGACACTGCTTTATCCCCTAGTCACATAAACTCCTATTATTTATTAAACAAAAATACGTATTTACAGATGATTTTGTAGATATTTGCCAGGTTCAAAACCTTGCAGAGTGGAGTCCTTAATCTTCATATAGTAAACGTTTCTGTTTTTTCTCATTTCATATACTACAATGTAACATAAATGCAAAACCTGAAAGAAGTGTGTTCAGAAACTACTGAATCCATTTCAGCTATTTTTTTAAATAAGTAATAATCTAAAACAAATCTATTATAATAAAAAATACATTCAGCCGAACACAGACCCTGCTTCTTTTTGAAGTCGGTTAAAAATATACCTAGTTTGATAAATTCTTGATAAATCTTGATTACTTCACCAGTTTGTCTGTGCGTAGATACCACTACCGACGCGCAACCGGTGTGGCGCGTCAATATCCATATTATTTCCCTACAATTAAGGTAACTAATTTCTTAAAAAAACACTACCTAAGTGCATGTAAGTAACATTTCAGTGCTTGAATTATGATTGTAACTTAATTTTCTAATTGGGGTGTATAAAAAGTGAAGGCACACTTATTTAAGCCGAACGCGTCGAACGAATCGAAAGAAAAGAATTCTTTATGAGAAATTCTATGAAATCATCACATACACACAGTTAACGGCATTGAATTAATTAAATTTGTCTCAAATTGACGGTATCTGATAGGTTTATCGCCCTCATCTGGAAGGCCTCCAATATGAACAATTCTAAGGCGTCCATTACACGGTCATGCAAGCGTCAATCAATTCCATCAATCATTGCATGAGACGGTAGGTTTTTCATCAATCATAACATTGACTGTGGCAAAATTGCCATCAAAACCCATCGTGTAATGGACGCCTAAAATGCTTTTCTTTCGATGCGTTCGACTCGGATATCTGAAGCCTGATTCACGTAAAATCAAACAAGCCAAATATCGTTGAAGTTTTATAGTCGTTCGTTCGAAGTCCTATCCAAAAGCGGTATTCACGATCTATCGACTTATTTCCAGTTACATTAATACGTATTCTACCAGGATAATGTAATACAGATTTTTTTTTTAAATCGACGAATTTTAAACGATTTTAAAATCGGTGTCGTTCAAACTCGATTGATGGATGTGAATACGGAAATGGTCTAAACGACTAAATCGCTATGATATCGTTACGGTTTTCGTTAAGTGAATTGGGCTACTGTGCGTTCACCTTTAAGGTGTACACTATTCCAGTTATATTATTTATGAATATTTTATTATGTGTTAAATTAAAATACCTATGAACAATGCATTTAATGCGATGCAGTTTTTAATTAAATATATCAGTATAGAAATAGTGAAATCAAACCAAATATAAATGTATGAAATATTTCTACACCATAAGATTAGCTATTAGGCGATTACCACACTGTCACGCATCACGCGCGTACTTGCGGGAGTGCAGATCTGCATTATCGTGCGGGTTTTTTACGCACTCACGCGCATAGGTGCGTTTTGTAAATTCACGCAGGCTCCGACTCATTTCATCCAAAATCCCGCACGGCACTACTCGTCCCAGCCCGCCGCACCTTTTGTCCCGCCCCCATGCGTGTGAGTGCATGTTTCTCCGTATGTAGGCGCGTGGTCTGCATGACCGCGCTTGGATGCATTTTCGGTGTGTTGGACTGTGCGTGTTTTCTATACAAACACTTCACGTGTTATGCTGCGTGGTGCGTGGCAGTGTGATAACCGCCTTGACGTACCAGGAGCCCATAGGGCAGTGATAATGTTATTACCGTTTGAGTGAAAGAAAGTGATGCAGCTACAGCATACAAGATGGACAGCTCCGTCCCTTTCTTACTCTCTTCTTGGCCATAAGATCAGCTATCAATGTACCAGGAGCCTATAGGGCAGTGAGAATGTTATTAATGATCAGAGTGAAAGAAAGAGATGCAGCTATACAAGATGGATAGCGCCGTCCCTTTCTTACTCTCTTCTTGGCCATAAGATCAGGTATCAAAGTACCAGGAGCCCATAGGGCAGTGAGAATGTTAATACTGTTCGAGTGAAAGAAAGAGATGCAGCTATACAAGATGGATAGCGTCGTTTTTAAGTTTAAGTCGTCAAATAAGTACATAATAAAACAAAAACATATATGTATGTCCTTTATTTACAAATTTAAATTGTTATTTTTATATACATCGTTTTTTTTATACATCACTAATTTTTAATTAGTACAAATACTTAAAGGGCTTATTCGAAAAGATACTATTATTATTTAAGTAAATTCTCAATAAATAATATTCATAAACAGCAAAGTTATTAGCGTTTATTTATATTCCAAAATGTCTCTCAATTTATGGACATATTGTACAGGCTATTGATTATGAATGAATAAATGACGATCAAAGTGGGAAAACACTGCGCGTAGTATTTTTCTAGTAGCAATTGAAGGGACAAAGATGTTAACTACCTACTATTACGATTCTCTGGTAATATTTCTGCTGTTAGCACATTTGCAAATCTGAAATATATACTTGATTGACAGTTCAAACTTTTGGTAGCCTCTGTCACTATGTAACGAATTAGAATTAGGGTGTTTTAAATCCATGGATCGATTTTTTTTTTTTAATAGCCATTACTGTCCCTCTGCTGGGCAAAGGCCTCCCGGTAAGCGCCATCGAGGTCGTCCTAGAAAGAGGTGGCGAGATGATCTAGACGCGTATCACGAGAACTGGTTAGAGACGGCGCGAGAGAAGAATGTCTGGAAGGACTTGGATCGATTTACCATCAGTTAAAACCAATGTATGCAATAATGACGGATTTTTGATTTTGTCAGATATCACCTTTGTCCACTTAACCCTTTCTTTATGAATGATTGATTCTATTATGAATTTACTAAGACATTTTCGTGGATAATTTTGGGATTTCGTTTTATTTATTTTTTATTACAAAAATATGATCAGTAACAGTTAGGAATAAAGCCCCAATTTTTTGTACTAATTAAAAAATTGTTGTGTATATTTTACAAGTTAAGTTATTATAATCACATTATATTGGTAAATTACAGAAGAAGTCTTTTATTTTGGGAATACAATATGGGAATAATGGAATATAACCTATAATCAGATATAACAATTGGATTATCACAGGAATTAAAAGCTTTAACTATAAAGTTTATATAGGGAAGAGAGTTTTGATTATACAATAAAATTATAGTAAATATTTAGGAATAGAACTAGATAACAATTTTTTTCTAACATTAAATTTGAAGAACAGCATTATTCAGATGCACTGAATATTTTAATACTTTGATCGGTATGCCCGTTTCAACTAAGGCAAAAAAAAACCTTTTATCCATTAAAGTTGAATATATCCGATTTTTCAAATATCTACCACTTAGATGGTCAAAAGGTTTTTTTTTCTCTCTCTCGCTTTTATTCCAGGGTCGCACATACGCGACCAAACACTATCTCCTCCGTTCGTCTGTCACCTATGGGGATTGAAGAGTTCAACGAAATGGAGTACGCAGTCGCAAACCCAATCGCTTGCTTCGGATTGGTTGGCAAGCGGTTAAGGGGTTAAATAATATACACTAGTGCTTGACTCCCATCTGATGGTAAGCAGTGATGCAATCGTTGCTGGTGAAGTGCACTAGTTTTTATTATGTTGGGTAATGTTTTCTATAAAATACTACAATTCCTCCTCGGTCAACATAATTTTCACTTTCTCTCTAAACTTAACCTTCAAACGTCCTTCAAGGTCATTTGTAAACGTTTCTTCAAATATTGAACCGATCTCCATTGAAGTGGAGATGCTGCGCCAACTGTCAGGCATGATCTCCGGCCGCTGCTAGTGCCTCCCTGTTACATAAAAAAAAAAACTCTATCAAACATCAACAATGGAAAAAAGCCAAAACACCCAGACTTGGATTTTTTATTTTTATTATTGATTAGCTGACCCGGTGACCTTCGTACCGTCTATGGGCTATATAATATAACCGAGACACTAGCGGCGCGACCAGTTGCCGCTACAACAAAATGTATACAGCTTTGTCGAGAGTGAGAGTGTCCGTTTGGTTGCGCAAACAATTTGGTGGCGCGACCAGTGCAGTAGCCTGATTCACGCAAAATCAAACCAGCCAAATATCGTTGAAGTTTTATAGTCGTTCGATCGAAGTCCTATCCAAAAGCGGTATTCACGATCTATCAAATTATTTCCAGTTACACTAATAAGTATTCTACCAGGATAATGTACTACAGATTTTTTTAAATCAACGAATTTCAAACGACTTAAAAATCGGTGTCGTCTTTAAACTCGATTGATGGATGTGAATACGGAAATGGTCTAAACGACTAAATCGCTACGATATCGTTACGGTTTTCATTACATGAATCGGGCTACTGCTCGGACGTGTGGCGAATAGTGTCTGTATGATGTCTAGTTTGGTAGCTTAGGGCTATATTTCACCGGGACACCATGGCGGCGCGACCAGTCACCGCTACCAATAAAATGTATACAGCTCTATAGAGAGTTACTCACCTGGTGTCTGTTTGGTTGGACAACTAATTTGTTGGCGCGACCAGCTCGCACGTGTGGCGACTAGTGTCTGTATGGTGTCTAGTTTGGTAGCTTAGGGCTATATTTCACCGGGATACCATGGCGGCGCGACCAGTCACCGCTACCAATAAAATGTATACAGCTCTATAGAGAGTTACTCACCTGGTGTCCGTTTGGTTGCGCAAACAATTTGGTGGCGCGACCAGTGCAGCACAACTGGTTACGCCATCATGGTGTCCCGGTGAAATATAGTCTTAATACCTCCTCCCGTTCTGGGTGAAGCGAGAGGAAATGTCAGTCTTTCACTGAATAAAACCCATCTTGTTCCTTAAATTGCCCTTTACGTCTAAGGCCAAGGTGACCTTCGAACAATCCTCAGTTGCTAAAAGCGAAGACGCGAGAAAAAGGTTGCCTATAGTAAAAATATACGATTTTAGATAAAATACCTGTTCTCATAAGCCCAGAACCCATGCAGCTCCAGCAGTATAGACACAGCGGTATGCCCGTGTCCGCTGCGGATCAGGTCCTGAAGAGTTATCCTCGAGGGGTCTTCTGGTCGTATCATGTCGAAGATCTCGTCTTTTACGTCGTCAAAGTTTACTGGTTCTGCGCCATGGGCTATCATCTGTTCTTGTATCGCCTGGGGAACAGAAGAAATCACCATGTTGTTGGTTTCTTGGTAAACTAGTGCTTGACTGCAATCCCATCTGATGGTAAGCAGTGACGCAATAGTTGATGGTGAGGCGCACTAGTTTATTAGGAGCCTATTCACTATAGCCTTGAAGACACCTAAATCATAATCGAACAGGAAGACCGCTGGCAATTTATCGGGCTGTCTGATGGTAGAAATGAGATAGCGGAATCAAGTCATGCAATCTGTTAAATGATTGAACGGATTTGGGCGAAGGCAACCACTGGCCAGGAGCCGGAGTCATACTCTAATACCAGAAGCAAAATCTCACCTTGAAGAAGTAGTTAAGCGTGAAAGCGTCAAGGTAGCCCACACAATTGATGTCCAGCACCCTGAAGAGATAGGCGAGCGCGGCCGGCTGCTTCCTGTTCTCCAGCGCCAGCACCAGGTCCAGGTACGTCTTGTAGTCCATCTCGCCGTCGTACGTCAGGCACTGCTGGAAGACGCGCTGCAGGAAGGCTCGGGTTAGTGTGCCAGAACCATAACTGTGGGGGGAAAGAATTCATAAGAAAGTAGCATGTTAAAATACACAGATAAAAGAGCACACTCCTACGAATATGGCAAAAAACACATGGCATTAAGTCCGCCTATGTACTTTGTGTTGCATGAAGATTAAATAAATAAATAAATAAACACTTCTTATCCTTTTAACCGCCTATGTCGGATATATACACGTTTATTCCGGGCCGCACATCCACGCCCAAATATTTTATCTCGGTAGGTCTTCTGTCACGTATGGGAATTGAAGACCTAAACAAGATAAAGTACCCAGTATACAAGTCAGTGTCGGCCAGGGTCGGCGAACAAGACACGAAAACGGGTCGGTGTGGTATTGATCTTTTTCTAAAAGACGTTTCTATAAAAAATAGATACCTTCGAGAAAGAATACGATAATGAGATAAGATTATATCAGTAATACACACATCCCGTAGTCATTGCACTCGAGCTTAACGAAGAAATGTCACAATAAATGCCCTTCGTTGGTGGAAAATTACATTCCTCGTGACAAAGCCACGTTCTGCCGTATTTTCTTTGTGAAGCTAATAATATAAAAAAGAAACGTTTGTCAGTGTGTGCGTATGTGTGTTTGTTACTTCTTGACGCTCGAACGTCGAATAGATTTCTATGAAACTTAGTACACGCGTAGATCATGTCCTGGCGTGCTATTCTCTAAGAAAACAGTTTTGAGCGCAGCGCTGGCCGCAGCGACGAAATCCAAATAAGTACATTTTTTTTTATGGTGGGAATAATCATCCATTGACTCCCGCTCTTGGGCGGAGCAGGAGATAGTGTCAGATTCTTACTGTCTAAAAGCCCACCCCATTCCTTCTAGCCTTCATACCGGGGTCGAGTTCCCTTTCGGATAACCCTGGCCCCAGTAGGCTTCGATCTGGTTGGGTCCCTGCTGTTGCTGACAACTCCTTGAGGCGCGCGGGAACAGCGCGCGCCGTCGACGACTTGGGCTTGGTCTGGATAGTTAACGGACGGCCGGACAGCGCGCTACCCATTGCTCACTGTCCGCAAGCCCGCGCCTACGGTGGTCGGAAATCGGGATCGGAATCCCGGCGGCGGCGGCGATAACGCCGTTGCCTGATGCGGTCGGCCTCTTCCTTTGCGAGCATTACTGCTTCACAAAGTCGGCGACCGCCTGCCACTCCTCCTCGCTCCGGACCATGGCCTCAACCAAGGCCCAGCGCGACAGATCACCGCCGCCGATCGCCCCCACGAGAGCACGGCGATGCACCGCCCAAGCAGGGCACAGCTCGACTGAAATAAGTACATTGGATTGAACAACCCAATGTACCTTTACATTGGATTGATAATTCAATGTACTGCGGTCTCGACTCGTCGCTGCACTCAAGGCTGTTTTCTTAGAGAATAGCACCCTTGGAAAAGCATGTAGGCTTTTTATCCCTTGGGATAATTTTCTATAAACACGCGGTCGAAGCCGCTGGCAGAAGTTATTATAATATAAAAATATATTTAGTGACATCTTACCCAGCTAATTCATTGATGCTCAGCATGCCGTTATGATCTCTGTCCAGGTTGAGGTACTGTCCGTACACCCGTAAGGCAGACGCTGCGCTGAACCAGTTCTGTTCTTGGAGCTCCATCGGAAGGTCTTCCTCTCGCAACTAATAAGAAAGGGGTTAAGTAGATAGATAGATAGATAGATAAATCATTTATTGGCTACAGCACAAAACATGCACGAAAATACATAATGCACACAGATTATAAAAACTAAGCACATAGACAACAACAAAGGCAAAAATTAAAAATAAAATAATAACACATGTAGGTACAAAGACAAAAAAAAAAGAGAAATAGCAAGATAGACCCAGCTATATAGCTAAGCGTCAGCTGAGCGAGTCCAATGACCTGTAAGTAGTTTGTACACAATGCCGAATACTACCTACAGGTCATTGAACTCGCTTAGCTGACGATTTCTTAAAGAAATTAATTTCGTACATGCGTAAATTAATACGAGTTTTGAAAAAAGGTACTTTATTTTTTAATTTTATCTTTACAAATCGATAGTGTTTCATGTACCGGATTGACCCTCCACGGGATTAAAACGATGAAAATTTAAGGGTGTATAACAAGCAAGCTTTACTCTTTACTCTATCACCTAGGTTTTTTTCCAAAAAAATCTTTAGGTGATAGATAGGACTGGGTTTTAGTCAGTAAAAGTCTGACAAGCCCTCTCGCTTCATTCTAGACCGGGAGAAGTCATTGAATGCCTTCCAACGTCAAAAACAAAAAAAAAACTAATACTATATTCATAAACATCATGCTTTAGCGACTAGAGCAGTTCACACTGCCACGCACCACGCAGCGTAGTTCGTAAATGCGTGTTTTAACGTCGCTTGTAAGTATCTTCGTTTGTATAGAAAACACGAAAATGCATCCACGTGCGTTCATGCAGGTACCGTGCCTACAAGCGGAGAAACATGCACACACGCGCGTGGGGGGCGGGCGGGACGTGAGGTATGGCGGACTGAGACGAGCGGGATTTTGTATGAAATGAGTCAGAGCCTGCGTAAAAAAGCCGCACGGTGATACAGATCTGCACTCCCGCAAGGACGCTCTTAGATGCGTCGACACGCAACATGCAGCGTGATGCGTGGTAGTGTGCTAATCGCCTAATCAAGCAGTGCATAATGAGATTAGACAAAGGAGTTTACAAAAAAAAATAAAAACATAGGAACATATCAAACCACGTATCATGTCTAAGAAACATACACTATACTCTTTCTCACCTCCAACAAATCGTCTAAGAAGGAGCAGGACAGCACGTCACGTATCCGCACCCTGCCAACTCGGAGTGGGTCCAGGAAGAACAGGAACTTCCTCGCTGCCGTGCACACGTAGAACGAGCTGAAGGATGAGTCCAGACCGTCGAGTGCTGCGAGAGAGGGCACTAGCTCTGCTATGTAGCTTTCTAGGTCCTGGGAAAGAAGTGGTCAATTAGTTCAAATAATTGGGTAAAGGAAAATGTCGCAAAGAAACCGGCATGTCCTGGAACCAAAAATTCGAAGACATGTGACATCCCCCTACACGGACTGGGTCCGTGTGGTGGATTACGGCTCATTCCCTCTCCTAGAGAAGAGGCTTGAGTCCAAGCAGTGGGAATATTATATCTTAGTGTTTTGTGATAAGTTAGTTGAATATAAGAGCCAACCCGCACTGGGCCCGCGTGGTGGATTACGGCTCATTCCCTCTCCTAGAGAAGAGGCTTGACTCCAAGCAGTGGGAATATTATATCTTAGTGTTTTGTGATAAGTTAGTTGAATATAAGAGCCAACCCGCACTGGGCCCGCGTGGTGGATTACGGCTCGAGGAAAGAAATTTTTAAACTTTAATTTATTTATTTACGAAATATGAACGAAAAAAAAAATCAGAATCCAGTTCTTCAATTTTATTCATCTCTGAGTGCTTCAATTTTGCCAAAATTTCTTCGATTTGTCGGTACGTCACAACATGGCAATCGATCCTATTATCATTTGGAACGCATAGTATGTATTTAGAAGTATATTAGTATGTTTATCACTTGTCTGATACTCATAACTTAGCTTGCGACTTGACGGTGTGGTAGTTGTGGAATAATAATATTATTTTACTTTTCCAAGAACTCACATGTTCAGTAAGATATCCCTGTCCGGTGACGTCATAGAGCGAGAGGCCGATCCTGGTCTGCTGCAGCCAAACGCGCCGCATCACGTAGTTGAACAGTGACACGGCGCGCACGCGGCCCACGCCGCCCTCAGCCGCTTGCAAGCGACCGAACACTTCCGCTGTGAAGTATGGCCTGGAACATTGAGAATATTTTTGTATTGGTATTATTTAAGGGCTCCCCAACTGTTTTTTTTATTCGAACTAGTGATTCTGGAGATTAGCATATACAACCAAACAAACAAACTCTTCAGTTTTGCAAAATTAGTAAAAGATGGTAAATGATGATATGGTTGACCATGAGCATTGACTAGAAGTAACTTAGTCATCATTTCAGCCGATAGACGTCCACTGTTGGACATAGGTCTCCACCAAGTGTCGCCACAATCAACGATCCTGTGCGTCCCGCATCCATCGGATTCTCGCAACTTTCACTAGGTCATCCATCAGTCCACCTTGTAGGAGGCCTTTCAAGGCTGCGTCTTCCGGTCACGCGGTCACCCCACCAGAATCTTTCGGTCCTTTTGATATTTTTTTGTTGGTGTCAATTATTAAAATAAAAAGTAATTAGATAAATTGACTTCAGAACCTCCACCATTATTTTATTTTCAAAGAATGAAAAATAATAATATTAACTTACTTATACTTAGGGCCCGCTTCCTCCCTAATCTTCTTAAATTGAAAATAGTCAATAATCAGCTCATCATTGTTTGCCGCATTATAACTTCCATTAGTCTTCTCCAACAGACTCCAAAGATGCTTCAATTCACTGTTATCAAGTAATTCCTTACTCTTCTTCTGTAGAAACTGAGCTCTCGTTTCTTCTCGTAACTTCTGAGCGAGCATATCATCTGGTCTCGGCAGTTTGAAGTAGAATTTTGGTATGTTTTTGTACGAGTCTTCGTTGCCAGCGAGTTTAGGCTTGTATAGTTGACGGAATGTGTCTACTTCTAATTTAATACTTTCTTCTTTTGTTATGCTTGTGCCTGTCTCTGTGAGGAAAAAATTTAATTGTACGATATAACTTAGGCGAATATTACACGGTCATGCAAACGTCACTACCAGTACCATCAATAATGAATGATGAAGAATTATGGTTTTCGTCAATCAGTGCTAAAACCTGTTGTGCAATGCATTTTTTGTCAATCAAGGTTTTGACTGTGGCAAAACTAACAGCAAAACCTACCCCGTAATGTTCACCTTAGAATTTATTCTACTTTATATTGTAAACTATAGGCATCTGCCAGTGGCTTTGCCTGTGTAGAAATCTATACATATAAATAAAATTAGAGTGTCTGTTTGTAATATTGATATATAAATAACTGTTTTTTACTACATGCATATGAATATGTATACACTACATACACCAAAATAACATTGTTTACAATTTTTGTCTGTCTGTCTGTCTGGTCTGTTTGTCCGGGCTAATCTCTGAAATGGCTGGACCGATTTTGACGGGACTTTTTTTGGCAGGTAACTTATGTAATAAGGAGTAACATAGGCTACTTTTATTTTAGAAAAAATAAATTCAAAATCCTGTAGTCCACGCGAACGAAATTGCGGGCACAGCTAGTAGAAAATAGATAGATAGATACTCAGTGATACAGTAGCATCCCTCTGGTGAAAGACTCAACAACACTCTCTTAGAGACAAAACATTTAAATTTTCAATTGTGGAAATTACAGACACAGTAGAAAGACAATAGGTGCCCGAACACCGGCATTCGCTTGGGGTTTAATGAATTACAGGCTGTAGATCAGATAAAAAAATTAAAGAGGCTAGGCGTTTTTATAAGTCCTGATAACTTTTTGGATACAAAAGAATGGACATGTGTGATGTGTCCAGACTTTACAAGTACCTAAGGTGGGTCTACGCTTTAGGAGTCAAGCACGAGCGGACTGCGGAGCCCAAATTCGTGTAGTTTGCTCGGCTCGGCTCTTCGAGAGTCCGTCCACGTTACACGAATTTAAACTTGGCTCGTGCTCCGCAGTCCGCTCGTGCTTGACTCCTCAATTCACCTTTACAGATTAAATTGTTGTGTAAAAAAGCATGTATTAAAAAACTTACCATCCAATTTCTTGATATATTTTCTGAGTCGATCTTTTAACATGTTATTCACTTTAATTTGATTATCGTCGACAGGTTTTTGTTCCGAGGTCGTATTGTTATTAGCCGTGTCTTCATTTTTATTTTCATTTCCATTGTCAGACATGGTTTTATGTAATAACTATGCGACACTAAAAAAATAATTTAATGTTTACTTCGATCGAAACAAAATTAGGCTGTTTTCCCCTTAGTTCCGAATTACGTCAAAGGAGATTATATCGCGAATCCGACCAAATTTAATAGTCACAAAATATAAGGACCATGGAGTACCATTTGAGACGTTGCGCGTTGGTCGGATTCGTGATAAAATCGCTTTTGACGCAATTCGGAACGCGGGGTTTGTAGGAATTTATTGACAGTTCATAAACTTTTCATTTTACGCAAAATTATGTCATTTATTTGCAAATTTTGATACCCTAAGAAATTAAATATTATTAAAATACAAATATTGATAGTATCCCAAAGTGTTTACTTTTATTTGTAACAAAACTGTATGTTTTCTGGTACGGTAATATAAATAAAAGTAGATGACAAATTGCCTCCATTTTTTTTATGATCACTCTCCGTGAAAAGAACCGTGAAATAGTTTTAGCTATTCGACACTAGATGACACTGTATAGTTTTCACTATCCGTTGCTAGAGGCGCTGCTAGCAAACTCGTTGATGTCTTTTGTATGAAATGAAATAATTCTTGGATCACCACCGATGATTGTTTATTATTGCTACTTATTCTTGAATACTGCTTGACAATACTTTACAACAAGTTTTAACGCGCTATTCAATATGATTACTACCCATAAAACTGAGCTTCATGGGTAATTTTCTTAATTTATAGTTGCTTTCATATTCTCACACAAATAAAATAGTTATTAAGTAGTAAAGTGATTATTTTATTACGTTTAATGGAACAGTATACACTGCAATCTGTATTGTCACAGCCGCCACAGATTGTGGTTTATTTTCCAATTTGAAATTTGATGCACACCGTGATGCACTTGCAAGTGAAACCTATATATTGATTGCGACAGAGATCTAGAGATGATGGAAGTGCTTGATTTGATGTTTGATCATTCATCAAAGTTATGTCTGTAAAAGTAATCATAAGGAACTATAGTCTGTCTAAAAAGTCAACCGACTTGGGAATTTTGTACAATATTTAATTATTTAAAAAAATACTTAATTCAATAAACCCCAAGCGAACGGCGCCTTCGCGCACCTATTGTCTTTCTATTGTGTCTGTAATTTCCACGATTGAAAAGTTAAATTCGCTACTTTTTATAAGGTATATCATTTCTTCTACTAGTAAACAATGATCAGTATCTCTTAATCAACTTTGATTATTGGACCAGCGTTGACTACACCAGATTTCAATTTACCTTAATAATTACCCAAGTCGGTTGACTTATTAGACAGACTCTGACTGCCACCCGCAGCTCCACCAGCCTTTGTGTGATTACTTTACTTACCATTCAATCAATTAATTAAAAATGTTTTAACTGATTTTCGCTATTTTTTTTTTCTATTACTTCTCATTATTACAGCGAATTATACAAAATTTCTTTTAAATCTCATGAAAAAATAAAAATTATTAAAATCGGTCGAGTTTTAACAAGACCAACGAGCAGGCACAGTAATTGATTTTTATAATAAAGAATAAGATAGAAGGCTATAGACAGCTTTTTCTCTTATTCTTTTTATTTCAATAATCTAATATTGTGGTTGTAGGAGTAAATAAAAAACATAACAAAATATTGCGTAAAGTGACAGAAAGAGCCAAAAAAGAAAAATATTCTTACATTAATAGCTTTCGGAATTACTTCTCCTTTAGCCAAGAATCACTTTTTTTTATTCATCGATAATGTTCTTGATTTGTTTACTTTAGCGTTATTTGTAATAATATAATAGAAACATCATTATCTCAAACCTCAAGAGTCATTCAATAACTCAGCACTCCATTAAAACTGTGGGATTATTTGAACGAATTCACAAAACTGATGTATAATCACGCATCGGCGGAGACCTCTCGCGCCGGGCCTTGGGCGAGGCCATGGTCCGGAGCGAGGAGGAGTGGCAGGCGGTCGCCGACTTCTGCGAAGCAGTAATGCTCGCTAAGGAGGAGGCCGACCGCATCAGGCAACGGCGCTGTCGCCGCCGCCGGGATTCCGATCCCGATTTCCAGCCACCGTAGGCGCGGGCTTGTGGACAGAGAGCAATGGGTAGCTCGCTGTCATAAGATGATTTTTCGCATCGAAAAAAAAAATGTACAATCATGCATACAAAGAAATAAATTACAACATAATATGTCTGATTGACACCTACTAGATGTGAATCTAACATGGACACGTAAAATAAACTACTTATGTGCTATTAATAAAAACTTGAACAAATTGATCATTTGAGGGAAGTTAAAAATTATTATAGTCAGTAAGTCAGTCAGACCGAATTTATTGGATGTTCTTCACACAAAAAAAAACCTACTGCGTGAATAGGTCAGTGAAAACATTGAAAAAATAGCTACACTCTAAATTTTTCGACAAATATGAACGAAAACTTTTTTTAACCAGATTTTTTTAAATAAATTGTGTGCTGAATAACTTTTGAATGTTGATTTATAGGTCACGTTGCATTGAAGCCACTTCCAAAGAGCTGTATATCTTTGTAACAGTACATGAAGGCGTTAGCAAAAGCCGGTGGTTTAATAATAAAACACTTTCGTTGGCTCCGTGCACCGGGTTTCACTTTATCGTTAGTAGCGTTACTTTATTACATACTAGCTACTGCCGTTGGCTTCGCTCTCGTCATGGTAGAAATTAACCCAAGTGAACTTAGGTACTCCTGGAATAAAAAGTATCCTATATGCTATTCCAGAGGTCGTGGGTTCGATTCCCACCCAGGACAAGTGTTTGTGTGATGAACACGATCATTTGTTCTGTGTCTGGGTGTAATTTATCTATAATAATGTATGTATTTAGAAATATATAAGTAAGTTTATCAGTTGTCTAGTACTCATAACACAAGCTCTGCTTAGCTTGAGACTAGACGGCGTTGTGGTTGTGGAATATTATTATTATTATTTTTATACATTTATTCATCTCAGGACCATGAGGTCCCGGACCTTTGGAAGGCATACGAGGAGCCGAAACCAACTCGCAGAGGCCCTTTTAGCTGCTTCTAATGGAACGTGGTACTAACCGGCGATTATCCCTATATGCGCTATGCTAGTGCATCCAAGGACAACCCCCGGTTGAAGGGAAACTATTGCAACATGTGAAAAACTAATCTAAGGCTATGGTTTTTGGAGTCTTAAGTGGACTGGTTACCAGGTACTATGTTAAGACAATGGCCCCTGCCTAAACAATGTTTTTAATTTCCATCGATAAATATTATTATATGTCCTGGAACTGTGCATCAAGTTTAGTTGACATTTATTCAGCCACAGAGATACGCTCCAATCTTTCGCTCTTATAAAATGCACGATCAGGGCATTTTCTGTATAACTCACATTCATTTGCTGAGCTCTCTGTATTATTTTTAACCGACTACAAAAAGAATGAGATTATTAAGTTCCCTTTTTATTTATTTTTTATTTTTCTTTTTTAGTCTTGCATGTCTACATTTCAATGGCATAGAAACGACAAGTGGAAGAGCGGAGTCATTTAATACAAGCATTTCCTTGCTTAAAAGGTGATCTCCAATAATATGAGTATCAAAATGCCTATTGTAATTGAAATAAACGTTTTTTTTTTAAATTAGTGTGATGTTAGAAAAGTAACTAGTCACATCTTTAGGTGCTTAAAGACTAGAACTTTGATATGATGATATATATACGACGATGCAACCGAAAGGTTCTGGAATGGCCACCGCGTGGCAGAAGACGCCGCGTTGGTATACCTTCCACAAGATGGACTGATGACCTGGTGAAGGTCGCAGGAATCCGATGGCTGCGAGACGCACAGGACTGTTCGTTGTGACGACACTTGGAGGGGAATATGTCTAGCTGTGGACGTCTATCGGGTAAAATGATGATAATGAATATAAACAGTTGGGGTAACTTTACCCTTCTTTTTATTTTTTTAGGCAGGAAATCATCCCAATGACTCCTTCCACTCAAGGACGGAGCGCGAGGGAGAGAGAGTCAGACTTTTACCGGCTAAAACTCACTTCTATGTTCCTTCTTTATCTTGCGTTCCAGAACCCCACCACAAAATAGATAGGTACAGAAGTCAATCTACATACAAAGCGCGCTCGAGCAACGCACACATAGACACCGCTCACGAACACGATGTCTCGGTCGCGTCTCGGACCACTCGTCGAACAGTTCCGGCTCAAACGCTCATTAGTGTGCGTCTACCGAGCGTAGGTATAAAAAGTGAAGTACATACATGAGATTGTCTTTTATACCTGTCTATTTTGTGACCCCGGGTTTTCCTTTCAGAAGCCAACCCATGGCCCCAGTAGGCTTCGACCCTGCTAGGATGGTTTACGAAAACTAAGACCTTGCAGTGCAGAAAACTTTAATTTATTACTTGAAGATAAGAGTAATTAAATTATTTTATCAGAGAACTAATTAATAAATCATATTAACAATTTTATAATCGTGAGTCTAAATTATGAAAGTCTAAAAACATTTAAAAGCAAGCAAGCATGAAAGCCGCGCTTCTGGAAATAGTAAATAAAAGTCAAAGTATTAACAAAACAAAAAAAAATGATAAGCATAATCAGCTTTATAATGTTCCCCTAATGTTCCCACAAAAGAGGGGGATTAGATTAGATTAGAACAAACTTCATTCGTCGTCATCGGCCTTATAATGTTCCCACTGTTGGTACTCAGGCCTCCTCTGTAGAAGAAGGCATGAGCCGTAATCTACCCCACGGGCCCAGTGCGGATTGGTGGATGTCACTTGTCTTCGTATTTTTAGGTTCTAGGACATGCCGGTTTTCTCACGATGTTTTCTTTAACCGTTTTGAGAGCAGTGGTGATGAAATCTACATTTTAAATAATGATCATGTCCACTAAAGTCACTACTGAAATAAGTTAATGCAATCACAATCCCGGAAAACCTGTCTACCAACCATACAAGAAAATAAATAAGTTTGGCCAAGTGCGAGTCGGACTCGCACATGAAGGGTACTTCCGTACTGCATTATTCAAATCAAGCAAGAAACACAAAAAAACACGTCTCTTTTATGGAACCTCCCTTTAATTTTTACATTATTTTTATTTAGTAGGCGGTAGTACACAAATCGGTGCATTTATTTGCGGCCGAAAGCGCCCGGAAAGCGCTTTAAATCATTTTTTATTGCGAAATATTGATTGATTTGACACAATATATGCTATGTTCACTTTGAAGAATATTTAACCACCTTTTTTTTGTGTAAAAATGTTTCTAAAGAACTAAGCCGTTTCGAAGGAGTAGGGAAAAGTTGCGAAATTGCAAAAATTTTTTTTCAGACAAAAGTATTAATAGCACAAAAAAATTTAATGTTGATAATGTTGTTCATGAATCTATAATAAACATATATTTTTTCAAACCTATTAACATGGCCGTTACCGAGGAGTAGGCTTCAGAAAGTCACTGTTTTATGGCACTTTTCGGGCGCTTGGGCCTAAATAGTCTCTTTGGTACGTAACCCTAAGAATCAACTTTTTAACAACAATTTCTTTTCACCTACCATAACGAGTGTAAGTAAAACACATGTGATGACGTAACGGCTGTTTATCATACAGTGCCGGTTTTTCATGAATATTCTTCATAATTCGCGTTAAATAACTAGTTATATAGCATAAGGCTGAATGTATAACGGTTGTGTAACTTTTCAACGTTTTTTTAGTTATAATTATCGTGCGGTATTCGAGTGAGTAGTGACTCTATGCGGTTTCAGTAAAGTCGGATTTGTCTTTTTTTTAACTTTTATTGAGATTCGCTTCTTTTTTGCCTTAATTATACTGGAGTAATGACATGGCTTCGTCTAATAGGATACGAAGAAACTAAAGAATTCTACTTCATGCTACGTTCGTTTGATCTTTGTCTATTAGTTTTTGTTTTATCCTTTTAATACTCGTACAATCAGTACCTAAGTTTTTTTTAAGAACCTAATCTATTTTTTAGTTTTTTGCGAGATTCATCGAAAGAGTCAAATTTGGAACATAAAGGGTATATGAAGGAACATCAGTGGGTTTTTACGTCTCAAAAAAGCCGTACCGGCTATACTCTGACAGTCCAATACGGGACGTAGCTCGAAATTCCACCAGTACCAAAGCATATGTTATAGCGATAATCAGTAACTGCCATAATTAAAAAAAAAAGTTAAGCTTATTCAGACTAACAATATTCCCACTTCTGAGATTCAGACGTCCTCTCTAGGAGAAGAAATAAGCGAAAATACACCACGATGGCACAGTGCTGTGTGTGTTAGTGAATGTAACAGGTCTTCAATTTTTTTGGTCTAAGACTGATGAAGATGTTTCCCTTCACCGCTTTTAAAGCTATTGTGATGAAATAAATAACACAAAGTAGCCCAGCCAGGCACTAGGCTAGGTTTGAACCCATCACGTAGACTCCTATTAGTCGGAACAAAAACGATAGGGAAACCTAAGATTTTTTTTTTTTTTTTATTAAATTGATGATGGTAGAGAAACTTTCTGTTGGCTATCACCAGCCAGGATTTGAACGTAGCAAATGGAGCGTGGCCACTATCTTAGCTGATAGAAAGCGACGTGAAAAGTATAGAGTGGTAAATATAGGCTGGCAAAATGCCACGGGGCCCTGGTCCTACGGGGCCCTCGATGCGAGATGCCGCGAGCTCAGAATTAACCCAATCTATTTCACAAAAATTATTAAAATTATTATTGTTCTGGGGCCCCCAGAGAAACTCAAACCGGTGAAGGAAAACATCGTGAGAAAACCGGCATGTCCTAAAACCAACAATTCGAAGACATGTTACATCCACCAACCCGCACTGGGTCCGCGTGGTGGATTAAGGCCCATTTCCTCTCGTAGAGAGGAGGCCAGAGTCTCAATAGAGGGAACGTTATAAGGCCGACTATGCTGTGCTTTGTACTCTACCGGTGACACACCGTACGCCAGGTGTTCATCAGATGATAAAATTAAATTACGAATTGAAGGAATGTTTTCTACTTTCACGGGAAAAAGTTTTTTTTTTTAAATTAAATTTCTATTTTGCCGACATATTCATTGTCGATATTATAAGGAGTTAATGATCGCTAACGAAAATGCAATAAATTGAAGATGTTACATACACGGTAACAATATGATTTACTTATGAATTTATATTAAAATTATGTAAATACAAGTCGCATAGCGTAACGTTTTGTGTTGTGGCTTGCAAGTATCAAAATTGTTTTGATAAAAATATCTTCGTGGTGATTAAATTATTTGTTTATATCCCAGAGGGGGATTAGAAATTTAAAATAGAACAAACTTAATTCGTCGTCGTCGGCCTTATAATGTTTCTACTGTTGGGACTCAGGCCTCCTATCTAGGAGTGGGAATTGGCTGTAATCCACCACGCGGGCCCAGTGCGGGTTGGTGGATGTCACATGTCTTCGAATTTTTGGTTCTAGGACATGCCAGTTTCCTCACGATGTTTTCCTCCACCGTTTTGTGAGCAGTGGTGATGGATTAAATTACACAAGGTAATGTTCCAGGCTGGGTTTGAACCCGCGTCCTACAATTCGTAAGTCGGGGCCGTTACCACTCGGCCACCACTGCTCATTAAACTAATAAAATTTAAAACTTCATTAAACACAAAAATTGTGACAAATTAAAATCTATGGGTACAATGGTGGTCTTATCGTTAACGCGATATCTACCAGACAACCTTACGGTGGACTGTATAAACTTAAAATAAAAATATTAATAATAATATTCCACAACTATCACACAACGCCGTCTAGTCCCAAGCTAAGCAGAGCTTGTGTTATGGGTACTAGACAACTGATAAACATACTTATATATTTCTAAATACATGCGTATTATAGATAAATTACACCCAGACACAGAACAAATGATTACGCTCATCACACAAATATTTGTTCTGGGTGGGAATCGAACCCACGACCTCCGGCGTAGCAGTCAGGGTCACTAACCGTTAGACCAACAGGTCAGTCAAAATCAAGATGATGGAACGGACTTGGTGAAATTAAATTGTGCAATTCCAACGTACACAGACAGGTCACCTGAGTCCCAGCAGCGGAATCATTAAAAGGCTGATTATTACCTTTTCTAAAAGAGTATTATCTATTTTCCATTAGTTAGGTTTCAATACTTAACTATTAAGGTTTTACAGAACGAATGAATTGTCCTAACTGAACCACTGAAAACAATGGACTCCCTAGCCGTATGTTACAGAACTACATTCAACCCGTGACGAACAGACTGCTTCTTTCATTGAATATTAAGTAAATAGAAAGTTACACTCGTTTGTTTTTGTAAACACTAAACTCTACAATATTTTACTCTATAATATTTAGCATCGTCATCACGCGTAATTATAATATAATAAAAATCATTTTAATTCAGAATCACATTCAATATTCATTAACTAGGTATCATTATAACAGAAGTATGTTAGTATACAAATATACACACAGATGTTAGTATTATAAATGACAACAGATGACTTTGTTAACATCCCGTATTTTTAAGAGCATTTAGCTTTTTTAGATAGGCAATAATCAAATAACTTCTTCCTATTTGACTGTACTCTATAATATTCTACTTTACTCTGCTCTAATTTTCTCTACTTTACTCTATTTATTATTTATTTATTTTATAATTTATGTACACACAGTAAAAGAAGAAGATACAACATTATTATAAATTATGTACAAAGGTACTGCTTATTTCATGAAGAAATTTCTTCCAGCAGACCTGCGAAAGGAAAGATCAGAAGAGATGTAGACAATAGTGTGCAGAAATAAGTAAAGAAGAGTTAGCGAAATCTTAAACTAATAAATACTTATATAACTATATATATACCTTATACTAAAAATACATAATATATATATATATATACACAAATAAGATTATCACACGAGACAGGAAAGATAGTGCTCTTTTACTTGAGTCTTAAAGAGAGAAATAGTTTTCAACTCACGAATGCTAGGCGGAAGAGCGTTCCACAACCTTACTGCATGGACAGAGAAAGAGTAGGAATAGTAGCTGGATTTATGAGGGGGGGATTTAAGGAGGGATCTCAGGTGTGATCTGCACGGCGCGTCGCCAGCGCGTGCGTAAGAAAAACGGTCGCGCAGGTAGGAGGGATAAGAAGGGTTGTGTAGGATGTTGAAAAGGAGACATAAAATCCGAGTGTTCCTGCGAAGACGGATGGGGAGCCACTTGAGTTCCTTGCGAAGATGAGAAACATGATCAAACTTTCGTAGACCAAAAACAAACCGAATGCATAAGTTTTGCAGTCGCTCAAGCTTGTTTAATAGCTCCTCAGTAGCATCCAGGTAGCAGGCGTCGGCATAATCTATAATCGGCTGAATAAGTGTTTGGGCCAAAGAGATTTTCGTTTTCAAAGGCAAGAGACCCTGGAGGCATTTGAGTGAATGGAAGGAGAAATTCTATTCTACTCTGCTTTACTCTACTCTATTCTAGTAGTATTCCAAAGACATAAAAATGTTAATCTGAATTGCCAAATTCACAATCAAATCTTCCTATTTGATTCTACTCTATAATATTCTACTTTGTTCTGCTCTAATTTTCTCTACTTTACTCTATTCTACTCTGCTTTATTCTGCTCTATTCTAGTAGTATTCTAAAAACATAAAAATGAGAATCTGAATTGCCAAATTCACAATCAATTACCTGTTTCAATGTGAATTTGGCAACCCAAATTCAAACCCAAATTTGTTTTTAGAATTTCTTATCGATGCGTATTAGGGCTTTCAATACCGGTATTACGGGATCCCGTAATACCGTGATCACGGATATATTTTGGTCTTTTTTCAATCACGGTATTGACGAGCCAATACCGTGATTACGGTATTACAATCTTTAATATATATTATTGTGTTTTGTTGTAATAAGTAGTAAGAAGTTGTATTATATGATACAAATAACGATGTAATATTATTCTCACACTTGTATTAAGCGCCAACTCTTCGCGATACGTCGAACCATAGACTTAAATGGTCTGAATAACGCGTAGTGTAATAGGCCCTATACGACGTTATTGTTTTGTTAGTCAGTATCGCAAAGGTGCGCGGGTAACATGTGCATGTGAACTTGGTCATTGTGTATTTTTGATAAGTTTGTAATCTTGACGAGCAACATGGTACATAATATTAATACTTGTATTTTATGGGTTTTGACTCAATTCTCAACGAATCACGCGATCGTATTTTTTTTTGTAAAAACTAATATCGAATTACGAATTCACAACAAATTGAAGCATCTAAAATTGTATCATTTTCCACTTTGTTTAATATCACTTTTTACTTTAACGGATCACGTTATCCGTTAGATCTACAATTAAAAAGTAAAAATTGAATATTTGAGCGGTTTGGATGTGGCATTCTTTTTTAACTTCAAATATTATTAATTTTGCCTAATTAGTACTTATCGTATTACTACTTTCGTGTTCGAAGAAACGATTCAAAATTATACATTTAATTGGTTGTTTGGTATAACAATTAATAATAATAATAAGAAAAACACGAGTCTTGACGCTTGCTGACCTCTAAGGGCAGTATAGGTACGCATCGAATGTATCAGCCGGTAAACTATAGGTACAACAGGGCCATGCTTACTTGAACCTTAGAACTGCGTTTTAACCTTATTAGAAATGTCTTAAAAAAGTTACAGCGTCAAGTAAGCCTAAACCTTACGGAGATCTATGATTTTAATCTACCTTATTTGCTAATTACCGGTAAACAATCAGTATGGCTTACTAGAACCTTATTAGAACGGTTAAGAGAGAATAAACACTGATTCGAAAACAAAAATATTTATTCTTATCGTGGAAATTACAGACACAATAGAAAGACAATAGGTGCGCGAACGCTTGGGGTTTAATGAATTAAATGGTTTTATTAATTTCCTAATTAAAGTTCATAGGAACTTTAACAGGGTTTGACAGGGTTTCAGTCAATCACTAGTTTAAAAAAAAAAACCTTGAGTTCAATACCGTGATCACGTGATCACGGTATTAAAAATTCTAATACCGGTATTGATACCGGTATTGAAAAAGTCCGGTATTTGAAAGCCCTAATGCGTATAGACGCGGTGATCACGTCACGTCACACGTGTGTGTAGCGTATCGTGAGTGCGTTCACAAACATGTAAAAATACTTACATAAGACGCCCAGACCGAACTAATGATCTGTAGGACTTATAAATTACGGGAATGAAACATGCGACATGCTGCGTAACAGCTAATCATTCAAGAACTGCACCATCCTTGCCGTCGAAGAGAAAATAGTTAAAAGATGCCTACTAAGGTTCCTTTACATTTTGTTTAAATTGTCCCACTTTGTTTGACTCACCAATCAGTTCCACACTCTCACCGGTGGGATACAGTCGATTTCTCAGAATTATGACATTTATTGTATCTTTTATTATTATTGATAGGCTTCCACTTGGCCACTATCTCACCTGATGGTAAGCGATGATGTGGTCGACGATGGAGCACGCTTACTTAGAAGTAATTTATTCACTCTTGTTTCAAAGAACCCTAGGTTGTAACTATTTGGAAACAAAGAGCAGGGAATTCCACTTCATATGTTGCCTACCTATTTTAAAAAAAATCATAGAAGATAAACATATGAGGTTTCTTTCTCTGGAGCCCTGATCACCAGTGTCTTGGTCTGTTTTATCTATTCTGGAGAGGTTTTTAATTTTTTTTTTTAAATTGTTTGTAAAATAAATATTTAAAAACATAAACGAAAGCCAAGAAAATTAATAAGCTGAATAATAACAATAAAAAAAAACTAGTTTGAACTACGTCTCTAAAAATATACTAGAATTATTCGAGTAGATTGTATACTACTAGACTTGACTAAAGTTCCTGTTTTAAAGCCGCAGAACTTTATAGAATAACCTCAGTGTTAATTGACTGCTAAACTAGATTATAAATCCCTAGTAATAAGCGATTATGTCTAACCAATGCTAAACCCTGTCGAATAGACCAAGGACAAGAACTACTAGTTGCCCCAAAACCATCAAGCGCAACCGCGGGATACACTTTTACTATCGAAACATTCGCAGAACAATAAACCCAAGTTTCAATAGCAGCTATAAAGTAACGATTTACACTCCCACGAAAAACTTATGTGAAACACAGTAACTCACTCATCATGCCAAATATTACATAATTTTATTTATCCGATACCAATTTATTCATATGACAAAAGGCTAGGCAACTAAACGCAACGTAAACCGGACCATCCGCTCGGCGCGGGCGCAAACCCACCCGACAAGTTTCCGCTCTCAACTCACCAGTTATGCGTAAGACGTCGCGGGGTGAGGACGTATCGTCCCCTTAAACATTGCAAAATATCGCCGTGCGTTCGGAAACAGTGTTACACAATTGTGCCTTACGTTTTTTTGGCGTGAATAAAAAGTTTTAATTTATACACCGCAGTGCCTCTTGTTATTACCTGGATAAATGCGCGACCCTCGAAACGCTGATTTTGTAAAGGTAAGCGATTGTTACACGGCCGAGTTGAGAAGGGCTCTATGACTATGAGCTATTTTAGCGGTTCAAGTTCTTTTCGAAAGGGTTAGTCGGGTTTTGCAAGGCGGATCGCATTCTGAGGCTACGGACCATTTGTCAACAATTATTGAGCAATGTGAATTTGAATTTTGATAGAATTGTGACCCTAGATTTGTAATTCAATTTTGTTTCGTATACTCAATCTCTCCGGCCTTGGTGTGGAATGCTGGTAACTTATTTGAAGAAAATGTGAATGTTGTCTGTAAGTAGAGTATTGGCTTCTGCATCACTTAGTGACTTTTATTTTTTTCACCTTAACTGTGACATTCAGTGACAGCTTTCGTCGCTACTTGTGCAAGAATTCGTTCATACTTGCGAAGTTGCGATTTTATTTAGTACTTAAACGTGAATTACTACGGCAAGAATACTCACACGCTTGCAACTGCGATTAAGCGAAACGATTAAGTGAATTGCGATGTTAAGATTGTTAAGTCACTCATTATGTAAAGAGGTTTATTATGCTTTAGTTTTAAACCAGTACCTTCCATCAGGATGTTGGCAGGACACGATATTTTTCAGAAAATGGCTGTTAAACAAATTACTGTTGATTTACGTAATTTTTAAATTGCATCTTTTTGGGTCAATGTTACCGTCAAGATTTTTGATGTGAATACTTATAATTAAACACAATGTTGTATTTAATAGTGTTACTTGAAAGTTAAGTTTACTATCGGAGTTATTAAGTCATTAAAAATCTATTAATCTGCCTACTATTCATAGAGATCTTTACCCACACTCAGAAGTTATTAGTACGAAAAGGCGGATTTAATAGAAAAACTTCATAAGTTATTTCTTCATAAGTCAGTTCTGTCACCCTGGTAGATACCAGGGTGACAGAACTGACAAAGATATGAAACTTGTCCCAAAATTAATATGGTACCTATAATTAATTATATTTATTTGGAGGCAACTGATGAGACCTATAACTTTGTAAGACTGAATTGGCAAACATAAGGATCACTTTCAGGCTAGGTGGAGATACGATATTTGTAGGATAAATTTCAAAAAGCTAAAGTTGAGATCAATGGTGTACGATTGAAAATCGGCGTGCAGCTATCTGAAACGATATTCGTAGGTTGCAGCTGGATCAAAGTAAAAGAAGTTGAAATCGAGATCAATGGTATACCCATGATTGGAGAACCCTATGTTAACCAGTAGATATGCTATCTGCAGAATCAACTGCTGGCTGTGTTTTTAAGCAAAAGAATAACAACTAAATATAACTGTATATAGCCAAACTGTTCAAGACGAAGCTCTGTATTACAGCAATTACAGTAAGTTACCTAATTCTGTCACTTCCAATACATATACATGTATAGACGTAAACTCTACCTATTTCTGTCATTCCCAAACCGGCATAGACGCAAACTCATCTTTAATCGAATGAAGACATGTCTTCAAACACAAAACATGCTGTTAACATCACATGCTGCACGCTATGCGCATACTGTTTTCGATTAATCGCAATGTTTGCTAAAATTGCGTGCATCAAGGACATTTCAAACATGCAAACATCCACTATTGAAAATTTGTACTAATCTTCGATTGAAAGCTGAAGGATTTGGTATTAATTAATGATTAATATTTGTTTTGCAAATAGGTTTTGAAAAAACACTTCTGCACGTCAGTTTTTTCGTCAAATGACTAGATGAGGGCGGTGTATCCTAGCTGACTGCACCGAAACCAACTCGGGCGTCAAAATCTCTTTTAAAGTCCATACAGCAAACATGTAATGGTGAAATCCTATGAGAACCATGCAAATTGGTGTCTAAGATGGTCTTTTGAGAAAAGAACCATACATAATTGAGTGAACCTGTCCAGTCAATGCAATTATTTGTGAGTATTCGTGTAGCTCAACTCATGACTCGTATGGAGCTCAACGACTTGACGAACAACATGAAAAGGAGAAAATTTGAGAAGGCCGCATACAGTACTCAATACTAATTATGTTTATTTATTTATATATACTTTATTGCACATCAAGATTATGAGTTAACAAAAAGGAAACCATATAATAAAAAAACACACAATTGGCGGCCTCATCGCACTAGGCGATTTCTTCCAGGCAACCTTTTATGTTGTTCTATCATGAGTAGCTTCAATAATTGCAATTCTTGAAAGCCAGAATCAATAGTCTCTTTGCGATCCTGGGAGAATCTGCCAGGCCAGATATTTTTTGACTAACGAGAAATGAATCGATTTTCTTGGGACATAAAACTATTTTATTTAGAAATTAGAAAATGCTCTGGAAATGTTTGAAAATCGGACATCAAAAATGAGTACAGAACATAGTCGCCTATATGTATATAAATATAATGGATCCTGAATCATTTTAAGTTCCGTGAGGCCGAGGCACTGTGCTATTTGCATAAAAATACCCTCGTTTGATTTAGGCATGTGTCATTTAGGTCTCTACGTATTTATAAAACCCAAATAACTTGAATATCTGTGTTATAAAATCTTCAAAGAAATGAGAATGATTAGGCAGGTAAACTAGTTTTTTTTTCTTTACAAGGCATGTCCAATTAAAATTCCATAACATTCGCAATCGCTCTTTACTAAGTTGATTGAAGTGATTCAATAATTTAAGGTATTGGTCAATTGAACGACATAATTTCACATACACATGTAACGTTGAATATGCAACTTCTGAGAAGCAATTAGTCATTAAAAGAACATGCAGCCACGCCTAGAATTCTTTTGAATTCATTCACAAACTATTCTAATAGTGCATTTTCTAAGAATTTGTCCACGACAAATAAATTTATTCAGGCAAATTAAATTTCTTAAGTACCAGGAGCGCATAAAGTTGTAGGATATAGTCGTTAAGCTAGTTCATCCATTTGAATCTTCCAAAGAATTGCTGTGAGGTGCCTTATATGTGAAGGTACCTAATTATGTGTGCTCGTATATTCTGGGAAGGAGCGATTAGATTTAAATGGTTGGAAAAAAAACAAAAGAAAAATGTTGACCAATGGGTGGGGTTGTAGACGATTTGGCTCTAAGTCTGGATATTAATCAAAGTTAGGCTTAGTATTACTTTTAATATACGTCTACTGGAGAATTCTTTTTGTTTTAAAAGTGGGGCATTGTTTTTTATTGTTGTTTGTGTGATGTTGTTTTTTCTTTATTCTTTTTTTATTGGTTCTCCAACAGCAGGACTATACAAAGCAATTTATGGGGAACTATACTAAAATAATTATAAATACTGAATTATTTATGTATGTATATTACAGATATACACGACTTACAAACGATAACATTCATTTTAATATTGTCTAAAATAAAAATGATAATCTCAAAAAAAAAATGCAAAACTTTAAAAAAAATCAGAAAATTTATAAAAAAAAATTAAACGTGTCGTTAATTAAAAAAAAAACACACCATCTTTTATACCGGTTACTCAAAAGTCGTATAATATGGTAGTCAGTGAAGACTTTTCTGAATCTACAATCTTTGCCCAAAGTTCACAAATTATTGCAAACACTTTCAGGAAGACTATCCATGATAGAAGATACTGCTAAGACCTTGTTTATTTACATATCATTATTTTTATTAAACCAGTGATTTAAATGGTATCATGACATCAGACACGTCTGGTTCCTCATTGTACTTGGTAGTTATATTTCCCACAGTTACTGAAGTGTCATTAAATTATCTCCATGGTCACTATTTAAGGAAAAACCTGCGGAATGGTCAAGGTTTTGGCAATTCTGTTTTTGAAGACACCGGGCTGTTTTTCGAAGAAATATATTGAGAATCATTCCTACCTATAAGTATAGAGTATGTCTAATAAGTTAAACGACTTGGGTAATTATTAGGATTTAATTAAATCTGATGTAGTCAACACGGGTTCAATAATCAAGGATGATTAAGAGATAGAGATCATTGTTTACTAACAGAAGAACCTTATGAAAAGTATCAAATAAAAGTATTTTTTTAAATGATTAAATATTATACCAAATTCTCAAGTCGGTTGACTTATTAGAAAGACTATACAATATGAAACTTAGTAAATAAATTCGGAAAGTAATATTGTCGTTTAGACCGTTTATATCGATGGACCGGAACAATTTCCGTGCTGAGGTCTTCCCGTCCTATTATAATTTAGGTGCTCCAAGGCTAGAGTGAATAGGCTCTTACTAAACTAGTGCGCCTCACCATCAAAGAATGCATCGTTGAGTGCGTGTGCATCAATTAAAAAAGTTATTGAAAATGTTCAGAGTCGGCTAAAGAGTTGATTTCAGCAAATATTTTATGTAAAAAAAATCTGTTTCGATAACTTCTTGATAAATCTTGATTACATCACTAGCGTGTTTGTGTGTGTGTGCGTAGATACAAATATACCGATGCGCTACCAATGTAGTGCTTCGATTCCCAAGATTATTTGTTTAGAATTAGAATATCTAAATTCTAAAATAAACATTACTTTTTTTGCATTCAGGTATAATTTTAGTGCTTGAATTATGATTGTAACTTAATTTTCTAATTGTGTAAGGATGAGCAATATTCCAATTACATGTCTTAAGCATTTTTTAAATACTTTTTCTCTTCAAGTCAAAAGTTTTTTAGCGGGAACTGTGGTATAGAGGTAGGCCTCGACTTACGAGTTATATATAGGTTGAGGGCTTAAATCCAGGCAAGTCGTTTATTATGTTTTATTTATTCCATCATTACTGCACTCAAAAAAGTGATGGAAAATATCAGCCTTTATAATATTATTATGATGAGGTATATCAGAAGTCCAGAAATATGTTACTATTCGACATAATTCCTTCCTCAAGCAACAAAATAAAATCACAAATAACATAATTGTCACTGCTCTTCCTTCAACCAGCAAAAAACGAATACAGACTTATTAAGAAATCTCGTGTGAAATAACATTACGTTCAATGATTGCATGCTTTCCTGTAAGCAGTTAATCATTGAAACGCACTAAGCGCCGGCCTCGTTGCATCCTGTTACGTCCAATAGTTTCTAGGTTGGTTCGTCTAAAAAATGTTGGTGCTTACAACGTTTTTACTGAGCGTGTAACCGTGCGTTTAGTGTTGACTGAAGTTTTGAAAATAGTTGAATGAGGTGATTGCTGTTTTGAAATATTGTTGTTTTGTTAAATTTTGATTGTTTTTTTATGTTTTTGGATGGTTTATTTTGTTTTTAAGTGAAGGATCAGTTTGATTTTTGTGGATTAGAAAAGTGGACGTGTATTTCGAGGACTGGCAGCCATTTTTGCAAAAGAAGGTGGAGCGCACCAATTTATTAGGACCCTAGTCACTTTGGCCTTGAATAAAGACCTCAGCAGGCAAATTGTTCCAGTCCTTCGATGTACGCGGTATAAACGACCATGTTTCTAAAATAACATGCACTGAAGCCCAGATTTTTGATTCTATGAAAGTCATCGTGGCCCTGGAAGGCAGTGTTCAAATCAAGAAACATAAGTAGGGTTTAGTCAGTAAAAGTTAGACACCCCCTCTCCTTTTGATGCAGAACCAGAGGAAACATAACATTAAAAAAAAATGCTTGCCCCACAAATTGTCAATATTACTTCATTTAAAATTCAGCTACTCATCTTTTTTAAGGTGTTCAACAAGAATTTAAATAAATTAAATATTCAGACAACATCATAAACAAAAGGAGTCCATGTTGTAAGACTTATGCAAATAAAATTGCCAATAAACTCAGCCTTATAATGGGAAAGCATATAAAATTATGCAATTCTACGGTTGTCCGTGATACCATTCAAACAAGTTGCATATATTTTGCGCCATGCGTGTTTGTTTATTTTGCTATTAACTAGGAAACTGTTGGAACGATTGTAATGCTGTTTTTTTGTGTGGTTGTATTACCTATGTTTTTAGGAATGTTGTCTTTGGATTCCAAACAACAATTTAATCGAAGAAGTAGTTGTTTTTAGTTATATTTGCTAGCTAGCTTCTGCCAGTGTTTTCCCCCGCGTGAAATGAATTGAAATGATTGTGAATTTCGGAAAATCCGTTTTTAGCGGATGTCTACATCTTATAAGGAACATTACCTGTCAAATTTTAAGTTTGTAAGTGTTATAGTGTCTGAGATTTCGTGATTTATTAGTGTGTGGTATTTCGCTTATACACCGCTAAATTTTAATAGTTTTAATCCCGTGGAGGGTCGATCCGGTACATGAAACACTGTCGATTTGTATAAATAAAGTACCTACCTTTTTTTCAAAACTCGTATTAATTTACGCATGCACGAAATTATTTTTTAAAAAAAAACGTCAGCTGAGCGAGTTCAGACCTCCACCTATAGATAGTAGTCGGCGTTGCGTACAAACTACCTAGAGGTCATTGAACTCGCTCAGTTTTCTTAAAGAAATTATTTTTTTTTACACTATGTTAGGGTTTAAAATTTTTAATGGAGAAACCATTCTCTTATGGGGATTAATTTGGGGAAATCCATTCCTAGCGGATGTCTACATTATATGTGTGGTTATTCTATAGTTTGTAGGTGTGTTTCTAAGATTTCGTGATTATTCAGTGAGTGATATTTCGGTTTCATATGTATAGATTTGTTTAAACTTATTACAGAATTATTATTATCTTTATATATCGCATTACATTTACAATTTTAAACTTCGCCGACAATTGTGACAGTTATGTGACAGTTTTCAGTAATTGAAGACTGAGAGAAAGCAATTACCTACAATTTCTATTAATAGTTTAATTATAAAATAGTTTAATTATTACTAATATAGGTTCTAGGTGTAACTAACATAATTATACAATTACGATTATTGGCCGTAAATCAATAATTTATTCTTTTTAATTTTATACGCGTAAAACCAGGAATAGTTCAGGACTTTAGGCTTGGTGGAGGCTTTTGCCTAGTGGGACAGTAATGGTTTGGGATATTTTTCATCATTTTTTTAATGAAAATAAATAGCGTCTTGCCTTGATTACCGCAGTTATTTTTAACCTACTTCGAAAAGGAGAAGGTTCTATGTTCAGTTGAAGGTTTGTTTTTTTATGTACTTTCACCGATAGATATCGGTCAATTATGGACTGACTTTAAAAAATATTTTTTTGATTGATAGGTTCACCGATATCTCAGTCAATTGTGGACCGATTTTGAAATATATTTTTTATTGAAAGGATGTGCTTCCAAGTTGGTCCCATTGAAATATTGTTATGATCTGATCATGAACTTCGAAGATATGGCACAGAACTCCTCATAGGATCACAGCAGAACTGTCGTAACAAGCAAAATTGCTTTGTTTATACGTGTCGTAGATGATTGGCTGAAGGAAAAGGGGAAAGGGATATATCGGACTGATCTAATGACGAAGCCAGAAGGTAAATTAATGTAATCTAACCGTGTTTGGGATTATTAGAATTGATATGAGGTGCTCTCTGGCTATAAGGTATTTAAATTTGGGTGAGAGGTAATTTTTAGTGGTACCATAACTAAAAAGTGTAAAATAAAAATACTTTAATTTCAGAAGACGGTGTTAAATACACTGAAAAGTACCAAATTAAAGTCAGTTTGTACTTTTCAATGTTTTTTTAACACTGAAGTCGGCTGTATTTTCTTTTTAAGTTTTTTCAAAGTGTGAAATCATATATTGATTTGTCTCGTTCTTGGGCGGAACTGAGAAAGTCAGACTTTTACTGACTAAAACCACACCTAAGTTCCTTCTTTGCCTCTTGAGTTCTAGGACCTCGGGTTTTCCTTTCAAAAGTCAACCTATAGTCCCAGTAGACTTCGGCACTGATTGGCCGTGCCGTCGACGACTTGGGGAACTACCACGTGTGCCAATTACATAAATGGACTAGGTATACTTGTTTATCGATGTTTCTATTAGTGCAAACTTAGTGCAATCTAATTCCGCCAAGTCCGTTCCATCATCGGATCACAAGACGTACGGCGTTGCACCACGGCGACGGTACATGATAGACATCCCACTCATACGCACAAAGCGTTTTGGGAACACATTTATTGTGGGTACAGCCAAGGAATGGAATTACCTGCCGGAGTCTGTGTTTCCAATTTAGGGGTCTTTAAGTCAAGAGTGAATAGGTTACTTCTAGGCAAGCGTGCACCATCGTCGACCATATGCTGGCTTACCATCAGGTAAGAAGGTGATCAAACGCGAGCCTATCAATAGTAAAAAAAAATACAAAATTCTGTGATGTGGTTTATGAGTTAGGGAACAGACAGACGCGGAAAACTTTATTTATATTATGTAAAGATAAAGATATGCGTGACATCAAAAATTACATTCTTATAACCAAAACAAGTAAAACAGCTCAAAACTAGTTTTATTAAAATAACAACGAAAAAAAAAAAACAAAGTTATTTTATTTTATTGAAGCAAAAATCGTAAAAGACCGGTATTTATTTCATCGATTCGTTAAGGTCGTTGACTTTTGTGAGTTTGTCATTGTCTCAATTATAGAATTAGATAATTGGACAAACTAGTCTATAGATTTTAAGGAGGTGTAAGTCGGTATAGTATTTGTGTTAATTGTGTAATTATGTTAATTGGTTGAAGATATTGTTTGTTTGTTAGAAACAGTGGTGATTCAGTGGTAACGGCCCTGACTAAGGAGTGGAATTCCCTGCTAGAGTCTGTGTTTTCTGATAGTTACAACCTGGGAATCCTTAATTCAAGAGTAAAGAGGTTACTTCTAGGCAAGCGTGCTCCATCGTCTATCATGGCGTTTTTCTCCATGAGGTGAGATAGAGGATCAATAATAAAAAAAAATTAAAGAATTGTTGGCCGCGGTTTCAAGCCCAATCTGGCAAGGAGTTATCAGCAACAGCAGGGGCCCAGCCGGGTCGAAGCCTACTGGGGCCAGGGTTATCCGAAAGGGAACTCAAGCCCCGGTATGAAGGCTTGAAAGAACGGGGTGGATTTTTTAGTCAGTAAGAGTCTGACACTAGCTCCCGCTCCGCCCAAGAGCGGGGGTTGTCAACGGATGATTTTCCCCACCGAAAAAAAAACCATCTGCCACAGGCCTTTTTTAGGTGGGAAAATCACCCAATGACTTCTCCCACTCTAGGACGGAGCAGGATGTCAGATTATAACTGGCTAAAACCAACATTTATTTATTTTTTTCATTCTTCATGCACTATCTGTATCTTTGCTGTAAGTTTTCCGAAAAAAAAACCCAAACACGGTTAGATTACATTAATTTACCTTCTGGCTTTATCATCAGATCAGTCCGATACATCCCCTCCCCCTTTTCTTTCAGCCAGTCATCGACTACACGTGTAAACAAATCAATTTTACTTGTTACGACAGTTCTGCTGTGATCCTATGAGGAGTTCTGTGTCATATCTTCGAAGTTCATGATCAGATCATAACAATATTTCAATGGGACCAACTTGGAAGCATATCCTTTCAATCAAAAAAATAATTTTCAAAATCGGTCCACAATTGACCGAGATATCGGTGAACATACATTCAGCCGAACATAGAACCTCCTCCTTTTCGAAGTCGGTTAAAAAGACTGCAAAGGCGGACTTAATGCCATAAGGCATTTTCTACCAGTCAACCTATGGGTGATGCAGAGACAAATTGTGGTAGGTGCAATATATACCATTACATATTACGTTCCTTCTTTGCCTTTTGAGATTGTTATTTTCACATAACTCATGATCCCAGTAGGCTTCGACCTTACTAGACCCTACGTCATCGGTAAGTCCCTTCTTTGAGGCGTGGCTGAAAAGACCTCACGGCGTCCTCTTGGTCCGGAGCAAGGAGGAGTGGCAGGAGGTCGCCGACTTCTGCGAAGCAGTAATGCTCGCAAAGGAGGAGGCCGAACGCATCGGGCAACGGCGTTATCGCCGCCGCCACCACCACCGGGATTCTGACCCCGATTTCCAGCCAACGTAGGCGCGGGCTTGCGGACAGTGAGCAATGGGTAGTCCGGTAACTGTCCAGACCAAGCCCAAGTCGTCGACGGCGCGCACTGTTCCCGCTCGCCTCAAGGAGTTGTCAGCAACAGCAGGAACCCTGCCGGGTCGAAGCCTACTACCCAGGGTTACCCGAAAGGGCGCTCGAGCCGCGGTATGAAGGCTAGAAGGAACGCGGTTGGTCTTTTAGTCAGTAAGACACTATCTTCCGCCCCTACGTCATGGTGACTCCCCACTCATGACACAAAACCCAGCACGTTGTTCTCCCTAGCTTCAAAACCTACATACTACCGACATACTACGGTATGGACCGAGTACGGTGTTCAGAATTATGTGCTGTCATTTATTGACGCTTAACTGTGTTCTGTAGCTTTCAAACTGAGTTTAATACTTCTCTATGTTTGCTTGGTTAATATAGTAGAAATAAATGGCAGAAGGTTTACTGTGCCCAATCATTGGTTCTGAGTATGTTTTTTTGTATCGAACTTATTCTAATTCTTCATCAATCTATACTAATACTATAAAGAGGTAAAGTTTTTTATTTTTGTTTGTAGGAGGTAATCTCTGGAAGTACTAGTCCGATTGGTAAAATTTTTTCACCAATAGAAAGCTGTTTTAATCCTGAGTGACATAGTATATATTTTAAGTACGCGGGCGACGCCGCAGGCAAAAGCTTGTATAAATACAAAAGGAGAAACTGACTGACTAATATATATATAGCCGTACCATCCGTAGCAAAAAAAAATGGCAAAAAATCTCACTTTTGTCGTACGCAGCCCCACTAAATATATATATATATTTAATTCAGTTTTTAGTATTTGTTGTTATAGCAGCCACAGAAATATATTTTCTGTGATCAACTAATTAGCTATCACGGTTCATAAGAAACAGTCTGGTGACTGACAGATGGAAAGTGGAGTCTTAGTAAGAGCACAAAATAGATAGGTACAGACGACAATCTCATGTATGTACTTCACTTTTTATACCTACGCTCGGTGGACGAACACTAATGAGCGTTTGAGCCGGAACTGTTCGACGATTGGGCCGAGACGCGATCGAGATATCGTGTCCGTGTGCGGTGTCTATGTGTGCGTTGCTCGAAGCGCTTTGTATGTAGATTGACTTCTGTACCTATCTATTTTGTGGTAATAGGGTCCTGTTTTCACCTTTTCAGTATGGATTTACGGAACTCTAATAAAGTCAAATACAAAAAAGAATGTAGTGTGATAGATATACATTTAGTGTTGAGTTGGGCGAAGGTAACCACTGACTGGATTCCGAACAACAGGAGCCGGCGGCGTGGTAGACCCAGAAGGAAATGGCATGACGATTTGGAATCCTACCTCAAGGATTGGCCAGAAGTGGCTAAGGACAGAAAAGAGTGGAATAACGGAAGGGAGGCCTTTGCCCTGCAGTGGGACACAACGGGCTCATACTAATAATTAGTGTTATTATTTATTTATTTATTATATTCTTTATTGTACACCAAATCAACAAAAAAGATACAGGACAAACATTATTCAAAATAAGTGTACAATGAGCGGTCTTATCGCACAGAGCGATCTCTTACAGACAGCCTTTGTGTGGACTGAAAGAGAGGAGAAAGATAAAGGGCTGTCAGTGTACACAAATAAATACATATACATTACAAAAAATATACTAATAAATATGAAATATGTAATCAAGCCAGGAGAAGACAAAATCAAAGTGAAAGGTAATGCTCCTTCACCATTTTTTTAAATGTTGGTAGCGTTTGAGCACGTCTCACTTCAATAGGTAACGCAAGGGTAACGCATTCCACAAACGAGCAGCTTAGACTGTAAACGATTTGTCAAAAAAGGATGTGGAATGTTAGTAAGTTCTTCAGACTGTACCTTCTGTGATCTTTCTGTTTGATGCTAAACACTTCGGTCTAGACAATGGTGGATATAAGCGGATATTCTGAGCCTAGAACGTAGACATTTGTGCCAATGTTGCCAGACTCTAGGTCATTGGTAACAGGGTTGCTAGCACTAGCTTTGTGCGTGTGGTCGAAAGTGTCAAGTATGTGTGTGGCTAGAGGGAAATAAACACAATTTATTCGTTTTAAATGCTAATCTTGTCATACATAAATGTTTTATTTAGATGCACGTTTTAATGATCTTTTAAAAAATTGTCTTGACTTATTTAGTGATTTTGTCTACGTGAAAGTTAAAAATTATTCCCAAGGAAACAAACTCCGAAGTTAGTTTCCATCAAACATAAAATGTCCTACTTGATATTTCAGATCATACCCAACTCAATGTGTCAAACATTCAAATTCATTCAGCTGTTGGAACGTGAAGCAGTAAAAAACTTAGATAATATAAGTACGCACGATTTTATAATATTATTGTGATTAAATAGTTTTGCTCAAAATTATTTTATTTTATATGACGGTGACCACATATAACCTTTTTCACTGTAAATTTCCCTCATTCTTTACGATCAGGGCTATTTGTTTGTGTCCAGCATTTATCGAAGCCGACTGGCGTAACTTTTTTCAGTTTACAACATTGCTACGTGACTACACACTAATGTTGCAAAGTTAAAAACATAAATATCTGCAATGTCGAGATTTTCTTGTTAATTACAGTTAAAAAACATATTTCGCATGGCAAATCTTCTTTGATGTGTTAGCGAAGCGAAAAAAATAATGCGATACTTATATTTTCTTTGCTTTCTTTATACCAAAGTTCAGGATATAGATTAAAAAAACATAGGACATTGATAAAAAAAGGCCAATAAACTTTATTACAAAACTACAAATATTTTACCAGGTAAAAACAAGAAAAAAACCTGTTCAAGATGACATTGTAACGATATAATAGATATATTCGATTTGCACATCCATCTGTCAAATTCTGCAGCCTATCTATGTTATAACGCAAATATTTATGTAATTACAGTCAAACTACTATGTGGTCACGCGAATTAAAATAACAACCAACTTGTTAACTGGTACTCATTAACTTCATTATGCCCTAGTCTCGTTTTATTTAGAGAACATGTTATTTTCTTCCATTCTGTCCTAATCACCTGTCACGCTATTACTAACTCCCTTTTATATCATATCACTTCTCACACAATCCAACCATCTTCTGCCTCCCTATTCCTATTCATCTATCCACACCACATGTATACTTATAACTCTTTTAGTAATATGCGTTAACCCCTCCTCATATGAAGCCGGCATGTCCTAGAACCAAAGAATCGAAGACATGTGACATTCACCAACCCGCACTGGTCCCGCTTTGTGAATTACGGCCCATTCCCTCTCCTAGAGAGGAGGCCTGAGTCACAACAGTGGGAACATTATAAGACCGACTATGCTATACATCCTCTTATATATTATAAAAGGGAAAGTTTGTGTGTGTATGTCTGTTTGTTACTTCTTCACACCTGAACAACTAAATGGATTTCGTTGAAACTTGGTACATGGTTAGTCCATGACCTGGAATAGCAAATAGGATACTTATTATCTCTTCAGGACATTTTTTACTTTCAAGTGGGCGATGACAGCAGCTAGATTGAGAATAAGAATATATTTATAGTTCTTTAAAAATAAATAAAATGCAATTTAAAAAACACTTCACATATCAGCAACATTGATAAATCTATCAGAAACACCCCCTACGAGGGACCTTATTAAATATAAATTATCTCTACTTTAGTATCGGACAGCCCACGCTAACTTTGTTGCCAATCCATTCATTTTTTATTTCAGACCGGAACGTTCCGTTTGCGAGCGAAGCAAAATAAAACTACATGTATGTATAAAACAGATGCGCGTTAATTGGTTTTCTATGTTAATTTTGAAGCTAATGTTATGATGATCCCGTAGATGTTAAATATCAAGTGATGCGTAGATTAGGCTCGTCTATAAGTTGGTAAACAATTTGTTTGGAAAAGATTTATATTTTAATTATTTGTTTATTATTTTATTTGAATTTTAAATTATTATTTTATTGCGTTTTTATTTTTTTGGATACCTATGTTATGTGTATTAAATACATATATATATATTATGTATGTTCATTAACAGTAACACGAGCCACATACAAAATGTAAGTGACTTGTATTACTGTAAATTCTTTTCATTCTGACTCCCTAATGATTTTTTGGTTTAACAAGTTCTTAACTTCAAATGCACAGTTCAGAAACTTGATGTTAATGTGTTTTTATGCTATTAATTAAAAATAGTAGTTTATGTGACTAGGGGATAAAGCAGTGTCTTTAAGTCGCGGGCGGCATGTTGAAATCCGAACGAAACGAAGGTTGCTGATTTAAATACCGAACGATAGTGAGGGATTTATAAAATTAACTCCCGAGCATCGTGAGGGAGTTAATAAAGAAACCTGAGTGAAGTGAGGAATTCAAGCCGACCAAGACAAAGACAGCTTTATCCCCGTGTTGCATACTCTACTTTTTACACCACCTGTGAGATAATTAAAAGACAATTGGGTCGACCAAATCATATATTAGAGAAATATACGTATTATATTTACAAGTTCATCAAACAAACAAAATTCACTTAACTCCAAGATTCTATGGTTTCAATAAATAATTGTCCCGTCAGTAAGCACGTTTTATTATATTTTTGTTTTTTTTTGTTAGTGGCCAGTTTTAATCATAGTGAATACACACTCTTTGGTTTGAATTTCAAGTCAACTTGTTCGATGCGCCTACATTTTGATTCACAATGTTGACGATTTTTGATGTTCTAAATTCAAATCTCATTATTCTCTAGGGATCGGTCATACTGCATTATCTCCCTAGGGATAGAATGACTTGCTTTAAGTGAGGTTTGTATGACGTATAAAACGACATTATCGAGCAGGTGGTGTAAAAAAAAATTAAACAATTATTGTTTGCATGACCCCTAATTTTTAAAGTGTTGAAAGAAAATTGGCACACTCTTTATAAGTTGTATTTTTTTTTAAACTTTGCTCAACACTAAGAATTAATCGTTTATCCTGGTTATATCCAGAATCACGTAAACTGACATACACAAAACACCCAGACGCGGAACACCTATCTGTAGGCCATTTTAAACATTTGTTTCGTGCCAAATTCAACCTACATTACCCACAAATCTTTTTCTCTTCACATAATATAGTGTAAAGTGTTAACATTAAAAAATATTTAAATATACGAAGGGAGCTAGGACCTAGCAACTGCACACTTGTTCCAACTTACAAAGTAATTTATTCCCATTCGTGCCTTGTTTGAGAATGACATTATAATTTCTTTTTCCATTTATCTCATAACGTTTGGTGTTCATGCAAATAGAGCTGGACTCCTTTATTTTTGTGCGGGTGGTACTTGGCGCGGTGTACATGCTAAGTTGGATAGCCGGGGAGTTACTATGGGAACTCGTCAAGTGAGATAGAGCGGGGATATAAACGTGTGATATTTTCAATAGGTAATTTTGAAAAGGTACTGCCATGCACAGTGAGTCCCAGGGGAGATGCGTTTACAGTATTTTCAGAGATGGTCCTTAACCTTTCGTATGCCGTAATTTGAGACACAATTAAAAAGTTATTGTGTCCCGCGTGGATCCGCGTTCCGGCCATACAACGGGTTAAAGATGATAGAGGGCCTTCCATATGCTTATGGTAATCACCAGGGTGGTTTTGGTGAGGTGGAAAATCCCACAACCCCATAGGTTTACCCCCAAAAACAAAATGAAGATAACATTGAAAAGTATGCCTTATTATTATCAATATTAAATTCTAAAAAAATGCTATGGACTTGCGCAAAAGTGCAAAAGGATACTTTCTTAGTTTTAACAAAATTTAGAACGTATAATAATAAGTTAGAGTAATGCTTATTATTCTCTTGGCTTGATTGTAATCTATTGTAATTGGTATAGGAATAAAAAAATAATTAAACTGTTGACATATTATGTACTAGTTAATATTTGAGCTTGGTTGACTTCAATGATATCGACGTTTTACTACGTGATTTTTCGAAGGATTAAAATAAGCTTTAGCTTTTAAAAACCAAGGTTATTTTTTGTATGTTGCATGTTACATGATAATAACATCCAGACGATTGGTTCTATTACAGTGTGCAGTCATAACAACCTGGTTTACATAAAAGACCTAATGTAATTCCACAGTAAACTATAAAATTAATTCATTTATAAATGTAAACAACGTCTTATTCTGATCCCTATCAGAAGTATAGACAGCAAAATACGAATACATTACGAACGTTTAAAAAAAAACTAACAACTCACGCTATCTCGATTCTCGATCACGTTTCAACATCGGTATTATCTCGAATCGCAATCGAGTATTCGTAGTAGGGCAATTTATTTTCGCCGTAATATAAAAATCGATTGCTGTAATTGTAGAGATAATTTTATGAGTTAGCAATAAGATAATGTTGCAAAGTATCGATATATCAATATACTATTTTATATCGTCTGATGAAGATACTTATCATAAATGTAGTTTAATAAATAAGAAAACAAGTAATAGGAGTTATGTTGTTCATATAATTGTAAAACATTTTTTTTAGAGTGTAACCGTGGAGTTTCTTGCCAGTTCTGCTCCATAGGAAACGACCAATTGAAACCGTGCGCTAGCTTCTGACGTTTTACATGTGCCCATGTAGACCTATGTGAAATAAAATATTTTTTTTAAATTGTAAATAATTTTAATTTACCTAATGCTTATTTAGTACAATCGATTCTTCAACGACTTTCTTACTGAAAAATTTCGAATTCACGTTAAGTCTGTTTTCATCAAAATAAAAGGTATTCGTTTTCATTTCATCATTAGCATCTTTTTCTTTACTCTTTATTGTATATACTCATACTTTATACAATATCGTTGTATGTTTACAAAATTTTTTTTTTTTTAGGTTTGGTTAGGTTTAATAACTCCTCGGAGTGAGAGGAACTGTCTGACTTTTAGTGACTAAAACCTAACCATGTTTCTTCAGTTGCCCTTTGCATTCCAGGATCACGGTTTACAAAATCTATGGAACATAAAATTAAAACGTGGCCAAAATTTATTCAGGATAGATTGTAATTCCATTCCGCCATAAATCTAATATGCAACTACGGAGTGGAGGACGCAATCATAAAATAAAAGACAGTAATATCATTTTAATTCGACTCCGAATCATTTTAGTTTCGGGAAAAGCCCACCGGTTCAAAATCGTAACCAAAGATCCTTAATATAAAGTATTGAGGATCTTTAAAAGTTCAACTCTCAAAGCATTTTCACGAGCATATACTTATGCATCGTCTATTTTTCGATGGCGTCCATTAAGGCGCAAAACGTAGCGAGCGTGTGTTGTAGTAATGTGCGCCTGGGGCGGTGCGACATTCCGTACGGCGCAGATGTTGTGTGACAATGTGCAGAGAGGGGAAGAAGGCCCACTGATGGCGAGATAAGTACTGAGGATTCTCATACTTGATAATAGACACAAATTAGATAGGTACAAGAGTCAATCTCATGTATGTATTTCACTTTTTATAACTACGCTAGGCGATCGCGTTGGGGTCAGCGCGTTGCGCCGAACTTTACGAGTGCGACCGGGCGATTGAGCCGAGATATGGTGTCTGAGAGCGGTGTCTATATGTGCGTTACTCGAGCGCGCTTTTTATTTTTATTGATATAAAAAATCAAAAAAAAAAAAACAATAAAATAAAAAAAAAACAATAATAAATAAAATAATAATCTTTCTTTTTATTTTAATTTCAATTATTTATTAAATTCTATTATTATTATTATATATATATATTTTTTATTGTTGTTAATGTAATTCTATGATCCAATGTTGATTGATGTAAATAAATAAATAAATAAACTAGTGCTTGACTGCGATCACACCTGAATAGATTGTCTTCTGTAACTTTTTGTTGGACATCAAGTACCATCGCGATCATTTCTGCCTGATCGCTTAAAAAAATTTCGCTGGAATCCTGCGCCGCTGCGCCAAACCAAACCCTTTGAAGTTTCGTTTCAAGTACAAGCAAAAATGAATATAGCGGTGGTCAGGCGGAAGTGTCTTTGATGGTACGTCATTTAATGAATACGTTAAAGGGATGTGCAGTAAGAACAACTTTTATACCGCTAGGCACTATTAACAAATCGGATATTTATACCGGATTTAAACAGTCATTTGGGGAAACTATTAACATTTCATATGTCAGTCTTTAATTGAGTATTTGCCTGTTTTATATTAATAATATTTGCAATTAAACAACAAATGAAATCTTTTACGAAAGACTGTTGCTTTACATTTCAGTAAGTGCTTCCTTATTTTATTACTTGACGTGTCCCCACCAGATTTGAAAGGCTTCAAAAGTTACTGGATTAAAAAAAAAAAACGATCTATTAGCGATTTTAGCGATTTTCGATAAAATAATAAAGAGGAAACGTTTTTTTTTGTTTTATATGTTTTTTTTTTTTGTTTTTAGGAGGTACTCTCGGGAAGTACTGGACTGGTTACTAATTTTTTTTCAAAAAATTGCTTTGTTCCTGAGTGATATAGGCTATATTTTATGTCCGCAGGCGAAGCTGCGGGCAAAAGCTAGTTTTTTACATAAATAATAATACAAAAAAATTGAGTCTACTACCCAATTCGTTTTCGACAGTTAATTTTTAATTGTTTTTGTGCTGATTGCATAATTATTTTTTTTTTGACAGGTCTGTTGGTCTAGTGGTAAGTGACCCTGACTGCTATGCCGGAGGTCGTGGGTTCGATTCCCACCCAGGACAAATGTTTGTGTAATGAGCACGATTATTGGTTCTGTGTCTGGGTGTAATTAATCTGTAATAAATATGTATGTATTTAGAAATATATAAGTATGTTTATCTGTTATTTAGTACCCATAACACAAGCTCTGCTTAGCTTGGGACTAGACGGCGCAGTGTGATAGTTAAAAAAAATAATAATTATGAGCTCCACCAACCCTTATCCCAATTTATGCAGGAATAGTGCCAAATTCTTTTTTGTACATGCCTGTATAAGCCGTATTATTATTAACAGAGTTCACTTCCTCTCTAGCTTTATTATCTAATCTAATTCATGATTCATCGATATCTGTGAGTCTATCAGCTTTCTCATAATCTTCCATATCTTCAACTTTTTTCCTTGACATATTCTCCTCAATATGCATACGAGTATAATATGTAACATATCTTTAGATCCAGTCGTATATTCAGAATTGACAAATACATTGATTTCAGTTATTTTTTGACTAGTTTATTCTTAGTACAAAATTAAAATAAGTTAATGGTTAAGCTACATTAAATGTTGTGCATTTTGTACCTATGTTGTATTTTGTGAATCAATGTATTAAAAATATGTTTATTATTTAATTCTAAATAAATCAAGATTTTTATTAGGATAAAAATGCCTATTTTGACATTTTTTGCATCATCGGCATGTTTGTGTTTGTGCGTAGATCAATAACAAGGCCCAGATTATTTGTTTACAGATTAGAATATCTTTCTTAAAAATTCTTATTGCATTTAAGTAAAACTTAGTTTTTCTTAAATTATGATGGGTTTGCATTATTCCAGTTATTTATGCTGTACTAGCTTTTGCTCGCAGCTTCGTCCGCATACATAAAATGTCACTCAGAAATATAGCAGCAATTCTATAGGTGAAAAAAAAAAAACTCGCAATCGGACCAGTACTTTTAGAAATGACCTCCTACAAACTAAAAAAAAAACTACCTCTTTATAATATTAGTGTAGATATCAATGAGTAATCTATAAGTAGTGGTCCTTCTGCACTTTTCCATCCATTTTTGCGTTATGTGTGCATGCGCCATGCGCGTCGCAGATCAAGACTTTTTGCGCGCTAAATGGATATCGTTTTGTTTGCTGAGGATTGCAGTGTTAGTAGTGTTTGTATGTGGGATTGTATGTCTGTCTTCTGGACTTTTGTTACATATATTGAGTTATTAAAAACATGTCGCTACCATAAGTGGGTAGGTAGCTTTGTTTATCTCTCTGTCTTTTTCTATCTTGTTAGTATAAAGAAGTCTATGAATATCTAGTTGGCTTGCTGTTTTGTCATAACATTCACCTTTTGTTTCATCTATGCACTTATCTGGTTTATCTTTAGTCTTTTTATTTCCTTTTTCATTATTAAGTACATTTTGATCTACTTCACAGATTGTTTGGAAGCTATCAGCCTTGTATTATTGGCTTAAGTTATATTTAAGTGTACATCCAAAGAAGTCAATCTCTAAGCAGTTACCGTTACCACTTGATGATATTTTTTCATGGCATGAACTATTCTTTAAAAAGGTTTTTCATGAGAGTGCTCGAACTTTGTAATTAAATAATAAATCAAATAGTTAAAAGTAATATTGTCACAATTGTTTATTTTTATTCTTGCCGTTACGAAAGAAAAAATGTCTCAAAAGCTTTCATATTTTTGATATCTATCGCTCATTTGGTGCGTCATTGTAGATGTAATTAATACAACATGTTACATTTTGGAGCGAGTTATCACAACTGTCATAATTTTATAAGAAATTACACAATATTGTACTTAATTTTAAAAACATGACGATTGTAATAAGTCCTTTCACAATGCCATATCTTGAATAAAAATTTTTGATTGCATCTCGAAATTTCTAAATTGCATCTCCTGTAATTACGTCATTGTTGTACCAAATGAGCCGGTATCTTTATTTCATCATAATCAGTCTTCAGTCTATTCCCAAGCTCATAGCAATTGATCTCCCCCATTCAATTAACCATAAAACTTAGTGAGCAAGTCGCGTGCTCGCGTGTGTACGGCGTATACTTATTTTGCACTGATTTGTATCGTCACCATCGCTGCGCTCGCGCAATGGATCGCATTACGAGTTAATTAGAAGAACGATTTATATTATTGAGATTGGTTTAAATAGGGCAGGAGAGTGTTTGTCGATGGTATCGATCTTGAGCCTAGCGTGATTAATCGCACCTTTGCCAGGCTGTGTTCTGATCTGATTAGTTTATTTTGCTCTTTCTTCTAGCTTTTTAACCAATACCTATGTTGGTATATTCTTACTGTCTGTGTGTGTGGTATGATTAGATAGTTCTGCCAACTGGGGGCTTACCTAAACCTTTTTTTAGTTCCCTGTTAATTCCCATTATTTTTCTCTTCAGTCCTTTGGCACATATTATATTATTTAGTGATTTCCGAATTTTTACACATTCGACTAGGTAGCTTATAGGCATACACCGCATACATTTATATTTGTATTAAGCCATTAACTTATATTATATATTTACAAAGGTAATCTAATATATGAAACAAAACCAATATTAGAAGCCATTTTTATGAACCAGTACTTTTTGGACGTAAAAAAATTAAGCTTAGTATTTAGCAAGGAAAAATTTTGCAACCATCTTCCCAGAGGTAAAAAATGTTAAGCCTCAGTATGTTAGTTGGCAAGAAGTGTCGCACCCATATTCCCAGTAACACATCGATCCGTCAAAACTTTCCCCCTCCCAAATCCATACTAAACAATAATCCTAATGCAAATGAAGCCTCATTAAACTCTTGCGCATATCAGCTGCACAATATGGCGCACGTAGTCCGTATATTAAGAGAAAGTGTTGTTACCACCTAATGAGTTCCATACGCATATGCTTGGATACACATGCCCGTGGAAATTGATTCACGCTTGTTTGGATGTAAGAGGGGAAGTAGATGTCTAAGAATTAATTGAATAACTCGATGAAATTCTAAAAGAGGTTTTAAGAGATGTGGTCTGTCTATAAAGTCAAACGACTTGGGTAACTGTTAGGGTAAAATGAAATCTGATGTAGTCAACACTGGTGATTAATATCAAGGTTGATTAAGAGATCTTGATCATTGTTAACTAATAGTAGAACCTTTTTTCTCTCTCATTTATTGCATCTACCACTATTTTTGTCTGCATCACCCAAAAGGTAGACTGGTAGAAAATGCCTAAGGCATTAAGTCTGCCTCTGTACTTTTGTGTGCATAAAGCATAAAAATAAATAAATAATAGCGTATATACATAGTATACTCTATAGTGTACAATAGGCGGTCGTATCGCACAGGGCAATTTATTGCAGATGACCTTTGGATGACATATCAAAGGGAAAAGATTATGACTGTCAGTGTCAGAAAAACATAAATTAAAAAAAAAATGAATAAAAATATTTCTACTCTAATATTATAAACAGGTAAAGCTTTTTTTTTTGTTTGTAAGAGGTAATCTCTGACAGTACTGGTCCGATTGCTAAAATTTTTTCACCAATAGAAAGCTGCTTTATTCCTGAGTGGCATAGGCTATATTTTGTGTACGCGGGCGAAGCTGCGGGCAAACGCTAGTACTATAATAAATCTACACTAATATAAAAAAAAGTAAAGCTTGTAAAGTAAAAAAGTAATAAAAGAAAAAAAAAAGGAAACAGAAGAATAGTATAAAGATGACGCTAATTTCTAAATAAATCTTCCAGCATATTTGCTAAAAGAGAGTTGGAAGAAAACAGAGGTGTAGACGCCGTGTGTAAAATTAAAAGGAAAGGAGTTACATTATATTATGATTGATTTGCATTAAGACTTATTAGGATCAGTTGGTCACCGTCTAGAAAAAAAGGGCATGACGACATCACAACAGTGTTATAACAAGAAAACGGAAATTAAACATGTTATTGTACAAGTTTTGAGACTCGTACAGGTTACTCTGACCGCCTTCATTAAATGAGACATTTATTTTTTATAACCTCCTGTATTATGAAATTGAGATAACTTTAATGATTCGGTAACTTGAGCCACTTAATGAAGAGCAACGGAAGGACGATTTCATAAGTTATGGTCTATGGACTATGTTAGGTGCCGGAAAAATTTGCCGTAAAAAATATTGATTTTTTTCTAATAGCTTTTACCCTATGTAAAAGATTGTTGCCCCAATTTTTAAAAAAAGCTCTATTATAATAAAAATTGCACTTAATAAGAATAATGCAACATGTATGTCAAAACACCGGTCTTAGCTCTATTATAGAAGCCTATTAAATAATTATTTTGAGTAAATCCTGTTTTATTTGACTTTCAAAAAAAGAATAGTTGCCAAACGTAAAAAATACTTCGGAGGCCACTTGCCTCGTGTGATAAATGGTAGATAGATGAAGGAAAATAAATGCACTTTTTATCAATTTACAATTTACGTGATCAGTTTTTAATACCAATAGCAGCATATTACAGGCAAATAAATGAATTATTATTATTAAGTACTAATCAACATTATAAAATATTAATGAGGTCTACGGGAGGAGTGCTCACAATTATGGTAAAACGCTGACGCTACTTCAAAACTGGGATAGTATCTGGCTTGCACCCTATAATATGCAATTTTTGCTTGTAGCAATCATGCTTGCAAATTCTCTAGTTAGGGGAAAAAAGTTGGTAAGGGAGTTAGATGCAGAATTCGAAGTACTCGATATTGTTGCGCTGCTTTAAAAAGATGTAGGTAGTAAATCTCTTTCAAGTAGAGCGCTGAACTCATTATGTCCAGCAGTGGATTGCTACAGACACAAGTATTAGTTTTTGGTATTAGAATGGAATAAATCCAAACAAACACAAGCGGTATTAGTTTTTGGTATTAGAAGGGAATAAATCCAAAAAATACAAGTCGTATTAGTTTTTGGTATTAGAATGGAATAAATCCAAACAAACACAAGTGGTATTAGTTTTTGGTATTAGAAGGGAATAAATCCAATAAAATACAAGTCATATTAGTTTTTTGTATTAGAATGGAATAAATAAAAAAAATACTTGTGGTATTAGTTTTTGGTATTAGATTGGAATAAATCCTAAAAAATACAGGTGGTATTAGTTTTTGGCATTAGAATGGAATAAATCAAAACAAACACAAGTGGTATTAGTTTTTGGTATTAGAACAGAATAAATCGGGTGAGTTGACCCCTTAGCAACTTCTTGAATTCGATTACAACTTTGATAGTTACAGTCATCGATATATATGTACTAGATTGGTCAATGGCTACAGTCATTTATAATTTAGACACTAACGATTAACTACCATGGTAATTTAAAAAACAGGATCCTAGCTGCGACTGCGCCCTTGAAAACAAACAAATAAAAGCTGATACTCGTTGGACTGGAGTCGCGATGTTAGTTATTATAAATGCATCAATTAGCGATTAGTCTACCTTCGCTGACCATGCAATTAATAAACGCTTGCAGACTGCTGAAGTTTTTGTCAATGAGGATAAATTTTTAGTTTAACTCAATAGCTGGTGACCTGGTAAGGGGTCACTGGTTTCCGATGGATGCGAGACGTAGGTACAGGATCGGTCGTTGTGGCGACATGACACTTGGGGGAAGCCCATGTCTAGCACTCTGGCCACCGTAGGCGCGGGCTTGCGGACGGCGAGCAATTGGTAGCTCGCTGTCCGACCGTCGGGTAACTGTCCGGACCGAGCCTAAGTCGTCAACGGCACGCACTGTTCCTGCGCGCCTCAAGGAGCTGTCAGCAACAGCAGGGGCCCAGCTGGGTTGAAGCCTATTGGGGCTAGGGTTAATTCGAAAGATAGCTCAGCCCAGTTAGTCAGTAAAACTGTAAAATTATCTCCCGCTCCGCCCAAAAGCGGGAGATTTCATTAGATGATTTTACCACCGCGAAAAAAAAACCCATGTCCAGCACAAGACAGATACTTAGTCTTTGATGTAAGTGATAAATTTAAAGTTAGAGCAAAATATATAATCAGGAACTGCTATTTGAAATTTTGAAGTCCTCTCAACCTTAGTTTTGTCTTCATCATAATTGTGATATTTTAAGTTGTCATAGTTAATTACAATGTTGTCATATTTATTTAACTATTTATTAGTTTATAATTTTAGCATTATATAGGTTGACTGGCTATTAGTGCACGATACTTAAACACGTGATTGTGCTCATGATAATAAACAATTTTTATTATGGGAGCAAAGCCGAAATCACAAAAAAAATATCAGCTGTTCAGTACATTAGGCAAACATAAATGTCAAAAAAAAAACGTGTTTCCCATAGTAAAAGTTGTTGGTTATCATGAGCACAATCACGTGTATCGTACACTAATTACCAGTCACCCTATATAAATGTATTTTATTATAATAAGCAATTTAATTTGATGATATTCCATTCTAATTAAAATATCTATAATTTATTTTTTATTTTACAATTTATGAGTGCGATTTTTTTTTACGTCAACGTGATCGGAATGTTTACCTCGTATGGTTTTCTGATTGGTTAAGAGTTTGGGGCGAGCCAATCGGAGCATCGAACGTCAAGAACATTTTGTGTTGTTGGTTTTTACCGCTCGCCGCACCGCCCTTAGGCTGCCTGTCCACAGGAGCAGAGCGAGACTACGGAGCGTAGAAACGGAGAAATATTAACCAATAAGGTGCATACAATCTCTGCTCCTCTGATTTTCTGGAATCCTATTGGTAAATATTTCTCAGTTTCTCCGCTCCGCAGGCTCGCTCCGCTCCTGTGGACAGGCAGCCTTAGCTCACAGGTAAGGTCGTGAAGGGGCTGGTATTCTACTAGCCACGAGTTTCTAAACGAAACAGATTCATGCAACACCAAAGGCACGTGTATTTGTGAAACATGATTCATAGAGCATACCGTACTAGTGCTTTTAAAAAAAAGCCTTTTGTAACCTCTCTCTATTGTCCTCATTGTACTTTTCTAAGCAATTTCTTGGCACGTGCTTGGCTCAACCATCTGCCAGGTAACATCTCTAAACCAATCTATTTTAAACCGTAACACATTTCAACAGAGTAAATTTTTGATTGTAAAGTTTTGACAGATGGGTCTCATCAGCTGTTGAGGATGCAAATAGTAATTTGAACTTAATTGTTCATATGTTAGGGTTGGTTTTTATTAATATTTGTTATAATACGGTATGTTACAACGTGAATATTGTGTACATTATGATCTTTGCACATCTGCGCTGACCTTTGGTGCCAGATGGCAGTTCTTTCCCACATTTTGGTTAATATAGCACGTGTTATAAATATTGGGAGCTTTTTTTTTATGGTGGGAAAAATCATGCATTGGCATCCCCCGCCCTTGGGCGGAGCGGGAGATAGTGTCAGACTCTTACTGACTAAAAGACCCACCCCGTTCCTTCTAGCCTTCATACCGGGGCTCGAGCGCCCTTTCGGATAACCCTGGCCCCAGTAGGCTTCGACCCGGCTGGGTCCCTGCTGTTGCTGACAAAACCTTGAGGCGCGCGGGAACAGTGCGCGCCGTCGACGACTTGGGCTTGGTCCGGACAGTTACCGGACGGCCGGACAGCGAGCTACCCATTGCTCACTGTCCGCATTGGGAGCTCATTTAGGAAGACTGAATTTCTTAATCGAGATCAACAGTTAATTTACGAGAGTTCATGTAGCCTTCAGAGACGACCAGTAATAGGTACCACGCCGTCCGACCGTCCGGTAATCGTCCAGACTGAGACCGGGCTGTCGATGTTGCGTATTGTTTAACGCGCGCCTGAAAGACATGTCAGCAAAATTGTAGGGGCTCAGCAGGGCCGATGCCTGCTAGGGCCGAGAGGAATTTCTGAAAAGGAAACCAACGAGCCTAAAACTCAAAGGGCAACTTAAGGAGATCAGTGTGGTTTTAGTCAGTGAAAGTCTGAAATGCACTAGCTTTACCCTGTAGCTGGTGAACTCATTAGATAATTTCTCCCCTCAAAAAAAGGATTATTTAGGGCTTCGGGACCGGTTGGGTAGAGTCAGAGCCAAACCCCACGATGCGTTGCGGCGCCGCACCGCAAGAATTTCAACGAAAGAGGCACACACGAGAGGCGTCACCCCGCTCGTATAGCCCGCCGATTCGTCGAAATATTTGCGGTGCGGCGCCGCAACGCATCGTGTGGTTTGGCTCTTAGGGTGGCCTTGGGACGCAAAGGGCCAGTGAAGGAACACAAGTGGGTTTCAGTCAGTAACAGTATGACATTCCCGTTCACGGCGGGAGAAATTATTTGAAAATTTACTAACAATAAAAAAAAAGTTATGAACTTATTCCAAGATGTAGGATTTAGATTCTCTCTGCACCATTCGGACCTTTCTCTTCAAACCTATGCCTTTTACTAAAAAGCCCAAATTGGAAAACAAAAGAAGCCGACAGTAAACTTCTTCAAGTAAACAGTCACTGTGGTACGTTTTTATACGACTGTGAAGAAACGCGCGTGCGTGCGTAATGACTAGCGGAGCTTTTGATCGCTTAATCAAATTTTAAGGGTCTGTGGAAGAATGGAAAAACCTTACGGAAAATGTTTGATACTCTGTCCTCGTTTTTTTGAAGATTTAGATGCAAAGACAGGTTTTTATAGGTTGGAAATCAATCACCATTTCTACTTCTAGGATAGATTGGGAGGGCGTGTCAGATTTTTATTGACGACAATCCACTCCTCAAATCAAATCAAATCAAATCAAAAATAGTTTATTGTCACAATCAGCGTATTATTACAAATTTGTATTTCTTCTAACTCCTATGTTCCTTTTTTGCCTTGCGTTCTAAGACCCTGTACGGTTTTACCGTTTACCGTTTACGACAGTTTTGTGGACGGTTACCAAACGATCAGACGGCAAGCTACTCATTACTCGTCGCCCTTAAGCCCATGCATGCAAAGAGATGGAATGGTTGTCGAAAAGTCTAAAATGTGGGATTGATTTGTGCTACCATGTTTTCTCTTAGTCATACCATATGAATTAATATTCTGCTATATCTAAAATTGCTGTCGTCGACTTTCATTTTATCTAGAAACCTATAGGAACGCAAAAATAAGTTCAAGGACCTTACCATGACGTGTTAAAATGTCCGTTGTGCGAGCAAGAAAGAGAGATGGAGTTATAGGTGTATATCTCAGTTATAGATGTATAACTCAGTTAGAGGTGTATAACTCAGTTATAGGTGTATAACTCCATCCCTCCTCGCTCATACGCCTGACATTTTAGAGCTATATGGGGAACCATACAGCTTCTTCCCTTTAACAGTTCGGTTTTGATCGTAAAATGGATCGCGTTAACAGCTCGTGGTAGGGCATCTGGGTAGATACAACAGTAAGAGATGGATTCGCCGACGATACTCTAAGAAAGACCTTTGCAGAGAATAATGTGCCTAGATACGGAACCATTGGAATTCACGAGGTTGTGTGTTATCGTGAATTCGTGCAAGCATCGCCACGCTCTATTTGAGTCAGTGGAAATTTGGAACTGCTCGCGTTTATTGTGCTAAAGTCAACATTTGTGCAACAAGGAGGGTTTTCAAAACCGCTACGAGACACGCATGTGTAATGTTTACATACTTACGGTTTTATTAGGTAAAGTAGGAACACAAGTATCATCTTTGTGTCCGCAACTTGTAACTTAAATATCTCCATTTTTTTGAAAAGCCTTTAGTATCTTGCAATGTTTCTTTAAATGTTTGGTTTTTGTTGTATTTCTTTAATCTTCTTTTTGAAATTTATATTTTATAGTATATTAATTGATATTGTAGGCGACGCCTTAAAGGCAAAAAATACTATGATTGACGATTTATATGAGACTGGTTTTTAAAATGTACCTAATAATATTTAGATATTATTAGGTACCATGTCGTTAATGATAGGTATAAATCGTACTATTTCGTCATTTTTAACAATTTTTTTCCAATTTAACCTTAAATCACTCTCCCGTAAAGTTTTCTCATGTTTCGGGAGTTTTCTAATTAATATTATTTAGCATATTTGTTCAGCCCCAATTCTACCTGCTTTTATTCAGTCTATCCTAAGGTTATCTGTAAGAGGTTGCTCTGTGTGATAAGACACCCATTGTACACTTAGTTTTTTGCAAATGTTTATCTTGTCCACATTATGAGATGTATAATAAAGTATGTGATAAATAAATGTTCGTTTGTCTGTTTGTTTCAGGTAAATCTAGCAAACGGATTTTGGAACAGTTAAATAAGGTTTAACTACTATTGAGAAGATTTTGTTTGTATCGAGAAATTATGGCTTCTCACTCTCACGCTCTATGGTGGAGTGAGAGGGCGTGTCAAACTTTTACTGATTAATAGCCCTAGCAATATTCCCGCAGTATATTCTAGCAGTGGGACTGGGCAGGACACGTCTGCCGCATGCCCGACAAACTGTGGGCCAAAGTAGTACAAAGTTGGTGCCCTGAAACAGCGCGTCGGGGTCGCGGTAGACCACGAAGGAGATGGCGCGAAGAACTTGATAGATTCCACCAGAACTGGCAAGAAGAAGCCCGGGCGCGCGAAAAATGGAAGGAGTGGAGGGAGGCCTTTGCCCTGGAGTGGGACAGAACAGGCTAACAAATAAATAAATAAATAAATATTCTATCAATAGTCCCGCAGTGTGGCTCTTCCTGATCTGTCCATCGTCAACGTGATCACGGTTTAAAAGCTTGTTATTTCATTCGACGCAATCCAACGCAATGTTTGATAAAGAATCTACACAAAAAACGGCTTTTTCGCTCAATATTTTGTTGTAGGTGGTTCTAGAGAGAATGTCAGACTTTTACTGATTGTCATTCTCACGCCCCATCATCGCAGGGCGATCGCCGGCCGGTTATCTGGTAAGGACCAAACAGAGTCTATGACTCGACGTGTGCTACGCGCGCCTCTAAAAGATATCAGCAAAATGGTCAGGGCCCACTAGGGTCGAAGCCTGTTAGAGCAGCTCGTTCAAAAGAAAAAAGGGCATCTGAATAAATACAGATGGGTTTTAGTCAGTAACTGACAGCATGGAAATGGTGAATAGCTACCTAAATACATAATGAATGTAGTGAGTACTATAGCGTCTTTTTATAATGTGAATGTGATAACACTGTAGACTCCGCGCATTAATGGACTTCAGTTTTTATTGTGCTTTTGGGTACAAAGCTGACCGGTCTATATTGCCCTCTCATATCTACACTAATATTGTAGTAACAATCTTTTTTTTTAAAGAGTCATCATGGAGTTATAGACCAGTGTCGATAATTTTTAAAACAAAAAAAACTAATAGTAGGATGAAACCCATCACGAAAGGAGGAGAATATTATAAAAATGAAAGGAAAAATAATTTACGGGCGATCTGAGGTCGGGAAGGGGGTGGGGGTGACTTTTTAAGGGGAAAAAACGGTTTTTCTCGATTTCCGGCAAAACTAAAAGTCCTATGGAAAAAAGTCAAATGGCAAAGTTGTAGGTAATAAAAAGATCTAAAACTTTTGTATTAACACTTTTTTCACATATCTTCAAAATTTATGTGAAAAATTCAAAAAACCATGTTTTTGGTTTTTTATTTTTATCTCTTTCAAAAAACAATATTTTATCACGAAATTTGGTGAAAACTTACCTTTTTATGTCCCAAATACGCTGTAATTTATTTGATTAGAAATATTTATTTTTTCACCTTATTTTGAATAAATATCGAAAAATCACCCTAATTTTCAATCGAAAAATCATCCGTCAAAATATCTTTTTTTTTCAAAAAGTTTATATGGTGTCTGTTCGTTGAAATCTCTACTTTCCGATGGTGAAAAAAAATATATATGTTACCATAGTAAATCTTCTCAGCAAATGCAAAAAACCGAAAAAAACTCGAATTCGAATTTTTTTTTCAATTATTATATTGAATGTAGAGCTATTTATTAAAATTTACACTTTAATTACTCGAAAAACGTAAAATTACATGTTACATAGATAACAAAAAAAAAATACAAATCAAAATATAGTACTATAATTAACAAACAAATAAGTTGATAAAATTAATACTTAATAAGACGTCTACAATATTTGGAGAAAGGAGTCGAATCTTCTTTAAGTTATATGCGTAGATGCCTATTTATAACTATTTTTAGATAACTTATATTTATCTGAGTGACCTACGAAAAATTTTAGCCCATCAAAAGGTATTTCATAGAGGAGTGGGGAAGGGGCTAGGCGGGTCCGGGTCTTACTACATACATACCTAATATTTCGTAGCAGCTGTAACAACCGTTAGCCTAGCCAGTATTCGAAATACAGTATAGTATACAACATCGTTTAAAAAAATACACGTGCACGTTGAGTTTCTTGAAGATAATTATGACAAGTTTACAAAAAAACTAAGAAGATTAAAAAAATAATAATCTCCTTTATTTTTCACAAACAAACTTAGTTACTCCCATAAAATATATAAATATATAAAATACATATCGTAAATATATTTTTAATAACTAACTTATGGCCTATTTTCATATATATTTCATATATTTTAAATATATTTTAGATACATTCAAAATATATCCTAAAAGACATAAAAAACATAGCTAAAAATAAAATAAAAAAATTGAATATATCTGAAATATATTTGAAATGTATAATATATATATGAAAATCGGCCAAAAGTTAGTTAGTAAAAATATATTTACGATGTGTATTTTATATATCTTATGGGAGTAACTAAGTTTGTTTGTGCAAAGTAAAGGAGATTATTATTTTTTTAATCTTCTTAGTTTTTTTGTAAACTTGTCACAATTATCTTCAAGAAACTCAACGTGCACGTGTATTTTTTTAAACGATGTTGTATACTATACTGTATTTCGAATACTGGCTAGGCTAACGGTTGTTACAGCTGCTACGAAATATTAGGTATGTATGTGGTAAGACCCGGACCCGCCTAGCCCCTTCCCCACTCCTCTATGAAATACCTTTTGATGGGCTAAAATTTTTCGTAGGTCACTCAGATAAATATAAGTTATCTAAAAATAGTTATAAATAGGCATCTACGCATATAACTTAAAGAAGATTCGACTCCTTTCTCCAAATATTGTAGACGTCTTATTAAGTATTAATTTTATCAACTTATTTGTTTGTTAATTATAGTACTATATTTTGATTTGCAATTTTTTTTGTTATCTATGTAACATGTAATTTTACGTTTTTCGAGTAATTAAAGTGTAAATTTTAATAAATAGCTCTACATTCAATATAATAATTGAAAAAAAAATTCGAATTCGAGTTTTTTTCGGTTTTTTGCATTTGCTGAGAAGATTTACTATGGTAACATATATATTTTTTTTCACCATCGGAAAGTAGAGATTTCAACGAACAGATACCATATAAACTTTTTGAAAAAAAAAAAATATTTTGACGGGTGATTTTTCGATTGAAAATTAGGGTGATTTTTCGATATTTATTCAAAATAAGGTGAAAAAATAAATATTTCTAATCAAATAAATTACAGCGTATTTGGGACATAAAAAGGTAAGTTTTCACCAAATTTCGTGATAAAATATTGTTTTTTGAAAGAGATAAAAATAAAAAACCAAAAACATGGTTTTTTGAATTTTTCACATAAATTTTGAGGTTATGTGAAAAAAGTGTTAATACAAAAGTTTTAGATCTTTTTATTACCTACAACTTTGCCATTTGACTTTTTTCCATAGGACTTTTAGTTTTGCCGGAAATCGAGAAAAACCGTTTTTTCCCCTTAAAAAGTCACCCCCACCCCCTTCCCGACCTCAGATCGCCCGTAAATTATTTTTCCTTTCATTTTTATAATATTCTCCTCCTTTTGTGATGGGTTTCATTCTACTATTATTATTTTTCACTTTTTATTATTTTTGAAGGCATCTACCCTGGTCTATTACTTGCCGGTTCTTCTCCATTCTCTACGTTCTCAAAACGACCAATTGGAACCGTGCGCTATATAGTTTATGACGTTTTATAAGTGCGTATGTAGGCCTATATGACATAAATAATTTTGAGTTTGAGTTTAAATTCTGACACAAATTTTCGACACCCTAGGCATTGCATCACACTTTACCTAGTGAGGAAACACTTTGTTTGTTAATGTTAAGCCTCCATTTCCTCAAATTCAGCATTGTCTCCCAATTTCGTCATTGTTTCAAACAACCAACAGAACACGTAAAAAGCGGAAAAATTCGAAACAATGGTGTCAAAGTCATAGGTCTTCGAACAAAACGTTGCTTACGCAACGGAACGTAGTGCCAAAGTTTTTCTGAATGAATTTTCTTTAGAAACCATTCATCGAATCGTCACGTGCGTAAATTCTAAGGTAAATAGGGACACAATTTTATTTTTTACTGCCCTGAAAACCACTGAACGTGTTTACTGACCTTAGCACTTAAGAAATAAATGCGTAAATAAGGTTACGTTTCGTGATCGGCCCGCAAACATTTCTTTGGCGTTGACTAGACTTACTAACTTCAATTTGCTGGTTGTTGAACTGTATCTGAAAGAGATAAGGGTTAATTTTGGTTAGCCTAAGGTGGTCAGGGGGAAGTTCATTGAACCGAATCACAGCTAAGTAAATAAATAGGTGGCAGCACGTCTAACAGCAAGTGTGAAAAGAAAAAACCTTTATTTGCGGTACTCTGTCTTGTGTTAGATAATTTAACTGTTAAGGGCATGCAACTCAACATATATTTTCACTGTTTTTTATACAACCGATATTTTGGAAACACAGTATCTTGTGGATATTATCTAGACTACTATTGAAATTAATTTGTGTATAACTAATCCAGTAAAGACCTTTAAAAATCTGCTGTTCATAATTTACTCAAAAATTTAATAAGTATAACAATAGAAGTCTTGCCAAATTTAATCAAGATTCTTAATAACGACATTTTTTTTCAAAAAACATATAAAAAAGAGTTTAAAAAATAAAACACTTATTTACTAAAACAAGTTTTGTAAAATATTCGAGTAAATCACGGAATCACCAAATACTAACAGAGTTTTCTGGTGTTATCTTTCTATTTTCACGTTGCCTCTTGCGTTGATCTTGATTGCGTTAGATGAAATAATGATCTAAGATCTGATCGGGCTTGCGGACAGTGAGCAATGGGTAGCTCGCTGTCCGGCTATCCGGTAACTGTCCGGACCAAGCCCAAGTCGTCGACGGCGCGCGCTGTTCCCGCGCGCCTCAAGGAGTTGTCAGCAACAGCAGGGACCCAGCCGGGTCGAAGCCTACTGGGGCCAGGGTTATCCGAAAGGGCGCTCGAGCCCCGGTATGAAGGCTTGAAGGAACGGGATGGGTTTTTTAGTCAGTAAGAGTCTGACACTATCTCCCGCTCCGCCCAAGAGCGGGGGTTGTCATAATATGATTTTTCCCATCGAAAAAAAAATCTAAGATCTGATAGAAGAAGTCTCTTGCTTCATCTGTTATTTGATTATGATATTTAAATGGGCAACCTATTCGGAATGTCTTAATAACCGCATTATCTAGCACATAATATTTATCATAATTGAGTAAGAGATGAGGGAAGAGATTTCTTCTATGGATCTCGTACTATAACAAGCTTTCAAACCGTGCTCGATGTTGACGATAGGCGAGTGGAAAAGAAGCCTCTTAAGAGCCAAGCGCCTGAAAAGTGCCATAAAACAGTGATTTTCTGAGGCCTACTCCTCCGTAACGGCTTAGTCAATTGGTTTGAAAAAAATATATGTTTATTATAGATTCATGAACAATAATATCAACATTTGATTTTTTCGTGCAATTAATACTCTTTTAAAAATATTTAGCAATTTCGTCACTTTTCGCTACTTTTCCCTACTCCTTCGAAACGGCGTGGACCTTTAGAAACATTTTTACACATAAAAATTGGTGGTTAAATATTCTTCAAAGTGAACATTGCATATGTAAATCAATCAATATCTCGCAGAGAAAATGGATTTAAAGCGCTTTCCGGGCGCTGCTGGCCGCAAATGAATGCACAGATTTGCGTACTACCGCCTAGGCGAGTGCGAGAGCTGTGTTCACATAATTTCGGTCAGATGGTTCAAGGGACTATACGCCTTAAGTAGGGAATGGGTCCAATAAGTGGTTGTTACAATGTAAGGTTTGCAAAGAGGCTGTTAGTGGAAGAAACGCTAATAGATCGTTTGCCGTTTCAAAGAGGTGTCGTACTGGGAAGTGTGTTGGGGCCTGTTTAGACATCCACTTAGAAAAAAGTTCGTAGAATTGTCGTTGTCGTCAATTTGAGGAGTTCTGTAACCTTTAACCTCATACGTTAGTTACAGCTTTCCTTTCGTTTAATATGGAACTCTTTGCCTAGATCTAGCCTAGATTGCAGCTATCTTTGAAAATCGAATACACTGTTATATAAGATTTAAGAAACCTACTGCAACTCCACATGGGTTGACTTGGATTTCTAATAGCCGATTAAAATATCGAAAGTGTTTTGTACTTTTATATTATCGAATGTCTTTGACAGCGACTTTTATTTTATTTTATTTTATTTAATGCTTCATGCACACAAGAGTACAGAGGTGAACTTAATGCCTTAGTCTTCCAGTCAACCTTTGGGTGACGCAGACGCAAAAGAAGTGGTAGATGCAATAATAGGCTTTGCCCATGTGAGAGTAGAAAAATATCCCCAGGGAAAATCCTCTCGGGATATTGTGTGCTATTGTAGGACATGGTCTACTCGTGTGACAAATTTCATATAAATTTATTCAGCTGTTTGAGTGTGGAGGTGTAACAAACATACATACTCGCAAAAATATACATACAAATTTTTTAGCTTTATAAAATTCGTGGGTTCTTAAAATGTGTATTTGCAGAAAAAAATATATTATTGTTTTGAAGAAATTAGTTGTATATTTGATCTAGGCTTTATAATACTAGGATTACATAAATTCGAAGACCACATACAAAATCATAACCGGTGACTAATCCAAAGAATTCACAGTAATCTAAACCAAATACGAACAACCGTTGCCACAAAATCATTACGAGGTACTAGGAGCGCAATGCTAGGAGTTTCAATAACGATACGATACCCATCTTGAACTAACAGAAAATCACATGCTCATCTCAAACAAGATTTGAACTCGTGCTTGTTCTGACCTCTTAGTAACATGATTGCGCGAAATTACGGTGCTTACGAAGATTTTTTATTATCGCATGTTGTCTTAGTACGGTTATAATGTAGAATGTGGCTAGCACTTCCTTTTTGGGTGCATGACCGGAAAGATTAGGGATCGGTTGCTTTTTATTAAGACTTCAATGGATTCCGTCTTGAAAAATTCGCTTGAATATTGGCATATTTTTTTTTCAAAGGGAGGGTTAGCACTTTCGATTGTTTATGCGTTTACGTACGCATAATATGCTATTTTCAATGTCACGGAGAAATAGTGACAGGGATTACGCACATAGAACATAATATGTACGTGAACCTACACATGGGCCTAAGATCAATACGCCTTTGTGATAAAGAACAACCAAAACATATTTTTGCAGCAGTATTAATACAATTTTCAAATGACAATTTAGGCCATAGTGTTCCGATGTTAAAGATGTATAAACATATTCTTATGCGAGAAGATAACTGCTGAATGTGAAGAAAAGACCTACTGCATGTTTATCTAGGGCTTTTTAATTCATTTTTTAGGGTTTTGTACCTCAAAATGAAACTTTTATAGATACATACTTTTTACTCTGTCTCTCTATCTGTCTGTCTGTCGAGACCCTGTATATCGGGAACGCGTGGAGGTAATGAGTTGAAATTAAAACCATAATATACTCAAGTTTGCAATCATTTGGACCTGTGAAAAAGTCAAACTACTGAATTAACGAAAAAAAGCAAAAGATACGGCTGTTTATGTCACAAAAGACGCATATATCGACACTATCAAGGGAATTAAAATTCTAGGGTTGAGCCAGAATCCTGCAAGATCTTATAACACAGGTAAAGGAATAAATCTGAAAATACTAAAATTTGAAGCTATTCACAACAAAAAACTGTTTTTGCGATTCGGGAACTGAATAAATAATCCAATTCTCGAATCGCAAAAAATGATTTCAAATAATTTTGTTTGGAAGCCTCAGTGCGCCAGTCCGACTCGCGCTTGCCCAGGTTTTTTATAACTACAATATTACTTATAATCAACAACAAAAAAAAAAAAAACAAACTTTAGGTACTTCTTTACAAAGAAACCGCGGCAAAAGCTAGTATTTTATTCTTTCAGCCTTGTCCATTTCTTCAACGGTTTAAAAGCCCTGATCACGGGATTTTCCGCAGCCATGTTCTAAAATTCGCAATAGTAATATACGAGTATTATGTGAAATTGTTCGTAGGCGTTGACCCAGTAATATACAGTAACAACTTGAGCCATCTCTAAATGTCAATTGCGATCGTAAACCGATACATTATTGTTTCATGTAACTTTAGAAATTACCTTATTGGTGAAATCATTTAAATTTCAAAAATATTCAACCTATACGCACAAAGCGTTTTGGGAACACATTTATTTTGCGTACAGCCAAGGAGTGGAGTCTGTGTTTCCTTATAGCTACAAATTAGGGGTCTTTAAGTCAAGAGTGAATAGGTTACTTCTAGGTAGCGTGCTCCATCGTCTACCACATCATCGCTTACCATCAGACGCGCGTGAGACGGTGGTCAGACGTGAGCCTATCAATAATATTAAAAAAAAATCTTGTTTTTGTAGTGTTTGTATAATTGTGTCCCTCCTCCTCTTCCCTCCTCGAGTCGTATTCCTCATTAATGAGGGTCGTGAAGTTCCCGCTGGATTAGCATCTTATAATGGTATCTGGCCATCTGTGACCGTTCTTAGCGTTATGAAGTGCGACGTGCAATTGGATGTCCAGTGTGGAGCGGACCTGATCTGCCCATCTTATTAGGCAGCGGCTCACCTACCTTTATTTTGATTTTTTTTGCATCCAATTGGACTTAAAGCCGATCCGAACCGAGTTGGGGAAAAGGCAAGGCATGAAAGGTTTTCTTGGTATTGAATTTGGCACGGCGAACAATAGGTAGCTCTCTATCCAGCCGAAATTTACTCTCCAAGAGAGGAGGCCGAAGTCCCAATAGTGGGAACATTATCAGGCCGACTATGCTATACTATTCACTTAATTCATTAAACCTTGTAATAATTATTGTAATTAAACATTTCTTCACCCATAATCCGACTCTAACATTCAGAGTCGGATTATGGGTGAAGTAATCATATTATTTTAGAAATCTTCACAATTTCTAAAATAAAATGATTAAATTAAAAAATTAAATCAACAGCGCATAATCTCTGGGAACGCAGCGAGCGCAGTAAAAAGGTTGAGACGTAAGATAAAGCTGATTTTATAGCGATTACAAAATATTGCGGGCCAGTCACAAGATCACAGCACACTTGGGAATAGGGTTGCCAGGCGTTAAGATAATGCCAGAGATTCTAGCTCGCTGTCCAACCGTCCGGTAACTGTCCGGACCGAGCCCAAGTCGTCGACGGTATTGTTCCCACACGCCTCAAGGAGTTGACTAAAACCCACTCTTAGTTTCGCTGGGTTTTCCTTTCAGAAGCGAACCCTTGGCCCCAGTAGGCTTCGACCCTGCTGAGCCCCTACGGTTTGCTGACAAATCCTTGAGGCACGCGTGGAACAATACGCGCCGTCGATGTCTTGGGATGGGTCCGAACGGTTACCGGATGGTTGGACGACGAGCTAACCATTGCTCGCCGTCCGCAAGGCCGCGCTTACGGTGGCCGGAAATCAGGATCCCGGCGGCTGAGGCGTAAAGGCCGTTGCCTCGCGTGTGCGGCCGCCTCCCTTGCTAGCTTCACGGTTTTTCAAAAGAAGGCGACCACTTGCCCCTCCTCCTCCGTGTCTTTCGGGCAGTTCACACAGTGGTGACACCTGGGAATTTCTTCCGCACGAATCCGGTGTAGGGATCTCTCGGACTGACCATGTCCGGTGAGAATCTGCGTCATGCGGATGGTGAGGACGCCGTGAGGTCATACCAGCCACTCCTTAAAGGGGGCATATTGTGGCGTGCCCGCAGCCCTTTCCATTGCCCTTTAGGTTCGGTTTTCGGTCTTTGGCAACCCTATATAGCCGATGATAATAAAACCGAGTTAAATACGACCTGATCCAAAGTCGCTGCCAAGACATTTGTGTCCTACGTTATGTCAGGAAATGACGACGTACAGCATTATTATTAGCAAATTTTGCCCGCTGTACCGTGTTGAACTGACGTGCATTGTGGTTATAAATACCTTGACATATTTTCGATTTTGTAATGGAGGAAGCTTTGATTGTTAGCTGTTTTTCATTGAGGATATTGTGACATGAAAAGTCTAGTCTATGTTTTAGGTTTTGGTTGATTACAAGGTTTTTTTGTGCGTACACCGCTTTGGTCCGAAATGTAAAATTTTTGCAATGGCAAATGAAAATGTATTTAACCTGTCAATCGTGATAATGACAGACACAATTGAAAGACAATAGGTGCGCGAACGCCGGCGTTCGCTTGGGGTTTAATGAATTAAAACAGAAAAAAATAACTTTGCTTCTTTATAATAAGTTTAGATAGATTTAATATATATTTATATATATATATATATAATATGTATATATTTCATTTAATTATATGAATTGTTTTTTTATAATCTGTTTAATTTAACTTAACTTTTTATATTAATTTACCTTTTTATTATAATAATTATACTTTTCTGTTGCACCACTCATTGTAAAATGGCGTGCTGAATATCTTATTTTACGGCTTGTTGCTACGAAGGTCCCAGTGAACCTTCAGGACTCTTACCTATTTATAATTGACTGAAAGATTTTAAAGAATAGAATAGAATTACTTTTATTCTATACAGACACAGCACAACGGTTATAAACAAAAAGTAAACAAGAACAAAAGTACAAAGTGCGCCGAACGTATCCGCACCGAAAGACTGACCACCACAGCATTATATCTTCAGGTTGTAGCTATCAGGAAATATACACCTAATTTCCCTTGCTGATTTAAGCAAGGTAACGTAACATAAATATGTTTTCTGATTCCATATTTAATGCTTGCACTATATAGAAATATCGATACAGTATTTTTACGAGAGATATACTGACCAATTTATTTCATGTAAATTTCTTTCATCCTAAACTTAACTTTATTATATCTGACTCATGAATTCATGATACAAAGTATTTTTAGATTGTTTTATCAAAAAATCTTGAGTGAATTCTTAACCCCCGATGTAAAAGAGGGGGATGTTATAAGTTTGACGTGTGTGTATGTTTGTCTGTCTGTGGCATCGTAGGTAGCTCCTCAACGAATGGACCGATTTTTTTATTTAAGTTTAGGCTTAGACCTGTGGTGCAAATTAATTAATGATTTGATTTGATTTTAATGGCCTAGACTTATGAGTTGTAAGTTAAAGATTCAAACCCAGGTGGACACTTTACGTTGTATACTTTATTTCATCGATACTGTGCGCTCACAAAACGATGAATTCAAAACATCGTGAGGAAACTAGAATGTCCTTTTTTTACATGAGAATCCTCTTTTTAATATAGACGGGGCTCTACGCTGGAAATTACTCCTGAATCATGGGTACGATCACAAACATGTAAATTCACATACGAGTAGACAACACTTGACAAGACACCCAGTCCCGGAATATCTACCTGTAGCCTGTAGGCCATAGAAATATTTGTTCCGTGTGTAAATCGATCTGCCAGTCACTTTACCATTGCGCCTACCATGCCGTCAAAAATGACGCTCTGGATGGATCAGGAGAAGTTCATAGTGTTATTTCAGTTGCCGCTTTTTTTGCGAGGTTTAGAAACATAACTTCGAAACCCGCACTGGGTTTGCATGGTGGATTATTGCCCATTCTTTCTCTAAAAGAGGAGGTCTGAGTTCTAGGCTGCGAATTTGTTCAAAAGAGTTAGCGATGATGTGGTCGACGATGGAGCACGCATACCCACAAGCAACCTATTCACTCCTGACTTAAAGACCTCTAGGTTATAGCTATCAGGAAACACAGACTCTGGCAGGGAATTCCACTCCTTTGCTGTACGCGTAATGAATGTGTTCCCAAAACGATTTGCACGTATGGGTGGGATGTCCATCATGTACTGGCGGCGCAACGCTCGCTGTACGTCTTATGGTTCTGACTGGGCAAAATTAAATTGTGCAACTCCAGTGCACACTCCCTAAAATGTAGGCGATAGAAAACCGATCGGCTAGCAACTCGGCGTCGACGCTCAAGACTTTGGATTTATGGCTTGACAAGTTCTTGGCTCACTTCTCAATCGACTCTAGCAGACATCAAGCTGGCATTTGTCAGACCCATCCCAAAAGATGAGAGCAGTACTCCATACACGATCGAACCTGCGCTTGATAGAGGTTGAGTAGCTGTTCCGGCGTGAAATACTGTCTCACCTTTGCCACGAAATAGACAGGTACAGAAGATAATCTCATGTATGCACTTCACTTTTTATACCTACGTTCGGTGGACGCACACTGTGACGTGTGCCGAAGCGCTCCGAGATATCGTGTCCGTGAGCGGTGTCTATGTGTGACTTTCTCGAGCGCGCTTTATATGTAGATTGACTTCTGTACCTATCTATTTTGTGCCTTTGCTAAGATCCCCAAGTTTGGTCTAACTCACATCTCGATCTAAAAAAGAAATCTACTAAGAAAGCATGAAATTAATTACAATTATAACTGACGACTACTTACGCAACCGTGCTATACTTACTTAAACACTAAATACTGCTCATAACAAGGCAGTCTCGTGGCATTGTTGTGCAATATCGTGGAAACTGTGACGGAACGTACTCTGATGTGTTATGCTACCCTGGTATCATACTAGCATTGTTTAAGTTTGGTTGTAAGCAGAAGATTGTTTTTGTTTTGGTGACCTACTTTTTAAAGTAAACAATACTTTAGTAGGTAAACAAACTTTTGATTTTGTGGTCAAGCGTGACTAATAATATCTATATCTATAAAAGGAGAAACTGTCTGACTGAACATATCAACACACAGCCGAAATTATAGAGCTTGCAACTACAGAGCTTGGTAAGTTTGAGAATCGTAGAATCGAAAAGGTCGTAGTTAGTCGCTATTATTAAACATCCTACTCCCACCCCCACTCTTTCTTTATTACTTTATTTATGTCGCACAGTACTTAGTAGTACTTAGTTTGCTGGGTCAACTAGTAATTTAAAAAAAAAAATCGTTTGTTTAAGAATTGTTAAACCAAAAAAAAAAATGCTTTCTAATGCAAGCTAATGGATACGTGTCAAAAAACGTATTTCTCAAACCAATGCTAAATATATTTGGACATTATTGACATTTGTGTTTAGTCACTTGACGTTATATTTACCTCGACGATTAGCGTCGTATTCAAATATTTACATAAACTTATATAACACACCGCAAGTAAACAAAACGGATTTTGAGAGGTTGAAGAAATTGGTGATAATCTCTACGTGAAATTAAATCAACTCTTCCTAAACCATGCATTGGATTTGGGTACAGTTTTCAGTAATAGAGTCATTATACGTCTATTTTTTAATTAATAGAATAACATTTATTCGACGCAGGTAGTACAATAGGGGACAACACAAAATAATAAAAAAGAGTACAGAAATACTTTAATCCAGTTGCACAGAGCGTGCCCGAACCGAAAGGGTCACCATAGGGTTTAAAAAAACTAACATTCTAGCCATTTCTATCCGATTGCTGGGCAATGGCTCTTACTATGTGCTTCCAGACATTCTTCTTTCGTATCGTCTCGATCCAGTACTCTTGGTATGCGTCTAAAACATCTGGCTACCTCTTTCTGGGCCATCCTCAACGTGCTTGGAACTGGTTGGTCACTATACATAGTTGGCTCGTATTATTATATTATCATATTTATTTATCTCACGACCCTGGTATCTTGGACCTTTGGATACGAGGGGACAAAACTAACTCGCAAAGGCCTCTTAGACACGTTAAACGTTGTTAAAATTCGTTACGTCTTAATCGTTGGTTGGTACCCCGGTACCAACCAACGATTATCCCGGTAAAGCTAGTTTACTCAAAGACAACCCCCAGTTGGTGGAAAATCGACATAAAGTGACATAATGGAAATTAGTCCTGAGAATTACAGATCCATAATAATAATTTTATTTATTTTCCCAATATAAACTAATGTTTTCTTAATACTATATCTATATGGCTGTTATATAAACTCATTGTAGATGTGGTGCTCATTTCAGTTTCTTTATTAAAAATAATTCCAAGCATTAAATCCTAAAACAACTGCCCTAATTAAAGACATAACATCAGGAAACCAGTTGATTACGCCACCAAAAAAATTATAGATGCGCAAACGCACCCACTCTCATCTTCGTTAGCTATGAAGCAAAAAGATTGGAACAATGAGGGCGTGGGACCAAGGAGGAGCTAATCAGGGCAGTTCTCATGCCACGTAAGATTCTGTTGTATTTAATGTAGGGTTATCAACCATACTGTCATCTTCATCTCCAATCGTCCTGTGGTGGACATTGGACTCCTAATGAATGTCGCCACAACGGACGGATCTGTGCGTCTCGCATACATCGGATTCCCGGAGCTTTTTTTTCATGGTGGGAAAAAAGAAAAAATCATGCATTGACATCCCCCGCCCTTGGTCAGACTCTTGCTGGCTAAAAGACCGACCCCGTTCCTTCTAGCCTTCATACCGGGGCTCGAGCGCCCTTTCGGATAACCCTGGTCCTAGTAGGCTTCGACCCGGCTGGGTTCCTGCTGTTGCTGACAACTCCTTGAGGCGCGCGGGAACAGTGCGCGCCGTCGACGATTTGGGCTTGGTCTGGACAGTTACCGGACGGCCGGACAGTGAGCTACCCATTGCTCACTGTCCGCAAGCCCGCGCCTACGTTGGCCGGAAATCGGTGACCCTCATCATTCATCGATCCACCTTATGGGGGATAAATGTTAAATGATATTTTGCAAATAGGTTTAAAAAACACTTTTAGACGTCATTTTTTTTTCATCAGTTTAAGTTAGATGAGGCCGTGGGTGAGGAGGCCTTTCAACGTTATGTCTTCAGCCTATACTGACAAGAACATCAAATACTACTTCATTATCGCCTTTAATTGATTCTCTATAATAAATAAATAAAGCAGGGTTCAAACTGTTCACTATCTTTATATTTATATCAAAAGATATATCTTTATTTAGAGGTATCGTCAAGGCTAGAGTGAATTAAACTAGCGTGATTCACCATCAACAATTTCATCACTGTCTTCTATCAGGTGGGATCACAGGCAAGCACTAGTTTATTTATTTATTTATACATATCATACTGTATTGTCCACTGAGATAATAAACATTAGAAATACGAGTTTATATCATTTAAAAACAAAATCATACTCTTTTATATTTTGATGTTCTTCGTAGTTAAAAATATTTGCAGCTTTAAAAATATTTTTAATTTGTAAATAATAATTGTTAAATATTTTAAAAACTCCGACACAATGAAACTTTTTTTCGGTGGGAAAAGTTGGCAACCCTATCTCATATCATTTTTAAATTGGCTGTCTATAATAATTAGTCGATGGCAATGTTTGCTTGATTTTCTCACGTTGTGTGCAATGGCTACTGCATACTGGTAATTTGATAGAGATTTATGTAAGTATTGTTTTTGTGAGTGTATTCTTGATAGTGATGATGTATTGAGTAATATTCTGTTTGCAGTTACAGATATTGTGTAATGTGAAACATTATCTTGATAACTTCTTGTGATAATTTCTTAGTTGCCTCATAATCATCATTTCAGCCGAAATACATCCACTATTAATAATTTATTGGGGGAGGCCTATGTCCAACAGATATTTTGGTCACGTTGTTGGCAACGAACACTCCATTGAGCGACTCGTTGTCCAGGGACAAGTGGAGGGGAAGCGGTCACGCGGGCGCTCACCTACGCGTTGGACAGACCTCATCAAAGCTGCAACACAAACCTCCTTAGTTCAGAGTTCTCGAGACGCCGTAAACCGGGACAAATGGAGACGCATCGCGAGGGCCTCACTCGTCAAATGAAAATGCAATATCATCAACCACGACCACTCTGTTAAGAGTGAACGACTAAGGAGGAGGAGGATGTCCAACAGTGGACGTGTATCGTCTGAAATGATGATAATGATGATGACGTCCACTATTGGAGTTAGGACACCCGAAGTGTCGCCATAATGACCAGTCCTGTGCGTCTCGCATCTATCAGATCCCTGCGATCCTCACCGAGTCATCAGACCACCTTGGGAGGGCCTTCCAACGCTGCGTCAATCGGTACATGGTCGCCACTCCAGAACCTTATTACCTTTAGTGGTTATGAACTGAGAAATCGTCAAACGCCAGTTTGAAAATTTCTCATTCGTTAGAAGAGATTGGTTGGTTCTAAATTTCAAAATCTTGATGCGGAAAGCTGGTTAGCATGCAGAAGTCTTGCGTGCTCCAACATTGATTTTCAGGTTAGATAAAGATCTAACGCGAACTTATTTATTTATATATTATGCACACACAAAATACTTAAAATCGTAAATACAGATAGAAGAATTCAAAGGTCCTGTTAGACACTTATTAACAACTTAAGAAATACATACCTAATACGGAAATAAATATACTCTAAACAAATTCATAAAACGTGAAATAATTCAGCACAATTTCCTTTCTTATTAAACAGGCTAGTACCTCAAGACGAAATACTGATATCCTCTTACTAAATATTTAGAGTATTTTTATTTTTCAACTAGCTATTGCTCGCGGCTTCGCCCGCGTGGCATTAGGTACTTGAGAAATCGAGATAAAAGGTAGCCTATGTTCTTTTCCATGTCAAAGGCTATATGCATGCCAAATTTTATCCAAATCTGTTCAGCCGTTTTTGCGGGATTAAGTAACAAACATCCAAACATCCACACTTTCACATTTATAATATTAGTTAGGATAGTCTTCATCCACCGATATACGTTTGTGTAGATTAACACATATCTAACTCAAGTACCTAATCATCATTTTCTCCAACATTTGTCTCGTCATCATTGAAATCTAGATTATTCTCGAAGTCCTGGTCAGCATAAAAATCTAACCACTTCACTACAAACTTTTGCCATCTGGCCTCTTTTTCACTATTGACATGATTGCGCTTGACTACTATCTCACCAGATAGAAATTAAACGACGACGCGGTCGACGATGTAGCATGCTTGCCTAGAAGCAACTTATTCACTTTTGACTTAATGATCCTCAGGTTGTAACCATTTGGACATATATACCCCAGCAGGGAATTCCGTCCAATTATTGGGAACTACCAGACTAACTGTGAATACGTTTGGACTATTTGTTAATAAAGTAATTCTCATCTCCACATACTTTCACAGTTACATTAGACCGCAAACAATTTGTAGCATCTTCGATAACATGCTCGCTACAAGTATTGATGTCTAAATTACAACATTCTTGTGTTATGTTCTCAATTCCGTCACGATCAAAATTATATAAATTACTTGTGGTTAGTTTTGTAACTAAACGAAATCGTAATAATTCCGTTTTATGACGAATTTGTCTAAATTATAGCTACTGATATAATTTGTCAATAAATTGAGATATTTACTGTAATTTTACATTTGAAAGTATTCCCTTCTATAGTAGTCCCTTTCTATAATGTCATAAATATATTTATTAATATTTAAGGACCATCTAATTTTAAGGCATTTTATTGCAACTCGTTATCATTGTAGGTAACCGTCTTTATAATTGAAAGCCTGTGCAAACTCTATGATCACCTCTGTCTTATTCATATTGTGTTTAAATTGCTCAATTTCTACGATTTTTCAGTTAATTACTAATCTTATTTCGTTTTCTGCATTCCTTCCCTATTCAAGCTGTCGACTCAACTTCTAGTAGGTATTTCCTTTTTTTTATTTAGTCTATATTTTCTCACTACTAAGCAAAGGCCTCCCCCAACTTTTTCCAGGCATTCGTTTCTCGAGCCATCTTGAACAAGCCGTTTTGGTAGGCGTCTAGGTCATCTGGCTACCTCTTCGCAGGTCGTCCTTGGGGGTCCATCGTCCATCCTCAAACACTTACTCTGTGGAGACTTATCCAGCGGTCTGTGTGCTTGTGACTGATGTGGCCCGCCCAACCCCACTTTAGTATAGCAGCCTTTATTTCCTACGTCTATGATCATCAGCATCTACCTTTTAAATACCGGCCATTAAAGACACATAGAAAGACAATGAGAAAGCGTTCGCTTGTGGTTTAAAAAACCATGTGCAGCGTAGTGTTCTTCATTCTATCGGCTCTTTTAGCAGTTGGAATGCTCTCCGTGGATTACGTTATGGTGAAATAATGAAAAAAGATTATTCAATTTAGAATATAGGATATAATCCACAATATTTTGAAACACGTTTCCAACCCATATGGTCCCCAGAAATTTTTCGTTCTTCAACAACCATGAGGTCATTTCACTTATAAGGCACATTTTATGGCAGTAATCTTGCTCGTACATATTTTATTGGTAATGTTTCACCATTGCACTTGACTCTGCAATTTAAGGATGTCAGTTCGTTTCAATTTTGTGTAGGAAGTACATGATATTGGTCCGTAATGGAACGACAGACATGGCTTTTGTATATAAGCGGTTACGATCATTGTTGGGTCTGGTGTGATGTCATTGTCTGTAATCTACATTGAGGACAATGTGATCAATTCTTCGTGTTACATTGTTTACAGCTGTGTTCTAAAATTCGAAGTTTATATCGTGTTTAACTCTTTAACCACCTATGTTGAATATATCTAACAAACACTCTTGTGTTTATTCAGCCAGGATATATATCCGCATATTCACAATCAAATACTCCATCTTGTCAGCTCTTCTGTCACCTATGGGGATTGAAGAGCTAAACGAGATGGAGTAAATGTGAGTTGCAAACACACGGTCATGGCGAATAGGACGCAAAACACTCGTCGGATCAATCTTATCAATTGTTAACTTGATTATATTCTATGGAAACTTGTTTCTATCATCTGCTAATGTATTTGTTGGTTCTTTAGAAACTAAAATCAGATTAACATTATCCACACTCCAAGTTTGCCCACTGTCAGGCATAATCCTCTTTTCTCTTGTGCCAATCTTCCTGTACCTATATTAAAATATATCCAGGTGCAGTTCTCTATGTCAAGAATGTCACCATTTAGCAGCCAGTCGATCATCACTACAGTCCAGTTCTTAGATGACACTCTCCCACTACATTACTCCGCCTGTCATAACACCTTACATCATATCATCCCATGAATCAATTAGCTTATTCTTTATGAAAATTACGGTTTTTAATTAATTGCAATTCTAAATCCACTGTTAATTGAGCAAGCATTTCGATCTGTCGACGAGTCTCCTTTTATGGTCATAAATTACGATTCTAACTGAAGACATCACATGACATATTTTATAGGGTTCTATTTCAAAATTTAAACGTATTTCCCTCAATTTCGCTCTAGGCCGTTCAAAATAATGGACATTATTGACTTCTTCCCACGTAGTTGTAAAATTTCGTAGAAATGGGTAAATGGTATCCGTAGGCGATGGATTAGCACAATCGTGATCCAAGTTCCGCGTAATAAATGGACATTCGTGTTGGATTCTTACCTGACTTTAAGTAACATATGTCGTCGTTAATTGTGACTTCATATATATATATATACTCATCATCTTACCTTTAATACATTCACTGTGCGTACAGTTAAGTAGCGATATTCCCTGCTGGACTTTGTGTTTCCTGATAGCTATCATCTGGGAGTCTTAGACTGCATATTTTACGAATCAGATACAGGTCAGGATAGAAGATGAGATATTGTTTGAGATGCAAGTCCGCATCCACACACTGCTGCCGTAACTTTTAGCTGGTGTATAAATCTCAGTAAGATTATTGGTTTTTTTAAGAGTTACCATGGAGTTTCTTGCCGTTTCTTTTTCATAGAAAACGACAATTTAGAACCGTACACTGGCTAGTATGTATCAGGCCTTTGTGAAATTAAAAATATTTTGAATTTGGAATTGACATAAGTTAGAATTGAACTGAATCGATAATATTGATTTAAAGAACAGAAAACTGACGAATTTAGCCAGAATGTGTTTCGCAATTATTACTATAGGTGTTGAAAAGTTAGGTATAGAAGAAGCGCTGGTAATACAGTTGACTGCGATAAATCGTGCGCAGTGCCACGGAATAGAAATAATTGATGTGTAGTGACTAACAGTGCTTTGAAACTGACTGTTCAAGACTATCAACAATATGATTTCTTTAAACCAACTAGCGACCTGCAGTTTTACAAGAGGGCCCTAGAAATAATACTATAGGTGCTCGTATATCGGCTGTAGCGGAGGTGAAATACCAAAATGTACGGTTTAAGACATTTATTTCTCAAAAAGAATACAATTCACTTAATATGAGAAATACAAGTTATTCAAATATTAAATACATTGACATGAGAAATGTAGGTACTCAAACAGACTAGTAAGTACTTTTATCCACAAAAGTTCGCTTCCAAAATCATGCGGGTAACAAGAAAAAAAAGTACAATTTGCTGTATTAGTGAACTCATTACGTATCGTTTCCTAAAGGCAAGACGATAGCAATTTCATATTTTGATTGTACTCAACTTTTTTTTTTTTTTTACTGTTATTTGTTAATTTGAGCTTGTTTATTAAACTAATTTGGGTATTATATAATTTAACATAAGTTTTTTTTTTTTTATATATAATATTAGTTCGTATTATGTACTTATATTTTAATGTAAACAGCAAAAAAAAAAAAAAAATTAAATTACGGAAACTTACATAAATCTTAATTTAATTAAAACGGGAAAAATCTTTCAAGATGTGGTGCTTCAAGGTTTTTTGAATAACGTGTAGGATTGGATCTCTTTTATGTCATTAGGCAATTTATTGTATAATTCTGCTCCCTCATATAATATGTTTTTTCTTCCGTAGTTGGTTCGAGGTCGTCTCAGGCAGATATTGTTTTTGCGTCTAGTGATGCGTTTTTGTGTTTGTCCTTTCCTTGTAAACGTAATTTTGGAGTGTATGTCTTTGTTCAGTAGTTTAAATACTAAGATGCATGTGTTATATGTGTATATATGCGAAAGTGTCATTAATTTCGTTTCTTTATAAATCTTTTCCGTAGGAGTTAAGTAGTGGAAATGAAATAGTAGTTTAATTAGTTTATTTTGACATGTTTACCTTACACAAAATGTAAGGGATTTTGCACGTGCCGGATTTTCCGAATGAGTTTCTACGGCCCTGGAATGCAAACGGCCACTAAATAATAATAATAATAATATTCCACAACTACCACACAACGCTATCTAGTCCCAAGCTAAGCAGAGCTTGTGTTGTGGGTACTAGACAAGTGATAAACATACTTATATATTTCTAAATACACACATATCGTCGACCGTAGGTTCAATTGAGGTAAAGGACAAAATACGATTTTTCAGGAGAGGCCGACAAAGTTTTTTTTCGGACTAAATCGCCTATAACTTTTTTCTTATTAACCTTTTTCGGGTCTGATTTCACACATAATCTTGTATTTTAGTGCTCTATCTACACGTGTAATATTTATTTAAATAAATTAGCTATTTAAGAAAATAGATGTCCCTTACAACAACGTATTTTGTTAGTAATGTCCCTTACTGACCAAGTATCTTGTAGTCTCGTCCCTTACATTAAATTGACCTCTGCGTTGGATTCAATTTATTATTGGGATTGTTGATTGGGAAGACCCTTACCTTATTTCAAGTGGATTGGCGGCAATAATTACATCATTTCAAGTTCCTATATTGCATAGTTTTTCAGATACATTGTTATTATGGGGCTGATTCGAAATTTGGATCCAAAAATCATTAGGGTAAGGGACATTTTTCTTAAGCTAGAATTTTTTCATATACACCATTCGATAGAGCGAAAAATTCTGAACAAAACTGCATACTTAACTCATTTTGGGTATTTTGTCCCTTACCTCAATTGAACATACATATTATAGATAAATTACACCCAGAAATCTGTCTAAAATAAATAAAAAAATAAATAATAATAAATGTTTAAGTTAATAGTCGGCGTTGCGTACAAACTACCTACAGGTCATTGAACTCGGTCAGCTGACGTTTTCTTAAAGAAATTAATTTCGTACATACGTAAATTAAAACGAGTTTTGAAAAAAAGGTACTTCATTTTTTAATTTTATCTTTACAAATCGATAGTGTTTCATGTACCGGATCGACTCTCCACAGAATTAAAACGATTAAAATTTAGCGGTGTATAGAAACTAGACTTGTAGAGCTACACTTGGTCCACGCCACGCACCGTCGTTTTAGTTGTGGATCACGCGTCGGTCTAATGTACAGTCCGACGTCCGACGGATCTTGGTAAACGAGTGTGAGGGGGAGATACGCAGAGCCTACATTTAGGCTCGTCCTTCGGGCGTAATGTAGTTCTAGCTTAAGGGCCAAGCGCTCGAAAAGTGCCATAAAACAATGATTTTCTGAAGCCTACTCCTCCGTAACGGCTAAGTCAATTGGTTTGAAAAAAATATATGTTTATTATAGATTCATGAAAAATAATATCAACATTTGATTTTTTCGTGCAATTAATACTTTTGTCAAAAAAAAAAAAATTAGTAATTTCGCAACTTTTCCCTACTCCTTAGAAACGGCTTGGACCTTTAGAAACATTTTTACACATAAAAATTGGTGGTTAAATATTCTTCAAAGTGAACATTGCATATGTAAATCGATCAATATCTCGCAGAGAAAATGGATTTAAAGCGCTTTCCGGGTGCTGCTGGCCGCAAATAAATGCACAGATTTGCGTACTGCCGTCTAGGCGAGTGCGAGAGTTGCGTTCACATAATTTCGGCCTGATGGTTCAAGGGACTATACGCCTTAAGTGGTGCGTCAGTCAGCAACAATGTAGCAAGTAAAGGTGTTAGTAAGTTTTCTGGATAACTCCTTTTGTGACCAGCAATGAGAGGAATGTTAGTGATATGAATAGTGACGTCATGGATAAGCACCTGATCTGATATAATGTACTACATTAAAGGCACATCTTAAATCATCAAGTTTAGTTAAACAAATGGCTATAGGCCTTTTTATGAAACTTATAATTACTCATCATCATCATCATCATCATTTCAGCCGCAGGATGTCCACTGTTGGACATAGGCCTCTCCCAAGTGTCGCCACAACGAACGCTTCTGTGTGTCTCGCATCCACAGCATTCTCGCGACTCTCAGCAGTTCATCGGTGCCACAAAGAACCTTTCGGCCCCATCGACCGTCCGTTCTACGAGCAATATGCCTTGCCCACTACCACTTAAGTTAGGCGATTCTTCAGCCTATGTCGGCAACCTTGGTTTTCGTTATAATTACTTACTACAGAAGAAAGCACTGGCCATTCTTCTAAAAAAATCATTCACTTGCTTTTAAAGCCACCCACGATGTAGATAGAATACAATAATATGTTATATTCTCTTAAACCGTGGCCAAAGCGCATTGTTGGCTTCACGGAACATACCCATAATGATTGCAATTAAACTTGTTTTGTGGAAACAGTCCCGTACAATCACAACAAATGGCGATCCTACTCGCTCGGCAACAAGGAAGTCGGGGCGCGTAACCCGATAGGTGTAAAGATCTAGAATAATCTTGCACTCAAGCACACCCTTATTCCCTGAACTACAAATTCCATTCTTGCTTGCACTGACTACAGATTTATCGTTGTCCAATTGCAATGCCTAGGCTAAAATTGTAGTCGTTAAAGTTCTTATGTTGAATGCCGTAGAGGTGGTATTTGGTTGGTTTGATGTGAGAGTTAAGTTGGTGGTTAGGGCACGCGCTAAGCCATGATGCGACCTCGGCCACACGCCTGGACCTAGATTGGGATTACGCTGATATTACAATGTTGGAAGGTGGATAGCAGAAGGTTTAATACGTTCAATGAGGTACGAGGTCTAATATGCCTCGTACGTGTCTTCCTTGCAGTGTATTTAAGAAAAACATAAGTCTTCTATGCCGTGCGGAGGCCGTCACTTCAATTTGGTTTAATTTAGAAAAGAGATGAATATTTACCTAAAATGCGTCATTACAGTAGAATGTTTTAGTACATCTACTTTAATACGGGGTCACTTCGACCTCGTACCGCAAAAATAACTTTTAGTTTTTTAGGCGTTAATGGGTCTAATAAACCCCTTACCATGATAATGACAGTTATCTCTTGAACGCCCCCTACCACAGGAATGGAAATAGTACAAAAATGAGTGCCACTGTCAACGTGCTAACTCTTAATAAGAACACAGGCTCTCACTCACTAATGTACCAAAAATCGTACAACTCATACCAGTTAACATAATTCTTAAAAAGTAAGAAATAAGGTTTAACTTGGTACGACGATACGATGGTTGAGGTGTACCGAATGCGGTACACTTGAACCTGAGAGGTTAAACTGCCTGCCAAGACGTAGGCATGTTCTAAAGAGTTACCGTGGCCCTCGTACAGAGCAGTTGAAGGAACGCAGGTTCTTGCTTTTTAGGGTTCTTACGGAACCCAAAGGGTAAGAACCCTATTACTATAATCCGTCTGTCTGTCACCAGGCTGTATCTTATTACTGGGGCCAGGGTCAGTTTCGCTTTTCGTTGACAGGGACATGTCGCTTTTCGTTAACATTGAAACTACTCGAGTTCACTTTCGAACATTTTAATTTTAGCTTCACAGTGTTTATCACATCACACACATTTTAGCTTCACACTTTAAACACTGTGAAGCATATTACACTATCTCACCTAATGGTATGATAGCTAGCTATCTAGCGATGTGATCGACGATGTACAACGTTTTTCTTAGTTTACCTTCTGAGGTAACTTTTCGCTGTTCCTATTACAAAACAAGCTTTGCATGTGGGTTCGTACATTGTCATGTGTGCGTTAACCGAGCTGACTCCTGACTTGAAACTACATGGCATTTGGTCGGTTGAGTGAAGATGGCGGATTTACGACATTCTTTCATATGTATATACACCGCTAAATTTTAATCGTTTTAATCCCGTGGAGGGTCGATCCGGTACATGAAACACTATCGATTTGTAAAGATAATATTAAAAAATAAAGTACCTCTTTTTCAAAACTCGTATTAATTCACGCATGTACGAAATTAGTATCTTTAAGAAAACGTCAGCTGAGCGAGTTCAATGACCTGTAGTTAATAGTCGGCGTTGCGTACAAAGTACCTACAGGTCATTGAACTCGCTCAGATGACTTTTTCTTAAAGAAAAATTTAACGGTGTATTTATTTATTGTTTTCTTGTTCCTCGTTTGACCATATCATTGATGAAGGATTTCTATAATAATAAAAGGTCTAAAGAAAGTACGCCAAACGAGGATTGAAATATCATCAAAGTTTAACGTTTAAAAGTAGCTATTTCTACCTACACATATCATGAAGTCATCAATTTCGAGAATCGGTAATTTGTTATCCAATAATATCATCATCATCATAATTTCAGTCGAAAGACGTCCATTGTAGAACATATGCCTTCCTCAAGTGCCACCATAATGAATGGTCCTGTACGTTTCACGACCATCAGATTCCTGCAACCCTCATAAGGTTATCGGTTCATCTTGTAGGAGGCCTCCTAACGATACATCTTCTGGTATGCAGTTTCCACTCTCTTTATAACTCAAAGGTTTGCTGGGATTAAACTCATTGCTGAGTTAAGATCACCTTTGTACGTGGACTGTCAAATCACCCTGCTATATGTTATATTTTTGTGTACAACAAAGAATTACGATCAATTATTTTAGGGTAAAAATATTACATATTTTGATAATTTCCTATATGATTATGTCACTAGCGTGTTTGTGTGTGCGTGTGTAAATACCAAATCCGATGCGCTACTAACGTAATGCGTCGATTCTTATATCATTTGGCTACTATTAGGATAAACAATTTATTAAAAAAAAAACACTACCTAAGTGTATTTTAACTAAAAATTTATTGCTTGAATTGTGGTTGTTTAATTTAATCTTAACAATTTTCTAATTGGGGTGTATGGGTAGTAACTATTCAGTAATCTGTGGTATGGGCTTTACTGAGACATTTAATCAGTAAAACCATTCAAATATTTTAAAAGAGTATCCATGTAGTTTTTTGCCGGTTCTTCTCGATAGGAAACGACCAATTGGAACCACGCACTGGCTTCAGACGATTTAAGTATAAGTGTCTAAGTAGGCCTATGTGAAATAAAAAGATTTTGAATTTAAAGTTTTTTGAATTATTCTAGTTACATACATGTTGTATACTTACGAGGTCGTTTCAAATTGCAGTGGTTTTCATACGTAATAATAGTGTCGGCAAGGTAGCCTAGAGTTATTGCAGTACTGGCTGAGGTATGTACTCAAATGGGAAGGTCATTAGCCCGCTAGGCCTTAGAGGCAGAGAGCCTAGGGTCAAAAGTGTGATCCCTAAGGGAATTTCAATACATCATGCTTGGCCTGATGTCATATAGAAAGAGATGGAGCATTAATCACTGTTCTTGGTTACTGTTTGTCATTTCTAATCGTCAGGCTTAGAGATGTGCCGTTGTCGGCAATATTGCCGTGAAGTGGGAATATTGGTGGCAATATTGCCAGCAATATTCCCATATTTTCCGGTAACGGCACATTTCTAGTCAGGCTTAGTTGTAGTCACAATTTTGAAATCAAAATTGCCACCAATTGGTAATTTAAAGGCACGCAGAACATGAGAACCAAGGTTACCGACATTGCTCGAAGAATCGCCAGGGCACATTGCACGTAGAACATATGGTCGATGGGGAAGAAAGTTTCTGGAGTGCGATCACGTACCGGAAGACACAGTGTTGGAAGACCTCCAACAAGGTGGACCGATGACCTAGTTAGGGTCGCGGGAATCCGATCGATGCCTGACCGGGTCGACACTTGGGGGAGGCCTATAGTCAACATCGGACGTCTTTTGGCTGATATGAAGATGATGATAATGACGGAGAACAGGGTATAAGGTCACACCTCTAATAAACAAGTCTAATATCATTTTGCAGCACCAGTCCATATGTGGCTCTCATGTGGCTGTAGTACTCCACACAACATCGGACCTCTGCTTTGTATTACATCAGAAGCTGTCCCGGTTTGGTGGATGTCACATGTCTTCGAATTTTTTATAGCTTTTTCTAGTAGACCTCTAGGAAATAGTAGATTCGCACGAGCTGTAAGCGAGTGTGTTAAAAAGCCGAGGGCTGAAGTGACAAATGACGTCACGTGTATCAAATGACGTTTATCAATACACTTTTTTTTTTTTAAATTAGTATAAAGTAGTGCTTGACTGCGATCCCACCTGATGGTAGGCAGTGATGCAATCGTTGGGATTAGACGAGCGCCTCGTGAGTGTCGACGCGCTCCCAGACTGTGCGTAATAAATATTGTGGCAGGGGAGAGCACGCGCACTTTTCTGCACAAGTGCGGAAAACTGATTGCGTGCCTAAAAGCGGTGGAATAGGAGCGGCTTTTCGAGTAAGTAGTAAAAAGATTTAATTTGAGTTACATCGTGTAGGAAGATGTAGGTACTTTAGTGTAATTATGATGTTATCAAACTAATCATTGTATGAGCCTTCATTGAGACGAACCTTGTAATGGATTTGCTTGAAGTGTTGTGCTCTTACCCAATAGGAAATGGTTTGAAGATATGCACGTAAATCTGCCATTAACCTGATAGAGGACGTGTTTAACCACTCATACTGTACATGGGTCATTACTCAGAGATAAGGGAAGGAAGGTTATGGTTTGATAAGGACAAAATGTACTTTGAAAGAGAAATATATTAGAACTAGCTTTTGCACGCAGCTGCGCCCGCGTACATAAAATATAGCCCATGTCACTCAGGAATAAAACAGCTTTCTATCGGTGAAAAAAATTTCGCAATCGGACCAGTACTTTCAGAGATTACCTCCTACAAACAAAAAAAAAAGACGTGTGGCACTCGGGGACTGCCGCGGTAAAGCTATTGCATAGCATTTTTATCAACTTATGCAATTACAATTATTTATTTATTTTATATATGCAGTATTTCTTTTTCCTTTGTTTTTTTTTCTTTGATATTAATTGAAGTTACACTTTCACACATTGAATTGAATTTTGATTGATTGTTCTTCAATTTAATTTTTCTTCAATCCAATATCTTGATTATCCGTCATCTTAGAATTCATTTTTTACTAGCCAGTCATAGTTATCATCTTTCATATTTCAGTCAACATCTCTTTTAATTCACATTCATATCAAACATTTTTCATGTTGGTCTGATCCTCAACATCATTGGCATCTATCCTTACAGTTTTGTTTATTTTTATCTTGTGAAATCATCAAATGAGTCTTGCCGTGTGAGTGTCTTTTGCTGACTAAAACCAACCTGTATTCCTTCACTTGCCCTTTACGTTCCAAGGCTGTGGTGACCCTTTCAAACAATGTCGCAGCCTTCTTCTCTCTCCTTCCAGAGATTAACAGCATTGTCGACTCCGTTCAACTACAATCAGCAAAACATTGAATCCTAATGAATAGGAACCAGCACAATGGCTGGCAGCGTTATTAATGGCTCCATCAATCTCGTGTCGATGATCGATCGACAGCAGAACATCAATTTGTCTTGTACTTACAATTGTTGATTCAGTTTCAATCAGTGTACGAATTCTTATACAACTTTGGTTTATTTTATTACTAGGTTCTGCCAGTGGCTTTGCTTGCGTGAAAACAGGTTACTCTATACAAACTTTGGAAGTCAGCGTCATTACTTTTGGGGTGACTTTTGGAAAATCCTCTCTTAGTGTTACGTCATAAAAGAAAACGTTGTGCAAAATTTCACACCCCTAGTCCCGGTAAATTCGGTTGTGGGTTGATATGTCAATCAGTTTCTCCTTTTATATTATTAGATTACTAGCTTCTGCGGAAGCTTTGTACGCGTGAAAGTAGATTAATCCATGCAAACTGACTGGCCTGTTGGTCTAGTGGTTAGTGACCCTGACTGCTATGCCGGAGGTCGTGGGTTCGATTCCCACCCAGGACAAATGTTTGTGTGATGAGCATAATCATTTGTTCTGTGTCTGGGTGTAATTTATCTATAATATGTATGTATTTAGAAATATATATGTATATGTTTATCAGTTGTCTAGTACCCATAACACAAGCTCTGCTTAGCTTGGGACTAGATGGCGTTGTGTGATAGTTGTGGAATATTATATTATTATATTAAACTTTGGATTGCTGTTTCATCCCCTTAGGTAGTGAACTTTGGAAAATCCTCTCTTAGTGCTTCCCTACGTCTTAAAAGGAAACTTTATTCAAAATTTCTCGTTCCTAGTCCCAGTAGATTCGGCTGTGCATTGATATGTCAGTTAGTCAGTTTATCCTTTTAAATATCGACTAGCTTTTGCCCGCGGCTTCGCTCCCGTCAACTGACTACACTATTCTATTCTACCCAACTCTACCTTACCATACTCTATCCTACTTTACCTTACTTTGCCCTACTCTACTCTACTCCACCCTACTGCATCCTACTCTACTTCGAAGCAAATCACCCCCAAAATAACTTTCTCCCCCTTTTTAATCCTGTTAGGGGGGATGAATTTCAAAAATATGTAACTCGTCTTCCATTAATTTTGTTAAAGAATGTTCATGCAAAATTCGAAGTAGATTGGGACTAAGGAATCACGTTGTCTTATACAAACTTTGCCCTCCTTTTTCACCCCCTTAGAGATAGAATTACAAAATATCTTCTTCTTATCGCATGCCTACGTCATACAAAGAATTTATTCTCCAAGTTTCAGGTTTTTACGATCAGCGGTTTAGGCTGTGCTTTGATCCGTCAGTCAATCAGGACAAAGCATTTTATATGCACATATAGATTAGTACCGTTTTAGTGATTGTTGGAGTATCTCGAATTCTCGATAGATTTAAGAATAAAGGTGATCTGGATTATTAAGGAGCTAGAAATTATAACTGTTTTCCCTCTATTCTTTTATTGATACCGTCATTATTTGTTACTGATTACCGTTTGGCAGTCTAATTTAACTAATTGCATCTACATGTAGTTGTATAGTATCTACATTTTCTATTATTGTTGCTCTGGATTTTAAAATAGGTAGTCTTTTTAGTCACACATTTGTATATTGGTCGTCATTATCATCATCATTTCAACCGTAAGACTTCATCTGTTGGACAATGGCCTCCCTAAGTGTCGGTGAATCAACAAGTTTTGTACATCTAGCATCTATCAGATTTCTGCTACCAGACCTCTGGTATCTGTACCAGGTCACGGGCCCAACTTGCTGGAAGCTTTCTAGCGAAGCGTCGTCCGGTATACTCTAGAATCGTTCAACCTCATCGACTATTTGTTCTGCGATTAATGTACCCACTGTAGTGTTCCCGAGATTTCTTTTTTATTTAGCGGGTATTTTGGCTTCACAGTTCTCACGTGGTAAATTCCGGGCCATTTTTTCTCTTTGGGAGGAGACCTGAGTCCCAACAATAGGAACATTACGGGCCATTTTCACTTCTAGAGGAGACCTGAGTTCCAGCACTGGGAAAATTACGGATCATTACCTCTCCTAGAGAGGAGACCTGAGTTCCAGCACTGGGAACATTACGGATTACCTCTCTTAAAGAGATCTGAGTCTCAACAATGCCAACATTCAAAGGCTGATTATGCTTGGCAGTTATTAAATTGAGCTTGATTGATACTACTTAATTCTAATTACCGTCGCTAGTTAAGTTTTCTTATATAACCTAACATGACAAGACAATCACCCAGCGTTACAGAACATTATGGTAAAAATCGAAATCATCTTTTAGGGTCACAACAGTTCCTATTTCTCAAGTGTCCAATTGTTTAACGAATAGAACAATAAACAATTATGCGTTCTATCCAGTTCCCATACGGTATAATTGTATGAAAAACCTTGGTTTGACTTGGTTTTTGATACAAATCTAAAGGTTGCGTACGAATAAATGCAATGTATATCTTTGTCAACTTGGGCGATTGTGTTAATGTTTTTTACCCACGAGTGTTAATGGAATGAGTGGCGTTTGGTAAACTTAAGTATTTGGTACGAAACTACGGAGTAACAGTTACATAAAAGGCCTTCGGATGATAGTAGGAATGTGTGCCGTGTTGCTAAAGTTATTTTTATTGGGCTGTCGTAAAATTAGAAGTTTTTAAATCATATAACTACAGCGTGTCTCAGACAAATATAGTTAAAAAATAAAAAATAAAAAACACGCTCTCATAGCATCAAACTAAAAAGTGTAAAATAATTTTCATTTTACTCGTAGGTAGAAATTAATAATAATGAACGAAAAATATTAATATTATTGTGAAAAAAGCGTAGGGTGCTCGAAGGCGTTGATTACCAACATACAGGTGAAGCCAATAAAAGCGTGTTAAAAATGCCTCAAAAGTTAAGTTAGGTTTTGGTTTTTTAATAACCCCAGAGGAAAAAATCTGGAGGTGCCACAACCCCCACAGAGATCAGAAATAAGTCTGATCTCTGTGGGGGATGTGGCTGGATCTCTGTAAAAAGTATTTTCGCTTGCTAGTCATCACTCCAGGAGTCAGCTGGATTGCAGGTCTGGTCTATGTGGCAACGCTTAGTGATGGACTTTGTCGGCTGAAATGACGATGTCGACTTGCTGGCTTGGTGTCATTTCGCACCCCAACAACAGTACTTTTCCCTCTTTGGATGGGTCGAGAGAGTGTGTCAGACTTTTAATGACTAAAACCCTCCTGTGTTCCTTCAGGTGCGAGGACCACGGTAACTCTTTCAAACAATCCAGCTCTGGTCATAGGTGTGGTCGCTAGCTCAGTATTTATATTACACCTCTCATAAGTAGGCCAGCTATTACATAAGTATGTACCTACTACTCCAAGCTAATTCCTTTACCGTGATCTGTACAAAGTCACAGTACACATTATGTTATTAGAAAATGAATAGAAAATAGCAGAACGTCAGTTACTCATCTCTGGTAATTTGCGTTGGCTGCGAACCTGTTCGGCTACTCTGTGAATTGACGGCCTGTCCCCATCTTCCCGCTATTATTTCTTTACACCTAACACTTTTGTTGTCGGTCTTTTAAGTAAACTAAGTACCTAGTAGTTTTTTATTTATTTTTTGCTTTTAAACCTTATCTGGTGATAAAAAAAAACAATAATTTAAAATCAGTCCAGCCATTCTTTTGTTTTAAACTAACGAACAGCAATTAAGTTTTTAATATACCTACTTTGTATAGATTGGCTCACGCTTGACCACTGATGAAAAGATATGATGTGGTCGACGATGGAGTAAGCTTGCATAGAAGTAACACTATTCACTCTTGACTTAAAGACCCTTAGGTTGTAGCTAGCGGGAAACAACACATTTTTTACTGAACTGGACCTATTTTGTGTAGCTGTGAGACATGCTAGGGTTATTTTTAGTTTCTACATGTTGCTTTCTTTTCTTTCTTTCTTTTAATCCCGCAATCCATCTGCGTAACCCTACTAGTACATAAACGTGATGTAATATTTTCTGCCTTACCTGAACAACAAGGTTCAACTACTCTGAATGTTTTCTGCAATAACTCCATAAAAATCTTCCCATTCAGTAAATCAGAAAAATGACGACACACCCAATTACCTTAGTCTATTCACTATACAAGTTCTTTCGTCACATTTCCATACAAACATACATAATAATAAATTATAGGTATTTGATACATGGTGATACTGTATATAAGCAAACTTGCTAGTATTGTGAGACCGCCCTTTGAAGAATTTTTTTTTGTGGGCAAAAATCATCCAAATGACATCCCCCGCCCTTGGGCGGAGCGGAAGATAGTCTCAGACTCTTACTGACTAAAAAACCCACCCCGTTCCTTCTTGCCTTTCCTACCGGGGCTGAGCTACTCGTACCTTTCGGAGCTAACCTTGGCCCCAGTAGGCTTCGACCCAGCTGGGCTCCTGCTGTTGCTGACAACTCCTTGAGGCGCGCGGGAACAGTGTGCACCGTCGAAGACTTAGCCTTTTGAAGACTTCTCTTTGGAGTTTTGTAACCACATCCGAAACTGTTGGATATCTGAAATAATAAAATATCCGTAACCAAATCCGTAACTAAAATAGTTTTGGATAGTTTTGGACAGTTTAAAACGTTATGGTAAGGCCCCTCTAGCCAAGTTACAACCGTTTCGCTTGCGTCAAACGCTTCGTGTTGACCTTGCCGCCAATTACATTTGAAGCTTTCTATTAGCGTTAACTATTGTAGATTAGCAACTTGGCTCGGGGTACTGTTGTCTTTACAAGCTCAGCTTGCCGCAGCCTCGTTGACATTAAGTTTGGGTTGCGGACAAAGAGTAAGCGGAGCGGAAGCGATAGCGATTTATTTCGTGAATGGTTTTTTAAGGGTCCAATCATTAATTCGTCCGTTTTGCTGCCAGCTGTTTGAGACACGCAGAATGCCTGTACGAGTGTATGTGTTTGTCCTGTATTTTTTGCTAATGTGGTGCACAATAAAGAATATATAATAATAATAATAATAACGTGCCGACAATCCAAGCTAAGTTCTTATCGTGGCCTTGCGGACGACACGCAATAGGTACGGTAGTTCGCTGTCCACAAGCCTGCATCTGCAGAGGCTGGAAATCACCCTGTGTGACAACATTATTTAGTAACAAATTACACTATGACATCTAAACAACATGCAATAATCGTTGGCAGATTGAACGATGGGCAGGGTACATTGCTCGCAGAACTGACGGCCGTTGGCGCAGAAAGGTTCTGGAGTGGCGACCGCGTACCGGAAGACGTAGCCTTGAAAGGCCTCCCACAAGGTGGACCGATGACCTGGTTGTGGGAATCCGATGGATGTAGGACGCACAGGATCGTTCATTGTGGCGACACTTGGGGGAGGCCTATGTCAAACAGTGGATGTCTATCGGCTGAAATGATGATGATGACAAAAATGTTCAAAGAAGCTATTATTGTGAAGTCGACGTTGTTCCTCTGTATTCATAATACATGTTATGAGTTATATCTCTTATAGCTTGCACTATACCTACAAGCCTGCTGACCTCAGTTCTCCATGTACGGATTGATGACACTCGTGCGCAGGTACGAATAACAATGTCACATTAAGTGGGCCACTTGTTCAGTACTATTTTAATATTTATATTGAGGAACAGTGTTGACCCATTAGTAACGGCCTCGACTTACGAGTTGTAGGTCGTGGGTTCAAACACAACCGGGCGTATTACTGTTTTTCTTCCTTTCTATTTTGTTTTTCTTCCTTTCTTTCTATTTTGTTTTTCTTCCTTTCTTTCTTTCTATTTTGTTTTTCTTCCTTTCTTTCTTTCTATTTTCTTTTTCTTTTTCTTTTTCTTTTTCTTTTTATTTTTCTTTTTCTTTTTCTTTTTCTTTTTCTTTTTCTTTTTCTTTTTCTTTTTCTTTTTCTTTTTCTTTTTCTTTTTCTTTTTCTTTTTCTTTTTCTTTTTCTTTTTCTTTTTCTTTTCCTTTTTCTTTCTCTTTCTTTTTCTTTTTTCTTATTTTTATTTTTTTATCTTTTACCTTTCTTTTTTATCTCCACTGAGTCTCTCAAGCCGGTGAAAAGAAAATCAGCTTGAGGAAACCGACTGTTTCTTTCTGAATAGCATAATACTCATCATCACGTTGGTTTCTATTGATTGAAAGACAGATGTCAAATAATGATATCTGTTTGACAGTCCATGGACCCCGGGCCTTATTAGGTCCTATGTATAGGTAGACCTACCATAATTAGCCTAGATAGAGCCTAGTTCGATCATCGCGTGGTAGAAACTTATCCTTAATTCCTAAATGTCTTTGTTGCAGGTAATATTCAAGGGTCTAGTCAATCTAAAGAGCTGTGAAAAGGTCGCCTCTAAAAAAGATGGCTGTATCATCACACTTCATGGTATAAAGTTGAAAGTTTGTATGTATGTATGAATTTATGTCTGTTATTCCTTCATGCTCAATCAGCTGGGTTGCGGGAATGTCCGAAAGAGTACCCTTTTTACTTATCGCGGCTTGACGGGGTTGGTTTTATTGACTAAAACCCACTCCTATGTTCCCTTTTTGACGAGAAGACGGCGAGCAGCTCATTGCTCGCCGTCATGGGGCAGGGGCTCACCTCTACAGTATGCTCCACTGTGTATCTTGGTCTTGGAGCTCTGAATCCTAACCTCAAAAAAAGAAAACGGTCTAACTACAATTTGGCACACATGTGGACTATAGCCTGAAATAGTACATATAATGCAGGTATCTCGGGAGTCGAGAGTGTGTTTTCTTGAATTAATTTTCTAGTGGCTTATGACCTCATTGGGGGAGGACAGTAGAGGACGGGCTGGATCGACCATAAAGATTTTTTGTTACATTTATTTATTTATTAAATCTTTATGCACAAAAAACTGTACAAAGGCGGACTTAATGCCTTAGGCATTATCTGCCAGTCGACCTTAGGGTGGTGCAGAAACAAAACATGGCAGGTGCAACTTTATAAATAGACATACAGAAGAGAAACAAATACAATAGTAAATAAATACTTAAATACATACATATAATAATAGTAAAAACCTAAACAGCAACCTTCTACGACTAGACAAAGGCAGCCTGCGTCTGATGGCAGGGACCATCACCGGACATTGCTCCCACTTTTTCACAATGAATATCACAGATAGCCCTCTGTGCAGAGGATGTATGGAATCAGAAGAAACTGTCGCGCATGTGCTCCTCGAGTGCACAGCCGTCAGCGAGATAAGAACACGAACCTTGGGAGCACCGAATTCGCTGATGGACGCCCTGAGCAAACTGAAGAGACTCATCTGATTCTGGAATGAGGTGAGCTGGTTGGAGTAAAGCCCGCTATGGCTCGCGCACAAAGTTCCGATATGGACTAAATGCGGAAACCAGACCACGAAGATAAGATACATACATATAAATAAATAATGCACATTTCTAGGCAAGCGTCATCCATTGTTGATCAGATCATCGCTTACCATCAGGTGGGATGATGGTCAAACGCAAGCCTATCTATAATAATGAAAAAAAAAAACTTTTCACAAAGAAAGCTTTGTAATTAACTTTTATAGATAGTAACGAATCTTTTGCCGATTTATAAAAAGTGCACTCGGTTTTACTGGTTTTTTTATTTTTCAGTAGCAAACAAAATACTTACTTAGACTTAGGAAAAGTCGGTTTTAAATACACCGCTAAATTTTAATCTTTTTCTTTAAATTTAATGTTTTCTTAAAGAAATTAATTTCGTACATGTACGAGTTTTGAAAAAAGGTACTTTATTTTTTAATTTTATCTTTAAAAATCGATAGTGTTTCATGTACCGGATCGACCCTCCACGGAATTAAAACGATTAATAATTCACGGTGTATAAATACTATAGAACAGACTGTATACTGTATTTAAATTGAATAGACTTAAAATTATATGAAAGAAAGAATGTTTTGATAGAAAAAGCAATTTGAAAAAGCAAATTGCACAAATTAGGAAATTCCAAAATTGATGTTACAACTCATCATTTGGAGCATAGCCCACACTTCTAGACCGTAATTCTGACAATTTTTCCTGCTTCGTCAGACTCAGATTTTTTGCTTCAAACGTGAAGGCTCGTCAGTTTTTTGACCACGAGTCTTCGCCAAGGTCACACTTTGTCGCCTGGTACCGTTGGCAAAAAAAGTCGTAATAAACTAACAATGAAAATATTTTTATTGTTGAGACGTGAGTTTTGGGCAAATGTGAAATGTACGAATTAATGTTGTGTCTTGTTGCGAAATTTTACGTAATTTAAATTAACTAGTACAGTAAAGTGTAGTAAAAAATATTTTTATTTCAAAATGTATTAGGTATAAAATTATTTAAATTAATTGTAATATTTTACAACCGTTACTGTATTTAAGAAATATTCAGAAAACAGTATCTACGACTCTCTTTTCTGAATATTTGAAAAACTGAAACGTTAATTTAATAAATAATGTAGAACTAAGTTAACTATAAAGTAATTTTAGTCCCGCGTCGATTGCCTACATTGATTGAAATTAAAGTATAACCACACTTCTTCTTCTTTTTCCTGCCCTTATCCCATATTAGTTGGGGTCGGCGCAATACATATTTTTCTTTCATTCTGTCCATTCTTCCAATTTATACTACGCTATTAACATGCAAATAGTATAACATACTATTTAAAAGCCTAATAGCAACCTATTCAGGTATGCCGTAATTATAGACACAATAGAAAGCGAACGCCGGAGTTCGCTTAGGGTTTAATGAAATAAGGTAGCGGTACACGCTGGGCATATCTAACAGGTTTGCCTGCACAGTTAAACCTGTCAGGAAAGCTTGTAAGGGAACCTGCACAGTTGTGCAACAAACAAGCTACATTTTGCCTGTACAACTCAATTGTAAAGGCAAAACTGTCAGCCAGCCTTGGCGTGTATGGCGTATATACCATTCATGTGACTTAATTAGTTGATTCTTAGTACAGCTAAAAAAATATTGGAAAATGTATTTATTTATTTGCTGACCCTACAAACACCGTGCTTAAGTTACGAGGTGTCGCGTCCGAGCAATATATTTTTTCTTGCATTCAGCGATCCGTATCCTTTTATGATGTCCCAAATCAAATATTTTATTAGGTTGAGTAAAAACTGACTTAATGTTACGATTTAGATACATGGCATTCTTCTTCGGTTTCTCTCTCCCTTTGTATCCACATGTGGAACAAGCTTAACCGATTTATTGCCATCAGATAGTCCAGAGTCATTGATTGTAGGACATTACCGTGGCCATCGTCATTGCATTGACTACTACAGTGTCTCCCATCCTGCTGATTCCTGCAACTTTGAGTAGATTGCTGTAACCTTACCATCATCATTCCAGTCAAAAGACGCTTATGGACATGTCCCCACACGTCCTCCAAATGTCACCACAATGAACGGTCCTGTGCGTCACGCATCCATTAGATATTCGCTATCTTCACCAGGTCATCGGTCCACCTTATGGGACCTTCCAGCTCAGAATCTTACGGTACATGGTCGCCACTACAGAACCTTTCAGTCCCAACGGCCATGTGTTCTGCGAGCAATATAATGCCCACTTCCACTTAAGTTCGATTCTCCGGGTTATGTCGGTAACCTTGGTTTTCCTGCAGATGTTTTCAATAATGTGACTTATTCATAGTTAATCTCAATGGTTTATTTAATCACATGCCGGAAATATATAAAAGGATTCTTAAAGCTGTTGGACATAATGACTTATTAAATATCTATGACTTGGCAAAGTTTGATTTTGATGGATGCTTTAATAAATAGTTTTACACAATGAATATTTGACAAAAACAAAAAATCTATTAGTTGTAAACTTAAATTCTTATTAAACTCGTCCTGATCTAATTAACTTTTCAAGTTCATTCTACATCCGTTTAGGAGTTCCCAAAAATACATGGTAAACGAGCAACTTTTTTCTGCAACTAATTTGTTTCTTACATCAAGTCTACGGAATCATACAATCCAACTTGCACTTCCACTTACATAAGAAAATACGCACTTGTAGTGGTGTGACTGCTGACTTTTTAGTCTAAGGATTTGGTGGTTGTTACCACCGTTAAACTGTTTCCGTCGCCGGCGGACAAGAAATATCGCCCCGTCTTTTGGTGACAATTTTTAAGAAATAGTCGAGTCACTGTTGCTCCCATTTCTCTATATTTACACATTCGTGCTCCCCATTCGCCTCACTATACGTGTCTTCGGTGTCGTTCAACAAAACATGTTTATGCATAGTGCGCAAGACGAATAGTGGTGGCGTTGTTTACACTTTCGTGCTCGCCATTTGCCACACCACACGTGGAGACGGCGACAGAGATCAAAAAGTTGCTGGTGGACAACTAAGTGGCTCGTGTACACCTTCCCTAATAATTTAGAGTCATCTTTAAAGCAGGTACTAATTATAAAACCCGCATGTTATTATGTCCATCTAATTTCAGGGTGTAATGCTTGTAAAAACGTTTATGAATTAAATGGTAAGGAATTTTTTATATGCAAAAAAGTTGACATGCAAAAAATATTCAATGTCGGATTGGGCAGACGCGAGGAGGAGCTCTTCAGGGTTAAACTACGGTTGTCGAGGTCGGTTCGTGGATGGGTGATCATTCATGACAAAGGGAGACTGCATCGTGCTTTAGAATACACGCAGGTGGAAAGTAAAAGATAGCTCGCCATCCGACCGTCCGGTCGTGTATATTCATATTTGACTTTGAAATTTTATTAATCCCAAAAAATAGTCGGATACGTAGTGACTATACGTTATATTACATTTATTCAATTAAAGACAAAGGAGTATATTGTCTAAAAATTATCAAGTTAGTCATGGATCTGACTTATTTTTTTTTCTTTCTTCAAGAAAAAAATTAAGTGGTAATTTAATGTCATTAGAGTGCGAAGTTCAATGACCGTCTTTATCCATTATGTAGCTATGTATTAATGCAGTCACAGCATAATATCAAAAATGAGACTAATGCGAAAACCGGTGAAAAAATTTGAATGATTCTAAGGACCACACTGGTGGAACCACCACAAAAAAAAAACACATCACCTTACAATAACTTGAACTGACAAACCTACACAAGACGACAAAATTACAACGAAAAGTAAAAAGAACAGGAATGTCAAAGCAAATCGGCTTAATAATATTGATGATCTTCATAAAGTGGGCATTTTCAATAGGGAAATAATTACACTAACAAAAGATGTTCGAGGAATGTAGCTGAACATGACAGGTCTTATTGTATGTCCAGATTTAATTATCTCCCGATAATGGAGGAATATTGCATTTAAATCATCAATTTCTTAGGGCGTAAATTGGAAAAGTGAGAATGTATGGTTTCTTGTCTTGCAAATTATTAATAAACGAAGGAATGTGTTAAAGAAGCGTATATTAAAATGAAAGTTTAAATAAAAGAATTCGATACAGGGCTGAACGTTATTGTAAATTCAGATGATAATGGAACCAGAAGGGGAACTCCTAAACGACTATCGCTGAACAGCGAGTAGACAAGAGAGAGACAAGATGGTTTGTCTAGTAATAACTGACCTACAGATAATGACTAGTAGAGAATTCTGAAACAAAAAGACAGAATTCCAAATGAATTGGCACAGCAACGTTTAATGATAAAGTGAAAGTCAATAGTAAAAAAAAATACAAAATGTCTCCAGGACAGCTGTAAGCGGTTGTAAATTACCGTTAACAGACCCCATTATACATTTAGATAATAAACAGACACGTATTGGCATACAAACAGACGTAAATGTCAGTGACGTCATCTATTTTAAAAAGAAAGTACTAAATAAAGCAAATAATAACATTGCAGACCTTGGTATGCATATTATTTGGGATCACAGCTTATTGGGATGATGTAAGCTGTATTACAGATTTTAATTTTAATTAAAGTACTTGGTCCAGGAGGATATCAAATAAAATAGATGTTTGTTAAACTATTTTTGTTTTTTATTAAGTAACTTCTATTCAATAAAATATTTAACCCAAAGCTTGCAGCCGGCCGGGCTATGTGAACGAACTTGTATTTTACAAAAATAGTATGACCAAATCGGGGAACCTGGCTTCTAAAGAATTCGCTCGGTTCACGACAAGTCTCGGCCATCAATTACTTACAAATTTAAAAATTGGCCTTGTATTTCTTTTGGATTTTGGATGACAAGTGGGTTTCTTAAATGTTTTTAGTAGTTGAGGATACTTAATCAATAAACGGTTTAGATAAAAATGCAAAAACAGTCTATAAGATTGATTGGTAATTTCGTGTCTCTGTTCTTCTTGTATCCATGTTCTTATTTTCATTATTTAAATCGATGTTCCGTCTCATATTTTACTCGAGCCTATAGAAGATAATTTCAATGAAAAGATTTTACATTAAGAGTGTATAATGGTTTACCATTACAACCAAATCAGAACACGTGTCCCCAAATAACACAAAAACTCTTTTTACCCGACCATTTCAAACAAAAACTTGATCCACTAAACACAGACTAATCGTTTGATTGACATTATAATCCCACCTAATAAAAAAAGCCTATTATATAAATAGGACAAAGAGGTCACGGACCCAGAGATTACGTCATTTGATCATTTAAATTCTACAAGAAGCGTTTGACTGACACACGTGCATTTATGATTAAAAGACCTACCACAAACAATGGAGTGCCGCAAGGAATAGTTTTAGAACCCCGCTTGTTGCACCCGTGTCAAATTATTACATCAATGGTTTTTATTTATTCATGTGTGAGAAGCACGGAACAAAGATGTCTTCATCACTTTCTTTGTCGCATATATTACTTTAAAGTCTGGGAAAATTATCGATTACACAAAGCAGTTAAAGTAAAATTACATGGTTTTATTCGATAAATTTTAATTGTGTAGTGTATTTTTTTAGTGTGTCTCAGAACTTAGAGTTGCAAATGCTATATTGCTGTTATTGTCTCGTCACGAACATCTAATCAATTGAAGGGTTAAGTGGATAAAGGTGTTATCTGACAAAATAAAAAAATCTGACTTTTTTTTGCATGGATATAGGTTTTAACTGATGGTAAATCGATACATGGATTTAAAACACCAATGCTAATTCTTTACATAGTTACAGATGCTAGCAAAGACTTTGACTGTCAATCAAGTAAATATTTCAGATTTGAAATGTGCTAACAGCAGAAATATTACCAGAGAATCGTAATAGTAGTTAACACCTTTGTCCACTTACTCCTTTTTTTGAAGCAATTGTGAGGCAGTACTCAAAATAAATAAATAAGTAACCCATTATTGAGTAAAAATGGGTAGAAAAGGAAAAAAAATATCATGCAAATAATATTCTCTTTTATGTAACGAGATCATTGTATAATAATTTAAATGATTTTCAATTCGTTGTCGAAAGAAACCGGTTGAACAAAATTCAATGAAACAATAGACTAAATTTTGCTTATCATCATTTTGCAACTAAAATTAATATCCACTTTAATACAGCCCAATATGGATCGATCAACAAAACATTTATCGATATTATAAATTAGATCGTGAACGCGACTAACGCGTGGGAATTAAGAATATCGATATATTATTATCCACAAATGTCACACTCTTTTGATAGCACACCTGAGCACTTATTATCATTATGTAAATTTAGTTAATCTTGAATCACAAAGATGGGTAAGGGGAGCGACTTCTATTTATCTATACAATTTCAGTGCTACTATAATAGGCGTTTCGGATCCCATTTCTATTCAAATTGGAAATTAAATCTCCGTTTTGTTGTAACGCAAGCCTGTTTTATCTTCAGCTGTGTCTTTTATGTGTAAAATGGGCTTGTGTTATATTGATTGTAATGTTGGCTATTAAGTGGTCTAGTCCTTTTTATTTATTTCTTAGATTGTGCTATATTGCTATAGACAGGTTAAATTCTATTAGACTAAATGTTCTATTTGATTGCGATATGTTCAAAATATTTCTTGTGTTTTTGCAATGTTTGTGCTTTTAACCACTGTCAAATTTAGAAAGTGTTCAGTTTTAATACAGAATACAGTCATTATGTTTTCCATTACAATGTGGCTAACACCTACCTATTCTATAATTTTTGCAGTTTTTGTTAGCAGATGTATCGAGTCGGCCTTTTCGATATCTACTATATAATTGCCAACTCTATTCAACCGAGATCACACCTGTCTCAATAATCCCACATATTGTCCAGTTATTTACACTTGAGATACTACACCGATTTTACATCACAGTATTCACTAGCAATCAATTGCCAATATTTAAAAAGCTACTGAACTTTGAATTCAGTCAGTTGAAGTTTCATATTCTCCCTCACTCCACTCGAGAGAAGACCAGGGGCCGAAGTCTGCTATTTTTTATAAATTCGTATTCAGTCAGTTGAAGTTTCATATTCTCCCTCACTCCACTCGGGAGAAGACCAGGGGCCGAAGTCTGCTATTTTTATAAATTCGTATTCAGTCAGTTGAAGTTTCATATTCTCCCTCACTCCACTCGGGAGAAGACCAGGGGCCGAAGTCTGCTATTTTTATAAATTCGTCATTCCAACACGATCCTATTGTCGTTTTGCTAAAAGTTTGTAATCTGGTAATTCATAATGATCGATCATTAATCGGTCAATGGTCTTGTAATAGAATTGTGGTAGAATGACAATATCGAGCTTATTATAGTCTGTCTAATAAGTCAACCGACTTGGAAATTTTGTATAATATTTAATCATTTAAAAAATACTTATATTCGATACTTTCCATAAGGTTCTTCTGTTAGTAAACAATGATCTCTATCTCTTAATCAACCTTGATTATTGAACCCTTGTTGACTACATCACATTTCATTAAATCCTAATAATTACCCAAGTCGTTTAACTTATTAGACAGACTCTAAAAGTACTAATTGCGCAATGACATCGTAATGGTAGGTCACTGATGAAAGGAACTGTCAAAATTTTTGCAGATTATGTACGAGATTACCTTTCTATTCCATTTCTTTCAATGGAGTGTTAGTGGTTGACCATCGGAAAGTCATTAATGACGCCCTTATATTAGTAGATTACCAAAACTTGTCGAAATCAACAATTATGAGATCAATGACAGACCATTCTTACACTATTGTAATAGCAGACTTGAGGCCTTCTTGTTTACCGCTATAATATTTATGTAGTTTGATCTCAATTCGTTTTCTCAGTAAAAATGTTCCTCCATAATACAATCCAGTTTTTACTTCATATCTCAAGGGTTTTTATCTACCTCAACCAATTATAATAGCGGCACTACGTCCTGTTACCATTGAGGAAATTACGAAATGATTCCCTTGTCAACGTATAGGTGAAGCAGTTACTTATGGTCATGTAGAAAATAGACAGAGAAGGGTTAGAAGGTTCAAGCCTAATGGCCGGTATTTAGGGTTCCTTAGCTCAAAAGGAAAATAAAGAACCATAATAAAATCATTTTGTCGTCTGTTAATCTGTCTATCTGTCTGTCAAGACCCTTTATCTCGGGAACGCGTAGAGGTATCGAGTTGAAATTAAAACCATATGTTCATTTCTGCGGTCCCTCGAAGTTGTAAAAAAAACCAAGTTCTGCGTTAACGAAAAAGAAAGATACGGCTGTATATGTCGCAAAGAACGTTTATTTCGACACTCACACAGGATCATAATTTTTAGGGTATTTCGCGTTACCTTAGAATCTTAAAAAATTGCATAAAGCAATAAGGTCTCAAAACACAAATAAAGAAAAAATCTCAAAATTGTAAATTTGTAGTTACTTCACAATTTGTAGTTATTTGCAATTTGGTAATATCTTCATATCTAAATTCAGGAATTGAACTGTTTTCATATGTAAGTTTGTACGGAACCTTCAATGCACGAGTCCGACTCACTTTTTTTTGTATGGGTACTGCTAAGGAGTGGAATTCTCTGTCGGAGTCTGAGTTTCCTGATAGCCGCCGGTGGAAGTTTGTCGTATCACAATTTTCTTCGAGCATTGTATAGATACTGGCACGGATCTTGAACACTGGCTTTAAGTTGCGCAGAAGTAAAATATAGGGTCTCTATAGTGGTGCGACGTGAGATGCGGGGGTGGGGACTGTAATTGATTGGCTCGCCGCATATCGCGTCATAGACGTAACTCGTGATTCGTTCTCTGCGCTTGCTGCATGTATCTAACAACGACGACAATCTCCACTCTGATGCTGAGCGCTAAAGATTCGTGCCGGTACCTATACGAAGTTAAACTTCTGCAACCATCCTTCCTCGTTGTAAGTGTCTGATTTTTTACGAGTTTCCGTGGTTCAGCGCTATATTTAGACTGCTTTTCAAACGAGGATGCCCCTGCAATCTTTGATTTGCCGGCCAAACGCGTGGCGTTAGTTCCCTTCATATATGGCGTTATTAAATCTTGATGAGAAGGTTTGAAGAGGTTTATGATTTTGTTTTTCCTGAAACTGGAGTAGATCTTCCTTCTATTAGACGATAAGTCTGATTAGGTGTTGGATTGACCGGTAACACTTACTTAGGGTGAGTTTCACCATTTAACTAAAACGATAACAAAGCCGTTAACATCAAATCGTCGAAATGACCAATAGGCGGCCGTTTCACGGCTGGTTAAGGTTTGTTATCGTTATAGTTAAATGGTGTAACTGACCCTTATTCTAGTAGTTACTGGAATAAATATGACTGATATAATAAAGAGGTACAGTTTGTTTTTTGCTTTTATTGTTTGAAGGAGGTAATCTCTGTCTAGTCCGATTGCTAAAATTCTTTCACCAATAGAAAGCTGTTTTATTCCTTAGTGACATAGGCTATATTATATGTACGCGGCCGAAGCGGTGGGCAAAAGTTAGTTTATTTTTATTTTTAGTGAATATGGAATGACAAACCCGTTATCTTGTTCTTAAAATTCAGAAGCTATGAATATGTTAAGAACAGTAAAATGGGGTTTGCTATACCTATTTTTTTATGTGGAAAATCTTCAAGTGATTTCTTCCGCTCTGGTGGAGCGACTGACTAAAACCTACTTGTGTATCTCCAGTAGCCTTTTGCGGTTAAGGGCCGCAGACTCTTTCAGAGGATCTCGCATCTCAAGAATAAGGCTCTAAAAATCGTTTAATAAAAAGTCTCTTATAGGGTAAAAGCGCCAAGGTAGCCGCAAAGATCTTTTCTCAATTTTTTTTTGGAATTCACTGGTCAGTGTCAAGTTGTACGTTGATTACAGTATGATGGGTTTTATAAATAGCTATAACCTAGGGGTCTTTAAGTCAAGAGTGAATAGGTTTCTTCTAGGCAAGTGTGTTCTATCATTTGCCACATCATCGCTTACCATAACGTGAGATAGTGTTTAAACGCGATCCTATCAATAAGTAATAATTATTAAAAAAAAAACCTATAACATACAGAACAGGCAAATATGGTTTAGAACAGTCTAAAGCTATTTTATACGAATTTATAAACAAAACAACGGCTAGTAAGTACCTGGGCTGCGACTGCTGCGAGTTTTGTCCGAAAGAGTTACCGTTGTTTTAATTAGTAAAAGTCTGACACTCCCTCTCTCTACAATTAGAGCAGGAGGAGTTAATTGATGAATTTCCACCTCTTAAAAAATATGGGTGTAGTAAACCCAATTTTACTGTCCCAAACATATTCACAACTCCGTGTGTAGTAAACCCCATTTTTGTCATATTCTGGCTTCTGAATTTAGAAAACATGTAACGGGCTTGTCAATCTGTATTGAAGTATTGAGTCTTGTAAAAACGACGTGTGCGAGAATTATGGGTATTCTGATGAAAATCAATGACTGGATGCTCAATGCAAATTAGTTTAATTATTTTCGGTATGAACAATATATTTTACAAGAAAACAAGTGAAGACAAGTGACAAATAGAAGTGTATTTTTCCTTTAATTTAAGAAGCTAGCAAGAAGGTTTTATCTCCAACACGACGATGACCCAACTGATATAAAAATACTTGATATATTTTTAATACAAAATCAGCGTGGAAATAATTATCGCGCAAAAAAAAACGTCGCGGCCTTTAAATATAAAAACACAGTGAGTCAGAATATAAAATCATGAGCACCCCAAGGTGTTTTGCAAACAGAAGTAATAAGTGCCAAAGTATATCTGTCCCTTTTTACTTCATTCTATTAACAATTGTTAGAGTGAGACAGCAAGTGTCCGTACACCTGTTCCAAGTTACAATTAACATTTTGTTGATGTCAATTCAAAATGTTGAATGAGTTGTTGGAAAAATGCTTCGGTTAGTTTTCTGTGAATTATATCAAAATGTCAACTTATTTGTGGTGAATAATGAAATATTAATGGCGGTAAGAATTTTTAAAGTGGACATTAATGACACCATAACGAATTAAGGCCTTGACTTCCAAGCAGTGCTATAACAGTGCAATAACAGTAACTTTCTGAAGCCTACATCGGTAACGACGAAATCAATAGAATTGAAAAAAAAAAATTTTAATATAAATTCATGTTCAACATTATCAACGTATGATTTTTTCATGCGATTAAAACTTTTATGAGTGGCCTGTTGGTCTAGTGGTTAGTGACCCTGACTGCTATGCCGGAGGTCGTGGGTTCGATTCCCACCCAAGACAAATATTTGTGTAATGAGCATGATCACTTGTTCTGTATCTGGGTGTAATTTATCTATAGTATGTATGTATTTAGAAATATATAAGTATCTTTATCAGTTGTCAAGTACTTATAACACAAGCTGGAATATTATATTATATTATTATATTTTGTTAAAAAAAAATATTTAGCAATTTTCAAATCAATTCAATTCATCAATCAATTAATCTTCAATTTTATTAAAATTCGAAATGGCTTGGATCTCGAGAAACATTTTTACACATAAAAATTGGTATTTAAATATTCTTTAAAGTAAATATAGTATATGTAAATCAATCAATATTTCTCCAAGAAAATAGATTTAAAGATCGGCGGGGCTCTATCCGGGCGCAGCTGGCTGGAATTACGTGCACAGATACTCGTACTGCCGCCTTGGCGGGTACTAATGTTTAAGAGACTATAAAAGGGGTTAACGACCTACATTTTCTTAATTAGGTACATTTGGCTTGCTAATGGGTATTTATTTGTTTTTTTTTTTTATGTGTGCCATTGACTCTAGGTATTCAATCTTTGGTCGAGACTGGACTTGACCTTAAAAGACGTGGTACCAAATTTTTTGTATTATATTTTTTTCCGTCAGTTCCCACGTGAAAATTCCATACAGATTAATCTTATTTCATAGCTCTAGGTACCCGTAAATCCGTATTAGATAACTTCGGAATAATCTGATCGCAAATTAATTACTTTTAAACAATACAAAAAACCTTTGTTACATCAACATTAAAAAAAAAATTGGAGCAAAGAAGACCGTAAAAAACTTACGATGCAAATCGACAAAGTTAATTTTGCCGTCAAATAACTGATACCGCTACTTATAAAATCATTATTTGGAAGGGTTACAGCTTATGTCTCATTGAAATTGATTTTGACAACCGTATTTATAAATTGGTAATATTTGTAACTCAGGTCATTGTGCCGAATTCTTCAAAGGAAACTGGATCTTCGGGTAGGTTTGTAAGGTTTATATTTAATTGTAATGTGCCAGTTATTTATATTTCGAACAGGTGCTTTGAGTGTTCATCGAATTTTGATTAGTGAGGGGACATCGACTTATTTTTTTTAAGTTCAACTTTATATCGATGCCTTTGATTGAGATATGGACGTTATTTTTTACAATGATGTTAGTAGGTGTAAGATAAATGACTTGGATTTTTTTTTGGTACATTAACCTTGGTCATTAAAAGAATTGCTTAAGCTGTTTTGAATTGGTACAAAAATAAATAGATAACACAGGTAGTATAAAAAAATAAGTAGTTATATATTTTAAAGTTCAATATATCTAAATTCAATTAACAAATAGCGAAGTAGTGTCAACTTAATTGTAATTTATATTCGTAGAAGCAAAGTTAAACAGTTTTTGTAGTTAACATTTTAAAATTGTTTACTTCAAATTTGCATAAGGGCATTTACAAAATGACAGAAACTAGTGCAGTGCACAGCACTAAATAACTATTTCCTATTGAACAGAACTGACACAAAACTCCACACTCTTATAAAAGTATGATTGATACACACGATTTCCATATTAATAGGTACCGTAAAGGATCTACACAAAATAAAATCAACGATTTATGTCACGTCACATAAACGGCTACCGTAAACTTAATGAGAAATCCCACACTAAAATGTTATCTAATACTAAATAGCAGTGTCTTATAAAATATGCAGTAGTAATGTAAGATAGCGCACTTTTCTGACGCAATTAATAAAAGTCTAGTAAGTATGCTCACCGGAGTTATTGGCATCGTTAGTTGCTGATTACTAGACTTATAAAATACTGATAGGACGTATGTTATGTTAAATGTTTACCATCGTTTAGATTGGTAATTTATTACTCAGATATTTTTGCATGTGTAACATTATTCTGAAACGGAGAAGTACTCCTCTTTCAGTACCAATGGTTTCGGCACCAAAGCTATTCCTTTTTCGACACCAATAGGTTTGTTTGCTTCGTGCCGAATGTGGATCTAACTTACCTATTGGTGCCAAAAGGGGAATAGTTTTGGGGTCGAACCATTGGTACCAATAAAATTAGTACCGAAAGAGGAATACTTCGAAATGAGGCCTTCTTTCACTATTAAATACAAGATTGTATTATGTCATGAAACGCCAGAAGAATTATGTTTGGGGTACCCCTAATTTCTGTATCGCCATATTAAATACCAATGCTTCAGAACAATGGGCACTTTTTCATGGGCTCCACATCTAAATCATTTTTTTTTTAAATTCTTATCATATAATCAGTTATGTGGACTATAAACTGATGAGATGTAGTCTGGATGTTATATAGGGTGTTGCCTCCTGCGGGGCCTGCCCTTCCTTAAGTGTAGTCACATATAGGTGACTTTTCTAGTCAAAGATGTCACGCCACTTCTACAGTCGACGAATACTTTCAAGAATAGTAACTAAAAAACTGCTAGCTGGTTTGGATGCTTTTGGAGACGTGATTTGTAATTGGCACCATGGCAGTTGATCAACCGACATGATAAATATAAAAATAAAAATCTGATTCATTCAAAATCGCAGTCCAATTCAATTCTTTCCCTGAACGTGCCTGACTGCTGGTGATGTAAAATGAAGCTATTGTAGGTGTCATTTGACCTTTCAAATATCAAAATATCTCACAACTATTATTATTCAATTGTTATTCAGATATTTTATATCTATTGTAGTTATAGCATAATCCCAAAACCCAAGATTAAGTGGAATCAGCGTCTGTAAAAAATAACGCAAGAAGATGAACACAAAGTTTAGTTCTTACGTCATTTTGTTTAAAACTAGTTTTTGAATAGTGATACTGGTCTTACACGTGCTTTGACTAAAATACCTACAAATTAAATGTTAAAAAACAATGTCATTGACCTGCGAATAAACCCATATTATTAAGAATTCTTTAAGAAATAGAGCAATCAATCTGTCTGAAGTTTTTTATTTTTCAAATATTCTAGGATTTTATTCGAATAGCCATAATTAAAATACATAGATTCCATCAGTTAACAAATTGAAATAAACATAGAGTTAAATCTGAAAAGTACCAGGGCGCAATGAGTCATAGGTGCCTAGATAGCAAAGATACCTAATTAGTGATAAATGTCTGCAGTTAGTACCTTATCCTTATTAACTGAAAGATTCACTACCTCCAGTCAAGCAGTGTCAGTTAAGATGGTAGTAAACTAACTATTATTTATTATTACGGCGGTTTTAATCAATAAGGGAAAAGGGAATATCCTTCCTAACCATTATGTGTGGGAAATGTATTAAGAGCACATAAAAACCTGGATGTTATTACCGAAATGACAGATAAAATTCACATCATGAAGTTTTCTTAGAATGGCAGAAAATTCTTACGAAATAAAGTGCCTAGTTTTTGCTGTGATTATAAATTGCTGACGTAAAAGAAAGTCAGTAAAGAACAAATAAAAATACAGTTTTCTATCTAAATTTAGATCTTTTGTTTTTATTAACTTTTTCTTGTTTTTGTTCCAACCACAACGGTTCTTGATTTCAAAAATAGTGTTTCGTTCAAATCCATATGACAAAAATTTAAGACAAAGGAAAACATGGCCAACACTGGTCCTGACATCATCATAATCAATCAAATCACATACTAACCCTCAAGGACGGTCAATCAAATGATTTTAATTGCTTATTATTTATTCACAACACAGTGCATTGTTCCCTTTTAGTACTACAATGTTAGTTACCGAGTCAGTTCCATATGCTACCGTGCAAAAAGTCACCCGTGTGACTAGGGCATCAGACATACACTGTGTGTTGTCTTTTCGATCCATTGTTTCACCGTATCGCCAAATCACTATACTGTAAATCAATGGTTGTGTAAGAGCTTACAACTTTATGTTTTGCTGGTATTAAACAGATATAATTAAACATTTCTTTTGTTTAACTTTATATTTTAAAAAATAGCCAGACTTAAACAAGTATGAATGTGATGAGTTCATTTATTATGGTTGAAAATAAAATACTGAAGTGATGAAATAAATCAATGATTGTTTTAACACTAGACAATGAGTGCAGTTCAAAAATATGTGTTCGTATACCATCAAGGGTTAGGAAATGAGTAAGTTATTTTTTAATTAATATTTTTTTTTAAATTTAAATAAAATAACAGGATGCATACAAATGTACAGCTGTGTTTATATTACACAGTTAAAATTACTTTTAACTGCATGAAAATTAGTCAGAATTAGTTTTAACCATTTAGAACTGCTTTAAAATTACAAACAATTACTCAAAAACCTGCTAGGTTGGTGAGTTTTGTAACCATTTTTTTTTTGTAGAAATTCGAGTATGTAAATGATAACTAAAATGTTTGTATTTTTTTTATAATACTTTTTAATTTAATAAAAGTTTAACTGTAATCTCTTCTTCTTTTCTATCGAAAATCGCTAGTTTGAAAATTAATATAAATATCGTATTAAAGCATGCGTTTTTAAGTTTCTCGGTTACCTTTTATATTAAATGTAAATAAAATGTATCCTGATATCCAAATTGCTTTTTGTTTAGATTTTAACTTGCATAATAAATATTGCTTGTCACCTTCAACGATTGCATCACTGCTTACCATCAGGTGGGATCGCAATAAAGCACTAGTTTATATCAATTAAAAAAAATGTTTCTTTTTACTTTAAAAAAAAAATTGCTTGTTACTTGTCAAAGTCGACAAATTCACCGCCAACACTTTTTTTTTTATATATATCGGTATCGATAAAAAAGAAGAACGTCCCTACAGATTTCATTTCGAATATTTATTTGCGAATTGTACTACTAACGATGTATTACGAGTACATGTAGACCTATTGTACATGTAGATTTATTCACCCATTAAATTCTAACCAAAGTAAAAAAGAAACTACTGATAATATCAGCGTAAACATTTATACGAATGAGATTTATCTAATAAACAAATTATGTCCATAAAATTGTCCGCAAGAACTTCGCATGTGCATTTAACGTGCGTGTAGACTTTTGAAATAAATGCATGAAACTTATCCCAGGGGAATCAAAGATACGTACTTGTGGTGGAAGGGACTAGAGATGTGCCGTTGCCAGCAATATGGGAATATTGTTGGCAATATTGCCACCAATATGCATACTTCGGGCAAAATTCCCGGCAATATTCCCACTTCACGGCAAAATTGCCTCTAGAAGGGACAGTAAGTAACTAGATTCAAGACATTTGATTGGTTGAAACTAGTTTTAAGTAACGCTTGAGTTTTGAGTGACGTTCTGTAATATAGGCTTTAATCACTTATAAAGCATCGACCAGGGTGAGAAAATCGGCGGCGGAGACCTCTCGTGCCGGGCCGTGATCGAGGCCATGGTCAGGAGCGAGGAGGAGTGGCAGGCGGTCGCCGACTTTTGCGAAGCAGTAATGCTCGCAAAGGTGGAGGCCGACCGCATCAAGCAACGGCGCTCTCGCCGCCGCCGCTGGGATTCCGATCCCGATTTCCAGCTACCGTAGGCGCGGGCTTGCGGACAGTGAGCAATGGGTATCTCGCTGTCCGGCCGTCCGGTAACCGTCCGGACCAAGCCCAAGTCGTCGACGGCGCGCGCCTCAAGGAGTTGTTAGCAACAGCAGGGGCCCAGCCGGGTCGAAGCCTACTGGGGCCAGGGTTATCCGAAAGGGCGCTCGAGCCTCGGTATGAAGGCTTGAAGGAACGGGATGGGTTTTTTAGTCAGTAAGAGTCTGACACTATCTCCCGCTCCGCCCAAGAGCGGGGGTTGTCATAAGATGATTTTTCCCATAGAAAAAAAAAATCAGGGTGAGAAACATGTGCGGGTGGTTACACAACAATTGTTATAGGATAGTGCGAGTTTCTTTTTTTGTGGCTTAAAATCATCCAAGGATATCCCCCACCCTTGGGCGGAGCGGGAGATAGTGTCAGACTCTTACTGACTAAAAAACCCACCTCATTCCTTCTTGCCTTTCATACCGAGGCCGAGCTTCTTACCGAGACTTGGCCTCGATCCGGACAGTTACCGGACGGTCGGACAGCGAGCTACCCGTTACTAGCCGCCCGCAAGCCCGCGCCTACGGTGGTCGGAAATCGGGATCGGAACCACGGCGCCGGATCGGGCGTGAGCGCCGTTGCTTGATGCGGTCGGCCTCCTCCTTTACTAGCATTACTGCTTCGCAGAAGGAGGCGACCGCCTGCCACTCCTCCCCGCTCCGGACTATGGTCTGTACCAAGGCCCTGCGCGAGAGATCGCCTCCGCCGATTGCCTCCGAAAGGACACGCTGATGCTTTGCCCAAGCGGGGCACACTTCTATCGTGTGCTCCACCGTGTCCTACGGTAGGATGGTGTTGCGGGTGACAGCTGTCAGATTCCTACAAAGTAGCTATAGTTATCGGGACGGATCTTGAGCGCTCGGCGTCAGAGAGGGGATCGCTTTGCGCACTCCATACATTGGCGAGCCAATCGTTGTCGTTGTTAGATACATGCAGAAAGCGCAGGGAACGGATCAAGAGTGACGTTTATGACATGATGGCGCGGCGAGCCAACCACTGACATTCCCCGCCCCGGCGTCTAACTAACGCGCATTTAAATAGCTGAAGAGCTGATGCAAATTCAGCGTACAGATTTGCTGAGCTGCGGAATCGTTCTAAAGAAATAAATAAAATAATGATAATTAGGGCAACAGACCAATAATAGACTAGAATAGAATAGAACAGAATAGAATAGAATAGAATAGAATAGAATAGAATAGAATAGAATAGCATAGAATAGAATAGAATAGAATAGAATAGAATAGAATAGAATAGAATAGAATAGAATAGAATAGAATAGAATAGAATAGAACAGAATAGAATAAACTTTATTGTACACCAAAAAGTAACACAACTTATATGTTGGGCATATGTCATACGTAAATGTTCTAATCGAGTGGAGAACTTTGACCAGGGTAAAAGATTTCGGTTTTCGTCTCTATTCTACCACGACCACCTCTAAATAAAGAATCGCAGATTAGATAATTTACAACATAACTACTGTGCATATTCTTACAGCATATATCGCGTGCGAGTAAGTGCCCAAGCTTATGATTAGCATGCATGTTTTCCTGAAACGCGATTGTATCAAATCTACTCATCAGCTTTTTATGTAAGCCGTCTGGATGTAGCCTTATCAAAGGTATTGAGACTTCTAGAGTTATTAGGTGGATCATCGTGTTACTATTCATGTTCTGTAGAGATTACAGAATCTAACAAGTTATTGCCATGTGATGAACCGTGTCGGATTATACTACTATGCTACATAACATATTTTGTTGTAAATCTTTGAGTTACTGATATGTTAGGCTTATGGTAGATGTTATTTAGGATTTCTGTGCTTAGGATCTTTATGAAAACCTCTCGGCGTGCTACATGTTGCTAGCCATCCACAACTAGCTTGTGGATGGCGAGCAATTTATAGCTTACCGTCCGAGGGCCAAGCCCAAGTCTGAAGAAAGATGTCGGCAAGATGAAAAATGTACAACATGGACAACTACCCAATTGTCAAAAGCTAGACAATGAGATATTCGTACTACTATTCTTTATACAAAGACGCTAAGTAATTTTACTGATTAATAAAATAATTGATGTAAATGCTGGCCATTGGCATTTACATCAATCAACTGCCTCGGTAAAGCTATTGCATAGCATTTTTATCAACTGCAATTATAATTATTTATTTATTTTATTTATGCAGTATTGTTTTTCCTTTGTTTTTTTTTCTTTGATATTAATTGAAGTTACACTTTCACACATTGAATTGAATTTTGATTGATTGTTCACTCATTTGTTTTCTTATCGGTCACCACGCTCAAAAAACAAATGAGTGGGGGGTGTTAGGTTATTTTCGTTACGGAATTTCTGGATTCGGTCTCTACGCTCAAGGCCCGCGATAGCTTTTTTTTTAAGCTATTGTATAGCTACAATAGCTTAAAAAAAAGGTGAAAAATGTACAAATAACATGGACAACTACCCAATTGTCAAAAGCATAGACAATGCGATATTCGTATTAAGTACTATTAATACAAAGACGCTAAGTAATTTTACTTATTAACAAAATAATTGATGTAAATGCCGGCCATTGGCATTTACATCAATCTAAAACAAAAGAAGAAAAAAAAAACCAAAACAAAACATCTTCCCGCGAATTTTCTCACTACATACAATTTTCTATACGTTTAATTATTGCAAAATATCCGTTGAAAAGACGTAAACTAACAATTTTCTTCACAAATCTGCATACAAGAGCGTTCCCACTGTGGTCTAGCGGACTAACTAGGCACTAGGTACCTATTACAGGACAAAAGTGTATAAAACGATTTTCACACGCCGATAAAGATGTGTAGACACTTAGACTGCGTTTGACAAAGATGTATTTGCGGTCGGGATAAGTGGTGCCATCTTTTGTTTTGTGATAACATCACGTCTAGCCTGATAGATTGCCTGGTAGGTATGGTTTGATCACAAATATTTGACTCGTTAAGGCGTATAGTCCCTTGAACTATCTGACCGAAATTATGTGAACGCAACTCTCGCACTCGCCTAGGCGGCAGTACGCAAATCTGTGCATTTATTTGCGGCCAGCAGCGCCCGAAAAGCGCTTTAAATCTATTTTCTCTGCGAGATATTGATTGATTAACATAAACAATGTTCACTTTGAAGAATATTTAACCACCAATTTTTATGTATAAAAATGTTTAAAGGTCCAAGCCGTTTCGAAGGAGTAGGGAAAAGTTGCGAAATTGCTAAATTATTTTTTTTGACAAAAGTATTAATTGCACGAAAAAATTAAATGTTGATATTATTGTTCATGAATCTAACATATATTTTTTTCAAACCACATGACCTAGGTGTTACGAAGGAGTAGGCCTCAGAAAATCACTGTTTTGTGGCACTTTTCGGGCGCTTGGCCCTTAAGATTGCATGATGTGAAGATGAGTATATTGTGATGGACGTGTGGTGTGATGAGAATGGATAAAGTAAGAAATTAGTATATTAGAGGAAGTTTGAAAGTGGCGCCAGTGATTGAAAAGTTGAAAAGGATTCAACTGTGCGTAGCAATGCCTTAGCATGTCCTTAGGAGTCCCGCAGGGTTTTTTTGTTTTTCGATGGGAGAAATCATCCAATGACAACCCCCGCTCTTGGGCGGAGGAAAAAAACAAAGGGCAACTGGAGGACAAAGGGGTAGTTAAAGTCAGAAAAAGTCTGACACGCCATCCTGCTCTTTCATAGAACGGAAGAAGTCATTGGATGATTTCTCATCTTACAAAAAGCCTTCGCAGGTTTTTATACTTATACACCTAAGATAAAAAAATGCAAATAAATTAATAATATGTACAAACATCATAAAATATTGCATAAATCATTAAAAAAAATCATCTCGCAACGATTTTGTAATTTAAAAAATAGTTCTCATACATATGATTTAATTTTATTGCTCTATAACAAGTAATCGATGACGCAGTCGCAGTAAATGCCTGCTCACATGGACATTCCATTAATATTTATGTTTTAAAAGCCTCGTTAGTGTATCGGGTCGTAAGTTCACATAAGTTTATAATTATATGATTATATATTATACTAGCTTTTGCCCGCGCGGCTTCGCTTCCGCTCTTCCCTACTTCAGCCTACTATACCCTACTCTACCCTACTATACCCTACTCTACCCTACACTACCCTACTCTACCCTAACCTACTCTACTCTACTCTACTCTACCCTACTCTTCCCTACTCTACCCTACCCTACTCTATTCTACTCTACTCTACCCTACTCTATCCTACCCTACACATTTTGCGATTCATTTTTATATTATAGATTATACCTTCTTATAATTATGTCATTTTATATTTAAAATGTTGTAACATAGCAAACGCACATTCTGAAAGTGTTTAGAAACGGCTATCGAATCGATTTCAGTTGTCCTCTCAGGGACCAGTGTACCGAATACGGTACACCTCATACCAGCTAAGTTAAACCTTATTAGGCAAAATGCGGTTTAAGTTAGCTGGTGCCTGAGAGCTTAACACGAGTAGTTTGGTAGTTTTGTTTATCTTCAAATCAAAAAATAAATTAGTATAAAATAATTATTCCTTGTTTAAATAAATTTTGATTGTGTTACTAGCGTGTTTTTGTCGGCGTCATCATTATCGTCATCATCATATCAGCCGGAAGACGTCCACTGTTGGACATAGGCCTCCCCCAAGCGTTGCCACAACGACTGGTTCTGTGCGTCACACATCCATTGTACATCGTTTGTCTGCGTACGGAGATAATAATGTACAATTAGAATAACTAATTTCTTAACAAACCTTAACTAAGTACATTTTTGACTGGCCTGCTGGTAATTGTGGCGAAAATTAGGGTAGTGTAGGGGAGAGTAGGATAGTGTAGAGTAGTGTAGGGTAGAGTAGGGTAGGGTAGAGTAAGATAGAGTAGGGTAGAGTATTCATTTTGTATTATAAATTTTATACTAACCAGATTATTTTTTGTTTGCAGGTGGCGGGAGCATCATCAATGGCCTGACACCATGTTCAGAACGGCGTCAGTCGAGGGCTCCGGGCCGAGGACGCCGCCCGCCTACGCGCCCCACCCCCCGTACGTCCCACCCCGCTTCTTCCCCCCTCGGATACGACCTCCACCCCCCCAATACTGCTTCGACGCAGCGCGCTTCGCTTGCGACGCTTCTAAACCTAGATACTTAGACGTGGAAAGGGAGAGACTAGTCACACGATGGCTCGCGGAAGCCAATGAAGCCTTGGTTAGGAGGGACCGTCCCCCAAGGTACAAACCGAGGAGCAGTGAGCGTAGACCTGATTTCCTTGAAAGGCGACCTAATGCTCCGGAATGGGCGGACAATTTCTTGCTAGGTCGACGGAACGGGTCGGTGGAGCCTGAGGAAGACACAAGTGAAGTGATGACGTTGAAGGAATTCGTGGATAAGTTCTCGTTGCCCCGTGTGGTGAAGTTTGAGGGGGAGGATAGGCCGGTGCTACTGTACAGGGTGTTGGAGGCCCACAGGAGGGTCGAGGCGGTTCCTCTGTCGGGGAAGAAGGGGAAGCTGGTTGGGAAGCCCTTGTATATTCCGGATTCTTATGATGGTGAGTGCTTTTTTTTTCTTTATGGAACAGAAATCTGTTCGGGTCTATAGAATGCGACAAGAACCACGAATCACTAGGTTTAAGTGTCATCACTGTCGTGGAATAGTAATCATAGGGTTGAGCTGCTTCTAGCTGCACCAAATTGCACTTTCCTATGCTTCTATCTTTATCTGTCAGTTAAAACTGTCGTTTACTAAAGTAAGAAAGGAAACGGAGTGTTCGTCGCATGCGGTAGAATCGACGAGGTATTTGGCAGCATGAAGATGTAGCTCAACAAGTTTATGGATGCAAACGAATTCAAGTAACTAAGTTTTCATTCATTTAATTATTTAATCATTAAATTATTCAATAATTAAAATAATTTAAAAAATAATCATTCAATTATTTAAACTTTAAATGATTTAAATATCAAATTAATCATAAAATTATTTAATCATTCAATTATTCAGTCATCAAATTATTCATTGATTTTAGTACTAAATCGACTGGAATCAACTACGAAACCACAATCAATTATTTTAAAAACAAACAGTCTTAAAAGCGGTACCCTAACTCAAGCTCGGCCAAATCAATGACCTACTGATTGTAACAAACAATGGATAATTGACAATAGTCGGTATGGCAGTTCGGCAATGATCGGAAATGGTTCGGAGAATTCCGAACTTTCGTGACGTCAGCAATACAGAAATCAGATGTGATTGATTGTTGATTATTTAGAACGTTGATACTTAAGTGGAAAGTCAAAAGATCACACAATTTCTATAATGTATTCTATGATGTTTGGTGCTGTCTGCGTTACATTTCGGTAGAGCTTGTCATTTCCAAACTTTTTGCGAAAACTTTAATGTATTTAAAATAATTTTTAATTATACATATTAGGTAATGTATAAAAAATGTAGCTTCTGCCTGCAGTTTCGCTCGCGTGAAAGTACTTTGCTTCATATAAACCTTGGACCCCTGTTTTATCCTGTAAAAAACCCTGTTTGAATTTCGGAAAATCTTTTTCTGGCGTATATCTACGCGCGTCGTAAGGGTTTGAGCTGTAAGTTGATACATCAGTCGGTTATGGTTGCTTTTTTTAAGTTTGATGTATATGATGATAGGGTTCTATATTTTTTTTCTTCAACACAAAGTTAATCAGCTTTCATGTTAGATTTTTCAGATAATTTATGCTAAGATCTAAGGGAAGACAAATTTATAAATAAAAAAAAAAACGTAAAAAGGGTATTCCTTCCTTTAATATTAATATCCCTTAAATAAGCAGTTCTCTAAGTACTATAAGGAAATACATAAAATATGAATATAATCGTAGTTTCATAAGATCCATAACAAAAGATCTCAAAATAAAAACATATCTTTGAGCAAAAACATGCAGTTCTTCTCACAAGACAACCATAACAAAACTGGACTAATTAAATTAACATTTTTTAACAATTTAATTTAAATTTAAACTCTGATTACGCGGAAATCGTATAACATGAACAAGTATCAATTTAATTGAATGTGTTCAATTAGTTAATTAAATATGTTACTAATCGTTTGAGGTCAAATGTAGTGATCAATTAAATTTTAATGTCAGTCAATATTATGACAGTCAAATGTTTTTTTATGCATGATTATGTCAATATGTGTAACGTAAACCCACGCTGATTCGCTTTTTACATGTTTTTTTGTTAGTTACAAGCGATTATAATGTTTTCTTAGCTTTGATTAGCTGCTAAGCCTTTTGCTAGGTTCCGCATTGACAAAAGCGGCTCCTCTAGCTCTTTAAAAAGGTTTTTATTTCGAGGTTGAACAGAAATAGTTAACCGGGGAAAACCCATCTCCCACTCTAGGCTAGATCGAGAGTTTGTGTAATAAGACTGTTACTGACGAAAATCCAGGACTCTCTCTTTGTTACTTTACAGAACAACGGTTGCTGATTCTAATAGTACAATAATATGAGGCAATTATGGTAGATGAACCTTGAAAATGTAAATATAGTTTTCACTTTTTCTCCTTCGTGTTAAAAATATGGCTTTATGGTTTTCAAAATTTTTTTCTCACGATAAAATACATAGTTGTAAAATTATTTACTTGCAAAGAGAAACATCTGAAACGCAAGTTTAAAAACGCATTTGTGGGAAACAAATAAACGCTGTTTTTCTGTTTGCCATTTTATTAAAAAAATATCCTCACCCGAAAACCCCACATATACTTTGTACCACAGATATTTGTAGCCAACCCTGTGCGAGCGCAAGGCATGGGAGCAATGACCCATTAGCGACAGGTCGCGGCCTCGCCCTATATGTGGTGCTCACTGAGCTGGTAGACCAAGTGTTTGATAATGAGGTTAGGGTAGGAATGAATAATACATAATATGTTTGTAGCTACCAGAGCTTCAGACTGCCTGAGGAAGTTTTGCAAAGTACTAGGACCAATGTATGCTAGACCAATGAGTAGATTGTGTAGTTTTAGGTAGGAAACGATATTTATGGATAGCAGAGCATCAGACTAACTCAGGAGGTTTTGCTAAGCAGTGAGCATGCAAGCCCCAAAGATTTTATATATAATTACATATATCCTAGGCAAGCCCAAATTATTCTTTTATAAAATGTTAGATTGATAATGTCAGGTACAAAAGAGGTTTTCAATTACCAGAGCATCATACTAACTGAGGAAGTTTTGTAAATTAGCAGGCATGCTAGACCAATATTAGCAGATTGTGTAGTTTTGGGCAGAAAACGATATTTATGGTTACCAAAGCATCAGACTAACTCAGGAGGTTTTGCAAAGCAGTGAGCATGCAAGATCCTGGTACTCCGTGATCTCTACTCTCTAGTATCGGAATGTAGGTTTGCAATTACCAGAGTATCATACTAACTTATGAGGTGTTCGAAAAATATTGTCTGATTGTATAGGATCAGGTCGATCAGATAGAAATGGATGTCTGTAGTTTACTAGAGCATCAGACTATCTTAGGAGGTGTTGAAAAGCAGTGAGAATATAAGACCAAGCGTTGGATTGTATAACGTTAGGCAGGAAAGAAGGTTTACAGTTACCAGAGTATCAGTCTAACTTAGGAGGTGTTGGAAAGCAGTGAGCATGCAAGACCAAATGTCAGTTTATGTAGGTTCCAAAGATTTTATACATCCTACTAGAGTTTTTATAATTCAATGTCCTACTAGTATAAAATCTTTGGTAGGTTCAGATAGGAACGGATAAATGGAAACTGAATAGGTACCAGAATATCAGGCTGACTTAGGAAGTCTTGCAAAGCACTGAGCAAACAGCACACTATACTAAAATGTCTTATTGTTTAGTTTCAAATCAGAAAGTAAGTTTGTTGTTACCAGAGCATCAGACTAACTTAGGAGCTGTCCGAAAGCAGTGAACATGCTAGACCAAATATCTGATTGTGTAGATTTCTGAAAATTCATGATAATTGTTGAAGATTCAAAAGACAGTCGAAACTATGATCTTAACGAGCATTCTAACGCTAAAAGTCAACCAAATTGTCCAGTATAGAATCTCGATCCTGCATTCGTACCCAAGATTGATGCACAACATCGAGATAAGAGTCTACTATTACATTATACTAGCTTTTGCCCGCGGATGAAACCGTGTTTACATAAAATATAGCCTATGTCACTCAGGAGTAAAGCAGCTTTCTAGCGGTGAAAAAAATTTCAGCAATCGGACCAGTACTTTCAGAGATTACCTCTTACAAACTAAAAAAACATAAAAACAAACTTTATATAATACTAGGTGTAGATTTATAAGCTTGTATGTTTATCTGTATAGGTACAATTTTGTTTTATTAATTTGTTAGCAGTACATCACAGACCACAGCATTTTATTTTACATTAGTTTCTTATGGTCTATCGAAAAGTGATCTAGTACATATCACTGCCAGTGTCAAGACCGCCATTGTACCCTTAGATTTAAGTATAAATAAAATTTACCGTTTACAATAAAGTCTAGTCTATCCAATTATAACTCGGCTCTACCACAATAACTTCTAAATTAATCATTAAGCCCAACTATTAAAATAGCCGCATTAAACAAACAATACTACATGAATCAAGCTACCCACTTATTTTTAATTTATGGCGACCCACAGGCGAAGCCGGGCCGCTCAAAGATCCGCGCATCTGAGGTTATGGCCTTGTCCATATGTGTGCCTTATATGGCCTACTGGTAATAGGCCTGGTCTCCCACGCGCCCCGGAAGGTTGGCCCGAGGCATCCCAAGGCCTGATTCAATGGGGTTCTGAATACAGTAGCAATTACGGCCGTTTTAGGACGCACATTGCATGCATGCGGTTCGTAATTATTGAACGGTTAGGTTTTTCCCGCAGTTCTGCTTCCATAGGTGATGCGTACAAGACAGGCCTCTCTCTAAGAGAAGGAATAGACCGTACGTAGTCCAACAATCGAGCTCAGAGTGAATTAGCGAATATTACATGTCTTCGTTTTTCTCGGTTCTAGGATGTTTTCTCCCTATCTTTTCATTCACAGTTTTGACAGGCAGTTTTTTGTTCATGTTTTCGACTTGGATGGATACTAAGTTCTTTAAGCCAGGTCTATGAATAGTTCTTTTGCTTACCATTATAACATGTATGCACACATTCTAATGGTTGTTGGTTCTAATGGTTGCTCGCCGTATGACAAGTTGTCCGATGGCAGAAAGGAGACTGATAAAGGCATGGCATTAAAAAGTTAAAAAAAGTTGTGGTAAAGTCTGTCTAAAAGTCAAATGACTTGGGAATTTTGTATAATATTACTTGTATTCGAGACTTTTTATAAGGTTCTTCTATTAGTAAACAATGATCAAGATTTCTTAGGGTGAGCTATAACGATAACAAAGCCGTTAACAGTTGTCAAATCGTAGAAATGACCAATAGGCGGCCGTTTCACGGCTTGTTAAGGTTTCGTTATCGTAATAGTTAAATGGTGCAACTCACCCTTAATCAACCTTGATTATTGAACCAGCGTTGACTACATCAGATTTCATTTTACCCTAATAATTACCCGAGTCGGTTGACTTTTTAGACGGACTATATATTTTTTCCATGTCCCTCCTGGCATTACACAGAAACCAAATATTTTTGTCGATTATCTTTTACAAATTTATGAACAAACAAACAACATTTTTATCTCTTTATAATATTAGTTGAGATTGTGTTTTAGGTTTAAGTTGCAAGTAACTGTCGGTCAGGGAAGACTTGAATGGGATGGGATAACATTACTTAGACGTTATGTACGTCTCTTAGAATGCTGTAGGTGATATAGCTATGTTGGTGTTTGTTGAATACAGGAGAAGATACGTTAATTATTTTGATTGGCTAATTGATTTAAGGCTTATAGTCCCTTGAACCATCTGGCCGAAATTAAATGGTTACTACTCTCGTACCCGTCTAGGCGACAGTACGTCTACCTGTGCATTTTTTTGCGGTCCATTAATCCATTTTCTTTGCGAATGATTGATTGATTTACATATGTAATGTTCACTTTGAAGAATATTTAACCACCAATTTTTATGTGTAAAAACGTTTCTAAAGATCCAAGCCGTTTCGAAGGAATAGGGAAAAGTTGCGAATGTGATGTAGTTGTATGTAATATTTTTTTTAGAAAAAAGTATTAATCGCACGAAAAAATCAAATGTTCATAATGTTGTTCATGAATCTAAAATAAATATATACTTTTTTCAAACCTAATAACCTGGCCGTTACTGTAAAGTTACTGTTATAGAGCACTTCGGGCACTTGGGCCTTAATAGACAAACGCACTAATGAGGATGACTAAAGTTAGAACTACACTGCGCACACGTGTGCTATACATACCGATCTAGGTGCGTTGGTCTCCATACATTTTAAATGGAAACTAGATTTGTAGAGCTACAGTAGATCCACGCCACGCGAACTTGTTCTACGTACAAATCAGGCCTGTTACACGTGTGTATCATGATGATTCCCCATTCTTCTTACAACAGCCAAGGGTCTGCTTCTGAAAGGAAGACTCGGTCCTGGTAAGGCAACGAAGAAACAGGAGTTGGTTTTTTGTCAGTAAAAGTCTGGCATATCCGCTGTGCCCAAGAGCGGGACATGTCATTAGATGATTTTCCCACCAACAAAAAAATAATTATGAAAGTAAAATTGTACCTACGTACCTATATGGTTCCTTTTAGATATATAGATAGACTACTTTATGTATTACTCGTATTTATACACACTGTGTCTACATTTCTCATCCAACTCTCCTGTCGCAGGTCTGCTGGAAGAAATTTTAAATCGTTGAAATAAGCAGCACCTTTGTACTGTTTTATCAGTATTTGTTCTTTTCTTTTTAAGTATTTGTGTGTACATAAATAAATAAATAAAATAGATTCTTTATAGTACACCAAAAATAAAAATTACTTGAGAAAATTAAAATTAATAGGTTGTCACTCACAATGGGCGGTCTTATCTATCTATGAATATTCCTGGCAATATTGCCACCAACGGCACATCTCTAGTCTTATCGCTAAAAGCGATTTTTTACAGACAACCTTTGGATGGATTTCACAGAGAAGGAGAAAAAGATAAGCAGGTTTTAATAATAGAGTTCCTGAGATCAAACCTCGTTAGAAAGGAAACTTTTTTAACTTTACAAAATCATAACCCCCCTTTTTTTTCGATGGGAAAAATCATCCAATGACAACCCCCGCTCTTGGGCCCATCCCGTTCCTTCAAGCCTTCATACCGGGGCTCGAGCGCCCTTTCGGATAACCCTGGCCCCATCTTCTCATAATCGGTCAAATCAAATTACAATTTACATAGTTACGATAACTATCTAAATAGCTTCACTTAACTATTATTCATTTTGTACGGTATTACTGGACTCAGAATTTTAACTGCACATCCTGGGAATTGAACCCGCGACCCCGGTATCGGTATCCAACCGTTAGGTACGTTGTACTATGGTAATATTAGTATTTGGGTGTCGTGTTCCTATATCTTACGATTCGTTATCAGTACATGATATCGCTTTTGAATTGTTCTGTTTTATTTGTATGTTATCTTTAAAAACATTGTTTAGTATCTTGAGATATACAAATATTATTAGCACTGTTTTGGGAGAACGTACGAGAGAATCTCTTGCATAATAATAACTTAGAGACTCGTGCCACGGTGGCGACCTCTCGCACCGGGCCCTGGTACAGGCCATGGTCTGAAACGAGGAGGAGTGGCAGGCGATCGCCTCCTTCTGCGAAGCATTAATGCTAGCAAAAGAGACGGCCGCATGAGTGAGGTAAGAGCCTGATTTTCAACCACTGCCCAGCTGCACCATCTCATCTGATGGTAAGCGATGATGTGGTCGTCGATAGAGCACTCTTGCCTAGAAGTAACCTATTCACTCGTGACTTAGAGACCCCTAAGTTGAAGATCGCTTTGCGCATTCCATACATTGACGAGCCAATCGTCTTCACTGTTAGATACATACAGCAACGCAGGGAACGAATCGGGAGTGACGTCTATGACGCGATGGCGCGGCTAGCGAATCACTAACACTCCCCGCCCCCGCGTCTCACTTCGCACCACTAAAGAGACTGAATATTTGACTTCTGCGCAACTTGAAGCCAGCGCTCAAGATCCGTGACAGCAATTGTAGAAGAGTAAATATTATGATGATTATGCCATCTAAAATGAATATTTTAAAGAAATACCGCTATCTATTTGTAGAAAGTAACTCCTAGGAGGTCTTAGACAATTACGAATTTATTTAACTGATGAAAAGATACACTGTCTGTCTCTTAAACTGGAAAGCCGCTGTAAGAAGCTAGATAGAATTAAAATATATGAAACCATTCCATTTGCCGCATCATCATCATCATCATTTCAGCCGAAAGACGTCCACTGTTGGACATAGACCTCCCCCAAGCGTCGCCACAACAACCGATCCTGTGCGTCTCGCATCTACTCGACGCGACTCTCACCAGGTCGTCGGTCCACCTTGTGGGAGTTCTTCACTCTGCGTTTTCCGGTGCGCGGTCGCCACTCATCTACCATCTGTTCTACGAACAATGTGTCCTACCTAGTGATGTGCCTTTATCGGCAATAGTGCCGTGAAGTGGGTTTGCCTAAAATATGAATATTGGTGGCAATATTGCCAGCAATATTTCGATATTGCCGGCAACGGTGCATCTTTAGCCCTACTCACTGCCCCTTTATGCTACATAGCCATTTAAAAGCTAGATTGAATTAAAGTATACGAATGACCACAAATGCAAACACAAAGTCTCTTTGTCTTCTCATTCCTTCCGAACAATGTCATGCAACTCGTAAAGCAATGACTTATCAAGCATGATTAATGATTACCAACACAGTAGTTAAAAGTATTCTGAGCATGCGCAGTTAGGCGTTCGTCGATTGTTTGAGAGACAATTGTGTGCATGCGAAATACTTGCTTGTACTTTATGAGCGCCTGGTAGTTGGAGAATTTTGATGTTTGGGGAATTGTCTGTTAGTCTGGTGATTTTTTTGTTTAAGCGCTGCTGCCGTATGGATCATGGTTTTCATCATTTCTATGGCATGGCACCCTAATGGTAAAAAGCTTATGAGTTGTACGACGTGAGTTCAAATCGAGGCAGGACAATACTTTGCTGTAATTTATTACATCTGCTGCTCTCAAAACAATGAAGGAAAACATCGTGAGGAAACTGGCAAGACCTAGAACCAAAACCTCGAAGACGTGTGACCGGTAATTTTACAGCGATCATCATCGACATCATCATCTTTCTGCCCTTGTCCTGTGTTATTTGGAGTCAACGCAACATGTTTTTGTCTTCTATTCTGTCCTGTCATCCTATCACTAACTCAAAGAAGAGTAGTGATAGGGTCTTCCATATTATTTCTCACACAATCCATCCATCTTTTCTTTGACCTTCCTATCTCTTCATCCATCTACATGTATCCTCATAAAGGTAGAACGAAACTGCGCACACGTGTGCCACACACGCCGATCCGGAGATGTCGGTCTCCATACATTTTATATGGAAACTAGACTTGTAAAGCTACACTTGATCCACGCCACGCGACGTCGTTCTGCGTACAAATCAGGCGTAACTCGTGTGCGTCGTTCTAATGTAGTTCTCGCTTAACTCTTTTAGTAACATGCATGTCATTCCTCCTCTTTACATGACCACCACCTTTAGCATTACAGTAAAGAAAGACTGTTGAAGTATAGACATTATATTTATTGACAATATTTCATTTTACACTGCGGCTTAGACAAAAGATTTATAAATTGACAAATGACATATTGTAACATTGTCTCCGAGATACAATTGTTTGTGCTTTGAATCGGTATTGAGGCGGCGTGTTTATTGTTTAGAAATAAAAACATACCATGCAGGAAACATGCATATTGATTACTGCCTTATGCTAATCGTGGATCAAAGAGATGTGGCCCTTATTTTTTTTTTATGCTGCTCCACACTAGGTAATATATAGATTACATATACAAGAGATTATATACATATATAAAAAGAGAAACTGACTAACGCACAGCCAAAACTACTGGGATTAGGACTGCAATGTTTTTTTAATCGATCCCGTGACACGCAACGCAGTAGTGAGTAGCCGATCGATCAGATTCCTGCGACCCTCTTTAGGTTCTAACGGTCCATCTTATGGGACTCCTTCTAACGCTGCGTCTTCCGGTACGCAGTCGGCACTCCAGAGCCTTTCGACCCCATCGACCATCTGTTCTGCGAGCAATGTGTTCTTTCCACTGTCATAAGTTTCTTGGCGATTCTTTGGGTTATATCGACAAGCTTGGCGCTACTGCGGATATCAAGCAATTTTTACTAGCCAAAAACTAAATTTTCGATCGGACACTACCTTTTTAATTACAATAAATACCGTCTAGACACACGCAGTTATAATAAATTAATTATGAAACAATACCTCAATCAAGACACACACCATGTTCTTTTCTCCTTACGTACCAGGATTCCAGGAGTTGACGGTAGATCAAAAGCGTAAGCAATCAGTGTGGCCCATCCGTCTCTTCTCATTAACTCTCGCCAGCACGTGACTGGTGAACCAATAGACGACATTCCCTTTCTTAGAATCAGGGCTGGTGGCACTGAGTTGACGGACAGTTAGGGAAAATTTGAAGTATTTTTAAATGTTTTTTTTTAAGCTTCGATATCGTAATCACTGGTATCAGTATCAGTACCAGGAAAGCGGAAAGGTCGGAGAGGAAAACTGTTTTTAAACGTCACTAACAGTTTTCGTATCCGACTCTGCTAGACAACGATAGGGACGCTGTGCAGTATCATCTCGTCCCATATACTCCAGTGTATCAAGACTCCGGCAACCCTCCGGACAGAGCTCAGGTCGTCGAAGTCTCAAGGAGTTGTCAGCAAGAAGCTTACTGAGGCCATGGGTGATGCAAAAGAGATCCCCGGGGCCCTGGCACAATAGCAAAGCGAATTTCAATTTCCGACACTATCTCCCGCACCGCTCAAGAGCGGGGTCTGGGAATGTCATTAGATGATTTTCCCACCTAAAAAAAAGTGTATCAAGACGAAAGTCTGCCCAGTGCGTGTTGCCAGTGATGACTGCTTTCGAAACTTGGTCGCTCATAATGGACCTCACTAGAAGACTTAAAATTACCCTAGGGCAATGGACAGTGCTATCCTCGGAGTTTCCTTGCGTGATCGCATCATAAATGAAGATTTCCACAAGAGAACCGATGTTACCGACATTTCCCGAAGAATCGCTAAACTTAAGTAGCGGTGGGCAGGGCACACTGCTTGTAGAACAGATGGTTGATGGAGCCGAAAAGTTCTGGAGTGGCGACCGCACATTGGAAAATTAAGCGTTGGAAGGCCTCTTATAAGGTGAACTGATGTACGTACAGGACCGGTCGTTCAGGCGACCTTTGGGGGAGGCCTAGGTCCAACAGTGGGCGTCTTTCGGCTGAAATGACGATTATGATAACAGTTAATGACGGTATTCATGTCGGTAGAGTTGACACCTGGCCACTTTATCAGGAGTATCTGTCTCTGTCAGGCCCATCAGCCCATCAACCTTATCTGCTGTTCTAATTTAAAAGAAAGTTATAAAGCGATTATGAAACTTAAATTAATTGCAGTCTGTCGGTCAGGTATAAATACAATGGTTGTGTAACCGCTTTAATGTATAAATGTCAACGGTATGCGATGATTTTTCAAGTCACACCCATTTATAAATCACTCTGTATAATTAAATCCGAAACTATTAGGAACAGCGTAAAATACTAATATACTATAAAGTAGAAAAATAAATTGAATTATAGTATTTTTTTAAAACCAATCAGACCTCACTCCTGAAACGAAACGTGTTGTGCCGACCCCAAATAAAATGGGACAAGGGCAGGAAGAAGAAGAAGAAGCAGACCTCACTCCTGACAGTAGTATCAGTAGTCAGTAAACACTTTAGTCTGTGGTTTACTGACTAAAAGCACAAAATAGATAGGTATAGAAGACAATCTACATACAAAGCACGCTCGCTCGCCTAGCGTAGGTATATAAAGTGAAGTACATACATTAGATTGACTTCTGTACCTATATATTTTGTGCTAAAAGTCTTAGTTTTAAAGCCTTAGAGAGGAAGAAGATTGCCGCGACAAAAAAAGGGGTCTTTAAATCAAGAGTGAATAAGTTCTAGGCAAGCGATAAAGGCCTCTAGATTGTACTTGTAGTTATCACAGACTCTGGTAGCGAATTCCACTCCTTAGCCGTACCTACGCACAATTAATGTGTTCCCAAAACGAAGTGTTACCGCGTCTGTTTGTATATCTGTTCACGATGAACTTGAAAAGTATGATATGTACCAATAGATAGAGTGATTCACGAGTAAGGTTTACGTGTATTACATGCATATTATATTAGAGAAAAGCCAAAAATTACAAAGATTGTAACACTTATGCGAAACTAGGTTGTCACTAGTTTCTTGTTCTCGATTATTTCTCTAGTTAAAGTTATTTATATTCATTTTTTTTATTTTTTTTTTCAACCATTATCTCATCTAAACACGTAATTCACGGATAACAAAACGAAAACGAACTCGTAAAATAACACGGCCTATTCATTGCCAATAGCCATGTGTTCAAAACAATCCCAATTATTCTAGGAATACCGATATTTAAAAAAAGAAGAATTGCAGTAACAAGAAAAAGTTGATAGCCCTAAGAACAATGACATTCTCCAACGTATCACTAGACAATCTCAATCACGCGTGTATGAACGCCCTTATATACAAATACCACTACAGCCCTATCAAACCATTTTCAACCTTAAACCTTCAGCTAAAGACATAACTGATGGCATTGGTAAACTTGGTGATATCTCAGTTGTCAAAGATCAGTTTACAGATGCGTCAAACTGTTTTGGACTTTAGTAACTAGTAAATAAGAGGCACGGTTGTGTTTTTCAGTGGCTAGTTTAGTTGGTAGACGTGGAGTTGTCACGTCCAGGCGTCACCAAGTGACAGGGGTGTGCACTTGAATTTATAAAAAAGTAAATCTCTTGGCGATGTTATGTGGTGCCGTTACGTGTCCTCTGAAGTTTTTGTTGAGTTTAGATTTAATATTTCTGATAGACCTTTGTTACCTACTTATACGTCAAGTTAGACTTCATAGGAACTTACATTAAAAAGTTTATTGCAGTTTGTGTTAATGCAATCCATTTAAGAATTAGTTAGCAATCAATATTGCTAGACACTCCATCGCGCAGAAATGAAATTCAGGTGTTTTTTTTTTAAATATTAAAAGTATTTATTTTCTACATTTTATAGTTAGTTATGTTTTTAGATCGTCACTTAGAGCCCTGTATTTTAAACTAGAACTACATACATACGTTAGAACTACATTAGACCGACGCACACGTGTAACACGCCTGGGGTCTACGTCTGCTATTTTTATAAATTCGTCATTCCAACACGATCCCATTGTCATTTTGCTAAAAGTTTGTAATCTAGGGTTACCATAGTGTCAGAATGTAATTCATAATGATCGATCATTGATCGGTCAATGGTCTTGTAATAGAACTGTGGTAGAATGACAATTTCGAGTTTCATAAAGGGACTAATTGCGCAATGACGTCGTAATGGTAGGTCCCTGACCAAAGGAACTGTCCAAATTTTTGCAGATCTGATTACCGCATACGTCAGATATTCATTCGTCATTATATACGAGATTACCATTCTATGCCATTTCTTTCAATGTAGTGTCAGTGGTTGACCATCGGAAAGTCATAATGCCGCCATTAGGTATATTAGTAGATTACCAAAACTTGTCAAAAACAACAATTATGAAATCAATGATAGACCATTCTGTCACTATTGTAATAGCAGACTTGAGGCCCCGATTCGTACGTAGTACGACGTCGCGTAGTGTGGCGTGGATCAAGTGTAGCTGTTCATGTACAAGTCTAGTTTAAATATAAAATGTATGGAGACCGACGCGTTCAGATCGGCGTGTGTGGCACACGTAGTATAATAGTGGTTTCCATTTTGATATTTTTTTCGAACATGTCACCAATCCCATGAGCCTTCATTTGTTGAATATTATATATCCACTTAGGCTAAACAAACATACATAATTTATATACCTATCTACTCCTGGGGCTGTTGGGTAAAAATAAATCATAGTCGCCAACCTTCCAACTATGTATTTTTAAAAACATCTTCAGACATCATTCGTTCATAGGTGCCATAGGACATAGGTCTCCTCCTCTCGCTAAGGAGGAAGCCGACCGCATCAGGCAACGGCGCTCTCGCCGCCGCCGCCGGGATTCCGATCCCGATTTCCAGCCACCGTAGGCGCGGGCTTGCGGACAGTGAGCAATGGGTAGCTCGCTGTCCGGCCGTCCGGTAACCGTCCGGACCAAGCCCAAGTCGTCGACGGCGCGCGCTGTTCCCGCGCGCCTCAAGGAGTTGTCAGCAACAGCAGGGGCCCAGCCGGGTCGAAGCCTACTGGGGCCAGGGTTATCCGAAAGGGCGCTCGAGCCCCGGTATGAAGGCTTGAAGGAACGGGATGGGTTTTTTAGTCAGTAAGAGTCTGACACTATCTCCCGCTCCGCCCAAGAGCGGGGGTTGTCATAAGATAATTTTTCCCATCGAAAAAAAAAAAAAAAAAACATAGGTCTCCTCTAATTTACTATATTGATCGGTTCTGGTCACCCAGTGTGCTCCTTCGGCCCTGACCAGGTCTTCATCATTTTAGTCTAGCATTAAAATAGCCTAGATATTTTCGCGATGCGTAGTGAAGCCCATTTTTACTTTGCGGGTAATATTTCTACCAGGGCTTCAGAATTCCCATAGAGTTCTCACTCACACATTTTTTTTTACGTAGGTAAATCATCCAATGACATCTCCCGCTCTTGGGCGGAGCGAGAGATGTGTCAGATTTTCACTGACTAAAAACCCACTCCTGTTTCTTTGTTGCCTTTCGTATCGGGGCCGAAGCTTTCTTTCAGAAACAGATCCTTAGCCCCAGTAGGCTTCGACCCTGCTGGGCCCCTACGGTTTGCTAACAACTCCTGGAGGCGCTCGTGGAACACCCACACACAAATATGCCCCCTAAATGTACGGGAACTCCATTTTTACTTTGCGAACTGGGTAATATTTCTACCAGGGTTTCAGAATTACCATAGAGTTCTCAGTCTCACCGATACGAGATAAACGCAATAACACAATAAGTGCTAGATGATAATCATTTCTCAGCCAATTGCCAATATATCAGTTTTGTTCAAAGCTGTCGTGCGCTAATTAACGATTGCTCGGCCTTTTTCTCTGAGCTTAAATAAATAAATAAAGTATACTAGGAGATAATGGCAAAGAAATTAATAATTCGAACACCTGGTAGAGGGTAGAGCGATGTACGTAACTGATATACTGGGTAAGTTAACTATATTCTTTTGTTTAAAGGGTGTACCTAAAAAGGCTGTGTGATCAACCGCAGCCCTAAATACCCCCTATCCTTGAATTTGTTCTCTCTCTGCCACTCAAAGAAATGCCTAGCGAAAATTCATTGAGTTAAGCTCGCCTTTGCATATGAATTTTCTAATTACTGTGTATTAGGTATATTAAGTTTTTTGTATACAATAAAGAATTAAAGGGTACCTATTTGGTGGGTTTGATAAAAATCTTACAATCTCTTTTGCTTCACAGTTGGAGGAGTTATTTGATAATATTCCACCTCAAAAAATGGTGTACCCTAATAAGTAAGGCTTAAAGCTTAGTACCCAAGTAAAAACTTCTGTGAAAACTCAAGTCTGATCACCAGCCAAATGGCTGATGGATGACCTTTGCAAATATTTGCTGAACGTGCACTAGTTTGTAACTTATTATAAGTCAAATAAAATATTATGAATTTTAATTAAAAAAAGGAAGGGTACTACAGCAGTTCATTAATGTTGTCACTTCGATTGGTCCTGCTTTTCTGGTATCCAACGGGATTTAGTAGGTCATTCTTGCCACTCTGACAAAAGTGCCCGACTAAGAAGACTTGGTTATTGTTCTACCTTCAGCCTATAGTTTTTTTTTTTTTTTTTTTTTTTATATTTTAGCTTGTAAGTTTATACCTTCGCTAAACTAGTTACTATTACTGGATCAAATAAAAAGACAGCTACCTATTTTTCGTAGAGCCCAAGCACCCTGTATAGACACATAAACAATGTAAAAAAAATGCAAACATTTAAATTTTAAAACTAGCGAGCAATGGCGGTGTGGCTGAATCGCACTGTATAATCTGTGGCCACAGATAAAAAATATACTTTAAAGGCATTCTTACCGCCAAGAATGGAATCTTGAACATTTCAAAAATAGAACGCCTTTTTCTTCAATTTTTTTTTTAATTTAAAGATTTAAGATAATGTTCTAGAATCCATGATACATTCTGGAAATCGACGGCATCGCGTTCAAAAGCTTTAATTGGCTTTGCAAGTCTGTCAAAACACGAAATGCAGACTGATAAAATCTAAACAATTTTAGTTCTTATTGGTTTAAAAAGAAAAGCTTTATCACATTTCAGTAATTTTTTTTAGCATACAAGTTCCATAATGTCAGCTAGCTGTTTTTTCGACGACTGGCGACTGAAGAAATGCAATTAAAAAAAAAAAACAATAAAAAAAAATTAAGATTTTGATTTCGCTCTTTGACCGAATCTAATTTTCACAAATGGAATGCTAAAAGTATTTAAATAATCAATGGTATATAGCCGTACCTACCAGGAGTCCAGGATCTGTTAAGAAGTAAGATTTTCATCAGGTGTTAGTAGGCAATACCTCTCGTTCTGCGTGACCAAGTTTTAGTTTGAAGACGTATATTGATCTCACCTTTAAAACATCTATACATATACATCAAATTAAAATGTCAAGTTGTACTTAATATTATCAGAAAGTAATCGTGTGCAAAATTTCACGCTCCTAGTCCCAGTAGTTTCGGCTGTGCGTTGATATGGAAGTCAGTATTAGTCGGTTAGAAGTCAGTTTATATTAACAAAGGAGTCATGGTTCGTTCATAAGCTGTCAAAAGGATATTCGCATATTAGTGCTAAGGTCTTAGGATGTTAACTATGAGTATATGAATGGAGCCATGCTTCCTAGACAAACAAACGTATTTCCACTACGTTGCCACACTTCCTGCACTTAATGGCAACAGGTGTTTTGGCTGTGAAAATCTTTAAGGGCGAGTTGCACCATTTAACTATAACGATAACAAAGCCGTTAACAACTGTCAAATCGTCGAATTGACCAATAGGCGGCCGTTTCACGGCTGGTTATGGTTTGGTTATCGTTATAGTTAAATGGTGCAACTCACCCTAATAATATTCAACAGAAACCTAACGCAAATCTACCAGGGCGCCATCAATGATAAGGCCACTATACATAAACTGTAAAACGTAATTACGTCACAGCCTCATCTCAGGGTTGTCCACGGTCAGTTATAGGCAATAGACGGTGTAGTGTGTGACAGGGCAAATAAGCGAGAGAGCCTACAGTTACAGTCGTTATTAGGCATCGGCATTAAGTGTGGGGCCATTGAAATCGCGGTGTGAGGCAAATATTTTAAAGAGATATAACATTTGTAAGATTTTATAATATAATAATTCCACAACTTTCACACAATGTCACCTAGTCCCAAACTAAGCACAGCTTGTACTATGGGTACTAAATAACTGATAAACATACTTATAAACTAAATATAGATAAATTACACCTAGAACAAATGCTCGTTCTCATCACACTAACATTTGTCTTGGGTGGAAATCAAACCAGAGACCTGCGGCATATCAGTCAGAGCCACTAACCACTAGATCAACAGGTCAGTCGAAAGTTTTATGTGGACCTCCCACATAAAAATCTCTGATATTACTGTAACGATTCTGATTTTTTTTCACTAATATGTAGCTCCAATATTCTTGAGTACTATTGACCAAATAAATAAAATTATTGTTATTTAATTTGTTCGAAAAAGTTACCATTGCTTGCATTGCTCACATTAATATAACAACAAAAGTAAAAATCGCTTACAATCGCCCTTTTTGAAGCCACACAAAGCTTGTGAAGATTTAATGATTGTATTACTTATATTGTACAGCCAGCCTAATAATCGAGTGACGTAAACAACATACTACGCTGTATTTTCATTATAAACCATTAAGAGAAGCGAAAGTTTTCTTTCTTTGATTTTCTTTTCTAGGGCTATTGTTGTAGTATGACAATATGGGAGTTTGGGGGACGATGATGTTATGAAATAGTGTAGTGATGTTATGTGAATCAACATAATGATTATATTGTAATATTTAGTTTTAGCCGTTTTGCACACGTGAAAGCAGAAAATTATACCAGGAGAACATAGTCTCGAGATGAAAAGTATCGTGCTGTTCTAGGATATTATAACTTACCCGTGTACCAAATCCAGCTATTTGATCGTAATTAGTCCTCAGTCGACACATACGTATAAGTATACTCGTAAAATATGTAACTAGAATAATGCAGACCCTTATACTCCCCAATTATAAAATTAAGTTTCCATCAAAATAATTAAAACACTGAAATTTTACTTACATACCTACATATTTATATGCATTTAGGTAGTCTTTTTTGAAGAAATTAGCTATCCTAATTGTAGGCATATTATATGGGTATGAGCGCATTACATTGTTAGTGCATCAGCAGTACTGATACATACGCACACACTAGCATGTGGTGCTGCAATCAAGAATTTACCGAAATATCTATCTTAGTACTATTTCTCTTAGTAGCTTAGTTCTTAGTAGTATTTTTTATTATTTTAGGATACAAACATTACCTATTTTACAAAATTGAATCTGTAACCGATTCTAAACATACTACTTTCAGGATGTGCAGTGTGAATATGGAATATAGATCTTAAAGACCAGGACTTCAGAAGATACCAGGGTCTTCTCTCTCAAAAAGTTTTGCCTAAAAGACTGGCGGGCCAAAAAATTGCCACATTTTGTTTATCTTCTGACCAAGATAAAAGCGAGCCCTTGAGTGTCAATTAGTATATCGAAGAAGAAGAGAGTAAGAAGTTTCTAAACGCCTAGTTGATAAACTAGGCGTTTAGAAACTTCTTACAAATTAGGACCTAATTTATCTAAGTTTTTCTAAGGATGTGTGTGATCACTTTGTAGAGGAATTGTAAAGTTAGAAGACACCTCTTGATATATCTAAATCCCTAGTAGTACACATTCGATTTTATTTTATTATTATTGGATAGGCTCGCGCTTGACCTCTCGTCTAATGGTAGTGTAGGTGGGAAATCATTCAATGACTTGTCCCGCTCTTGGATGGAGCGAGATGGTGTCAGACTTTTGCTGACTAAAATCCACACCTGTTCCGTCATTGCCTTCGTTCCAGGGCCCCGAGTTTCTCTTTCGCACAACCCATCACCCCAGTAGGTTTTGAACTTGCTGGGCTCCAACGGTTGGCTGTCATGTTTTTGAAATGATCCGATGATGGACGGGCTTGGCGAAATTAAGTTATACAATTCCAACGCGCTGATGATGACATTTCTAAAATTATTTTCCCATAACTATCATCAAATTACCACATAGAATAACAAACTAATAACAATTACCATTCACGACCATAAGATTACCATGCTTTATGTAATAAGGACACAACCATAGACACAAATTATTCGTCCGCCATTGTTGTGTGTCGTAACACGGGCGCTTGTCCCATAGACTACCATTGTCTGTGGTTTCGCAACCTTGCTGCCACTGGATAATTAACTTGGCTTTGGGTTTGGGGTTCTTTGGTAGAATTATGGAACCCTTTTGTCGTAAATAATGATAAATTTATATTTTAGCTCATATAACCTATGTCCTATGGGCGACTGTATTTTGCAATTTTTTTATTTTTTAGTTGACATAATCCTATAGTTCCCCTAACTAAAGGGGAGTATGGCATTTTTTGTTGCTTTACTCGAACTATTATTGATTTATTCTTATTTCAGCTATCAATTATTTTTATTTGCTATAAATTCTATAAAAAAAAAAGGTTTGCACCCGTTGGGTGCCGAAAGCGATCAATAGTCAAAATCGATGCGACTCCGCGGACCTTTTCGGATCCAGAATCTTATTGAGGTAAAGAATATTGCAGTAAAAACTGTGGTTATGGCAACATTTTAGGAATTTTTGAAGCTTTTAATAAAGATTTCCTTTTAGTTATTTGAAACCCGACAGACTCTTTGAACTCACTTCTCAAAATCTGAATAAATAAAAAATTTAACCTTACCTGTTTAAAAAGTACCGATACCAAAAAAAGTAATACTTTTTATAAACCTAGAAAATAAGTTTTAAAACTTAGATATCGCCAAAAATACATTACATCTAAACCTAACCTAACCTAACCTCTTTGAGTACGGAATCCACACGGTAATTTAATATTACTACTGACGGTTTCTTGTTGACATGACTTCTCTTTTTTATGTCGAAAACCAAAAGCATTCTATTGAAAGTTCTTTCAACCATCTTGTCCTGTTGAGACCTAAAAGGTTTGAAGGGCAGTTGTATTGTTCGAAAGACTCGAATTTGACCCTGGACGAACCAACGTTATCTCCAAAACCCTTTTAGATCTTTTTTTTTTTTTTGAGGTAGAAAAATGCTCAAATAGGTAATTCCTCCTGCTCTTATAGAGAGGTAGGGCAAAAAGAGATTTTGGTTGATTAAAACTAGCCTGTATTCCTTCAGCTGCACTTTGCATCTCAAGGCCCCGATAACTCTATCGAACAATCCTACAGCCTATGGTCTGCTAGTACCTACTCATTGCAACTGTTTATTAGAAAGGTTGACTATCCTTCCAATATACACACACCGGCAAAATTAGAGGAACACAAATCATTCCTCCCGTTCTGGGTACAGCGTAAAGGAGTGTCAGGCTTTGGCTGGCTACTAAAACTCTGCTATACCTACATATTTCTTCAATTGCCTTTTGCGTTCTAGCGCCGTTTTTCGGATAATCCTTCAGCTCATGATCTCCTAGTACCTACTCATTGCAACTATTTATTAGAAAGCTCGCCTTACCTCCCAATGTACAAAACGCTGCTATACATAATTATTCCTTCAATAAATGTCTTTGGCCTTCCAGGGTTGCGGTAACTTTTTCAAACAATCCTGTAACCTATGATCTCCTGGTACTTACACATTACAACTATTTACTATGAAGGTTGCCTATCCTCCCAGTGTAGTTCAGCTTCGGCCAACGGTCATCCATTCTTCCTCCCACACTAACCTCAGTTACAGAATTAGATTGAACATGAGCATAGCATTAATTAGTAAAGATAATGATCCGACTTGGCCAAGTGAAATCGTGGCTAGAGGTCGCTCGACACGCCCGCTTGAACACAGTTAATACGAACACTAACGTGATACAACCTTCGTTTACCTACTTACCGGTTAAATACATCTAGGATTGTGCATGTAAGGTGTTCGGAAAAAACAAAAAATAATTTAGCTAACTCCTATAGTTTCGCCTTGTGGTTTGCCAACGAGCAATAGAGCGCAGCATTCTGAGTGTCAAAAAAGCCGATAGAATGAGGATCAATACGTGACGTCAAAAAACTGGCCAAGAGCATGTCGGGCCACGCTCAGTGTAGGGTTCCGTAGTTTCCCGTCCATCACAATAAGTGTACCCACTTATGAGGTTAAAAAAATGCTTGCATAATATACACTTATATAAACTTAGTCCAAAAATTATTTTGTAGAACCCTGTTGTCTTTTTTGTACAGAAACTGTTCTTTCCATCAAGTTCAAAATAATTTTCCTAGAAAGTCCTTATGAAGTTCTACTTTTCAGATTTTTTTTCATATTTTCTAAACTTATGGTTCAAAAGTTAGAGTGGGGGGGGACACACATTGTTTTTTACTTTTGGAGCGATTATTTCCGAAATTATTGACATTATCAAAAAATGATATTAGTAAACCCCTATTCATTTTTAAATACCTATCCAACGATATATCACACGTTAGGGTTGAAATTAAAAAAAAAACCAGTTCCCACTTTACATATAGGGGGGCTACCTTAATAAAACATTTTTTTCCAATTTTTATTTTACCACTTTATCGGCGTGATTGATATACATATTGGTACCAAATTTCAGCTTTCTAGTGCTAACGGTCATAAAGATTAAGCGAGGACGGACAGACAGACGGACAGACAGACAGACATGGCGAAACTATAAGGGTTCCTAGTTGACTACGGAACCCTAAAAACGGGGATTAACGTAGGAAAAAAGGCCGCCAAGCTAAAATGGGATTGAGCGGGTCACATCAGCGTCATGCACTCTGACCGTTGGGCAATCGCCACAAAGTGGGTACCTGAAGATGGACGACGCCGTCGAGGTCGACCTGGGAAGAAGTGGCGAGACAACATAGATGCCTTCCGCAAGGGCTGGTTGAAGGTGGCTCGAGAAAAGAATATTTGCAAGAAGTTGGGAAGGTCTGTGCTCAGCTGTGGGGCAAAATAGGCAAATAAAAAAAAATCCATGCCCAAGTCATATCTTGGATTTTTTTTTGCCCTGAGGAATACCCATTCCCATACAGATCACTATCCCGAGTCCACAACGCGCAGTGGTTTGTACATCTCAAAGAGATGTCAGCAAGAACCATAGGGCCCATTAAAGCCTGGAATGGCACATTATGATATTTTTTATCCCAGGAGTATCTTCCCTTGGGACTATTTTCTACTACCATGCACTTGAAGCCACTAGCAGCAGCTAGTCAAAAACATGACCACCTATTTCTGTAGCAGCCTGTGCCTATCGATTCAGAGCATCGAACCGCAAACAAAGCCTATTTACTCAGGCTTTCTGCTAAACAAACCGTGAGACGCCCTTTTTCCATTTTCTCATTGATACTCACTTCCTAACTATCAACTAATGAAGCTCTAAACTGTAACGATCTATTAAATATCTATTAGCATGTTCAGAATGTACAGTCAACAAAATAAAGCCACCTATAGGACTTGGGCTATTTTGTGCTAAAGCTGATTTAACTATATGTATACTAAGTCAGGCATTCAATTCGCCTTTTATCATTTGTGCATAAAGAATAAAATAAATAAATAATAATTACTCGTAAAATTCGGGAACGGCCGTTTTTTTTTTTGGTGGGGAAAATCATCCAATGACGACCCCCGCTCTTGGGCGGAGCGGGAGATAATGTCAGACTCTTACTGACTAAACGCTGTTTCTTCTAGCCGGGGCTCGAGTTCCTTTTCGGATTACCCTGGCCCCAGTAGGCTTCGACCCGGCTGGGTCCCTACTGTTGCTGACAACTCCTTGAGGCGTGCGGGAACAGTGCGCGTCGTTGACGACTTCGGCCCTGTTATCTCAGCCGTCGCGGTTTCCAGCCACCGTAGGCGCGGACTCCGATGTCGTTGATATAAGGGTCGCGGGAATCAGATGGATGCGTAACGCACGGGACAGGTCGTCGTGGCGAAGCTTGAGGGAGGCCTGTGGACGTCTTTCGGCTGAAATGATGTTGATGAGGTGGGGACTTGCGGACGACGAGCAATGGGTAGCTCGCCGTCCAACAGTTCGGTAACCGTTCGGATCAAGCCCAATTCGTCGACGGCGCGCAGTGTTCCACGCGCGCTTCTAGGAGGCTCAGCTGGCTCGAAGTCTCTGGTGCCATGGGTTTGCGTCTGAAAGAAAAACCTGGCTCTGGAATTCAAGGCAACGAAGGAACATGGAATAGGCTTTAGTCAGTAAAAGTCTGCCACGCCTGTCTGCAGGGTGGGAGATATCATTGCATGATTTCTCACCTAAAAAAAAATCCTATAGTGACGAATACGTGTCTATAAAGCTACGCGTCCATAGACAGTAGGCCTACAGTTTATTCTATTCTACACCGTTAAATTTTAATCGTTTTGATTCCGTGGAGAGTCGATCCGGTACATGAAACACTATCGATTTGTAAAGATAAAATTAAGAAATAAAGTACCTTTTTTCAAAATTCGTATTAATTTACGCATGTACGAAATTAATTTCTTCAGCTGAGCGAGTTCAGTGACCTGTAGATAGTTTGTACGCAACGCCGACTACTAACTACCCTCCACGGGATTAAAACGATTAAAATTTAGCGATGTATATAAAACTGATTTGCTGTCCGTACATTTAAAGTAGATGATAATAACAATGATTACTTTCCATTTCTCTGCGTGCTCGACCGTGCAGAGTCTACCGCTTCGTTCATGGAGGAACCATAATTTATTGTTAGCTTTTAATTAATTTGAACTCTAATTGCAGTTTCAATAGAGGTCAGTTTTCTTTCTTTTCTTTTGATGTAATGTAAATACATTTTTCTTCTTTTTCGTGTTAATGGTTTTTAAATAGAGTCGGCCTAGAATTTAGCTAAGAATTTGTTGCAGTCCAGAATTTGGCTCGATTATTATTATTATATCTTGCCTATATTGTCCCACCGCTGGGCAAAGGCCTCCCTCCATTATTTCCAATGATCACGGTTCCTTACTTTCTCAATCCAATCCTTAAGGAAGCCACTCAGGCCGTCCCGCCTTCTCTTTCGTGGTCTTGGTGGCTCGATAACAATAGTTATTACGTTCTTATGTCCATTTCTATAGGATTTGGTCTACTCATGTGCTACGACAGGCCTGTTGGTCAAGTGGTTAGTGGCCGTGACTGCTATGCTGGAGTTCGTGGGATCGATTCCCACCCAAGATAAATGTTTATGTGATGAGCACGATCTTGTTATGTGTTTGCGTGTAATTTATGTATGATATGTACGAATTTAGACATTATTTTTTAACTAGGACTTGACCGTGATCCCACCTGATAGTAAGCAGTGATGCAATCTCTGATGGTGAGGCGCACTAGTTTATGAGCCTATTCACTCAAGCCTTGAAGACACTCAAATTTTCAGACAAGCAGATTGTTCCAGTCCTTCGACATACGCGGTATAAACGACGAGGCAAAACGCTTAGTCCGGACCGTGGAGACCGATCTAGTCTCAAACTAACCTCGGCTTAGTTTGAGACTAGATGGCGTTGTGTGAAAGTTGTGCAATATTTTCATCTGAATTCGTTCAGCCGTTCATGCGTGAAGAACCAACAAACATACATAAACACATACTCGTACATAATGTACAAACTTTCGTTTTTTTATAATATTAATGTTATTACACGTTTTGGTACAATACAATTACAATGAAAACATTAATTTGCTCATAACAGTAGACAAGCAAGTAATTGAAAATAATTACCTATTAGTTTTCTAATTAGTTTTATAATAACTTAATTAGACTTAAAAGGAAAACGGTAAACTGTGCTGAAATCGTAGGTTTGGATAGATTACTCAATGACTATGCGTCACCAAATAAAGTCAAAATCTATAAAAATAACGACCAATGAATATTTAAAGTGGTCTAATTTTGGTCACATAAGGTAACATCGAATCAATATCTGTCTCAATGGTATATTAGGCAATTATTAGTATAGTCAGGGAGATGGAAATCTTAAAAGTATCCATGGAGTTTCTTGGCGGTTCTTCTCCATAGGAAACGATCAATTTGGAACCGTGCACTAGCTTCCGACATTGAATTTGACTTCAAATATTCACAAAAGTCATTATCGTCATTATTCTATAATTTATAATTCCTTTAATCTAGCTCAGCCCCGGTACGAAAGGCAAGAAGGAACGGGGTGAGTTTTTTAGTCAGTAAAAGTCTGACTATCTCCCGCTCCGCCCAAAGGCGGGGGATGTCATTTATATGATTTTTACCAACCAAAAAAAAAACATATAATCTTAAATTACATCTTTCTTCCATGACACTTTTTCATAGAATTCCAAACTCTTAGAGCAATTGCGTTGCCATTTTTTTTTTGAGCACGCCACAATCTCCTCCCCTCTTTGAGTCGCTGGAACGACTGCCATCCCCATTATTTCGGATTTTTCTTTATTTCATAATATAATATAATGCTGTATATTGACAGTTATCGTGTTTATTGAGAAAAATTCATATACAAACAATCCTTCCAACACGTAGCAAAAAACATCAAAAACATAATAGGAATCGGCACGCACGCTCATTCCATAAGGTCATAAGTTACGGCGTAATAACCTAGGCTTGTTTACAGGCATTCCTAACCACTTATAGACTGGGAAATCCCGGAGATACTTATTGATGTTATTAGGAGGAACTTTCCGGTTCTAAAGTATTGCTATAGGTATCTTTTATTGTTTTTGCAGTTTTATAACTGTATACCAGTATGTTCGGATGGATGCAATTTGTACGGTGTAACTGTTGTCAGTTATGTGGCCCTGGTACTTTGTTGTAAGATGTGAATGTTTTTGAGTTAGTTTCCAAAAGAGAAAAGACTTAATTATTATTTGATTTTGGCTTAATCTATATACATCATCATTTTAGCCCAAAGACAGTCCACATAGGCCTCCCTCAAGCGTCGCCACAACGACCGGTTCTGTGCGTCTCGCATCCATAGGATTCCCACGACCCTGACCAGGTCATCGGTCCACCTTGTAGGAGGCCTTCCAACGCTGCGACCTGTTCGGTGTGTAACGTGCCTGCCCAAAGTCACACATATATACGAACACTATTAAGTAGCTTGGGGTCTTTCCATGACCTGTTAAAATGACAAGCGTGCGAACGAGAAAGAGGGATGGAGATATATAAATAAGGTGACTGGTAATCAGTGTACGATACTTAAACACGTTATTGTGCTCATGATAACCAACAACTTTTACTACGGGGACAAGACCGAAATCGCGAAAAAAAATCACCTGTTCAGTACATTTATGTTTGCCTAATGTACTGAACAGCATATATTTTTTTCGCGATTTCGGCTTTGCTCCTATAGTAAAAATTGTTTGTTATCTTGAGCACAATCACTTGTTTAATTAACTTCCACTAATTGCCAGTCACCCTAAATACTCAGTATAACTACATCCCTTGAATAGTATAATAAAGGTCGCCAAATGGATCGTTTTTTTTCGTTCAAGCAAAGCAACAAACAAACAGCAAAGATGCAAAAGCACCCATGCTTTTGCATCTTTGCTGTTAGGAAGTAAAAGCTATATATAAGCTACGAAACCATGAGACCATTACCACATAAACTAAGCTAGGTATGTAGCGGGGGGACACCACCAAATTTATTGATGCTATTTTTTTTTTATTAAATATACTAAAGAAAATTATTACCCAAAGTTGCCGCCTTAAATCCAGCCTAAAATAGTTTAATAAGAAGTTAACAATTTTTAATAAGTTTTAGTAAACTTATTATATGACTGTACTAAGCGTTGTGTGTCCGAATCGTTATTATAGAAGATATTAAAACAAAAATGTGTCAATTCGGACACTGTTTCCAAATAAACTGTCATTAGTACGACAGCGTAATTTTTAAACCGTCACAATGCACTAATTTAAACCGCCTCAATCACATTAACCTATACATTAAACGTATTCCACTTTTTCATTTAAAAAACTTCAGCAGTAAAAACTACTTTCGCAAACGATTATTTTCGCCTGGCAACACTATACATAGCCCGGTGTGGTAACAATTACCGACAGTTACAGGTTTAGTCCGATGGCACAACAGGTCCCTAGGTCAGGCGAAGGGTTTTGTCATGTTTACGAAAGATTAAACGATTTGTAATTGTGGATTTGGGCTGTGATGTTGCCAGTGATCAGTTTTTTTTGTAGAAAATGTTTGCGACAATGTTTGAAAGGGTGAAGTTTGAATTAATGGTCTTTAATTAACTTTTTATTATTAAGGTTTTAGCTTAAATACAAGCTAAATTATTTTATTTACTCAACACATTTTTTAAATCCGATTTTCAAAATGTTTTTTCGTATCATTGATCATCATCTTCCTGTCCTAGTCCCGTTTTATTTGGGTCGACGCAACACGTTTTTTTCTTCCATTTTGTCCTGTCACACGTCATGCTATCACTAACTCCCTTTTCTTTCCTAGCGCTTCTCACAGAATCCATCCATCTTTTCTTTGGCCTCCCTTTTCCCCTCCATCGACATGTAAACTCATAACTTTTTTAGCAACATGCTTTTCATCCCTCCTTTTCACATGACCATACTTCACCATACCACGACAAACACGATTCCCTTTCAACTTTTCAGTCACTGGCGCCACTTTCAAACTTCCCCTAATATACTCATTTCTCACTTTATCCATTCTCGTCACATTTTTCGTATCATTGATATTCCTCAATAATTGATTCGCAACTTCTTATCGAGTAAATAAGTACCTACACTGAAAATTTTAAACTTAATGGCTCTTCTGAAATCACTTTTTTGGTATTTATTTTGTTCGAAAAAGTTACCGAGTGGCTGGAATGCAAAGGGTACCTGAACGAACACAACTGGATTAAGTCAAACACATGGGAGCTCCACCTAGAGATAGAAAAATTAATTGATGATTTAGCAAGTAAAAAAAAAAAAAAAATTCTTTCCTCCTTTAACTGCACCGCTACGCGTCACTCATTTCGTTTTCTTAGATATGTTTTTTCTTTATAACTTTTATTTTTAAAAAAAATTCCTACAGGGAAAATAGTATTACATGTTATACCAAATACACTTAAATAAACAAGCTTTTCAGACTGCTAGAAAATAGCGTAAACTTTCTTTAACCCATGAAAACAACACTGCAAAGGTACCAGGATCCCATAAACAACCAGTCGGTAGAACAAATATTCCTGCACTCATTGTAAATATATGGCGGCCTACCATGGTAGCCCAGTTGTGTTATCACACTGAGTTAGTTAACCGAACGAACCGTTATTCGAAACTCGCGGAGAAGTGGGACGAATCGATGTGAGAAATTGTGTGGACGAGGCGTTAAAGGGCCGAATATGGTTCGTGATTGCAAGGTAGTTTAGTTTAGATAGAAATCTTCTTTTAAAGATGTTTCACGTTCTTCTTCATAGAGGTCTATGCTTTGTAATGTAAAAACTTCATCTTTCTGACGACCGACTTCATTATAATTCAAAAATGCAAGTAAATTGTTTATTGCAAACCAATTACCTATTTGAATAGGCGGGAAAAAAGGTCAAAATCACTTCAGGACAACGTAACATTGGTATTTCTGACATATACTTGGCTATTTTTCCTTCCTATAAATGAGCATAACTTGTAGACACTGTAAAATTGGTAACTTGCGCTAGATGTTCACCATCTATACAGATGATATAATGTTTAGTTTGCTGCTTTACCCTGTAGTGAGGAGTCCCTGGTGTCCTGAAATACAAGCCATGGCTTAGTTTAGGCACCAGTGTCCCACAAATTAACATTATTATACCACATCGAAATTCTGTTTTACATTCCTGCTGTTATCGTTGCCGTTATTTGTGGAAGATAAATAAAGATTATTATTATTATATTATTATTATAGGCTACACAGAACCTATAAATGGCTCTGATTTTTCACAACTTAAGTGACAGGCTTAAATTTTTTTTCGATTGTCCCATTACTCACCATATATAGCATTATTCAAAACTCTACCATAAACGAAATCGATTGATGTACTTATCGAATCGAAGCCTGAAAAAATTATACTCAGGATCCAAGGTCACCAAAAAGGGGTTTTCGCTATTTGTACTAAAATGAAGTTCGAATTTTTATCATATATACAACGTGTAACAAAAAGGGTATATACATCAAGAAGCACTGAAGATTACAGGTTGTATAGAATCTCTACACAAAGTTTCAGCTCAAAATAAATTACTCAAAGAATTGATACCAACTTCTTGGTATCCTTGGTATCGTATGATTCTTGAATTCAAATCATAACAAACGTGTCACGACACTACGGAGGGTCAATAACATTCCAAGTCACTTGCTAATATTACGAAACATTTCTTCTGTAAATCTGTTCGCCTAGTACCTGTCTACCTAATTTTGAAACGCGCGGCGCGCGCGTGCACGAGACGCTCTGTTCGCCTAGTAGGTACCTGCCTACTTAAATTTTGCCTCAAAAAAATATCATAACATAGTCCGAGCAATCGGAAAAATAAATATGAAAATGATAAATAATAATTTAGCTTACATTTTTTAAAGATGTGGTTCGATGTGACGACCGTGATACTGTACACACAAGGCCGCTCGCTTGTGCATGGACACCTGGACATTCCGTAGCATGTCTGGTGTTACTGTCCTGAAAGCGGCTTCGATTCGCTCTCTCATTTGCTCTGCTGTATCACACGGCATTGCGTACACTATGTTTTTAATATACCCCAACAAAAAGAAATCTAATGGAGTTAGTGTCTGCTACCACGCCCGATCCACTGACGAAAGCGCATATCTAAATGCTCCCGAACATCACGTGCGTAGTGTGCTGGAGCACCGTCATGTTGGAAGATTAAATTGTTGTCCATCACGAGATTGGCGTAACCTAAAATTGATAGGCTTACAGTGAGCGCATCGTCCAATTCGCTACTCGCCATACTTGCATATGGTTAGAGCTTAGAGGCACCCAGCGCTAATGCAGCTCGCCGAGTACTAGTACGTGGGTTATTTTCAAAATGATCTAGTACGGCTTCCTCTAATTCTGGATCGGTAGTGTTCGGGCGACCCCCTAAACCAGGAGCGTGGAAGGAACCGGTTTCGTGCAGACGATGTACCATCCTATGGAAACACGTCACCGAAGGAAGCTGTCGACGCTCAGCTTCTGGCCTACCCTTGATAAATCGGCGACGATAAAGTTCGCGAGCAGCTCGCACGTTACCGTTCTTTCTTCCGACACGACAACATCATCTCATAATATTCACTATTACTTAACGCCATTAAACACGATTGTCACACACAACTACAATAAATCCAAATCACAAGCACCGGAACGGATATGCGACTGCAATGTACGATTATTGGTCGTCCACTAATGCAATTGCAAAATTTTACTTTATTTATTTACCTAATTTCACTTTCGGCTAGCCTTTCGGCGCGTTCAAAGATGCCGCCAGTACCGCCAAAGGGAGTAGCCCAACGGACGATGTAAACATTGCCATCTCTCTCACATAATACACGCAGGCGGCGCGTGCGACTGGGATCGCAATATTTTGTCGTATTCAATATCATATTTTTGAGCTATTGAAAGGAAATTAAATTAGGGATCTGTGATTGCGCAACCGCTATTTAATTCAGCAATAACAATTCTCGTTTCTTATGGACTCCTAGTACTTTTGCATGTTTTTCATTGATTTAAAAAGAGCAAAGGTGTCAAACCATCATCCTACTTAAAATTAGAAAAAGAAATTCAAATATTTTTGAATTTCGAACACTGATAATTGTTTTGTAGATAATAACAAATTATTGTGTAAATATTATTTATTCCTGATATTCTGTTCTTAAACACAATTTTAATTTACATTAAATATTAAAACCTTAAAAATATCTGCTTCTATGCTTAAAAAAGTTACGGTTGACCGTGCCGAAATAGAAATTAAAAAAAAGCCCTTGTTATGATAAATTAAAAAAAAAAACACTACGGTGGTATTGAAAAAATAAGTTCTACGTTCTAGGAAAAAAGTATTGATTTAAATCAACGATTTTTTTTTAAACATTTGGTTTTAATCGAGATTTAAATTACCTACATAAAAATCAATTGATTCAAATCATCTGCCCTCTTATCAACCCTGCAGAAATGTAACAACTTATTAAAGTCCTCTAATTAAATTAAATTCAAGAACGGAACCCACGGGGTGTTTATTTGTACTAGGAGACACATAAGTTCCTTAGAAATGATATTTTGGGTTCATTTTAACAGATATGAAATCCTTTTTCGTAGCGTCTTTCGCACTTTTATCTAATTAAGTAATTAATTTTTCGTAAACTAAGTACCTACCAATGTATGGCAATGGCAACCGACATAAAAAGAATTAGGTACGTAATAAAATTCATCTCGACCCTGCAAAAAGTAGGTAACAACTTATTTAAGTCCTCTTATTAAATTAAATTCAATAACGGAACCCGGGGACCTCATTTGTACTAGGAGACACATAAATTGGTTAGAAATGATATTTTGGGTTCATTTTAACAGATATGAAATCCTTTTTCGTTGCGTCTTTCGCACGTTCATCTAAGTAATTAATTTTTCGTAAACTAAGAACCTACCTATGTATGGCAATGGCAACCGACGTAAAAAGAATTAGGTACCTACGTAAGAAAATACTTCTAGACTCTGCAAAAAGTAACAACTTTTTAAAGTCCTCTAAGATAATTAAATTAAATTCAAGAACGGAACCCATGGGGAGTTTATTTGTACTAGGAGACACATAAATTGGTAAGAAATAATATTTTGGGTTCAATTTAACAAATATGAAATCCTTTTTCGTAGCGTCTTTCGCACGTTCATCTAATTAAATAATAAATTTTTCATAAACCAAGTACCTACCTATGTATGGCAACCAACATAAAAAGAAATAAGTACGTAAGAAAATTTATAGGAATGTAGTTAATAGATAGAGGTATTATTTACTGTGTTGTAGTTACCTACTCGATTCCATCGATTTGTTAGTTACGTTCACTCATTTATTTGTTGCTATCCTATCTACCTACGTAAAACAAAAAAAAAAATCGCAAGTGACTAAAGCCGCTAGCCCAAAGTTGGGTAGCACCCGTCTTTAGCCGCGCGGTAAAAATTGTGGGGCTCTTGTAATCCGTGTAAACCCCGCGGCACGTCCCTACGTGGCCGGCGGGTTTTTCGATGTCCAGCGCACGCACTCACTCTAGTTTTTGACTTGGTTTGTTGTTCACAAACATAATCTTAGCTTTCGCAGGAAAAACTTATTTCTTCCTAAAACTATTTTTCTTAAAAAAAAATGTTAAGAAAAATAAACATCCGGAACCCTTTATCCACTGTTTGAAGAAATACCAGGAGTAAGAGGTTTGTTTTTATTCATGAACTGTTCACTGACACCGATCAGCTGACTTTTTGCTAGTGATGTATTGATTTCAGTTTGAAATTGCGGTTTCTGGTATCATATGTATTGGAATAATTCATAACTTCCTACCATGTAAACATAAGGTTAGAAGACCCTTTCCGTATCGTTTCTTATCTTATTAAGAGGCCGTGTACTTGATATGTATACCCCCTTTTTGTTACACATTGTATAGCCCAGACAAAAATTGTAAAACAGATAATTAATATTGTGCTCTTATTTTTTTATCATTATCTCATTTCTGCTTAGCTATGATGTAGTCAACGATATAGCACACAATTGCCTAGTATTAACAAAGTATGTTTATATAATCGTATATTTTTTGCTTATTCTTTCTCCCATAGGTTATACCTGCTTTTTTGTTATCTTTGCACCCTAAAGCCGAATGTTCAAAAATGCCTAAGGCAAATATTCACCTTTGAACAGTGGGTTTCCGTTTGCAGAAAGTTTTAGTAAGTAAATTGCAAAATCAACTGCCATATCCACTGAAGCACTCTGCTTCCGACCTCCTTAGTCCCAATCTCGCATCGGGCACAGATACTAAACAGGTTCCATTTCGATGGCACTTATTATTTGATTATAGACTTACGCAATGGTGGAAACTATTAAACCTGGATTACGCGTGTGTTTGTCTTAGTAGAAACAACTTACTGAAGAGCAAAGGGTAAGCAGGGTGTGGCAAACATTACTGTAATCTAAACTGAAGTACCAGCATAGCATAATGTAACACAGTCGGCCTTATAATGCTCCCACAATTCAGGCGTTCTCTTTAAGAGAGGGAATGGGCCGTAATTGGTGGATGTCACATGTCTTCGAATTTTTTGGTTCTTGGACATTATGCCGGTTTTCCTCACAATGTTTTCCTCCACCGTTTTTAGAGCAGTGGTGCTGAAATAAATTACATAAAGTAGTGCGCCTTACTGGGTTTGAACCCACGACTTTTAACTCATAAATCGGGGCCGTTACCACTTACTGCTATTAAATAAGAATTACTAGGCTCGCATGTAATTAAGAGTTAAATTACCAAGTTTGCTTCGAAGAACTTTAGCTGTGGTAACAAGAGTCGGATGAACGGGACTAAATCCTTATACTTTGCCGCCAGTCGTCTTCAATAGTCTGGACTTCCTCGTTTTTATTGCATCTCATTAAAACTATGGTTTTTAAGTAGGATGAAATAAACAGTAAGCTTTCGAGATTACGTTGATATCTTCCTGTATCACAGTCATACTGAGTAGGATCTACTAATTTTCCTAACAAGTATTTATTTATGTCCCACGCGCACCTCAAAGAAATCTTTCAGAAAAACTGAAGAGACCTAGTAAGGCCGATGTCTACTAGGACAGCAGGAATGTTCGAAAGTTAATAAGACCCCTTTTTTAAAGTGGGTAATAATGACTTCTCCCGATTGGAGTGAGAGGGCCATGCATGGTAATACTTGTGGTCCTGGAACATAGGTGTGGTTTTAGTAATAAGTCTGAAACGCTCTCTCTACCCAGAGCGGGAAAAGTGGTTTGATGGTTCTCCTCATATAGATCTTAGCATAGTCAACCCCCGTATTTTATCGGAGAAGCTAGAAGGCTAGAACCAAAATTATTTTAATTTTTAAGATAAAAAAAAAAAAATCTTATAAATCTTCTGCGAACTGCAGCACAGTTTTTCGGCAGTGTTCTTGTCAATAGTCTTCTTTAGTAACTTATAAATACTAGGCAAACATAATCGTCGCAGAGATAACAAATTAGCTCTTTTGCAAACGTTACAAATTCAACAACACATGCATTGTCAAACACATTAAAGCAGTACTGTAAACCCAAGGTGACCCTCACAAAAAACATGACTATGGAACAAGGATCCTTCAAGCCATCAAAACTATGTAGCCATTAAACTACAGCCACAAAATAGATAGGTACAGAAGACAATCTACATACAAAGCGCGCTCGAGCAACGCACACATAGACACCGCTCACGGATACGATATCTTCGCTCAATCGCCTGGTCGCACTCGTACAGTTCGGCACAACGCGCTAACCCTAGCGCGATCGCCTAGCGCTGGTATTAAAAGTGAAGTCCATAGAGATTGACTTCTGTAGGTATCTATTTTGTGCTGTAGCACAGTTTGTCGGATAGTCTTCTTGAGTACCTTAATTACCAGGCAAACATAACATCGCAGGGATAACAAATCAGCTCTCTTGCAAACGTTACAAACTCAACAACACATGCATTTTCAAACATATTAAAGCAGTACAAAGTGACCCTCTCACAAACATGATTAAGGAACCAGGTTCCTTCAAGCCATCAAAACTATATGCGGACTCACAGCCTCAGAACTGGCTTTTATAATGGAGATATTTCATAGAAACGGCCAGCTAGGCTAACTGTTTAGTTCGTTACAAAGGCTAGAACACATCATTGTGCAGTCCAACATGGGCACAATGGCGACCCCCCGGATTTTGTCCCTGTTGCTGTGTGTCCAGGCTTTACATGATGATTTAATACTTTAGGTCCGTGACCCTGTCATATGTATGAGTTGGTTTAGATCTCAAGGGTTAAATACGTATATTTAGTGTCTACTTTGTAGTTATGATTAATTCAGTTCAACGCGAATGCGGTTCCGAAGCGATACGATGCGGTTCACGCTAATCCAACGCAACACGGCGGCTTTGCCCTACGTGCATGTGAAATCGCCACTTAAGCCGCTATTTATATAAAACAAATCATCACACCGCGACAGTTCGAGTGACAGTATTAAACCAACTGATTGCTTCGCTTCGCCCACACCGTACTCTTGGCGCGTTTGGGCAATTGTTTGTTTTATTTCGCCGCATCGCTTCTCGATCGCGTTCACGTTGACACCACGTTACAAAGAGAGCGCATGGTTTAAATGAAAGTGATCAGATGCATCCTCTAGATTGTTATGAACGTGACTTCCTATCGCTTGCCCAGTGATTATATCGGAATGATTGAAATAGTTCCTATATAGCTGATAATTCAATCACCGAATCAAAAGGCTATCAAGATAAGACGGGAAAGTATCATGAATTAATTCGGATTTCACTTTGTTTCATCAAGATTAAAACACTAACTCAAAAATGCAACCTTTTCTGTAGTACTCCTCGGCACACAAACGAAAATAGCGCTGAGGAAATGGAGGAGTAAATAGATAATAACTAGTTGCCTAAGTCGGAAATGTAAAAAGGCAGTTATCGAATCTAATTAACTCTTTGAGTCCCTATGATAGGCGAAGGCTACCCTTGCCTTTTTCCACACACATGCGTCTTATACCTTTGTGGGATAAACCCTCCGATAAGAGTCAAGCTCTCTCATCTCTCCACCTTCGTCTTGATCTACCGGAATGTCGCCTTGCGTTTAATGGTACCCAGTAAGCTAATCTTTAGGCCCACGCTTAGCAATTACCAAAAATTAAACTAATTTATTGCGAATTCAACATGTGTATCTCGTCCGGCAACCGTCTGGTTCCACGCAGGTCTTAACCATTCAATCGTGTCAATTAAAGACACAATAGAAAGACAATGACAGCGGGAACGCCGGCTTTCGCTAGGGGGTTAGAGATGTCAGTAAACCGTAAAGGTCCAGCAGAGGCCAAAGCTTGCTGGTGCCATGGGTGGTCCGAAACCCCTTTCGAGTCCCGGGATCAGCTAGGAAGCAAGGTAAAGAAGGAACATAGAAGTGGGTCTTAGTTAGTAAAAGTCTCAAGGAGATGTCAGCAAACCGTAGGGACCAAGCCTAGCAGGGTCGAAGCCTAGCCAAAGTCGGGGCCATGGGTTCGCTTCTGAAAGGAAAGCCCGCCCCTGGAATGAAAAGTAACGAAGAAACTAGGAGTGGGCTTTAGGGTGAGTTGCACCATTTAACTATACAACCAAACCATAACCAGCTGTGAAACGGCCGCCGATTGGTCAATTCGACGATTTCACAACTGTTAACAGCTTTGTTATCGTTATAGTTAAATGGTGCAACCCACCCTTAGTCAGTAAAGGTCTGACATCCGCGTCACATGATTTTCCACCTAAAAAAAGCCCACGCCCCACGCTTAGCAATTACCAGAAAATAAACTAATTTAATGCCAATTCAATATACGTATCTCAAAACTACATACCAGGCGCTCATAACCACACATGCACTTACAAAGCCCACTACACACATGGTGCGTCTAATCGCGTGCCTCAAGCTTGCAACCTTGAATCAGTTCCAGTGAATTTACGTCTCACGCCGTTTACATGGTGGCTTGTATGGCTAACCCGTTTTGTTCAGCGATTACTTTTAGACGTTATTACGTGTTTTGTTTTCACGGATCTGTGTGGGTTTTAACCCGGAACCGAGGTTAGTCTGTCTGTGGTAAGGTCGTGAACCTTTGTTTTTGGGATGGTAAAGTGGTCACATTCTTTTCCGATTGCTCTTTTGAGATAATAACTAATAATAGTATTTCACAACCATCACACAACGCCGCGTTTAGTCCCAAGCTAAGCAGAGCTTGTATTATGAGTACTAGATAACTGATAAACATACTCGAAATTAAACCCAGACACAGAACAAATGATTATTCTCATCACACAAACATTTGTCCTGAGTGGGAATCTAACCCGCGACAAATGAAACTTTTTTTTATAGTCTTTTTTTTTGGTGGGGAATATCATCCAATGACAACCCCCGCTCTTTCAGCGGAGCGGGAGATAGTGTCAGACTCTTACTGACTAAAAAACCGACCCCGTTTCTTCAAGCCTTCATACCGGGGCTCGAGTTCCGGATAACCCTGGCCCCAGTAGGCTTCGACCCGACTTGGTTCTATTGCTGACAACTTCTTGAGGCGCGCGGAAACAGTGCGCGCCGTCGACGACTTGGACTTGGTCCGGACAGTTACCGTACGGCCGGACAGCGAGCTACCCATTGCTCACTGTCCGCAAGCCCGCGCCTACGGTGGCTGGAAAACACGCTTGCCTAGAAGCAATCTATTTACTCTAACTGATAGTGACATAGAATCTATAATTTGGCAAACTTTTTGACTAACTAATATCTTCCTACTGCGAAGCCCATTACCTAAAATACCTACTATTATGTTGCACATTATTACGTTTCTGCACCCTTGGTTGACTGGTAGAAAATGCCTAAGGCATTAAGTCTGCCTTTTGTGCAGTGTTTATGCTCGAGCCAGCCCGCGCCACTGAGTTTTCCAACTTCTGAGGTGGAAAATAGGTAACTCCTCTCGCTCAGGGTGGAACAAGGAATATCAGACTTTTACTGCCTTAAACCCACCTCTGTTCCTTCAATTGATTTTTGCAGTCGCGCGGACTTTTTCGACTAATACGCAGGTCCTGGTCCGTCGAAACGCTGTCGACCCAAGCCTGGTATTTATCGGACGGCAAACAACCCATTACTCACCGTCCACCAGCCAGTACGGTGACCGGAAGTCAAACTTTTACTGACTAAAACACCATTCATATTCCTTCAGTTGCCCTTTGCATTCAAGGGCCGATGAATGTTTCAAACTACTAGACTACGTCCGTTTACTGACATCTTTATTAGGTGTGCGTAGAACAACCAGAGCGACCAGCGCCATGTCCTTATCAGACCTCCTACAATGGCTGGCAGACAGTGTCAGACTTATTAATTAAAACCCATTCGTATTTCTCCAATAGCCCTTTGCATTTTAGAACCCCGGCGACTCTTTTGAAATTGTGGTCCTCGTTTTTATCGGACGGCGAACTACCTCTCTGTCTAGCTCGGGAGACAATGTCAGACTTTTGACTAAAACCCAATCATGTTCCTCCAGTTGCCCTTTACGTTCCAGGACCACGGTAACTGTCTCGAACAATCCTGCGACCCACCTTCAGGTGCCAACAAGACTAATATACGACTAATAAGTCGGCTGACAAGTCCACAATTAGCTATTAGCATAGAATGGCGGTGGCTTTCTATTAGAGCGTTCTTAGACTGTTTCATAATAACTGAATGCTAAGAGATGTCATGAGTTTCTATTGCTTCATTATACTTAATTAGGGATTTTGGAATGTTGGATATGTGTGGTAGCCTTTCGGTGATATGACCAGAGGTAGAGTATATGCAACTAAGTATTTATAGAGGTAAATACGGGTAATATAGAGTTGAATATGTGTGGTGGTCTTTTAGGGCCTACGCACACTTGAGACAAGACTGTCTTAGACAGACTTGTCCGACACAGCAGACTTAACTGCGACAAGACTGTTTTGTCTACGGCACGGTAATACAATATTATTAATTTATTATACAAAACAGTTTTGTTTTATCGTATCGGCAGTCTTGTCGTAGACAAGTTTGCTGTGTCGTAGTTGGACATGATTGTCGTCGTTATCATTTCTAAAATCCCCGAATCATAAATATCCATTCTATACTTATAATAAATCTGTAGTGGTGAAAATTCTGCAGTGGAGTTCACTAAGGGGAGTTTACTAACCCCCCACAGAATGGGGAACCGTGTTACCCCGAATTTAACGCGAGCGAAGCCGCGGGCAAAAGCTAGTAACGAATAAATCTCGGGATTTACAAAATTACCAATTACAATTCATACATCCGTTTTGCTGAGTGTAAAAGAGTAACCAACATACACACATATACTAACGTCTGCCTTTATAAAATTAAAAAGGCCCTTATCCACAGGTCTATCGTTAACTTGACTAGAACCTTGTTGGTTCATCCAACGCAAGCCAACGGAATGTATAGGCCATACAAGCAAGGGTATACTTGACAGTTAATAGAAGAAAGAAAGAAAGAAAACTATTTTATTTGACATAGACACAATGTAATAACATGTAGACACTAATAGATTATTATATAAAATAAAGAGACAACTAACAATGTGTGTGTCCCGGCGGCGCCACATAGGTCCAGTTCAGCAATACTGCCAGACAACTACATGGTAGTTGCCTGACGCTGGTTTTCAACTGAACCTTATTTCGAGTGTTTATACTGAAGTTCTCAGTTATTAGTGTTAGGTGTAGGGTAAATAATTTACATATTATATATGTTTATGTATGGTAAATATTAAATAAATAGGCGTTCATTTCAGCGAACAAAATATATTATTATTAGATAATATTAAACTTTAAAAATTTATTTCCTCGATTTGACAGTAAATCGTGTCGTCGCAATCTGGCAATAGACCCTATCCTCATTTGTAATGCATTGTACAGTTGAGTTTTACAGGTAAACCAGAGCGTGTATATTGCACAATTGTGCAGGTTTCCACACGAGCTTACCTCACAGGTATGACTGTGTAGGCGAACCTGTCAGGTACACCCTAACTGGCCCTTTGACTGGCCTGCTGTTCTAGTTGTTAGTGACCCTGACTACTATGCCGGAGGTCGTGGGTTCGATTCCCACCCAGGACAAATGTTTGTGTGATGAGCATAATAATTTTTTCTGTGTCTGGGTGTATTTTATCTATAAAATTTATATGTATGTATTTAAAAATATTTAAGTATGTTTATCAGTTGTCTAGTACCCATAACACAAGCTCTGCTTAGCTTGGGATTAGACGGCGCTGTGTGATAGTTGTGGAATATTATTATTATTATCTCCTTTATTTTCCATTTTAACATATTATTTTACATTTTTAAATATTTCTTAAAAAAATAATTTAAAAAAAAACATTTAAAAATATAAAAAATAGTTGTCCGCCGGTGTCGGGAGCAGGGTCCAAGCTACCGGTGGTTAGGGCTCCAGAGACAGGAACCTCCTCACAATACGAGCCGTATCGAGGAGTACTGCCTTCTGTATCAGGCCCTTGATCCATCCGCGTATTATTATTATTAACTTGTATGGCTACCTTTAGATAAGAAGGCAACGCGAAATAAGAGAGAGAACACCTGAACCCTCTCTTGGCATTCAGTTATTCCGTCATTCAATTGAATATTTCACAAAAACTCGTTGGAATTACACGGTGTTTTTTACTAAACTGGAAAAAAATATCGTCATTCATAATCTTGATTAAATGTGCAAGGTTTGTATAAACTTTTTTTTTTACTGGTTTTAATTATATATGAGTATAATAAGAAGGGCCAAAGTTCACACAAAATAGCAGATTTTCAGAGGTCTTTACTGGATTAAGCAAATAATTATGATTTTATTCCAATAAAAACCCAGATAATATCCGCTAGATATCTGTTTCCATTTTTTTTATTTTATATCTTTTACAAACTAGCACTTGACTGCGATCCCGCCTGATTGTAAGCAGTGATGCAATCGTTGATGGTGAGGCGCACTAGTTTATTAAGAGCCTATTCACTCTAGCCTTGAAGACACTCAAATTATAATCAGACGGGAAGACCGCAGTAGGCAAACTGTTCTTGTTCTTTGATGTACGTGGTGTAAATGCCGAGGCGAAACGCTTTGTCCGGACCGTAGGTGTTTCAAATATCTAGAGAAAGATGTGTTATAACTTCATAATCACGTAAGAGCGTTTGTATGAAAAATAATGAAAATTTATCTCGGGTTGGACGCTCTTAAGTGAGTGATTTACTTTGTTAATGAAACAGTGTTTTAAATAATGTTTATTTTTTGTTACAGGTAAACACCTCAATATTTATAAGTATTAAAGCAAATCCTTCGAACAGTAAGTTAATAATCGTATGAATATTAAATTTTAACCTGAATAACCACAAAGCAGATCTCCTCATGCAGACATTGATATTAGGCAAGTACGCACGGCCAAAGAGTTCCGTAGAAATTTTTATAGTTCTTTAACCTGCTCACAAGTACTAGGAGATAAGGAACGCGAGCGGATGTATATGTAAAAAATTCTTTCCAGCTCAACATAGGCCTTTCCATGTCGTGTTAGAATATCAAGCGTGCGAGCGAGAAAGAGGGCTGACATCATATCCATTTTATCAATTAATTTTAGGTCGTCGAATAAGCTCAAGGTAGGGCCTTGAAGCTACCGGTAACACACGGTTTCTGAAAATAAATCATTGACGCGGCACAGCTGAACGCAAGTGATGCTATTGTGTCTACCAGGGCAGGAAGGTTCGAAAGAGTTACTGTGGCCCTGGCAGGGAAAGAGCAACTGAAGGAACACTGTTGGGTTTTAGTTGATAAAAGTCTGACTCTGGCTGATTTTTACTGAATAAAAGCCACCCAAATTCCTTTAGTAAATTCGTTCGTATGTTGTTTCAATATAGAGATCCTGATTTTACAATATAGCCATTGCTTAATTGTGTTTGAAATAGTTGTACTCATACTTAATATGCAATGAAGCTCTAAACTAATTTGCATGGGTAGATAGCGTTTTTGTATGAGTACTATAATTATAACTATTACGGAAATTAAATTTTTCATATCTACTTAAACGTGATTCATCAATATTACGTTTATTAAAGTAGTTCAGCATCATCATTTTATTAAATCGCCTAATATCATGCATTGTGAAGATTACTTCCTTAATAAATAAAGGTTTTATAATTAACTTTATTATTATGTTCTGAGGAACCCTAAAAAACGATTTCCACGATTTGGAAATCAGGAAATTGAGGAGTTCATATCGCATTATCTACACATCTATTTCCTTCAGTTTATAACTGCATGACCAATTCTAAATGCTGTTGCTTTAGTACTTGTTATACGAAATACAACCTTAAAAGTATGTATTTAAGGGTTAACAAACATCATAAACACAATTATAAGACTGATCCATTCCTGTGGTCATATTTTAGTTACGCTATTAGAAACCTCAGTACATTTTCGCCCACATTATAACGATTGTTACACACGCAATTTAGATTTTAATCAAAAAGTATTACAGTCTAGAATTGATTGATGGGTTCACATATGAAGTGTTACGGCCGTAGGTTGATAGATATTGAGTGATCGATTAATTTCTTTACAATTTCTGATTGCCTAGTACACGGACGCGTGATTTTGCCTACCCGTGTTATGTATTTGATGATGCTTATGTACTACAAGTTTAATAATTGCTTAATAGTTGCATGTTAATAAAGTGGTTAATTTATGTTGTCATGAAAAAAATGATGTTAAGTAATTACCGACATAACTGATTTAATTAGTAACAAACATGCTGTATAATTAATTCAGTTACAGTACAAGTTTTTCAGGTGGCGTTTTATCGTGTTCATTTTTTGCAGGAATTTGGCAAAGTCTAACTATGAAACTCTTCGTCCGTAGCCATAGTAGAAACTTTATTTTAAACAATACAAGTACCAATATCGATATTACCTTAGAGTCTACTCTCTACTCTATAAAAATATTTTTTTCTCATTATTTTTAACCGCTCTCATTTCTTCCTGCTCTGGGTAGAGCGAGAGAGCGTGTCAGACTTCTACTGACAAAAACCACACCTAGGAACATGTTTTAAAGATCCCGGGTTTCCTTTTCGGAAGTAATCACATAGCTCCAGGCCACAGAAAATATGAAAGAGATTAGAAAGGAAATACTTTCTGATTTGTACTACAACGAGTGTCGCCGCTTGTCTTCCACCCTTTAACTCCAGACAGATTACGCACACTTAGATCGCAAGTTTGCTATTGGTAGTTGAACTATGAGCATTGCCCTACTTTGTGGCATGCCAGCCCCGCCCATAAGGCCATTCTAGCCTCTCTTCTGTTCTGTGCCTACGACGGTGTTCGGTCCAGTAAATCTGCTTCATATAACACTAAAATTAAAAAGCTATACTGGAATGGAATCCTGATTTCTATGAAACCCGTGTACCAAACACGGGTAGACCATGTCTTGGAATAGCACATAGGTACTGTGTTGTATTGCGTTTAGGAAGGATCTACGGCTCACCAACAGTGTGACACACACATATATATTCGCACTACACAACTACTCCAGTCAACCGCCGGACGGCTTATAACTGTCTAGTGTCAAATACATTACGTCACATTGTAGTGAAACTACCCTCATAGCCAATACTCCACAGGTACCTTCTTTTTGTTCAGAGAGTATATTTAACTTGGGATAATATTCCACTATCACGCCGGTGAAGCAGCTGGTAGCTGTTAATCAATAAAAACCACTACAGCAAATTCAATCTTTTCTTTACTCCACATACTTTATCACCAAAAAATTCAATACAAAAATCGATGAAAAAAATCGACCTTAATCGAATGAGATGCCAGCCAAACAGCCGTAAAATCACACTATTACTTGTGGGATGACGATATTTTTCAAAACGTGTGACGTCACTTGTCATGACGCGCTACCGTGACGGTCACGCTCTAGTTGACGCGACTTTGAGAGCCGTACAGTGTCACTACGGTTGGCGGCTTATACAAGGTGGTTTAAAGTTTTTCAATGCACTTAGTCGAAAACCCGCTTTTAGGGATAACTGCGGGTGGCGGTAGGGATCGCTATTAGGCGCGCCGTTAAATTATTTTTCGCACTAGTACGGAAAAGTGCATATGCTTGCCCCGCTACAATTTTACTACAATTATTGTACCAGTCCGGGCGCAGCGTGACACCCTCAAGGTGCGTTAAACTATACTCGCTCCATACTATTTTAATTATTTTTGGAGGTGGGTTAATCAAACAATGACCTCACCCGCTCTAGGTTGAAGGGAACCCACCTGCGTTCCAGGATCACAGTATCCCTTTCAGAAATTTCCCGTAGCTCTAACGGGTATCTACCCTACCCTTCTTTTGTGCGGAAATCATCCTCTGTGTCACACTTTCACTGTAACCTACCCATGTTTTTTCAGTTCCACTTTACGGTCCATGGCTGTTCCTTTAGGTCTGTCATAAGTATTCTTAATACCTCATTCTGGTCTTTAGATCATGTTTTCTTACAGTATCTCTTTTACATCTAAATTTTGTTTCTAACTAATCGCTGGAAGTCATAATACTGCAAACTGTAACCGTTTGAAATGGCTCCCCCCCTCCCCCCGGAAACCTGCACTTAAATCTAACGGACATGTGTAAACAGGAACTTTCATTCAAAACATCGATTCACAAAAAATAATCTTCCATTCATCTGTAGACTTTACAATTAAAACACAATACACAGGAAAATGCTTCGAAAAAAAAAAGACGCCAGGTCAATCTCGATCGGATACAGCAACTGGGCATCGAACTCGCGTCCGCTACATCTCCATCTAGATAAGAAACAATTGAATCAAAAGCTACATAGAGATTTTTATCTTGTAGATACAGAGTGTATGGAAGTGCTCTGTGAATTTATGGCGCCCTGGTACTAGCAGGTGTTTGAGTACGGTTTGACGACCCTGGTAATGTTTTTTCTGCATTTTGTGCTAGATTTTTGGCGACTAGAGAAGGCTGGAGATATGTGTTAGAGTAGAAAGGAATATTATTAAGTGTTCTCACAAATTATGAAACCCTGGTACAAGCGGGTGAGTTGTTGCAGTTTGATGACCCTCGTAGTTGCTGTTGTTGTAATGTTATTCAGAATTCTGTGCATCGACATCTTTTCCCTTAAATAACTTTTGAAGATTCTAAAGAATTGCTTACCACTTCAAGTCGTGCAGTTGTAAATTGATTCTTCCTGATTTGGCCAAGCACCGCATTTCCCTTACTGAGCAGTAAACAAGTCCATCTATTGCGGAAGAAAGGCAACTCACGTGTAAATTTTAACTCAATCATAGATTATGGAATCGCTCATAATGCAATCACGCATTCACGCTATGTCCGACATGTGAGGAAAGCAAATCGGATTTAAGGACCAGAAAAATAAATAAATAGGAAAAAAACGTCAGGTAATAACTCATCTAGCAGCTTCTTAAGACCATTGACCCATTATTGATTATCGATCAAATAGTTTCTCCCGCAACATGCTGAGACAATAATGTTTAGTTAACGGGTACCTAATAACCGTACGCCCTTAAGATTTACCGGTCCAACTAGTACTACGGATGACAGAGCGATTTCTTTTAGTAAACCGTTAAAACTGACGGGTTACCTACGGAAACACACCGGTTACGCAAGTGTTTTATATTTCCATGTGATCTGGGAGGTGGGAACATGTTTGTGGAACTGTAAAATGTGGTCGTAGTTAATTTTTTGTGTAAGGAGTCTCACTCAACTGGTGGGATTTCTGGGAAAATTCTCTAAATGGATCAGATTTGTTTTATCGTTGCAATGTTTTAATCCTTCGGTCCTGTTGATCCGTTGTTACTTTTTTTTTAATACTTTTCAGCAATAACTGGTAAACAATATCAATATCTATTTTTATTTAGGCATTAAGAAACTAGAACAAAACCATTCCTAAGTACTAGGCTCGCATAAAAACAGCGAACTAGTTAGATAAAACGCTATCTACGACATCCGGGTGTTTTCACCCGACGACGGGGAACTGAAGCAACAATTACCTATCACGTGTGAACGTCCCACTGTTATGCTTTCCTGGTAATACATGAACACTTTCTATGGTGGGTGTTGACTTTCCCTGGTGGCGATAAATTATGTGACGTCATGGAATAAATCAGAGGGGAAACTCGAGAAAATTTACAATAGGATTTTCGAGAATTTCATTCGAGAACCTCGTTTAACTTCATCTCATATTATAATCTTTGCAGTAAAATTACTCTGAGCTGTCAAACACATTTCTTGTTAGTGTTCTACGAACTTACCATCAAGTTCTCATAATCATAAATCTTCTAGTTCACCAGGGCTGTCTTGTTACATAATGATATAAATACTTATTGATGTTTGTTGCACGCGTTGTCTTTGCTTTTTTTTTCTGTTTAAAAGTCAAACTCAATCACCAAACCATTAATAAAATCATAGTAAGTAAATAGTAATCAAATGTCAATCACCGTGGTCAATGCTTACTACCGACTTGATTATTCACCAACCTATTTTTAACCATTCATTCAAGTCTCGGTATCTAATACCTATATGACAACGTGACTAACATGTCATTATGATCGATGATATAAGAAACAAAATATGCTATTCACTTAAAATGGGTTGTTTTAGCCCTTAGATTTCCTGAACTCCTGATATTACTAACTTGTTATTTTTCACCTGTAGCATCCCAATGCGGAAAATTCTCCATCAGGTTTCTTCCATTTGTCTAAACCAGTCAATCCTGTTTTCTACTCCCGAACCTGCCATAATGTAATAAATATTACTTTTTATTCAGTATGGAAATCTTCATCGACACTAATTTTCACCTGGGATATGTAAAATGGGCTACTTAGGTACCTACTTCCCGGGAGGATATTGTCATTTCCTGCTATATCTGTACTCCTAGTACCTACTTATTCTACGACCGAGCTGTTTTAAAGCCGTTTACAGTGAAAATAATCTTTGAAATAGTTTCCGTACATAAAAACCAATTAAATGTACTTGCTTAAGTAGTTTTAAACAGTAAATCTCGGAGAAAGTGTATTTAAAACACGTAAATGTTCACATTACGAGTGTTATCTCTTACACAGAATAAAATGTGGGCAAAAGTAAAACAATACTTATACAGTAACGAGACATGGAACTTAATTGTTTTGCATAAAACATGGGGTTATTTATGGGCTTAGACTGTAACTGTAGCCACCCTTTTATGTTAACGCTTTGAAGTGCTTCAAATCTTTTCAATATCACTTACTCGAAAATCCGCTTTCATCCCACCGCTTTTAGGCACGCAATAAACTGTTTTCCGGGCTAGTGCAGAAAAGTGCGCGACCTCTCCCCGCCACAATGTTATTACATTTATCGTATCAGGATGGGCGCGCGTCGACCCCCACGGGTCACCGGTTAACCCCGTTTATTAATTTCTTCGAAAGTGTATTAAAAAAAGTCGTTTGATACACGTGCAAATTTGTCACTGACTCACCTCGAAAAAAGGTATATATAAGATCCGCTCCTCAGTCGCAGTTCATTTTTAGACATTAAAGCTAGAATTACATTAGTCCTGAGAGCAGTGGTGGCCAAGTGGTAATGGCTCCGACTTACGAGTTGTAGGTCGCAGGTTCAAACCTTATCAGGCGCATTACTTTGTGTAATTTATTTTATTACCACTGTTCTCAAAACGGTGACGGAAAACATCGTGAGGAAAACGGCATGTCCTAGAACCAAAAATTCTAAGGTATGTGACATTCACCAACCCGCACTGGGCCCGCGTGGTGGATTACGACGGCCCATTCCCTCTCCTAGAGAGGAGGCCTGAGTCCCAGCAGTGGGAGTATTAAAAAGGCTGATGATGACATTCACGATTTACGTAGAATGACGTCGCGTAGCGTGGATCAAGTGTAGCTCTACAAGTCTAGTTGCCATATAAAATGTATGGACACCGACGAGCTCAGAACGGCGAGAATGGCACACGCGTGCGCAGTATAGTTCTAGCCTAAAAAAATTCCAAGACCATGCTATAAATGACCATACAACAAGACGTACCATGTAATCGCGTACCTACATAATGTCATCTGCTACTTATGCCTAAAATGGCGGCACTGTCCATCCGGTGCGGTCGCGTTCGAACCATGCTCTAGACGATGTGGTTATGGCCAAGCACTTTATTTTTAAGTTTAACCGTCATTTGGATGAATAAAGCTGGCTGAAAGAATCTAGGCTTTGACTATGTATGTATGAAGATTGTCTCAGACGTTTAACTATGGCTTGAGTCTTTTTCATGGACTACAGATTAAGCTGCATTAGACCGACACAGACGTGTAAAACGCCTAATTTGTAAGTAGAACGACGTCGCGTGGCGTGGAAAGTGTAGCTCTACAAGTCTAGTTTCCACATAAAATGTATGGAGACAGACGCGCCCATATCGGCGAGTGTGGCACACATGTGCGCAGTGTAAGTACCTTTAGTGTATCTTTAGACGAACTGAAAGGGTAAATGCGTGTTACGGCCGATAATTATATTTTAATCCATCATCATCACATATTATATTTTATGTGAAGATTCACCTATTAAATCAGGAAGGCTTATAACATTACTTTACAATAGGATTACCTATAGAAACCTTTAGGTCAAAAGCTTAGTAATTTCATGGCAAGTCTGATCTTCATAGAGGCCTTTTTGTCATTATCATCATTACTAGCCTAGTTTCATCTATTTTTGAGTTTAAGCCACCTTCCTTTTGTTTTATGCTCTCCTGGTATGTGCAATTCTCAAATATTACTAGACAACAATTTGCTTATAATTATTGTGTGCTTAATAAGTAAATTAACCTTCAGATTAATAAATCAAATAGGTATTTAGAATGTGGTCCTAGTGTACATGGCCAGTAACAAATCGAGCCATGCCCATCCTTATGAAGGTACCAGGAATGCAGTAATTACCATAAGTTTAAGTAGGTTGCAATAATCTTATCAGGTATTATGGTTTTATAATCTGTTCACTTACCTTAGAGGTACGTCGTATCCTGCAGCCGCTTTTTGAGCGAAACTAGGCGTGATTAGTCTTGACCTATTTTAACTCGAGTTCATTACATCTGTATCTTGTTAATAAAGTTCTGTAGCCTTAGTTCGAGTATTTTAACTTTCTCGATTATGTTAAAATAAACGTCAATTTGTAGATAATAAAACTGAAGAAGCGCTGCCGGTCGAAAATAACGGAAAACATTTTTCAGACGATTTCACAATCAGTGAACATTTACGTTAACACGACTCGTAATATACAAAGGCCTCAGTACTTATTCTTATTGTTGGTTAGTTACTATTTAGTTTGTTTATGTATTTTTATGTTAATTACGGGATGTCAAATGTCTGACACTAGTTTTACCTTTTTAAATGGTGTTATCTAGCCATATGGGTGCGCATTTCATATAGGCAGTAACTTCATAAAGCTGATTCAGGCCATGGTATCGAACGAGAGGGCATGAGAACCAACCACCTCCTTCTGCAAGGCGGTAATGTGGACTAAAGAGGTAGCAAAAGCGTAAGATAGAGGTAATCCTCACGCCACAGTCCCCAAATAAACAATGGCAGGAACACACGAGGCTTTTAGTCGGAAAAAGACTTTTATTCCCTTTCGCTCCACCCAGAGCGGAAAATTGAGTTATTTGATCATTTATCACCACAAATAAAAAAAAGCTATTATGAGGACGTCGACGAAAGTCTACTATTACTTCACTACTAAATTAGTATAAGTTGCCCAGGCAGGCAACTTATACTAATTTAGTAGTGAAGTAATAGTAGACTTTTGTTATATCAAAACAGTTCATCTCGCAAGTCTGACTAACACCTATAATGACATAATATAAACTGCAAGCATCGACTTACTTAAATACTGACACCATATCATTTAGAAAGTACCTATTCATTTAGTAATAGCTACCAGGCGAACATGAGTACCTAAGTATATCATTTTAATTTTAAAACTCAACACAATTGTTTTGAAAGAATAAACGATCAATCATGGCGAGTAATACATCTTTAGTCGAAGAGTCTGGTGTGTCGAATGTTACGTTATCTCACCTACTTGCAGTTGATTAAGAGGTTTACAACTAGCGGATTGTCATTAAAATTATTATGATTGGGTGTTACATAATAAGCATTATTGCTCAGGTGGTTGTAAATGCTGTAAGGTGCGTTTTATGGTGATAGCTTACTTACAATCATGAAAATCATACGAATGGTCAGCTTTTATGAAACTGGATAAAGTTGGATTTAACCAATAAACTCTATTCTTAAACTCTTTAGCTTCGTTCGACAAGTATATAGAATAAATTGTTTTGTTTCTTTTGAAAATTAATTGATTATTTTGTTGTTTGGATTACTTTTTCCTTTTCTGTAATTTTAGCCGCATCAAATACTCAAAACTGCCAAATATCATTGGCAGTTTTGAGTATTTGATGCGGCCTACCTAAATGTCCTTTCATTGTTCGTTAAGTCGTTGAACTCCTTGTAGTCCTAAGTTTGAACTACACGAATACTGACAAAAACTTGCACTGACTTTACAGGTTCACTCAAATCTTTCTTCAAAAGACCATCTGAGACACTAATCTGTATAGTTCTCATATGATTTGACCATTACAAGTTTACTGTATGGACTTTAAAAAAAGTCTTTGACCCTTAAGTTTGTTTCGGTGTTTCTTGTCAGGGTAGTCAGCTAGGAAACATCGGCCTCAACATGTGTCTTATAGTGTAAAACATATATCTGTTGACTATACAAATATTTTTTGCTAGCGGTAATCGTACCTGTGACACGCAGCGCAGCGACAAACCGTTCTACCACTGCACTTGCTATGTCAATTCATATACTGGCCAATTCTTAACCTGTCAATCGTGATAATGACAGACACAATTGAAAGACAATAGGTGCGCGAACGCCGGCGTTCGCTTGGGGTTTAATGAATTAAACGCCCTGCTACGTCCCGCCGGGGTGCTTGACCATTTTTTTTTTCTAGTGTTTCTGATCATCAAATATCTTGCCTTACTCTAGTCATAGCGATAGGGTGTGTCAAATTTTTATTGACTAAAACCCATTTGTGTTTCTAAATGTTCTTTCAGACCTAGTAGACACTGGAACTTCAGTAAGGCTGATGATCTTTTAAAAGTGTCGCCGAGGCCCTTGAACACATGAGGCGAATAAATGGACATGGGTAGGGATGGACGTGGGTAGGGTTTACTAAGTAAAAGTTTGACACGTCCTCTCGTCCGTCCTAGAGCGAGAAAAGTCATTAATTGATGATTTTCCACCTCAAAAAAATGGGAAAAGAACTATTTCGTCGACTCCTCTATCTATCTATGGATCGAGGAGTCTAGGGAAGGGTTTTTTTCCCATTTATAAATTTCATTATAAAGCTATGTATTCATTTGTATAGCTTTACGTTTGGTAACAGTGACAATTGAGCCATCATGATAAATAAAAAAGACGTGTGGCACTCGGGGACTGCCGCGGTAAAGCTATTGCATTGCATTTTTTATCAACTTATGCAATTATAATTATTTATTTATTTTATTTATGCAGTATTTTTTTCCTTTGTTTTTTTTTTCTTTGATATTAATTGAAGTTACACTTTTTGAGCGTGGTGACCGATAAGAAAACAAATGAGTGGGGGGTGTTAGGTTATTTTCGTTACGGAATTTCTGGATTCTGTCTCCACGCTCAAGGCGCGCGATAGAAGCTATGCAATAGCTTAAAAAAACCCAATTGTGCACATATAATTTGCGCTTAAAAACAACAAAACAAATTCTAACAACTCGGCGAAAATACAGCTAACTCCTTTTGGTTCACTTTTACTTCTCCCATTAGTATTCAACACTAGCCTATCAAAAGATCAGCTTTATCTCGCGTCCGTGCCAAGCGCTTCGTGTCGCTATCTCCCGGACTACGTGCATTGCCCAGCGAGCCGCATTAGCTATTCAAAGCACACAGTGAAAGGCGAGCCGACTAAGCAGTTCAAGGTAGATATGTCAAGTTTGAGCTGTCAAACACACATAACAGTTGTTGGAATACGGAGTTTAGTATCCGTGTTGGTTTCCGAATTGTTAGGGTTCTGTACCTACAGCAGGGACCCAGACGGGTCGAAGCCTACTGGGGCCAGGGTTATCCCAGCAGGGACCCAGCCGGGCCGAAGCCTGCTGGGGCCAGAATTATCCGAAAGGGCGAGCCTCGGTATGAAGGCTAGAAGGAACGGGGTGGGTCTTTTAGTCAGTAAGAGTCTGACACCATTTCCCGCTCCACCCAAGAGCGGGGATTGTCATTGGATGATTTTTCCCACCAAAAAAAATTGTTCTGTACCTAAGCCCACCGTCCGACCGTCTAGTAACCATCCGGACTGAGCCCAAGTCATCGACGGCGCGTAGTTTTCCACGCGCGCCTCAAGAAGTTGTCAGCAGGTTCGAAGCCTACTGGGACCATGGGTGAAGCGAAAGAGATTCCTGTGTCTCCGGAACAATTGCATAGAAGGAACAGGAATGGGAAAATGGCTTTCGGCAGAAATTATTAGGGTAAGTACTTATCTTTATACTGTACTAAAAAAAATAATAGGACATTTTTTTTTATCTCATATAAACTAGTGCTTGACCGCGATGATCCCACCTGAGTGAAGTTTGCTAAAAAAGTGAAAAGTACAATGGACATAAGATTTTTTGAGTTAACATGATTTTTAATTGCGAAACAACACCACATTCATTTTAGCGCAACAAAAACGGCTGAAATTGCTTTCTTTAACAAAAAAAACCTTCGGAGTCTTACACGTAGATGTAACATAAGTACCAAGCTTCCATAAGCACTTAGAAATGTCGAGAGTTACACCATTTAGCAATTAGCCTGGAGAGTGTCTCAAGAGCTTCTCAGCCTAGTATAGTAACCTCGCGTTAATTACTAGGGTAGCAGAGGTCACTGGGGAATGTGTGTTATGTATAGAAAGTTTGTCTTGTGTAAATTACTTTCACAGGATTAGAGGAACGTGACTCTTTTGAAAATGCGAGATTTGGCTAACTGTCACTTTTAAGGATAATAGCAAACATACTTTTCCCATTCATAAGTTTAGTAGGCCATACGAATACTTATTCCTTAGAGGAAATATCTCCTCCGATTTGTAGAGCAGAAATAGTACATTTTGATACAAGTGCAAAAGGTTTGTCATTACGACCGAGACGGAATTCGCACCAGCCCTAGTTGAGTGTGTGATGGAGCCGACAGCTGCAGTGACAAATTTGCACATGTATCAAACGTCTTTTTTCAATACACTTACGAAGAAATTAATAAACGGGGTTCGACACGCGCCAAGGTTGTACGATAAATGTAATAAAATAGTGGCGGGGGAGAGATCGTGCACTTTTCTGCACTAGTGTAGAAAACAGCGTATTCCGTGCCTAAAAGCGGTAGGTTAAGAGCGGGTTTTCGTGTAGGTACTTACCTAAGTGTATAGAAAGGAAATTTCCTAAAGGTTTTACTAGCCAGATAAAGTATCTACTACCTACTTGCAGCATTTTTTTAAATGAAAATTACTTCTTAATCTAGCCAGTTCTTCGCCTATCTGCTCAGTAAGTAACAACTGTACCCAAAAAAATGCCATTTTGCCTGCATACCGGATTTCAAGATCTCTTTTGCCCACGGTACCTACCATAATAACACTGTTTACTCATACATAATAGGTACAACACATTGTTGTTACACTCAAAGCTTACCATCGCTTTCACACAATTACTAGGCACTCATATTTTCCGTCAGATATTGATCGAAGTCAAACAATGAAGGCGATGTGTAGGTAGGCGTTCGTTTGCAACACCGTGTTATAATATTTCGGTGTTATGTAACCAGGATGTGGGGTGTTATGAACTTCTTTATAGTCATGATTGCCTGGTACCTGATTCTGATTAAGATAGTTTTGACTGTCTTAGGTGTTTTTGATTTATAGAAGCAATTTCGTGAACCATTTTTGTCACAAAATGAAAGTTGACATCTATTAAATTATTACTCTTTTGTCTTTCTAAGATAATATTGTATTCCATTCATGCTTCTATTATTCGAATATATAATATTATAAAAAAATAATATGTTTATCTTCTTCGACACTCTGTTGCATAATACTAAGAAACACGGATTTAAACATTTCAATTATTTTCCTATATAATTCAAATACTGTTCTAAATTTTCGAAATCCTCTTTCAACTAGCCAGCAATTTGTCAAGGGGTGCTATTCTCTAAGAAAACAGCCTTGAGCTCAGCGCTGGCACAGCGACGTAACCTAATGCTCCTATACATTGGATTGTTAATTCAAAGTACTGCGCTCACGACTCGTCGCTGTGCCAGCGCTGAGCTCAAGGCTGTTTTCTTAGAGAATAGCACCCCTGGTCTACGCGATTTTTAAAAGGGAAACCGTGGTCCCTAAATGCAAAAGAAGGAGACAGGTGTGGTTTTAGTCAGTAAAACTATGGTACACTCTCTTGCTACACTCACCAATTGACCTCAATAAAAAAAATCTCATTAAGAATAATTAAAATCACATTATCTAAGTAAATTTTTCTTGCGAACTCTAGCGTAGCTACCTATTTTATGCCCCCCTAGTACACATTTACAGTTTTTAAAGGATCTTTCATGTTAACAGTTTACTTATCGCTCTACATACATCGCATCGGTCCGTCCATCATCACATTATTTCCGGCAAAGCATAATCTTGACAGAATCTAAAACGCAAACATTTCGGAACATAGCCGTTGGCACAGCTAGAGAGGTAGAGCTTGTCTCATAGCAAATTAATCTCATGAGATAACTTACACACAGCTGTCAAATAACTTATTACACATGCACCAGTTATATCTAGCCTAAATATGTGTCGCACGTACTTATCATAAATCCAATCATTTCCGTGTAACAAAATTCTTGGTAGCTTGCCCCTAAGTAATCTATCAAAATTAGACTACTACGTAATCATAATTTTCTATTCACTTAGGGTGAATTGCACCATTTAACTATAACGATAAGAGAGCTGTTTACAGTTGTCAAAATTGTCCAATATGCGGCCGTTTCACGGCTGGTTATGGTTTGGTTATCGTTTTAGTTAAATAGTGCAACTCACCCTTAGTAGTCTAAATAAAAAATTCTAATAGGTATTTATGTATTCCTAGTACCGAATATCTCTCGACCTGCACCTAAGGCGATTGGGTACTTTTTTTTGTTTATTACCAATTAGCATTTCAAATATTGGTATGGGAAAAGTGGGTGCATGGTGGGAATATTTCGATATCTCTTTTTACCTTCATTATCTTACTATCGGTGACATCATATTTCAGCGTCGGCATCCCTATTCTGTTACTCGACAGTTTCCCCTTCCATCAGATTTTAAGGTTTACAAAAAAAAGTTAAATATTTTTTATTCAAATAATAAAAAAAAATAGTCAACTTCCGTATTGAAGCCTCACTTGAGAGTAAAAAAGTTGAAAATCTACTGACGTGTAACATAACAAAGTTCCCTGTCCACCAAATCTTAATCTTATTTCTAACAACATAAAAGAGAAAATTGATCGATCATATACTCGTACCACAATTGTTTCTACTGACGTTTGGCGAAACTTCTTAGTCGACTAGATTTCAACCTTAAAACTAAGTAACATAAGGTCAAAAATTCGTCGGTCAATAACACCGACCACATGCGCACTCGCAACATTTCGCAATCATCGCGCTCAGCGCACGCGCGTATCATCGAGCGATTCGACGCGCCCATGCCAAATGACAGATACAGTTTATTGTTTCGATATAGAGTTATGTAGGTTTTTGATCGATTTGTCTGCTGGAATTGTTACGGAAAGTATTGTTGATCGATTCTTGGACAACACTTGACAGGAATAAGGAGGATTTTGTAGATATATCGTGGCCAGATCTCAGAAATTGATTACTTCATGAAATGGTCAAATAAAATTGGCCAGATATTTTTAAAAGTTGAAGTTTTATGATAAGTCAATCCTCGTTTGGCCTAATTTTTTTGACCTTTTATTGTCATAGATATCCTACATCAATGATATGGCCAAACGAGAATTACTGTATATTGTCAAACGATCTGACCAGTATTAGTTGACCATTTCATGAAGTGTTCAACTCTATGATCTGGCCACGACAGATAACATCGAGAGTATCATCACTAGAATGTATAACGATGACACTGGACGGTTTGAAAGACTCACTAAAGCCCTGGAACGTAAAGAACAATTGAAGGAACGCAGGTGGGTTTTAATCAGTAAAAGTATAACACTTTCTTTCGCTAGACCCACAATGGGGGAAGATATTTCATCTTATCCTTAGTTTTTAGTCAACTGGCTTGGGGTTGGTAGGATATCGAAAGGTCTAACCGAATGACGCTGAAATACCCGTGTTTTACATGGCGTGACTATCAGACCTCTACAACCCAGATACTGGGAGAAGTTAGGTGCGTAATGATTAGCAGGCAAAAAAAAAATATCTAGAATATTATGGTGTTGAATACTCGTCCGCATCACTGCAGGTACAGAAATCAACCCACATCCAAAGTGCACTCGAGCAATGCACACAGAGACACCGCTCACGGACACGATATCTCGGAGCGCCTCGGCCCGCTCGTCGAATAGTTCTGACTTGAAACGCTCACTAGTGTGCGTCCGTCCACCGAGCGTAGGTATAAAAAGCGAAGTACATACACGGGATTGTCTTCTGTACCTATCTTTTTTGTGGTATCACTGTCAACCGCTGTACCCAAAATTCTGACGGCATTGCCACGCTGTATGGCAAAGCTTAATTCTAGTCTACGAGTAGTCCGAGCCTCGCCAAGTCCAGCCGAGTCCTATATAATTTGTGATCACTTGGACCCCATGGGCCCACAATTCGAGAGCTTCAACCTTCAGTCTACACGTGAGGACTTGTAATTGGCTTTCTAGTGATTATGGATTCCTTTTTTTTTTGTCTGGTTTTATTAGCTGTAAGTCTTCCATGTACTAAATAAATAAATAAATAATGATTTGAAAATATCACTACCAATAAGGGTTACTATGTAGAAACTACCTTCTGCCACTGGCTTTGCCCACCTAAAAGTAGGTTTCTCCATGCAAACTTTGAACTGCCGTTTCACCCGTTTAGAGAAGAATTTTGGAAAATCTTCTCCTAGTGCTAACCTGCGTTATAAAAGGAAACCTAGTGAAAATTCCACGCTCCTAACCCCACTAGCTTCGGCTGTCCATTGATACGTCAGTCAGTTTCTCTTTTTACACATGCAGATAGATGTCTTAGAACCGATTTACAAAATGTTATGATGCATTATCATACTTCGTGTATATTTGTATGGCTGTCAAAACAGATACCAAACGGATCAGCATCGATAATATTTATTTACTAAACTTATCAGCGATTCAAGAGATAAAATCGATATGTAACGAAAATAGGTTACAAATATCACGTTGTATTTATTGAAGATGTCGACCATCCGCAGTAAATACAACGCAAATATTGTTAGGAAAAGTAATGTCAATACTCCGTAAGATGTCAATTGAGTAAATACTTCAAACTGTTTAAATATGTTATAATGATAGCTCGAAGATCTTGCTTGTTAAACATTGGTCTATCGGCGAGCAATGGATAGCTTGCCGTCCAACCGTCCGCACCAAGCCCAAGTCGTCGACGCGACGGCGCGTAGCATGCACGCCTCAAGGAGTTGTCCTTTTCTTATTTATTCTTTATAGCTTTTGCTCCCGACTTCGTGTGCGTACATAAAATATAGCCTATGTCACTCAGGAATAAAGCAGCTTTCCATTGTTGAAAAATTATTAGCAATCTTACTTTAAAAGTCATAACCCACAAATCCCGTCAAGGGGACATTATAAGGCTGACATATTAGCTTATACATGTTCAAAGCAAAATTCATTCATTTATTTTAAGAATGAAATTCCAACTAGCACTTTTTAATACTACAAAAAAATAAATCAAACAAGCGTACACAATACAAACGTTAGGTACATAAGAATTATGCATACTTGTGTGTACTATGAATCAGACAAGTAGGTGTGTCATGTAAAGCAAATGTATGACTTGTTTATATAAAGTTTAGCTGTCCACCTCCGCTTTGTACGAGAACATATGTAACCAAGCATAATATGTAACACATGATGATTTAAAAGAGTGTCCATGGAGTTTCTTGCACGTTCTTCTCCATAGAGACCTACTCTTTGGAACGTGCAATTTAGCTTCACTTTTCTTGGACTGACCGACATTTGACTACAAAAGTGCCTGTAAATGGTCTATTTGAAATAAATGCTTTGATTTTGATTTTGAACAATTTTTTTTTCGACTAATTAATTTTTTTTTTTTAATACCTTGTACTGTCCCATTGCTGCGCAAAGGCGTCCCCCAACTTCTTTTCTTAGGGTCAACTCACACCAAAAAGCGCATCGAAGCGGATCGCAGTTTCAGTGTCTTATGAGTTTTAACTTTATTTTCATTACTATAATACTTATTATCGCATGAGAAACTCGAACGAGTCGCGCGGATGCCCGCGGCGCCGCGGGGTCGCTGCGCCTCGCTGCGCTTCGCTGCCCTTCGTCGCTCTTCCTTTTTCACTGCCTTAAGGGTTGAGTTTCCCTTTCTCTCTGCCTTAAAGCTCCCCTTTCTCACTGCCTTAAAGGTTGAGTTTCCAAGCACCCTTGTGTTCTTGGGTGTAAAATCCAATGAGTTCTCCCGGTCCTGGGAAGAGCTGGAGGTGTCAGACCGAGGGTTACTAAATTTTACCCACTCCTGTTCCCTCGTCTCAGGAAACCGGGGCCCTTAGTGACTGAACCCTTAGTATCAGCACAAAGCTTCCTTTGGTGTCGTACATACCCTTAGTATCTACGACACCAAAGTAAGCCTTGTAAAAAATTTCACGCTCTGAGTACCAGTATTTTCGGCTGTGCGTTGCTTTATATATAAAAGGAGACACTACTCGACTGACAGTCAGTTTCTCTTATATATGTATTTTTTTTTAATAGCCTATACTGTCCTACTGCTGGGCAAAGGCCTCCCCCAACTTCTTCCAGGAATCCTTTTCTTGAGCTACCTCGAACCATATATATTGTATTCTTCTTATGTTCTTTATTGTACATAATTTTAAAGATTCTTTCCTTCTTTTTTTTCTCCTTTTATATTATACTAGCTTTTGCCCGCAACGTCGCCTGCGTACATAAAATATAGCTTGTGACACTCAGGAATAAAGCAGCTTTCTGTCGGTGAAAAAATTTTAGCAATCGGACCAGGGGTGCTATTCTCTAAGAAAACAGCCTTGAGCTCAGCGCTGGCACAGCGACGAGTCGTCAGCGCAATACATTGAATTAACAACCCTATGCCCCTTTACATTGGCTGTTTTCTTAGAGAATAGCACCCCTGTACTTTCAGAGATTACCTCCTACTAAAAAAAAAAAAAAACTTTGCCTCTTTATTGTATTAGTGTAGATTACGCGGGCAAAGCCGCTTGCAGACGCTAGCTAATAATATAACAACATCGTCCTTAATGCGTCTGTGTTTGCTAATACTCAACGATCATTATGAGACAAGTACACATCATTATTTATACAAAAACCAGTAGATCAATAAGACAATGTGCAATGACATGAAACAGTTCATATTATAATGTTACGTCATATAATACAGATCATTTATCAAGAACTATTGATCCGTAGTAATTGTGACCAAAGATTAAGAGTATTTTAGGATATAGAGGTGACTTTAGAAGTCTACGTTTCTGCCTATTTTTATTGAGGTGGGAAATCATTACATAACCCCACCGAAGTGGGGGGTGATCACTGATTAAAATTCTTAGGTACTTAGGCGGACTGATATGCTTTCTCTACCAGTCAAACTTAGCGTTAAAACGACTATACTGTGGCAGGTGTGCAACAATAAATAAATAAATATAATATTTGCAATGGAATCTAATTCAGATAACATTAGGTACCTACTTGTAATAATAAAATACACATAATTATTAACTAAATTATAATACTAAACGGGTTATTTTTATGAGTGTATCAAAAATTTTATGATTTACTAAAAATACTAATTGTACAACAAATGTCAATGGAGTTTTTACAATTTTATCAAAGGATTTGTGAAACCCCGACTCGGACAAGTTACGCTAGAAAGGCATGGCAGGGCCCCGTATATACCCCGTCACATACCCATCGTGGTATTTTTTTTAAATACCCCGATGAGTATCTACTAATAAGTAGGTACTAATTGTGCACTACAATAGTTATAGATAGAACAAAGGCATATTTTGTAGTAAAAAAAAACAGGAATAAATTGAGGAACAGTCAAATAATCCAAAATAAACGAATAGATACTACGATAAATATAAAAAATATATAAAAAAAAAAATATTGTATCTAATAAAAGACGAAACCTTTGCTTCAGCCTAAAAGGTCCTTGTATCAAAATGTCCTATCTTCATCCACCATAATCTTTGGTCCACGTAAGTCCAGCGAAGCGTGTACCAGGGCTATTGTTTACATCGCACAACGTGCGTAACACCGATGGGCACGGCTTACATCGGTCATAATCTTGACTTACGTTCATCTGTCGTATCGTATCTCATCATCTTAACCTTTGATATGCTTCATTGTTTTGTTGTGGATGGCTTTAAGAGGATTTAAATAAAATTTCTTACTTGTATAATTTAAAAATATTCCTTCTTAGAATATAATAGAATAAACTTTATTGTACTCCAAAATAGTAACAATTTCACAGAAACTTAAACCTATGTGCACAGTGGCGGTCTTATCGCTGAAAGCGATGTCTTCCAGACAACCTTGGGATGGAATATAAGAACTAAAACTAAAAAAGGGGGTAGTCTGCGGTGTACTTCAAGCAATCCTTACAAGCTTAACTTGCAATATTTGTACGTTGGTTTGTTCAGGTCAAATCAGGTGGGGAATCTGGCTGGAGAAGTTTAAACCTCCTGATGATTTTATCTATAACTTCTCTCCTGGACACGAGTTGCCATGGCCAATCTGGAAAACTCTAAATAGACTCCGCACCCAAGTTGGGCGCAGCAAAGACAATCTCCACAGGCTGGAGGTCTCGGACGATTCCGATCTGACTTCTGTGTTTATTTTTTTGCGGTGTCTCTCCGCAGACCATGTCCACTCCCACCTTCCGTCCTGCATCATTTGCCCCGTTCACGTAGAACTGTAATAATAATAATAATAATAATAAATCATTTATTATCAGGCATCTTGGCCCATAGATATATACCTTACAGACTAACATATATATAGAGTAAATACAACTTGTTGTTAGTAAATATGACTTAGGATTATGTTAGTAACACTTCACATTGCACTAAGTTCACTTCGTGCTGTTCTGTGGCACCTGTCCGCGGAAGCGACGGAACACCACGCCCTGCGGCCAAAAGTCTTCCTTCAGCATGAGAGGCAAGAAAGTGTTTGGGACTCGCACCACGAACGCCTTGAAATTGACGTTACGATGCGACTCCAGCAACTGTACCCTCAGTGCGAACTTCGTCTTTTGGCGCACGTACTCCACGATGTCCTCCACCTTTGTCGTGTGATGCAGGCGAGAGATGTACACGGGAGTGTTCGGCTGGGCGGCACGCAGGCTCACGCTAGGAGTTGTAGGTGCTATACCGCAGCGGTTCTTGTTGGTTTGCGTTCGACGCTTCCTCCTTTGCACCGTAACGAAACCATCGTCATTTTCAACCTTGTTCGTTGCTTTGTTCAGCACAGGTTTCAGATTAGGGGCGCTAGGGGCGCTCGCGGTGATGCCAGCGAAATCCTTACGAATTGGATTCGCTGGGGCTGCAGGAACAGGCAGCGGGACGGGGCGAAGGGCTCGTGCGGCGCTGCTTGGAGGAGCCGCTGTGACCGGAACGGAGTTGCGGGGCGCACGAGCGGGGCACTCTGCAACCTCAGCAATCGACGTATGCGCCGGCGACGAAACTGCTGACGCGAAGTTCGGCGACAATTTATCGAGGCCGGCTCCGTGACGCATGTTTACGTTAGATGCATCGACTGATGACCTAGTTGCCGCCGCGTTATTGCGAAATTCATCGAATTCCTTGCGCAAATCGGCGACGGTTTTCTGAGACGCATCCAACTTGGCTAGCACATCCGTGAGACTGGCCCTCAAAAAGACAATGTCTTTCAAAAGGCTTGTTACATCGACGTGGTCGAAGGTGACTGGAGGGAGCTTGTGCAACTCTTTGGCCACAAACGTCGGCACGTCGTCAGGGTCGGTCTCCTTGAACAGCGTGATAATATCCTGCAGGCTTTTCTTAGTCCCGTCACGCCGGCGGGATGGCATCTGGTCGCGCTTATTCAGCACGCTGAACAGCAACAGCTTCGCAGCAGCTATGTCTTCCTCGCTGAAGTTCGTTGCGCAGATCTGGACTGCAGACACCTCGTCCATCACATCCAGTTTCTGCTGCAGGAACGCCAACAGCTCGTTCGCCACAAGATTTTCAGTCATGACGAGTACTTACTAGCGTCAGCTTGCAGGAATTTAACTAGTTTTGCCATCGATACGCTAAGAAGGTGGGATCGCATTATTCCCATCTTATCTTAAAAACATTAAAAAAAAAAATTAAATGTCAAAGGTCATCATTATAATTATGTTACATTCGTCTTATGATATAGAAATATAAGAAACGTATGCCATTTGAACTCTTCCATCTACGTGTACTCCAATAATGTCCAGATTCATCAAATCTACCAGGACAGCAGTAACGGGAAGATCTTCGTTGTATATTGCATTTATTCTAATACAAACTTATGCCATTTGAACTGTTCCATCTATGGGTACTAATCTTTGTCCAAGGTATCAACCAGCCAACCGTGAATATAGCCTATTGTTTACTCGCAGCTACGTGGTCTATGGATGATCATTAGCATATATGGGTGCGTCTTATATTAGTCATAATTATGTACAATTTTATTGCATGTCTAGCTTTTTGCGGGTTAGTTGGAAGAATGAATTTGCCTGCTGCGCTCTTCCCGTCCTATTATAATTTAGTTGTCTTCAAGGATAGAGTGAATAAGCTCTTAATAAACTAGTGCGCCTCACCATCAACGATTGCATCACTGCTTACCATCAGGTGGGATTGCAGTCAAGCACTAGTTTATACTAATTAAAAAAGAAATGTTCTAAACTTCAACAGTTACCTACTTATTTCGACATAGTCGCAATTTCGAAAATCAATAATTCGATTACATATTCATTCTTCGATAGAACATATATTCGACAAGCTTTAGTCCGACAGAACATATTTCGACAACACACACCATCGAAGAACACTACTTCGACAGAACTTTTTTCGACATGCACTTGTTCGGGGATCTCTATTTCAAAAGAACTTATGTTCGACTAGTGATGTGCCGTAGCCAGCAATATTGCCGTATGCTCGAAGTATGAATATTGGTGCAATATTGCCAGCAATATTCTCATATTGCCAGCAACGGCAAATCTCTAGTTTCGACATAATGCTGTTCTGAAATGTGAAGATAGCAATGAATTCTGTTTTATGGTCTTAGGTAGGTCTAGGTACAGAATAATCAATTACGTATTTAATTATAACCACGTAAATTTTTTAGAAATCAGGTAATGGTTTATCCCGCTTTAGGGTGCACCGTAAGGGCGCGTCAGACTTTCACTAACTAAAACCACACTTGTGTTTCAGTTGCCTTTTGCGTTCTAGGACCACGACTCCACGAGTATCCCTTTCTTACTCTTCTTCGTGGCCCTAGCGGGCATCGATCCTGCTTGGCCACTTCAAACCGCGGGAGGAAGAAGTTATTTAATGACACTTTTGTTGAAAAACATGTACCATCACGGTCATTTCTGCCTGACCACTTAAAAAAATCGCTTCAATCCTGCGGCGTGGTGTCAAACTAAACATTTTGAAGTTTTCGTTTCGAGTGAAAGCAAATGTGAACTTAGCGATGGTCAGGCGGAAGTGTCTTTGATGATACATGAAATAATAGTATGCCCGATAGTTGATTTCAGGCTGTTGTTCAAATCGAGCGGAAATCTCTAATACCGCGATGCAGAATTTCGTAGTTGTTTTTAAGTTAACGCGATCGAAACGTATACCACATTACTTTAAAATATTTAAACACTTTCATTATTTTATAATATTATTGTTTTTTATTTTGTTTTATTTTTTTTTTTTTTTGTTGAGGAATAATTTTAATTATATATGATTTGTTTTTTAATGATTTAATGTTTAGTTTTGATTTGTTGTTAAATTGTTATTTAAATTTGAATGATAAAATTAGCGATTTTTAATGACAAATGTGTACATACTGCATGCTAAAGATGTAAAATCTAAATATTTGTACGGCTGAAATGCCGAATATAGTGTGACCCAACTAAATTTTAAGAACTTGTAAAATACCTATATTCATGCAAATAAATATATCATCATCATCATCATCATCATTCATCATCATCACATTTGGCTCCCTGATTGGATAAGAGATTGGAGCGGGCCAATCGCAGCGCCGAACAACATAAACGTGTCGATCGTGTTAACGCTGAACAAACTCGCAGTAGCCACTCTGATCGAAACGTTTTCGGTAGGTTCACTGATTCTTTTAAGAAATTCTTTAAAGAAAATAATTAATATCCCCCAGACTCTGATCTCCATAAAATGCCACTTGAATACCAAAGTTCGTTGTCTTATCCGCTTTCCCGCCAAAAGGATTAGTATTCTCTGTTCGTCTATTCGAGACAGATTTAACCGTTTTACCTTCACTTTCCAAGAAAATAGGAACTCGTTTGTTTAGTGTATTTTAACAGTGTGTGTTGTAAAAAAATATGGTTTGGTTTTTTATTTGCTAAATTTAAAGAAATGCAACCGATATAAATTATAATTAACTGGCATTTGCCCGCGGCTTCGCCCGTGTACACAAAATATAGCCTGTGTCACTTAGAAATAAAGCAGCTTTATATCAGTAAAAAAATTTTAGCAATCAGATCAGTAGTTTCAGAGATTACCTCCTACAAACAAAAAAACATAAAAACTAACTTTACCTCTTTATATTTGGACTAGCTATTGCACGCGGCTTCACCCGCGCCTAAAATATAGCCTATGACACTCAGGAATAAAGCAGCTTTCTATTGGATAAAAAATTGTAGCAATCGAACCAGTACTTCTAGAGATTACCCCCTACATACAAACTTACAAATTTTACTTCTATATAATATTAGTATTGATGAAAATTTTACAAACAAATGAAGTAATAACAATGTACAGGTAAAATCTTTTCTCCACCTCTAAGTGGACGAGAGGGAGTGTAAAATCTTACTGACTAACTGTTCCTTCAGTTACCCTTTGCGTTCTAAAACCACAGTAACACTTTCGAACCCTCCCGCTGCTCGGGCGCGGAACTCTAAAGACAGAAGCCCAGTTAAGTTCCAATCAATCAATGAAATGTCAAACTAAAACGCTTAGTCAACAGGTTGTTTTGACAATTGAAAGGACAGAATATTTTGCAATAGTTACATAATCAGTTCCGATTGCAAATTGCATGATTAGATCCAGACCGAGACAAATCTGTAATGAGAATGATTTTAAAACAAATTGATATTACTTATTATTTTGCCGTCTTGTAAAATTATTCTGTAATATAAGTGACCTAGATGAAATCCGCAAACTGACAGCAGCATCTATTTTACGATTACGACTTTTCGATAAGTTTCTTGTTCGATTCGATCGAATAACAATCGTTTAAAAAAAAATTAAAAAACAACGTCAGGCAACTTTTTAATCTTTGTGTACAATGAAGTGTATAAAAATAAATAATAAATAAACTGTTCCGTTGTGTAGCATTTTGCTGAACTGCACTTATTTAGTGCACCCATGACACAAATTATTTGTTTCGACATTGTGTGTATGACTGCCAAACACAGTCCTCTTCTTCCATATAATTTACTGATATTTGAAGTTTATTCCCTCTTTTATATGTATATAGCCACTAGTGACCCGTCCCAGCTTCGTACTGGTGTTACAAATATTTGTAATCCTTGGCTTTTCTCTATTATAATATGCATGTTTACATTTAACCCTTCCGTTCAGTAGTTTTTGTGTTTATTGCGTTCATACAGACAGGCGTAGTGGGCGACTTTGTTTTATATGTATTTATTTATTTAACTATATACGTACCTACACACAAAAATAATAGAAAAAGATAATACATAAGAAACATTAGTATAAAAGTACTGCTTATTTCCAAAGAAATTTCTTCCAGCAGACCTGCGAAAGGAGAAATCAAAAAGAAATGTAGACAATAGTGTGTAAGAAGCAAAAGAAGAATGTGTGAAGTCTTAATCCAAAGTATCCTATAATTAAAAATAAAAATAATATTTAACTAAGTAATGATATTCCATTCATATTTTTTTCTTTGACGGAGAAATACTGCATATTTGCAAAGAGGCAAACTCTTTGCGAATGCAGTACATATTTCTTCAGTTATATATAAAGTGTATTTCTATAGGGCTTATAGAAATACACTTTATCTATAACTCCCGTATAGGCGACAACATTCGTTTGAAATTAAAATTAAAGTTATTCTAAATCAAATTAAAAATATTTTGATAGTTAAAATATTCATATTTGAATATTTAACCGGTATCGACGATTTGCAATCGATTCGGTTCATTATCAAAACATTCCGATCCTACCGGCTAGTTTGATTGTAAACTAGATAAAACCTAATAAGTGACCTTCATTGCATAATTTAGGTTCTAAACCAGATATAAACTCACTGATAAGAAAGATAACAGAAACCTAACAAATCTACTAATTATGCAACAGAATTCAACAATACTAAACTTTACATAAGAAACGATAGAGTTCCAAATCCAACATGCAAGGTATCGCCTGAAGGAGTTAGTACAAATTCAAACAACAAAAGACACTTTATAGGAAGTTTGGAACTGGCGTCAGTGATTGAAAAGTTAAATGGTGACATTTGTCTTCTGAAGAGGAGTGATGAAACGTATGCAATGGAGATGGAGAGGGAGGGAAGGCCAAAGAAAATATGGATAAATTGTGTGAGAAGTGTTAAATGAGTACAAGAAAAGAGAGTCTGTAATTAGTCAGCATAAATAGTGACAGGATACAATGGAAGAAAAAAACGTGTTGCCTCGACCCCAGGCGACAAGATACACTGACAGGAAGATGATGATAAAAACGACGCCGAGTTGCAAGCCTGTCGGTTTTCTATCGTTTAAATTTTAGGCAGGAATCCACACAATTTCAGGATCCGCTTTAAAACTGTGACCCTGAAGGTATATTGGTCGACTGGCCTGTTGGTCTAGTGATTAGTGACCCTGACTGCTATGCCGGAGGTCGTGGGTTCGATTCCCACCCAGGACAAATGTTTGTGTGATGAGAATAATCATTTGTTCTGTGTCTGGGTGTAATTTATCTATATTATGTATGTATTTAGAAATATATAAGTATGTTTATCAGTTGTATAGTACCCATAACACAAGCTCTGCTTAGCTTGGGACTAGACGGCGTTGTGTGATAGTTGTGGAATATTATTATAATTTAATTTCACTAAGTCCATCCCATCATCGGACCACCAGACGTACGGCGTGGCACCACTAATATATGGAGGACAACTCACCCATACCTACGCACAAAACAGTATGGAAACACATTCATTTTCCGTACAGCTAAGGACTGGAACTCCCTGCCGGCGTCTGTGTTTCCTGATAGCTAACAACCAAAGTTAAAAGTGATTATGTTATTTCTAGGCAAGCGTGCTCCATCGCTAACCAAATCGTCGCTTACCATTAGGTGCGACAGTGGTCAAAGATGAGCTGACGTCCAGTCCAGTAGGTTCGGCTATGCGTTGTATATACGCACAGACGAAACTACTGGGAATAGAAGTGTCAAATTTTGCATTTGGTATCTTTTTTAACCGACTTCAAATAGGATGAGGTTCTATGTTCGGCTGAATCTATGTTGTTTTTTTATGTATGTTCACCGATATCTCGGTCAATTGTAAAACGATTTAAAAAATTCTTTTTTTGATTGAAAGGTTATGCTTCCAAGTTGGTCTCATAAAAATATCGTTATGAACTGATCATGAACTTCGAAGATATGAAACAGAAGTCCTCATAGGATCACAGCAGAACTGTTGTTGCAAGTTGTTTTGTGTATACGTGTAGTCGATGACTGACTGACAGAAAGGGGGGGGGGGGGTATCGAACTGATCTGATGACGAAGCCAGAAGATAAATTAATGTAATTTAACCGTGTTTGGGATTATTAGAATCGTTATGAGATGCACTGTGGCTATAAGTTATTTAAGTTTGTCTAAGGGTGGTACCGTACACACACTAAGTATAAAGTAATTGTAACTTTAATTTCGGAAGTCGGTGTTAAATAACGAAGAGACAAAACTATTATAGAAATTGAAGTTATTTTATACTTTTCTGTGTTTTTTTAACATTGAAGTCAGTTATTTTTTTTTTTGTAAAAGTTTTTTTTTATGAAAAAGCGAGAACCAAGAGAGGAATTTCTAAAATTCACGACCTATGGGGATTAATTTTTAAGGTGTGTGAATTACTAACATAATATAGACCACGATCTGAAATAAAGTATTTTTATTAAACGGCGATCGAAAGTTTGTACGGAGAAACCTACTTTCAAGCGAGCAAAGCAGTGGGCAAAAATTAGTCAATAATAATAAAAAAAAACACTATTTGAAGCATTATATCACCAGTAAGGTTATATACGTCGAAGCACGCTTTATCTACCTGCCAAGATATTTAGGCCTTCAGCCTACAACGGGTTAGATTTAATTCTATTTTCCAAGAATTATTCGCTTAAATATTCTTGACAGCCACACGGGATTTTTAACCTTAATGCTTATAAAGACAGAGTTGAATTTTGGTTGCGTTGTGTAGAGAAAGCTCTGATGTACGTTTGTTCTATTGATAACGAAGCTTCCCGGTTTGTGAGATGCAAATTATTATCACCACGGTGACCTGGCTTCGTTGTGGGCGCACCGCTCTGTAATAGTTATTTATTGTCGTCATATTCGTGTCGGGCACTCGAGATTGTTCTGTTACCAGTTCGGGCGTTGTCCTTTATGGGCAGATATTGATAGGCAGAGGTTTTGATGGTCGTTTCAACAAGTTCTGGTTTTGGATGGATGGGTGAGTTGATTTTTGTGAGTAGATAATAAATTAAATATTACACCATTAACTATTGCATCACTGCTTATCATCAGGTGGGATCGCAGTCAAGCGCTAGTTTATATCATTAACAAAAAAAAGTTTAATTCTCCAGTTGGACCAATTTTAGTGTTTTTTGACGTGACAACGTCTTAAATTAGGTTGCGGCTGGGAGTCACTTATGAAAAAGTGTAACGCTCGGTAACGTTACGATGAGTCACCGAACGAGAGAGAGGCCCGCCGAATGCCTTGCGTCTCTCTCCCACTCAACTATGATCGGTCTGCCGCGCGCGCAGCACTAGAGAATTAGGTGATTAGCACTAGAGAATTCCTTGTTCCTATTGTGCAATTTAATTATATTCATATCAATAAATATTCTACCGAGAAAAAGACGTTGTCACGTAAAATCTTCGCCCGTAAAACCGACTTTACAGGCAACCATTTTTTTTAATACATTCTTAAAAATCAACTCCTACCTATTTAAGACACCCAATTTACTGTTTTCCGCACTAGTGTGGAAAAGTGTGTGAGCTCGCTCGCGCCACTATTTATTGTATCAAATTGGGCACTAAGCGGCCTCCACGAGTTGCGCGTCAAACAGGGTGGGTTTTTAGTATGTAAGAGTCTGGAACAATCTCCCGCTCCGCCCAAGAGCGGGGCTTGTCATTGGATGATTTTTCCCAACATAAAAAAACTCCATTAATTTATTTCTTCGTAAGTGCATTGAAAAACGCTCTTTGATAGACGTGGAAATTCGTCACTGCAGCACTCGACTCCATGATATCCTCACCAGCGGCTCGGGCGAATTTTGATGACCAAACTTCTCCACTTGTATCTAAATGTACTATTTCAATAGCAGCTCTGATTTTCAGCACATTGACTGCATTCTTCGCGATACAGTCATGTCATACTGTCATGACTATTAACAGAAATACCAATATCAGTACCGTTTGGCGCAACACTCGTGTAGGACAGCACTAGGCGTGGTATTTCCTGCATGGTAGTTCTGATTAACGCAATCTTACATTCGGCTATAAAACGCATTCGTAAAGGCCGCTTTGCATTGATTGGCAACGCATTAAAACCGTTTGATGAATGCCGCTTATTTAGAAAATACTTGCCGAACATTTTTCTTGCTAAAACAGCTAAGTATAAACGGTATATGTATGTTAACATTAGTAGGTGATTAACATATACTATATAGTTAACATTAGTAGGTGATTGCAGCCTCCTTTTCAGCATAGAATGCCTGTATTCGACGATTGGTTCGCCAATGTATGGAATGCGCAAACCGATCCCCACTCTGACGTCGAGCACTCAAGATCCGTGCCGGTATTAAAATTTGTACCTTAAAGGCCCCACCTAGATTGTAGCTATCAGGAAACACAGACCCAGGGAACATTATAAAGCTGATTCTTCTTCTTCTTCCTGCCCTTATCCTATATTACTTGGGGTCGGCGCAACACATTTTCTTCTTCCATTCTGTCCAGTATAAAGCTGATTATTCTATGTATTTTTTCAACCAATTTTTCCGGGATACACACGTTCTCAAAGATTTAAACAAATATTTGACCATGGAAATTGGTAGAACATCGATCTTTTCAAATTCTTTATTGACAGTATACTAGGAAACCATGAGAACGCATATCATTGCATTGATTGCCTCTCGACCGGTAGCGTTTAGTTTCAACATACCGAACATTCTATTGTCAACAACCGTTGTTTTTCAATGGCCAGTTGACGTGAACAGGAGTAAATAGTCGACAGAGACTCAACTTGCCAATCGATGGATGACAAGCCTAACTCAATGAAATATACCTTTTTTTGAGGTGGTAAATCATGTAATAATTTCTCTTACTCTAAAGCGGAGCGGGAGGGTGTGTCAGACATTTACTGACAAAAACCACACCTATATTCTTTCAGGGGCATTTTGCGTTCTAGGGTAACGGGTTTTCTTTTCAGAAGTCAACCGATGGCTCCAGTTGGTGACATCTCTTTTAGGTACGCGTGAAAAACAGGGCAGTTTTCTTAGAGAATAGCACCCCAGGTGGTTACGGGACGGTCGGACGGCAAGCTTCCCTTTGCTCGTCGTCCTCAAACCCAGGCCTAAAGTGGCAGGAAGTTGAAGTCGGGGTCCCGGCGGTCGGGGCTTGAGAATATCCGTTCCCTCACACGTTCGGCCACCTCCTTTGTTAGCATTACTGCTTGGCAGAAGGAGGCCCAATTAAATGTACCTGACTCAAAACGAAAGCAGTGGTGACCCAGTGGTAACGGACTTGACTTACAAATTGTATTGTGGGTTCAAACGCCGACAGGCGCGTCATCACACTTCACACTATAATAATAAAGGCGAAAGTTCGTGTTTGTTTGCGTGTGTGTTTGATCATTTTTCACACTCAAATGGCTGAACCGATATAGATAAAATTTAGTACATGGATCGGAAGCATGTTCCCTTGGGATAATTTTCCACTTTCCTGCAGGTGAAGCAGCTAGCAGAAGCTAATTATTTCTATGTTTTTAAAGTGAAGTACTGATTCGGGAACAAAACTTCTATTACTGATAAAACGCAAAGATCATAATTATTAAGAATGCGATTCCTGTGAGATTGGGACCGCTGCCTGGCTTCTAGCCAGGCACCGGTCCCAATCTCTTTCTTATTTTGTATGAAGCTTGGACTCTGTAGACAAACTATTTATTCTGTGACCCTAGTACTATTGCATTCAAGTGCTAAACGTATATATGTGCATACGATCTGTCTCATACACGTACAATCGATGAATTTCTTCGTAAATATTTGTTTGAAAACACACGTGAAGCCTCTACGGGCGCGTAGTCGCGGAACAGTTTAAAATCTTAAATTCTGATTGTATTTAAAATGGATTTTATTGTGATAAGGTAGGATACAGTATCCCAATCGTATAATTGTTATCTTTAAATAAGTTTCTTTTGATATTCAGTTTTCCTGTAAATGCAATTAGAGATTTGAGTAAAGTAAGGGCAGGTCTTATAATAAAGTTTTTTTTTTTAATTGCTTTACGACATTAGGTTTGTTTATATTAACACAAGTTATTAAAATTAAAACGAAACTAGATTTACTATCTACTCACTCACAATAACATACCTTAGACATTATTATCTTTAACATACACATTATTAGAAGAAAAGACACGTTTCATTTGAAATAGCTTTATACAACTGTCTGAAGGCAGGTTCTACTCATTTTGAACTTTTTTTTAATTAAACCTGTGGAAATCCACAAATATGAAAGAGAACACCATGAAATAATAAAATTTAATACATGACCAAAACACGATATAAATTAGTTGGCTCGATAAAAAAAAGTCGCGAATCTGACTCTGACTTACGATTTCAAACTTGTATGTCTACGAGATTACGTCACAAAATTATTTGAAAGTTACAAAAAATAATAAAGCTTGTCTTTTTAAAGGGCCTCGCCAAAGCAAGTCTTGAATAGTTACTGTTTTTTTTTTTTTATAAAAATAAAACAGCTGTTACAGTGCCGCGAAATCGACTTAGACCCGGGAGGCGTTCATACAAAGTACTCAGTGACTACAACCGGCTCTTAACAAGACATTTTTATAACGCTCTTAAAACAGCGTAAAGCTAGCCCTAATGATTCCTAATACTAGAAACGAAGGGGAATGGACGCTTCAATGCCACTTAATGTTTTATAAGTCATCGTTTATACTCTTTAATGAGTTTATCGTTACATAGTTTAGCAGATAATCTTATCTGAGAATGTCTTTTTTAAGTAAATAGACGGATATATTGGAATTTCTTACGTTCATTTTAAAAATAGATTTTAAGATACTAGTTATGAGGCTTCGACTATGTGGATTCTTAGTAGCTATGTATCAATTAATCAACGCATAACTAATAATAAATAAATAAATGCCGTTCAACAATAAGGTTCAGTTGAAAACCAGCGTCAGGCAACTCCCACTGACTACAATGTAGTTGTCTGGCATTTTTTCTGAACTGGACCTATTAGGCGCAGCCGTGAGACACACATTGTGTCAGTACTTTTTCTTTTTTGTCTAAAATTTTGTTTTTACAGTGTGTGTATCCATGCGTGTAATAATTATTTTTTTTTCTTTCTTTATTTTTTTAAAATAAACCAATTACAGGCACTTTTGAATTGTCAAAAATAAATATGCTAATTGCATATTCCAAAGCGTAGATCTCTAGGGAGACGACGCTTTTAATGATATTATATATTACATTTTAGTTTTTAATACATTTATTTTTTCTAATCAATTAATAAAAAAATCTTAGTATTTTGAAATCTAACCATCGTAAATTTTCCATATAATAGAAGAAAAAACTAAACTAAACTCTATGAACGCAGCGTCTTACCTCACAATGTAGTCCCGTATGTTTACAAAACATTTTTTAAGTCAACAACGACACGGATACACGATATTACTCAATCCGATCTTTGTTAGCAGAACTACTTAATGTTAGACAAGTGGGCGACCGAAACTCATCAGATCTTTACTGTTCTTATGTAACCCTGGTACTCTCTCCACAGCAGCCAAGTTTACATTTTCAGATGTGTGCTTTTGATAGCGGGGAATTAGTCAGTGTGTAGCGTGTATACTGTTACGTATTGATTTCTTTTGCTGAAAGACAGAATGAAAAAGCTCTGCTACTTTTATGTATCCCTGGTAACTATTTTGTAAGGTCGCACTGCAAATGGACAACCGGTCATTTTTTGGAAAATAAAAGAGTACATGAATTGTTATCTGGTCATAGGTATATTATTTAAATTACTCAAACTTTTAATTTCATAGCATCTTCAAGCTTTTACTGATTTTTGCTAATGGCTTCGCCCACGTGAAAGTCAAAATTCATTTTGAGGGAATATTCTTCCGGCACCAAAAGTGTTTAGAAGTATACGGAAGAGCGTGTAAAGTCTACAAGTTGTCTTCCAAGTCCCAGAAAGTAGGTACTAAGTAGACTGATATCTCATCGAGGCGCGCATGAAATACTACGCGCCTTGACTACTCGGGCTCAGTTTTTACCGGACGGCCGGACAAAGAGCTATGCATTGCTCATTGTCCGCAACCCGCGTTTACGGTGGCCGGAGATCGCCTTGCGACTTCCGATGCCAAAAATGTCCATGTCAAATGCATTTGTTTTTTACATCCAAAACAGTGGTCACTTTCAACAAATCCCATAAAAATATTCACCATTATCATTTGCTACACTTAACTTAAACCAACTTCAAATTCAAAACTAAAATAAACTTCACAAAATCAAAGGCCCAGTTATCTGCACAGTGGATCAGCAGAATTCCCCGGAGCCCGTCATGTCGCCTAGATCCACAGCGCCACAGATAAGCGGCGCGGGCGCATTATCCGCGCCGATCTTTTGTACGAAAGCGGGTCGTTCACCCCAGAACCGGACATCGGTGGAATTCGGATAGTGATAAGGGATTGTGTTGAATTGAGTGCTTGTCTTCGGTCTATTTACTGTTGGATTGTTTAATTAGAGGCTGGCAAGGTTGAGATAGGATATCATTGAAATGTGGTGCATTTATTACCACGAGTTCTTAACGCAATTTATTTGACGACCTAAACTGAATTGTTAAAGGGATGAAGCTATATAGGGTATGTAGCTCCATCCCTCTTACTCGCTCACACGTTTACATATTTTTAACATGTCATGGTAACGCCTCTGTCATGATGGCTGTTAGCAAATGATTTTAGAAATAAAGCATTTATGATAAATGTGGGACTGATTAAAATTATCGAAAAGAGTTTTAATTTTCTTTTTTTGTGCAACTTTTTCTGATAAACTTATTGATTGATATTTTTTGTACATCAATGGATAATCTAAACAAAAAAAAAGACGTGTGGCACTTGGGGACTGCCGCGGTAAAGCTATTGCTTAGTATTTTTTATCAACTTATGCAATTATAATTATTTATTTATTTTATTTATGCAGTATTTTTTTTCTTTGTTTGTTTTTTTCTTAGATATTAATTGAAGTTACACTTTTTGAGCGTGGTCATCGATAAGAAAACAAATGAGTGTGGGGTGTTAGGTTATTTTCGTTACGGAATTTCTGGATTCGGTCTCCACGCTCAAGGCCCGCGATAGAAGCTACGTCATATTTTCATTTTGTAAAAATTTGTAATTCACGTTACCATTATCATCATCTTTCTGCCCCCTTGTTATTTGGGGTCGGTGTAACACGATTTTTTCTTCCATTCTGTCTTGTCACCCGTCACGCTATCATTATCTCTCTTTTTTTATATATCAGCCCATAATTAGTGTAACTAATTAACTTAAATACCTACCAATTAGCTTAAATACAATCTTTACCTAAATTTCATGTCGAAAAATCCTTCAGATTCCACTAAGCAAGCGGTGGAGTACTAGGAGCTAAGAAAGGTTCACAGTCTAATTTGAAAGTAAATATTCAAGAAAATGGTCACAGATTATCTCTCACCGAATCTATCTTTTTCACTTATTTATACTAAAAACTAACTTGAATCTATATCGACATTATTATTATATAAAAATGGTAATCACCAGCCTACATATGCCATCTTTACCTTTCACGTCCACAAATCCAGAGCCCAATAACCTAGCGTTGGAGTTAGTACTAGGAGCCTAGGAGCTAAGAAAGGTTTACAGTCTAATTTGGCAGTAAATGTTCAAGAAAGCGGCCACAGATTATCTCTCGCCTAATCTATTCCTAAGTCTGCTTGCTGTTACATCTAACTGAACTTTGATCTGCGATCCAGTCCAGTCATGTGAACAGAACATACATTAAAATATATTTAAAGTAGGGTTGTAACGGTTGTCTCCGCTTCCGCATGCGGAAATTCTGCAAGGTATCGTCTCTCCGCAACCGCAAACTTCGAATGTGATTTTAAATAGTTATAAGGTAAATCTACTAAGCAAAGCTAGGTAAATCGCTTAACTAAATGTTTTTTTAAGTCTTTATTTTTCCGTTTTTTAGGTCAGATTCATACTGTATGTTAAGGCGTATAGTCCCTTGAACCATCTGGCCGAAATTATGTGAACGCAACTCTCGCACTCGCCTACGCGGCAGTACGCAAATCTGTGCATTTATTTGCGGCCAGCAGCGCCCGGAAAGCGCTTTATATCCATTTTCTCTGCGAGATATTGATTGATTTACATATGCAATGTTCACTTTTAAGAATATTTAGCCACCAATTTTTATGTGTAAAAATGTTTCTAAAGGTCCAAGCCGTTTCGAAGGAGTAGGAAAAAGTAGCGAAAAGTTGCGAAATTGCTAAATATTTTTTTTTGACAAAAATATTAATTGCACGAGAAAATCAAATGTTGATATTATTGTTCATGAATCTATAATAAACATATATTTTTTTCAAACCAATTGACCTAGCCGTTACGGAGGAGTAGGCCTCAGAAAATCACTGTTTTATGGCACTTTTCGGGCGCTTGGCCCTTAATATTAAAATAATTATGATTTGTGACCATAACACGTGCAATTTTATTTACGGAATTATTATTAGAGTCATCCGTCCAAGTCTATCTTTTTCACAAACTTATTTATTTACAACACTTAAAATAACAAAAATACTGAACTAATAGTTACACTAAAACAAAAAAAAAAAAACCCTAAACCAATTAAAACTAATTAGAATTTCCATACAGCGTGGTAGTACCGCCAACCTTTTGGGCACATTACTAGTCGACAGTGATGTGGAGGTGTTTTGACGCCATATTTTATTTTTTAGTTAGTCCTAATCCTATCGACTGACTATACTAGTCATTCAGTAGGGTTAACTGACTTAAGAGGGTTTTATTTTTAACTAGCTGACCAAGCGAACTCCGCACTTCCTAACAGTCAATTAATGTAGTATATCTTTCGATTTAGTCAACCGATTACAGTGAAACAAAGCCTAAATTATATATAAAACTACACACAATTATTTAATGTATAAAGTTGTCTACATCGACTTCGTATTTATACGTGATGGGTGCACAATTAAAAACTTCTACTGATTTATAATACATACTTATGTACTAATATTATAAAGAGGTAATTTTTTTTTTTGTTGTTATGAGGTAATCTCTGAAATTACTGGTCCAATTGCTAAAATTTTTTCACCGATAGAAAGCTGCTTTATTCCTGAGTGGCATAGGCTATATTTCATGTACGCGCGCGAACCTGCGGGGCAAAACTTTATTTTATTTTTTTCCGTCTCCGCTAAAAGGCCTCCGTGCATCCCTAATTTAAACTACACAGTATTGATATAATATAGTAACATGTGTTGCACAAAAGTTGCCACTCATCAGAAATATTTGCGCAATGCACTGCTCGAGTGAATGTCAAATCAGCTTTGTATTATTATAACTGTTGCTTAGTTTTATTTGTAATGGATTAGTGGCGTGTTTTAGAGTAACGATTTTAATGCTTATTGGAAGACTACGTTCTTTCAGCGGCTTTGTCCGCGTGAAAGAAGATTTCTCCGTACAAAAGTTAAAATAAAAAAAAAGTTTCGGAAAACCGTGGTCCTAGAAAGCAAAGGGTAATTGAAGGACACAGGTGGGTTTTAGTCAGTAAAAATCTGACACGCCCTCTCGCTCCACTCTCGAGAGGGAGAAGTCATTGAATAATTTCTCATCTAAAAAAAAGTTCATACTGTAATTTTAGGTAGATATAGTCTTTATTATACACCATGTATAATAAAGACTATATTTACCTTCTCTTTTGCTCCTCATGCGGAAAATTTCAAAACGGAAAAAAAAGCGTCCCGCGTGCGTATCCCGGCATTACAATAAATACTCTTGTTGTAATGCACATTTATGGAAGTAACGCGTGCGGGGCAATTCCGTAAGCGTGATCAAAAACGCACGATATTAAAAACACCCTTAAACTATAGTTTCTAGAACAGAAAGCTGCTTTTCTTACTTAAAATCCCAAAAAACTGAGGCATTTCCTACCTAACGAAAACTATAGTCACGTATAAGTATAATCATTAGTAGTCACACACACACACAACCAACAAACTAACACAAGCAAATAACCCTCACAACAAAAACTCACACACATACAAAAACTTTCTATCCTTCCAAAAGACAATACATTTCACAATTCCTTGGCCCGCCACGACCAGGCAAGGGACCAGTCGACCTTGGCAGAAGGACGACCCGCCATCGCCCATACTTTTTTTCCCTGTAAAAATTGCTCATAAAACGGTGAGTGATCCTACACAGAGTAATGAACAGTCAGAAGCGATAACGCCATCAATTTTTATTTTTATGATCTGTAAATTATGTTGTAAAATATACGTGCAATGATTTTTAGAATCGTTTTATAGTTGTTTTTTTGTGATATTCGAATTATTTCGTAACGAAAGCTCGTGTTTATGGTTATAGGATTTTTATTGGCTTTTGCTTGAGTTAGTGAGATTATAAAATGTCTTGTTTAAGAGTGTGGTGTGATTTTTTATAAAGTGTTTTTGTATAATCATTTTATATCGACACCGGAGTGATGAGAATTTATACTAATAAACTTTTATGAAATATCGCTACTGGGTTTAGAAATAGAATTAAGAATACGTCAGCAAATAATTTTGGGAATTTACTATAACTATAATTAAAAATGTAAATTGTGCTCAACCTGATTAAGTCAAGCGATCATTTTTTAACTTTCTTTTAAAAAGGTATATTGTATTGTATCATGAAACTTCTCAGCAGCTTGTTTATTTTGTAATCATCTTTTCTTGATTTAGGTAAAGCGTGCGTAAAGTTAACTGTTATCCTTTTTATATAAAAATTCTACACAGCGTCGCTCTGTCTATTCGTAAAAAAATAAGAAAAGTATTGAATCTATTTTCATGTGGTTTTCAGAGTGCTTAGGAAGAACAAGACAGCATACCAGACATTACTTTTGAAAAAAAAAAATTGCAAAATATTACTATAGATCACAAAGTCCATTTCTACGTATTGTAATTCATTCTTTTGTATAATAATAATATATAATAATAATAATTGCCCATAATAGGCCGATCATAACGCACTTTAACATAAAACATGACCAACCACTTGACCTGTGTATCAGAAATAAAAATATTTTTGATTTCTGACAGCATTATTTGTCGTTTGGATCACTTTTACAAACAGTTTTATTTTGGAAACGTTCAAATAACATTGAAAGTCTAATTTAATTAATTAAACCCCTAGCGTATGCTCTCTCATTGTCTTTCTATTGTGTCTCTAATTACGTTATTCGAACGGTTAAATACCATACACGTGTAACCTCTGTATCATACGTACTCTGTACAAGTGAGAGTGGTTCTCATGTCAGGACGTTTTTATTCGTCGCGGCTAACAACCGCGTTCTGCGCGCTCTTATCGCGAGCGGTCCACTGCGGGCCCTGTTGTAACATGGGACGGTTGGAACATGGGACAAATAATTATGGCGTATATATATTTAATTGTATAAACCAGTGCTTGACTGCACCTACCTAATGGTAAGCAGTGATAGAATCGTTGATGGTGAGGCGCACTAGTTTATTAGGGGCCTATTCACTCTAGCCTTGAAGACACCTACATTATAATCGGACGGGATGATTACAACGGGCAAATGTTCCAGTCCTTTGATGTACGCATAAATGACGAGGAGAAATGCTTAGTTAGTTTATCTATAAATACTATATGTATGTATTTAATATTGAAATCATCCTAGAAAAACCGAATACTGATTTTCTCCTGTTTCCTTTCTACATTTTTTTTTAAATTTATCCATTCGGGATGGTGGAAAATAAGCAGTATCTTTGTACTCAAGTTTATGTTTTGCGTACGCATTACGGTGTGTACAAGAACTATCCTAGTTTATATCATTTCAAAAAATATATGTAACTGTATACCTATTACTATAAAGATATTGTTGTTATTATGTTAACATTATTGTCTGCTTGAATGTTTTTCTTCCTATTATTCCATCGCACTTCATCTAAGTATAGCTTTAGTATCTACAGCTGTACATATTTAGCCCATTATCTAACCATTGCAAACCCAACTCCCTAACCTGCCTCAACTCAAAAGCCGTCAGTCTTCAAAAAACTTCAGGCACGCATAAAGTCGGCGCAACAGGGTTATTACTAGACCTTTAATTACGTCAGGCATTACAAGGGTTACGTGGTAATGACTTCGCGTGACATTTCACCATTTCTTTTTTTTTTCGTTCAGTTTAATGGCAAAGGAGTCATGGTCAGTATTGGTTGGGTAGGGTTGTCCCACTATTTGATCAAGTAAATAAAATATTTTTAAATTTAATCGATTTTTTTTACAATCTGCGTAATAATACTCGCAGATAGGAAAAGATTTTGGCAGATTTTTTTTAATGAAGTTCAGAGGCTGTGTAAATAATACACAAATTGATTTGTAGTGTCTAAACAACTAGACAATCTAAAGAAAAAATAAAAAAGGCGCGATCTCGATCTTTAACTAAGAATTTTATTGTAGTATTGAAAGCTGCCGACTCGATACATTTGCTGCCAAATACTGCAAAAATATTAAAATATGTTATTTCTTCATTCGAATCGAAACCAAAGTGACTATTATGATTTGTGTATCAAAAGCTAAAAACTTTTTTTTTAAACTTGCCGCTCAACTTTGCAAATCCAAAAAAAAACTAAGAGTACACTTGTTGTATTCGAAATACAATTATTGTTAATGTTAAACTATCTAAATATAGTCAACATTGGACATGGTAGGTACCTATTATGCTAATCAGACTTGATGTAAAGTCCCAGGCTTCTGGAAAGAAATTTATTATAAAATGAAGGCCACACTGACAGCTGTTTACGCGCGCTTAACAATTTATCACACACCATCTTATAAACTGATAGTTAGTTGTTCATGTTGGTGACGATTATTTACTATTCATTAATTAACACAGAACGCCAACCGCCTGCTCGATAATGCCCTTTTATATGTCATACAACCATCTTACCTCGCAGTGCTCGGGAATTAGTTACATAATCCTTCACTGGCGTTCGGGATTAAACCTTATCAACCTCCATTTCGTTCGGAATTCAACTTGGCGTTCCCGACTTAAAGACACTGCTTTGTTTCTTAGTCACATAATCTACTATTATTGTAATCTCAATTGAACAATCTAGTTTCATCAAGGCATAGGTAAGCTATTCTGAAATTACACTGTTTCAAAACACAAAAGAATTGTTAAACTAAAGTGTCAGCACATTGCACGCAGAACAAATGTTCGATGGGGACGAAAGCTTCTGCAGTGGCGACCACGAGACATACAGAACCGGTTGTTATGGCGACACTTGAGGGAGACCTATGTCCAAAACTGGACGTCTTTCGGCTGAAATGTTGAAACTAAAAAGTCTCGAACTAAATATTTTTTTCAATGTAGCAACCCTAAAACCATCGAGTATAGGTCGTAAAACTGTTTTACTTTTTCTGTAGTCCACTCTTGATATAAAAGTATGTATGGAGTAGCAGCTGCGTCTCATTTTGCGTAATTTGTTGGACGTAATTACACGTCAACGTCCATCGCTCCTTTTATATGTCTAAAATAACTGCAGTCTTTTATATAGACTGTCTATCAAAAAGAGCATAAATGAGCGAGTATTGGGTATTGTGTAAAAGAAAAAGTTCGATAATTTACACGTACTACCTTTACTGGCAAGAGCAGTGGTGGCCGAGTGGTAACGGCCCCGACTTACGAGTGGTAGGTCGCGGGTTCAAACCCAGTCAGGCATTACTTTGTGTAATTTATTTCATTATCACTGCTCTCAAAACGGTAAAGTAAAACATTATGAGGAAACCGGCATGTCCTAGAACTAAAAATTCGAAGTCATGTGACATTCACCAACCCACACTGGGTCCGCGTGGTGGATTACGGCCCATTCCCTCTTCTAGAGAGGAGAACTGAGTCGCAGCAGTGGGAACATTAAAAAGCTGATTATGCTTACCTTTATTGCCAGTGCGCAGGGCACATTACTCGCAGAATAGATGGTCGATGAGGCCGAAAGGTTCAGGAATCGCAACTACGTACCGGAAGATGCAGCGCTGGAAGGCCTTCCCACAAGGTGCACCGATGACCTCGTGAGGGTCGCGGGAATCCGTTGGATGCAAGACACGCAGGACCGGTCATTATGGCGACACTTGGGGAGGCCTCAAGGAGTGATGATGATGATGACCTTTTTTTCACTAGTCCATAATCAGTTTTTACTGCTAGGTAAACGCCTTCTTCCATTTCTTCCTATGATCACGATTCCTAGTTTCCTCTTTCCAATTCCCAAAATTGGTAAGAGGAAGTCAGGAATCGAGAGATCGCCATCTTTGGGACGAAGTGCCTTCACCATCATCATCAAAAGACGGCCACTGTTGGACATAGGCCTCCCCAAGAATCGCCGCAACAAACGGTTCTGTGCGTCTCACTTCCATTGCATTTCCGCGACTCTCACCAGTCCACCTTGTGAGAGGCCTTCCAATGCTGCGTCATGTCATTCGGTGCACGATCGCCATTCCACAACCTTTCGGCCCCATCGACCATCTGTTTTATGAGCAACTAGCATTTGCCCGCGCGGCTTCGCTCCCGCTCTTTCCTACTCCACCCTACTATACCCTACTCTACACTACTCTACCCTACTCTACCCTACTCTACCCTATTCTACCCTACCCTACTCTACCCTACTCTACCCTACATCATTTGTTACAAAAAATGTGATAAATGAAGAACCGCTCGAGCGATTTTGTGCAAACTTCACATAAACCATCTACTAAATAGTCCGAACAAAGCCTGAACATTTGGTTTGGATAGGTGAGCCCGTTCTTGAGTTATAAAATACAACGAAAAGTGGCATTGATTTATATATATATATAGATATAGATGTGTCCTGCCTACATCCCTAGAATCACAGTTCCTTACTAATTTATTATTATTTATTATCAGCGATGTTGATGACCCTATGAGGATCGCGGTATTCCGAAGGATGGAGAGTCCGACACTGGATGTTTTCGCCTGAAATACCTCTTAACTTTCCTGGTTGTGATGACTAAGGCCACCGGGGAAATACCCAAGAGCTCGGGCTGGAATAATGTGCGTTATAATGGCGTAGCTTATGAATTTTGAAATCCTCCGTATCAATTCCCGTTCTCGGCCTCAAAATCCATTGAATGGTTACTTGATAATGTTTAACAACCTGATTAAGAAGTTGGTGACACTCTTATAGCAGCCCTGAGTTAGCCATACCGCTGTTCTGTGCTTGCCTTACTTCTCAAATACTTTATTTTATTTATTTAAGAAAGTATCATTATCATAAATAATGTAACATTTTTATTTTATGAGTATTTAAAAGAGAAAAACTTTTGCATTTCAGCGAGATTACCTACCTAATGTCACTTTTTGATCAGACTACTAGTGCCATCCATTGGCAAATAGAAACAATAGCACAATTTTCACAAGAAAAAAAAATTGCGGCTATATAGGCATTATAGGTACTCTTGATTATCATTTTCCAGACCCCTTATTTCTACCAATTTTACACAGACGAGACGAGCGTGATACACCTATTCAAAAACCTTTTATTATATAACACTGGAGTTTGCCCGTGACTCCATCTCCTTGAGAATGTCGATTATTTATTTCGAAAGCGAAGTTGAAGCGATATAAAAACTAGCCTTCCTCGGGTTTACATGAAATTGAAAATTCGTACGGAGTACATGAAATTTCATACGGAGTAATTTACCTATTCCGTACAAAATTTCATCAATTTATTTATTTATTTATTTATTTATTTATGGTTTTACTTTAACAAAAAACGGCTATTCGCCAATTACATTAGTTAAAGACAATTAGTTAAAGACAATATACAAAAAATTCACACACTCATCTCACAAAACTCCAGACACACTGACATGATCGTCTTCCATTCGTCCGCGAACACATCACAGTCAGGGTGCGTGTCCAAAAGAGTGTTGAGCGCAGAAAGAGTGCGAGGGACAGGAGACTGGGCTCGCGCAACAGTGTGACTCGCAGGCACAGCGAACAAGCTGTGTCTCCTGATGCGGCTGTACTTGACTGGGGCACATAGTTGAGACAGTTCGGCATGCAGCTCTGGAGTATCAATTTTCCCATGAAGGATTTTACACATGGTAATTATTTGCTCATGTTTTCTTCTGACTTCTAGTGAATTATACCCTACACAACCTAAAAGAAACTTAGTAGGGTACATAAAGGGATAGTGTCCATAGATACGCTTGTAAATATATCTGAGGTAAGCTTTTTGCACTTTCTCTAATATCAAGGCATATTTTTTCTCATGTGGGTTCCAGACGCACGCACTAGACTCAAGCTTACTTCGAACAAGCACGTTAAAAATCGACTTGATTGCGCTTGTATTCTTGATATCTTTAGCATTTCTCAAAATGAAACCCAAACGCCTAAATGCATCTTTTGCCACTGCTAAAATATGATCATGGAAGTTTAGTGTATGATTAAATGTGACACCTAGATCCTTTACAGCAACGGTTCTTGTAATTGTGCTGTCATTGATTTTATAATTAAATGAGACTGGGTAACGGGCTCTGGTAAAACTCACGACGTAGCATTTTGACGAATTGAACTCCATTTTGTTATTTACACTCCACTCGTATATAGCGTTAATGTCGCGTTGCAGTGCCAGGCAATCTGTCTCAGAGTTAATTTCAAGAAACAATTTCAAGTCATCTGCATATAATAGACTTTTGGCAAAATGAACAACAGTTGGAAGGTCATTTACCATTATCAGAAACAGTAATGGCCCGAGTATTGATCCTTGACTGAAATCGGTTCAGTAGTTTAAACTTGAAAGTGTAACAGACAGAGTTACTGTGTATATTTATAAATATAAATTTCAGTCGAATATGTTTCAAATCACGAATTCTTCCAAAAATAGAACAAAAATAGGTAAAAAAAAAATATACAGAATAATCAGCCTTTTAACTGAAATTATTATACTATTATACTCATATTTAGGGTGAGTTGCACCATTTAACTATAATGATAACAAAGCCGTTAACAGTTGTCAAATCGTCGAATTGACCAATAGGCGGCCGTTTCACGGCTGGTTATGGTTTGGTTATCGTTATAGCTAAATGGTGCAATTCACCCTTAGTATCTTTGCGTGGGACCAGTTGCCTTCGTTTTTAACTTATACCTAGCTTTTAGACTGTGACTCCTAAGCAAGAACTTGCGTCCCATTGTGGGTCTCAAACCACTGTTGAACAGTGCTCTAGATCAAGTTCATCTATCAGTGTCCTCTTCTTCCAGGTTGGTTCTCAGCATGCGGCTGCCGCGGCGGGGCTCTGGCGGCGCCACGGGGCTCCATAGCTGCACTACTGCGGGCGCGAGCCTTCGCCCTTGTGTCACCGCGTGCCATTTCGGCGTACCGAGCGCGGCCGGCCTCCGGTAAGTTACTGCTATCCTAGTACCTACATAAGTAGTACGCCATATGTGAAATGGTTTGTCCGAGATTTTACTGGCTTTTTTTGAGTTGAGAAATCATATAATGACTTCTCCCGCTCTAGGGCGGAACGGGAGGATGCCTCAGACTTTACCTGGCTAAAACCAAACCAGGTAATGGGTAGCTTGCCTTCCGGCTGTCTGGTAACCGCCCAGACCGAGTCCAAGTCGTAGACGACGCGTAGTGTTCCTTCCAGCCACCTCCAAGAGATGTCAGGAAGACGCAAGGGGCCCAGCACGGCCGATGCTTACCATGCCATGGGTTGACTTCTGAAACGGTTACCCATGGTCCTAGAACGCAAAGGGCAAGTGAAGGAACATTCACTCTTGTCCACCCAGAGCGGGAGAAATTCTTTGATGGTTTTCCACCTCAAAAAAGCGTGAATGTAGCGCATCTTGCGAGAAACTACAACGACTACAAATAGGTACTACTTTTCATACTACAACTGTTTTATGACGTCTAAACATCTTATGATTCCCTGGTACCACAGAGAGCGGGCGTGTAGGAGCGCAGTACGAGCGGGCAGCGGCGCGGCCCGGCACTCCGCTACGCCTGGCTGGCGTGTTCGCAGACGGCAGCAAGGCGAAGGCGCCTAAATACGCTCAGCTCATCGATCCGCAGGGGAACGTGAGTACCTAGCTTTATATGTTTCTACTTTCTAAGGATCCTGCTATCCTAGTAACATGTGGATTTTGTGGATATCTCGGAACGGGAAAATTTAAGGTTTTCTTGATGACGATAATGTTATTAATATAAATAAATTTTCAATCATTTTAAACAAAATAGTACATTTTGATACAAGTGGAGATAATTTGTCATTGCGATCAAAGCGAGGTTGTTATTGGGCTGACCGTTGCAGTAACAAACCGCGTGTATCAAACGACGATTTTTAATACACTTACGAAGGAGTCGACGCGCGCTCGGCCTGGTACGATGAATACAATAAATTGTGGCGCACTTTTCCGCACTAGTACAGAATATTTCGATATTTTTTTATGTATCTAATTAGAGGAATCAAAGAACCAAAACTAGAGATCATTCCGGATAAAATTGAATATAAACTTTCTTTCTCTAAAAAAATAGGTCTCATCATCTGTTACCTGTTGCTCTGTTTGAAGGAATGTTCTCGTTTAGAAGCCGCCAGTACTTTGGCTCGTCACGTCCGCCGCGACCTTTACTCCTGATATTTATGGTAACCTAGTACTCAGGACTTCCTATAGTCTAGACTTTAGTGAAAGCAACCTAAATTATTCTGCAGTTTCCATTGTGCAATCACTTGGAATAGGTAATAAATAATATGTTTATTTTAAAAGGTTGATGAAAAAAAATAAAAAATCGGAACGTTATTAACGAACAAGATTATCAAGATGGATGTCTTTGGAGAAAAAAAACAAACCATACCAGAGCATGATTAATAAAATAAGGTCCTTCGTGATTTTTTATTGCAAATGAACATCTAATCTGATTGATAACCATGCTTGACAGAATCTTGACTTATAAGGAATCCCGTATATGTCAACCTACCAACTGGATACAAAATGCTTCAGATAAGTCGGCGACCCACCACGTAGTTCTATTTTATAAATTAAATACAATCAGATCATTCCATTTATTTAGCACCACACCCCCAGATTTAATTGCTCTAACGGTAAAACCAAATTAATTTCTGCTACCTAAATCAAATGACCCAACATAATAAATATTGTTAAGACTCCGAGGCCACTTACAGTACTAATGCCATCTAGTGACGTAAAAGATTAACAATCGCACATTAATCTGTTAAAATTTAAATCAATTGTGCGGAGAATTACGACCACTAAGGACTATATTTATGAGGATTTATGCACCAATTGAATTTGTGACAAAATATAATTACCACACAATACAGTAATAGGTAACGCCGGGTTTAAAGCTGTCTTCTTAAAACAAATAGACGGATAGACAGAAGCTACATCGATTTTATAGTCTGGCCGCGTAATGAATCTTGTGGGGTTAGGGATAAGAGGAAGCGATTTAGAGTGTAGCTTAGTTTCACATTTTTATGTTACCCTGGTAATCTTGTTTTGTGTAGAAGTGAAAAGGACGCTATTTGTAGTTTTAACATAAATCTATATTATTAGTCTTTTAGGCTAGATTGCAGTAAAATATAAATATTTTATTTCTTAATAATGTAGTAAAAAAATACCCTGGTTGTCTGTTACCTGTCCAGGGCACGGACATGTATGCGACTTTACTGTCAAACTTAATTATGTAGTAGCATTGTTTCAGCAATAGATTTGACAGGACTACAAAAAAAAAAGTTTAAAAAGTAAAGTATGTTTTACTCAGAAAATTATTTTAGGCATCGATATATATGTACTACGCATTTTATAATCAAACCTCTTAAGACTCCAGGATTCCTAGTAATCCCGCAGTCACACATTTTTCTTTTTTTTCTTGCCACATAAACATCACCTTTGAAAACTTGGTGGCCAATATTATGAAACCGGAAAATGAACCTCGTAAAAAAAATACTGGAATGTTTATACATATAAGTTCAGAACATTTGCAGCACTTCCTTTCAAGTGACTGTTACGACTTTACGACTTCCGCAGGACGCAGCCGGCACATTTTGTTATCCTTAGACTAAATTTTATTGAAGGCATTTCATCAATAGTTCGGTCGTTCAATGCTTTTGTTTTTGATCTATTCATATAGTCTGTCTAAAAAGTCAAACGACTTGGGTAATTGTTAGGGCAAAATGAAGTCTGATGTAGCAGCACACTGGTTCAATAATCAAGGTTGATTAAGGGATGTTGATAATTATTTACTAACAGAAGAACCTTATAAAACGTATCAAATATAATAGTCTAAGATCCGATTAATAACGACCTTTACCGGTCTGTTTAATGGATGAAACGTATTTTATGATAAATTTAGTGTAGGCTGTATTTCATGAACCAGATAACTAGACAGATGACATTTTTACAAATGATGTATCTCTGTTACCACTACAGACATTCAAAATAATAGTATGGAACAAATAGTTGTGTAAAAAAAACATGTAAAGATAATAATAGTATGGAACTTTTCGTGCGCAATACCGACTCGCAATTGGCCGATATTTTAAATGAGTATTAAATTTTAATTAAAACAAAATATTTAAAAATATTCTATCTATGCCGCGAGCCCGCGACTCTCTTACATCTTGGACCACACCACACACGCGTTCTCCATACGACAACATACTAGTGCTTTATACCACTACTAATATCTATTAATCAAGCGGATCGACCACGTACATTAAAAAGAAAGCCTCGCTTGAACCTGCCTGCACTAGGGGCTTCGACAACCTTACGATTAATCGATCCCGGACGATCGATGGGACGTTTGTCGAATGTAATTATGTTTGCGATTATTTTTGTGGAGATCGACTTTGTAGATGTTATGTTTAAATATAAATCTTTTCGCTTTGATGTTGGTATAAATATACGTCAGAAACCACTAAGACAGGATTTTTCAAAATTCACCCCCTAAAGGGTTGAAACGAGAGTCCAAAGTTTGTATAGAAAAACCTATAGGTATTTACACTAGTTTATAAAAAAAAGTGTCATCAAGATCAACATGCCAATATACCCTGTCACACTTGTACTCAGAACATGCAATAGTCATAACAGGCTTACCGCACCTGTTATATCTACCAGCGAGACGTTCCGCCCACGTTTACATTACTGCTGACGACGTTATGGCCTATAGGGACCAATATGGACCAATGTACGGTCCATGGTCGTTTAACTTGACCACAGACCATGGAGAGACGTCTCAGCAGTAACTGCTAGCATATACATAGCCCTATAATATTCTCATGGCATGGTTGATGGCAAACCACTCAGAGGCCGCAGCCCAAAAAGATGGGCAGAACCACAGAACAGATAAAAGAGGTCTTGTGGGCGTGGCAGACGTGACACAAAGTAGGGCAGTGCTCATAGTTCTACTACCAATAGCAAACTTGCGATCTAAGTCTGCGTGGTCTGTTAATTGCGTAATGTGCGTTCGTATTGGTTTATTGCCTGTTGTGGAGTTAAAGGGTGGGAGACAAGCGGCGACACTCGATGTAGTACAAATTGGAAAGTATTTCCTTTCTAACCTCTTTCATCTTTTCTGTGGGCAGAACTGGTTCGCTCCACACTGGACATCCAATTGCACGTCGCACTTCATGACGATAAGATCCGTCATAGATGGCGAGATTCCATCAATAAGAAGTTAATACAGCGAGAACTTCATGACCCTCAGTAATGAGGTATATGAGTCGAGGAGGAGGATAATATTCCCACAGCTGGGACTCAAACTTCCTCTCTAAGAGAGGAAATGGGCCCTAGTCCACCACGCAGGCCCAGTGCGGGTTGGTAGAAGTCATACTTTGAGGCAAATAAAAAAAATATCAAGTCATTGTCTTGGGTCTAATCCCGGCACGGTGATTCCTAGGTCTATGAAAGTAGTCCATTTCAATCCGCTATTGAAGGGAATGATGGCAAAGTCCTTGTTATACTGTAATGTTAATGGACTGTGTCTTGTTAGAAGGTCTTGGCTATTGAGCTAATAATGTTATTTAATAGTTTGTGGAGAAATGTGAAGTCTATACTGGTAATCAGTAGATAAATCTGACTCATCTAGATCCTTTTTCCCCATTACCTTTTAAACCTTCAAAACACTTATCCCGCTCTAGGCCGGAGCAAGATGGTGTGTCAGATTTTTACCAACTAACTCCAATCTTAGTTTCTTTTTTTTATTGATGTAACTAGTCCTTCACTGCGATCCCACCTGATGGTAAACAGTGATGCAATCGTTGATGGTAAAGCGCACTAGTTTATCTAACAGCCTATTTACTCTAGCCTTGAAGACACTTTAATTATAATCGGACGGGAAGTAGAAGCAGCTGCTGTCTGCTTCCGAAGCAGTCCTTCGATGTACGCGGTATAAATGACGAAGCGAAGCTTAGTACGGAAACGTTTGTTCCTTGTTTCCCTTGGGTTCTAGGACCTTGGGGTTTCCCTTTCGGAAGTTAACCCATGGTCCTATTTCCCTACCAGCTTGGGGGCTTGGGGTCGCTTTCCAGTCTAAGCAGATACTCATGCTGGCTCGGCTGAATACCCATGTTTTACATGGAGCGACTGTCTATCGGAACTCCACAACTCGGTTACTATGGCAACAATATTGGATAGACTGGTCAGACTTTCTGGCATTCGTCTACTTGTAATGACTGTCAAAGATCTTCGAATGTAAACCAGGACTAACGGTTATACATGTTTTCCGAGGCACAAGTCCTAGATAAACTTTAAAAGTATCTAGGAAACACACACACATAGGTACACATACATATGAAACGAAAAAATCACATAGGTACTTGCGCGGTTTCAAACCTGCAACCTCAAACGTAAATGGGAAAGGTCGATTTTCAAGAATGCTATAGCCATTACTGCCTATTTTCAGTTGTGTAGATCCAATGGTAACGGCCCCGAGTTACACAGTCGTAATTCACAGGTGCTTTACTGATGTAACTTATTTCATCATCACTGTTCTCAAAACGGTGAATGAGCTTAACATCATCATCAGCACGTCCTACATCTAAAAAATCCAATGCATGACTGCGATCTCACCTGATGGTAAGCAGTGATGCAATCATTGATGGTGAAGCGCATTAGTTTAACAAGATCCTATTCAGTCTAGCCTTGAAGACTGCTCAAATATAATACGACAAGAAGACCGCAGCAGGCAAATTGATGTCCACCAACCTTCACTAAGTTTGTGTGGTACATTACGGCCATTCAGAGCAGACCTGAGTCCCAACAGTGGGCACATTAAAAGGCTGATCATGCTATATGCCATTATTGGCACTTAAGAAATTAGTACCAGGACCACAGAAATAGCAAGAACCTTTTACGACTATGACCCACCTACTTATTACAAAAATTACACGTTGCTAAAAAATACTAATCTCCCGATACTATTCACCCTGGAATTATATTCCGATCGCGAACACTACGATTATACACGAAAAAATAAGCAAAAACGAAGAGAAAAGCCTTCTTTACACTCGAAAGAACATTAAATTCTTTGTCTATTTTTGTTCGACAACCCATAGTAACACGCCACAGGATCTTGACAGTAAAGATCTGACATTAACCTGTTTAAAACAAGAGAAAATCAACCTTAACTCCTACATGATAGAGTTCAAAAAAACTGTAGTACTTCTAAATGGAATGCATAGATCCAACCAAGTTTGTTGAATAAGTTCTGTCAAAGTAAAATAGGGCGTATGTCTTTAAGGTAAGGTGGGGTTTGAATGCATAGTTATGTTAGTAAGTTGCTGCGTCGCGGGGCAGTGTCCTCGGTGAACCGTGTTGCTAGGACGCTCCTATAGGGTTGTCACGATTTCAAAATGAAACCTTTGTTTTGTTTCGTTTTTATTGGCAGAAGTAAAATTATCGTTTGACGTGAACCAGGACTCGCTTGAATATTACGTGAAGCATTGCTTTTTATGATTACTAAATAAGTTTTTGAGTTTTATTTGAATCTAGATTTATTTACGTCATTGGAAATTGTTCTGGCATTTTATTTGCATAAAGATTTTATATAGTTATTATATTTTATGAAATGGTTTTGCTTTTATGGTCGAAATGAAGTTTTTATTGCAAATGTGAATTGATGACAAATTATATTATAATTTGTAGTTCTGAGTTTAAAATTATATGTTTTCACAGTTAAAAAGTTACTTACAAAAGTTCATGTTTCTCACATAAAAGACAAAAATTTTTTTTTCAAAAACTTTAGCCAATATCACCGTTGATAAGAACGCTTACCAACATTCTAAACAAATAAAAAAACAAACATAGCTTATTTTATCACATTGTTTTCTGTGACTTTCGGCCATCATTCTAATTAACACAACACTTGCCAGCCCTAATAGAAACTTTGCGAAAAATGACGCGCGCTCGTCTTTTGTTTATGGTTATAATGAGAATCATAATTATGAACGGATCGAACGCCATACATAGGCCTAGCTAGACGGCAGGACAGCGGGTCGGACTTGAGTTCGGAATACTGTAGACAGTGTAGACGAAAAATAACATACGCTCATCATTTGTTTATGGTTATAATGAGAATCATAATTATGAACTTATTGAAGGCTTTACAGAGGGCTGGAGGGCAGGACAACGGGTCTGACTTGAGTTCGGAATACTATAGACAGTGTAGGCGAAAAATAACGCGCGCTCATTTTATGTTTACGATAAAAATAATCATAATTATGAACAGATCGAGCATCGGGCTAGACGGCACAACAGCGGGTCGGATTTGAGTTTATGGAATATTGTAAATAGACTAGGCAAAAATAACGCTCGCACATTTTGTCTATGGCTATGATAATCATAATTATGAACTAATCAAACGCCATATATAGGGCTAGACGGCAGGACAACGAGTCGAACTTGAGTTTGGAATATTGTAGATAGACTAGGCAAAAATAACGCTCGCACATCGTTTGTTTATGGCTATGATAATCATAATTATGAACTGATCGAACGCCATACATCGGGCTAGACGGCAGGACAACGAGTCGAACTTGAGTTTGGAATATTGTAGATATAGTAGGTTAAAAATGTCTCGCGGTCGTATTTTGTTTATGGTTATAATGGGAATCATAATTATGAACGTATCTAAGGCTATATATAGGGCTAGACGGCAGGACACAGTTTGGACTTTGTATATGTATTTATTGTATTGCAATAAATATTTGACTTTGACTTTGAGTCCGGAATAATGCAGGTTTAGGTGGATAGAAGAAAAGCTTAGTTAAAGAGCAATTCAACTGTAGAAAATTTTGCATGCCTCACGGTAGACTGTATAAAATCTATACAATAATTAACAGAATATTTTTGTACCTAGATTCATAGCAAATAAATTATTTCATTTCATTTGAAAGGTGGACAAGTATTGGAAATCAAAGTTTTTATACATGTGTGTATATGTTTATTCCACCTTGACGCTGAAACGGCTGAACAGATTTGGATGAAATTTGATACACGGGTAGTTACTTCAAAACAAAAAAAAGTATTAAAGGTTTTTAAAAAGTATCAAGGGCTTATAACCGGAAAGAAAAACAGTTTATTTACGTAAAAAAGACGCAATCCCTTTCGATCGTGGAAATTACAGACATAATAGAAAGACAATAGGTGCGCGAACGCCGGCGTTCGCTTGAGGTTTAATGAATAACTAGCTAACAAAACAACATTACAGCAATTGATAGGGAAGAGATGCGTCTCCTACACACAAAACGGCCGAACGCTCAACATAAAGCTGGTGTGCTAACCGTAGTCACGGTGCGTGAATTTAATGAAAGCCATAATTTTCCTAAAGGCACAATAATTTGACAGAATCGTTGACCTGCCTCACTCAACAGACAATTCAGTCAACCTCAGTTTAACCTTGAACCAGCCTAGCGAAGTACGGGGTCTTAAAATAACGATTATGTCAGGCTTATTAGAGAACTGTAGGTACTCTGTAGGACTCTGTAGGACTGTTCAAAAGAGCTATTGCGGCCGAGCAATAGGTAACCTGTCGTACGGCCGTGCAGTAACCGTCTGAACCGAGCTCAAGTTGTTGACTGCGTGTAATGATTCTCGCGCACCTTAAAAGATACGAGCAAACCATAGGGGTCTAGCAGGGCCGATTCTTGCTAGGGTCACAGGAAATTTCTGGAAAGGAAACCCTGGTTCTAAAACGCAAAGGGGAGATGAAGGACATTGTGTGGTTTTAGTAGTAAAAGCACAAAATAGATAGGTACAGAAGTCAATCTACATACAAAGCGTGCTCGAGCAACGCACACATACATAGGCACCGCTCTTGGACACGATGTCTCGGTCGCGTCTCGACTCACTCGTCGAACAGTTCCGGCTCAAACGTTCATTAGTGTGCGTCCACCGAGCGTAGGTATAAAAAGTGAAGTACATATATGAAATTGTCTTCTGTACCTATTTTGTGGTCAAAGTCTAACACGCCATCCCGCTCTAACCTAGAGAGGTCATTGGATGATATCCCACCTAAAACAAAAAAACTTTACTGCACTAGTCCAATCTTAAAATAACAGTCCCAGTATGAACTGTTTAACACCTTTGAAAAATAGTTTTCTCTTCAGGAAACTGATGAGCGTTAACTAGCAGACCCCATACGGCGCAAGATTGATGATACGTACGTCCAGCTAATGGGACAGTTTTAATTAATATTTGCGAGATATAAATGGACTAGGAGAGCGTGTTATTATATTTTGTTTGGGCAAACATTAATTTTGTAGATAGGGTAGTTGGAAGTTGATGCTGTGAGTTTTAAGGCATATCGGATTAGGATAAACTTTTCAGGGATTAATGAATGTAATCAGTAGAGCCTTGTAGTTTGTGTTTTTACGTCATTTTATAATAAGGAGGCTCCCACAGACTGTAGCAACGCGACGTTACGACGACGAATTTTCTTAGTTCATCAAATCTGTTGATTTTGTCAAAAAAAGTATTTAAAATATATGTATTTATATTTAGGTTGTTACAGAAACAAACCAAAACCAACCAAAACAAATCAAAACAAACCAAAACAAACAAAAACAAACCAAAACAAACCAAAACAAAACAGAACAAAACTTGTTGTTTATGATGTTAGTAATACAGTCCTGCAAGGTTGTTAGTGTTTTACGAATAACCGTGTATATAAGGAGGTGTCGTATTAATTATGCCTGGCTGTGGGAACCTTTACTTGTTTACTCTTCTTCTTCTTCCTGCCCTTATCCCATATTACTTGGGGTCGGCGCAACACGTTTTTTTTCTTCCATTCTGTCCTGTCACTCGTCAAACTATCACCAACTCCCTTTTCTTTCATATCACTTCCCACACAATCCATCCATCTTTTCTTCGGCCTTCCTCTCCCTCTCCATCCACCTACATGTATACTGAGAACTCTTTTAGTAATATGCGCTTCATCTTTCCTCTTCACATGACCATTCCAAGACAACCGATTACCTTTCAACTTTTCAGTCACTGGCGCCACTTTCAAACTTCCTAGTATACTCATTTCTCACTTTATCCACTCTCGTCACACCACACATCCATCTCAACATTCTTTACTTGTTCACAATCCATATATCTAATATCTTCTGGACCTACATATGCATGTTTATTTAAATTTCATCTTAGTACATCCATTAAACCCATAATAATTACCTATTATATTGCTTATGTCCTTTTTACTGGGTGAGTGGCGCTAGAGGAAGTATAAAACTGACTGAAACGCACCCGTGTTCCTTCAGTTACACCTTTGCGTCCTTTTTTTTATGGTGGGAAAAATCATCCAATGACAACCCCCGCTCTTGGGCGGAGCGGGAGATAGTGTCAGACTCTTACTGACTAAAAGCCCACCCCATTCCTTCTAGCCTTTATACCGGGGCTCGAATTCCCTTTCGGATAACCCTGGCCCCAGTAGGCTTCGACCCGGCTGGGCCCCTGCTGTTGCTGACAACTCCTTGAGGCGCGCGGGAACAGTGCGCGCCGACACCTTTGCGTCCTGCAAGCCTGGTAGTTTATTAAAAAAATCCTGCTGATCTGTTGTCTATCTCCTTAAACCAGCTTTTAGGTAGTCGATTGTTGCAAATTCTCACGCTGTGTCGCATGCAAAGTTATGAATTAGTCTGAAATATTGTCAGCGCTGTCACAGGCAGTGTGCTCATACATGTTTCATAGCTATTCTTCTAAAGGTGTCGAAACCGTCACGACAGTATTGTGTCAGTAGACTGACTGGTCTACCTAGTAAAGTAACTTTTAATTATATATTACTAGCTGTGCCCTTCGTACCGCCTAATTTTTTTTTTTTTATTATTATGAAAAATAGATGTTGGCCGATTCTCAGACCTACTCAATATGCTCACAAAATTTCATGAGAATCGGTCAAGCCGTTTCGGAGGAGTATGGCAACGAAAACTGTGACACGAGAATTTTATATATCTTTATATATATAATTCTTCTGTGAGTGTGTATGTCACTGAACTTCTCTCAAACGACTGGACCGATTTTGATGAAATTTTTTGTGTGTGTTCAAGGGGATCTGGGAATGGTTTAGATTCACAATTTTCACGAGAGCGAAGCCGCTGGCAGAAGCTAGTTAGATTATAAAGTAGCTGACCCGTAGAACGAAAGGCGTCGTTTTGTAAATAGAGATGTGAGATAGCGGTCAAGCGCGAATCTATCTATCTATCTATATATATATAAAACTCTTCCGTTACTGAGTGACTGACAGACAACGCACAGTCGAAACCACTGGCAGTAGAGAGCTGAAAGGCATGTGTGTTTGTTGGGAGGAGTAGGCTACAATTAAGGGAGGATTTTTGGAAATTCCTCCCCAAGGGGGAGAAAAGGGGGATACATTATTTTTTCAATAAATCAATTTAAATTCTCATTATTATTTACTTCTTTTTCTTAGACTATGATTTTGTTTTTTTTTTTAACTAAGCGAAAAACCCAAATTCTGCCGGAAGTCATTATTTTACGCGGGCAATGTCGCCGGCAAAAGCTAGTTAACAATAAAAAAAGGCCATGAATAATAAGGATAAATTCATTAATTCCATTTATTTTTGCTACATTTACCAAAAATAAAAAGTAAATAAGAATAGTAAGTAAAAAGTATTAAAGTAGTAGCAGTAGTAGTATGGATTCATGTGAGCGCAGCGGTGGCGAAGTGGTAACCGTTCTGACTTACGAGTTGTAGGACGCGGGTTCAAACCCAGCCAGGCGCATTACTTTGTGCATTTCATTTCATCACCACTGCTCTCAAAACGGTGAAGTAAAACATCGTGAGGAAACCGGCATGTCCTAGAACCAAAAAAATCAAAGACATGTTACATTCAACAACACTCTGGGCCCGCGTGATGGATTACGATCCATTCCCTCTCCTAGAGAGGAGGTCTGAATCCCAGCAGTAGGAAGATTAAAGGCTGATTAAGCTTATATGCTAGTATGGAGTCGTGGGTACAGCCTAATACTTGGTTCGACCAGGGGTGCTATTCTCTAAGAAAGCGCAGCGCTGGCACAGCGACGAGTCGTGAGCGCAATACATTGAATTAACAATCCAATGTAAAGGAATATTGGGTTGTTAATTCAATGTACTGCGCTGACGACTCGTCGCTGTGCCAGCGCTGCGCTTTCTTAGAGAATAGCACCCCAGATCCGCACCGCTCTTGACTCCACGGTATCCAAGGCCTTTCACACCGCCAGAGACAGAAACAGATGGAGGAATATCATAAAAATGGAAGTGATGAATCAGGTCACGACCCTCACCATTGAGGAGTACGACGCAAGGAGATAACAATAAGGGCCTGCGCACTCTTGAGCCAAACAGTTTTAGACAAACTTGTATCGCATAGACGAGTTTGTCTTACACTTGCGAAACAAGTCAGGCCTCAAGTCTGCTATTACAATAGTGTCAGAATGGTCTATCATTGGTGTCATAATTGTCGATTTTGACAAGTTTGGTAATCTACTAATATAATGGCGTCATTATGACTTTCCAATGGTCAACCACTGACACTCCATTGAAAGAAGTGACATAAAATGGTAATCTCATACATATTGATAAATGAATATTTGAAGTTTGCGGTAATCTACTAAAACTTTGACAGTTTATTTGATCAGTGTTTTACCATTAGAACGTTATTGTGCAGTTATTGGTTTTAATATACTCGAAATTATCATTCTACCACAATTCTATTACAAGACCATTGGCCGATCAGTGATCAATCACTATGAATTAGCAGATTACAAACTTTAAGCAAAATGACAATTGGATCGTGTTGGAATGACGAATTTATGAAAATAGCAGACTTGGGCCCTGTCTAAGACTGTCTTGCCTCGAGTGCGCACAGGCTCTAAATTGACAGTAATGAACAGTGGATTTGAGAGACGAGATTCATTGACACAGCTACATTAGCATAGTAGTACACTAGCGAGATCCATTGTTACAGTTTTTTGTGATTATTTTTCCAATTACTTTCCTGAAACTTCAGCAAACGGTTTAAAAAAGTGTGTCCGAATTACTATTTAGACGGTTAATTTTTAACCGTGCTGTAATAATTGTACGATTTTAATTGCCTGTGTAAATAAATATAATAAAGTGTAATTTTCTTCAAACATAACAGAAAATTGAAATAAATTCTATTTTCGACCCCTAGATGGCGCTAAACACTTCCTTATTGCACGAACAGATGTCGCTGTACACAATTGACGTAAACACTAGAATTTAAACACAAAACGGTCAAGATTTTCCATTAAACTGCCAATTACTATTTAAATTTATCGTTATTCCCATGTGAACACTTTAAAGTTACTAAGAACGTTAGGCGAAGAATTAACATTTGCGTTGGCCGCATGCAAAGTATAAAGGTACCTTTCCATAGCAGTCCAAAGCTAAACTACGCAAGTGTAGTCAGCTACGCTTTATGTAAAAAAAAAAAATTAGCGATCCGTCCCATATCATCATAATCATCAGACTTTTTAATGTTCCCACTACTGGGACTCAGGCCTCCTCTATCGGAGAGGTAATGGGCCGAAATCCACCACACGGGCCCAGTGCAGGTTGGTGAATGTCACATGTCTTCAAATTTTTGGTTCTTGGACATTATGCCGGTTTCCTCACGATGTTTTCCTACACTGTTTTGAGACCAGTGGTGATGAAATAAATTACACACAGTAATGCGCCTGGCAGGGTTTGAACTTGCGTCCTACAATTCGTAAGTCACAACCATTACCACTCGGCCCTCACTTTTCTGTGATATTATCGGTTTTCCCCTAATATTTTTCCATAAAAATTATAAACTTGATTGAACAGTTTATACCATTTACTGTTTACCACGACCACGCTACACATAGGTACGTAGCTTGTGAACAAATGCACCGCACAGCTAACGTATTAAATCTCTCTGCATATCCTAGCTTACAGTGTACGGTCGACTTTATATGCGTCAGAACAAATGGCTACTTAGCTAATATACATGCGTTTACACTTGTCTTTGTTCATGTTTAGTGTCAAGTGTATACAATACAGAGAATTTCTTAAAATAATTTTGTAATTTTCTTCAGTAATGCGCTGTCGATTGACGATTTTCGATTTTGTTTTGTTTCTTAAACAAAAGATTTCAACGCGCAGTTTTTGTTTTTATTTTAAAAACATACATTCAGTCAAACATACACCTTCTCCTTTTCGAAGTCGGTTCAAAAATTGATACCTAAAAGCTTATAAAAAACCTATCTAGAAACTTACTTAGTTACTCAAGTTAATCTTTTTAGCTTTCGAGGGCTATCCTGCACCGCAACATTATAATTATACAGCAATTCAAAATCAAATATCGGGCAATTGCTTGGACTAGACGCCACACCCGTCTGGTCTGAGGATCCTCTTTTTTCAACGGAGGTTTACACCGCATACCTCTAAAGTCATATTATATGAACGTTTAGACATTAATTTACTGAATGTTTTTCTTTGATATAAAAATAACTATGTAGTTTTAAAATGTATCAAGTTGCGTTTTAACGAGCCTCCGCGGGGTTCTGCGGACGTGCTTAGTTATCATTAGTCGACTATGACGTTGTTAGATGTGTGCTGCTAATCACAAAATTACTGCTTGCAACAAGCTTCATATAGCATTGCATTATCAGCCTTTTAATGAGTGATATGAAAGAAAAGGGAGTTAGTGATAGTTTAACGGGTGACAGGACTGTGGTTCTATTCTCTGAGAAAACAGCCTTGAGCGCGGCGCTAGCCATTGCGACGAAATCCAAATGAGTGCATTGGATTAACAACCCAATGTCCCTTTACATTGGATTGTTAATTCAATTTACTGCGCTCACGACTCGTCGCTGTGCCAACGCTGCGCTCAAGGCTGTTTTCTTAGAGAATAGCACCACAGAATGGAAGTCGTCGACGGCGCGCGCTGTTCCCGCGCGCCTCAAGGAGTTGTCAGCAACAGCAGGGGCCCAGCCGGGTCGAAGCCTACTGGGGCCAGGGTTATCCGAAAGGGCGCTCGAGCCTCGGTATGAAGGCTTGAAGGAACGGGATGGGTTTTTTAGTCAGTAAGAGTCTGACACTATCTCCCGCTCCGCCCAAGAGCGGGGGTTGTCATAAGATGATTTTTCCCATCGAAAAAAAAAAAAACCACAGAATGGAAGAAAAAAACGTGTTGCGCCGACCCCAAGTAATATGGGATAAGGGCAGGAAGAAGAAGAAGAAGAATCAGCCTTTAATGTTCCCACTGCTGGGACTTAGGCCTCCTCTCTAGAAGAGGAAATTGGCCGTAATCCACCATGCGGGCCCAGTACGGGTTGGTGGATGTCACATGTCTTCGAATTTTTGGTTCTAGGACATGCCGGTTTCCTCACGATGTTTTCCGTCACCGTTTTGAGAGCAGTGGTGATTGAAATAATTTACACAAAGCAATGCGCCTGGCTGGGTTTGAATCCGATACCTACAAATCGTAAGTCGAGGCCGTTATCACTTGGCCACCACTGCTGCCGGGTGACTATAATTATTATTATTTGAGTTCGTGTAGATTCGCTAGCGGATAGCGTGCACTTGATTGACGTCATACTCAAAGTAATCTCAATACACTTACTCGAAAACCCGCTTATCCCACCGCTTTTAGGCACACAATCAACTGTTTTCCGTACTAGAACAGAAAAGTGCGCGTGCTCTCCCCCGCCACAATTTTATTACATTTGGGGATTGACACCCGGTTAACCCCCATTTATTCATTTTTTTGTAACTGTATTGAAAAAAGTCATTTGATACATGTGCAAGACACTGCAGCCCTCGGCCCCATGACTCATGCAAATTCCGCCTCGGTCGCAATGGCAAACTTTTGCACTTGTATCAAAATGTACTATATGCAATCCTGTTGTGTTGTAACAACGGATTTGGTTGGCGGATTTGGTCCGCCGTACAAGTAGTTTAATACCATTACGGAGTTTGATGTTATAGTCTGACTCAAAATTCAAATAGTTTTATTCTACAATCGCCAAAATCATTTCCATTCAACACCACGTGACCTCATAACCACAGAGTAAATTACCACCAAGTTTGTTCTAAACAAACTGCAAACTACCATAATTTGCGCCTTTCCCATACTTTAGACACAATCAAACCAACTTTCCTTCGAAATCACGATTTTTCTCACCAAATAACATGTTAGTTGTGATTGTTTTGATGATTTATAACATTCTTTCCACCTCAAGGTTTCACTGGCATTAAATATATAATGGATAGGCTCGCGTTTGACCACAATCTCACCTGATGGTAAGTAGCGATGCAATCTTTGATAGTGAGGCGCACTAGTTTATTAAGAGCCTATTCACTCTAGCCTTGAAGACACCCAAATTATAATCGGACGGGAAGACCGCAGCGGGCAAACTGTTCCAGTCCTTCGACGTACGCGGTATAAACGGCGAGGCGAAACGCTAAGTCCGGACCGTAAAGGTTTCAACAACGTAAGGGTGAATATTCGTCGTACGCCGATCAAACGTAAAATCAAGAATCGTACACCAAAAGTACACAAAATCTGTACAAGTTTTACCTCTCATGTGTCATGCTTCCCTGGTACTCCAAATCATTGTTGGATTGCTTTATGTGGAGTCACTTTTCCTGGCTGTTAGTCTTCCAGAACTACGGTCTCTTAGGATCTAGAATGTTCTATTGAAATATGTTAGTACAACCCAGTGTGCTTCAGTAAAAATACAGTAAATCTGTAAAGTTACTTGATGGCTTGATTCTATCTTAATTTATCACCTTCAGAATTCATAATAATGACATTGCAAATCATCAAGATACAAATATAATCTCATTAAGGATAAAAGTTAAAAAAGATAAGAGAGAAAAATACTAGATTAATAACTCCCAAGTCTCATTATTGAGGTGTTTGAAAGATGGAACCAGATCTTTTGGATTATAATCATCTGTATTTCAGATTCTGCCAAGAAATTTTCAACCGTATCTGTTTTTAATAGGGTTAGTTTTACAACAAAGGTTATTCATAATTCATTGGTATTCCATCAAAGTTTTTATAGTCACGTTTTGATTACAGCGCGTCGACTCTAACTGGCATAGATTATTTTGTATTCCCTATGCATCGAACGAACTAAACATACAAATTTAAATCTGCAGCCTACAAATATAAAAACATTCGAACTTGTATTTTAACGCACAGCAATACGATCTATAAAGAATTTCTTTCACTACAAATGAATTTGCAAATTCGAATCCTGTTCGACACAATTAATATTTCTTTCTGCAAAATAAATTTCGAATGAATTAGGACTCAATGTCAAGGGAATACGGGTTGTTTATAAGTTTCTCTAATGCATATTTAAGTTGGTTTCTAGTCAATACTATTGTCGCTCAACTTTGAACCGTAAAAGGAAGGCAGACACATACATTAGACCTGTGTCACTTTGCCCGTTATAAAGGAAATTCAAATTCACCCATAACGTTAATATTCAAAACTGTACTTTATGACCTTGGGTGTAGAATCATTTTAGCTTGCTACATTTTTTGAATTTTTTGCTATTAACCTACTCCAGTGTTTTAAGTGCCTAGATTATGAATTTGTTTTCCTAATGATGGAGGACAGGTCATTATGTTAGTTATTTTATTCAGTATAATTTCATACTGTGAAGGGCTCAGACAGGTGTGACGCGACACTCAGTGAACTCGTGTTCATACAAAAACACGTTGTCGCATTGTCGCTTTTAGCTGTCACATTTTCCATAACGCAACGCAACTAATTTTACAAGATGCTACCATCAACACATCTATAAAAAAAACGCAATGTTAACAAACCGAGCTAAACTCTGCCACAAATGACCAGGAAATCATAAGCCGCAAAGAGACATAATTAATATTTATCTCCAGTAGCTCGCCTATACTAACATATTCCGAACGTGTTGCTGGACGCTTTGCGAATGACAATGTCATTAGTTGCACCTGTTGCCTTCTGCATACTGGATTGCACATGGATGCCTAAGACCCTGGTACATCACGAGTTTGCCTTCATTAGGCTTAGTGTTAACTTATGCATGTTCCTTGACAGCTATTGTTGTATTTGTCCCAAGGATTCAAAGGACTTGCCATCTTCTAGTTTTGCCTTTAGAAATTAACTTAAAATAGGCAGCAATTCCGATAGAACTGAAAACTCTTCTTTTAAATACTATCGATAGGACGGCATTTGACTAATATTAACTCACTTAACAGTAAGCGATCTTGTGATCGGCAATAGACCACCTCCTACTTTTTCTGCAGTTCTAGTATTTTGCATGGCGACTTGCTTCGCTTGTTTTGTGCCCAAATTTGCCCAATACCAAGTACAGAAAATACCTCGATTTTATGATACAGTACAATTCACTTTGCTTTCCATTACAATGTGAATGTTTCAGTCCCAATTCATATTTTTTTTAAATGTTTTTACAGGAAAATTCTCGCTCCATTTTACCGAGATCTCCACCCGTTTCTATGATTGATCTATGGAGTGTGTAGTTGTGCACTAAATATACATGGCTACAACAATTTTCACTATGAATTCATTTTCTGAATAATTAAAACAGCTATAGAGTTTCACTCGAAAAACACCCAGAAGAAAACAAAAAAAAAAACAATACGACAGCAAAAATTAAAATGAAAAGCTTCTTTACTAAAAAAAATAAGCTATATAAACAAAGGTATGAAGTATTAAAAATAAATGAAAGAATACGCTAATATATAAATCATCAATAAATAATAAAAGTGAACATTCAGAAAAATGGAAAAATTCTGCGCAGGAGACTTCAAGTCAGGTGTCACACATTACAGACCTTGTACTGGTCCCGGAGCTACTATACAATACCAGGTCAATTCAATCTGGTTTAGTCACCTCTGACATATACCAACGTGGTACCAGGATAACAGAAATATACAAGGAGAGAACTTATGTCGAACCTCAACCACTCGTATTCCTTTTCCAGCTGATAAAAACTTTAATGTTCCGTATCATTATTTATATGCTCTGGTAATACGCTGAACTTCCTATGATATTTCGGTTTCTTTATATTCATGGCATTTGTACCGAAATTATGAACTGTGGTTTTCATATACATTAACCTATTGGCTGCGGTAGACATCCAAGTTAACAAAGCATTAATCCCGTACTGGTCGAGGTCTAAGATACCGTGAGTGGAGACAATGGTTCCGTCAGTTTTCAATACTAGGAGATGAGGAACAGAGGTGATACCGTACCTATATTGCAGAATGGGTATCAGAGGGTCACCGTACCTGAGAGTGAACCACTCGGCTTGATCGTTGTAGCTCTTAAACATGTCTCCTTTTTCTTCATCCAAGGGAACGTTAATCACTTCAAAGAGTGACAGCGATTTGACCTGCCTAGCCTTTCGATAGATCTCACAGAATTTTTGCATGACGTTAAATCTATCCACATGTCGCATCGAAAAATAAAGCACGATTACTTCCACTCTACCTATAAGCCAATCATTGGAAATCTTCTCCAATTTGTGGTTAAATATCTTGGCATCCTCCAACCAATCACAAACCGGCAGGTCACTAAGGCCACTCCCATTTTCACTACTCTCACTCATATTTAATTTTATATATATTCAAAAAATTAAATAATAATACCTAAATAAATAAACGTACGTGATAAAATCATAAAATCTGACAATGATGTTGCTTGTCATTTTCAAATGACATTCGTTATATTTTTTTGCAGGATTAAACGAGATCCTATCTTATCCATATTATCTTACGAACACTGACACTATTTAGAGGTCAGTGCTTACGAATGAAAAAAAAAATTGTTATTTGACAACTTACAATAAAACAACAATCAGTCACAACTTAACACGAAACAACAAAATAATTACTTATTGCATTACTTTATCGTTTATCTATTCATAGTCAGGAAGAATGGAACAAGGCATAAACGAAACGCCTGAACCCATTAACCTAGACCTACCACCTTACAACTGGCTACAAGAAGTCAAGATATACAATCAAAAATACGAGCGGATTCCCAATTCCTGGTTTGTGGAAAGACAAGTGGACGTCGTAATACTTTATTTCTCCATGCGAAACGCAGACAGAGACAACATCATGCACGAATTTTACGAAATTTACGAGAACGCCAGATTTATTAACCTACCTATAGAAGTGATCAACATACCTATGGATGCCACCAAAGAGGACATGTGGAAAAGTTACGAAGATCAAGCCAACTGGTTCACTCTTAGATTCAACAACCCTGTGATACCCACTCTGCAATACAGATACGGTATCACCGCTGTTCCTCATCTCCTGGTAATGCGAATTGATGGAACGATCGTCTCCACCCACGGTATCTTAGACCTAGACATGTATGGGATGAATGCTTTGGTGTCTTGGATGTCTACTGGAGCTGCGACCATCAAACCTATAAAGAGATCAAGCAAAGACCTATCAATGTATGGCCCAAATTGGAAGTATCTTACTTCAGGAATTGGGAAGACTTCGAAACCTTCCTACCAGAGGAAGTTCAGTGAAACATGTGATAGTACAGCGAAGGAACCTTCCACGTCTGATGGAATACCTGTGCATTTATCGCAGGAAATAAAGAATCGGGTTATAGCCGAGGATTAGTATTATTTCTTGTTTAGTTCTATTTTCCTGGTATTTTTTGCAGCAGGCTCGGAGACTCAAGATCAATGACTTTGAAATGGTTGTTTTTAGATTAGTTTTTCACTTTGTCGTAGAGTAAGAGAGTAGGTATTTTATTTTATTGTATTTTATGTTAGGTATTATTTCTATTAATAATTCGCTTTTCTTTTTAAGATATAGTATAGGTGTTTTATCTTAAGGCGATTGGTCTTGAATGATATGTAGGTTCACTTTATTTATTGTTAACCTATGTAAAGAGAAACAGAGATCTTATATTTGATGAACATAGTGCTATGTTATGGCAGGAGGCGCATATGATATGCAAATCTAGCTGAGGATTGCAAATTAAAATCTACTGCTTCTTCTTCTTCTCGAATCGATGATAAACTCGTTAAACTATTTGAGCCCAGTAGGTGGTTACGTTAACAGTAGCATCGGTGGCACTCATCAAAACCTCTTTCTGGTTTAAAAATGTACTAAAAACGAAAAATATTTGAAAATTATAAACTATAATGGTATTAAATTTGAAAAAAAGAAACATCGTTCCATTTAACACGTTCTCTGCAGCAGTGATTTTTCTATACTTTCCATTCCTGCGGTACAAGGTCTATAAACCTGGTAATAAAACTTCCATTGCGGCGGGACAAGGCTTATAGACCCTGTAACTTTTAAGAAACACTAATCTATTTTTGGCTTCATGTAAAAATATATCTCTTTCCTACACCGAACCAAATTGAAGTTATGCCTTCCCCACAACAAGGAAGTCTATACTTTTCTAAGTCGCACTGTAATCGAGACGTATACAAGATGTTTAAACCTGGTATCGCACTCAACGTGTTAATACTCCATATGATACCTGAAATGAGGAATTATTTAGATGTCAAAAATTTATGTTAAAATAATATCAAAATCAGTAATTATTGGTTTTCTGTGTGCGTAAGCCTGTAATACTTGGTGTCGTAAAAAGTAGCGTTTGCACTTCAGAAACAATGTGCTCGTGAATCTATAGACATCCCAGACCAATCTGCCTTTGTGAAAAATAATATTATTCGGTACTTAATACTGTCTAACAATAAATTTTTTTCTTTAATTCAGTTTTTTTTATTTAAAATATGATTAAGTAAATTTGCGCTCAAAAATTAGCTTGTTCCCAATATTATAGAATACGGTTTCATTAATAAAGGTAAGTATCAGGGCCTGACCACATTACTACGGTGCGGTATCGTTAGAAACAATACTATAGTAGTCTTTGGTTAGAAACATGAAAGCGTGCGACGCGACGTGTCAAAAATTTAATTCACAAACCAGTACCAATCAACGCCATCTATTGATAAAAAATGTAACAAGTCATGAGATTGTGGTTAAATGAGAACCTATCAATAATTAAATAAAAATAGGTAGTAAGTAAGTACGCACTTTATAATGTTCCTATTATTTTAGAATTCGTTCCATGTTACAAGGACCGCTATGAAAACAAAACCATTAATTAACGCAGCTTATTTCATGGATAAAATAGCACGATTATGAACTTTTAAAATTATTTTGTCATTAGTTCCAGTATACGCCTATCTCGTTTTAAAATTCAAGATGTTGATAATATTTTATGTACCTACGAACTTCAATGTTATCTACTGCATGCCTGAATGGCTGTTTTATACAAATAATAACGGACACGATATCGTAGGACTAATACTCGTAGTTTCATACATGAACGCATGGCGGCTGCAGTAAATAGTTAGGATTGTAAACACTTTTTTGCTTTTAATGCTATCCTAATACCATCGTTAACGCCAAACGTGAAGGAAAAATCAAAGCGTCTACTAAAATTCATCATTCCCCTTTCTGCCTTCTGTAAGAATATGTAAGTGTATCGACAGGCGGGATAAAAAGAAACCATCCCTAATATTAAGAACTCAACACGGAATAATTATTTATTTCTAAGCATAACTTAAAAAAAAAGACAATTTATTATATTTTCAATTTTTTTTTGTGTTGGTCTCAATTAGAGATGTGCATTTGCTGGCAATATTGCCCGAAATGGGTATATTGCTGGCAATATTGCCACCAAACCCAAAATCAAACTTCGGGTAATATTGCCACCAATATTCAAACTTCGGGCAATATTGCCACCAATATTCTGACTTCACGGCAATATTGCCCGCAACGACACATCTATACTCACAATAGACTCCTCGGATAGAATACTCGGAGTATTCAAAACTGATTGATAAGTCTAACAACAGTCTCTCTTCAAATACTTATTACTACCTATTCAGAAAATAGATTAATTAAACCGGTGCTACTTTTACCCCAGATCTATTCATTTTCACCCCAGGTCCATTCATCCTGTCTGTAGACTAGAAGGAACCCTAATGTTCGAATAACTGACATTAAAAAAAGCGGTCCGTTCTCTTTACTGTCAGAACAAGTGACAGTTAAGCGACCAGAGATTAACATAAATTATGGTGTTACTTTTTCAGGTTATGACACAACCTGTTCTGCCTATCGCCACATTATGTTACTTCATCGAAAGTCATTAATATTATTTATTGTTAGTAGATGTCAATATCGAGTTATTAGATAAGTTTTAATAATTTGGGGAACATGTATGAATAGAGAAAAAAACCTTTTTGCAAGGAATTTTATACGATACGGATGTGTTAAACCCGGTAGATATACAAAAGCCATAGACCAAGATAACAATTTCTGAAAATATATAAACTGGACTGAGAATGTGTAGTGTTTTTTTTTTTAAAAAAAAAAACAGCAAAATTAAGCTCTGGGTGGGTTTGCATGAATTTTGAGATTGCTTTAAAAATATTGATAAGGTAGCTACTGCATTCACAAAAAAGAACACCTACAGTACAGCAAAACATTTCTTTTTCAATCAAAAAAATGTACCTGAAAAAAAGTATTATATAATAGGATCTATCTACACTCAAATTATAATTCGAGATTGTTAGAGTTGTGGAACATTACCACCCAATTCAAGTACCAATTTTAGCTGCCTATGTGTAGGTATTTCAATTTTTAAGTACCTAACTAATTTATACTATAAAAAAAATCTTATCAAACTACGAGGTGCAACAGAATTTGAATTTTGTTTTCTGTATCAAACAGTCTTTTGTTCTATTTGATAACAATCTGGAATTCTAAATTCAAACGCACTTACACTTATAACAAGCAGGCTAATCAACGTTTATATCAAAGCAGATCGAATTTCAAACTACATTACAGAACCCGCGTACAGTCAATAGACAATCTTAACTTTTTACCACACAATGGCCAAACTCGCACCTAACATTCAGCCAGCATCGATTAAGTAATAAACCTGTATTTAAATCTAGATAGACTTAAAATTGCACCATTGTGTTTGATGAAGCCTAGATCTTATTTAGGTTACTATTATTACTAGTTACAAGTGTAGTCTTGTGCCATCGTTCATAACACAATTGATTATCAGGTGATGTGTGTCGATATATCTGTTGTACTAGAGTACAAGAGGTCCTAATTAGCATTAAAATGAACCTTAATTAGAAATTGAGTATGCAGGTACATTAAGCAACTCAACTCTTCCTTGTATTTATTGATAATGTGTAAATGAGAATGTCCGTTGTAGTATTTTTTCATTCTTTCCAGTAGCGCCATCTGGTGTCGAGTAGCGGTACTATAATTCAGCTTTTACCAAAGATGTTCATGCTTCTTTGGTACAATATTTTTTTTTCTTTTCTCTTTGTGACAATCTTAATAAAGTTATTACAGAAAGAAAAATTTACCGGAATATGGCAAATCGGGAAAACTGAAAGTGCTTTTATCTGTTGAATTTTTGAATGAAATCAGTGAGCAGGTAGATCGACATCTGTCGGGAGAGCCAGTATTTAAATAAACTTATGATCGAGGCATAAAACCGTTCAGCCTAGACTATAGTCAGTTCTTTAGTGACCGCGTTTCCTAAAAACACCAGACTACAAAATAAACAATGAAATTCGCCACCACACACATAATGGCGGACACACAAACCAAACCAGTGTCAAGTTCCGCCATATTGGATTGAGAATGTGCAAAAGCATAAACAATAAACGCTTGCCGTGACAGAGAATACATTAAAATAAATGGAAAGGAATAAAACACCCAGACAATAAGCTAGTTGCTTTACAAGGAACGATATTGCCAGACTCAAATAATAGGTACCTACCATAGGAATGCTTGCTCTTGGTTTTCTTTTTGCGATCTTGTTTTTTATTTTATTTATTTATTTAGTTAACCAGCAATTGTTTACACGTATCTTGGTCAAATAATATCTCCAAAAGACCTCACAACAAAAGAGATTAACAACAGAATCAATCTGGCCTGGAAAAGATACTGGTCTCTTAAGGAAGTAGTGAAAAACCCTGATGTACCACTTACATCCAAGAGAAAAATATTTGATTCGTGTATTCTACCGATTATGACATACGGATGCCAAACATGGAGTTGGACAGAACAAAATATACGCAAACTGGAGATCGGCCAACATAGCATGGAAAGGAGCATGCTCAAAATCAAACTCAGAAACAAAATAAAATTAGAAACAATTCGCAAGCAAACTGGAGTTACGAGTGTGACGTATTGCATAAAAAAATTAAAATGGAGGTGGACAGGCCACATGATGAGGAATAAAAAAGACAAGTGGGCTAAGGACGTAACGGACTGGTGTCCAATACAATATAAAAGAAAAAAAGGGAGACAACGTCGTAGATGGGAGGACGACATCAAACGTATTGCGGGCATTACGTGGAGGAGAAAGGCACATGACCGCACTCTGTGGCAAGCTTTAGGGGAGGCCTATGCTGGGAAGCAACACAATCTTCGAGAATCTGGTGTCCAATAATAAAACTTAGCATGTAAGAATTTGTATAATAAGATTGTTGAATAAAGGCTATTATTATTATTATTATTAATTGTTTACACAAAAGGAAGAGATGTGGTATACACATTAAATGTAGGACAAGTCAAGAGGCTGACGCCACGCTAGTTGCGATCCCACAGAGCTGTCAACTAGACGTCACTCCTTGGTTTGACTGCTTACTGACAATTTGGTTGTTTCATTTACTATAAACCTAAATCCCTAACTAGTGATTTTAGTGAACACCACATTACCTAAAAAAAAAAACGAGTGTTACAATTTTTTTTTCTGTGTAGCATGTTTGATATTTTATTAAAAAAAAAAAACTTAGGTAATCAAGAACAAAGTATTTATTTTCACGCTAAGAGAGCCCTTCCCTAGAGCCACCTATGGCGTGAGCGTTGTTGAAAAACTTGTTGCTTCATCCAACACAGTTTTTTATAGAGAGGTAGTGCCTGAATTCTCCATTGGTATTCGGTAACTTTCGCCAGGAAATATTTTTTTTAAATTACCTTAAAAAAAATTAAAACTTTTCTTTCGTCTTTCCGAACAAGATATCTGTGTTTCTACAGATATCTTGTGATGATGAGAAACATGTGTAAGGTCATAATCGCGTGAGAGCAATTGTATGGGTAGTCGTTACGGATTAGGTGCTCTTAATAATTATAATTTTGAACTATGAAAACCGCCCTTGCTACGCACATTTTTCGGTACATGCTCGAACCAACTCAAGTTCATCTCGCAAATGAATCGGTCAAATGTTATGTCAAGAGATAGCCAAATAAAGTTTTAAAGCCCATATTAGAGTAGTTGCTAATTAATACTGAAACATGCATCAAAACGTGCTTAAAAAAAACTACATCTTTCACTTACCAGAGCCTCATATCTTTTCAGGAGCTCTTCGTGCCTATCAACACTAAAGGAGAACTATACGAGGTATGCCCGGAGGAGCTGTCACCGGCGGAGTGGGAGCCCGCGGGGGAAGGGCGAGGGGGCGTGGCTCCCGACGTGGCTGCGCGGGCGCACCGCCTACCGCATTTGCTGAGCATATGGCGGCTGCCGTGCAGGGTGCGCCTGTTGGCAGGGACGGTGCCGATCGAGATGGCACATGATGTTGGAGGTGGGTTGAATTGTCTGTCGTGAAAATTTAATTCTGATTGCTTTAGCTTAAGAGCCAAACTTTGGCGAATTGCAGTCCTAATTTCAAAGATGATTTTAATTTAAGAAATATTTCTTTAAATTCCAGAAGACCTTCTACTGCGAGCGGCATCAACAGAACCAGTTCTCGTAATGTGCACCCTCCCAGAGTACGGGTCGATGCCCTCGAGCCCGAGCAAGCAGGTGGACCCGCGCTACCACGCGAAGGAAACCCTACAGCTTCTCCCTCTCAACAGCACCATCAAAGTGAGGCGCACACAGCTCGGCTTCGAGAACGAGAAACGCATGTTCCTCTCCGCACGCCTTCAGAAAGCTCTAACCTTCTGTCAACTGAATGTTGACAACTGGATCAGGCAGATATCCTACGCCAACTCAACCGTAGTCGGAAAAGCGAAAACAGCCGAGGATCTCATCAAGGAAGACCACGAACCAGTCAAGTTTGAAAAAGAAAGAAAATTCACTCTACAAGGGCTCAAAATTGACACATCTAGGTTATTCGGCAAAAGCGAAAAGGTACTGAAAGATATTCCGGACGAGACTGAAGGATCTATCATATTTTTAAGTAAAAACGAACTCGAGCATATGAATTACGACGTTTACAGTGACGACGAAGGAAAAGAAGATAAACCAGATGAGAAAATGGAACAGGAACAGTTTTCTAGCGATAAAATGCAAGTGTTTAGAGAAGATTCGGGACAGAAAAAGAACAAATGGTTTAAGAATTTGAAACTACTAAAGAGCACGGAGAAACTCACTGATGAAAAGATAACTGCTATCGAGAATAGTGAGAAGTCAAGAGATGTCAAAGATCCCTTTGATCCTCTAGGTGAGAAACACAGCTCCATTGAACGGTACCAAGATATGTCTAAATTAATTGAAGATAGATTCGGCTGCACGAGAAAGAACGATGGCACGGCTGAAAAGAGTCATTCCTACAAGAGTCTGACAACATCCTCATCTGATATGGGGACAAGTCAGTGCAGCTCCAATCATAAAAAGCCAATACTAACGAAGTCAGTCTCCGTGCAAACGGGAATGCCAGACAATTCTTACACTGAAGACGACAGTGGTATCAACATGAAACATGGTCGCAAAAACCTTAGCGTTGACCAAATTAACTACTGCGGTTCTATGGAAAGTGACGCCAGTTCTGGGAGAAAACTAAAGAGTCTGGACGAAAATATGCTCAAAAAATCATCAGCTACTAAATCATCTACGAATCTAGAGAGAAGACAAAGGATACAACCTGATTTGATACCAGAAAAAGCCATGGTTAAGTCCGAATCTTACAATCAGATACAAAGTTGCGAAGAAATCAATATGTTTGGCGTCGGATCCCTGTATAACGACAGCGATTTCGAAATTAACTACAAACAGCACTCTTTCATAACAGAAAAACTATGCTCCGAGTTTCACGTTAAAACTAAGAGAGTACTTAGCAAATCTACATCTAATCTCCTTCATCCTAAAAAGCCTACTGACAAAAAAGAAGGCAGCAACAGTAACAGTATGCCAACAAAAACAGAAAGATCAGCAGATAGTGAAAAAATTGTTAACTTCAGGAAGAAAATCGACAAACCACGAGCCCCGACACCGAAGTCTGAAATCGAAGACGATATCACAGCAATTGATATTTCTGAAGAGGAACCACAAATGCAAGTAAAAATCCGCAGGTCTATTTCTTCTATACAAAAAAGGAAGCTGCCAGTCATAGAGGATTTACCATATGGACAAGTGGCTGACGCTGTCCACGTAGAAGAAGAAAAGATCGAATCAGATGCGAGCTCCGACAACATTTATGCAGAGATTTGTACCCCTAACGGTAACAAAACTAGCGACGAAGAAAATTACGATAACAACATCGATGTGCTTGCAACAGATCCTGTTATTTGTAACGTCAAAAAAGAAGTAATCATCAGAAACGATGAGCGAGCGAGACAGATGATAGAGAATCAGGAAAATCCATTCAGACATATAGAAGTTGTCGTTATTGAGAAAACTACAGATTTCGATTTGGACAATTCTAGTGTTACTTCAAGTGATATTGACGAAATGGGAAGCAAGAATGACGTCTCAATAATTGATTCTTGGGAACGAAACAAAGATAAATCAGAGAGCAAAATCCATGCAATCAGATTAGAAATAACAAGTAACAATGATGAATATCCAAATGAGAATGAAAATAATATAGAAACAACTGAAATCTGTTTAAGTAAAGATAATTCTTTAAGTTTTAGTAACAGCATACATTTGAATGGTACATATCCCAACGAAGCCATCTATGATACTTTAAAGTAGTTTAAGTTTTAGAATAGTGACACTGGCAGCCACAAATAGTGTCTTGTAGTCATATTTTTGATGTACCAATAAAAATATATCCTACAATTCCTGCATAGAAAAGTCACCTTAGAAGTGATGCCGTTTTTTTTAAGTGTAGCTTTTTCAGTGTATAAATGCTTTATATTACCCGAATTTAAGTCATAGTAAATCAATATTGTATGTGATTACAACCAGTGAAGAAGTGGCATATAATAGATATAATAATAATTATACCTACTTTGGTTTCATATCACCATTATAAATATAGTAAACGTTGAATCTCTATCTTTTTTGTATACTTCGAATAGCTAATCAGATGCTACTTGCAAATAAATACCAGAATAGAGAATATTGAGCCCAAAATAAAATAATAACAACTGGATTAGCTGTCTATTGAATTATCAAGGTTTTTGATGAGGTGGATATTTGGAGAATCAATGAAGCTACTCTATATTAAGACAATCTATGAAGTAAAATCTTTCAAGATTAACATTCTCTGCTTAGCCACACTATTTAAAAATATTCAAAATTATTTCTGTACAAGATTTTGGAGTGATAAAAAAAATGTAAAAATTAGTTTATAAATTATTTTTTTAAAAGAGTATACTTATTTTGACACGAAGTGTACCACATAATGTAAAAATGCACTATTTAGTTACGCGATACTTATTTTATGGCACCTACCTACTAATTTGTATTTAATGGTAAAAGGCAGCATATATTTATAGCTTTTTAGCGATATAATTTTTTCACTACAGCCAAACAAAATATCGTGTCATTGATTTGACAATGTTCATTGAAGTTGTTGAAATCGATTTGCATGATAATGAAAACTCATTGATAAGTACGATCATAAATTGCATACGGAAACCCTGTAATCTGTTTTGAAATTCCATTTCCACGTTACTGGTATTACTAAAAAAAACGATTGGAATGATATCAGTTGATATCTATACTTATCTTTCTAAAAATGTGTAACACTTTTGTGTTACAGCGTACCTACCGAATTTTCTTTATCATAATTATTATAAAATGAATAGAAGGTTACACGTGAATATTTTATTAATTCCGTAACTGTCTGTCATCTTCCGTAACCTCTTGAAATGCATTGAATTTTAATATTCGTAGTTCCGCTACTCGCCGCTAATACATATTGAGTGCTAGTGTGTCGTTTGTAGCAATAAATTGTTTTGTAATCAAAAAATTATATCGCATATATTAAAATCACACAAAGTAGACTGTTTTCCACACAAAAAAAATCATCACAATCGGTGCTATAGGGTGCTCAATTTTAGTTTAGATCGATTTTCGATTTCACCACTACCGTAATGCTAGAAAAAAAATAGTAAAAATATTAAATATTAGTAAAATAAAAATTGTAAAATACCAAAAGGTACCTTAGTTACCTAAGGTAAACCTACATTAGTTAAAAGCGGAACTATAGAAAATCATCTAGGTAGGTTCTTAATGGACCCCAGCGAATTCCTGCTACTTTTCTACTTCTAAACTAAATTGATTTCGCTACTCACCGCTAGGAACAACATGGCGCTAATGTGCAATAGAGTCTAAATTCTTTCAAAATAAAATTTAAAAAAATCTTTTCGGTAGTGGTGAAATCGATCGTTATGGTATAAGTACCACATACGACATGACATAATTGTAAAAAGCGTTTGTATTATATAGTTTTAACATTGTATTATAATATGGAAGCTCTTGAAGAAAAATGTAAAATTGAAATGTTTTGCGAAATTATACAAATTATTGAAATAAAATATGTTGCTGTTTCCTTTATATCTACGCCGTCACCAAAACTCAAACTATTATACTTAGATTACTTACTAAAAAATATGAATTACCAGACACTAAAAAGTATAAAGAAACTCTAATAAAAGCTGATGGCGTCTCAATTAGGGTTGCTGTTTTTTTTTTAAACTAACGTACTTACAGTACAGTAGGTAGATAGGTAGCTACATTTTTTTGTAGTAAAAAACAAATTCTTCAAATTTTTTGTTATTTTGTTTCTTTTATTTGAAGACATATTATATTTTTGTGTGCTTCTAGCATACACTGTCACTTTTTTTTCTCGATTTGAATTTATACGCATAACGGTAAATATTACTAAATAGAGAATTTTCATAAATGTACTTTATGTTTATGCAAAATAAGGTATTGATGTATAGTTCACCAAAAATAAAGTTAGGTGCGTTTCACTTAAGTTCCTGCCAAATGCACCGTAATGTTGGCTCCCCTGTCTGACAACAGAAAAAAGAAGGGAAAAAGAAAAGAGTTGCCTACTCTACCAAAATTTTACAAATATACGACCTACAGGTTTGTGAACACACCTATGGCTTGAGAATAGTACATTTTGATACGTGTATCAAACATTTTTCAATAGGTACTTACACTTGAAGAAAAAGAATAAACGGAGGTTGACCGGCAAATCGTAGGGGTCGACGCGCGCCCAGCCTGATACGAAAAATGCAATAATACTGGTGGGGGAGAGCACGCATATTTTTCTGCACTAGTTCGGAAAACAGTCTCTTGCGTGTCTAAAAGCAGTTTTCGAGTAAGTGTATTGAAAAAATTAAGACGAATAGGTATGCATATAGGTGGTGAGTACCTATCACTAGCTTATTTTAAAAACAACCTGAAAAACTATCAAGCAACGTCTCAAAATGATTACGAACGTGTCAGCACGTATGAACTCAAGATAGATGGCTATTCAATTTAGAACTTTACACCTAATAGAGAAAATGTACACATTTCTGTGACAGAGAATTTGAATTATTTCATTTATTTCGCCTCAAGGATGGTGACATAATTCTCAATATACAGAAAATATTTGTTGATAGGCTACTGTAAGAAACCACATGTGTAAACATGTGCCGAGTTTCAAAGGTCAATTTCAGATAATATTCGCCTCCGGTAAAACGCAAATCGCCATATTACACAGATGTGTCGACACAAGGTCGACTAGGTAACTGGTTTTCTTTATAAGTTTATCATTTATTGAAAAAAAGATAATAAGGTATAGCACATGGCTTCCCATCCGATAATCCGAGTTCGGCGATGAATGTTGACAAAATTATCTACCTCTGATTTCTGATTAAAGATTTTTTAGTCGAGTATTCAGGTAGGTACATTGTTTTGTACATTTAATACGAGTGTGTATGCCAAATAAAATATTTTTCTTTCTTTCTTTCTTTTTATATTTTTCTTTTTGCGATCATTTGTTCTTGTGGGAGAGAGGTAATGAGAATAAAAAAAACCGTACATAATATGACAAATATACTGTATTTAATCAAATAAATTACATTTAAAATTAAAAAATAGTACCGACAAATAATTTCGTAAGCGTGGCGCGGATATATAAAACAATTTTTATATTTTTACAATTAAAAATTCAACTAAAATCGATTAAAAACCACGACTTTGGGACAAAGTCGCGCCTTGTGCGTTCTACACATATTGGTCTCAAATAAAATTAAAGGAATGAATATCAACAACATTTTTTTTAAATGCTCTCGATTTTTTTATCTTCACCTTAACATTAAATTCATTTTTACAATATACAAGAATATAGTACGTACAATTATGTTTTTCTTGAGATTATATTGTTTTTAAAACCTGCGCTTAATAATATAATTAAATAAAGTAATGCAACTTTGAAAGCTACATAGAGAGTTGCGCGCAGTCATTGTTCATACTAGGAGGTTAGCAATCTCCTATCATGCACAATTCTTGTTATAAAATTTATTGTAATTTACTACGGGATTCGTGGCTTGAAAGGTTTCATATAAACATCCGAAAATGTCTATGGTCACAGAAACTGGACAAAACGGAATACATACACACATTCTAATTTCCGCTAAAATATGCGCTAATTATAATTTTAAGACTACTATATTGAGCCTAAATAGATTACATAGTCTTTAAGATACTAGGCAATCAGAAATGCATAGAACTTTCAACTAAACCCCATTTAAGAATGTTTTTAATCTCATCCGTTCGAAAATGTACTAGGCTTTCAGAAGTCGGTAAGAAGTGGAAAGCCTGTGAGAAACAATTCAAGCCACAATGGTAAGGTATCAGTCAAGGGTGGGAATCACAAGAGGGATCTAGGCGAGTCGTATAGACTGGATTATTTGGAAAACTGCTGATCCGCACACGACGAATATGAAGAGGGCGAGCAACCAGGGCGCCACGGGGTATTGGTCTTCCTTTTCCTGGAAAGAGGTGAAACATATAAATAAACAAAGAAAATGATTAGTGTTTCATATAATAAGGATCCTATTTATTATGATTATTTTGTGATACGTGGCTTCTAGAAACTTAATCAAGGCTATGATTAGCTCAGCTGTCCGAAAATTCAAGTAATTTAAATAAATTAACTGACTTTTCCTTCCCAGAGCGGAAGAACTCATTGGATGATTTCCTACCTAAATCTAAAACTCTAAATCCCGATTTGTTTTACCACCTGTCCCGATTTGTATCCTAGCGGACCTGGCAATACTAGTTATATCCGACAAACACTCTCATGTTCATTCCGCTTGAGTCGCATATCCACGACCAAATAGCGGTTAGGTTTCAAATTACAATTGCCGAAACGTATCTTGAGCGCTCGGCGTCAGAGTGGGGATCGCTTTGCGCATTCCATCATTCCATAAATTGGCGAGCGAATCGTCTCCGTTGTTAGACACATGCAGCAACGCAGGGAACGAATCAAAAGTGACGTTTATGACGCGATGGCGCGGCGAGCCAATCACTGACACCCCCCACCCCCGCGTCTCACTTCGCACCACTAAAGAGACCAAATATTTGACTTCTGCGTAACCTGAAGCCAGCGCTCAAGATCAGCGCGCAATTGTAGACCATTTCTCTTCATTATTTTAATTACCTTTCGGTAAACAAATAATAATGGGCAGAGGTGATTATTGTATTGTATTAAAACAATTACGTATGAATGTTATGATTGAAATGCCCAACACTTACTAGTGTTACTAATTCATTTCACGCGTCTGAATAGCAAGGAGATTATATTATTATTGTTGTGGAATGTTGCTACCAAACTTATGCGCAATTTATTCACACATAAAAAAAAATCAAGTGCGAGTCGGGCTTGCAAACCGAGGGTTCCGACTTATAATCGCAATTATTATTTTATAATTTATACTACCACAAATGTAGGGTTTTAGATTATTTCCTTTACTAGTGCTACATTATGCTTCTTATTAAACGTGATTGATTATATTATTGGAAAAACTAATTAATGCACCAACATTTTTGTTTTCTATTATAATATTATCATTATCTATTATATTCGATCAAATCTGTAAGTTATTAACTTTTTGCCGAAGCTATCTTTGTCAATAAATGTCACAGCTTACTTATAGATTTCTCTTGATGAAATAGCTATCGATTATAGCTATATTTAACTTAATTTGGATAAAATATTGCAGATAGTTGGTTTTTGCAGTAAGGGTACGATTATAAGTCAACGGGAAACCGTCTTATCTTAAGATGGCGTATATAAGTTTCATTTAGAAGACATGAGTATCCTATGATTCCACATATTGTCCAGTAGCGCAGACATTTGAGACACAAAACCACTCCAATAAAATATCACCAATTCCACAATGAATCAATTTGCGAATTATTGTAACAGCCATTTAGCTAAACTCGAATAAAGCCAGCCAAAACCGCATCTTACAAAAGATGGGGTAACAAAAAACAATTTTTATCACTATAGTAATAAAAAGCATTTTTTATTGACTCTGGCACCAATTAAACAGCATTCTTTATTCTTTTTATTTAGTTTGATAACACTTCTCAGTCAAACTTTCACTTTCAACAAATTACTCAAGCATGAACAGTCATTATATAATCACTGTATAATGTTAAATGCCTTATTTGTAAACTGGTTACTTTATATGCACCATGGTTTGGGTTTACTGCAATCCTAGTACCCTACTTCTTTAGATATTTTTAGGGTTCCGTAAAAACGGGACCCTATTACTAAGACTCCACTGTGCGTCTGTCTGTCACCAGGCTGAATCCCATGAACTGTGATAGACAAATGAAATTTTCACAGATGATGTATTTAGAAATATAAATGTATGTTTATCAGTTGTCTAGTACTCATAACACAAGCTCTGCTTAGCTTGGGACTAGACGGCGTTGTGTGATAGTTGTGGAATATTATATTATATATATTATTATTATTTCTGTTGCCACTACTACTACTACAAACAATATAAAAAAATGCAAAAGGTTAATGTAATGTAGTTTCTAATGGTACGGTACCCTTCGTGCGCGAGACCGACTAGCACTTGGCCGATTTTTAATGAATCATGTCTCTAAGTATTGTCAGTCAATCACACGCACAAACAAACAAAAAAATAAGATAACATAGTAATAATTGATTAGGTATCATTCTCCCAATGCCTAAAGATATCGTTAACTGAAGATGTTTTCGGTTTTTGCCTCCTAAGTATAAAGTCATAACATATTTTTTGAAAAACAAAAACTATACTATTAAAACAAAAACAAATATTATTTCCAAATACATCTAGCGTTTGGTACTGTGGTCTTATACTGATTATGTAAAGCAAAAACAATGGTTAAAAATGTTTCTCAAAGTATTATTAGTAATCACAAAAACGTTAACTACTGAAAAAATTTACTTTTCGCTTAAATACCTTATGCGAAGGAGGCATTGACATATCTAACATCAATCTTATTTCATTGATAAAATCAAAATTTTGACATAAGGAAAATAAACCATTTCAAATGGAAAGAAAAATTAGTATCAGGACTGGAAGACAAGCAGTTAGTAACTTATCAACGGTGAAGAGCCAATACTTTCTAACTGCCATTTTTTTTAGATAGTTACTTTTTAAAGCAGCTCTACACATTTTTTACTGAAATCTCCGAAGTAGATATTGATTTTATTTATTAGGGAAAACTAACAATAATACATAGAAAATTACATAAAAAGGCTTAGAATTAATTTTACACATGTGATATCAATAACATTCTTTACATATATCAAATCAAATCAAAGCATTTATTTCAAATAGACCATTTACACGCACTTTTGAATGGTCAAATGTCGGTCAGTCCAAGAAAAGTGAAGTTAAATTGCACTATAAAAACGTGAGACATTTGGTTTGGATATTTAGTAGCGATTGCATAAAACTAAAATTTATAGTATTACCTCCAACGTTTTTGAGACTGAGTTTTTGACTTCGACAGTTATGAGTTATTGGCACTTCGCTGTTGTTATGTTAAAGAAAAATAAAAGAAAACTAAATTGGTGGTACGTACTACCTTGGTCGACTTAGGCACGTTGCCTCTCATGGTGATGTTTTTGCTGGCAATCTCGTTGGCGATACGCATCCTCTGTTTGGGAGCCATTTTAAATGTTTTGCAGATATATTTGTCCTGAAAATATTTAATGTAAAATGTTGTTATGCTAGTTTTCACAGTGGAAATTCTTTGGAAAACCTAAATTTGGAATATAAAACTTGCACATAGATCCAGCACTTAACAATATAAATGTATACCATTAACAGTTACAGCATGTTAATAGTTTTTTATCATCCTAGATAAAAAAAAATACCTAAGTCACGTAATATTTTTCTTGCCAGTACATTATAGTTGTTAATGCATTGACTAGTATTGAAGTAAAATTTAAATTGTAGTTCATTGGTAAATATTTTCTTAGTGTCTTTATTTGGTAGCCTCAAGATTCTAGACTGTTGACACTACATACCTATTTTACTACGATCAAAGTAAATGTTACTAAAATAATAAATTTAAAATGTCTTGCTCTTATCCAATTTTTTACTCTCTAGCGTTTTAAATGTATATTTGCAGTTGCGCTTTTGTGAATAATATTATTTTTAATACAATCTATTGTTAGCAAAATTTCGCTTTTTTTCCAATATACATTTTGGAGTCACGCCCATTGTAATGGTAAGGACTGATGTATGCAGTTATAAATAATAAAATTGTTAACTTGAATTAAGAAATTCCTAAGAAAAGACATTTAAAAGAATATATAGAAAACATGACTCGTAGTAGGTAAAAACAATTATTAACCACATGGACAACAAACGGTTGCAGCATTGGTTCTAACATCACATTTTTGCCATGAATGAGTTATTCATTAAACCCCAAGCGAACACCAGCATTCGTGCACCTATTGTCTTTCTATTGTGTCTGTAATTTCTATGATTTAAAGGTTAAAGGACCAATCAATAGTATTTACAGCAAGAATAGTAAAAGTACTTGTTTTAAGAATATTATGATAAAGGCAATTTGCCATAAGTAAACATATGGGATACTACATCTTTAAACTAAAAGTTATTGCAAAATTATTGAATTTTCTAACAAAACTCAACAATTTTCTGTTAATGTTGAGAAAGAAATGATAAAGCTAAATGCAATTTGTCTACTGTTCAAACTTGTAACAGAAAAACAAAGTCAGAAATAAAGAAAAGACTTGGTAAAACTAAAAAATATGTCAACAGCCCTAACTGTTGTATCACTGCAAAAGTGGCACAGTGTGTTTAACATATAACTGTGATTTAGTCATAAAAATACATGTCGAAACACTAACGATTGCCTTACGGTAATGAGACAACCAAACTGAACAAGATTCCACTTGAATACGTGTCAATTAAATATTCCCATTATCTTTAAATAACAATGCTAGGTGATTAAGCTTAGTGATAAATACACAATTAAAACAGCAAAACGAAGGTCAACACGTATCTACATTAATCCGTAAAGTTTCACCTTTTATTTAAGTCGTAATTATACTAAATTTTCTCGAAAGCGATGGAAATACAGGAAAACACAATTTACTATTGGCACAGCTGGATGCAAATTGAAGCAGTCACAAACTGATTTCCGAGGCAAAATAATGCCAGCACATGCGTGTTTTATAAAGTAACGAGCTTCAGTCGCGGTTTTAATACAAATTACACACTAAATCAACCGTTGTTATCGAGAAAAATGTTATTACATACACCTAATGAGAGTATAGTGTAAACAGGCCGATGAAACTTACAATAAAAACTTAAGTTTTTATATGAAAATGAACACACAAAGTATGCACAACAATCACACAGGTATATTAGACAAGATTTTTACGAATAATAAAATTCTACTCACAATTAATTCCTAAAATTAAGGGCCGATAAAGCCAAACGCGCAAGTTAGCTTGACACGTATGTAAAAAGTGAAATGACAGAAATGTCAAACGCGTCATTTGAAAGCAAGTTGTATTGCGCATGTACCAGACACGCGTCAGTAAATGTTACAATAACAAAAAAAAGAAAAACATTAAAGATCAAGAGTAAATAAATCGGAGTTTTTCGAATATAAACTGGGAAACTGTGTAAATAAAAAATACATTTTGAAAATAAGCCCGTAGTGTCTCAGTGTAGGATTTATAGTAGGTCAGAGGCGCTTTCTATAAACTTTTTTATAATATGATCAATTATGATGAACAAACTGAGAGACTAGTCCTATAAGTAAGGTGTAGGACTAGAATTCTAATTCGAAGGTATACCATCGGCCTTTTATTTTTGAGACCTAATCAGTGGTTATTTTTGCCCAGTTCTCTGATGGCATGCGGCAGATTATCTCCTCGGATATTTCATTCCATTGTTCACTGACACACCCTGAGTGTGGACTTGCATACCCTACCATGTAAAAATAACAATAAATGAGAATAAATATATTTTTTTTTCAATCTGCTTTTTTTAACCATTTTATTTGGTTTTATTAATTATATTAAAGTTATTAGTGACATCTTGTGTCGAGTAGAATAACTTGCTAAGAACCTTTAAAGCGAAATGTTTCGGTAATACACCACTAGATGGCGTAGTTAGGTTTCCAGTTTTAACAATAGATGTCGTAAGTGTAGCTTTAGTAACCTTCGTAGCCAGTAGAGGACACTAGCTCTAAATAGTTTTTCGTAACCGAAAAACGTAGCGCATATTGTGATCGTAGCCGTGTTGATTCTGCAGTTTTATTGTTGGAAAACATTATGTTTTCTTTTGTGGATAATTTTGTTATTTCAATGGAGTTTGTATGTACTCAAAAATCAGTAAAACAGTTTATCAGAATCGAAATTAAAATAATAAAATATGCTTATTATTTTAAAACCTACCTACATTGAATTATTATTCATAGCTTAAAAAGGCCTGAAAAGTGATGGTAGACTCAACAGCGAAGCAACGAAGACTACCAAAACAGAAAGAGACAACTAACAAAACAAAGGATCCCCAGGACATCACTATCAGGTGTCAACTAATCGACCAATCACAATGAGGCATTATCCTTGGAGGGTGATCATTGTGTTCTCATTGGTCGGTTCAGACAACGCCTCGCAACGCTACGCCTACGGATAGAATTCATTTGAATTTGAATTTCGAAGGGAGAACGTCAATAAATTGTAGGAAACGTTTTGTAGTTTGCTCTTCTTTTTGTTGATAAGGGCATTACATATATTTTTATGATTAAAGTTTACTGTAGCAAAATTAGTTCTTTATTACTTGTTTGGGGGTAGGTAAGTAGGTTATTACCTACCTACCGAGGTAGATACCTGGATATAGGGAGGTACTTACCTTATATCCAACTGTACCTACGGTAAGCTAAGAACCTATAGGGAGTCCTTTTCTACTCGCTAACGTCAACATCGAGCATGGTTTAAAAGCTTGTTACTTCATCTAACGCAACCCAACGCGATGTTTGATGAAGAGGCAATGAAATAAAGAGAAATAATGCCTGAAAACTCTGTAAGTATTTGGTAATTCCGTGATTTACTCGAATATGTCACAAAACTTGTTCCAGGAAATTATCTACGTATTTTTTTTAACTACAAAACTTAAAATATTTGTCGTCTGTTGCTGCAAGACTATTTGCAGGATATGGAAACTAAGTACCTATGTAACGCACGTTGGTGAAGCCGCTGGAAGAAGCTAGTTTAATATAAATATTTACGTAAGTAACATATCTGTCTGTTACGCATTCACGATTAAACTACCGAACAAATTTTTATGATTTTATTTTACGAAGTAGGTACCTACTTAAAAACTGGAAACCCAGGGGATGTCATCGTCATTTCAGCCGATAGACGTCCACAGTTAGACATAGGCCTCCCCTAAGTGCCGCCACAATGAACGATCCTGTGCGTCCCGCATCCATCGGATTGGCACAACCTTCACCAGGTCATCGGTCCACCTTGTAGGAGGCCTTCCAACGCTGCGTCTTCCCGTCTTGCAATCGTCTGGGTCTGCCTACCTAGTGAAAGCATAACCATAATCAGCCTTTCAATGTTCCCACTGCTGGGACTCAGGCCTCCTCTATAGGAGAGAAAATGGGCCGTACCTAACTATTCCACCACGCGGGCCCAGTGCAGGTTGGTGGATGTCACATTTCTTCGAATTTTTGGTTCTAGGATATGCTGGTTTCCTCATGATGTTTTCCTTCACCGTTTTGAGAGCAGTGGTGATGAAATAAATTACACAAAGTAATGCGCCTGGCTGGGTTTGAACCCACGACCTACAACTCGTAAGTCGGGGCCGTTACCACTCAGCCACTGGTCATGTCATGTCGAGAAAAGTTTTGTGATTTTATTTGACAACTAGTGAAGGTCCGTGACTTCGGTCGCGACAGTCTTGTAAAACGACACATGCTATTTTTTAGTCATAATTTGAAGAAGCTTTTTTTTGCGTGGAAGCTTGTAATCTACCAGTGAAAGCCACGCTAAAATTGGTTCAACTAGTTATAATGCGCTTAGGTCGGTTTGAACCTACGACCTACAACTCGTAAAAGTCGGGGCCGTTACCACTCGGCCACCACTGCTCATCCAGTGAAAACTCAATCATAATCTGCCACTAACTTAGCCTCACCCACCAAACCTGATACTCAAACAACTTACTGGTATGCGTATCATTAAGTTCCTCATTAAGTTATAGTCCTCATTAATTAATTATGATAGGTCGTGTCGGGTGTCCTACAGACTAATTGCTACCTACATACGTCTCATTAGCTAATAAGATCTCTTGTTTTGAGCCTAGGTACAAAAATATGTACTTAAACATGCCTAGGTTTAAGTATCTAGATAATTAGGGAGCAGGGTCGGATTCAACTTATGGTACCACCACTAAAAAGTACCCCTCAGCCAAATTTCTCTCATTCATCTCATAACGATTGATCGAACGAACGAATACACTTCTTATATGCAAGCGTGCTCCATCGTCGACCACATCATCACTTGCCATCGGCTGAGATAGTGGTCAAACTCAGGCCTGGTCATCTTTTAGCTGCCATGCCAGTGACATATTCAATTTCTATTTTTATTGTTACCATTATATTTAATTTTTATTACTTATCTTCATTGAGTTCACATAATAGAAGCAAAAAAGAAATATGTAACGAAGATTCATGTAACTCAATACGACTTAAAAGAGTCCATGGAGTTTCTTGCACGTTCTTCTCCATAGAGACCTACTCTTTGGAACGTGCAATTTAGCTTCACTTGTTTGACTGACCGACATTTTGATAATTCAAAAGTGCCTGTAACTGGTCTATTTGAAATAAACATGTATTATTTAACATAATTTATCCTATGTTCTTCTTTGTATGTGTTCTTGAAATATGATGAAAGAGACTGGTCTCCACGACACAGGGAATCCTAGTGTAGTGTGACCAGTGAAGTATTTGATGTAAAAGTGTATATTTTTCTTAAACAATAAACCATTGTTATTATAATTATTAAACGTTTCTGATTTCTGATTTCCGATCAATAATGAAAAAAATAATGTAAATAAGCAGATCAAATCCGTCCCTGCAAGACCGCATGGCGTTTAGTTCGGGGCTAGATTTCGCGCAGATAATCTTAGATTCGGTATCAGATAACGGAGAAAGAATTTATTAACTTTTAATGATAGAGCCCGGAATAATTTTGGTAGCATTTCTTTAAGTTACGAATCTTATTACGCATCTATATGGAAATCTATTCATTCATTTTCTCAGCTAGGAGTACCTGTGTACCTTTTTTTTTATGGTGGGAAAAATCATGCATTGACATCCCCCGCCCTTGGGCGGAGCGGGAGATAGTGTCAGACTCTTACTGACTAAAAGACCCACCCCGTTCCTCCTAGCCTTCATACCGAGGCTCGAGCGCCCTTTAGGATAACCCTGGCCCCAGTAGGCTTCGACCCGGCTGGGTCCCTGCTAGTACCTGTGTACCTGTAGTACCTTTATTTTTAGACAGCGTCTGCCAGCTTCGTTCGCGAGAAAGGAGGTGTCTTCATACTAACTTTGGATTTTATTTTACACCCTCTGAGGGAGTTATTATTGTATCTAGTCCACACTGTCCCACTTCTGGGCAAAGGCCTCCCTCGTGTTTTTCCAAAGTGTTGGGCTGGGCGTTGATAGGGTTACCATATCCCAGGATTTGTTCTGAGACTTCAGCATTTTTGGCCTTTTCTCAGGATTCCAGCTGGATTTTGCAAATCTCGTGAAATCTCAGGATTTTTAGAATTTTCAACAAAATATAGCTTAGTTACACTTAAAGGTTAAACAAGGATAAACAAAACAATAAAATAATAATAATAAAAAAAAAGGGGAGTTAGATCTGCAATGTAAAAAAATTCCCAATCAAAAATCTCAGGATTTTTCAATGGAAATCGGGCCTTTTTTCCGTACTTTTGACTTTTTTATCTAGTCACTCTGGTTTTAAAAAAATCTTACTATTCTGCGGACTCTGCCTAAAAGCAACCTCAAAGTTCGAACTGACAATAATTACTTCCATCTGAAACTCTCTCCGCCGTGTTATCTTAGGACAGAAAGAAAAAATATTTGCACTGTGGCGCCGTGCCGCCCTTAATCCAGACATAGTCGGGCAAAAAACAATGCTATGTTTAGTTCGACATTTTTTTTAATGTACTTAGTTTTTTTTTCAGTGGGTAAAAATCATCCAGATGACATACCCCGCTCTTGGGTGGAGCTGGAGATATTGTCAGATTTTTACTGACTAAAAAACCCACCCCGTCCTTTCGTTGCCTTTCATATCGGGGCCGAGCCTTCCTTTCACATGCAGACCCTTGGGCTCAGTAGGCTTCGACCCTGCTGAACCTCTACGGTTGCTGACAATTCCAATGAACTTGGCTTGGATACTAAGTCTTTTAACTTGGTCTTCGTAATTAGTAGTTACTGTGTGTGCCATTAAAATACAGATGTAATAGATTCTTATGTAATTGCAGTATTTGGCAGTAAATGTATCGACTCAGTCTTTTCGGCAATTCAATTCTTAGCTTTCTTTGCAGAGATCGCGTCTTTTTCAATTAATCTACACTTGATATAGGTACAAATTAGATAATTATATTAATAGGTCGTCTGGTGGATATCGCTGTTAGCGATAGGACCGCCATTGTACCCATACATATAAGTTATTTTCAAAGTTTTGTTACTGTTATTGTGTATAATAAAGTTTATTCTTTTCTATTCTATTACACCAATTTTACATCACAATATCTACAAGGAATTAATTTACAAATAAACAAAACAGCCACTGTATTAGATTCGCAAAAATCTCGCCTAAAAGTCCTCGGCATTAAAATGGTTTCTTGTAAAGACAAAATAAAGTGTTTATCAAAACAGCTTGTCCCAAAGCCGACGGCATCGGTATCGCGGCATCGCTAAAAGGGCGGTGCTAACAATACTCGGTACGCTTTTAAACCAATTTCCCGCTTCTCTGCTTATATCCTAGTACACAGCAAACATTATGGGGACAACAATGGGGACAGTTTTCGCTTTAGTCAATCCCCTATCCTCTTACCGAGGATAAGATGATGGACACAATGCGACAATGATCTTTGTCATTGTCAATAGATATTTTATCTTTTTTAGATGTTCATTGACTGGTAGTTTGTCGTCATAGTTGTATAAAAAAAACATAATTGGATGGTAAAATGATAATGATAATAAATCTATTGATAGTGAAAGACCGATCAGTATGTTATGATAGGATTGAAAAAAGATTCAGTTATGCGGAGCCGGATTTTTTAGAAGAGAGTGGTTTAAACATGTAAACCTTTCAGATACCGTCAATTTGAGACACAATAGTAAAACAATAGATGCACAAACGCGGTTCGCTTGGGGTTTAATGAATTAAAAGTTTAAAATGTTTGAGTACTAATGTTATAATAGTATTTAAAAAGTAACGTAAAGAGTGCAACGGTGCTTGCACACCCATTTATGTCTTATGTCTGAGTATGGTTTCCGCACTTTGTCTTATGCGGACCATTGTACACTATAACTTTGGTGGGCTTTTTCGAACCAGCCCACCTCACTCCAAAAACAGATTAGGCCTCTCAGATATTTCAGGGCATCAATAAGGGAGTTCGGGGATCGCAAGATTCGTGTGCGTATTTCAGTTTGCGCACCCACTTGCGCAATATAATATCTCATGTGTTATGCGTCTCTGTTGCGATTAGCTACCGCGCTCGATATTCGATTGGGAGAATTATCTAAAAATGTGTATTTTCGTATGATTTTTATGAACGAGTAGGTAATATAGTCCGCAAACATTTAAATCCACATTAAAAGATGAAAATAAATAAAATAAATCTAGTTATCCTTTAGAAATGTTTTGCTTAGATACTTGGGTTTCAAATATAAACGTAAGAGATACCATTAGAGTCCATTTAGATTATATGAAACAATGTAAAAAATCATACGATATTAATATTTTGAAAAACAATATCTTGGAAGAAATTTATCCTAAATATTATGGTTGGTTAAAATTATATACAGATGGTTCTAAAATAGGAAATATTCTTGGTGCCGCCTTTTATGATCCGAGGCATAATAGTAAAGGATTGTATAAAATTTGTAATAGTAATGTATGTATAATGACGGCGGAGCTCCTTGCGGTATCAAAGGCACTTACATACTTGCAAAACGCGGAGTTTAATAACGATAGGATTGTCATTTTCATAGACAGCAGAAGTGCTCTTCAGCATATAGCTCGATGTGCCTCTGGCTGCAGAGGTGTTTCGATTGCTTATGTCATATTAAGACAAATATATTATTTCATATCTAATAATGTGAATTTGATTCTGCAATGGGTTCCGTCGCATGTTGGCTTACGGGGGAACGAGGAGGTCGACCAACTGGCAAAGACTTCTGTGTCGGATGGTTTGGAGGTGAATATTACTCCAAGCTACTCTGAACTTTTACCAAAATATAAAATTGAATGCTCTAAGGATTGGAAAGAATATTTTAATAGAACATCACTTGAAAAGGGAATCTGGTACAAGACAATACAATGTGAACCTCCACGTATTCCTTGGTTTGCCAATATTAAGCTTAAGAGAAAGTTTATAATAATAGCGCACAGACTGCGGACTGGACACGTTCCACTCAACAAGTTTAGATATCTAATGAGAATTAGTGATAGTCCAAATTGTACAGAATGCGGCACGGTGGAGGATGTCCACCACTTGTTGGTGGAATGCGTCAGGACACGAGCTGCTAGAGAGGTGCTGATAAATACTTTTAAAATTAATTTCATTGATATTGGCGTTATCCAAAGTATACTGTCCGAACCCCTCTCTAACGTAGCCATCGCCGTTTATAAAATAGTGAGTGAGGTTGTGAGCCCTCATAGTTGATAAAGCTTTATGATGATTAGGTTACGATGGGGCTGGCATGGTCGTACTGTGACCAAAAGTCCCTAAATTTATATGATTAAAAAAAAAAAAAAAAAAAAGATGAAAATCGAAATTGTGGGCAGTGGTGGCCGAGTGACCCAGCTACAAGCCAGGCACATTACTTTGTGTAAGTTATTTTATCACCACTGGTCTCAAAACGGTGAAGGAAAATCTCGTGAGGAAACCGACATGTCCTAAAACCAAAAATTCGAAGACATGTGACATTCACCAACTCGCACTGGGCCTGCCTGATGTAGGTATTACGGCCCATTTCCTCTTCTATAGAGGAGGCCTGAGTCCCACCGGTGGGAACAAAACAGATAATAAATGTATCTAATTAAGCCACACCTTGACCAAATCCCGTGTTATCACGACCAAACATTATAATCATCCAGATTATTATCTAACTGAGATACCTGTGCCAAATTCACGCTGTGCTCTCTACAGAACACCCACAAACATCTGCTTTTCCTATCAAAATTGCGTAAATAAACAAAAAATAACCAACTTCCACACATTAACACATGACTGGACAACAATACACCACCATAAAATCAGATTTTCGTTAATATTTTATTAAACCGTAGCTGTGTGGTCGCCGATGTTGCCAGCTCCTTGCTTTACGTCAAACCTCGTCAGGGAACCAATGAGGCAGAATGCGCGTTGCCGTAGCCGATTAAAAAATAAACTTAAAAAGTTAGGGAAATTATTTTTTTGTGTTGGCAATTTTGTGTTTTGCATTGAAAGTTACTTCGTTGTTTTTTTTTAATTCGATTTGTCTAAATATTTCATTATTCATTTGCTGTAATTCATATTCCTAAACATAATAAATTAAAATAGGCTAATTTCAAATGAGTAGTAGTAGTAGGTAGGTACCTACTGACTGAAATTAGTTTAAAAATAAAATTTTTAAACATATTACTTAGGTATATATTTTTTACGGCTCAGTAGGTATTGTACATTATTTATTTACAGTATGTTAATTATCGCCAACTAAAGTGTGTTTTTTTAAGAATGTAATAGTACTTTATTATTACGCTTATAAATGGTATAAGGGACAGCCCTCCACAAAGTTTAAGGGGTTGCTCAGTAGACGAAACTGGACAACCCACCATAAAAGCTTTTTTCCAAAAACAAAAAAAAAATTCAGCCTCTCCATACAAACTGTCCAATCAAGTTAATAATTTTGTATGGTGAGGCGGATTTTTTTTTTTCGTTTCCTGAAAAAAAATTTTATGGTGGGTTGTTCAGTTTCGTCGACTGAGCAAGCCCTTAAAGTTTGTGGAGGGCTGTCCCTTACACCTTGTATACATACCTTTATCTATAAATGATACCTACATAAATGTATAAATAAGTGTTTAATTTTCAACACAATGATTATTATATATGAATAAAAAAAAAACATAGATGTTTCCAAATACCTACTGACTAATAAATATTTAATTTAATTAAAATATCTTTTTATCAGTCATTCCCATCCGAATCTAGTATTCTTGAACAAACGCCTCCTCTCAAAATCAATTATTTCCATGAATTTTCCTAATTAAATACTTAACTGAACTGTATGCTACTTATTACTTAATTTAGTTATTAGAGAACTATCTTTATGTATCTAATTAACAAATTAATCGAATACCGCAAAATATTAATTTGCATAGGTATTAATTATCATATTCATAATTGGTGCTGATAATAATTAATTGTTTAATTATAACCACCCAAATAGCTTATACATAGGTATTTGATATCATATAGACAGTCATAAGCAATAAGATATATTGTAGGTATACATTGTCACATTTTCTACGTACTGCTATTTAAGAAATAAAGTAGGTAGGTAGCTACGACAAACGGTAAATGATATTTATTTTGCAAATAGGTTTAAAAAAGACACTTTTACACGTAAGTATATTTTTTTTCGTCAGTTTAAACTAGATGAGATGAGGTGAGGTGTTTCCTAGCTGACTACCTTAAGAAGAACACTGAAACAAACTCAAGAGTCAAAGTCCTTTTAAAGTCCATTTAGTAAACATGTAATTCCGTGATTTATTCAAATATTTCACAAAACTTGTTCCAGGAAATAAGTGGTTTGTTTTATCCCTTAAAAGTTCAGAAAAATTTCGTCATTCAGAATATCGATTAAATATCCAAGGCTTCTATGGATATAGGTACGTTTTATATTTTTAATGTAGAGTACATTATGGAAGGCCAAAGTTCACGTAAAATAGCAGATTTTCAGAGGTCTTTCTTAGATTAGTTTTACACAATTAGCCTAGATAATATCCGTATATTCAAAACTAGTGGTCCGTCCCGGCTTCGCACGGGCAATAAATATAGCTTTACTCAGGGTGAATGTAGCTTTCCAATGGTGTAAGAATTTTTGAAATCGGCACAGTAGTTTTTGAGTTTATTCGTTAAATATTAAAATACCAAATATGTCCTCTTTATAATATTTGTATAGATATCTAGAGAAAGATGTGTAACAACTTCATAATCTCATACGAGTGGTTGTATGGAAATATACCTTGAGGTAGGTACTATGCGTTCCAAATGAGATTAGGACCGATTCCTATGTTTTGACGTCTCGTCGTACTGTCAAATGTTGGCAAAATTTAAGAACTGAGAGATGACTAAAATTGGAGAACTGGATTCTGATTAAACTTTTTTCGTTCACAGTTCATAAATAAATTAAATTTTTCGTGAATTAATTAATGTTTAAAAATTTCTTTCCTCGATTTGACAGTGAATCGTGACGTCACAACATGGCGGGCGATCCTATTCTCATTTAGAACGCATTGTATGCTTATAATTTCACGATGCCTTTTTAGGGCCTGTACACATTTGAGACAAGACTGTCTTAGACAGACTGTACGCCGTGTCGCAGACGTCTTAGACAAGTTTGTTTATAACAATCTTGTCTCAAGTGTGCGCAGGCCCTTACACCAGACTTAAAAAAAGTTTGCACATTTTGGCGCCATTTCTCTCGGCGTCTATCCAACTTACGCTCGAGTACACAAGGAGATTACTTTAAAGAGTATTTATTTGAGTTATTTGTTAACCAAAGTATTAGTAAGCAGTTATTGTTATTGTTCAGGCGTGTTTTGCGTGTGTTTGGAATTATTTGTGACAGGATAGAGATAAACATTTGGTGATTTAGCCGTCGCTCGGCGCCATATTGCAAATTGTTTTTGAAACGGCAGCTGAAAATTTAAATCAGTTTTATTTTTGTGAATAAGTGCAATATCAGGTACCTATTTCATAATTTCGTCATTAAGTTCATAGTTTTTCTTTACATAATTAATACATTATTTTTAAATTATTTCTTGTATTTAGTTGTTATGCTGACAAATATGTTTTTATAAGGATAGGTATAGTTATAGTTCAGAAGTATTGTAGTGATTATTTTCTTTTTTTTTTTATTGGTACGGAACCTTTCATGCGGTTCGGCCTCGCACTTGACCGGGTTTTTTATTGATTACGACTGTCTTACTTATCTTTATCGTCTGAAAGCACCAATATTTTGTTATTTGCAACATGAAAATAACAAAGCGCAACGCATCCCGCATTTCAAGCGAGTCTAAAATGATCTAAGCCGTCAGACAACCAGGAGAGCATGAACAGGAGGTGTAACTCGATAGCCAGCCACCCCCCCTCCCTGCCCGCGGCCGCCCTGCGCCCCGCACACCCTCGACGCGCAACGTATGCCGCTCGATACTCGATAGATTGTGGATGGTGTTATGATGGTATACAAAGTTAGGAAGTGAGGTGTTCATGGACCAGGTGGTATTGGGGTTGGAAAGACTTTGTAGTTAGGATTCTAGTCCAAATCGTCACTTCTAGGACATACATACCTTTCATTACTTTTGAAGATGCATCGCAGAATTTGCAAAGAATGACCTCAGGAAGTCTGCACCCATTTTACTATATCACGGGTGAAGTAACCCTAAAACTTTCTCCGCTTGTATCATAATGGCATTTAGCTTGCATCTCGATTTTATCTACCATAAAGTCTACAGCATAATTATGTGGTCTACTTACATGCACAAAATGTGAGCATATAAGACATAAAAGTGACCCACCATACCCACCCATACATTTTGGAACGTGATATCTGCACTCCGTGAGGTAAAACTGCGTCAGTAGGTAATTCATTTGATCAATATCGTCGGATTTCACTCTCACTGAGCGAGTAGCATTTAACAAGTTGACAGCGGCACTCACTTTTGTATTAAATATTCCCATTTCTGCAGTACTTCCCAACAAACAATTATGCGTTGGTTGCAGGCTATTTTAATGTTAAAGGTACTACTATTGATTTATAATGGATTCAGTTATCACTAAAGGTGGTTCAGTACACTTATTAAATAAGTTCAGCTCTTCAAGTTGCATTACAACTGTAAATAACGAATCACAATTTCCTTAGTAGTTAGTGTAGTATCAGTGGCTGCGTATATACTTAAGACGTTAAAGCTTGTTTCTGCTTACAACGTTAAAACCTGTTGAAAGATCTTCATTAACTCTCTTTAACTCTTATTGCTACAAATCTGCTATAACGGAGTTGCTTTTAGATCATAAGACTTTATTTCAACTTCAGTAACGTTAGCGGTTCTGCAAGGGAGTTAATTAAGAGTGTAGTAACACCAAACTCTACATGCGTTGTATAACCCTTATATACAGTTTACGCCTGTTATACTAAAGGCAATCATAGGTTAAATAGTTACAGTGGTTTTGTACGATCCTTATATAAAAGGTTTTGGTGTAAGATGAATTACTTGTAACTCTGTAAAAACACCATTAAATGTTTCGTACGCTTAAAGAGTTTATGCATAACCTAACTAACCTAAATGTATGAACTGTAAGCTGTGCATTTTCTTTAAAATGAAACGAATTCATTCCTGGAGAGCACAAAAACGAAAAGGTGCAGTGAGATATAAAATTAAGCAAGAGTACCAAAAGTTTATGAAGTCGATTCAACAAGATGTCGATGTTTCCAATTTAAGTAATTGTGATTCTAGACTAGATTTTGCTGATACGGATGCAGGTTCAATACCAAATAAATGTGCTTTTTCTAAAAATGAAATACCTGCTAAGGAGGTAAACGCTTCAACATCTACTAGCCAAGAGGAAGTAAGTTATATTGAGCAACAGGGTTCCGCACAAAATTTTGACGAATTTGACTTTAATAAAGATTTTTTCGATTCTATGCCAAACACTAGCTCGGACGAAAGTGACGATTCATCTGATTTATTGACAAAAAATATTGAATTAAGGGATAAATTAAAAGATTGGTCTATAAGAAATAATATTCCCCAACGTGCATTAAAAGAACTGCTATTGATTTTTAATGAAACTTTTGGCAGCACAATTTCACTACCCATGGATCCACGTACAATTTTGGAGACGCCTCAAGAAGTTAATATTAAAAATATAGAAGGAGGAGAATATTGGCATCATGGCATTATAGAACAGTTAACCAAAATTCTAAATAGTTGGACCAAATTGCCCAGTATTATTCACTTAATTTTTAACTTCGATGGATTGCCAATATTTAAGAGCGCCAAGAAAGAGTTTTGGCCAATTTTAGCTAAAGTGGTTGAAGGCTATAATGATCTATTTATAATTGGAATTTACTATGGTACGGGCAAACCAAAAAACTATGTCTTTGAACTACAAATCATCGCGTCTTTATTATTTTGTTACATAAACATTATCGAAGTACATTTTTGACTAGGTACGAAATTTCTTAACAATTTCAAATATAAAAAGTTCAGTGGTAGGATCACTACCGCTGAACTATCAGGCCGGTCAAATATGCTTTAGAGATATTTCCCAATCTTAAAAGAATAGAATAATACAATTATTTGTTAATTAGGTAAAACAATCTACCTTATTTATTTATTTCACAATTTATGTACACACAAAAATAACAGAAACAGACACTTAATACATAAGAGACGTTAGTACAAAGGTACTGCTTATTTCCAAAGAAATTTCTTCCAGCAGACCTGCGAAAGGAGAAATCAAAAAGAAATGTAGACCATAGTGTGTAGGAAGCAAAAGAAGAATGTGTGAAGTCTTAATCCAAAGTCATATATAATTATATATACCTAAAAATAATATATACCTACAGCTATAAATAAATACTATACATAATACATACAATATATAAATAAATATCACAATTGAGAGGAAAGACAGTGCTCTTTTAATCGATTTTTAAAAAGTGAGATCGATTTTAAATCTCGAATGCTAGGCGGAAGTGAGTTCCACAACCTCACGGCATGGACACAGAAAGAACAGGAGTAGTAACTGGATTTATGGGGAGGGGATTTAAGAAGGGATCTGAGGTGTGATCTGCAGGGACCTTATTATTATCGCTGATGTATGAAACAGAAGAGAAGAACTACAAATACATAGCAGCGTCCACGTGTGGTGTGCAGCAGGCGGGACACATCACGCGACAGCGTGCGTCGGCGCAAACGTCCCAGCGAGAACTGAAGACTGACTGAACTGACAGACAGCTGACCCGCGAGACGACCCAATATTACCGGCTGGCTGAAGTTTAGAAGGCGCCATTCGTGAAAACAAAAAATAACTAAAATTAATAATTAAAATTTTATATTGAGTTATTTTTGCTATGTTTATTTTTGTAAAAGAAAATAACACTTTAGCCAAAGCATAGTGCAGAAAAAAAACTTGAAGCTAACAATTTAAGTTATAACGGTATCTGTGATTTAAGTTTAAGTACCTAGGTACCAGCAGGTTACTTTGCGCCTGGGGTGACTTGAAGATTAGGGGTTTCATTACTTTGTAAGGAACCCTAATCCAAACATGTATAAATAAAGCTAAAATCAGTATTTTAGTCTCCACAGCAGGTAAATGTCTTCGATAAGTGTATAATTCCTCTCTTATATCAACCCAAGACCGTATAATACTCTTTACCACCGGCGTTGTAGTTCATCAAGTGTCATAATTGATTTAAGGGAAGACTGTAACTTTAAGAAAAAATCGCCATTTTGATTACTTTCTGTAAACATAACCTAAAAATTTATCGGTACAAAATCACTTTCTAATAACGATATATTTACATTTTTCTAATTATTTTACTTAGTTTTATGTATATAATCACTAATAAAACCGAGCAACACTTGAAAATGACGTTTAAAACTATTTTAGGTTATTTTCATTTTCAAATGTTATCCTTTTATTCCTCTAATTCATAATTTTTTGAGGGCGCGTTAAAATTGAGATGAGAAACACGATACACTATCACAGTAAACTGGCAAGCGCACTAATAATTAACTTAACACTTCAAAAATACTTTAAATCCACAATACTTACATTTTGTGATGAGAATATTGCAATGTCGGCACTGTCGGCAGATAAACGAAGCACTCATTTAGACAATTAATAGAATTCTTTTTACTTTAAAGCTTTTACAATCTGATTTTGACACAGAAAACTTTTCAAATGACTTATAAGGTATCAACGTACCGGTCTTAGTTCTAACTAACACCACTATGGTTATGTTATATAACTCTAGGTTTCAACTTAACTTCATTCTAAAGGCGCTATAAAGTTTCAAACTAAAATTGACGTTCTTGTAACACCTCTTACACACTTCAACTAAAGGCTTTGTAGAACCACTATATAGGGATTCATACAGGCTTAGCCTGCAAAATTTTGTGCCAAAATCGAGGGTATAAAGGTGTTATTACACTCTATAACTCTCTTATAAGAAATACGCTACCTCTTAAATATCTAAGTAGAACCGAAATACATGTCTAATAAAGCTTGTCTTAACGCTAATATGTTTGTTGGGTTACGGGGCTTTAAAGACCTCGTTAGAGAACTATCACTATAATAATAATTTATTTATTTATTATATTCTTTATTGTACACCGCATGAACAAAAAAGATACAGGACAAACATTATTCAAAATAAGTGTACAATGGGCGGCCTTATCGCACAGGGCGATCTCTTACAGACAACCTTTGGATGGACTGAAAGAGAGGAGAAAGATATAGGGCTGTCAGTGTACATCAGAAAAATACAACTATGAAGTAACAACACAAATACATACATACATTACAAAAAATATACTAATAAATATTAAATATGTAATCAAGCCAGGAGAAGACAAAATCAAAGTGAAAGGTAATGCTCCTTCACCATTGTTTTAAACGTTGGTAGCGTTTGAGCACGTCTCAATAATATAATTTATTTCAAGTTTTTCACTCATAAAAGGGTACTTACACAAAAATAAATAAAATTAAATTAATTAGGAAACAATAGACAGACTATAGCAGTAAGAGGCTTAGGCTATAGGCCTTGTAATGTTTAGAAAACTAAAAACATTTTTGGCAAAATTAAAAAAAAAATTAAAAGTCTTCGGTGCGGTACGAGGTCAAAGTGACCCCGTATTAAAGTAGGTACACCATAGCATTCTGTTTTAATAAGGCATCTTAGATATAATTATATTTATCTCTTTTCTAAACTAAACCAAACTGAAGTTATTCCGCACGGCAGAGAAGACTATATTTTTCTTAGCCGCACCGCAAGGAAGACACAAGGCTTACGAGGCTTAATAGACCTCGTCCCGCAAATAAATTTGTTTCTTCGCTTCAGTGTTTATTTTTAGGGTTTTTCTTAAATAATATTACCAAAGATATTGTCAAAAACGCATCTATGCAGGATCTAACCTAACATGTGACACAACCAAAATTCTGCAGATTTTCTCATGCATTAAGACAGTAGCTCCAACAATAGGTACACATCTTGAAAAAATCAGAGACAAAAAGTGCATCCCATCCTGCCTCCCTTCAGCATAACCCTCGCCTGCAAGGTGCAGATCCCTACGGCCCTAACAATCACTTACGCAATTGTTTAAACAATGCTCACTAATAAAATATCAAATTACACGAGAATTATGTGAACAGCGACTAACGCGGCCAATATGCCTGAATACAATTATGATATAGGGGTAGCTTGTACCCCACGCTGCTTTTTGATGCGCATTTTCCGTAATGACATTTGAGGGTTGAAGTCAATTATTTTGGAGCTAGGGGCTGTTTTTATTTTAAGGGATTATCTCGTTTCGTGGTCATGTTATGGATTTGAAATGAGATGAGGCGCTTGTATTCTCTGGTGGCCTGGTAGGGTGATGAAATTAAGTGGGTGTTATAAGCTTGTTTTCTGTGTGTTTTTAAGTTCCTGTAAATATGATATGGAGACCCTACCATAAGTTCTTAATGAGAATCATTTGACGACCTAAAAATAACTGTTAGAGGGAAGGAACTATATACGGTGTTCCATCCCTCTTTCTCGCTCGCATTCTTGACATTTTAACCCGTCATAGTAAGACTCCTGTACCTTTACCATGAGTTTAAAGCAATAGTATTTGTCGATACTCGTTAGACCAGCCAGACAGCGCCTCTAGCGGTCACTTACGGAACCAAAATTTGCCATACAAAATATTTACGTAGTCGGTATCGAGTATCGACAAATACTATTGCTCTAAACTCATGGTAGAGGTACTGATCAATGATCATCATCGTCATCATTTCAGCCTTTTTTTTTGGTGGGGAGAATCATCCCATGACAACCCCCGCTCTTGGGTGGAGTGGGAAATAGTGTCAGACTCTTACTGACTAAAAAACCCACCCCGTTCCTTCAAGCCTTCAGCCGAAAGACGTCCACTGTTGGACATAAGCCTCTCTCAATTGTCGCTATTATGAGCGATCCTGGGCGTCTCGCATTCATCGGATTCTCGCGACCACCGCTAGGTCATTGGTCCACCTTGTGGGAGGCCTTCCAACGCTGCGTCTACCAGAACTTGGTCACCATCCAGGACCTTTTGTCTCCATCGACCATCTGTTCTGCGAGCAATGTGCCCGGGCTGCCCACTGCTACTTAAGTTTTGCGATTCTTCGAGCTATGTCTGTAACCTTGGTTCTCCTGCGGGTATCTTCATTTCTGATGTGATCACGCAATTGTGATCTATGATAGTAATATTATTTTACTTACCAAGCTCTTTCCTTGTATGTATGTACTCCAGGGCTGCTATTACAATAGTGTCAGAATGGTCTATCACTGATTTCATAATTGTTGATTTTGACAAATAATGGTAATCTACTAATAATGGCGTCATTATGACTTTCCAATGATCAACCACTGACACTCCATTGAAAGAAATGATATAGAATGGTAATCTCGTACATAATGATGAATGAATATCTGACGTATGCGATAATCTACTAAAATTTTAACACTTGCTTTAATCAGTGACTTACCATTAGAACGTCATTGTGCAGTCATTGTTTTTAATAAGCTCGATATTGTCATTCTAACACGACTCTATTACGAGACCATTGACCGATCAATGATCGATCATTATGAATTAGCAGATTACGACCTTTTAGCAAAATGACAATGGGACCGTGTTGGAATGACAAGTTAATAAAAATAGCAGACTCGGGCCCCTGGTACCTTTACCTCGGCGAAGGAAACCAATAGAGTACATACAGAGCTTCCAATAAACATGCCGATAATGTTAAACAATCAGCCCTTCGGTGCTTCGGATATCGAATATCTAATCTTAAACTATTGTTAATTAACAATCAAATTTGATCAATTTACAATCAACTATGATAATTGATAGAAGTCCTATTATCGGGAAGAGAAAATACAGGTAAGTGAATAGATGGAATCTAGGTAGGTACAGTCACAGTCGGCACGGCGAACTACTGATGCAAAATCGTCAAAAAAAAAAATGGAATGTGCTCTTCATTTCAAAATCTGTCAACCCAATAATTTGCATTGTACACCATTGCGTACTGTCTTATAATCTTTATTCCGAATACAAAACACAAAAAGTGAAACACAAACGAAATCGAAAAGGACATTTACGAATTTAATGTTGCAGAAATGAGGAAAAAAAGACAATTTTGATCAAGACAGGCGTAACTGACGTAAGATTTTGGCGCCAACAACAATGGGCGGCCATATTGAAGTACGTTTAGTTGCTGCAATTATTGTTTATCGCGGACGAGTGGTTCTTTGTGCCCGTGTCTTGTATCAGGTGTCGTATGGAAGTGCTTGAGTTACACTTTCTTCTTCAAGCAGTGGGTACAAGAGGTGTTTTGTGGAAAATAAATGATATGGATGTAATATCTTCAATAGTTTTGTTAGTGTGTCAATAGCAAAAGTAGTTTTTTTTTTCCACTGACGCTGACATTAGGACCCTATTTCCTTAAGTAAGTGAAAAGGTAACAGGGATCATGATCCCTGTTACCTCATACTGCGTCATGACGCAGTATGGAAAATTCCATGGTCTATGGAGGGACGCCGCACAAACGCTGTACATCAGAACCATCCGAGAACCCCCATCTGTAGAGATTGCTTTGCTGCTCACAACCTGAGTACCATAGCATGATGGATACAATACTATAGTTATCTTTTGGAAATAATGATCTTTTTTGTGAGAATTCTGCGAAACCATGTGCTGACTGCCTATCAGACATTCACAGCCCAATTATTGGGCAAGACGTTACTCCTGGAATTGTAATTAGCCATGGAATTTCTAATACAAAGTTTTGTCTTGAATCCATTTTCTTACACAAAGGTTAAACTAATTGTTTCGTTTGGCGCCAACATTTCGGCGCCATATTGGAATGCGTTTAGTAGCTGCAATTATTGTTTACTCGCGGGCGAGTGCACCTTTGTGTCTGTGGATCGGGTAACACTCGAGGGCAATTGAAAGCGCTTGAGTTACACTTTCTTCTGAATTATGTCTTTAAATGCATTAATTGCTTGTACAATTGCCGAAACGGATCTTGAGCGCTGGCTTCAAGTTGTGCAGAAGTCAAATATTCGGTCTCTTTATTGATGCAAAGTGAGACGCGTGGGCGGGGAGTATCAGTGATTGACTCGCCGCGCCATCGTGTCATAGACGTCACTCGTGATTCGTTGCCTGGGTTGCTGCATGTATCTAATAACGAAGACGATTGGCTCGCCAATATATGGAATACGCAAAGCGATCCCCACTCTGACGCCGATCGCTCAAGATCCGTTTCAGAAATTGTAGGTACTCGTATTGTACTTTATAAAGGACTTAATAATATTTGAGGAATAGATAATATTAAGCTAGAACTACATGAGACCGACGCACACGTGTAACACGCCTGATTTGTACGTAGAACGACGTCGCGTGGCGTGGATCAAGTGTAGCTCTACAAGTCTAGTGTCCTTAAAAAATATATGGAGACCGACACGCTCAGCAGGCTTTCTCTTGAGTTCAACTCCGATCGGTCGACATTTAGATTGTGACGTTTCGTACCCTTGAATAATTCTTTACTATTCCCACTTTATATCAATCGAAGGGTTATGTTTTAATGTGATAAATCATCCGGGAGGGCGTGTCAGTTTTTTACAGACTAAAACAATACCTATATCCTTCAGTTGCCCTTTGCGCTCTAAAACTAAGGGTTTCCTTTTTAGAAAATCCCCGTGGTCCTAGTAGACATCGTCCTTGTTGGGCATCTACCCCTCCACTCACCACTCAAAGGTTTGCTGGGTAAAATTTGAACCATGAGTTAAGCTCGCTTTTAAAAAAAAGTTGCCTCACATTAGAAGTTACTCTTTTATTATTACATTTGCGCGACCTCTGTATACTTACACTGTACAATGAAATCCTAAAAAATGAAAACAAACATCATAACATAAAACTCGGCTATTTCAGAAAGTTACCAACAATTACGCAAACAGGTTTTTTTTAACAAACAATAAACCACGTTGTATAAATAACGAACCCTATCAAATAAAAGTAAAAAAAAAAAAACAATATAAAACTCGACGTTTTCGGAAACAATTACCAACTTCAAAACAACTTACCTAACCGTTTCTAAAATAAAAATAAAATAAAACCTTACAAAAAAAAACTTACACTGAAACTCGAACCTTTAAAACAAAAAAAAAAATGTTTAAAAATTAACACTGTTAACAAAAATAAAGGGCGAACCACACTTGCAAGGCTTCACAACCCTTCTGCCGGGGTGGGTAGGGGAAAAGTTATAAACAAACGGAAAATATACACCGACATGGAAACCTTTTAGGAAGCACCTCCCCTATTTTGTTGGGCAAATAAAAAGCTTAAAATAATTTCACTGTCTTTTGTTTTTTGCTCGGTAAAGTTTTTTTTTTTTTGTTCTAAGGAAGAAAATAACTCAATTTTTATTTGTTTGGTCAATTTAAAAATGGCTGGCAGTTTGTATAATTTTTGCTTTGATAACAACAAGACAACACAATTTTGTCTTTGATAAGAGAGTATGAAATATCGATAGATTTATCGATAATTTAACCAAAAAAATATATATAGCCTGAAAAAGTTTGCTTTTGTATCCAGGAGAATGGTTGATCAATATTTTAGAATATTCAATTTATTTTATTTTTTTATAAAAAAATTAAAACATGTTAATTTTTGTAGGTATAATATTTATCATCTTTTTTATATTATATTCAAATTACAAAATAGTAGAAAAGGTTTAAAAGTCAACTCTGTTACATTTTATTTCATTTTTATAAGAATTTGGTCTCACTAAACTCCAAATGTAGTCCCAAATCATATTTTCGTTGTATTGGCTCTGATAACAGTTTTCGAAGTCCATGATGTCTAGATGAAAACGTTCTCCTTTTTCTTTTAAATACGCCTTCATGTTGTTTTTAAAGTTATTTAAATGACCATGTAGCATATGTACCCCTATAGACATTCTGAAAATCTTCTAACATGTTTTCAACTAGCTCTCGGTAATAGTCTGAGAGTACAAATTCTTCGTCTTCAATATTTTTATTTGAACTCTGAGATAAGCTTGAATGAGACAATTTTGTAGGAGGTTCAGGTGCTGGAAGTTGTAGGTTATGAGAGATTGGAGCCGAAGACTAAGCAAAATTAGGATATTCAATGGGTTTTGCATTTTTCAGCAGGATTAACTACGCAAAAATAACAGTCACCGACGTGGTCTTTTGGCTATCGCCAAATTCTTGGTACTGCGAATTTCATACTCCGTTTTTCATCTCGATACCAACCTAAATTAAATAAAGATAACAATAAAAAATTGTTTATATTAAAGAAATGTTTTTTTTTTTACTAGACATTTCTGATAAAGAAATGTTTAGTAAAAAAAAACATTTTTTGCCTTCTAAACATCATTTGCAATTACTGCAAGCAACATGTGAAGCCTATGGTATATCTAAATTACGAACAGGGCATTTAAAATAAGCTTCGTAGGCTTCACATTGTTTTCACACGTATTTAAATAAAATGTTATCTCTCTTACTTTAAATAAATGTACCACTTATATAACTCAATGCATCAGCTTCATATTAACACTTTCTAGATGTCATTTTTACCTCTTTGAGTCTTCTAAAAAACAGTTAATTCTTGTTTATCACTTAGTAACATCACTAGATGCTGTGTGACAGTTACGCCATGTTAATTTTTTCGCGGTATTTCTAAAAACGTCATGATGGCTATTGAATACTTTTTTTTTCAATATACTAACTCAAGAAAAATTATTTATTGTCATAATCACCACAAAAGCAAACTTTTTTAGGAATATTGGTGTTTTTTCTTTATAATAGAGCATAGTGAATAGAAAAATCATAAAATAAACTTTAGGACAAAGAAAATTTTTTTTTCTGTAGAGTTGTGTAATTTATATAATTTCACTTTTTTTGTTTTTATTTTTGCTTTGATAAAGTATTTTCTTTTTTTGGCTGAACAAAAATTACGCAATTTTCAACAGAATTATATGAAAGATAAATTATAATTATTTTGCAAATTGATTACGTGATAGTTAGGTGTAACACTTTCCCGTATTTATTTTATTATTTCGACAAATCTCGCAGCATTTCTAACCTAACCTATCTTTAAAGTGGGTCTGGTAACCGTTTTGACCGAGCCCAAGTCGTCGATGGCGCGTACTGTTCCACGCGCGCCTCAAGGAGATGTTAGCAAACCGTAAGGACCTAGCAGGATCGAACCCTGAAACTGGGACCAAGGGTTTGTTCGGCCCTGGTATGAAAGGCAACGAAGGAACAGGAGTGTTTTTTTAGTCAGTAAAGGTCTGACACACCCGCTCCGCCCAAGAGCGGGGGATGTCATTGCATGACTTTACTACCTAAAAATAAAGTGGGTAACAAATTTCAAGTACCAGGGCCACAGACACATCTAAGACCTATGTGAATGAATGTGAACACTTGGTTATACCTACCAGGAAGTCATAACTACTCAAAGCTAACAGTAATGTAATGTGCACGGTTCACTACCACTTGTGCCCACAATGCGTTTGACAAACATCATCAGTTTGGTGAAGCCGGCAAACAAAACATAAAGTACACGCACTTCAGTTGAACATTGGAGTTTTTGGGGCACCCAAAATGGCGCTGGAAATTGAGAAGCGAGATAGTCAAAGGTGTTTCATTTCAATTAGTATAGTTTCACCCAGATACAGAGGTACACAAGAAATGACTAATAGATATTAACATTTTCAGGGATTGAAGACAAAAACTTCCTTTTGACTGAATTCCCGATAAAACTTGATTAAAAACTGTTTTTTCACTAAAGAATTTTTCACAGAAAACATAGATAATTTCTTATAGAATCCCTTTTTTTCTAGGTGGGAAATCATCCAATTACTTCTGCTCTAGGGTAGAGCGGGAGAACTCTGCCTTTTACTGAGATTTTAGTCAGTAAGAGTGGTCTTATGTTGTTTTTTTCTCTTCCGTCCCAGGACCCGGGATTCCCTTTCGGACACCCCATGGCCCCAGTAGGTTTCGGCCCTACTGGGCCCCTAAGGTTTTGCTGATATGTCTTTGAGGAGCGAGTGGAACACTACGAGCCGTCGACGACTCGGGCTCAGTCCGGACGACACCCATCGCTCGTCATCCTTAAGATTCATAAAAATCCCTAAACATCTCAAAACTGGCTTCCCAGACAGTTTAGCCAAAAGCGCCATTTTAACACCTCGAAAAACCGGTAACACTCAGAATCAAAGACACAAAGCTAAGTCGATCGCGATAATATTGACTGAACCGGACTCGAGCGGCGACCGCAAACACGCAGGCAAACAGATTAACGTTAGAACAATGGCGGGGAACATTTTGGGAAAATGTATTGGAATAATATTTCGATTGGTAGTGTGGAAGAACTCCTCGGCGCGCATGTGATCCTGGTACTTTTGTTAGAAGGTTGATTAGTTTTTGCTTAGAAATTATTATCATTAGACTAGTGTTTTCTCTGATGTACGCTTCCGTCGCCTAATCCTTCAGGATCCGTTCATTTTTTCTAGTTTAAAAGTAGCCAATGACTGTAGTTGCACTAGTACCATTAATAGTCACATGATTGAACTACTGATTTTTTTTTAAATCATTCATTCATTAAACGCGTTAGGGTGTACCTGACAGGTTTGCCTGGACAGTTAAAACTTGTCAACATGAACCTTCTGGAAACTTGAACAGTTATGCAACATACACGCTCAAGTTTACCTGTAAAACTTAACTGTACAGGCAAACCTGTCAGGTATAACCAAGCGTGGTATAACCTTAATGTTGAATTTTTTTATCACTAGTTCCACATTATTATTTGACACTCAGCGATCGTGTAGCTCTAAAAAATCACACTAAAAATCCTAACAGAATCAATAAACTTCCTTTACATACAAAAAACAATGAAAAGATTGAAGACGCCGAGAAAAAATCGATCCCACTAAAAACATAAAATAACGCCAAGTTTTTATTATAATCTAAATCACAGCTTGACTGCAATTCCACCTGATGGTAAGCAGAAATGCAATCGTTGATGGTTAATCGCGCTAGTTTACTCTCTAACCATGAAGAGCGAAATTATAATCGGACGGGATGGCCGCTGCGCTGCAAGTAAATTATTCCAATCTTTCGAAGTACAGGGTTTAAATGACAAGGCAAAACGCTTAGTCCAGATTGGAACGTAGGAGTGTTAACGACGTAAGGGTAGGCACTAGGCGTACGTCGGGCTGACCTATGCACGATGGCAGAAAGGTGAAGACGAAATCAAGTTATGTATAGAATAGAATAGAATAGAAATACTTTTATTCAGGACAGACACAGCACAGCGATTATATACACGAAGTAAACATTAATAAAAGTACAAAGTACGCCGAGCGCGCCCGCACCGGTCCGATGTAATTCTTGCACACACTCTCTAAAAATGCATATTGTAAAATACCGAAAAGCTGAAATACCCTACGCCTCTTGGTGGTGTTCTAGAATCTAGGGCATCAACGATACCATATAATCCACATCATTTAGTAGAATTGATGCCATACGGGGTGGCTCATTAATCATAGTAAGTAACCAACTTAAATTTAAAGAACGCAAAGATATTGTGAGCCTATCTGTTGAGCGGTCAGTTGAAATAGCCTGTGTTGAATTGGAGCAATTTATTATATTAAGTGTGTACAAACCCCCTTCTGGATTGTATGACTGCTTTGAAAAAGTAATGGATGAAGTGTTCCACAAGATTTGTAATTCAAATAAGTACATAATTACTTGTGGTGATTTTAATGTTAATTTATTAGAAAACTCAGGTTTATGTAGTAAAATTTTAAGTCTATTTCGGTCATACAATCTTGTTAATTTATTTTTGGAGCCCACAAGAATAACTCCTACTAGTGCTACATGTATAGATAATATATATACAGATGTTGTACCAAGTCACAAAGAAATTATAAATTTGTTGGATTCTGATCATTGTGGGCAATTAATTACTTTTCATAACAAAAACATCATAGTGACTAAAAAAAATATCACTGTTAACCCTAAAACGGCAAGTCGTTTAGAAACTTTTAAAACTAAACTCACTAATAATTTACCAGACTTGTCTAAATTTGATGATGTCAATCACCAATATGAGGGTTTCTTTAACATGTACTGTAATCAATTTAATTCTACATTTATACCTAAGAATATTTCAGTTAATAGTAATGTGTCGTTCAGTGAATGGGCTACTAGTGGTATTCATAAAAGTAGAAATCGGCTTTACGAATTGTATGATGAAAGAGTTCTCGTTAACACTGCTGAATTTAGTTTATATGTGCGGAATTATTCAAAATTGTTTAAAAAAGTTTGCTCTGAAGCAAAATCGCGTTGTTTGAGTTCCAAGATTAAAAACAGTAATAATATAATTAAAACGACTTGGAATATTATAAATAGTGAAACTGGTAGGTCTACAAAACCATGTAGTGACTTTAACCTGGTGATTAACGACAACGTGATCACATCGGACTCACAGGTAGCCGCAGCTTTTGAAAACTTCTTCTCAGAGATCCCCATATCAACAACAAAATCTCTGAATTCATCACCCGCAGCAGCAGAGTCTCTGCTTAGGAAAAATGTTAAAGTTTGTGATTCTGATTTTAATTTCGACCATGTATCTTATGTAGATATTATAAAGACCTTCAACTCTTTAAATGTAAAAAAGACTGCAGATTTATGGGGTAATTCTGTGGACGTTGTTAAGTCTATAATCCACATTGTAGCTCCTTCTTTAGCTTTTATTTTTAATAATAGTATCGATCGCGGTGAGTTTCCTGACTTAATGAAAAATAGTAAAATAATACCATTGTTTAAAACCGGTAGTACATCGGACCCCACAAATTACAGACCTATTTCAGTACTACCGACCTTTAGTAAAATATTTGAAAAGCTCATTCTACAACAATTACAGAGATTTTTTAATAGACATAAATTGTTGCATACCAAACAGTTTGGTTTTACAAGGGGTCGTTCGACAACCGATGCTGGTGTTGAACTTTTAGGACATATTTATAATGCATGGGAAGATAAATGCGATGCCCTGGGCATTTTTTGCGATTTGTCCAAGGCCTTCGATTGCGTTCCCCATGAAACATTAATCAGGAAACTACACCATTACGGGATCCGGAACTCCTCCCTGGATCTTCTTACATCATATCTGAGTGAAAGAATTCAGAGAGTTGACGTAAACGGAAAAAGATCTCCCGGATCGGTTGTAAAAATGGGTGTCCCCCAGGGCTCAATTCTTGGTCCATTTTTGTTTCTAATTTACATAAACGACTTACCTTACCTCATAGAAGAAAATCATAATATAGTGTTGTTTGCAGACGACACTTCACTTTTGTTTAAACTTAAACGTCAGCAGCAGGTTACTGACGATATAAATATAGCTCTTTCAAAAATAGTACACTGGTTTAATGTAAATAACCTGCTCCTTAATGAAAAAAAAACAAAATGCATTAAGTTTACCATGCCTCATGTTAGGCAAGTAGAAACCAGTGTGCTAATAAAAGGTAAAGAGTTGAGCCCTGAAAATACTACAGTGTTCTTGGGCATTACTCTAGACGCTAAGCTTCAGTGGGGCCCACATATAGACAAATTGTCGAAAAAACTTAGTTCAGCAGCATATGCTGTAAGACAAATTCGAAATTTAACTGATTTAGAGACAGCCCGTTTAGTTTACTTTAGCTATTTTCATAGTGTCATGTCGTACGGTATTTTATTATGGGGAAATGCCGCCGATATACAGACAATTTTCGTTTTACAGAAAAGGGCTATTCGATCAATTTATAAATTAAGTCCCAGATACTCCCTCAGAGATAAATTTAAAGAAATAAATGTAATGACTGTGCCTTCACAGTATATTTACGAGAATATTTTGTACGCCCATAAAAATATAGACATGTTTAAAAAATACAGTGATATTCATAATTTTAATACAAGAAACAAACATAAATTTGTAGTTCCTGCAACCAGGCTCAAAAAAATAGGGGGCTCATTTAGATGCCAATGTATACACTTCTATAATAAACTTCCTAGCCGTATTCAACAACTAAGCCTTAATAAGTTCAAATCATTTGTAAAACGTAAACTTTGTCAAAAGGCTTTTTACTCTGTAAAAGACTATATTCAGGACGAAAAGGCTTGGGATTGACCTGCTCCAGTACCTAATACAACTGTTGTCATTTTTATTTTTCTTCTTTTGTATTTTTTAATTATTTTTATTTTTAAATGTGCTTTTCCTTTGTTTATATATATATTTTTTTTTTTTTAAAACAATTTGATATTGATATTGATATTAAAATGACATGTATACATTTTAAGTACTTAAAGTATATATATATTTTTTTTTCTTTGACATAAATATTTACTTCTCTAAATATTTTGTCAACTAACAATTTGTTTATATTATTGTAAATGTGAGGACTATGTTGATTGCTTTTTCTTTTCTTTTCAGTAATTTTAACGTATGTCTGGCAATTTGAGTGTTTTCAGCGGCCTACCCAAATGTCCTTTCTTTGGTATTGTTCGTCAAGTCGTAGAGCTCCATAGTAGTCCTAAGTTGAGCTTTTCGAATACTGACAAATGCTTACACTGATTGGACAGGTCCACTCAAATCTGTATGGTTCTTTCTTCAAAAGACCATCTCAGACAAATCTGCATGGTTCTCATGTGATTTGACCATTACATATTTACTGTATGGACTTTAAAAGAGACTTTGACCCCTGAGTTTGTTTCGGTGTTTCTTCTCAGGGTAGTCAGATAGGAAACACCGGCCTCATCTAGCATAAACTGACGAAAAAAAAAAAAAATTGACGTGTAAAAGTGTTTTTTAAACCTATTTACAAAATAAATATCATTTATCATTTATCATTTATCATTTATCATTCATTTCGTAGAAAATCCCACGTACGGTTCTCCGCACCTGCTAACTTATTTGTAACTAGGTATATCGCAGCGATTCCTATAGAATAATCAGTAGCTCATTTCATCAAGTGGAACCAGTGCCGTAATTAGGTCGGTGCTGGCGGTGCCCAGACACAGGGCGAAGTAATGATCAAACGGCTGACGAACTACTGAACAAGCATCAGAAATTACTGTTACCCATTACGGTTCATCATCGTCATCACCGTCGATTGCTTCCACGAGGACCAGGCGGGGCTTCGCCCAAGCGGAGCATACTTTCACCCTAAAGTTCACCGTTAGCTCCAGCCGGTTGCACAATGGGGACACCCTAGCGTTTCTTAGCCTTCCAAAACACTCATGTTCGGTGAGGACCTGCGTCGGGCGAATTAAACTTTCCCAACTCGGATTTCTTTTAGGGGCGAAGTCCCAGAAACTACACCCGGGCGTATAAAAGGCTACTTACGCCACTGAATGGAAGGCACCTCATCTCTATCCATGATACTCACGATGCAAAACACATAGGCAGTCTATCAAGTTACCGGCGGTAAACCGACACCCGACCTACTGACTACGTGACGTTATCAACCGTGTTTTATATTGTTTTTTTTATTTATTGTTGATTTATTGTCACGTGACGTATGTTCACGTATGTAGGAAGTTTTATGAGGAAAATCTAATAAATATATTTAAAAAAATATTGTAGTGTATCTGTCGTGGCCAGATCGTAGATTTGATAAATTCATGATATGGCCAAGTTATTATTTGGCCAAAACATTTAAACGTATTCATTTGATGATATGTCAATCCTCGTTTGACCATATCATTGATATACGATTTCTGTATTACGAGTATTAAAAGGTCTAAAGAAAGTAGGCGAAACGAGGATTGACTTGTCATCAAACTTTAACGTTTAAAACGATCTGGCCAGTTTCAATTGGCCATGTCATGAAGTGATCAATTTCTAAGATTTGGCCACAACATACGTACCTACTATGTCACCACAAATGAACTGAAGACACAAAATAGATAGTTACAGAAAACAATCTCATGTATGTACTTCACTTTTTATACCTACACTCGGTGGTCGCACACTAATGAGCGTTTGAGCCGGAATTATTCGACGAGCGGTCAGAGGCGCGCCGAGATATCGTGTCCGTGAGCGGTGTCTATGTGTGCGTTGGTCGAGAGCGCTTTGTATGTAGAATGACTTGTGTTCCTAGATTTTGTGCTGAAGATGTAACGTAACGATCCTACATCGCGAGGCTAAAGTTTGCCGCGCAATGTGAATTATACAAGCGTTCTTTGACGCCCAGTTCATGGAGAATGGAAGTATTTGTTCGAAACTTGGTCCAAGAGAGTTTTTCTCGTATTTGTCTAGTATACGTTATCTTGTAATAATTTCGGACTTTTAGACGAGCGAAGACGCTCGGAAAAACTAAGTACTTAGTAAAAAATAAACCTCGATAAAGCTAGAATTTCATAAGATTGACGCATACGTGTAAAACGCCTGATTTTTACGTAAAAAGACCGCGCGTCGCGTAGCTAGAGATGTGCCGTGGCCGGCAATAATGTCGTGAAGTGGGAATATTGGTGGGAATATTGCTGGCAATATTGCCCGAAGTTAGAATGTTGGTGGCAATATTGCCCGAAATAAGAATATTGTTGGCAATATTGCCCGAAGTAAGAATATTGGTGGCAATACTGCCAGTAATATTCCCATTTTGCCGGCAATCTCTACGCGTGGCGTGGATCTAATGTAGCTGTACAAGTCTAGTTTCCATATAAAATGTATCTCCATACATTTTATATTTTTACCAACGCGCCCAGTAGCTATGTGTAACTGTAGGTACCTATGTGACTCTAAATGTTTGTAAACGCATCTACGATACATGAGTATATGGAATCTACACTATATAATAAAGAGGTAAAGTTTGTTTTTTGTTTGTAGGAGGTAATCTCTGAAAGTACAGAAGCCTGATTCACGTAAAATCAAACAAGCCAAATACGTTGAAGTTTTATAGTCGTTCGATCGAAGTCCTATCTAAAAGCGGTATTCATGATCTATCGACTTATTTCATAAGGATAATATAATACAGATGTTTTTTTTTAAATCGACGAATTTCAAACGACTATAAAATTAGTGTCGTTCAAACTTGATTGATGGATGTGAATACGGAAATGGTCTAAACGACTAAATCGCTACGATATCGTTACGGTTTATATTAAGTGAATCGGGCTACAAATCGGCGTGTTTGTCACACGTGTCTTTAACCATGAACCCTCTCGTTTAAGACTTAAACGAAGTTTTAACTCCTTTGTCATTACCAAGTCTTGAGTATTTAAAGATTTATCTGCACGGTAAGTATTGGCAGCAAATATTTGCCAATTCACCGGGCAGTTGGTGGCAAGCGCTAATTATACCTACCAATATGTTTGAGAGCTGGCTTCTGTCAATATTGGGTCTTCGAAGAAAACGGGCGTCATTATATTTTCAAGCTTTAGGTAGGTACTAGGGAACTAGGTTTCGTTACCTAGTTATATTATTTTAAGCTATAGCATAGCTTCTATCGCGGGCCTTGAGCGTGGAGACCGAATCCAAAAATTCCGTAACGAAAATAACCTAACACCCCCCACTCATTTGTTTTTTGAGCGTGGTGACCGATAAGAAAACAAATGAGTGAACAATCAATCAAAATTCAATTCAATGTGTCAAAGTGTAACTTCAATTAATATCAAAGAAAAAAAAACAAAGGAAAAAAAATACTGTTTAAATAAAATAAATAAATAATTATAATTGCATAAGTTGATAAAAATGATATGCAATAGCTTTACCGCGGCAGTCCCTGAGTGCCACTTTTTTTTTAGGGTAAGTATTTAGTAAATAAATATAACCGCATACCATTCCCTTTCACTGCGGACCATGGCCTGAACCAGGGCTCGGCGCGAGGGGAGCCATCACCGATTATCTTCACGTGGACATATCGCGGTGGCCGGGCGGCGGTGCTTCACCCAAGCGGGGCCCAGAGCGTGGAAGAATCCTTACAATGGTTGCATCTGGAAGCTTTTTTCCACCTGAATCGGAAATAGGAACCTACCGAAATGAGCGTGTCCAGTGTCCTGCGTTCAGTCGAAAGTAAGGACACCGTGGTTCCTCTCTAGCCACTCATTAAAGAGGAGACTTACAGCCGCAAAAGTTGTTAAATAATAAATTATAGAATGAAAACTGCTTACAGCGTGTTATCTTTGGTTTTTAAAAAGCATTGTCTGATGTCATAGTTAACAGATCAGATACCTATGTTTATTGAAATAAAACGTTAATTAGAATTCTAACTCGTCTTATTTTTGGACCTCATAACTATAAAAGTGACGAGCCTAAACTTTTTCTTACTTACAACATTACTTATTATAAATTACACACCACATTAGAAAAAAAAACAGTGGATATATCCATCCTCCTATCTATCTAAACACTCTAACCGGTCGTCTGTCAAATAGCAAAATCCTTTTAATCCTTACTAAACTAAAGACATAATTTTTCCCATTAATTATAAACATTTTCCATATAAAGGTCGAAGTCACGTGCCTCTCGACACATCTCCTTAGTTGCTACCAAACAATACACACCCATTTTTATATCACCCTTCATTACCACAACCGAACTTCAAAAATCAACCGTGTATCCTAAACAATAAGATGTAAAATCGTAACTCGTAAATGGAGATAGAATTAATAATTTTTAGACGTCATACAGTTTGGAAGCCAAATCACCTGTCAAGGATTTAATGAAAGGGTCACGTGACTGCTCCTGTGGGAGCGCGAGGATTCCTCTTATGAACTTATGTCGTCCTGGTATTTTGTGTTTAGATATTCTAATTTTCTTCGACCCTACGATAAATGATTTAGAAAAAGTCATTAAGTAACCCTTTCTTTTTTAAAGTCGGATTATATGATTTGAAAGAGGGCTTAGAAATTGTTGAAAAATCTACAGAAAAAAAGGATGGTTTTCAATTTTTAGAGAATTAACAGTGTATTCAATACTTGTTGTAGAATGAAAAAATAAAATGCCTAAATCAAATCACTTATGCAGTGCACCCCCTTTGCGATCAAATTAAGCAACACATTCAATTGAATTTTTCAGACAATGCAACTCAAGGTTTATGGTGTTACTTTTACAAAAATAAAAACAATCGAAAAGGTCAATCCTATATTAATATTGCATTTTTGTATGTTTTGTACGGCAGCGACTTGACGCCTTGAGCATAAGTTTTAGAGCTCAGCTTCTTGAGCGACATTACGCTTTATTAAGTGTCACTGACTTTTCATGCCAACCTAGTATGTCAGTTAGTCTCTTGCCAGCCTTTTCCCAGCCACATAGATATTGGAATTAACTTCCAGTTTTGCCAGATGCAGTTGAGTACGAGATTTTTTCACAACCTAGTAACTGGGTAACTGGGTAAACCGAGCGAAGCCAAAGGGTACATACAAACCTTTTGGCAATACTGGTGACATATTTTCTGGATTATAACTATCTATAAACACAATCAAAAATGGACCAACCGCTTAACACGTGCTTACTAGAGGCATGGAGGAGACTCAGTACCTTACCTATATTATGGATATTCACACATGTCGATGCACGGGTTTTTGGTTCGCAATGTCGAGTTTTGAAAATATTAAGTTTTCAGTCACTTTTAATTACTTTGAATTCCATTACAATGCGGATGTAACACATTCTAATGTTACAGTATTTGGCAGCAAATGTATCGGGTCAGCCTTCCCGGTAAGCTTCGCCGTGGTAGACCAAACTACTATAATTCTCAGCTCCATTTTATCCTAATCGCGCTTGTCTAATTGATTACAAGTATTGTCCAGTTGCGCAGACATTTGAGTTACAAAACTACATCACAATATCCACAAGGAATAAACGCGAATAATTAAAACAGCCAATGTTCATTCGAAGTAACCCCGTCTCGGTCATGTGTTCTTCAAAAAGAGTTCACTGTCATTCGCCACAACATTGTGCCAGCGAATGACAACTCCATTCCGCGTGGGTGTCAAACTGGCGACATACCATAAACTTTACGATTTCAACAACATTGTCAGATAGTTTATTGTCACGCCCTCAGAATTGACGAGAGCGTTAACTGGGCGGTCATTAAATTATTCTGCGATGACTTTAATATGCAGTCTTGATTGACGAGGTTGATGCGTGATATCTTATTTTTTTCGCTTGAATTCGCTAAGATATATTCGCGGCTTTATGAAAACTTGAATGGGGCAATCTACGAGAAGGCTCATGGAAGTTAAGGCTTAGGTACTGCTTGTTCCTCTTCTGAGAGCAATTTCTAAAAGACTAAACGCATCCATATTGTATCCGTTGGGCAAACGTCTCCCTCCAAACGTTGGATGTCTTATAGTGGACCAGGCAAGCAGGTTCAAAAAGAGATAACTAGAAGATCTAGATGTGTGGATCTGGCTCAGGAATGCAATAACTGGAAGAAATTGAAGGCCTTTGTCTGGCTATGAGAGTGTGTTAGCTAACTGCTGTAAAAATATGATCTACTATCTTTTGCCCGTGGCTTCGCCCACGAACTTAAAATATAGCCTATGCCACTCAGGATTAAAGCAGCTTTCTATCGGTGAAAAATTTCTGCAATCGGACCAGTACTTTCAGAGATTACTTCCTAAAAACAAAATAACATTTAAAAAAAAAAAAAACTTTACTTCTTTATTATATTAGTGTAGACTTTTAAGACAAACACAGGATCGTTCATTGTGGCGGCACTTGGGGGAGGTCTGTGTTCAATAGTGGACTTATATGAAAATGAAATGACGATGATGATGAGAATAAGTTTTCTAAGTGTAGTGCGCAAGCACGAAGGTAGGTATTTAATTATTTAGATCTCTACTTGTTTTTATTTATATCAGGTTTAAATGGGAAAATTCATAAAGAAAAAATAATAATTAATAAAAAAAGGACTAGGAGCTCAGAAACTCCAAGAAATGTTCCAAATACAATTTCCTTTCATAAAATCGTGCTTTTTCGCCAGGCGGCCAGATGTACGGTAACTTGATATACAACGTGTTTTTTTTTTGTTTGACGGTACAAGCTTTCCGCTCCCGGTCGGGGATGAAAGAGGCTTTTGAACTGTTGGTACGCTTGCCAGTTTTTTTTCTTGAGACAAGCAATCACGGTCTTGGTTATTTTTGTTTTAATAGAGAAGTGGTGGTGATGTCTTTTTTTTTAAAGTTATATAGAAATTATTATTGTTCGTATTCATTTTAACCTTTCAATCGTGGAAATCACAGACACAATAGAAAGACAATAGGTGCGCGAACGCCGACGTTCGCTTGGGGTTTAATGAAAACACAATACATTTTTGAGAACTGAGAAATTTTGCGAAGAAGAGTAATAGGTTGTAGGAGTTTTCTGAATACCATAATAATTTTAAGGGCTGATTTTTCCATCTTCATATAAACCTGAAAATAAAAAAAAAATATTTTTAATCAGATTTTATATACAATATTGTCAAGTAAACATACACATGCGTGTGTGTACTTGACAATATTGTCATTGACACTACACATTGTCAAGCCACAATTTTATTCTTCAGACCTGAATAATAAAAATAGATCTAAATAATTTTTATCCCAAGAATAAAAGTCGCGGTTAGGCATCTTTTTCGAAATTCGACACAGACGCTTAGATATGCGATTGTCCGCTAATCCGCGTACACCTGAATACTATGTTCTTAACGCGACAACGCGACACGAATATCCACACGATATAGCCACATGAATGGAAGAAGAGAGTCGGTTTTTCTATAAGTAAATGGATACGTAAGCATATGTTATGTTAGTACACGGATATGTGTGGGGTGTGGTCAGCTAGGCCGAGTGCCCCGTGTCCGCGGCCCGTGACCGCCCGTTATGTGCGACGGTCATGCTCTGTCTACCACCACTGTGGGGATGGCCAGAGTAAATATGTAGTACAACGTACATGTAGGTGGAACCCAGTAGAATTTTCGAAAGAGTCATCGTTGCCCTGAAACGTAGAAGGCAACGGAAGAAACATTGGAACACTCCACCCAAAACGGGAACATTTCATTATTTGATGATTTCCTATCTGAAAAAAAGCACGGTGATGACATTAGGTTTTTCCAACGGCTTTATCTGATGGAAAGTCAAAAATAGTAATCTCCCCGGAACATAGGTATCGGCTATAGACATAAAATAAATCTAATTTAGGTCATGTTATAATCTACCTTTATGCCAAGTTTTATCGGGATCCGTTTAACCATCCTTAGCGAAACAGTAATGCATGCAAGCTATAGAGGTGACCGAAACCGTGAAACGAAGACACACCAGGCGTCGTGACTTGTAGCACGATTTTCGTCCACCACAGACGCAGACTTGCGGACAATGAGCCATGGATAGTTCTCCTTCCAGTCATCCGGCCGTCCAGTAAGGACCAAGCCCGGATCGAAAGCGTATTGTGTTCCACGCGCGCCTCAATAAGATGTCAGCACAATTGGCGGGGCCAGTTAGGGCCGACACGATGCCTGCAATGGCTGCGGATTGTTCGAAGGAGTTACAACACTGCGAGAGAGAACACTGTAGCGGTTTTATTTAATAAAAGTCTGACACTCCCTCTCCCTCCAGTCAAAGCGGTAGAAGTTATTTGATTATCTCCCGTGTAAAAAAAGCTTAACCTCTGTGCGTCATTGATAAACAAACTTTTAAACTTAAAGATCCTTCCCTGTTTATAACATAAGTAGGATTACAATAAAAACAAAGAAATAAGAAACATTGTACCCAGCATACAATGTCTGCGTACCACTGTGCACAGAGCGTGTGACGAAGCGCTGCGGTGACGAGACAACGCCTTGCGGTTACCAGGACCGCATGAAACTTAGAAGTTACTCACCGTGTGTACCTACCAAGTACCGCCTATATGCCATGTGTCCCTGCTATACATTGTTGAGAATATAATGTAATGTCTGTGATTCGAGATGGAAATGAAATGTCTAATCGGGCATTGTAGGATAATCATAGGAAATTCTGCAAGTTTTGTAGTACACAAATTTATTTTGCTGTTTTCTTTAGTTGAAGCTACTTTCATTATTCATATAATATTGTTTCGCGACGATGAAAAAAAAAAAACTGGGGAAGTGTGTACGTACCTATGTAAATAGTTAAATTCCAGAACGGAGTGTCGAAAGACTACCGAATCGCAAAAAAAATTGTGACGTAACGTTTTTTCCTTTTGAGATACGCTAAAAATGGAAGATGTTTGGTGAAATTTGGAAAAATTAACCACTTACAATTGAAGAAATGCGTGGTATATAGGGGGAACATGTCCGACTTTGAGAAAAATACATTTTTTAAAACAATCTAATAATGTTTTAATCTGAAATTCGACTCTGTCACACCTTTCAAATATATAAAAGTCGAACTCAGCTGTATTAAAAAATAGTATTTTAAGGCCTGTATTACGTTTAAAGAACTGTATTAAAGCTAGTGGATTTCCAACGTTGAGACCAGTAATATATTGAATCAAAAGAAACACGCACTCTCGCAATGGAAGAATCCTTCACTGACAATCTTATGGATAGTTTCAGGGACTCCAAATTAAAGAGCATGCCATACACTCTAAAATTCAGCAGATTAAGATTGGGACCAGATGATGGCCAGTCTTCAGCTCTGATGAAATCCGAAACGTTCGTATCCAATTATACTTGGGTGGAGCGTGCTTTATGATCTGGTGCTGAGTCTTGCTGAATGGGCCATTCAAGGTTATGAAACATGGTGTTGTTATGAGGCTTTACCCCCTTCTCAAAAATCGTACGTACGTATCACATTCCCACTCACCTTTTGCAGGTTCAAAATGTGATAAAATGATGTGACCTTGAATTTAAGGTCCTTGAATTAACCTCCTTTAATCAACGCCGTTGTTAATAGAATAGATATAGTAGACGCTATGCCAATAAAAATATTTAAAAAGTAGATAAATTAAGTTGATTTTAAAAATATCCTCGTTATAAAATTGATTTAAGTTATTAAGTTATCTTTTTATTTATTTATTAGTCTTGTAAGTCTACATTTCAATTGCATAAAAATGACAAGTGGAAGTGTGGAATCATCTAATAGAAGCAATTCCTTGCTTATAAGGTGATCTCCAATAATATGTATCAAAATGCCTATTGTAATCGAAATAAAAAAAAATATTTTTATTTATTATAAGTGTCACATCACATATCAAATAAATACCCGTCTAAACCGCATTAACCATTATAAGTATAATTATGATAAGAAAAACTCTCAAAATTCACCAACGATCATTAATACGGGGAGCGTGCCGCAAATACGTTCAACAATTACGCGCCCGCCATCTAGCGCCACGCGCCGTAAATGGAATTAATTATTCGGATCCCGAACAACATCCCCCTGTATTGTTAACAACATAATTTGACGTGCTGATGTTTCTGTGCGCCTGGTGGTCCATTGTTATGGGCTGTTGTTTTTAATTGGAATTATCAAGGAACCCATTATTATCATTCTTCCTTTTTAAGTAAGTATTTTAGATTTAATAAAACCGAAACAGATTTTTTTTTTGTTAAAAAAATACCTATAACTTTAATCAATACTAGATAAGTTTCGAAATACATCAATCCACTTGTGCCAAATTAGCTTCTAATACGATATTGAAAAACAAATATTTCCTAAATAATGGGTGCATGCTAGCAATTTGTATACCTCATCATTTCAGCCGAAAGACGTCCACTGTTGAGCATAGGCCTCCCCCAACATAAACTAAACCCACTAACATACCTAATTGGCCCCAAATACAAAACTGCGTAGCGACGTCGCGTCGTAAAAATCTGCGAGTTCTTTCGATGCATCGCAAGAACTTGCGAGCAGTACATTGAATTAACAATCCAATGTAAAGGGGCATTGGGTTGTTAATTCAATGTACTGTGCTCACAACTCGTCGCTGTGCCAGCGCTGAACTCAAGGCTGTTTTCTTAGAGAATAGCACCCCTGATTCGTATCGCACGTTGTATTGTCACTTGAACTTGTTGATATATTTATTATAAGGAGTTTGAACCGATGCTTTGCCGCACTAGATCAACAATAACAACAACAACTGAAGGAACACGCTGGGTTAATAAAAGACTGCTGACAGTGACAGTTCCTCTCGCTCCACTTGCGCGATAAGTTATTTGGTGAATAAAAAAAAAAAAAGAATGGAAAGATCTTAATTATTTTAACATTTAGGCTTAGTAGATTGTTACTTACCAACACGAGCAAAAAACAGAAACACGCGCCGGGCCTTGGTACAGGTTATGGCCCGGAGCGAGGAGGAGTGGTAAGCGGTCGCCTCCTTATGCAAAGCAGTAATGCTAGCAAAGGAGGCCGCACGTGCGAGGCAATGGCCCTCGCAACACAGCCGCCTGGAGTCCGATCGCGTTTTCCGGCTACAGTAGGCTCGGGTTTGCGGACGGCGAGCAATGGGTCCGATCGAGCCGTCCGATCGTCCGGTAACCGTCCGGACTGAGCCCAAGTTATCGACGGTGAGTATTGTTCCACGCGTGCCTCAATATGTCAGCAACCGTAGGGGCCCAGCAGGATCGAAGGCTAGTGAGGACATGGTTGATGCGAAAGAAATCCCCGGAGCCCTAGAACGATGGCAAAGAAGGAACAGGCGGTTTTATAATAATAATAATTCATTTATTTGCCTGAAACATGTTGGTACAGATCTTAAAATACAACAGTGTACAAGGTTCTTCATGTTACGCCTTTAGTTTAGTCAGTAAAAGTCTGACATCCTGCTCCGCCCAGGAGCGGGGGATGTCATTAGATAATTTTCCCACTTAAAAAAAGGCAAGCATTATAACCACAAATTAATAGAATATTAAATTAAACATTACATATAAAACCCACCCCCATAATTTCATTAATGAGCAATATCCTAAACAGTCGCCCTCCACGCCGCCACATCCCACCCTCGCTCGAGTAGTGCCCAAACAGAGGGAATCTCGGAACTGTTTGTTTCCATTGCCCCTTTTAATAAAACAAACATTTTAATGGCCTCGCCGACCGCCATTTGAGCTGATCGATACGCCCAAATTATTGGCCAAATGGACGCGCCAATGATTCATTTTTGACAAGTCTGTTTACATAGGTAATAAAATATCTAATTATCGATCGATGTAAATGAGAGAATTTAAGGCCCAAGCGCCAGAGCAGTGCCTTAAAACAGTGACTTTCTGAAGCCTCGATACTCTTACTTCTCGGTTACGGCCAGGTTAATAGATTTAAAAAAAATAATATTATAGACTATGTTTTAAGACTAGCTTTTGCGGTTTTGCCCGCAGCACTGCTCGCATACATAAAATATAGTCACGCAGCTTTATATCGGTGAAAAAATTTTAGCAATCAGACCAGTAGCCCGATTCACGTAATGAAAACCGTAACGATATCGTAGCGATTTATTCGTATTCACATCCATCAATCGAGTTAGAACGACACCATTAAAGTCGTTTAAAATTCGTCGATTTAAAAAAAATCTGTATTACATTTTTTCCTGGTAGAATACATTTGTGTAACTGGAAATAAGTCGATAGATCGTGATTACCGCTTTTGGATAGCACTTCGATCGAATGACTATAAAACTTCAACGATATTTGGCTTGTTTGATTTTACGTGAATCAGGCTTCTGTACTTTCAGAGATTACCTCCTACAAACAAAAAACAAACTTTACCTCTTTATTATATAGTGTAGATTCTATATACTCATGTATCGTAGATGCGTTCAGAAACATTTAAACTCACTTATCTAAGCTACAGTTTAAGATACCCAGACAAAAATGGTCTACCCCTGTGCCAAATTCATTGAAATCTCTTTTGCAGTTTCAGCGTGAAGAAATAATAGGTATACATATAAATAAACAGACAAAGAATTGCATCAAGATCGATACGATGACTTTGATAAGTATAAATGTGCTAGGTACTTCAAATCGCAAACAGCTTGCTAAAAAGAAATCAAGTTTATATAATTTCTTTGCATTATCTCAATTATTTTTTGCAACCTCTCCCCTTTGCGAATGTTTGCGTTCATCCCCTAAAGTACCAGGGCGACAAGCCGCGTTGGCGGTCGGCGGAGTGGTGGGCAAACATAGGGCGCCGCCACGTCGCGCAACCACCTGCCTGCAGGCTTTGAGTACTTATTGAGAGTACATCTTGCGATTCTGTGACTAAATGTGTTATATACCGGCACTATTCCAGGCTATCAAAGTGGTTTACAGCAGTAACTTGATTTTTCACTTTGCCCAAAAAAAAAAATACTGTTTTCGAACAAGAAATTACCTAATCGATAATATTCAATTCGACTTGAAATCATTTGAGCCCTCATTGTGTACTAAATGAAAAAAAAAAAACAGTTAAAACAATAAGAGTATACAAAAATAAAGTGTGATAATCGGTAAAAAAAAAATATAATGTGTGTAGACCACACGGCAGAAGTGAACATTTTATCAAGTTAGAAACAAAATCATAAGTTTCCGGGTAAGAACGACCAGCTAGCGCCGATCTTACCCGAACGAGCGTCACATAGCAGAAAGTTACGACTCAGTTTCATTCAATATCCACAAAATAAAGTGCATTTAAAGAAGTTTAGCACTAGGTCATAATCTCGTAAACAGCCTTTCCAAAAGAACACGGGGAAATGAGGCGTTATTTCTTCATAAAATTATTGCAAACTACTAGGAACTAAGGAGCTTCAGTGGTTGTTACTAAAATTTACAGAAGCTACGCTACGGTTTCTCTAAAAATTCACGTAGGGTCGCTACGTAAATGAATGAACAAAAACTTATTTGATCGTTTTTGTATTACAGCAGGAATTCTTAATTAATATTTATTATGGAGATGGACTAAACATCTAGTTTTTCCTCATTTATAAAAAGAAATAAGAGATAAACTTAAAAAATGCGACATTTAAAAGAAGCTATTACTTCTGCAAACGTACTAAATGAAATGAAGACGATAACGCAAGATTCAGCAAGACAGGAGTAAAAAGAGGTTTGCAAACGTCTTGCGAAATACCAGGAGCGCATAGCTGGCAAGCGATGTTTGCTAAACACTCGGCTGTATGTGCACAGTGGCGCGTTTCTGTACCCCAGTGGGTCGAAACGACCTGTGCTAATATTCTATGTATGACCTTGATATTATTGCTGATGTAGCTATGGCTGGTTAAATATTTTTTTTTTTTTATCGGGCTGATTTTACTTCTGAATGTAGATACAGAATACTAATATGTTAAATTAACTTGAATAATAATGCCGTTCAGCAGCGGCTTGAACCCTGTTCCCGCCACCGGCAGATTAACTACATGCTTTTTTAAATCAATAAAGGAACGAAATAAAACCCTTTAATATATTTTTCAAAATTATTTATAATTTAATATAAAATGCCGAAATTATCGAATGCTACTCAATTACACATTACAATTTAAAACATCACATGAGAATTTTTCAAAATCACCATCGAAGACATAAATTGTTCATTTTATTACCTTTTTGCAAAAAAGATCCAAGGTGACACAAGAAAAGGTTACCCTAATTTTTACAGTCGTGACCTTTTCTAAGTAATTTGTGAACTTTGACATTTTAAGAAAAAGTCTTTATGAAAGGGTCAACAACTATTGCTTGTTAGTGACTTTAATAATAAAAGCAAAAGGGTTAGAGATCGTTTTCAAACTATCCGGTAAAAAACTAAAAAAAAAAATGGTGAGAACTTTTTTTCATACTTTTCTTTCGTGTCTTTTTGAAACACCTTGTATTGTTGTAGTAACCCTTTACCTGATTTGGTGAGAAATGTGTAACGAAATGTTGTTTTGGATATTGTTCCCGTTATAAAATAAATTGTATTTATGTTATTTTTTAGCAAATTCGGAAGAAGTAAATTTTTTAACTTAATTTAATTCTAAGTAGTAAGAATTTTATTTGAGTGAATACAATGCAAGGTACAGTTTATATTATGGATATACCCACAAGCCTGGAAGTTGTTCAAAATTCTAAAACTTCAAAATATTTTATTTGCATTCGGAAAAGCTAGTGCACGGTTGCAAGATTGGCCGTTTGCGGAGAATAACCGTATAAGAAACTTCAGAGATAAGTAGGTAAACTGTTTAGTAGGTAGATACTTCTAAATAATAAGGGCCGAATGTGATCAGTAAATAAACTCTAAACAGAGGCTATACCCATCTCGTCGTTCTCACTTGAGGCCGTAGATGCCATCTACTCTCATTTAACTATAGTAATTTTCTCAAGAAATATTATACTTAGGTACTAGAATTTTATGAAAACCAACCGATATTCGTGAGACAGCGCGCGTGCGGTACGCCGCAGCCGCTAGTTACAGTAAAAATATTATTTTATTGGCCCAGTGTGAGGCGCGTTGACTTGCGGTCAGCGATAAATTACACCCAATTGATACTCGAACCATTTCGATGATTTACGCCCACCATTTTGTACGAAATATGTGATAGAGAACAGAACGATTGAGCATCATATTCATGTTTTTTATAATTATAAAAAAAATTGGTAGGTTCAAGTTTATTCAGTATCGGTCGAAAATGGAGTATGCCAGGTAGTTCAAACCGGACATGCAGACTCTGTTAGGGAATCCCACTTCTTAGCGGTACGGATAATGAAGGAGTACATGTTGAGAAGCTCGCTAAAGGAAATGCTCATTTCGCTTCAGTTAACCCGTGATGTGCTACTAATTGATACTATTTTTAAACAGCCTCATTAGTAGCTACAATATGACAAAAATAATTTTAACCCGTTGACAGTCGCCTCTCAGCATTTTCTTTGACATCACAATTAGCAAGTTACAATTATATAACAATAACAACATTCATCACATTCTTAAAACATTTTAAAACTGACGGACGGACAGGAAAACATTTTACAGTATTAAAAAAACACGACAAATCCCAGTACATTACATTTGGCAGTACCAGGAGTGCATAGGAAGGCGGGACGTCGTTGACAGATGATTGACATCTCACTCGCGTTTGGCCCGCCATGTTTATCTCATTGGTTTCGACAAACGTATGAATTACTGGTACAAAAACTTAATACAACTCTATTTTTAAGTGGTTAAGGATGATATTAAAATGTATTTAGTACGCTTGGATGGTAAAATAAAGGTTGTAAAACATCACTAATGTAATGAATGACTAACAAGACAGAACCAAACTAAATAGTGGCTAGAAATGGGCCAGCTGTGTCCGGTGACGGATTGCTTTAGTTTTAATTCTAAATGGGTACTAATTGAAAACTGTCCACAAACTTGAAGATGTGTAAGGTGTTGTTAAATTAAGATTTAAAAACACATCCTGTAGCACAATTTAAATGGATAATATCAAATTAGGTTGTGTAATGGCATTGCCTCTAATATCTAATCTATCATTGAGAGCTTATCATGATATATTGAAATGTCTGTGGTGCGAGTGAGAAAGAGAGATGGAGTCATACACCCTATATATTTCCATCCTTTCTCCATTCAGGTCGTAAAATGGATCGCGTTAAGAGCTCGTCCTAGGGCCTCTGAAGTGCAACACTAAACATACAAAACAGAAACTCACTACCCTTCCTTTTCCGTAGTAGGATAAATACAAGTAAAATTCACACATTTCACACCTAAAGTAATAATATGAGTAATTCAAATGTATCAATTGCTAAATCTTTCGAGTAATTGTAAACCTCAATGGGACCGAGTTAACTATAAGTAATGATTTCTTTGTAAGCCCTTTTTTTCAATGCTACTAAGTAAAGGTCAATATAACAATCAATAAAAAAATAGTTTCAATTTAATTCCCAAGGGGTCAATCATTCAAAGGGTTAACAAAAGATTTTAATTTTCGACAAATCGCAAAAAAAGTTGACCCTTTCTATTGATTGTCCATATTTCAAGTGAAAAGGTGGCAGGTAATAAAAAATATTATTTTTTGTCCACCCGTGCGTAACTTAAAACCACAGTGCACATGCGAGGATGATTTGTAAGAAAAATAAAAAAAAAAACAGTTTTTTTAACAATATTCCCTGATTTCATGCGAAAATATCGAGTTTCGTCTATTTGGGGGATTCGTTGTTAATTTTCGTTGTTTTCGGTCGCTGATTTCGATTTCGGGCTTGTGCTAGTGATGTAGGTATGTGCACGACCGCATTATTTTAGGAAAACAAAAGGAAACGTCAATCGAGATGTATTTTTGAACTGTGTAACGGATATTTTGAGAACGTTTTTTTGTCTATCAGATGTTTCGAAATACTGTAGCGGTTACGGTTTTTGTTAGAGGAATTTTTCTCAAAGTTTGATAAATGCCGACTTTTCTTTTATAGGTAGCTATAACACATTTTGAATCACCAAGGGTGAGTTGCACCATTTAACTATAAAGATAACCAAACCATAACCAGCCGTGAAACGGCCGCCTATTGGTCAATTCAACGATTTGACAACTGTTAACGGCTTTGTTATCGTTATAGTTAAATGGTGCAACTCACCCTAAGTCTAGAAGCATGGCTCCACACAAGAATTCTATAAGCAACGTAATTGAGCACTGAGTATGAAATTCATCACGTAGGTTCCACTGTATGTGATAATGTATTTCGAAACGTATGTCTAAAAACAGAGCATTTCTTTTCTTAATCTACTTCGGAAGAAGACACAGCGTTGAAAGGCCTACAAGGTGGACCAATGACCTGATAAAGGTGGCGGGAAACCGATGGACCAATGATGGATGACCTTTTTTTATGGTGGGAAAAAATCATGCATTTACATCCCCCGCTTTTGGGCGGAGAGGGAGATAAGTGTCAGACTCTTACTGATTACAAGACCCACCCCGTTCTTTCTAGCCTTAATACCGGAGCTCGAGCGTCCTTTCGGATAACCCTGGCTCCAGTAGGTAATGATGGATGACCTGGTAAAGGTGGCGGGAATCCGATGGATGCGAGACGCACATGACCGTTCAATGTGGCGACACTTGCGGGAGGTATAAATATATGCATGGTAAGACTCCAAATCTTCTCACCATTTCCTCCTTGACCTCGACAGCGGCGTCCTCCCTCAGGCGTCTTGTGAATGACGATCATTATACATCTCCAGGTGCATCCAATGCTTTAACTGAATATTCTGACATTTTTAATAAAAATGTCTTTTAATGGAATTAAATTGAATTAAATTTCTTGTTGACACTTCGCGTGACCCAAGGGCTGGCTTTTACCTTGGTCAGAGATTAAGCATTGCCATTCAACGTGGCAATGTCGCCAGTCTTTGGGCACACTTCCAGCTGACAGCGATGCTGAGGAATTTTTTGACGCCATACTTTAGGTAAGATTTATTGTGTACTAGCTTTTGCCTCCCGCTCTTCCCTACTCCACCCTACTATACCCTACTAAACCCTACTCTACCCTACTCTACCCTACTCTACCCTACTCTGCCCTACTCTACCCTACTCTACCCTAATCTACCCTACTCTACCCTACTCTACCCTACTCTACACTACTCTACCCTACTGTACCCTACTCTATCCTACTCTACCTTACTCTACCCTACCAAACTTCACATAAACCATCTACTAAATAGTCCGAACAAAGCCTACACATTTGGTTTGGATAGGTGAACCCGTTCTTGAGTTATAAAATTACCTACCACGAAAAGTGGCATTGATTTTTATTTATATAAAGTTTTAATTAGTTAAGTCTTTTTATTTTTATTAAATATTTGCATACCACATGTAATGGTAGAATGTAAATGGGCCTAATTTACCTATATTAAGATGATATCTACTAATTTATACACATACAATCTAGTTAATTATTAAAAAAATTATGGTGGAAAAAAATCATCCAATGACAACCCCCGCTCTTGAGCGGAGCGGTAGATAGTGTCAGACTCTTACTGACTAAAAGACCCACCCGTTCCTTCTAGCCTTCATACCCTGGCCCCAGTAGGCTTCGACCGAGCTGGGTCCCTGCTGATTATCATGAATGCCTAATACTCTCTGTTTGTACACCAGTAACAAGCCACATTTAGCTACAAACAAAACTTAAGTGTTGTTCTTCCAACACAATTTTGTGCGGCGTTGTGTTTCAAAATATAATTTTGTCACTTAAAGGGTTAGTTTTGACTGACAGACAGATAAACATTGGCGATGAGTTCCTACATATGGACTTCGAGGAATATATATCAAGTTTAAAATGTGGGAACTTCTTGAAGTTTCAATTTTCAGTACCTATTCCTCATTTTCTGATTTAAGCATTTATATCAGATTAGAGCAGTAGTGGGCGAGTGGTAGTGGCCTCGATTTATGAGTTGTAAGTCGCTGGTTCAAACCCTACCAAGCGCATTACTTTGTATAACTTATTTCATCACCACTGCTCTCAAAACGGTAAAGGAAAACATCGTGAGAAAACCAGCATATCCTAGAACCAAAAAATTCTGTGGTATCCACCAACCCGCACTGGGCCCGCGTCGTGGATTGCGGCCCATTCCCTTTTCAACAGAAGAGGCTTGAGGCCCAACAGGCAGGTATATTATAAGGCCGACTATGCTACTATGCTACATTTCCCGCCCCGGGGCGGGTGCTGGGGTCAGTCAGACTCTTACTGACAACCTACCAAAGTTCTGCAGTTCATCTTTAGTGGGTGTGCTGGAGTAGATGAGCATTTCATCATGCTCCCCCAACCAGGTATTGGCCCGCATGTATGCTTGCGGAAGGTTGCGGCCACCCATACGGCCACAATTCCTGCCTACAGCTAGGTAGGCAGAAATAGTGTGTTTATTTGTAAATATCAAAACTGTTTCAATTAATATAAATACTAGAGACCTATAAATTTGTTTTAAAACATATCGTAATAAAGAAAAACACAAGAAATCAAACAGCCTTAGCCATTCATCAAAACAGTCACCTTTCTTAACTCTTGCCCATATCACTGCACAGAAGGCCATTTATCAAATAAACACGCGCTATCCGTGCTAGCGTCGCCGCAGCACGTCCGTCATCTCGTGGATCACACGCGAGACAAAAAGTGCCTCCGACGAAACAAAACGTTTGAGGCAACACTTGCGACGGTTGCTAGGGAAAAATATGTATCTGTATTTTTTAAGACGTACAAAGCTTTTTGGAAGTACATTCATTATGCGTACAGGTAAGGAGTGGAGTTCCCTGTCGGAGTCTGTGTTCCCTGATAGATACTACCTAGGTGTCTTTAAGTCAAAAGTGAATAGGTTACTTCTAGGCAAGCGTGCTCCATCGTCGGCCACGTTAACCTGATAGTGATTTTTTTTTCTTTTTTCGATAGAAAAAATCATCTTATGACAACCTCCGCTCTTGGGCGGAGCGGGAGATAGTGTCAGACTCTTACTGACCAAGTCGTCGACGGCACGCACTGTTCCCGGCCGCCTCAAGGAGTTGTCAGCAACAGCAGGGACCCAGTCGGGTCGAAGCCTACTGGGGCCAGGGTTACCCGAAAGGGCGCTCGAGCCTCGGTATGAAGGCTAGAAGGAACGGGGTGGATCTTTTAGTCAGTAAGAGTCTGACACTATCTCCCGCTCCGCCCAAGAGCGGGGGTTGTCAATGCATGATTTTTTCCCACCATAAAAAAAAAGTATGGAATACTTGATTGAAATTTACTCTACACGAGACTCTTAAAACTAAAGTGGTGCATGTGTGTCAATTTGATTTGCTGAATTGATTGCTAATTGAAGCTTTAATTGATTCGTTAAGCGCTTGTTATGGGACAAATCTTAATTGATTTTTATTTTTGTTTCTAATAATAATAATCATCATTTCAGCCAAAGTACTTCCACTGTTGGACATGAGCGTCCCCGAGTGTCGCCACATCGAACGGTCCTACTATGTGTCTCGCCACAAAATAGACAGGTACAGAAGACAATCTCATGTATGTACTTCACTTTTTATACCTACGCTCGGTGGACGCACACTAATGAGCGTTTGAGCCGGAACTGTTCGACGAGCAAGCCGAGGTGGTCCGAGATATCGTGTCAGTGAGCGGTGTCTATGTGTGCGTTGCTTGAGCGCGCTTTGTATGTAGATTGACTTCTGTACCTATTTATTTTGTGGTCTGGCATCCATTGCATTTCCACGACTCTCACCAGGTCAGCGGTGCACCTTGTGGGAGCCTCTTCAAATCCCAACGCTGAGCCTTCCGGTGCGTTGTCTTTATTTGGAACCTTTCGTCCTCACCGACTATCCGTTCTCCGAGCAACGTGCTCTGCCCATAGTCACTTAAGTTTGGCGATTCACGGGACACTATAACTTTTTAATTGTGTCTCTAATTACGAAAGGTTAAGGCCCAAGCGCCCGAAAAGTGCAATAAAACACTGACTTTGTGAAGCCTACTCCTCGGTAACGGCCATGTTAATAATTTGAAAAAATAAATGTAAATCACAGCACATAATATGTTAATCAATCCATATTTAGCAAAAAAAAAAATGGATTTAAAAGTCAGCGGGGCTCTATCCGGGCACAGCTGGCCGGAATTAACGGCACGGGTACGCGTACTTTCGCCTGGGCGGGTACAAGTGTTGTGTCCATTTATTTATCGACCACATGTTCAAGAGACTATAAGCCTTAATTAGAATAATCGCTTTTTGTTATATTCGATTATCAAGACTACCTCATATTATTGAGCAAGTTACCTGCCATTGCAGCACCACCGGCTCAACTCTCTAGATAGAATAAAAAAAATAAAAATAAAAAAGTAAACTTAAGGCCGCGCCATACTGTCTGCTATCCGGTTTCCCCGATATTAAGTTACGTTAGCTCTCGATGGGCTTTGTAAAAAATATTTAATTTTCTTTATTGAAATATCTTGTTAGTGGCTACACTTAATGGTTTTTTTTAGTATAAAAATTATATTTCATATTTTATGACAGTTTTTGAGAGTTCAGTATTTTTGATTGAAGTATAGACTTGTCTGAAGTAACGGTATTAGTGTCAAGTTATGATGAAATTGCAGTTTAGTTGTTTATTATGACTACAGAAAAATACAGGGATTATTAGCTTTTTTTATAATTATTGATTGGCTCAGTATCTCACCTGGTAATAAGCGATGGAGCAACCAACCGTAACCTATTCACTCTTGACTTAAAAACCCCTAGGTTGTAGCTATGAATGTATTCCCAAAACGCTGGCCTTAAGAAAGGATTCCCTATGTCCTAATTTTGCACCTAGTGTACAAATTGCTGGAGATAAGGCAAGATGGAAAGTGGCGATTTATAGTCCCAAGTGTGTGTTAAAAAGTTTAAAGAACTCTTGAGCATTTGTAAAGTGAAAAAAACAGCAAAAAATCTCTGATTACGTCGGAACAAATCGATAACATCGATTCAATCGCAAAAAAAACTACATCTACTTACCATCAATTCTCGAAACTACCAGGCGCCCACAAGTTAGTAGTAGTGTTCCCGCTAATCTGACTCAGCTATGTAACTGTTGTGTCGACGCCAGCGGCGCCTGCCCGGCGCCCTGCACGGTATCAGCTAACGCCTTTTGTATTTATTGCACCCTAGTACATTATTATTCGATTGTATTATTTAATAATTATTCGGGTTATTCCAGGACTGTTTATGCAAATGTACTTGAATTGTTTATTTATTGGGCGGAGCAGCTGAATTGCTACCAACCGGCAAATGAGATGAAGTTTGCAGGGGTTCCGTTTCATTGGTTATTTTGTCTAAAACTTGTTGGATTGAAATAGGGGTCATAACTTCTAATATCCTAGTATTCCTAGTAAAATGAGTTCATGAATCTTGGATTCTAGATTCCATAGGAGTTTTAGTCTAAATCAAGGAATACATTTACATACATATCAGCCTTTTTAATGTTCCCACTGCTGGGACCCAGGCCTCCTCTTTATGAGAGGAAATAGGCCGCGCAATCCACCACGGCCCCGTGCGGGTTGGTGTATGTCACATGCCTTCGAATTTTTGGTTCTAGGACATGTCGGTTTCCTCACAATGTTTTAATTCATCTTTTTGAGAGCAGTGAAAGAAAGAAGAAGGAAGGAATAATGCACCTCGATAAAGAACCCACTTATTTTCTGCCCATTTCTAAAAACTCTTCTGCTGTCAAATAAACAATTTATTGATAAAATTCATCATTCATCGACTGATTATTTCGAATGTAGAGTGCTTCATGCTTCTTTGTGACAAATAGTCCTCAAAAACTGTATTTATGCAGATCGACCTTAACAAGTTTAGGAGTATGGCCACATGAGTAAATTTATTTTCGGTTTATTTACTCTTTTGGAACACAGGTTTTTTTTTATGGTGATGTTAATTTTAGCGGACCAGTACTTACTTTCAGAGATTACCTCCTATAAAAAAAAAAAACAACTTTACCTTTATTATATTAATGTATGTAATTAGTATATGATTTCAATACAATAATTATCACCCAGCCGGGTCGAGCCTACTGGGGCCAGGATTATCCGAATGGGAAGCTCGGTCCAGGTAAGAAAGGCAAGACGAAACGGGGTGGGTTTTTTAGTCAATAAGAGTCTGACCTCCCGCTCCGCCCATGGGCGAAGGTTATCATTTGGATGATCTTTACCCAACTAAAAAAATCGTAATAGTCACCAGCAAATTAAACTTTATTAAACGACGCATTTCCCTCTATAATTAGTAAAAAAAAAGTAACACTAGGTATGCAAAAATATATTTATCATTCCGTTTCACTTGTAATCTAACACTTAGTAGTAGTTCTCAGAACACTATTGTTTATATCCCTGCTTAGCACCTTAATGTAACCGACTGGTAACCCAGTTTTGCAATAGTTTACATACAAATTATGTATTTGTAAAATTCTTAACCTTGGCATTGGCGATTTGATGACGCGTGGGATAAAGGTTAAGTAGAACAGACTCGACACTTTGGACATTACAATTGGACTAAGCGTTTTACCTCGTCATTAAATTTATTCCGCGTACGTTGAAGGACCGGAACCGTGCCTGCTGCGGTCTTCCCGTCCAATTATAATTTGGGTGTCTTCAAGGCTAGAGTGAATAGGCTCTTAATAAACTAGTGCGCCTCACCATCAGATATTGCATCACTGCTTACCATCATGTGGGATCGCAGTCAAGCACTAGATTATATTAATTTAAAAAAAACTCCGTTGGCCTAGTACCTAATCTTTCTCTTTGTCACCGTCACCAAATTTTATTTCTCATATTGGACATAAATGAAAGCCTCCGATGTGGTTTTTGCTTGTATTTCAAGAATACTTGAATTTTGTAATAATTTTCCTACCAACGGGGTATTCCATTTAGCAGGCGCGGACATGCGGACGACGGGCGATGGGTAGCTCACCGTTCACCACCGGTAAGGACCGATCCCGAACCGTCGATGGCACGTTCCACGCGCACACAAAACGGTACTACTGAAGAATACAGGTGTGTTTTAGGCAGTAAAAATCTGACACGCTCTCTCTCTCCAACCTTTAGCGGGAGAGGTCATTGAATGATATTCAAACTAAAAAAAAGCTGTACCTACTTTAGTCGTCTCTACGTTTCTACCTTCTACATTTCCATACTCTTTGGCACAAAACCGCTTGCCTGTACTTGCTTCCGTAGCATTAATCGTGCCAGTCAGCTCTTACCGTGGGAACGTCTTGTTATCATGCCTTCCTGGTAACTAGGCATTTTATTTATTTCACGCTAACAAGTTTTTGCTTACTCTTAACATATGTTTTCAAATGTATTGATAATGCGAAAGATTGTATATTTGATGGCCATCCCACCTACATATTGTATTCAGAAAACATTTTGGGAACATATTCACTGTGCTTGCAGTTATGGAGTGGAATCCTCTGCCGCAGTCTGTACTCCTGGTAGTCAGAACCTGGTGGTCCTTAAGTCAAAAGTAATTATGTTACTTCTAGGTAAGTGTGTTCTATCGCCAATCACACCGTCGCTTTCCATCAGGTGAGATTAGCCAAGCGTGAGCCTACCAATAATAAAAAAACTTAGAATGCATCTGTTCTAGATAAGCACAATATCTCATAAGGAAGGAATGTAAGCGTATTTTTTTGTCCGTGGAACGCCAAGGGTGACTGTAGAAACACGGATGGGTTTTAATCAGTGAAAGACTTATACTCCCTCTCGCTCGCTTCACCTAGAGCAGGAGAAGGTATTTGATGATTTCTCGCCATAAAAAAAAAACAAATACAATCGTTCCTGTTTCGCGGTTGCCTATATCTATTCTGACTAGCTTATATACAGGGAAGTCAAAATGAAATCCGACACGTTGAGCATCATTGTCTCAACGCTTTACTTGTAGGTTACATTGCTGAGCGACTAAAAAAATAAATAAATATAAAATGACCCTACGACATGTACAATGCGTTCCAAATGAGAATAGGACCGATTCCTATGTTTTGACGTCTCGTCGAACTGTCAAATAGAAGAAATTTTAGCAAAATTGAAGAACGTAGAGATGAGTAAAATTGAAGAACTGGATTCTGATTAAACTTTTTTCGTTCACGGTTCATAAATAACTAATTTTTTTCGTAAATTAATTAATGTTTAAAAATTTCTTTCCTCTATTTGACACTAAATCGTGCCATCACAACATGGCGGGCGATCCTATTCTTATTTGGAACGCATTGTACATGTCGTAGGGTCTTAGAATTGATTACTTCACGATATGGCCAACTTAAACTGGCCAGATTGTTTAAATATTAACGTTTGATGATATGTCAATCCTCGTTTCGCCATATCATTGATGTAGGATTTCAATGATAAAAAAAGGTGCAAAGAAAGTAGGCCAAACGAAGATTGAAGTATCATCATGGTTATTCTCACCGATTTGATTTTCCTTCCGCGTCTGTACCCTAGTCATTTGGTCATAAGACAAAATGTAAACAAAGAAAAAAATGTAGTTTTCGCCATGTTTGAATACTTTCCTTTTCTGTTGGATGCATTGACGGTTTCTTTGCACGATTTTTCTTCAGCGAAGAAAAAGGGCAAGCGTTGCTTACTCATGTTTTTAAATAACCCCTTTTAATGCTTTGTTTACCTTTTGTCTCACGACTCCCTGAATATGGTATAGTTGTAATTAATGCTTTTAAACTTTAACTTTATCTGGGCATTTTTACTTGGCCATATCAGGATGTGATCAATCCTAAAACCTGGCCCCGACATATACATGACACAGCCGCCCATAATGGTCTCAGTCCTATCCAACACGACAACTTCCATACCATGAAACCCATGCTCATCCACACTAAGCTACTATAGCTTTAATAAATAGACAAAAACATGCCCATATCGCTATAGGGACGTCCAGCAGCGTCAGGTCGCATCAAACCGCAATGGATCAGGTGTTCACCGCGTGGAAACGGGGCTTTTATAAGGGCTCCTTAAACAGGACGCGTATGGGCTTCACTGGTTACTGCTATAGGGAAATTATGGTGTTGTGGAGTCAATAGAACATAGTATTAATACAGCATCAAGTAAGAAATGATAACGGCTACTTGTATTCAGCAACTGTAGGGCCAGCAAGGTCGAAACCTACTGGGGTCAAGAGTCTGCTTCTGAAAGAAAGGCTCGGCTGCGTTATGCAAGGCAACGAAGGAACGGAGTGGGTTTTTTAGTCAGTAACAGTCTGACACTATCTCCTGCTTGGGGATGGGGAATGTCATCTGAATGATTTTTACACACTGAAAAGAAAACGCCTGTTGTATACGGACGCGTAACTTCATAAACGCGTATTCGTAATTTTAAGATCATCGGCAATGATGCACTTGTCAAGTCAAAACTCCTTGAGCATCGACGCCGAGTTGTTAGCCTGTAGATTTTCTATCGTTTACATTTCGGGTTGTGTGCATTGGAATTGCACAATTTAATTCCGCCAAGTCCGTTCCATCATCGAACCACTAAACGTACGGCGTAGCCATACATGATGGACATTTGAGCGGTTCATTGAGTCCAAAGCCAAAGTAGCTGACAGGAAACTAGGCGTTCTTGCAAAGGTCCAGCGGTACTTCACACCGGGACAGCTTCTAATGTTATACAAAGCACAGGTCCGATCGTGTGTGGAGTACTGCAGTTACATATGGGCTGGTTGGTGGAATGGCGGGCCAAGAGGCTAATTGGTGATCCAAATTTGGTTAAATACTATTTACAAAGTCTCGAGCACAGGCGTAAGGTAGGGCCAGCTTATCGGTATTTTACAGGATGCATTTTGGAGATTGTGCGCAGGAATTGCATGACTTGATCCCGCCATCTCTTTTCTAGCATCGGACAATCCGTCCTGGTGCGAGTATATACCCCCTTACATTGCTGAAACTTCCAGGGTTCGGACTAAGAGTTTCGCTTCGTGGCTGCGTCGCTTTGAGCTATGTCTGCAACCTTGGTTCTCCTGCGAATATCTTCATTTTTGATGTGATCACGCAATCTCCGAGCATAGCCATTTCCATTAAACATTGGGTGACTTTAAGTCTTTTGATGAGACCCATTTACTGTTTGTACTACTTTGTTTGTACTTTTCTTTTCTTTTGAAAGTGAAATGTGAACATCTCTTTTTTTCCAATTCTCCTTTCGCAAGTATGCCAGATTTGAACCTATTTTTCTGTTTCCTTCTTATCTTTTATTACATGTGTGTACATAAATAAATGACAAATGCTTTCGATCGAACAGTCAATGAACTGTAAAATGTCCTTATCAGTAATGAGCAGAAATCTAATTTAGTATGATAATTTCCTAATGATAGTGCTAATTACAATAAAAACTAATAGTCCATTTCACTTATCGAGAGCCATGTGCTATTGACGTATTAGTCAATGACATATTTAAAACAACTTATAAAGCATTGTGAAATGTATCAGATTACAGTGGAAATGTTATTATTTTATGTTATTTATTCTGGATATGGTACTAGTCGGAGAACAGTGGTGGCCGAGTGGTAACGGTCTCCACTTACGAGTTGTAGATTGCCAGTTGCATTACTTTGTGTAATTTATTTCATCACCATGGCTCTCAAAACGGTGAAGGAAAACATCGTGAGGAAACCGGCATGTCCTAGACAAAAATTCGAAGACGTGTGACATCCACCAACCCGCACTGGGCTCGCGTGGTGGATTACGGCTCATTCCCTCTCCTAGAGTGGAAGCCTGAGTCCCAGTAGTGGGAACATTATAAGGTCGACTATGGTATGGTACTAGAACCCAAAATTTGTTGCAATAACCCGTACTGGGCCCGCGTGGTGGATACGTCTAATCCTCTTTCCTAGAAAGGAGGTCTAAGTCCAAGCAGTGGGAACATTATAAATCCGATTATGTTTGTGCAATTCTAGATATTTAGAAACGTGTTTCTATTGCTTCTCCCCAACCCTTACCATGATACTTGGGATCGGTACAACACGTTATCTCCTGATCTGTCCTGATCTCCTGGTAGGTACACGGACTCTCTTTTTTATTTCATTCTTCAGTCTTACAACTTCTATCTGTGATTTGGCTGTTTTTTTTTAGGTATTATCTTGATCCACAAGGAAGTTATAAGTTTTAAAGCTGCTACTTACCTATGTGCGCAGAAAAGAAAAAATACTTCAAGCTATAGTTACGATTTATCTATTTATTTATTTTTCGCGGTGGGAAAATCATCTTATGACATCCTGGGCGGAGCGGGACTTAGATTTTTACTGACTAAAATTAGATTAGACTTTTACTGACTAAAAACCTACTCCTGTTCTTTGGTTGCCTTTCGTACCGGGGCTGAGCTACCTTGCGTACTAAACCTGGCCCCAGTAGGCTTCGACCCAACTGGGCCCCTGCTGTTGCTGATAGCTCCTTGAGGCGCGCGGAACAGTGTGCGCAGACGATGTCTTGGGCTCGGTCCGGACAGTTACCGGACGGTCAGACAACGAGCTACCCATTGCTCGCCGTTCGCAAGCCCGCGCCTACGGTAGCCGGAAATCGGGATCGGAATCCCGGCGGCGACTGGGGCACTGTGAGCGCCGCCGTTGCCTGATGCGGTCGGGGACACTATCCGATAAAGTCACCCCAGCTATAGTTATGTGACCCTACCGGATATTGTGACCTTTTGCTCCTAGCTGTCATATTTCCCTAGTACCTACTCGTATAGTCTTCAACTAAAACGCTGACTGCTAACTTGATTATTTTACCAGTACAATTTTCACCAAACTACCAGGACAACATAACCACCACTACACTTCTCCAGACCACCCTCAGAACAACAGCAGATCATTACAAGTTTATCACATACACGTAGATACCTATCTCGGGGTATCGATATAAATACTAAGGCGCCACCAACATCGACGGCCAAGCGATAAAACTCGCAGCGTTTTAATTTATTCTCTTCGCTGACGGTGTGAGGTTTCACTGGGTTCTGGGATGTTTAAAATTGATATTAATGTTGACAAATCGGTGGAGGCTGGTTATGGAACAGTGCGGTGGGACTGTGGGTCTGATTTGATTAGGGGTCAGGAAGGTAATGTGTTTTGTTTTATGAAAATTGGAAGTGATAAGTCGTTATCAATATTAGTTGATTTCACTATAGTTTCGAATGAATCGCAAGTCTACATGATGCGAGCTTAGAGCTGAGTGCTTCAGTGACTTTCCACGTGTATCAAACGACGTTTTTCAATACATACCTAAGTGTATTGAAAAACGTCGTTTTTGAAGATAAAAATAAACGGGGGTTGTTTAGCACCCTGCTTGATACGATAGATACAAACAATAGTGACGAGGGCAAGTGCGGAAAACAGTAAATTGAGATAAGTGCGGGTTTTCGAGCAAGTTTATTGGAAAAGAATTTTCTAAATCCGTCGAGCAGTGTGTGAGTAATCGACGACCGATAGATTGAAAACCTCTTCCTTTTTGAAATCGGTTAAAAATAATTGTAAGTAGTTGTAAGTAGTTTAGGAACATATTATTATAAGATATTAATATTATGTAGTCATAGCAATTTTTTTTTAAATGTTTATTAATCCTATGGATACTAGTTGCAGTCAGCGGCTTCGCCCGCGGGATAATTATCCCAACAGAACAAACTCTCGGGATGAACCGTGCACCAAGTTTCATCGAAATCCATTCAGCCATTCGAACAAGGAGAACTACCTAACAAACATGATAACTCAACAATTTATTTTTATTACCTAGCAAGCTTTTTCCGACTTCCTATCATAATAATTTATCGCATATTCATAGGGCATCATAAAACTCGCGGCGATTTAATTTATTCCCTGATGGGCGGTGTCGGGTGGCGACACGATGTGTAGAACTGATTAGCGCGGCAAATCCGCCGGTGTGAACTGTACTAGGGTCCCAGAGGATAGCAGGAGAGTCCCGGTGGTGAAGATGAATGATTGTTGTGATAATATTTGTAGATAGAATTGATATTTTATTAAATTATAGTCCTTTTTATTGAGTTTTGACTAAACTCTTGGTCCAAATGTCTTTACTAACTAAACAGTAGTAATCAGTCTATTTAAGCCTCCCAAAATAATAGCCCTATCATTACCTATCATATGCCGCAATTCCATAGCTATATGCACAATCACTAGGAATGCATAAAAATATTGCGAATAATTAAAACAGCCACTGAACTTCACTCGAAGAAATCCCACAAAAAACTTGACTATCATGAAATTTTCCAAATAGCTAGGTTTAAAATGACAATGCATAATTTGCAGATGAGAGCTCTACGGCATTGCCACGGTCGAATACTGGGCCAGACAAGGAATTTAACTAAAAATCCGCACTTATCCCTACCGCTTTTAGGCACGCAATTTACTCTTTTCCACACTTGTACGGAAACGTGCACGACCTCGCCCCCACTTCAACACTCGACTCCATAACACCCTCGCTTGTGGCTCGGGCGGATTTCACCTCGGTACTATTTCGCGCTAAAAAGAAGAGGGCTCCGGGAAATCCCAAATAATAGGATTTATCAAATTGATAATATGAAAACATAAATTGACGGACGTAGTGTTAGTGCACCCCCGGGATCTTATCGAGATTGATGTGTGGCAGAACTTGGTATATGACTAACTATACCGTGTTTTTTTTCCGTTTTTCCGTTTACCGTGGAATCATGTAAATTATACGTAAGTCTGTATTAAGTCTGTACCGTATAGATGCACCGTTATGGAATTCAATACTTATAAATAACTCAAAGAAAATAGTTTTACATCTAAAAATGTTTGAAGTCTTGTTGACTAACATTATCTAATACTAGCGGTCCGTCACGGCTTCGCACGGGCAATAAATATAGCCTATGTTACTCAGGGTGAATGTAGCTTTCCGATGGTGAAAAAATTTTTGAAATCGGCACAGTTGTTTTTGAATTTTAAGAGCAAACATACAAACAAAAATTCAAATTTTCCCTTTTTATAACATTAGTGTAGATATAAAAATCTCATGTCACAGAGTTTATTATCGAACTCTTTCGAAACGGCTTGACCGATTTTTTTTAAATTTTCTTCGTTGAAACTTCTCATCATCCCACGCAATTTCAAATCTTTTTGTCAGCTACCAAATCCCACTTTACCCTACACTAAACCCCAGTGCCACCCCACGCAAAGGCGCGAAAAGATACAATCAGTGTGGGGTGATAAAATACCCCGATAGTACTCATCGCCACCTCAGTCTTATCGCAGGCGGTCTAATTGGTCAATTGTGCCTCTAATGTCATTATTACACCCCCTTTTCATAGTAACGCCATATGGCAGGATGAGTTATGAATATAAATATGTTGTAACAATTAGTCTGCAAAGATTAGGGATCTATTTTAGGGAACTAATTTGTAGACATTTTGTTGTTTATTTGTTAAATTAATTATTTATTTAAACTTCATGTACAGTCGTGAGTACATAGGCAGACTTAATGCCACAAGTCATTCTCTACCAGTCAACCTTTGGGTTAAAAAAGACCACACTGTGGCAGGTGAGCACAATAAATATATAGCAGAATTTTAAAGTGGTATGGACTTATTATTTTGCACATTGGCGCAGATGTCGAAGCCATCGCTTGGTTAGTTAGTCCCGTATTACAGAACTTCACTCAAAACAAGCGTTGCTTAAAACTAGTTTCAACCAATCAAATGGCTTGGATCTAGTTTTAAGTAAGGCTTGAGTTTTGAGTGACGTTCTGTAATACGGGCCTTAGAGTCGTACGCTAGTCGCGCGCAGGGCACGAGCACGAGCGCCGTTCACGAATGTTCAAGACTTTCTGAACAGAGGCCCAACCACCCGAAAAGTGCCATAAAACAGTGATTTTCTGAGGCCTACTCCTCCGTAACGGCTAGGTCAATTGGTTTGAAAAAGATGTATGTTTGTTTATTATAGATTCATGAACAATAAAATCAACATTTGATTATACGTAACAATAAAATCACATTTTTACACATAAAAATTGGTGGTTAAATATTATTCAAAGTGAAAATTGAATATGTAAATCAATCAATATCTCCCAGATTTAAAGTGCTTTCCGGGCGCTGCTGGCCGCAAATAAATGCACAGATTTGCGTACTGCCGCCTAGGCGAGTGCGAGAGTTGCGTTCACATAATTTCGGTCAGATGGTTCAAGGGACTATACCTATGCCTTAACGCGATCCATTTTTCTACCTAAACTGAACTGGTAAAGGGAAGGTGCCATATAGAGTATATAGCTGCATCCTTCTTTCTCGCTCGCACGACTAACATTTTAACACGTCATGGTAAGGTCCCTGATCCAGCACTATGCGTCTGGCCAACACCAGTGTACGTTGAGCTTTCCTTGATACTGTGAAATCGAAGATCGTATGAGAAACGTACCTTCTTTGATTGGACCACTATGCAGTTATAGGGTCTTTCTTTAGAATAAGGTTTGAATGTTATAGGAAAATAATTTCAAAATTTCAATACCTTCCATTTATTTAAATACATTCTGAAAATGTCGTGCGTTTCAGGGCCCATTTTCAAACAACTACAAAATGTTTGAACAAGAAATTCAATGCCAGACACTTCTCTTACCTGTAATAAATTCCAATAACTCAGCGATACTTTATCATATCCCCCTTCCTCCCTTTGCAAAGCTATCGAGCTTGACGATAGCTAGGGCGTTTGCATACGAGCAACTTTAGTTGACGCGACGATCAACTTTTTAGTCTCTGTAAACAAACTTGCTTGTAGCTGCAGCTACAAAAACGCCCATGGTGGGTCATTGCTATCAAAAACCGTTGTTGAAAAGGGACAGTGCTACTTATTTTATAGGTGTAGTATAACTTTATGTATCTCCCACAACGGCACGGGCATCGGAAGGACACGGACACGTTGTAGTAAGAGGACAGATTAGTATGGCAGTCGATGCGCTGCGTGCGGTTGCCGCATCGATATTAGACATCGACGGGTGGCCAGCTTCTTTTTAATGGGAAAACATCAAGTAAATCCTCTCACTCTACTTACAGTGTCAATTTTTAGTGATAATAACCCACCTGCGTTCCTTCAATTGCGCTTTACGTTTCAGGATCGCGGTAACGGTAACGCCCTAGATCGTCTGTTGTAGGAACCAAAAACTATTCTCGATCAAAGAAACTCACTGAAAGTGTTATACCGTCTGAACATTTTCTTCAAAATGTTTTTCAGAATTCTGTTAGTACCCAAAGTAGTGTGATATAGTAAGTGGTCATATTTTTGATACTTTTCCTTGAATTTGTAAATGACTTTGTGACTTCGTTGAAGACATATTTCTTCAACAAAGTCACAGATAATTTTCAAAATTGTAGATAGTTGTCGTCAAAAATAGTATAGGTGGCCTTTTTAAGGTGGGAAATGATATAAGGTAGAGCGAGAGGGTGTGTTGGCCTTTTTCTGGCTAAACCAGAAAGGTTCCTTCAGTTGTCTTTTGCACTCTAGGACCACGAGAATCTATTATAGGAGGTCTATTTTTTTGTTTTTGGACTATGACTTTTTTGACTAATCATTTCCGTGAAGCAAATAAAATAAGGCAAGTAAAAAATAAAGCAAGTAAATAAAATATTTCCACCCATAGCATCGTGCCCGGAGATCAAAGTTGCTCTGTCTGTGCAAGGCCTACAGTCAAAGTTTTCCTATGAAACTAATAAAGTCGAGTAGTTACTGGATTCCGTATAATTTGATGAAGCAAAGTGTTAACAATATTCCCCAGAGTAGAGACTACCCTCTCTCCGGGGGCGGGCGATTCGCAGTATACAGGATGACTGTTTTATTTTTATAGCATTAGGGGACGTTAGACGTGTTTATTAATTTAGAGTTATATTTCATGGTTTTGGGTGGTTAGGGAGATAGTGGATAATTCGGAGAATAGAACTTTGAAGCGGTGTTCGATATATAGTACTAGCTTTTGCCCGCGGCTTCGCCCGCATACATAAAATATAGCCCATGTCACTCAGAAATAAAGTAGCTTTCTATCGGTGAAAAAATTTTCGCGATCGGACCAGTACTTTCAGAGATCCTACAAACAATAAAACAAAAAAAAAACAGTTTATCTCTTTATAATATAAAATATTTGTGTCATCATCATCATCATCAGCCTTTTTAATGTTCCCACTGCTGGGACTCAGGCCTCCTCTCTAGGAGAGGGAATGGGCCGTAATCCACGACGCGAGCCCACGTGTCGTCACGAGTCACGTGTCTTCGAATTTTTGGTTCTAGGACATGCCGGTTTCCTCACGATGTTTTCCTTCACCGTTTTGAGAGCAGTGGTGATGAAATAAATTACACAAAGTAATGCGCCTGGCTAGGTTCGAACCCGCAACCTACAACTCGTAAGTCGGGGCCGTTACCACTCGGCTACCACTGCTCCTAATAGGATCAGTGTTGGCCGAATGGTAATATTAGTGTAGATAATAGAAAAAGGGATGAGGATTATTCTTTTCAGAATTAAGGTTTACTCCATCATCACCATACATCTCTCATACAACTCTCCTGTCGCAGGTCTGCTGGAAGAATTTTCATTTGTGTTTTTTTCTTTTCTATCTGTATTTCTTCTTTTCATTTGTAAGTGTTTGTGTGTATGTACGTAGATAAATAAATAACGTGCCTGTAACTGCTTTTTTGTTATTGAATGAATGATAGATATTAGCGGCATTTCTTAGAGTATATATGACTAGTTTGTGACAGCAGCTAGGCCCCCGTGAATGTCGGTTATTGGGGATGCGAAGTCGAAGTGTGTGAGTGGTCAAATGCGATTACGCGAGTTATCAATAATTAAAAAAAAAAAACGTATTAAATACGACAACACTAAACACTGTAACCCATGATGTTTAACCCTCGACGGAAAAGAGGGGTGTTATTTTTACTATTTGTCAACTGAATTTCCTCCCTCATTTTGAAAGAAATTTTAAATACGTTTTCACGCAAAAAAGAACTAACTAATTTTCACGTAAGGACTTCAGTATAATATTTTACTTCTCAACAAAAATACTTCCCCTTAGAAAATCACCATTACCTAGGGCTGTCACCAGTCAAGTTATTATTAAACACGACTGGTCCTCGCACAAATTGACGCAGGAAGTGGAAATAAGATTAATTTTACGCTACCCGCCTTCCGATAGCCGCACTTCATAGTGTAGGAGTTGGACACCGTTTTGTTACGTCATGTTTATTTGAATTTTGTAAAATAACTCCTGGATTAAGCATTTTGTCTTGTCGTTTATACCGCGTAACATCGGAGGAATAGAACAATTTGTCAGCTGCGGTGTTCCCGTCCGATTATAATTTAGATGTCTTCAAGGCTCGAGAGAATAGGGTCTTAATAAACTAGTGCGCCTCACCATCAACAATTGCATCACTGCTTACCATCAGGTGGAATCGCAGTCATGCACTAGTTTATATGTATTATTAAAATAAAAAGGATTATGCAAACTGCCTGTTATTTTTAGTGTGGGCTTTTATAATGCCAAAATATAAGAATGCATTGCAAAACATTTAGTTTCCTATGCATAAATTAAATTTAAAATTATATGTAATACATACCATGCAAGTCACTTACTTACATAATTATTTTGCTCTCAATTTTTTATTTTAAAAGTAAAAACAATCACTCAAGTCAAAAAATGAAATATTAAAAAAAAATCTATCCGTGAACATGATTCAAACATTCTAAATTCGAATGTCCGCTACGAATGACAGCTGTCAAAGCGGTGTCATGGCAGTGCAAGATGGCGTCCGGTTACCGTCGATCTGGCGCGCAAACCGTGACCGCTGCGGACACACACAAAATGACTATTAAATCATTTCCGATCTTTAAAATAGCAAATAGAATGTGTCATCGTCTAGTTTCTGTATGAATAATGATAAAAAAAAATAGAATCAGTTTCAGTTTGAATGGTTCGTTACCAACATTAAAAGTAATTTATCATGTTGGCAGTTTAATTTTAATTAGCCAAAGTCTAAGTAGATTCTACGCTTTTGAAATATTAGTAGGTCCTATATCAAAACGTTATGATAGCAGTTCCTTGTTAACCAAGAGATAAAAATAAAATTCAATTATTTCAGGCAATTAAAGAAAAATGTAATTTTCTTTCAAACCACAAAACAAAAGCATAACCTAACTTAATCTAACAGTAGTCATATTTTATTTTGAATAAATACAAAGTGATATATTAAATGTTAATTAAAACCGTTTATATGTATTACGTCAGTAACTGCATGAACAGAGTACTGGAGTTATTTGGCCACAACCTTGAACAGCTTATCGTAACTGGCATGGTTGATCGCAAACGACCAAGAGGCCGCAGCCAGCTGGCCAGATCAGATTCGCTCCACACTGGACACCCAATTGCACGTCGCACTTCATAACGCTAAGAACCGTCACATATAGCAAGACAATATCAATAAAAAGCTAATCCAGCAGGCGAATTCACGACCCCCCAGTAATGAGGAATACGACTCAAGGAAGATATTGTGTCAATTAATATAATGTTGACTCTATTTAAGATTTATTTAAGATGCTGTTGCAATGCTGCTGTTTCTCTGTAAGCAGCATCATTCTTCATCAGCAACTGACATCACCAACAGTGGTTGTTGCATTAATTGTTAAGTTCTCTTCGTCAAGTGTCTACACAATTAGAAAATAGGTGGAATCTTTGAAATATGCGCCATATCGGTAAATGGATTGTTGTTGACTACCACAATGATACACAATGATGATCTTATCGCAATACCTACTGCGAAAACGTATGATTTTAATGTAAATATGAAAACAAAATATCGAAAACGTGCTTCTCTGGCTAAAAGCATACAACGTGAAAACAAAAAGAAAAATTCTATTTCGCAGCCATGTAAACTACTTTAATGTAATGTTGTCCTGGTAAGCCCTAAGGCCGTATCACGAGCTCTTGATGCTATTCTTTTGGCGATCTAAACAAGCGAGTCCAATGACTTGTAGGTAGTAGTCGGCGTTGCGTTCTAACTACCTATAGGTCATTGGACTCGCTCAGCTGACGTTCTCTTAAAGAAATTAATTTCGTACATGTGTAAATTAATACGAGTTTAAAAAAAAAGTACTTCATTTTTTAATTTTATCTTAACAAATCGATAGTCTTTCATGTATCGGATCGACCCTCTTCGGAATTAAGACGATCAAAATTCAACGGTGTTTATGGCGTATAGCTCCATCCTGCTTTCTCACTCGCTGGCTTGACATCTTAACACTTCATGGTAAGGCCCCTGTTCTACAAACAAATACATTCAGATCCGAAAACTTGGTCACCATCCCGCCATTATTCGGCGACTAAGCCTAATTGTTGCGAAAGCACGAGTAACTTAATACAGCAAAGTTTTAGAAACTCACCAGACAAAATCAAAGGATTCCAAGCGTGACTGTAACGGATACTGGACAGGCAGACATGAGTGAAGTAAGTACCTAAGAGTTATGACGGCCTGGTATGATGATAAAGTTTTAGACTCGAATTTAACGATATTATGGTGAATAATAATTAAATCTATTTATATAATAAAACTAGCTTTTTCCCGCGGCTTCGCTCGCAAACATAAAATATAGTCTATGTTACTCAGGTATAGAGCCGTTTTCTATCGGTGATAAAATTTTCGCAATCCAGTACTACCAGAGATTACCTCCTACAAACAAAAATACATAAAAATTTTGCGTGAAAAGGTAACAAACATACATCCATACACACTTTTCGCGTTTGTACTTGTAATATTAGTAGATACGGTTTTTTTTTTCATATGGTAACAAGACTGGTTGGTCATGGTCATTTCTAGTCGTCAGATTTTGATAATTAATTCCATGCAGTCGACTTGTCAAAAAAAAAAAAAACGTTTCCCTTTCAACTTTTCAGTAACTGGCGCCACTTTCAAACTTCCTCTACTATACTCATTTCTCACTTTATCCTTTCTTGTCACACCACACATCCATCTCCACATTCCCATCTCCACTACATGCAATCTTTTTTCATCCATCTTTTTCACAGCCCAACATTCTGATCCATACAGTATGACAGGTCTTATCGCGGACTTGTAAATTTTACCCTTCAACTGAAGGGCATCCGTGAGAGAGCGTTGACATAATTATACATATTTTATAGGGTTGATACATTTTTAAACTGCAAATAGAAAGAATTCGTTGAGTCCCTTAGTGGTGGTGTATTGCGTGTATGTCCTGGGTTCCCTGGGAGCCCCCACAAATTTTTCAAGTCTAATCAATACTTATGAATTATGAAAATTTTCAAATCAGGTGGAAGAGGTTTATCAAGTAACAGAATAAGAATGCACATTAGTATATGCATCTTTAATATTATGTTACAAAGAGAAGAGTCAAAACGTGTTATTTTAATTATAATCTTGAAGAAGAGTTAGGTAGATAAGATGATGATTTTAATGAGTTTAGCTTTGTTACCTGGTTACCATACTATCCAATATTGAGCTGCAAATATTACAATTACCCTTTTTTTATGGTGAGAAAAAATCATCCAATGACAACCCCCGCTCTTGGGCGGAGTGGGAGATAGTGTCAGACTCTTACTGACTAAAAGACCCACCCCGTTCCTTCTAGCCTTCATACCGGGGCTCAAGCGCCCTTTCGGATAACCCTGGCCCCAGTAGGCTTCGACCCGGCTGGGTCCCTGCTGTTGCGTCGACGACTTGGGCTTGGTCCGGACAGTTACCGGCCGGACAGCGAGCTATATTACAATTACCCTAAAAGAGAGATTTGCCATTGCCGGCAATATGGGAATATTGACACCAATATTAATACTTTGGACAATATTCCCACCAATATTCCCACTTCACGGCAATATTGCCAGTAACGACAAATCTCTACCCTAGACCACTCAAAGCAGTTGTTTTTGTAAAATACTACAAAAAAAGAAATAACAGTACAGTTACAAACCTAATATCGAATTCCACAACATAGTTGCCCACTCTATCAATACCAAGAAAAAGCCAAAACAAAAAGCAGAAAAAAAACCCTAGCATCAACTATAAGCATGCTTTGATTAAGCCAGCATGCGCGTTACTAAAAATTATTGCATTTACAAACAAACGCATTTAGCCGTAGATCGGCTTCCGTTTATAACTTGCATGCAGGGGCGTAACGTGGGCTTATTTAGAAGTGGGCGAAGGCGCATTAGCGAGGCCTTTTTCTTTCATAAATTCAAAATCAAGGCAGCAACTGTCGCAACCCCACACCACCACATCGTCCCTTACCGTCAGGTGAAATAGGAGTCAATCGAGAGCTCATCAATTATAAGAAAACCCTCGTTCTCGTTCTTTCTTAAGGCTTATAGTCACTTCAATATGTGGCCGAAATTAAATGGACACAACACTCGTACCCGACTAGGCGGCAGTACGAGCATCAATCTGTGCATTTAATTACGGCCAGCTGCGCCCGGATAGAGCTCCGCTGACCTTTAACTCTTTGAATGCCGTAATTAGAGACACAATAGAAAGACAATTGCTTATGTCGAACTGTGTAACATAAGACATTCAAAAGGTTAAATCCATTTTCTTTGCGAAATTGATTGATTTACATATTATGTTATGTATGTTCCCTTGAAGAATATTTAACCACCAATTTTATGTGTAAAAGTTTCTAAAAATCCAAGCCGTTTCGAAGGAGTAGGGAAAAATTGCGAAATTGCTAAACATTTTTTTTGACTAACTACTAGGTATTAATTGTATGAAAAAGTGAATAGTTGATAAAGTTTTTCATAAATCTGGCCGTTGCCGAGGAGTAGGCTTCAGAAAGTCACTGTTTTATAGTACTTCTCGGGCGTTTGGACCTTAAAGAGCCTTCGCTTGCACGAGGCCCCTTTCGGTGCGAGACGGTGGGCGGGGATCCGCTTCACCCACATCTACCTACGCCCCTGCTTGCCTGAATGCAAAAAGACGAGTGCTGTGTTGTGCGCGCGGCTAATTTGTTGATTTAACGAGTAATTGCCCGACAATGTTAATTAGGGTTGGCACGCTTTATTAGTGAATTTGTGCTGACAGTTTGTTCAAATTACTGTTGTTTTCTTGGTGCTTCGAATTGATGTTGATGTTAATGAAATGTGTAGGAAATTCGTACACTTACAGTAATTATTCTTGGCGGGTTGGTAATCTTAATTGTGACTAGGCTGGCAAGGCCTTTTTTGAGGTGAGAAATCATCAATAACTTTTCTGCTCTATGTGGAGAGGGTAGGCGTGTCAGACTTTTACCAGATACAAACTCACCTGTGTTCTTCAGTTGCATTTTACGTTCCAGGCCACGATAAAGCCCAGTCACAACTTAGCTATTGAATTGGTAGAGACGGCATGTCAGCAGAGACCAAAATTAAGTTAAGACAGACAGAAACAAATATCTGGAACCAAGTTACAATCCTGCTCGTCAATAAAGATTTTTTTTAAGCTCGCGTTTGACCACTATCTCACCAGATTGTAAGCGATAATGTGGTCGACGATGGAGCATGCTTGCTAAAAAGCAACCTATTCACTCTTGACTTAAAGACATCCTTGCCGAAGTCTGTTTCCTGATAGCTACAAGCTATCAGGAAACAGACTTCGGCAAGGAATTCCACTCCTTAGCTATTTTAAAATCATAATTAAAATTTAATCAAAAATTAATTTACTAATACATCTTCTTTAGAATTAAACGCCTGAAAAAAACCTCCCATACGAGTATAGGTCGACAATAATAAATTATCAAAATATTTTTGTGTTTTGTGCGGTTTTGTGTTTTGTGCCAACCCTAATTTGCTAGAGTTAAATGTTATGTGTTAATACCGATATTTTTAGTAGTTAGACACAATAAGCTGTTAGCACGCCAACTGCTAATATATTCTTTATTGATTTTAATTAGCCCATGTTTATTGTTCCACACTTCTCATTACCATCCATAGCTTGTTAATCACATTCTTTACGATATAAAATTCCCAAAATGACAACGTTTCTGTAAAAAAAATCGTTTTGGGTTGGAAAAACGAAGATATTATAGAGAAAAAATTTTCGGCCGGTCAATTTTGTATACCCATGTAGGTATACAGTATTACCACGCTTAAGCGTTTTTAAAGTTCATTCAAGTTGTACAAACGTATGTACAATCGGCGCGTTAGCAGTACTAATGTACTAGGTCATCATAGGCTCATCGGTTATCGTTTTAGGAGTCCAACGATGCGTCTTCTGGTAGGTGGTCGTCACTCTAGAACCTTTCGGTCCCATCGAACATCTGTTCTGCGAGCAATGTGCCCTGCCCACTGCCACTTAAGCTTGGGGATTCTTCGGATTTTGTCAGTAACCTTGATTCTCCTGCGGATATTTTTATTAGATACTGACAAGGTGGACCCATAATTTGGTGAAAACCGCGGGAATCCGATTAATGCGAGACACACAGGATCATTCGTTGTGGTGACACTTGGGGGGGGGGGGTTGTGGCTATGTCTAACAATGGATGTATTTCAGCTGAAGTGTACTAGGAGACTATAAATGTGTACGGTTAGAAGAGTTCGAGGCAGGCCAAAGAAACTATGCCTAAGAAAGTGTGTCCACAAAGAGGATCTGTTAATCCTCCCGACCGACTCTCGGTCACGGTGGCCAATTTCAATGGAGATTATTATTAGAGCAAGTACACAAAAGATAATATAGTACACAAATGTGCGAAATCATAAGTGCACTCCGTGTTCCGTCTCTTTCAAAGAACATTTTAATTACCTTTCTCTCTATTCTGATTCTAATGTCGTTTCTTGCTAGCAGTACTTCACCAACTACTACCTTTTTTTGTTGAAGTTCTTATGTCCATCCTAAGGTCGTCTGGTAGTAATCGCTGTCAGATTATAGATTTAAGAAAGTATTTTTCATAAACACTTTTTGACATGCTGGACCACGGATGAGAATTTTCCTTTATATATGTAGGTACACAAAATATACACCTATCAGCACTGAACTGATCAATTGAGTAATATAGGTTTTTCCTAAAAACAGAGTTTTCCTGAACCATGATACACAATCAAGAGATTTAAATGGCTTAAAAAGCATAGATAGGTACTGATGAAATGGAAATTCGGAAAGTGTCACTTCCACCAGGATAACATAAAAACATATCAGTATGTATAGTACGATGCGATGACAGCATCAGAGCTGCGTTTAATATCAATTAGTGCAGCAATAACGCGATGCACCGTGCGGCTAAAAATTAATTTATTACGCGACAATTTATGACAGTCGCACGCGCACTCTGCGGATGACTGATCTGATAATTTGCATGACATTGTCAAGTCGATTTTATCTCTGAAAAAGTTAGTGAATAGAATCATGATGAACTCAACTAACTTTTTATGTAATCACTAGTCTTTTTTAGGCTTCCGAAAAATGTGAAAAGAATGACGAATTGAGATTGATCAATCTACGTATCATTGAAGGCATTGTCTTCGTTTCCCGGTCAGCTGCTGGATTACAGCAAATGTTACAAGAGCCTTGAGGTTGGACTTACGATATACGTACATGGGGAGAATATAAACTATGTCCAAGAGTATATACTTGGACCAAGTAGTTTCTTTCCAGGCAAAGAAATAATACGCCAAACAGAAAAGGCCTGGAAGAGCTACTAATCCATGAAGAACTATTAAAAAGCAACTTCGCCTATACCATTATAGCATTTGCCTATACATACTCCAGCGTCGGCCACATCATCACTGACCATCAGGAGAGATAGTGGTCAAACGCGACCCTATCAATAATAATAAAATAAAAAATACCACTTAAGAGTAAGCTAATGGATAAGTATATTCTCTTCATTTTGACATATGGTCCATAGGCTTTGTCTTTGACTAAAATCCAAAAGGTTTACCAATGTGTTATACAGGGTGCGATATACTTGGTGTACCAAAAACACAGTTCGTTTACGTAGCTCAGGAGTATGCCCAGCTTTAGTGGAACCGGGCTTGACATGTCTAACGTATGCCAATTGAGCGGTGGGACTATAAAACTCAAAATTGGTTCCCTGTAATAAAAGAGACGAAGTCGCGGCAGACCATATAAGAGATAGCGAGACGACTTAGATGTCTTCCTTAGGATTAGGCAAGAAGTGGTCCAGAGTAATAGAAGTAGGCTGTTGCCCAGCAGTGGAACAAAACAAGCCACTTGATAAAATAATGAACCAGGATATACGAACATTAGGAAGAAACTATAAAATGAATCATTTTGATTACAATCACAGTTTACGAGGGCAATTTGTTTGGTCATCAAATTATTTTGTGTCGTTTGAGGCTGGTGACTAAACGGATCACGCAGCATCCTCATGATCAAAGGACCTAAATAATTTCAATTGCAATGAAGTTCCCATAAATCCTACCCTAGTCTTAGATCTAAATCATGCAGCCTCATCATCGGATGATATCATGCCAATATTCGTCATCACCAAATGAGGAACCGTTATTAAGTATCGCGTAAATATAACTGAAGTACTAGGAGTACAGAACGCAAGAGGAAGCGTAAATAGGTGTGAGACTCAGACCATCCGGCCCGACGCGCTAATGGCTGGCGTATGCCACAAGTTATATGTGGACAGGGGTAATTGATTTATTGGTCTAACTTCTAAGTAGAAGATGGTGTCATTATATGGTTATAGTGGTGAGTAATGGTCAGCTAATCATCCTAGCCATCTGTGCATGACCTTTCATAATGGGCTTTGTCCTCAAAACGCCTTCAGATCCCTTCAATGAAGGATCCAACCACTACGAATTCCTTAATAGACGTCTTACCTATCCCAGTTTCATTACCTCTACTGGAATCTGAACTTAAACAGTATCATTCACACATTAAATACTGAAATCAAATTCATTTTTGAAAATCAATTTCAAATCTCACTTTTCAAACAAGATATTTTTGTGAAAATTACGTTTGGACACCATTTTACTCTTTATCCGCTACCGTCTATGCAAAAGACTCCTTTGTTGCCCAAATTAATCGCTCAGTCCAGCTTGATGAGGCGACTAGACGCTGTAACAGACGATCACGTGCGATGCAAATGGAAACGGCCTTTACCGTTTTAATTTAAACTAATGTTTAGCTAGTTTAGTTGAATTTACAGAGCATGCTAGTGTTGGATGCGTTTATAACTGCGTTATTTATGCAACTGTTAGGTAAATTGGAACTCAATTGTTTTGGGTACCACGAGTAATCAGTACTTAGTTTAGTCGTGGGTGGGCGCGAAGGTGATGGTTCTAGGCAACAGTTTACCAATATGCTGTATTGCGTCCTTCTTTATATTGGACTACGAATTGATCAATTGGATCCCTGTTGATTAGTGCATAGCGAACAAAACACTGGCATAGAATCCATTACTGTATTCGCATACAATATGCCAGACATAACAATACTAGAACGTCAATGAACGCAAATGCCTTTCTTCCAATTGTATACGAAAGCTATAACAATCATGTATAACAAAACATCGTCTGAAATTTATTTACCGAAAAATTAAATTATAATTTCCATACATATTTTTTTCCTAAAAAGAAGGTAAAATCGTCGATACTTTTTTACCAAAGTACCAGGCGAGCACGAGTCGGCGGGAGATCGATAGAACACCTGTGCGTTGCCATAGCTACGCGGAGGGCGCCACCCGATACCGGCGCGTAATTTGAAATCCGAAACTCGGCGATAATGTCTGGGTTGCGCGCGTGCCACTATTTCGGACCAAATTACGAGTAATTTCGGATGGAGATGGGTGTCTTTTCGTATAATTAAGGGTGTATCCTGTCTGTTTTAGAAGTCGGTGGTAAAAGTAGATGGAATGATATAAAACATGTTGTCGAACATTTTTCATTTGGGTACGAAAATGTCTCATTAAATTACTCTAAATATCTCAATTCTCTTGCATACTGTGAAGATAAATTGTATTTTACTTATAGTTACGAGTATCATCGTTCAGTCGATCGAAAGGTTATTTGCAAAATTGCAAGAGATTGCCCTGTGTAATAAGACCGCAATTCATTGTAGGTAGGTACACTTGTTTTTATAAATGTTTGCCCTGTGTTTTTTTTATGATAAATATATGTAAAATAAATAATAATAAATACTACTTATACAGTAACTTTACTTATGCTATTTATCTAAGGAGGTATGAAAGACGACCGTTTTTAGTTAGTTCACATAGCCCCGTTTTACCGAGGTTTTAAGGGCCAACTTCAAAATTGGTTGCATTACCATTAATTATGAAGCTTGTATCACGTTTCTGAGCTCTTGGTACCAACAAGTTGTGATTAGGTTTTGCTCCTGAATTGAGGCCATTACAATAAAGTATCCTTCGTTGCTGGTATCCATAACAGAGGTTTTAAACAATAACTATGAACAAGCAGTAACATCAACCAAGCGGTCTAGTATCATATTCGGGTAACTGGTCGTAGCACTAATAACCTAAACCGTGCAAATTGAACTCGCGCATGCGCTCTACATTACCAGCTGCAGATGCACCATGCAAAATGAATTCTTATTTTCTCATGAAGTCCTAGTACTTTACTCGACTTTCACATGTGTCACTGCACCCAGTCTTGGACAAAATCGAGAGTATGTTGGTGGGAAATAGTTTTATAAGAAACTCGAGTCTTTTAGTCTTCAATTCGAGACTTGAGTAGAGTTTCAAGACTAGGACTCGTTAGTCACATGAGTTCCGAGTCTTTTGAGTCCTCTTGAGTCCTTTCGAGTCTTTTCGAATCTTTTTGAGTCTTAAGCTCTTTGAGCTAGACTGAGTCATGAACTTGAATTGGTGTGACTTAAGCGATTTGAGCGATTATTTTTCTGGCAGTTTTGACAGAAAGAGAGTAGGTAGGCCAATAGGTATATTTTTGTTACGAACGTATTTTGTCACTTTAAAATTCTAGCTTGTTTCCCGTACTAAAATAATATTAATAATAATCATGTTGACTAGTCAAGACGATAAAGTAAGATCATCTTCACCCAGTATATTAGATAAGTTATATACGAAGCGAGCAGGCCTTTTCTAAATCAGGAAATTTAATTACCAAACGACGAAACCGATTGCGAAACAAATATATGGGCTTCAAAATGCCTGTCTTCATGGCTCGATACACTAAAATAATAATACAAATAATATAAATATAAAATACTTACGTACTTAATAAATAATAATTTATAATTGCGATTTTATTTACTTCAAACTATAGCAATAGATTTAGAGGACTTAGTCATGAGTTCTTTTAAAAAGACTGAGTCTTTGAGTTCTTTTTGGCAGGACTCAAGTCTTTTTACAAAAGACTCCAAATTCTAAAGTACTTGAGCTCTTAAGTTTTATTTAGAAGACTTGAGTCTCCAAAAAGAGCTCAAGTCTTATTAAATTAGATTCCAAGACTTGAGTTTCTTACAACACTGGGAAATCATAAATAATAGCTTATTTTGTTATTGTTCATTTACTCGTATCTAAACAGAAAAACTGACCTATGTTGTTTTTCCTCTGTATATTTTACTTGATTTCATTAATTTTGATTCAGTCCTTTAGAACATGAAATAAATGTGCTTCGTCATCACAAAATTAAAAAAAAAACAGTGTGACTTTTTATTAGATAAATATACCTAACTATCAATATTTACAAAGATAAGCTTAAAATTACCCAATGGTTATGTTCGGAGTAAAAATGAAAGTGATGAAGCAGGGAGGTCACAACCCTCAGCATTGAGGAATACGACGCAAGGAGGAGGAGATTTGGTTAAGTCAAATCTTTAAAGCCTTGAGCACAAGCGTAGGGTGTCGTTTCGGTGTTTTACAGAGTGCATTTTGGAGATTGTGCGCAGGAATTGCATGAATTGATTCCGCCATCTCATTTCTACCATCGGACAAACCAACGCACGGCAAGTATCCACTCTTACGTTGTTGAAACATCTACGGTCCGGACTAAGCGTTTCGCCTCGTCATTTATACCACGTACATCGAAGGACTGGAACAGTTTGCCTGCTGCGGTCTTCCCGTCTGATTATAATTTAGATGTCTTCAAGGCTAGAGTGAATAGGCTATTAATAAATTAGTGCGCCTCACCATCAACGATTGCATCACTGCTTGCCATCAGGCGGGATCGCAGTCAAGCACTAGTTTATAACAGATAAAAAAAGTGATGCTTATTCCTAAACTATCCCACATTCAAATGATCCACGCCCAGGCATGAACAAGTCTACCAATTTAACAGGCCAGCCAGACGCGAACAATGTTAATAAAAATTAGTCCATTCATTTTGCAACGTTAATTGATGCACTGGTGCAATGCTGCCATTAATTATCACCACTATGATATATGACACGTAAATATAGACATCTGTTAATTTTACAAATGTTAGTTGCGACATGAATTATGACTGTTTGCGGAGGTAGATTGGTGCTATAGTCTGTCTAATAATTCAACTGACTTGGGAATTTTGTATAACATTTAATCATTTAAAAAATACTTATATTTGATTCTTTTTTTAAGGTTCTTCTGTAAATTAACAATGATCTCTATCTCTTAATCAACCTTGATTATTGAATTCGTGTTGACTACATCAGATTTAATTAAATCCTAATAATTACTCAAGTCGTATAACTTATTAGACAGACTCTATGCGTTCCAAATGAGAATAGGATCGACTATCATGTTGTGACGTCACGTCGTACTGTCAAATCGACGAAATTTTGGCAAATTTAAAGAACTCAGAGATGAGTAAAATTGAAGAGCTGGATTCTGATTAAACTTTTTTCGTTCACAGTTCGTAAATTAATTAAATTTTTCGTAAATTAATTAAAATTTCTTTCCTCGTCTTAACAGTAAATCGTGACATTTCAACATGGCAATCGATCCTATTCTAATTTGGAACGCATTGTACGAGCAAATATTGTGTGAAATTACCTTACCAACCAAACTGGCAAGTTTTCGTAGTTTGTAATTTAAATTTCGAATTTCGGAAGACGGTATTTCTATAGGGTGGCTGGTAATTAGTGAACGATATTTAAACACGTAACTGTATTCATGACTACGAACAACGTTCCTAAAGAAACTTTTCTTGTATACTCATTGGTATTATTATTATCACAATAATAAAACAGTTGGGGGCGGGGGGGGGGGGGGCGTGCTGCTCTCTACTACATCACCTACGTCATTGATAACGCGGGCGTGAGCACCTCGCCGCTAACAGCTGATTTAGTGAAGGCGCGAGCGAGAAGTTGAATTTTGCATGCGTGCTAATTGTGATAAAAATAAAACTAATGAGTATACAAAAAAAAGTTTCTTTGGGAAAGTTGTTTGTAATCATGAGAACAATCACGTGTTTAAGTATCGGTCACTAATTACCAGTCACCCTATGTAATAGGTATGTCTCTTCATAATTTAACACCGACTTCCAAAATTAAAGTTATTTTGCATTTTTAGGGTGAGTTGCACCATTTAACTATAACGATAACAAAACGCTAACCAGCCGTGAAACGGCCGCCTATTGGTCAATTCGATGATTTGTCAACTGTAAACGGCTTTGTTATCGTTATAGTTAAATGGTGCAACTCACCCTTAGCGTTTTTTTATGCATTAAAGTCGGTTGTAAAAAGTTTTTTTTTTGTTTTACACCCGCAGCCTAACTGAAATAGTATGCAAGTTCTATAGTATAAGGTACCTATAGAATTTAATCATTAAAACATCATTGCATAACAATTCCATTAAGGCATGCCCCGGCAGGCCTACCTTCCGGCTTCATCATCTGATCAGTTTATTATAATCCTCCCCTCCTCATCGTCATTACGTGTGTAGTCGATGACTGACTGAAAAGTCAGTCATCGACTACACACGTAAAAAAACCGGCCAAGAGCGTGTCGGGCCACGCTCAGTGTAGGGTTCCGTAGTTTTCCATCCGTCACAATAAGTGTACCCACTTATGAGTTTAAAAAAATGCTTGCCTATACGACTATACAACAAACTTAGTCCAGAAATTATTTTGTAGAACCTTTTTGTCTTTTTGTACAAAAACTGTTCTTTCCATCAAGTTCAAAATAATTTTCCTAGAAAGTCCTTATAAAGTTTTACTTTTCAGATTTTTTTCATATTTTCTAAACTTATGATTCAAAAGTTAGAGGGGGGGGGACGCATTGTTTTTTACTTTTGGAGCGATTATTTCCGAAATTATTGACATTATCAAAAAATGATTTTAGTAAGCCCCTATTCATTTTTAAATACCTATCCAAAAATATATCACACGTTAGGGGTGAAATTAAAAAAAAAAATCACTTCCCACTTTATATATAGGGGGGCTACCCTAATAAAACATCTTTTTCCAATTTTTATTTTACCACTTTGTCGGCGTAATTGATATACATATTGGTACCAAATTTCAGCTTTCTAGTGCTAACGGTCACAGAGATTAAGCGAGGACGGACAGACAGACAGACAGACAGACGGACAGACAGACATGGCGAAACTATAAGGGTTTCTAGTTGACTACGGAACCCTAAAAAAGCAATTTTACTCGTTACGACAGCTCTGCTGTGATTCTATGAGGAGTTCCGTTTCATATCTTCGAAGTTCTAATGAACTATATACTATAAAGTAAGTAGTAGTATTGTTAAGTATGTTCTGATAATTCAGAACATACTTAACAATTTTTCTATGGGACCAACTTGGAAGAAATTTTCAATAAATAAAAAAAATTAAATCGGTTAACCATTAACTGGGAAATCGGTGAACATACATAAACAAAAATATACATTTAGCCGAACATAGAACCTCCTTCTTTTTGGCATCGGTTAAAAAATAATGTCTACAAATAAAAAACCGGCCAAGAGCGTGTCGGGCCACGCTCAGTGTAGGGTTCCGTAGTTTCCCGTCCGTCAAAATAAGTGTACCCACTAATAAGTTTAAAAAAATGCTTGCATAGGTATACGATTATACTACAAACTTAGTCCAGAAATTATTTTGTACAACCTTTTTGTCTTTTTTGTACAAAAACTGTTCTTTCTATCAAGTTCAAAATAATTTTCCTAGAAAGTCCTTATAAAGTTCTACTTTTCATATTTTCTAAACTTATGGTTCAAAAGTTAGAGGGGGACACACACATTGTTTTTTGTTTTTTTTTGCGATTATTTCCGAAATTATTGACATTATCAAAAAAATATTTTAGTAAACCCCTATTCATTTTTAAATGCCTATCCAACAATATATCACATGTTAGGGTTGAAATTAAATAAAAATCACTTCCTACTTTACATATAGGGGGGCTACCCTAATAAAACATTTTTTTTTCAATTTTAATTTTACCACTTTGTTGGCGTGATTGATATACATATTGGTACCAAATTTCAGCTTTCTAGTGCTAACGTCCCAGAGATTAAGCGAGGACGGACAGACAGACATGGCGAAACTATAAGGGTTCCTAGTTGACTACGGAACCCTAAAAACGGTAACCAACTCATGACAATTGACAGTCAATCTGTCGCCGGTATTTAATCAGAAGTCAGAGTTCAAATATTGGCACCAAAGAATAGATTAATAAAAACAGAGTGGACGCAGCATCAAATATTAAAGTAAATTGTATAATAAAAAAAAAATCATGAAAATATTATTTGCGTTTTATACACAAGCGAGAAAAGACTTTAATATAATCCAAAAGTGAAATATACTAGAAAATGTTGCTGAGCAGCAAAACTCGACCAATCGATTACTGGGCCAATTTGAAAAGCATAGTCATAGCATAGTCGGCCTATAATGCTCCCAGGACTGGGACTCAGGCCTCCTCTAGCAGAGGGAACGGGCCGTAACCCACCACGTGGACCCAGTGCGGGTTGGTGAATGTGACACGTCTTCGAAGTTTTGGTTCTAAGACATGCCGATTTTCTCACGATGTTTTCTTCACCGTTTTGAGAGCAGTGATGATGAAATAAATTACACAAAGTATTGCGCCTGGATGAGTTCGAACCTGCGACCTCCAACTCGTAAGTCGGGATCGTTACCACTCAGCCACTACTGCTCTCACTCGGCCACCACTGCAATTTAAAGAATATGACCTGTTTTAAACTATTTGTCTCTGGTTGTATTTTATGAGCAGAAAATTGGAAAAAAAAACCGAACAAAAACATTTATTTTTATTACATTGAAACTGTTCCTCACTATCTTACTTACAGCCGTAATCTAGTTTTAAACAAAACGATGGATGTCTGTTGGGTTGCCCAGTGTAAACTAATTTTATATACAAAATTTTAATAACAAATATTGGGTGTATAGATAAAACTGTTAAAGATATTATCTTTATACAGTTCAACTATTTTTTCCGCTCTGGGTGGAGCAAGGAGAGTATCAGACTTTTACTGACTAAAACCCACCTATTCTTTCCGTTGATCTATGCGTAAGTACCAGGACCTCAGTAAGACTATAGAACAATATCGCAGAATATTCTAACACCCTATACAAGGTAACATTAGTTCCATCTAAAAATAATATTGATTAAGTTAATCACAAACTTGTTATCACATTGGCCTACTATAAAGTAATAGGCTTATAATCAGAACCGATCTATCAGAGTTATCTCGGCATAACTTAGTGATACGCGAACATAGCAAACATAGTGATAAGAATTATAAACAGACCGGACATATTCTGCTGACGTAATTAAAACGGGCAAAACTAAAATTATTTTTTATTTTTTAAGCCCTCGCTCTATAAATAAAAAAAGCTTTTTCTAGATTTTTCTTGGAAAAAACAAGTATATAGAAATCAACATTTTCGGCGAAACAAACGTACAAACGTGTGTACGAACGACAATTAAGCGATTTCCAAGGTCATTCAAGTTGCGTACAATCGGCGCATATTTGGATTCAGTGTTTTTTCTAATTCCGAATAAGTATTTAATCAATTTCGTAAAACAAAAAATATTTTTTTCCTTTTTTAATTACCACGTTTATTCATACAGCGAGATATGTTTACATAAATGTATTGAACAAGGGATCGTCATGATGTTTATTTCCTTAAATAATTCCCTAGGAGAATCGCGTCTGCGAAGATTATATATGGCTCTGATAGCTGTTTTCTGCAGAATAAAAATTGACTATGTCTGCAGCCTGTCCCCATTGCAAAATACCGTAGAAATTATTTTAAATTAGACTAATCTCGCGATGTCTACATCAGTAAATTGATGGATTTTTCTGACAGCATATGCTGCTGAACTAAGCCGTCCTACCAGAGATGTTAAATGAGGATCCCATTGTAGCCTCCAGTTAAGCGGTGAAGAACCGTTTTCTCCACGAATTCGAGTTCCTCCTTGTTCAATACTATGTCGGAGTTATTACTTTTAACATTCGGTAACGCAAATTATATGCACTTAGTTACAATAAACCAGTTTTGGACCTGTTGTAGACTGTTGTGTACACATCATCGCTGTCTGTGAAACGTCTATTGATCTTAAAAATTAACGACGTATCGTCAGCAAACAATAAAATGTGTGGTTGTTTCTGTAATAGATGCGTTAGATCATTAATGTGTACTAAAAATAGGAAAGGACCCAATATTGAGATAATTTGTTACTGACTAAAACCATACTTGTGTCCTTCAATTGCCCTTACAATTTGTTAATCTGTTCTGTGTTGTGTGTGTGTTGTGTTCTGATCTGTTGTTGTTTGTTGTTTGGCGAGCGGGGAGGCGGCGTCTCATGGCGTGCTTCAAACATTTTCATACTTTTTTGATTTTACCGCTCGCCGCCCCACGCTTAGCCCCGCTCACAGCGGCAAGGTCTCGAACGAGCCATTAGTGTTCTAGAACCACGTGTTTCCTTTTCAAATAATCCCTGCGACGCAATCAGTCTATACCCTTCATTTAGACAAATAAAAACAAAATGCGTAGTACAAGACTACAGTGTCAGGTCGAAAATCTATGTTCAGTGTAATTTGTTAGTGATGATAACACATATAATGTATTTTTGATCTTTTTTTCAAAATTCCATGCAAAAATTTCTCCCACTTTACATTGCAGATAGGCACAATAATAAACTGCTACTCCGGTAATATAATGAGCGGGCCCGATTGTCGCGTCTGTAAAGTGAGTATAAATAATCTAATCTATGCCTTTGCCTTATCGATTAGGACGCGGTGCAAGTATCACACAATTTTATTTTTAAATAAACTTATCAGTATTGGAAACGGTTACCGACTTGCTGGAGACGATTTAAGTGTTATTCTTCTTTTTAATTGCCATGTGAATTATAGTGTAACAGTTTAGTGATTTCTGTGAATATTGTGTAGATAAATAACTTAGTTTCATTGGGAAGGATTTTGTGTTGTAATTGAAGTATCTAGTTGCTAAGGAGTACCTTTTTAGGTAGGTAAATTCCTCAAATGACCTCTTCTGCCCTGGGTGGAGTGAAAGGGAATGTCAGACGTTCATTATTTACTACCAAAGACATTAAATATATACTACTTTGTTTACTAACAACCTGTTTTTTTTTTAATTTTGGTATATAAAAATAATCCAAAAGACATCCCCGACCTTGGGCTGAGCGGGAGATAGTGTCACTCTTACTGACTAAAAAAGCCACCCCGTTCCTTCTTGGCTTTCGTACCGGGACCGAGCTTCCCTTTCGGATAACCTTGGCCCCAGTAGGCTTCGACCCGGCTGAGTTCCTGCTGCTGCTGACAACTTCTTGAAGCGCGCGGGAACAGTGCGCGCCGTCGACGACTTGGCCTCGGTCCCGGACAGTTACCGGACGGTCGGATAATGAGCTACCCAATGCTCGCCGTCCGCAAGCCCAACTAGATACCCACCTGTGATCCTTCAGTCGCCCTTTGTGTTCCAAGGTCACGGTAACTCTTTAAAACACATGTTGCTAAAAAAGTTGTGTGTACGGAACTTTGTTCAGTAATATTTCGGTAAGTAAGGGGGAATCGGGAGTCTTGGTATGGTCATGTAAAGAGGAGGGATGAAACGCATGTTGCTAAAAAAGTTATGAGTTTACATGTGAATGGATGGAGGGGGAGAGGGAGGCCAAAGAAAAGATGGGTGGATTGTGTGAGAAGTGATATGAAAGAAAAGGGAGTTAGTGATAGTGTGAAGGGTGACCGGACAGAAAGGAAGAAAAAAACGTGTTGTGCCGACCCCAAATAAAACGGGACAATGGCAGGAAGATGATGGTCACGATAACCTATGGCAGTAAATCTCTTCTGAGGCGATTTTCGGCCACCGTAGGAGCGGGTCTGCGAACGGCGAGCAATGGGTAGCTCGCTGTCCGATCGTCCGGTAACTGTCCGGACCGAGCCCAAGTCATCGACAGCGCACACTGTTCTCGCGCGCCTCAAGGAGTTTTCAGCAACAGCCGGGGCCCAGCTGGGTCAAAGCCAACTGGGGCCAGGGTTAGTTTCGAGAGGTAGCTCAGCCCCGGTATGGCACGAAGGATCGAGGTGGGTTATATCCCGCTCCGCCCAAGAGCGGGGAATGTCATTGGATGATTTTTCCCACCGTAAAAAAAAATCGTCACGGTAACTCTTTCGAAACAATTTAGACCAAGACTAGTTTGGTCTATACTCCATTCTAGTTAAGATTAGACATTTAAAGAAGCCTTTTTTACTGTCTGTTCAACCGATTTTAACTTCTATTCCGTAAGCATAAGGAGGGTATTAAAAGCAAAAAGGGAGTTACAAAACCAACTATTTACTGCAGCCACCATTTGTCATGCTACCAACGTAATAAAAGTCACAATCGTTTGAACAGGCAGCAAAAAAGGTTACCTTAAATGTCCCATTGGTGCCGAAAAAATTGGTGCCGAATCATGAAAGCTTCGTTATTTTGAACGAAGTATAGCGGTTAGTGGCCCTGACTGCTATGCCGGAGGTCGTGGGTTCAATTCCCACCCATGACAATTAATGTTTGTGTGATGAGCACGATCATTTGTTCTGTGTCTAGGTGTAATTTATCTATAATGTGTATGTAAAACCGGAGATGAAACAGGCATGTCCTAGAACCAAAAATTCGAAAACATGTTACTTTACTAACCTGTACTGGGTCTGCATGGTGGATTACGGCCCATTCCCTTTCCTAGAGGCCCCTGAATCTTAGCAGGGCTTTTTTTTCGATGGGAAAAATCATCCTATGACAACCCCCGCCCTTGGGCGGAGCGGGAGATAGTGTCAGACTCTTAATGACTAAAAAACTCTGTCGGATAACGCTGGCCCCAGTAGGCTTCGACCCGGCTGGGCCTCTGCTGTTGCTGACAACTCCTTGAGGCGCGCGGGAATCCTAGCAGGGCTGATGATGATGATGAATATAAAAATTATAAAGTTAATTTTGATCTATAATGTCTTCTTTAACCCAAAAGGCAATGATTTTAAAATTGTAATTATGCTAACAGTGTTTATGTAGATTTAAAGCTATTTAAATTATATTGTTACCTTGAACTTCATTAATTCAAAAAGATGACCCATTGTTCATTTAGCGCGTCTGTTTCCTTGTTCTCAGAAACAATTGACGGACGCGGGTGTTCAAAATGTTTACATACAATTATTTGTCTAAGGAGCATATGAAAGGATTTAATAAATATAAGGTAAGTTTATTTATATTTTTATGACTTTTTGCGGTTTTCTCGCTCTGGAGGGAGTAAGGGGGGCGCGTCAGACTTTTACAGACCGAGACCGAGATGCCCGGCAGCATAAAGTATATTTCTGTCTCCCTAGTTTAGCTTGTAAGTGTTTTTTGTTCTACTTGGTGATCTGGGGGTTGTCAATGTGTTGAGTTATATCAGTAAGAATATCTTAGTAACGGCGTGAAGTCTCTAGTAGTCTAGTTTATGCCTTAAACCTACCAAGAGATTATTTAATAACAGAACTGTCTTTAATCAAAATTATCACATTATTATGCTATAACTTAAAAGGTATATTATATAAAAGCTAAAAATAATAATATTAATACAAATGGCTAAAAAAGATCGTATTGGGCATCAAAAAATTCGTCCACATCTATGTCAGCGGGAAAAGTGCCCTGGGGTGCTATTCTCTAAGAAAGCGCAGCGCTGGCACAGCGACGAGTCGTGAGCGCAATACATTGAATTAACAATCCAATGTAAAGGGGCATTGGGTTGTTAATTCAATGTACTGCGCTGACGACTCGTCGCTGTGCCAGCGCTGCGCTTTCTTAGAGAATAGCAGCACCCCAGAACGCTGGCAGCATTGCCACGCTGGATAGCAATGCTGATTCGTTAACCGAAGTAAAGCCCAGCCCTCGCAAAAAGTCGACCAGTTGTTTGCTGATGTCACGCACGACTCGACAAGCGCACAGACTAGGGCTTTCAAATACCGGATTTTTTCAATACCGGTATCAATACCGGTATTAGAATATTCAATACCGTGATCACGTGATCACGGTATTGAACTCAAGTTTTTTTTTTAACTAGTGCTTGACTGTAACCCCGTCTCATAGAAACTTTAATTAGGAAATTAATAAAACCATTTAAATACGTATTTTTATTTTCGAATCAGTGTTTATTCTCTCTTAAGCGTTTTAATAAGGTTCTAGTAAGCAAGGCGCTATCATACTGATTGTTTACCGGCGATTAGCAAATAAGGTAGATTAAAGCCATTGATCTGCGTAAGGTTTAGGCTTACTTGACGCTGTACATTTTTTACGACATTTCTAGTAAGGTTAAACCGCAGTTCTAAGGTTCAAGTAAGCATGGCGCTGCCGTACCTATAGTTTACTGGCTGATACATTCGATGCGTACCTATACTGCCCTTAGAGGTCAGCAAGCGTCAAGACTCGTGTTTTTCTTATTATTATGAGAATATTTCACATGTACTTGTTGTACCAAACTACCAATTAGATGTATAATTTTGAATTTTTTCTTCGAACACGAAAATAGTTAATAAGTACTAATTAGGCAAAATTAATAATAGTTGAAGTTAAAAAAGAAAGCCACATCGAAACCGCTCAAATATTAAATTTTTACTTTTTAATTGTAGATCTAACGAATAACGTGATTCTTAAAGGAAAAATAATATTAAACAAAGTGGAAAATGACACAATTTTAGATGCTTCAATTTGTTGTGAATTCGTAATTCGTCAATAGTATTTACAAAAAAAAAAAAAAAAATACGATCGCGTGATCCGTTGAGAATTGAGACAAACCCCATAAAATACAAGTATTAATATTATGTACCATGTTGCTCGTCAAGATTACAAACTTATCAAAAATACACAATGACCAAGTTCACATGCACATGTTACCCGGGCACCTTTGCGATACTGACTAACAAAACAATAACGTCGTATAGGGCCTATCACATTACGCGTTATTCAGACCATTTTAATCTATGGTACGACGTATCGCGAAGAGTTGGCGCTTAATACAAGTGTGAGAATAATATTACATCGTAATTTATATTATATAATACAACTTCTTGCTACTTATTACAACAAAACACAATAATATATATTAAAGATTGTAATACCGTAATCACGGTATTGGCTCGTCAATACCGTGATTGAAAAAATACCAAAATATATCCGTGATCACGGTATTACGGGATCCCGTAATACCGGTATTGAAAGCCCTAGCACAGACCCCATGGACCTAGAGATTGAATCGTCTTAAATCATTATTTACTCGTAAATATACTATCTTCACTTCTTCTGTCTCCCTGGTTATCGATCTCAATTTGTTTTGAGCTATTGCATAGCTTCTATCGCGGGTCTTGAGCGTGGAGACCGAATCCAGAAATTCCGTAACGAAAATAACCTAACACCCCCCACTCATTTGTTTTCTTATCGGTCACCACGCTCAAAAAGTGTAACTTCAATTAATATCAAAGAAAAAAAAAACAAAGGAAAAAAAATACTGCATAAATAAAATCAATAAATAATTATAATTGCATAAGTTGATAAAAAATGCTATGCAATAGCTTTACCGCGGCAGTCACCGAGTGCCACATGTCTTTTTTTTGTCTGTAACTATGTATTTTTAAGATTTGTTTTTTTTTTTTCAGTACAGTGCCATAGACACAAGCCCTCTTAGTAACTATGTGATGCATCCGTCATGGAACGCAATTGTGAAAGTAAGTTTGATATATTAATACTCTTTACTGGACATAAACATTTCTATTTTCAAGAATAAAAATAGAAGGTGGAAGCGAGAAATATTTCGTTCTGACGCTACGACTGTGTGTGATTAAAAAAAAACTTATAATAAGAAACTGAAACTGAAACTGAAACTGATGATGGTGCTGGAAGGTGACCAAACGATCTCCCCAAACAAACTTGTGGATGGTATAGACAAAAAATACTTCTGCCAGTAGGTACTTACGTTGTAATATTACAACATGATACGCAGCAGGAGTGGATAGCAACAGTTACAGTACAATAGAAAACATTCAACTCGTACAGACGTAGTAATCATTTCAGCCGAAAGACGTCTACTGTTGGATATAGGCCTCCCCCAAGTGTCGATGTCCTGGCACAACGAACATGGCTCGATTTTTAAAAACTTCTTGTAATTGGAAATGTGAAGTCGTGATAATAATTTTAAGAAAAAATATTTTCTACAAGTATTTTTTAAATTAATTAAAAACCCCATATATTTTAACAGCCAAATCAGCTGTTTTGTCTTTTGTGGATAGGAATTAACAAACTGACATGTATCCCATGTCTGTCGCTTTTTGGAGGGTGGGGACGGTAGCCACACAAAATCTGGCATCCTCTTTATCACTTTGTTTTTTTCTATTTCAGATTATACCTAAATCAATAGCCCCTAATTTGATAACGTTTGCCGGATTCCTATGCATGGTGGCAACAGTGTTGATCCTGACTGCGTATGACTACGACTTGTATGCGGCGGGGGGCCGGCCAGGCCTGGCGAGCTATGAATGTGACATACCCAATTGGGTGTTCACGTTCTGTGGTGTGATGATCTTCTTAGCATATAACTTGGGTGAGTTGAAGCTATTTACAGATTCTCTAAAGGTGCTCATAGACCTGAGCATTAACTTGTAACAGAACATTGAGCATTCGCCGTTTTTAAATTTGTCGAACTGAACAACGAGCCGAGCCAAGCAAAATTTCCATGAGCACTCTAGCAAACGCTAAAATTCGAAGCAAACTTACTGTCCTTAGCTAGAATGCTTGCCAGATTGCATGATAGAATACTCGCAAAAACGCGTTCGTTATTTTTCTGTAATGTAACATTCGCAAGAAAGCTCATTACAAGTGAATGCTCAAGTTTATCAGCAACTTAACATGTACCACATCCACACCACCAACACAGGGTTGCGAAATCTGAAAACGAAACAGCTATCTCGTTTTTAAGCTATTGCATAGCTTCTATCGCGGGCCTTGAGCGTGGAGACCGAATCCAGAAATTCCGTAATGAAAATAACCTAACACCCCCCACTCATTTGTTTTTTGAGCTTGGTGACCGATAAGAAAACAAATGAGTGAACAATCAATCAAAATTCGATTCAATGTGTGAAAGTGTAACTTCAATTAATAGCAAAGAAAAAAAAAAACAAAGGAAAAAAATACTGCATAAGTAAAATAATTATAATTGCATAAGTTGAAAAATGCTATGCAATAGCTTTACCGCGGCAGTCCCCGAGTGGCACACGTCTTTTTTGAATGTATGAAAGAAAAAGGCCTCGCCGATAAACTAGTCCGTGCTACGCCCCTGGCTGAATAGGCTATGCTACTTCGCCTAAAATCCTAATTTTATTAAGGTTATTTATTCAATACTAGCTTTTGCCCACGCGGCTTCGCTCCCGCTCTTCCCACTCCACCCTACTCTACCCTACCCTACCCTACTCTACACTACTCTACCCTACTCTACCCTATTTTTTTTTTTCCATAAGAACCTTCTCCTTACAATAATGAACACAGTAAAAAGAATTAGCGAAATCGGTCCAGCCGTTCACGCGTGATGGCGTGACCAAGGGAAATAGGGATTCATTTTTATTCCCTCGGTAAAGTAACTGATGCCAACAGGTACATAATAATGCGCACGCTAAAAAAGAGTGTATTTGAAAATTGAACATCATTTTTGAAACCTGTGTTTTCAGATTCAAATACCCTCTTTTTGAGTTAGGTCTCTTTATGATTAAGAGAGTCCTTTTCTACTAGCCTATCGTCAACTATCCCGACTTTCGTTCTCGTTCGCTCGTTTTCATCTGACGAAAAAGAGAGATAATGCCTGAAAACTCTGTTGGCATTCGGTAATTCCGTGATTTACTCGAATATTTCACAAGACTTTGTTCCAGGAAACAAGTGATTTTTTTAAACCCTTAAAAGATTTTCAGGAAAATTATCGTCATTCAGAATCTCGATTTAAATGTGCAAGGTTTCTATTGATGTACTTTTTCATATATGAGAATATGAGTACATTATTGAGAGCCAAAGTTCAACGTAAAATAACAGTTTTTCAGAGGTCTTTCCTAGATTATTTTTACTCATGTTTTGATTTCTATAGAAGCTTAGATAATATCCACAAGATAGCTGTGTATTTATTCAAAATATCTAGAGAAAGATGTGTAATTTTAGCATCGTAATCACGTATTGAGCGTTTACTGAATTTTTTAGGGTTCCGTAGTCAACTAGGAACCCTTATAGTTTCGCCATGTCTGTCTGTCTGTCCGTCCTCGCTTAATCTCTGGGACCGTACGCACTAGAAAGCTGAAATTTGGTACCAATATGTATATCAATCACGCCGACAAAGTGGTAAAAAAAAAATTGGAAAAAAATGTTTTATTAGGGTAGCCCCCCTATATGTAAAGTAGGAAGTGATTTTTTTTTTTAATTTCAACCCTAACGTGTGATATATTACACACATTACGGAACCCTACACTGAGCGTGGCCCGACACGATCTTGGCCGGTTTTTTTTTTTATGGTGGGAAAAAATCATGCATTGACATCCCCCGCCTTTGGGCGGAGCGGGAGATAGTGTCAGACTCTTACTGACTAAAAGACCTACCCCGTTCCTTCTAGCCTTTATACCGGGGCTCGAGCTCCCTTTCGGATAACCCTGGCCCCAGTAGGCTTCGACCCGGCTGGGCCCCTGCTATTGCTGACAACTCCTTGAGGCGCGCGGGAACAGTGCGCGCCGTCGACGACTTGGGCTTGGTCCGGACAGTTACCGGACGGCCGGAGCGTTTACTGTATGAAAATTTAACTCGAAAAGGACGCTCTTAAGCATGCGATATGTACCTCTACCTATATACGCTTATCCCCGCGGGGTACAACATAATTGTACCTGTAATTCAACCCTACCTCGTCGTCATTAAGCGACGATTGATCACATGGTCAAGGTCAGCTAATTTAGTAAAATATGTGTTCTGTACTAGAACAATTAATAACTGTGGGTAAGTAAATATGTCACCGTACAATTTTAAGTACCATTAAATTGTAGGTAATCTATCTCGCGAGATTGTAAACTGTCCGAAAGATTGTGAACCGTAACAAACTTTTTACAATTTAAAGCATTATTTTTCGGTACATTATAATCTTTCTCTTGCGTCGAACGCCTCGAGTTGGCGACGCCCCTGATTCTTTAGATGTGACTGAGCGTTGAGATGACGCTTTTCTGTACATTTGAAGTTTTCTACTAGCGTTAACGATTGCAGATTTTAAACTTGGCTAGGGGTACTGGGTCAATTGCGAAAATTTTTCATAGATAGAAAGCCGCTTTATTCCTGACTGACATAGGCTATATTTTATATACGCGGGCGAAGCTGCGGGCAAAAGGTAGTTGTTAATATTTTGCTGTACAATAAAATTTGTATTCTTTTCCACTCCACTCCACTCCACTCCACTCCACTCCACTCCACTCCACTCCACTCCACTCCACTCCACTCCACTCCACTCCACTCCAATCCACTCCACTCCACTCCACTCCACTCCACTCCACTCCACTCCACTCCACTCCACTCCACTCCACTCCACTCCACTCCACTCCACTCCACTCCACTCCACTCCACTCCACTCCACTCCACTCCACTCCACTCCACTCCACTCCACTCCACTCCACTCCACTCCACTCCACTCCACTCCACTCCACTCCACTCCACTCCACTCCACTCCACTCCACTCCACTCCACTCCACTCCACTCCACTCCACTCCACTCCACTCCACTCCACTCCACTCCACTCCACTCCACTCCACTCCACTCCACTCCACTCCACTCCACTCCACTCTACTCTACTCTACTCTACTCTACTCTACTCTACTCTACTCTACTCTACTCTACTCTACTCCACTCTACTCTACTCTAATGATGGAAACTTTCGCAGATGGCATGGATGGCAAGCAAGCTCGCCGCATAGGCGTCTCCGGACCCTTAGGCGAGCTGTTCGACCACGGACTGGACTCTTACATCGTGTTCCTCATCCCGTACTCTATTATGTCTATATTCGGTAGGGATCCTGTGTTCTCTGTGACTAGTTTCAGGTAAGAATAAAATATTTTTATGGCCTACAAATAGGTATTCCGGGTTTGGGTGTCTTGTGTATGTAAGTTTACAAGTTTCTAAAGGCACCTACGGTAAAAAGCATAATGCACCAATAATGATAAGCCTAAAGCTTTATTTTACACACTTAAACAGCCCCTATACAGCTAAGCTGTAAATCAGCTGGTTTAATGATGTTTAAAACACTAGCGCGCTGCTTGGGAATGATCGATCACTGGTTACGATTGCTGGTGCGGCGGTACTCAGTAGGTTTTTTAGGTTTTTAAGTTTTTACTAACTCTATTCATTTTTTAAACTTATTAAAATAGTAGCTACATCGCACACCGGCTAGGGAACAGGGTCCAAGCTACCGGTGGTCAGGACTCCTGAGAGAGGAATCTCCTCACAATGCGCGCCGTGTCCAGAAATACGTGCTTTCTGGATCAAATCCTTAATCCAACAGCCCAATGAGAACCACCTCAGATATTGATGTTGTGTTTAAAATTATTATTATTATAGGATTATTTCCTATAAGGCAGTGCTTTAAAAAAAAGAAAATGTATTTTATTATTAAGTACCGATAAAAGTTACCAGTCCAGAACGGAAGACACAACGTTGGAAGGCCTCCCACAAGGTAGACTGATGACCTGGTGAAGGTCACGGGAATCCGATGGATGCGAGACGCACAGGATCGATCGGTATGGCGTCACTTGGGGGAGGCCTCTGGCCTATGTCCAACAGTGGACGTCTTTCGGCTGAAATGTTAATGATGATGAACAAAAGTCAGCATGGTAGGTACTTTATTTCATCACGACTGCTCTCAAAACGGTGAAGGAAAACATCGTGAGGAAACCGGCATGTCCTAGAACCAAAAATTCGAAGATATGTGACATCCACCAACCCGCACTGGGCCCGCGTTGTGAATTACGGCCCATTCCTTCTCCTAGAGAGGAGGCCTGAGTCCCATCAGTGGGAACATTTTAAGGCCGACTATGCTATGCTATGGTAGGCTCTGGCAGTTTGGGAACGATTCTACCACAGATAGTCTCTAAAATTAATACTATACTAGGTAGCATTATGTTTTTTGCAGTAGCTTCACCTGCGTGTAAATAGAAAATGATACTCTCGGTATAAAAAGTGTCCCATGGGCCAAGTTTCATCGAAATACATTCAGCCTTGAAGTCAATTCAGATTGACAATGCATCTAACTAAAACGTCTTAAATTTTATTAATATCTACATATTAGGTATAAGTGAAAATGAGAATGGATTAAAAAAAAGTTAAATCCCTGAAATTTTTTTCAGAGGTTTTCTCATAATAATAAGTGTGGTGATGAATTTCTACGTGAGCCACTGTGAGAAGTACAACACGGGGACTTTGTACCTGCCATGGAGCTACGATCTCAGTATGTGGGTGAGTAGGTACTTCATTTTGGAACTTAATTATTAGTATTTCTAACACGCCAAAGGCCTCCATTGCTTCCGTTATGTCCAGCTTTAGGGCGTTTTCAATTTATGCGTCTTATGACGGATTGCTGCGGTGCGGATGCGGTGCGTTAGTGGTACTGCGTACGGACGATCGTACTATTTCACAAAATTTGATCCAGGAAATACGTATTTTTTAACTACAAAATTTTCATTCACGATCTCAAATAAATGAGCAAGGTTTCTATTAACATTTTCTCAACACCGTAGACCTGAAAAATATAGTATTAAATATAAATATTATTGTTTTAAGCTATTTCATAGCTTCTATCGCGGGCCTTGAGCGTGGAGACCGAATCCAGAAATTCCGTAACGAAAATAACCTAACACTCCCCACTTTTTTGTTTTATTATCGGTCACCACGCTCAAAAAGTGTAACTTCAATTATTCTATCAAAGAAAAAAAAACAAAGGAAAAAAAATACTGCATAAATAAAATAAATAAATAATTATAATTGCATAAGTTGATAAAAAACGCTATGCAATAGCTTTACCGCGGCAGTCCCCGAGTGCCACACGTCTTTTTTTTTCATGTATCATCTATCAACACGTACTATGTTAAAAAAAAATGTCTATATCATGGACTTTTTTCTGCATTGTGTGTGCCAAATAAAAATATTTTCTTTCTTTCTTTACTATTGATTCTTGTTCCAGGTGTGTACCATCCTCTTCCTGGTCTCCGGGGCGTACGGCCCTGAGTACTTCAAACACTACGTGTTCGGTGACGTCACCTTCGCACAGATGCTGGAGGTAGTCATCCACGTCATGGGCTTCATCACAACCTACCCGGTGGCTATTTATAACGTTTACTTGTGAGTATTAATGTACATAGCGAACAGTGGTGGCCAATTCGTAACGGCTCCAACTTACTAGTTGTAGGTTCGGGTTCAAACCCAGCCAGGCGCATTACTTTGTGTAATTAATTCATCACCACTGCTCTCAAAACGGTGAAGGACAACAAAGTGAAGAAACCGGAGAAAAGTCCTAGAACTAAAAATTCGAAGTCATGTGACATTCACCAACCCGCACAGCGCCCACGTGGTGGATTACTGCCCATTCCTTCTCCTATAGAGGCCTGAGTCCCGGCAGTGGTAAAATTACTGGGACTCAGGAAGGCTGACTATGTATGTATGTATTAATGTACGTTGGTTACCGAGCACTACAGATTAAAATTAATTTCATTTTAATCCGTATAGTGCTTGGTAACTAGGCTAATCCCAATTAAATATTCCTTCGTTTAATTTTGTACAATATTTTATTCACCTGTACTCTCTATCTACACTGATATTTATAACTAGCTTTTGCTCACAGCTTCGCCCGCGTACATAAAATATAGCATATACCACTCAGGAATACTTACCGAATAAAGCAGTTTTCTATCAGTGAAAAAATTTTAGCAATCGGTCCAGAACTTCCAAATATTACCTCCTACAAACAAAAAAAAACAAACTTTACCTCTTTTTAGGGTTCCGTAATCAACTAGGAACCCTTATAGATTCGCCAAGTCTGTCTGTCTGTCCGTCCTCGCTTAATCTCTGTGACCGTTAGCACTAGAAAGCTGTTTGGTACCAATATGTATATCAATCACGCTGACAAAGTGGTAAAATAAAAATAGGGTAGCCCCCCTCTATGAAAAGTGGGAAATATATATTTTTTAATTTCAACCCTAACTTGTGATATATTGTTGGATAGGTATTTAAAAATGAATAGGGGTTTACTAAAATCATTTTTTGATAATGTTAAAAATTTCGGAAATAATCGCTCCAAAAGTAAGAAACAATGTGTCCACCCCCCTCTAACTTTTGAACTATAAGTTTAGAAAATATGAAAAAAATCTGCAAAGTAAAACTAGGAAAATCTCCTAGAAAGTTCTTATAAAGTTTTACTTTGCAGATTTTTTTCATATTTTTTTGAATTTTGTACTTGATGGAAAGAACATTTTTTGTACAAAAAAGACAAAAAGGTTGTCCAAAATAATTTCTGGACTAAGATTGTAGTATAATTGTATATGCAAGCATTTTTTTAAACTCATAAGTGGGTACACTGAGCGTGGCCCGACACGCTCTTGGCTGGTTTTTTTTTTCGATGTGTAAAGAAAGAACATCGATCCTATTGGGCCCTAGGCCTCTTAAATTTTGTTGCGCCATTGACTCAGGCCTTATCTAGCCCTTACCATAAAACCTGACGGAGAGCTACACATTGCTCGTCGTCC